>CM077674.1:4885000-9685000 GCA_039707655.1 Elymus sibiricus | reverse complement strand
CACTATATTGGAGAAGTTTGCACTTATTAAGGATTATATTGATGGGTTGCGTTTTACTACTACACATGATAATTTTGATGAATATAATATGCATGTGCTTGCTGCTCCTACTTGTAATTATTATGAGAGAGGAACTACATCTCCACCTCTCTATGTTTCCAAGACGATAAAATTGCAAGAAACTGTTTATACTATGCATGGGCCTTTACTTGATGTGCATGAATTGTTCTTTTATGACATGCTGATGCATATGAAGAGAGTTAGACTTCGTCATTGCATGATATATGTTGCTTTGTGCTCACTACTAAATTACAAATCATTGTTAATTAAAATTGGCTTTGATATACCTTGGGATCCGGGTGGATCGGTTACATGAGCACTTTATGCCTAGCTTAATGGCTTTAAAGAAAGCGCTGCCAGGGAGACAACCCGGAAGTTTTAGAGAGTCATTTATTTCTGTTGAGTGCTTTTATAAAGTTTAAAAACACAAAAATATAGAGGGGAACTTAAAACTTTACAAAAAGAAAAGTGAAACTGAGAAAGACGAACACCGTTGAAGTGGGGGACGTCCTTGAACTTTGTTCATGCCCATGGAAACTTTGTGAATCTTGACTTACAGAAACTTTTCAAAAAAAATAATTATCCCCTTGTACAAATCCATTGTATTATAAAAATAATGTGCCAAGATTTACCATTAGGATGTTTAAATTGCTTGTTTGGTATGTGCGGTGCAAAAACAGAAACTTTTGCTGTAGTGCATGAATTTACATTTTTTACTGGAACGTGCAAAAATTCTGAATTTTTTTTACAGTACTGCTATGCAATTTTTTTATTTTTTCCTAATTTTTTAGAATTTTTAGAGTTACATAAGTATGGTCAATGTTCAGAATACTACAGACTGTTCTGTTTTTGACAGATTCTGTTTTTGATGCATTGTTTTGCTTGTTTTGATGAAACTACGGATTGTATCGGAAGGTATAAGCCATGGAGAAGTTAGAATACAGTAGGTATAATGCAAAAATAAAATATGAATGGGTTTTCAACAGTACTTAAAGTAGTGATTTGCTTTATTATACTAACGGATCTCACGAAGGTTTTGTTAAGTTTTGTGTGGATGAAGTGTTCAAAGATCGAGGAGGTATTGATATGAGAAGAATGAGGAGAGGCAAGAGCTCAAGCTTGGGGATGCCCAAGGCACCCCAAGTAAATATTCAAGGAGACTCAAGCGTCTAAGCTTGGGGATGCCCCCGAAGGCATCCTATCTTTATTCAACAATTATCGGTATGTCTCGGTTTTTGTTTTGTTCACATGATATGCGTAAATTCTTGGAGCGTCTTTTGTGTTTATTTTTCACTTTTCTTTTATGCACCATGCTGGTATGAGATATTACTTGGTTGATTTATAGAATGCTTCATGCACTTCACTTATATCTTTTGAGTTTGGCTTTATAGAATGCTTCATGTGCTTCACTCATATCATTTGAAATTTGGATGCCTGTTTCTCTTCGTCTAGAAAACCGTTATTTGTAGAATGCTCTTTTGATTCACTTATATTTATTAGAGCATGGTATTTTGTAGAAACAATTAAACTCTCTTGCTTCACTTATATCTATTTAGAGAGTCAACAGGAATTGGTCATTCACATGGTTAGTCAGAAAATCCTACATAAACCTTGTAGATCACTGAATATGATATGTTTGATTCCTTGCAATAGTTTTGCAATACAGAGATGGGTTTATGTGGGAAGTACTAGTAAATGATCATGGTTTAGTAGGAATATTGGTGTTAAGGTTTGTGATTCCCGAAGCATGCACGTATAGTCTCTCGTTATGCTAAGAAGTTGGAGCATGATTTATTATTGATTGTCTTCCTTTGCGTGGAGGTCGGGGGCATGCGATGGTTAACTCCTACCAACCTCCCCCTAGGGGAATGCGTAGTAGTACTTTGCTTCGAGGGCTAATAAACTTTCGCAATAAGTATGTGAGTTCTTTATGACTAATGTGAGTCCATGGATTATACGTACTCTCACCCTTCCGCAATTTGCTAGCCTCTTCGGTACCGTGCATTGCCCTTTCTCACCTCGAGAGTCGGTGCAAGCTTCGCCGGTGCATCCAAACCCCGTGATATGATACGCTCTATCACACATAAGCCTCCTTATATCTTCCTGAAAACAGCCACCATACCTACCTATTATGGCATTTCCATAGCCATTCCGAGATATATTGCCATGCAACTTCCATCATCATCATATACATGACTTGAGCATTCATTGTCATATTGCTTTGCAAGATCGTAAGATAGCTAGCATGATATTTCCATGGCTTGTCCGTTTTTTGATATCTTTGCTACGCTAGATCATTGCACATCCTGGTACACTGTCAGAGGCATTCATATGGAGTCATACTTTGTTCTAGTATCGAGTTGTAATTTTTTGAGTTGTAAGTAAATAGAAGTGTGATGGTCATCATTATTCATTATTAGAGCATTGTCCCAGTGAGGAAAGGATGATGGAGACTATGATTCCCCCACAAGTCGGGATGAGACTTCGGACAAAATTTTAAAAAAAAGAAAAAAAAAGTGAGGCCAAAAAGAGCCCAAGAAAAAAAAGAAGAAAACAAAAAAAAATGAAATGAGAGAAAAAGAGAGAAGGGGCAATGTTACTATCCTTTCCACACTTGTGCTTCAAAGTAGCACCATGTTTTTCATATAGAGAGTCTCCTATGTTGTCACTTGCATACACTAGTGGGAATTTTCATTATAGAACTTGGCTTGTATATTCCGATGATGGGCTTCCTCAATTGCCCAAGGTCTTGAGCAAGCAAGTTGGATGCAGACCCACTTAGTTTTCAGTTTGAGCTTTCATACACTTATAGCTCTTAGTGCATCCGTTGCATGGCAATCCCTACTCCTCGCATTGACATCAATTGATTGGCATCTCCATAGCCCATTGATTAGCCGCGTCGATGTGAGACTTTCTTCCTTTTTTGTCTTCTCCATATTAATCTCTGCCACCGCATTCTATTCCACCTATAGTGCTATATCCATGGCTTGCGCTCATGTATTGCGTGGGGGTTGAAAAAGCTGAAGCGCGTTAAAAAGTATGTACCAATTGCTTGGCTGACACCGGGGTAGTACATGACAAATACTTTGTGTTAAGAAGATGGAGCATGACAAGACTATATGATTTTGTAGGGATAACGTTCTTTAGCATTGATATTTGGAAAGACATGATTGTTTGTTGGGATGCCTGAGTATTGATGTCTTTATGTCAAATTATAGACTATTGCTTTGAATCACTCGTGTCTTAATATTCATGCCATGACTAGATTATATGATCAAGATTATGCTAGGTGGCATTCCACATCGAAATTTATCTTTTTTATCATTAACCTGCTCGAGAACGAGCAGGAATTAATCTTGGGGATGCTGAAACATCTCCGTCGTATCTATAATTTTTGATTGTTTCATGCCAATATTCTACCACTTTCTCATATTTTTGGCAACATTTTGTATTATTTTTGGGACTAACATATTGATCCAATGCCCAGTGCCAGTTCCTGTTTTCTGCTTGTTTTTTGTTTTACAGAAAATCCATATCAAACGAAGTCCAAATGCAATAAAATTTTACGGAGAATTATTTTGGAATATATGTGATTTTTGAGAGGTGGGATCAACGCAAGGCGGTGCTCGTGGGCCCCACGAGGCACCAGGGCACGCCAGGGGGGCCAGGCGTGCCGTGGTGCCTTGTGAGTCCCTCGAAGGTCAGTTGGTGCTCTTATTCGGGCACAAGGAAGCTAATATCCAGAAAAAAATGGTGTTAGAATTTCAGCCCAATCGGAGTTACGGATCTCCGGGAATTTAAGAAACGGTGAAGGGCCAGAAACCAGGAGCGCGAAACAAAAGAGAACAGAGAGAGAGATCCAATCTAGGAGGGGCTCCTGCCCCTCCGCCGCCATGGCAGCCTTGGACCAGAGGGGGAACTCTCCTCCCATCTAGGGGGGAGGCCAAGAAAGAATAAGAAGGAGGGGGGCTCTCTCCCCCTCTCTCCCGGTGGCGCCGGAACGCCGCCGGGGCAATCATCGTGACGGCGATCTACACCAACAACTTTGCCGCCATCACCACCAACTCTCTCCCCCTCTATGCAGCGGTGTAACACCTCTTCTCCCCGCTGTAATCTCTACTTAAACATGGTGCTTAATGCTACATATTATTTCCCAATGATGTATGGCTATCCTATGATGTTTGAGTAGATTCGTTTTGTCCTATGGGTTGATCGATGATCGTGATTGGTTTGAGTTGCATGTTTTATTTTGGTGTTGTCCTATGGTGCCCTCCGTGTCGCGCAAGCGTGAGGGACTCCCTCTGTAGGGTTTTGCAATACGTTCTTGATTCTCTTATAGTGGGTGGCGTGAGTGACTGAAACACATACCCGAGTAAGGGGGTTGTTGCGTATGGGAGTAAAGAGGACTTGATACTTAATGCTATGGTTGGGTTTTAAATAATGATCTTTGGTAGTTGCGGATGCCTGCTAGAGTTCCAATCATAAGTGCATATGATCCAAGTACGGAAAGTATGTTAGCTCATGCCTCTCCCTCATATAAAATTGCAACAATGATTACCGGTCTAGTTATCGATTTCCTAGGGACAAATAACTTTCTTGTGTTACAAAAACTTTCTACTAAACAACTAACTTTTATTATCTTGCAATTTACTCGTAGTTCTATTCTCGCAAAGTACATCTAGTTTTATTCTAGCAAACCTATCCTTTCACCTACAAAATAGTTTCATACTTGTTCTAGATAAAGCGAACGTTAAGCGTGCGTAGAGTTGTATCGGTGGTCGATAGAACTTGAAGGGAATATTAATTCTACCTTTAGCTCCTCGTTGGGTTCGACACTCTTATTTATCGAAAAAGCTACAATTGATCCCCTATACTTGTGGGTTATCAAGAGGCCACCGTTCCTATTGAATACAACACAGCCCCTGCACCGCTCACCTTCGCGTCCCTGCTTCACGAGGTGTGGCATAGTCTCTATCTCAATGGAGAAATGCCACGGTACCAAGTGTTTGAGGTATAGCTTGGGGGCAGATTACTAGTGTATTTTGCCTATGTTTTTCTGGAAGCCAGGATCCCTATTGGAAGATGTTCCTACAGATTCCATGGCGGATATGGTGCCACTCCAGATCGCGCAGTTCAACTCGCAGCCCTGGCAGGAATCACGGGTCTTCGTCATCAAGAGCTGGTGATGTAAGAAAACCGTGCTTACTCCTACTACCCCACCATAGCCGAGAACCCCAGGCGAGTCATGTTCCCATCTACTCACCCTAATGATGATGTGGCCATCCCCGCCATGTCTCGGTTCATGACGGCCGAGTATATGCTGATTGCTGAGCTCGTCCGAGACGCGACCCGGGCCAGACACTTGCTCGGTGCTGCAATGGCTCCACGCCAGTTGCCTCCTTCCTCGACCCCTGCTCCTCCTGCATCAACTGCTTCACCCACCCCTCCACCAGCCGCTTCGCCAGCTACCCAGCTTTAGTTTGTTCGTAGTGCATTAGGATCCGAGTAGCTCATGTTGCATCAGTTGCAGTAGCACGCATGTTGTGATGTGTATCGAGTAGTAAGGAATGCAGTCTTACTTATGGATGCTTGTATGACTGTTATGTTCTGTTTTTCGATTGAATTGTTTCTTTCTTGCTTCTTTTGGGCCTTTGGTGTTGCTTTATTTTCCCCTCTTATGAAAGTTGCTCAACGATCACCATCGGACCCGAAGAAGAGATGAGGATCTCAGTTATTTGGAAGCTCAGCCGAGAGGGAGGGCCCGGCATCGGGGGGCACGGAGAGGCCACCGGCGTGCGGTTTCTTGCCATTTAAATCCCCGGAAATTCTGGGGAGGGGGGAGGCAGTAATTCAAATAACCAGGCGTGGCATCATCAGACGGTCCCTGGAGTGCGTGGTAAAAATTTGATGCCATTCCGCAGAAGCCTTCACGGAGGTCGTGTGGAAACTGGACCATCTCCGAGGAAAGATCTAGACAGCGAGAGGGAACGCGTCATGTTTGCGAAATGGATGCGGTGCCCGCTCCTCCGTTGGACCTGAAACTTTTTCTGGGCTCAACAGAGTCCATTCAAAGACTCGTGCGAGGTCCTAGCCTTTTTCGGTGCCGCCAACCATATTCCGTGCATTTAGTGCATTTCTAGGGTTTAATGCCAGAAATTGAAGATCTGCGATGCCGCCACATAAAATCATGGACGAATAGGGCTCGATGTCCCTGCATGTGGTCCTCAGTCCATGCCCAGGCCCTGCACACCCAACCGAGAGGGAGCGCCCGGCACCGGGGGGCACGGAGAGGCCGTCGGCATGCGGTTTGCTGCCGTTTAAATCCCCGGAAATTCTGGGGGGGGGGGGCAGTAATTCAAGGGACCTGGCACGGTGTCATCGATTGAGGTTGTGTGGAAACTGGACCTTCTCCGAGGAAAGATCTAGACTGCGAGAGGGAACGCATCATGTTTGTGAAGTGGGCGCGGTGCTCGCCCCTCCGTTGGACCTGAAACTTTTACTGGGCTGACCAGAGTCCATTCAAAGACTTGTGCCGGGTCCTCACCTTTTTCGGGGGCCGCCAGCCATATTCCGTGCATTTAGTGCATTTCTAGTGTTTAATGCCAGAAATTCAAGATCTGTACTGCCGCCACATAAAATCATGGACGGATAGGGCTTGATGTCCCTGCCTATGGTCCTCGGTCCTTGCCCAGTCCCTGCGAGCCCAACCGAGAGGGAGGGCACGACACCGGGGGCCACGGAGAGGCCACCGGCGTGCGGTTTGCTGCCGTTTAAATCCTTGGAAATTCTTGGTGGGCTGGTAATTCAAGGGACCTGGCACGGCATCGTCAAATGGCCCCTGGAGTGCATGGTAAAACTTTGAGGCCATTCCACAGAAGCCTTCACTGAGGTTGTGTGGAAACTGGACTTTCTGCAGGGAAATATCTAGACCGCGACAGGGAACGCGTCATGTTTGTGAAGTGGGTGCGGTGCCCAATCGTCCGTTGGACATGAAACTTTTTCTGGGCTCACCAGAGTCCATTCAAAGACACGTGATAGGTCCTAACTTTTTCCGGGGGCTGCCAACCATATTCAGTGTATTTAGTGCATTTCTTGGGTTTAACACCAGAAATTCAAGATCTGCGACAATGCCACATAAAATCACGGACGAATAGGACTCGATGTCCCTGCATGTGGTCCTCAGTCCATGCCTAGGCCCTGCGCGCCCAGCCGAGAGGGATGGCCCTGCACCAGGGGGTATGGAGAGGCCACCGGCGTGCGGTTTGCTGCCGTTTAAATCCCCAAAAATTCTCGGGGGGGGGGGGGGGTTATTCAAGGGACCTGGCGCGGTGTCATCGAGCGGCCTTTGGAGTGTGTGGTAAAAATTTGAGGCCGTTCCACAGAAGCCTTCACGGAGGTTGTGTGAAAACTGGACCTTCTCTAAGGAAAGATCTAGACCACGAGAGGGAACGCGTCCTGTTTGTGAAGTGGGTGCGGTGCCCGTTCCTCCGTTGGACCTGAAACTTTTTCTGGGCTCACCAGAGTCCATTCAAAGACTCGTGCCAGGTCCTCGCCCTTTCCGGGGGCCGCCGGCCATATTCCATGGATTTAGTGCATTTCTAGGGTTTAATGCCAGAAATTCAAGATCTGCGCCTCCGCCACATAAAATCATGGACGGATAGGGCTTGAAGTCCCTGCCTATGGTCCTCGGTCCATGCCCAGTCCCTGTGAGCCCAACCGAGCGGGAGGGCCAGCACCGGGGGCCATGGAGAGGCCGCCGGCGTCTGGTTTGCTGCCGTTTCAATCCCTGGAAATTCTCGGGGGGTAGAGGGCGGTAATTCAAGGGACCTGGCGTGGCATCGTCGAACGGCCCCTGGAGTGCGCGGTAAAAATTTGAGGCCGTTCCATAGAAGCCTTGATGGAGGTTGTGTGGAAACTGGACTTCTGCGAGGAAAGATCTAGATCGCGAGAGGGAACGCGTCATGTTTGTGAAGTGGGTGCGGTGCCCGCTCCTCCGTTCGATCTGAAACTTTTTCTGGGCTCACCAGAGTCCATTCAAAGACACGTGCCACGTCCTCGCCTTTTCCGGGGGCCGCCAGCCATATTCCATTTATTTAGTGCATTTCTAGGGTTTAACGCCAGAAATTCAAGATCTGCGGTGCCGCCACATAAAATCTTGGACAGGTAGGGCTCGATGTAACTGCCTGTGGTCCTCGGTCCGTGCCCAGGCCCTACGTGCCCAACCAAGAGGGCGGGCCCGGCACCGGGGGGCACGGAGTGGCCGCCGGCATGCGGTTTCTTGCCGTTTAAATCCCCGGAAATTCTCGGGGGGCAGTAAATTCAAGGGACCTGACGCGGTGTCGTCAAACATGGGGTAGAAAAGGGAAAGGTCTTTGCCAAGTTGCCGAACTCGGTAAACTGTTGGAAAATATGACTTGGCCAAAATTTCTCCCGCGCGTCTCACGGTCCAGTTCATTCCCCCCTCCCACGCGTCTCCTCTGTCCAATTCATTTCACCTTCTTGCGCGGGACTTGCTGCTACTTGTGAGCTGCGTTGGTACTTCCCTGAAGAGGAAGAAAGATGCAGTACAGTAGAGATAAGTATTTCCATCAGTTATGAAACAAAGGTTATCAATCCAGTAGCAGAATCACGCAACACCTCGTTAGCAGTACCTGCACACAAAACAACAAATCCTTGCACCCAACGCAAACAAGGGGTTGTCAATCCCTTGGCGGTTAATTGCAAGATTAAATTGTATGGTGAAAGATAAATAGATCGAACAAAAATACAAAATAAAATAAATAAAGTAAAAGCGCAGCAAGGTATTTTTATGATTTTTAATATATGATAGAAGTAGACCCGGGGGCCATAGTTTTCACTAGAGGCTTCTCTCATGAAAATAGCATACGGTGGGTGAACAAATTACTGTTGGGCAATTGATAGAAAAGCAAATAATCATGACGATATCCAAGGCAATGATCATGTATATAGGCATCACTTCGAGACAAGTAGACCGACTCCTGCCTGCATCTACTACTATTACTCCACACATCGACCGCTATCCAGCATGCATCTAGTGTATTAAGTCCATAAAGAACGGAGTAACGCCTTAAGCAAGATGACATGATGTAGACAAAGTAAACTCATGTATGAATAAACCCCATCTTTTTACCCTTAATAGCAACGATACATACGTGTCATGTCCCTTTCTGTCACTGGGATTGAGCACCGCAAGATCGAACCCATTACAAAGCACCTCTCCCATTGCAAGATAAATCAATCTAGTTGGCCAAACCAAATCAATAGATCGGAGAGAAATACGAAGCTATAATAATCATGCATAAAAGAGTTCAAAGAAGACTCAAATAATATTCATGGATAATCTGATCATAAACTCACAATTCATCGGATCCCAACAAACACACCGCAAAAAGAGATTACATCGGATAGAACTCCAAGAACATCGAGGAGAACATTGTATTGAAGATCAAAAAGAGAGAAGAAGACATCTAGCTACTAACTATGGACCCGAAGGTCTGTGGTAAACTACTCACGCATCATCGGAAGGGCAGCAAGGTTGATGTAGAGCCCCTCCGTGATCTATTCCCCCTCCGGCGGAGTGCCGGAAAATGCCTCCAGATGGGATCTCTCGAGAACAGAAGCTTGCGGCGGTAGAAAAAGTATTTCATGGACTCCTGTGTTGGTTTCCCGGTTTTAGAGAATTTATAGTTGTGGAATTAGGTCAAACGGAGCTGTGTGGGCCCCACGAGCCACCAGGGCGCCCCCCCTGGGCGCGCCGTAGTGCCTCGTGGGCCACTGCTTCATCTTCTCGTCTCTTCCCGAAGCTTCTAGTGTTTGTTATGTATAGAAAAAAATCTCCAAAAAGCTTCGTGGCATTTGGACTTCGTTTGGTACTGATATTCTGGAAAAACCAAAAACAGGCAAAAAACAACAACTGGCACTGGGCACTAAGTTAATAGGTTAGTCCCAAAAAATGATATATAATTGCTGTAAATGTATATAAAAATATCCAAGATTGATAATATAATAGCATGGAACAATCAAAAATTATAGATACATTGGAGACGTATCACTTCCCTGCCGCCGCCCCTCCCACCGCCGAGCCCCTACAACCGCCGCCGCCCCACGTCGTCGCCCCCTCCGCCGAGCCTCTCCCACCGCCGAGCGCCGGATCTGCCCCACCTCCGAGCCCCTCCCTCCGCCAAGCACCACCACCGACGCCACCTCGTCCTCACCACCGAGCACCACCACCGCCGAGCAATCCCACCGCCGAGCCCTCCCACCGCCGAGCACAACCACCGACGCCACCCCCTCCTTACCGCTTGTCGGATCTCCCCCTCGGTGAGCCCCCCTCCCCATTCTGTCTCTCCTTTGCATGTATGTTATCTGTGATGTGTGTGTGTGTGTGTGTGTGGGTGTGATGTGTGTGTTATTGAAAATGCAGAAAAAATAGACTGACAGAACATGAGAGGAGAGTAGAGATTTAGAAAGGACATGAAGTGCATTTGTGTGTGTGCTAATGTGATGTGTGTGTGTGTGTGTTTGTGTGATGCGGTAAAAATTAAAGAGAAGTGCTATGCTTGACAACTATATATTGCTTCGTGCAGGACATACATTGAGTTTGACAACGGGGAAGTGACTGTCTTCGCGGGCCTTTGTGGACGAGAGGCATCGTCTTCGTCAAAGACCACGCTTCAAGGGTAATCTCTCCCTTTCATGTGTAGGTTCACCTATTTCTAGACCACTTAACTAGTCGCGTAACCTAGGCATGTCCCGTTTGGAAGAGTTATATTTATAAATATGCAACTCATTGCATATTTATAATCGTAACTCTTTCGAATTGTCCACGTTTTTCATGGACAGCCCGAGGATGTGTAGACTGGGTTCGTTTCTGTAGGAGATATGCCCTGGAGGCAATAATAATAGTTATTTTGTATCTCCAAGTTTGTAATTAATGTTTATGTTTCATGCTATAACTGCAATGATTCTTGAGTCTGCAATAACCACGAGGCTCGGAGGGAAACTCATGTGCACGTGTGGTATAATAAACGGTAAAATGTAATCCTAGTCATGCCTCTAAGACTAGCTCATGTGTTGCATGATGGTCCTATTTTCCAGATCATGGGCATGACTATGCCGGCAACTTTGAGGGCACAATGTTAGGAGAACACTTGTGTTGAATCGACCAGATTTGATTTTATGCTATGAGATACATACGTCACAAGTTAATGGTATATAACACAGAGAAAGCTAATGTTTGCATAATTCCTTAGGCCATGAGAGTATCAAGTTTCTTCATGCTTGCTTCATGAACTTTGGGGTTTGTTAAATGTCGTCCATAAAAGGGTGGCTATTACGGCGGCTTACGGGTTCATGGAAAAGTATGACAAGGGACTTGATAGCTCAAGATTGGGATTTTCTCCTCCGAGGATGGAGAGATATTCTTTGGGCAACATATCGGGTGTTTGTAACATATCGTGAAGCAACAGGAATAGCACACGAAAACTACAGGTTCACTCGAATATTCATTCGTGTGGGTATAGGGATCAATATGGATGTCCACGGTTCCGCTATTGATCATTGATCGGAAAGAGTTCTGGACATGTCTATACTTCACCGAACCTACAGGGTCACACGCTTAAGGGTCATCTATATGCTGAATACTAGACAAGGAGTCTGAGAGAAAGTCACCCGAAAAGTTTCGGAGACGACGGAAAAGTTCCGGAGAGAAAACCGGAAATGTTTCGGAGTTACAGGAAATGTTTCGGAGATGAAAAGCATTAATCCGGAAATGTTTCGGAACACGTCCAGAATTATTTTAGGGGATACTGGAAATATTCTGGACCTACAAAAATATTTTCGGATTTAACGGTCGCGGAAAAATATTTTCATGAATAGTGGAAACACTATTTGGATGTTTTTTGGAAAGCCACCGTTTTGGGATTTTCCCAAAAGATCTAGAGGATGACATGGAAAGGTGGGAGCCCCTTTGGGGGGTCCCACATGGTGTGGCAGGCCAAGGAGGAGCTCCTCCATGGAGCTCCACTTGCCTTCCCCTGTTACCCTTATGAAGGTCACGTGTCATGGGTTTTATGGTATTTTCAAGTGCCACTCTACCCCTTGCCTCACCCTATAAATAGAGGTGGAGAGGAGCTATCCACACTCACTCAATCTCTCATACACAATGCCATGCAATGATCTGGCTTCTTCTTTCCCTCACACGAAATAGTTTCATAGAGCCGAAAGGCTGTCTGGGTTCCGGTGGGAACTAGTTCTGGGCGGCGAAGCCCTGCCGGATAGCTGACACCGTATGTGTACAACCCCGTAGAGAGGTCGTAGGTTCGATCTTTTGCCCGAGGGGTTGTTCGAGGGTCCTCCCGAAGGGCTGTCCGAGATACTGTCCGAGTTCGAGGGTCTTCCCGGATGGCTGTCCGTGACACCGTCCGAGGGACTGTCCGACCACCTCCCGAAGGGCTGTCTGAGGGACTGTCCGACGAGCAGATGAGGGAGAACATCCTTGTGGTTGGGAGGTTGTAAATCCTTGCTGTGGGGATCTGCATCGACGATCTTCATCGACTCTACTTCCGCTGCGCTACGAGTCGGTAATGATCAGATCAAGACCTTGTATGCATCTTCATAGTGATCCTGGGCGTGTTCGTAGTGCGGAATTTTTTTGTTTTTTGTCGCGTTCCCCTACAGTTTCCATGCTCGACTCGAGTCCGAGACAGAGTTTCGGTAGCATCCCCTTGATGTTCTTCGGATACACAATCTCTTGGCTTGTTGCCGAGACGTGTATTTGGAGAACAGCGGGAAGGTGCTGCCAAAATTTTGTCTCGAATTGGACTCGAGCATGGAAAC
The DNA here is from genome assembly GCA_039707655.1 of Elymus sibiricus. Classification (NCBI taxonomy): domain Eukaryota; kingdom Viridiplantae; phylum Streptophyta; class Magnoliopsida; order Poales; family Poaceae; genus Elymus; species Elymus sibiricus. The sequence goes on along the minus strand of CM077674.1, from coordinate 9,672,082 downwards.
GGCCTAGTCTACACATCCTCGGGTGGGATTAGGACCTATCCTCACCTATTAGATAGTTCAGTGCATGCCGTAAAACTTGGTAGATGGAAATAGTTGGACATGTATTGCATTGAATTAATTGTTGAAGCTAAATTATGTCAGAGGATGGATGATGATCGTGAGTGGATGTATACTGAATGGGCTAAGGACGGACAAATGTCCAATAATTGGTTAAATAAGGCCTGGGGTTTCGCTAAAGTTGCATTTGCCAATGAAACTGGAGCCAGTGGAACTTGGTGCCCCTGCAGTGTTTGTGACAACCATAGGAAACAAACAAACACTGGAATGTCTAAACACCTATGTCAAAATGGTTTCACGCCAAACTACCAATGGTGGTTCATGCATTGTGAGTGCAGATCTTGGGTGTGAAATTTTACCGAGGATAACGATAGAGGGTTCGGACGCATGATGGATGCTATAGATGATGCACGTGGGTCACCGCTAGTGCAACAACAAGCAGATCAACCAAGAGAAGCCTAAGAGCCTGAGCCAGGAGCAAAGTCTTATTATGATATGTTGGATGCGTCACATAAAATTCTTCACACACATACAAACATTTCTAAGCTGGATTCCATCTCCTGCATGCTGGTTGTCAAGGCGGAATTCAACATGAGCATATCTTACTTTGATGCATGGTTGATTGTTACTGCTAGCCTTCTTCCGGCAGGACGCGATCTGCCAAAGAACATGTACCAGGCCCAAAAACTCCTCCGTGAACTTAAGATGCCATATGAGTAGATACATTGTTGTCCAAATGGGTGCACGTTATTTAGGAAAGAAAATGTAGATAAGAAGTAATGTCTGAAGTACGGATCCTCTAGGTATATGGAGGTAGAAGATGGTGACGGTCAGAAGACGCAACTCACGGTCCCACAAAGTGTCCTTAGGTATCTTTCACCCATACCTAGAATCCAACGGCTTTACATGACTGAGTGTACCGCCAAGCAGATGACATGGCACAAAGACGGGAAGTGATACCATCCCGAATATGTTGTACATCCTTCGGATGCTGAAGCATGGAAGGTGTTCGATGCCATTCATTCTGAAAAGGCAAAAGAGGCTAAGAACGTACGGGTTTGTTACGGCACCGATGGGTTCAATCCATTTGGTAGAATGTCTGCCACATACAGTTGTTGGTCCCTGTATGTTATTCCCCTGAACCTCCCCCCCCCCGGCGTCATCATGCAACCACATACCATGTTCCTGTCGCTGATAATTCGGGTCCACATCATCCAGGCAAAAATATGAGTGTGTACATGGAGCCGCTGCAAGATGATATGATGAAGGCTTGGGAGGACGGGGTCATGACATACGACGCGCATACGAAGCAGAACTTCAAAATGCATGGTTGGTACCAGTACTCCATTCATGACGCACCAGCTGGTGCGATATTCTCCGGCTGGTCTACTCATGGGAGGATGCCATGCCCAGATTGCAAGCCAGCCTTCAAATTCACTTGGCTGGATAATGGTAGGAAGTATAGTTCCTTCGGCGGTCATCGACAGTTCCTTGATAAAGACCATCTATATAGAAAGGACAAGAAGCACTTTACGAACGACAAAGTTGTCTCACATGAGGCACCACCCCAAATGACCAGTCGGCAGATTCGTGCTCAGTTAGATGGGCTCCAGCCAGACCCCAAGCATCCTGGTAAATTCCTGGGATATGGTGTGGAACACATGTGGACTCACCGACCATGCTTGTGGGACTTCACATACTTCCAGGATATCCTTCTTCCACATAACATTGATGTAATGCACACTGAAAAGAATATTGGCGTGGCCATCTTTGGCACCCTCTTTGACACTGAGAAGACGAAGGACAACATTAAGGCTAGAATCGATGAGGAGATTCTATGCAAGAGAAAAAAGCTCAAATTGAAAGAAGTGAACGGCAGAAAATCTTTTAAGAAGCCACGGGGACACATCTTCCTTGATAGGCAGCAAAGAAAGGAGGCTCTCAACTGGTGTAAGTTTAAACTCAAGTTCACCGATGGGTTCGCAGCCAGTTGGATTAGGGGAGCGAATATTGGAACACTGAAAATGAATGGGCACAAGAGTCATGACTAACATGTATGGATGCAGGTGCTAATGCCTTCAATGATTCGAGGCTTTGTCTCGGAGGAAGTTTGGACTGTGTTGGCAGAGTTGAGCTATTTCTTCCGCCGGCTTTGTGTGAGAGAACTCAAATTAACGGTCATAAAAGAGTTGGAAAAAATTTGCACCTATTTTTCTCTGCAATTTAGAGAAGATATTTCCACCAGGTTTCTTTAATCCAATGGAACACAACATTTTGCACCTCCCTTATCAGGCACGTATGTGGGGTCCCGTGCAGAACCGCTCAATGTATCCACTTGAGAGAGGAATGAAGAAATCTAAAGACAAATGAAAAAATAAAGCTCATGTTGAAGCATCCATAGCCGAGGCATTCGTTCAAGAGGAGGTGTCAAACTTCACGTCATTATACATCCATGAGGATATGCTCTCTTCCCGTAATCGACCCCTTCATTACAATGTTGGCGAGGCAGAAAACAAATCACAACTTCGTCTATTCCAAGGTGCCCTCGGGAGTGGAAGTGCTGGAGAATCCCAACTGACGAGTCCTCAAATGTGGCGCACTATGATGCTATATCTCCTGACCAACCTAGCCGAAGTTAAACCATACATCAAGTAAGTGATGCGTAATTTATGTAGCAACACCTCCCAAATTTGTGTCTAACCTTGCTCCTCCATGTTGAGGTTAGGGAATTCTATGTTCAATATTGGACTAAACCATGGGAAATGAGCATCGCCGAATCAGATAACCTTCTTCGAGGTGGTGCTGGACATGGCAATCCTGATTTCATTTCTTGGTTCAAGACTAAGGGACTTCCTGACTTGGCCTCTAGCTAGTTTTGCATTTCAACTTGCTCTAGCATGCGACTGATACACCAAGCTTTCCTACTATTGAACTTGCAGGGAAGAGAAGACAAGTCGATGTGTGTCAAATTGAAACAAGTATCGTAGTGTTGTAAATATCGGGTCCAGTCATTTAAGGTTTACGATGTGAATGGGTATTGCTTCCATACAAAAAAGCACGATCAGACTAGGCCCAATTCAAGGACAGATAATAGCGGAGTGTATAATCAAGGGGATAATGGAGTAGATTATTATGGGAAAATTTAAGAAATATGGGAACTTCACTTCGAAGGGTGTACCCCTCTGAAGCCCGTTATATTCAAAGGCCGTTGGTTCAATCCAATTAATGTGAAAAAGACACCTAAAATTGGGCAAGTGGAAATTCGACAAGACACCATAATGAAAGGAGAGGATATCTTTGTTGTGGCTCAAGAGGCCACGCAAGTTTTGTATCTCCCATACGCATGCACTACTAAAGAAGAGCTCCTAGGATGGTATATTGTGTACAATGTACCTCAACATACTAAACCATCTATCCCAGACAAGGACAACTAGAATGCCCCCAACACATCCTCTCAAGAGTTCTACCAAGAAGATGGGCTCCAAGGGGATTTCGTGATCGACTTGACGATACCTGAAGATGTTGAAGTACATAGTGATAGTGATGGTGATGTTGACGAGGACACGACCGAGGTAATTTCTAATTTGAAGGACTTGGAATTGCTGATGAAAATACAGTCTGGCAATAATGTATGTGAGGGTCCTCCGGATGAAGACTGTGAGTGTAGTGATGATGATAGTTTTGATGGTGAAACGAATCCTAATAATGATGGGCCTTCTATCCAAGGGATCGCAATAATGAGCAATATTTCTAACTCATGTATGTTATGTATGCTTATTTATTTGAATTGTATGTTATGTTGCATTTATATCTTTGCTAACTCGTTTATTGTTTATCATTGCAGGTGACTGGAGCATGAAGAGTGGCAGAGACGAGCCCTACGTACGGCCGGAGCTGAGTATTAGTGTGGTATACGAAAAAACAAAGAACACAAAAGAGAAGGCACCTCCTCAACATGGTGAAGTACCCAAAAAAGGGGAAGACCCCCAAAGGAAAAAATCGATACAACCGCCAAGCTGAAGGGGGGCAGAGGACGGGGCAAGAGTGCCCATACCGGTTTGCAGAGCACGGTTCCCCTTGACATCATAAAAGCCAGGTCTAAGGGGGGTAGAGGATGTGGCGGGGTGGCCATGTGGTGGTGACCCAAAGTCGGCAGCAGTCGGTGACAAAGGATCAGGAGGCACGAGATCCGAGGGATGCGGAGGATAAGAATGGGGAGGAGGAGACGGCAGAGCATGGGGAGAATCTCGAGTTGCGGGAACAGAGGGATGTGGAGATTGAGAGGCCAGAGGAGGATCCCGAGTCATCCGGGTATCTCTATGGGGATGATGAGTTTCCGGGGATGTATGCAGAGGAGGACGGGGAGGTGGCGGAGAGTGAAGCGTGGTCGGAATTTGAGATGAACTCCAGCGACGAAGAGTCACAGACGGTTGCCACCAATGATGACTCAGTGAAAGTTTGGAGGCGTGGTTCTTCCAGACTACCCAAGCGGCCGGTCCATGTAAAACCGGTCATCCAGCCAATAGGGAAAAAGTATGTGCACCTCTGTGCTGATATGAATTACAAGCTTATGTACCTTGCATTTTTCAACACATACAAACTACTGATATTTTCATTTTTCAGACACTGGAAAAAGACTGGAAAAGAGTTACGCAAGAGTACCCGCATGGTCAACGACATACTTGGCCTTCTGCTTAGGGAACACTTCCCCGGCTTGGTGAAATACGATGGGAACGAGGAGCCAGCATGGACATGGCAAACATTACGCAGTAGCGGATGATACCGAGGACTTAGATCATAAGTCCTATGGAACCGTAGCCGAACAAGTGAAAGTCGAGCTGTGGGTAAGTTGTTCATCACACTTCATTACTCAACAGTTATGGCTTCCAAGTTATTTAACCCATGGCTTGATCTTATCTGTCGCGGCTACATGCAGGACTACTTTATCTGCGAGCCGGGTTTCAAGAAAGAGACAGCTTTGAATATTGCTAATGCCACCAAGTCGCTTGTCAGGGGTATGTTCTATGAGGCGCGCATCGAGGCCGTTATCGCATACTATGCGGAATACCGCAAGAAGCATCTAACGAAGAAAGAAGCTGTCCTCAAGTTTCCACGAGCTGACCAGTACTTGAAGGCAAGTAACATCGAGCCAAATTATTCATTACATTACTAACATTCCATTGAACTCATGACTTGATGCATTTAATTGTTTAGGTGCCTCCCGTTTGGTGTGTCTCAGAGTTTCCATGCTGGGAGATGATCGTCGACAACTGGGTAAGTAAACGATGGAGGAAGGTTCATAGAGAATGCCGGGCATGCCGGAAATTGATGGGTGGCTCATCACATCGTCAAGGCTCGTCGAACCTTGTAGAATACGCGGAAATCGAGGTATGCATTACCGTCGGCTTCTACCCATCAAGTCTTATTTATGTCGAGGCTCACTCCATCTCGCCGCTTCTTGTTGCAGTTAGCGAATTTGGGTATAAAGCTCAACACCATGCAAGCTTGGCAGATGTCCAAAAGGGAACGTGACGGCGAAGAGTGGATGAACCCACACTTTGGCGGTAAGATGCTTAAATACACCGAGAGCGGAAAGGTGACGTACGGGGAGGGTTTTGAGCCCAATCAGCAAGACATTGATCCATAGTTGGTTGTGCCGGTGGGCCACGGCATGCCGAGTGGACGTCATCTCATTGGCAACACGATCCTCGATACGGCTTCCACTCCTAGTATCTCTGAGTACAAGGCGCGCATGACTAGCTCTAGTGCTCCGGTACTCCCTCGCTCAAACACACAGACTGCGTTGTCGGAAATCAAGGTTTTGTTCTTTCTCGTTCATCAATTTATGCCTTTTCCATGTTTGCATTGCAATGTCGATGAAATTGCGATGACAACATGTAGTGCCAGCTAGACGAGAAAAAGAGGCTACGGGAGGAAGACGCGAGAAGGACAGAAGAGAGGCTCTTGGCGAAGCTTGCGGAGGAGAGGCAATCCATGGCGCTTGACACAGCAGATCTGATGGCGCAACGTGACGCTATGTGGATTGCCTCGCTGATGGCGCAACACGAGGCTACGACGGTTAGTTCCTGCCCATAATGCACTCATGGTAGCCTTATTTTCATTACATAACATTTGCCTTGTGGTAGAATATGTAACCTTTCCGCGTGGGCAAAATATGCAGCGTCTTTGTATTGCACAGAACCAACCCCCGCCACCGACCCCTGACCTTCTCACTCAACCGCCAACATTCGGTCAAGTGAGTTCTCTCTAAAACCTTTTCGTGAAAACATTATTGCCCTTCGTAGTCATAGTGTATCGAATGAACTTGTCATAACCTCCTACGACATGCAGTTGCAGATGGTGCCTATGTCAGCTGGTTCGAATAACCCTGCAGCTAGATATTCACAAGGTTCACAATGTGGTAGCCGTTCTGACGCTATTGGTGGTACCCAGTCGTCGCCAAAAACTTGACTCAGGTTTGATAACAAGTTCCAAAGCAAGAAACAACCATTTATGCCGCCATTGCATCGTTTATGATCGAAATGGCTTATTTTTGCTGCCATGGCAGCATATCCTAGCCACAATGTTCATAAATGATGCCATGGCCACATTTTTTGCTGACTGCCTCTTTTCTTGTGCATCCACCTGCCTTTGTAACTAAGTAGTCCTTATTCTTGTTTAATAGGTTTACATCGCGGATGGCTTTGATTGTAGATGTACAAGCTACCGTAGCACACTAGTCATGCCTTTCCATAGGCCTGTTTCTTCCTATTCCACTTGTGAATCTATAACTGTTTTTGAACCTATGTATGCACTTTGTGTTTGATCTGTCCACATTTGTCGTGATTAGATTATGGACAAATTTGTATCAATATTGTTGTTTGGATCAATGATGTACGTGTGCTGATTAGATTGCTGTTTAAATTGCTGTGGTGAACAATATATATTGATATTCTGTGCAAGGTCGATCCTGGACAAAATATTGTGAGCTGGGTCGACCTGATAGGGGACATTTACCGAGTACCAGAGCTCGGCAAAAGGCTGACCTGGGCGGCGTGCTACAATATTCACCGAGTTTGCAACTCGGCAAAGGTCTAACATTTAGCGAGTGTTTATAAGAAGAAACTCGGCGAACAATTTGCCCAGCGGCATTGAACATGCACTCGGCGAAATATAGAACACGGCAATAAGGCAGTGCCACGCGTCGGTCCCTTATTGGACAAATTACTACCGAGTACCAAACTCGGCAAATAGTTTGCCCAGTTCGGCTGGCCAAAGAACTCGGCGGAATGTGGCACTGGGTAATAACGCACTGCCACGCGTTGGGCCCTGACTGGATGTGAGACTGCCGAGTTTCATACTCGGCAAAGATTTTACCGAGTTTCGTATTTAAAAACTCGGTGAAATGTGGCACTGGGTAGTACGTGTGGCCACGCAGCATGCCCTAATTGGTTAATAAACTACCGAGTTCGGAACTCAGCAAACAGTTAGCCCAGTTCTCCTGTATAAAGAACTCGGCGGATATTTTGTACTGGGCAATGTGTGCTGGCACGTGGATTATTTCTATTGGTCTTGATTTGCCGAGTTTAGCTGCACAAAACTCGGCAAAGAGTTGTGCCACGTGGCACTTCCGTTAACGGCCCATCCCGTCTGACGGTGTGGTTCGCCGAGTTTTTTCTGACAGGAACTCGGCAAACATTGTTTAAATATTCACTGAGTTCGCGATAGAATGAACTCGGCAGTATTAATGATTGCCGGGCCCCGTCCAGCCGAATGCGCTACGCCGAGTTTGGCTCTCGGTGAAGATTTCGCCGAGTTTAATATGTGCTCTGCCGAATTTCTTTGAAACTCGGCAAAAATGGCGATTCTAGTAGTGCATATACCTTCAGGAGTATATTATTTGGGCGCGATTTGCTGCGGGAGGGAACAATTTGGAGAATAGAAAATGGATCAAAGATCAATATCCACCACGACAACTGGATATCGAGTAGCGGAAGCATGAGGCCACTTGGCCAGATCTATGTGTAGGGGATTACACATGTTAGTGACTTGCTCACACCCGATGGGACAGCCTGGGACCGTGACATGGTTCAGAATATGTTCTCTGCAAGTGATGCATTGGATACTATGCAAATAGCCATTGGGGGTCCAGCTATGGAGGATTATCTTGATCGGCGAGTTTTCAATTCGTTCCGCCTATCATCTCATGATGGCCATGAAGAAAGCGAAGACCGGACAGCCGGAAGCTTGGTCGACAGTATGAAAATGTTTTATTGGACCATGGTTCAGCCGAACCTACGCTCGACACCATTGATTTCTGGACACTGTTCATGTGGATTGGTGCATGTTTGATTAAAAAATGCATGGCAGGAGATGTTTTGTATATTAAACAATGCATGGCATGAAGTGTTGGATGTAATTGACATGCATGACGCGAATCCACATGTAGGAGGATGTTGAATTGTACGGCGTGGAGCATAGGTTCGGCTGAACCATGGTTCTAAATCACGCCTCTCGTCGACAGTATATGCTCGCAAATGATAGTTGGCCCTTTGGGATACTCATGCTCGCAAATGATGATGGCATGTCCACATTCGACGCTTTTCTGGAACGAACTGCGCTCATTAAGGGGAGCTAACATCGGAGATGCACATGTTGCAGAGGTTCTTGCATGCAGGAGGGCAATCTAGATTGCAAAAGAGATGGGCGTTCAGAAATTACACCTTTAGGTAGACAGCAGGGAGGTGGCTATATATGATGCTGAATGATCGATAGAAGAATCTTTCTGTTGTTGGGCCGTTCATAGAGGACATGAAACAGATGCTGGGTGCGTATGGAAGATCAGTTGGAGGGGAAGGACAGCAAATCGTGCTGCTCATATCCTTGCTAAATGAGCTGTAGGGGAAGAACTGTGTCAGACGAGATTCCAGGGTTTGAGTAATAAAATGTGTTTTACCCTCAAGAAAAATTAACATGGTCCCGCCAGCTAAATGACTCGTATTTTTACTAAATATATGGATATTATATCGGCTGATCTAAACTGTAATAAATCGGTCCCAATGAGATTAACGGCTCCTAATTTTTTATTAACGTGAAATTTCTAGGGAGTATTTTTTTAGATCAGAAGCGTTGGTGTAACTTTGAATCAGAGGGCGGATGAGTAGAACGATTAATGTTGACCTCACTGCCTTGCATGTGGACATAGGCGGCGCGGCGGCAGCCACGGTGGGTCGACCATAGCCGTGGAGCCATACAGCGGCGGAGCCAGCGTGTAGGCGTTGGGTTCATCTGAACCCAACGAACTTTTCCAGCGACGTACATGTATAGATGCGGTCGCTTGTATGAACCCAATACAAATGTATAGTTGAACCCATCAAACCTGGAACACGCGAGCCAGAAGCCTCTTGGCCCATTAATGTTTTATTATAACAATAGCCCAACCAGAAGCTCACAACTGTTTTCCTTATAGAAACAAAAAAAAGCCATGAGTAAATGTGATACTATCACTAGTAGAAAAAGGGCCATTTGTCCCGATTCGTAAGGGCCTTTAGTCCCGGTTCTGGAACCGGGACTAAAGGGTCGGGACTAATACCAAAACCTTTAGTCCCGGTTTGCTTACGAACCGGGACCAAAGGCCCTCCACGTGGCGCTGCCTGGGGCGGGGGAGGGAGGACCTTTAGTCCCGGTTGGTGTTACCAAACGGGACTAAAGGCTCCACCTTTGGTCCCGGTTGGTAACACCAACCGGGATTACCAACCGGGACCAAAAGGCGGCCACGCGTCAGCAGCTCGCAGTCGCTGGGTTTTTTTTTTTTTTTTGGAAGGGGGGTTTTGGGGTTTTGGAGGGTTAATTTAGGGGTTTCATATTGTGTTAGCGAGCTAATAGAGAGAAGTGACCTCTCTTTTTCCGTGCTTGGTCGACGCTAGCTACTACACATATAGAGAGAACTCGACGCTAGCTAGTAAGCAAATAAAGGAAACCATTAATTACACAAGATCGTCATGAACATATATAGAGAGAAGTGACATCTCTTTCTTCGTGCTTGGTCGAACAACAAGTTTTCGTATATCTATCCGACGCTGCTACATATGTACAATATATAACATCCCTTACAACAATTTCAATTTTACATGGTATTCTCCTTGTTCAGGTATGACGTGGTCAAGAAAGAATCCCGTCAATTCCTCTTGAATTGCTTGTATGCGATCATGTGGTAGGAGTTCATCCCGCATCTGCCAGATCTAATTTAAAGAAGGGGTCAATACATATATATGAATGAAACTCAACACAATTGATGGTAATATATAAAATAAAATTGTGAATATTGTTTACGTACTTCAAATTGTTTCTCAGAGGAGGCCCGTTCAGAGGTATAGTAGCGAATGAACTCGCATACGTAGTATCCACATAAATGAGTGTTGGGTGCCTGCAACAAGCACTTTACGAGAATAGAGTTCAATCAAACTGATAAGCAAGCATGATAATGGTATTGATGAAACTAGAATCAATGAGAGATGCGCGGAACTAGCTAGTACTACTTACTTTGGGGTGTGTAAATCGCAGCTCCTTCTTCAGACCCGGAACCTTAGCGGTGAACGTTTTCCAAACCCTGGCAGGCAAAGAAAATGATTACTTGATATCAGGAAATGAACGAAAGTTGCCGATATGGTCCCGGTATTGATTGAACTTACTTCTGGAGCATTGCAGTCATGTCCGCATAATACTTGGGATCTTTACGGAGCGAGTCTAAGACAGTTACTAATGCCCCGTCAAGGTTAATGGATAGCAGAATATAGTGGAAGCTGCGCACGCATAACTCATCAATTACATTACTTAACCACGAGTAAGCGGAACCGAATATGCAGAAGACAGTAACACTCACTTGAAGTTGTAAGGAAAGAGTATTTCCCTTTTGTTTTGATGTTTAAGGAACGTTTGTAGTAAGTTGTTCTCGGTATCTTCAGTCGCCTTTCGTACCGACCATTCATTTACGGTATTTGGGCTAATGAACCCAACGTCGAAGATTCCTATTTTTTGGCATTCGACCATCTTCAATCTGCATAATATAGTGAGGATAATTATATATACATGCAATGAACGAGCTGAGCTAGAGACTTAATTATAGAAGTAATACTTACAGACAGTAGCAAGTCATGAGTTGTTTGTCGAGGGCCTTTTGATTGTATAATTGAAATAACTCCACAAATTTAACAGGCAGCAGGTCGACTCCAGGGAAGTCATGCTCTTTTTTAATTCCGACTAACAAACTGTCTTTCCCAGACTTCCTGCAGGTTTCCATGTACCAGTCATGCAATTTTTGCATCATCGTTGTTAGATGAGGATGATTAGGTTTGACGAGAGGCTTCCCGTGCTCGTATCTAAAGACGTCTACTACCTCAGCCGTTTCAAACTGTACATCATCGGGCAGGTAATCATCAAGAGTGGTACCGGGCAGTAGCACCGGATGATTAGCGATATCGCTAGACACCTTGAGCGGGGGGCACGATTGCTTCTCCTGTTCGCCGAGCTGGGGAATTGTTTTCCCACTTCTTCGTTTTTTCGCTCTTGCAGCACTGGAAGTACTTCCCGACTGCTGCGCTTTAGCATGTGTCTTAGTAATTATGCGGTCATAGTTGGAATCCGGCGGAGGCGGTGGTGGTCGCTTCAGGGCATCGATAGTGCGCTTCACTTTCACCGGATCTAGCTTCTCCTTCGGAGGTGGAGTTTTCTTTGCAAAATGGTCCCTCACTTCGGCACGACATATGTCCTCGTTTTCCTGCTCGGTCCTCTCATATGGTAACTTTTCCACAGGCTTGAGACATGGACCGTATCTGAATTGCCTCCCGCCTCTGCTTGTACTGCTAGCCGCCGGAGCGGCGGCGTCTCTCTTCCGTCGTTGCTGAGGAGGCGGAGAAGGAGGCGGAGTGCTCCGACGCGCCGGAGTAGGCGAAGGAGGAGGCGGAGTGCCCTCATGCGTCGGAGGAGCCGGAGAAGGAGGCGGAGTGCCCTGATCACTCGCCGGAGGAGGAGGAGGAGGAGGAGGCGGAGTGCCCTGACTCGCCGGAGGAGGAGGAGGAGGCGGAGGCGTCCAGTTTGGAAGCTTGATGTACTCCTTCTGCCATAGACATGTACTCCTCAGAGCACGAACCAGCTGATTCTCCCCTTCACCTATAGAGTGGTAAAGCTCGAGCTCCTCAAATCCCTCCATTACTTCATCCACCATCACAACAGCATAGCCATGTGGAATCGTAAGGCAGTGAAAAGTTCTGTTGGGTTGAGGAGGTGCAACAGAGCCGAGAGCCGCCTTGAAAGTGAGGTTATGGCATTTCGTCATAAGCTCGCAATTTTGAGCCTCCGTGATAGTATCCACGGGGTAGATAGGCTCCGTGAAGTCAGTCTGAACGGGCTCCGTGGAAGCCACGCTGCTTCTCCGCTGAGATGGCGGGGTAGCTTCTGGGGTAGCTTCGTGCCGCTGAGATAGTTGGCCGGCAGCTCGCTGGCTCTCAGCTTCCTCTAGCTTTTGTAGTCTTGCACTCATCTTCTGCATGTCGCTCAGCTCCTCTTTCCTCTTTCTCTCCCGGCTTCTGTAACCGCCTGCGTCGGGAAACCCAAACTTCCACGGAACGGAGCCTGGTGTGCCTCGTGTTCGTCCAGGGTGCTCAGCATGCCCTAGGGCCTCAGTCAGCTCGTCCTTCTCTCTGTCAGGAATGAACGTCCCTTCCTGCGCTGCGGTGATATACTTCTGAAGCTTCGTGACGGGTATTGCAAGTTGCTCGTCCGTCCAACGGCACTTCCCTGTTTCAGGGTCCAAAGTTCTCCCAACCCCGAAGAACCAAGTCCTTGAACGGTCTGGCCAGTTCAATGTCTCTGGTTCGACCCCTTTAGCAATCAGGTCATTCTCAGCTTTGTCCCACAACGGCCGGTCTTTGAGGTAGCCACCTGACCCCGTGTGATGGTGATACTGCTTCTTTGCAGCGTTGTTCTTGTTTTTCTCTGACATTTTCTTACTCTTGTCTGATGTCTTGTAGGCCACAAATGCGGGCCAGTGATCTCTTATCTTCTCAAATCGGCCGATGAATTCTGGAGTCTCACCTTTGTCGACAAAGTTTGATTTCAACTCCTTCTTCCACCTCCTGAATAGATCTGCCATCTTCTTAAGAGCACACGCCTTGACCAGTGGCTCTATAACTGGCTTATTCGGATCCTCCTCTAGCGGTAGAGTGAAATTTGCCTTCAGCAAGGTCCAAAGATCATCTTTCTGTCTATCGGTGACATAATCACCTTCAGGGACGTCGTCCTTAGGCTTATTCCATTACTTGATGCTGATCGGGATGTTGTCCCTAACAATAGTTCCGCACTGAGCAGAAAATGCGTCCTTGGTCCGCTTGGGTTCAATCGGTAGGCCATCGTCCGCGAGTGCTGTGATCGTGAACCTTTCATCCTTGCGCAACCTCTTCTTCGGGCCTCGTCTCGTTACCGAAGTTTGGCTCGATCCGGAGGGCTATAAAAGAAGAAAGAAGAGTTAATATATATATGTACATACCAAAACAATTAATGCATCAATTAGCTAGTCAGCACCTCCGGAGCCATCATGATCATGTCACCGGAGCCATCATGATCATGTCCTTCCTCCTCCATTGTTCCATCGGTGTCATTGAGAAACGACAAGACAGCATCACCTCCGGCGAGGATTATCTCCCCCAACAACTGTTCTTGTTCCAAGTCTCTTTGATCCATAGTTTCTGCAAATATTACAACATGGCAATTAATATACAAACATGAATGTTCGACGTCCGGACTGCCTCTCTCATGAATGTCCGACGTCCGGACCGCCTCTCTCATGAATGTCAAACAAGGGATTCTCTTAACCTTTAAGGGATTTAACAAAATGGCGCCATTCTGAATGTGCAGAAAATGGTCCATATTTTTCCTGATCTCATCTACCCTTCTATGTGTCACGTTGTCTAGTGTCAAAGGATTCAAGAAAACCAAGGCTTCATCATTAGCCGGAAGTAACAGGCGCATAATGGTACGAAGCTCTCCAAAATTGTTTTGGAACGGAGTCCCGGATAGGATAATTAATTAGCTTTTTGGTACGAAGTTCAGCAAGAGCCTTCCGAATATCGCTATTTGGAAGGCCTTTGCTGAAATTCGTACCAAAAAGCAAATTATTTTATCCGGAACTCCGTTCCAAAACAACTTTGAAGAGCTTCATAGCATCATACGCATGTTAGTTCCGGCTAATGATGAAGCCATGGATTTCTTCAATACTTTGACAGACAACGTGACATATAAAAGAATATATATAGATGAGATCAAAAAAAAATTGGATCAACTTGTGCACATCCATAATGGGGTATTCTTGATAAATCTATGTTACCGGAGTTATCTATGTTACCGGAGGGGGTAGACGACAACGACGCTCACCCCTCATGTCATGTCCGACGTCCCCTCTCATGTCGAAGTTATCGGGGAGGGGGTAGACGACAACGACGCTCACCCCTCATGTCCGACGTCCGACGTCCCCCCTCATGTCATGTCGGACGTCCCCCTCATGTCGAAGTTATCGGGGAGGTGGCCTCGACAACGCTCTTTTAACTTGGTAAATTTGGGTGGCCTCGACAACTCTTCTAGGGTTTGGGGTGGCCTCAACAACGCTCTTTTAACTCATTTAACTCATTTAACTCGGTAAATTTGGTTGGCCTCGACAACGCTTCTAGGGTTTGGGGTGGCCTCGACAACACTTCTAGGGTTTGGGGTGGCCTCGACAACGCTTTTTCAGTCCCGGTTTGGCGAGAGGGGGTTGATCGATCGACGTCCCCCCTCATGTTGGAGAGTTACCGGAGTTTTCTATGAACAAAAAAAATACTACCTATCACATCTCAGTCCCGGTTTGGGTGGACTCGAGTGTTTGGTCGGGCGAGAGGGGGTTGATCGACGTCCCCCCTCATGTCAAAGTTACCGGAGTTTTCTTCTAGGGGTTTGGCTGACCTCGAGAGTTTGTCAGGTAGGGGAGGGGGGGGGGGGGTAGGAGAGCGACAACGCATTTTTTCTAGGGTTTGCGTGGCCTCGAGAGTTGGTCGCCCGATATGTCCGACGTCCCCCCTCATGTCGATCTCCTCTCGAGAGTTTGTCGGGTAGGGGCGGGAGGGGGTAGGAGATCGAGGGCGACGGCGACATACATACATATAGCCACATACATACATGGAAAAAAATGCTATGAACAAAAAAATGCTATGAACAAAAAAAATACATATAGCCACATATATGAAAAAAATACATATATGAACAAAAAAATGCTATGAACAAAAAAACATCATATATACATCCATCCATACATACATATAGCCAAAAAAATTGCACAGAGCAGGGGCGGCGGCGGCTCACAGCGGGGGCGGCCGGAGAAGGTGACGGCGACGGCGGGGGCGGCGAGGGCGCCGGCGACGGCGACGGCAGGGCGGGCCGGGGCAGGGGCGCGGCCGGGCATGCTCGGGGGCGGGGCAGGGGCGTGGGCTCGGGGGCGGGGCAGGGCCGCGGGCTCGGGGACGACGACGGCGAAGGCGACGGCGACGACGGGGCAGGGGCGTGGGCTCGGGGGCGGCGCAGGGCCGCGGGCTCGGGGACAACGACGGCGACGGCGATGGCGATGACGGGGCAGGGGCGTGGGCTCCGGGGCGGGGCAGGGCCACGGGCTCGGGGACGACGACGGCGACGGCGACGACGGGGCAGGGGCCTGGCGATGGCGACGGCGTGGGCGGTGGACGGCGTCGGGGCAGCCTGGCGGCGTCGTGGAGGTCGGCGTCGTCGGGCGAAGTGGCGATGAAAACTGTGAAATTTCACAAGTGCTGGTTATATACACTCAGCATTGGTCCCGGTTGGTGGCACCAACCGGGACCAATGCCACCCTTTAGTCCCGGTTGGTGCCACCATCCGGGACCAAAGGTCTCTTTTCGTCAGCCCAAAGGGTGGGAAGCAGAGACATTTGGTCCCGGTTGGTGGCACCAACCGGGACGAAAGGGTGGCATTGGTCCCGGTTGGTGCCACCAACCGGGACCAAAGGTGGGCATTGGTCCCGGTTGGTGCCACCAACCGGGACTAAAGGGTGGTGCTGCCCGGGGCCAAAAGTTTAGTCCCACCTCGCTAGCCGAGAGGGCTCGAGAGTGGTTTATAAGCGCTGCTGCGCCAGCCCTCTCGAGCTCCTCTCAACAGCAGGCTTACGGGCCTAATCGCACACACCTCTGCCTGTGGACCTTGTGGGCCTTCTGCGGGCCTGAATCCTGGCCCAACTAGATGGTTGGGTTTCTAGTCGTATTCAGGCCGTGGTGGCCCACTAGGCGGCCTTTTTTTTAATTTTTTTCTACTTTTTTTGTTTTCTTTTTTTCTTTATTTATTTTCTTTTGTTTCTACTTACAGTTTTTCAGTGATTCTTTTTGCTTTTAGGTCACAAAAATTATAAACTTTCTGTTAGTGCCATTAGTTTCCAAATTTGAATAGTTTAAATTTGAATTCTTTTAAATTGGTGTGAATCACTAGTTTGTGAATAACTTTACTATAAAAATAGATTTTTGAGTGATTCTTTTTCCTGCTATTTAATATTACTGTGTTTTATCATTATATTCAATTTGGTAATTTTTAGGTAATTTTAAATGTCTGTTTTAACCAAAAACATATTTTGTTATTTTAGTTAGCTATTAAAGTTTCTAAAAAAATTCTTTATGAAAATTATTTTTGCTATTAATGTTTTGAACAAAAAATACTTTCATAACTTTAGTTGCATAAATTTTATATAATTTTAGTTTCATAAATACTAGAGGTTTATAAAATATTTGTAGTTGATTCCTTTTGCTATTAGAGTTTTATAAAAGCTTTTTAGTTGATTCTTTTTGCTATTGAAGAATATTATAGTTTTATTTTAGTTGATCATAACAGAATTTTTTAATTAATTATTTTTAGTTCATTATTTTTGCTATTAGAGTTTCATAAAGGTTTTCTAGTTCATTCTTTTTGCTATTAGTTCATTCTTTGAGCTAAATGACCCTGAAATTGAAAAGCACTTCAAATGAACTCTGAAAAGGTTGAAAGTTGGCATGGTATCATCATTACACCCACATAGCATGTTCTAAAAAGTTGAGAGGGTTACGGCAAAAACTGGATGCACTTCATGTACAAAATGGACAATCTCTTTCGAAGTATCAGGGTTTCGGACGAAAACTCATCTGTTACAAAGGGATTTCATTTTTTTGAACTTATTTGAACTCCAGACTTTTTGTATGTTCAAAATGCACCATTCAAAGCCACATCATCAATTTTCAACCCTTTCTGACTTCATTTCCTATTTTTCATGCATTTACTGATTTTTTTAAGCTAAATGACCCTGAAATTGAAAAGCACTACAAATGAACTCTGAACAGGTTGAAAGTTGGCATGGTATCATCATTTCACCCACATAGCATGTGCTAAAAAGTTGAGAGGGTTACGGCAAAAACTGGATGCACTTCGTATACAAAACGGACAATCTCTTTCGAAGTATCAGGGTTTCGGACGAAAACTCATCTGTTACAAAAGGCATTTAATTTCTTCACATGTAACTGCAATGATATAGTTGTGGAGAGAAAGTCTTCACTTTTTCTTCGCTTGTGTCCTTTGCTTATTGCGCCGTAACCATGGATAATCTTCATCGTTTAACAGGGTGCTTGGGTCAGCCTTGACTTTGAAGGGAGGAATTTCATGAAACTTTTCATAATCTTCAGACATGTCTGTCTTGCCCTCCAATCCCACGATGTCTCTTTTTCCTGAAAGAACTATGTGGCGCTTTGGCTCATCGTATGATGTATTCGCTTCCTTATCTTTTCTTTTTCTCGGTTTGGTAGACATGTCCTTCACATAGAAAACCTGCGCCACATCATTGGCTAGGACGAATGGTTCGTCTGTGTACCCAAGATTGTTGAGATCCACTGTTATCATTCCGTACTGTGGGTCTACCTGTACCCCGCCTCCTGATAGATTGACCCATTTGCACTGAAACAAAGGGACCTTCAAATCATGTCCATAGTCAAGTTCCCATATGTCCACTATGTAACCATAATATGTGTCCTTTCCCCTCTTGGTTGCTGCATCAAAGCGGACACCGCTGTTTTGGTTGGTGCTCTTTTGATCTTGGGCGGTCGTGTAAAATGTATTCCCATTTATCTCGTACCCTTTGTAAGTCAATACAGTCGAAGATGGTCCCCTGGCCAACGAGTACAGCTCATCAGAAACAGTGTTGTCACCCATGAGACGTGTTTGCAACCAACTGCCGAAAGTCCTGATGTGTTCATATGTAATCCAGTCGTCACACTGCTCCGGGTGTTTGGAGCGCAGAATATTCTTGTGTTCATCGACATACGGGGTCACCAAGGTAGAATTCTGTAGAACTGTGTAGTGTGCTTGAGACCAAGAATGCCCGTCCCTACATATTATTGAGTCCGCTCCTAGCGTGCCTTTTCCAGTCAGTCTCCCCTCATACCGCGATTGTGGGAGACCAATCTTCTTAAGGTCAGGAATGAAGTCAACACAAAACCCAATGACATCCTCTGTTTGATGGCCCATGGAGATGCTTGCTTCTGGCCTAGCGCGGTTACGAACATATTTCTTTAAGACTCCCATGAACCTCTCAAAGGGGAACATATTGTGTAGAAATACAAGGCCCAGAACGACAATCTCGTCGACTAGATGAACTAGGACGTGCGTCATGATATTGAAGAAAGATGGTGGGAACACCAGCTCGAAACTAACAAGACATTGCACCAAATCACTCCTTAACCTTGACAGGATTTCTGCATCGATCACCTTCTGAGAGATTGCATTGAGGAATGCACATAGCTTCACAATGGCTAATCGAACGTTTTCCGGTAGAAGCCCCCTCAATGCAACCGGAAGCAGTTGCGTCATAATCACGTGGCAGTCATGAGACTTTAGGTTCTGGAACTTTTTCTCTGCCATATTTATTATTCCCTTTATATTCGACGAGAAGCCAGACGGGACCTTCATACTGAGCAGGCATTCAAAGAAGATTTCCTTCTCTTCTTTGGTAAGAGCGTAGCTGGCAGGACCTTCATGCTGCTTTGGATGCATGCCGTCTTTTTCATGCACACGTTGCTGTTCCTCCCGTGCCTCCGGTGTATCTTTTGTCTTCCCATACACTCCCAAGAAGCCTAGAAGGTTCACGCAAAGATTCTTCATCACGTGCATCACGTCGATTGCAGAGCGGACCTCTAGGTCTTTCCAATAGGGTAGGTCCCAAAATATAGATTTCTTCTTCCACATGGGTGTGCGTCCCGCATCGTCAGTCGGAACAGATAGTCCGCCAGGACCCTTTCCAAACATTACTTGTAAATCATTGACCATATCAAGTATCTGATCACCAGTACGGAGGGCGGGCTTCTTCCGGTGATCTGCCTCACCTTTGAAATGCTTTCCTTTCTTTCGACATTGATGGTTGGTCGGAAGAAATCAACGATGCCCCAGGTACACATTCTTCCTGCATTTGTCCAAATATATACTGTCAGTGTCATCTAAACAGTGTGTGCATGCGTGGTATCCCTTGTTTGTCTGTCCTGAAAGGTTACTGAGAGCAGGCCAATCGTTGATGGTTACAAACAGCAACGCATGTAGGTCAAATTCCTCCTGTTTGTGCTCATCCCACACACGTACACCTTCTCCATTCCACAGCTGTAAAAGTTCTTCAACTAATGGCCTTAGGTACACATCAATGTCATTGCCGGGTTGCTTCGGGCCTTGGATGAGCACTGGCATCATAATGAACTTCCGCTTCATGCACAACCAAGGAGGAAGGTTATAGATACATAGAGTCACGGGCCAGGTGCTATGATTGCTGCTCTGCTCCCCAAAAGGATTAATGCCATCTGCACTTAAACCAAACCATACGTTCCTTGCGTCACCTGCAAAGTCCCCCCACCTTCTCTCGATTTTTCTCCACTGCGACCCGTCAGCGGGTGCTCTCAACTTCCCGTCTTTCTTACGGTCTTCTTTGTGCCATCGCATCAACTTGGCATGCTCTTTGTTTCTGAACAGACGTTTCAGCCGTGGTATTATAGGAGCATACCACATCACCTTGGCAGGAACCCTCTTCCTGGGGCGCTCGCCCTCAACATCACCAGGGTCATCTCGTCTGATCTTATACCGCAATGCACCGCATACCGGGCATGCGTTCAAATCCTCGTACTCACCGCGGTAGAGGATGCAGTCATTAGGGCATGCATGTATCTTCTGCACCTCCAATCCTAGAGGGCATAGAACCTTCTTTGCTTCGTACGTACTGCCGGGCAATTCGTTATCCTTTGGAAGCTTCTTCTTCATTATTTTCAGCAGTGAACTAAATCCCTTGTCAGATACACCATTGTCTGCCTTCCATTGCAGCAATTCCAGTGTGGTACCGAGCTTTCTGTTGTCATCTTCGCAATTTGGGTACAACCCTTTTTTGTGATCCTCTAACATGCGATCGAACTTCAACTTCTCCCTTTCACTTTCGCATTCTCTCTGTGCATCAACAATGACCCGGCGAAGATCATCATCGGGCACATCGTCTGGTTCCTCTTGATCTTCAGCTTCCCCCATTGCAGCATCACCGTATTCAGGGGGCAGGTAGTTGTCATCATCCTCTTCTTCTTCGTTGTCTTCCATCATAACCCCTCTTTCTCCGTGCTTGGTCCAAACATTATAGTGTGGCATAAAACCCTTCTCAAGCAGGTGGAAGTGAAGGGCTTTAGAGTTGGAGAAAGCCTTCGTATTCTCACAGACAGTACATGGACAATGCATAAAACCATTCTGCTTGTTTGCCTCAGCCGCTTCGAGAAAATTATGCAGGCCCTTAATATACTCGGAGGTGCGTCGGTCACCGTACATCCATTGCCAGTTCATCTGCGTGCGTTATATAGTTCTTATTATTGAAAAACATATAACTCTCTAGAGCATCTAATTAAAACACACAAATAAGAACTTTTTTCTTTTAGAAAGAAGATAAGAAGAAGAGGCTAACCACGGTGTTGCCGGCGCCGAGATGGGCGCAGGCGATCGACGGCGGTGAGGACGGGGACGGGACAGGACGGACCGCCAAACCTAGACAAATCTTGAGGAAAATGGAGCTTGGACAAGGAGCTTCGAGAGGAGAAAGCTTAAGTGTGGCTCGGGCATTTCATCGAACACCTCATGTGCATAGGAGGTGAGCTAGAGCACCACAAAAGCTCTCCCACGGCCGGGCAAAAAAACAGAGCAATGCATTGCTCTACTCGCGGGCGGGGGCTATATATAGGCCAACCATTGGTCCCGGTTTCAGCCACAAACCGGGACCAATGGTTGTGGGCCAGGAGCGAGGCGCATTGGTCCCGGTTCGTGGCTGGAACCGGGACAAAAGGGGTCACCTTTAGTCCCGGTTCCAGCCACAAACCGGGACCAATGGTTGTGGGCCAAGAGCGAGGCGCATTGGTCCCGGTTCGTGTCTAGAACCAGGACAGAAGGGGTCAGATGAACCGCCAATGCAGGATAGACCTTCCTCGTCCAGGATCGTTTCGGTTTATCATGCATCTCTTTCGCATCCAAAGGACCGGAAGAGGCCGGTTCAGTGCGAACAGGCTGCAGAGGTGCCTCATACACCTCTGAACACGTATCCTCTACCACGTCCTCGGGCTCCGAGGGTGGTATGAGATCATCACACAAGCTCTCTAGCGCCGTTATTCCCAAGTTACTAATTTCATCATTATTCATTGGCTTTACCGCTGCAATATTCCGGATCATTTCTAAAGTTCTCTCAGCTTCTAAGTCTAATAAGTCATTGACCGATTTTGCAATTTCCTTCTCATTAGAACCTAGAGATATACCTAAGTTGCCCGCCTTATCTATTATATCATGCTCAGAAAAATGCAGAATGGAACAACTCGTATTGACAGACATACCTGTAGTCGCTTCGATGTCACGAAGCTTGGCGGCCCGCATAGCATGCCCTAACTGCAGATCGTCAGCATCAGGTTGGGCCTGAATCCGGTGACTCACACGTCTATCACCTGAAGTCGGGTCCACGATCCCTCCATAGGCAATCACCTCCTCCATCGTCCATCCAGCCTGGACTGCGGCACCTGCCGTGTGCCCAACTGGTGCCGCCTCGACCATCGTGGCCTTCGGCGAGGCACCCCCCACCGGTGCTTCCATCTGTGCACCGTTAGGAGATGCCGAGCGCACCACCCCAGGAGTCGGCGAAGAGGGGGACGGTGCACGCAACTGAGAGGCCGGAGGGGGAGAAGGAGAGTGTGAGCGAAGGGCCACCTGCCCTTTACTCCCCACCCCCTCGGCCATAGACTCGACGGCCGGCCTAGGCATCAGCGACGCGGGTGCCGGCGCAGACACCAGCGGCGACAGTGGGAGAGGATGGCGGATGAGGGCCTCCTTCCCACATCTCCCCACCCCGTCTGCCCCATCGGCATGGGCCACCGGGCGCCCGTAGCGACCACCATCGACCGCGACAGCCGGGGCCGCCCGCAGATCCTCCCTCGGTGTCGCCGGTAACGACGGCAATACACACTCCGAGGTGTCCTCCATCTCCACTCTGTGACTCCAAAGTCGACTGAGAGCCGATGATGCACAAAAAGATCCGAACCGTATCGTATTCATCGGTGTAGACGGCGGAGCTGCCTCCTTGGCAAGCTCAGACGTCGAAGAAGACTGACCGTGGGGCCTCGAAGCGTCATTACGCTTATTATGCTCAGAACGTTTATCTCGTGAACCTGTGCCACCATCACCCTGAGTCATATCAACATCATTCTGCCCATCTGCCTCTTGGAAAATCGGAGGTGTTTCAATGTCCACTTCCAAATCATACATAACTCCTGCATAAGTCCATCGTACCACATCTGGCACGAACTCAATATCAACCACACTGACGAGCAAACGCGCCACCCCATGTGTGCGAGTGAAAGGCATATCCACTTTCTCAGTCTTGCCAATAAGAGACCCGAGACTGCATGTCACCGAGTAGTCCATGAGAGGCTTAGGTGGAGCCCCCGAAAAACGAACCCAAATCTGAGATAACGGGGTCCCCTTTGGCTCCTTCTGCTTCCACTCATCGAACTCAAGAATGCAATTGCTGCTATGTACTCTACACATGCCAAACTTGAGTAAACGTGCTAGATCTTCCGGCGTCGGAAAGTCCACCTTGTATGACTGATCCTCAAGTTTGACAAGCTCCCACTGAAAATTACCTGGGGCCAACTCACGTAGCTGCTGCACGATTTGCGCCTCAGTCATAGACCCATTAGTCACTTTGACCACACCCGTTCGCGAACTCTCTGTCGTGTGTGCGGGCACAACAACACTGGGTGACTCAAAGAACATCAATTCGGGACAGCAAACACCATAGATCGTAACCACTGGCTTAGGCCCTAGGAGGAGTGGACACTCTCCAGACCCATGCACCGGTTTGAGACAATTATCACATAGCTCCGTGGTGCATTCAGCAATAAAATGTCCAGGCTCCCCACAACGATAACAAATCATTTTCTCTTTCTTGCGAGCTCACTTCGTAGCTCGTTCACCGTCTGACTTATCGGACCCTTTGTCCGAAGAAGAATCCCGAGGCTTCGCCGCGACTTGCTTGGCAGCAGGAACCTTCACGGCCGCCAAAGCACGCACCGTCTCCATGGCCTCGCCTGACAAGGACGGCACATCGGTTACAGCAGCCGCCGCCGGTACCACCACGGGTTCCGCCTGAACCACGGCAGCCGGCGTCACCACCGGGGGTGTAGGACCGTGTGCAGGCGCAGGTGGTGGTGGCGGTCACGGCGGAGGAGGCCGCCTGCCATCCCCCCTTCCTCCACGGTTGGCTCGGAAGGAACCGCGCTGGCGGAAATTTGGTCCCGAAGCCCCTTCAACGAAAGTGCCAGAGGGACCATTGTAGCCACGGCCATCATCACCACCGTTCTGCCAACCATATCCACGGCCTCTGCCTGTCGAGGAAGAACCGCGATGCTCACCTTCGGCATATGCATTGTAACCATCGTCACCCTACTGCCCTCGCGGAGCATAATTCCGCCCGCCGTCCGCGTGCCGGTAATTTTCTCTGCCCACGCCGTAGTCTCCGCGGCCGCTGCCGGCTCCTTGTGCAGCGGCAGCCATGGCCACCGTCCGCCCGTCCCTAGCAGGCGGAGGATATTGGGCTCCATCCGCCCTGGCCTGGGGGAGGGTAGGTCTGGGGGGCGGCGGAGGTCCGTTCCCGCGGCCGGCCATCACCGCCGGCTGAACAGACGGGGTCGGGGAGATCCTCGCAGCACGACCCTGCCGCAGCGGCGGGAACCCAGGTCTCGCCACTCGAGGTCTAACCCTAGGAAAAGTCGAGCCGAGAGGACAGCCGCAATCGATCGACGTAACATGCCCCGGGGCCGTCTCGTCACACGTCGGGCCAGTAGTCTGGGCTCTATACTGGGCCACATACCCAGTACGCACTGAGCCCAGCGCTACATCGCCTGCATCCGGCCCATCTTGGCCTAACAAGCATTTCAAACGGGTTGCCCTCACCGCCCGGATCTCGCAGCTCACGCCGGCCGCCGGCGCCGGCGCGGCCACGACCACCGGCCTTCTCTTCTTCTTTCTAGAAACCACCGTCCAAGAATCCGGGTTGAAGAAATCCGACAAGGTTAACTTGGGAAGACATACCTTGGGAAGAGGCCCCTTCCATGGCCGGACCGCCGTCGCCGCCGTCCTTCGATGTACGACCCGACGAGCAACCTCCACCCTGTCCGCCTCCTGTAATCCTTGTCTTGCTGGATCGTCGAAAGGGATCGTCGCATCCACCAGCTTGGCGACGTCCTCCTCGGAGTACCCCACATTAAACGCCTCGCAGATCCTGTCCGAAGGCGTCGGCGACGAGATCTCCGGCGAGACGGCGGCCGGATACACATCATCCTCCTCGTCGTCATCTCCGGCGCCCTCCGCCAGGGCCCAGAACCGGCCGCCAACTTGCCTGTGACCGCCGGGGTCGGGGGCGTGGGCACCTACCCGAGTCGCCTCCCCTGGTTGCATGAGATCCAACTTGCCTGTGACCGCTACGGATATATAAACAGAACTATGCATAGATAAACTATTTTTTTTCAGATGATGAAAGATCGAAAGGGTGCACTCTGAAATGTGAGTGAATTTACATGCATCTTTCGCTTCATGGTAGTTTACGTGAAACTTGTCAAACAAATGTGTTTTTTCTATCTTCTTTCCAAGGTGAGAAGTTGGTCCCAATGCTAGAGAGTTATTTTGGTAACTCTATTTACAAAATTCAAACAAGTGGTTTTATAATTTCATCCAACCTTCAGTTTTTAATGTAAGTACTATATGTAATAATTGATACGGAGTATCATATTTCTATTTGTTACAACTAGCAAAGTGGCCCGCTCGATGCGCGGGCTAGAACTTTTGAAAGTTTAATTTTAAAAATGTTATTTTTACCATCTTGTGTACTGGTTGATATGGATTTTTTAATCGGTCAACTTATAGTCAAAGTAGTAAATGATGATATCAAGTTATCAATGTCAAATACAACTTAAGTTGGAGTTTAATTTCTTTCTGCCTCCCACATTAATGTGCAACAAACCAAAGATTAATTAATGTATTTGTGATCACCTATAGTTCTAATATTTTCCATATTGAGTTTTAATAATTGACTATGAAAATATTTCTCATTGCATTATCCATATAAAATATAATGATGTCAAGATCATCTCACTCTTTTCGAATTGTATAATTAGTTAATTTGCTCCTACAAAGGATAATGTCACCACACATTTGCTTCTATCAACTCCTTCCCATATCTTTACTTGGTTTACTTGGTCGGCCACAAATTTATTTTTACTTGGAAAGATTTGATCCTTCCGACAAAAGGAAATCAAAGAACAACATATACCCTACATTTTCATGGATTTTCCTTGCCCATTTAGTGAACACAGACTAAAGTAGTAAAGGAAATTATGAGCATGTATGTTTCGATTACACGTTAGATGAACACTGCAAGAAAAAATGTCAACAACAACAACAAAAAATCTAATTTTCAGAAATAATCACATCTCATAAACATAAAAGACCAAGGATGGACATACGAAAAATCTAGATTAGAAAGAGGGAAGCTTGGAGGATGAAAAAATAGAGGATTGTTAAATCATAATTTTTTTGAATCCTGGCTTTTTCTTCTGCATAGCTTATCAATATAAGAGGGCATGTACATTGTACCCTTCCTGAAACTCCCACCGACGATCCATGAAAAGTGAATTTTATATTTCATTGTTTGAATACAGAAAAAAAAATGAAATAGTCTTGGAATGTAGCATTAATGACTCATTTAATAATTATGTTTCAATAGTTTTCTTCATTGAATTTTATTACCATTTTTTGCCACCCAGGGATCGGTAAAAACTTGAAGAATTTCTTCAAAACAAAGCTATTTTTGTTACATAACTGGCATGGGTAGTTATGCATACGCATATACAAAATATATTTTAGGATAGTGCTTGCTCTTAAAGGTTGTCGATGAAGAGGTTCAAATTTTCAATAAAGTTATAGTACGAAATCAAGCATAACCCTATGATATACATACTGATTTTCTCACAACTGTAGCGAAGGTAGTTTTTATTTCTCAAAAAAGTATCCAATAAATATTCAACTAATATCAGAGAAAAATATGAAGCTATAGATTCTACCTTTTTAGATGAAACTTGCAACCCCTTCCTCAACTACGGTTAATCATATCTTTCATCTACTTAAAAATAATTCACATCATCAATAGGGAGAATATTCACCTATGTTATTAGAATCAATTTTCTGGGCAAAAAACTTCTCCATGTCGAGGTCAGGTAAGTAGATTAACCTGAATATTACACCTTTGTTAGCTAGCCCTGATCACTAAGGACACATGAAACAGACTTCAGTTCTACTGGTTCTAAATATCTGATGAATAGCACACCCTACTACTCCAAAGTTAACCACGGAGATAGACCCAATGCAAACCACAATTAAGAAAGGAGAGACTCCCAATATTTTTGTAGCAAAAACTCCTTTGACCAATCTTGATAGAATAAATCTAACTTATAAGCAAAACTATATTGCTGTAATGGAGGAAACACATTCAATCTACAATCTAAAATTGTGTACAAAACATACTCACCTCTCTGGCATCTCTTGGCACAACTACCTGCGCTTAGTTTTTCCGGCTGGGCGTATAAAAGCTAGCTTCCTACAGCTAATCGACCCACTTCTGATTTATCTTCAACATACGCACGAACACAGCTACCAGCAGCAAGGCTAATTGATTCTCCCAGCCGGCTGGAAACGTAAACAATTGATCCGTTCCCAATCAATCTTCAACATACGCACCTACTACACTGCAGCTACCCTACCCTCAAGGCTAATTGATTCCCAATGCCGGACGGAACGTAAACAACCGATCCACTCCCAATAAATCTCCAATACAAGCACGTACACAGCAGTCAGCCGCAAAGGGTACTTGATTCAGGTGGCTCAGAATTACCAAATCTACAAATAGAAAGAGTTGTGCTAGTTTCCCTTAGTGTGTATGTATGTTTCTCACTTGTTCGATTCCATGATGTAGTAGTACATAGAAAATTACTGTTTCATTCTTTTGGTCTCCTCGGCGACTCTGAGCGGACTTGTGTATATGCTTGTTCATTAACTGTAAAAAGAGAAATGTGTTCCTATATTACTGTACACTGTGCAGATATCGTACTTTGCATGACGATGATAAATTGCCTCTTGATTTGCGGACGCATGCAGCTGGGATGCTCATGCTTCTCAAATGTGTACATCGTTCACAAGACTATATATCACGTGGAATCGTTGGTAGAGCATTCACCATCTTAGATAGACCTTTCATGGTCTTTTTAGCAGGTAGTATTAGCAAGGCGAGCAGTAAATGCCTCCTCATTCTTCCCACATACACGTGCTCAAGCCAGCTACTGCTAAAGTTCAAGCATGCCGGGAGGAATTACCACGGATATGTGCCAGTACATCTTAGCTAGATGCAAGGGCTAGTGGCGTAGCTACGCATCAATCTTGCAGCTTGGCGAGTTCTCCGTCTTGGAGCTAGGCAAGCAATACTCGGCACGCCACTGATGTACCTGTAGCTTGACAAGGCCTGCGTCGTTGTGGCCTCGTCCGCTAATGCCGCCCGAGAGATCATGAAGACGCCAGCTTCGCAATGTAAGCGTCCCTCAAAAACTATCATGCAGGCGCTGAGCAACGAACGAATATTGCCTCTTGTTTCCACGCTAGGGGCACCCTGTGACGACAGCTCGGCAAGCTGTGTGTCTTGGAGCTTGCAGTCCCTGACGCGTCCAATCAGTCCACCGTGTGCGGGAAGCGGAGGTTTCCACTGCCGGTGTAATTATCCTTGGTTTTAGGCTGGGTGGTAGATGCAATTCTCTTTTGTTTTAGGCAGGGATGACCCTTCCAAGAGAGATGATGTAATTATCCTTGTTTTTTTTGTGAGACCATGGTAGGCACGTTTGGGAGTGGGGACTCGTGGTTGGTTCCCACAACATCACATATTGTTTTTCTATTTTAAACAACACAATCCTATGTATGGACTCGTGCTAGGTTGCCACAAGGCAATATATACTACGCATATCAAACGGTATCTGTTAGGCATATCAAACGGTTACATACTCATAATTTTAATAGACCCACCAGATCAAGGGCTAGTATTTACTGATTAACGTGGAATTTCTAATCTATTTCTCTTACTTCTTATTAACCCGTCAATTACTTTTTATATATAATAGATAGATGACTTTACCCAATCCTCAGAATGAGCTAACTAGTGAACCCATTGGCCAAATTTTCTGGCTCCGCCCCTGGAGCCATAGCTCAGACTGTGCAGGGATAATCTCCTTGTGGGCACTACATCCCATGTAGTTTCAGCGCATCAAGCCATTCCAAAGTTGTGAGAGAGGCTACATCGGAAGGGATGAGGGAGGGCACCGGTGCTGCCTTGTAATTAGATTGAATCGCCGGATCGACATTGAGAGATCGAAGATGATTGGGAGGAGAAGGCTTATGAAGATACATATTGCGTGAATATTTTATTACTTTCCACAAATGCATGGGTACTGGCAGGGCTTTGGAACTCTTGCTCATGCATCGCCTTCCGTCTGGTGTGCCAAATGGCCCAAAGAATGACCAGTACTCGAACGAAAGCTTCATGCGGGAGTTGGTCCATAAAATAAAAGATCCATCGTTTCGCATCCGTTTCGGTAGCTCCGATAATAACAGACACTAGTGCTTGGTTCTCTAATGCCCACACACAGCGTGAGGAGGTGCAATCAATTAAGGCATGGCGCCATGAGTCCTCCCTACCACACGGGCGGCACTCCCTGCTAGTAGCCATATTATGGTGATGGAGTATATCGTCCGATGGAATGGATTGCTGAGCTAGGCGCCAGAGAAAATGCTTAATCTTTGAGGCAACCTGGACTTTCCAAATCTTTCTCCATGCTTTCCGTTCCCCTTCAGAATTGGATGTGTCTCCTCGCCACTCTAGCCATGCTTCTCTGCGGTATTTTGTTGACACTAGCATCATGTAGGCCGAGGAAACGCTGAACATTCCCTTGCGATCATGGACCCAGGACCAAAAGTCGGCCACCGGCCTATTACATAGCGGCATTGACAGGACCTCGTTGGCATCAAAAGCCACAGAAATACTTCTGACCAGCTCACTGTTCCATTCGCCGGTGTTAGGCACGATCAAATCGCTGACGAGCTGAGGAGGGTTCTGGATGAGGCTTGTGATCGGCCTCATGTTGAACTCCCGCGGGAGCCAATTATCTCGCCATATGTAGGTAGTTGCACCATTGCCAATTCTCTGTATAAGGCCTTGTGAAAGAATGTCCTTCCCATCACAAATTGCACGCCACACTTGGTTACCCAATTGTGCTTGCAGGAAATCACTATTTGGGAAGTGCCTTGCTTTCAATATTCTTGCACTTAGTGAAGTAGGATCCGTAAGAACACGCCATGCTTGATGGTCTAGCAATGCTAGATTAAATAGCTCAATGTCACGGAAACCCAGTCCACCCATATATTTGGGTTTGGTTATCTCCTCTTAAGAAACCCAACTGACTTTTCTTTTCCCTTCCTTGCTTCCCCACCAGAACTTCCTAATTAGCATATTGTTGTGATTGCATAATCCTCTAGGAAGTTTAAAACAGGACATAGAACAAACCGGCACTGTTTGAGCTACCGACCTAATCAAGACATCTTTCCCTCCCGCTGAAAGCAACTTCTCCATCCATCCTTTTACCTTGTTCCAAACCCGGTCCTTCAAATATTTAAATGCTCCATTCTTTGAGTTACCAACATCACTAGGCAATCCAAGATATTTTTCAGAAAGAGACTCATTAGTACCTCAAGGATGTGCTTTATTTAATTCCTCAACAAATCCGGGCATACTTTACTAAAATTGAGGTGAAATGATGCACTTCCTTAGATGCAAACACTACGAGTTAATGTCTGGCTTTGTACTAAAAAAACTGACAGCAGGTTACGCACACCATGACAAGGGCATAGTTTGCACCATAATATCCTGGGATTATCACAGAATAATTAACATTTGTTAGATGTAGGTACTTCAGAGGTGCAGACATAGGTGGAATAAGCCACCGACGATACTACAATACCAGAAAGTAACCAGATGCATTGAAATAGAGGTACGCTGCAGGAAACAAGAACCAAAAGCTAGACCTTCTATAGGCGATATAATCAGCTTTTTCCGAGGAAATCTGAAAGTACAGATGGGCACACTAGCCAGGTAAGTTAGCTATTTTAAAAGACCGTGTAATCAAAATTGTGGATCATTTGGAATCAAAAGAGATAACTTCATTGCTGAGATCAGATAGCCAATGAAGTCTGAAACAGCTAATTAAACTATCCGACTGTGTTAATTTGGTTCCAGATTAAAATATACTTGGTTACCGAATCCTAACCAGCTAGGGTAGTATAATACCAAAAAATTTGTTTGACAACTATACTGGTAGCCTAAGTTATATATATACTTTTTGGAAAAAAGGAATACATTCAGTTTACACATGTCTCTCTTTTCTCACAGGAAAGCACTTATTTGGATGATGACATGCTTGGTATTCAACCATTCGAGCTACATGTTACTTTTAAGCTTAACAAGGAGATGTGGTTAGTTAAGCTAACCAACAGGACAAAGGCATGCTTTGCCTTCATCATTAACAGATCAAGCAAGCAGTACACCATACGACCAGACAAAGGTATTGTGCCACCAGGATGCAATGAGTATCTTGTTCAGATAACAATGCAACAATAGGAGAAGGACCCACAAGTTACAGAAAATGCTGACAAGTTCGTCGTGCGGAGCACCAAAGTGAGTGAGGTTCTTAGAGTCGAGGATATCACAGTTTAAGAGATAAAACGTTTTTAATAAACGAATCTACGAAAAAGGGAAAACACTCAGGTTGCGACAAATGGCGTACATGTTGTACGCCATTTGTCCCAACCTGAGGAGGTGAGAGTGACCTTTGCAAGGGGTACCCCTTAACTAGTGATTTCATCCTCTCCTTCAGAAGCGTCTTGTCCCCAAGCCACAGCTCCCGGGAAGCGACTGTACCCCTCGAAGTAGTCCTCCCATGTAGGCAGAGACGCCGGTTGGTCAGACCACTTGACCAGCACTTGGGGTATGGAGGCCTCGCCACGCGCGATCATCCGGCATTGAAGAACAGCTTCAGGGATCGACGGCTCCATGTGTGGATGATGGGGTTCCGGCATGTCTGTAAAAATAATATACAAAATGAATTAAGATGTCATTATTCATCAAAAAACACATAAAACATGTAACACTACAAACTATATGAAAGGTATAGCATTTAAAATATTTGAACATATGCATGCATATTTACATTTTAATATAACAATTTTTTTACTATATATATATTAACTTCTTTTCCTTTTATAATTTAGGTTCGATTTCTTGGTATATATTTTAGCTTCGATTCGTTCGTTCACATCTGGTTCATTTATATCGTTTTCATATGTATTGTTACTCATGCTAATGGTCTTTGGGAATGAGTTATCAAATTAACATTTGTTAGACATGTTGCCCATAGCGTTGCTTAGCTTCTTGGTTGTAGTTTCAAATACGTTGCTTAACTTTTGAGACGCAGTTGTTCTCTGCACCAATTGGCGCAACGGGTCGTCTAGTTATCATAGTATCGCAAGCAGTGTAGAAGTTGGTGAAGCGAGACAATTTCCGCAACTAGGTTATACTTTCCAACAGCGAGAATTTCTCCGAGGCTATCTACCGATCTAGAGTCGAAGTAGACGGCCCCTTCGAGGTATCCTCGTGTTTTGAAGTAGTAATCTGGAAGCACTTCGTCGACTAGGAAGAAGAGCTCCAAGAAAACTAGAGAAAGAGATTAGACTAGCGGCACTCCGTAATAATTATAAATCTAATTCTAACCCTGTGCAAGAGACATTAATATGAAGCTATAGAAGAGGTCAAGAGCTGAACGGCGTGCTTATATAACTCAAAAGAAAAATAGTACAGTCCCAACGTAGTAAAAAAAATATTTATTGTCACCCACCTAGCAGACGCTGGCCGCTACAAATGCATCAGGCCCGTCGTG
This sequence comes from Elymus sibiricus, assembly GCA_039707655.1. Taxonomy (NCBI): domain Eukaryota; kingdom Viridiplantae; phylum Streptophyta; class Magnoliopsida; order Poales; family Poaceae; genus Elymus; species Elymus sibiricus. The sequence continues at coordinate 9,639,338 of CM077674.1, read as the reverse complement.
AACACTTGTTTGCTCTGCCTGCCTGCCTGCCAGTCACGTACAGGTATGTGTCTGCCTTGCCGCGTTTGCGACAAATCAGTCGAGGCTTCGGTAGAAAATTTCGTCGTCTCTATGCAGGTGATTTGCCGTCTGCCATCAGCCAGAACTTTTCTGTGATAACCATGATAAAACAAATCATACTTACATGTGTAGCAAGAATCGCTTTGGACATGGCATGCATGGCTGCATTGGAGATTGAAGAATAAATGTTAGATCCTTTTTATCGTGTTACATCGGTCCACCATGAGTTTGTGAAGTTGGTGGTAGCCTCGGAGTGTTTCGTAACTTGATTTATATATAGCAACAGTTTTCCATCAAAAAAAGAAGCAGGTCGGACGACCAGGCGTAAAACACTGTCATAAGCAGGAAGCCGATGCGTTAACTTAGTTGTGAAATTTTTTACTTTTTTTTTTAAAAGGAGGATACACCCCCGGCCTCTGCATCTGGGAGATGCATGCAGCCACTTTATTAGTTATTCACAAAGACCTTACAAAGTAATACATCAGTAAGTCTGAAGCCACCATCTTGGCAACACCTGTCGCTACTCATATGCCCTTGATGAAGGGGTGCCGAATATCCGAGCCGAATACCAAACAGACATCGCACCAAAACCTAACATCTAAAGCCGGATGCCCCAGCCCAGCCACATACCGGGACTGTGTCACACACCGGTCCGGCGCACTCTCAGAAGCCGCCGCCACCGTCTTCCACTGGTCCATCTCCAAAGCAGGTACTGACGCACCGACCTTGTCAGGCCTGCCATCGACGCCACCACGGCGCCAGACAGCGCCACCATCCTGCACGTATCCATCCGCCCTCGCCCGTCGCCGAAACTCCGTAGCGCCATGCCGCCGGGATCCGCCGTCGGCCTTGCGGTAGATGAAATACCGCTCCTCCTCTAGTCCCCTCCAGCTAGCACATGCTCCAAAACGATGCCCCCAGGAGGGCGAACGACACCAAAGGCGCCGTCATCGTCCGATCCGGGAGACCCAGATCTAGGGTTTCCCCCGGAGCATCCCGAGCCTGATGACGCAAATTGCAACGACGATGCCTCAACAAGGAAACGACATCGGAGACGCCGCCATCGTCTGCCATGACCGAAGTCGGCGCGATTTTCATCGGCGCACCACCAGTCCGTACGCCGCCGGCGTCGCTGGTCCCTTCCACCTGAGCAAACTCCCAAGACGATGCCCTCAAGAGGGACTACGATACAAAAGCACCGTCATCGCTCGGTCCCAATGAGACCTAGGGTTTCCCCCGGAGTTGCCCGCGGTGTCAAGGACCCAGACCAGGGTTGAATCTCGGCATGATCAGAAGAACCTGTCGATATCCGCCCAGTTGCCGGCGGTCCGCACCCGCCACCGTGCCGTCCGCAACCCGGTGACCATGGACAGTCACCGGACATCACGAACGCGTCCAGCCACCAGCCACGGCCAAATCTGGCCGAGGCCAGCGACCCCAACCAGCGAACCCGCGCCGCCGCAGCCCTCATCGCCATATGCTTGGATCTGATGGAGCCGCCGCCGCAGCTAGCCATCCCGCCTCCCCAAAGCGCCAGCACGTCCCACCAGGAATTCCGCGCAGCCGCCGCCGCACCGTCGCACCGCCGCGCCCGCAGCACGGCCGGCCGCGTCGTCGCCGAGCCGCCTCGCGCGAGCGCCTCGCTCCTCACCAGCACACCGCGTCCCGCGCCGCAGAGCACCAGGGGAGGAGGGAAAATGGCCCCGCCGCCACCGACACCAGCCGGGCTTCGCCCGGCGGCGCTCTCCGGCAGCGGCGAGGAGTAGGGGAGGTGGGGGAGAGGCCTCTGGCGGGCGGCGGCTAGGGTTTCCCCCTGGCCGCCCACGGGGGCGGACGAGGGGGTCACGAGGGGAGGGGGTCACCTATCAGAAGTAGTTGTCGCCTAAACTTAGTTGTGAAAAGTTAACTTGCCATAAGTAAAATCCTCGTATGGGGCCATGTTTGCCCTTGACAAGACATGAAATTCGCCCAACAAACGTATATATGTGTGCCCTGTTTGAATTCTTTATTGAAATGACAGTAAAAGTAGTTGCCCCGAGTCCTTACTCATCCCATTACATAATAGTACGTACAAGTAGGAGCTGCTGCTTGCTTGCTTAAGAGGTTACTCTGGATGGTTGTAGTACGGGTAGACTGTGAATGTGGTCTGCACGATGGTCATGAGGACCACGAGCACGGCAGCCAGCACTGATATAGCCACACAAGGGTTGGCGCAGTAGTTGCGCGAAAATAAATTGCCTCACCTGTACGCCGGAATACAGTTGTGCAGAACAGACAAGGCCCTGTAATTCACCGTCTTCATCACATCTTTCAGGTAGTTCTTGTCCGCCGGCCAGCGCACGTGCGCGCAGATATTGCTGAAGAAGCGGCTGGCGTCCTGCTCGCCGTTGATATGGTTGATAAGGATGCGCTGCATGTGCAGGATCCACATATCCTCAGGTGTCTTGATGAGGCAGTCCATAAATATGGCGTATGTGGTGATATCTGATCCGGTGTCTGGGTAGGTCTGCTCGAACGCTATGAGGTTCCGAAACAGCTTGTCGCTGAAATCATAGAGCTGCAGCAGCGGGAACTTCAGGATGGCCTGGCGGCTGTTGTACTCGATGTCCAGGAAGCTCTGGACATCCTTTGTCTTCCTGCGTAGGAGGATCCCGGCCTCGTCCACGTCCAGCTCCTTGGCGCACGGTATCCACGGCGGGAGATCCGGCACTAAAACATTAGCTGCTTGGTGGCTGGAATGCTTAATGTTGTCACTCTCACCAAGGGTCAGCTGCGGCGTCGATCCAGGACCAACAACGGAGAGGTGGAAGAGGTGCAGTAGGTGGTGCACGTGCACGCGGCCATAATCAATTTCTGAATGACAACGATAAAAATCTGACGTTAGATTTTTATGGGAAATCGAATGTTTATTATGGCAATTAATGTTGGCGCCATGATGACAAACTTAGTTTGTAAACACGACAATTTTCTGGCAAAAAATGAACTGAGACAGATTTGCCATGCTGGCCACCTGGCCGCCTAAACTTGCCATCCTCAAGAAACATAAATTGCCATCGAAAACGGTCGATTTGCCATGGTCAAAGATCTGAAGTCAGATTTGTAGTTGAGCCCTTTCTGAAATCTGAATTACCTGAACTTCGCAGCATGCGTGGGCAGAGAGATAGGAAAAGCCGGAGGCTAGCCTTGACGAGGGCGTCCTTGGGCTCATCGTCTCTACCATAGAGCAGCTCAAAAAGCTTACTCAGCACAAAGAAAGGAATCTGATTCTCGAGTAGCAGTAGGTCGATTTCCACTAATTGCCACACACTGACCCTGCCGAAAACCTGCGTCCAGTCTTCATCTTCTTGAGCAATGACACCCTGAGCTTCGCCTGCCCTTTCCCCTTGGCATGCGTACTTGAGCAAGCGGTGGAGGATGAAACAACCGTCCAATACCATGTTGAGTGCCAGGCCATCGCTGGACAGCTTAATGTCTTCCGAGTAGGACGCCCGAATATCTGGCTCCAGACGCTTCATCCTCTCCAAGCAACTGTTTAGCAGCCCCGCAGTGACCTCACTGTTAGGGGGGTTTTGGTGCGAGCTCATAAGCTGCCGCATGCAGCACCATTTGTACTTCTCCAGCTGCGCCGTGCTGTTGACCTTCTTTGTAAACGGGCCTATGCCAACAGCGACCGGCTCATATCCTTCGTCCGCATCACCCCTTTTAAGTTCCTTGGGAACCTTGTAGATGGTGGGCCGCGCCTTTCTGTAGTCACATCTTGTAGGAACTGTGGATGCCATGCTCGCCAACGTTTTCGCCAAAAACTCTTTGGATACATCGACATGGACATTTTCTGAGAAAGGACCAGTGCAAGAAACATTGTTAGAATTGCATCGAATACAATACCATTAAAATTGTTTTAGTTTTAGAGGATAGAGTTACTAGTATTTAAATAAATAAAAAAGAATTTGATCACGTTGTAGCCTGAGTCTCAATATATCAAGGCGTCGCAGCTTCTAACATGTCAGTCGGTTCGGACCATATGCGTCTGGTGGATTGGCTGGTCAAAACGGCTCCTCCGGTGGAAGCCAACGTACGGAAGGTCTAGTGCTGCATAATGCAAGGGGCGGAGCGCCTCGCAGAAGGGCTCCCGGGGATGTAGGCTTTGTTGTATAGACTTCGTAGACAAACATATTGTGGAGGATAATTATGTCGATGCCTCGTAATGGTACGGTATTTGTATGTGATTTGTTCTAGACAACGATTTACCCAAGTTCGGGCCCCATCGACACGGTCACACGGGTAATTGCCCTACTCGTGTTTTGTTAGGATTATATCTCAAGATAGAGTACAATTCTGGTTCTAATGTAGGGTCTAACGAGTTGCTGAGCAATTCGACGGCTGCCGTGGACGAACTAGCCGATGTGCTCTAGATCGCTCGGGCTTCGATCCCTCCAGATTGCGTGTCACCAAAGTGCTTTGGCCTCTTGCATGGTTTTGGCCACCTTTATATACCTGCGGTATGGCGGTGGCCTGCTCTGTCCCCTCCATGTACGTGTACGAGTCTAGCACCTATACGAGTAGGTCTCGTGGTCTCTTTCTAAGTACCCGCAAGGCTTCCTTCTAAGAACCCGCAGCATGTGCAAACTAGGTTGGTAGGCTTCGTGTGGGCCTGTAGCGCCTACATATACAGTATACACATATGGTAGTGTGACTACACACCATCAAGCCCCACATCAGTATGCGTAATGAAGTCCAGATAGAAAAAGTCGCGAGGGAAACTGGAGGCAAGGCAAGACATCTCAACTCAAAGCTTGCTTGCTAGTCATCGTGTCAAGGAACTCGGCACGGTATCCACTTCCTCCTTATCATCAGCTTTACAAACAAGTCATGGCATGTGCATATGACCATTGCTTGATACTGAGAATAGAGCCTCCTGAGTTCCAAGCGACTAGTTTAACCCATTGCCATGCGGTGAGGTTGCGTGTTAGGCCAAATGAATTGACATAATTTACTGGTGGTGATGATACAATCCCTACGCTGCATTTGCCTATTTTGACAACACAGCAACTGCACCCTTCGAGACACAATCATGGTCGGACAGAAATATTCAAAGCAACTGGAATTGACGAAGGCGATTTACGACATCTTGCCAAATGTTGTAGTGGCTATGGAGCTCCACGTCCCCAACTTCGTCACATAGATGCAAGCGCGCTTCGCCTCGGAAGCCGAGGCGACCATGGTGTTGCCGGCCATGGCCCTGATCAAGGACCATACCGCGGACTCGTGGTGATGTCCATGACCCAGGAAATGACTTAAACTGCATGGGAGAGGGTCGGACATTATACTCCAACACTCCCCGTCACGTCTATGCTCCTTTGGAAGTTTATGACGTGGGCAGCGGAAGCGGGGGCAGGCCGCAATTATTTATTGCGTTTACTGGGTTTTGAACCCTGAACCTCTTGGTTGTAAGTTTATGCACCTAACTAGTTCACCCATCAGACCGATCTTGTGGTTGCATTGGCTAGAGCATGCACTTCTACATGGTATCAGAGCCAAGAGGTCTTGAGTTCAAGACCCGGCTGGCGCAATTAAATTGCAGCCCACTTTCGGTCCACGTTTAGGCCTGAGGGAGCCACACGTGAGGGGGAGTGTTGACGTATAAATGTATTGCCTAGTCTCTTCCATCAGATCGGTCTTTTGGTTGCATTGGCTAGAGCATGCACTTGTACATTCATGTCACGAGGTAATGGGCTGCAATGTTGTTCTCAACCTTTTCGCACTTTGAGTAAGGACTTGTAAGTTAGGTAGTTAGCTAGATTCAACAAACTTCCCCTTAGCTTTTACATGTAGTGTAGAACTCGTAGCCCCAATCATCAAACTAGGACTCACTGGCCCATTGGGCGAGGAACTCGCTGGCCCATTGGGTGAGGAACTCACCGCAAGCACCACATTAGGACTCGCTGGCTTTCTAGGAGAGGAACTCCAGCCACTCTGGAATCATGATTTTTTTAATACAGTATTCATGATCCGTTGGGCTGGGATTCCAGGACCGGCTCAGGCCATGCTGGCCCGGTCGGTTTTGGTTCATGTCATGCCTGTGTTTGGGTTGTGCCAAAGGCCATCCCGACAAAACCCCGCCCAAGTCTCAGCTCTACTTTTAAGCCTAGAATAGCAACTACACCTCTTTTTCCCCTGCAGGAAGCAACTACTCCCTTTGTAAAGAAATATAAGAGTGTTTAGATCACTACTTTAATGATCTACACACTCCTATATTTCTTTACAGAGGGAGTAACACCTTTGGACGTGTTAAAAATGGACATAGAATGATACGAACCTGAACGTGTTGGACTTGAGTCGACCTTGATGGCAACTGCAATATCATCAAGCTGAGTGCAGTGCTCCACGGGGAAGGACATCTCTACGAGGGATGCAAGCGGAACCCATGAAAGCCTGCATATAAGTATATGAAAAGTCAACCTTATATTAATGTCAAGGAAGGAATTATATTAAGTTGACTACACTTACTATCGATGGGGTATCTGGTTCTAGAAGGACTTGATGATTCTGATCTGCAAAATTATTAAATACCGCACGCATCATTAGTTACAATTGAAATCAAGATAGTTTTGCTAGTGGAAATAAAAGGATAGCCACATTCACAAATTAATTTATAATTTTTAGAGGCAACTTATTACAACCGAGTTGTTGTTTGTTAACATATACCGCAAGTGTGCTTCTTTACATATGATGTTCTTTTGTACGACGAATTGAAAAAACTTTAGCACAACTCTTGATCTTGTTATTGAGTTTGTGTCTAATACGCGTATGGGGTTACAGTTGAACTTGACTTTATTGAAGGGTTAGGGTGTTTGGGTCGAACACATACCAAGTGTAGCGGATCTAAGCAGCCGTGGTCACGGGCGTACCCATGTGTAGCTACCATGGTGCACAAACGCTTCTCTGGAAAGATCCCCACCGCGATACAGAGCCTACGGGGGTGGATAATCGGCTGTCTGGGCTTCATCCCTAATCGATGGTATCCGGCCGGGTTCAATGCTTGAATGCTTGGAGGTGGTCAGGAATTCTATCAGAGGGTATATATGATTCCATCCCAACTGTTTTTAATTGTTAGCGTCGGTGGACACGATGACCCAATAGCTGCTGCTCTAGCTCCATGTAATGATAAAACAGCATTGCACAGGCACCAGTTTGAGATCATAAGTCCGGCATGTTATGCATGATTAGGTTGTGCAATAACCAGTCACTTGCAGTCGGAAGAAATAATGGATGTTGGACAATTTCAGATGCAAGCAAATATCCTCTATCTAAGATTCAAAGTTTGGCTCAACTTCTGTACCCACCACTACTGCAGAATTACCCTTTCATGGACCACTGATGGGAGGTTGGGGTGCCCATCGGTAGAGATTTTAACCTATGTCTGCTTTTAGGATCCTTTTTGCTTTACCACGGATGAGCCAAAAATTGCGCTCGTCAGCGGTGGCGCGGTGGTTCCCCTACATTAGCTCGAGCATCAGGGGGTGCGTCTTTGGCTCCAGATTTCTGCATTGTGTCAAGCTTACCCCTTGTGGCTGGCCTCATTGGCTCAGCAGCAGGCTCTGATCCGTGCGCGGTAACGGAGGGGCGTTGTAGATCAGTTCGGCTACGGGGATGGTGGCTTCTCAATGTCTTTAGTGTGTCGTGGTGTGCCCCACGACAGTGCAAGCGTTAGAGAGCTCGGCTCAAAGGTGTCTGCTAAGGCAGATCTTGTGACTAAACAATTGTCTGATGCGTGGGTTTAGCCCCTGTTATGTGCCACCTTGCATGGCTAGCCTGGTTCGGCTCGGCAATGGGCGCGTTGAACTCTTGACAACAACCAGTCGGTGTGATTGGTGTTGGGCGGCAATGTTGGACATCCTTGTCAATGGTGGCAAGCATCTCTAGGCGCTACTCGGCAGCATGTTTTGTGTGGATGCGGTTTTTCTTGTCTGGTGATGTCCACATCAGGACCATACATGTGAGTGGCTGTCTCCAGCTTCCTAAACCATGGATGTGGTTAGAAATTCCAGATCATGGGTCCATGACACATGCGTGCCCATCATGGCGGCCAGGGCATTGCAGTAGCGGCATTTTCTAGGCAAGTGGTGACGATAACACATGGGGATGGCTTCAATTTGGTGGTGCTGTTTGGGTACCAGGTCTCGAGTTCCCGAGTGAAAGCTCTAGGTCTGACCCTCATTGGTTATACCTGGCAATGGTGGTCTTCTTGTTGTTGCCTTATTGTAGGCATTGCGTGGAGATTGCTCAGACTTTATCTCCGGGGTAAAAACCCACGATCTAGCCTATTTCATTGGTTCCGGCGACGACGATGCGCATGCAACATTCCCTTCTTGGAGGCATCGCTATTGGAGATCCTTTCCTCACAGTCAGGGTGTTGTTAACGGTGGTGACTGATGTGGACGCTTTGCTACTATAGACCGTTGATCGCTCCGGTATGACCTCTAGGGGCATGTCTTTTTTTTTAATAATTTGGCTGTGTGTATTCTCGATATCTCGACTAGCTCTGGACATTGAGTTGTTACAGAGCTAGGGTGTACTTGATATTACTATATTATCCTTTATCGGAAAAATGTATCTGATATTGTCATGTGCTGTTTCTTTAACTTTTAATGCCATATATGTTTCCTAAAAACAAATTCTCTATCTTTCTATTGGAGTATCATGTTGAGTACATCAGGGTCTGAGTTGTAAATTCTGAATTCCCGAGCAGCTCATATTTGCTTGTAAATAATCTCGTACAGCTACCTGTCGAATAGAGGAGTAGAACCCTCTTGAACGTCACATGTGCATATCCTCGTGGAAGACAAGGAAATTTGGAATGACTTCTATTTTTCATGTCGTTGATTTTCTGACCAGCGAATATATACCGCATGTACGCCTCGCTTCGTGAAGAGCAGCATGATAGGTCTGCTCGTTTCTGTGAATACTGACCTCTACTACAAGGGGTGTCTTCTTTGCTTCTTTGCTAGTAGAGGTCCTGAGGCCTTTCTGGCTCCCCAATTTGAGTGCCCAAATCCTCTCTCCATAATTGATTATCCCGGCAACAAATAAAAAAGCAGCCGGGATTACGAGTTGGTTGTATTCCAATGCCACCAATTTCCACAACACATACACAGCTAGGCATGCTAGCAGGTTCAGCAGGTGCCTCAACGGCAGCTCGTTGTCCTCCAATGAAAAAGCAGTCACGGTAATAAGAAGAAAAGGTGCCCGCAAGAGCGTGAGCTGTTGGGTTTGGCTGGGCATTGATTTTTGATGATGATCATTGTTGTCTATGCACTACTAGAAGCCGAGTTTCAAAGAAACTCGGCAGAGCTTCATATTAAACTCGGCGAAATCTTCGCCAAATACCAAACTCAGTGCACCACACTCGGCTGGATGCGGCCTGACAATCATTAATACTGCTGAGTTCTTTCTATTGCGAACTCAGTGAATATTTAAACAATGTTTGCCGAGTTCCTACCCGAAAAAACTCGTCGAACCACACCGTCAGACGGGACGGGCCGCTAACTGGCATTCTGATTATTTTTTTAAATGAAAACTCAAAAATGTTTGCCGAGTCTCCTTTGGCCGAAACTCAACAAAGAAAGACCGCCGTCACGGCTTGGTCGCCTGCTGTACAACATGGCCCACCTGTCAGACTTTACCGAGTTTTTTCTATCGGGAACTCGGTGAATTTGACATTCTGCCGAGTTGGTTTTGTTCGCCGAGTTCTTTTTCGTTGGAACTAGGCAAAGTCAGAGCTCTGCCGAGTTGCTTATCACTGCCAAGTCCAATTATGAATCAAACTCGGCAGACATAAGTTCGCCGAGTTCCCGATAAAATGAACTCGGCGAAGTTCTAAAACTCGGCACAAAACCGGATTCTAGTAGTGATGGTGGAGTGGTAGGCAAATTGCCTAAAAGGTGACCTTGTGCGTACTGCAATGAAATCAGCTGATAGGTATGACAACCATATTTAGATCCTAAGCAGCATAAGGCTATGACGGGGCCGAAGGCCGCTGGAGAACAAAAGGAATAGTTGCAGGGCAAAGCTCAAGAGAATCAATAGATGGATTTCCCAATCGCCGAATAGTTGCATAATGGTAGTGTGTGTTGAAGCTTCTTATGCCATGGACGGTTGGACGTGCTCTTGGACCAATGCTAGCTAGCTCTCTCGATCTTGATTTGCAACTGCATGCGCATCAGGGGTTTCTGATAATTAATTAGGCGCAATCAGGGTATGTTGCGTATGTAGCTAGCTAGCTAGATAACCTAATTAACCAAGAAAGTAGCCGTACGATTAGTTTGATAACTAAAGTACTATTGTGAGCGAAAACAAGGGGTCCTGCTATAACTAAAGTACTAAGTATATATTTATTTTGCTGGTGAAATAGTGGGTTTTATTAAACTAAAAAATAACATATGTTGCGTAGCAGAGAATTTTATATATTATATAGAGTTTGTTGACCGAAACCAAGAGACCATGACCTGGAGCTCGCGCTGCTGGCAGCGTTCACCTACATGGTCTACCTCATGGCCGGCCTTAACCACATGGTGGGTGTTTTATGCAACACTTTTGCTTCGGTACACCCCCCCCCCCCCCACAAAACGTAGAAAGAGAAACGTATACCCACCTCTTATTGTACATTTTTATACACTACCTGCTGCCGTACGCATACCCACCTCGTATTGCATACGTACGGCAACCTGTAGTGTGCAATACGAGGTGGGTATACGTTCCCCTTCTACGTTTTGTGAGGGGGGGGGGGGGGGGTGTACCGAAGCACACCTCTTTATGCAAATGATTATGTACCAAAAATAAAAGGGAATAACACACATGTACTCCTATCTATATATGTAGGTATTCTGTGAAATTCCTGCAATCTGAGAAATTCCTGCAATCTCTTTAATAAAGAGCCATTTGGACATATGCGGCTGAGAATCGATTACAATTAGTAACTGGATCGAGATATAATAATGCACACATGCATGTCTCCACGTAGCCTTCCTATATATGAGTCTTTAATTAATCAACATTAGTTGATGCTCAGAAAAATCATAGCAAAATATAATGTACTGTGTGAAAACTTCTGGAAATGGAATACCAAGGCATACCTGCGGACTGACTGTGTAGCACGGACCCAGCTCGCATGTGTCAACTTAATTTAATGGGATGAGATCGATGTGTGCCTATCGTATGATCATACACGAGTACCAATTATAATAGACGGAGTGGGTCATATATGGATGTGCTCAGCATAGAGATACCTAGCAGGCGTTGCAAGCGAAAGACTTTATTCCTCTCTCTTTTCTTTCTGGACAAACGATGATTCCTTCCTCTTTTTTAGACAGCGGAAGCATTCTATTCCTTTCTTGCACTAGCAACCAGGAGAATAACGGCCACCAATAGCAATGATGAACCATCAATGATGACAGCCCACAACGGCTTTATTCAAAACAGAAACGGCTCACTCACTCACTCACCTCACCTGGACCTTGCACGGCATCTGAACCACCTGTATCCTGAGTCGATGTTTGACCGAGTCGCCATCAGTTCACACCGGCCGAGATGCAACCATGGGACTATGTAAAATCGTTTCTCAAGGAAAAATATGATGCGTGGCCGGGCATCAACGATACTGACATACAGAACTATAGGCACCAAATTAAACATCGACAAAATTTTATCACATTTGTGGTCCGAGAAACAGGTTTACACGTACCCACTAAAACCGAGAATTTTTACGGTACATCGTACTACCCAATATAATGGGTAGTATTTAGTTGATCCAACGGTTGATGTGGATCAAACAAATTATCGCTTTAGGGCATATTGGTAATTCTATATATGCAGTGCACCGGCTCAAGTCCTCCGCAATCCCGACGCCGCTGCAGTCAGTGCATGCACAAAACGACACAAAATAGCTCGGAGGCACGAGCGGGTGCGTCTACAACCCACGTAGCCACTGATCCCTCGGGCTGCCGGAGCGATGAGCTCGTACTGCTCGTGGTTCAAGTGCAAGTGGTGGACCCGTGATCACAGCCCAAGAGCATCAGCACCTCCTGTCGAGGCTGAAGTGATGAGAACGGCGACATCGTCGGAACCCGACGAAGCCAGCTGCGACATCGGCGCTGGTTCAATTCTTCCACGACAACCATGTATGCTTTGGCCCGACTCCGACGGAGGCTGAGCTCATGGAATTCGCCGCCGACATGGAGGCCCCTCTTGACCCGTCGGGCATCGACGCCAACAACGAGGAGGCATGGACGTAGATGGTGGCCAAGTCAAGCTGGAGATCTGGGCCATGTGAGCGTGCGGCCTCGAGCAGGAGCTCGACGTGTCCGGCGATATGCTCTGACATTGACTTCGAGTATGGCTCTCCTCAGACCACAACCGCGATGCAACACACCAGATGAGAAACGCAGCAAGCAGCGGTGCCTGTGCCGACCTTCATCTCCTCCCGTAGAGCCTCGACCTCAATCCAAATTACCAGGCCACCATGGATTACTTCCGGCGCGGTGACCACGACGACGAAGTAAGCTGATTGTTCCTGCCCCAAGCTGTACGACGCAATACACGTATGTAGGTTGAACGTGCACGTACACAGCAGCAGGTTGATCGCTTCCCTTCGCTAGATCGATTCCGGCTGACATATGCACACATGAATCTGCTTGCCTAAATCTGTCTATGTGATTGATAAACTACCGAAAATGCCCTTAACTATTCAATATACTACCGAAAATCTGCAGTAGTATTGGTTAATCTGGGCCCTCTAACCACAAAAATGAACGGTTCAAATTATCTTGATGTACCGTAAAAGGTCATCTCACCACAGATGATCAGACCTCTCAAAAATTCTGCAGTTAGGGTAGAGATCGAGAAAAGTCCACTTTACAACCCTCAACTAACCACACAGTTTAAGATACCCCCTGAACTCCAAAACCGGTCGGGGTGGATCTTGTCTTGGACGCCGCGGTAGGTTAGGTCGGTGTGGCCGCCCGAGGGGAAGGAGAAGGAGAAGGAGGCCAGGTTCTGGTACACGGGGTGCAGGCGCTGGCCATGGCCGTAGGCATGCATGTGTGCTCTCTGTCCTGCGGCGGAGAGCCGCTTGACCCCCTCCTTAGGAGTGTGGTAGCTGTGTGTGAGCTGCGGGGACGTCAAAACCAGTCAAAAGCTGATGTGGTGTTGCCCAGTCAACAGTACACGCAGTCAAAACCGGTCAACACAGTCAAAACCAGTCAAAAGTGAGCAGGGGGTTGACTTTTGAACCAGGTGACAAGTTAAGGGTGAGGCATAACCGGTTTTGGAGTTGAGGGGGGTATTTTAAATTGTGTGGTTAATTGAGGGTTGTAATCTGGACTTTTCTTGTAGAGATCTAGTCATTTTTTTTTAGGAAAACAGCAGGACTCTGTGGCGTATTTTTATTGATTTTCAAATAAAAGGTACAAATAGGTCCAGAAAGATAAAAAAAAAACTATACATCAAAAGAACAAAAGCAAGGAAATACTAAAGATACAACAAACATGTTTCGAACCAACAACAACAAATGCATCTTCAAACTGAAAGGACAAGTCATCTGAATGCTGCAACCGAATCTGCCATCCCAATATACTCCTGTCTCTTTGCCCTATGCAGTAGCCATTTCATCTCCTCTTTAAATTTACGCCTGGAAGAATACAGGCTCCAAATTATTTCATTGCCAATTTATCACCCAAGAAGGACAAACTCCAAATTATTTCATTCCTGTAAAAGAAAGTCAAAGGAATATTTTTTTAATAAAGTGCGCTTTTATTAACTCATAATATAGCTTCAAGGGGCTGGGATACAAAGCATACTGAGCACACACCCGGCCTCTACATAACTACAATGCCCACAACCAACACCAACACATGCGCACGAGAAAAAACCGTTGGCACAGTAAAGCCATAGTAGACCGAATCCATACCCAAGGCCGGGGGGGGGGGGGGGGGGGGGGTGGCTATCTGTAGACCATGCTGCCATCGATCAAGGATAAAAATGTCTGTAGTCATCTGCTCCAATCGCATACACACCGCCGTAAACAACGACAGATTTTTCAGTCGTCGTACAGTAGACCACGAATAGAGCCAGATAACCTGCACACGAGATGACATAAATAACGATTTAGAGCACTTCCAGCAGAGTTGCCATATCGGCCAAATCGCCATAATCACTGCCAATTTGGCGATCTTGGCTGAAATGGGCTGTCTAGCAGAGTCGTCATCCCGCCCTGGATCACGATAATCTATGGAGGCTGCTCCCAAACGCGCCCTCGAGCCTCCATATTTGGAAGATGCCGGGCATTGCTTTGGAGTGTGCTCCATCGCCAACCGCTCAGCTAGCATGCACACACGAACCCACTTCTGCATGCACGCACACGCAACGGTCCTGCCCCACACATCGGCTCGATCCGATTATTACTCCACTAGCTAACTGCATGTACATGCTTGAGTCACATCCAAGAATCTGCAGATAACTAACTAAAAGCTCACGCCGCGCTGTTACAACTAACTACACCCGCTTCCACTGGGTATCTATCTGCTACGCGACCTGCCCACTAACTAAGAGCATTTCCAATAGAACATGTAGATGCAAAAAAAACTAAATTTTGCATCTCCGAGGCCAAAAAACCACTCTCCAACAGATGATGCAGATGCAAAAAAAAAAAAAAAATACATCTCCGCCTTCCGGAGATGTAAAATATAACACCTTGCGATGCAAATTTGCATCTCCACCCACTGAAGATGTAAAAACGCCCGCCGCGCGCGTCAACACATCAATTCAATACTCCGGAAATTCTGTTTGTTTGTATATGCGATACTATTACAGTTCAATAAAGTGTGTTAGAACTAATCTTGTCATTTGTATATGCATGTGTATTTTTGTTTTCCATGTAGTTAGGTGTAGTCTTGTAGTCACCTGTACGCCGGCAAGATGTACGTGCAATATACGTACGTAGACGGCGAGTCGTTGGTCGGATAGCGTGCATGGTGCGAGATGGTAATACCGTGCGAGGCGGTGTAGATGCAAGAAACCGAGTGTCGTGTGAAGTGGCTGCACGAGACCTGAAGTTAACGGCCAGCAAAGAGTCCTAGCCGAGTGAATCGGTGAGTGAGGTGCATGTGTATTGCCGTGAGAATTAGCTAGGTAGGTTGCACATGCATGGCCAAGTCATGACTCGTGAGTGCATGTATGCATGTCTGGCCTAATGTTATGGATTCTAGAGTTATTCTAGGAGGTAGAAGCTGTCATGCTGTCGGTGGTTAGTGGAGTATGGCGTGAGTTCATGGGTCGTGGTTGAGTGCCAAACTTGTATAAACTAGACGATACCCCGCGCGTTGCTGCGGGAATCGCTAATAAATATTTGATGCTTAAAAACATGAGATTTTTATGAAAGCATAGTTATAATGATGATAAGGAATTTTGTTTAAAAGAAATATTTTGTAAATCATCGAGAGAAAACCTAATGAAAAGCCAAATAATGTGTGAATGATTTTGTTTCCATTAATTCCTTACCTTAAGGGCTTATCATCAAGGTGATCAGGAATAAAAGTCGAGTAGAGACAATAGAGACATCTCATCCCTTTACAAAAACTAAAACAGCGATAGCAACTATTGTTTTTTTGCAGGGGATAGCAACTATTGTTATGCATTTCATAAAAAAAGCATAACTTGCACTTTAGAGATAAAATGCAAGTCCACTAACAATGTGATTTTCTATAAAAAGAAGGGTCACCTATAAATCACGAGACTCACTCTTGAGTCTTCTCTCCTGAACAATTTTGTGCAGCGTACTGCTATTTCTTTTACGCTGTCATTCACGGCAGTATACCAAGGTACCTCTATTTTTTTATTTCGTTTGCCTTCTCCGATACACAACTATGCATGCTTCTATGTTATGTAAAGCTTAATTCCATTCATAAAAAGGAATAGGTTGATCATAAGCTATTGTGTGTATGCAATGGAATCAAATTAAAATTAGAGGGCTGCAAGACAGGTTGATCATGACCTCGACGACGCCGGACGGATGGACAACAGTGTGAGGACCGCCAGAAAAACAGGTTGGCTTCGTCGAGACCGCCATGAGAGAGCGCACGGAGTCTGTACCTTGAAGCATGGGCCACGATCGGGAGGGCATCGACCCCATGATGCGCAGTCCGACGAAAGCACAGATGAGCCGTAGATCCAAGAAGAGAAAACGGGAGACGGGTGGATTCGTGGAGAAGGGGGAGGCAGAGGATATGACGGGAAGGGAGAAGATTGGACAGATGCACCACGTCTTCCACCGAAGGGGAGGGGAATCGAAGAGACGATGCTGATCAGGAAAACATAGGGAAACCATAATTGCCGTTATTGAAACATATAAACGTTGCTGTAAAAAAAAACTGGTGACATCCACAACTGGAATATCGCTGTACGCCGAGTGCCACGGACATTCGGCAAAGGGGCAATAACCGCCGGCAAAGCCTTTGCCGAGAGTTGCACTCCACCCGGCGTACACCTCTCAGGCAAACAGGAATTTGCTGAGAGCCAGGACACGGACACTTGGCAAAAAGTTTGCCGAGAGCCAAACAGTGTCTCTCGGCAAAATAAAGTGACTTCACGTCCGCTGGTTCCGTCAGCTCTTTGCCGAGAGCCACGCTCGGCAAAACTGCCCCAGCCTCCCAGCGCATGCCACTTTGCCGAGAGCCACACTCGGTAAAGATCCGTTCCCAGTACTGTTTCTCCTGCTTTTCCCTCGGATCGCTCCAGCAAAAATAGATATACAATACACAAACATGCATTTGAAGTCTCAAAGTCTAACAACAAACTCACATAAGCATTATATAAATAGTTCGCACAAGCTTCATTTGAAATCACAAAGTAGCTCTTTGTTACAAGTGCCTACTTACTAAACAATAAAGTCGTCAATGCATGTCTACATGCGACCACATGATAAAAGCAACACCACAATTATCACGAACTGAAGGAGAATTATCAAGTTCTTCCATCCACTGAACCCGATAAGCCGTTTCTGGCTAGCACATCCACTGAACCCACTAATTCAGATTTTATCTTCTGGTTAAGCACATACTGATTATAATGATACTCTGCCTTCTCTCTACTATTGAACGAGTCATGGGAGCTGCCTTCGTAACGAAGCACTTGTTCATTGCATTCAGACCATGAATCGTAGACTCCTGGACACCTACCTCTGTACACCGCATACCACTTCATCTACAAAGAAAGAGAAAAAGAGGCAGAGAAATAATACAAGGTTAAAGAGCACATCATACATAATCCACGTAAGCATTCATCACTCATATAATCAAAAGCATTAATGATTCATATACCCAAAAGCAACATCACAAGTTCTACTCCGAGTAGACATCAGCAACTACATTCACGACATCAGCATCAAATATCTAACAAGGCTACTCTTAAAATGGAACGCTAATCAGACTGGTAGTTTGTGAAGCTGGTAAGCGTGGAGTCGGAGGAGGTGGGGATCTCCCTCTCAGTGGAGGAGCAAGCATCGTCGGGAATGGCGGTCGGCGGAATCAGTGGCAAAGGGTCGACACTCTCCTTAGGTGGTGCTTCCTTCTTGGACAGATCCACAAAAAACTTAATAAGGATGAGCTGTGGGTTCTCCTTAAGGAGCGCCGCCAAGAGGTCCTCACTGGCGCGCGACTCCTTGACCGTGGAGTTGAACCTAGAAGAAGCTGCGTCATCGGTGGAAGCCATAACCTCGAGAACGATGCTAGCACCTTCTATCACACAATGAAAAATAACATAAGTATATATGGAATTCTAGGATGTCATCGCAAACTACAAGGATATGTGTGTTGAATTCGAGGATGTCAACACCCATATCACTATTCTGGCTTGTTGGTTGACTTTCAGTCCTTCGAGTCTCCCCAACTCTCATCTCTCAAGTGGTGGTGTATATAGTGGGCACTCTCTCACTGACATTTCGACCGTCGGTAATGGTGGCTTCTCCTCCTTCCCCTAGTGCATTACCAAAAGGTCTACCACAAGGAGAAGAAGGAGAAGCGACCCCCATGACAACAGTCGGGATCCTTCCCTCGCGAACATCGATCTATCAAACAGGGAGCCCCATCAAAGTGAAAGTCAACCTTTAGCATAGAAGGCACGCCTTTAATGACTCGAGAACATTTCAACATAAACCATAACCCTTTCCATACATATATCATCAGTACTACAGCAAAATTAAACGACTACATTGAATACTAAGACATAATTATGCAGTGCTAGGATAGACAAAAGTCGGGTTAACATTACATATATCCATAGTACTAGGATAGACAACCACTACTAGGACATATATACTACTCTAATATATCAATATCATCTGGCTCTGCGTCAAGCTAGTCCTCATCCTCGTCCTCCGAGACAAGGTCAACCACGTCTGGACGTCCGCCGGAGGGGCCTGCCTCACCGTCAGTGCGGGTAGCTGACTGCACCACCTCCCCATCATCGTCCATAAAGTAGCCGTCCTCATCAAGCTCATCGAAAAGCTGGTCGACCTCCGCTGATATTCTGGCATCCATCTCGGCGTCCTCCTTCTTCCTCTGCTCCTTCTCCTTATTGGCCCAAAAATCACGCTCCTCGGCCACGAGCTGCGGATTGGCCTTAGCATACCTAGCCATGTACTCCTCATCCATCTTGGCCAGTCGGCGTGCCTTCTCCTCCTTGCGGGAATACATCCGGTAAGGAGGGGCAAGGATACAAGCATGCTTGGCATCCTCCGGAAAGTTCAGCTCAGCCGGTTTCCGGCCATACATGGAAGCCACCACGTCATACGCCCGCGCGACGAGCTCAGGGGTGTCGAACGTGCCAAGCCACAGCCGATCACCATCGCAGGTGATCTCAGCAGCGTAGCGACCCGAGTCACGGCGTCGAACACCACAAAACCCGGTCAAGGGAGAGCGGCGCGGCGCCATCCTCCTCAACAAGTGTCATTCGACAACGGTCTCAATATCAAATTTAATTTTGATAAGTTCAAAACTAAATGAAGAATACACAACAACTCTTCATGTGGGTTGACTTTCATTCCATCGATGCCCCCTTCAACAACTCTCACCTCTCAAGTGGTGGTATATATGTATGGTGGGGCATTCCTTGCCTGTATATTTCGACCGTCGGTGACGGTCGTTACTCCCATCCCTTGCTGCGTTACCAATGTCTCACAGCAAGAGATGAGGAGCAATGACCACCTACGACAACAACCGGTGTCTTTCCTCTCATAACATCTCTCATCTCTCAATGTTATTTCGACCGTCGGTGACGGTGGGTCCTTTCGTCCTCCCCCTGCTTTACCAAGGTCTCAAAGGAGGAGGACGAGAAAGACCGACCACCTACGAACAGCCGGTATCCTTCCTTCAACAGCATCTCATCTCTCACTCTCATCTCTTTCAAAAGAAAGCACCATCGGAATGAAAGTCAACACACTAAAGTAAGCCCAGATCGACTGCCATTGTCAAAAGTCGATTTTCTTCCTCCAAGAACAACTCTCATCGACACTCTCTCACGTATATATGGTGGACACTCTCTCACGGGTATTTTGACTTTTGCTGATGGTCGAGCTGGGCCAGTCCATCGTGCGTGACAAAGGTATATCACAGGACGAACTGGCCCAGATTGACCGCCATAGTGAAAAGTCGACTTTCTTCCTCCAACGGCAACATTCAGTACCATTCCTCTGAAAACATCTCGCATGTCAAATATGATCGACACTCGGTCAAGATAAAAACTAGTACATAAAAGCTACTACAAAAAACTACTAGTCCCACTAATAGATAAAACTACTACATAAAAACTAATGCAAAAAAATTATCTACATAGCACACATAGCATCCATGCATACAACATTATAAAAAATTATCTACATAGCATCCATCCATCTATCAATCCATCCATCTATCTATCTATGCATCCATCCATCCATGCATCCATCCATCCATCTATGCATCCATCTATCCATGCATCAATCCATCCATCTATCTATGCATCCATCTATCCATGCATCAATCCATCCATCTATCTATGCATCCATCTATCCATGCATCCATCCATCCATCTATCTATGCATCCATCTATCCATGCATCCACATGAGAGGGAGGGGGGGAGCTCATCAAATGGGAGGAGCTCGGTGTTGGGGGGGGGGGTCGGGCCGCGCGGACGTGGTGGCCGTGGGGCGGCGCCGGGGGTGCGCGGGGGGGGGGGTGCCGGGGTGCGCGGGGGGGCGCCGGCCGGTGGGGGGCGCCGGTCGGCAGGGGGGGCACCGGTCGGGTGAGGGAGGGAGCAGAGGAGGAGAGAGAGGCGCGGGGAAAAGAAAACAACCGGGGAATAAGTTTAAGTGCTGGACGCTACCTTTACCGAGTGCCCGTCGGCACGACACTCGGAAATGTAATCAAACCTACATCTAGATTTTCATTTACCGAGAGGGGCGCTCGAAAAAGTAATCAAACCTAGATCTAGGTTTTCTTTTACCGAGAGTAGCTCTCGGAAAAAGTCACAACTAGATCTAGGTCTTCCACTTTTGCCGAGAGCCACTATCGGTAATTACTCGAGTACCGAGCGCCACTCTCGGTAATATGATTGATTACCATCCTAAGCATGCCGCAAGGACATCACAAAGGATTTCCCATGCCGCTACCGAGCATGATTTCATGTGCCGCCTTGCTGATCTGCAATTTCCGGCGATGAAACCCTAGCAGAGTAATAAATTTCTCGAATATTGCATGCGTGTCTAAAAAATGCGGGAGCGTGGCACGTGTCATGCGATTGCCGCATTTGAGAGCACGAGAAGTTTCGAGGCCAACGGAGCAACAGGACCCACACTTCCTGCACAAACCGGACACGTTCCCTCTCGATACCCAGAGACTAGCTCGGAGATGGTGCGGTTTACAAGCGGCCTCAGGAGAGGCTTATTCGAAACGTGCCTAAAATCTTACCACACCCTACAGGGGCCATGTGATGACGCCGTGCCAGCTCCCGAGGATTGGATTTAAACGGTTAGATTATTGCTCTCACACAAACGGCAAACTCAAAAATAGTAATAATTGAATTAATAAAAAGCACCGGCATCCATCATTAGGAAGATGGCCTGTCACTGTGAATCTTCAGTGCCCGGAAGGGGTGAAGATTCACAGTAATAGTTCATCTCCTTAACAGGAGTGTAATGAAGACCGAAGCTTACTGCGTTTGGATTATCCGACTATTTAAACTGGTCATGTTGCTTGTCTCTGGGCGAGGTGGTACTAAAAGATTACTGAGAGCCGGAGCTTTTCCGAGAGGCGCCCTCGGCAAATCTTACCCTACCGAGAGCGACGCTCGGTAATGCTGCTATTTGCCGAATGCCCGTGCTTCGGCTCTCGGCGAAGACCCTGGCACCCGGTTGCAGGGCTTGTCCCTCCCTCATCAGCATGTGGCCTACGCATGTCGCAAAGACATCACATACGATTTTCCATGCCGCTTCTGGGCATGATTTCATGTGCCATTTTGCAGATCTGCAATTTCTGACGGTGAAATCCTAGCGGTGCAATAAATGTCTCAACTATTGCACGGGGGTCCGAAAAATGCGGGGGCCTGGCATGTTTCATGCGATGGCCTCCTTTTAGAGCACGAGAAGTTTCGAGGCAAACGGAGCAACAGGACCAGCACTTCCTTCACAAACCGGACACGTTCCCTCTCGTTAGCTCTCATAAAGATGAAAAAGTCAAACAAACAATTAACTGAATTAATAAAAACCGTCGGCATCCATCATTAAGAATATGGACTGTCACTATGACCTTCTCTGTCCGGAACAAGTGAAGATTCATAGTGACAGTCCATTTCTTAATAAGAGTGTAATGAAGACTGACGCTTGCTTGTTGTGTACTATCCGACTATTTAAACCGGTCCTGATGGTCGTCGTTAAGCGAGGTGGGACTAAACTCAGCTCCCACTTATATATAGATGAAAAAGAGAAAAATAAATAAGGCAAGTAAATATTGTTTGCCGAGAGCCATTACGCGGGCGCTCGGTAAAGCAGCGCGACCGTCAGAGCGACGACGACCACTGCCGGTCTTGCCACGTGGCTACCCTTTGCCGTGTGCCATGGGCTGGCTCTCGGCAAATAGGTAGTTTGCCGAGTGTTATCCTTTTGCCGAGTGTTCTTTACCGCTTTCTATCGGATTACGTTCGGGTTTGCTGTGAACCCATGGTTGCCGAGCGCTGCTCTCGGCGTACATTAGTTTGCTGAGTGCCCGTGGTTTGGCTCTCGGCGAAGAGCCATACACCCGGCGTATACGAAAATTCCAGTAGTGATCATGGCAATGATTAGCCCTTTTCTTGTGGTGGGAATGCATGGAGCATTACCGAATGGAGAAACTATTGGAAACTAAACTGCTGACGTGTCATCTATGCTTATGTGGGATGGCTGCATGTGTGTGCATGACTTAAATGCATTGCGTAGTGGGACTTTGAGGTGGACACTTTGCATGTTAAGAGAATTGGGACCAACTTCTTAAGAATGTAAGATAAGTCACATTGAGTCAAGGGGAAAATGTGGGCGTGAGGGCTGAAGAAAATGTAGCCAATGTGTTCACCAAGGAAAAGAGCCTCTCGGCGAAGCTTTTGTGCTCTTCCTTGGTACATGTGTGTGTGTGTGTGAATTTTTCTGAGTCTCCATCGCGTGTGTTCTTGAGAGAAACCACGAGCTGAGAGAGTTGCAAGAGGGAAGAAGAGAGGCTGCGAGATGCAGCGCCAACAAAGTGTGGATACCAAGCTCAATTTATTTATTTTACTTGTGTGACAAGCAATATACCAGCTTCAGTAGTAGAGGAGTGGTAGTCCATGCATGCAACTTGCAAGTGTGCGTACGTGAGTGCTTTCAACACTGTTTAAAACATACACGCTGCTCAGCCTTACTTCGATCAATAATCCAGCCTAGCTGACGCGAGCCGCTTAACCCACAGGTTGTGCCAAGACTTGATCCACAAACCGGGAAAACTTGGCATAGGTACATCAGCACATAGTATGAGGGAAGATGCCTTCAGAAAGACACGCTGCCTCTTTTCCATTGATCGATGCAAGAATATGAGCTTCCCTCCCTGGGGACATACACGAAAGAAAGAAAGCTGAAGGAGCAGCAGCACGCGGAAGGAAAATAACGAAGTTGTACGCGGAGAACCTGCATGTATGGGGAAAACGATACCTCTACCTTGATGGACACAAAAGCAGATAAAACACGTCGCTTTATTTGGTGTTGGTGGTTCCATTTATCTTGATGTTTTTTGGGCTTTACTTTGGTGCTCGGGTCTTTGATGTCTTTCCTCTCACTCAAGCATGATTCAATTAACTTTTGTCTTTTGTTGTTGCTCTTTGGTTCCCCTAAATTTTGAGCGATCTATATGGCTAAGATAATTAGTTTCATTATCGGTGATGCACAGGTTTCAAGTATACAAACTTATATTGAGGTGTTGCAAGAGTCCCTCACACTAACTTGTTAGAGTTATATTGATGATGGCCTTTGGCCTTTTGTATTCTAGTCTTTTGGTATCCTCTTATACAATATATGATGGCTTTGGCCTCCTAATAATATAAGTTGATATTCTTCTAACATCAACATGGTATCATAAGCCTTGGTTAGGGAATTTTTTTGGGGTGCCGCAACTCACCCTCTCGCTCGGCTGTGCTGCTCCTCGTCGTCTGCTGCTTCCCCCCGCAAGCGCCGTCCGCCTTCCCCCGGCCACGCGTACAGCCTTGCCCCTGCTGCAGATCTCTGACGAATTCCGCCGAACCTGCACACCCCGAACATACACCTGTTCGTCTGCTCCTCCCGTGAAGGCCACCAACTCCGCGGCTCCGATTTGGCTGCTGCTTGATAGGACCTCTGGAATTACTTAGGCTAGATTAGATCGGTAGTCTGTCTTTGCTTGGCATCTGTCTAGGCATTTGAGAGAGATGGGAGGAGGAGGGATACCTTCGCCTTGGCTCGATGAGCCCGACGGGGTGGCCATGGTGGATGGCGTTGGCGGCGATGGAAAGTGGGCAGTGGTGGAGGCGGAGCTTCCCGTCGGCCTACGCTAACCCTAGATCGGTAGGGGTGTCGGTGGGGAGCTGCGGCGCACGGTGAACCTCGTACCGTGTGCGTCCGGCTCCCCCACCTCTTTATGTAGCGCGGCGACAGGGGCCCACCAACCAGAGTTCGGTTGGGCGCCCCCGATCAGGGCGCGAGTCAAGGGCCCATCGAACCGTTGGGCTCGATCGGGAGGAGATCAACCTAACATTCTCCCCCTTGATCTCAACTTTCCTTTTAACTTTATTCTTTATACTTTACTCGTTTCATCACAGATCAATACATAGAACATGTTTCATCGTCACAGCTCAATTGCCGATAGAATCAGACAGCTACAACATACCTCTCTGTTTTGAAACAAATTCTGTTCCTTTTGGGCCTCTCATGATCCAAGAATCATAGGCTTTCCCTTAAACCCATGCCGGCTAAGTGTTCCTTGAACACATTGGGTGGTAGGCCTTTCGTAAGCGGATCCGCAAGCATATCCTTTGTCCTTATATGCTCGAGACTTATAGTGTGATCCTGGATTTTATCTTTCACAACATAATACTTTATCTCTATTTTTTTGGCAGCATTACTGGACTTGTTGTTGTGAGCATAGAATACTGCGGACTGGTTGTCACAGTACATCTTTAGTGGTTTGTCAATACAATCTACCACTTTCAAGTCGGGTATGAATTTCTTTAACCATATCGCCTGCCCTATGGCCTCATAACATGCTATAAATTCTGCATACATCGTGGACGATGCAACTATTGACTGTTTGGAGCTTCTCCACGAAATAGCCCCTCCAGCGAGAGTGAACACGTATCCTGACGTGGATTTTCTATCATCTCTGTCTCCCGCAAAATTTGCGTCTGAATACCCTCTTATCTCTAGGGAATCAGATCTCATGTATGTTAGCATGTGGTCCTTCGTGCCTTGCGCATAACGCAATGCTTTCTTTACCATCTTCCAGTGCTCTGTGCCTGGATTCTCTTGATACCTACCGAGTACCCCGGTGATAAAAGCTAAGTCAGGGCGAGTGCACACTTGTGCATACTGTAAACTTCCAACAGCCGAAGCATATGGTACTGCTTTCATTTGATCGATCTCGTACTGGTTCTTGGGACATTGGAATTTCCCAAAACTATCGCCCTTAACTATAGGAGCAGGTGTGGCTTTACTCGCATGCATATTATACTTTTTAAGAACCTTTTCTAAATATGCCTTCTGCGATAGTCCTAAAACTCCATTTTTCCTATCTCGGTGAATTTCTATGCCCAAAACATATGATGCTTCACCAAGATCTGTTATATCAAAATTTGAGGACGAGAACTTCTTTGTTTCTTGCAGCAGACTAACATCACTGCTAGCAAGCAAGATATCATCCACATACAAGATTAGGAAAATGTATTTCCCATTTTTAAACTTTGCATAAATGCAGTTATCCTCAATATTTTCTTTAAATCCAAATCTTTTAATTGTCTCATTAAACTTTAGATACCACTGTCTAGAGGCTTGCCTTAATCCATAAATAGATTTCTTCAGGCGGCATCCCATATCTTCCTTGCCTTCCATGATAAAACCCTTGGGTTGTTTCATGTAAACTTTTTCTTTTAAATCCCCGTTCAGAAATGCCGTCTTTACATCCATTTGATGTAACTCTAAATCAAAATGTGCAACTAATCCCATTATGATTCTGAAGGAATCCTTACATGAGACTGGGGAAAATGTCTCATTGTAATCTATCCCTTCTCTTTGTGTAAATCCTTTTGCCACAAGTCGTGCTTTATACTTTTCTACATTCCCATTAGAGTCATACTTAGTTTTGTAGACCCATTTACAGCCTACTGTTTTGGCTCCTTTAGGAATATTCTCTAAGTCCCAAACATCTTTGGAACTCATCGATTTCATCTCGTCTTCCATTGCCTCCAGCCACTTTGATGAGTGAGGGCTTCTCATGGCTTCTTCATCTGAAGTGGGATCACCTCCCATATGAACTATTTCTGTGTTATAAACTTTATAATCAGTAGAAATAGCTGACTTTTTGGGTCTTGTAGACCTTCTAAGGGCCTCACTCCTAGGCTCATTATGTGCCTCACCTTCCGGCACATCTTCTAAAAGTGGCTGCTGCACCTCCCTTTCATGCTCAACGACGGGTTCAGTCGGCTCCTGACGGACAGGTTCTGAATCTTCTCCCATAGTTGTCATGGGTGGAGTTACAACAGGTGCTTGCACCGCAACCTCAGGGATTGTTGGTGCAGGTACAACAGGTAGTGAGAAAAATGGCTCCTGAATCATCGGCTTAGGTGCATGCACCCTCTTCTCCTCAAGATCAATTTTCCGAGCTACCATGCTCCCCCTCATCATTTCGTCCTCTAAGAAGACTGCATGTCTTGTTTCTACAAACTTTGTGTATCTCTCTGGACAGTAGAAACGAAAACCTTTTGATCTATCAGGATAGCCAATGAAGTGGCAACTGACTGTTTTGGGATCTAACTTTGCAATATTTGGATTAAACACTTTGGCCTCAGCTGGGCTCCCCCACACCCTTAAGTGTTGTAGGGAGGGCACTCTTCCTGTCCACAACTCGTACGTTGTTTTGGGCACCGACTTGCTTGGTACTCTATTGAGAATGTGAATGGCGGTTTTAAGCGCCTCCATCCATAATCCCAATGGCAAGGTGGAGTAACTCATCATGCTGCGCACCATATCCATAAGAGTACGGTTACGCCTTTCAGCTACTCCATTTTGCTGAGGCTCGCCCGACATTGAATACTAGGCCACTATGCCAGTCTCCTGTAAGAACTTTGCAAAAGGTTCAGGGACTTGGCCATATGGAGTGTGCCGACCGTAGTACTCTCCCCCACGGTCAGATCTTACTATCTTTATTCTTTTATCATGCTAATTTCCAACTTCAGCTTTGAATATCTTAAATTTATCCAACGCTTCAGATCTTTCTTTGATTGGATAAATGTAACCATATCGGGAGTAATCATATGTGAATGTTATGAACGAGTCATAGCCATCCACACTTTTCACAGGAAATGGTCGACAAATGTCAGTGTGAATGATTTCTAGTGTTCCTGTGCTACGGTTTGCACCCTTTTTGATTTGTTTTACATACTTTCCTTTAATGCAATCTATGCATTGCTCTATGTCTGAGAACTCTAATGGAGGAAGAATTTCATTTTTAACTAGTCTTTCTATTCCCCCCCTCGAAATATGGCCCAAGCGACAATGCCATAATTTCGATGAGTCATGAGTTCTCTTTCTTTTCTTTTGTTCTTTATCCGACGCGGAAATATGCTCATTCACATTACACACAGAATGCACTTTTTCACGTAGTGATAATAAATAAAGCTCATCGTGTAGGAAAGCAACACCCACATGAGTATTATTAAACCATATGGCACACTTGCCATGTCCAAAGTCACATTCATAATGATCTTTATCCAAAAACGAAACACTAATTAAGTTTCTGTGACATGAAGGAACATATAAAACATCTCTAAGCAGAAGCGTGAATCCATCAGCTAACTCCAGAGAGATGTCGCCGACAGCTTCAACTTCTGCTTCAACTCCATTTGCAACTTCAATGCATCTTTCGCTTCTTTGCATAATCCGCGTCGAATGGAATCCCTGTAATGAATTTGCAACATGAACAGTTGCTCCTGAGTCAATCCATCAAGTAGATTTCGAAAACTGTGTATACAAGGATTCATTTACAAAGGAAACAATGTTGTTACCTCTGCCATTATTGACTTTAGCCAAACAGGGCAATCTTTCTTGTAGTGCCTAGTCTGCTTACAATGGAGACATGTATCTTTGTCCACTGGGAAAGACTTTTGCTGATGCTGATATTGAGCTTTTCCATGTGGCTTTGAAGGGGAACCTTTGCCATTCTGATTGTAGTTCTTTTTCTTATTATCCTTCACATAGTTCAGAGAACCACCATGTGAGGTTTTAAGTCTTTCCTCTTCTTGCACACACATGGCTATAGTCTTTTCAATGTCCCATTTTTCAGGCGACATGTTGTAGTTGACAACAAAGGTGTCAAACTCTTTTGACAGTGAAGCCATAACCAGGTGAACAAGGAGTGAAGGCTTGAGTTCCAAATCCTCATCCATGGGTTTAAGCTTAGCTGCCATGTTGCTCATCCTGAGGATGTGCTCTCTTATGCCATGTCCACCGCCTGTGTACTTTTCTGTCACCAGCTGCTTTAGCAACTGGGTAGCATATATCTTTGAAGAACCAGTGAACTGGTTCTTTATCTTTTCAAGAAACTCCCCTACGGAAGTACACTCTGCAATTGAGCCCACAATAGCGTTCTCAATTGTGTTCTTTATGAAAGCCATGCACTTTTTATTGGCGGTGAGCCACTTTTGGTTTTCGAGGGTATATGACATCTCCACTGGAGCATGTTCCCTCTATCTTTTCGCCCAAGCAGCATCATCATCTTTTGCACCTCTGACTGGCTCTGGTGGTTTGACCGGCTGTGGTGTGTCCACAACCCAGTCCACCTCAGCACAAACAAAAGCCAAGTCAACTTTATTTCTCCATTCAGTGTAGTTATCACCTCTGAGGGTGGGAACATCCTTGAGGCAACTCATCAAGTGGAAACCTCCTGAAATCACAATGAAGTGAGATCATAACAACAATTGCATGCATTAATCCAACGTTGGTCAAAAATTAAACATACAACTGTTTATGCAATTAAATCTATATCACCGTTGGGCAAAAGTAGAAATAAATGCACCTTTTATAACAATAACAAATCATGATCATGTTATTAACAACGTTGGTCATAAAAATAACAGGATCATAATTGTTTCAATAATTACTTTAGCATGCTCTCTTAAATTTTAATTGCACTTTTGTTCTATTTACTTTTAAAAGAGCACTTTTATTTATTTGCAGCGGAAAAACATGAATAAAAAATTCATGAACTGTATTCTTTTCAGAAACATTTCTTTTACTTTTCTATTTTCTAAACAAAATTTTCGTTGGATAATTTTGAATAGAGAAAACTGTATAAAATTTTCCCAAAAAACTTGGACAAAAGACTAATAAAACGAAGAAAACGGCAGCTCAGCCCAGCCTCGGCCCAGCGCGCGCGAATGCGCCTCTTCCTCTTTCGGCCCAACGGCCCGCAGCGAGTGCGCGCGTCGCCGTCCTAGTCCGCCGGCTCTGCGCCCCCTATCACTTTCGGCCCAAAACCCCACGGCCAAGTTACGGTTTTCATCGTGGCCGTCCATTTGATCGGACGGTCCACCGCTCCTTTCGGTTGAAGAAAACGGGGAGAAAGCCCCCCGACCGAAAACCCTAGCCCCACTTTGTTCTCTCCTTCTTTCCTCTTCGTCTCTATCCCACAGACGGCGGAAAAAAGAGGGCTGCGCCCTGCCGCCGGCGACGGCGACGAATGCCACCGCGCCGCGTCAGCTTTCCCTTCCCCCTCCTTTCCTCCAATTCCTCCGGCTCGCGGGAGAGAGGCAGAGAGGCGCGGCTGCGTCCCCTCTGACCCCCTGGCCGGCATGCACCGTTGCCTGCCCCTTCGCCGGTCGCGCGTTCGCCTTGCGGTGAGCGCGTCGCCGTCGAACGGTTTGGCCGCGGTGCCCTTTGTCTTTTATGGTTCTTCTTCCAGATGCCTCGCTAGTCGATGCGCATCGGGATCGAGAGGAACGGCGCGGCCTCATCGGCGGTGCAACTTTTCCGGCGAGCCCAAAAGCCCTTCCCCGGTGAGGATTTCTTTGCCCTGTGATTAGGGTTCTTCGGGAGGGGAAAAAACTTTGATTTGTCTACCACCAAAAATCCTAAACCAACTCTGGCTCTAATACCATTGATAGGACCTCTGGAATTACTTAGGCTAGATTAGATCGGTAGTCTGTCTTTGCTTGGCATCTGTCTAGGCATTTGAGAGAGATGGGAGGAGGAGGGATACCTTCTCCTTGGCTCGATGAGCCCGACGGGGTGGCCATGGTGGATGGCGTCGGCGGCGATGGAAAGTGGGCAGTGGTGGAGGCGGAGCTTCCTGTCGGCCTACGCTAACCCTAGATCGGTAGGGGTGTCGGTGGGGAGCTGCGGCGCACGGTGAACCTCGTACCGTGTGCGTCCGGCTCCCCCACCTCTTTATGTAGCGCGGCGACAGGGGCCCACCAACCAGAGTTCGGTTGGGCGCCCCCCATCAGGGCGCGAGTCAAGGGCCCATCGAACCGTTGGGCTCGATCGGGAGGAGATCAACCTAACACTGCTATCCCGCCGGTTCATAGCATCCGATTTGGCTGTTGCTATCCCGCCGGTTCACGCCGCCACCCGCCAGATCACGCTGCCATCCGCAGTTATTCGCCGCCCTGGTCTTCCTCCAAGGTTGCCGCGGATCCCATAGCTCCCTGGCCGCCGCCTACTTCTTGAGCTCGGCGGGCTCCTCCCGTTCGTGCAACTCCGCCTCCTGCATCACTGCGCGCCGCCGTGCCGCCACCGGCGCCCTCCCGCGGATCCTTTGCAGCTCCCCGCCGCCGCTGCATCCCAGGTCGGGATGCCTCACCGCTGCACGTGCTCCCGTTTTGACCGCGCTCTGGATCGAGCTGTCTAGCGCTCCAGATCGAGGCGTTGTCTTTCCGCATCTCTCAATCGATTTTCTGGCTCGACTTAGTCCTCGATTCATCTGCTGCTGCTCCTGACTGCTCACGTCCATGCCCATTGGGTGGTCAGTTGATTGTATTGGGCTCTTCCGGTGGCCTTAAAAAAAAGAGGTACAATGCTTTCGTCGGGTCCGTAACTAGTAGGGTGACATGCACATTTGCGCCGCTAGATTTATTCTTTTTTTGGCTATTTTAATTTATTTTTGTATTTAACATATCATTTTCAATTGTCTTTAGTGGAGAGCGGCAAGGGATACCCGGCCGGGGGTGGTTTTTAATAGCAAGAACTCAAACTCTCCTAGGTGTGCTGTAAGATACTATTTCGGAAAAAAAAAGGAAGATAGCATACCAAAATTACACGGAACTTATCTGGCCCACGTGTGAACTGCTATTCACTTTAAGTTACTTTTTTTTGCAACTAGCAAAGTGGCCCGCTCGATGCGCGGGCTAGAACTTTTGAAAGTTTAATTTTAAAAATGTTATTTTTACCATCTTGTGTACTGGTTGATATGGATTTTTTAATCGGTCAACTTATAGTCAAAGTAGTAAATGATGATATCAAGTTATCAATGTCAAATACAACTTAAGTTGGAGTTTAATTTCTTTCTGCCTCCCACATTAATGTGCAACAAACCAAAGATTAATTAATGTATTTGTGAGCACCTATAGTTCTAATATTTTCCATATTGAGTTTTAATAATTGACTATGAAAATATTTCTCATTGCATTATCCATATAAAATATAATGATGTCAAGATCATCTCACTCTTTTCGAATTGTATAATTAGTTAATTTGCTCCTACAAAGGATAATGTCACCACACATTTGCTTCTATCAACTCCTTCCCATATCTTTACTTGGTTTACTTGGTCGGCCACAAATTTATTTTTACTTGGAAAGATTTGATCCTTCCGACAAAAGGAAATCAAAGAACAACATATACCCTACATTTTCATGGATTTGCCTTGCCCATTTAGTGAACACAGACTAAAGTAGTAAACGAAATTATGAGCATGTATGTTTCGATTACACGTTAGATGAACACTGCAAGAAAAAATGTCAACAACAACAACAAAAAATCTAATTTTCAGAAATAATCACATCTCATAAACATAAAAGACCAACGATGGACATACGAAAAATCTAGATTAGAAAGAGGGAAGCTTGGAGGATGAAAAAATAGAGGATTGTTAAATCATAATTTTTTTGAATCCTGGCTTTTTCTTCTGCATAGCTTATCAATATAAGAGGGCATGTACATTGTACCCTTCCTGAAACTCCCACCGACGATCCATGAGAAGTGAATTTTATATTTCATTGTTTGAATACAGAAAAACAAATGAAATAGTCTTGGAATGTAGCATTAATGACTCATTTAATAATTATGTTTCAATAGTTTTCTTCATTGAATTTTATTACCATTTTTTGCCACCCAGGGATCGGTAAAAACTTGAAGAATTTCTTCAAAACAAAGCTATTTTTGTTACATAACTGGCATGGGTATTTATGCATACGCATATACAAAATATATTTTAGGATAGTGCTTGCTCTTAAAGGTTGTCGATGAAGAGGTTCAAATTTTCAATAAAGTTATAGTACGAAATCAAGCATAACCCTATGATATACATACTGATTTTCTCACAACTGTAGCGAAGGTAGTTTTTATTTCTCAAAAAAGTATCCAATAAATATTCAACTAATATCAGAGAAAAATATGAAGCTATAGATTCTACCTTTTTAGATGAAACTTGCAACCCCTTCCTCAACTACGGTTAATCATATCTTTCATCTACTTAAAAATAATTCACATCATCAATAGGGAGAATATTCACCTATGTTATTAGAATCAATTTTCTGGGCAAAAAACTTCTCCATGTCGAGGTCAGGTAAGTAGATTAACCTGAATATTACACCTTTGTTAGCTAGCCCTGATCACTAAGGACACATGAAACAGACTTCAGTTCTACTGGTTCTAAATATCTGATGAATAGCACACCCTACTACTCCAAAGTTAACCACGGAGATAGACCCAATGCAAACCACAATTAAGAAAGGAGAGACTCCCAATATTTTTGTAGCAAAAACTCCTTTGACCAATCTTGATAGAATAAATCTAACTTATAAGCAAAACTATATTGCTGTAATGGAGGAAACACATTCAATCTACAATCTAAAATTGTGTACAAAACATACTCACCTCTCTGGCATCTCTTGGCACAACTACCTGCGCTTTGTTTTTCCGGCTGGGCGTATAAAAGCTAGCTTCCTACAGCTAATCGACCCACTTCTGATTTATCTTCAACATACGCACGAACACAGCTACCAGCAGCAAGGCTAATTGATTCTCCCAGCCGGCTGGAAACGTAAACAATTGATCCGTTCCCAATCAATCTTCAACATACGCACCTACTACACTGCAGCTACCCTACCCTCAAGGCTAATTGATTCCCAATGCCGGACGGAACGTAAACAACCGATCCACTCCCAATAAATCTCCAATACAAGCACGTACACAGCAGTCAGCCGCAAAGGGTACTTGATTCAGGTGGCTCAGAATTACCAAATCTACAAATAGAAAGAGTTGTGCTAGTTTCCCTTAGTGTGTATGTATGTTTCTCACTTGTTCGATTCCATGATGTAGTAGTACATAGAAAATTACTGTTTCATTCTTTTGGTCTCCTCGGCGACTCTGAGCGGACTTGTGTATATGCTTGTTCATTAACTGTAAAAAGAGAAATGTGTTCTTATATTACTGTACACTGTGCAGATATCGTACTTTGCATGACGATGATAAATTGCCTCTTGATTTGCGGACGCATGCAGCTGGGATGCTCATGCTTCTCAAATGTGTACATCGTTCACAAGACTATATATCACGTGGAATCGTTGGTAGAGCATTCACCATCTTAGATAGACCTTTCATGGTCTTTTTAGCAGGTAGTATTAGCAAGGCGAGCAGTAAATGCCTCCTCATTCTTCCCACATACACGTGCTCAAGCCAGCTACTGCTAAAGTTCAAGCATGCCGGGAGGAATTACCACGGATATGTGCCAGTACATCTTAGCTAGATGCAAGGGCTAGTGGCGTAGCTACGCATCAATCTTGCAGCTTGGCGAGTTCTCCGTCTTGGAGCTAGGCAAGCAATACTCGGCACGCCACTGATGTACCTGTAGCTTGACAAGGTCTGCGTCGTTGTGGCCTCGTCCGCTAATGCCGCCCGAGAGATCATGAAGACGCCAGCTTCGCAATGTAAGCGTCCCTCAAAAACTATCATGCAGGCGCTGAGCAACGAACGAATATTGCCTCTTGTTTCCACGCTAGGGGCACCCTGTGACGACAGCTCGGCAAGCTGTGTGTCTTGGAGCTTGCAGTCCCTGACGCGTCCAATCAGTCCACCGTGTGCGGGAAGCGGAGGTTTCCACTGCCGGTGTAATTATCCTTGGTTTTAGGCTGGGTGGTAGAAGCAATTCTCTTTTGTTTTAGGCAGGGATGACCCTTCCAAGAGAGATGATGTAATTATCCTTGTTTTTTTTGTGAGACCATGGTAGGCACGTTTGGGAGTGGGGACTCGCGGTTGGTTCTCACAACATCACATATTGTTTTTCTATTTTAAACAACACAATCCTATGTATGGACTCGTGCTAGGTTGCCACAAGGCAATATATACTACGCATATCAAACGGTATCTGTTAGGCATATCAAACGGTTACATACTCATAATTTTAATAGACCCACCAGATCAAGGGCTAGTATTTACTGATTAACGTGGAATTTCTAATCTATTTCTCTTACTTCTTATTAACCCGTCAATTACTTTTTATATATAATAGATGACATTTTAATTTAGAGTTAAATACACCACGGGTGCCTTAACTTGTCATGTCCGGTCAGTTTAGTGCCTAAAGTTGTAAAATACACGAAAGTGGTGCTCTAACTTGTCCGGCTGCGCAAATACGGTGCCTCCTACAGTATTCGGGCATATGCTTTGCCCGCATGGCGAGCCAGTATGTTGGCGGCCCGCATGTGAGTGACCGGGAGAATTTTTTACAGCCAACCCCTTATTTATTTACACATAATTGTATCGCATTCGCAGACTGATGGGTCCAACCTGTCAGGTTTCGATCCCGCATATCAGCTACACCAAGCACGGTTGTATGAGCAAATCACACATATAATGAAATTTATAATAATTATACTGTGCGAGATATTAAAGAGAAATAAGAAAGAAAAAAGGGATCCGCAATTTCAAACCCAGGAGCTCACGTGTGCCACCCTTGCAATCTAGCCAATAAACCAAGCAAGATTTTATGTTTATTTAGAGCATCTAGTTGGAATTTTCCTACGGATTTATTTGTCTCGCCCTCTAAAAGATGTAAACATTATTTCTCCATTTTAGGCATCACGTGATGTCGTGCCTCGTGGTTATATTGTTCACCGAGGGACCTCTGCTAACAAAACACCATTTGTTGCCTAAATGAGATAATTTACTTCTTAAACGTTTTAGTATCAAGTGGGGTTTAGGGAATATGCCGGTGCATTTGAAAAAAAAATGTTTTTAAAACATGTTTCACGGGTATTATAAAATTGTAAACGTATTTTCGAAAGATGTTTGCCATGCGTTCAAAAAATTGACAACATGTATTTTTAAAAATGTTCAACGTGCATTGAAAATGTTATTGTGTAAAATTATTCTTACATTTCTACGAACACATTTAACATGTTTTAATACATTTATAGAATTACTATTATTACACACTAATTTCTAATACACATTGAACAGTTAAATTGTCAATATTTTTTAATTGTGTATTTTAAACATATACTAATACAATGAAGATACACAGTAATTGTCCGTGCTTGTGGTCCTGCATGAAGATACATAAATTTACACAACAATTTTCAATATAGGTCGAACTGTCTAAATCCACATACATTTCTAGAAAACGTTCATGTTAACCTCTTCAAAATACACAATAATGAAAATAGAATAGATTTTAAAATAGACAATAATGCTCTACCGATAATTACTGTATTTTTTATTTGGTTAAATTTACATATCATGAAAACTAAACAAGAACATGATTTTTTTTAAATGTAAAAATGTGTTGAAGAATTGTGGACTGATACGCCAAATTGGTCTGTATACATTTCTAGCTAATACTACAACGTATAACTTAGTTTGACCCGATGGCCAGCATGTTATTGCATTAAGCAGGATGTCCCAGCTTCAAATTTCCATCCCAACAAAAATAAAAAATCACCCGTCCACTTTCAGCCACTAACTTATGGGCCGCCGCCATGCTGGCACGCCACATGGGCAAGGCATACACCCGAATACGGTAGGATGCACCGTATTTGCACGATCAGACAAGTTAGAGCACCATTTTCGTGTATTTTACAACTTTAGGCACCAAACTGACCGCACATGACAAGTTAAGGCACCCGTGGTGTATTTAACTCTTTAATTTACTTCTACACAATTGTATTTTGGCCAAATATTGTATTAAGTAGATTATGTTCTTGCTGTCAAAAAAAAAAGTAGATTATGTTCTTGTCTTCTAGATAAGTTTTGATCTACTTTCATACTAATATATTATGGTCACTCTTTTCATTTTCCCTCTAGCCGTGGTGTTCATAGCAGTTTTGCAATTAACTACTTTTTTCTCCATCATATCATTTTTGGAGGTATTATAAAAAATATTGTTTGTGTGACACTATTTCTTAGAGTCCTTCACATACAATTACCCTGTCCCTAGGCATTTTCAAGTACAATGTATGCTCATACATCTCATCTCTAGGCTAAACACTGGTTCCCCATTACATACTCAATTCTCACAAAAAAGGCTTCCACCCCTCATTATTGATGAAGCACGAAACACAAAAATACAGTCAAAAAATACATAACAGTGACGAAGCCCTCAAATAAGCAGAACCTAGAAAGAAATGGGAACATACATCTGAACGACCCCGCAGCAGAACAAGAATACAAGAGGACCTAAATACTACTCACTCTGTAAAGAAATATAAGATCGTTTAGATCTAGTGATCTAAACGATCTT
Source organism: Elymus sibiricus (assembly GCA_039707655.1). NCBI lineage: Eukaryota > Viridiplantae > Streptophyta > Magnoliopsida > Poales > Poaceae > Elymus > Elymus sibiricus. The sequence continues at coordinate 9,602,495 of CM077674.1, read as the reverse complement.
ATATTTCTTTACAGAGGGAGTACACCACAACATGACTAGCACCACCTGAGTTTCATTGTGACGCACCCGACTCGAGCACTAATCATACACCCAAATGCGCACGATCAAGCCTAGAAACTCACGGAAAAATATCACAACACAACTATAGACACAAAATAAAATAATACAACTCGGGATACAACACTGAGCGTCCTGTTACCGTGGACACGGCTATTCGAATAGATAACTTCCCTGCAGGGGTGCACTACTGTTACCCAACATGCTCGATTAACTCTGGCCGGACACACTTTTCTCGGTCATGCCCGGCCTCGGCTGATCGACACGACGTAGTCCTACCTAGGCTCCGCAGAGAGGTCCCCGCTGGCCTACATCCTAAGCGCTCAGGGGTCTTGGGCCCATCGCCCTTTGCACTCCGGGTCGTTGTGAGGACGGTGGATACCAGCGCCATCCCTCTCTCCTGGATGGCACGATCCGACCGTGCCACAATGCTGAACTGGACGTCTGACAGAGCTTTCGGCTGATACATACGGCGCCGAGGGCCCCATTAAACCATTATCCCGCGTGGTGGTAGTGCGTATAGGCCAGTGGCCAACTCAGATCAAATACCCAAATCCATTAGTGAATTATTAGGAGCTCGCGGAGACGACCAGTGCCTCGGCCGCTCCGACTAGGTATCTCGCGGACCACGACCAGGGACTAGGGCCACCTCTCTCCTAGGTAGTCTCTGTAGGGTAACGCAGTAGAAAACAAAAAATTTCCGACCTACGTACCAGCCCAGGACCACTATGGAGACTGCATACAAGGTTTGATCTCTTTCGTTACCGACTCGTAGCGCAGCGGAAGTAGAGTCGATGACGAACGGCGGTGCAGATCCCCGCAGCTAGGATTTACAACCTCCCAACCGCGAGGATGTATACCCTCATCTGCCCCGCGGACAGCCCTCCGGGAGGCGGTCGCACAGTCCCCCGGACGGTGTCGTGGACAGCCCTTCGGGAGGACCTCCGAAACTCGGACTGTCACTCGGACAGCCCTTCGGGAGGACCTCCAAAACTCGGATGGTCACATGGACAGCCCTTCGGGAGGCACTCTCGAACTAAGACCGAAACTACGACCTCTCTACAGAGTTGCACACATACGGTGTCATCTATCCGGCAGGGCTTCGCCGTCCAGAACTAGTTCCTGCCGGAACCCAGACAGCCTTTCGGCTCTACGAAACTATTTCGCTGGGAGGGAGAGAGAATGCCAGATCATGCATGGCTTGTGTATGAGAGTAAGGAATCAGGTTTGGGCAGCCCCCTCACCTCCTATTTATAGGAAAACCAAGGGGTAGGATGGGCATTTCAAAAATACCAAAACTTGCTCATGAAGGAAACACTTTCCAAGGGCAAAATGGGAAAGCAAGTGGGCAAGTGGGGCTCCAAGGTGGAGCCCCCTTCTTGGCCGGCCACAACCCTTGTGGGGCCCCCCCAAGGTGGTCCCCATCCATCCATACCTTCTAGAAGCCTTTTGGGAAAATATCCCAAAAGGCACTTTTCCAAAAATATCCCAAAAAGCACTTTCACTATTCACGATGACATTTTTCAGCGTCTGGCCGAACTGAAAATATTTATGTGGGCTTAGAACATTTCCAGTACCCACCAAAATAATTTTCAATGCCATCCGGAACAATTCCGGATTAGTGATTTTCATCTGCGAAAAGCATCTGAAGCGGTTTCGGCAGCTCCGGAACATTTCTGGTTTTCATCCCGGAAAATTCCAAAAAGTTTCCAGAATGATTCTGGCATCCTCCAAAAATTATTAGGCATGTTCCAAAACCAATTTGACTTTTTGGTATCCCCTGAAACAACTTTTCAGTTTCACCGGAACTCATCCGGTGACCTCTCTGCGGAACTTTTCCGCTGTCCGAAACTTTTTCGGTGATTTTCTCTCAGACTCCCTGTCTAGTATTCAACAGATAGATGACCCTTAAGCGTGTGACCCTATAGGTTCGGTGAAGCATAGACATGACCCGGAACCCCTTCCAATCAATGATCAACATCGGAGCCGTGGACACCCATATTGACCCCTATACCCACACGAATGAATATTCGAGCGAACCTCCAGTTGCCGTGTGCTATTCCTGTTGCTTCGCAATATGTTACAAATACCCGAGGTGAGACATGTTGGCATCCCCGTGGATCAACACCTTGTCCACTATGCCAGTTACCTCGTTACCGGTATTGTTCTCTTTTCTCGTTCCCGTGTTCCGGCATCCCCGTGATCAAATCACAAAGTGTCTGGCCAGACGATGATGGATACCGTAACACCGAGAGGGCCCAGAGATATCTCTCCATCGTCGGAGGAGCAAATCCCAATCTTGAGCTATCAAGTTACTTGACATACTTTTCCATGAACCCGTAAGCCGCCGTAATAGCCACCCATTTACGGATGACGTTTAACAAACCCCAAAGTTCATGAAGCAAGCATGAAGAAACTCGATACTCTCATGGTCTAAGGAATCATGCAAACATTAACCATCTCTGTGTTATTAACCATTAACTTATGACGAATGTATCTCATAGCATAACATTAATCGGGTCGATTCAACACAAGTGTTCTACCAACAATTGTGCCATCAAAATTGCCGGCATAGCCATGCCCATGATCAGGAAAACAGGATCATCATGCAATACTTGAGCTAGTCTTAGAGGCCAGACTAGGAATACATATTACCGTTTATTATTCCACACGTGCAAATGAGTCTTCCTCCGAGCCTCGTTTTATTTGTAGACTCGAGAATCATTGCAGTTATAGCATGGAACATAAACATAATTATGAACAGGGAGATAATCAATAACATTTATTATTGCCTCTAGGGCATATCTCCTACAGACTCCCACTTGCACTAGAGTCAATAATCTAGTCAATGCTAGTGCACTTTACACCTATGGCATACTGGTGTAAAATATGCTTCGCTTGTGGTATAGCCTGATGTCCAACGGATCTGACGACTTCAGCTCCATGTGTAACTTTGCATATCCTCGCGTTTTCACGCTTTCACAAAATTCATATTTTGTGTGGACTTGGCTTTGCATATGTGTGAATCATTGGTCGAAACCTGATTCCTCAGACTGAGCTATGGAGCAACTATCTGCAATAGTGTCCCATAGACCAAAAGCCATCTTGGAACCATACTAAGTTCATGAATGAACTATATGATTCAACAAATTCTTTGTCGCTTCTCAAGCGTCAACATACTTAGCCTTTGTTATAGAATTCGCCACAGTATCTTGTTTGGAACAATTTCCAACTACCGTTCCACCATATTGTGTATTACACAAAACCCTTAACTTAAATCGAAAATCGCATGGAGCATTGATGAAGACTGTTTCGATGTAATTACTTACAACGAGCACTTCATAATCTCTGCTTGCGAGAAAACATGTCATCAGTACTACTCTAGTACTCAGTGACATCTTTCACTGTTGTCCTATGATCAGTACTTTGATCACTTTGGTATCTATACTCGCAACAACTTTGGAGTATTGGACATATCTGATTGTTTTACATACCATGGAATACATGATTAATCCAAACACAAGAGTGTGTGGAATCTCCATCATGTATTTTACTCATCAGTGTTTTGGGACACCGAGTCTTGCAAAAACTCTTTCCATGTGACTTCGGCAAGAATCACTCCTTGGCTTTTTAAATGCCAAAAAGTTTTTAGCACCTTGTCAATATGTATTCATAGCTTAGCCCTATTAGGTAAATCTATCTCCATAGATCATCATGCCTAATATTGAGGCTATTTAGCCTAAGCACTTCATCGAAAAACTATTTTCAAATGAAGTCCTAATTCGTGTCAAGAAATTTATTTCCAATTAACAATGTGTCAAGTACACATGGTTTTTAGAAATATTATTATGCTCCCACTTACTTTCTTGAATCACAAGCATCTTCGATACCCATTTGATGAAGTCAAACCCCTTTGACCATTCCATCAAAAACGAAGATTCCAACTCCACTTTGCTCTCTTCTGTCCATCGCTGGAACTCTGAAGTTTGCATACTTACTAGCATCCTCTGGATCGACAAATTACTTTGGACTGTATCACATACAAGTCCTAGGTTTCATTTCCATCAGATGGAAATCCTTTCGTCATCCATGTTTCATATCTCACGATTGAAATATGTATTAATGGCTAGTTCAACCCGAACCGACTTTAAGGATCGCTACGGTGAGACAATCTCATCGTAGTCAACTCCTTGAACTTGTTATTGCAACAAGTCGAGCTTTATGGATAAAACATTTTATCCGTATCAGTTTTTAGTTCCATAAATATTCGTTAGACTCTAAGTCTTCCGAAAGGTGTATCAAGATTTTAATCTCGAATCACTTATATGGAAACTATCTCGGATTGTATTGGCATTTAGCCAATTCCGGAGTCAGGGCCCATCAATGCTTCCTTGTGTATTGTAGGTATACTGTTGTCTAACAACAATATCTCGTTTGCGCACCTGATAGGTTTGAACGAGCTTTGCCTACGTGGTTCAGCTGCAAATTCGACCGAAGTCCATACATTTTATTGTAGAGACTTCCGTATCAGTCGTAGTAGGAAACTCCGGAATTACTTCCAAGGTTTCTTTCCTTTGATCTGATGACGAAGATACTGGTTATCTCGTCGAGTTGCACTATCCTCCCACTCACCTTTTGTAAGAACTATTCTCTTTAAAAGCATACCGTTTTGCGGCAAAAACCCTTTGCCTCGGTATAGTGGTGGGGAAATACCCAATGACTTGGGATAACCTTACAAAGTAGCACTTGTCTGATTTGGAATAGGTTTGTAACCTTTTACACAAGCCCCATATTCCAAATGTTAAGAAAAGATATAACATGGTTGGGCGTACCATACCATGGCATCATTTCAACAGACCTGATGGAGCTCTTTTCAGTGTAAAAGCCGCAGTCTCTAAAGCATCACTTTAAAAGGGATAATGGCAAATCTATTTATGTCATCTTTGATCTTACCATGTCATAAATGGTTCGATTACATCTTCACGGACTTTCCACTTGCAGTGGTGTTCCGGGAGGTGCAAGTTATGAAACCCCTTTCACAACTCATCAGACATTCGCTAAACTTGTAACTCAAATATTCCTTTCTGCAATCGAATTGTAGAAACATAATTTTCTTGTTACAATATTTTCTTCTTCATTTTGAAAACCTTTCGAATGATTTCAAAAGATCCAGACTCACGTCTTATCAAGTAAATATCCATATATCTACTTGAGTCATTTCTGAAGATAGATAAATCCACTACTTGCAATAACATATATTGGACTACACACATCATAATGTTTGATCACCAATATGTTCTATGCTCGTTCCTTATGGCCTGTGAACGGTATTTCAGTCACTTCACTTTTCAGAGGAAAGTTGCAAGTGTCAGATGATTCAAAATCAAACGACTTCAAAATCCATCATAATGGAATTTTCCATGCGGGTTTCTCCAATGTGACCAAATGCAGTGCCACACTTGTGTGGTATTCTTTTAGTCTTGCGACATTTAGCGTCAGTGTTATGGATGTATCATATTACCATCCATATTCATAGCATACATCCCATCCTGTATGGAAGCATGGCCCTTCATGTTATTCATAACACCGAACATCAAAAGTTCTCTTATGAATAACCTTCTTGCAAAATACCTTATGCAAAGGGCTAGAGTGTATGAAACCCTAAATGGATTATGAAAGTAAATACAGAGGCAATGTATTAATATCAATATTCATAACATACATCTCATTCATAATGAAAGTATGGCCCTTATGTTATTCATAACATCGAACATCAAAAGTTCTCTTATGAATAACCTTCCTGCAAGATACTTTATGCAATGGGCTACAGTGTAAAACTCTAAAATGAATTATGAAAGTAAATACATAGGGAATACACTAATGGAAGGCATAGTAACATTTACTATGTTCCCTGCGTGTATCTAACCTCATTCTTGGCTAGTCTTTCAGGCCATAGTAGTTCTTACATCGAGTTGCAACAGAATGCAATCGAGCGGGTATCTTTGTGATTAACTCACAATACCCAAGAATTAGTGATTAACATGTTTAACCATAATTCACAAGAACTATATCTTTGACCAGCCTTCTATACATCAAAAACTTGTATGACATTCATACATGAGCTGGATATTCCAGTCTTCTTTCTTTTTGCCTTCATACTTCTAACAGTTTAACTTTCAGTATTTCTCCTACTCTCAGAAGAAGCATCCAACTTAAGAGTGGCGTTAGCCCCGGACTTCCTAGGCGTGAAAGTCTTTACTAACACCCTTCGGACACTTCCTTTCTCTTTAAGTTGTTGTTTTATTCACCTTTCATCATATGATAGGCGTTCTCCTGGATCCCTCTCTTATCAGTCTAATGCATAGTAAACTCCTTTACTAATAGTTTCCAAACAAACATTGCTTTGGATATTTCATATCTTTTAGCCTTTGTCTTTCTCTGAAAATGATTTTCAGATTCCATGAATATCACATAACTATCCAAACTTTCGAAGTTCGGGTCTCATGGAAGCAAACATATTGCACTTTGACTGAAAAGGAATTCTAGCTTTTGGATCGAAGGACGAGAGTCACATGATCCATAGCATTAGCGGGAGAATACCGAAAGCATGCGATAGGACAAAGTCCTTCTCGGCACTCTTGAGGACAATCCTCACATTACGTTACCAACCGTAAAGTTTTAACCAGATATTTAACAGCTATTCAATTTTAATAGGGAAGGTGGAAACACGAGCCATTATTCTATAACTATTAGCAAACCACACTTAGACAGTGTTCAAAATTAATTGCACTAAGAATTAAACAAGGTAATTCTACAGTGCGCTCCCACTCAAATCAATATCTCTCATAATTGATTTTGAGTGATACAAGACCCAACTTTCAATTCAGCGTCAAGGATGCAACCATCTCAAGTGACGAGAATTTCAATTGGTAGGCCAACTTGCCAATCACATCTCTATGTGACTCTTGTTCATCTTTCGATGCGTGTGTTCCGAGCTCATGACTTTCATGCCTGAACGTCAAGACAACCAAGTGATCTCACTGCGAGGTCTCAACTCACCCGCCTCACACTTCTCTAATCGTTCGTACCCATGCAACCATGTGATACCCTGAAGAGATAGGTGCCGTGACGGTGCTACACTTGGGAGAACACTAACTACTTGATATTTAAGTGAGAGATCACCCTAATAAAAAGCGACTACCGCGCAATCAAAAAGGGTGCAACATAAGGGATAAACATCTCAGGCAATTCATAATTAGCATGATATGGTATAGCCCCTTCTGACGGAGAAGTCTTGTATTTCTTCGTCTTTGGCATTCGCGTCGGTGTTCACCTTCGCGAAGATTGCCACCATCTTGTCGATGCACCAGATAATATTGCTATCTCTATAGCTAATAAAATAAGTGCATTACATAAGGTTGACACGTAGGTCATTAAAGTGCAATCATATGGCTCCAGCCATCATGCCGAATCATGACACGCAGGTCATGTTAATCAATTTACATCATATAGTCATCTCATACATAATCAAATTATTATGAACACTGCTATACCACATCATATGCACATGCAAACCATCCTGCAAAACCAAGTTAGACGCCTCTAATCGGTTCATGCAAAATTTTATTTTATGTGGCTTCTAACGTTTCGAAACAAACCGAAGCTACCAACGTCCATCATCAAGCATGATAATCCAAGTCGCTAGATTAACATTGCGGGGTGTATGAAACACGAGATAATAAAATCTCGAGCCCCATACTGAACTTCGTCATACGCGTGACCCCCGTGCAGATCATATCTGCATTGCCCTTTTGTCTGCGAAACATCCATCTTTCTCAACTATGGTGGAACCCAAAGAACTGTTAGCACTTCGTTGATCTGTCAATCAGCATACTCAGGAGCAGCATGAAAGGATCGCGGATTGCCAGAACTTTGTGAGATTCCACCATGCCGTCAAGATCAGGACTACGCAAATTCAGGGGAAGCAACAGGAACATCGGGTAACAGATTTCATCTGCTACCCGCACAAATAATTTTCAGTAATAGATCTCATCTACTACCTAATTATATTGTGCAACACCCATACATCTCTATGTATTCTAGATCGCAACCTGCATCTACGCATAGCACGGCTCTTGATGCCACTGTAGGGTAACGCAGTAGAAAACAAAAAATTTCCGACCTACGCACCAGCCCAGGACCACTATGGAGACTGCATACAAGGTTTGATCTCTTTCGTTACCGACTCGTAGCGCAGCGGAAGTAGAGTCGATGACGAACGGCGGTGCAGATCCCCGCAGCTAGGATTTACAACCTCCCAACCGCGAGGATGTATACCCTTATCTGCCCCGCGGACAGCCCTCCGGGAGGCGGTCGCACAGTCCCCCGGATGGTGTCGCGGACAGCCCTTCGGGAGGACCTCCGAAACTCGGACTGTCACTCGGACAGCCCTTCGGGAGGACCTCCAAAACTCGGACGGTCACACGGACAGCCCTTCGGGAGGCACTCTCGAACTAAGACCGAAACTACGACCTCTCTACAGAGTTGCACACATACGGTGTCATCTATCCGGCAGGGCTTCGCCGTCCAGAACTAGTTCCTGCCGGAACCCAGACAGCCTTTCGGCTCTACGAAACTATTTCGCTGGGAGGGAGAGAGAATGCCAGATCATGCATGGCTTGTGTATGAGAGTAAGGAATCAGGTTTGGGCAGCCCCCTCACCTCCTATTTATAGGAAAACCAAGGGGTAGGATGGGCATTTCAAAAATACCAAAACTTGCTCATGAAGGAAACACTTTCCAAGGGCAAAATGGGAAAGCAAGTGGGCAAGTGGGGCTCCAAGGTGGAGCCCCCTTCTTGGCCGGCCACAACCCTTGTGGGGCCCCCCCAAGGTGGTCCCCATCCATCCATAGCTTCTAGAAGCCTTTTGGGAAAATATCCCAAAAGGCACTTTTCCAAAAATATCCCAAAAAGCACTTTCACTATTCACGACGACATTTTTCAGCGTTTGGTCGAACTGAAAATATTTATGTGGGCTTAGAACATTTCCAGTACCCACCAAAATAATTTTCAATGCCATCCGGAACAATTCCGGATTAGTGATTTTCATCTGCGAAAAGCATCTGAAGCGGTTTCGCCAGCTCCGGAACATTTCTGGTTTTCATCCCGGAAAATTCCAGAAAGTTTCCAGAATGATTCTGGCATCCTCCAAGAATTATCAGGCATGTGCCAAAACCAATTTGACTTTTTGGTATCCCCTGAAACAACTTTTCAGTTTCACCGGAACTCATCCGGTGACCTCTCTGCGGAACTTTTCCGCTGTCCGAAACTTTTTCGGTGATTTTCTCTCAGACTCCCTGTCTAGTATTCAACAGACAGATGACCCTTAAGCGTGTGACCCTATAGGTTCGGTGAAGCATAGACATGACCCGGAACCCCTTCCGATCAATGATCAACATCGGAGCCGTGGACACCCATATTGACCCCTATACCCACACGAATGAATATTCGAGCGAACCTCCAGTTGCCGTGTGTTATTCCTGTTGCTTCGCGATATGTTACAAATACCCGAGGTGAGACATGTTGGCATCCCCGTGGATCAACACCTTGTCCACTATGCCAGTTACCTCGTTACCGGTATTGTTCTCTTTTCTCGTTCCCGTGTTCCGGCATCCCCGTGATCAAATCACAAAGTGTCTGGCCAGACGATGATGGATACCGTAACACCGAGAGGGCCCAGAGATATCTCTCCATCGTCGGAGGAGCAAATCCCAATCTTGAGCTATCAAGTTACTTGACATACTTTTCCATGAACCCGTAAGCCGCCGTAATAGCCACCCATTTACGGATGACGTTTAACAAACCCCAAAGTTCATGAAGCAAGCATGAAGAAACTCGATACTCTCATGGTCTAAGGAATCATGCAAACATTAACCATCTCTGTGTTATTAACCATTAACTTATGACGAATGTATCTCATAGCATAACATCAATCGGGTCGATTCAACACAAGTGTTCTACCAACAATTGTGCCCTCAAAATTGCCGGCATAGCCATGCCCATGATCAGGAAAACAGGATCATCATGCAATACTTGAGCTAGTCTTAGAGGCCAGACTAGGAATACATATTACCGTTTATTATTCCACACGTGCAAATGAGTCTTCCTCCGAGCCTCGTTTTATTTGTAGACTCGAGAATCATTGCAGTTATAGCATGGAACATAAACATAATTATGAACAGGGAGATAATCAATAACATTTATTATTGCCTCTAGGGCATATCTCCTACAGTCTCCGCCTGCCCTGTCGCTCCGACTACAGTACAAGTTCCGTGTCGGCTGTCGGGACAAGTCCCGAGCTACCACCACATCCTGGGTGGTACCACTAACAGCCAGCCGCCACAAGACTCTCTCGCGGGTACCCTTGGGGTCGACCCGACTTCAACATTATCTCGCGGGTGCTCTTGTAGCCGATCTGTCTTTAACAACGGTCTGAGGTGAAGGTCAAAGTACCCGTGTGTCCATAACATCGTGGGAATCCGAGGAATCACCCTCGATGGATTCCCACTCGATGTAACCGTCACGGTGAACTTGGAGCAATCACCCTCGATGGGTTCACACTTGAGGGGTTGCACGACAGAGGCCTCATCGGAGGTGGTGAAAGAGGAATCACCCTCGGTAACCCACAACCGACTAGCTACACTACAGAGATATCATCAGGTGTGAGGTAGGAGGAATCACCCTCGACACTCGATAGTAGCTCTGCAGAGTCGTACCACTAAGGGGATGTGTGGTGCTGTGTTCGGTCTCTGTGCATCGATCACACTGATCGAGTCACCGGTGGTAAAGCATGGCAACAAGGACAAGAGTGTGGGGCCATTGATGGATCACTAACCAGCCTATGCTAAGCATTTAGGACAACAGGTAAAGTATCAATAGCAGGTTACAAAATCAGGCTATGCATCAGAATAGGAGCAATCAAATAACAGTAGCAAAATCTAATGCAAGCATGGGAGAAAAAGAATGGGCGATATAGGAATGATCAAGGGGGTTTGCTTGCCTGGAAGCTCTGCTGAAAAGGAAGAAGGGTCGTCGGTGACGTAGTCAATCACAGGGGCATCGGCGGCAGTCGCAGGGTCTACCGGAGAAGAAACAGGAGGGAGAAACAAATAAATAATGGGCAAACAAAGGGCACACAGATGCATGTCAAGTCAGTGCGGGTTGATTATGTTCTGTAATGCTTCACAAATTATTTTAGACGGAGCGAGAAAATATCTGGGAATATTTTCCCGGTTTTAGGCATCTGTCACACAGATGAACCGGAGGGGAAGGTTCCATGTTCATCTAGTTAGGAGTGATGGTCAAGCATTTTGATCACATATTCGGATTCGTCTTATTTTTCTGATCATTTTTCATATATAAATTATTTTCATCCGAGTTACGGTTTATTTTCTATGATTTTCTATGATTTTCCAGTCAGTAGTTGACGGGACCGTTGACTGGTCAACTGGGTCCAGTCAGCAGAGGCTGACTGGTGGGGCCCTTGCTGAGTCAGCACGTTGACTCAGCGAGTCTTATCCAAAGGACTAGTACGGTGGGCCCCTGGCGTCAGTGGGTTAATTAAATAAAACCGGTTTTTATTAGGTTAATTAATCCGCGTGGGGCCCGGCTGTCATAGGGTTAGAGGGGGTTTAATTAATTGGCTAATGATGCCACGTCAGCAGCGTTGATGGCGGCGAGGCCGAGCGCGCCGTCGACGACCTACAGGGGCGGCGGCAGGATGCCGGCCGGCCGATTCCAGCGCCCATTTGGACGACCGCGGGCACGAATCGAATGGGGGCAGCGTTCCGCGCCCAACTGTTCTACCGGCGCGAGCTAAGGGGGACGGCGACAACGACAACCGAACGACGGCGACGGCAGTTGCTACTTGTAGCTTGCGTTGGTATTTCCCCTAAGAGGAAGGGATGATGCAGCACAGTAGAGATAAGTATTTGCCTCAGTTTTGAAACCAAGGTTATCGAACCAGTAGGAGAATCACGCAACACCTCGTTAGCAGTACCTGCACACAAACAACAAATCCTTGCACCCAACGCAAACGAGAGGTTGTCAATGTCTCGGCGGTAAATTGCAAGATTAAATTGTATGTGATAGATATATAGATTGAAACAAAAATACAAAATAAAATAAATAAAAGAAAATGGCAGCAATATTTTTAGGGTTTTAGTAATATGATTTAGATATACCCGGGGGCCATAGATTTCACTAGAGGCTTCTCTCGAGAAAATAGCATACGGTGGGTAGACAAATTACTGTTGGGCAATTGATAGAAATGCAAATAATCATGACGATATCCAAGGCAATGATCATGTATATAGGCATCACGTCCAAGATTAGTAGACCGACTCCTGCCTGCATCTACTACTATTACTCCACACATCGACCGCTATCCAGCATGCATCGAGTGTATTAAGTCCATAAGAACGGAGTAATGCCTTAAGAACGATGACATGATGTAGAAAAGATAAACTCACGTATGAATAAACCCCATCTTTTTACCCTTAGTAGCAATGATACATACGTGTCATGTCCCTTTCTGTCACTGGGATTGAGCACCGCAAGATCGAACCCACTACAAAGCACCTCTTCCCATGGCAAGATAAATCAATCTAGTTGGCCAAACCAAATCAATAGATCGGAGAAGAAATACGAGGCTATAATAATCATGCATAAAAGAGTGCAGCAAAGACTCAAATAATTTCATGGATAATCTGATCATAAACTCACAATTCATCGGATCCCAACAAACACACCGCAAAAGGTGATTACATCGGATAGAACTCCAAGAACATCGATGAGAACATTGTATTGAAGATCAAAAAGAGAGAAGAAGCCATCTAGCTACTGCCTATGGACCCGAAGGTCTGTGGTAAACTACTCACGCATCATCGGAAGGGCAGCAAGGTTGATGTAGAACCCCTCCGTGATCGATTCCCCCTCCGGCAGATTACCGGAGAAGGACCCCAGATCGGATTTCTCTGGAATAGAAACTTGCGGCGGCGGAAAAAGTATTTTGTGGACTCCACTGAGGGTTTCTGATTTTTTCTGAATTTATAGTGCTGGAATTAGGTCAAACGGAGCTGGGTGGGCCCCACGAGGTACCAGGGCGCGCCACCCCCTCGGGGCGCGCCCTGGTGCCTCGTGGCCCACTTCTGCATCTTCTAGCCCTCTCCCGAAGCTTCCAGTACTTGTTATGGCCAATAAAAAATCTCCAACATGTTTCATGGCATTTGGACTTCGTTTGGTATTGATTTTCTGTAAAACAAAAACAGGGCAGAAAACAGCAACTGGCACTGGGCACTAGGTTAATAGGTTAGGCTCCAAAAATGATATATAATTGCTATAAATGATTATAAAAACATCCAAGATTGATAATATATCAGCATGGAACAATCAAAAATTATAGATACGCTGGAGACGTATCAGCAGCGCACTCGAACCAGAGGCTACGGGGGACGGCCGAGGCCAGGAGGAGGTGCGGGAGTTGCGCGAGCTTACAGCGAAGCTCGTGGGTGTCTCGTGGAGGCCGGAGGCAGTCGGAGTCGTGTGGATTGACCGATGATAGGGACAGCGGTCGGCGAAGGGGATGGAAGAAAGCGACGGCGATGCTGCTTCGTGGCTCCAACCAAGTGGCGAGGAGGGTGAGGACGACGGCTGCGGTGCTCCCGGGCATCACAGAACGGCGAACGACGGTCAGTGGCCACGACAATGAGAGCGGCACGGCGACGTGCAGGCTCGGGCTCGTGCGGGAGGAAGAAGGGGCGAGCGGGTGTGGGAAAGTGAGGGGGCTAGGGTTTGCGGGGAAGAGAGAGAGCGCCGGGGGCTTGCTCTTATCTATCCGCGGCGCAGCAGTGCGCGGAGCCGAGTGCCCTACGGCCATGGCACCTCGACCTTCTCCTGTGGCGGGAGGAGGACGAAGGGCTGGGGCTGGCGGGCCGGGCCGCACTGTTGCCGCGGCTGGGCCAAGTGCACAGTGCCCGTTTTTCCCTTTTCTTTTTGTCATTCATTTCTGCTCTGTTTTGCATTTAATTGGAGCACCAAATGACTTTTGTAAAATCTGCCACTTGCCACATTAAATGCTTTGCAATATTCTGAGTTGGTACAAAAAGTTTGAGGCAGTTCGGAATCCATTTGAATTTTGCTGCCATTTAAAAGGGCTGAAAAAGTGATGCTGGACCACTGTTTTGGTTGCTAGGGTAAATTTTGGAAATTCAAATAATGTTGGTTTTATTTTTATAATAGCTTTGGGCATTTTTGCAATATTATGAACACTTTTGTTTTGCTGTTTGGATAATTATTATTTTGACATTCTTTTAAATTTTGAATTTGAAGTTGGAATATTTCTTAATTGTTTTTCTTAGGGTTTAATGAGGATGACTTAGCACGACTAATTAGCATAACCACGGTTTAGTAATCTGGGGATGTCACAAGTCTCCTCCACTCAAAGAAATTCTCGTCCTGAGAATTAAGAGGTAGAGTCAGGGGTATCTTCGGGAGATCGGACCTTTGCAAGGTTGATTATCAGGTGGATAACTTAGGGAATGCGGCAGAAAATATCTCTCGATTTGGAACTTAAGAAAACATCGAGAGCAAAGTCGGAAGGTACAATAAGGAGTTTCAAGCGGAAAGGCAAACGTTCGGTGCCTGAAACAGAGTATGAAAGGGGTTCAGAGCAACGGGAACAAGTATTGCGTCTGATACCAGAATAGATCATCTCTAGGAATGTGGCTCATGATAACTGATACGTCTCCGTCGTATCTATAATTTTTGATTGTTTCATGCCAATATTCTACAATTTTCACATATTTTTGGCAAATTTTATATTATTTTTGGGACTAACATATTCATCCAGTGCCCAGTGCCAGTTCCTGTTTTCTGCTTGTTTTTTGTTTCACAGAAAATCCATATCAAACGAAGTCCAAATGCAATAAAATTTTACGGAGAATTATTTTGGAATATATGTGATTTTTGGGAGGTGGAATCAACACAAACAGAGGCCCACAGCCTCCACGAGGCACATTGGCGCGCCTCCCGCCCCCCAAACGCGCGGAGGTGCCTCGTGGGCACCTCGTAAGTCGGTTGGGGCTATTCTTCGGGCGCAAGGTAGCTAATATCCGGAAAAAAATCGTGTTAAAATTTCTGCGCAATCAAAGTTACGGATCTCCGTGAATTTAAGAAACGGCGAAAGGCCAGAAAACAGGAACGCGAAACAGAAGAGAGGAGAGAGAGAGAGATCCAATCTAGGTGGGGCTCCTGCCCCTCCACCACCATGGTGGCCATGGACCAGATGGGGAACTCTTCTCCCATCTAGGGAGGAGGCCAAGGAAGAAGAAGGAGGAGGGGGGCTCTCTCCCCTTCTCTCCCGGTGGCGCCGGAGTGCCACCGGGGCAATGATCGTGACGGCGATCTACATCAACAACCTCGCTACCGTCAACACTAACTTTCTGCCCCTCTATGCAGCGGTGTAACACCTCTTCTCCCCGCTGTAATCTCTACTTAAACATGGTGCTTAATGCTACATATTATTATCCAATGATTTGTGGCCATCCTATGATGTTTGAGTAGATTCTTTTTGTCCTATGGGTTGATTGATGATCGTGATTGGTTTCAGTTGTATGTTTTATTTTGGTGCTATCCTATGGGGCCTTTTGTGCTGCGCACACGTGGGGGATTCCCGCAGTAGGGTTTGCAATACGTTCATAACTCTCTTATAGTGGGCGGCTAGAGTGACAGAAGCTTACACCCGAGTAAGGTGGTTGTTGCGTATGGGAGTAAAGGGGACTTGATACTTAATGCTATGGTTGGGTTTTATCTTAATGATCTCTGGTAGTTGCGGATGCTTGCTAGAGTTCCAATCATAAGTGCATATGATCCAAGTACGGAAAGTATGTTAGCTCATGCCTCTCCCTCATATAAAATTGCAACAATGATTACCAGTCTAGTTATCAATTGCCTAGGGACAAATCTTTCTCTTGTGTTACAAAAAGCTTTCTACTAAACAACTAACTTTTATTATTCTCGCAAAGTACTTCTAGTTTTATTCTAGTAAACCTATCATGTCACCTACAAAATAGTTTCATACTTGTTCTTGGTAAAGTGAACGTTAAGCGTGCGTAGAGTTGTATCGGTGGTTGATAGAACTTGAAGGGAATATTAATTCTACCTTTAGCTCCTCGTTGGGTTCAACACTCTTATTTATCGAAAAAGCTACAATTGATCCCCTATACTTGTGGGTTATCAAGACATTTTTCTGGCGCCGTTGCCGGGGAGCAATAGTGTGGGGTTGATATTTTCGTGTGCGCTTGTTTGCTTTATCACTAAGTAGATTTTATTTTCTGTTCTAAGTTGTTCTCTATCTTTAGTTATGGATATGGAACACGAAATACCAAAAAAATAGTTGTACTTGCTACTCATTGAGACGGGGAAACTCCTAAAACCCTCGATGCTCATTATGTGGAAAACATTAAATACTTTAGGGATAATGGGATATACTTTGGATCAATGGGAATACTTTAGGGATTATCGTTTGTCTCAAAAAGGGAAACTCTTATGGGATCAAATTCATTATTTGCATTTGTGTGCTCAAAATTTATGCTTAAGATATGATTATACTTGTTGCTCTAGGATGAAGGCTCCACACCTTCCTTTTTCATGTGAATTTAATGATAATGAAACCTTGGCTTGTTGTGCTAATGGTATATATGATTACTATGATGTGGAACGAATAGAAGAATTTGTTGCTTTTAAGGGTGCTTATGAAATTGAATCTTTGTTTGAAAAGTATGAAGATTGTGATGATGCTGTTTAAAGATCTGAAAATTTTGCTATACTTAAATATTGCTATGAGAATTATAAATACAATGCCGATATTGATGAATTTATTGAGAAAGTCTCCGCTGTCCAAGAAGAGACTAATATTTTGCAGGAAACTATGGAAGAAGAAATTGCTGAAACTGTGAGCTCATTAGATGAAAAAGATGACGAGGAGAGCGAAGAACAAAAGGAGGAAGAGCGGATTAGCTACCCGTGCCCACCTTCTAATGAGAGTAACTCTTCAACTCATACATTGTTTAATGTCCATTCGTGCTTACCGAAGGATGAATGCTATGATGATTGCTATGATCCCTTTGATTCGTTTGAAATATCCCTTTTTGATGAAATTGATGCTTGCTATGCTTGTGGCCATGATGCCAATATGAATGATGCTTATGGAGATGAACTTGCTATAATTCCATATGTTAAACATGAAATTGTTGCTATTGCACCCACACATGATAGTCCTATTATCTTTTTGAATTCTCCCAACTACACTATATCGGAGAAGTTTGCTCTTATTAAGGATTATATTGATGGGTTGCGTTTTACTACTACACATGATAATTTTGATGAATATAATATGCATGTGCTTTCTACTCCTACTTGCAATTATTATGAGAGAGGAATTACATCTCTGCCTCTCTATGTTTCCAATACGATAAAATTGCAAGAAACTATTTATACTATGCATTGGCCTTTACTTGATGTGCATGAATTGTTCTTTTATGACATGCTGATGCATAGGAAGAGAGTTAGACTTCGTCATTGCATGATATATGTTGCTTTGTGCTCACTACTAAATTACAAATCATTGTTAATTAAAATTGGCTTTGATATACCTTGGGATCCGGGTGGATCGATTACTTGAGCACTTTATGCCTAGGTTAATGGCTTTAAAGAAAGCGCTACCAGGGAGACAACCCGGAAGTATTAGAGAGTCATTTATTTCTGTTGTGTGCTTTTAAAAAGTTCAAAAACAAAAAAATATAGAGGGGGACCTAAAACTTTTCAAAAAGAAAAGTGAAAGTGAGAAAGACAAGCACCGTGGAAGTGGGGGACGTCCTTGAACTTTGTTCATGCCCATGGAAACTTTGTGAATCTTGATTACAGAAAAAATTTCAACAAAAATAATTATCCCCTTGTACAAATCCATTGTATTATAAAAATAATGTGCCAATATTTACCGTTAGGATGTTTAAATTGCTTGTTTGGTGTGTGCGGTGCAAAAACAGAAACTTTTTCTGTAGTGCGTGAATTTACATTTTTTACGGGAACGTGCAAAAATTCTGAAATTTTTACACAGTACTGCTATGAAATTTTTTATTTTTTACTAATTTTTCAGAATTTTTGGAGTTACAGAAGTATGGTCAATGTTCAGATTACTACAGACTGTTCTGTTTTTGACAGATTCTGTTTTTTGATGCATTGTTTTGCTTGTTTTGATGAAACTATGGATTGTATTGGAAGGTATATGCCATGGAGAAGTTAGAATACAGTTGGTATAATGCAAAAATAAAATATGAATGGGTTTGCAACAGTACTTAAAGTAGTGATTTGCTTTATTATACTAACGGATCTCATGAAGGTTTTGTTAAGTTTTGTGTGGATGAAGTGTTCGAAGATCGAGGAGGTATCGACATGAGAAGAATGAGGAGAGGCAAGAGCTCAAGCATGGGGATGCCCAAGGCACCCCAAGTAAATATTCAAGGAGACTCAAGCGTCTAAGCTTGGGGATGCCCCGAAAGGCATCCCATCTTTATTCAACAATTATCGGTATGTTTCGGTTTTTGTTTTGTTCACATGATATGCGTAAATACTTGGAGCGTCTTTTGTGATTATTTTTCCCCTTTCTTTTATGCACCATGCTGGTATGAGATAGTCCTTGGTTGATTTATAGAATGCTCTTTGCACTTCACTTATATCTTTTGAGTTTGGCTTTATAGAATGCTTCATGTGCTTCACTTATATCATTTGAAGTTTGGATTGCCTATTTCTCTTCATCTAGAAAACCATTATTTGTAGAGTGCTCTTTTGCTTCACTTATATTTATTAGAGCATGGTCTTTTGTAGAAAGAATTAAACTCTCTTGCTTCACTTATATATGTTTAGAGACTCAACAGGAATTGGTCATTCACATGGTTAGTCATAAAATACTACATAAAACTTGTAGATCATTGAATATGATATGTTTGATTCATTGCAATAGTTTTGCGATATGAAGATGATGATATGTGGGTTGTGCTAGTGAGTAATTGTGGTTTAGTAAGAATATTGGTGTTAAGGTTTGTGATTCCCTATGCATGCACGTAAAGTCAATAGTTATGCAACGAAGTTATATCCTACTTATGGTGCATTATTCAGTGTTAGTTATGTTCAATGCATGTTTATGACCGTTTTCGTTTTTTGGTTGGTTGCTTCTCAATCTATTTGCTAGCCTTCATTTGTACTAAGCGGGAATACTGCTTGTGCATCCAAACTCCTTAAACCCAAGTTGTGCCAAATGAGTACACCATATCTACCTATATGCGGTATTTCCATGCCGTTCCAAGTAAATTTGCATGTGCCAACTCTAATTTTCAAAATAATTTTTCCGTTTTGTGTGCCCGTACCGCTCATGAGGCGGCAGGGGGTGGCCAATATTTTCCATGCTAGGTGTGTTATTCTCACGATGAGTGTTTATTCACTTGTCATTGCACGAGAGAGTGGCTGGTAATAGGGATGCCCAGTCCCACAATGAAATCAAAATTAGTAACAACAAAATTCCTTGGAAAGTGTTGGTATGGAGGGCACCCATGGATACGGCTAGCCATGGATTGTGAAAGAATGGTGGAAAGGAAATAAACTTTACTTTCTGCTTGGGAACCGCCTATGATGTGTCTAGCATGGAAGATATTGGGAATTCTTGGTCGTTTTCGTTGACAGGAAAAGCATGCCTCTCAAAATATTTTTATCTCTCTAATTTAAGCTTTGAGCTCTAGCACCTCTGCAAATCTATGCTTCCCTCTGCGAAGGGCCTATCTATTGTACTTTTATGCATTTTTATTTTTATTGAGTCTCCATCTTCTCTTATAAAGCACCAACTGGAGAGCACTATTGCCATACTTGTGCATTGGGTGTAGTTAATTGTGAGTGTGTTTCATGAATGGATCAATGACTGAGCATAACGGGCTAGGAATAACTTTCTTTAGCGTTGATATTTTGAAAGACATGATTGCTTGTTAGTATGCTTGAGTAACTATGTTTTTATGTCAAATTATAGACTATTGCATTGAATCACTCTTGTCTTAATATTCATGCCATGATTAAATTATATGATCAAGATTATGCTAGGTGGCATTCCACATAAAAAATTATCTTTTTTATCATTTACCTACTCAAGGACGAGCATGAATTAAGCTTGGGGATGCTGATACGTCTCCATCGTATCTATAATTTTTGATTGTTTCATGCCAATATTCTACAACTTTCACATATTTTTGGCAACATTTTATATTATTTTTGGGACTAACATATTGATCCAGTGCCCAGTGCCAGTTCCTGTTTTCTGCTTGTTTTTTGTTTCATAGAAAATCCATATCAAACGAAGTCCAAATGCAATAAAATTTTACGGAGAATTATTTTGGAATATATGTGATTTTTGGGAGGTGGAATCAACGCAAACGGAGGCCCACAGCCTCCACGAGGCACATTGGCGCGCCTCCCTCCAAACGCGTGGAGGTGCCTCATGGGCACCTCGTAAGTCGGTTGGGGCTATTCTTCGGGTGCAAAGAAGCTAATATCCGAAAAAAAATCTTGTTAAAATTTCAGCGCAATCGGAGTTACGGATCTTCGGGAATTTAAGAAACGGTGAAAGGCCATAAAACAGGAACGCGAAACAGAAGAGAAGAGAGAGAGAGAGATCCAATCTAGGAGGGGCTCCTGGCCCTCCGCTGCCATGGCGGCCGTGGACCAGAGGGGGAACTCTTCTCCCATCTAGGGAGGAGGCCAAGGAAGAAGAAGAAGGAGGGGGTCTCTCTCCCCCTCTCTCCCGGTGGCGCCAGAGTGCCGTCGGGGCAACGATCGTGACGGCGATCTACATCAACAACCTCGCTACCGTCAACACCAACTTTCTGCCCCTCTATGCAGCGGTGTAACACCTCTTCTCCCCGCTGTAATCTCTACTTAAACATGGTGCTTAATGCTACATATTATTATCCAATGATTTGTGGCCATCCTATGATGTTTGAGTAGATTCTTTTTGTCCTATGGGTTGATTGATGATCGTGATTGGTTTCAGTTGTATGTTTTATTTTGGTGCTATCCTATGGGGCCTTTTGTGCTGCGCACACGTGGGGGATTCCCGCAGTAGGGTTTGCAATACGTTCATAACTCTCTTATAGTGGGCGGCTAGAGTGACAGAAGCTTACACCCGAGTAAGGTGGTTGTTGCGTATGGGAGTAAAGGGGACTTGATACTTAATGCGATGGTTGGGTTTTATCTTAATGATCTCTGGTAGTTGCGGATGCTTGCTAGAGTTCCAATCATAAGTGCATATGATCCAAGTACGGAAAGTATGTTAGCTCATGCCTCTCCCTCATATAAAATTGCAACAATGATTACCAGTCTAGTTATCAATTGCCTAGGGACAAATCTTTCTCTTGTGTTACAAAAAGCTTTCTACTAAACAACTAACTTTTATTATTCTCGCAAAGTACTTCTAGTTTTATTCTAGTAAACCTATCATGTCACCTACAAAATAGTTTCATACTTGTTCTTGGTAAAGTGAACGTAAGCGTGCGTAGAGTTGTATCGGTGGTTGATAGAACTTGAAGGGAATATTAATTCTACCTTTAGCTCCTCGTTGGGTTCAACACTCTTATTTATCGAAAAAGCTACAATTGATCCCCTATACTTGTGGGTTATCAAGACATTTTTCTGGCGCCGTTGCCGGGGAGCAATAGTGTGGGGTTGATATTTTCGTGTGCGCTTGTTTGCTTTATCACTAAGTAGATTTTATTTTCTGTTCTAAGTTGTTCTCTATCTTTAGTTATGGATATGGAACACGAAATACCAAAAAAATAGTTGTACTTGCTACTCATTGAGACGGGGAAACTCCTAAAACCCTCGATGCTCATTATGTGGAAAACATTAAATACTTTAGGGATAATGGGATATACTTTGGATCAATGGGAATACTTTAGGGATTATCGTTTGTCTCAAAAAGGGAAACTCTTATGGGATCAAATTCATTATTTGCATTTGTGTGCTCAAAATTTATGCTTAAGATATGATTATACTTGTTGCTCTAGGATGAAGGCTCCACACCTTCCTTTTTCATGTGAATTTAATGATAATGAAACCTTGGCTTGTTGTGCTAATGGTATATATGATTACTATGATGTGGAACGAATAGAAGAATTTGTTGCTTTTAAGGGTGCTTATGAAATTGAATCTTTGTTTGAAAAGTATGAAGATTGTGATGATGCTGTTTAAAGATCTGAAAATTTTGCTATACTTAAATATTGCTATGAGAATTATAAATACAATGCCGATATTGATGAATTTATTGAGAAAGTCTCCGCTGTCCAAGAAGAGACTAATATTTTGCAGGAAACTATGGAAGAAGAAATTGCTGAAACTGTGAGCTCATTAGATGAAAAAGATGACGAGGAGAGCGAAGAACAAAAGGAGGAAGAGCGGATTAGCTACCCGTGCCCACCTTCTAATGAGAGTAACTCTTCAACTCATACATTGTTTAATGTCCATTCATGCTTACCGAAGGATGAATGCTATGATGATTGCTATGATCCCTTTGATTCGTTTGAAATATCCCTTTTTGATGAAATTGATGCTTGCTATGCTTGTGGCCATGATGCCAATATGAATGATGCTTATGGAGATGAACTTGCTATAATTCCATATGTTAAACATGAAATTGTTGCTATTGCACCCACACATGATAGTCCTATTATCTTTTTGAATTCTCCCAACTACACTATATCGGAGAAGTTTGCTCTTATTAAGGATTATATTGATGGGTTGCGTTTTACTACTACACATGATAATTTTGATGAATATAATATGCATGTGCTTTCTACTCCTACTTGCAATTATTATGAGAGAGGAATTACATCTCTGCCTCTCTATGTTTCCAATACGATAAAATTGCAACAAACTATTTATACTATGCATTGGCCTTTACTTGATGTGCATGAATTGTTCTTTTATGACATGCTGATGCATAGGAAGAGAGTTAGACTTCGTCATTGCATGATATATGTTGCTTTGTGCTCACTACTAAATTACAAATCATTGTTAATTAAAATTGGCTTTGATATACCTTGGGATCCGGGTGGATCGATTACTTGAGCACTTTATGCCTAGGTTAATGGCTTTAAAGAAAGCGCTACCAGGGAGACAACCCAGAAGTATTAGAGAGTCATTTATTTCTGTTGTGTGCTTTTAAAAAGTTCAAAAACAAAAAAATATAGAGGGGGACCTAAAACTTTTCAAAAAGAAAAGTGAAAGTGAGAAAGACAAGCACCGTGGAAGTGGGGGACGTCCTTGAACTTTGTTCATGCCCATGGAAACTTTGTGAATCTTGATTACAGAAAAAATTTCAACAAAAATAATTATCCCCTTGTACAAATCCATTGTATTATAAAAATAATGTGCCAATATTTACCGTTAGGATGTTTAAATTGCTTGTTTGGTGTGTGCGGTGCAAAAACAGAAACTTTTTCTGTAGTGCGTGAATTTACATTTTTTACGGGAACGTGCAAAAATTCTGAAATTTTTACACAGTACTGCTATGAAATTTTTTATTTTTTACTAATTTTTCAGAATTTTTGGAGTTACAGAAGTATGGTCAATGTTCAGATTACTACAGACTGTTCTGTTTTTGACAGATTCTGTTTTTTGATGCATTGTTTTGCTTGTTTTGATGAAACTATGGATTGTATTGGAAGGTATATGCCATGGAGAAGTTAGAATACAGTTGGTATAATGCAAAAATAAAATATGAATGGGTTTGCAACAGTACTTAAAGTAGTGATTTGCTTTATTATACTAACGGATCTCATGAAGGTTTTGTTAAGTTTTGTGTGGATGAAGTGTTCGAAGATCGAGGAGGTATCGACATGAGAAGAATGAGGAGAGGCAAGAGCTCAAGCATGGGGATGCCCAAGGCACCCCAAGTAAATATTCAAGGAGACTCAAGCGTCTAAGCTTGGGGATGCCCCGAAAGGCATCCCATCTTTATTCAACAATTATCGGTATGTTTCGGTTTTTGTTTTGTTCACATGATATGCGTAAATACTTGGAGCGTCTTTTGTGATTATTTTTCCCCTTTCTTTTATGCACCATGCTGGTATGAGATAGTCCTTGGTTGATTTATAGAATGCTCTTTGCACTTCACTTATATCTTTTGAGTTTGGCTTTATAGAATGCTTCATGTGCTTCACTTATATCATTTGAAGTTTGGATTGCCTATTTCTCTTCATCTAGAAAACCATTATTTGTAGAGTGCTCTTTTGCTTCACTTATATTTATTAGAGCATGGTCTTTTGTAGAAAGAATTAAACTCTCTTGCTTCACTTATATATGTTTAGAGACTCAACAGGAATTGGTCATTCACATGGTTAGTCATAAAATACTACATAAAACTTGTAGATAATTGAATATGATATGTTTGATTCATTGCAATAGTTTTGCGATATGAAGATGATGATATGTGGGTTGTGCTAGTGAGTAATTGTGGTTTAGTAAGAATATTGGTGTTAAGGTTTGTGATTCCCTATGCATGCACGTAAAGTCAATAGTTATGCAGCGAAGTTATATCCTACTTATGGTGCATTATTCAGTGTTAGTTATGTTCAATGCATGTTTATGACCGTTTTCGTTTTTTGGTTGGTTGCTTCTCAATCTATTTGCTAGCCTTCATTTGTACTAAGCGGGAATACTGCTTGTGCATCCAAACTCCTTAAACCCAAGTTGTGCCAAATGAGTACACCATATCTACCTATATGCGGTATTTCCATGCCGTTCCAAGTAAATTTGCATGTGCCAACTCTAATTTTCAAAATAATTTTTCCGTTTTGTGTGCCCGTACCGCTCATGAGGCGGCAGGGGGTGGCCAATATTTTCCATGCTAGGTGTGTTATTCTCACGATGAGTGTTTATTCACTTGTCATTGCACGAGAGAGTGGCTGGTAATAGGGATGCCCAGTCCCACAATGAAATCAAAATTAGTAACAACAAAATTCCTTGGAAAGTGTTGGTATGGAGGGCACCCATGGATACGGCTAGCCATGGATTGTGAAAGAATGGTGGAAAGGAAATAAACTTTACTTTCTGTTTGGGAACCGCCTATGATGTGTCTAGCATGGAAGATATTGGGAATTCTTGGTCGTTTTCGTTGACAGGAAAAGCATGCCTCTCAAAATATTTTTATCTCTCTAATTTAAGCTTTGAGCTCTAGCACCTCTGCAAATCTATGCTTCCCTCTGCGAAGGGCCTATCTATTGTACTTTTATGCATTTTTATTTTTATTGAGTCTCCATCTTCTCTTATAAAGCACCAACTGGAGAGCACTATTGCCATACTTGTGCATTGGGTGTAGTTAATTGTGAGTGTGTTTCATGAATGGATCAATGACTGAGCATAACGGGCTAGGAATAACTTTCTTTAGCGTTGATATTTTGAAAGACATGATTGCTTGTTAGTATGCTTGAGTAACTATGTTTTTATGTCAAATTATAGACTATTGCATTGAATCACTCTTGTCTTAATATTCATGCCATGATTAAATTATATGATCAAGATTATGCTAGGTGGCATTCCACATAAAAAATTATCTTTTTTATCATTTACCTACTCAAGGACGAGCATGAATTAAGCTTGGGGATGCTGATACGTCTCCATCGTATCTATAATTTTTGATTGTTTCATGCTAATATTCTACAACTTTCACATATTTTTGGCAACATTTTATATTATTTTTGGGACTAACATATTGATCCAGTGCCCAGTGCCAGTTCCTGTTTTCTGCTTGTTTTTTGTTTCATAGAAAATCCATATCAAACGAAGTCCAAATGCAATAAAATTTTACGGAGAATTATTTTGGAATATATGTGATTTTTGGGAGGTGGAATCAACGCAAACGGAGGCCCACAGCCTCCACGAGGCACATTGGCGCGCCTCCCTCCAAACGCGTGGAGGTGCCTCATGGGCACCTCGTAAGTCGGTTGGGGCTATTCTTCGGGTGCAAAGAAGCTAATATCCGGAAAAAAATCTTGTTAAAATTTCAGCGCAATCGGAGTTACGGATCTTCGGGAATTTAAGAAACGGTGAAAGGCCATAAAACAGGAACGCGAAACAGAAGAGAAGAGAGAGAGAGAGATCCAATCTAGGAGGGGCTCCTGGCCCTCCGCTGCCATGGCGGCCGTGGACCAGAGGGGGAACTCTTCTCCCATCTAGGGAGGAGGCCAAGGAAGAAGAAGAAGGAGGGGGTCTCTCTCCCCCTCTCTCCCGGTGGCGCCAGAGTGCCGTCGGGGCAACGATCGTGACGGCGATCTACATCAACAACCTCGCTACCGTCAACACCAACTTTCTCCCCCTCTATGCAGCGGTGTAACACCTCTTCTCCCCGCTGTAATCTCTACTTAAACATGGTGCTTAATGCTACATATTATTATCCAATGATTTGTGGTCATCCTATGATGTTTGAGTAGATTCTTTTTGTCCTATGGGTTGATTGATGATCGTGATTGGTTTGAGTTGTACGTTTTATTTTGGTGCTGTCCTATGGTGCCTTTCGTGCCGCGCACACGTGGGGGATTCCCGCTGTAAGGTTTGCAATACGTTCATAATTCTCTTATAGTGGGCGGCTAGAGTGACAGAAGCTTACACCCGAGTAAGGGGGTTGTTGCGTATGGGAGTAAAGGGGACTTGATACTTAATGCTATGGTTTTGTTTTACCTTAATGATCTTTGGTAGTTGCGGATGCTTGCTAGAGTTCCAATCATAAGTGCATATGATCCAAGTATGGAAAGTATGTTAGCTCATGCCTCTCCCTCATATAAAATTGCAACAATGATTACCGGTCTAGTTATCGATTGCCTAGGGATAAATCTTTCTCTTGTGTTACAAAAAGCTTTCTACTAAACAACTAACTTTTATTATTCTCACAAAGTACTTCTAGTTTTATTCTTGCAAACCTATCCTATCACCTACAAAATAGTTCCATAATTGTTCTAGGTAAAGCGAACGTTAAGCGTGCGTAGAGTTGTATCGGTGGTCGATAGAACTAGAAGGGAATATTAATTCTACCTTTAGCTCCTCGTTGGGTTCGACACTCCTATTTATCGAAAAAGCTACAATTGATCCCCTATACTTGTGGGTTATCAACAACATTCGAAGCTATGTGCAAAGGATACTTCGGAATCAAGGTTGTACAGGAGGGTCAGGTTTCGATCCTGTGGAATTGCAGTGAGTGTGGATTAAGAGTAGGAAGGGCGGTGACATCTTGCGCGGTCACGACAACAAGACGTGTCAGAGGAAAGCCTGCCAGCTATGTTGGCAACACGTTGGTACCATGGGCGGGGAACGAAGAGAACCATTTTCTTGCTCGTTAAAACGAGGCGGACCAATAGGCAAGATTCTCGTCCATCAGTGGTTACCGGAATGTCATCAACAATAGTAACAAGGTTTTTTTGGGGGTGTTGACTTAAGCAGGGAATTATCACTGCTCAGATAAAAGCTAGATTACAAGAAAGGTTAAACAGACCAATGAAAAGGAAAATGTGTTTATCAGATTAAAAAGACCAATGGAAAGGAATAATTGCAGACAATCCAGTTCTCCGGGTGGATGTGAATACGAGAACCTAATGTTAGTGTTAGCAAATGCGCACGATCAAGCCCAGGGACTCACGGGAAGATATCACAACACAACTCTAGACACAAAATAAAATAATACAATCTTTATATTACAAGCCAGGGGCCTTGAGGGCTCGAATATATAAGCTCGAGTTACACAAGAGTCAGCGAAAGCATCAGTATCTGAGTACAGATATAACTAACAAGGTTGCCTTAAGAAGGCTGAGCTAAACAACGAGATCTAGATCGAAAAGGCGCAGGCCTCCTGCCTGGGAGCCTCCTAAACTACTCCTGGTCATCGGTCTCCACGTAGTAGTAGGCACCATCGGGGTAGTAGTAGTCGTCGACGGGGTCATCTGGCTCCGGGGCTCTGTCATCTGATCGCAGCAATCGGGTATGGGGAAAAAAAGGGGAGCAAAGCAACCGTGAGTACTCATCCAAAGTACTCGCAAGACTTACATCAGATCTATGCTAAGTATGCATCGGTATCAAAGGGAAGGGTCTGTATCTGTGGAGTAGACTGCATAAATGCCAGAATAGAGAGAAGGCCTAGCCTATCGAAGACTAGCATCTTGCAGCATTAGAAGAGTGCAGATTAGCATATAAAAGTATTAGTAACAAGTATAATAGTAGCCATGCCGAGAGATCCTTCCTTGACTCCCTGCGAGGAAGCGATCCCGGAGCTATCAAATTATTAAGCATCACATGTATCCAGTTCTAGTTGTAGTAGATCGGGATACAACACTGAGCGTCCTGTTACCGTGGACCCGGCTATTCGAATAGATAACTTCCCTCCAGGGGTGCACTACTGTTACCCAACACGCTCGATTAACTCTGGCCGGACACACTTTTCTCGGTCATGCCCGGCCTCGGCTGATCGACACGACGTAGTCCTACCAAGGCTCCGCAGAGAGGTCCCCGCCGGTCTACATCCTAAGCGCTCAGGGGTCTTGCGCCCATCGCCCTTTGCACTCTGGGTCGTTGTGAGGACGGTGGATACCAGCGCCATCCCTCTCTCCTGGATGGCACGATCCGACCGTGCCACAATGCTGAACTGGACGTCTGACAGAGCTTTCGGCTGATACATACGGCGCTGAGGGCCCCATTAAACCATTTTCCCGCGTGGTGGTAGTGCGTATAGGCCAGTGGCTAACTCAGATCAAATACCCAAATCCGTTAGTGAATTATTAGGAGCTCGCGGAGGCGACCAGTGCCTCGGCCGCTCCGACTAGGTATCTCGCAGACCACGACCATTGACTAGGCCCACCTCTCTCCTAGGTAGTCTCCGCCTGCCCTGTCGCTCCGACTACAGTACAAGTTCCGTGTCGGCTGTTGGGACAAGTCCCGAGCTACCACCACATCCTGGGTGGTACCGCTAACAGCCAGCCTGTAACACCCCCATGTATTGCTACAGTGATCTTCAGTTAATCAATGCCAGGTCACCATGTTTTGGAAAGGCTTAATGATCACTTCAAATCAAAACTCATTTCAAATTCCATTTGAATCCAATTCAACTCTTGGCAGAAATAAAACTTTGTCAGATAATAAAACTAAAATGTTCATAATTTAGGAAATAATCCCTAATGAATATTAGTGGAGAAACCAACATTTCTAAAAATCCCAAAATACCCGTGGAATTAAAACAGTGATCAAAACAGCAACTATATGGACATTTTAATATAAAATAAATATTTATACTGGTCAAAAGGTTTACAAACTTTGTGTGGAGCATCATGTCACTGCATTGCATTATTACACCAAGTGTGGCATTTTACAAAAATCAAATAAGTACTTAAATAAAATAGAAAACAGAGTCTAAATTCAAAATAGAAAGTATAAAAGAAAAGACAGAAGACTTACCTGTTCATTTGGACTCGAGTGGAACAGTGCTTTGGCCCAGCCCACGTCGCCAGTCGTCCTCTATCTCCAGCTGGCGTTGGACAAACTCGAACCCTAGCCGGTTCGCCGTTCCTGCAGCGCCTGGTCGCCCTCCGCGTCGCTACAGACGATCGGGGATGGATAAGGGCGCCAGCGCCGCCACGCTGGACGTGCCCAAGTTCCATTTCCCCCCTCCCTCGCCTCGCGTTCGTCCCCGCAAGAACGTCCGCCACTTCCAACGCCATTGCCGCCTCGCCCACGCGTCCACCGAGCTCCCCGCTACCCTTGCTTGCGCTAGGAGCTCCGCCTCGCTTCGCTGCTTCGCCCAGTGCCGCCCGTTGGAGCCCGGAGCCGCTACATCGTCGCCATCACGTCGTTCCCCTCTTCGGCCGCCGCATCGACCTCGCCGTCGATCTACTCACCTCCGACCACCCCCGACCTTCCTGAGCGCCTCTTTGCAACCGCTATGAGCTCCGCTCTTCTTCCCCCTCTCCCCGTGGTCCCTCTCGTCCGTTAGCTCCGTCTCCGCCATGGCCAAGCCCCTATCTCCGCCGCACGTCATTTATGCCATGGCCATAGCTCACGCTAGTAGCAGCCGAGCACGTCAACGTGCTCGCAGTCCTCCCAGGTAGCATGTGCGCTGCTTCGTTTAACTTAGAACGCCCCGCAAGCTCGCGCCCGTGCATGCCCGTAGCACCGCTGCCGCCATTGTCGCCGGCGTGCTCGCTCCCGACCACCCCGGCACCCGCTAACACCACCCACCGATGCGGCTTGACGTCAGGGTCATGCTGGACCAAACCGCGTCACAAACGGTGGCCGGAGTTGGCCGGACGGGCAACTCCGGTGCCCCCTGCTTAGCGCCGGCGAGTTAATCCGGCGTGTCCGACGTGGCACGGTCATTAAACACTAATGACCCTGCTAAACCCCCCCCCCTAAGTCTATGACACGCGGGCCCCGCCCGCTTAATTAAACCGGTTAATAAAATCTGGTTAGTATTAGAGTTAAACCAGCTGGCCCGACCGGTCAGATTTGATCGCGTCCAGTCAGCGTTGACTGGGCCCGCTGGTCAGTGACACTGGCTAGCTCGGCCTGAGTACAAAAAGTATTCTGGCACTGTTTCGGATAATGTTTCAGATAATTCGAATTTATTGATTTAAATAATTCCAGAAATTGAAAAAAACTTTAGAAAATCATATATTTTAATCCGTAACTCGGATGAAAATAATTTATATATGTAAAATGATCAGAAAAATGTGTAGAATCCGAATATGCCCTCCACATACCTGCCACACCCCTCTAACATACTGAACATGGAACATTTTGCCCGTACCTGATAAATGAATAGTGCATGACCTTAGTAAAATAAATCCAAATAAATTCCTAAATTAACTAAAACAATTAGTTAGGCAATATAACACATCGGCATATCATTTAGGCATGTCATGCATTGCTGTTGCATTTTTGCCGTGGATTTATTGTTTCTTCGCCCCCTTTCTTTCCGATAGCCTCCGAGACCGACGCTGCCCAGGAGACCGACTACACCGCTGACGACCCCGCCTTTGCCGCAGAGCAAACAGGCAAGCAAAACCCCCTTGATCATCCAGATATCGCCTACTCTTTCCCTCTATTGC
Organism: Elymus sibiricus; assembly: GCA_039707655.1. NCBI lineage: Eukaryota > Viridiplantae > Streptophyta > Magnoliopsida > Poales > Poaceae > Elymus > Elymus sibiricus. Next base: position 9,571,203 of record CM077674.1, on the reverse strand, counting down.
TTGGATTAGAATTGCTTCTGCTGGTATTCTGATAGCTCCTATTCTGATGCATAGCCTGATTTCGTCGCCTGTTATTGATACCTTACCTGCTATCCTATGATGCTTAGTTAGGTATGCTATGATTCATCTGTGGCCCTTCGCCTTGTCCGTATGCCATGCTTGTTATCAGGCCGTGATCACTCTGGGTGATGATCATAGAAATATTTACTTATTGCAATAATTTAAATTGATAAAGTCGGGCCAGCTCCAAGAGTGCCCGCGAGAGAATAACATTAAAGACGGGTCGGCTCCAAGAGCACCCGCGCGTCATGTGATACCAAGCCGGAGCGACAGGAACCCTGTTCGTCTCTGCGAGTTACTGAATACGCTTAACGGATTTGGGTATTTGATCTGAGTGGGTCGTTGGCCCTATACGCACTACCACCACGTGGGATAATGGTTATGGGACCCTCGGCGCCGTATGTATCAGCCGAAAGCTCTGTCAGACGTCCAGTTCAGCATTGTGGCCGGGTCGGATCGTGTCACCCAGCACACGGGTGTCGCTGGTATCCACCCTGCACACAACGACCCGGAGTGCACAGGGCGATCGCCCAAGACCCCTGAGCGCTTAGGATGTAGACCGGCGGGGACCTCTCTGCTGAGCTTTAGGTAGGGCTGCGGTGTGTCGATCAGCCGAGGCCGGGCATGACCCGATAAAAGTGTGTCCGGCCAGAGTTAATCGAGCGTGTTGGGTAACAGTAGTGCACCCCTGTAGGGAAGTGATCTATTCGAATAGCCGTGTCCACGGTAACAGGACGCTCAGAGTTGTATCTTGATCTGCTACAACTACAAATGGATATTGTTACAATATTAAACTGCTACTACTGCTCTCGGGATCACTTTCGCGTAGGGTAGTCGAGGAAGGATCCCAGGGCATTACTACTATATGATTGATGATATATATATTACTTGTTCTACTCTCTTCTGATGCTGCAAGATTTGCTTCAAGATGCTAGTCTTCGATAGGCTAGGCCTCTCCCCCTCTGTTGTGGCATTTCTGTAGTTTAATCCAAAGATATAGCCCCATTCCTTTGATACTGATGCATACTTAGTGTAGTTCTGATGTCAGTCTTGCGAGTACTTTGGATGAGTACTCACGATTAAGTCGGGGGCATCACACAGCCGCCACAGGACTCTCTCGCGGGTACCCTTGGGGTCGACCCGACTTCAACATTATCTCGCGGATGCTCTTGGAGCCGACCCGTCTTTAACAACGGTCTGAGGTGTAGGTCAAAGTACCCGCGTGTCCATAACATCATGGGAATCCGAGGAATCACCCTCGATGGATTCCCACTCAATGTAACCGTCAAGGTGAACTTGGAGGAATCACCCTCGATGGGTTCACACTTGAGGGGTTGCACGACAGAGGCCTCATCGGAGGTGGTGAAAGAGGAATTACCCTCGGTAACCCACAACCGACTAGCTATGCTACAGAGATATCATCAGGATTGAGGTAGCAGGTATCACCCTCGGCACTCGATAGTAGCTCTGCAGAGTCGTACCACTAAGGGGTTGTGCGGTGCTGTGTTCGCTCTCTGTGCATCGATCACACTGATCGAGTCACCGGTGGTAAAGCATGGCAACAAGGACAAGGATGTGGGGTCATTGATGGATCACTAACCAGCCTATGCTAAGCATTTAGGACAATAGGTAAAGTATCAATAGCAGGTTACAAAATCAGGCTATGCATCAGAATAGGAGCAATCAAATAACTGTAGCAAAATCTAATGCAAGCATGGGAGAAAAAGAATGGGCGGTATAGGAATGATCAAGGGGGTTTGCTTGCATGGAAGCTCTGCTGAAAAGGAAGAAGGGTCGTCGGTGACTGCTACTTGTAGCCTGCGTTGGTATTTTCCCCGAAGAGGAAGGGATGATGCAGCACAGTAGAGATAAGTATTTCCCTCAGTTATGAAACCAAGGTTATCGAACCAGTAGAAGAATCATACAACACCTCGTTAGCAGCACCTGTACACAAACAACAAACCCTTGCACCCAACGCAAACGAGAGGTTGTCAATCTCTCGGCGGTCAATTGCAAGATTAAATTGTATGTGATAGATAGATAGATTGAAACAAAAATACAAAATAACATAAATAAAATAAAATGGCAGAAATATTTTTAGGGCTTTAGTAATATGATTTAGATAGACCCGGGGGGCCATAGATTTCACTAGAGGCTTCTCTCGAGAAAATAGCATACGGTGGGTAGACAAAGTACTGTTGGGCAATTGATAGAAAAGCAAATAATCATGACGATATCCAAGGCAATGATCATGTATATAGGCATCACGTCCAAGATTAGTAGACCGACTCCTGCCTGCATCTACTACTATTACTCCACACATCGACCGCTATCCAACATGCATCTAGTGTATTAAGTCCATGAGAACGGAGTAATGCCTTAAGAACTATGACATGATGTAGACAAGATAAACTCACGTATGAATAAACCCCATCTTTTTACCCTTAATAGCAATGATACATACGTGTCATGTCCCTTTCTGTCACTGGGATTGAGCACTGCAAGATCGAACCCATTACAAAGCACCTCATCCCATGGCAAGATAAATCAACTCAGTTGTCCAAACCAAATCAATAGATCGGAGAAGAAATACGAGGCTATAATTATCATGCATAAAAGAGTGCAACAAAGACTCAAATAATTTCGTGGATAATCTGATCATAAACTCACAATTCATTGGATTCCAACAAACACACCGCAAAAAGTGATTACATCGGATAAAACTCCAAGAACATCGAGGAGAACATTGTATTAAAGATCAAAAAGAGAGAAGAAGCCATCTAGCTACTGCCTATGGACCCGAAGGTCTGTGGTAAACTACTCACGCATCATCGTAGAGGCAGCAAGGTTGATGTAGAACCCCTCCGTGATCGATTCCCCCTCCGGCAGATTACCGGAGAAGGACCCCAGATGGGATCTCTCTGGAACAGAAACTTGCGGCAGCGAAAAAAGTATTTCGTGGACTCCCCTGAGGGTTTCTGATTTTTTCTGAATTTATAGTGGAGGAATTTGGTCAAACGAAGCTCTGTGGGCCCCACGAGGAACCAGGGCGAGCCTACCCCCCCAGGCACGCCCTGGTGGCTCGTGGCCACCTCCTGGGTCTTTTAGCCCTCTCCCGAAGCTTCTAGTGTTTATCTTGGCCAATAAAAAATCTCCAAAAAGTTTCGTGGCATTTGGACTTCGTTTGGTATTGATTTTCTGTAAAACAAAAACAGGGCAGAAAACAGCAACTGGCACTGGGCACTAGGTTAATAGGTTAGTCTCAAAAAATGATATAAAATTGCTATAAATGATTATAAAAACATCCAAGATCGATATTATAACATCATGCAACAATCAAAAATTATAGATACGTTGGAGACGTATCAGTGACGTAGTCGATCACAGGGGCATCGGCGGCAGTCGCAGGGTCTACCGGAGCAGATAGAGGAGGGAGAAACAAATAAATAACGGGCAAACAAAGTTCACACAGATGCATGTCAGGTCAGTACGGGTTGATTATGTTCTCTAATGCTTCACTAATTATTTTAGACGGAGCGGAAAAATATCTGGGAATATTTTCCCGGTTTTAGGCATCTGTCAGACAGATGAACCAGAGGGGAATGTTCCATGTTTATCTAGATAGGAGTGATGGTCTAGCATTTTGAGCACATATTCGGATTCATCTTATTTTTCTGATCATTTTTCATATATAAATTATTTTCATCCGAGTTACGGTTTATTTTCTATGATTTTCCAAAGTTTTAAATGATTTTCTGGAATTTCTGTATTTATTTTAATTCGAAATTAAATGATTAAATTGCTACAGGTACACAGAAGTGTACCCAGCAAAATGCTCATTAGGCTGACAGGTGGGGCCAGTCAACTGCCCAGTCAGCAGTTGACTGGACCGTTGACTGGTCAACTGGGTCCAGTCAGCAGAGGCTGACTGGTGGGGCCCTGCTACTTGTAGCTTGCGTTGGTATTTCCCTGAAGAGGAAGGGATGATGCAGCACAGTAGAGATAAGTATTTACCATAGTTATGAAACCAAGGTTATCGAACCAGTAGGAGAATCACGCAACACCTCGTTAGCAGCACCTTCACACAAACAACAAATCCTTGCACCCAACGCAAACGAGAGGTTGTCAATCTCTCGGCGGTAAATTGCAAGATTAAATTATATGTGATAGATAGGTAGATTGAAACAAAAATACAAAATAAAATAAATAAAAGAAAATCGGAGCAATATGTTTAGGGTTTTAGTAATATGATTTAGATAGACCCGGGGGCCATAGATTTCACTAGTGGCTTCTCTCATAGAAATAGCATACGGTGGGTAGACAAATTACTGTTGGGCAATTGATAGAAATGCAAATAATCATGACGATATCCAAGGCAATGATCATGTATATAGGCATCACGTCCAAGATTAGTAGACCGACTCCTGCCTGCATCTACTACTATTACTCCACACATCGACCGCTATCCAGCATGCATCGAGTGTATTAAGTCCATAAGAACGGAGTAATGCCTTAAGAACGATGACATGATGTAGACAAGATAAACTCACGTATGAATAAACCCCATCTTTTTACCCTTAGTAGCAATGATACATACGTGTCATGTCCCTTTCTGTCACTGGGATTGAGCACCGCAAGATCGAACCCACAAGAAAGCACCTCTTCCCATGGCATGATAAATCAATCTAGTTGGCCAAACCAAATCAATAGATCGGAGAAGAAATACGAGGCTACAATAATCATGCATAAAAGAGTGCAGCAAAGACTCAAATAATTTCATGGATAATCTGATCATAAACTCACAATTCATCGGATCCCAACAAACACACCGCAAAAAGTGATTACATCGGATAGAACTCCAAGAACATCGAGGAGAACATTGTATTGAAGATCAAAAAGAGAGAAGAAGCCATCTAGCTACTGCCTATGGACCCGAAGGTCTGTGGTAAACTACTCACGCATCATCGGAAGGGCAGCAAGGTTGATGTAGAACCCCTCCGTGATCTATTCCCCCTCCGGCAGATTACCGGAGAAGGACCCCAGATGGGATCTCTCTGGAACAGAAACTTGCGGCGGAAAAAGTATTTCGTGGACTCCCCTGAGGGTTTCTGATTGTTTCTGAATTTATAGTGCTGGAATTAGGTCAAACAGAGATGGGTGGGCCCCACGAGGAACCAGGGCGCGCCACCCCCCCTAGGGCGCGCCCTGGTGCCTCGTGGCCCACTGCTGCATCTTCTGGCCCTCTCCCGAAGTTTCCAGTACTTGTTATGTCCAATAAAAAATCTCCAAAAAGTTTCATGGCATTTGGACTTCGTTTGGTATTGATTTTCTGTAAAACAAAAACAGGGCAGAAAACAACAACTGGCACTAGGCACTAGGTTAATAGGTTAGTCTCCAAAATGATATATAATTGCTGTAAATGATTATAAAAACATCCAAGATTGATAATATATCAGCATGGAACAATCAAAAATTATAGATACGTTGGAGACGTATCAGCATCCCCAAGCTTAATTCCTGCTCGTCGTCGAGTAGGTAAATGATAAAAACAAAATTTTTGATGTGGAATGCTGCCTAACATATTCATCACATATTCTTTTCTTTTGTAGTATGGACATTGGACTTGAATGATTCAAAGCAATAGTCTATAATTTGACATGAAAATAGAAATACTCAAGCATGCTAACAAGCAACCATGTCCTTCAAAATATCAACGCTGAAGAAAGTTATCCCTAGCCCATTATGCTCAATCATTGATCCATTGATGAAACACACTCAAATATTAGCTACATCCAATGCACAAGTATGACAATAGTGCTCTCTAGTTGGTGCTTTTGTAAGATAAGATGGAGACTCAAAAAAAATAAAATTTGCATAAAAGTAAATAGATAGGCCCTTCACAGAGGGAAGCAGAGATTTGTCAAATGTGCCAGAGCTCAAAGCTGAAATTAAAGAGATAAATTTTTTTTGAGAGCCATGCTTTTCCTGTCAACGAAAACGAACGAGAATTCCCAATATTTTCTATGCTTCCCCAACAACTAGGTTTGTTGGAAATACAGCTTCCACCGACAGACGGTCGGTCAGGAAAGACTATTGCCGACCGACCATGTGTGTCAGGAAAAGTCCAGACGGGAAATCCCTTTCCCGACCGACATATCTTTCCCGACCGACTGCTTAACGGCTATGGGGCATTTTTCCCGACCAACAATCAGTTGGGCCTACCATGGGCCTTTCCCGACCAACAGTCTGTTGGGGGCAACCATGGGCTTTTCCCGACCGACTGTCAGATGGGTATCTTTTTCCCGACCAACATTTTGATGAGCCTAGTACTAGGCTTTCCCGACCGACTGTTCAATGGGGTTTGTTTTTCCGACCAACAATGAGATGGCGTTTTCTTTACCTGACCAATAATTCATCAACATTTAATTTAGCCAACCAAAACTTTAATTAACATATGGTACTGATTGTCACATACATATAGTTCATATGTTCTAAGCATAATCACCAAGACATTATACATCAGGTTCACATCAGGTGTGCCAATCCATTTTTATTCCATTAAGTAATTGTCACATACATACACTTCAGTCTGTTCTAAACACCAAGACACCATACATCAGGTTTACGGACGGACAGCCAAAAGATGCAAGTATGAGACATCAGTTGTACAAAATGAAAGCTAAAACATCCAGTTGACACGGATCGTTGGCTTCATGGTTCATTGTGAGTCCAGCCCTTATGTTTGCTACCTACAGAAGTTAAAGAAGTTTCAATGATTAGAATGTTCAATTAATTTATGAAATTGAATACAGGCAGAATTCATATGTGCACTCTGCACACACGAGAGCACAAAATGAGGAATTTACTTACCTAATCTATAGAAGTAGCATTTCAGGACATGAAGACCACCAATTGACACCCAGCAGTAGCCATGGATGTGGCGTATAAGCCCAGTGTCCACTTTTTGTCCATCCATGCATCATTTACTTTACAGATAGTGGATACAGTGAGCTAAAAGCTAAATATATATAGTTGTGACTCTTTTAGTAGATGTACAGATTTGTTCACACTGGATTTAGTTTTGACTTGAATACACCATGATAATTGAAATAGTTAGTATTGGATGATATACTCTGTTGAATTTGGCTCAAAAGGGTAAATATTCTAGATTGTATAATCAAATCCATGAACAAAATCCATCAAAATCAGGCATTTACAGCAAGTAGGCTGAGACCAATATACTATGCACCAAATAGTTATTATGGAGATGCAATTACATCAATCATACATGCCATCGCTTCAGCCTGCACTACAGTAGTTGTCGAGATAGAGAACAATGCAGAAGAATAATTAGAATTCTCCATGCAGCATGTAGTTTGCGATTAGTGGCAGCAAAAGTACATAGCTGGAGGGGTCTAACAAAGGATAACTTATTTACTTACATAATTGATGCAGTAATCTAGAAAATTTAAACTCATATGATTATTCTCCATTTCATGAACCTAAGGAATAACATGTTGCCACTCGACATCCGTGGCAGTACCTGCGAAGGGTTGCATAAAAACCCTATTTTTCTACGAAGAAAAAAATATAAACAACAATAACCACGATAGGCCAGTTACAAATTTCATGGGAATTGAGCAAACCAATGTAGCGCAAAAGATTTAAACATTTTTTTGTCAACCAACAGCCATGTGAAGCAGAAGCAAAAAATAATCACTTGACTATCCTACTATAAGTGAACGAGAATGTAACTACTACTCCCTTTGTAGCAAAATATAAGACTTCTTAGATCACTAAAGTAGGGATCTAAAAAGTCTTTATATTTCTTTATGGAGGAAGTACATTGTAGTAACATTCGCCATACTTTGGTTAGACAAACAGAGGACAACATCCATGTAAACCACTTTTCTAATAGCATTTCCGTGTTATGAACCTGCATGATCTATGAGCATGCACACTAGCAAAACCAACACTTCCCCTGTTCTCAAGAGCAAAAACGAAATCAATAGAGTATCTCAACTTATCAACACATCAAGTCTTGGATTAATTGTCACCTTTTTACGCAAGAGAATTCTATAGACAAAAAAATTCTTGATATGTTTCAGCTAAATACTGATCATCCTATACCATTATCTGTAGATACTACATGATTGTAAACCTGAGATAAAAAGTCACTGCACCGAGAACAATGGATCTCAGACTTTGTGTTTCCCACCCCATAACACATCTTCTTTTCTTAGCAATTTTTCTTAACTTACCAAAAAATCTCAGTCTATGAGAGATGTTCAACACTAAAAGTCAAGTTACAAAAGTAGGTTCTCGACTTTGGTGTTCAAAGCTAATCTATTTCCTAGCTGGCCTTTAAGAACCCTCATGTATGATATATCCTTGTTGTTGCTTCCAGATAATAAAAAGCATGGAAACAGTTGCACGCCACTGACTTCAGCTAGTTGAGTTTGTACTGCTGCGTGTTCTACCTATATTTACTTTCCACCATTAAATGAAAATGTGTGGATGAATATACTACAGTTTTGCCTCAGCAGGATGGCTTACTTTGGAGAAAATAAATGTGATGGAAGCTACATACCTTTCTTCTCTTTTTTGGGGGGGGGGGGGGGGGGTTGCTTCCATATTTTGCTGCACAACAACACTTCTTTCGCGTACCACTGACATCCGTCTCTCATTTTCTTAAGGATCCAACTTCTCACTGGTTAGTTCATATTCTACTGCTTCCAGTTGGTCCTCCGTGACCCCACCATTTTTACCTTTTCCGCTTGCACTTGACATTTTTCCTGGTAAAGAAGAGACACTATATGAGTACATTGCTGAAAATACAAAACATAAGAGGATCATACACAACACTTGGTTCTCGACCGATGATTTACTAAATTCATAGCCTACGAATCTAGATAGCCCTTGTAAGTACTAAATGCATGGCCTAGAAATTTAAAATATATCCCGTTATACCTAGGTGTATCCATGGTAGCTAAGCTTCACACTTGGTTACTACCAATTCAACACTAAATCCTGACCATATAATATCAGAACCAAAGAACGCAAGGAATTAATGAAAATACACTACATAAGTAGTCTTGGGATCGACCCTAAATTGTCGAGTAGCAACTCAGCCAGGTCATTGCTTCCTGTTGATTCATTTCTAATTAATAGAAATAAAAATAGGTTATGTGTTGTCAGATGGAAGTATCAATATAAAACATCTCCACATCTAATAATGAGATCTGTGTACCAGAAAGTAATTTTACTATGCAAAACTGGTGCAAACAATGACATTAGTGTGGATTCTTCTCATCATCTTACCTCAGTGATACGATCCCTGCAGAAATAACACTTTCTATCTTCAGAGTGGCAAATAGTTATAGCCCATCAACACTGTAATCAAGAAAATAGTTAAAGAGCCTGGGCGCAAAACACAGGTTAGTCATTTGAACATGGTCATTTAAAATAAGAATATGAAAACAGAAACTTCTCAAACTGAAAATGATTATCAGAATTCATATTGTTGCCCTAACCACACTGGAAGAGATTCAGTTTCAGTAAATAAGCAAGGAAGAGATGATACTTTCTCAACTGATCATTTAGATGTTCTTTACATCGATCAGGCATGGAACCAATTGCACATAGAGTAATTATGAATTTTAATTTATAGATAACTAGATACTGGATTGGAGTTGTGCCTATCTCCAAAATAAATATTGACAGCAAGACCCACATTACCACATAATTGTACTATAAGTAAATAATGCACTACATTTAGATTCTAGCAGAGTTGTCCCAACCATTTTCTATGTATACATTTAGCTACTAATCACACATAATTTTTAAGTTGTCCATTTTGTATGTTCAGCCATGCATCATCTTAGTGGATGATACTCAAGCAATTAGAGGAAGAATATTGAGTGAGGGCACAAGTCCTGATCGTGAGATCCAGAAGAGAAAGAGGCCATTCAGGATCCAGTTAGTTACATGCACGTGGTGTTGACTTTCGGGTGCTAGTTGATGAGGAACCAGAACCTGGAGGAGTGGAGGTTGGTGCCGGAGCCGATGACGGTGCTTGCCGGGAACCATAAAAGCTTTCAGGCGAGGTAGCAGCACCTTCGGGACGTGCCCCACCACGGCCGTAACGCCATTTCGCAGGGCAACGCTCCTTTGCAGTAGGTGGAGAGGCGGCCGGCGCGGTGGAGATCCCGGCATGGGGGAGCGATGGAGAGGTCGACAGCTTGGAGGAGAGTCGCGGGGCGCGAGAGGGAGGCCGGCGGCGGTGTGGTGGAGTGCGGGGGCGCGGTGGAGAGCCCGACGGTAGCGTGGTGGAGCGCGGGGGCGCGGTGGAGAGCCCGGCGGTGGCATGGTCGAGCGGGGGCACGGGGCGGTGGAGAGCCCGGCGGCGGCGTGGTGGAGCGCGGGGGCGCGGTGGAGAGCCCGGCAGCGCCGTGTGTGGGGAATCGAAGGAGAAAGGGAATATTAGGGATTTGGATGCGTGATAGACCTTATCTGTTGCGTGCGTGGTTCGCGGGCTTAGGCCAAAACATTCGCGCTAAAAAAATTATGTAGCGCGCGTCCGCCAAATTGCCACGAACCGTGGGTCGGCGTTATTTACCGACCAATGGGCTGATGACCATACGAGCTTTCCCGACCGACGATTCGACAACAAATTTCCAACTATTCCCGACCGACACTCACTCACTGTTCACATGCTTTCCCAACCAACTGTCTGTTAGAAGTTTTCTCAAGTCACCGTCGGTCGGCAATACTGACTTTTCCCAACACACGTCTGTAGGGAATGCAGTGCGGTGGTGTTGTGTCTCCCGAAGTTTCCAGTACTTGTTATGTCCAATAAAAAACCTCCAAAAAGTTTCATGGCATTTGGACTTCGTTTGGTATTGATTTTCTGTAAAACAAAAACAGGGCAGAAAACAACAACTGGCACTAGGCACTAGGTTAATAGGTTAGTCTCCAAAATGATATATAATTGCTGTAAATGATTATAAAAACATCCAAGATTGGTAATATATCAGCATGGAACAATCAAAAATTATAGATACGTTGGAGACGTATCAGCATCCCCAAGCTTAATTCCTGCTCGTCCTCGAGTAGGTAAATGATAAAAACAGAATTTTTGATGTGGAATGCTGCCTAACATATTCATCACATATTCTTTTCTTTTGTAGTATGGACATTGGACTTGAATGATTCAAAGCAATAGTCTATAATTTGACATGAAAATAGAAATACTCAAGCATGCTAACAAGCAACCATGTCCTTCAAAATATCAACGCTAAAGAAAGTTATCCCTAGACCATTATGCTCAATCATTGATCCATTCATGAAACACACTCAAATATTAGCTACATCCAATGCACAAGTATGACAATAGTGCTCTCTAGTTGGTGCTTTTGTAAGAGAAGATGGAGACTCAAAAAAAATAAAATTTGCATAAAAGTAAATAGATAGGCCCTTCACAGAGGGAAGCAAAGATTTGTCAAATGTGCCAGAGATCAAAGCTGAAATTAAAGAGATAAAAAAAATTGAGAGCCATGCTTTTCCTATCAACGAAAACGGCCGAGAATTCCCAATATTTTCTATGCTACACACATCATAGGTGGTTCCCAAACAGAAAGTAAAATTTATTTCCTTTCCACCATTCTTTCCAAATCCATGGCTAGCCGTATCCACGGGTGCCCTCCATACCAACACTTTCCAAGGAATTTTGTTGTTATTAATTTGATTTCATGTGGGACTGGCATCCCTATTACCAACCATTCTCTCGGGCAATGACAAGTGAATAAACACTCATCGTGAGAATAACACACCTAGCATGGAAAATAATGGCCACCCCCTGCCGCTTGATGAGCGGTACGGGCACACAAAACGGAAAATTATTTTGAAAATTAGAGTTGGCACACGCAAATTTACTTGGAACGGCATTGAAATACCGCATATAGGTAGATATAGTGCACTCATTTGGCACAACTTGGGTTTAAGGAGTTTGGATGCACAAGCAGTATTTCCGCTTAGTACAAATGAAGGCTAGCAAATAGATTGAGAAGCAACCAACCAAAAAACGAAAACGGTCATAAACATGCATTGAACACAACTAACACCGAATAATGCACCATAAGTAAGACATAATTTCATTGCATAACTATTGACTTAACGTGCATGCATAGGGAATCACAAACGTTAACACTAATATTTTTACTAAATCACAATTACTCACTAACATGACTGACATATTATCATTTCCATATCGCAAAACTATTGCAAGGAATCACACTTATCAGACCCAATGATCTATATGAAAGTTTTTATTTATATCCCTCTTGAATATTCATCACTTTGGGACCAACTTCATATCTTGTGCAAATTACCGTTACTATCATCTACTCTCAAAAAGATTTAAGTGAAGCATGAGAGTGCAAATATTTCTTCAAAATTTCAATCTTATCAATTCTCAAAATAATATAAGTGAAGCATGAGAATTCATTTCTTCAAAATTTCAATCAACTCTCAAAATAATATAAGTGAAGCATGAGAGTTTATTTCTTCACAATTTTAATCAACTCTCAAAATAATATAAGTGAAGCATGAGAGTTTATTTCTTCAAAATATAGCCACCACCATGCTCAAAAAGATTTAAGTGAAGCACTAGAGCAACTGCCTAGCTCAAAAAATTTAAGTGAAGCACATAGAGTATTCTAACAAATGATGATAAATGTGTGGCTCTCTCAAGATAGGTGTGTTCAGCAAAGATGATTGTGACAAACTAAAAAGAAAACAAAGCGAAGACTCATATAATACAAGACGCTCCAAGCAAAACTCATATCATGTGACGAATAAAAATATAGCTCCAAGTAAAATTACCGATGGTTGGTAGAAAAAAGAGGGGATGCCTTCCGGGGCATCCCCAAGCTTAGACGCTTGAGTCTTCCTTGAATATTACCTTGGGGTGCCTCGAGCATCCCCAAGCTTAGGCTTTTACTACTCCTTATTCCTTCATCCATCGTGATCTCACCCAAAACTTGAAAACTTCAATCACACAAAACTCAACAAAACCTTCGTGAGATCCGTTAGTATAACAAAACAAATCACTACTATAAGTACTGTTGCAAACCCATTCATATTTTATTTTTGCATTATACATACCATAGTCTAACTTCACCATGGCTTGTACCCCCCGATACAATCCATAGATTCACCAAAACAAGCAAGTAGTGCATCAAAAACAGAATCTGTCAAAAACAGAACAGTCTGTAGAGATCTGAATTATGGTCATACTTCTCTCCAAAAATTCTGAACAATTAGGGAAACGTGGGAAATTCATATACCAATACTGTGTAAAAAATTCAGAAGGTTCTGACGTTCCAGAGAAAAAACAAAATTCCAGCACTGGACGCAAAACTTTCTGTTTTCAAACAGCATCAATTATATTATCTTCCAAATCATCCTAAAGGCTTTGCTTGGCACAAACACTAATTAAAAATACAAAAACACAATCATACCAGTAGCATGACAGTGAAAACACACAATAATAGAAAAAAATTATTTTATTCATTGGGTTGCCTCCCAACAAGCGCTATTGTTTTATGCCCCTAGCTAGGCATAATGCATAATTTCAAGTATGGTCATCTTTCCCTCATAATTGAATCATATGGTGCTTTAATTCTTATCCTAGCGAAATGCTCCATACCCTTTTTTAATGGAAACTGAAATTTTATATTCCCTTCTTTCATATCAATAACGGCACCTATAGTTCGTAAGAACGGTCTACCAAGTATTATGGGGCAAGAAGAATTGCATTCAATATCAAGAACAATAAAATCAATGGGCACATAGTTCCTATTTGCAAGAATAAGAACATCAGTAATTCTACCCAAAGGCTTTTTAATAGTAGAATCCGCCAAGTGCAAATTAAGAGAACATTCATCTATATTGGTGAGACCTAGCACATCACATAAAGATTTTGGAATTGTGGAAACACTAGCACCCAAATCACATAAAGCATTGCACTCATAATTTTTAATTTTAACTTTAATGGTGGGTTCCAATTCATCATATAATTTTCTAGGAATTGAAACTTCTAGTTCTAGCTTTTCTTCTAACAGTTTCATCATTGCTTCTACGATGTGTTTAGTAAAAGCCTTGTTTTGCTCATAAGCATTGGGTGAATTTAACATGGATTGTAACAAACAAATGCACTCAATCAAAGATCAATTATCATAATTAAAATCTTTGTAATCCAAGAGAGTAGGCACATCGCTATTTAAAGTTTTTACCTCTCCAAACCCACTTTTAGCAATTTTCTTATCAAGATTTTCACCCTCCGAATTATGGGGACGCTCTTTAGCTAAAGTTGACTCTTGTTCAGTCCCTTTTCATCAAGTTTTATATTGCTAAACAAAGAATCAATAGATGAAACACCAATCATTTTAATATCCTCATCATTACTATGTTCTAATGATTCCAGCTTAGTGTAACACCCCAAAATTTTCTCTCTGGATTTTTAAATCTTTTTATTAAAAGAAAATACTTTGAATTATTTCGACCCAATTCTTTTTCTTCTCTTTCTTCTGTTCTGAAATTCATTTTTTTTATTGGGTTTCAAAATTTTAAATGGTTCTGATTTGGATGATTTAATTATTGGGCAATTATTATTGAAAGATCAAAAATATTTTTCTCTCTTTAGAAAAGTTTCTGGAATATTAAAACTATTCCATGAAAATAGCCTTTTCACTCCTTTCAAGCTTATCTAAATTCTTCCAATAATTTTTCTGCCACTCCTAAATTATCCCTCAAGTCACTCACACCATCTAGGACAGTATCCAACCCTTTCCCATCTCACAAAAATATTTCTATCATATTTTATAAATTCCAAAGTTGGGATTTATATTATCCATAGTTTCTTGGAATTACAAAGGAACTATATTTTCTACAATTCTTCTGCCTCCACCAAAATTTCCCCAACAACTAGACAGTACCCAAAACCCATTTCACCAAAAACATTGGGTTCCACAATTCAAAATTTTCAAATTTCATTCGGTTCAATTTTGGACCAGAAACAATCTCTATGATACAAACCTATTTTTAATTGCTCCAAAAATTCTGAAACTTTGCCAAGCCCCCTTATTTTCATCAACACATCACCACAAAAATTCCCTAAAAATCCTAAAATCCCTAGCACCCACTATCATTACACCATATACCTCATGTGTGCACTGCTCATTACTGACAGAAGTTCAGTTAACTGAACTGGGTTCAGAGGCAGAGGCGGTCGATGCCGTATGTCTCACTCCACCACCTCTCCTTCTCATCCACACCTCCTCTTCTCATCATGAGCCGCCGCAACCCTCCCCCTGGTCATTAACTCCACCGACGAAACAGTGCTTGGCCGGTGCAGCGGCCTCCGATCTCATCCACGGCGGCCGAGCGGGACGGCGCCCGCCATCTTCACTGCTGTTGCGGCTTCCCTCACCTAATCCCCTCCATGCGGCAGGCTCTCCGCATCATCCCCACGCCGACCACATCGTCCAAAACCCCCCTGGAGCCCACTGTCAGTCGCCGGAGATGAACGGCGCCCGCCATGGCCGTATGCGACCTCACCGTGGATAAGGCCGCAGTGCTCGTTCCCGTCCGCGTTTAAGCTTCTGGAGAACTCCATTCCCCTCCTGGATCATTCACCGCACCTCGCCACCGCCCCTAACCTCCTTCGGCGTCCGGAGTAACTCCGGCGTCAGCCGCAAGCCACTGCCTTCCCCCGATCTCCTATAAATAGCACCCCCCGAGCTCCATTCTCTCCTCGTACCACCCACACCGCATCCCAATCGAGCTCCCGTTCACTCGCCCGACCCCGAGAGGGTCTCCTTCCCCGTCTCCGACCACCGAGCCGCCGCCAACCTCCCTGATCAGTTCATCGCCGATACTCCATCTCCACCCTCCAAACTTTGCCAGTAACCTCAAATCACACCCATACCTCGATTCCACGCTCCAATTTCACCACCCGAGCTCTCTCCGGCGAGTTCCGATCACACCCGAAACATCGTCCACCACCGTCGACCTCGCCGCCGTTCAGGTGCTCGCCGGCGACCATCTCCACTACCCACCGAAGCGGCACTCCACCCCGAACACATCCCGACCACCGCCACCTTCCAAGACCCCGGCGATCGTCGCCGGCGATCGCCGCCGTCCTCTGTGCACGCGCGCGAGCGCTTCCAAATTTAAACCTGACAGGTGGACCCCACCCGTCAGCGTTTTATTCTTTTCCGGTTAAAAACAGAAAGCGTACTCTCTGGTTTACGCCTTCTACGCTATAAGGCGTATAGCGCCTGAAGCGTTTTCTTTTTCTCTGGTTTTATATCGAAAGCGTACTCTGCGCTTTACGCTTTCCGCTCTGGGAAGCGTATTTAATTCCGAACCGTTTTCTGTTTAGTAGCACAGGGACCTGCAGTTTTGCAGAAAAACCCCTGAGTTTAAAAGATGAATAACTTTTAAACTACAACTCTGATTGAGTTGAATATTTTTTTGAAATTCTTATTTTTCTCTCTAGTTTTTTTGTATTTATTTAAAAATATTTTGAGACAAGTTTTGGTACTGTTGCCAAATTTTTAATTGGAGTTTAAATTTGAATTTTCAGAAAAAGAAGAGGGGAACTTTGCCGGGAATTTTGAGTGTTCTCCTTCTGACTAGTTTGGACATGGCAAGCATTTTGAACCTGGGATATGGTGAATTGCATGTGCATGGCTGCATTAGTTTGAGTTTGCACCATATATGTAGTAATAGTGCATGCATGCATGGTCATATCGTATTTGCACTTGCTTGCACTTCACTCAAGTAAATTTCTACCGTGAGTCAAAGTGGTGAGAAACCAGGAGTGCAGCTCCTGTCTTGGACGTGCTGGTGAGCACGGACTGTGTTGTGACACGACGGTGTCACCATGGCATGTGGGACATGCCAGTCATAATAATAACAACACCTCCTGAATCGACCTAGATGGAGTCTTGTTCCGTTACACCTAGCTAAATACCGTGCTGCCCAGTAAGTTGCTAACCCCTGTCCGTGTGCACACCACTTAGAGGACCATGATGAGGGTTCCCACGGCCATGGGCTAAATCCCGTCATCAGGTCAGGGGGCATGGGTGTTTCCGGTCTGGGACCGAGAGGGGGGCACCCCTTGTAATCCGCGCGTATGAATAGTGATCCCATGCAGGACGTGGTCTCCCCGTCTTAGAGTTTTTCTTGAACGATGCTTTGGGTGATTCCTGGCATCCGGAAAGTTAATCTGGTGTGTGCTGGTCAGGCGTGTTTCCAACCCAAAGACCGTAATGGGAATTAATCAGTATCGTGGTGCTGACTAAAGAAATCTCATACACGTGGGTAAAGAGTACACCCTCTGCAGAGTTATACCTATTCGAAGAGCCGTGTCCGCGGTCAAGGACGTTAGCTGGGAAGGGTCAAGTGTCGGTCCGGTGTCGGTCTTCGGAGGAAAATAATTAATTTGAGCATCAAATATTTTGTGGAATATTATTATCTCATCACTAACGTTGTCATGAATATTTTGGTTACCCTGAATATATGGTTCTGAATATGATGGTCACTATGCATATTATTATGGACTAACCCGTTTCTCTTATTATTTTTTCCTGAGTGTCTCAGGGGCTGGCTAGACTACCCCGGACACTCGGTTTTATTTTCAAGACCACTCCGTGGCGTCCCTTGAGACTTCTCTTGTGGACACCCGATTGGCATTTCTTTTCAAGACCTCTCCGTGGCGTCCCTTGAGACTTCTCTTGTGGATACCCGATTGGCATTTCTCTTCAAGACCTCTTCGTGGCGTCCCTTGAGTTCTCAGGCGGTCCTGTCTTGCCCAATACTCTTGTGGATACCCGATTGGCATTTCTTTTCAAGACCTCTCGTGGCGTCGCTTGAGTTCATGGGCGGTCTGTCTCGCTCGATACTATTTTAGACACCCGTTTGGCATTTCTTTTAAATTTCATGGTTTATCACTAACATTTTATTTTTCTGCACATGCTAATATTTATCATGCCATGTTTTATATTTCAGTCAGCATGAGCATAATATTTAATCCATCATGGGCATTTGCATTCGGTATATCTTATGTTCATAATGTTTGCGAGTACATTCCAACGTACTCACGGGCTAGCCCCTGGCTATTTCATTGGCCAGACTTGGAGGAGGACGAGCTTGTGGAAGGAGATTGCGCTAGCGAGCCCGACGCTTAGAGGTGTCCCAGTCAGTCAACCTATGATCTTGGAGTCTGCCACATGTATCATCCGCTGTGTTTCCGCTACACCAATAAAATAGCCAAGCCTCACACTGACGCTTGACTCTATTTTATTGTATCAGTGTTGTCTACCACCACACCACTGTATTATTCCACCACCGTAGTATATTGGCAAGCTTGTAATAATTGTTGAGCACTCTGCTCAACCCTTGTGTAATATTATTTGTACTGGTTATCTATATCAAGGAAGTCTACCAGATGTCCTTGGGGCTGGTATGACTTGAGGCTCTTCTGTGATTTATTCCCAGAAATGGGCCTGACAAACCTTGGTATCAGAGCCAGGCTGACTGTAGGAAGCCCTAGGCACGGACGCTAGCAATAGGGTCAGTACTAACATTTTTAGCATGCATCTCATGCATTTATAATTAAAACTGGCATGCATAATTAAATTTGCATGTGTGTTATAACCTGTACTTCCATGCACTTACGTTTTTGGGGAGGGAAATTATTTTCAGTCTTTTAAAAATTTATTTCCTTCCTTTATAAATTTTCTTTTCTTATCGGTGTTACACAAATACCCCAGAAAGAAAATGCATCGTCCCTGGACTCGTTCCATGCCCAGTCCGCCAGCGGACAACTTTGGACAGATGGGAAACAATTTCACACAGGGACAGACCAGACAGCAGAGCTACGACTCAGCATTTTCACAAGTATGCCGTTTGTACGAGCAAAGTCAGCAACAACACCAAGAGATGATGCAGCATCTAATCAATATGGGAAATCACCAAGGACAAAATCAACACAGGTCAAAATTATCTGAGCTGCAAAGGACCAATCCTACTGTATTCTCTCACACAGACAAACCTCTGGAGGCAGATGATTGGCTACGTGACATGGAAAGAAAATTGAACATCGCTCAGTGTACGGACCAGGAAAAGGTGCTGTATGCTCCGCACTATTTTTCTGGTACAGCAGCATCCTGGTGGGAAAATATATGTCACACTCATGGGGCAGATATGACATGGGAGCAATTCAAGGAAAATTTCTGGGGAGCACATATCCCCAACAGTATTATGAAATTGAAGAAAAGGGAATTTGAGGATCTCAAGCAACGAGGGACCACAGTAACTCAATACCTGGACCAGTTTACTCAGTTATCTCGGTACGCAAATGATGAGTACATGACAGAAGACAAAAAGATGGAGAAATTTCTTGATGGACTCGTTCCATCTCTCAAGTGCCAACTGGTGGTCCACACCTTTCCAGATTTTAAGACACTGGTTGACAAGGCAATTATACTGGAGAATGAGCACCGTAACATAAATGAAATACGCAAACGTCGTATGACCCAGTCAGTACAAGTTCGCAGCAACAGGCCCCGGAATGATTTTCAGAGGCCTGTGGCACCACGACCACCAATTCCAACACCACAACCAGCAATGCTAGCACCGCGACCACAGCAAAGTCGTAGCATCTTCAACAACAGGACCAAGGACACAATGTTCCGTCCTGGCATTACCTGTTATACCTGTGGAGAGGAAGGGCATTTTACCAGACAATGCCCAAAACAGGGAAACAATAATGCCCCCAAGCTAAATAACAATGGCCGCAACACCAACGCAGCCCCACAACGCAGCAACCCCAATCAAAGGAAAGGACAAGTGAATCACGTGACCTTTGAGGAGGCACAAAATGCACCAGATATTGTGTTTGGTACGTTTCCTGTCAACACAATTAATGCTACAGTTTTATTCGATTCTGGAGCCTCTCATTCGTGCATTTCTAAAAGATTTACTTCGAAGAATCAGTTTTCTTTTTTGCCTTTGCAAAATTCAATGGTTATTCAGTCCCCGGGATCGAAGCAAAGCACACAATGGTACTGCAAGGATGTGAATATTGAAATCAAAGGAATGAAATTTCTAGCCAATCTCATTGTACTAGAAGCTGTCGATCTGGACGTTATTTTGGGAATGGACTGGCTGACCACAAATAAAGGTTTTATAGACTGCTACAACCGTACAGTGACTCTCACAAATTGTCAAGGGAAGACAATAAAATTTGGCACAAGGAAGATTTCTACTTCACAGGGAAAGTTAAATCAAGTGGATTTGACAGAGTTGAGCAAGGTTCCTGTGGTGTGCGAATACCCCGACGTATTTCCTGAAGAGTTACCAGGCATGCTACCTGATCGGGAAATTGAGTTTATTATTGAGCTAGCGCCGGGAACGACACCCATTTATAAGAAGCCTTATCGTATGGCTCTGACAGAATTGGCTGAGCTGAAGAAACAAATTAAGGAATTAATGGAAAAAGGTTATGTTCGACCCAGCTCATCACCATGGGGATCGCCAGTTTTATTTGCTAAGAAAAAGGATGGTACTCTAAGATTATGTATTGATTACAGAGCACTCAATATGGCTACCATCAAAAATAAATATCCACTGCCAAGAATCAACGACCTGTTCGAGCAACTGGCAGAAGCCAAGGTATTCTCAAAAACAGACTTGAGGTCAGGCTATCATCAACTAAGAATCCGACCGTCAGACATACCCAAGACTGCCTTTACAACCAGATACGGATTATATGAGTTCACAGTGATGCCTTTCGGTCTGACCAACGCTCCTGCTTATTTTGTGCATCTCATGAACAAGGTTTTCATGAAATACTTGGACAAGTTCGTGGTTGTGTTTATTGATGACATACTTATTTACTCCAAGACACCAGAGGAACATGAGCAACATCTTCGGATAGTCCTGGAGGAATTAAGGAAAAATCAATTGTATGCCAAATTCAGTAAGTGTGAATTTTGGCTACGAAAGGTTGGTTTTCTGGGTCACGTATGACACAGGATGGGATAGCA
The DNA here is from genome assembly GCA_039707655.1 of Elymus sibiricus. NCBI lineage: Eukaryota > Viridiplantae > Streptophyta > Magnoliopsida > Poales > Poaceae > Elymus > Elymus sibiricus. The sequence goes on along the minus strand of CM077674.1, from coordinate 9,550,027 downwards.
GTGGACCCCAGCAAAGTGAAAGATGTCTTAGGGTGGAAGCAACCCACCAACGTGACTGAGATCCGAAGTTTCCTTGGTTTGGCTGGCTACTACCGACGATTTATTGAAGGATTTTCCACCATAGCCAAACCCATGACTCAGTTGCTCAAGAAAGATAAGAAGTTTGAATGGACCGAAGCTTGCGAGAAAAGTTTTCAAGAATAAAAGAAAAGATTGACCACGGCACCTGTTTTAATCGTGCCAGATGTGCACAAAAATTTTGAAATATTTTGTGACGCTTCCAGGAAAGGACTTGGTTGCGTATTAATGCAAGAAGGAAGGGTCGTGGCATATGCTTCAAGACAGCTACGACGACACGAAGAAAATTACCCTACCCATGATTTGGAGTTAGCAGCTGTGATACACACACTCAAGGAATGGCGACATTTCCTTCTTGGTAACCGATGCGAGATATACACGGACCACAAAAGTCTTAAGTATATCTTCACCCAGCCAGAATTAAACTTGAGACAGCGTCGATGGCTAGAGTTAATTAAGGATTATGATGTGAGAATTCATTACCACCCGGGTAAGGCAAATGTTGTGGCAGATACGCTGAGCAGAAATCCATGCCTCGACAATGACCGTGTACAATTCTCACAGCATGAATTCAACCAGGAATTTGCCAAGCTTAATATGGTTCTAGTGACGGAAGGAACCATTGCACAGTTAGAAATAAAATCAACATTGGAGGATCAGATCAAAGAAGCTCAGAAAGGACACCCTAGCATCGAAGGAATAAAAAAGAAAGTAAATTCAGGCAAGGCAGCTGAATTTACCATTGATAGTCAGGGAATCCTATGGTACGGAAAAAGGTTATGCGTACCCAACAAGGAAGAGCTTAAGCAACAAATTTTGGCAGAAGCCCACACAACTCCGTACTCCATTCACCCAGGAGGAACAAAAATGTACAAGGATTTACAGGAGAATTTTTGGTGGCACGGGATGAAAAGGGATATCGCCGTATATGTCGCACGGTGTGACTCCTGTCAGCGTATAAAAGCAGAACATCAAAGGCTAGCAGGATTATTGCAGCCACTCAGAGTGCCTGAATGGAAATGGGATGTGATAGGAATGGATTTTATTGTTGGATTACCAAGGTCACGATACGGAAATGATGCTATCTGGGTTATCACAGATTTATTAACCAAGGTGGCACATTTCATTCCGGTGAAAACCACATACTCAACACAGAGGCTTGCAAGGTTATACCTCTCCCGAATTGTTTGTTTACATGGAGTACCCTAGACCATAGTCTCTGACAGAGGCACCCAGTTTGTCTCTAGATTTTGGGATCACCTGCAGCAGGCCTTAGGGACACAGCTGGTTTGCAGCACAGCATATCACCCACAGACCGGAGGACAGACTGACCGGGTAAATCAAATATTGGAGGACATGCTGAGAGCATGTGTGCTTACTTATGGAGTCAGCTGGGAAGGTAGTTTGCCGTATGCGGAATTTTCATACAACAACAGTTATCAAGCTAGTTTAAAAATGTCACCTTTCGAAGCCCTGTACGGACGAAGATGTCGTACCCCACTCAATTGGTCCGAGACCGGAGATAGCAGAATCTTCGGCCCGGAAATTCTCAAAGAGGCAGAAACAAAAGTGAAAATTATTCAAGACAGACTGAGAGCAGCTCAGAGCCGTCAGAAAAGTTACTACGACCAAAAACACCGCCAGATCAGTTTTGAGCCCGATGAATACGTGTACCTCAGAGTATCTCCAATGACGGGACTACAGAGATTTAAAGTTAAAGGAAAATTGGCACCGAGGTTTATTGGACCGTTCAGGATAATAGCAAGGAGAGGCAAGGTTGCCTACCAACTAGACTTACCCGCAGAATTATCGGATGTTCATGACGTGTTTCACATTTCACAGCTACGGAGATGTGTCAGTAACCCAGAAAAGCAAGTTCAACATCAAGACCTAGATATCCAACCAGACCTCACATATAGAGAACGGCCTATAAAGATTTTGGAGGAGTCTGAACAGAGAACCCGACAGAGCGTGATAAAATTTTACAAAGCTCAGTGGAGTAATCACACCGAGGAAGAAGCAACATGGGAAAGAGAGGATCACCTGAGGGCTGAATATCCATACCTGTTTGAGGGACAGCTGAAATCTCGGGGACGGGATTTTTCTTAAGGGGGGTAGGTGTTGTAACACCCCAAAATTTTCTCTCACGATTTTTAAATCTTTTTATTAAAAGAAAATACTTTGAATTATTTCGACCCAATTCTTTTTCTTCTCTTTCTTCTGTTCTGAAATTCATTTTTTTTATTGGGTTTCAAAGTTTTAAATGGTTCTGATTTGGACGATTTAATTATTGGGCAATTATTCTTGAAAGATCAAAAATATTTTTTTCTCTTTAGAAAAGCTTCTGGAATATTAAAACAATTCCATGAAAATAGCCTTTTCACTCCTTTCAAGCTTATCTAAATTCTTCCGATAATTTTTCTGCCACTCCTAAATTATCCCTCAAGTCACTCACACCTTCTAGGACAGTATCCAACCTTTTCCCATCTCACAAAAATATTTCTATCATATTTTATAAATTCCAAAGTTGGGATTTATATTATCCATAGTTTCTTGGAATTACAAAGGAACTATATTATCTACAATTCTTCTGCCTCCACCAAAATTTCCCCAACAACTAGACAGTACCCAAAACCCATTTCACCAAAAACATTGGGTTCCACAATTAAAAATTTTCAAATTTCATTCGGTTCAATTTTGGACCAGAAACAATCTCTATGATACAAACCTATTTTTAATTGCTCCAAAAATTCTGAAACTTTGCCAAGCCCCCTTATTTTCATCAACACATCACCACAAAAATTCCCTAAAAATCCTAAAATCCCTAGCACTCACTATCATTACACCATATACCTCATGTGTGCACTATTCATTGCTGACAGAAGTTCAGTTAACTGAACTGGGTTCAGAGGCAGAGGCGGTCGATGCCGTATGTCTCACTCCACCACCTCTCCTTCTCATCCACACCTCCTCTTCTCATCATGAGCCGCCGCAACCCTCCCCCTGGTCATTAACTCCACCGACGAAACAGTGCTTGGCCGGTGCAGCGGCCTCCGATCTCATCCATGGCGGCCGAGCGGGATGGCGCCCGCCATCTTCACTGCTGTTGCGGCTTCCCTCACCTAATCCCCTACACGCGGCAGGCTCTCCGCATCATCCCCACGCCGACCACACCGTCCAAAACCCCCCTGGAGCCCACTGTCAGTCGCCGGAGATGAACGGCGCCCGCCATGGCCATATGCGACCTCGCCGTGGATAAGGCCGCAGTGCTCGTTCCCGTCCGCGTTTAAGCTTCTGGAGTACTCCATTCCCCTCCTGGATCATTCACCGCACCTCGCCACCGCCCCTAACCTACTTCGGCGGCCGGAGTAACTCCGGCGTCAGCCGCAAGCCACTGCCTTCCCCCGGTCTCCTATAAATAGCACCCCTCGAGCTCCATTCTCTCCTCGTACCACCCACACCGCATCCCAATCGAGCTCCCGTTCACTCGCCCGACCCCGAGAGGGTCTCCTTCCCCGTCTCCGACCACCGAGCCGCCACCAACCTCCCTGATCAGTTCATCGCCGATACTCCATCTCCACCCTCCAAACTTTGCCAGTAAACTCAAATCACACCCATACCTCGATTCCACGCTCCAATTTCACCAAACGAGCTCTCTCCGGCGAGTTCCGATCACACCCAAAACATCGTCCGCCGCCGTCGACCTCGCCGCCGTTCAGGTGCTCGCCGGCGACCATCTCCACTACCCACCGAAGCGGCACTCCACCCCGAACACATCCCGACCACCGCCACCTTCCAAGACCCCGGCGATCGTCGCCGACGATCGCCGCCGTCCTCTGTGCACGCGCGCGAGCGCTTCCAAATTTAAACCTGATGGGTGGACCCCACCCATCAGCGTTTTATTTTTTTCCGGTTAAAAACAGAAAGCGTACTCTCTGGTTTACGCCTTCTACGCTATAAGGCGTATAGCGCCTGAAGCGTTTTCTTTTTCTCTGGTTTTATATCGAAAGCGTACTCTGCGCTTTACGCTTTCCGCTCTGGGAAGCGTATTTAATTCCGAACCGTTTTCTGTTTAGTAGCACAGGGACCTGCAGTTTTGCAGAAAAACCCCTGAGTTTAAAAGATGAATAACTTTTAAACTACAACTCTGATTGAGTTGAATATTTTTTTGAAATTCTTATTTTTCTCTCTAGTTTTTTTTGTATTTATTTAAAAATATTTTGAGACAAGTTTTGGTACTGTTGCCAAATTTTTAATTGGAGTTTAAATTTGAATTTTCAGAAAAAGAAGAGGGGAACTTTGCCGGGAATTTTGAGTGTTCTCCTTCTGACTACTTTGGACAAGGCAAGCATTTTGAACCTGGGATATGGTGAATTGCATGTGCATGGCTGCATTAGTTTGATTTTGCACCATATATGTAGTAATAGTGCATGCATGCATGGTCATATCATATTTGCACTTGCTTGCACTTCACTCAAGTAAATATCTACCGTGAGTAAAAGTGGTGAGAAACCAGGAGTGCAGCTCCTGTCTTGGACGTGCTGGTGAGCACGGATTGTGTTGTGACACGACGGTGTCACCATGGCATGTGGGACATGCCAGTCATAATAATAACAACACCTCCTGAGTCGACCTAGATCGAGCCTTGTTCCGTTACACCTAGCTAAATACCGTGCTGCCACGGGTCTTCCTGCAAGGGAGGTACGGCCCAGTAAGTTGCTAACCCCTGTTCGTGTGCACACCACTTAGAGGACCATGACGAGGGTTCCAACGGCCATGGGCTAAATCCCGTCATCAGGTCAGGGGGCATGGGTGTTTCCGGTCTGGGACCAAGAGGGGGGCACCCCTTGTAATCCGCGCGTATGAATAGTGATCCCATGCAGGACGTGGTCTCCCCGTCTTAGAGTTTTTCTCGAACGATGCTTTGGGTGATTCCTGGCATCCGGAAAGTTAATCTGGTGTGTGCTGGTCAGGCGTGTTTCCAACCCAAAGACCGTAATGGGAATTAATCAGTACTGTGGTGCTGACTAAAGAAATCTCATACACGTGGGTAAAGAGTACACCCTCTGCAGAGTTATACCTATTCGAATAGCCGTGTCCGCGGTCAAGGACGTTAGCTGGGAAGGGTCAAGTGTCGGTCCGGTGTCGGTCTTCGGAGGAAAATAATTAATTTGAGCATCAAATATTTTGTGGAATATTATTATCTCATCACTAACGCTGTCATGAATATTTTGGTTACCCTGAATATATGGTTCTGAATATTATGGTCACTATGCATATTATTATGGACTAACCCGTTTCTCTTATTTTATTTTTCCTGAGTGTCTCTGGGGCTGGCTAGACTACCCTGGACACTCGGTTTTATTTTCAAGACCACTCTGTGGCGTCCCTTGAGACTTCTCTTGTGGACACCCGATTGGCATTTCTTTTCAAGACCTCTCCGTGGCGTCCCTTGAGACTTCTCTTGTGGATATCCGATTGGCATTTCTCTTCAAGACCTCTTCGTGGCGTCCCTCGAGTTCTCAGGCGGTCCTGTCTCGCCCAATACTCTTGTGGATACCCGATTGGCATTTCTTTTCAAGACCTCTCGTGGTGTCGCTTGAGTTCATGGGCGGTCTGTCTCGCTCGATACTCTTTTAAACACCCGTTTGGCATTTCTTTTAAATTTCTTGGTTTATCAATAACATTTTATTTTTCTGCACATGCTAATATTTATCATGCCATGTTTTATATTTCAGTCAGCATGAGCATAATATTTAATCCATCATGGGCATTTGCATTCGGTATGTCTTATGTTCATAATGTTTGCGAGTACATTCCAACATACTCACGGGCTTGCCCCTGGCTATTTCATTGGCCAGACTTGGAGGAGGACGAGCTTGTGGAAGGAGATTGCGCTAGCGAGCCCGACGCTTAGAGGTGTCCCAGTCAGTCAACCTGTGATCTTGGAGTCTGCCACATGTATCATCCGCTTTGTTTCCGCTACACCAATAATATTGCCAAGCCTCACACTGACACTTGACTCTATTTTATTGTATCAGTGTTGTCTACCACCACACCACTGTATTATTCCACCACCGTAGTATATTGGCAAGCTTGTAATAATTGTTGAGCACTCTGCTCAACCCTTGTGTAATATTATTTGTACTGGTTATCTATATCAAGGAAGTCTACCAGATGTCCTTGGGGCTGGTATGACTTGAGGCTCTTCTGTGATTTATTCCCAGAAATGGGCCTGACACTTAGCCGCCATTTGATTTACTAGCGTAGCTTGTGCATCAGAAATTTTTCCTAGCAAATTGAGATTGAAGACTAGCAACTTCTTTACTAACATCATCGAGTTGTTTTGCAATAGCATCCAATAAAGTAGAGTGTTCTTTGAGTTCCTCGGTAAAAAAATTGTTGTGCTCAAACTGCGTAGTCATGTAATCTTTAGTATTTTTCTCAATTTCGGACAAAATTTTATAATAAGAACTATCATGATAATTGTCTCGGGGCATCATGATTAAGCAAACAAGGTAACAAGCAGGCAAACAAGCAAACAAGAAAAAGGCAAACGAAGAATATTTTTGTATTTTTGTAAAAACGTTTTAGAAGTGGGGGAGATGAAAACGAGAGGCAAATGGCAAATAAAGTAAATGCCAGGAGATGAGAGTTTATGCAAAGGTACTTGATAGATGTTGATGATATCTCCCCAGCAACGGCGCCAGAAATTCTTCCTGCTACTTGTAGCTTGCGTTGGTATTTCCCTGAAGAGGAAGGGATGATGCAGCACAGTAGAGATAAGTATTTCCCTCAGTTATGAAACCAAGGTAATCGAACCAGTAGGAGAATCATGCAACACCTCGTTAGCAGCACCTGCACACAAACAACAAATCCCTGCACCCAACGCAAACGAGAGGTTGTGAATCTCTCGGTGGTAAATTGCAAGATTAAATTTTATGTGATAGATAGATAGATTGAAACAAAAATACAAAATAAAATAAATAAAAGAAAATGGCAGCAATATTTTTAGGGTTTTAGTAATATGATTTAGATAGACCCGGGGGGCATAGATTTCACTAGAGGCTTCTCTCATAGAAATAGCATACGGTGGGTAGACAAATTACTGTTGAGCAATTGATAGAAAAGCAAATAATCATGATGATATCCAAGGCAATGATCATGTATATAGGCATCACGTCCAAGATTAGTAGATCGACTCCTGCCTGCATCTACTACTATTACTCCACACATCGACCGCTATCCAGCATGCATCTAGTGTATTAAGTCCATAAGAATGGAGTAATGCCTTAAGAACGATGACATGATGTAGACAAGATAAACTCATGTATGAATGAACCCCATCTTTTTACCCTTAGTAGCAATGATACATACGTGTCATGTCCCGTTCTGTCACTGGGATTGAGCACCGCAAGAACGAACCCACTACAAAGCACCTCTTCCCATGGCAAGATAAATCAATCTAGTTGGCCAAACCAAATCAATAGATCGAAGAAGAAATACGAGGCTATAATAATCATGCATAAAAGAGTGCAGCAAAGACTCAAATAATTTCATGGATAATCTGATCATAAACTCACAATTCATCATATCCCAACAAACACACCGCAAAAAGTGATTACATCGGATAGAACTCCAAGAACATCGAGGAGAACATTGTATTGAAGATCAAAAAGAGAGAAGAAGCCATCTAGCTACTGCCTATGGACCCGAAGGTCTGTGGTAAACTACTCACGCATCATCGTAGAGGCAGCAAGGTTGATGTAGAACCCCTCCGTGATCGATTCCCCCTCCGGCAGATTACCGGAGAAGGACCCCAGATGGGATCTCTCTGGAACAGAAACTTGCGGCGGCGGAAAAAGTATTTCGTGCACTCCCCTGAGGGTTTCTGATTTTTTCTGAATTTATAGTGGAGGAATTAGGTCAAACGGAGCTCTGTGGGCCCCACGAGGCACCAGGGCATGCCTGCCCCCCCCCAGACCCGCCCTGGTGGCTCGTGGCCCACTGCTTCATCTTTTGGCCCTCGCCCGAAGCTTCCAGTACTTGTTATGTCCAATAAAAAATCTCCAAAAAGTTTTGTGGCATTTGGACTTCGTTTGGTATTGATTTTCTGTAAAACAAAAACAGGGCAGAAAACAGCAACTGGCACTGGGCACTAGGTTAATAGGTTAGTCTCCAAAAATGATATATAATTGCTGTAAATGATTATAAAAACATCCAAGATTGATAATATATCCACATGGAACAATAAAAAATTATAGATACATTGGACACGTAAAAGGCCCCTGCTGAGTCAGCACGCTGGCTCAGCGAGTCTTATCCAAAGGAACAGTACGGTGGGCCCCTGGCGTCAGTGGGTTAATTAAATAAAACCGGTTTTTATTAGGTTAATTAATCCGCATGGGGCCCGGCTATCATAGGGTTAGAGGGGGTTTAATTAATTGGCTAATGACGCCACGTCAGCACCGTTAATGGCGGTGAGGCCGAGCGCGCCGGCGGCGACCTACAGGGGCGGCGGCAGGACGCCGGCCGGCCGATTCTGGCGCCCATTTGGATGACCGCAGGCATGAATCGAATGGGGGCAGCGTTCTGCGCCCAACTGTGCTACGGGCGCGAGCTAAGGGGGACGGCAGCCGCGGCGGTAACGACGACCGAACGGCGGCGACGGCAGCGCACTCGAACCAGAGGCTACGGGGGACGGCCGAGGCCAGGAGGAGGTGCGGGAGTTGCGCGAGCTTACAGCGAAGCTCGTGGGTGTCCCGGGGAGGCCGGAGGCGGTCGGAGTCGCGTGGATCGGCCGACGACAGGGATTGCGGTCGGCGAAGGGGATGGAAGAAAGCGACGGCGATGCTGCTTCGTGGCTCCAACCCAGTGGCGAGGAGGGTGAGTACGACGGCAGCGGTGCTCCCGGGCATCACAGAACGGCGAACGGTGGCCGGTGGCCACGACAATGAGAGCGGCGCGGCGACGAGCACGCTCGGGCTCGTGAGGGAGGAAGAAGGGGCGAGCGGGTGGGGGAAACTGAGGGGGCTAGGGTTTGCGGGGAAGAGAGAGAGCGCCGGGGGTTGCTCTTATCTATCCGCGGCGCAGCAGTGCGCAGAGCCGAGCGCCCTACGGCCATGGCACCTCGGCCTTCTCCTGTGGCGGGAGGAGGACGAAAGGCTGGGGCTGGCGGGCCGGGCCGCACTGTTGATGCGGCTGGGCCAAGTGCACAGTGCCCGTTTTTCCCTTTTCTTTTTCTATCATTCATTTCTGCTCTGTTTTGCATTTAATTGGAGCACCAAATGACTTTTGTAAAATCTGCCACTTGCCACATTAAATACTTTGCAATATTCTGAGTTGGTACAAAAAGTTTGAGGCAGTTCAGAATCCATTTGAATTTTGCTGCCATTTAAAAGGGCTGAAAAAGTGATGCTGGACCACTGTTTTGGTTGCTAGGGTAAATTTTGGAAATTCAAATAATGTTGGTTTTATTTTTATAATAGCTTTGGGAATTTTTGCAATATTATGAACACTTTTGTTTTGCTGTTTGGATAATTATTATTTTGACTTTCTTTTAAATTTTGAATTTGAAGTTGGAATATTTCTTAATTGTTTTTCTTAGGGTTTAATGAGGATGACTTAGCACGACTAATTAGCATAACCACGGTTTAGTAATCTGGGGATGTCACAACTGTCCTCCACTCAAAGAAATTCTCGTCCCGAGAATTAAGAGGTAGAGTAAGGGGTATCTTCGGGAGATCAGACCTTTGCGAGGTTGATTATCTGGTGGGTAACTTAGGGAGGCAGAAAATATCTCTCGATTTGGAACTTAAGAAAACATTGAGAGCAAAGTAAGAAGGTACAATAAGGAGTTTCAAGCGGAAAGGCAATCGTTCGATGCGTGAAACAGAGTGTGAAAGGGGTTCAGAGCAACGGGAAGAAGTATTGTGTCTGATACCAGAATAGATCATCTCTAGGAATGTGGCTTTTGATAACATTCGAAGCCATGTGCAAAGGATACTTCGGAATCAAGGTTGTACAGGAGGGTCAGGTTTCGATCCTGTGGAATTGCAGTGAGTGTGGATTAAGAGTAGGAAGGGCGGTGACATCTTGCGCGGTCACGACAACAAGACGTGTCAGAGGAAAGCCTGTCAGCTATGTCGGCAACACGTCGGTACCATGGGCGGGGAACGAAGAGAACCATTTTCCTGCTCGTTAAAACGAGTCGGACCAATAGGCAAGGTTCTCATTCATCGGTGGTTACCGGAATGTCATCAAAAATAGTAACAAGGTTTTATTTGGGGGTGTTGACTTAAGCAGGGAATTATCACTGCTCAGATAAAAGCTAGATTACAAGAATGGTTAAACAGACCAATGGAAAGGAAAATGTGTTTATCAGATTAAACAGACCAATGGAAAGGAATAACTGCAGACAATCCAGCTCTCCGGGTGGATGTGAACACGAGAACCTAATGTTAGTGTTAGCAAAAGTCTTTAACTCGAAAGAAGAGAGATCAGAGTCCCAGAGTAAAGTAGAGGAATAAAAGATACTAATCCCATCCATTGGCGATGTGGGCCTGTAAGCCACACAACAATGTTAGTAAAAGAGTTTTCCAAAGACTAGACACAACTTCGGCCAAGGAGTTGGAAATGGGCTTCCTACAGGCAGTCGGCTCTGATACCAACTTGTGACGTCCCTGACTCGACCGTGCACTAATCATACACGCAAATGCGCACGATCAAGCCCAGGGACTCACGGGAAGATATCACAACACAACTCTAGACACAAAATAAAATAATACAAGCTTTATATTATAAGCCAGGGGCCTCGAGGGCTCGAATATATAAGCTCAAGTTACACAAGAGTCAGCAAAAGTATTAGTTTCTGAGTACAGATATAACTAACAAGGTTGCCTTAAGAAGGCTGAGCAAAACAACGACATCTAGATCGAAAAGACGCAGGCCTCCTGCCTGGGAGCCTCCTAAACTACTCCTGGTCGTCGGTCTCCACGTAGTAGTAGGCACCATCGGGGTAGTAGTAGTCGTCGACGGGATCATCTGGCTCCGGGGCTCCATCATCTGATCGTAGCAGTCGGGTATGCGGGGAAAAGGGGAGCAAAGCAACCGTGAGTACTCATGCAAAGTACTCGCAAGACTTACATCAGATCTATGCTAAGTATGCATCGGTATCAAAGGGAAGGGTCTGTATCTGTGGACTAGACTGCAGAAATGCCAGAATAGAGAGAAGGCCTAGCCTATCGAAGATTAGCATCTTGCAGCATCTTGCAGCTTTAGAAGAGTGCAGATTAGCATATAAAAGTATTAGTAACAAGTATAATAGTAGCCATGCCCAGAGATCCTTCCTCGACTCCCTGCGAGGAAGCGATCCCGGAGCTATCAAATTATTAAGCATCACAAGTATCCAGTTCTATTTGTAGTAGATTGGGATACAACACTGAGCGTCCTGTTACCGTGGACACGACTATTCGAATAGATAACTTCCCTGCAGGGGTGCTCTATTGTTACCCAACACGCTCGATTAACTCTGGCCGGACACACTTTTCTCGGTCATGCCCGGCCTCGGCTGATCGACACGATGTAGTCCTACCAAGGCTCCGCAGAGAGGTCCCCGCCAGTCTACTTCCTAAGCGCTCAGGGGTCTTGGGCCCATCGCCCTTTGCACTGCGGGTCGTTGTGAGGACGGTGGATACCAGCGCCATCCCATCTCCTGGATGGCACGATCCGACCATGCCACAATGCTGAACTGGACGTCTGACAGAGCTTTCGGCTGATACATACGGCGCCGAGGGCCCCATTAAACCATTATCCCGCGTGGTGGTAGTGCGTATAGGCCAGTGGCCAACTCAGATCAAATACCCAAATCCGTTAGTGAATTATTAGGAGCTCGCGGAGACGACCAGTGCCTCGGCCGCTCCGACTAGGTATCTCGCGGACCACGACCTGGGACTAGGCCCACCTCTCTCCAAGGTAGTCTCCGCCTGCCCTGTCGCTCCGACTACAGTACAAGTTCCGTGTCGACTGTCGGGACAAGTCCCAAGCTACCACCGCATCCTGGGTGGTACCGCTAACAGCCAGCCATCATAGGACTCTCTCGCGGGTACCCTTGGGGTCGACCCGACTTCAACATTATCTCGCGGGTGCTCTTGGAGCCGACCCGTCTTTAACAATGGTCTGAGGTGAAGGTCAAAGAACCCGTGTGTCCATAACATCGTGGGAATCTAAGGAATCACCCTCGATGGATTCCCACTCGATGTAACCGTCAAGGTGAACTTGGAGGAATCACCTTCGATGGGTTCACACTTTAGGGGTTGCACGACAGAGGCCTCATCGGCGGTGGTGAAAGAGGAATCACCCACGGTAACCCACAACCGACTAGCTACGCTACAGAGATATCATCAGGAGTGAGGTAGGAGGTATCACCCTCGGCACTCGATAGTAGCTCTGCAGAGTCGTACCGCTAAGGGGTTGTGCGGTGCTGTGTTCGGTCTCTGTGCATCGATCACACTGATCGAGTCACCGGTGGTAAAGCATGGCAACAAGGAAAAGGGTGTGGGGCCATTGATGGATCACTAACCAGCCTATGCTAAGCATCTAGGACAACAGGTAGAGTATCAATAGCAGGTTACAAAATCAGGCTATGCATCAGAATAGGAGCAATCAAATAACAGTAGCAAAATCTAATGCAAGCACGGGAGAAAAAGAATGGGCAATATAGGAATGATCAATGGGGTTTGCTTGCCTAGAAGCTCTACTAAAAAGGAAGAAGGGTCGTCGGTGACGTAGCCGATCACAGGGGCATCGGCGGCAGTCGCAGGGTCTACCGGAGAAGAAAGAGGAGGGAGAAACAAATAAATAACGGGCAAACAAAGGGCACACAGATGCATGTCAGGTCAGTACGCGTTGATTATGTTCTCTAATGCTTCACAAATTATTTTAGACGGAGCGGGAAAATATCTGGGAATATTTTCCCGGTTTTAGGCATCTATCAGACAGATGAACCGGAGGGGAAGGTTCCATGTTCATCTAGTTAGGAGTGATGGTCAAGCATTTTGATCACATATTCGGATTCGTCTTATTTTTCTGATCATTTTTCATATATAAATTATTTTCATCCGAGTTACGGTTTATTTTCTATGATTTTCCAAAGTTTTAAATGATTTTCTGGAATTTCTGTATTTATTTTTAATTCGAAATTAAATAATTAAATTGCTACGGGTACACAGAAGTGTACCCAGCAAAATGATCATTAGGTTGACAGGTGGGGCCAGTCAACTGCCCAGTCAACAGTTGACTGGACCGTTGACTAGTCAACTGGGTCCTGTTAGCAGAGGCAGACTGGTGAGGCCCCTGCTGAGTCAGCACGCTAACTCAGCGAGTCTTATCCAAAGGAACAGTACGGTGGGCCCCTGGCGTCAGTTGGTTAATTAAATAAAACCAATTTTTATTAGGTTAATTAATCCGCGTGGGGCCCGGCTGTCATAGGGTTAGAGGGGGTTTAATTAATTGGCTAATGACGCCACATCAGCAGCGTTAACGGCGGCGAGGCCCAGCGCGCCGGCGGCGACCTACAGGGGAGGCGGCAGGACGCCGGCCGGCCGATTCTGGCGCCCATTTGGACGACCGCGGGCACGAATCGAATGTGGGCAGCGTTCCGCGCCCAACTGTGCTACGGGCGTGAGCTAAGGGGGACGGAAGCCGCGGCGGCAACGACGACCGAACGGCGGCAACGGCAGCGCACTCGAACCAGAGGCTACGGGGGACGGCCGAGGCCAGCGCGAGCTTACAGCGAAGCTCGTGGGTGTCTCGGGGAGGCCGGAGGCGGTCGGAGTCGCGAGGATCGACCGACGATAGGGACGGCGGTCGGCGAAGGGGATGGAAGAAAGTGACGGCGATGCTGCTTCGTGGCTACAACCAAGTGGCGAGGAGGGTGAGGATGACGGCTGCGGTGCTCCCGGGCATCACAGAACGGCAAACGGCGGCCGGTGGTCACGACAATGAGAGCGGCGCGGCGACGAGCACGCTCGGGCTCGTGCGGGAGGAAGAAGGGGCGAGCGGGTGGGGGAAACTGAGGGGGCTAGGGTTTGCGGGGAAAAGAGAGAGCGCAGGGGCTTGCTCTTATCTATCCGTGGCACGGCAGTGCGCGGAGCCGAGCGCCCTACGGTCGTGGCACCTCGGCCTTCTCCTGTGGCGGGAGGAGGACGAAAGGCTGGAGCTGGCGGGCCGGGCCGCACTGTTGCCGCGGCTGGGCCAAGTGCACAGTCCCCATTTTTCCCTTTTCTTTTTCTGTCATTCATTTCTGCTCTGTTTTGCATTTAATTGTTGCACCAAATGAATTTTGTAAAATCTGCCACTTGCCACATTAAATACTTTGCAATATTCTGAGTTGGTACAAAAAGTTTGAGGCAGTTCGGAATCCATTTGAATTTTGCTGCCATTTAAAAGGGCTGAAAAAGTGATGTTGGACCACTATTTTGGTTGCTAGGGTAAATTTTGGAAATTTAAATGATGTTGGTTTTATTTTTATAATAGCTTTGGGAATTTTTGCAATATTATGAACACTTTTATTTTACTATTTGCATAATTATTATTTTGACTTTCTTTTAAATTTTGAATTTGAAGTTGGAATATTTCTTAATTGTTTTTCTTAGGGTTTAATGAGGATGACTTAGCACGACTAATTAGCATAACCACGGTTTAGTAATCTGGGGATGTCACATTCACGGTCACACCCTCAAGATGGAAACTGCACAAAACATTGTTGTCGTCGCGTCTGAAGAAGCGGAAAAATGTATTCACCTGGAACTCTCACATGGGAAGCTAAACCACGACAGCGTCCTCCGGAGGAAAGTGGCACCCGCGGACATGATTCTCTTTGAGCTTTACTTTGGTGCTCGTGTCTTTTCATGTAGATTTTCTTATTACTCATGTACTCCTATAATCTTTTACGTTTTCGTTGCTAACCCTTTGGTTTCCCTGAATTTTGAACCATGTTTTCGCTTAGCACTATGATAGTTAGTTTCATTGACGGTGATGCACAGGTTTAGAGCATGCAACAAACATCTTTTAAGGTGTTGCAACAGGCTCTCGAAGTAGTATATAATTTTTATTTGACTAGAATATACATTTATACAAAGAGGAGAAAATTAATTTAACGCAAGGATCCAATATGGAAGGACTATTTCGTATGGAAAAGAGTGCTTATTTTGATGCAATGAAAGGATAAAGTGTACTGGTTGGGAGCCTTAAGCTAAAGTAGAACAAAGGGGACTCTCTCTCTCTCTCTCTCTCTCTCTCTCTCTCTCTCTCTCTCTCTCCCTCCCTCCCTCCCTCCCTCTCTCTCTCTCTCAAATATCATCTCACCTCCCATCTTCAGCCACCGACTAGGTAGGGAGTATATATAGAGTGCTCCCTATGTGCATTGTGTAAGTAATACTACATTGCAACACTGGAACTTTCCTCCAACATCCCCGTCTCACAACTCATATAAATTGGATGACATCAATGGAACCCTTGCCACAAATGTTAGCTGCGTTTGGTATGGGGGTATTGGTGAAAGCACCCTTCTCACAAATGCTTTTCCCTATACCTCCCATACCCCACACAGTTATCGTACAGAATTGGGGTCAATCTTCCATATGCGAGGACTTGATCAAGCTTCCTTTGTTCTTATCTTAAGACATCTCCACCAGGAAGGTATATCTGATGCTTGAGGTTATAGATTTTTGGAAGAAATTCTGGTACAACAAATATTTGGTTGAGTCCTGTCCTTATTTTGTTTAAGTTTCATTGACAATTATATCTAGAGTAAAAAGAGATTGCCACCAATGTAGTTCCTCATTGAAGAATGAATCATGTTTCGTCTCTAACTGAGATCCTATCTAACCTCTCGGACAGCTTTGAACTCATCTTATGCGTCACCGCCGTTCCCATGCCTCTGAGGTACTACGCGTGCTTCTTTTCATCCAGTGATTAAGTTGCCGACCTTCATAATTGCTGGGAATAGATTGATCCGTCCCTGCTTTCTGATTTACTCATTTCTGAGAAGGAGATTGTATTGAGGAGCTTCTGCTAGGTTTTTTTCTCCCCTATTTATTCATTTGCGCTCCATAATCTGATGCAAAATTAGACTCTTGGGTATGAAAGTAGAAATATATGGTAAGAAATTATATGTGGAACACGCAACTTCTACTTGGCAACCAAAACAAGATGGGCATTATAATAGGGGTCGTCGTAATGAGCTTGCTATAGTCACTTGTTGCCATCCAGATGATCATTATCTTGAGGGCTGCTGATGAGCTTTGCTATATTTCAAATCGCATATCAGAGATGGCCGCTCACTGGCATCCTCAAATAGCTGGGAAGGCAGGAATTGCAACCACTGGAAGATCGCATGGGTGGTGGTGTTTATATTGAATGGCAGGGCACTCATTATACCACTCTCCTCAACCCTCAGGAATCACATGATCCTGGGGGCGCTGGACCTGACCTTCAACCGGCTCCTGTATGGGGAGATTCCAGCGAGCCTCGACTTCCTCTGTTTCAACTTCGAAATGTTAAATACTTTGTGGTCATGCATAATTGTATTTACTCAACCTACTCGCTCCATCCTTGGCTTTGTGATAAGCAATATAGTAGCGAATAAGGCAATGTATAACTCATTGCGCGCACAACTCTAATCTCCACCACACATCGTCATGCACGTCACATCAGCTGGTACACATGGTGTCACATCTGCATGTCCTCTCTCTCTCTCTCCCCCCAAACAAATCAACCCCTTTTAATCCACCTTTTGTTTAACTTGAATCATTTATATCTTTTAAACTAGTATTTTGATTTCAAAACTTTTTATATATTTGAATTCCTGACGCAAAGACCTTTAGAATAAGACCAATAGTGGATATATTTCAGGTAGTTTGAATTCTGTAAACGAGTGAAGTGTGTTATTGAAACTAGTGAAAGGAGTTAAATATGTTACTGAAATAAGTGAAATATGTTATCGAAATGTGTGAAATGTGTGAAGTCTGTTATTGAAACGAGTGAAATCCGTTATTGAAATGACTGAAATAAGTAAAATTAGCTTTTTGAAATGAGTGAAATTATTTACTGAAATGAGTGAAAATCAGCTAATGAAATGACTGAAATATGTTAATAAAACGAGTGAAATCTGTTATTGAAAAATTGAAACTAGTAAAAATATGTCCGAGAATAATCTTTTTCTAAAGGTCTTTTTGTCACTTGTTCAAATATACAAAAAGTTTTGAAATCAAAATATTGATTTAACAGATATAAAAGATTTAAGTTAGAAACGGTGAAATAAAATGGGTGGATTTGTTTGGGAGAGAGAAGAGACAAGAGAGAGACTGGACATGCAGATGTGACACCATATGTACCAGCTGATGTGAATGTGTGGTGAATATTTGAGTTACGCGTGCAATAAGTTAGACAAAATCCATTTTCACTTTCAGTAGTATTGGAGTAGTCGTTCATGCATGCATGTAGGTGTACGTGAGTCCTCAGCCTTACTTGGATCAACCCAGCCTAGCTGACAGCCGCTTAACCCACGGGTTGTGCCAAGACTTGATCCACAAACTGGCAAAAGCTCACCACATAGTATAAAGCAAGATGCCTTCAGAAAGACATGCTTCCTGCCTCATTTCCTGTGATGGATGCAAGAAGATGAGGTTCCCTCCCATGTCGAGCTAGGACAGACACGAAAGAAAGAAAGCGAAGGAACAGCACGGGAAGGAAAAGAGGAGAAAATAAAGAAGTTGTACGTAGAGACAACTTTGGTGCTCTTTGGGCTTTACTTTGGTGTTCGGGTCTTTTGATGTATGTCCTCTCACTCAAGTATGATTCACGTAGCTTTTCTCTTTTTTTCTTGTTGCTCTTTGGTTCCCCTGAATTGTGAGCGACCTATAGGGCTATGATAATTAGTTTCACTGTCGGTGCTGCACAGGTACAGAGTATACAAACTTTTTATATATAGTAGCACTATTATGATCATAGGATCATAATATTTATTATCATAACATCGCTTCCAATAAGGAGTAGCGCAGATGTTCCCGAACCCACCTGGAACTCTGGCACCACCCCGTTCCGCACCTCCCGCAACACTTCAATGCTCCGATCCTCCCGACCACACCCCGCCACCACCGTGGCTCCGGTGTGCCTCCTGCTGTCGCCCCCTCGGCCCCTACGCGCCACCCGCCGCCTCCGCCCTGCCCTACTCCTCACATCTAACATTTGTAGCGTAGATACTTATAGAATCACCAAACAACGTACATAGTGAACTATCATAAGCTCCGCATATTATAAAATTCTCACCACATCAAAAAGCCAAGGAAGGTCCACGACAAACAAACAAAACGTACTCAACAATAGAAGAATATTAGCTTACTATAATTTATTTTATATTCAGGACCTTATTGCTCTTCTAACACATCTATGTCCTTACATTTACTTAGTGGCAGACAACGCTGGCCAACCAGCGGCTTTGTATTTCAAGATACTTGTGACATGCCCGTTCACCTGCGAGCTTTGGCAGAGGACACTGCAGCGCTGCAACCTGCCGATATCTGTGGCTCCCTCTATGGCGACGATTTCGGTGCTGCACTGGTGGGAGCTTAAGCCAACGACTCCCGGCGGCAGTGGAGTTCTCTGCTACAACTTTTGTGGTGGATGACTTGCAACGAACGGAACACGAGGATCTTCAATAACATGTAGGGCACAACCGTGCAAGTGCTTCCGCTTCTCGTGGAAGATAACTTCAACCGGAACATGGTCAAGAAAAGCATAATCATTGAGATGATCAAAGACCACTTGAGCCGGACTAAGCATCACCCCTGCTAACCATAACATCGTGATCTAGGTGTGTAGGCCTGGTTGACTTACGCGTGTTCAGCAGTAACCCTTTGTCTGTAATTAAACTCCACTCTTATTGAATGAAAAGCTGCGCTGTCGGCATTTTTTAAAGAAAAACAGTGTTTAATTAATTAGTGGTTGACGGTAGATATTTTTTATTATACATGACGAGGTATGACTTTGGCTAGGATGATTTCAACACACTAAGAGTGCCTTAGCTTAGTGGTTAGGCAAGCGGTTGTGCAGCCAAACCACCCTGGTTCAATTCCTATAATTGACAGGTGATGCACCGGGGTTTTTTCCCATTTATTGAGAATCTATCTCGGTGATTCTCTCCCATAGAACTAACGCCCCCCCTCCCCCCCCCCCCCCCCCAAAATCGCCTGCTTCGCCGACTCGGGCGGCCACGCATCCCAACAGCCACACACACCTCCTCGCCGTTGCCGGTCGGAGCCGCCGGGCAAACCTCGGACGGCCGATGTTGGCGGCGGGCCATCTCCCATCTCGACCCACCGCTTTAATGTTCTAGGAAGTAGATCAATTCCCGTCCACCGTCATGGCTAGTGGCACCCAGGAGAGATGCGGCTGGGTTGCCTTGGATGGTTGTCACATGTGGGTCGCCTCTTCCAGTGGGTTGCTGGCATGGTCCAGCTTGCGCGGATCTAGCCATGGATGGGTGGTGGCACGAGAACTACTGCAGGAATGCCCAACAGTGGCGGGCGGAAAAGGCCCAGCAGCAAGGCTCTCAGCGGCGCCCGCCACTGACCTCCCGCCACTGCTAACATGCCATCAGTGGCGGGCGTGCGCCCGTCACTGGTGGGTCTGTTGTAGTGGTAGGCGAATTTTAGTGCCCGCAATAACTATTGTAGCTAGCAATTGTAGCATTTCTCCCTCTCCGCCACTACTATGCATAGCAGCAGTGGCAGAGACTTTTGGTGCCCGCCACTGGTAGTGATCTAGGCCTATAGAAAAATTGCTGTCGCAACAGCGTTTTTTGCTATCGTGGCAGCATTTTAATGACGCGGTTGCAGTATTTTGCACTTGATCATCACAGTGCATTACATATATGGAATGTTGTCTCAGCATTCATACAATCATCCACATGCATACAACATATTACAACGTCGATACAATAATTAAGAGTATTAGTGAAACAAATATTTATTATAAGAAGTATAGGGCAACAAACATGTCTCAACACATAATGAACAGTTTCACAAGCTGTTTTGAGGCAGTGTATCTACCAACTTCGCTATCGCTGGCAATCGAGGACCACAATATGTCTTCGATTCGGTGAACTCGTTCTTGATCTGGCAATCGCCGGAAGTGCAACTTTTCATCCTGATTTACAACCTCCTTATTGATGATTTTGGCCAACACCTTTTGGAGGCACTCATGCTCTCTTAATAATTCCCCTATGTCCATGTCCCTCTCCATCTCCTCGGTCCACATGATGATCTGGCTGTGATTTCACAAATATTGTCTTTTCTTCAAAAAGTCGTCCATGATGGCTGTGGCACAGTAGCCAGACCTTTGGGAGGTTTTGACATTTGGTTCTTGGTAGCAACAAGCGCTAGTGATGAACTTGAATTCTGAATACGGTGTTACCATCTTGTTGTAGTTCTTACACTTGCATAGAGCATCATTTAAAACCTCCTTCAATTTGGTCCATTGCTTTTGAGGGTCTCTCTTCGAATCGAAGAAATAAGCTAAGCCCTGCGTTCGCAATAGTGCGATTACGATCCAATGTCAGTCGCTACGCAAAAAAATGAAGAAATTATCATTGATGAGATCAAACCACGTGGCCATTTATTTGTTTCATAATAAATGAGTGAATGTTAACGACTTCATTGTCGTAGTATGGCACGAAAAAGGTGTCCTCATGTGAATGGTACGTAATCATGGACGGGTACAGGTAGTCTGAGATGAGCTCCTGGCTAATTGTGGATTCCATGTTTTGGCAGTGCAAGTAAAAATCAGGTAAGAGCAATATTATGCCGGAGTAGGGGATCTGAAGCTCGATGAAGTTCCCAAAGCCTCATTAACTCCGGGACACTGCGCTGACATAGAAGATATTTGCATGGATCACCTCATTAAAGGCCAGATCAATTTTATCGTCCGGAAACTCCTGGACAAAATTATAACCTTCTATAACCTTGGCTGTGTAACCATGTTGGCCCTCTTTTGATTTACATACCATGTCGTCGTGTAGAACATGAAGATCGATCACGAGGGTCCTCAACGTAGAGTTTGATAGCAACGGTTGACCGGGCTTATACATATTCAATTCCGCCCTTTGAAAATGACAATGGCCACATGTGGTTTGTCTGCGGATGGTCCGCAATTGGCACATAGATCCTTCTCAGCTGATTGCGGAATATCTTGGACAATGTCTCTGGTGCCGGCAAAGTTGAAAAGGGGGGCAAGGTTCGCAAAGACGGGATCGCAGCCATTAACAGAGAATCCGCGGGGAATCTCCTCAATATTACTCAGTAGCCACTTAAGCAGGTGGCCCCGAGTCACTTGTCCTACCATAGTGTCGCCCTTTTCAGGAGGATGAGGCAACGACCATCATTCAAAGCCCGTCATTACGTCCTGCACCAGCACCCTCGTCATGTCCAGTGGTAGGATGACCCCGTGCATCATTCTATTACCATCGGTAAACGGCAAAATTTACCCCTTGGCAACCCTTGTCATCATGCTGTCCACTATGGCTGGCAACCAACATGAAACAAGGTGCAATGATTGTGGTTGTTGGGTGCTACTAGACAAATGCGTTGGGTAGGACTTAGCGTGCCTTGCGGTAACAATTCAGCTAACTTCTTCTGAACTCCTGCATCCACTGTTGCATTTAACGCGGTTCCTAGTCGTTCTTACATTTTGGCTTTCATGTTGTCATCAACCCTGTTTTTCCTTCTATATATTTTAAGTTCTTTGGTTTGGGGATAGGCCTCATCCCACAACATCCTACCCGCTCCCAACACACACCCTGTCTTGGGCTTCCTGTTAACCCCAAAGCCCTCGTTCACTGCCCGAGTAAGAGGGTCGTCATATCTAAAGACGTAGGGAGAATCTTGTGAACCAGTTCAAAATTCCTAATTTATTTTTCCCTAGAAAAAATGCATATGTTGTGGTAAACAATTATTAAGGTAATAAATGTAGTAGGTACTAAATTATTAGTCGTGATTGGGTTACCAGGTTCTCCTTCTGTCGGGCGAAGTTCCAGCGTTGGGAGGACCAAGTCCTTATTATCTGGGTCTTGGACTGCATAAGCCCTTAGGAAAACGGAAGTCACAAGCACGATCTCGATGTTCCTGGGACAGAGGCGGTTTACCCGCGGCTAAAAGTCCGCGGCCTCCTTCTCCCACTTGGGTTCTGCAGCTTTGTAACCACCAGGACCTAGACAGTGGTTACCTGGCAGCTGTTTCCGTAAATTACAGAAATCGCTGTTCTCCTTGCTTGACTCGCTTTTGGAGGATTCACAAAACTTTGTCTATTCTTTGAATCCATAGTGGGATTTAGCTGCTTAACGGTCTCGAAGTGCTTACCCTTTAGATTGCTATGAGCCCTGCTCTTCCAGTCTCTAAACATCTTTGGCCATCTTGAGAGGGCATACTCTTTGGCTTCTTCTTTGTACTCGGGCGGAAATTCATAACAACGGGGTGGTCATATCTATGTCAGGGTCGCCCATCTCAACGTATGGGTTGGTGTAGTTGGGTTCCTCTCGAGATGATGTTCTAGCATGGGGATCCATTTGTCGAACTGCAGTATTGTGAAAAAGAGTTATGATTGAAACAAAAAAAATAGCGATGGAAAATTTCGGCATGACCTTTGCTAAAATTAGGCCATATTGAGTGCCGGAAACAAATCAACCGTTTATCAGAAAATTGGCACTCATATTAATACCTGCAAATCAACCCAAAAATTTGTGGTTGTACATCAAACTCGACCAATATTGTTTGTAACCAAGAGATGAAAAAAACATGAAAAATGGTGTCTCGACCAAAATTTCAGCATGACCTTTGTGTCGGTTCTAAATCTGGCATATCTCGTAGTAGGGGTCCTAAGCTAGGCGTCTTGGAGCGATGGTAACATGGACACCGAATTTTACCCAGGTTCGGCCTCTCTCGAAGAGATAATACCCTACGTCCTGCTTTTGATTGTATTCATATGGGGTATAGTACAGAGTACATGCATCTACCACGAGATTGTTCTAATGAATATGAGATTGTCTATTGACTAGCCTGGCCTCGGTTTATATAATGTACCGGAGGCCTAGGATAACAGGAGTCCTTGTCTTGTGCGCCAAGTCTTGTGGAATCTCTCGTGTATGCATCATGGGCTGCCCGAAGTGTATGCATCTCGGTCTTGAAAGCTGGTTCAACAAGTTTGTCATCTCCGATCTCGAGGATCGCCAAGGTGTATCCGAAGCGTTCACACGTCGGGTATCCGAGGAGTTCACCCGTCGGGCATCCGAGGAGCCCCTTTAAGTTCTTGGCCTTTATCAATGCCTTGTTATTTTTACGCCACACCCCGGGTAAAGTTTTTCCCGTGTGGCGGTGTCCTCTTGCATCCGAGCTCCAACGCCGGTCTGTATCCGAGGTGTCATAGATTACCTCGGTCTTGAAAAAGTTGAATGAGTTCAGCCGAGCTTAATGCCGGAAATGTCCTCTATGGAGCCAGCCACTCGCATCCGAGCTTTATGCTGGACTACTTTCGAGGTGGTGCACCACCTCGGTCTTCGGCTGATTCTTTACGGATTTTTTTCCAATTGATTCAATTTATTCTCTGCCGAGATGTATAACCAGTAGCCCTCAAGGTGCGTGTTGGTCCAAAATCCGAGATGCGCTTGAAGGATAGCATAAAACCGCTGATCCCAGTAGCCCCTGAGACTCGGGTCGATTCGCGAAATCGGCCTGAGGATCCAGTCGTAGATCGGCAGCATACTTAGGAAGAAAAACACGGTGCACAATAGTTCTCGAGACTCGGGTTGGGTGCGGCCGACCAACCCGAGGATCGTAATCTCCTCGGAAACTGTTTTGCTTTTAAATTTTCTGCATTGAATTGTCAATGCAGTAGCCCCCGAGCCAATGGTCAGGTGGCAACACCAGATCAGGGGATCGATGTACCCCTTTAATGACTTTTAATTGAGAGGCGTGAAGCCCAGTATTTTATGTGTAATGATTCTATGTATTAAAGTACTTTACATCATTAAAGCTCGGATCCGCATTGTACAAACTTTGTTGACCGACCATCGGCTTAAACCTCCTCAGCCAGCAGCCGAGGAGTGTTTTTCTACTTTATAAAGCCTTTATAAGGGTAAAGATTTACGGAAAACAAGGCAATCCGGCCATACGGTTTTATAAACAAAGGTACGCAGAGAGATATGTTATATTACTATTTAATGTAAGAAACATCTTCTGAGAAAAATAGTTCCTTTATAGGTTCCTTTTTTCAGGCTATCATGCTAAGCAGGATGATGTAAATTCACTTCCGATCTAAGTGGGAGAAAATAGTGAAGATTAATTTAGGGAAAATTCCCGAAGTATTTGGCTTTAAAAAACCGAGATATTCACTTCCTTCGTTGCCGACCAATTATATTCTTGAGATTGCTAGCTTTCGGCTTCACCCAGTCTGAGGTACTAACCCAGATAACCCGGTAGTATCAGTCACAGAGGTGCTCCCTTTACCCCCTAGCCGAACAATCGGGAACGTAGGGGGTAAGCACAGGAGCCAGGCAACCCATCTTGTCCAGATCTCAAGTCGAATTGATGCATGTTGTGGCTTTATAACGATTTATGGGAAGGTAGCCCTCGTATATTAAATACAAATGTTGAGGATATGTTGGGCTCTCCAGGAGTCCCAAGGTAACCGTGCCGAGGTGCCTCAAGGAGCCCCTGGTACTGTTTATTAGACACTTTGATAGGTCCGAAGTGTTTATTTTGACTCCTGTGCGACCGTTTTAATACTGAAAGGGACCAGTCGTCAGCTTCCACCCCCTTGTAGATGCTACGCGGGGTGTTTCTATAACTATGCAACCCTTAGCCGGCGTCTCGGTGCCCGGAGGCGGTTGTGTTAATAGAAACTAGGCAATCAGACCATAAGGTTTTATAACTTTCACTTAGTCATAGGAGCTTGACTGTGGGGGCAAGTAACTAGCCCCCGGCGTTAGGAGTGTTCGGGCGTGCCGAGGTCAAACCATTAACACATCGGTCCTTTGGACAAGAACCCTTCATTTAACACGGGGTAACCTCCATCGATTTTTAGTTTGACACTGTCATCGGATCGCTGACCAGTTTACGCTTATCATGACAATCAGTTTTTGGCTTTCTCCACTGAGGTACTTAGCCAATCGAGCTGGAAGTACAATCGCAGTGGTTCTTCCTTTACACCCTTAGCCGAACAATGCGGAAACGTAAGGGGTAAACACAGGAGCTGGGCAACCCAACTATTGACAAAAGACATAATTCGAAACAGATGAATATAAAGCAGTATCCGAGAGCATTTTGCTAAGGACTCCATGGAGTACCTTGGCTTTTGGTGGGTTCGGCTCTAGTCGCAGCCCCCTTTAATATTGCTGATGCTTTAAAGGCGTCTGGCGTTGCATTGCGATAGTTATGCTCGGAAAACCAAAAACTTTACATAAAAACTTTACGTCTAAATTAAATCATGTTTTTTTGGTGCCAATCCGAAATTGGTCTTAAAATTAACATGTGCTTCCGTCGTGCTTTAAAATGATACGTCCAATCTCCAGACTTCAAGCGGGTCAGCCTTCGGCTTCAACCTCCCTTCCCGAAGGCGGAGTGCTTCTCAGGCCAGTTTAGGAACTAAACTTGAGCGGCTCTGGAGAGAAACCAGGCTATCCGGCTATTGACCACACACTCACGTCGGAAAAAGGAGTAGTAGAAAAAGACTTTGCAACGACTTAGAAGAAAATATTATTATAGAACGGCACATATAAATTTAATTGCCCCCACTTAAAATTGAAAAAAAGAAGTGTTTTTAACCAACAACGTTTTTAACAAACAGCTTTTTTGTTTGACACAAATAAAATGCTTGGTCGAGCTGAACAAAAAATTAAAAATTTGAGCATGAAAGCGACTTAGCTGGTTAATGTGCTCGGCGTTGATGACGCGGTCCGGACTTGTGGCGGGACGAGGACGCCCGACGAACTTTGACAGATCCGACATGGTGTGTAATCCTTGGCTTAACCGAGGTCCCAGCCCCCAAGCCTGAGGTGACCGAGCGAGGAGCTCGGGTTGACGAAGTGGCGATGCAGCATGGTCGATGTGGCAAGGCGAAGCACGCGGTCCAGCTAACGTGACGAAGCTGGTCGGCTGGTGACGCCGAAGTCCCCGGAGTAGGTTGATGAAAAGATGGCAAAGCCCCCGGTCTTAGCCGAGGTGACGAAGCAGGTCGACAGGGTGAGGCTGGAGCCCCCATGTAAGCCGAGGTGTCGAAGCAGGACGGTGTGGTGGACATCGGCTTGAAGAAGCGACAGCGCGACAATGTCGGTGTGCCCACCCCATGTAATCCACGGGGCAATAACGGGGTCTTGACGATGCCAAACTCTTGGTCGGCTCGCCGAGGTGATGATACAATGTGTTTGTCGTCGCCTCGATGAAGCAATGATGTCTAGCGCAGGACGGTAGCCGTGGAGCAACGTGGTCGGGCTGGTTTGACACCGGCGCGATGATGTCTACTACACAACTTATTCTTGTAGACTCGTGTTGGGCCTCCAAGTGCAGAGTTTTGTAGGACAGTAGCAATTTTCCCTCAAGTGGATGACCTAAGGTTTATCAATCTGTGGGAGGCGTAGGATGAAGATGGTATCTATCAAACAATCCTGCAACCAAATAACAAAGAGTCTCTTGTGTCCCCAACACACCCAATACAATGGTAAATTGTATAGGTGCACTAGTTCGGCGAAGAGATGGTGATACAAGTGTAGTATGGATAGTAGATATAGGTTTTTGTAATCTGAAAATATAAATACAGCAAGGTAACTAGTAACAAAAGTGAGCACAAACGGTATTGCAATGCTTAAAAACAAGGCCTAGGGTTCATACTTTCGCTAGTGCAATCTCTCAACAATGCTAACATAATTGGATCATATAACCATCCCTCATAGTGCAATAGAGAATCACTCCCAAGTTCCTATTAGCGGAGAACATAAGATAGAAATTGTTTGTAGGGTATGGAACCACCTCAAAGTTATCCTTTCCGATCGATCTATTGAGCTATTCCTATAAGTGTCACAAACAGCCCTAGAGTTCGTACTAAAATAACACCATATTATACACATCAACCAACTCTAATGTCACCTAGATACTCCAATGTCACCACAAGTATCCGTGAGTTGATTATACGATATGCATCAAACAACTTCATAATCATAATATTCAATCCACACAAAGAACTCCAAGGAGCACCCCAAAGTTTCTATCGGAGAAAAGATAATGAAAACGTGCATCAACCCCCATGCATAGATTACCCCAATGTCACCTCGGGAATCCGCGAGTTGAGTGCCAAAACATATATCAAGTGAATCAATATAATACCCCATTGTCACCACGGGTATTCATATGCAAGACATACATCAAGTGTTCTCAAATCTGAAATATTCAATCCGACAATAACGAAACCTCAAAGGGAAAAGATTCGATTCATCACAACAAGGATAGAGAGGGAAGAAACACCATATGATCCAACTATATTAACAAAGCTCGCGATACATCAAGATCGTGCCATATCAAGAACACGAGAGAGAGAGAGACCAAACACATAGCTACTAGTACATACCCTCAGCCCCGAGGGTGAACAACTCCCTCCTCGTCATGGAGACCGCCGGGATGATGAAGATGGCCTCCGATGATGATTTCCCCCCTCCGGCAGGGTGCCGGAAAAGGGCTCTAGATGGGATCTCCTTGGTACAGAGGCTTGCGGCAGCGTAAAAACTCATCTAGGTTAACTTTCGGGGGCTTCTGAATATATATGATTTTTCAGCGTTGGAATCACGCAAAGAGGTGCCACAGGGGGCCCACGAGGCACCAGGGCGCGCTTGGGGGTGGGGGGGGCAGGCGTGCCCAGGTGGCTCGTGGGGCCCCTGTGGCTCTTCTGCTGCTTCCGCGAAGCTTACTGGGTCCATTTCCTTCCAGAAAAAATCGTCAAAAAGTTTCGCTGTATTTGGACTTCATTTGATATGGATTTTCTGGAAAACCAAAAACAACCAGAAAACAACAACTGGCGCTGAGCACTAGGCTAATATGTTAGTCCATAAAAATCATATAAAAGCCATATAAAAGTGCACCAAAATCATATAAAACTATAATAAACATGGCATGAATACTTCGTAAATTATAGATGTGTTGGAGACGTATCAGCATCCCCAAGCTTAATTCCTGATAGTCCTCGAGTAGGTAAATGATAAAAGAAATAATTTATGAAGTGTGAATGCTAGCATAGTGCATAAGTTTGATGAATGATAATTTCAATCACTTTTCCTAGCATCATAGCAGCAACTCTTTCTCATAAAACTCATCATGATAAAGTAGCAATCAATTCACATGTTATGGTTCAAACAATGCAATCTCTTGAAACTTAACAACCTATGTTCTTAGTCACCAAACAATTGCAATTCAACTTAATTTCAACAAAGTCTAAGTAAGAGCTCTGATACGTCTCCAACGTATCTATAATTTATGAAGTATTCATGCCATGTTTATAACAATTCTATATGGTTTTGGTATGATTTGATTAGAACTAACCCGGACTGACGCTATTTTCAGCAGAATTGCCATGGGGTTGTCTTTTGTGCAGAAATAAAAGTTCTTGGAATTGGATGAAACCTTTTGGAGATTTTTTATGGAACAAATGAAAAATACTGGAACCAACATCCACTGGAGGGGGGCCACCCAGTGCCCACGAGGCACCAGGGCGCGCCACCCCCCCCCCCCCAGGTGCGCCCTGGTACCTCGTGGGGCCCATGTGGCTCCGTTTGACGTGATTCCAATGCCAAAAAATCATATATATTCAGAAACCCTCGAAAGTTAACCTAGATGAGTTTTTACGCCGCCGCAAGCCTCTGTACCAGAGAGATCCCATCTACAGCCCTTTTCCGGCACCCTGCCGGAGGGGGAAAAGCATCACCGGAGGCCATCTTCATCATCCCGGCGGTCTCCATGACGAGGAGGGAGTAGTTCACCCTCGGGGCTGAGGGTTTGTACCAGTAGCTATGTGTTTGATCTCTCTCTCGCGTGTTCTTGAGATGGCACGATCTTGATGTATCGCGAGCTTTGTTGATATAGATGAATCATATGGAGTTTTCCCCTCTCTATCTTCTTGTGATGAATTCAGTTTTCCCTTTGAAGTTTTCTTATCGGATTGAGTCTTTAAGGATTTGAGAACACTTGATGTATGTCTTCCATATGGATATCTGTGGTGACAACGGGATATTCACTTGACTCACTTGATGTATGCATTGGTGATCAACTTGCGGGTTCCGTGACCTTGGGGGTTTATGCATAAGGGTTGGCACACGTTTTCGTCTTGACTTTCCGGTATAAACTTTGGGGCACTCTTTGAAGTTCTTTGTGTTGGTTTGAATAGATGAATCTGAGATTGTGTGATGCATATCGTGTAATCAAACCCGTGGGTACTCGTGGTGACATTGGAGTGCCTAGGTGACATTAGGGTTTTGGTTGATGTGTATCTTAAGGTGTTATTCTAGTACGAACTCTAGGGCTGTTCGTGACAATTAATGGGGATGGCTCATAAGATTGATCGGGAAGGATAATTTTGAGGTGGTTTCGTACCCTACAACAATTTCTTCGTTTGTTCTCCGCTATTTGTGACTTTGGAGTGAACTCTTTGTCGCACGTGAGGGATTTACATATGATTCAACTATGTGAACAATGTTGAGAGGTTGCACTTGCGAAAGTATGAACCCTAGGCCTTGTTTCTAAGCATTGCAATACCGTTTTTATGCCCGTTTACTTCTTGCTACCTTGCTGTTTTTATATTTTCAGATTACAAAAACCTATATCTACTATCCATACTACACTTTTATCACCATCTCTTCGCCGAACCAGTGCACCTATACAATTTACCAATGTATTGGGTGTGTTGGGGACACAAGAGATTTCTTGTATTTGGTTGCAGGGTTGTTTGAGAGATACCATCTTCAACCTACGCCTCCCACGGATTGATAAACCTTAGGTCATCCACTTGAGGGCAAATTGCTACTGTCCTACAAAACTCTGCGCTTGTAGGCCCAACACGAGTCTACAAGAATAAGTTTTGTAGTAGACATCAAGCTCCACATACTCACTTATCATATAGTCTTCTATGATTGCTAGTACTCAAAGCATATTTTTTGATCAAATGGCATCCATCGAACACAGAGAAAGATAGGGGCATAATTTTCGCCTCCCAACTCATTTATCATAGAGATAATTGTCAACAATAATAATTCATGATCAAATATATTTGACTGGCCATATGTGCCTGGATCTTTCCCCACCACATGATGCTTGCCAACTAGAGAATAATTAACGTTGAGATGAGAAGTAATACCATTGACTCTTGCATAAAAGTAAATACATAAAAGTAAAAGATAGGCCCTTCGCAGAGGGAAGCAGAGGTTGTCATGCGCCTTTTATTTTTGGATGCACAAGCTCTTAATGCAAAGGAACGTCACGTTATATTGCCCCTTGTGATAGCAACCTTTATTATGCAGTCCGTCGCTTTTATTTCATTACCATCACAAGTTCGTACAACGCTTATTTTCCCTTGCAATAAAAGATCATACATATTTAGGAGCAATTTTTATTGCTTTTTGCACCGATGACAACTTACTTGAAGGATCTTATTCAATCCATAGGTAGATATGGTGGACACTTGTGACATCCCCAGATTACTAAACCCTAATCATGCTAATTAGTCATGACAAGTCATCATCATTAAACCCTAGCAAAAATAATTTAGAAATAATACAAATTCAAATTAAAATTTCAAATGCAAGTCAAATTAATATTTCTTCAAACTGCAAAACTAAAGTGTTCATAATTTTGCAAATAATCCCAAAGTAATTATAAAAATAAAATCAACATTAATTGAATTTGTTAAATGACTCTAACATCATGAAACAACACCAAAACAGCACCATTTAAACCCATTCTATTTAAATAAAATTCAAATGAAAACATATGGACCCCAAACCTTTTAATGGCAGTGCTAGATATTGCACTGTATTTATGTGGCTAAGTCACATATTTTATAAAAGTCAATTTGTGGCTAAACCATTTGCAAAACAGTGGTGAAAAGAATAAAGGCAGAAAAAGAAAATGCTATACCTCTACTGTGCCGTTGGGCCTTAGTCCCTACAGTGCAAAATGGCCCGGCCTGGCAGGGCCTTCTCCTTCCTCTCGCCAGAGGAGGAGGAGCACCATGGCGTGGCCTCTGGCCACCCGTCCACGCTCCAGATGAGCCCTGTCGACCATCCAGCGGTGCCCTGCGCTAGATAAGGACCAGCCCGAGATGCTAGACGAACCCTAAATCCTTTTCCCCTTTTCTCCTCGTCGCCCCCTCCATTTTCTTCTGGACCGAACGCAGCCATCGCCGTGCCCACGGCCACCGGCTCCCCCTCGCTGTTCCAAGATGTCCAGCCACTTCCCCGCGCTCGTCTTCATCAGCCACGCCCATCGGATCGAGCAGGACTAGGCCGAGCTGTCGCCATTGACCCGTTCTTCTACCTCGGATGCCGCCCGCCATTGCCGTCGATCTGCTCGACCTCGCCTCCTTCCAGCCTTCCCGAGACCCCTGCGAACCCCATCGTGAGCTTCCGGTCCTCCGAGACCTTCCCCCTCTCCTCTATGCGTTCCGTAGCTCCAAGGCCGACGAGGCCGTGCCTCTGCCGCCGCTCGACTCCGTCGTTGTGGTCGTCTCCGGCCACCCCGCGGCCTTCCGCAAGCTCCTCTGGATGCGCACGAACTGGGGGAACCCATTGGTGCCCTCGGTTTGACCCCTAGCCGCCCGTAGCGCCTCTCCGGTGAAATCCCGCAGCGCCTGGACGTCGCCGGTGGCTGAACGCCGTTTTGGCTGGCGTGGCCGGTTAGTTTAGGGCTAATTACGCGCTTAGTTTAGCTAATACTCACCGACAGCCGGGCCCCACGTAGTTTAATTAGGACTAATATAAATGATTTAGTTAATTAATAAACTGACATGTGGGGCCCGTAGCACTGTTGATTTGGATAAGAGGTGCACAGTCAGCTGCTGACTGGACCCCCTGGCCCACCAGTCAGCCTCTGCTGATTGGGAGTTGACCCAGTCAACCTGCTGACTAGGCACCTCCAGTCTATGACAGGTGGGTCCCCCTGGGCCCATTGACCAGTCAACGTTGACCCAGTCAACTGCTGACTGGGCAGTTGACTGGGCCCACCTGTCAGCCACTATGTGCTCTGGCTGTGTACACACACTGGGTACCCGTAGCAATTTGTATTTAATATTTTTCGAAATAAAAATAATCCAGAAAATCCAGAAAATGTTTAAAACTTTGGAAATTCATATAAAATAAACCGTAACTCGGATGAAAATAATTTATATATGAAAAATGATCAGAAAAATATGACGAATCCAATTATGCCACCCACATACCTGTCACACCCCTCTAACATACTGAACATGGAACCGTCCCCTCCGGTTTAATATACCGATAATCACCCGGAGCTGGGAGAACACTCCCGGATAATTTCCCGCTCCGACTAACCTGCGTAGTGCTGCATTAGAACACCCCTAGCACTGCATATTGACATGTCATGCATCCCCGTTGCATTGTTTGCCGTGTATTTATTGTTTCTTCCCCCTCCTTCTCTCCCGATAGACCCCGAGACTGCCGCCGACGCAGCTGAGTACAACTACGCTCCAGACGAGCAGCCTTCAGACGACCAGCCACTAGTAGAAAACAGACCTTTCGTCCGCCCCTTTAGTCCCGGTTTGATTACGGCCCGGGACTAATGTGACCATAAGTCCCGGTTCCAACGGCTAGGAGCGGTCGGGGGCACGGGCATCATTAGTGCCGGTCCATTTTCTACCTATAGTCCCAGTTTGTGATACAAACCGGGACTAAAGGGGTGGTGGCAGGCTGGTGTCAGGCTGGGGCCCCACGATCCCCTTTAGCCCCGGTTTGTATCACAAACCGGGACTAGAGGTGGACCTTTAGTCCCGGTTTGTGATATAAACCGGGACTAAAGGGGTGGTGGCAGGCTAGTGTCAGGCTGGGGCCCCCACGAGCCCCTTTAGTCCCGGTTTGTATCACAAACCGGGACTAGAGGTGGACCTTTAGTCCCGGTTTGTATAACCAACCGGGACTAAAGACGTCCCTATATAAACCCTTCGTCCAGCCCGAGCCCATTCTCTCTGTTTTCCCCTTTCTCTCCTCTGTTCTTCCCCTTGCTCGAGCTCATCCTCCATTTTTGCCAAAGATTTGTCAAGATTTGAAGGCACCCCATCTATCCAAGTGTTCACAAAGGTTAGCAACTTTGTCCTTTCATCTCTCATTGCTAGATTAGCTCGTTCAATGCTCTATAAGTATAGTGATTTGTGGGTTTTAGTTTGGGAGTAATTATGTGGGAGTTTATTTGATTTATATGCAATTTGAGCTCAAATTAACTTCTTAGTTTGCATATGTGTAGGTGTGCTTTACTTACTGCCTTCCCGTCCCCGTCCTAACCACCGTCGATCGCCCGCACCGTCCCGTCGCCGGCACCACCTTGGTGAGCCTCTTGTTCTTATCATTTTTATTAAAAAAAATCTTATTTGTACGATTTAGATAGTTACTTGTATAATTTTCTTACTTGTATGATTGTTTGTTATACATAGTGCCATGACTTTGATATCCGTCCCCGTCGGCCCTCGTCCGGTTTATGATTCGGATGTGGTATATTCTCTTTTATAACTATTTGTTGCATTTCGTGTTTATGACAATTATGCCCGTCAAGTTGACATAGATATTTTTATCTAGGAGGTATGTGAACCAGAAATTGCAACCGACCCTCTTGTCGAGAAGTTAAATTTAGTTGAAAAAGAAAACGAGTATTTGAAAGAAAAATTGAAAAGAATTGAAGAAGAGAAGATGAAATTGGAGTTGTATGTTGCCGATGTCGTCGATGATCACAAGATCAAGATGGATGCAATGCGCTTGAAGATTAGAAAGATTAGAAAATATGCCGTTAATAAAGAGGCTTGGTATCATTATGCTGTTGGATCAATTATTACCTTAGTTGCGATTTTGATCGCATTTGTTGTTGCATTTAAATGCTTTAGCTAGATAGTTTTATGTTGTTTTGTGAGAATAAGTGTGTATGAACTTTATGTATGAACTTGTATTAATTTGGTGTTTTCGGTGTTGTGTAATGAAGATGAGTCGGCAATGGATGTACCATGACCGATGCTCTCCCCAGTTCATTAATGGCGTGCATAGTTTTCTGCGTGCGGCTAAGGCAAACATGCGGAATGGTTTTATGTGTTGTCCATGTGGTGTCTGTAAGAATGATAGGAATTACTCTAGCTCAAAAGTCATTCACGTCCACCTGTTTATGTCCGGTTTCATGTCCGGCTATAACTATTGGACCAAGCACGGAGAAAGAGGGGTTCTAATGGAAGAGAATGAAGAAGAAGAGGATGATGACAACTATCCTGAGTTCCCTGAATACGATGGTACTACAATGGGGGAAGAGAATGAAGAAGAAGAAGCTGAAGAAGAGGCATCAGATGAGCCCGCTGATGATCTTGGTCGGGCCATTGCTGATGCAAAGAGAAACTACGAAAGTGAAAAGGAGAAGTTGAAGTTGCAGCGCATGTTAGAGGATCACAAAAAATTGTTGTACCCAAGTTGCAAAGATGACAAGAAAAAGCTGGGTACCACACTGGAATTGCTGCAATGGAAGGCAGAGAATGGTGTATCTGACAAGGGATTTGAAAAGTTGCTGAAAATGTTAAAGAAGATGCTTCCAAAGGACAACGAATTGCCCGACAGTACGTACGAAGCAAAGAAGGTTGTCTGCCCTCTAGGATTAGAGGTGCAGAAGATACATGCATGCCCTAATGACTGCATCCTCTACCGCGGTGAGGAGTACGAGAATTTGAATGCATGCCCGGTATGCGGTGCATTGCGCTATAACATCAGCTGCGATGACCCTGGTGATGATGTTGAGGGCGAGCGCCCTAGGAAGAGGATTCCTGCCAAGGTGATGTGGTATGCTCCTATAATACCATGGTTGAAACATTTGTTCCAAAACAAAGAGCATGCCAAGTTGTTGCGATGGCACAAAGAAGACCGTAAGAAAGACGGGAAGTTGAGAGTACCCGCTGACGGGTCGCAGTGGAGAAAAATTGAGAGAAAGTGGCTGGAGTTTGCAAGTGACGCAAGGACCTTATGGTTTGGTATAAGTGCAGATGGCATTAATCCTTTTGGGGAGCAGAGCAGCAATCATAGCACCTGCCCTGTGACTCTATGTATCTATAACCTTCCTCCTTGGTTGTGCATGAAGCGGAAGTTCATTATGATGCCAGTGTTCACCGTCATCACTTTCTTCTCTAGTGAGTTTCCGGACTTATCTGGAAAGTCCCACTTCGGACAAACCGGAGGGAATCTTTGTAATAGTTAGGCTATATATGTGTTTTGGCATTTGAAACGCGAAGGAACGCTATTTTTCATGCATTTATTGATTTTTTTAAGCTAAATGACCCTGAAATTGAAAAGCACTACAAATGACCTCTGAAAAGGTTGAAACTTGGCATGGTATCATCATTTCACCCACATAGCATGTGCTAAAAAGTTGAGAGGGTTACGGCAAAAACTGGATGCACTTCGTGTACAAACTGGACAATCTCTTTCGAAGTATTAGGGTTTCGGACAAAAACTCATCTGTTACGAAGGCATTTCAATTTTTTAAACTTATTTTAACTCCAGACTTTTTGTGCATTCAACATGCACCATTCAAAGCCACATCATCAATGTTCAACCCTTTCTGACTTCATTCGCTATTTTTCATGCATTTAATGATTTTTTTGAGCTATAAAACTAAAAGAGCTTAACAGAATCTGTTTTTGATTAAAACACCTATTTAAAATAACCTAAAAATTACCAAATTGAACATACTGATAAAACACACTAATATTAAACAGCAGGAAAAAGAATCACTCAAAAATCTATTTTTAAAGTAAAGTTATTAACAAACTAGTGATTCACACAAATTTCAAAGAATTCAAATTTAAACTATTCAAATTTGAAAACTACTGGCACTAATAGAAAGTTTATAATTTTTGTGACCTAAACCAAAAATATATACTCAAAAACTCTAAATATTTGGCTGTAAGTAGAAACAAAAAAAAAGCAAAAAACAAAAAAAACTGGAAAAGACCTTTAGTCCCGGTTGGAGCCACCAACCGGGACTAAAAAATTTGCAAAAAATAAAAAAATGCCCGTCTACTAGGCCAGCACGGCCTGCATACGACTAGAAACCCAACTTTATATGGGCCAGGATGCAGGCCCGCAGGGCAAGTAGGCCCAACAGGGCAGAGAGGAACGTTAGGCATGTACTGCTTGCTTTAGAGAGGAGCTCGGGACGGATATCGCAGCGGGGCTTATAAACAGGTGCGAGTGCCTCTCGCTTGGAGAGGTGGGACTAAACTTCCACCATGACAGGACCAACCCTTTAGTCTCGGTTGGTGGCTCCAACCGGGACTAAAGGCCCACCTTTAGTCCCGGTGCGAGCCACCAACCGGGACTAAAGGCCTGGGCTTCCCGCCTCTCGGCCTGGTGAAATTCACCGTTAGTCTTGGTTGGTGGCTCGCACCGGGACTAAAGGGGGGCCTTTAGTCCCGGTTGGAGCCACCAACCGGGACTAAAGGTCTCTGTATATAAGCAGCACTTAGCAAAATTTATAAACTCATCTATAGTTTCCCCCGACGGCGCTGAAGACCACGACGCCGCCAGGCTGCCGGCCTCGACGTCGCCGTCCGGCCGCTCTACTCCCAAGCGCCGCCCGAGCCTGCGCCGGCGCCGCCACGCTACCCGCCGCCGCTGCTCCTCCGCGCACGCCCGCCTCGTGATCGACGACCGCTCCTCCACAAGCCGCCGCGGCCCGAGCCCGCGCCGACGCCGCTCCTCCCCGCCTCCGGCGTCCTCCCCGCCTCCCTCCGCCCCGACGATCCCGGCCGGTGAGCCTCCCTAATTTTGTTCATCTTTTTTTTCATAGATTGTTTTTCACTAGATGTTGTAGATGCTTAGTATATGTATGTATGTATGTATACAATGTATGTATGTATGTAGATGAACGGTGGAATTTGCATAGAAAAAAGTTGCATAGAAAAAAGTTGATCATGTATTAAAAATATTTTAATGTTGTATCTTAAAAATATTGATCAAAAACATGTTAATATCTTATTTGGAAAAATTTAATATCTTAATGTTGTATTTGCAAAAGTTTGTCATGTATTTGCAAAATCAAGTGAACAAGAATTACAAAAATCATAATCAAGCATTTAAAAATTGTTAAATTTGCATAGAAACAATTTTGGCGTCGATGAGGCCCGGCCCGCATCCTCGTCGTCGACTCGGTGGCGACAACCTGCTTGAGAGGCGCCATGTCCGGGACTGGGCTTCGCCGGGCTCGCACTGGGAGGTGCTACCTTCCGGGGCGCACAGCTTGGTGAGGAACCGGGCTCCCATCGTCGACCCGGAGCTTCTTTGGTGGCGGTCGCGTGGGCCACTATCGGTGCGGAGGCAGCCGGCCCCCGAGGAGGTGGTACGTCGCCGTGTCGGGGAGGAGGACGAGCACGTCCGTCGCTACATGGTTGCGTTGGACGTCAGGTTCTCCAATACCTGGCAGGTTCTTCAGGGATCTCACCCGAGCTATGATCCTGTGATGGTTCCATCTCTTTGGGTGTCCACCGCCCGCGCCTCAGGAACCGCGAGTCAACTGGATTATTCGATAGTATTCGATCTGTAGTGATGTTATATGATAATATTCGAGATGTTATGTGATAATACTCGAGATGTATTTGAGATTATATTCGATAATTTCGATGATGAATTAACTGGATTATTCGAGATGTATTAGTGATGATATTCGAGATGTATTCGAGATTATATTCGATAATATTCGATGATGCATTAATTGGATTATTCGAGATGTATTAGTGATATTAATCGAGATGAATTCTAATTTGAATACTAAATTGTTTTATCTTTCTTCTGGATTAGTTAAGCTATGGACGCTAGCGGCAGAGACGACCACGATCAAGAGCATATCATGTTCGACATGATCCGAAACCCAGAGGGTGATCCTGAAGATGATGGCTCACAATATCTGAACAATTCCGGAGAGGGAATATTTGAGGAAGAACCAACAGACGAAGGCCACACAAACAATGATGGCGAAGGAAATGATCTTCAATTAACAAAGACCGGCAAGGTATATATAAGGCCTCTGGTGATCATTACATGTATTAATTGATTTGTATATATATATATATATATATATATATATATATATATATATATATATATATATATATATTAACGAATCTTTCTTCTTTTAGCCCTCCGGATCGAGCAAATCTTCTACAAGCAGGGCAGTACGAGGCCCGGCCAAAAAGTTGCAGGCTGGCATAAAGTACAACATCGATGAGATCAAACCAAATGGCGAACCGCTTGCTCCTAAAAAGAATGCGGACAAATTTACTCGTCAGTGCGGAGTTATTGTCAGGGACCAAATCCCGATCTCCGTTCAAGAATGGAATAAGCCAAAGGGAGGTCGGGGAGTTAGTTTTGTCGACGAAAGAGCAAAAGATCTGCTTTGGGAAACGCTCATGTCACATTTCACCCTACCAGAGCATTTAACAGATGCAGAACGGGAGAAAGTCAAGAAGAGTGATCTTCAGAAGATGGCCACACAATTCTGCAACCACAAGAAAAGATTATGGGCCTGCTACGTCGAAGTAGGAAAGCAGACTCCAGAATTCACTGGAGCACTGGAGAAGGCAAAAGATCACTGGGACTTATTTGTGGAGTTCAAGGAATCGGAAGTAGCTAAGGAACGGTCGAGGAAAAACAAGATCAATGCTGAGAAGAAACAGTTTCACCATGTTCTGGGGCCAGGTGGCTACAAGACTGGTCGGCCTAAGTGGGATGAATCTGAGGAAAAGATGATTGCTGCAGGGGTCACTCCAAAAACATTGGGTTGGCCCGACAGGTGCAGGACTTGGTTTTATGAGCATGGGGGAAAGTTGGACCCAAAGACAGGGGAGATTATGGTGCAGGCAAGTCTTAAAGAAGCCTCGGACGCTTTACTTGTTGCAATAGAAGCGGCTCGAACGGGGCGTTCCAGCCCGAGAGAGAGAACGACAAGCTTACACGCGCCCTCGGGAATCCTGAACACCCGGGACGAACACGAGGCAAAGGCGTTGTTCCGTGGGTTGAGGGGTTTGCGGACTGGAACATCACTTACAGAAGTTGTGCGAGAAAGAAGAAGTAGGAGGAAGACAAGAAGAAGCAGGATGCAGACCGGCTTCAACAGGTAGAATCAAAGCACGCGGAGTTGGAACGCGCTTTCATGCGGCAGTAGGAGCAGATCGACACACTTTGCCTGGAAAGGGCGTCTCAGCGGTAGCAGCAAGCAGATCCAGCATTGGATAGCACCGTCCCATCTATGCCGAAAAGCAGTGTGGGTTCCACGGGGGTCCCGGCCGATGATGCACTGCTGGCTCGCTACCCCGTGGATGATATCGAAGAGATGACAAGTTGTGAGCTACACATGAAAGTGAAGAACATATCCATGAAGGTGGCGGACAGCTATACTTTACCAAATCCCCCTGAAGCAACCATCCACGGCAATCCGATTCCACCTGGCTATGCTCGTGTCAGGGTGGATGAAGTTCTGTCGGGATATCACTCACTACAGCTTGACTTTCCTGGAGGTCAAGGGGAGTAGACACTGCGAGAAGCCATACGTGGTATCATCGTATGGAGAAAGGATTGCATCGTCTTTCCAAACTCGACGCCAAGGGCACCGACTCCTCCTCCAAGTCCGCCGCGTTAGCCGACTCCAACCCACCTCGAGACGGAGTGCAGTGCGAGTCCGCCACCATATCGATCTCCGCCGCGTCAGCCGAATCCACCCCACCTCGAGATGGAGCCCACCGCGAGTACGCGATAACGATCTCCGCCGCGTCAGCCGACTACAAAGCGGAAGAGAGCACCAAAGAAGAAACCCGAGCCTCCTGCCAAAAAGAAGTTGGCTTATGAGATGACTGAGGACAAAACCAAAGTCCAAGTGGCTTCCGAAGTGCAGGCCCATTTTGCACCGAAACCGCCCCCGCCGCCAAAGGAGAAAATACCTGAGAAAGTCGTACAACACTTTGTGGATCTTGCTAAACCGGTTGTGGAGAAAAGGCAATCAGACTATGAACGCTCTATTAGCAAGTCATATTATCAACAAACAAAGCAGCAGTCGAGCCTTACAGGTAGTAATAAAAGCGGGAAAACTATTCCCCAGCTCGGAGAACAGGCAGTGCAATCGATCCCCCGCTCAAGGTGAGTACCGATAAGGCGGTAACCGACGCTGATAGAGAGATGGCTAGAGAGATGGGTGTCACTGTTGAACAACTCCTAGGCATCGAGGAATTTCCCATGATGGATCCGAAGGAACTAGCATGGAAATATGTCCCCGGGAAGCGTCTGGTCAGGCCTGACGAGGAGGAGCTTCTATCAACGCAAATGCACAGATTGCATGACTGGTACCTGAGAGAAATAAAGGCCGGGCGAGAGAGCCTCATGGTGAAAGTCAAGCCAGAGCATTACTTCCATGGAAAAGATGTGTGGATTGAATTTCCAGAAATTTTTCAGTTATTCAATCAAGACGCACTCGACAAATCTCTCATCAGTTGCTATTGTCTGTAAGTGATTTCTTTATGTAATTTAAGTCTCTAGCTCAGCTCGTTCATTGCCTGTAATTATCCTCACTATATTCTTTTGTGTTGTATTATGCAGAATGAAGATTTTTGAATTGAGAAGAGATGGAGTCTATGGCATTGGGTTCATTGACCCAAATACCGTTAATGAAAATATGATACAAGACTACCCCAAAGACACAGAGAATAGCTTGCTAATGTTTTTGAAGGAACTAAATACCAGACCAGAAATACTTTTTCCTTACAACTTCAGGTGAGTGTTACTGTCTTGTACTACAAATTCTATTTTTGCTTACTCGATGTTAAGTGTAGTTGATGAGTTATGCATGCCCGCTTATACAAATGTATGCGCAGATTCCACTGGATCCTGCTAATCATTAGAGTTGACGAGGGAACTGTTGAAGTACTGGACTCACTAGGTAAAGACCCTCAAGAATACATCAGCCTGAAGTTGATGCTCGACAGGTAATTTCAATCATTATCGCACTATGTCGGCCTCTTTAGTTCATTTCCTGATATCAAGTAATCAATAACTCCTTTATTTATTTTCTTTGCCGGGCAAGGTTTGGAAAAAGTTCATCAAAGAGGTTGTCGGTGAATGGAAACCACAGCTGAAATGGCGACGGTCCAAGGTAATTAAGTAGTACTAGCTACGTCTGCGCATCTCTTTAATTCTAGTTTCAATACCTTTATCATGCTTGATTATTATCTGATTGAATTCTCTATTCTCGTAAAGTGTATGAGGCAGGAAAAGGGGACTAATTTATGTGCATACTACGTTTGCCAAAACATTCGCTTTATGACCGAAAGGAGCAGAGATGCAAGACATCTTTGGGTATGTAAACACTATTCACAATTTTTTTATCATGATCTAATATATATACACACAACTAATATATTCATATTGATCTCCTTCTTTAAAGATGGTGGAGATGCGGGATAGGCTCCTACCAAAGGACCGCATACGAGCACTTCAAGAGGAAATGGTGGGATTTTTGCTTGAGCAGGTCATATCTCCCGACGGAGAATACCCTTTCACCTAATGCCTGCATGTAATGATCTGCAAATTGTAGGAGAAATTGTATATACCAAATTGTAAAGATATATATATGTGTATGCATGGTCGTATGAGAAATTCTATGATATATGATTGGTTCTACGAGAAATTCTATTATATATGCATAATGTTTACAGTATGTAGTAGCGTAAAACATGTTCGAAATGAAAAAGAATTAAATGGAAAACACAAAATGAAAAGGAAAAATAAACAATAAACCCTAAACCCCTAAACCTTTAATCCCGGTTGGTGTCACCAACCGGGACTAAAGGTCCCCAGCCCCCGCGGCCACGTGGCAGGGATTTAGTCCCGGTTGGTGTCACCAACCGGGACTAAAGGTCCCCAGCCCCCGGCGCGTGCTGCCGGCCACGTGGCAGGGATTTAGTCCCGGGTCGTGGCCAACCGGCACTAAAGGGTGGGGGCCTTTAGTCCCGATTTATTAGTCCCGGTTGGTGAACCGGGACTAAAGGCCCTTCCCAACCGGGACTAAAGGCCGTTTCTCCACTAGTGAGCCCCTCTCAGCAGAACCCCCTTGATCATCCAGATATCGCCTACTCTTTCTCTCTATTGCTTGCATTAGAATTGCTTCTGTTGTTGTTCCGATAGCTCCTAATCTGATGCACAGCCTGAGTATCGTCGCCTACTATTGATACCCTACCTGCTATCCTATGATGCCTACTTAGGAATGCTATGTTTCATCAGCTGGCCCTTCACCCTTGTCCGTTGGCCAGGCTTGTTATCGGGCCGTGATCACTCTGGGTGATGATCATGGAACTGTTTACATTACTGCAATACTTTAAATTGTTAAAGTCGGGCCGGCTCCAGGAGTGCCCGCGAGGTGATGAAACAAGACGGGTTGAACCCAAGGGTACCCGCGAGAGAGTCATGTGACGGCTGGCAGTTAGCGGTACCACCCAGGACGTGGTGGTAGCTCGGGACTTGTCCCGACAGCTGATGCGGAACTTGCACTGTAGTCAGAGCGACAGGGCAAGCGGAGACTTCCTAGGTGAGAGGTGGGCCTGGTCCCTGGTCGTGGTCCGCGAGATAACTAGTCGGAGCGACAGGAACCCTGTTCGTCTCTGCAAGCTACTAAAACACACCTAACGGATTTGGGTATTTGATCTGAGTTGGCCACTGGCCTATACGCACTACCACCACGTGGGATAATGGTTTAATGGGGCCCTCTACGTCATATGTATCAGCCGAAAGCTCTTCAGATGTCACAACTCAGAGATGCGGGCTGATTGCTGGGGTGGGCTGGTTACGTCACTTGTGTATACAGTATCGCGCCTGGGCCCCGGCCAGTCTCGCAACGTGCAGGAGTGCAAAGGGCGATGGGCCCAAGACCCCTTCGCATTTAGGATTTAGACCGGCGTGTTGACCTCTCTGCTGAGCCTAGGTAGGACTGCGTCATGTCGATTACCCGAGGCCGGGCATTACCCAGCAAGTGTGTCCGGCCAGATGTAATCGAGCGTGTTGGGTAATAGTAGTGCACCCCTGCAGGGAAGTGATCTATTCGAATAGCCGTGTCCACGGTAACAGGACGCTCGGAGTTGTATCCCGATCTGCTACAACTATAAATGGATATTGTTACAATGTTAAACTGTTACTACTGCTCTCGGGATCACTTTCTCGCAGGGTAGTCGAGGAAGGATCCCAGGGCATTACTACTATATGATTGATGATATATATATTACTTGTTCAACTCTCTTCTGATGCTGCAAGAATTGCTTCAAGATGCTAGTCTTCGATAGGCTAGGCTTTTCCCCCTCTGTTCCGGCATTTTTGCAGTTTAGTCCAAAGATATAGCCCCATTCCTTTGATGCCGATGCATAAGTAGTATAGTTCTGATGTCAGTCTTGCGAGTACTTTGGATGAGTACTCACGGTTGCTTTGCTATTCTTTTCCCCCTTACCCGATTGCTGCGACCAGATGACGGATTCCAGGAGTCAGCTGCTACCGCCGACGACTGCTACTACACTTCCGGTGGAGCCTACTACTACGTGGAGACCGACGACCATGAGTAGATTCGGAGGCTCCCAGGCAGGAGGCCTGCGCCTTTTCGATCAGTGTCGTTGTTATGCTAGCCTTCTTAAGGCAAACTTGTCTCCCTTTTATGTCTGTACTTAGATATTATGTTCGCTTCCGCTAACACTTGCTCGTGAGCTATGTATTCGAGCCCTCGAGGCCCCTGGCTTGTAATATAAAGCTTGTATGACTTTCATTTGTGTTTAGAGTTGTGTTGTGATATCTTCAAGTGAGTCCTTACGCTTGATTGTGTGCATTTGCGTGTATGATTAGTGCACGATCGAGCAGGGGCGTCACAAGTTGGTATCAGAGGCAATTGCCTGTAGGAAGCCCCTTTCCAACTCCTTGGCCGAAGTTGAGTCTAGTCGTTGAAAAACTATTTTACTAACATTGTTGTGTGGCTTACGGGCCCACATCTCAATTGGATGGGAGTAGGATTTTTTATTCCGCACCTTTACTCTGGGACTCGGATCTCTCTTCTTTTCGGGTTAAAAGTTTTACTAACTCTAACTCTAGGATCTCGTAACCACTTTCTCCCGGAGAGCCCCTCATTCCAGATGGTCGCTTGATTCACCAGAAGACTCTGAAGAAACTCTTCGATGTTTTCCTGAGGCCCTTGTGCCCACTGTCTTTGCAATTCTCTACCACCGATCAATCCTTATGGATAACTACCTACACTCACCATTCATATAATTATTTCCCCGTTGCTCTTGTTATTACAAGATGCCCCGAAACACTCTCCGATGTTCCGAGAATTCTTTGTGTCCACTGCCTTGCAGCTCCGTGTCGCATGTTTACACCTACGAATAATTCCTCAAATTTAACGGGAATTTGGTCATTCCCAGTTGTTCATGTGTTTCATAAAATACTTCGTATTGCTATCCGATCTTTCGATAATCTTCTGCAGCCTATTGCT
Source organism: Elymus sibiricus (assembly GCA_039707655.1). Lineage (NCBI taxonomy): Eukaryota > Viridiplantae > Streptophyta > Magnoliopsida > Poales > Poaceae > Elymus > Elymus sibiricus. The sequence continues at coordinate 9,505,109 of CM077674.1, read as the reverse complement.
CTTGGAATTCTTGCCTACCTGCATTATGGTTAATTCTTCGTTGACATCCTTTGTCATCATCAATCCATTTCTAGAATTCATCCTTACGGCTCAGATATCATTTTGAACATGAGCTGGTTCTCGGCAAATCAAACCTTGATTGATTGTTCATCTAATTCTATTCAACTTACTCATCTTTCGATCAGAGCGTCTGCTTCTGATCCCCCGATTTGGAAATCATAATTCCTTTGTAATTAAGCTTCGAATTATTAAGTTACTTATAATCCGATGCTTTTACATTCTTTCTTCTTCCGGTTGAGTACCGATGCTCACCTCAGCTTCGTTGTGGACCGCCAGACCCTTTGCTGGATTATTATCCGACAGTGTCCTTCATATTCAAAAATCTTGTGAGTTCTCCTCTGATACAAGCTGCCTTTGCGAATTGTATCCTCTGCTTTTGTCGTCGGTACTCTGTTTCAAGATGGTATACGTTGCTTCTATAAGTGTGTTGTATAGATTCGTAAAATGTCCCGATGGGTTGAATATATGCTTTTATTATCCGTGTGAGCCCAGTAATCATTATGGGTCATACTCCACTGCTGTTACGCCAGATAAATTCTCAACGCTACAACTTTAGCGAAAACGAGAAGTGACTGAAAGGTTAAGCATTGAAGAAGTGGGAGTCGACCTTGAACTCTGTGTTCATGCCCATGGAAACGATGTAGACCGTCACGGAAGCTTCGTGCAACATATTTATTAATTTGTATAACTCTTCCGGTATCATTAAATTTGATCCACTGCTGTTATGGTTCCAACCATGCTGTCCTTATTTGATATATCTGAAAGGAATCCATTTCCGTGCCTCGTCTATTTTTCGACAAGGTTAAAATATCTGCTGCCCGCAGCTCAACGATTCAGATCGGTTTCTATTATGTTCCATCCTTGAATATTACCCTATGGTATCTCGAAGAAATCATGCCATTGCACTACATCTTATGAATTATTGAGGAAGTAATACATTTCCTTGTCTTAGTCATTCCACGGGTTCTGGGTTGTTGTCAACCGAGAACATCGATTAGTGATTCGTATCCGCACTGTAATTCAATAACCTTAGTAAATTTGTTGCTGGGAAATTTAAACTCAATCGTGTCATTCCTAGACTACCGCCTACATCCTTATCACGCTACCTTTGACCGTGCTACCTCGTCCTTCTTTGGTGCACGAATTCTTCAGACCGTGAGCAAGGCTTACGTTGAGTTTTCAACATCATTTTGTTGTCTTGAAAAATAACCCCGATTCCGAGCTAGCATCTTAGCTGCCGTTCCCATAACCTTCCACTTCGTCTTTCCCTTGCTTGATGCCGTCGCCGTTTGATTGCATCCTCTTGAAACCTCTTGACATAATGTGTCGTGATCATCGTCAACATTTTGGCTTCTTCCAAGTGTCAATTGAATTCATGATGAGAAATACCATCCTTGCCCCTCGATAATTTGTATTATCATCGACAACATCCTTGCTTTTCCTTCCAGCACAGACTTGGTCATGTTTTGGACTATACCTTAAGTTCCTTGCTATCTTGAAAATGTTCCATGTGTTTTCTTGTGATCTTCAAACCCAGCCCTTGCTTAAAACATTAGGTCATTGCTACCCTGTAGCATGATTGTGGTACTCCTAGTATCAACAAGAACATTGGAAGCGTAATGCTAAATGATTCTTGATCTGTTATCCAAACACCGTTGTATGGGTAAACATCATGATTCCTCTTGCCCCTTTTACCTAAAAGGATATGCCCTTGCTGACTTGTCTTGGATATCATGCTCTGTTTGTTCATGCGAAGGATATATAGCAAATACCTATGTATAAATACATTTTCCTTTCCATTGGTCTGTTTAATCAGATAAACACATTTTCCATTCCATTGGTTTGTTTAACCTTCCTTAGGGTCTATATGATCTAAGCAGTAATATTTCCCTGCTTATGTAAACACCTCGGTGTACAACTCTGTCTGAAAAACCATGTTACTATTGTTGTTAACATTCCGGTAACCATCGATGGACGAGAACTTTGCCTATTGGTCCGCCTCGTATTAACGAGCAGGAAAAGGATTCTCTTCGTCCCCCGCCCTTGGTACCGACGTTGTTGCCAACATAGCTGACAAACTATCCTCTGACATGCCTTGCTATCGTGACCGTACAAAATGTCACCGCCCTTCCTACTCTTAATCCACCCTTACCACAGTTCCACAGCACCGAAACCTGACTCTCCTGTACATCCCTGTTTCCAAAGTTATTCCTCATGCTTGGCTTCATACGTAATTCACGAGCCGCCTTTCGAGAGATGATCTATTCTAGTATCAGACGCAATATTTTTTGTTGCTCTGAACCTGTTTCACACTCTGTTTCAGGCATCGAACGATTGTCTATCCACCTGAAACTCCTTATTGTACCTTCTTACTTTGCTCTTGATGTTTTTCTTGATTTTCAATTCGAGAGATACTTTCTGCCACATTCTCTAAGTTATCAACCAGATAATCGACCCTACAAAGGTCCGTTCTTCCGAAGTTACCCCCTTATCCTTTTTGTAAGTACGATAAAGGTCCCGAAGGAAGGATGACGACTTCATCATGATGACCTGAAGTAGAGAAATGAAGACATCAACGAAAAGGATCAACTTCTTCGTGAAGGGCAACAAGAACAAGGAAATTCGTTGGAATTCCGTAACCAGACCTTCTCCCCCTACTCTACCTCTTAATTCTCGGGACGAGAATTTCTTTAAGTGGAGGAGAGTTGTGACATCCCCAGATTACTAAACCCTAATCATGCTAATTAGTCATGACAAGTCATCATCATTAAACCCTAGCAAAAACAATTTAGAAATAATACAAATTCAAATTAAAAATTCAAATGCAAGTCAAATTAATATTTCTTCAAACTGCAAAACTAAAGTGTTCATAATTTTGCAAATAATCCCAAAGTAATTATAAAAATAAAATCAACATTAATTGAATTAGTTAAATGACTCTAACATCATGAAACAGCACCAAAACAGCACCATTTAAACCCATTATATTTAAATAAAATTCAAATGAAAACATATGGACCCCAAACCTTTTTATGGCAGTGCTAGATATTGCACTGTATTTATGTGGCTAAGTCACATATTTTATAAAAGTCAATTTGTGGCCGGCGGCTGAACGCCGTTTTGGCTGGCGTGGCCGGTTAGTTTAGGGCTAATTACGCGCTTAGTTTAGCTAATACTCACCGACAGCCAGGCCCCATGTAGTTTAATTAGGACTAATATAAATGATTTAGTTAATTAATAAACTGACATGTGGGGCCCGTAGCACTGTTGATTTGGATAAGAGGTGCACAGTTAGCTGCTGACTGGACCCCCTGGCCCACCAGTCAGCCTCTGCTGACTGGGAGTTGACCCAGTCAACCTGCTGACTGGGCACCTCCAGTCTATGACAGGTGGGTCCCCCTGGGCCCATTGACCAGTCAACGTTGACCCAGTCAACTGCTGACTGGGCAGTTGACTGGGCCCACCTGTCAGCCACTATGTGCTCTGGCTGTGTACACACACTGGGTACCCGTAGCAATTTGTATTTAATATTTTTCGAAATAAAAATAATCCAGAAAATCAAGAAAATGTTTAAAACTTTGGAAATTCATATAAAATAAACCGTAACTCGGATGAAAATAATTTATATATGAAAAATGATCAGAAAAATATGACGAATCCGATTATGCCACCCACATACCTGTCACACCCCTCTAACATACTGAACATGGAACCGTCCCCTCCGGTTTAATATACCGATAATCACCCGGAGCTGGGAGAACACTCCCGGATAATTTCCCGCTCCGACTAACCTACGTAGTGCTGCATTAGAACACCCCTAGCACTGCATATTGACATTTCATGCATCCCCGTTGCATTGTTTGCCGTGTATTTATTGTTTCTTCCCCCTCCTTCTCTCCCGATAGACCCCGAGACTGCCGCCGACGCAGCTGAGTACGACTACGCTCCAGACGAGCAGCCTTCAGACGACCAGCCCCTCTCAGCTGAGCTTCCAGGCAAGCAAAACCCCCTTGATCATCCAGATATCGCCTACTCTTTCTCTCTATTGCTTGCATTAGAATTGCTTCTGTTGTTGTTCCGATAGCTCCTAATCTGATGCACAGCCTGATTATCGTCGCCTACTACTGATACCCTACCTGCTATCCTATGATGCCTAGTTAGGAATGCTATGTTTCATCAGCTGGCCCTTCACCCTTGTCCGTTGGCCAGGCTTGTTATCGGGCCGTGATCACTCTGGGTGATGATCACGGAACTGTTTACATTACTGCAATACTTTAAATTGTTAAAGTCGGGCCGGCTCCAAGAGTGCCCGCGAGGTGATGAAACAAGATGGGTTGAACCCAAGGGTACCCGCGAGAGAGTCCTGTGACGGCTGGTTGTTAGCGGTACCACCCAGGATGTGGTGGTAGCTCGGGACTTGTCCCGACAGCCGACGCGGAACTTGCACTGTAGTCGGAGTGACAGGGCAGGCGGAGACTACCTAGGTGAGAGGTGGGCCTGGTCCCTGGTCGTGGTCCGCGAGATAACTAGTCGGAGCGACAGGAACCCTGTTCGTCTCTGTGAGCTACTAAAACACACCTAACGGATTTGGGTATTTGATCTGAGTTGGCTACTGGCCTATACGCACTACCACCACGTGGGATAATGGTTTAATGGGGCCCTCTACGTCGTATGTATCAGCCGAAAGCTCTTCAGATGTCACAGCTCAGAGATGCGGGCTGATTGCTGGGGTGGGCTGATTACGTCACTTGTGTATACAGTGTTGCGCCTGTGCCCCGGCCAGTCTCGCAACATGCAGGAGTGCAAAGGGCGATGGGCCCAAGACCCCTTCGCATTTAGGATTTAGACCGGCGTGTTGACCTCTCTGCTGAGCCTAGGCAGGACTGCGTCGTGTTGATTACCCGAGGCCGGGCATTACCCAGCAAGTGTGTCCGGCCAGATGTAATTGAGCGTGTTGGGTAACAGTAGTGCACCCCTGCAGGGAAGTGATCTATTCGAATAGCCGTGTCCACGGTAACAGGATGCTCAGAGTTGTATCCCGATCTGCTACAACTACAAATGGATACTGTTACTACTGCTCTCGGGATCACTTTCTCGCAGGGTAGTCGAGGAAGGATCCCAGGGCATTACTACTATAAGATTGATGATATATATATTACTTGTTCTACTCTCTTCTGATGCTGCAAGAATTGCTTCAAGATGGTAGTCTTCGATAGGCTAGGCTTTTCCCCCTCTGTTCTGGCATTTCTGCAGTTTAGTCCAAAGATATAGCCCCATTCCTCTGATATCGATGCATAAGTAGTATAGTTCTGATGTCAGTCTTGCAAGTACTTTGGATGAGTACTCACGGTTGCTTTGCTATTCTTTCCCCCCTTACCCAATTGCTGCGACCAGATGATGGATTCCAGGAGTTAGCTGCTACCGCCGACGACTGCTACTACACTTCCGGTGGAGCCTACTACTACGTGGAGACCGACGACCATGAGTAGATTCGGAGGCTCCCAGGCAGGATTCCTGCGCCTTTTCGATCAGTGTCGTTGTTATGCTAGCCTTCTTAAGGCAAACTTGTTTCCCTTTTATGTCTGTACTCAGATATTATGTTCGCTTCCGCTAACACTTGCTCGCGAGCTATGTATTCGAGCCCTCGAGGCCCCTGGCTTGTAATATAAAGCGTTTAGGACTTTTATTTGTGTTTAGAGTTGTGTTGTGATATCTTCAAGTGAGTCCTTACGCTTGATCGTGTGAATTTGCGTGTATGATTAGTGCACGATCGAGCAGGGGCGTCACAACACTCATGGCAAGAAACTGGGTTTAACGGTTTTTGGATGCACAAGTAGTATCTCTGCTTAGTATGAATTTTTGGCTAGCAAAAGATCCTAAGCAAGCACCACATGTTAGAGGATCCATAACAATATAACATCTATGCAAATATACCCAAACATAACTCATTACGTTGTCTTCCTTGTCCAACTTCAACTAATTTGCTCAAGTTTGAAAATGGTATTCACAATCATAAAAGATGTCCAAGATAACATATTTATATGTGAAAGTTCTCTTCCTTATACTAATCATTCATGAATTGCTTGTATGACCAATATTGTGATTGTCAAGCTTCAATAGATTTCACTTTCTAAACCCAATGTGAAACTACTACGAGACATGATACAAGCATATGAAGCACATATAAGTTCAACTTTAGGATATTCAATTTATTCAACAATTTACTCATAGGATATAAGTGAAGAACAAGAGTAAATGACAAACTACTCCAAAAAGATATAAGTGAAGATCAAAGAGTAGTTTAGTAAATAGGTAGCTATGTGAGGACTCTCTCTCATTTAAGATTTCAGATCTTGATAATTTTATTCAAACAGCAAACAAAATGAAAATAAAAGGACACTCCAAGAATAGCACATATCATGTGAACAAGTAAAAATTTAGGCTAACCGATAGGTGTTGATGAAGAAAGGTGGACGCCAACCGGGGCATCCCCAAGCTTATATTAGTTGCTTGAGACTTCTTGGAATGTTATCTTGGGGTGCCTTGGGCATCCCCAAGCTTGAGCTCTTGTGTCTCCATAATTCCTCTCATATCATGGCTTCTCCTAAATCTTAAAAACTTCATCCACACAAAACTCAACAAGAACTCGTGAGATAAGTTAGTATAAATCAACTCAAAACCTTAACATTCTCTACTGTAGCAAATCATTAAATTATAATTAAACATTGCATACTAAATGCCTCTTTATATTTAATACTCCTATCCACAAATAGAAACATTAAACACGCAAACATATGCAAACAATGCAACTATAATAGCAATCTACCAAAACAAAAACAGTCTGTAAAGGGGGATTGAAAATTCATACTTCCCTAACTCCAAAAATTCTGAAAAATTACCACATGACAGAGAACTCATGCATGCTTACTGTGTAAAAATTTCAAATTTTTATCATGTTCTGACTATTCAGGAATATTCTGGACATAACAGAAAACTTTCTGTTTTCAAACAGCAACACATAAACTCGCAAACTGAGCATGGTAAAGGCTATACTTGGAATTTTATTGAAATAAAAGATACAAAACATTATTATTGATAGCAGCAAGCAAATCTCAACAAAAGAAAATGACGCTCCAAGCAAAACACATATCATGTGATGAATAAAAATATAGCTCCGAGTGAGGTTACCGATAGTTTTGAAGACGAAAGAGGGGATGCCTTCCGGGGCATCCCCAAGCTTAGACGCTTGAGTATTCATTGAATATTACCTTGGGGTGCCTTGGGCATCCCCAAGCTTAGGGTCTTGCCACTCCTTATTCTCCTCATATTGATATCTCACCCAAAACATGAAAACTTCAATCACACAAAACTTAACAGAACTTGTGAGATAGGTTAGTATGATAAAAATAAATCATCCACTTAGGTACTGTCAAGATAAGATTTATAATTGTTCTCACATAATTCTTACTCTATTCTATCATTTCCAAAATTTATATTACTCAATATAAGTTATGGAAATACTAAAACAAGCAAACTATGCACCGAAAACAGAATCTGTCAAAAACAGAACAGCATGTAATGAGCGATTTAAAAACTATACTTCTGTACCTCCAAAAATTCTGAAAAATTAGGACAACGTAAACAATTTGTAACTCAATACTATGTAAAAATTTCAGAATTTTCTCACGCTCTAGTACAGAATAGAAATTCCAGCACTGGACGCAAAAGTTTCTGTTTTTGCACATAATCGAATCAACAAGTATCCACACTATCCCAAAGGATTTACTTGGCACATTATTGAAAGAAAACATATGAAACATGATTACTACAGTAGCTTAATCATGTGGACACACAAAAACAGTAGGTATAAATATGGGGTTGTCTCCCAACTAGCACTTTTCTTTAATGCCTTTCTAGCTAGCCATGATGATTTCAATGATGCTCGCATAAAAGTAAAGAATTGAAACACAAAGAGAGCATTATTGGGGCCCCTGTGGGGGGCAGGCGCGCCCAGGTGGCTCGTGGGGCCCCTGTGGCTCTTCTGCTGCTTCCCCGAAGCTTCCTGGGTCCATTTCCTTCAAGAAAATATCGTCAAAAAGTTTCGCTGCATTTGGACTTCATTTGACATGGATTTTCTGGAAAACCAAAAACAAGCAGAAAACAGCAACTGGCGCTGGGCACTAGGTTAATATGTTAGTCCACAAAAATCATATAAAAGCCATATAAAAGTGCACCAAAATCATATAAAACTATAATAAACATGGCATGAATACTTCGTAAATTATAGATACGTTGGAGACGTATCACGCGACGGTGAAGATTACCTCAAAAAAGGCTTAAAATTTGTAGGCACGTGCTTGAGAACAAAACACAATACTCTAGAAAAAGTTTTCTCCAAAAAGGACATCCGATAACTCGTTCATGGAAAAGATGAATTCGGGTCAGATTCGTCTTCGCACAGAAAACATATCCGAAAATTGATACAGTCCACGGACGTTTCCCGGAGTTTGAATGGTCGGATCGAGCTGAAATTTTGAGGGGTGATCGACATAGGAATTCCACAGCCGATGAACTGTTAGATCTTCCAAAAGAGGTCCGAGCTAGCCGCTGGAACCCTCGTCCCAAACTCGTCCAGATTCCTGTCCAAATTCGACAGTGCGCCAGTATATCAGAGATTGCCGAAGATTCCTCCATCGGAACAAGGCGAAATTTTACAGGATTGTTCTAGGCTCAATTCCGCACAATTCCACCGAAGCAATCGTCAAAGCGACGCTCGAGGAGGCGGGGATGGTGCACACAAATCTGCTGTCCAGAAAAAACTGCACGATCGCACGAGGGCAATGTTGACGTTGAGCTGCCGAGCTTCATGAACGATTCTTCCATGATCTCGGTTGAGATTTGAGTTTGATGATGATGTAGAAACCCGCCCGATCTTGACGAGCCAGCGACGAAGATGCCACCGTTGACGATGAAGTTCGGTCCCGACGCGTAGATCGCGGTGGAGCCGATCTGAATTCCCATCGCATTGCGGCGACTACCCAGAAGGCTCTCAACGAAAGCATCAATGTCGGTTCTAAATCCGGCATATCTCGTAGTAGGGGTCCTAATCTAGGTGTCTTGAAGCGATGGTAACATGGACATAGGATTTTACCCAGGTTCGGGTTCTCTCGTAGAGATAATACCCTACGTCCTGCTTTTGATTGTATTCATATGGGGTATAGTACAGAGTACATGTATCTACCACGAGATTGTTTTAATGAATGTGAGATTGTCTATTGACTAGCCTGGCCTCTGTTTATATAATGTACCGGAGTCCTAGGATGACAGGAGTCCTTGTCTTGTGCGCCAAGTCTTGTGGAATCTCTCTTGTATTCATCATGGGCTGCCTGAAGTGACCCATTAGTGAACCGCCATGGGGGTCCTCGGCCCGACCCACCTGGTCGGGAGACGACGTGGTGAGTACCCCCTAGTCCAGGACACCATCACTTTGCTAAAAGTAGGGCATATTGACTACCAGAATTTTTAGGAAACGTAAATGAATTGATGTTTCATTGAAACATTGGCAATCATATTAAGTCCTGCAAATCAACCAACAAGGTTTGTACATCGAGCGGAACCAATATTTTGTGTACGGGTACATCTAACAACATGTAAGTACTTTGTGTGGCATTTCATCGAACACGTTACATTCCTTGCAATAGACAAACGTGTATGGATTTGAAAAATGGGTGGCAATATACCTAGGAGGAGACCAGGCTTCTTGTGACAGCGGCAACGGAGGAGAGGGGTCGGCGACGGTGTTGGAGGAGACGCGAATAGTTGCGACGGCGGCGACGGTAGAGAGGGGCCGACACACGGAGATGCCGCAAGGGATAACTACGGCGGCACGCAGTGGCGGCGGTGGAGGAGGAGGGATGGTGCTGGAGAGGAAGGACCACAACAGCGGCAACGGATGCGAGTAAGTAGGGCCGGGAACAATGGGGGCACGCGGCGACGGCGGGCGATTGCGGAGGCCAGATCCGGAGTGGGCGAAAGGAGGGAGAGATGCGTATGTGCGGTTTAAAATTCAAAATTTTTGCTATGGTAGCGTAACTGTTTTTGGGATGTGGCGGGCATTGCGAAACCCACACTTTTTCCATTACTTCTAATTTCTAGACCATTTGAACTTCAAACTTGGTGGTCAACTATTTTCGAGGAATTATCTGATTTTCCGGCGACTAAAAGGGGCAAAACGCTCTTCGATAAGAAATACCGCGCAAATGAGTTCGAAAAGTGATGAAACTTTGCATGGCGTCTTCATCTCCCCCATGTAGGGTGTGCTAGAAATTTGAGAGCATTACGGAAAAACTTGATGAATCTATTGGGCAAAACGGACACTCTCCACCAAAGTGTCAGGGTTTCGAACGGAAACCGCCGCCTGCCGCACAAAACTCCATCTTTTTAAAACTTTTTAACTTCAAACTTTTTCAATGATTAATGCACACCATCCAAAGCGACATACTCAAATTTGGTCACTTTCCAAGTTGGTGGTGTGCTATTTTCGAGGCATTATCTTATTTTCCTGCGACTAAAAGGGGCAAAACGCTCTTCGGTAAGAAATACCGCACAACCAAGTTTTGAAAGTGATGAGAATTTGCATGTTGTATTCATCTTCCCCATGTAGGGTGTGCTAGAAATTTAAGAGCATTACGCAAAAAATTGATGCACCTACTGTACAAAACGGACACTCTCCCCGAAGTGTCAGGGTTTCAAATGGAAACCGCCGCCTACAGCACAGAAATCCATTTTTTTAATATCTTGAACTTCAAACTTTTTATAGAATTAATGCACACCATCTAAAGCGACATGCTCAAATTTGGCCACTTTTCGAGTTGGGAGTCTGCTATTTTGAGGCATTGCCTGATTTTCCGGCCAGTAAAAGGTGCAATACGCTCTTTGGTAAGAATTTTCTGTGTGTAATACACACATTTAGAAGCCCCGTGCACAATTTTGAGACTATTTTGGGTTTACAAAATTTGATTTTGATGAATTTTTCAGACTTAACATATTTGTGGCAGGTTTTCGCTAATGGCCCGCCACTGCAAACTCTTGGAAACTTTGAAAAGAATGGCACGGTTGACCAAATAATGTTGTGGCGGGCACTTTTACGGCCCGCCACTCATGCATAAAATAGCACTGGCGGGCCCTTCATTCTTGCCCGCCGTTCATATGCTTGGCCCGCGCACAAATTAGGAAGGGTTTAGTAGTGGCGTGTGGTAAAGCATGCCCGCCACTGGTGCGCCACACAACAGTGGCGGGCCCTCCGTACTTTACCACCACTACTATATTTGGCCTGAGAGAAAATTTGGAAGAGTTTACGTGTGATGAGTTTTAGTTTCCGCCCGCCACTGGTGTGCTAACCCCAGTGGAGGGAACATAACTTCACCCACCACTGTTATTTTTCCAAAATAGCTGTGGCGGGTTTCTGGGCACGCTCGCCACTAATTTGAGGTGCCTATAAGCCTTTTCCCAGTAGTGGAGGCCCTAGCGTCCGAAGAGACGGGGTGCCCTGCAGCGGCTATCATGGGCACGCGCAGTGGCGAATCCAGGATAAAAATGGAGGGTGGGCCAAAGTTAATGACGGGAAAATTAAATGTCATTTTAAATAACAAACCATTATCTCATAATCTTTTTTGAGAACAAACCCCCTCCCCCACCGTCGGGACGCCGGCCCCAACCACCTCGACCTCGCCTCCGGCTTCCCCTGCCCCGGCGCGAGCACCTCGATTACGCCGGTAAGTGAGATCCCTGCTTTTCTTTTCTTTTTAAGTTCATAGGCACATATTTGTTAGAATTGCTACACATCGAAATTTTAGAGTAAATTTAGTTGTAGTTTTAAAATTGTGAGTTGTTTTGGAGATGTATTTGACGAAATGTGGTTGAAATTGTGGTTGAATTTTTTGGAGATGCACATATTTGGTTGTGCATTGTTAGCTGGATCGATATGTATCTTATTGCAGTAATGTATACGGTTGCCAATGTTTTGGTAGAATGTTGATTAATTTCCGTTTTGTCAAATTTTTGGCAACCAATATGTCCTATTTTTAGCAAAGGTCATGCCGAAATTTTGTATTTTTTATTATGAATTAAGTATATGTCCTATTTGTTTGTAGATGTCGGAACGAGAGGACGAAGTGGGCTCTTCTTCGACATATTCGGGCAACGGCGAACCGGCATTTACGGACGTGCAGGAACACGAAGATTGTGATGATGATCTTCTTGAGGAGTCGATAAATCCGAATGAATGCTATGTGAGAGGCAATGGCTACCAAGATATTCCTGGTGAGGAAAGTAATCCTGATAAGGAGGCTAATACTGATGAAGATAATACGGAGGAGTATTCTCCTGAGGAGGAAGAGGTGGAGGCGGGGGATGCTCCAAAATCCAAGAAGCAGCGGAAACCCAGGCGCCAAAATACTATCGGCACTAACAGGCTAGTGGTCACTCGAGTTAATTCCACTGGTGAGCCTGTTAGTCCGCGGAAGGCCTCGGCTCACTACGGCAACGCCCTAGGCGTAATCCTTCGAGAAGTCTGCTTCATCAACGAGTCCAATATAAGGGATGTTGGCAAAGATAATCTGTGAGAACTCCTCATAAGAAGAGTGCATGCAAGATTCAAGTTTCCTGACGAGTATGACAACCTATTGTACCCAAAGAATCAGGTAAACAACCATGCAATCCATAAGTTCTCCAAGAATTTGAGTTCTTGGAAATCTGCCGCAAGAAAGGAGCTTAATGTAGATTACTCCGAGATCCAGAAGAAGTGGCCTACCATTAGTGAAGAGGACCCAGTAGTGCAGACCCAAACATCCTGGGGGAAGGACAAGAGATCAAGGACATTAAGTAACCACACCCTCGGAAGCCGTGGTTTTGTTGGGAAGAAGCTGGTGTGCTACAAGCTGGACGCTGTACTTGCATCAAAGGGCATCCCAAACCAATTCGAGCAATTCAAAGACCCCCTCGAATATGCCAATGTCAGGGGCCGGTACCATTATCATTATAAGTCAGGGGAATTTTCCGCGGATCACCAAATGAAAAAACTCAAAGAAGAACTGGAAAAGCAGCGTGAAGCACAGAGCTCGCAAGGGTCCACGGCCAGATGGAACACTCCTCTTATCCGATCGATCAACTTGACCCTCGGCAAGCACCCGTTAAACCCTCCGGCGGGTGGGCGTGTGAACGGCGCCGGATGCGGTGCCAAATGGGACTATCATTATCCCGTAGACCGCAAGCTGCAACGGCAGAGAAGGAGAGCCTACAAGCAGAGCATCGAAGAGAAGATAATGGCAGCCACAGCCGCAGCCACTGCCGACATCGAAGCACGCATCAACACACAAATCCAAGCCCATGCCCAAGCCATGATGCCTTCAATAATCGAGAGCGTGAAGCAATGGATCAAAAACGACGAAGTAGGAAACCTTGTCATCCAAACATCGCCCAAGGATAGCAGCAATTCTGTCTCTTTCATTGGCAACCCGTCGCCAATGACAGCTCTGGACGTTCTTACGGAAGACACCTCGCGCATTATCTTAGCCTATGTGAATGGAGAGCTGATTAAAGTTGCAATCGGCTCGATCATCCGCCCCAAAGATACCATCATGCACAGAGTGTAGATGCCTGAGGGGGTCTTCAAAGTCGAGTTTGTCTTTTGTCTTACCTGATTACGAAGATATTCCTCCTCTGATACAACCTCCATGTGCGGATAGCCAGCTGACCCTTGGACAATGCTTATGTTGGCCAATGCAGTGGCCGAAGACTCAAATTCAGCTAGGAAACGTCCAAATCCCAACCAGCTCGCAGCAGATGAACAATGGAAAGACATGTGTACGAGGACCATCTCCTATGTGTCAGAGTCAACCTGAAGGTCGTAGCAACAACAATTTGGTGCATCACGGTGAGGACCAACAACAAGTAACGGCTAATGATGAACTTGTCAATCGATACTTCTTCGTTGACGAATATCAGAAATCAGCTACCATGTGCAATCTTGATGGACCTGTGCCTGCTGATCCTGTCGAAGAATTCTCTGTGCCTGTTGATCGTGTCGAAGCATTCTCTATGCCTCCTCCTCATGTCGAAGCATTCTCTATGCCTCCTCCTAAACAAGAACGTGGTGTTCCTTTCTAGAAGAGTCTGTTCAACGATGACTTCATGCCACCAGACACACAAGCGCCACCACCCAGGGGAGCATTGCTTAGTCCAAACACACTCAATGCAACGGTCGCAAATGCATTGCCGGATGCTGATACGTCTCCAATGTATCTATAATTTATGAAGTATTCATGCCATATATATATATGAATTCCCTATGGTTTTGGTGCACTTTTATATGATTTAAATGAAACTAACCCGGACTGACGTTGCTTTTAGCCGAACTACTGTGGTGTTGTTTTTTGTGCAGAAATAAAAGTTCTCCAAATGCCCTAAAAATTTACGGTGATTTTTTATGGACCAAAAGAGACCCCCGAAGCTCAAGAGGTGGACCAGACGAAGTCCAGGGAGGCCACAAGCTCGTGGGGCGCGCCCACCCCCCAGGGGGTGGTGTGCGAGCTTGTGGCTCCCTCGCGAAGCTTCCTGGCGTGAAACCGATGCTAAAAAATCCTATAAATATAGAAACCCCCAAAAAGAAACCTAGATGAGAAGTTCCGCCGCCACAAGCCTCTGTATCCACGAAAACTCAATCGGGACCCTGTTCCGGCACCCTGCCGGAGGCGGAAATCATCACCGGAGGCCATCTTCATCATCCCGGTGGTCTCCATGACGAGGAGGGAGTAGTTCACCATCAGGGCTGAGGGTATGTACCAGTAGCTATGTGTTTGATCCCACCTCTCTTCATCATCAACTATCGGTTAGTCTCGATTGAACCTAAGTTTTTACTTGTTCACGTGATGTGTGCTATACTTGGTGTGTCCTTTTATTTTTGTTTTGTTTGCTGCTTGAATAAAATATTTAGATCTGAATGTTCTAAATGAGAGAGAGTCCTCACATAGCTACTTAATTATTTGACTGCTCATTGATCTTCACTTATATCTTTTGGAGTAGTTTTTCATTCATTCTTGTGCTTCACTTATAAATTGTTGAATGAATTGAATATCATAAATCTCAAATTATCCATGTTCCAATTGCTTAGTAGTACATTCACATTGGGTTAGAAAGTAGCATCTATTGAAGTTTGACAATCACAATATTGGTCATACAAGCAATTCATGAATAATTAGTATAAGGAAGAGAAATTTCACATACAAATATATTATCTTGGACATCTTCTATGATTGTGAAATACCCATTAATTATTTTCAAACTTGATAAAATAAGTTGATGTTGGACAAGGAAGACAACGTAATGAGTTATGTTTGGGTATATTTGCAAAGAAGTTATATTGTTATGGATCCTCCAACATGTGGTGCTTGTTTATAATATTTTGCTAGCCAAAATTTCTGTACTAAGCGGGAATACTGCTTGTGCATCCAAAATCCTTGAGCCAAGTTTCTTCCATGAGTGTCCAACATACCTACCTATATATGGTATTTCATTGCCATTCCAAGTAAATTTGCATGTGCCATCTCTAAAATCTTCAAATGAACATCTGTTTTGTGTACCCGAACTGCTCATGGAGCGACGGGGTGGTCAATATCTTCCATGTTAAGAGAGTTATTCTCACGACAAATGTTTATTCACTTATCATTGCACGTGAGAGGCTGGTAAAGGGATGCCCAGTCCCACTAAGCAAAAACAAAGAAAATAAAACAAACTCCCCCGGAAAGTTGATTGTTTAGAGGGCACCCACGAATTCGGCTAGCCATGGCTTGTGTTTGATTGGTGGAGGGGGAGTAAACCTTTACTTTTATGCATGGGAACCGCCAATAATGAGTTTAGCATGGAAGATATTGAAATCCTTTGTCGTGACGTTGTCAGGAAAAGTACACCGCTCAAATGAAATTATCTCTGTTTTAAGCAATGAGCTCTCGCACATAAGCAAATCCCTGCTTCCCTCTGCGAAGGGCCTATTGATACGTCTCCAACGTATCTATAATTTTTGATTGTTCCATGCTATTATATTATCAATCTTGGATGTTTTTATATACATTTACTGCCATTATATATCATTTTTTTGGGACTAACCTATTAACTTAGTGCCCAGTGCCAGTTGTTGTTTTTCTGCCTATTTTTGTTTTACAGAATATCAATATCAAACGAAGTCCAAATGCCACGAAACTTTTTGGAGATTTTTTTCTGGACATATACAACACCAGAAGCTTCGGGAGAGGGCCAGAAGACCCAGGAGGTGGCCATGAGCCACCAGGGCGCGCCTGGGGGGGCAGGCGCGCCCTGGTGCCTCGTGGGCCCACCTGAGCTCCGTTTGACCTAATTTCACCTGAGATCCGATGAATTGTGAGTTTATGATCAGTTATCCATGAATATTATTTGAGTCTTTTCTGATCTCTTTTATGCATGATTATTATAGCCTCGTATTTCTTCTCCGACCTATTGATTTGGTTTGGCCAACTAGATTGATTTATCTTGCCATGGGAAGAGGTGCTTTGTAATGGGTTCGATCTTTAGGTGCTCAATCCCAGTGACAGAAAGGGACATGACATGTATGTATCGTTTCTATTAAGGGTAAAAAGATGGGGTTTATTCATGCGTGAGTTTATCTTGTCTACATCATGTCATCTTGCTTAAGGCGTTACTCCATTCTTTATGGACTTAATACACTAGATGCATGCTGGATAGCGGTCGATGTGTGGAGTAATAGTAGTAGATGCAGGCAGGAGTCGGTCTACCTGTCTCGGACGTGATGCCTATATACATGATCATTGCCTTGGATATCGTTATGATTATTTGCTTTTCTATTAATTGCCCAACAGTAATTTGTTTACCCACCGTATGCTATTTTCTTGAGAGAAGCCTCTAGTGAAAACTATAGCCCCGGGGTCTATCTAAATCATATACTAAAACCCTAAAAATACTTGCTGCACTTTTTCTTTATTTATTTTATTTTGTATTTTTGTTTCAATCTATCTATCTATCACATACAATTTAATCTTGCAACTTACCGCCGAGCGATTGACAACCCCTTGTTTGCGTTGGGTGCAAGGATTTGTTGTTTTGTGTGCAGGTGCTTCTAACGAGGTGTTGCGTGATTCTCCTACTGGATTGATAACCTTGGTTTCATAACTGAGGGAAATACTTATCTCTACTGTACTGCATCTCCCTTCCTCTTCAGGGAATTACCAACGCAGCTCACAAGTAGCAGGAAGAATTTCTGGCACCTTTGCCGGGGAGACATCATCAACATCTATCAAGTACCTACGCATAAAACTCTCATCTCCTTGCATTTACTTTATTTGCATTTGCCTCTCATTTTCATCTCCCCCACTTCTAATTTTTTTTTACAATAATACAAAAATATTTTCCATTTGCCTTTTTCTTGTTTGCTTGTTTTGCCTGCTTGTTATCTTGTTTGCGTAGCCACGATGTCTCAAGAAAATACAAAATTGTGTGATTTTTCGAATACTAATAATAATGATTTTATTAGTACTCCAATTGCTCCTCCCACCGCTAGTGCGGAGACTTGTGATATTAAGGCCGCTTCGCTAAATCTTGTTATGAAAGAAGAATTTTCTGGTAGTCCTAATGAAGATGTTGCATCCCATCTTAACACTTTCGTAGAATTGCGAGATATGCAAAAGAAAAAAGATGTGGATAATGATATTGTGAAATTAAAATTATTCCCATTCTCATTACGGGATGGTGCAAAAATTTGGTTCTCATCTTTACCATGAAATAGTATCGATTCTTGGGATAGGTGTAAAGATGCTTTTAGTACCAAGTATTTTCCCCCCGCAAAAATTATTTCTCTTAGAAATCAAATCATGAATTTTAAGCAACTTGATCATGAACATGTTGCCCAATATTGGGAGAGGATAAAATTAATGATAAGAAATTGCCCTACTCATGGCTTAAATTTGTGGATGATCATACAAAAAATTTATGCGGGATTAAATTTCGTCTCTAGAAATCTTTTGGATTCCGCCGCGGGAGGTACTTTTATGGAAATTACTTTGGGAGAAGCTACTAAATTGCTTGATAATATTATGGCAAATTATTCACAATGGCATACTGAAAGAGTTCCTACTAGTAAAAAAGTGAATTCTGTTGAAGAAATTAATACTTTGAGTGATAAAGTTGATGCGCTTATGAAATTGGTTGCTAGCGAAAATAATCTTATTGATCCTAATGATGTGCCTTTATCCACTTTGATTGAGCAAAATAATGACCCCGTAGATGTGAATTTTGTCTCACGAAACAATTTTAATAATAATGCTGATAGAGATAATTTCAACGCTAGACCGTTTCCTGGAAATTCCTCTAATAATTATGGCAATCCCTATAGTAATTCTTATAATAATAATAATAATAGGATGCCCTCTGATCTTGAAAGTAATATTAAAGAATTTATTGATGCTTAAAAGGTTTTCAACACTACGATAGAAGAAAAATTGAGTAAACTTGATGATATGTCGAGGAGCATTGATAGAATTATTCATGATGTGGAAAATCTTAAGACTAAAATTTTGCCACCCTGTAACATCCCCAGATCTTAACCCTGTCATTAATCTAATTAATTAGCCATGTCATCATGATCATCCTAAATAAATTGCATTTAGAGGATAATCCAACTCCAAATTCAAATTTAAAATAAAGTTAAAATTAAAAGTTATCCAAACAGTAGAATAAAAATGTTCATAATATTGCATATAATCTCAGAGCAATTATAAAAATAAAATCAGCATTATTTAAATTCCCAAATTGATCATAACAACCAAAAACAGTAGCTAAAACAATTCATTTAATGCATTTCCATTTGACCAAAATTTAAACAAAGTCCAACACCCACCAAACTTTTTGTGGCATTGTCTAATAATGCAAGGTTAAATAAGTGGCTAGTTACATATTTTACAAAACTCATTTAGTGGCTCCAAATAATCCAAGACAGAAAAATAAAAAGGGAAAAGAGAAAAGAAACAAAAGAAAAAGAAAAAGTCTACCTGTGCACTTACCGGCCCAACCGCTAGGTCCAGCCCACCTCCCTCGTCTCCCTCACCTGCTCCCCTCCTCGGTGTCGCCTCCGCCGCATCCGGCGCGCGCTCCGCCGCCCTCGTCCCGCCACGGCGCTGGAGTAGGTTGGAGGAGGGGATAAGACCCCGCAACCGTCCCCCTGCCAACCCTAGACCCCTTCCCATCGTCTCTCTCACTCTCTCCCGCGCATGCCCGAGCGCCACCATCGCCACCGTCGCCGTCCGACGCAGCCACCGCACCTCCCTCGTTCTTCTGTCATGTCCACGTGCTCCGCAACGACCTCATCGACCTCCGCACCGAGCCACGCAACCAGAAGAGCCCCGACAATGACGCCAGCGCCATTCCCCTCGCCGGAATCCACCTCGTCCGTCGCCTCGATCCGCATCATCCCGACTGCCTCCGGCTCCCCCGAGTCCTCCTGTGACATCGCTGTGAGCTTCCGGTCCCGTACGACCTTTTTCCTCACTTCTTCGCGCCCCGTAGCCTCTAGTTGGTCGAACGCCGCCCGTAACCGCCGCCGGCCGGCTTTGGTCCGG
Source organism: Elymus sibiricus (assembly GCA_039707655.1). NCBI lineage: Eukaryota > Viridiplantae > Streptophyta > Magnoliopsida > Poales > Poaceae > Elymus > Elymus sibiricus. The sequence goes on along the minus strand of CM077674.1, from coordinate 9,485,391 downwards.
CCACCTTGGCGCCAACGGCCGCCACCATCGGATGCGCGTGAGCGCCAGGATCCCGTAGTTGCTAGTCGCACTCGTTTTGAACCACGACAGCGTGATTCCGGCGTAGTCCCGTGCCGCGCCGCCGCGCTCCGGCTATCGCCGGCGGGAACGCCCACGCGCGCGCGCTCTTTTTTTAAGCCGGCTATAAGTGCCGCTGACGTGGCACTAATTAGCCACTAACCCCACTGATACCCCAATGACAACTGGGCCCCAGGCTACTAACTAAATCAGTTAGGTTTTAACTAAAAACTGTTAGTTAAACCGGTGTTATGACACGTGGGTCCCGCTGACCCTTTGACTGGTCAACGTAGACCCAGTCAACTGCTGAGTCAGCGGCTGACCAGGCCCACCTGTCAGCCCCTCTGATGCATCTCTGGTGCACTGCACCGGGTGCACCCAACATTTCTGTTTACTGTTTAAATTCGAATTAAATAAATCCAGTAAATTTCAGAATATTGCTAAAACTTCGGAAATTCGTCGAAATTAATCCGTAACTCGGATCAAAAAGTTTTCTACATGAAAGTTGCTCAGAAAAATCCCACGAATATGATCGTGCCATCTGTTTTCATGTCGGGACCCTCTACGTACGAGAACCCGCAACCTTTCGTCTGTTTCCGGTAGATGAATAGTGCATACATACTGGTTAATAATTCCAACTTAAATCCTAAATAACTAAAACGGTTTAGAGATGCATTAGGACTCCCCTGCACTGCGTATTACCATGTCATTCTTTGTGATTGCTTTTGTTGCCGTGTATTTATTGTTTCTTCCCCCTCTTCTCTTCCGTTAGACACCGAGACCGACGCCGCCCCGCAGGACTGCTACACTGTCGACGACCCCTCTTTTGCCGCAGAGCAACCAGGCAAGCAAACCCCCTTGAACATGCCTATATCACCTATTCTTTCTCCCTCCTGCTTGCATTAGAATTTGGTACTGCATTTGTTTGATCCTATTCTGATGCATAGCCTGTTTTTGTAAACTGCTTTTTGATACTTTACCTGATATCCTAAATGCTTAGTATAGGTTGGCAGTAAACCATCTATGGCCCCTCCACCTTGTCCTAGTTGCCCCGCTTAGTTACCAGTGCCCCGGTCGATGTGATCGACGGGCTGAGACCAGCACATCACTGCACACACACCCCCTAAGTTGTTCGACTCCACAGAGTTATCCTCGAGTGCCGAGGGTGATACCTCTTATCTCACCCCTGATGTGCCTCTGTGGTACAGCTAGTCGGTTGTGGGATACGGGGGTGATTCCTCTTCCACCACCTCCGATGAAGTTTCTGTCGTGCAACCCCTCAAGTGTGAATCCATCGAGGGTGATTCCTCCGGGCTCACCTTGAGGGTAGCATCGAGTGGGAATCCATCGAGGGTGATTCCTCGGATTACCCTCTTGATGTTACGGACACACGGTTACCTTTAACTGTTGCCCCCTTGTACTGCTATGGCGGGACTGAAGGGACAGGCGGTACCACCCCGGTAGAGGTGGACCTGAGTTCCCGACAGTCCCTTGTGAAGTCGGGTTGACCTGGAAGGCACCCGTGAGATAATTACGAGGCGCGGCCGGGCAGGCAGAGACCGCCCTAGAGAGGGATGGGCCCGACCCTTGTTGCACTTCCTCGAGACGGGGCGACAGGAGTACTGATCGTCACCGTGAACTCCTAATAACGCGCTTAACGGATTTGGGTATTGATCTGAGTTGGCCACTGGCCTATACGCACTACCACTACGCGGGATAATGGTTTAATGGGGCCCTCTGCACCGTATGTATCAGCCAAAAGCTCTGTCAGACGTCCAGTTCAGCATTGTGGTCGGGCCGGGTCGGCGCCATCCATGACAGAGGTGGTGCCTGGATCGCCCTGCTCGCAACGACCCGGAGTGCAAGGAGGGATGGGCCCAAGAACCCTAAGTACTTAGGATGTAGACCGGCGGGGACCTCTCTGCTAAGCTCTAGGTAGGGCTGCGGTGTGTCGATCAACCGAGGCCGGGCATGACCCAGAAAAGTGTGTCCGGCCAGAGTTAATCGAGCGTGTTGGGTAACAGTAGTGCACCCCTGCAGGGAAGATTATATATTTGAATAGCCGTGTCCACGGTAACAGGACGCTCAGTGTTGTATCCCGATCTACTACTACTGGAACTGGATACTTTTAATTAATTGGAAGCTCCGGGATCGCTTTCTCGCAGGGAGTCAAGGAAGGATCTCTAGGATTTGACTCAACATGCTTGTTACTTTATGTTATGCTACTAATCTGCACTCTTCTAATGCTGCAAGATGCTAAAGATGCTAGTCTTTGATAGGCTAGGCTTTCCCCTCTAATCTGGCATTTCTGCGGTCTAGTCCACAGATACAGCCATTCCCTTTGATACCGTTGCATACTTAGCATAGATCTGATGTAAGTCTTGCGAGTACTTTGGATGAGTACTCACGGTTGCTTTGCTTCCCTTTTCCCCATACCCGATTGCTGCTACCAGATGATGGAGCCCCAGAGTCAGCCGCCCAGTCGACGACTACTACTACACTTCTGGTGGAGCCTACTACTACATGGAGACCGTCGACAACCAGGAGTAGTTTAGGAGGCTCCCAGGCAGGAGGCCTTGCCTCTTTCGATCAGAGCCGCTGTTTGTTTTCGCCTTCTTAAGGCACCTTTGTTTAACTTTGTGTCTATACTCAGATACTGTTGTTGCTTCCGCTAATGCTTGTATGACATCGAGCTTATGTATTCGAGCCCTCGAGGCCCCTAGATTGTAATATAAAGCTTGTATGACTTTTATTTATGCAGAGTTGTGTTGTGATATCTGCAAGTGAGACCCTAGGCTTGATCGTGTGCATTTGCGTGTATGATTAGCGCACGATCGGGCTGGGGGCGTCACACACCCAAAATTGATATTAGTGAATCAATTAAAGCTTTATATGTCCCCATGGATGAGAGTAAGAAAAGAACCGCCATGCTAAAAGCTAAACGAGAATTTTTAGAAAAAGCGATTCCTCCTGGTTTTTATCGTAGTAATGATGAAGATATTAAAATGATTAGTGTTTCATCTATTGATTCTTTGTTTAGCAATATAAAACTTGATGAAAAGGGGACTGAAGAAGAGTCAACTTTAGCTAGTAGGCGTCCCCATAATTCGGAGGGTGAAAATCTTGATAAGAAAATTGATAAAAGTGGGTTTGGAGAGGTAAAAACTTTAACTAGTGATGTGCCCACTCTTTTGGATTACAAAGATTTTAATTATGATAGTTGTTCTTTGATTGAGTGCATTTCTTTATTACAATCCATGCTAAATTCACCCAATGCTTATGAGCAAAATAAGGCTTTTACTAAACACATCGTAGAGGCAATGATGAAAGCGTTAGAAGAAAAGCTAGAACTAGAAATTTCAATTCCTAGAAAATTATATGATGAATGGGAACCCACCATTAAAGTTAAAATTAAAAATTATGAGTGCAATGCTTTATGTGATTTGGGTGCTAGCGTTTCCACAATTCCAAAATCTCTATGTGATGTGCTAGGCTTTACTAATATAGATGAATGTTCTCTTAATTTGCATCTTGCGGATTCCACTATTAAAAAGCCTTTGGGTAGAATTAATGATGTTCTTATTCTTGCAAATAGGAACTATGTGCCCGTTGATTTTATAGTACTTGACATTGAATGCAATCCTTCTTGCCCCATAATACTTGGTAGACCGTTCTTACGAACCATAGGTGCCATTATTGACATGAAAGAAGGGAATATAAAATTTCAATTTTTATTAAAAAAGGGTATAGAGCATTTCCCTAGGAATAAAATTAAAGCACCATATGAAACCATAATGAGGGCCACTTATGGAATTAACTTGAAGGATGACAATACTTGAAACTATGCATTATGCCTAGCTAGGGGCATAAAACAATAGCGCTTGTTGGGACGCAACCCAATGAATAAAATAAATTTTTACTTTTTGTTTCTTTTATGGTGTGTTTTCATATTTATGCTACTGTTATGATTGAGTTTTTGTGCTTTTAATTAGTATTTGTGCCAAGTAAAACCTTTGGGATGATTTGGAAGATAGTATAATTGATGCTGTTTGGAAAACAAAAAGTTTTGCGTCCAGTGCTGGAATTTTGGTTCTGTACTGGGCATCAGAAAAATCTGAAATTTTTACACAGCATTGGTATATGAATTTCCCACGTTTTCCTAATTTTTCAGAATTTTTGGAGTTACAGAAGTATGGCTTTTAAATAGGTTGCTACAGACTGTTCTGTTTTTGACAGTTTCTATTTTTGATGCACTTCTTGCTTGTTTTGATGGAACTATGGATTGTATCGGGGGGTATAAGCCATGGAGAAGTTAGAATAGTAGGTATAATGCAAAAATAAAATATGAATGGGTTTGCAACAGTACCTAAAGTAGTGATTTAGTTTGTTATACTAACGGATCTCACGAAGGTTTTGTTGAGTTTTGTGTGATTGAAGTTTTCAAGTTTTGGGTGAGATCACGATGGATGAAGGAATAAGGAGTGGCAAGAGCCTAAGCTTGGGGATGACCGAGGCACCCCAAGGTAATATTCAAGGAAGACTCAAGCGTCTAAGCTTGGGGATGCCCCGGAAGGCATCCCCTCTTTCTTCTACCAACCATCGGTAATTTTACTGGGAGCTATATTTTTATTCGTCACATGATATGTGTTTTGCTTGGAGCGCCTTGTATTATATGAGTCTTTGCTTTGTTTGCTTTTTAGTTTGTCACAATCATCCTTGCTGAACACACCTATTTTGAGAGAGCCGCACGTTATCATGATTTGTTAGAATACTCTATGTGCTTCACTTAAATTTTTTTGAGCTAGGCAGTTGCTCTAGTGCTTCACTTAAATCTTTTTGAGCACGGCGGTGGCTAAATTTTGAAGAAATAAACTCTCATGCTTCACTTATATTATTTTTAGAGTTGATAAGATTAAAATTTTGAAGAAATATTTGCACTCTCATGCTTCACTTATATCTTTTTGAGAGTTGATAAAAGTAATGGTAATTTGCACAAGATATGAATTTGGTCCCAAAGTGATGAATATCCAAGAGGGATATAAATAAAAACTTTCATACAGATCATTGGATATGATAAGTGTGATTCTTTGCAATAGTTTTGCGATATGGAGATGATAATATATGAGTCATGTTAGTGAGAAATTGTGATTTAGTAAAAATATTCGTGTTAAGGTTTGTGATTCCCTATGCATGCACGTTAAGTCAATAGTTATGCAACGAAATTATATCCTACTTATGGTGCATTATTCGGTGTTAGTTATGTTCAATGCATGTTTATGACCGTTTTCGCTTTTTGGTTGGTCGCTTCTCAATCTATTTGCTAGCCTTCATTTGTACTAAGCGGAAATACTGCTTGTGCATCCAAACTCTTTAAACCCAAGTTTTGCCAGATGAGTCCACCATACCTACCTATATGCGGTATTTCCATGCCGTTCCAAGTAAATTTGTGTGTGCCAACTCTAAATTTCAAAATAATTTTTCTGTTTTGTGTGCCCGTACCGCTCATGAGGTGGAAGGGGGTTGCCAATATTTTCCATGCTGGGTGGGTTATTCTCACGATGAGTGTTTATTCACTTGTCATTGCACGAGAGTGTGGCAGGTAATAGGGATGCCCAGTCCCGAAATGTGAAATGAAATGAAATGAAAAATCTTATATGATCATAATAATAAATTCCTTGGAAAGTGTTGGTATGGAGGGCACCCGTGGATACGGCTAGCCATGGATTGTGAAAGAATGGTGGAAAAGGAATAAACTTTATTTTCTGTTTGGAAACCGCCTATAATGTATCTAGCATGGAAGATATTGGGAATTATCGTTCGTTTTCATTGACAGGAAAAGCATGCCTCTCAAAATATTTTTATCTCTCTAATTTCAGCTTTGAGCTCTGGCACATTAGCAAATCTCCGCTTCCCTCTGCGAAGGGCCTATCTATTTACTTTATGCAATTTTTATTTTTATTTTGAGTCTCCATCTTCTCTTATAAAGCACCAACTAGAGGGCACTATTGTCATACTTGTGCATTGTGTGTAGCTAATATTTGAGTGTGTTTCATGAATGGATCAATGATTGAGCATAATGGGCTAGGAATAACTTTCTTTAGCGTTGATATTTTGAAAGACATGGTTGCTTGTTAGCATGCTTGAGTATTTATATCTTCATGTCAAACTATAGACTATTGGTTTGAATCATTCAAGTCCAATGTCCATGCTACAAAAGAAAAGAATATGTGATGAATATGATAGGCAACATTCCACATCAGAAATTCTGTTTTTATCATTTACCTACTCGAGGACGAGCAGGAATTAAGCTTGGGGACGTTGATACGTCTCCAACGTATCTATAATTTTTGATTGTTCCATGCTATTATATTTTCAATCTTGAATGTTTTTATATACATTTACAGCCATTATATATCATTTTTTGGGACTAACCTATCAACTTAGTGCCCAGTGCCAATTGTTGTTTTTCTGCCTGTTTTTGTTTTACAGAATATCAATATCAAACGAAGTCCAAATGCCACGAAACTTTTTGCAGATTTTTTTCTGGACATATACAACACTAGAAGCTTCGGGAGAGGGCCAGAAGACCCAGGAGGTGGCCACGAGCCACCAGGGCACGCCTGGGGGGGCAGGCGTGCCCTGGTGCCTCATGGGCCCACCTGAGCTCCGTTTGACCTAATTCCACCTCTATAAATACCCATAAATCAGGAAACCAACAGAGGAGTCCAGAAAATACTTTTTCTGCCGTCGCAAGCTTCTGTTCTCGAGAGATCCCATCTGGGGTCCTTTTCCGGTACTCCGCCGGAGGGGGAATCGATCACGGAGGGGCTCTACATCAACCTTGCTGCCCTTCCAATGATGCGTGAGTAGTTTACCACAGACCTTCGGGTCCATAGTTAGTAGCTAGATGGCTTGTTCTCTCCTTTAGATCTTCAATACAATTTCTCCTTGATGTTCTTGGAGTTCTATCCGATGTAATCACTTTTTGCGGTGTGTTTGTTGGGATCCGATGAATTGTGAGTTTATGATCAGTTTATCCATGAATATTATTTGAGTCTTTTCTGATCTCTTTTATGCATGATTATTATAGCCTCGTATTTCTTCTCCGACCTATTGATTTGGTTTGGCCAACTAGATTGATTTATCTTGCCATGGGAAGAGGTGCTTTGTAATGGGTTCGATCTTTAGGTGCTCAATCCCAGTGACAGAAAGGGACATGACATGTATGTATCGTTTCTATTAAGGGTAAAAAGATGGGGTTTATTCATGCGTGAGTTTATCTTGTCTACATCATGTCATCTTGCTTAAGGCGTTACTCCATTCTTTATGGACTTAATACACTAGATGCATGCTGGATAGTGGTCGATGTGTGGAGTAATAGTAGTAGATGCAAGCAAGAGTCGGTCTACTTGTCTCGGACGTGATGCCTATATACATGATCATTGCTTTGGATATCGTCATGATTATTTGCTTTTCTATCAATTGCCCAATAGTAATTTGTTTACCCACCGTATGCTATTTTCTTGAGAGAAGCCTCTAGTGAAAACTGTGGCCCCCGGGTCTATCTAAATCATATACTAAAACCCTAAAAATACTTGCTGCACTTTTTCTTTATTTAGTTTATTTTGTATTTTTGTTTCTATCTATCTATCTATCACATACAATTTAATCTTGCAACTTACCGCCGAGGGATTGACAACCCCTTGTTTGTGTTGGGTGCAAGGAATTGTTGTTTTGTGTGCAGGTGTTGCTAACGAGGTGTTGCGTGATTCTCCTACTGGATTGATAACCTTGGTTTCATAACTGAGGGAAATACTTATCTCTACTGTACTGCATCACCCTTCCTCTTCAGGGAATTACCAACGCAGCTCACAAGTAGCACATATCTATTTACTTTTCATGTTGAGTCAACTTCTTATTCCAACCTCAATTATTCTCCACTTGGCAAGCATCATATAGTGGGGAAAGATCCAGACACATATATCCAGTCAAATATATTTGATCATGAATTATTATTGTTGACAATTATCTCTATGATAAATAAGTTGGGAGGCGAAATATTAAGCCCCTATCTTCCTCTGTGTTCAATGGATGCTATTTGTTCTAAAAAAATATGCTTTGAGTAGTAGCAATCATAGAAGACTATATGATAATTGAGTATGTGAAGCTCTTACTTAGACTTTTCTGAATTGTAATTGTTTGATGACTAAAAGCATAGGTTGTTAAGTTTCAACAGAATACATTGTTTGAACCATAACATGTGAATTGATTGCTACCTTATCATGATGAGTTTTATGAGAAAGAGTTGTTGTTTATGATGCTAGAAAAAGTGATTGAAATTATCATTGATCAAACTTATGCACTATGCTGGCATTCACACTTCATAAATTATTTCTTTTATCATTTACCTACTCGAGGACGAGCAGGAATTAAGTTTGGGGATGCTGATACGTCTCCAACATATCTATAATTTATGAAGTATTCATGCCATATTTATATGAATTCCCTATGGTTTTGGTGCACTTTTATATGATTTAAATGGAACTAACCCGGACTGACACTGTTTTCAGTAGAACTACGATGGTGTTGTTTTTTGTGCAGAATTAAAAGTTCTCCAAATGCCCTGAAAATTTACGGTGATTTTTTATGGACCAGAAGAGACCCCCGAAGCCCAAGAGGAGGACCAGACGAAGTCCAGGGAGGCCACAAGATCGTGGGGCGCGCCCACACCCCAGGGGGTGGTGTGCGAGCTTGTGGCTCCCGCGCGAAGCTTCCTGGCGTGAAACCGACGCTGAAAAATCCTATAAATATAGAAACCCCCAAAAAGAAACCTAGATGAGAAGTTCCGCCACCGCAAGCCTCTGTATCCACGAAAACTCAATCGGGACCCTATTCCGACACCCTACCGGAGGGGGAAATCATCACCGGAGGCCATCTTCATCATCCCGGTGGTCTCCATGATGAGGAGGGAGTAGTTCACCCTCAGGGCTGAGGGTATGTACCACTGTTCAAAAAATCTTCCGATTCAGCGATTTATAATCCGATTTATTGCTACTCAGGGGGTGACCGATAAGATTATGCCTTATCTTCACCGTTTATCGTTTGGGCCGGTTTATCGCTCTGACAATCGATTTATAGGGAATCTACCAATAAATCGAGCCTATTCCTAGCACTATGTTTGCAGAAACTATGTTTATTTGTGTTTTGAGGACCTTGTTATGCAATATGTACTATTGCCCTAGTTTGTTTGTCATTATACGAGGATTCAAAGGCTAGGAATCAAGGTAACACTTCTGACAAATAATTTTTTGGTGTTGAATATAGCATATTTTAGTGTTGGGAACCTGAGACTTGCAAAAAATGACCGATTAATAGTCGACCGATAAAATCGATTAATCGGCCGATTTCCGATTAATCTCTAATCCCCAGCTGACCGAGACGCTAACGATAAGCGATATCCTCAACATTGGTACCAGTAGCTATGTGTTTGATCTCCCTCTCTATCTCGTGTTCTTGATATGGCACGATCTTGATGTACCGTGAGCTTTGTTAATATAGATGAATCATATGGAGTTGTTCCCTCTCTATCATGTTGTGATGAATTGAGTTTTCCCTTTGAAGTTTCGTTATTGGATTGAATCTTTTAGACTTGAGAACACTTGATATATGTCTTGCATATGGATATCCGTGGTGCCAATGGGATATTCAATTGAGTCACTTGATGTATGTTTTGGTGATCAACTCGCGGATTTCCGAGGTGATATTGGGGTAATCTATGCATAGGGGTTGGCACACGTTTTCGTCTTACTTTCTCCGATAGAAACTTTGGGGCACTCTTTGAAGTTCTTTGTGTTGGATTGAATATTATGAATCTGAAATTGTTTGATGCATGTCGTATAATCAACTCATGGATACTTGTGGTGACATTGGAGTATCTAGGTGACATTAGGGTTGGTTGATGTGTATCTTAAGGTGTTGTTCTAGTACGAACTCTTGGGCTGTTTGTGGCACTTATAGGGATGGCTCAATAGATTGATCAGAAAGGATAACTTTGAGGTGGTTTCGTACCCTACAACAATTTCTTCCTATGTTCTCCGCTATTAGTAACTTTGGAGTGAATTCTTTGTCGCACGTTGAGGGGTTGTCATATGATTCAACTGTGTTAGCATTGTTGAGAGATTGCACTAGTGAAAGTATGAACCCTAGGCCTTGTTTTCAAGCATTGCAATACCTTTTTACTCACTTTTGCTCTTTGTTACCTTGCTGTTTTTATTATTTCAGATTACAAAAACCTATATCTACTATCCATACTACACTTGTATCACCATCTCTTCGCCAAACTAGTGCACCTATACAATTTACCATTGTATTGGGTGTGTTGGGGACACAAGATATTTCTTGTATTTGATTGCAGGGTTGTTTGAGAGAGACCATCTTCATCCTACGCCTCCCACGGATTGATAAACCTTAGGTCATCCACTTGAGGGAAAGTTGCTACTGTCCTACAAAACTCTGCGCTTGGAGGCCCAACAGAGTCTACAAGAAGAAAGGTTGCGTTGTAGACATCAGACGCCAGCCAGCCTAATAACCTAGAACGCAAGAAGAGAAGGCGACCAGGTAATAAGAAGGCGGCAAATGCCAGCCAGCCACCGGTTCAGAAACCTAAACAAGTTCGCCGTGTTGCATGGCTGACTTACCATTCCCCGGGTGAACCCATCCTTCAGAAGGAGCTGTGCGATCTTCTGCAGACAGAATTGAGGCTTCTGCATGACACAATCCTCTGTAGGGATAAGTACCCATTGACTCAAGGAGGTGGATTTCGCCCCATTTTTTCAGTGATGGTGCCACCGAATCTTGGTTTGTGCGACATTTTCCCTGCAGACAAGTTCTATGTGCCATTTAAAGACATTTTCAACCTGTTCCACCTACAAAAGCTTGGTTCTTCCTTAATACGCCTATGGGCAATCAATACCGCCTACACTGCCAAATGTGAGCTCAACAGGGCTGTCGCGGTAGCGGACCCCTACCTCATGCACGAGACCAACGTCAATCTCCCTGATCGCCGTCAAGCTATCAAGAAGTATCTAACGGAGTTCATGCTTGCCAACATGGACAAAGATTCCCTTCTCGTGCCCTACTATCCGAAGTAAGTCATTCGGTACTATACTTTCGTACAATCACGTTCTCTGGTTGCACGTAAAAACATTATAACTCCAGGATAATTGCTCTTCTCAACTATTTACGCAGAGAACATTGTGTCCTCATCGTTATTACCCCGAAGTTTGCCGAAACTTATTTCTTGGATTTGACGAGGAAAGTGAAGAAAGACTACAGAGGCATCAAGAAGGTTATGGATGATGCACTCGTCGAGTATACCAGCCAGGAAGGAGTGATCAGAGATGGATATCGCAAGTTTGACAAATTTAAAGTGGTACGCTTCGGCCACAAAACTGAGTTTTGTTGCATGCAGCAGCCAGAAAACAATGACCAAGACGGCTACTACGTCGTCCACCAAATGGAGGAGTACATACGGGAGGGAGAACGCCTAAAAAAGAACTCTGACGTCATCGCATGGGGGATGAGAATGGAGGAAATTAGCCCGGGAAATAGCAGAGATGAGTTCAGACGCATCCAGCTGAAGTTTGCTACCATCCTCAACAAGGATGTCATCCACCGTGCCGGGGTTTTCAACGGCGGCGCTCCTACCGGCCCGGAGGAGATAAGAGATCGTATTCAGAAGCAGGGTCTCGATGCTAACGGTCCGGTGGCTCTTGCAGATCCGTCGAAGAAATACGTTAATGATCCTTATTATATGATATAATAGGATAGTGCAGCTTGCTATGCTGTTGGTTCTAAACACTACTCGATCCGCTACATGTCGTTCTGTCGACTTATCGTACTTTCAAACTTGCCTAGCTATCTTAATTAGTTAAGTGCTATGTTACATAATTATCATGGATGTCTTTTAATTAACATTACATGTTTACTTATTCGGTCTAAATATATTTGATAGTATAAAACGCTGCCACGGCACCGTTTTTCGGCCGCCGTGGCAGCGGTTTTCCAATGCTTTACAAGTAATTAACGGCGTGAGGAGGAGAGACAACGCCTCCAATGTTTCCCCATGTTTATGACGTTGGATAAATTACTCACGCCGTAGTTATATATCATAATTCCGTCGTACCACTATATCCAACGCAAAAGGTATAAAAAATACAGCTGCGTACGCTCCAACGCCACCACTATATTTTAACAATGGCGCCATATTGGTGGCGTCGGCCTCCTACGCCAGCAAGGCACTTTTTGGCATGCCATAGCTAGGCTTTTTGGCACGCCATAGCTAGGCTTTTCACCTGAGCTCGGGTGAACTACATAAAAAAAATAAAAACAAATCAAAAAGTTCCTTTTTTTTGTGTGAAACTTTCAAAAATGTTTTCATAGCATGCAAAAATTCATCACCAGATGACAACCGTGTAAAATGTGGCAAAAAAAATCAATGCTCCAAAATGCATTTGAAAATAACGTTTTGGAGCACCGATTCTGTTTTTTGCCACATTTTCCACGAATGTCATATGGTGATGAAATTTTACAAGCTATGAAAACATTTATCAAAGTTTCACACAAGAAATATTTGGATTTTTTTGATTTTTTTTCAATTTGTTTTGATTTTACTGTTCACCCAAGCTCATGTGAGCTCCGGATCAGAACAACTGCGTCCGCATTATACTAGCTACTTTGATATCGACTCAATGTATCGTGTTATCTTGGTGATGTTTAAAGAAGCTCTTCTTGGTCCTTCTCGACCCAATTTCAGTTAAAAAAATGAAAGCACGTTAGTTAATCAAGATGGGGCAGGGGGTTTCCTCTAACAAATGAACTACTCTGCATTTACTAAAGGCAAGTGTATACAGCATAAGGAGTACGCTTGTTTTTTTTGCGAGGAATGAGTATGCTCCTTCTGTTGAATAATGAGTATGATCCTTCACCCTCGTATATAAAAGCATATATTTGTTCAAACAACCAACACAAGGAAAAATCTAAAATCATTTCGAAGTCATTTGAATCACATGGAGCCTAAATAGCTGGCTTGCCATACTCTTAAGAGGACATTTTTTTGAGCAACTACTCTTCAGAGGATATGGACGAAGCAGAAAGTGCACTTGGGAGATGGGCTCAGGGAGCCCATTATTTTTTTGCAGCAGAAATAGTATTTCTACACCTAAAAAAATCTAAAAAAATATACACATAAGCATATATTTGTAGTATACACATATAACATTTCATTAAAACTAGTTTGGTGTCCTGCGCATTTGCACGGCTTGTTCTTCGTGAATCTCATATGGTTGATTACTAACATTTTATATTTTTTGTGATACTAATAAAACATGGCCTTATTCTGACAAAAAAGAGGGCACCAAATTCTCCATGACATTAAAAGTCCAGAATATCGAAATGGCAGAACCTTAGCTTACACACGCTTTTATAAATTCATCTTGTTAAGGGCCATCCTAATTCGCCACAAACCATGTGATATATGGACTTCAGGCATCAAAAGATCTCTTCATATACAAAAGTATCTGATTGGCTATGAAGGCAGAAAAAATTTATTGCATTTGATGCTCAAGGCTCTACAACTCACAAATTGTTTCTTTGTTAGCGACTCATAAACTCATACGATCAAAATCTTGCGAGATTTATTTTTCTAGCCAGTAAATGATCATATTTTTTAAAAAACATTACAATACTAAAATAAATGCTTATGTATTTGTGACGTCCCCGACTTAATCATGCACTAATCATACACGCAAATGCACACGATCAAGCCTAAGGACTCACTTGGAGATATCACAACACAACTCTAAACACAAATAAAAGTCATACAAGCTTTATATATATTACAAGCCAGGGGCCTCGAGGGCTCGAATACATAAGCTTGATGTCATACAAGCATCAGCGGAAGCATTAGATATCTGAGTACAGACATAAAAGTAAAACAGATAAGCCTTAAGAAGGCGGGGCAAAACAACGACACTGGATCGAAAGGCGCAGGCCTCCTGCCTGGGTGCCTCCTATCTACTCCTGGTCGTCGGAGGGCTCCTCGTAGTAGTAGTATCCGCCAGAGGGGTAGTAGTAGTAGTCGTCGGCTGGCGCAACTGGCTCCTGGGCTCCGTCATCTTGTCGCATCAATTGGGTATAGGGAAAAAGGGGAAGCAAATCAACCGTGAGTACTCATCCAAAGTACTCAGCAAGACTTACATCAGAACTATTCTACTTATGCATTAGTTCCAAAGGAAGGGCTGTATATGTGGGCTGGACTGCAGAATGCCAGAATAGAGAGAAAGGCCTAGCCTATCGAAGACTAGCATATTCAGGGTCTTGCAGCATAAGAAGAGTGCAGATTAGTACATAAGTATAGTAGTAACAACAAGTATCACAGTAGCCTCGCCCAGAGATCCTTCCTCGACTCCCTGCGAGAAAGCGATCCCGGAGCCACATATTAACCCAGTTCTAGTTGTAGTAGATCGGGATATTTTCCGAGCGTCCTGTTACCGTGGACACGGCTATTCGAATAGATATACTTCCCTGTAGGGGTGCACCAACTTACCCAACACGCTCGATTAACTCTGGTCGGACACACTTGCTCGGTCCATGCCCGCCCTCGGCTGATCGACATGTCGTAGCCCTACCTAGGCTCAACAGAGAGGCCAGCACGCCGGTCTACATCCTAAGTGCGAAGGGGTCTTGGGCCCATCGCCCTTTGCACTCCTGCGCGCTGCGTGGGCGGCCGGGAGCAGACCTAGCCCCCTTAATACAAGCGCGGGCGTTCCCAGTCCAACCCGGCGCGCGCCGCTCAATCGCTGACGTCTGAAGAGCTTCGGCTGATACATACGACGCCGAGTACCCATATTATTCCCACGTGCTGGTTCGTGCGAAAAGGCCAGAGGCCTACTCAGATTACATATCCTTACCCATTAGTGCGTTGGGAGCGCGCGGTGACAAGCAGAGACTCACGATCATGTGACCCCGTCACCCCGTCTCGTGGACTTACGGCAAGGGCTAAGAATGCCCGGCCGTGCCACATAATTATCTCGCGGGTACCCTCACGGTCAACCCGACTCCACATCACTCGCGGGCACCCCTCGGGGCCTACCCGACTTTAATCAGTATCAGTAGTAAAGTCAAAGTATCCGTGTGTCCATACATCAAGAAGGAATCCGAGGAATCACCCTTGTTGGATTCCCTCTAAATGTATCTGTCAAGATGAACCCGAAGGAATCACCCTCGATGGATTCACACTTGAGGAGTTGCACGACAGAAGCTTTATCGGAGGTGGTGAAAGAGGAATCACCCTCGGTAACCCACAACCGACTAACTATACCACAGAGGCCATATCAGGAGTGGGATAAGAGGTACCACCCTCGGCACTCGATGGTAGCTCTGCAGAGTCGTACAACTTAGGGGTGTGTGGTGTTGTGCTGGTCTCAGCCCGTCGATCACATCGAATAGGGCACTGATAACTAAGCGGGGCAACTAAGAACAAGGAAGAGGGGCCACAGATGGTTTGGTAACCAACGTACACTAAGCATTTAGGATATCAGGTAAAGTATCAAAGAGCAGTTTACAAAAATAGGCTATGCATCAGAATAGGATCAATCAATAGCAGTAGCAAATTCTAATGCAAGCAGGAGGGAGAAAGAATAGGTGATATAGACATGCGTCAAGGGGGGTTGCTTGCCTGGGAGCTTTGCCGGAAAAGAAGGGGCCACGTCAGTGTCGGGATCTAC
Source organism: Elymus sibiricus (assembly GCA_039707655.1). NCBI lineage: Eukaryota > Viridiplantae > Streptophyta > Magnoliopsida > Poales > Poaceae > Elymus > Elymus sibiricus. The sequence goes on along the minus strand of CM077674.1, from coordinate 9,469,549 downwards.
CGGAGAAGAAGAGGGGGAAGAAACAGATAAATACACGGCAACAAAAGCAATCACAAGGCATGACATAGCAATATGCAACGCAGGGGTGACCTAATGCATCTCTAAGCCATTTTAGGAATTTTAGGATTTAAGTTGGAATTATTAGCCGGTATGTAAGCACTATTCATCTGCCGGAAACAGACGAAAAGTTGCGGGTTCACCTACGTAGAGGGTCCCGGCATGAAAGCAGACGGCACGATTAGATTTGTGGTATTTTTCTGAGCAACTTTCATGTAGAAAACTTTTCCATCGGAGTTACGGATTATTTTCTACGAATTTCCGAAGTTTTTTTAACATTTCTGGAATTTCTGAAAATTGGCTAAGTCTGAGAATTGCTCATTTTTTTAAACATCACTTAGCTGTTTTCCAGAGACTATAACTAGTGTTCTATACATCCTATGATTTTGCTCCAATGGGATAAGTTGGACTTTGACATGTCTACTTCTTGTCCGTATAATTTTCATCTATGTTAGGATTTGTTTTGATGCTGTTTTATTGCTGTCAAAGGGGTGGTCAAAACAGCAGCAGCAGTAGAAAGCTAGCTACTACTACAGTAGCAATCGGCAGCTACTGTAGCAGTGCAGCGGCAGCAGCTAGCGCACGGGAGCGGGCGCGGGCGGACGGGTGCGCGCGCGCACGGGAGCCAGCAGCTAGCGGCAGCAGCAGAACGCAGCAACAGCACCGAGCGGCAGCAGCAGAGCAGCACGAGCAGCAGGCGCCCGCGGGCACGCGCGGGCGAGGCACAGGAGCCGCGGCCATGGGCAGGAGCAGGCGGCAGCAGCAGCAACATGTACGCGTACGCGAAAGCGGAGCTCCGGCCATGGCCGTGGAACGACGGCATACGGCGATGGATCGAAGGGCAAAGCAAGGGTAGTGGAGGAGATGCTCACCGCGGAGCTCAGGGAAAGCTCGGTTGCGGCGGGGACGGACCGGAGTAGCGGCCACCGTCGACGAGATGTGGCGGCCGTGGGTGAAGACGACGGCGATGGCGAGCGTACGTGGCCTCCTAGCTCGAGCCCTTCAGCGTGGTGCTGGAGCCGACCACGACGGAGCTCCCGGACATCTTCGCGCGACGAGGGGAGGCCGTTGGCCGCGTCGACGGCGACGGCGGGTCGACGGCGATGGCGCGTCAACGACCGCGTCGTGTGACGAAGAGAATGAAGGGAGCGAGCGAGGGGGAAGAACTGGAGGGGCTGGGGTTGTCCAGGGGGCTCGGCCTTATCCTCCCCAGCCACCCACTCCGTCGCCGTGGCGACCCGTGGCCGGAGCGTCGCGCGCCGGCGAGTCCAGTGCCGACACGCACTGGGAGCAGGTGAGGAAGACCACTGTGGGAGGTGGGCTGGGCTGCTTGCTAGATGGGCCAAGTGCACAATGAAACGCCTTCTCTCTTTATCCTTTCTGTAAAACAAATAGCTCCTGTTCCTATTTAGTTTAGCTAGTAAAAGAATTTTTCTCAATATGAAACTTGGCACAAAAATACAGGCTAATATCCTGGGTAGTCACAAAAAGTTTGGGGCCAAAAGGAGATGTCCAAGCATTTTTAGAAAATGAAAAGGCCATTTAAAATGCTGCTGGACCAGAAAATAAATTCCAAGGGGCAATTTGGGAATTCCAAAAATGTTGGTTTCAATATGAAAAATATTTGGGGATTATTTTCCATAGGATGAACTATTTTGATTGCATGACGGAAGAAATAAATATTTGACATGCATTTCAAATGGGAAAAAGGCTTTGATTTTGGACAAGTGGCGAAGGGGCTTAGTAAAGCATGACGATAAGGCCACCATTAGAGGGGGATTACTGTAGTGTGATACTGGGGATGTTACAGTATTTCAAAATTGGTATATTTAGAAAAATTCAAAAAAAAACTTCTAAAATGGACTCCCTGGAGCCCGTCCTATAAAACATCGCTCTCGTTCTCTTACCTCCTTTTTTAGACAACTGGGTCAAGCAATTTTGCTTATGGTATATGTCTTGATGAAACAATTAATTAATTATGTAAATCAAATTTTCTTTAGATGGCAAACTATTATTTCTTTAGAAAAAGCCATCATGAGTAACTTTATTGATTTGAAAATACGCCTACATCGTTCGCCCGTACAAAAATCAACTTCAGTAGAGCTACGACACAGGGCAAACTCTTTTTGTACTGTAAAAATCAGTTAACTAATCAAGTAATAAAATGAAATTGTATGAATAAATGTGCAAAAAATTTAAAGGCTGGAGAAACATTTACAGTGACAATGCAATTCTCCTAGGATATTCATTAATCTCAGCCATCGTGAATATTTCTTACACAAATGTTTTTCATGATTTTTTTAAAAAATTCACAAATTCGTTAACATATTATAAATTCATGAACTTTTTTCAAATTGATGAACTTTATTTAATTTCTATGAGATTTTTATAAAATTCATGATTCTTTTTAAACCCGTGAACATTTTATTTCCAAATCCACTAGAAAATCGTAGTCAGCTTTTCCTGACCAACTAGCAAGCCAAGAAAGAATGAAAAACTAAGTGTAAACTACCAAGGTGAACAATCGAGCATAATGGAGCAGCGCCGAAGAACTACTAATGGCCCGTAGCCCGCTTGCAGAGCGTGAGAGCGCCAGCATCGTCAGTGTCTCTTGAAGCACTATAGAGTGAAATCACTAGTTAAGGGGTACCCCTTGCAAAGGTCACTCCCCCCCCCCCCCCCCCCCACCTATCTGGTTTGTCAAATGGCGCACTGCATGTGCGCCACTTGTTGCAACCTGAGAGTTTCCCTTTTTCTAATATATTCATCTTTTCTAAACGTTTTATCTCTTGAATGTTTGTCCAAATACCAAACTGTTTTCAGTATTTGATTTCTTGTGATGAGATCTTCGAAATTAGATCCATGTTAATAGTTTTCTATGATTTTTTCACAAAAAAAATGAAAAAACTGAAATTTAACGATATGAAAACCAAAAAAAATAATATCAAAAAACCAAAATAACAGGTTTGCGCAAAAAAATGAATACCAAAAAAATGAAAAAAAAGCCGAGCACGAAAGCACGGTTGCGGTTTTTCACTTTTTTTTGGAAGCATAGGCTGTGATTTTTCCTTTTTTAGGAGAAGCATGGAATTGTAATTTATTTCGAGAAGAAGCACAACTGTTCTTCTCACGAAAGCAAATATGTGCTACAGGGCGAAGCAAATATGTGCTTCTAGTGGAAGCACATATTTTTTTTTGAGAAGCACAATTTTTTTTCTTGCAAACGAAACTCCAAAACCTAGGGAAAACCAGGCAAAAGCCAAAAAGCCAAAAAATGAGAAAAAACTATCTAAAACCTGGAAACGCTTAAAAAAAATATAAAAAACGAAATCCAAAGGGATCCTGGCACGGAACATGTGGCGGCGGCTAGACGCACCACTTGGCGTGCTGCTACGCCACCAAAAGTGACCCCTGGAGGTCCCCGCAAGGGTAACCATTGGTTAGTTATTCCCGCTGAATAGGCGCTCCCAACGTCTACCGTCACAGTTTTATAGTGTTTTATCTTGCTAACTACACGATATAGCAAGCTTTCGACTGGGCCAGGCCAGTAGCAATGCCAAGTGGTTTTTTCTGGTTTTGTGTTCTCTTATTTTAGGAAGTGATTTTTTCTGTGACTGTTTTTTTCTAAAGTTGTTTCTTTCCCAACCATTTTCTGGGTTTCTATTTCACTTCATGTTTTATTCATTTTGTTTCTTTTTATCTCGAAATATTACTTCTTTTTTTGTTCCTGTATTCTCTAGGGTCAAACATACATATCTTTCTAGAGCCACGTGAATAATTTGTCTTTGACGTGCGATCATTTTTCTTTTAAAAGTATAGGAACATCTTTCATACTGCATAAACGTGAATTTTAAAGTACATTAGCATTTGTAAAGAGCGTGGATATCTTTTTATATTTAAAAAAAGTAGATTGTTGTTTTAAATGCGTGAACATTTTTGAAATCACAGGATTTTGAAAACATGAAGACTTATTAGTTACAGGAATATTTGTTAAAGACATGCTGAACAAATTTTAATACATGAAAAATAGTTTCTGAATTACACTACGAATTTTTAAAAGTATAGGAACATCTTTCATACTGCATAAACGTGCGTTTTAAAGTACATTAGCATTTGTAAAGAGCGTAGAGATCTTTTTATATTTAAAAAAAGTAGATTATTGTTTTAAATGCGTGAACATTTTTGAAATCACAGGATTTTGAAAACATGAAGACTTATTAGTTACAGGAATATTTGTTAAAGACATGCTGAACAAATTTTAATACATGAAAAATAGTTTCTGAATTACAGTACGAATTGTTTTTATACATGATGAATAAATTTTATATGCGAGGAATATTTTTTTAATCCACAACAAACTTTTTTTAGCACGTGACGAACAATTTTTAAGTCACAGCGAACAAATTTTTAACATGCAACAAACACTTTGTAAATTCACTAGGTACATTTCTTGTAACATATCTCTTCTGCAGACCGAGCTGGTGGTGCTGAACTAGTTATCGTAGAGAAGGGGACAATCTTAGGCCACGAGAGGGTGTGTGTGACTCACTGGAGAGTGGCCCTATTGGGTCCATCTGGTCATGTGCGAGAACTGTTGGGAACCAAATACCTATATATCGTCCATAGCGGGAGTTAGGAAGCTCCTCCTGAAGTTCTTCCGTTGATGGGCCGAAACTTTCGTATTTCTTTGTTTACACCTTGCTATTATATTTTGACTTTTCTAATTTTTCATGTTTATGAACAAATTTGATAATATGTCATTATAGCCCTAGTCAGAATAGATTGTTGTATCATGATTAGCCCATAGGCTTCCTTCCTCTTTTTATAGATGGTTAGGTACATTGTACAATGATCTTTTCTTCTAAAAGGGATATTGTTGCTAAGCTATTATGAATTTATTATTTGCCTCATGTGAAGACTTGTTTATTATCTCTAAGCATATTTCCGGAACATTTTGAGATAGAGAGATTGCTTGATATGGATGTGGCTAGCCGAAGATTTTTTCTAGGGTGACAAAGAAGAACGTAGGTTGTTCGAGATTGGAGAGAGATATTTCAATGAACTCATTAACATATGCTTGATCAATGAGGAAGAATCAATGAAGAAGGAATGGTAGAAAGTTGCCGTTTGCATGATACTATGGTTGGATCTTACATGCCCATTTTCAAGTGAAGAAAATGTTGTCTCCATATTGGATAATGCTGCGCTGCACACACCTAATCCGCAAAGGTTTGTTCACATGTTGTCGATTCATTAAAATAGGGCAAAGTTTCACAACCATCAGACTAATAGTACTAGCCTATCAAAGTGAGGTAATTTGTGTTTTTTCTTCTTTTGATACTTGTAATTGGTTGACAGCTCTCTGAAGCTTCCGATTTCTAGGAGTGTTGGATCTTAGAAATTGTGGAAGTGGCTCTAGTGCCAGCCTTAAGTATGCCGTGAGTTACTACACCTAAGGTACCTAGTGCTAATGGGTGCCGAATGTGAATGCCATTTTTAATCGGAACAATTAAATCCGTATATATGAACAAACATGTGTTCAATGTGCCGTACTTGAAACATTAAACGTATGTGCATTATAGCGAAAAATGCAGGTGCATGTTCATGGGAATACATAAATTGGGTAGGGATTAACTTGTACATACGCACATCATGGAAGAAATAAATCTCAATAGAAAACCATAAGAAGTTTAACAGAGACCAACACATATTGAACCCTTGATAAATATCAGGTATGAGATGCCCTTTGGGCGTCTTTCCAAAAAAATAAGAAGATTTGGCCTTAGTGTGCTTGAGGTTAATCTCAAGCCTCGCAATTTTCTTTTGTTCAAATATGAGCCTTCATGAACGATATGAAGGAGGCATGGCAATCAATGACCATCTGTTTATTTCTTGAGAATTTCTAGAATATTCCTCTTGTTTCCTCTGTATTGTGTTTTAGCATATAATAGATAAATTGTGAGCGTTACACGTTTTATACAGGCGGTTTTATAATAGATAAATTGCTCAAACAATACTTATGTCCTCAAAATAAATCATGTTTTCTCATAGATTTTGCATTGATTGTTTTCTGTTTCTGACGGTTTTTTTTCTTACTTTATCACATATTTTTTTAAATCGAAGAAATCATGGGTGTTGGCTGTGGTAGAGTGCCAACTCGCTGCCGTGCAAGGCCAACTACGACCATCGATGCAAATTCTGCTGCAACAACCACTGCGTGTAGCTAGCTCGATTCTACAACTTTGGTCGCTACATCGTTGGTAGGTAGCTAAGGATTACTAGCTAGCTAGGTAAGCTGCCCCTTGCAACAAACTAATGGAACCTGGGTCACTATATAGTACACCGGGTCATTTTCGTTCTAGGTCCAGCGGTGAGTGAGAGATTTGTTAATATATCTGGGTTTGGATGTTAAGTGCCACAACTTGAAGATGCTCTTGATCTTAAATCGTCGGATATGTCTTACCTTGACTTGTACCAGATTCACTGACCCCAAATGAACTCATCAAAATTAACTTCGTTAAGCTCGAGGCGTTGACACGCTTTATTTAACTTGTCCAATGGGCCAACAGGGAGGAGAGTAAACAGTATATAGATAAAACTGAGATCGATTCGTCCCAAAGTACAGTATGTATGTATGTCGGTATGTAAAGAATGGAGCAATTACTCCTCTTCAAGTCAACTTTAGTAACATGCATGAGTAGCTGCAAGTTGCATCTTGCATCTCAAGTAGGCACATATATACATACGGCAAAGAAAAATGACTATAGCTCTCAGTGAAATCTAACTTCCAATTTCCTAGTAAGTTCCTACTACCTTGGAGTTTGAAATCTAACTTACAATTTCCTAGTAAGTTCTTCTTTATACAAGAGTTTCAAATCTAACTTACAATTTCCTAGTAACTTGTGCTGAATGTGTAAAATGTCATCGAAGGTTAAAGTTAATCTGGGATCTTATAGATCTACCATAATTAATCTAGCATACACAAAGAAACTACGATGCCATATACCAGCGCAAGTACTGTATATATGTATGTAATGAATGGAGCTTTTAAGATGGATAGATACAAGATCTATATAAATGTACTCCTCCTCAAGTCAACTTTAGTAACACGCATATACAAATGCATAGCCATGTTCTAGCTCTTAAGATGGATAGATACAAGATCTATCAGTTATGTACTAGCACGTAACCTAAGGACTATAAATAGACAGGACCGCTCTATCATATGGACACCACTCCCACTCGAGCTCGTCTCTAGCTTGTCATGCTCTCTGCCATTTACTCATACTAGCTAGCAACTAACCAATGGCGCCTTCACCAAGTAGCACTGCAGCTGTGTTGGCCGTGCTGGTGATCCTCGTGCTTCTGGGAATGGGATGCCCAGCCGCGGCGGCAACGGCATGCAAGGACTGCGCGGCGCAGTGCAACTCGACATGCAGCGCTGCCAACTTTGCCGGGTCGGGGCCTTGCGGCGCCGACTGCAGCCCGGCGCCGGGATGCCCGGGCTGCCTCTCGGCATACCGCTCGAAGTGCTTTCCGTATTGCGTGAGGTCGTGCCAAGGCCAATCGCCTGCAGGATACGACTGCGAAAGCGCGTGCAGTAACAAAGACCTGTGCAGCGGCTCCTGCAGCGCCGTCTGCGGCGAGTCACCGACGTGCAAGGCCTGCAAGGAAAATTACTCCCGTGGGTGCACATCCTGCTGCACCTCTTACTGCAAGTGCCACTGCGTCTAGGTTTCTGCTACTCACTCGGCGTCAAACTGAGGCCTACATGTCGGTGCAATTTTCTTCATCAAATAATCATGGGAGTGCATATATATGTATGTGCCTCCTTTTTTACATTCCTGTTAGCATCGATCGGTTTTCGCGCCGTGTTTGTAATTTCTTATTTGGATAATAATAGTTGGATTACTGGAAGGAAAGTATCGTAGTCCACTTTCTTATTTGTAAGTTGGAGTATATTTGTATTTTCTTGCTTCACTATGGGATTGACAGAATCAATACATGTCATACCCCTCCAAGTAAGTTTGTGGAGATCATATATATGAACCATCCAACTACTTGGTATGTCATGACCAAATCTTAGTCTTACATACCATTTTAATCCACATCTTCTAAAAGCAGGCCACGACAAGAAGGTCTTGGCTTGGCCAAAATCAATCCAGAACGCATATGTTCCGACTGAGATAGAAGAATTTGTTCCCTATGTATAAGCAAAACAAAAAGAGAAATTAAAAAGGAAAAAAACTGAAAAAAGCCTGTGTATATGAGTTGACCTAGGCGTGAGACTCTGAGGGCAACCGATATGTATGACTCTCAAAGGGCGAGATATAGCTTTTGGGTTAGCAAAGTGCGTACTACTAGTTTTGGTTACAGGCCGGGCTGTCAGTATAGCGTATGTGTACAATTTAGTAGACCGGGTCATTTTCATTCTAGGTCCATCGTTGAGTGAGAGACTCTCAATCTATCCACCGGGTCTGGATGTAAAGTGCCACAAATCGAAGATGCTCCTGATCTTCAGTCTTCACTTCTACCTTAAATAGTAGCTAGTTTCACAAACCCCTTAATGACCTCGTCAAAACTACGCTAAGCTCAAGGCATTGACACTCTTTAACTAACTAGATGATTCCTCTTGAAATATTTGTTGCAATTTACGTATTTCATGGAAGATTTCATCGAGAGTAGCTAAACAAGAAACATGGGCGCCACTCAACTAATGTACACAACTCGAGGAATTTAGTTTCAGTTGAAACCCAACTCGACTAATATCCACAAAAATAAGTATTGCATCATCAAAATGTTACAATGACGGGCACCAAACAAAAAGCTAGCAGTTGGTCAAAACTGAAAAAGGCAGCCAATTTTGTGTTCATATTTGATCTTTTCAGGTGAAAAAGTTTCGTTCATTTGTCATCAATTTTAACTTTAGATAATGGAAGACATGACACTTGTACATCCCTCATACATTTGATAGCTCATCAATTTATACATCATTCAATAGGATAGGTCATAGAAAAAGTAAGTAGCAATGAGAAGCACAATAATTAGTTCAACTCAGTTGGTGACACCAACGGGTAGATCTAAAAGACGATGCAATTTTTGCCATGCGTGACTGGTATGTGAAAGGTCGCACGGTAGTTGAAACGTTTTTGCTGTAGTGGAGAATGAATACGAACGCTGCACCCTTCGGCTGCTGCCTGTTCGTTTCGCCTCCCGTCTGTTCATTTTATCTCCCGTCGCTGCTCGTTCGCCTCCTCCTCCTGTGCCTATAAAAGAGAGGTCGCTCCTCTCCAGAGAGACACACCAGACAACCCTTTCCTCACGCCATCGAGTTCCTGAGCACTGAGCTACTGCTACGATCTTCCCCATCCCGGCTTGCGGCGTGCATCGCAGGTCGGGACAGTAGGCCTCCGAAACCCCGCCACTTTGAGTCCTGTACGGGAGAAGGGCGATAAGGTTTTGGGGAGCGCTCTGCGCGACTACTGAACTCTTCGTCACGGACGCCAAGAACACCGACAACTACTTCCCCAACGACGACTTCTTCCCTGACGTCGACAACCTCTTCGACGACATGGGGGACAACGTCAACGCCAACGCCAATGCTACTGCCGCAGCTCAGTACATGTTCGTGTTCTTTCTGTTCCAGATCTTGCTAGAGTTTCTTCTTCTAGTATCTGTAAACCTAGATGGGTTTTTGTGAGAGATAGGTTGAGAAGACAATGCTCGACACCAATATGGTGCGGCATACACATCATATATATAGTCATAAAACCTTTCCTAATTACAAGGGATTAGATTAGATCCTAACTGATTCTTGACAAACACGTATTCTATCAGCCACCCTCAATCTCAACTATCGACAGCATATTGAGATTGCGCTTACACTCGTGAAACAATGGAAGTGGTAGCGGTTTAGTAAAGATATCTGCCAGTTGATCCTTGGAAGAGATAAACCGGATATGCAGAAGCTTCTGTGCAACTCGTTCTCGAACAAAGTGATAGTCAATCTCGATGTGCTTTGTTCGAGCATGAAACACCGGGTTAGAAGACAAGTAGGTGGCACCAAAATTGTCACACCATAGGACAGGAGGGGAGTCTTGTCGAACACCAAGCTCCTTCAGCTAGGGCTGGATTAACGAGCTGCTTGGCTTGTTCAGCTCATTATCATTAAGCTCGTTATCGTTAAGCTCGTTATCATTAAGCTCGTCAATATTAATGAGCTAAAACCTCTGTTTGGCTCTGTTCGTTATGGGCTCGTTATGCTCGCGAGCGTTCATGAGTGCTCGTTAAGGTAAGAAAAAGCAGAGAAGAATCCCATGATTCCATAAAAAATTCACAATGGAATAAAAATTAAACAAGGACGTTAAGGTAATAAACAACACAAAAGAATCCCATGATCCCATCAAAAATTCACAACGACATAAATTAAACAAGGATGTTTGGTTCCTAGCTCCTGGCTCCTAGCTCCTGGTTGACTCTCGGGTCTCCTGGTGGCTAGCTCCTAGATCTAGGAGAAGTACCGAAGTGGGCTGGGGCACTGGGCCCCTAGGCTGGGCTAACTAGCAACTCTTTTGTTAGTGGGCTGATTTAAACTAGGGGTCTCATGTCAAACTTTTGAAAATTATTGAGCTAAACGAGTTAGCTCGTGAAACTCATTTGCTCGCTCGTTAAGCTCGTTAATCTTAACGAGCAAAAAACAATGTTCGGCTTGGTTCATTAACTAACGAGCACGAGCCGAAACAAGCCGAACTATCGAGCGCTCATTATGCTCGCGAGCTTCGAGCTTTTCGTCCAGCCCTACCTTCAGCAGTGCTTCTACCCAGATTAGCTCAGCAGTAGCATTGGCAACAGCCTTATATTCAGACTCGGTACTCGAACGAGAGACAGTAGGCTGCTTCTTGGCACTCCAGGCGATCAGATTACACCCATGAAAGAGAGCATATCCCCCGGTTGATCGCCGATCATCAAGGCTCCCAGCCCAATCCGCATCAGAGTAGGCTGACAGTGCACTAGACGCAGATGGTTGTACAAGAAGACCATGTGCGACAGTACCACAAACATACCGAAGAATACGTTTCACTGCAGACTAATGAGAACTGCGGGGAGCATGAAGATACTGACACACTCGATTAACTGCAAAGGAGAGGTCAGGACGAGTAAGCGTCAGGTATTGAAGACCACCAACCAGGCTGCGGTATAGAGTAGCATCATCATCACTCAGGGAGTCTCCATCAGCAGCACAAAGACGATTAGTGGAGGACATCGGAGTGGGTGCTGACTTGCATTTGAGCATACCAGCACGAGCAAGGAGATCCAATGCATATTTGCGCTGGGTAAGCGACAAGACCCTGTTGAGACTAGCAACCTCAATACCGAGGAAATAATGAAGAACCCCCAAGTCCTTGATAGCAAACTGCTGACGAAGTCCAGATACCAGACGATCAACTGCCGAAGAAGATGAACTGAGCACAATAATATCGTCAACATAGACCAATAAGTACATCGTGATATCTGGACGATGAAGGATGAACAATGAAGTATCAGCCGTGGAAGCAATGAACCCATGAGCACTGAGAGCAGAGCCAAGTCGATGATGCCATGCACGAGGCGCCTGTTTAAGACCATAGAGAGCCTTATCAAGCCGACATAGATGATGTGGGTACTGAAGATCCTCAAAGCCTGGGGGTTGTCGCATAAAAATCTCCTCTTCAAGAACACCATGGAGGAAGGCATTCTGAACATCAAGTTGTCGCAAAGACCATCCTCGGTTCACAGCAAGAGACAAAAGTAGCCGAATAGTTGTCGGTTTAACAACCGGGCTAAATGTGTCTTCATAGTCAAGTCCATATCTCTGTTTGAATCCCTTAGCAACCAACCGTGCTTTATACCTCTCAATAGACCCATCAGAATGGCGCTTAACTTTGAACACCCACTTGGAATCAATTATATTCACACCAGGAACAGGGGGGACAAGTCACCAAGTGTTGTTCTTGAGAAGGGCATCAAATTCTTGCTCCATAGCTGCACGCCAATGAGGAACACCAAGGGCTGCATGAAAGTGTCGAGGCTCGGCCGTAGGATCAGCAACAGAGTGAGCCACACACGCGGCGAGCCAGGTAACTGTACCATCTGTACGTTGCTTGGGTTGATGAATTCCATGCATGGAGCGTGTGACCGGCCGCTGAAGATTCAGAGCAGGTGCAGCCCCCGAGCCAGAGGGCGAGCGCTCGAGAGAACCGGCTCCCGAACCATGCGCTGGAGACGTGGACGGGGAAGCCGACATGGGCGAGGTCGGCTGAGATAGAGCCGGCTCGGTCGAAGCCATGGAGCCAACATCGATTATCGCGCCGCCATGCACGGCCGTTTGATCGACGTGATCTGGCATTGGAGCCCAACATCATCAGTGAGGACCTCAAGGCGAGCTCCTCATCCCGTACCTGCACCATGGTTAGGGAGCAGCAAAGGTGTATGCGCAAAATCATAAAATTGGCCAGCTGTAGGAGACGAATGCGATGAAGATGGTGAAAGATCGGGAGAAGGCGCATTGGAAAAAGGAAACACATTCTCATCAAACACTACATCTCTACTGATGTAAACACGAGGCACTTGTAGCCCTTGTGAAGAGAGCTATAACCAAGGAACACACACTTCTTCGACCGAAACTGAAGTTTGTGTTTGTTGTAAGGACAGAGGTTAGGCCAACACGCACAACCGAACACTTTGAAGAAGGTATAGTCAGGAACCTCTCCAAATAGACGCTCAAGTGGGGATTGTATAGCAATAACTCGAGTAGGCATACGATTAATGAGGAAACACGCTGTAAAGAAAGCATCACTCCAATATGAAAAAGGAACAGAAGCATGTGCTAATAAGGTGAGGCCAGTCTCTACAACATGACGGTGTTTGCGCTCGGCGGTGCCATTTTGCTGGTGGGTATGTGGACATGAGACACGATGCATTATTCCCAACTTATCAAAGAAAGTGTTTAACTTGAGGTATTCGCCACCCAAATCAGATTGAACACGAAGAATTTTTCGATCAAGAAGGCGTTCAACATGATTTTGAAACTTGAGAAATATATCGAAAACATCACATTTACGCTTGAGCAAATATAGCCATGTAAAATGACTATAATCATCAACGAAACTGACATAAAAATTGTGTCCACTAACAGAGGTTTGGGCAGGGCCCCATACATCAGAATGAATAAGTTCCAATGGAGCATGTGTGACATGAGTAGAGAGAGAAAAAGGTAACTGATGGCTCTTTCCCTGTTGACATGCATCACATACCACATCTAATTTATTGGAGACCGATGGAAGCTCATGACTTCGCAAAATGTGTTGCACCACTTGTGATGACGGATGACCAAGACGAGCATGCCACTGGGCAGACGACGCACGGAGACTGCTGAAAACTTGCTTTATTATGGGTGCATCAAGTTTGTAGAGACCATCACGATAGCGACCTCTAAGAAGAAGCTCCCGAGTAGCCAGATCCTTAACAAAGAAATTCAACAAGGACACGATTATCTTGAGTAAGATGAGGAACTGACAAAAGACTTTTGGTGACTTTAGGAACATGCAGAACGTTGTTAAGATGAAGAGTGCGAGAGGAAGGAGTGGGTAGGATAGCTTGACCAACGTGATGAATACGCATACCTGAGCCGTCGGCAGTGTGTACTCGCTCCTTCCCCTGATAGGTTTCTTTCACCTGCATCTTGCCAAGCTCGCTAGTAAGGTGATCAGTGGCCCCTGTATCCATGTACCAGCTGGCGTCAACGGGAAAAGACTGAGTATGTCCATGCGAGACTTGATTCGCCATGGCCAGCTGACGAGCAGTGAAGCGCCCATCATTGCCAATCCCCAGAAAGTCCTTCTGAAAACGCTTAAAGCAGTAGGATGCAACATGGCCAACATCGCCGAACATCTGACAGACCGGACGAGTCCCAGGGTTGCGGCCACCGGCCCCGCCCCCTGTAGATTGCTGCGGTGAGTGGGGAGGGCGCGGAGACGACGCAGGTCCAGCGCCGGAGCGATGCTGGGCAGGGGCATTAGAGCGCGATGAGCGACCACTTAGCTTGGCTGCATGCGCTGAATGAGGGCCAGCAACAATCACAGCAGAACGATGGCTCTCAATGCGTTGTTCAGTTGCCAGGAGACGTGCATATAGACCACGCACGGGCATCGGGTCATCACGACCCATCATCATCTCAACAAGAGCATCTTACTCCTCATCAAGACCTTCATGAACAAACGAGGTGAACTCCTCGGGACGAAGAGGCTTGCCGATGGACGTCAGCGTATCCGAGAGGGACTTGATTTTGTTGAAGAAGGCCGCCGCCGAGGAGTCAAGCTTTCTCACCTGACCCAACTCGGAGCGGATCTGCATGGCTCGGGCATTGGATTGGGACGCAAAACTGCCGGAGAGCGTGGACCAGGCCTCATGGGAGGAGACGGCGAACATCACCATGCCGGCGACCTCAATTGTGGACAACGAGAGGATCGCAGACAAGATCGCCTGATCCTGTTGATGCCAAGTACTGTACGCCGGGTTGGGAACAACCACAACAAGATCGGTTTCCTTGACCTCCTTGCCGACCGGCCGCTGCGACAGAGTGGCCGGGGGGCACGGGAAAGTGCCATCCACATAGCCATGGAGTAGATGGCTGCGGAGGAGGGAGGTGACCTGTGCCCGCCAGATCATGAAGGAGTCCGGCGATAGCTTGACAGTGATCAGGTGGCCGAAGTGAAACGGGCCGGAAGAAGTGACGCCATAGGAAGTCGACGACGAGGGGGATGAAACAAGGGTGGAGGAGGTGGCGGCGAGGGAGAGTGCGGAAGTTGACATATCGAACCTAGTCTGATACCATGTAAACCTAGATGGGTTTTTGAGAGAGATAGGTTGAGAAGACAATGCTCGACACCAATATGGTGCGGCATACACATCATATATATAGTCATAAAACCTTTCCTAATTACAAGGGATTAGATTAGATCCTAACTGATTCTTGACAAACACGTATTCTATCAGTATCTGTTCTAGATATGTTCTTTTCTTGTTCACATCGTCAGATGCTATTTGCCTTCTCTCTGTTAGATTGCATGACTTGTTTCATCTCTACTATAATAGTCATGTTTTATCTACTTTTTCTGTTAATAAAATCATATGGTAAATTGCTCATATTTCCAACAATCCAAAAACCTTATTATAGGCAATTTACCCCGAGAGGTTTTGCTGCATCCATGAGGCCTCCTATGTTTGAGGGTGTGCACTATAAGAGGTGCCATGTGAGAGCCGTTTTATGGTTTCAAACCATGAGCTGCTATGACACCACTCTTGGCAAACCTGAAGGAGATCTTGATCCTCAACAGGAACAAGCTTTTCAGAAAACTGATACCCTGTTTAAGGATGCTCTCTTCAGTGTTCTTGGTGAGAACATAGTTGGTGCTTATGCGTCAATTGATAATGGCAAAGATATGTGGGACGCACTCGAGGCCAAGTTTGGGGTCTCGGATGCCGGCACTGAGCTGTACATCATGGAGCAATTCTATGACTACAGGATGACTGATGAGCGCTCCGTGGTTGAGCAGGCTCACGAGATACAGTCATTTGCTAGAGAACTTGAGCACTTCAATTGTATGTTACCGGACAAGTTTGTTGCCGGAAGCATCATCACTAAGCTTCCTCCCTCGTGGAGGAACTTTGCTACCTCTCTAAAACACAAGGGACAGGAGTTTTCCGTTACGGATCTAATTGGTACTCTTGATATGGAAGAAAAGGCGAGAGCAAAAGACACATGTGCTCGAGGTATTGACGGAGGTTCTAGTGCCAATCTGGTACAGAAGAAAAACTTCCAGCCCCACAAGTTTAAGAACAAGGGCAAGTTTGATGGTAAAGCAAAGTTTGATGGGAAGAACAAGGCTACACAGCACACCAACTTCAAGAAGAAGACTGACAAGAAGAAAGGTGTTTGTCATGTGTGCGGAGATCCTGATCATTGGGCTCCTAATTGCCCTAACCGTTATGATAAGCGTCAACATGGGAAAGGCGGCAAGACCGCCAATGTTGTCATTAGTGACATTGAGATGAAGGATGTTGTGTACGGTATATTTCCCACTATTCTTTCAGTATGTCATTCTCCTGATTGGTTGATTGGCACGGGTGCTAATGTACATGTATGCGGTGATATTTCCATATTTTCCTCTTATCAGACCGCAAGGACTTCCACCGTGCAGATGGGCAATGGTTCAAGTGCTTCTGTTCGTGGTGTTGGCACGGTCGATCTGAAGTTTACTTTGGGGAAAATCATGCAGCTGAAGAACGTGCATTATGTCCCCTCCGCCAATAAAAATCTTGTTAGCGGATCTCTTCTCTGTAAAGATGGCTACAAGCTTGTCTTCGAGTCCAATAAATTTGTAATATCCAAGTATGGAACTTTTGTTGGTAAAGGCTATGAATCAGGAGGCTTGTTTCGCTTATCCTTGTCAGATGTTTGTAATAAAGTTGTTAATCATGTCTGCAACAATAGTGAATCAAATATCTGACATTCACGTCTCTATCATATTAACTTTGGTTACTTAATCCCTAATTTCACCGCTATCAAGGGATCTAGGTGTGAAGTTTGTGTGCAAGCTAAGCAACCTCGTAAGTCTCATACAACTGCGGAAATAAGAAATCTTGCACCACTAGAGCTCATACATTCAGATCTTTGTGAAATGAATGGTGTTTTGACAAAAGGTGGAAAGAAATATTTCATGACGTTAATTGATGACTCCACTAGATACTGCCATGTGTATCTTCTGAAATCAAAAGATGAGGCTTTGAACTTTTTCAAGATCTATAAAGCTGAAGTGGAAAACCAACTTGATCGAAAGATCAAGAGGCTTAGGTCCGATCTGTAGGAGATATGCCCTAGAGGCAGTAATAACAGTACTTTGTATCTCCGAGTTTGTAATGAATGTTTATATTCCATGCTATAACTGCAATGATTCTCGAGTCTGCAATAACCACGAGGCTCGGAGGGAAACTCATGTGCACGTGTGGTATAATAAACGGTAAAATGTATTCCTAGTCTTGCCTCTAAGACTGGCTCAAGTATTGCATGATGATCCTGTTTTCCTGATCATGGGCATGTCTATGCCGGCAATTTTGAGGGCACAATGTTAGTAGAACACTTGTGTTGAATCGACCTGATTGATGTTATGATATGAGATACATTCGTCATGAGTTAATGGTTAATAACACAGAGATAGTTAATGTTTGCATAATTTCTTAGACCATGAGAGTGTCAAGTTTCTTCATGCTTGCTTCATGAACTTTGGGGTTTGTTAAACGTCATCCATAAATGGGTGGCTATTACGGCGGCTTACGGGTTCATGGAAAAGTATGTCAAGTAACTTGATAGCTCAAGATTGGGATTTGCTCCTCCGACGATGGAGAGATATTCTCGGGCCCTCTCGGTGTTACGGTATCCATCATCGTCTGGCCAGACACTTTGTGATTTGATCACTAGGATGCCGGAACACGGAAACGAGTAAAGAGAACAAAACCGGTAACGAGGTAACTTGCATAGTGGACAAGTTGTTGATCCACGGGGATGCATAAATCTCACCTCGGGTTTTGTAATATATCGTGAAGCAACAGGAATAGCACACGGCAACTGGAGGTTCACTCGAATATTCATTCGTGTGGGTATAGGGGTCAATATGGGTGTCCACGGCTCCGATGTTGATCATTGATCGGAAAGTGTTCCGGGTCATGTCTATACTTCACCGAACCTATAGGGTCACACGCTTAAGGGTCATCTATCTGCTGAATACTAGACGGGGAGTCTGAGAGAAAATCACCGAAAAAGTTTCGGACGAAGCGGAAACGTTCCGGAGAGAACACTGGAATAGTTCCGGTGAAACTGAAAAGTTGTTTCAGGGTATTCCATTAATTCAAATTGGTTCTGGCACATGCCTGGAAATTCTTGGAGGATGCCAGAAGTGTTCTGGAAACTTCTGAGAATTTTCCGGGACAAAAACCGGAAATGTTCCGGAGCAGCCGGAACCGCTTTGGTTGCTTTTCGCTGAAGAAACATTGTTCCGAAATTGTTTCGGAATGCGTTCAAAATTATTTTGGTGGGTACTGGAATTGTTCTAGGCACACAGAAATAATTTGGGATTTATCGGACGCAGAAAAATGTCTTCGTGAATAGTGAAAGTGCTTTTTGGATATTTTTGGGAAAGCACCTTTTGGGATATTTCTAAAAGGCCTTCTAGAAGGACTTGGGAGCCAAGGCACCCCCATGTGGGGGGGGGGGCCCAAGTGTGGCCGGCCAAGCATGGTGGAGCTCCACATGGCACCCCTTTTAGCTTTATTCTTTTTTGAAAAGGCATAAAGTGGGGGTACTTTGGGGTTTTTTGTATGACATCTTTACCCCTTGGCTATCCTATAAATAGAGGAGAGTGGGCTGCCCCAAAACTCATCCTTGCTCTCATACACATGCCATTTGACTTGTCTGGCTTCTCTCTCCCTCCCACGAAATAGTTTCGTAGAGCCGAAAGGCTGTCTGGGTTCCGGCAGGAACTAGTTCTGGACGGCGAAGCCCTGCCGGATAGCTGACACCGTATGTGTGCAACCCCGTAGAGAGATTGTAGTTTCGATCTTTTGGCCGAGGGGCTGTTTTCGAGTGTCCTCCCGAAGGGCTGTTCGAGTTTTCGGCGTCCTCCCGAAGGGCTGTCCGGGTTACTGTTCGGGTTCCGAGGGTCCTCCCGAAGGGCTGTCCGCGACATCGTCCGGGGGACTATCCGACTGCCTCCCGAAGGTCTGTCCGGAGTGGGAGTACATCCTTGCGGTTGGGAGGTTGTAAATCCTAGCTGCAGGGATCTGCACCGACGATCTGCACCGACTCTTCTTCCGCTGCGCTTCGAGTCGGTACGGATCAGATCAAACCTTGTATGCAGTCTCCATAGTGATCCTGGGCGTGCTCGCTGTACCGAATTTTTTTGTTTTCTGTCACGTTCCCCTACAGTGGCATCAAGAGCCGTGCTATGCGTAGATGCAGGTTTCGATCTAGAATACATGGAGATGTATGGGTATTGCATAATATAATTTTGGAGTAGATGAGATCTATTGCTGAAAATTATTTATGCGGGTAGCAGAGGAAGTCTGTTACCCGATGTTCTTGTTGCTTCCCTAGAATTTGCGTTTGCTCAATCTCGAGACAGCATGGTGGAATTTCACAAAGTTCTGGCAATCCGCGATCCTGGTTGATCAACGAAGTGCTAACAGTTCTTTGGGTTCCGCCATAGTCAAAAGAAAGATGAAATTCGCAGACGAAAGGGCTTTGCAGATATGATCTGCACGGGGGTCATGCGTGTGACGAAGTTTAGTATGGGGCTAGAGATTTAATTATCTCGTGTTTCATACACCCCGAGATGTTAATCTAGCGACTTGAATAATCATACTTGATGATAATACGTTGGTAGCTGCGGTTTTAAGTCAAAACCTTAGAAGCCACGTAAAATAAAATTTTGCATAAACCGATTAGAGGCGTCTAACTTGGTTTTGCAGGATGTGCATGTGATGTGATGTGGTATAGCAATGCTCATATTAATTCGATTATGTATGAGATGACTATATGATGTAAATTTGTTAACATGACCTGCGTGTCATGATTCGGCATGATGGCTGGAGCCATATGATTGTCACTTTAATGACCTGCGTGTCAACCTTAAGTAATGCAGTTATTTTATTAGCTATAGAGATAGCAATATTATCTGGTGCATCGACAAGGTGGTGGCAATCTTCGCAAAGGTGAACACCGACGCAAATGCCGAAGACGAAGAAATACTTGACTTCTCCGTCAGAAAGGGCTATACCATATCATGCTAATTATGAATTGCCTGAGATGTTTTATCCCTTATGATGCACCCTTTTGATTGCGCGGTAGTCGCTTTTTATTAGGGTGATCTCTCACTAAAAATATCAAGTAGTTAGTGTTCTCCCAAGTGTAGCACCGTCACAGCATCTAACCTTTCGGGGTGCGCCATGGATGCATGGGTACGAACGATTGGAGAAATGTAAGGCGGGTGAGGTCAGACCTCGCAGCAAGATCACTTGGTTGTCTTGATGTTCATGACATGATCGTCCTGAGCTCGGAACACACGCATCGAAAGATGAACAAGAGTCACATAGAGATGTGATCGGCAAGTTGGCCTACCAATTGAAATCCTCGTCATGAGATGATGATTCTATGACGTTCAATTGATATTCGGATCTTGAATCACTCATAATCAATTTTGAGAGATATTGATTTGAGTGGGAGCGCACTTTAGAATAAAAATGTTTATTCACTAGTGCCAAAATCATTATGAACAAAGTCTAAGTGAAACTTGTGTTTACCGTTTTAGATCAAATGGCTCGCAACACCGCGTTCAACTTAGGCCCGATGTTAGAGAAAGAGAAGTTAGCTGCGACTGGAAACAACTATATGGACTGGGTCCGTGACCTGAGGATTGTCCTCAGGGATGCTAAGAAAGACTATGTGCTTGATCAACTTCTAAGTGATTCCATTACTCCAGAAATGGCTCAGGATATCATCCACGTGTTTGACTCACGAAGGGATGATTTCAGTGTTGTTAGAAGTAAAGAACTTATGTTATCTTGCATGGATCCTGTGCTACAGAAATGTTATGAACGACTTAGTGCCTTTGAGATTATTGAGGCACTAAATGTTCTGTATCACAAACAGGATTCAGCTGAAGTTCATGAGATGACTGAAGCCATGGAAGAATGCAATATACATAAGCAATCTCTAGTAAATGAACAAGGTGTCAGACTAGCAAACTATTATGATAGTATGGCTGAAAGGGGAATTAATTTTCCAAAGACACCTGGTAATGATTTGATCCTTACCTCGCTTTATGAAGCGATGCTCAAATCAAATGAGATAGGACTGCAGAATCAGCAAAAGTTGCTGGTGAACAAAACTGCCAGTTTCAAAAGGAAAGGCAAGCCTAAGGGCGGAGCCAAGGCTGAAACTGTGTGTTTTCACTGCAAAGGCACTGGACACTGGAAGAGGAACTGCAAGATATACATGGCAGATAAGAAGTCCGGGAAAACCGGAAAAGGTATAATTGTTATACAAGTTAATGTCATTGACGTTTTGCTTGCTAGCGAAAATTCTAAGTCTTGGGTATTTGATACCGGATCGGTTGCTCACATTTGCAACTCGATACAGGGACTTCAGAAGGTGCGCAAGCTAGCAAAGAATGAAGTCGTGATGCGCGTCGGGAACGGCACTGGGATTGCCGCTCAAGCCGTCGGCATTATGCCTCTACGTCTCCCTTCAGGATTTATCTTAGAACTAAATAACTGTTATTTTGTTCCACTGTTGTGTAGAAACATTATCTCCGGATAATGTTTAGTACACGATGGGTATTTGTACAAGTCTGAGAACAATGGTTGTTCACTTTATTGTAAGGATATGTTTTATGGATTTGCACCCATTGTTGGGGGCCTTTTCATAATAAATCTTGAATGTGGAAATGATGTCTTTAACGTGAATGCTAAACGCCTTAAGAAGGCTGATACCACCACCACTTATTTGTGGCACTGTCGGCTTGGCCACATCGGAAAGAAACGCATGCAAAGACTCCAAAGAGATGGAGTTTTACCGTCCTTTAATTTTGAATCATTTGACACATGTGAAGCTTGTCTGATGGGGAAAATGACCAAGACGCCGTTCACAGGTCATCCTGAATGGGCGGGTGAATTATTGGAAATAATACATAGTGATGTATGTGGTCCAATGAGCACAGCCGCACGGGGTGGGTATTTCTACTTCGTGACTTTTACTGATGATTTAAGTCGGTATGGCTATATCTACTTGATGAAGCATAAGTCGGAAACCTTTGAAAAGTTCAAAGAATTTCAGAATGAGGTAGGAAATCATCGTGACAAAAAGATTAAGTTTCTGTGGTCTGATCGCGGAGGCGAATACCTTAGTCATGAGTTTGGCCAACATCTGAGTGACCGTGGAATCGTTTCACAGCTTACGCCTCCCGGAACTCCGCAGCGAAACGGAGTGTCGGAAAGACGTAACCGAACCCTGTTAGACATGGTAAGGTCGATGATGTCTCTTACAGATCTGCCGATATCTTTTTGGGGTCACGCACTAGAAATTGCCGCTCACACACTAAACAGAGCACCGTCTAAGTCTGTTAAGACGACACCACATGAGATGTGGAATGGGAGGAAACCCAGTTTGTCGCATCTTAAGATCTGGGGATGTGAGGTACATGTAAAACGTTTACAACCAACCAAACTCGATCCCAGATCAGACAAATGTAACTTTGTTGGTTATCCAAAAGAAACAGTTGGGTATTCCTTCTACTTACCCTCCGAGCACAAAGTGTTTGTCGCTAAAAGCGGAGTCTTTCTTGAGAAAGAGTTTCTCGCAAAAGAACCAAGTGGGAGGACAGTACAACTTAATGAGATTAGTGAATCTTCGGCGACCGTTGATATGGCTAAGGAACCGGAAGAAATTCCGCTAATTATCCCTACAACCGAGCCGAAAGTTGTCGCATGTGATGCGGAAACTTCAGACAATGTTGTAACTGAACCGCGCAGATCAGGTAGGGCTATCCAGCCACCTGAGTGGTTTCATAACGAAATCTTCATTCTTGAAGACGATGAACCTGCGCACTACAAGGAAGCGATGGTGGGGCCCAGCTCAAAGGAATGGCACAAGGCCATGAAATCCGAGATGGAATCCATGTACGAAAACCAAGTTTGGAACTTGGAAGAACTTCCTGAAGGCGTAAAGCCCATTGGTTGTAAATGGATTTTCAAAAGAAAGACGAACGCGGATGGTAACATTACTATCCACAAAGCTAGACTTGTCGCGAAAGGGTTCACGCAAGTTCCAGGAGTGGACTACGACGAGACTTTCTCTCCCGTAGCTATGCTTAGGTCTGTTCGGATATTACTAGCAATTGCTGCTTATTTCAATTATGAAATATGGCAGATGGACGTCAAAACAGCTTTCCTAAATGGAAACCTCAAAGAGGATGTATACATGATACAGCTAGAAGGTTTTGTCGTTCATAAGGATGCTGAAAAGGTATGCAAACTTCAGAAAGCCATTTATGGTCTGAAGCAAGCGTCAAGGAGCTGGAACATTCGTTTTGATGAAGTAGTCAAACAGTTTGGCTTCATCAGGAATGACGAAGAATCTTGTGTTTACAAGAAGTTTATTGGGAGCGCAAAAGCATTTCTAATCTTGTATGTGGATGACATATTATTGATTGGAAATGACGTGAATTTTCTTAACGAAATAAAAGACTCATTGAAGAAAAGTTTTTCAATGAAAGACTTAGGCGAAGCGGCATATGTATTGGGCATCAGATTCTATAGAGATAGATCAAGACGCCTAATAGCGCTTAGCCAAAGCACGTACATTGACAAGGTGTTGAAAAGGTTCAACATGGAGAACTCCAAGAAAGGCCTTCTCCCCATGTCACCTGGCATAGTGCTTTGCAAGAATCAGTGTCCTCGGACTCTCAATGTGCGAGTACAAATGAATGATGTTCCATATGCATCGGTAGTTGGTTCTATTATGTATGCCATGCTATGTACAAGACCGGACGTTTCCTATGCGCTAAGTGTTAGCAGCCGGTACCAAAGTGATCCAGGATTGGAACACTGGGCCGCAGTCAAGGGTATTCTTAAGTACCTCAGAAGGACCAAGGATTTACTCCTTGTGTACGGAGGTGATGAAGAGCTCATTGTAAATGGTTACACTGATGCAGGCTTCATGACTGACCCAGGTGACTTCAAATCTCAATCAGCCTATGTTTTCATGTTGAACGGCGGCGCAGTTGATTGGAAAAGTTCCAAACAAAAGACTGCAGCGGATTCTACGACGGAGGCGGAATATGTTGCTGCTTCAGAAGCCTCCAAGGAGGCAGTATGGATCAAGCAATTTCTTGAAGACCTTGGTGTGGTTCCAAGTGCTCTGGACCCGGTGGAGATCTATTGTGATAATAGTGGCGCCGTGGCTCAGGCAAGGGAGCCAAGTTCGCACCATAAGACAAGACATATTGAACGCAAATATAAACTCATTCGACATCATGTCGAAGCGGGTTTAGTGAAAGTACGCAAAGTTCATATGGATCTGAACGTGTCAGACCCGATGACAAAGCCTCTACCACGAGCAAAGCATGAGCAGCACCGGACAGCCATTGGTGTTAGGGAAGCCATGTAACTAGATTATGACTCTAGTGCAAGTGGGAGTCTGTAGGAGATATGCCCTAGAGGCAGTAATAACAGTTACTTTGTATCTCCGAGTTTGTAATGAATGTTTATATTCCATGATATAACTGCAATGATTCTCGAGTCTGCAATAACCACGAGGCTCGGAGGGAAACTCATGTGCACGTGTGGTATAATAAACGGTAAAATGTATTCCTAGTCTTGCCTCTAAGACTGGCTCAAGTATTGCATGATGATCCTGTTTTCCTGATCATGGGCATGTCTATGCCGGCAATTTTGAGGGCACAATGTTAGTAGAACACTTGTGTTGAATCGACCCGATTGATGTTATGCTATGAGATACATTCGTTATGAGTTAATGGTTAATAACACAGAGATAGTTAATGTTTGCATAATTCCTTAGACCATGAGAGTGTCAAGTTTCTTCATGCTTGCTTCATGAACTTTGGGGTTTGTTAAACGTCATCCGTAAATGGGTGGCTATTACGGCGGCTTACGGGTTCATGGAAAAGTATGTCAAGTAACTTGATAGCTCAAGATTGGGATTTGCTCCTCTGACGATGGAGAGATATTCTCGGGCCCTCTCGGTGTTACGGTATCCATCATCGTCTGGCCAGACACTTTGTGATTTGATCACTGGGATGCCGGAACACGGAAACGAGTAAAGAGAACAAAACCGGTAACGAGGTAACTTGCATAGTGGACAAGTTGTTGATCCACGGGGATGCATAAATCTCACCTCGGGTTTTGTAATATATCGTGAAGCAACAGGAATAGCACACGGCAACTGGAGGTTCACTCGAATATTCATTCGTGTGGGTATAGGGGTCAATATGGGTGTCCACGGCTCCGATGTTGATCATTGATCGGAAAGTGTTCCGGGTCATGTCTATACTTCACCGAACCTATAGGGTCACATGCTTAAGGGTCATCTATCTGCTGAATACTAGACGGGGAGTCTGAGAGAAAATCACCGAAAAAGTTTCGGACGAAACGGAAACGTTCCGGAGAGAACACCGGAATAGTTCCGGTGAAACTGAAAAGTTGTTTCAGGGTATTCCATTAAGTCAAATTGGTTCTGGCACATGCCTGGAAATTCTTGGAGGATGCCAGAAGTGTTCTGGAAACTTCTGAGAATTTTCCGGGACAAAAACCGGAAATGTTCCGGAGCAGCCGGAACCGCTTTGGTTGCTTTTCGCTGAAGAAACATTGTTCCGAAATTGTTTCGGAATGCATTCAAAATTATTTTGGTGGGTACTGGAATTGTTCTAGGCACACAGAAATAATTTGGGATTTATCGGACGCAGAAAAATGTCTTCGTGAATAGTAAAAGTGCTTTTTGGATATTTTTGGGAAAGCACCTTTTGGGATATTTCCAAAAGGCCTTCTAGAAGGACTTGGGAGCCAAGGCACCCCCATGTGGGGGGGGGGGGCCCAAGTGTGGCCCGCCAAGCATGGTGGAGCTCCTTGGAGCTCCACATGGCACCCCTTTTAGCTTTATTCTTTTTTGAAAAGGCATAAAGTGGGGGTACTTTGGGGTTTTTCGTATGACATCTTTATCCCTTGGCTATCCTATAAATAGAGGAGAGTGGGCTGCCCCAAAACTCATCCTTGCTCTCATACACATGCCATTTGACTTGTCTGGCTTCTCTCTCCCTCCCACGAAATAGTTTCGTAGAGCCGAAAGGCTGTCTCGGTTCCGGCAGGAACTAGTTCTGGACGGCGAAGCCCTGCCGGATAGCTGACACCGTATGTGTGCAACCCCGTAGAGAGATTGTAGTTTCGATCTTTTGGCCGAGGGGCTGTTTTCGAGTGTCCTCCCGAAGGGCTGTTCGAGTTACCGTTCGAGTTTCCGGCGTCCTCCCGAAGGGTTGTCCGGGTTACTGTTCGGGTTCCGAGGGTCCTCCCGAAGGGCTGTCCGCGACATCGTCCGGGGGACTGTCCGACCACCTCCCGAAGGTCTGTCCGGAGTGGGAGTACATCCTTGCGGTTGGGAGGTTGTAAATCCTAGCTGCGGGGATCTGCACCGACGATCTACACCGACTCTTCTTCCGCTGCGCTTCGAGTCGGTACGGATCAGATCAAACCTTGTATGCAGTCTCCATAGTGATCCTGGGCGTGCTCGCTGTACCGAATTTTTTTGCTTTCTGTCGCGTTCCCCTACACGATCGTGGTGGAGAGTATTTTTCCAATGAATTTGATTCTTTTGTGAGAAACATGGTATAATCCATGAGAGGACGCCTCCCTATTCACCTCAGTCAAATGGGGTGGCTGAAAGAAAGAACCGTACTCTAACTGATTTGGTTAACGCCATGTTAGACACATCGGGTCTCTCCAAGGCATGGTGGGGGGAGGTGATATTGACTGCATGTCATGTCCTAAACTGAGTTCCCACAAAGAACAAAGAGATAACTCCATTCGAGGAATTGGAGAAGAAAAGATTAAAACTCTCTTACCTATGAACCTGGGGCTGCTTGGCGAAAGTCAATGTGCCAATTCCAAAGAAGCGCAAGCTTGGACCAAAAACTGTGGATTGTGTTTTCTTGGGCTATGCTTTTCATAGCATTGGTTATAGATTCTTGATTGTAAAATCCGAGGTATCAGACACGCATGTCGGTACAATTATGGAGTCGAATGATGCGACTTTCTTTGAAGATATCTTTCCCATGAAGGATATGGCTAGCTCATCAAATCAGGAGATGCCTAGTTCATCGAGTCAGGATTTAGTTACAATTTCTGAACCTACCATTCCAATGGAACACTTTGAAAATCCTGTGGAGGACAACAATGAAATTCCAACAAGGAGCAAGAGACAGAGGACTGCAAAGTCCTTTGGTGATCATTTCCTTGTATATCTCATAGATGACACTCACAATTCTATTTCAGAGGCCTATGCATCTGAAGATGCTGACTACTGGAAGGAAGTGGTCAATAGTGAGATGGATTCCATCTTGGCTAATGAGACTTGGGAGATCACCGATCGTCCTTATGGGTGCAAACCTATAGGATGCAAATGGGTATTCAAGAAGAAGCTTAGGCCTGATGATACTATTGAGAAGTATAAGGCATGGCTCGTGGCCAAGGGTTATAGCCAAAAGGAAGGTGAAGAATTCTTTGATACTTACTCACCTGTTGCTCGACTGACCACTATTCGAGTACTACTTTCACTAGCTGCCTCACATGGTCTTCTCGTTCATCAAATGGATGTTAAGACTACTTTCCTAAATGGAGAATTGGACGAGAAAATTTACATGGAACAACCAGATGGGTTTGTAGTGGAAGGTCAGGAAGGAAAGGTGTGCAAGTTGCTGAAGTCTTTATATGGACTTAAGCAAGCACCTAAGCAGTGGCACGAGAAGTTTGAAAGAACTTTAACAGTTGTAGGCTTTGTTGTAAACGAAGCTGACAAATGTGTGTACTACCGCCACGGTGGGGGCGAGGGAGTTATCCTTTGCTTGTATGTTGATAACATATTGATTTTCGGGACAAATCTGAATGTTATTAAGGAGGTCAAAGATTTCCTATCTCGTTGCTTCGAGATGAAGGATATAGGGGTAGCTGATGTTATTCTGAACATCAAGCTGTTGAGAGATGATGATGGTGGGATTACATTGCTCCAATCTCACTATGTGGAAAAAGATCTTGAGTCGCTTTGGCTATAGTGACTGCAAGCCCTCTCCAACACCATATGATGCTAGCGTGTTGCTTCGAAAGAATCGAAGAATTGCTAGAGCTCAATTGAAATATTCTCAGATTATTGGCTCGCTTATGTATTTAGCGAGCGCTACGAGACCTGGCATCTCTTTTGCTGTTAGCAAACTAAGCTGGTTTGTCTCAAAACCAGGAGATGTTCATTGGAAAGCTCTAGAGAGAGTTATGCGTTATTTGAAAGGCACTGCGAGTTATGGAATTCACTACACTGGGTACCCAGAGGTACTAGAAGGGTATAGTGACTCAAACTGGATCTCTGATGCTGATGAGCTAAAGGCCATGAGTGGATATGTATTCACTCATGGAGGTGGCACTGTTTCTTGGAAGTCTTGCAAGCAGACCATATTAACGACGTCAACAATGAAAGCAGAACTCACATCACTAGATAGAGCTACGGTCGAAGCAGATTGGCTTCGTCGGCTCTTGAATGACTTGCCAGTTGTTGAGAAACCGGTACCGGGTATCCTCATGAATTGCGACAATCAAACTGTGATCGCGAAAGTGAGTAGCTCAAAGGATAACATGAAGTCATCAAGACATGTTAAGAGAAGGTTAAAGTCTGTCAAAAAATGAGAAACTCCGGAGTTATTGCATTGGATTATATCCAAACGTCTAAAAATCTGGCAGATCCTTTTACTAAGGGTCTATCACATAATGTGATAGATAATGCATCGAAGGAGATGGGTATGAGACCCACAATATGAGTTGTTCACAATGGTAACCTGTTCTATGTGATCGGAGATCTCGTGAATTAGAATTGGAAGACAAGCTGTTGGTCAACTGAGAGGAGAGTATCCTTACTATTAATAATACCACTCCATGAAGATGCAAGACTCTCCTAATCTGCATGGCTTTAAGCAGAGATGTTGTCCTGCAGAACATCTTTTGAAGAACACACCTATATGAGTCTGATTGTTAAACGTCGTAATCTATGATAGTAGGGTGCTCTCTATTAAACTCATGAAAGGCCTCGGAGTATGATGCATAAGCTCCACCCGCGGGGAAGTCTCACGGTAGCCTAGTATCGGTCAAGACTTTGTGTGAAACTAGATTCGCAGAAAACTTGCAGTTCAAGGCCTAGTCCACTGTTCAAGTTACTTACTAGTGTAGCATAGAGTTCTAGGTGGAAGTTCAACTTAACAGTCTCCACTGCAGTACCGGTATATAAAACAGTGTTTTGGAACCAAAGGTAAATTTTGTATGCTTCTGGGATCTGGTGGGGGATTGCTGGAATTTGGTCTATTTTGGTCCAGCCCAATAGCCATTTTCTAAAATTCCTAATAAATCCTAGAGACCCACTTAGCCCATTCATGCAAGGCAAGAGGTGGGACTAAAAGTTTAGTCCCATACTGCTCACATAGGAGTTGGACCTCCTTATAAGGGAGGTTGTTTCCACACATGTATGAGCATGAGAACAAGAAAGACATTCACGCGCGCTCCTCCTCCGCCGCCCGCCTCGCCACGTCACGACACGCCGCGGGTTGCGGGAATGAGCCGAGTCATTGTCTAAATTTTTGCCACGCGTGACTGGTATGTGAAAGGTCGCACGGGAGTTGAAACGTTTTTGCTATAGTGGAGAATGAATATGAACGCTGCACCCTTCGGCTGCTGCCTGTTCGTTTCGCCTCCCGTCTGTTCGTTTCATCTCCCGTCGCTGCTCGTTCGCCTCCTCCTCCTGTGCCTATAAAAGAGAGGTCGCTCCTCTCCACAGAGACACACCAGACAACCCTTGCCTCACATCACCGAGTTCCTTAGCACTGAGCTACTGCTATGATCTTCCCCATCCCGGCTTGCGGTGTGCACTGCAGGTCGGGACAGTAGGCCTCCGAAACCCAGGGCCGGGCCCATATATGTGCAAACTGTGCGGCCCGCACAGCGCCCATAAATTTTGAGGGCCCCAAAATTTTTATAGGCCTATGTATTTATTTTCCCTGGGATGGGCACTGGGCCGCGCATGGATGGGCCGCTCGGCACTGGCGCGTGAGTCAAGCCTCGACCGTCTCCCGTCCCAGGCCGCCTGCTCGATCGGTTTATGCTCGATGCCTCGATCCCAGGACGCAGGTTCGACTCGATGGGAAAGGAAACCTAACGGCGAAGCAGGGAGGCAGGGATCGATCGCATCCAGAGGACCCCGAACGGCGCGGTATCTTGGTTCGCATCTAGATCCGGCGATGCCGCGACGGGCGACACGGCAACAGGTACAGGAATTACAGCCCTCATTGGTTCGCATCCATGATCCATCGATTATTCCTCTCGTAGTCTCGTGATCTCGGGTTCTCAGAGAGGACTTTTCGATGATATACTTGTTGGCTGTCTTTTGACGTCTCTTCCATTTCCAACTCCTTGACTGCTGCTACATGTCATGAGAGTATCTAATGTTATCTGCTAGCTAGCTATTGTGATTCTATCATTCTAGTTATTGTAATTCGATGATATACCTATTGTGATTCTAGCTATCTGCTAGCTAGCTATTGTGTTGTCAATACGGTATATACCTAGTTATTGTGATTCGGGTTCTCAGGGAGGAAAATTGCTTATATACGGTATATACGTTGGACAGCCCTCATTGTACTCCTAATTCTACTCCTATTCTCCTAATTTCTATTTCCAAATTAACTTTTGGCAGGGATCATTAGAGAGATAGGTTCTTGCCTCCTCGGTTAAATATCACAGTATAACAGTTCAACCGGACAGGACACGAGACTAGGTGAGTTAGACGGTTCGTCTAATTGCCAAACATTAACGCATAATCTCCAATTGATATCTGCTGCCGTATGAATAGGTATGATTTTTTTATATATCCAATTGTTATGTAAGACATTATATCATATACATTATAATTGCTCGTTAGTTCATTTTAGTGAGATAGGGCCCCATTTTTTAGTTTCGCACAGGGCCCCCAATTTTGCTGGCCCGGCCCTGCCGAAACCCTGCCAGTTTGAGTCATGTACGGGAGAAGGGCGATAAGGTTTTTGGAAAGCGCTCTGCGCGACTACTGAACTCTTCGTCACGGACGCCAAGAACACCGACGACTACTTCCCTAACGACGACTTCTTCCCCCACGTCGACAACCTCTTTGATGACATGGGGGACAACGTCAACGCCAACGCCAATGCTACTGCCGCAGCTCAATACGTGTTCGTGTTCTTTCTGTTTCAGATCTTGCTAGAGTTTCTTCTTCTAGTATCTGTTCTAGATATGTTCTGTTCTTGTTCACATCGTCAGATGCTATTTGCCTTCTCTCTGTTAGATTGCATGACTTGTTTCATTTCTACTATAATAGTCATGTTTTATCTACTTTTTCTGTTAATAAAATCATATGGTAAATTGCTCATATTTCCAACAGTCTCTAGAATCTGAATAAACATGTTCAAATTTGGTAACACAGGCAGCCATGCAGTGCATGTAGCTAGTTAACATATAAGTAAAAATGTAAGCAACTAGGGGATATGCCGTGAAATAAATAAATACAACATGAACTCAGTCTTGTGTTTAATGTGGACTTTTCACTGGCTGAAACCTACTGTCCATGAACAGCAACATCTGTCATCATTTCTGAACGTCTGCAAAAATGAACCTACAATTAAACCAATAAATCATGATGCATTCCAAGCAAAAAAAAAGGGCAAGCAATAAACATAATCTATTTGTGTGTACAACTAAGCAGAACTACCACATCAAATCAATAGCCAAGAAGAATATCTTACAAACCATGTCCATCGGTGCTCAATATTCCAGTCTGATGGGGATATCTGAATAAGAATGGCCGATGCAAGTAAGGCCCAACTTTAAATATCCTCTTTTCTTCCTCTCCCAGCGTGCACCACGTTGTTCTGCTCGCCAAGCTCCACACCAGAGCAAAGGGATGAGGGACTGAGGGGATGTAGGACGGGCAGCAGCAAGATCCTTCCCATCATCGCCTGTGCCGGGAAGAAGCCGTCGTCAATCCTGCCGCTCGCTGCTCTTAACTACATACACAAAGATTAGGTATATGCCTGTATGCCGTGGTATAAAAAATGCATGTTTCTAAAAATATAATACAAATTTGAGTGCAGTTTATTGTAGGCCGAGCTCCATGGAACCCTGTATAATCACCGTTCAGTCTGGACTCATGTGCATCGGGATATGTGCTGAAGTTTTGAAATGCTGCTGCTTGACCGAAGTGTGGAGAGAGAGAAACTTTTTTTTTGCGAGGTGGAGAGAGAGAAACTGTGAGATGTTGGCACAGGCCCGACCTCGACGCTGCAATCCACCGTGTACTTTCCGACGAGACGCACGAACGAGCTAACTGCGGCCGATTGCTTTCCGGCCGATCGAGCGTAGCACACTAGTACCCAACAAGCAAGTAGACAGGCAGGTGGATTGATCTCACGTGAACTAGCACATGCACGTACGTATACGTAACAACACGCCGCCGGCAAGACCGACGGATCGTAACGCACGGAGAACACAGGAGTTGATGGCAACAGGTGCGTGTCGCACCTGTGTTTTCTTATTGTTTTTTTCTGGTTACATATTACAGGGGCATACCTATGTATATATAGTAGATAGGATCAAACACAAGTAAACCTACACGTCTACAAAGTCCTAATCCTAGTACTACTATTAGGTGATTGCTCCAAGTCCGAGCCGGACAAGGACAGCACGTCGTGCTTAATTCCAACATGAGAGAAGAGAGAAGAATCTGTTTTGAGAAGCTGAAGAGAGAAAGCGTGTGTGAGAGAAATCTGATTTTTTTTTTGTGAGAGAAAATAAAGAGAGACGTGAGAGAGGAAGAGAAGAAAACTTTTTTTGTGAGGGAAAATAGAGAGTCGTGAGAGAGTTAGAGAAGAAATCTGTTTTCGTGACAGAAAATAAAGAGAGAGAGGAAGAGAAGAAATCTGCTTTTTTGTGAGAGAAAATAAAGACAGAGCCGTGAGAGAGGAAGAGAAGAAATCTGTTTTTTGTGAGAGAGCCATGATAGAGGAAGAGAATATAACGTGTGACAGAGAATCCTTTTTAGAAAGAGAGAGAGGTTGAGTATGATTGTGAGAGAGACAAGACTCTCAGACGATTGTCAGAGAGCTGCATGTGAGAGACAAGAGAGAGAGGGGGAGTGTGTCAGAACTGCATGCGAGCAGGAGTCACACCCGATGTACAGCACCCTCTGATAATGGTCTAACACTAATTCTGTCCACAACAAGAACATGCACAGATCACGGCGTAAAATAGATGGTGAGGATACAGGGTACCACATAGCTCGAGCTACGAAGGAACTTTCCGTACAAATCTTCGTATTATCACAATTGAGTCTCTCATTTATATTTTCAGCAGCGCACCTTTGTTTTTGTCAATACATTGCTAATGGAATTAAAGAAGAGAATGTGGAGACCTCAGCGTCCAGATCTGACGGCGGGTGAGGGATCGGAGACGTCGTCGTCATCCCCATCGCTTGGCAAAGCATGATGCGAGCTGCGTCTTCGAATTTTCAAATTTGCCCAATCTTTTGTGATGCAGTTGTTTCATCCACGGTATTTCTTGTGGAAGCTGTTCAAACATAAAAAGAAATTTTTGTTTAAGTAGATCCTCCCCTGGCTGTAGTGCACTCACTCCTGGTAATATGTACAGCAAGCAAAGCAAGCAGCCTGAGATGACAAATCTCTAGCTCGCCGTATTAACTAGTGCAGTAGTACGTACCAGCTCCTGCTCGGCCAGTGGCCGTCTCATGTCACCGCCGCCTTCCTCGACGGCCGGCTCGCCGACATCTCCATGTCGTGCCCATCTTGAGAGCCATAAAGCGGGCGACCACGAGATCGATGGCGATCGCCGGCACGTGCGCCGTCGTTTACGCCAGCCAAGGCATCCCTGAGACCTCCTGTTTGTAAAAAATTCGTCCAAGCGTAGTAGGCCGCATGGGCAGCTCGCGGGCTTTTTCCATGCCGTATAGGCCAAGCTGGGCCGAGCGCCGGTAAAAGGCCCCAGATCCGCATTCAACAGAGGAGACCGGGGCACGTACCAATTTGGAGTTCGAGAGATGTCGATGGCGCGGGCGAACGCGGGCGACGGCGACACCGAGTCGTCGTCTCCGTCAGCAGCGGGATGGCACAACCTTCCCGACGACCTCGTCGGCATGGTTCGCCGCAGGATCTCCTCCCCACGCGACAGCGTGCGCCTCGCTGCCGTCTGCAGACCGTGGGGCGATGCGGCGTCGCGGCTCCCGGCGCATCCCGCCGTCCCAGCTCTCATACTCTCGCCGTATGGACGTAGCAAGAAGAAGCAACTATGCGGACCCCACGGCAGTTGGGTCCTGCGCGTCCCGGGCAAGGCCGTCAAGAAGCGGTTCGTCGGCTCCCACCGTGGCGGCTGGATCGCCGCCATTGATGACCTCCAGCTCGTGATTGTGAATCTCTTTTCCGGCGCCGAGGTGGCGCTCACCGCAAAGCAAAAGATGATCGCTTCTATACCCACAGTCAAAGTCCCGCACAACATCAAGAAAATCATCTTCTCCCAAGACCCAGCCTCCTCTGATGGCTGCATCCTCGCCGCAATTACACAGGATGGTAATAGTATTGCCGTGTGCAGAGTAGGTTGCCCGGACGGTGGATGGTCTGCACATCTTTGGCGTGGGCACCCGTTCCAGGACATAGCCTTCTATGACGGTGAGGTCTATGCCCTCACAATGGTCCCTGAAATACTCGTCAAGGTTGAAATCGTTATCAAGGAAGACAGAACGCTGGAGATAATGGCTACCCACCCTTTACCCATCCAGTCTTGTGACTAGAGTTGTTACAACCCCATGTACTACGATGCTTACATCGTGGAGTTGCATGGCGAGTTGTTGATTGCGGTGAGAGAACAATGGTTGAGCGACGATAAGTATTTCTTCAGGGTATTCAAGCTCATCAATGCTGACAATGACAAGGCTCACAAGCAGAAGTGTGCACACGTGACGAATTTTGGAGAGTATGCATTATTCTTCGGGTTGTCTAAAGCAGTACATGTGCCGGTTGGTGGGCATCATGGTATAAAGAGAAATCACATCTACTATTATAGCCCTACAACTGAAGAAGAGTTGCCTGATGACAAGGTGCACTCTTTAAGGACGGGCGATGGTGATCAAGTGTACTGCAGGGAAGACCATAGTATTGACGATGGTGTAGGAAGGACAGGATATTATTTAATGCATTGTTATAATAATCCCACATGGCGGGAACGTTGTAATTCTGCCAGGTGGCTTTACCCTCCGGACTTCTAGCTCAGGTACTCCCTGGCCTCTTCGCCATCTTGCTAACAAGTTCATATGTAACTCTTTGTCAGCGTTTGTAAAATCTTATTATACATCGTTTTGTCGAATTTTACTCATCCATTGTATGATATTTCAACTTTTCTCGACTCAAGAGATGCGTACCTAAAGTTTATAGGGAGCATGGAGCATAAAGGGAAGTCTCGACTCAAGAAGTTCAGAACAGCGTTGCATAGACAAACTAGTACAAGACATGATCCTGCACTAGTAAAGGTTTTTTTTAATCGTTTCAGTTAGTATTTGTTCTCAGAGGTATCAATGTTGGTTTACAATTGTACCAAATAAATGCAGAACAAGTTGCAGAGAGTTTCATAAATCAAGCCCATTCCCAAAAACTGTACACATGCAGCCAACATTTCTTCATGCTTCAGGTTCTAGAGAGTTTCAGCAGTTCTTTTTTCATTCCTATTTTATCTAAGCAAAACGACACGATTCTTTTTGTTTATATTACAAAAATGAAGTAATATAAAAAACTGCCCCAACGTCTTATATTTAGGAATGTAGTACATCAGATCTGATCAAGAACACTAAAATAAACAGATCCTTCCTTCATTAATTACTAGTGATCAGGTAGTACAACCTAAAGCCATCACCAAGCACTAGTGGAGAAACGGTCTTTAGTCCCGGTTGGAAAGGTCGGGACTAAAGGCCCCCACCCTTTAGTCCCGGTTGGCCACGACCCGGGACTAAATCCCTGCCACTTGGCCGGCAGCGCGCGCCGGGGGCTGGGGACCTTTAGTCCCGGTTGGTGACACCAACCGGGACTAAATCCCTGCCACTTTAGTCCCGGTTGGACTAAAGGTTTAGGGGTTTAGGGTTTATTGTTTATTTTTTCTTTTTATTTTGTGTTTTTCATTTAATTCTTTTCATTTCAAACATATTTTACGCTACTACATAATGTACACGTTATGCATATATAATAAAATTTCTCGTAGAACCAATCATATATCATAGAATTTCTCGTACGACC
The DNA here is from genome assembly GCA_039707655.1 of Elymus sibiricus. NCBI lineage: Eukaryota > Viridiplantae > Streptophyta > Magnoliopsida > Poales > Poaceae > Elymus > Elymus sibiricus. The sequence goes on along the minus strand of CM077674.1, from coordinate 9,433,265 downwards.
ATGCATACACATATATATATATATACAATTTGGTATATACAATTTCTCCTACAACTTACAGATCATTACATGCAGGCATTAGGTGAAATGGTATTCTCCGTCGAGAGATATGACCTGCTGAAGCAAAAATCCCGCCATTTTCTCTTGAAGTGCTCGTATGCGGTCCTTTGGTAGGAGCCTATCCCGCATCTTCGTCATCTTTAAAGAAGGAGATCAATATGAATATATTAGTTGTGTGTATATATATTAGATCATGATAAAAAAATTGTGAATAGTGTTTACGTACCCAAAGATGTCTTGTATCTCCGCTCCTTTCGGTAATAAAGCGAATATTCTCGCAAACGTAGTATGCACATAAATTAGTCCCCTTTTCCTGCCTCATACACTTTACAAGAATAGAATTCAGTCAGATAATAATCAAGCATGATAATGGTATTGAAACTAGAATTAAAGAGATGCGCGGACGTAGCTAGTACTACTTAATTACCTTGGACCGTCGCCATTTCAGCTGTGGTTCCCATTCACCGACAACCTCTTTGATGAACTTTTTCCAAACCCTGCCCGGCAAAGAAAATGAATAAAGGAGTTATTAATTACTTGATATCAGGAAATGAACTAAAGAGGCCGACATAGTGCGATAATGATTGAAATTACCTGTCGAGCATCAAAAACAGGCTCCTGTATTCTTCAGGGTCTTTACCTAGTGAGTCCAGTACTTCAACATTTCCCTCGTCAACTCTAATGATTAGCAGGATCCAGTGGAATCTGCGCACACGTTTGTATAAGCGGGCATGCATAACTCATCAACTACACTTAACATCGAGTAAGCAAAAATAGAATTTGTAGTACAAGACAGCAACACTCACCTGAAGTTGCAAGGAAAAAGTATTTCTGGTCTGTTATTTAGTTCCTTCAAAAACATTAGCAAGCTATTCTCCGTGTCTTGTTTGTGGTTATTTAACATATTTTCATTAACAGTATTTGGGTCAATGAACCCAATGCCATAGAATCTATCTCTTTTCAATTCAAAAATCTTCATTCTGCATATATAATACCACACAAAAGAATATAGTGAGGATAATTACAGGCAATGAACGAGCTGAGCTAGAGACTTAAATTGCAGAAAGAAATCACTTACAGACAATAGCAACTGACGAGAGATTTGTCGAGTGCGTCTTGATTGAATAACTGAAAAATTTCTGGAAATTCAATCCACACATCTTTTCCATGAAAGTAATGCTTTGGCTTGACTTTCACCATGAGGCTCTCTCGCCCGGCCTTTACTTCTCTCAGGTACCAGTCATGCAATCTGCGCATTTGCGTTGATAGAAGCTCCACCTCGTCAGGCCTGACCAGAGGGTTCCCGGGGACATATTTCCATGCTAGTTCCTTCGGATCCATCGTGGGGACTTCCTCGATGCCTAGGAGTTGTTCAACAGTGATACCCATCTGTCTAGCCATCTCTCTATCAGCGTCGGTTACCGCCTTATCGGTACTCACCTTGAGCGGGGGGGGGGGGTCGATTGCACTGCCTGTTCTCCGAGCTGGGGAACAGTTTTCCCGCTTTTATTACTACCTGTAAGGCTTGACTGCTGATTTTTTATTGATAATATGACTTGCTAATAGAGCGTTCATAGTCTGATCGCCTTTTCTCCACAGCCGGTTTAGCAAGATCCACAAAGTGTTGTATGACTTTCTCAGGTATTTTCTCCTTCGGCGGCGGGGGCGGTTTCGGTGCAAAATGGGCCTTCACTTGGGCATCCACGACCCCTTTGTTTTCCTCCTCAGTCATCTCGTAAGCTAACTTCTTTTTGGCAGGAGGCTCGGGTTTCTTCTTTGGTGCTCTCTTCCGCTTTGAAGTCGGCTCACGCGGCGGAGATCGATATCGCGTACTCGCGCTGGGCTCCGTCTCGAGGTGGGGTGGATTCGGCTGACGCGGCGGAGATCGATATGGCGGACTCGCGCTGCGCTCCGTCTCGAGGTGGGTTGGAGTCGGCTGACGCGGCGGACTTGGAGGAGGAGTCGGTGGCCTTGGCACCGAGTTTGGAAACACGATGCATTCCTTTCTCCATACAATGAGACCACGTATGGCTTCTCCCAGTGTCTGCTCCCCTTGACCTCCAGGAAAGTCAAGCTCTAGTGAGTCATATCCCGACAGAACTTCATCCACTCCGACACAAGCATAGCCAGGTGGAATCAGATTGTCGTGGATGGTTGCTTCAGGTGCATTTGGTAAAGCAAAGCCGCCCGCCACCTTCATGGATATGTTCTTCATTTTCATGTGTAGCTCACAAGTTGTCATCTCTTGGATATCATCCACGGGGTAGCGAGCCAACAGTGCATCATCGGCCGGGACCCCCGTGGAACCCACGCTGCATTTCGGCATAGATGGGATGGTACTATCCAATGATGGATCTGGTTGCTCCTGCCGCTGAGACGCCCTTTGCTGGCTAATTGTGTCAATCTGCTCCTGCTGCCGCATGAAAGCGCGTTCCAACTCCGCGTTCTTTGCTTCTACCTTTTGAAGCCGGTCTGCATCCTGCTTCTTCTGGTCTGCATCCTGCTTCTTCTTTCTCGCACGGCTTCTGTAAGTGTCGTTCCACTGCGCAAGCCCCTCAACCCACGGAACAACGCCTTTGCCTCGTGTTCGTCCCGGGTGTTCAGGATTCTTGAGGGCGCGTGTAAGCACGTCGTTCTCTCTCTTGGGCTGGAACGACCCCGTTCGAGCCTCTTCTATTGCTTCAAGTAAAGCGTCTGAGGCTTCTTTAAGACTTGCCTGTTCAATAATCTCCCCTGTCTTTGAGTCCAACTTTCCACCATGCGCATAAAACCAAGTCCTGCACCTATCGGGCCAACCCACTGTTTGTGGAGTGACCCCTGCAGCAATCATCTTTTCCTCAGATTCATCCCACTTAGACAACCCAGTCTTGTAGCCACCTGGCCCCAGAACATGGTAAAACTTTTTTTTCTCAGCATTTATCTTGTTTTTCCTCGACCGTTCCTTAGCTGCTTCCGATTCCTTGAACTCCACACATAAGTCCCAGTGATGTTTTACCTTCTCTAGTGGTCCAGTGAATTCTGGAGTCTTCTTTTCTGCGTTGACGTAGTTGGCCCATAATCTTTTCTTCCAAGTCTGGAATTGTGTGGCCATCTTCTTAAGAGCACACTTCTTGACTTTCTCCCATTGGAGATCTGTGAAACCCTCTGATAGGGTGAAATGTGACATGAGCGTATCCCAAAGCAGATTTTTTGCTCTTTCGTCGACAAAACTAACTCCTCGATCTTCCTTTGGCTTATTACATTCTTGAACGGTGATCGGGATTTGGTCCCTAACAATAACTCCGCATTGACGAATAAATTTGTCCGCATTCTTTTTAGGAGCAATCGGTTCTCCATCTTCTTTGATTTCATCGATGTTGTACTTTATGCCATCGGGCAACTTTTCGGCCGGGCCTCGTACTACCCTTGTAGAAGATTTGCTCGATCTGGAGGGCTAAAAGAAGAAAGATTCGTTAATATATATATATATACAAATCAATTAATACATGTAATGATCACCAGAGGCCTTATATATATATATATATATATATATATATATATATATATATATATATATATATATATATATATATATACCTCGCCGGACTTTGTTAATTGAAGAACATTTCCTTCGCCATCATTGTTTGTGTGCCCTTCGTCTATTGGTTCTTCCTCAATTCCCTCACCAGACACGTTCAGATATTGTGAGCCGTCATCTGGTTCAATCTCTGGGTTTTGGGAGCGTATCATGTCGAACATGATATCCTCTTGATCATGGTCGTCTCTGCCGCTATAGTCCATAGCTTAACTAATCCAGAAGAAAGATAAAACAATTTAGTATTCAAATTAAAATGCATTCAATAAGCAAAAACTAATACATCTCGAATAATCCAGTTAATGCATCATCGAATATTATCGAATATTATCACTAATACATCTCGAATATTATCACTAATACATCTCGAATATTATCACTAATACAGCTCGAATATTATCGAATAATCCAGTTGACTCGCGGTTCCTGAGGCGCGGGCGGTGGACACCCAAAGAGAAGGAACCATCAAAGGATCATAGCTCGGGTGAGATCCCTGAAGAACCTGCCAGGTATTGGAGAACCTGACGTCCAACGCAACCATGTAGCGACGGACGTGCTCGTCCTCCTCCCTGACACGGCGACGTACCACCTCCTCGGGGGCCGGCTGCCTCCGCACCGATAGTGGCCGACGCGACCGCCACCAAAGAAGCTCCGGGTCGACGACGGGAGCCCGATTCCTCACCAAGATGCGCGCCCCGGAAGGTAGCACCTCCCAGTGCCAGCCCGGCGGAGCCCAGTCCCGGACATGGCGCCTCTCAAGCAGGTTGTCGCCGCCGAGTCGACGACGAGGATGCGGGCCGGGCATCGTCGACGTCGAGAACAAATTCTTATGAAAACAAATTCCTATGCAATAATTATCATTTTATTATGCTACTCATATTTAATAAACTTTTACAACTATAGTAGATGAGCAAATTTGAACAACATTTTATATCATTGATCCAACCATTCTTTTTATAGAGAACCCGCACTTGAACAACATTTCTATTCATCCATTTAACATCCATCTATCTAACATTTCTATTCATCCATCATTCTAACATACATCAATATAACATCTATCCATCTACATATCCATCTAACATTCATCTACACACAAAAATACATAATAAATCCATCTAATTAACATTCATCTACACACAAAAATTACATACTCCCAAAATCTCATGTCTCATCCACAATGTCGTTATCAAAATTAACCATCTGCTCACATTAATAATTAACATTAACATGACTTGAAAAATACAAGGACATTTTCAATCTCATCGATCATTGGTTGTCCATGGCGGCGGCCGAGCTCGGGGTGTGCGGGGGGGGGGGGGGGAGGAGGGGTAGTTAGAGGCCGTGCGCGGGCCAGGGGAGAGCGGGGGAAGACAAGGGGGGCTCACAGCGAGGTCGTCGCGAGCTCGGGGAGGGCTCAGGGAGGAAGTGGACGCGTCGGTGCTCGAGGGCGAGGTCGAGGCAGTGGCGGCGACCGGCGAGGAGGAAGACGATGGTGCGGGCGCTGTGGGGCTCTTCGCTCGCTCCCGTGGTCGAGGAAGATGCAGCGGGCTGCGGGCTCGGGGAGGGGCCGGAGCGAGCGGGATGGCGTCGGCGATCTCTGCCGTCGGAGGTTGAAGACGAGCGGCCTGGCGGCGTGTGGTGTTCGATCTGTCTCCTGGGCGGTGGAAAACGCTAAGTGACAGTTATATAGGATCGACCTTTAGTCCCGGTTGAATCCATGCCCCGGGACTAAAGTACCTTTAGTCCTGGTTCGTGGCTGCAACCGGGACTAAAAGGTTGGCCTTTAGTCCCGGTTACAGCCACGGGCCGGGACTAAAGGTCTGTTTTCGGGCCCAAATTAAGCGCGGGAGGAGGACCTTTAGTCCCGGCTGGTTGTGCCAACCGGGACTAAAGGTTTTTTTTTTCATTTTTTCTGTTTTTGCTTTTTTTTCTACTTACAGCCAAATATTTAGAGTTTCTGAGTGAATCTTTTTTGCTTTAGGTCACAAAAATTATAAACTTTCTGTTAGTGCCAGTAGTTTTCAAATTTGAATAGTTTAAATTTGAATTCTGTGAAATTTGTTTGAATCACTCGTTTGTGAATAACTTTAGTTTAAAAATAGATTTTTGAGTGATTCTTTTTCCTGCTGTTTAATATTAGTGTGTTTTATCAGTATGTTCAATTTGGTAATTTTTAGGTTATTTTAAATAGGTGTTTTAATCAAAAACAGATTCTGTTTAGCTCTTTTAGTTTTATACCTTCATTTGTTTTAAATATTTTAGTTTATATGTTTTCTTGTTATTCTTTTGCCAAATTATATTATGTTTCTGTTAGTTAGCATGAGGAGTTTTAATTTTCAACCCTTACTTACTTCATTTGTTATTTTTCATGCATTTAATGATTTTTTTGAGCTAAATGACCCTGAAATTGAAAAGCACTACAAATGATCTCTGAAAAGGTTGAAACTTGGCATGGTATCATCATTTCACCCACATAGCATGTGCTAAAAAGTTGAGAGGGTTACGACAAAAACCGGATGCACTTCGTGTACAAACTGGACCATCTCCTTCGAAGTATCAAGGTTTCGGACGAAAACTCATCTGTTACAAAGGCATTTCATTTTTTTAAACTTATTTCAACTCAAGACTTTTTGTGCATTCAATATGCACCATTCAAAGCCACATCCTCAAATTTCAACCCATTCTAACTTCATTTGCTATTTTTCATGCATTTAATAATTTTTTTGAGCTAAATGACCCTGAAATTGAAAAGCACTACAAATGAACTCTGAAAAGGTTGAAACTTGGCATGGTATCATCATTTCACCCACATAGCATGTGTTAAAAAGTTGAGAGGGTTACGGCAAAAACTGGATGCACTTCGTGTACAAACTGGCCTATCTCGGCTACTCACTAGAGAAGAAAGTGATGACGGTGAAGCCGATCACATCCCAGAGTGGGATCTTGGGGTATAAAACTTTTTCTTCGCGTGTGTCCCTTTGCGCCGTAACCATGGACAATCTTCATCATTTAACAGGATGCTTGGGTTAGTCTTCATTGTGAAGGGAGGAATTTCATGAAACTTTTCATAATCTTCTGACATGTCTGTCTTGTCCTCCACTCCCACGATGTTTCTTTTCCCTGAAAGAACTATGTGGCGCTTTGGCTCACCGTCTGATGTATTCGCTTCCTTATCTTTCCTTTTTCTCGGTTTGGTAGACATGCCCTTCACATAGAAAACCTGCGCCACATCATTGGCTAGGACGAATGGTTCGTCTATGTACCCAAGATTGTTGAGATCCACTGTTGTCATTCCATACTGCGGGTCTACCTTTACCCCGCCTCCTGTCAGATTGACCCATTTGCACCGAAACAAAGGGACCTTAAACTCACGTCCATAGTAAAGTTCTCATATCTCCTCTATGTAACCATAATATGTGTCCTTTTGCCTATTGGTGTTTGTTGCATCAAAGCGGACACCACTGTTTTGGTTGGTGCTCTTTTTATCTTGGGCGATCGTATAAAATGTATTCCCATTAATCTCGTACCCTTTGAAAGTCAATATAGTCGAAGATGGTGACTTGGCCAACAAGTACAGCTCATCTCCAACACTGTCGTCATTCATGAGATGTGTTTGCAACCAACCGCCGAAAGTCGCCATGTGTGTACGTTTAATCCAGGAGTCAGACTGCTCCGGGTTCTTGGAGCGTACAATATCCATGTGTTCCTCGATATACGGAGCCACCAAGGTGGAATTTTGTAGAACTGTGTAGTGTGCTTGGGCCCAAGAATGCCCGTCCCTACATATTACTGAATCCTTTCCTAGCGTGCCTTTTCCACTCAGTCTCCCCTCATGCCGCGATTCAGGAACACCAATCGGCTTAAGGTCAGGAATAAAGTCAACACAAAACTCAATAACCTCCTCTGTTTCATGGCCCTTGGAGATGCTTCCTTCTGGCCTAGCACGGTTATTAACATATTTCTTTAAGACTCCCATTAACCTCTCAAAGGGGAACATATTGTGTAGAAATACAGGACCCAGAATGGCAATCTCTTCGACTAGGTGAACTAGGACGTGCGTCATGATATTGAAGAAGGATGGTGGGAACACCAACTCGAAACTGAAAAGACATTGCACCAAATCATTCTGTAACCTTGGTAGGATTTCTGGATCGATTACCTTCTGGGAAATTGCATTGAGGAATGCACATAGCTTCACAATGGCTAATCGAACATTTTCCGGTAGAAGCCCCCTCAATGCAACCGGAAGTAATTGCGTCATAATCACGTGGCAGTCATGAGACTTTAGGTTTTGGAATTTTTTCTCTGCCATATTTATTATTCCCTTTATATTCGACGAGAAGCCAGACAGGACCTTCATACTGAGCAGGCATTGAAAGAAGATTTCCTTCTCTTCTTTGGTAAGAGCGTAGCTGGCAGGACCTTGATACTGCTTTGGATGCATGCCATCTTTTTCATGCATATGTTGCTGGTCCTCCCGTGCCTCCGGTGTATCTTTTGTCTTCCCATACACGCCCAAGAAGCCTAGCAGGTTCACGCAAAGATTCTACGTCACGTGCATCACGTCGATTGCAGAGCGGACCTCTAGGACTTTCCAATAGGGTAGGTCCCAAAATATAGATTTCTTCTTCCACATGGGTGCGTGTCCGTCAGAGTCATTCGAAACAGATTGTCCGCCAGGACCCTTTCCAAAGATTACTTTTAAATCCTTGACATATCAAGTACATGATCACCAGTACGGTGGTCAGGCTTCTTCCGGTGATCTGCCTCACCTTTGAAATGCTTGCCTTTCTTTCTTAAGAGATGCTTGATCGGAAGAAATCGACGATGTCCCAGGTACACATTCTTCTTACATTTATCCAAATATATACTTTTGGTCTCATCTAAACAATGCGTGCATGCGTGGTATCCCTTGTTTGTCTGTCCTGAAAGGTTACTAAGAGCAGGCCAATCATTGATGGTTACAAACAGCAACGCTCGTAGGTCAAATTCCTGCTGTTTGTGCTCATCCCACACACGTACACCTTTTATGTCCCACGGCTGTAAAAGTTCTTCAACTAATGGCCTTACGTACACATCAATGTCGTTGCCGGGTTCCTTAGGGCCTTGGATGAGCACTGGCATCATAATGAACTTCCGCTTCATGCACAACCAAGGAGGAAGGTTATAGATACATAGAGTCACAGGGCAGGTGCTATGATTGCTGCTCTGCTCCCCAAAAGGATTAATGCCATCTGCACTTATACCAAACCATAAGTTCCTTGCGTCACCTGCAAACTCCGTCCACTTTCTCTCGATTTTTCTCCACTGCGACCCATTAGCGGGTATTCTCAACTTCCCGTCTTTCTTACGGTCTTCTTTGTGCCATCGCAACAACTTGGCATGCTCTTTGTTTTGGAACAAACGTTTCAACCGTCGTATTATAGGAGCATACCACATCACCTTGGCAGGAATCCTCTTCCTGGGGTGCTCGCTCTCAACATCATCACCAGGGTCATCGCGGCTGATCTTATAGCGCAATGCACCGCATACCGGGCATGCATTCAAATTCTCGTACTCCTCACCGCGGTAGAGGATGCAGTCATTAGGGTATGCATGTATCTTCTGCACCTCTAATCCTATAGGGCAGATAGCCTTCTTTGCTTCGTACGTAATGTCGGGCAATTCGTTGTCCTTTGGAAGCTTCTTCTTCATTATTTTCAGCAACTTTTCAAATCCCTTGTCAGATACACCATTCTCTGCCTTCCATTGCAGCAATTCCAGTGTGGTACCCAGCCTTTTCTTGTCATCTTCGCAATTTGGGTACAACAATTTTTTGTGATCCTCTAACATGCGCTGCAACTTCAACTTCTCCTTTTCACTTTCGTAGTTTCTCTTTGCATCAGCAATGACCCGACCAAGATCATCAGCGGGCTCATCTGATGCCTCTTCTTCAGCTTCTTCTTCTTTATTCTCTTCCCCCATTGTAGTACCATCGTATTCAGGGAACCCATGATAGTTGTCATCATCCTCTTCTTCTTCATTCTCTTCCATTAGAACCCCTCTTTCTCCGTGCTTGGTCCAACAGTTATAGCCGGACATGAAACCGGACGTAAACAGGTGGACGTGAATGACTTTTGAGCTAAAGTAATTCCTATCATTCTTACAGACACCACATGGACAACACATAAAACCATTCCGCTTGTTTGCCTCAGCCGCACGCAGAAAACTATGCACGCCATTAATGAACTGAGGAGAGCGTCGGTCATCGTACATCCATTGCCGACTCATCTTCATTACACAACACCGAAAAGACCAAATTAATACAAGTTCATACATAAAGTTCATACACACTTATTCTCATAAAACAACATAGAACTATCTAGCTAAAGCATTTAAATGCAACAACAAATGCGATCAAAATCGCAACTAAGGTAATAATTGATCCAACAGCATAATGATACCAAGCCTATTTATTAACGGCATATTTTCTAATCTTTCTAATCTTCAAGCGCATTGCTTCCATCTTGATCTTGTGATCATCGACGACATCGGCAACATACAACTCCAATTTCATCTTCTCTTCTTCAATTTTTTTCAATTTTTCTTTCAAATACTCGTTTTCTTTTTCAACTAAATTTAACTTCTCGACAAGAGGGTCGGTTGCAATTTCCGGTTCACATACCTCCTAGATAAAAATATCTATGTCAACTTGATGGGCATAATTGTCATAAACACAAAATGCAACAAATAGTTATAAAAGAGAATATACCACATCCGAATCATAAACCGGACGAGGGCCGACGGGGACGGATATCAAAACCATGGCACTATGTATAACAAACAATCATACAAGTAAGAAAATTATACAAGTAACTATCTAAATCATAGAAATAAGATTTTTTTTTATAAAAAGGATAAGAACAAGAGGCTCACCAAGGTGGTGCCGGCGACGGGACGGTGCGGGCGATCGACGGTGGTTAGGACGGGGACGGGAAGGCACTAAGTAAACCACACCTACACATATGCAAACTAAGAAGTTAATTTGAGCTCAAATTGCATATAAATCAAATAAACTCCCACATAATTACTCCCAAACTAAAACCCACAAATCATTATACTTATAGAGCATTGCACGAGCTAATCTAGCAATGAGAAATGAAAGGACAAAGTTGCTAACCTTTGTGAACACTTGGATAGATGGGGTGCCTCAAATCTTGACAAACCTTGGCAAAAATGGAGGAGAGAAAGGAGAAAACAAAGAAAGGAGAGCTTGGGCTCGGGCTGGACGAAGCACTATATATAGTGATATCTTTAGTCCCGGTTGGTATTGGTGATACCAACCGGGACTAAAGGTCCATCTCTAGTCCCGGTTGGTGATACCAACCGGGACTAAAGGGGCTCGCTGGGGCCCCAGCCTGACACCAGCCTGCCACCACCCCTGTCCCGGTTGGTAACACCAACCAGGACTAGAGGTCACAAATGAACCGGGACTAGTGGTCACATTAGTCCCGATCCAAAACCGGACCGGGACTAATGCTCCGGACGAAAGGCCTGTTTTCTACTAGTAAGGCTCCCTCCTAGATACATACATAAAGATAGAATCTGCGAGTGCTTGGTTCCAGTCTTGAGGATTGGCATATTCTGCCTTGAGGTAATACAGTCAGGCTGCTTGTTAACAGAGTATATACTTTCATGTGCACAAACAAATAGAATTTACAGCACAAGGAGCCTGCCAAAATCTGATCCTCAGGAAAATAAATTAGTTTGTCCCAAAGATAATCAGAAATCCCAGAGTAGAAAGCATCAGTACCATTCATTCAGAGAAGAGCTTGCAGAAGCAGCAACAGGGTAATCCTTATAACCAGAGACTAACCATCCACCATCTATTAATTCCCGTAGTAAAAAGTAGGACAGGTACTAGATATGAAACTGGAGAGCATTTGTTTGTACAAGTACAACTAACAAGCATTGCTTTTGCGACCGTATGAGAAAAAAAATTGTAATGTAAAACCATCCCAATGTTGTGCAATAGCACTGTAGCAGCAGGGCCAGAGGCTCTTGACTAGCTAAGAGGACAGACGTTATCAAATAAATGTAGTGCAATGTAAGAAGGTCAAATCCTAGTGTTGTGCATATTACATGGCTTGTAAACAGTTAAAATGATTGTGGAAATCACATTCTCAATGAAGTAGGCTGGCAACATAAACAAATGAATGCATTTTACAGCACAAGCAATTTGTCCTGAGACAGAAAAATCATTCTACAGCATCATGAACAGCAGAGGAGTTGTACCAAATCATTCAACCAGGGAACACCTTACCAATAATATTTTCACGCACTCAGTAGCAGCTAATGTGCACATTTGAGAGCAGCACAAGCAGCAATTTGTCCCCAAAATTAAAACCCAGATTACCCAGCTACAGACTAATCAAATCCAGCACCAGTAGCTCGTTGCGTTCAAATCCAGCACTAGCAGTAAATTGTCCAATTTGACTGCACTACAAATCCACCTACAGATAATAGTTGGGTGCCACATGACCTTACCTGGCCTAGAGGATGGAGAGCAGGAGCAGGGGCAGGGCCGCAGTCATGAGGCATGAGGGATTTCCCCATTCGTTTTAGGGTGGGGATTGGAGGAGGAGGAGAGAGGCAGCCGCCATGGCCATTGGAGGCCGAATGGCCGCCGACGGAGACGGAGGAACAGGAGAGGTGTGATCTGAGGTTTACACTTCCAGGACTAGAATACGTAGTCCGGGCGCTCGCGCTAGCGGAATACGTCTTGGTTGCTGGCTCACGGTCCCATGAAATGCGTTTTGTGCTGGGTTTAGACTTTAGAGCAGAGCGTTGCTGCTGCTTTTATCTTTCTTGAAATATTGGATTCTATTGAAAGCTCACGTGCACATTGACGATGGTGGCATTCTTAGAGCGGGTTAAGTCTGCACTCCAAAATTGTCAGCAAATTAAATGCTCAGAACTTTTTGGGTCGAGATCAGATTATCCACCCCAAACCCTACACTATCAGTGGGTGTCAACATTAAAAAAAATCTATGGGTGTGTGATATGGTGATACCAAGAAAAATATGCATTAAAAGTAACGGACAGTGAGGCATCAATCTATACTTACTAATAAAGCAGGGGTCTTAGAAGAGTTTCTGTCGGGGTGAGGCAGCATCTGGACATACTTGATGGAGTTGCCAAGGACCGGAATGTAGTGAGGAGATCTTGGATCGCCAAACCCCACGTCAAGGCCGGACCTGATGGGCGGTGGCAAATCTAGGCAGCTGAGATTGGGGTGTTCGGCGAGCACTTCACAGAAGATGGTGTCACTAGTAGAAAACAGGACTTTGGTCCAGGGCCAGATAAGGGCATTAATCCCGGTTCCCTTACGAACCGGGACCAATGCGTGCATCAGTCCCGGTTCGTGAGGCCAGGGCGCCGGCCGGGCATCGGGGGTCATTGGTCCCGGTTCGTCTGACCCCTTTGGTCCCGGTTCCAGACACGAACCGGGACCAATGGGCCTCGTTCCTGGCGCAGCACCTTTAGTTCCGGTTGGTGGCTGGAACCGGGACTAAAAGTCAGTCTTCTGTCCCGGTTCTAGCCACCAACCGGGACTAAAGAGATGCCTATATATACCCTCGCCCCTGCCCACCCTCTCCTCTGTTTTTTGGCCGTGTGGGAGGTGTGCATGCGCTGCTCTGTTCTCCCTTCTATGCATGCACATGAGGTGTTCGATGAAATGCCTGAGCCACACTTAAGCTTTCTCCTCTTCAAGCTCGACCTCCAAGCTCCATTTTCCTCAAGATTTGTCTAGGTTTGGCGGTCCGTCCCATCCCGTCCACGTCCTCACCGCCGTCGATCGCCCGTGCCGATCTCGTCGCCGGCACCACCGTGGTGAGCCTCTTGTTCTTATCTTATTTTTAAAAGAAAAAAATTCTTACTGGTATGATTTAGATAGATACTTGTATAATTTTCTTACTTTTATTACTGTTTGTTATTATATAGTGCCATGACTTTGGTATTCGCCCCCGTCGGCCCTCGTCCAGTCTATGATTTGGATGTGGTATATTATCTTTTATTACTATTTGTTTCATTTAGTGTTTATGACAATTATGCCGACCAACGTGACATAGATATTTTTATCTAGAAGGTATGTGAACCGGAAATTCCAACCGACCCTCTTGTCGAGAGGTTAAATTTAGTTGAAAAAGAAAACAATTACTTGAAGAAAAAATTGAAAAGAATTGAGGAGGAGAAGATGGAATTGGAGTTGCATGTTGCCGATGTCGTCGATGATCACAAGATCCAGATGGATGCAATGCGCTTGAAGATTAGAAAGATTAGAAAATATGCCATTGATAATGAGGCTTGGTATCATTATGCTGTTGGATCAATTGTTACCTTAGTTGCGATTATGATCGCATTTGTTGTTGCATTTAAATGTTTTACATAGTTGTATGTTAGTTTCAATGTATGTTTTAATTAGATGCTCTAGAGAGCTATATGTTGTTCTATATATGAGAACTATGTATGAACTTTATGTATTTATTTTTTCAGTAATAACATTTGATCACTACAGTACTTTGGTTTTAATGTGATGATGAACTTGTATTAATTTGGTCACTTCTCTATTCATGATGTTCTGTAATGGTTTTTGATACACTTAATTATATAATGCACGCAGATGAACCGGCAATGGATGTACGGTGACCGACGCACCTCCGAGTACATTGATGGCATGCATAATTTTCTCGAAGTGGCTGAGGCAAACAAGCAGAATGGTTTTATGTATTGTCCATGTACTGTCTATGGGAATACGAAGGATTACTCTGACTCGAAAACCCTTCACTTGCACCTGCTTGAGAAGGGTTTCATGCCACACTATAATGTTTGGACCAAGCACGGAGAAATAGGGGTTATGATGGAAGACAACGAAGAAGAAGAAGAGGATGATGACAACTATCCCCCTGAATACGGTGATACTGCAACGGGGGAAGCTGAAGATCAAGATGAACCAGACGATGTTCCCGATGATGATCTTCGCCGGGTCATTGTTGATGCACAGAGAGAATGCGAGAGTGAAAAGGAGAAGTTGAAGTTCGATCGCATGTTAGAGGATCACAAAAAATGGTTGTACCCAAATTGCGAAGATGGCAACACAAAGCTCGGTACCACACTGGAATTGCTGGAATGGAAGGCAGAGAATGGTGTATCTGACAAGGGATTTGAGAAGTTACTGAAAATAATGAAGAAGAAGCTTCCAAAGGATAACGAATTGCCTGACAGTACGTACGGAGCAAAGAAGGTTCTCTGCCCTGTAGGATTAGAGGTGCAGAAGATAAATGCATGCCCTAATGACTGCATCCTCTACCGCGGTGAGGAGTACGAGAATTTGAATGCATGCCCGGTATGCGGTGCATTGCGGTATAAGATCAGACGAGGTGACCCTGGTGATGTTGAGGGCGAGTGCCCCAGGAAGAGGGTTCCTGTCAAGGTGATGTGGTATGCTCCTATAATACCACGGCTGAAACGTCTGTTCAGAAACAAAGAGCATGCCAAGTTGATGCGATGGCACGAAGAAGACCGTAAGAAAGACGGGAAGTTGAGAGCACCCGCTGACGGGTCGCAGTGGAGAAAAATTGAGAGAAGGTGGGGGGACTTTGCAGGTGACGTAAGGAACGTATGGTTTGGTTTAAGTGCAGATGGCATTAATCCTTTTGGGGAGCAGAGCAGCAATCATAGCACCTGGCCCGTGACTCTATGTATCTATAACCTTCCTCCTTGGTTGTGCATGAAGCGGAAGTTCATTATGATGCCAGTGCTCATCCAAGGCCCTAAGCAACCCGGCAACGACATTGATGTGTACCTAAGGCCATTAGTTGAAGAACTTTTACAGCTGTGGAATGGAGAAGGTGTACGTGTGTGGGATGAGCACAAACAGGAGGAATTTGACCTACATGCGTTGCTGTTTGTAACCATCAATGATTGGCCTGCTCTTAGTAACCTTTCAGGACAGACAAACAAGGGATACGACGCATGCACGCACTGTTTAGATGATACCAAAAGTATATATTTGGACAAATGCAGGAAGAATGTGTACCTGGGACATCGTCGATTTCTTTCGACCAACCATCTCTTAAGAAAGAAAGGCAAACATTTCAAAGGTGAGGCAGATCACCGGAAGAAGCCCGCCCTCCGTACTGGTGATGCCATACTTAATATGGTCAAGGATTTACAAGTAATCTATGGAAAGGGTCCTGGCGGACAATCTGTTCCGAATGACGCTGAGGGACGCGCACCCATGTGGAAGAAGAAATCTATATTTTGGGACCTACCCTATTGGAAAGACCTAGAGGTCCGCTCTGCAATCGACGTGATGCACGTGACGAAGAATCTTTGCGTGAACCTGCTAGGCTTCCTGGGCGTGTATGGGAAGACAAAAGATACACCGGAGGCACGGGAGGACCAGCAACGTGTGCACTAAAAAGACGGCATGCATCCAAAGCAGTATGAAGGTCCTGCCAGCTACGCTCTTACCAAAGAAGAGAAGGAAATCTTCTTTGAATGCCTGCTCAGTATGAAGGTCCCGTCTGGCATCTCGTCGAATATAAAGGGAATAATAAATATGGCAGAGAAAAAGTTCCAGAACCTAAAGTCTCATGACTGCCACGTGATTATGACGCAACTGCTTCCGGTTGCATTGAGGGGGCTTCTACCGGAAAACGTTCGATTAGCCATTGTGAAGCTATGTGCATTCCTCAATGCAATCTCTCAGAAGGTAATCGATCCAGATATCCTACCAAGGTTAAAGAATGATTTGGTGCAATGTCTTGTCAGTTTCGAGCTGGTGTTCCCACCATCCTTCTTCAATATCATGACGCACGTCCTAGTTCATCTAGTCAACGAGATTGCCATTCTGGGTCCTGTATTTCTACACAATATGTTCTCCTTTGAGAGGTTCATGGGAGTCTTAAAGAAATATGTTCGGAACCGTGCTAGGCCAGAAGGAAGCATCTCCATGGGCCATCAAACAGAGGAGGTCATTGGGTTTTGTGTTGACTTTATTCCTGACCTTAAGCCGATTGGTCTCCCTCAATCGCGGTATGAGGGGAGACTGACTGGAAAAGGCACGCTAGGAGCGGATGCAATAATATGTAGGGACGGGCATTCTTGGGCTCAAGCATACTACACAGTCCTATAGAATTCTACCTTGGTGACCCCGTATGTCAATGAACACAAGAATTTTCTGCGCTCCAAACACCCGGAGCAGTCTGACGACTGGATTACATGTGAACACATCAAGACTTTTGGCAGTTGGTTGCAAACACATCTCATGGGTAACAACATTGTTGGAGATGAGCTGTACTCGTTGGCCAGGGGACCATCTTCGACTGTATTAACTTACCAAGGGTACGAGATAAATGGGAATACATTTTACACGATCGCCCAAGATCAAAAGAGCACCAACCAAAATAGTGGTGTCCGCTTTGATGCAGCAACCAACAGGGGAAAGGACACATATTATGGTTACATAGTGGACATATGGGAACTTGAGTATGGACATGATTTTAAGGTTCCTTTGCTTCGGTGCAAATGGGTCAATCTGTCAGGAGGCGGGGTACAGGTAGACCCGCAGTACGGAATGACAACAGTGGATCTCAACAATCTTGGGTACACAGACGAACCATTCGTCCTAGCCAATGATGTGGCGCAGGTTTTCTATGTGAAGGACATGTCTACCAAACCGAGAAAAAGAAAAGATAAGGAAGCGAATACATCATACGATGAGCCAAAGAGCCACATAGTTCTTTCAGGGAAAAGAGACATCATGGGAGTGGAGGGCAAGACAGACATGTCTGAAGATTATGAAAAGTTTCATGAAATTCCTCCCTTCAAATTGAAGGCTGACCCAAGCACCATGTTAAACGATGAAGATTATCCATGGTTACGGCGCAATAAGCAAGGGACACACGCGAAGAAAAAGTGAAGACTTTCTCTCCACAACTATTCTGATGATGGCTTTGATCTAGAATATCACTGCAGTTACATGTCAAGAAATGAAATGCCTTTTGTAACATATGATTTTCGTCTGAAACCGTGATACTTCGAAAGAGATTGTCCATTTTGTACACGAAGTGCATCCAGTTTTTGTCGTAACCCTTTCAACTTTTTAGCACATGCTATGTGGGTGAAATGATGATACCATTCCAACTTTCAACCTTTTCAGAGTTCATTTGTACTGCTTTTCAATTTCAGGTTCATTTAGCTCAAATAATGAATGAATAGCAAAAAGAATGAATCAAAAAGCTTTTATAAAACTCTAATAGCAAAAAGAATGAACTAAAAAGCTTTCATAAAATTCTAATAGCAAAAAGAATGAACTAAAAAGAATCAATTAAATATAATATTTTTCAATAGCAAAAAGAATCAACTAAAAATAATCAAAATAATATTAACTAAAATTATCAAAGTATTTATTTGTTAAAAACTTTAATAGTAAAAAGAATTTTCATAAAGTATTTTTTGTTACAAACTTTAATAGAAAACTAAAAAGCTTTTATAAAACTCTAATAGCAAAAGGAATCAACTAAAAAGAATCAATAAAAAATAAAATTTATGCAACTAAAATTATATAAAATTTATGCAACTAAAATTATATAACTAAAAATAACATATGCAAAAAATAACATTAAAAAATTAAAAACATAACATATGCAAAAAATAAAATAAAAAGGCCCACCTACTAGCCACCACGGCCTGCATACGACTAGAAACCCTAGAGATGGGCCAGGATGCAGGCCCGCAGTGGAAGCAGGCCCAACAGGGCGTCAGATAGGCATTTACTGCCTGCAGTAGAGAGGAGCTCGAGAGGGAAGCGGCAACAGCGCTTATAAACAACTCCGAGCCCCTCTCAACTAGCGAGGTGGGACTAAAGTTTTGGATGCGGCAGCACAGACCATTGGTCCCGGTTGGTGGCTCGAACCGGGACCAAAGGTCCCCCTTTCGTCCCGGTTCGAGCCACCAACCGGGACCAAAGGTCTCTGCTTCCCGCCTTTTGGGCTACTGAAATTGACCTTTAGTCCCGGTTGGTGACACCAACCGGGACCAATGCTTTTTGTATATAAGCAGCACTTAGCAGTTTCTCGAAAGATCAGTTCTTTCTTCCCCGACGCCCCCAGGCTGCTCCTCGTCGCCGTCGCTCCCGTCGCCGTCGCTCCCGTCGCCGTCGAGCCCTGCCCCGCCGTCGCCGCGCCCTTGCCCCGCCGTCGCCGCCCCCGAGCCCGCGCCGCCCCCGATCTCCCCCGAGCCCGCGCCGCCCCCGAGCTCGCGTGCGCCGCCCCTGAGCTCCCTCGAGCCCGCGCCGCCCCCGAGCTCCCCCGAGCCCGCGCCGCCCCCGAGCCCGTGCCGCCGCCGCTGTGAGCCGCCGCCGCTCCGGCCTGCTGTTTTTTTTAATTATGTTTATGTATATATGTATGTATTTGTTGATGTATATGTATGTATGATATGATGATAGATGATAGATGTATGTATGTATGTATATGTATGTATGTATATGTTTATTTTTATTTTTATTTTTTTTGCGGGCATGTATATGTTTATTAATTATGTTTATGTTTATGTAGATGCTTAGTGTATATATAATGTAGATGTATATGTAGATGCTTAGTGTATATATAATGTAGATGTATATGTATGTATGTATGGATGGATGTATATAGAAAATATTGGTAAAACTTTAGAAATTCGTACAAAATTAACCGTAACTCCGATGAAAATAATTTATATATGAAAATCGATCAGAAAAATATGACGAATCCGAATATGCCCTCCGTTCATCTGTCACAAGCAGCTAGCATAGCGAACCTGGAACCGTCCCCCTCCGGTTCATCTGTCCGAAAATGCAGACTTCGGGAAAACATTCCCGGATGTTATCCCCCTTCACCTATATCGTGTAGTGCCGCGTTAGAACACCCCTAACTCTCTTGGGAATTCAACATATCCCCGATAACTTCGACATGAGGTGGGGGGGGGGTCCGCAAGTATCGTCGACGACCATGAGAGAGGCGGTCCGCAAAGTATCCTCTCTCGTAAGTATAACCCCCGATAACTTTGCATGATGTTTGCGACTAATCCATTGCTCATATATGTATATGATTCCTTGTTGTGATTAGCTAGGTCTATGTTTGCCACTAATCCATCTCTCATGGTTGTAATATTTGCAGAAACTATGGACAGAGACTTAGAAAAAGAAGAGTTGTTGGGGGATATAATCCGCGACGGAGGTGATATCACCTTGTCGTTTCTCAACGACACCGATGGTCAGGAAAGAGAGGATGACGGCTCCGGTGATCCAATGGAGGAGGAAGGAGATCATGACGGCTCCGGTGACCGAACGGAGGAGGAAGGAGATCATGACGGCTCCGGTGACCGAACAGAGGAGGGAGCCTTAACTGTTGCAAAGTCCGGCAAGGTATATATACATATATTACTTAAGCCTCTGCTGACTTGATGCATTAATTGTTTTGTATGTACATATATTAATGCTTCTTTCTTCTTTTAATTAGCCCTCCGGATCGAGCCAAACTTCCGTAAGGAGACGAGGCCCGAAGAAAAGGTTGCGCCAGGATGAAAGGTTCACGATCGAAGAAGTCGGCCGAGATGGCCAACCGATTGCTCCCAAGCGGAGCAGGGACACATTTATACATCAGTGCGGAGTGGTTGTTAGGGACAGCGTCCCGATCAGCATCCAAGAATGGAATAAGAAAAAGGACCCAGAAGTTTCTTATGTCCAGGATAGACAGAAAGATGATCTTTGGACCTCGCTGATGACAAATTTCAGCCTACCACCAGAGGCGGATCCGAATAAGGTCAAGGCGTTTGCTCTTAAGAAGATGGCAGAACTATTCAAGAACTGGAAGAAATATTTGAACAAAAAGTTTGTCTAGAAAGACAAGACTCCAGAATTCACCGGTCCATATGAGAAGATAAAAGATCACTGGACCGCATTTGTGGCCTACAAGAAATCGGACAAGGGCAAGCAAAGGTCAGCGACAAATAAGCTAAATGCTGCAAAGAAGAAGTATCACCATGTTACGGGGTCAGGTGACTACATCAAAGCCCGGCCTACGTGGGACAAAGCTGAGCAAGACCTGCTTGCTAAAGGGGTCCAACCAGCGACATTGCACTGGCCAGATCGGTCAAGGACTTGATTCTTCAGGGTTGGGGGAACTTTGGACCCAGACACAGGGAAGTGTGTTTGGACGAAAGCTCAACTTGCAATACCCGTCAAGAAGCTTGAGGAAGCAATCCAGGCAGCGCAGGAAGGGAGGTTACATCCCGACAGAGAGAATGACGAGCTGACACAGGCCCTCGGGAATCCTGAACACCCTGGACGAACACAAGGCACATCAGGCTCCGTTCCGTGGGTGCATGGGTTTCCCGACAGCGGTGGTTATAGAAGCTGAGAGAGAAAGAAGAAAGAGGAAGCAAGCGAAATGCAGAAGCTCAGTGCAAGATTAGCGAAACTAGAGGAACTTGAGAGCCAGCGAGCTACCGGCCAACCATCTCAGCGGCACGAAGATCCTTCCTTCGACACTGCCCCAGAAGCTACCCCACCATCTCAGCGGAGAAGCAGCGTGGCTTCCACGGAGCTTGTTCAGCCTGATTTCACGGCTCCTCGCTACCCCGTGGATAGTATCACGGAGGCTGAACATTGTGTGCTAATGGCGAAATGCCAGAACCTGACCTTGAAGGCGGCGGTCGGCTCTGTTTTACCTCCTCGAGCTGAGGGAACTTTCCATTGCCGTCCGATTCCACATGGCTATGCTATTGTCACGGTGGATGAAGTAATGGAGGGATTTGAGGGGCTGGAGCTTGACTACCCTACAGGTGAAGGGGATAATCTTCTGGAAAATGCCTTAAGGAGTACCTGTCTATGGAGAAAGGAGAACATCAAGCTTCCAAACTGGACGCCGCCTCAGCAGACGCAGCCGGATGAGGCCCCTCAGTAGACTGCTCACAATCCAGCTCAGCTGGATGAGGCCCCTCAGCAGACTCAGCCGGATGAGGCCCCTCAGCAGAGTCCTCTTCCGCCTCAGCTGTCTCCGGCGCGTCAGCGGACTCCGCCTCCTCCTCCGCCTCCTCCAGCGCGTCAGCGGACTCCGCCTCCTCCTCCGCCTCCTCCGGCGCGTCAGCGGACTCCGCCGCCTCAGCAACAGCGGAAGAGAGCCGCCGCCGCTCCGGCGGCTAGCAGTACAAAAGGCGGGAAGAAATTCAAATTTGGTCCAAGCCTCAGGGTTCCTCCAAAGTTACCATATGACAGGACTGACAAGGAAACCGATGACATCGTGGAAGCCAAACTGCAGGCCCATTTTGAACGGAAACGTCCACCTCCAAAGGAAACAATAGATCCGGTGAAAGAGAAGCGCACTCTGGATGCCCTTAAGCGACCACCACCGCCTCCGCCGCAATCCAACTATGACCGCTGTATTGAAAAGACATATGATGAAGCGCGGCGTTCGGGAAGTACTGCCAGTGCTTCAAGACGAAGAAGTGGGAAAACAATTCCCTAGCTCGGCGAACAGGAGAAGCAATCGTGCCCCCCGCTCAAGGTGTCTAGCGATATCGCTAATCATCCGGGGCTACTGCCCGGTACCACTCTTGGTGATTACGTGGGCGATGATGTACAGTTTGAAACGGCTGAGGTAGTAGAGATCTTTAGATACGAGCACGGGAAGCCTCTCGTCAAACCTGATCATCCTCATCTAACAACGATGATACGAAGATTGCATGAGTGGTACTTGGAAAGCTGCAGGAAGAATGGGTCCGATAGTTTGATGGTGAGAATTAAAGATGAGCACGACCTCATTGGAGTCGACCTGATGCCTGTTGAATTTGTGGAGTTATTTCAGTTATTCAATCAAGAGGCCCTCGACAAACAACTCATGACTTGCTACTGTCTGTAAGTATTACTTCTGTAATTAAGTCTCTAGCTCAGCTCGTTCATTGCATGTATATATAATTATCCTCACTATATTTTGCAGATTGAAGATCGTCGACTGCAAAAAAGGACGAATCTATGACATTGGGTTCATTAGCCCAAATACTGTAAATGAATGGGCGGTACAAAACAGAGTTAAAGATACCGAGGAAAACTTGCTAAAAGCGTTCCTTCGACATCAAAACAAAAGGGAAATACTCTTTCCTTACAACTTCAAGTGAGTGTTACTGTCTTGTGCATATTCGGTTTCGCTTACTCGAGGTTAAGTACTGTAATTGATGAGTTATGCGTGCGCAGGTTCCACTTTATTCTGCTATCCATTAAGCTTGACAGGGGAGTAGTAACTGTCTTAGACTCGAGACGTAAAGATCCCAAGGATTATGCGGACATGACTGCAATGCTCCAGAAGTAAGTTCAATCAATACCGGGACTATATCGGCAACTTTCGTTCATTTCCTGATATCAAGTAATCATTTTCTTTGCCTGGCAGGGTTTGGAAACAGTTCACCGGAAAGGTTCCGGGTCTGAAGAATGAGCTGCGATTTACACACCCCAAAGTAAGTAGTACTAGCTAATTCCGCGCATCTCTCATTGATTATAGTTTCATCAATACCATTATCATGCTTGATTATCAGTTTGATTGAACTCTATTCTCGTAAAGTGCTTGTGGTAGGCAGGCGGGAATAATTTATGTGGATACTACGTTTGCGAGTTCATTCGCCACTCGACCACTGAGCGGGGCTTCTTGTCTGACAAACAATTTGAAGTACGTAAACAATATTCACAATTTTATTTTATTACCATCAATTGTGTTGAGTTTCATTCATATATATGTATTGACCCCCTTCTTTAAATTAGATCTAGCAGATGCGGGATGAACTCCTACCACATGATCGCATACGAGCAATTCAAGAGGAATTGGCGGGATTCTTTCTTGACCACGTCATACATGAAAAAGGAGAATACCATAGGGAAATTCAATGGGAGTTTGGCGCTTGATGATGTCAGGGATGTTATATTGTATATATGTAGTAGCGTCGGATAGATATACGAAAACTTGTTGTTCGACCAAGCACGGAGAAAGAGAGGTCACTTCTCTCTATATATGTTCTTGACGATCTTGTGTAATTAATGGTTTCCTTCATTTGCTTACTAGCTAGCGTCGAGTTCTCTCTATATGTAGTAGCTAGCGTCGACCAAGCACAGAGAAAGAGAGGTCACTTCTCTCTATTAGCTAGCTAACACAATATGAAACCCCTAAACCCTCCAAAACCCCTAAACCCCCACTTTCAAAAAAAAAAACCCCAGCGCCTGCGAGCTGCTGACGCGTGGCTGCCTTTTGGTCCCGGTTGGTGTTACCAACCGGGACTAAAGGTCCTCCTGCCTGGGCGCCCCACAGCGGCCACGTGGAGCACCTTTAGTCCCGGTTTGTAAGCCAACCGGGACTAAAAGTAATGGGCATTAGTCCCGATTGTTTTGTCCCGGTTCCAGAACCGGGACTAAAGGCCCTCTGGAACCGGGACTGATGCCCTGTTTTCTAGTGTGTCGCGCCAACGACCCACGCGGGCCACGGTGCCGTTGCGTCCTCCGATAGTGAGTGCCTTGCTTGTGAAGTCTTTCTCTGTATATGACTCGAGCAGCACGGGCTTCTTGCTCCAGGTCATGGTATTGGAGTGATACAAGAAGAGCTGCTGAGATTCTTTACCCCAGAATAAGTGAGCTTGTGTGACAATGATGAAGCCGCTGCTGCTGCAGTCATAGAGCTCCACCTCTCCATGGCCACACCTGCGCATGATGGTGAGTGAGAACACGTTGATTTGGTGTCGGGGCTGGGGTGCGGGAGTTGGTAAAGTTAACGGGCATAGGAGTCATAGATGAAGTATTGGTGATTGCAGGGAAGCCTGACATCGGTTGGATGGTCACCAGTGATGACGCATAGGAGGACTAGGCCGCTGACGGACTCTGTGGCCCTGACGCAGGGCACGATAGTGAACTCAGTGTGGTCCATGTGGGTGTCATGGACAAAGTAATAGGAGACGAGCGGCAGGGCGACGATGCAGAAGGTGACCTGGAGTTGGCCCTTAAGATTGGGGCCCTCCATATCGCAGATGACCGTGGTACCATTCTTGCGGTCGGCGAAGTAGGCCTTGCGATCGATGAGGACAAAGGGCGGACACTCTCCGCCATCGGAAGGAGTCAGACTGTCGGCCATCGATCAACCCCTCCCAGTCTTCAAGGTCTTTCGAGGTTGCTGTCAATCGGTACCAAATCGTTGCTTCGTCTTTGTGGGTGTGTGTGGATGGATTTATGCGGTGGATTGGCGCGATCGATCCGAGTTGGATGGAGATTGAGATGAGAATTGCAGTGGGAGGCGAAGTAAAAGGGGATCAACCCAGGTCCTAGCCGACCATGAAAATGGACACAAATAATCCTTTTTGGAGACTTCAGCACAAAATGAATCAGATCTATAAGTATATCATAAAATGACCGTTTTTCATGACACCCGGGCATGTGGCGCCATGCTAGATAGCATGACCCCTTGACCGAGAGGGCCATGTTAGATAGCATGACCCCCTTGGTAAAGGTAGTTGTCGCGCCAAGGGTTAGATTGTGCTTTGTTTTCTAGATCTAGTTTCTTTTGCGTCGAAGTTTTTGAAATGGGTCGAATTTGTCCATTTTCACTAGCAGACCTAGGCGCAGCCAAGGGTGGCAATGCGTGTCTCTGTCAAATCAATATAGCACAATTTTTTCTTTTAAGCTCTCAAAGAAAAACATAGTAGAGTTCTTCCTTATCAACAAAACTATAACCATATTGATATTTTATTTATTCTCCCCCGCTCGATGTTCGTAGAGAAAATTATTAATATCTACCATATCAAATCAGCATCACTAGATTCAGCATAAAACTTATTTTTCGTATTTCATTTAGCTGGTATCCTAGATGTTGATCTTCATATCATGCATACATTTGAATTTTGAAAGAAGAAGCAGAGAATAAAATTATACACCTACCAAAAAACATTTATGCTGACTAGGTGAGTGCCACTGCATTGCCACGGGAGCCAAAAAGGCAACATGGAGACAAGCTAGACTGAGTTCGCAGACAATATGCTCGACAATCCTCGCGACATGGCATCTTGCCTCATCACCGGTAAGCCTTGTCTAAACAAGGGTTCCAATCAGCTTCTCGACTCTTTGTCTCGGTGACGGAATAAGAGCATCTCCAACAGGCGCGCTATGGCGCGGCACGCTAAATTTTTTTTACAGCGCGCGCATAGCGTTTTACAGCGCCGGAGTGGGTCGTTGCTTCACCAGGCGCTGCAAATTTTAGCGCGCCGCTGTAGCGCTTCAGCAGGCGCGGTAAAATACAGCGCGCGCGGCCAGCTGTCGTTTGTAAAAAAAATTGAACAAGACATACGAAAAAATTGAAACAACACATAGTTCAAATTCTCATAGCATAGTTTCTCACATAGTCCAAACTATAAGACAGTTCATAGATGCTAGATAAAAATAGATAAAATGATACAAAACGACGCTGATAAAACTACTCGTCCTCCTCCTCGGTGGTGTCGTCCGATGACGTAAACGCGTCGACCCACCGAGAATCATCAGAGTCCCAGGTCGACGATTCACCCAGCTCGATCTGGGCTTCCGCGCACGCTTGTCCGCCCGACGCGCGGCTCGCTCCGCCCTCCTCTGCGCCCAGAACTCGTTCACGGCAACGACATCCTACGGGAAGTGCTCGCGTCACACTGCCATGGCGTGCTCGTCCGTCTCGGCGATGAGGAGGCGGCGCTCCCGCCTCCGCTGGAGGTGGCGATCCTCCTCGGTGACTAGTCACGGGGGAGGCGTGAGTTCCTGTGCCTGCTCGCTCGTGCGCACGTCGGGGAAGTTCATCTGTGCCCGTGGCCTCCCGAGGCGCCACGCCGCCGCGTCATACGCGCGGGCGGCCTCATGGGCGGTCTCGAACGTTCCATGCCCAAGACGTATGTCGTCGCCGGAGCGGATCTCCGCATAATACACGCCGGAGGGGTGGAGGCGGACGCCGCGGAAGCCCGAGATGCTCCGGTAGCGCGGCGGCATGGTGAAGAGGCGGGGGAGCAGGCGCGGCGGCGGCGGGGGAGAAGGCGCGGTGGCGGCGGGGCGCTGGAAGAGGCGAGGAAGACGCGCGGGAGGAAGTGCTGGCGGGTTGGCGCAGGCGCAGGCGCGGTGCGCCTTTTAACAGCGCGCGGGGCGTCGCGCGCCAAATCTGCCGCGCGCGCTACCGCTTTTTCCCGCGCGCGCAACGATTTTTTTAGCGCGCCAAAGTTTCGCGCGCCTGTTGAAGCGCGCCGCGTAGCCTCTCGCGCGCCAAAAAGGCGCTTTTTCTCGCGCGCGGCTTATATACCGCGCCTGTTGGAGATGCTCTAAGCACCGGTCTAGTTGGACCATGACAATATAATGTTTCCAATATTTACATCAGATAAAGAATCATAGTATCTAGGGATCTCTGTCAAGATATTTGGTAGGCACATATGCTCTAGAGCTTTGATAAAAATAATAAAAGATACTAGTTTCAAATGCATAAAATACACAATATTACATCTAGTTATGATCAATCCGTGAAGAAGGCTATTTTATCATTATTTGTCTTAGATCTAGCAGAGATTCGATGCAACTAAAGTGTTCTTACTACCGCTCAAAAAATGAACATAAGTGTTGTTGCCAATTACACATTCAATATAACATAAAGGATATTGAAAAATATCTATACCAACAAAACTAAAAAATTAATTATATATTTTGTTAAAAATAATAATTCATAATTAAATTAAAAATTTGGTATAAATTTAACATCAAGTAACAATTGAGGAAGATCCACATGCCGACGCGGCGCGCGTCGTCGCCATCACAGATGTGGCTGAGGCGCTGATACGTCTCCGACGTATCTATAATTTTTAATTATTTTATGTTATTGTATTATCAATCTTGTATGGTTTATATGCAATTTTATATTATTTTGGGAACTAACTTATTAACCCAATGCCCAGTGTCAATTTCTGTTTTTGCCTATTTTATTGTTTCGCAGAAAAACCATACCAAACGAAATCCAAACACGATGAAATTTTACGGTGATTTTTTCTAAACCAGGAGAGACCCTAGAAGATTCGGAGGGAGACTAGACGCTGCACGAGAGAGCCACAAGCCTATAAATTCCTTAAAATCCAGAAACCATCAGAGCGAGACCCGAAACAATTCTTTCACCGCCGCAAGTCTCTGTTCTTCCGCGATCCCATCTGGAGGCCTCCGTCGGCACTCTGCCGGAGGGGGAATCGATCACAGAGGCCATCTTCATCAACCTTGCTGCCTCCATGATAATGTGTGAGTAGTTTCCCACAGGACCTACGGGTTAATAGCAGTAGTTATATGGCACTCTCTCCCTCTCTCTCTGATCTTCATTACAATGTTCTCTTCGGAGATCGATTCGATGTAATTTTTTGCGGTGCGTTTGTTGAGTCTTTTCTGAACTTTATTATGTGTGATTATTATAGCTTTGTATTTCTCTCTCATCTATCCGTTTAGTTTGGCAAACTAGATTGATTTATCTTCAGTGGGAGAGGTGATTTGTGGTACGTTCAATCTTGCAGTGTCCTCACCTCATGACAGAAGGGGTAGCAAGGCACATATTTGTATTGTTACTACTAAGGGTAAAACGATGGGGTTCGATCATATTGATTGGTCTAATTCTGTCTACATTATGTCATCATACTTAAAGCATTAGTCTGTCTGTTATGAAGTTAATACCTAGAGAGGCAAGTATAGAAGCGCTCTCGAAGTGGAGTAATAGTAATAGATGCAGAATCGTTTCGGTATACTTGTCATGGAGGTAATGCCTATGTACTGATCATGCCATGAATAACATCATAACTGTGCGCTTTTGTATCAATTGCCCAACAGTAATTTGGGTACCCACCGTTACTATGTTCTTGAGAGAGATGCCTTAGTGAAAGCTATGGCCCCGGGTCCATGTACATCATATTGCTAAAACCCTAAAAACCATGCTGTAATTTATTTTCTTTTATTTAGTCTTGAAATTTATCGATCTACTACTATCAGAATTAATACTTGCAATTAACGAGTACAAGGGGATTGACAACCCTCTTGCCGGCGTTGGATGCAAGTATTTGTTTTGTGTATGTGCAGGTATTATCGACATTTGTTTGCGTGAATCTTCTATTGGTTTGATAAAGCTTGGTTCTTAACTGAGGGAAATACTTTCTGCTACTATACAACATCACCCTTCCTCTTCGGGGAAATTCGAACGCCTATCACAAGTAGCAGAAGAATTTCTGGCGCCATTGCCGGGGAGACTTCATCAAACAAAGCAAGGTCCCTTCACACACATTTATCTTATTTGCTTTTATTTGCCTTTATTAGTTTTCGTTAAAAAATCAAAAATACCAAAAATATCTTGTGTGCTATCTTGCTTGAATCACCATTATGTCTCAAGAGAAGACTAAGCTATGCGACTTCTCAAATACTAATAATAATGATTTTATTAGTACTCCAATTGCTTCTCCCGCCACTAGTGCGGAGTCATATGACATCAATGCTGCATTATTAAATCTTGTTATGAAAGAACAATTTGCTGAAAATCCTAATGAAGATGATGCATCCCATCTTAATACCTTCGTTGAGCTATGTGATATGCAAAAGAAAAAATATATGGATAATGATATTGTCTGATACGTCTCAACGTATCCAATTTTCCAAATGTTTTTACTCTTGTTTTGGACTCTAATTTGCATGATTTGAATGAAACTAATCTGTACTGACGCTGTTTTCAGCAAAACTACCATGGTGTTGTTTTTGTGCAGAAATAAAAGCTCTCGGATTGGGCTGAAAATTTACAGAGAATTTTTTAGGAATCTATAAAAATTATTGGCGAAAAGATCTACTAGACGGGGGCCACCACAGAGCCACAAGCTCAGGTGGTGCGCCCCCCAGGGCGCGCCACCTGAGCTTGTGGGCCCCTCGAGCCTCCGTTTGCCCTACCTCCAAGTCCATAAATACCGTCACGTGGAGAAAAAAATTAGAGAGAAAATTTCTTACCTCCCCTCGTCTTAGAGGGTACGATCTTGGTCTTAGCGTCTTTCAGATTCTTCATAGTGATCAACAGATATATAAATCCCAAGTGAACTCAATAAATAGAGCTATGCTCCCCGGCAACGGCGCCAGAAGAAGGTCTTGATAACCGACAAGTATAGGGGATCGCGACAGTCTTCGAGGGTAGTATTTCACACAAATTTGTTGATTTGACACAAGGGGAGCCAACGAATATTTACGAGCTTTAGCAGTTGAGTTGTCAATTCAACCACACCTGGGAGATAATATCTCCGCAGCAAAGTGTTTAGTAGCACAGTAGTTTGATAGTTTTGATAGTAGCAGTAACAGTAGCAATAGTAACAGGAACAGTAACAGAAGCAGTTTGTGATGATTGTAATAGCAGCAGCAGTATTAACTTAGCAAAGATCAATATGGGAAAAATGTAGGCATTGGATCAGCGATGGATATTTGAGTTGGATGACATTCATCATGTAACAGTCACAACCGAGACCGATACACAATAGCTCAAATTCATCAATGTAATGTAGGCATGTATTCCGTATATAGTCATACGTGCTTATAGTAAGAACTTGCATGACATCTTTTGTTCTACCCTCCCGTGGCAGCGGAGTCCATAAGGAAACTAAGGGATATTAAGGCCTCCTTTTAATAGAGAACCAGAACAAAGCATTAACACATGGTGAATACATGAACTCCTCGAATTACAGTATTCCCCGGAGAGTATCCCAACTATTGTCACTTTGGGGTCTACAGATCAGAACAATAACAAGTGCATATAACTAGCAGATAGGATCAAGAACTCAAATATATTCATGAAAACATAGAGGGTTCAGATCTGAAATCATGGCACTCGGACCCTAATGACAAGCATTAAGCATAGCAAAGTCATAGCAACATCAATCTCAGAACATAGTGGATAGTAGGGATCAAGCCCTAACAAATTGACTCGATTACTTGACAAATCTCATCCAACTCCATCACCGTCCAGTGAGCCTGCGAAAAAATTACTCACTCCCGGTGGTGAGCATCATGGAATTGTTGATGGAGAAGGGTTGATGATGACGACAGCGACGAATCCCCCTCTCCGGAGCCCCGAACGGACTCCAGATCAGCCCTCCCGATGAAGAATAGGAGGTGGTGGCGGCTCCGTATCATAAAACATGATGAAACTTTCTCTCCGATTCTTTTCTCCGCGAGACGGTTGATACGACTCCAACGTATCTATAATTTTTAATTGTTCCATGCTATTATAGTATCAATCTTGGATGTTTTTATATACATTTACAGCAATTATATATCATTTTTGGGACTAACCTATTAACTTAGTGCCCAGTGTCAGTTGTTGTTTTTTGCCTTTTTTTGGTTTTCCAGAATATCAGTACCAAACGAAGTCCAAATGCCACGAAACTTTTTGGAGATTTTTTTCTGGACATAAGAGACACTAGAAGCTTCGGGAGGAAGCCAGAAGCCAGAGGAGGTGGCCACGAGCCACCAGGACGCGTCTGGGGGGGGCAGGCGCGCCCTGGTGCCTCGTGGGCCCACCTCTGCCCCTTTTGACCTAATTCCACCACTATAAATTCTCTAATATCAGGAAACCAACAGAGGAGTCCACGAAATACTTTTTCCGCCGCCGCAAGCTTCTGTTCTCTAGAGATCCCATCTGGAGGTCTTTCCGGGTACTCCGCTGGAGGGGGAATCGATCACGGAGGGGCTCTACATCAACCTTGCTGCCCTTCCGATGATGCGTGAGTAGTTTAGCACAGATCTTCGGGTCCATAGTTAGTAGCTAGATGGCTTCTTCTCTCTTTTTGATCTTCAATACAATGTTCTCCTCGATGTTCTTGGAGTTCTATCCGATGTAATCACTTTTTAAGGTGTGTTTGTTGGGATCCGATGAATTGTGAGTTTATGATCAGATTATCCATGAATATTATTTGAGTCTTCTCTAAACTCTTTTATGCATGATTATTATAGCTTCGTATTTCTCTCCAATCTATTGATTTGGTTTGGCCAACTAGATTGATTTATCTTGCAATGGGAGAGGTGCTTTGTAATGGGTTCGATCTTGTGGTGCTCAATCCTAGTGACAGAAAGGGACATGACACATATGTATCGTTACTATTAAGGGTGAAAAGATGGGGTTTATTCATGAGTGAGTTTACTTTGTCTACATCATGTCATCTTGCTTAAGGCGTTACTCCGTTCTTTATGGACTTAATACACTAGATGCATGCTGGATAGCGGTCGATGTGTGGAGTAATAGTAGTAGATGCAGGCAGGAGTCGGTCTACTTGTCTCGGACATGATGCCTATATACATGATCATTGCCTTGGATATCGTCATGATTATTTGCTTTTCTATCAATTGCCCAACAGTAATTTGTTTACCCACCATATGATATTTTCATGAGAGAAGCCTCTAGTGAAAACTATGGCCCCCCGGGTCTACTTCTATCATATATTAAAAATCCTAAAAATACCTTGCTGCACTTTTAATTTATTTATTTTATTTTATATTTTAGTTCAATCTATCTATCTATCACCATACAATTTAATCTTGCAATTAACCGCCAAGGGATTGACAACCCCTTTGTTTGCGTTGGGTGCAAGGATTTGTTGTTTTGTGTGCAGGTACTGTTAAGGAGGTGTTGCGTGATTCTCCTACTGGATTGATAACCTTAGTTTCATAACTGAGGGAAATACTTATCTCTACTGTACTGCATCCCCCTTCCTCTTCAGGGAATTACCAACGCAGCTCACAAGTAGCAGGAAGAATTTCTGGCGCCGTTGCCAGGGAGACATCATCAACATCTATCAAGTACCTACGCATAAAACTTTCATCTCCTTGCATTTATTTTATTTGCCTTTGCCTCTCGTTTTCATCTCCCCCACTTCTAAAAAGTTTTTACAAAAATACAAAAATATTATCCGTTTGCCTATTTGCGTGTTTTCTTTTTCGCTTGCTTGAAGATTGTTATCATGAGTGATTTTGGCATGGCAGAAACTGATGATGGTAGAACTCCTAAAATGGGAAGTTCTACCAATCTTGATGCTAAAACTTTTGTGTTGGGACATGGGAATGTTATAGGAAAAAGTGTCATCCAAGAATTCTTCAATTGCATTGGTACCTTGGCTTTTGATGATGCTCCTATACTTAAAGAAACTAAGAATTATGCCGATGCCATTTCCGCACTTGTTCTCAAATTTGAAAGAAGATTTATTCGCACCCATCCGACTTTGCAAAGATTGTTTTATGAGTTACCGGTTATAAAAGATCATAGAGCTATGAAAATAGCTATCCTTGTTCTCATGAATGAATTTGATCACATAGTGCGAGAAGCTAGGGAGATTTTTGATTTCTATGGTATGAACCACGATAAACCGGTAATAGATGAGATCCTTTATAATAATGATTACTTGTTAAGGTATTTGTTCCGCAATGACCACATCTTTGATGACAATATTAAAAAGGAAGTTCCTCCTTTGAATATAATCCAACAAGTTTTTAATAGTGTTAATAGACAATATTCTTGGATTGTAGCCGGAAATCAAGAGGGATTTACAGATGGACAACTTGCTAATGCTAAAATTTCTATGGACGATGTGTTTCCTATTACCTTTGAAAAACCCTTTGACCAAAGTACATCTTTGGATAAGAAGAAGAAAGATGACAATACTTGAAACCCTGCATTATGCCTAGCTAGGGGCATAAAACAATAGCGCTTGTTGGGAGGCAACCCAACGAATAAAATATTTTTTTGCTTTTTGTTTCTGTTCTTGTGTGTTTTCACAATTATGCTACTGTTATGATTGAATTTTTATGTTTTAATTAGTGTTTGTGCCATGTAATGCCTTTGGGATGATTTGGGAGATAGTATAATTGATGCTGTTTGGAAAACAGAAAGTTTTGCGTCCAGTGCTGGAATTGTAGTTCTGTACTGGAGAGTCAGAAAAATCTGAAATTTTTACACAGTATTGGTATATGAATTTCCCACGTTTTCCTAAATTTTCAGAATTTTTGGAGTTACAGAAGTATGGATTTTAAATAGATCTCTATAGACTGTTTTGTTTTTGACAGATTCTGTTTTTGATGCATTGCTTGCTTGTTTTGATGAAATTATGGATTGTATCGGGGGGGTATAAGCCATGGAGAAGTTAGAATACAGTAGGTATAATGCAAAAATAAAATATGAATGGGTTTGCAACAGTACTTAAATTAGTGATTTGTTTTGTTATACCAACGGATCTCACGAAGGTTTTGTTGAGTTTTGTGTGATTGAAGTTTTTAAGTTTTGGGTGAGATCACGATGGATGAAGGAATAAGGAGTGGCAAGAGCCTAAGCTTGGGGATGCCCAAAGCACCCCAAGGTAATATTCAAGGAAGACTCAAGCGTCTAAGCTTGGGGATGCCCCGGAAGGCATCCCCTCTTTCTTCTACCAATCATCGGTAATTTTATTTGGAGCTATATTTTTATTCGTCACATGATATGTGTTTTGCTTGGAGCGTCGTGTATTAGATGAGTCTTTGCTTTGTTTGATTTTTAGTTTGTCAGAATCATCTTTGCTGGACACACCAATTGGAGAGAGCCACACGTTCATCATAATTTGTTAGAATACTCTATGTGCTTCACTTAAATTTTTTGATCTAGGCAGTTGCTCTAGTGCTTCACTTAAATCTTTTTGAGCACGGTGGTGGCTATATTTTGAAGAAATATTTAAACTCTCATGCTTCACTTATATTATTTTGAGAGTTAATAAGACTAAAATTTTGAAAAAATATTTGCACTCTCATGCTTCACTTATATCTTTTTGAGATTGATAATAGTAATGGTAATTTGCACAAGATATGAATTTGGTCCCAAAGTGATGAATATTCAAGAGGGATATAATAAAAACTTTCATATAGATCATTGGATATGATAAGTGTGATTCTTTGCAATAGTTTTGCGATATGGAGATGATAATATGTGAATCATGTTAGTGAGTAATCGTGATTTAGTAAGAATATTAGTGTTAAGGTTTGTGATTCCCTATGCATGCACATTAAGTCAATAGTTATGCAAAGAAATTATATCCTACTTATGGTGCATTATTCGGTGTTAGTTATGTTCAATGCATGTTTATGACCGTTTTCGCTTTTTGGTTGGTCGCTTCTCAATCTATTTGCTAGCCTTCATTTGTACTAAGCGGGAATACTGCTTGTGCATCCAAACTCCTTAACCCCAAGTTGTGCCAAATGAGTCCACCATATCTACCTATATGCGGTATTTCCATGCCGTTCCAAGTAAATTTACATGTGCCAACTCTAAATTTTTTTCAAAATAATTTTCTGTTTTATGTGCCCGTACCGCTCATGAAGCGGCAGGGGGTGGCCAATATTTTCCATGCTTGGTGTGTTATTCTCACGATGAGTGTTTATTCACTTGTCATTGCACGAGAGAGTGGCTGGTAATAGGGATGCCCAGTCCCACAATGAATCAAAAATTAATAACAACAAAATTCCTTGGAATGTGTTGGTATGGAGGGCTCCCGTGGATACGGTAGCCATGGATTGTGAAAGAATGGTGGAAAAGAAATAAAATTTATTTTCTGTTTGGGAACCGACTATGATGTGTCTAGCATGGAAGATATTGGGAATTCTTGGTTGTTTTCGTTGACAGGAAAAGCATGCCTCTCAAAATAATTTTATCTCTCTAATTTAAGCTTTGAGCTCTGGCACATTTGCAAATCTCTGCTTTCCTCTGCGAAGGGCCTATCTATTTACTTTTATGCAATTTTTATTTTTATTTTGAGTCTCCATCTTCTCTTACAAAGCACCAACTAGAGAGCATTATTGGCATACTTGTGCATTGTGTGTAGTTAATATTGAGTGTGTTTCATGAATGGATCAATGATTGAGCATAATGGGCTAGGGATAACTTTCTTTAGCGTTGATATTTTGAAGGACATGGTTGCTTGTTAATATGCTTGAGTATTTATATCTTCATGTCAAACTATAGACTATTGCTTTGAATCTTTCAAGTCCAAATGTCCATGCTACAAAGAAAAGAATATGTGATGAATATGATAGGTAGCATTCCACAACAAAAATTCTGTTTTTATCATTTACCTACTCGAGGACGAGCGGGAATTAAGCTTGGGGATGCTGATACGTCTCCAACGTATCTATAATTTTTTATTGTTCCATGCTATTATAGTATCAATCTTGAATGTTTTTATATACATTTACAGCAATTATATATCATTTTGGGACTAACCTATTAACTTAGTGCCCAGTGCCAGTTGTTGTTTTCTGCCTGTTTTTGGTTTTCCAGAATATCAGTACCAAACGAAGTCCAAATGCCACGAAACTTTTTGGAGATTTTTTTCTAGACATAAGAGACACTAGAAGCTTCGGGAGGAAGCCAGAAGCCAGAGGAGGTGGCCACGAGCCACCAGGGCGCGCCTGGGGGGGGGGGGGGACAGGCGCGCCCTGGTGCCTCGTGGGCCCTCCTCTGCCCCTTTTGATCTAATTCCACCACTATAAATTCTCTAATATCAGGAAACCAACAAAGGAGTCCACGAAATACTTTTTCCGCCGCCGCAAGCTTCTGTTCTCGAGAGATCCCATCTGGAGGTCTTTCCGGGTACTCCGCTGGAGGGGGAATCGATCACGGAGGGGCTCTACATCAACCTTGCTGCCCTTCCGATGATGCGTGAGTAGTTTAGCACAGATCTTCGGGTCCATAGTTAGTAGCTAGATGGCTTCTTCTCTCTTTTTGATCTTCAATACAATGTTCTCCTCGATGTTCTTGGAGTTCTATCCGATGTAATCACTTTTTGCGGTGTGTTTGTTGGGATCCGATGAATTGTGAGTTTATGATCAGATTATCCATGAATATTATTTGAGTCTTCTCTAAACTCTTTTATGCATGATTATTATAGCTTCGTATTTCTCTCCAATCTATTGATTTGGTTTGGCCAACTAGATTGATTTATCTTGCAACGGGAGAGGTGCTTTGTAATGGGTTCGATCTTGCGGTGCTCAATCCCAGTGACAGAAAGGGACATGACACATATGTATCGTTACTATTAAGGGTGAAAAGATGGGGTTTATTCATGAGTGAGTTTACTTTGTCTACATCATGTCATCTAGCTTAAGGCGTTACTCCGTTCTTTAGGGACTTAATACACTAGATGCATGCTGGATAGCGGTCGATGTGTGGAGTAATAGTAGTAGATGCAGGCAGGAGTCGGTCTACTTGTCTCGGACATGATGCCTATATACATGATCATTGCCTTGGATATCGTCATGATTATTTGCTTTTCTATCAATTGCCCAACAGTAATTTGTTTACCCACCATATGCTATTTTCATGAGAGAAGCCTCTAGTGAAAACTATGGCCCCCGGGTCTACTTCTATCATATATTAAAAATCCTAAAAATACCTTGCTGCACTTTTAATTTATTTATTTTATTTTATATTTTAGTTCAATCTATCTATCTATCACCATACAATTTAATCTTGCAATTAACCGCCAAGGGATTGACAACCCCTTTGTTTGCGTTGGGTGCAAGGATTTGTTGTTTTGTGTGCAGGTACTGTTAACGAGGTGTTACGTGATTCTCCTACTGGATTGATAACCTTAGTTTCATAACTGAGGGAAAAACTTATCTCTACTATACTGCATCCCCCTTCCTCTTCAGGGAATTACCAACGCAGCTCACAAGTAGCAGGAAGAATTTCTGGCGCCGTTGCCGGGGAGACATCATCAACATCTATCAAGTACCTACGCATAAAACTTTCATCTCCTTGCATTTATTTTATTTTCCTTTGCCTCTCGTTTTCATCTCCCCCACTTCTAAAAAGTTTTACAAAAATACAAAAATATTTTCCGTTTGCTTATTTGCGTGTTTTCTTTTTCGCTTGCTTGAAGATTGTTATCATGAGTGATTTTGGCATGGCAGAAACTGATGATGGTAGAACTCCTAAAATGGGAAGTTCTACCAATCTTGATGCTAAAACTTTTGTGTTGGGACATGGGAATGTTATAGGAAAAAGTGTCATCCAAGAATTCTTCAATTGCATTGGTACCTTGGCTTTTGATGATGCTCCTATACTTAAAGAAACTAAGAATTATGTCGATGCCATTTCCGCACTTGTTCTCAAATTTGAAAGAAGATTTATTCGCACCCATCCTACTTTGCAAAGATTTTTTTATGAGTTACCGGTTATAAAAGATCATAGAGCTAAGAAAATAGCTATCCTTGTTCTCATGAATGAATTTGATCACATAGTGCGAGAAGCTAGGGAGATTTTTGATTTCTATGGTATGAACCACGATAAACCGGTAATAGATGAGATCCTTTATAATAATGATTACTTGTTAAGGTATTTGTTCCGCAATGACCACATCTTTGATGACAATATTAAAAAGGAAGTTCCTCCTTTGAATATAATCCAACAAGTTTTTAATAGTGTTAATAGTCAATATTCTTGGATTGTAGCCGGAAATCAAGAGGGATTTACAGATGGACAACATGCTAATGCTAAACTTTCTATGGACGATGTGTTTCCTATTACCTTTGAAAAACCCTTTGACCAAAGTACATCTTTGGATAAGAAGAAGAAAGATGACAATACTTGAAACCCTGCATTATGCCTAGCTAGGGGCATAACACAATAGCGCTTGTTGGGAGGCAACCCAACGAATAAAATATTTTTTTGCTTTTTGTTTCTGTTCTTGTGTGTTTTCACAATTATGCTACTGTTATGATTGAATTTTTATGTTTTAATTAGTGTTTGTGCCAAGTAATGCCTTTGGGATGATTTGGGAGATAGTATAATTGATGCTGTTTGGAAAACAGAAAGTTTTGCGTCCAGTGCTGGAATTGTAGTTCTGTACTGGAGCGTCAGAAAAATCTGAAATTTTTACACAGTATTGGTATATGAATTTCCCACGTTTTCCTAAATTTTCAGAATTTTTGGAGTTACAGAAGTATGGATTTTAAATAGATCTCTATAGAATGTTTTGTTTTTGACAGATTCTGTTTTTGATGCATTGCTTGCTTGTTTTGATGAAATTATGGATTGTATCGGGGGGGTATAAGCCATGGAGAAGTTAGAATACAGTAGGTATAATGCAAAAATAAAATATGAATGGGTTTGCAACAGTACTTAAATTAGTGATTTGTTTTGTTATACCAACGGATCTCACGAAGGTTTTGTTGAGTTTTGTGTGATTGAAGTTTTTAAGTTTTGGGTGAGATCACGATGGATGAAGGAATAAGGAGTGGCAAGAGCCTAAGCTTGGGGATGCCCAAAGCACCCCAAGGTAATATTCAAGGAAGACTCAAGCGTCTAAGCTTGGGGATGCCCCGGAAGGCATCCCCTCTTTCTTCTACCAATCATCGGTAATTTTATTTGGAGCTATATTTTTATTCGTCACATGATATGTGTTTTGCTTGGAGCGTCGTGTATTAGATGAGTCTTTGCTTTGTTTGATTTTTAGTTTGTCAGAATCATCTTTGCTGGACACACCAATTTGAGAGAGCCACACGTTCATCATAATTTGTTAGAATACTCTATGTGCTTCACTTAAATTTTTTGATCTAGGCAGTTGCTCTAGTGCTTCACTTAAATCTTTTTGAGCACGGCGGTGGCTATATTTTGAAGAAATATTTAAACTCTCATGCTTCACTTATATTATTTTGAGAGTTAATAAGACTAAAATTTTGAAAAAATATTTGCACTCTCATGCTTCACTTATATCTTTTTGAGATTGATAATAGTAATGGTAATTTGCACAAGATATGAATTTGGTCCCAAAGTGATGAATATTCAAGAGGGATATAATAAAAACTTTCATATAGATCATTGGATATGATAAGTGTGATTCTTTGCAATAGTTTTGCGATATGGAGATGATAATATGTGAGTCATGTTAGTGAGTAATCGTGATTTAGTAAGAATATTAGTGTTAAGGTTTGTGATTCCCTATGCATGCACATTAAGTCAATAGTTATGCAAAGAAATTATATCCTACTTATGGTGCATTATTCGGTGTTAGTTATGTTCAATGCATGTTTATGACCGTTTTCGCTTTTTGGTTGGTCGCTTCTCAATCTATTTGCTAGCCTTCATTTGTACTAAGCGGGAATACTGCTTGTGCATCCAAACTCCTTAACCCCAAGTTGTGCCAAATGAGTCCACCATATCTACCTATATGCGGTATTTCCATGCCGTTCCAAGTAAATTTACATGTGCCAACTCTAAATTTTTTTCAAAATAATTTTCTGTTTTATGTGCCCGTACCGCTCATGAAGCGGCAGGGGGTGGCCAATATTTTCCATGCTAGGTGTGTTATTCTCACGATGAGTGTTTATTCACTTGTCATTGCACGAGAGAGTGGCTGGTAATAGGGATGCCCAGTCCCACAATGAATCAAAAATTAATAACAACAAAATTCCTTGGAATGTGTTGGTATGGAGGGCACCCGTGGATACGGCTAGCCATGGATTGTGAAAGAATGGTGGAAAAGAAATAAAATTTATTTTCTGTTTGGGAACCGACTATGATGTGTCTAGCATGGAAGATATTGGGAATTCTTGGTTGTTTTCGTTGACAGGAAAAGCATGCCTCTCAAAATAATTTTATCTCTCTAATTTAAGCTTTGAGCTCTGGCACATTTGCAAATCTCTGCTTTCCTCTGCGAAGGGCCTATCTATTTACTTTTATGCAATTTTTATTTTTATTTTGAGTCTCCATCTTCTCTTACAAAGCACCAACTAGAGAGCATTATTGTCATACTTGTGCATTGTGTGTAGTTAATATTGAGTGTGTTTCATGAATGGATCAATGATTGAGCATAATGGGCTAGGGATAACTTTCTTTAGCGTTGATATTTTGAAGGACATGGTTGCTTGTTAATATGCTTGAGTATTTATATCTTCATGTCAAACTATAGACTATTGCTTTGAATCTTTCAAGTCCAAATGTCCATGCTACAAAGAAAAGAATATGTGATGAATATGATAGGTAGCATTCCACAACAAAAATTCTGTTTTTATCATTTACCTACTCGAGGACGAGCAGGAATTAAGCTTGGGGATGCTGATACGTCTCCAACGTATCTATAATTTTTTATTGTTCCATGCTATTATAGTATCAATCTTGAATGTTTTTATATACATTTACAGCAATTATATATCATTTTGGGACTAACCTATTAACTTAGTGCCCAGTGCCAGTTGTTGTTTTCTGCCTGTTTTTGGTTTTCCAGAATATCAGTACCAAACGAAGTCCAAATGCCACGAAACTTTTTGGAGATTTTTTTCTAGACATAAGAGACACTAGAAGCTTCGGGAGGAAGCCAGAAGCCAGAGGAGGTGGCCACGAGCCACCAGGGCGCGCCTGGGGGGGGGGACAGGCGCGCCCTGGTGCCTCGTGGGCCCACCTCTGCCCCTTTTGACCTAATTCCACCACTATAAATTCTCTAATATCAGGAAACCAACAAAGGAGTCCACGAAATACTTTTTCCGCCGCCGCAAGCTTCTGTTCTCGAGAGATCCCATCTGGAGGTCTTTCCGGGTACTCCGCTGGAGGGGGAATCGATCACGGAGGGGCTCTACATCAACCTTGCTGCCCTTCCGATGATGCGTGAGTAGTTTAGCACAGATCTTTGGGTCCATAGTTAGTAGCTAGATGGCTTCTTCTCTCTTTTTGATCTTCAATACAATGTTCTCCTCGATGTTCTTGGAGTTCTATCCGATGTAATCACTTTTTGCGGTGTGTTTGTTGGGATCCGATGAATTGTAAGTTTATGATCAGATTATCCATGAATATTATTTGAGTCTTCTCTAAACTCTTTTATGCATGATTATTATAGCTTCGTATTTCTCTCCAATCTATAGATTTGGTTTGGCCAACTAGATTGATTTATCTTGCAATGGGAGAGGTGCTTTGTAATGGGTTCGATCTTGCGGTGCTCAATCCCAGTGACAGAAAGGGACATGACAAATATGTATCGTTACTATTAAGGGTGAAAAGATGGGGTTTATTCATGAGTGAGTTTACTTTGTCTACATCATGTCATCTAGCTTAAGGCGTTACTCCGTTCTTTAGGGACTTAATACACTAGATGCATGCTGGATAGCGGTCGATGTGTGGAGTAATAGTAGTAGATGCAGGCAGGAGTCGGTTTACTTGTCTCGGACATGATGCCTATATACATGATCATTGCCTTGGATATCGTCATGATTATTTGCTTTTCTATCAATTGCCCAACAGTAATTTGTTTACCCACCATATGCTATTTTCATGAGAGAAGCCTCTAGTGAAAACTATGGCCCCCGGGTCTACTTCTATCATATATTAAAAATCCTAAAAATACCTTGCTGCACTTTTAATTTATTTATTTTATTTTATATTTTAGTTCAATCTATCTATCTATCACCATACAATTTAATCTTGCAATTAACCGCCAAGGGATTGACAACCCCTTTGTTTGCGTTGGGTGCAAGGATTTGTTGTTTTGTGTGCAGGTACTGTTAACGAGGTGTTGCATGATTCTCCTACTGGATTGATAACCTTAGTTTCATAACTGAGGGAAAAACTTATCTCTACTATACTGCATCCCCCTTCCTCTTCAGGGAATTACCAACGCAGCTCACAAGTAGCAGGAAGAATTTCTGGCGCCGTTGCCGGGGAGACATCATCAACATCTATCAAGTACCTACGCATAAAACTTTCATCTCCTTGCATTTATTTTATTTTCCTTTGCCTCTCATTTTCGTCTCCCCCACTTCTAAAAAGTTTTACAAAAATACAAAAATATTTTCCGTTTGCCTATTTGCGTGTTTTCTTTTTCGCTTGCTTGAAGATTGTTATCATGAGTGATTTTGGCATGGCAGAAACTGATGATGGTAGAACTCCTAAAATGGGAAGTTCTACCAATCTTGATGCTAAAACTTTTGTGTTGGGACATGGGAATGTTATAGGCAAAAGTGTCATCCAAGAATTCTTCAATTGCATTGGTACCTTGGCTTTTGATGATGCTCCTATACTTAAAGAAACTAAGAATTATGCCGATGCCATTTCCGCACTTGTTCTCAAATTTGAAAGAAGATTTATTCGCACCCATCCTACTTTGCAAAGATTTTTTTATGAGTTACCGGTTATAAAAGATCATAGAGCTAAGAAAATAGCTATCCTTGTTCTCATGAATGAATTTGATCACATAGTGCGAGAAGCTAGGGAGATTTTTGATTTCTATGGTATGAACCATGATAAACCGGTA
This sequence comes from Elymus sibiricus, assembly GCA_039707655.1. Lineage (NCBI taxonomy): Eukaryota > Viridiplantae > Streptophyta > Magnoliopsida > Poales > Poaceae > Elymus > Elymus sibiricus. The sequence continues at coordinate 9,390,265 of CM077674.1, read as the reverse complement.
ATAGATGAGATCGTTTATAATAATGATTACTTGTTAAGGTATTTGTTCCGCAATGACCACATCTTTGATGACAATATTAAAAAGGAAGTTCCTCCTTTGAATATAATCCAACAAGTTTTTAATAGTGTTAATAGACAATATTCTTGGATTGTAGCCGGAAATCAAGAGGGATTTACAGATGGACAACTTGCTAATGCTAAAATTTCTATGGACGATGTGTTTCCTATTACCTTTGAAAAACCCTTGGACCAAAGTACATCTTTGGATAAGAATAAAAAAGATGACAATACTTGAAACCCTGCATTATGCCTAGCTAGGGGCATAAAACAATAGCGCTTGTTGGGAGGCAACCCAACGAATAAAATATTTTTTTGCTTTTTGTTTCTGTTCTTGTGTGTTTACACAATTATGCTACTGTTATGATTGAATTTTTATGTTTTAATTAGTGTTTGTGCCAAGTAATGCCTTTGGGATGATTTGGGAGATAGTATAATTGATGTTGTTAGGAAAACAGAAAGTTTTGCGTCCAGTGCTAGAATTTTAGTTCTGTACTGGAGCGTCAGAAAAATCTGAAATTTTTACACAGTATTGGTATATGAATTTCCCACGTTTTCCTAATTTTTCAGAATTGTTGGAGTTACAGAAGTATGTATTTTAAATAGATCTCTGCAGACTGTTTTGTTTTTGACAGATTCTGTTTTTGATGCATTGCTTGCTTGTTTTGATGAAATTATGGATTGTATCGGGGGGTATAAGCCATGGAGAAGTTAGAATACAGTAGGTATAATGCAAAAATAAAATATGAATGGGTTTGCAACAGTACTTAAATTAGTGATTTGTTTTGTTATACCAATGGATCTCACGAAGGTTTTGTTGAGTTTTGTGTGATTGAAGTTTTCAAGTTTTGGGTGAGATCACGATGGATGAAGGAATAAGGAGTGGCAAGAGCCTAAGCTTGGGGATGCCCAAAGCACCCCAAGGTAATATTCAAGGAAGACTCAAGCGTCTAAGCTTGGGGATGCCCCGGAAGGCATCCCCTCTTTCTTCTACCAATCATCGGTAATTTTATTTGGAGCTATATTTTTCTTCGTCACATGATATGTGTTTTGCTTGGAGCGTCGTGTATTAGATGAGTCTTTGCTTTGTTTGCTTTTTACTTTGTCACAATCATCTTTGCTGGACACACCAATTTGAGAGAGCCACACGTTCATCATAATTTGTTAGAATACTCTATGTGCTTCACTTAAATTTTTTGATCTAGGCAGTTGCTCTAGTGCTTCACTTAAAGCTTTTTGAGCACGGCGATGTCTATATTTTCAAGAAATATTTAAACTCTCATGCTTCACTTATATTATTTTGAGAGTTAATAAGACTAAAATTTTGAAGAAATATTTGCACTCTCATGCTTCACTTATATCTTTTTTAGAGTTGATAATAGTAATGGTAATTTGCACAAGATATGAATTTGGTCCCAAAGTGATGAATATTCAAGAGGGATATAATAAAAAATTTCATATAGATCATTGGATATGATAAGTGTGATTCTTTGCAATAGTTTTGCGATATGGAGATGATAATATGTGAGTCATGTTAGTGAGTAATCGTGATTTAGTAAGAATATTAGTGTTAAGGTTTGTGATTCCCTATGCATGCACATTAAGTCAATAGTTATGCAAAGAAATTATATCCTACTTATGGTGCATTATTCGGTGTTAGTTATGTTCAATGCATGTTTATGACCGTTTTCGCTTTTTGGTTGGTCGCTTCTCAATCTATTTGCTAGCCTTCATTTGTACTAAGCGGGAATACTGCTTGTGCATCCAAACTCCTTAAACCCAAGTTGTGCCAAATGAGTCCACCATATCTACCTATATGCGGTATTTCCATGCCGTTCCAAGTAAATTTACATGTGCCAACTCTAATTTTTTTTTTAAATAATTTTCTGTTTTATGTGCCCGTACAGCTCATGAAGCGGCAGGGGGTGGCCAATATTTTCCATGCTAGGTGTGTTATTCTCACGATGAGTGTTTATTCACTTGTCATTGCACGAGAGAGTGGCTGGTAATAGGGATGCCCAGTCCCACAATGAATCAAAAATTAATAACAACAAAATTCCTTGGAAAGTGTTGGTATGGAGGGCACCCGTGGATACGGCTAGCCATGGATTGTGAAAGAATGGTGGAAAAGAAATAAAATTTATTTTCTTTTTGGGAACCGACTATGATGTGTCTAGCATGGAAGATATTGGGAATTCTTGGTCGTTTTCGTTGACAGGAAAAGCATGCCTCTCAAAATAATTTTATCTCTCTAATTTAAGCTTTGAGCTCTGGCACATTTGCAAATCTCTGCTTCCCTCTGTGAAGGGCCTATCTATTTACTTTTATGCAATTTTTATTTTTATTTTGAGTCTCCATCTTCTCTTACAAAGCACCAACTAGAGAGCATTATTGTCATACTTGTGCATTGTGTGTAGTTAATATTGAGTGTGTTTCATGAATGGATCAATGATTGAGCATAATGGGCTAGGGATAACTTTCTTTAGCGTTGATATTTTGAAGGACATGGTTGCTTGTTAATATGCTTGAGTATTTATATCTTCATGTCAAACTATACACTATTGCTTTGAATCATTCAAGTCCAAATGTCCATGCTACAAAGAAAAGAATATGTGATGAATATGATAGGTAGCATTCCACAACAAAAATTCTGTTTTTATCATTTACCTACTCGAGGACGAGCAGGAATTAAGCTTGGGGATGCTGATACGTCTCCAACGTATCTATAATTTTTGATTGTTCCATGCTATTATAGTATCAATCTTGAATGTTTTTATATACATTTACAGCAATTATATATCATTTTTGGGACTAACCTATTAACTTAGTGCCCAGTGCCAGTTGCTGTTTTCTGCCTGTTTTTGGTTTTAAAGAATATCAGTACCAAACGAAGTCCAAATGCCACGAAACTTTTTGGAGATTTTTTTCTAGACATAAGAGACACTAGAAGCTTCGGGAGGAAGCCAGAAGCCAGAGGAGATGGCCACGAGCCACCAGGGCGTGCCTGGGGGGGGGGCAGGCGCGCCCTGGTGCCTCGTGGGCCCACCTCTGCCCCTTTTGACCTAATTCCACCACTATAAATTCTCTAATATCAGGAAACCAACAGAGGAGTCCACGAAATACTTTTTCCGCCGCCGCAAGCTTCTGTTCTCGAGAGATCCCATCTGGAGGCCTTTCCGGGTACTCCGCTGGAGGGGGAATCGATCACGGAGGGGCTCTACATCAACCTTGCTGCCCTTCCGATGATGCGTGAGTAGTTTAGCACAGATCTTCGGGTCCATAGTTAGTAGCTAGATGGCTTCTTCTCTCTTTTTGATCTTCAATACAATGTTCTCCTCGATGTTCTTGGAGTTCTATCCGATGTAATCACTTTTTGCGGTGTGTTTGTTGGGATCCGATGAATTGTGAGTTTATGATCAGATTATCCATGAATATTATTTGAGTCTTCTTTGAACTCTTTTATGCATGATTATTATAGCTTCATATTTCTCTCCGATCTATTGATTTGGTTTGGCCAACTAGATTGATTTATCTTGCAATGGGAGAGGTGCCTTGTAATGGGTTCGATCTTGCGGTGCTCAATCCAAGTGACAGAAAGGGACATGACACGTATGTATCGTTGCTATTAAGGGTAAAAAGATGGGGTTTATTCATGCGTGAGTTTACTTTGTCTACATCATGTCATCTTGCTTAAGGCGTTACTCCGTTCTTTATGGACTTAATACACTAGATGCATGCTGGATAGCGGTCGATGTGTGGAGTAATAGTAGTAGATGCAGGCAGGAGTCGGTCTACTTGTCTCGGACGTGATGCCTATATACATGATCATTGCCTTGGATATCGTCATGATTATTTGCTTTTTTATCAATTGCCCAACAGTAATTTGTTTACCCACCGTATGCTATTTTCATGAGAGAAGCCTCTAGTGAAAACTATGGCCACCGTGTCTACTTCTATCATATATTAAAAATCCTAAAAATACCTTGCTGCACTTTTACTTTATTTATTTTATTTTATATTTTAGTTCAATCTATCTATCTATCACCATACAATTTAATCTTGCAATTAACCGCCAAGGGATTGACAACCCATTTGTTTGCGTTGGGTGCAAGGATTTGTTGTTTTGTATGCGTTTACTGTTAACGAGGTGTTGTGTGATTCTCCTACTGGATTAATAACCTTAGTTTCATAACTGAGGGAAATACTTATCTCTACTGTACTGCATCTCCCTTCCTCTTCAAAGAATTACCAACGCAGCTCACAAGTAGCAGAAAGAATTTCAGGCGCCGTTGCCGGGGAGACATCATCAACATCTATCAAGTACCTACGCATAAAACTTTCATCTCTTTGCATTTATTTTATTTGTCTCTGCCTCTCGTTTTCATCTCCCCCACTTCTAAAATGTTTTTACAAAAATACAAAAATATTTTCCGTTTGCCTATTTGCGTGTTTTCTTGTTCGGTTGCTTGAAGATTGTTATCATGAGTGATTTTGGCATGGCAGAAACTGATGATGGTAGAACTCCTAAAATGGGAAGTTCTACCAATCTTGATGCTCAAACTTTTGTGTTGGGACATGGGAATGTTATAGGAAAAAGTGTCATCCAAGAATTCTTCAATTGCATTGGTACCTTGGCTTTTGATGATGCTCCTATACTTAAAGAAACTAAGAATTATGCCGATGCCATTTCCGCACTTGTTCTCAAATTTGAAAGAAGATTTATTCGCACCCATCCTACTTTGCAAAGATTTTTTTATGAGTTACCGGTTATAAAAGATCCTAGAGCTAAGAAAATAGCTATCCTTGTTCTCATGAATGAATTTGATCACATAGTGCGAGAAGCAAGGGAGATTTTTGATTTCTATGGTATGAACCATGAAAAACCGGTAATAGATAAGATACTTTATAATAATGATTACTTGTTAAGGTATTTGTTCCGCAATGACCACATCTTTGATGAGAATATTAAAAAGGAAGTTCCTCCTTTGAATATAATCCAACAAGTTTTTAATAGTGTTAATAGACAATATTCTTGGATTGTAGCCGGTAATCAAGAGGGATTTATAGATGGACAACTTGCTAATGCTAAAATTTCTATGGACGATGTGTTTCATATTACCTTTGGAAAACCCTTTGACCAAAGTACATCTTTGGATAAGAAGAAGAAAGATGACAATACTTGAAACCCTGCATTATGCCTAGCTAGGGGCATAAAACAATAGCGCTTGTTGGGAGGCAACCCAATGAATAAAATAAATTTTTGCTTTTTGTTTCTGTTCTTGTGTGTTTTCACAATTAAGCTACTGTTATGATTGAATTTTTATGTTTTAATTAGTGTTTGTGCCAAGTAATGCCTTTGGGATGATTTGGGAGATAGTATAATTGATGCTGTTTGGAAAACAGAAAGTTTTGCGTCCAGTGCTGGAATTTTAGTTCTGTACTGGAGAGATAGAAAAATTTGCAATTTTTACACAGTATTTATATATGAATTTCCCACGTTGTCCTAATTTTTCAGAATTTTTGCAGTTACAGAATTATGGCTTTTAAATAGATCTCTGCAGACTGTTCTGTTTTTGACAGATTCTGTTTTTGATGCATTGCTTGCTTGTTTTGATGAAACTATGGATTGTATCGGGGGGTATAAGCCATGGAGAATTTAGAATGCAGTAGGTATAACGCAAAAATAAAATATGAATGGGTTTGCAACAGTACTTAAAGTAGTGATTTGTTTTGTTATACTAACGGATCTCACGAAGGTTTTGTTGAGTTTTGTGTGATTGAAGTTTTCAATTTTTGGGTGAGATCACGATGGATGAAGGAATAAGGAGTGGCAAGAGCCTAAGCTTGGGGATGTCCAAGGAACCCCAAGGTAATATTCAAGGAATACTCAAGCGTCTAAGCTTGGGGATGCCCAGGAAGGCATCCACTATTTCTTCTACCAACCATCGGTAATTTTGCTTGGAGCTATATTTTTATTCGTCACATGATATGTGTTTTGATTGGAGCGTCGTGTATTATATGAGTCTTTAGTTTATTTGCTTTTTAGTTTGTCACAATCATCTTTGCTGGACACACAAATTTGAGAGAGCCACACGTTCATCATAATTTGTTAGAATACTCTATGTGCTTCACTTAAATTTTTTGAGCTAGGCAGTTGCTCTAGTGCTTCACTTAAATTTTTTGAGCACGGCGGTGGCTATATTTTGAAGAAATATTTAAACTCTCATGCTTCACTTATATTATTTTGAGATTTGATAAGACTAAAATTTTGAAGAAATATTTGCACTCTAATGCTTCACTTATATCTTTTTGAGAGTTGATAATAGTAATGGTAATTTGCACAAGATATGAATTTGGTCCCAAAGTGATGAATATTCAAGAGGGATATAATAAAAACTTTCATATAGATCATTGGATATGATAAGTGTGATTCCTTGCAATAGTTTTGCGATATGGAGATGATAATATGCGAGTCATGTAAGTGAGTAATCGTGATTTAGTAAGAATATTAGTGTTAAGGTTTGTGATTCCCTATGCATGCACATTAAGTCAATAGTTATGCAAAGAAATTATATCCTACTTATGGTGCATTATGCGGTGTTAGTTATGTTCAATGCATGTTTATGACCGTTTTCGCTTTTTGGTTGGTCGCTCCTCAATCTATTTGCTAGCCTTCATTTGTACTAAGCGGGAATACTGCTTGTGCATCCAAACTCCTTAAACCCAAGTTGTGCCAAATGAGTTCACCATATCTACCTATATGCAGTATGTCCATGCCATTCCATGTAAATTTGCATGTGCCAACTATAAATTTTTTCAAAATAATTTTTTGTTTTGTGTGCCCGTACCGCTCATGAAGCGGCAGGTGGTGGCCAATATTTTTCATGCTAAGTGTGTTATTCTCACGATGAGTGTTTATTAACTTGTCATTGCATGAGAGAGTGGCTGGTAATAGGGATGCCCAGTCCCACAATGAATCAAAAATTAATAACAACAAAATTCCTTGGAAAGTGTTGGTATGGAGGGCACCCGTGGATACGGCTAGCCATGGATTGTGAAAGAATGGTGGAAAGGAAATAAACTTTATTTTCTGTTTGGGAACCGCCTATGATGTGTCTAGCATGGAAGATATTGGAAATTCTCGGTCGTTTTCATTGACAGGAAAAGCATGCCTCTCAAAATAATTTTATCTCTCTAATTTATGCTTTGAGCTCTGGCACATTTGCAAATCTCTGCTTGCCTCTGCGAAGGGCCTATCTATTTACTTTTATGAAATTTTTATTTTTATTTTGAGTCTCCATCTTCTCTTACAAAGCACCAACTAGAGATCATTATTGTCATACTTGTGCATTGTGTGTAGCTAATATTGAGTGTGTTTCATGAATGGATCAATGATTGGTTGCTTGTTTATATGCTTGAGTTTTTATATCTTCATGTCAAACTATAGACTATTGCTTTGAATCATTCAAGTCCAAATGTCCATGCTACAAAGAAAAGAATATATGATGAATATGATAGGTAGCATTCCACATCAAAAATTCTGTTTTTATCATTTACCTACTCGAGGACGAGCAGGAATTAAGCTTGGGGATGCTGATACGTCTCTAACGTATCTATAATTTTTGATTGTTCCATGCTATTATAGTATCAATCTTGAATGTTTTTATATACATTTACAGCAATTATATATCATTTTTGGGACTAACCTATGAACTTAGTGCCCAGTGCCAGTTGCTGATTTTTGCCTGTTTTTGGTTTTCCAGAATATCAGCACCAAAAGAAGTCTAAATGCCACGAAACTTTTTGGAGATTTTTTTCTGGACATAAGAGACACTAGAAGCTTCGGGAGGAAGCCAGAAGCCAGAGGAGGTGGCCACGAGCCACCAGGGCGCGCCTGGGGGGGTGGGCAGGCGCGCTCTGGTGCCTCGTGGGCCCACCTCTGCCCCTTTTGACCTAATTCCACCACTATAAATTCTCTAAAATCGGGAAACCAACAGAGGAGTCCACGAAATACTTTTTCCGCCGCCACAAGCTTCCGTTCTCGACAGATCCCATCTGGAGGCCTTTTCCGGTACTCCGCCGGAGGGGGAATCGATCACGGAGGGGCTCTACATCAACCTTGCTGCCCTTCCGATGATGCGTGAGTAGTTTACCACAGACCTTCGGGTCCATAGTTAGTAGCTAGATGGCTTCTTCTCTCTTTTTGATCTTCAATACAATGTTCTCCTCGATGTTTTTGGAATTCTATCCGGTGTATGTGTTTGTTGGGATCCGATGAATTGTGAGTTTATGATCAGATTATCCATGAATATTATTTGAGTCTTTTCTGAACTCTTTTATGCATGATTATTATAGCTTCGTATTTCTCTCCGATCTATTGATTTGGTTTGGCCATCTAGATTGATTTATCTTGCAATGGGAGAGGTGCTTTGTAATGGGTTCGATCTTGCGGTGCTCAATCCCAGTGATAGAAAGGAACATGACACGTGTGTATCGTTGCTATTAAGGGTAAAAAGCTGGGGTTTATTCATGCGTGAGTTTACGTTATCTACATCATGTCATCTTGCTTAAGGCGTTACTCCCACTACTAGGAAATACCTTATAGGTGGAACCTTAACAGTAGCGCGGGGACATAGGCCAACGCTACTGCTAGTTATCAGTAGCGTTGGTTACAAACCGGCGCTACAGGTAAGTGTGTAGCAGTAGCGCGGGCTTACAACCCACCGCTGCTGCTAAATAGCCCCCACCTTACCGACCGGGCCTACCCGTAGTAACAGCGCGTCCGGCAGTACCCACGCTACTGCTAAAATTATAGCAGTAGCTGTTGGAAATATGCCCTAGAGGCAATAATAAATTGGTTATTATTATATTTCCTTGTTCATGATAATCGTTTATTATCCATGCTATAATTGTATTGATTGGAAACTCAAATACATGTGTGGGTACATAGACAACACTGTGTCCCTAGTAAGCCTCTAGTTGACTAGCTCGTTGATCAAAGATGGTTAAGGTTTCCTAGCCATTGACATGAGATGTCATTTGATAACAGGATCACATCATTAGGAGAATGATGTGATGGACAAGACCCAAACTAAGAACGTAGCATTTGATCGTGTCAGTTTATTGCTATTGTTTTCTGCATGTCAAGTATCTGTTCCTATGACCATGAGATCATGCAACTCCCTGACATCGGAGGAGTACCTTGTGTGTATCAAACGTCGCAACGTAACTGGGTGACTATAAAGGTGCTCTACAGGTATCTCCGAGGGTGTCTGTTGGGTTGGCATGGATCAAGACTGGGATTTGTTACTCTGTGTGACGGAGAGGTATCTCAGGGCCCACTCGGTAATACAACATCACAATGAGCCTTGCAAGCAATGTGACTAAAGTGTTAGCCATGAGATCTTGTATTACGGAACGAGTAAAGAGACTTGCCGGTAACGAGATTGAACTAGGTATAGAGATACCGACGATCGAATCTCGGGCAAGTAACATACCGAAGAACAAAGGGAACAGCATACGGGATTAACTGAATCCTTGACATAGAGGTTCGACCGATAAAAGATCTTCGTAGAATATGTAGGAGCCAATATGGGCATCCAGGTCCCGCTATTGGTTATTGGCCGTAGAGGTGTCTCGGTCATGTCTACATAGTTCTCGAACCCGCAGGGTCTACACACTTAAACGTTTGGTGACGATTAGTATAGTTGAGTTATTATGTTGGTGACCGAAGGTTGTTCGGAGTCCCGGATAAGATCCCGGACATGACGAGGATCTCCGGAATAGTCCGGAGGTAAAGATTGATATATGTGATAATAGTGTTTTGATCTCCGGAAGGGTTCCGGAATTCGCCGGAAGAAGTTTCGGGTGTTTACCGAAGTGTTCGGGTGCGAGAACACTTTATATGGGCCAAGGGATAAAAGCCCACGAGGTATTTGAAAGTGCAAAAGTAGTTTTGCTGCCGCGTAAGCGGTACTACCGCTTGTGTGAAGCGGTACTACCGCCCGAGCGGTACTACCGCTTGTGTGAAGCGGTACTACCGCCCAAACGGTACTACCGCTTGTGTGAAGCGGTACTACCGCTTGTGCGCGGTACTGCAGGGATCCGAGTTGGACTCTTTCCCTGCGGGCCAAACCGACCTTGTGCGGGCAAAACCGACCTGGAGGAGGCTTTTACTCCAAGTTTAGACCCCAAGGCTCAACATATAAATAGAGGGCCAAACCGACCTTGTGCGGGCACACGGGACACATCAAGATTTCCCCAAGCCGTGTGCGGCAACCCTAACCCTCTAGTTCCTCCGTCATAATCTCCGTAGCGCTTGGCGAAGCCCTGCAGAGATTGTTCCTCACCACCATCACCACGCCGTCGTGCTGCTGGAACTCAACCACTACTTCACCATCGCTCGCTGGATCGAGGAGGTGAAGGCGTCATCAAGCCGTATGTGTGTTGAACGCGGAGGTGCCGTCCGTTCGGCGCTAGTTCGTGATCGGATCGAGGGACGACTTGCGATTTGGATCGCGGAGACGTTCGACTACATCAACCGCGTTTCTTAAACGCTTCCGCTTAGCGATCTACAAGGGTATGTAGATTCACTCTCCCTCTCGTAGATGCTCATCACCATGGATAGATCTTGTGTGTGCGTAGGAAAATTTTTGTTTCCCATGCAACGTTCCCCAACAGTAGCGCCGGCCTATGACCCAGCGCTACCACTATGTGTGCACTGTGCCAGCAGGTGGGCCCCACTTAGCAGCAGCGCGAGCCGCTGATCCGGCGCTACTGCTATTGGGCTTAGCAGTAGCGCCGGCCCGGGACCAACGCTACTGCTAATGCCACCTTATCCAACTCCTCGCGCCCAGACCTTCTCCCTCCCCTCACTCCTCACTGCCTCACTCTGCCTCCCTCCCGCCGTCGCCGCCGTCACCACCGCATTGCCGCCGCCGTCCTCCCTCCTCCTTCCTCGGTATGTCGCGGCCCTCCTCCCTCCTCCTCCCACCGCCCTCCTCCCTCCTCCTCCCACCGCCCTCCTCCCTCCTCCTCCGGCCGCGCCCTCCTTCCTCCTCCTCGAGCCACCTCCTCCTCCGGCAGCCCTCCTCCCTCTCTTCCGGCCGCCCTACTCCTTCCTCCTCCTCCATCGTCCTCCTCTCTCCTCCCTCCTCCTCCTCACTCCTCCCTCCTCCCACCTCTCCTCTATTCTATAGAAATGTTAGACAATTTTTTAGGTATTATGTTGTTATAGAAAATTTTAGTAGTTTTGTTATAGAAAGTACTATGAATGTTTAGGTATAGTGTTGTTATAGAAAATGTTAGTAGTTTTGTTATAAAAAAAATTAGTACTAATTTAGGTATAGAAAGTTTCAAAAGTTTTACTAATTTTGTTCATAGGTTTGGATGTAGTTGATGCCTAGTGAATTTTGAGAGAGAGAGAGAGAGAGAGAGAGAGAGAGAGAGAGAGAAAGAGAGACCTAATGAAATGAAATGGTTTCGAAAAAAAAATGAAATGTTATGCTTGCTGTCAAAATTGAACCACTGAAATGCAATGAGCATACCAAGTTTGGAATTTTCTATATAAATGTTCATGTGTTTATGCTCATGTGTGGCCTATGTAGTGTTGTGTACTACTAGTGCTGTCATACATGAATATTTGGAAAATGAAGGATATGTGCTTGCCCAAGTGGCCTATGTTTGCAGGGAAACTGATCCGAGTGGCCTATGTTTTGCCGAAATGTTGATTCATTTCCATTCCGGCAAATTTCAGGCGCTCGATATGTCCTATTTTAGCAAAGGTCATGCCGAAATTTTTCATGGACTTCAACATGACTTGTGCTATAAAATAGGAAATATCGAGTACCCGTAATTTGCCGGAACAGGAATTAAATGACATTCTGGAAAAACATATGCCATTTTTTATGTCATTGCTCCATATATGTAACAGGTTGACTTTCAGTCTGTTGGCGCTCCTTGCTCCATATATGAGAGAGAAGAATCCCGACTGTTGTCGTGGGCCGACTGTTGTCGTGGGGGTCGCTTCTCCTTCTTCTCCTTGTGCTAGACCTTTGTAATGCACTAGGGGAAGGAGGAGTTGCAACCATCACCGACGGTTGCAATATCAGAGAAGGAGTGCCCACCATATATATACACCACGAGAGATGAGAGTTTTTCAAGTCAACCCGTGCTGAATAGTGATCTGTATGTTGAGTTTCTGGTAATTGCCATCGACTGATTTTTAATCTTTGAATTATGAACATAGGAAATGTCTGACGACGAAAGGATCCCAGAGTGCGACTACTGCGGCGACGACCGGGGTCTGTGCGACAGGTATCCTCACCTGGAAGACGGTCGACGCTTCACTATTAAGCTCGACGAGACCTTCGATGTTTGTACGGTACGCAACAACGACAAGTCTTTTTTCGTAATTAAGCATGAGTTCTGGTTCTTTGCTTCAACGTGTAATTTTCGTTTTTTACCATTCTACTAGTGCATCCCCTGCCATGCAAGACGTTATGTCTTCGAGAAGCTGGATTTCGAAGATCATGAGAATAAGGAGACAAAGAGAGTTATCCTCAGGACCCAACATGGTTATGCTTTTGCCGTAAAGCTATACAATGCAGTGACCTACTCCCATTTTGGTTGCTAGAATTGGAATACACTATGCAAGGCGTATGGATTTCAGGAGGGTATGCATGTCACCTTCGATATTCATCCTGAAGATGACATCGAAGATAATATCGACATTTGGGTCGATGTTGATATGATTCCAGTTCTACCTCTAGTTCTACCTCTATGTGAGTTTCTCAAACATATTAATTAAGTAATTTATATTGTTTATTTAAAAATAGTTGACAGCTTATTTCCATTCTTCAAGAAATGTACGGAACGTAGTAGACAAAACCTACTACACTTATGGGTCTGAACTAACTTGCGAGGAGATAAATCAATTTTTTCATGGATTAATGATGTTGAGACATTTAAGACGAGTCGTTTTATTCCTCCAAGTTATGATCAATACATGCCACTAGTCCACGTGTTGAACTACGGTAACATCCATCGAGATATCATGGTAAGATTTTTCCTATTATGTCACCAGTGCATCTTTTGCATACATTCTTCTTAAGCTAAACTACATTTTGCTAAGTATGTTATTATGATGTTCTTCAATAGAAAGTCCCGGCGGATTGTGTGCCTCGTCTTATGCATATGAAAGGTGACATGAACATTATTAGCTTACGGCCAAGTTGGCCTACGTGTCACCGCAGTGCATACACGATTTCTCAAAGAGATGAAGTCCTCACAATCAAAGACTGGAGAAAAGTTCTGCATGATCGCAGGGAACTACTTTGGGGCAACAGCAAGCGCAGCCCACAAATGGGAGACAGGTTGATCTGTATTCTCCATAATGGAGATTCAGGGGTTTACCTGTTTTATTCCATTTTACCTTCGAGAGAGAGTAGCAGTTCTTAGTTAGTACGTACTCATCATGTGCTAAGAACAATTAGGTAGGGTTGGTTATGACTATGATGATGATGATGAGTTATTATCATGATGATGATGATGAGTTATGTGGTACACATTGTGCTAGAATGATGAGCTAGTTCTTATATGACTTTGATGATGAGTTGTTATCATGATGATGATGAGTTATGTGCTACATTGTGCTAGAATGATGAGCTAGTTCTCATATGACTATGATGATGAGTTGTTATAATGATGATGATGATGTATGAGTTCTTATATGAATATGATGATGATGATGATGATGATGATGAGTTATTATGATCATGATGAGTAATTATATCATTGGGTGGAAGAAACGTGGATTAGATTCATGTGGATGGATCCAAAGTGACCAAAAGATGGATTAGTAGGACAATCCTACTAATCCATCTTTTGGTCACTTTGGATCCATCCACATGAATCTAATCTGTGTTTCTTCCACCCAATGATATAATAACTCATCATGATCATAATGATATAACAATCTCTTAATTGCTACTATATCAAAATTTGTATAACGATGTATAAATACAGTATAAAATAAAAGAAATGAAATACAGATGAATAGTAGTAGCGCGGGGTAAGCCCACGCTGCTACTACTTAGCAGTAGCGCTTGTACAGGAGGACGCTACTGCTAACTGATTTAGTAGTAGCGCGTGTCACACAAGCGCTACTGCTAAAGTTTAGCTGTAGCGCCCGCGCTACTGCTAGGCAAAAACCCCGCGCTACTATAAGGGTTTTCCCTAGTAGTGTCCGTTCTTTATGGACTTAATACACTAGATGCATGCTGGATAGCGGTCGATGTGTGGAGTAATAATAGTAGATGCAGCCAGGAGTCGGTCTACTTGTCTCGGACGTGATGCCTATATACATGATCATTGCCTTGGATATCGTCATGATTATTTGCTTTTCTATCAATTGCCCAACAGTAATTTATTTACCCACCGTATGCTATTTTCATGAGAGAAACCTCTAGTGAAAACTATGTCCCCGGGTCTACTTCTATCATATATTAAAAATCCTAAAAATACTATGCTGCACTTTTACTTTATTTATTTTATTTTATATTCTAGTTCAATCTATCTATCTATCACCATATAATTTAATCTTGCAATTAACCGTCAAGGGATTGACAACCCCTTTATTTGCGTTCGGTGCAAGGATTTGTTGTTTTGTGTGCAAGTACTGTTAACGAGGTGTTGCGTGATTCTCCTACTGGATTGATAACCTTGGTTTCATAACTGAGGGAAATACTTATCTCTACTGTACTACATCTCCCTTTCTCTTAAGGGAATTACCAACGCAGCTCACAAGTAGCAACGGTATTTATGGAGTTGGAGTTAGGGCAAACGGAGGCTTGTGGGGCCCACAAGCTCACAGGGTGCACCCTAGGGGGGGCGCCCCCTGAGCTCGTGGCTCTCTGGTGGCCCCCTCCAGTAGGTCTCTTCGCCTATATTTTTTATATATTTTGAAAATATTCTCCGTAAATTTTTAGCTCAATCCGAGAACTTTTATTTCTGCACAAAAATAACACCATGGCAATTCTGCTGAAAACAGCGTCAGTCCGGGTTAGTTTAATTCAAACATGCAAATTAGAGTCCAAACAAGAGTAAAAGTGTTTGGAAAAGTAGATACGTTTTGGACGTATCAGCTGCCCTTCCCTCGCCTGTGACCATCGAGCAGGTGGTGCCTATAAGTGGCACGACCATCGAGCCAGGTGTGTTGGCACCTACTCCAAATCCTACTGCTCTCTTCGCAAAGGAGCTTTGTGACTTGCTTGCCAATGCGGAGGTTGCTAGGCCTGGTTTGCGGAGGTTGATTGCATGCATCCTGAAAGGGACACCAATAAGGGGCAAACCAAGAAGGTCGGCAAAGGCAAGAGTGGGGCCATGGACAAGGTGTGTGTGGCTGCTTGATGGATGATCTCCGGTCTCTCGGCTCGTCCTCTTGGCGTGGGTTGTCGTTGTGGTTTGGGAGGAGCCCGATGTCTTGTGTTCAGGTGTTCTCGTCAGGGGTCATTTGGCGTGGTAGCAGTGTCGGGGTTGGTTGTTGTTGTGTACTCGGAGAGTTTGTCGGGCCGCCTGTGCGGTTGTGGGGTTTCATGCCATGTGAGTAGTTCGTCTGTGGTCTGTTTATAATGGTTTTCGCCCAGTTTTCCATTCTCTTCTTCTTAATTAATCGATGAGGCAAAACTTTTGCCTCCGTTTCGAAAAACAATAGCTAGCATTTGTTCGTTATCGGAGCCATTCTGTTTGCACCATATATCAGATAAATGTAATGTAAGATGATGTAAAAACATCCTAGTATTGTGCAATAGCACAATAGCAATGACTGTTTGCCAGCACATTACATTGGCTTCTCAAAAGTCCAATGATTGGAGAAATCGAATCCTTGATCCAGTATGCCAGCAACTTGAATGTATGTGTGGCTCCAAGCAAATCAGCAATCAGTCGAGATTTTTTTTTTCAAAAAGGGGATTACCTCAACCTTTGCATCATAGGATGCACACATTCATATTATTAATCAAGTTACAGCCACGGAATTCCAGATGATAAAACAAATGAAAAGAAAAACACGACCACAACTGATCGAATCCACGATTACATAGCTCATCCCCATAATCTATGATTTTCTCGCCAATCAAACTTGTTTAATAAACCACGCGCAACCGATTCCAGCCGGCTACACCCAGAGGCCACATGCTGCAGTGATGACCACATACGGACCGAAGTCGTAGCCCTGTAGATAACCAACAAGAAATTAGGAATATATGATCTGTTTAAAACGCAATCATTCTGGTAATTCCATATTGCCCAGAGAATGGCACAAGCTCGTACAGACGAAGAGAAAAATGTGTCAGTTGGAAATTAAATAAGATGTTCTTTTTTTTAACATAAGTACAGACGCAAACGCTCATACAGAGGAATGGTTGATTGCAAAAGAGCTGTGGAGGAAACATCACAAGCACCATACTTATTAATTCCACTCACAAGCTTTTCCTCGCAGAATTTGACAACTTTATAAGACAACTATCACACACACATTCACTAACAATCTGACGGCACTACCGACACTTGCGTTCAAACAACCCTTGCCCATCATCAACACCACGCAATGCAAGTTCTTTGACACAACATAGGACATATGACGTAGCCTACACTCCATCCCCATGATATGTGGTTTGCTAACAATAGTAATGCAGGACGCGGCTAACCCTCTCCCGCAAGAGGAATCACTCTGTTCACCTCACGAAATCTAGATACAATTTATGTGTGGCACGAATTCCACGTACCATGTGTGCATAAGGATCCGGGTGGCCATCGGTGCCTGCATGACGCAAGCCTCACTACTGCTTTAGCAACCTGCGAAATCTAAACCGAGACATGCACCAAGGGACACAGATGAGGAAGCAAGGCCACAAATTTCATAACATCTTAAGCCGTTAGGTGTATTGGATTTGGAGTAAATCTTTTACTCCCTCCGATCCATATTAGTTGTCGCTGAGTACTAACCAATGCAGAGCCTTGTTGCTTTCAATATTGTTGTCAATGATGGCGGTCTTTGTAGCCGCTGGCTCAATTGGCAAAACTAATTAGCATATGTTTGCTAATTAGATTTTCCTTTTATAAAAATGTAGCTTCTTCTCCTAATTTGCCGCATCTTTCACAAAAAATAATGTTTATTCTACTAATTTATTACATCCATTAAACCTAGCTATTTGCATGTGCTGATGTGTAATTCACGTTAACTCTAACATCAAGGTGCGGCAAATCGCGCCTTACTCTTCTAGTCCTCGTCTATCGTAGCTAAATTTAAAGGTGGAGAGAAGGGACCATGCCACGGTCACCTGCATCTCACAGGAGCCATCCTTAAGCGTCCCCCGGCTTCTGCCTGCTTTCTCGGGTGTAAAAGCTACTGCATGTCTCCACACATCATTTTCTCTGTTGACACGCATAGCTTGCGCTGAAATCTTGAGCTTTGCCTTCTTAACCTTTGCCATCTTGGGCCGGCCGAGTTCGACGCAGACAACGCGGCGTGAAAGCTTGACCACATTGCTACGGCCGTCCATCGGTAGTAATTTACCGTCTTCAAACGCAAGCAAAGTGACTTTCATGTCATCCATGCTGGCGATGTTGGCGGTGAAAACTCCTCGAAAGCCACGCGGCCAATCCCCATGAACAACTTCCATGCTGATCGTGGCCTCCACAGAGTTGAGGATGTGGGCGAATGCTAGCTCTTGTGTGCTAAGCTTGCTGGTGGCCCCATCACGGTACATCATGTACGATCTAGATGTGCCTTGGTTTCTGTAACAGAGCGCTAGAGAGCTTAAATCTTTGTCCTCGGATTGGACGACACCTTTCACCTCAGATCAACCTCGACGTATGTAGGATCGACGGATAGCAAAATAGCTCAAGTGGGGCCTGTTAGTGCAAGATACGGATCCCGCATGCATGCACACGACATGTATGTAAGGTTAGCCGACGATTGAGCAGGCCAAATAGTATCTTCGTGGAAGGAAGTAGCCGGCCAGAGAATGTGTGTACAAACCTGCTCAGTGATTCGTTGGCTGTTGTCTCTTTCGCGATGGAAGATGATATTACGGTTGTGATCCACCATGTCATGGGAGGCGACCATGCCGTACACGTTGAGTGGCCATTGTAGGCCCCCTGTTATTGCCTTGACTTTGATTGAAAAGATCTGCAAAGTATGTTGCTCGTGGACGAAGACGTCGTGGCTATCGTCGGTGAAACACATGGGAGGGATAGACGCTGCAAAGATGATCACAGTGCATGTAACGACGTCAACGATAGAAGAGAATGATTTAGATTGTGGCGGATAAGTACTCCCTCGGTTTCTATTTACTCTGCATACGAGATGTATCTCAAGTTAAAATTCACAAAGTTTGACCAAGTCTAGATTAAAAAATATCAACATCTACAGTATTAAAGTTATACAATATGAGAATCAATTCTATGATGCATCTAATTATAATGGTTTGGTAGTGTGAATGCTGATATTTTTTCCTACAAACATAGTCAAACTTTATGAACTCACACCGGATCACCGAGGCCATGGGACCTACCGCCACACTCCCACGCGGATCTAGCTGCAGCACCGTGCCTGCCATCCGGCCCCGACATAGCCTCTGGCCGCCACACCGTCGGTAGGAGCCACCGCGCCTGACAAGAGAACTTCGAGCTCAGCCGTCGATCACCGCGATCCTGAGCATCAGAACGCATCGACGCGCCGCCTGAACCTGTCTCCCTACAGGCCTGAGGGCGCCACGAGAGATCTCTCCACCGCTGCCATGGATCAAATGGGCTTCGCCTGGTGGCATCCTCCGCTGGCTGTGCGGCGAGAGGAGGGAAAAGGAAGGTTGGTGATGCAAGGAAGGCGATGCGAGGCGATTTTCAATTTGGTCATCCGCCCCTATATTCTGCAATCCTGATCTCGTCCCTATTTAACAAAGGAGGGACGATGTTGTCTGATTTTCGGGCCATTAGATTCATCCATAGTATTGCTAAAATCATCAGCTAGATGTCAAGTCTGAAGGTGTCGACTGATGCTGAGGAGAGGGGATACCGATTCACTTATCCAATGGCTATTACTAATCCAATCAGACGGCTCACAGTGAAGCGGGAGAATTAACTGTAACAGTTACTTTTAAACTTAAGAGTTACATGTTCCCATTTTTACTATCCCGCGTGACTGTATCCCAGCTGCGCCTGGACTTTTCCTCTCATTCCACAATTTGCTATCTCTATCAAGAACACACAAACCCTAGAAACCCTATGGAAAAAACATATATATCCGATGTTCTTCCTTCATGGATGGCTGATAGTTTAGTGAATTCCCCTGTTATACTTTGTTCTAGATCGATTATAGTGCAGCTCCCTTCATAGGACCTGACAATTGGTATACAGAGCCTTTAGTTCCTCGGCAGCGCCGAAAATTGGGGGGGGGGGGGGGGGGGGGGTTTGGCCAAATCCCTCCCTACCCTCCTGGATCTGTGCGGTAGCAGTGCTTTCTGAGTGAGAGGCACGGGTGGCGGTAGACTTATTCGGCTGTAGTTCGTGGTCATTGAACTGGTTGCAGCAACACAACGTTGCCGTGGTGAAATCTCAAGTTCACCCATGAACCGTGCAGTTCATCGGTGGCGTCTGGAGTACAGGGCGGCGCTACGGTGGCATCTAGCAGTAGCACTGACAGGTTTTTTTTTGAGCCGAAGTAGCACTGACAGGTGTGGGAGCCACCCGTGGTAGAGGCCAGCCTCATGAACTGGTCAGCCCCGATGATCCACCCCCGACAATGAGGTCGCCAGCTCTGCCGTCGTCTCTGCCACTGCCAGAACCCCCTACGTGCCCCCATCCATCCATCATTCATGTTAATCAAGAGAGTCAGACTTCAGAGCAACATTCTTGTCAATCAAATGAATTCCATGTATGTTACATATAAGCGTGTTCCCGATGGCAATGCCATTCCTGTTGTCAGCATCGACGTCGACGTTATTGTACCTGACAGCCATGTTGCTGAAGGCTGTCCCGCTGGAGAGCTCGAACGCCAACAAGAGCACTTCTCCCAGTCCTCTGTTAGCTGCAGTTAACATATGCCACCACAGCAGCATCCAGACTGGAAACTAATTACTTGAAACAAACAAGCTGTGAAAAGGATGATACCTGACATTGAAGTGCAATTTTTAGGACAGCCTAACACAAGTCTTTACCATTCATTACTCAAGAGAAGGAAGAAGAATCTGTAACTATCCATTAGTGATGAGTATGTCGCCACTGACGGGTGGGCTGGCCTGTCGGCGGCAATGACATTTACAGTGCGGCAGGGAAGCTACTTGAGAGCTACATCATGACCCCCTCAGATAAAAAGAGCTGCATCATGAAGGTAAACAAACTACACTTACTAGGGCATCTGCCGATCGACAGCTCAGGTGGTTGACTTAGACTAATTACAGGAAAACGAACAGCAATGTTGCAAATTCACAGCTGCTCAAGTAATTATTGGTCAAAGTCAGACACACACCTGTTGCAGTTGTTCCAACTTGTTGAAACGATCAAGTCTTGCCGATATATTATATCCATATCCCGCCATGGTAACAGCCTTTGTTGATGGAAATATTATTTGCGCATCCACTTGTAAACAGGAACGAGCCAAGCAGCCATTGCTAACCATATTGAAAAGTCTGCAGCTAGGTTTGAGATCTATAGTCATTGGCTCATTGCCAGACAAGTCAAAAAGAGGATCAAGTCTACATCATGACCAAGTACGTGAAGGAATACGTGAATAGTGATTTTGACTTGTTTAAATATTAGCACACCACTTGCAACACGCACATGACCAAGTAAGCTAATCTAGTACATATATGGAACATGTAATGCTACTTGGCAACCAAACCAAGAGCACAAGAAGGACACACCAATGGGTGCCATTGGAGTGAATTGCAGAAAATATCGACATTGAAGGCTGTTGACACCAGATTTTGGCATGGTCAAAAACATAATTAAAAAGGCCTCAAATGGAAAAGTGCTCAAGGTGATAAAGTTCCGTATCGTCGAAAGGAGAAACTTTAATATTTGGGCCATAACCATCCGATCTCATCTCTAAGGCCGAAGTTGTGTTCGAAGTACTGGGATGTTTTATCCAGAACATTATTCGGCTAATTACGCCCCCAAGACGGCCTCATATGAGAAAAGTTTCTACACGGATTGTCTTCGTCTCGTCGAATCGGTCAATTTTGATATAAAAATCGTCTCAATCCGAGATCATATGCAAAAGTTACGGCCGTTGCAAGATTGGTGCTACAGCAGAGAGCGGTACTACCGTGCCAATAAGCGGTACTACCGCTCCTACTACCGCGCCTACTACCGCTTGGGAAAGTTCTTCTCTGCACGTCTCTGGACCCTCGAGACCCTAAGCGGAAGTAGAGCGGTACTACCACTTTAAGAAGTACTACCGTGCCCAGAAGCGGTACTACCGCTTGCCTATAGCCGCGCAGATTCGGGCAGATCGGAAAGTCCGAGTTTGGCTGCGTTTTTTGACCCTTTGGAAGGAAATCTAGGTCCGTGTCCTGTACGGGAAGTCCAACCCCCTCTTAAATAGAAGAGGTGATGGCCGATTGAAACAACACACAATCGAACAAATCAATCTACTACTTTTTACCCTAGCTTTTACATCTCTCCCTTGTTCTTTCTCTCTCGTTCTTCGTGTTGAAAGGCAGCGATCCTCGAGGCTCTAGGGGCGGGCGAACCGACCTAGGGCAGCCCATCGTCCATCCGTGACTCCTGACGGGTTCCATCCCGGAGAAGCGGTGCGTCGGGTCTCAAAAGCGTCCGCCGGTTTGCTTGCGTACCGCGCTGCCGGACGGACCTCCTTCGACGTGAGCTGCGGTGCATCACCCCCGGCGTCGAGGGTACGCGTGACGCGTTCGTGTGCGAACACACTTTTTGGCGACTCCGCTGGGGACGAAAGATCAAGAATCATCGTCAACCATGTCAAATCTTCCCCAGCCCTCAGAAGTTAGCGCCGATAACATCATTAAGCCCGGTCTTGATGAGCTATCGGAGGAACATCGCCAGGCCTACGAAGCGCTCAAGAAACAGCGTGAAGAGGCTTTTGAGGCGCTCAAGAAGAAGCGCGAGGAGGAGGATTTGGAGGCGTTTCTTTCAAGTTTCAAGAAGGACCGCCAAGGCAACATCACTCCGATTGGAGAAATCAGGTTACCTCCTCCCATTGATGAACAAGATGAAATCACTGTGAGCAAAGTTTTTTTCTCCTGAGCAACTGGCTGTGATTGAAAGTCTTGTTAGTAAGGGTAATGTGATGGCATACAATTCTTTCGTGACAAATACCAATGCTCAGAAAAATATGCCGCCGTTATCTA
Source organism: Elymus sibiricus (assembly GCA_039707655.1). Classification (NCBI taxonomy): domain Eukaryota; kingdom Viridiplantae; phylum Streptophyta; class Magnoliopsida; order Poales; family Poaceae; genus Elymus; species Elymus sibiricus. The sequence goes on along the minus strand of CM077674.1, from coordinate 9,367,824 downwards.
GTGGTAATGTTGGTGTATCCATTAGCCCAGAAAAACCTAATCCAACTTTACCTATTTCATCGGCACCTCCCATGCAACAACATTACAATTTGCCGATGAATTTTTATCCTAGCCAAACCAATCAACTTGTGGCCGCACCTGCATACCCTAATCCTATTATGAGTGTGCCCAATTCGGCGTCTACGCCGAATTACTTTGTCACATCACCTATGAATACAAGCATGTTTGGTCTTCCGCCGAATTATGTTTCGGCGCCTACTCCACAAGTTGCATCACTAGCTAGTTCCCAAGTTGCTCCTATGTCATTGCCACAAGCATCTTCATCTACCTCGGATCCAATTTTAGCCAAATTAAGGGAGGATTTGCATAAGATGTTTCAAGAAACTTTCGGAAACGAGCCGAAAGTAAAGAGTCGTGTGTATCAAAAGCCTTATCCTGAACACTTCGACGCAGTTTTGTACCCTCCAGGTTATAAGGTTCCTGATTTTGTCAAATTTAGTGGAGAGGGCACAAAAACAACTTGGGAGCATGTGAGTCAGTATCTAGCACAGTTGGGTGAAGCAAGTTCCATAGAAGAATTGAAAGTGCGGTTATTTCCCTTATCTTTAACTGGCACCGCATTTTCATGGTTTGCTGCTTTGCCACCTGGCTCAATTCTCTTATGGTCGCAACTAGAACAAAAGTTTCATGATCATTTTTATAGTGGCGACAATGAGCTTAAGTTATCGCATCTTACATCGGTTAGGCAAAAGCATGATGAATCGGTCACCGATTATGTCAAAAGATTTAGAGATATAAAAAACCGATGCTATAGCTTAGTGATAACCGAAAGAGACTTGGCGGATCTTGTCCTTAATGGTTTGAAAACTCACATTAAGGAGAGGCTAGAAAGTTATGAATTTTTAAATATTAACCAAGTCTTGCAGAAAGCTTTGGCTCAAGAAAGCCGAAGTAAAGAGATTCATAGGTCAACAACCGATCGTCCTAGAATGCATATGCTTGATTATAATGATGAATATTCGGACGATGAGGTTGATGTCTGTACCACTGAATTTGTTTGGTCCTCAAAGGCCAAACCCTATGCATGCAATGCTCTTAAGCCGATTCGTAAGAATCGTGATGAGGAGATGAAATTTACTTTTGATATATCCAAGTGTGATAGAATATTTGATGCTCTCTTGCAAGAAAAGATGATTAGAATATCACACACCATACCGCCGTTTGAGGAGCTGAAACGGTGTGCTTATTGCAAATATCATAATTCATTTTCTCATGCTACTAATGATTGCAATGTTTTTCGAAGACAGATACAATCGGCCATTAATGACGGACGATTGAGTTTTTCTGAGATGCAAGTTGATAGACAGCCCTTCCCAATGAATACCATGACTTTGGAGGGGAAGAAAATGTTAATTCGGCCTAACATAGCCGAATCAGCTAATAAAGACAATATTGTCATTGGTGAGCCCAGGAAGAACAAAGATGGCGACAAGATCTTGGGGAGGCAAGTCGTGCTTGAGAAGCAATCCGGTGGTGGAGAGGTAATCAAGATCACCATAAAAAATCCTGCACTCGGGGGGCAACCGCAAGTACAAGAGGATACTCATGTTGAATTTATCAAGCCCAAGAATTCAAAAGTTGGCAAGTGTGAAAGGAGTGAAGCTAAGCACAAGCGAATCAAGCCAACTTTTGATATGTTGCTATCTAAATATGCAAGTCAAGCGGCCGGTTCTAGCTCCAATCGGCCATCATATTCAAAACGTTCAAGATCACCTCCGAAGCAAGAGTTTCGACACTATGCAATGCCATATGGGTCATGGGCACCGGTACCATGGATGTCGCCACCCCCCTATGCGCCATATTACATGAGAGACTTCAATGGAGGATGGGGGCAGCCCCCAATGGCTCCTTATGCTTTTCATATGGGATGGACAACACCTAGAAGGCCTGCTCACAAAAAGCTTTATTATCCTACACAAGGCCGTTCAAGCCATGGTGCTAATCGGCCAACAAAAAATTCTCCAAGCGAAGCAGAATCTAGGGATCCCAAGTATATTCAACCTAAGTGGTGTCCTCCTGGTCTGTCCAAGACACAAAAAAGGAGATTACAACGTATGAGGAGCCGCGAGAAGGCGGCACATGAAGTAGAAGAGCAAAAGGACGAATTGTTCAATAAAATTCGGCCCGTGGCGCCCACAAAACAAGTGTGGAGGCCTAAACAAAAAGGGAACGCAGATGCCTCTACACTAGCTACAACAGCACCTACGCCACCAAAAAAGGATGATGCAGCCCTTATTACATCGTCCACGCCACCTGAAACATCCCCTTTGATTGAGGAAATTTTAAGTCCAATATACACATTGGGAGATGAAGATGAGATGGAGGATTTTGAATCCACGCCGGTTCGGGATGGTGGCAATCGACTTCAAGATGTATACTTATCATCCTAAGCACAAACATGGCCGATATATGATTATCGCCCTAAGAGCAAACATGGCCGATATATGATTATCGCCCTAAGCACATATAAATGGCCGATGGAGTGTTGACATCGTCCTTAGAGCAATCTCTATGCAAATTATTTTTCGGCACACAAGTTTTGCCGAAAAACAGGGGGGCATGTGTTGACACCAGATTTTGGCATGGTCAGAAACATAATTAAAAAGGCCTCAAATGGAAAAGTGCTCAAGGTGAGAAAGTTCCGTATCGTCGAAAGGAGAAACTTTAATATTTGGGCCATAGCCATCCGATCTCATCTCTAAGGCCGAAGTTGTGTTCGAAGTACTGGGATGTTTTATCCAGAACATTATTCAGCTAATTACGCCCCCAAGACGGCCTCATATGAGAAAAGTTTCTACACGTATTGTCTTCGTCTCGTCGAATCGGTCGATTTTGATATAAAACTCGTCTCAATCCGAGATCGTATGCAAAAGTTACGGCCGTTGCAAGATTGGTGCTACAGCAGAGAGCGGTACTACCGTGCCAATTAGCGGTACTACCGCTCCTACTACCGCGCCTACTACCGCTTGGGAAAGTTCTTCTCTGCACGTCTCTGGACCCTCGAGACCCTAAGCGGAAGTAGAGCGGTACTCAGAGCGGTACTACCGCTTTAAGAGGTACTACCGTGCCCAGAAGCGGTACTACCGCTTGCCTATAGCCGCGCAGATTCGGGCAGATCGGAAAGTCCGAGTTTGGCTGCGTTTTTTGACCCTTTGGAAGGAAATCTGGGTCCGTGTCCTGTACGGGAAGTCCAACCCCCTCTTAAATAGAAGAGGTGATGGCCGATTGAAACAACACACAATCGAACAAATCAATCTACTACTTTTTACCCTACCTTTTACATCTCTCCCTTGTTCTTTCTCTCTCGTTCTTCGTTCGTTCTTCGTGTTGAAGGGCAGCGATCCTCGAGGCTCTAGGGGCGGGCGAACCGACCTAGGGCAGCCCATCGTCCATCCGTGACTCCTGACGGGTTCCATCCCGGAGAAGCGGTGCGTCGGGTCTCAAAAGCGTCCGCCGGTTTGCTTGCGTACCGCGCTGCCGGACGGACCTCCTTCGACGTAAGCTGCGGTGCATCACCCCCGGCGTCGAGGGTACGCGTGACGCGTTCGTGTGCGAACAAAGGCTAGGGTTGCAGAAACCACAATTCTACAGTTTTGTGCCAAAAAAACTAATTCCGAGGCTAATTTTTTGCAAAAAATACTAGTTGGCGGCTTTGGCCCATTTGATCATGATTATGACAGGTGGGACCCGCAAAAGCTGACGTGGCGTGACGGTTGACCTTTGACGGTGTTAGACTGGGATTTGTACAGATTTACAAAACAGTCCATGTAATTTCATAAGGACGCCCTTATTCAAAAATGAAAAAAGCAATCAGCCCCCCACCCCGTCGCATGCCTCCTCGCCTATCCTCCACGGAGGTGGCGGCGGTCGTCGTGGCTGGCCACTGCGACCGGCTCGCTGCAGACTGCACGGGGCAGCGGCGCGTGCTCGCGGCCAGCGTCGGCGCCGGCGGCTGGAGTCCCCATCCTCAGCCATTTCACGTGCTATCTCCCCTGACCGCCTGCACCCTCAGCCGGCGGATGGTGTTCCGGCTCCTGCGTGGAAGGGAGAGGAGGTCGGAGCCGGGGAGGGAGGGGCCACGGCGGGGCCACTGGTTGCCGGCGGCGGGGATCCACGAGATGGCAGCCGTCGACGAGGACTTCAATGGGCGGCCGCGGGTCGATTTCCCGGCCGGATTCCGCCGGATCCGGTGCGTGGACGGGAGATGAGGTCAGAGCCGAGGAGGGAGGGCCGGCGGCGTGCGCAGGGCTGCCAGCGGCGGGGCCTGCTGGGGAGGGGGGGCGCCTGTGCACGCACGACCATGGGGGAGGAGAGTTGGCTGTTTTTTTTAACATAGGGGAGTTGGTTGTTTGTTTCTTAAGAAAGGACTTTTTTTGTAAAAAGAAATGTCTAACGACGTCTAGTCCGAACCGTTATGCCACGTCAGCTTTTGCGGGCTCCACCTGTCATAATCGGGGTTAAAACGAGCGAATCGAGTGACTAGTGTTTTCCGCAAAAAATTTGCCTCAGAATTAGTGGTTTTTGGCACAAAACTGTAGAATTGTGGTTTCTGCAACCCTAGCCTTCAATGTCGATGTTTTTTGCAATTCACTCGTGCCATTGCCATGACACTGCTATGGTCAATTGTTGCCATCTTGGTGATCGTTGTTGTCAGTGCTAGTGATGACACTGCGTTGCTTGCTTTCAAAGCGCAGCTCAGCAATGGTGGCTCACTGGCCTCCTGGAACGACAGCAGCGACTAATGCAGCTGGGAAGGTGTGGAGTGCAGCCACCGAAAGAGGCCGGCGCGGCCGCGCGGGTGGTGGCGCTTAGATTGAACAGCACTGGCCTCACCGGACCACTCTCCCCAGCCCTCGGGAATCTCACATTCCTGCATACGCTCGATCTGGGCTCCAACTCGTTCCACAGGGACATTCCGGCGAGCCTCGGCCACCTCCACCGCTTGTGGACGCTCTACTTGAATGACAACTCCTTCTCCGGCACAATCCCGGAGAACTTGAGTTCATGTGTCAGCATGAAAATAGTGGGACTTCATCACAACAAGCTTGGAGGGGGCATCCCACCAAAGCTCGGCGAAAAGCTCTTGTCCCTAACTGCAATTTTTCTCAAGGACAACAGCTTCATAGGGCCCATCCCGGCATCACTCGCCAACGTGTCATATCTACAATTCCTTGATCTCTCCTATAACCAGCTTGTGGGCTCAATCCCACCAAGGATTGGCAACATCCAGAGCATGCAGGTATTAATACTATCCACAAACTACCTCTCTGGTATGCTTCCACCTTCTCTCTACAACTTGTCGTCACAGGTATCTCTCTTGGTTGGACACAATATAATGTACGGAAGCATTCCAATTGATATCGGAAGCAAGTTCCCCAAGATGAAACGTCTTGGATTGGCTCAGAATCACTTCACGGGAACAATGCCTTCCTCAATATCAAATCTATCTTTCCTAGTAGATCTTTACCTGGAGGAGAATAGATTTAGTGGCTATATGCCTCCCTCTTTGGGAAGGCTAGGAGCTCTCCAATCTCTGAACTTGGCTGACAATGAGCTTGAAGCGAATGACAACAAGGGGTGGGAATTCATCAGTTCTTTAACAAACTGCACCCAACTAGAGAAACTACTCCTTGGTGTGACTTTTTTGGAGGAAAATTGCGTGGATCAATTGTGAACCTCTCGAGAACTCTCAAGAACTTATACTTAGCAGACAATAGGATCTCTGGGAGTATTCCAATGGACATAGGCAATTTGGTTGCTCTCAAAAGGCTTGTGATAGCGAATACTTCCATATCCGGAGTGATTCCAGAGAGTATTTGTGACAGCCTGGCTTAATAGGGATGATAGACTACTCATATCAATAAGGAATTCCTTCTTTTCCGGGAGCCCATTCGGAAAGAACTCCAAAGTTAAGCGTGCTCAGCTTGGAGTAATTTCAGGATGGGTGACCGACCGGGAAGTTGGTCCCGGGTGCGCACGAGTGAGGACAAAGTGCGCAGGAAAGGCTAGTATTGATTTGTGGGGCCAGTCTAGATCCCGCCAGGAGTAACGACCACCGGCGGGTGTGTCCGGGGCGTTACAAGTTGGTATCAGAGCCGACTCTCGCGGTTACACGGATGTTTGCGGACAGGTGCGCGGTCATGTTGTGCATGACGTTTGTGACCCGTCGTGGCACACGGCATGGCACATGTGCCAGACTGGATGCACAGACGTATGTGCCAAGAGGGAACGTTCCTGTGACCCGACGAGGACGTCGGTTCCTCTGAGTGGGGGTGTATGTGACAGCCTGGCTTAATAGGGATGATAGACTACTCATATCAATAAGGAATTCCTTCTTTTCCGGGAGCCCATTCGGAAAGAACTCCAAAGTTAAGCGTGCTCAGCTTGAAGTAATTTCAGGATGGGTGGCCGACCGGGAAGTTGGTCCCGGGTGCGCACGAGTGAGAACAAAGTGCGCAGGAAAGACTAGTATTGATCTGTGGGATCAGTTTAGATCCCGCCAGGAGTAACGACCACCGGCGGGTGTGTCCGGGGCGTTACAGTATCTGTAAGCTAAAGAACTTGATTGACCTTGGCTTGTACAATAATAGCTTATCTGGCCTTATACCTCCATCCCTAGGAAATCTTTCACAGTTAAATAGGCTTTATGCATACTATGGAAACTTGGAGGGACCGATTCCCGCAAGTCTGGGGGAGTTGAAAAACCTTTTTGTACTACATTTGTCAACGAACTATAGACTGAATGGCTCAATACCCAAAGACATTTTAAAATTGCCTGGCCTTTCCTGGTACTTGGACTTGTCCTATAATTCCCTTTCTGGACCCCTTCCTAATGAAGTTGGTAGCTTAACAAAACTTAACCAGCTGATTCTATCAGGAAACCAGCTGTCTGGCGAGATACCTGACAATATTCAAAATTGCAAGGTGTTGGAGTGGTTATTACTAGACAATAACTCGTTCGAGGGAAGCATACCTCGATCATTGACGAATATAAAGGGTCTCAGTAAACTGAACCTGACCATGAATAAGTTCTCTGGTATTATTCCTGAGGCCCTTGGTACTATTGGAAACCTGCAAGAACTATACATAGCACAGAACAACTCCCTATGGTTCTACAAAATTTGACATCATTGACCAAATTGGATGTATCCTTCAATAATCTGCAAGGCAAGGTGCCAGACGAAGGTGTTTTCAGAAACATCACTTACTTAGCAGTTGCTGGGAATGTCAATTTGTGTGGTGGTACGCCTCAACTTCACTTGGCTCCATGCCCCACAAGCCGAAAGTACACTACGACAAGGAAAAGCAGAACAAGGGGCACCGCCAGAGACCCTCGCGCTGCTGCTTCCCCATCCGCCGCTGCCGCCGGCGTAGGCCGCGGTGGCGGCGGGCCCGGCGCCGAAGGAACCGGGATCTGGACGCGGCGGCGATCTCCTGGTGCGGCTGGGGCATGGCCCGGAGGGAGTTGCGCGTAGCGGCCAGGGCGGCGCCCCTGGTCGTGCGACGGCCACGCTACCCTCCATGACCCGCGGGATCCGAGGTCTCCGACGATGGTGGGCATGGCGGCGGCCGAGGATCTGGATCCCACCCAGATCCGTCATCAACTCTTCATGGATGGTTGGCGGCGCGATGAGGGCTCCGGTGAGGGGATAGCGGATCTCCGCTGGAGAACCGGTGGTGGCATACATCTTCATGGCGAAGCTCCGCACGGTTCCAGCCAGCCGCGAGATCGGGACGACACGGCATCCAGTGAAAACCGCACCTGACTGCGGTCTTGGCGGACGATGGCGGCGTCTCTGACGTCGTTTCCTTCTCGAGGCATCGTTGTTGCAGGTCACGTCAACTCGATCGAGATGTTTCGGGGGAAACCCTAGATCTGGGTCTACCGGATCGGACGACGGCGGCGCCTTCGGTGTCGTTCTCCCTCCTGGTGGCATCGTTTTGGAGCAAGTGATGGCTGGAGGGGACAAGAGGAGGAGCGGTGTTACATCTATCGCAAGGCCGACGGCGGATCCCGGCGGCATGGCGTTGCGGAGTTTCGGCGGCGGGTGCGTGTGGATGGATACGCGTAGGATGGTGGCGTTGTCTGGCGCCGTGGTGGCGTCGACGGCAGGCCTGGCAAGGCTGGTACGTCAGTACCTGCTCTGGAGATGGATCGGTGGAAGACGGCGGCGGCAGCTTTTGAGAGTGCGCCGGACCGGTGTATGACCCAGTCCCGGCATTGTGGCTTGGCTGGGGCATCCGGCTTTTGATGTTAGGCTTTGATGCGATGTTTGTTTGGTATTCGGCACCCCTTCATCAAAGGGATAGGAGTAGCGACATGTGTTGCCAAGATGGTGACTTCAGGCTTACTGATATATTACTTTGTAAGGTCTTTATGAATAATTAATAAAATGTCTACATGCATTTCCCAGATGCAGAGGCCGAGGGTATATCCTCCTTTTCTAATAAGAAAATGCCCCACAAACCCATGAAGCAAGAACAAAAAGAAGATGGCAAAGTCTCTTGTAATTTCTCTAGCAACAACTGGGTAATGTTGTTCTCACTTTTAGTTGTTCTTCTGGTTTGGATACTTTGCAAGAATCTCAAAACAAGCCAGAAGACATTGGCACAAAATTCAATTGTTGATGACCATTATAAGAGAATCCCCTATCATGCACTATTGAGGGGAACTACCGAATTTTCAGAAGCCAACTTGCTTGGGAGAGGAAGTTATGGTGCAGTTTATAAGTGTGTTCTGGACACTGAAGAAAGAACATTGGCTATCAAGGTGTTTAATCTTTGTCAATCCAGGTATTCCAAGAGTTTTGAGGCTGAATGTGAGACCATGAGAAGGATACGACACCGTTGTCTCATTAAGGTCATTACTCCTTGTTCGAGAGTCAACCACCAAGGTCAAGAGTTCAAGGCATTGGTTTTTGAGTTCATGTCCAATGGTAACTTGGATGGTTGGCTTCATAAAAAATCTCAAGAGCCCATGATAAGCAACACACTCAGCCTTGCCCAGAGGCTTGATGTTGCTGTCGATATTGTGGACGCAGTAGAATATTTGCACAACTACTGTCAGCCATTGGTGATCCATTGTGATCTTAAGCCAAGCAACATTCTTATTGCTGAAGACATGAGTGCACGGGTTGGAGACTTTGGCATATCAAAGATCCTTCAAGAAAATACAAGCGAGGGGATGCAAACTTCATATGGGTCAACTGGAATTAGAGGTTCCATAGGCTATGTTGCTCCAGGTAACAGAAACTCTTCCAATTTTATATTTTACTTTGAGGTTTTTTAACATGATCCCTCTTACCTCCCCTTTTCACATGAGAGGTAAGAGTATAAAATGAATATGAGCCGTTGATTGCATTAAGTAGTGGGTCTGATTAACTCTTACCTTCTTACCTCCCATGTGAAAAGAGGGGGTAAGAGGGACCATGTTAAAATTGCTCTTTTACTTTTCACTCGAATATGGCATGGTAACCACGAAACTTTGCATAATTGTAGAGTACGGAGAAGGCTCTGCGGTCTCTACAACTGGTGATATTTATAGCCTTGGCAGATTACTTCTTGAGATGTTTACCGGAAGTAGCCCAACAGAAAGCACCTTCGGACATTCATTGGATCTGCATAAGTTTGTTGAGGATTCTCTTCCAGATAGGACCCTGGAGATAGCCGACCCAACAATGTGGCTGCATGGCGGACAACAGGATAGCACTACAAGTATTAGTCCAAGAGTTATTGGTTTCAGTCTTCAGGCTTGGCATATCCTGCTCAAAGCAACAGCCTCGAGATCGAGCTCTGACGAGAGATGCAGCGGCAGAGATTCATGCAATCAGAGATACCTACCTCATGTTTATAGGGGAGCATGGAGCAGAAAGAGAGGCCTCGACTCAAGAAATTCAGAACAACGTTGACTAAAAAAGCTACTACAAGACATGATCTAGTATAATAATAAAAATTGTATCGTTTCCGTTAGTAATTGTTTTCAGAGCTATATGTATGTTGCTTTACAACTGTATCAAATAAATGTAAAACCATGGTGTTATGCAATGTAATTGCTTTAGAAACCAAGCAGTGTAAAAAAAATTCCATTCTCAAAAACTGCACACGTATACTTCATGCTTCAGGTAAACCAGTGGACCTCAATTTGCAGAGAGTATTTTTTTTTCTTATTCTTCTTTTTTCTAAGCAAACTTTATTTGTTTATATATCACTAGAATGAAAGCCAAGTCTGAAAACATAGACACAATCCATGAGTTCTTGGTTTCTGCCTTGAGGTTTGGCATATCCTACTCAAAGGAGTAAATTGGCAAAGAACCACCACAATTGGCCCTAGCTCCAAATTAAAAGTGCAGTATGGATATACTAGACAGTATGAGGTCACATGGCAAAAGAAGTAGAAATGGAAAATTAGAAGTGCATTAGTACTAATCAGATAAGTCATGCAACGATTTGAAGGAATTACTGAAACAAACCTAGGAGAAGAGGGTGTCAACTTGATGCCTCCAGGACGGTGTGCTTGGTGGTATGCTTTCTTTTCTTGATGTGGATGCTGCCACAAAGATTTCTTTCTTTTCTTTCGTATTCTTCTTCTTTCTAAGCAAACGATCTGATTTTATTTATTTATATTAGTAAAACAAAGTGCATCGGATAAGATCAAGAACACTAATATAAACACTGAGATATTTGTTTCTGATAACAAGCTAGGGGCCATGCTAATCCAAGCACATGTCTTGGCCTATCAACAGTCAAAAGAAAGCGAAGTCTGGGAACATAGACAGTTTGGTAGGGGAGTAGGACTTGAGCCGGCATCAACCTCACAAAACTAGCTAATTAAATTGCATTGCGGAGATATCACATCACCGAGGCAAGTGCATTCTGGACTGGTAACAGTCACTGCCTGGCCACAGCATATCCTTGTGAATACAGGTAGCACAACGTACAGCCATCACCAAGGCTCCCTCCTAGATACATACACAAAGATATATCAAGGCTCCCTCCAGGAGTGCTTGGTTTCTGTGTTGAGGCTTGGTATATCTTGCTCAAAGACACCTTCTCGAGACCGGCGTTGATAAGAGACACAGCAGTAGAGATATATGCAGTCAGAGATGCGTACCACCTATTTGCCGGTAAGCATATCGAAGAGCATGGAGCAAAAGAGAAGCCTCGGCTCTAGACATTTGAGCTGGAATTATATGAACCTGCAATAAATACAAGCTGTTTCAGTTAGCAAGCATTTGTTTGTTATCGGAGCATTTATTTACATCATATCAAATAAATGTAATATAAAATGATGTAAAATCATCTTAGCATTGTGCAATAGCACTGCAACAACGGCAGTTGTCAGCAATCAGCATAGTACATAGCTTGTAAGAATTTCGAAAGATTTAAGAAATCGCATCCCTCGGTCCAGCCGTCAGTCAGACTGCTTTTTTTTTAAAAGATGCCATCAGTCAGACTGCTGATTAACAAACTATATATTGTCCATGTGTACGTGAAAAAGGCATAGGGGATAGTAGAGGCAGTAGGTGCAGTAGAAATCGACCCAGATAAATATTTCCAACACCTAGTAACAAGTTAATTTGTAATTCGACAGCACAAGCAGTCTGTCCAAAGTCATCGCAAAAAAAAGGCAGTCTGTCCAAAATCTATATCTATATCTATACTTAAACTAATTATGCACTTCCTAGAAATTCCCACGTTAATTAGAGAAAATTAAAAATTAGAGACCGTTGATTTGGTGGGACCGATTTATTCTGGTATAGGTTTGCCCAACCTACGATTTATGTTACTCCCTTGCTAAAAATCTGAAAGTTTATTCTGGCATATGTTGGACGAAAAAATCTGAAAGCTTTGTTGGACCGATTTATTCTGGTATATGTTGGACGAAAAAATCTGAAAGTTTTATCCCACATTCTAGTTAGAAAGCTTTGTTGTGCTGCAAAGTTTGAAGTTCAAGAGATGTTCTATACGAGAGAAACAAAAAAAAGAAAAAGTACTTGCACGAATCGCGATGCAGAAAATGAGTGGCTAGATAGGAAGGGCCCGGGTGCACATGCTCAAAAACATGTTTTCGCCCTCGCGCTTCCTCCACCACATGTGCGGCGACGCTCATGAGCCTCCACCTCTGCCCTCCTTTTCTCCCAGTCCTCCACAGGACCATAACAAGGTGGGCACGACCTGGTACACAGCTGTCAACGAGGCGGAGGTGGCGTCACGTCGATCGATCGGTGCACCTGCTCGTTACTGTTGCCGCCGCTAGGTGAGAAACTCCATCCTTGGCTTTGCACTACCATCGTGTACCATCCAGTCAACTATTAATTACCCCAAGGCACCACGATCTTGATTGCTTTCATGGCAAATTCAAAGCCTGTAATGTCTGCCTCTCATATACAAGAATTGTTCTCAGTGGCAAGCACACGAGAAGATTTTATCAGACGCTCTCTCAGTTTGAGGTAAATACTCCTTCATGCAGGCTGTCAAATAGTTTTGTAATATGTTAAGTTACGAGGTACAGATATACACACTACTTTCCTCGGGATGTAGCAAACTAGCAATTTGTTATGCTCTTTCTTGACCAAATCCAGAGTACTGTTATTGGGAGGACAGCATGTTAATAGTTTTCTCATTTAATTACAATTTCTGTTTGGCATGCACCTCCTTACGCTATTTGCCTGCAGGTACGTTCAGCAACGAAGCTAATGGGTTCACTAACGAATTAACTAGGCAGGTACGTTCAGCAGGTACGTTCTGAAGTTCTATCTTATATGCGCATTTTTTCTCACGTTCTATGCTACGCCTGATTTGATGGGTTTTGTAAGAATTCCATCTGATTCTTTGTTTTTTTCAGCTTCCAAGCATCAATATGCAGTTGATTTTGTTTTCTCCAGGGATTCTAATGGATGGAGGATAGAAGGTCTGTATGGCAATACAACCACAACTTCCCTTCTAAGTTTAATTACATATGATCTCTCTGTTTTGTGTAATTTCTTTCAAGGACGACCAGTGAATTGTTTCCCAGAATAGCATCGTTGTTGGGCATACGTAATTGTCTGCAAGACAACAAATTCTCATGTTCCATGGAATAGACTTTGCATGTAGGCAGAATTTTTTACCTTATCCATGCAAGCCACCAGATCACAAAATTGGAAAGATTCTAATAGACATTTTCTGAATGTCTGACACTAAATTGGAGCAGAACTATGGCAATCCCGCTATGCGGAAATAGGCCCATGAATCATGTATCATCAAGTCACTATCTTGCCAACCTTTACAATGCCTAATGCATCGGAGGTTCAGGTTAGAGTTGCTTATCTTCTCTCGAATTGTTTTTCTGATTGTTAGGGTACTGAATTTGCATTACTAAAGATGCAATGTAACTTTTTTAAGCAACGATTGGACTTCACATCAGTTGATGCAATGTAACATTTGCAAGTTAATCTAGGTTAAAAATATGATGAAAGCATGTTCAGTTTAGAGAGTAGACGGATTTGTTAAACATGTTTTGTCAGCGACCCAATATTACCACGGCCGCATCGGCCAAATCGGCGCCAACACTATCGCTGCCATGGCAGCCAAGGCAGCAAGCCCACCAAACAGCCAGAGCATGGGCCAGGCCTTGCTGGGTGGCACCCCAAGGAGGAGGCGGACTACAAATATCCAGGGAAGGCGCAGCGAACGGGTATCCGGGCTTGGATCCGAACGGCATGGCACGGCGGCTTCCTCCTTCCCCTACCTTCCTCTACCTCCTGTACTTCCGCCTTCCTCCTTCCCCAATCTCTGTAGCTGAGCTTGATCTTCCTGTAATGAAGTAATTCGAGTGATTCGTGAGTGGGTACCTAACATCGTGGCATCAGAGCCTCCCTCCACCCTTCCGATTCGTCTCCAATTCCTCCCAATTTCGCCCAATTTTCTGCCTAATTTTTTTTTCAGTTCGTCATTTTATTTCACCACCATGCATCCTGAGTTGAAAGCTTACCTTGACGAGTTCGAGGCGAAGGCTCAGGCACGCTACGAAGCCAGTGCCAGGCTGTTCGCGCAGCACGATGCGCTGCTCTCCAAGCTCATCACGGGAGCTTCGACCCCGCAGCCGGCGCGCTCCGCGGTCGTGGCCTCTGATGGCGGCCTCACCGTCGACGCCACCGTCGTGGCGGTTGTCCCCGACACCTCTTCCTCCACCACCAAGGTCCAGGAGGTTATCGCAGCCTTCCATGGTGCGTCCCTGGACTCCATCGACCCGATGCCCATGACTTGTTCGACGGCTGGCTCGGCCCAAGTCGCCGCCATCGCCAACGTCAACGAGGTCCACGACGTCGCCACAGCTGCCCACCCCGAGCCCGTGGTTGACCTCATCCACCAGGAGGTCGCCGCCGAGATCATCACCCCGGTGGCCACCACCACCGACGTCGACTCCAAGACCAGCGTGCAGGAGCTGGGCGACTCGCCACTACCCTCCATCAACACCTCCACCCAAGCAGCGAGCGAGGCGGACCACAGCGTCGTTCTCATCGTCCCCAGCAACTTGGCTGCACCTCCGCCAACCAAGTACTCGACAGAATGCCTCCCCCATGTGGGCGACTAGATCAAGCCTCTGACCGCCACCATCGCCAGCGTCGATGAGGCCCATGATGCCACCACCACCGATGCCATTCCCCAGTTGGCTTCATCAGTAACGAGCCATGACGTCGTCGTCGACACCATCCGCATCGCTGCTCCGACAACCACCACATATTCTACGGTTGCCGTTTACCACCTGTGCGATGCGCGCCTGCACCCATCTCACTTCGAACAACAACCATGGCCACCACCTGTACAAGTGAAGATCAGACACATTGGACACCTCTTCAGGCCTAGCCCGTGGCTGTCGTTCCGACCTCTGTCAGTCACAAGCTACCCAGAAGAACCTTGTTCATGTATCCATAGTCAATCACATGGAAATCCCTGCTTCAGTCCTTGGTTAATTCGATTGAAGATCAGAGATGTTCCCCGTGAGGACCCTCATAACGGAACCGATTCAGACAGGACTTGCAGCAATGGAATCCAACATAAAGTGCCTAAAAGTGTCAGTACAATTGGACCGCTTGCAGTTGCACACCCAACTGAACGAGAAGATTGCCTTGAGGAGTACCAGGATGCATCTTCTTTTCTTCATCAATCAGATCCGGGAGATCGTGCAGCAATTGCACATGAGTCAGATGTTTCTGTGGAACTCAAGAGTTTGAATAAAGGCTCAGTGGGTTCATTTGGTTATGGCGATGATCTTGCTCTTACAGTCGACAGCATGCTCAAGTCCACTGCTAAAGATAACTGCAGTACATGCATTTTAATACAGGACAGTGCATTGCATTTTTCCTGTGAGGCTAGACCTGCACAACATGAGGACATATGCAACAGGGAGAGTGCCGCTGAAGTTTCTACAAATTATACAGTGTCTTCTGGTTACCATTTGAAGGCACCAAATGTTTTTGAATCAGAGCAGGAAGTTGACTGTACATCTCAAATGATTTTCAACCAAATTAGCATTGCTGAGGGGCAACACTGTCCAATCTCGGATGCTCGCAGGGTAATTCGGTGGATGTTCAGAGATGTTCCTTGGGAGGAGCCTATCCATTATTTTCCAGATTCAGAGATGCAGCTGGAGTGTCTAGTTGGGTTCAGTTGGGGGCTTGTTGTGTCCCTGATCAGACTCGTGACTCCCCCTCAGTCAGAATTACCCAAGTCTTCCTATCGACCGGATTGTGCAACCAATCGTGCAGCAGTACAGAACACTAAGCATTGGGTATTGGGCATTTCTACAGGTTTCAGTCAGGAAGAATTGGAGCAACCTTCTGTACATTCAGATGCAGGCTATCATGAACCTTTCAGTTGCAGTCAATCACATGAAGTTCCATGCGTCAGCTCTGCACTAGTTCCGTTGTTGCTCAGATATGATGATCCTCTACAAATTTGCTGCTGCAAGCTGATTCTCATAGATGAACCCTTCAGTTGTTTCCATGGTACAAAATGGCAGTCTCGGAATCGGGGTGGTCAAAGAACATTTGCCATAGAAATAGTTTATTTGATTTCTTGTATGTCTAGACCATGCCCATGGCTATCGTTTGATTACTTTCATGAAGGCGCGCAACTGAGCAATTGCCAAGCAGTACAGTTATGGTCAGAGCTACTGACAGTGGAATTTCAGTTTAGTGCTCATGGTTCTACTGATCCAAATCTCATGAGAGAATCCTGGTGGTGCTTGCAGAAAATTCCTTATAAGAGCAGTCACATGGAACACCTATTCAGACCAAGACCGTGGCGGTCGCTCAAATATGATTCAGTTGCAGGTTATCTCGAGGAGCCATCTTCAGGTACACATCACCAGCCACATGAAGTTTCGGGGTTCAGTTTTGAGCTAGTACCATTACCATTCAGCGATGTGAGTTCTCATCAAGTTCCTTATCGTCAGTCGAATTCCATGGAAGAGTCTTTCTGTCGTTTGCCGGGTGCGAAGCTGCAGTCTAGGCGCCCTCCGGATCGTGCAACAGCTGAGAATATCATTCGAATGCCACCTGTACGAGTGAGGATCATTCACATGGGACACTTGTTCAGGCCTAGACCGTGGCCCTCTTTCAAATATCACTCAAATGCCAGCTATCCTGATGAGCCATATTCAGGTATACATAATCAACAGCATGATGTTTCAGGGTTCAGTGCTGGGCTAGTGTTATTCTTGTTCAGAGATGAGGATTTTATTCCAGATTGCTGTTGTGAGCTAATTCCCATGGAGGAACCTTTCATATGTTTGTTCCAATGTGGGACTTCCTATGGAATCTATTGGGAGATGCTTGCTCTAGCTGTGGAAATATTCAGGGAGCATTTGTTGTTGTTGCAACCCAAGCCCCCATGGTCAGCTATTACTCTAACCAAAATTGATACTTATGATATCAGTACATCTCACTTTGGGGTCCACCTGGTAGGAACTTGTTTGATTATGATTGAGTTGGAGCTGTGCACTGATTTGATTACTTATCGAATACACCCTGGGCTGCATCCTTTATGCACGAGCACTGGTAGAGCATTGATGGTGTTGATGTTTGATTGGCCATTATCTTCAGAGAGAGAGCTTATTGCTGGGGCCATGGCTGCAGTACTGCATGCAGATAATGTTGAAGAGGATAAACTGGCTGAGGATACTAGTTCAGAGGAAGTGGGAGTAGTACAAAGCACAGGAAAAAATCATGCAAAAGAGCAGACTGAAGATGGTAATACAAAAAGGATGGACAGAGCATTTTACACAGATGATATTTACAACAAGCACACTGATGACATGAACAAACCAGAGGAGACCGATGAAGTGCGACAGATAGATAATCCTGAAGAAAAGAAGCAGGCTCCTTATGTTTTGTGGCATACAAGATGTATGAAGATCGTCATTGAGCAGCCCTGGGACCCAGGCGGAAGCAGTTTGTCAGTTTGTCTTTCTCACTCATCGGACAGGACTGATCATTGTCGTGGCATGTTCCATGGTGGTCAGCAAGCAGGGCGGTTCCTCGGTGGCATCGGCTTGAGGGCAAGCCGAATCTCAAGGGGTAGGGGATGTCAGCGACCCAATATTACCACGGCCGCATCGGCCAAATCGGCGCCAACACTATCACTGCCATGGCAGCCAAGGCATCAAGCCCACCAAACAGCCAGAGCATGGGCCGGGCCTTGCTGGGTGGCACCCCAAGGAGGAGGCGGACTACAAATATCCAGGGAAGGCGCAGCGAACGGGTATCCGGGCTTGGATCAGAACGGCACGGCACGGCGGCTTCCTCCTTCCCCTACCTTCCTCTACCTCCTGTACTTCCGCCTTCCTCCTTCCCCAATCTCTGTAGCTGAGCTTGATCTTCCTGTAATGGAGTAATTCGAGTGATTCGTGAGTGGGTACCTAACATGTTTTGTTCGAGATTTTGCAGCATAATCAGATTACTTGCCCAATAACCCAAACCTATGTGAACGTATGAAAAGAACTCCATGGCAGTCAAACCAATACACTTCGGGTACCCAACTAGATGCAACCAGATTCCAGTGTACCAAGTTATAAAGGTCAATCTTACATAGAAACAATAGCATTGAACATGTACGAGATGACAATAATCTACATCAAGGAATATATTTACTTCCTTTTCACTGTTCTCGGTCCGTTCATTTTTTGGGACGTGAACGTGATTAAGTTTTGATTTTTTTAATGCCATGTTGAGCCGGAGACTTAGAAGAAGTTTCAAAGTTTTTCATAATAATATGCATGCTAATTTGTAGGAACTACATATATAGGGTGACACATAATGGATATGAGGCATCTGCATTCGGTTTTGTTCGGTTCGACAAATACTATTTTAGGTAAATAATGTTTCAGTATTTCGGTTAATTCAATTTGGATTCCAATTTCGTTTCGGATTCATTATATACCAAATTATTTCAGTAAGCATTTGGTATACGTTTGTTTATACGTTAATATATTAGCATTTTGCTTTTAGAAAATGACTAATATACACTAGTAGAAAACAGGGAATCAGTCCCGGTTCCAGAGGGCCTTTAGTTCCGGTTCTGGAACCGGGACTAAGCATCCGGGACTAAAGGTCCCCCCCCCCCCCCTTTAGTCCCGGTTCTGTTACGAACCGGGACTAAAGGCCCTCCACGTGGCCGCTGGCTGGGCGGGGGCTGGAAGACCTTTAGTCCCGGTTGGTGTTACCAACCGGGACTAAAGGTTTTTCAAAAAAAAAATTCAAAATTTTTTTTCGAATTTTTTTTTTGAATTTTTTTTGATTTGTTTTTAAATTTTTTTCCGATTTTCAAATCTTTGAATTATTTGACAATTTAATCTCTAATCACCCCTCCTCACTGCTCCAGCGTGGAGCACTCATTCCAAATCGTCTAACTTCCCGGCCGGTCACCCATCCTCTCACTACTCCAGCCCCAGCACGCTTAGCTTTCAAGTTCTATCTCCCATAGTTTCCAAGTCTGCACTTGTTGTTTTCCTGACAATAGTAAGCTATCAATCCTATTAACCCTTAGGTCTTGATGTCACATGATTTAATTTTTTGAATTCCAAACAATTATTCAAATAAACAACAATTATTAAAATAAACAACAATGATTAACAAACAATGATTAACAAATATAAATAATAATAATATTATTATTATTTTGCCATTTATTCATTTAATATGGCATAATTAATATCTTTAAATCTGTAAATCAAAATTCGACAAATAATATAACCATTATTATCAGAAAAATGTGAGCATGATGTCACACGTTTCACCGTTTGAGTTTGAAACTATTATTATAAAAAACAATAATTATTTAGTAACACTAATATTTATTGAATAAGTAGTTTGACCACTGTTTGACCAGAGTTTGACCACATTTTATTTTTTTTAAACTTATTTCAACTCAAGAATTTTTGTGGGTTGAATATGAACAATTCAAAGCCACATCCTCAAATTTCAACCCTTTTTGACTTCATTTGCTATTTTTTCATGCATTTACTGATTTTTTGAGCTAAATTAGCCTGAAATTGAAAAGCACTACAAATGAACTCTGAAAAGGTTGAAACTTGGCATGGTATCATCATTTCACCCACATAGCTGTAGGAGATATGCCCTAGAGGCAATAATATATGTTATTGATTATCTCCCTGTTCATAATTAGGTTTATGTTCCATGCTATAACTGCTATGGTTCTCGAGTCTACAATAACCACGAGGCTCGGAGGAAGACTCATATGCACGTGTGGAATAATAAACGGTAAAATGTATTCCTAGTCCGGCCTCTAAGACTGGCTCAAGTATTGCATGATGATCCTGTTTTCCTGATCATGGGCATGGCTATGCCGGCAATTTTGAGGGCACAATGTTAGTAGAACATTTGTGTTGAATCGACCCGAATTGATGTTATGCTATGAGATACATTTGTCACTAGTTAATGGTTAATAACACAGAGATGGTTAACGTTTGCATAATTCCTTAGACCATGAGAGTATCGAGTTTCTTCATGCTTGCTTCATGAACTTTGGGGTTTGTTAAACGTCATCCGTAAATGGGTGGCTATTACGGCGGCTTACGGGTTCATGGAAAAGTATGTCAAGTAACTTGATAGCTCAAGATTGGGATTTGCTCCTCCGACGATGGAGAGATATCTCTGGGCCCTCTCGGTGTTACGGTATCCATCATCGTCTGGCCAGACACTTTGTGATTTGATCACGGGGATGCCGGAACACGGGAACGAGAAAAGAGAACAATACCGGTAACGAGGTAACTGGCATAGTGGACAAGTTGTTGATCCGCGGGGATGCCAACATGTCTCACCTCGGGTATTTGTAACATATCGCGAAGCAACAGGAATAACACACGGCAACTGGAGGTTCACTCGAATATTCATTCGTGTGGGTATAGGGGTCAATATGGGTGTCCATGGCTCCGATGTTGATCATTGATCGGAAGGGGTTCCGGGTCATGTCTATACTTCACCGAACCTATAGGGTCACACGCTTAAGGGTCATCTATCTGCTGAATACTAGACGGGGAGTCTGAGAGAAAATCACCGAAAAAGTTTCGGACGAAACGGAAACGTTCCGGAGAGGATATCGGAATAGTTCCGGTGAAACTGAAAAGTTGTTTCAGGGTATTCCATAAAGTCAAATTGGTTTCGGCACATGCCTGGAAATTATTGGAAGGTACCAGAATTGTTCCGGTAACTTCTGAGATTTTTCAGAGACAAAAACCGGAAATGTTCCGGACTGCCGGAACCGTTTTAGTTGCTTTTCACAGATGAAAATCACTAAACCGAAAAGTTGTTTCGGAGTACACCATAAATTCAAAATGTTTTCGGCACATGCCTGATAATTCTTGGAGGGTGCCAGAATCGTTCTGGAAACTTTCTGGAATTTTCCGGGATGAAAACCGGAAATGTTCCGGAGCTGCCGGAACCGCTTCAGATGCTTTTCGCAGATGAAAATCACTAAACCGGAATTGTTTCGGATCGCGTTGAAAATTATTTTAGTGGGTACTGGAAATGTTCTAAGCCCACATGAATATTTTCAGTTCGAACGGACGCTGAAATATGTCGTCGTGAATAGTGAAAGTGCTTTTTGTATTACTTTTTGGAAAGCCACCTTTTTGGGCTTTTGCTCCAAAATATCTTGGAGATGACATGGATGGATGTGGCTGAAATTTCAGCCCCTCCACCTCTCCTTCTCCTATAAATAGAGGTGGAAGGGGCAGCCCAAATCTCATCCTTGCTCTCATACACATGCCATAGACTTGTCTGGCTTCTCTCTCCCTCCCAGCGAAATAGTTTCGTAGAGCCGAAAGGCTGTCTGGGTTCCGGCAGGAACTAGTTCTGGACGACGAAGCCCTGCCGGATAGTTGAGACCGTATGTGTGCAACTCTGTAGAGAGATCGTAGTTTCGGTCTTAGTTTGAGAGTGCCTCCCGAAGGGCTGTCCGAGTGACTGTCCGAGTTTCGATGGTCCTCCCGAAGGGCTGTCCGAGTGACTGTCCGAGTTTTGATGGTCCTCCCGAAGGGCTGTCCGTGACACCGTCCGAGGGACTGTCCGACCGCCTCCCGGAGGGCTGTCCGGGGGCGGATGAGGGTATACATCCTCGCGGTTGGGAGGTTGTAAATCCTAGCTGCGGGGATCTGCACCGCCGATCGTAATCGACTATACTTCCGCTGCGCTACGAGTCGGTAACGAAACAGATCAAACCTTGTATGCAGTCTCCATAGTGATCCTGGGCTGGTACGTAGGTCGGAAAATTTTTATTTTCTGCTGCGTTACCCTACAGTGGTATCAGAGCCAGGTTATGCGTAGATGCAGGTTGCGATCTAGAATACATAGAGATGTATGGGTGTTGCACAATATAATTAGGTAGTAGATGAGATCTATTACTGAAAATTATTTGTGCGGTTAGCAGATGAAATCTGTTACCCGATGTTCTTGTTGCTTCCCTGGAATTTGCGTAGTCCTGATCTTGACGGCATGGTGGAATCTCACAAAGTTCTGGCAATCCGCGATCCTTTCCTGCTGCTCCTGAGTATGCTGATTGACAGATCAACGAAGTGCTAACAGTTCTTTGGGTTTCACCACAGTTGAGAAAGATGGATGTTTCGCAGACGAAAGGGCAATGCAGATATGATCTGCACGGGGGTCACGCGTATGACGAAGTTCAGTATGGGGCTCGAGATTTTATTATCTCGTGTTTCATACACCGCAATGTTAAATCTAGCGACTTGGATTATCATGCTTGATGATGGACGTTGGTAGCTTCGGTTTGTTTCGAAACCTTAGAAGCCACGTAAAATAAATTTTTGCATAAACCGATTAGAGGCGTCTAACTTGGTTTTGCAGGATGGTTTGCATGTGCATGTGATGTGGTATAGCAGTGCTCATATAAATTTGATTATGTATGAGATGACTATATGATGTAAATTAACATGACCTGCGTGTCATGATTCGGCATGATGGCTGGAGCCATATGATTGCACTTTAATGACCTGCGTGTCAACCTTATGTAATGCACTTATTTTATTAGCTATAGAGATAGCAATATTATCTGGTGCATCGACAAGGTGGTGGCAATCTTCGCGAAGGTGAACACCGACGCGAATGCCGGAGACGAAGAAATAAAGACTTCTCCGTCAGAAAGGGCTATACCATATCATGCTATTATGAATTGCCTGGGATGTTAATCCCTTATGATGCACCCTTCTTGATTGCGCGGTAGTCGCTTTTATTAGGGTGATCTCTCACAAAAATATCAAGTAGTTAGTGTTCTCCCAAGTGTAGCACCGTCACAGCATCCTTCCTTTCGAGGTGCGCCATGATTTATATGGGTATGAACGATTGTACGGGTGTAAGGCGGGTGAGGTCAGACCTCGCAGCAAGATCACTTGGTTGTCTTGACGTTCATGGCAGGATCGTCCTGAGCTCGGAACACACGCATCGAAAGATGAACAAGAGTCACATAGAGATGTGATCGGCAAGTTTGCCTACCAATTGAAGTTCACGCCATCGGTGTTCATCTCGAACAATGGCGTTGAATGGAAATGTGGGTCTTGAATCACTCACAATCAATTATGAGAGATATTGATTTGAGTGGGAGCGCACTATAGAATTAACTTGTTTAATTCTCAGTGCAATTAATTTTGAACACTGTCTAAGTGTGGTTTGCATAATAGTTGTAGAATAATGGCTCGCGTTTCCACCTTCCCTATTAAAATTGAATAGCTGTTAAATATCTGGTTAAAACTTTACGGTTGGTAACGTAATGTGAGGATTGTCCTCAAGAGTGCCGAGAAGGACTTGTCCTATCGCATGCTTTCGGTATTCTCCCGCTAATGCTATGGATCATGTGACTCTCGTCCATCGATCCAAAAGCTAGAATTCCGTTTTCAGTCAAGTGCAATATGTTTGCTTTCATGAGACCCGAACTTCGAAAGTTTGGATAGTTATGTGATATTCATGGAATATGAAAATCATTTTCAGAGACAGACAAAGGCTAAAAGATATGAGATATCCAAAGCAATGTTTGTTTGCAAACTATTAGTAAAGGAGTTTACTATGCATTAGACTGATAAGAGAGGGATCCAGAAGAACGCCTGTCATATGATGAAAGGTGAATAAAACAACAACTTAAAGAGAAAGGAAGTGTCCGAAGGGTGTTAGTAAGACTTTCACGCCTAGGAAGTCTGGGGCTAACGCCACTCTTAAGTTGGATGCTTCTTCTGAGAGTAGGAGAAATACTAAAAGTTAAACTGTTAGAAGTATAAAGGCAAAAGGAAAGAAGACTGGAATATCCAGCTCATGTATGAATGTCATACAAGTTTTTGATGTATAGAAGGCTGGTCAAAGATATAGTTCTTGGGAATTATGGTTAAACATGTTAATCACTAATTCTTGGGTATTGTGAGTTAATCACAAAGATACCCGCTCGATTGCATTCTGTTGCAACTCGATGTAAGAACTACTATGGCCTGAAAGACTAGCCAGGGATGAGGTTTAGATACACGCAGGGAACATAGTAAATGTTACTATGCCTTCCATCGGTGTATTCCCTATGTATTTATTTTCATAATTCATTTTAGAGTTTCACACTCTAGCCCTTTGCATAAAGTATCTTGCAAGAAGGTTGTTCATAAGAGAACTTTTGATGTTCGGTGTTATGAATAACATGAGGGCCATACTTTCATTATGAATGAGATGTATGTTATGAATATTGATAATAATACATAACCTCTGTGTTTACTTTCATAATTCATTTTAGAGTTTCATACACTCTAGCCCATTGCACAATGTTTGTTGCAAAAGAGTTGTTCATAAAAACAACAATTGTTGTTTAGTATTATGAATAACATGAAGGGACATGCTTCCATCCTAGATGGGATGTATGTTATGAATATTGATGGAAATATGATACATCCATAACACTGACGCTAAATGTCGCAAGACTAAAAGAATACCACACAAGTGTGGCACTGCATTTGGTCACATTGGAGAAACCCGCATGGAAAATTCCATTATGATGGATTTTGAAGTCGTTTGATTTTGAATCATCTGACACTTGCAACTTTCCTCTGAAAAGTGAAGTGACTGAAATACCGTTCACAGGCCATAAGGAACGAGCATAGAACATGTTGGTGGTCATACATTATGATGTGTGTAGTCCAATAAATGTTATTGCAAGTAGTGGATTTATCTATCTTCAGAAATGACTCAAGTAGATATATGGATATTTACTTGATGAGATGTAAGTCTAGATCTTTTGAAATCATTCGAAAGGTTTTCAAAATGAAGAAGAAAATATTGTAACAAGAAAATTATGTTTCTACAATTCGATTGCAGAAAGGAATATTTGAGTTACAAGTTTAGCGAATGTCTGATGAGTTATGAAAGGGGTTTCATAACTTGCACCTCCCGGAACACCACTGCAAGTGAAAAGTCCGTGAAGATGTAATCGAACCATTTATGACATGGTAAGATCAAAGATGACATAAATAAATTTTCCATTATCCCTTTTATAGAGTGATGCTTTAGAGACTGTGGCTTTTACACTGAAAAGAGCTCCATCAGGTCTGTTGAAATGACGCCATGGTGTGGTACGCCCAACCATGTTATATCTTTTCTTAACATTTGGAATATGGGGCTTGTGTAAAAGGTTACAAACCTATTCCAAATCAGACAAGTGCTACTTTGTAAGGTTATCCCAAGTCATTGGGTATTCCCCCACCACTATACCGAGGCAAAGGGTTTTGCCGCAAAACGGTATGCTTTTAAAGAGAATAGTTCTTTCAAAAGGTGAGTGGGAGGACAGTGCAACTCGACGAGATAACCAGTATCTTCATCATCAGATCAAAGGAAAGAAACCTTGGAAGTGATTCCGGAGTTTCCTACTGCGACTGATACGGAAGTCTCTACAATAAAATGTATGGACTTCGGTCGAACTTGCAGCTGAACCACGTAGGCAAAGCTCGTGCAAACCTATCAGGTGCGCAAATGAGATATTGTTGTTAGACAACAGTATACCTACAATACACAAGGAAGCGTTGATGGGCCCTGACTCCGGAATTGGCTAAATGCCAATACAATCCGAGATAGTTTCCATATAAGTGATTCGAGATTAAAATCTTGATACACCTTTCGGAAGACTTAGAGTCTAACGAATATTTATGGAACTAAAAACTGATACGGATAAAATGTTTTATCCATAAAGCTCGACTTGTTGCCATAACAAGTTCAAGGAGTTGACTACGATGAGATTGTCTCACCGTAGCGATGCTTGAAGTCGGTTCGGGTTGAACTAGCAATTAATACATATTTCAATCATGAGATATGAAACATGGATGACAAAAGGATTTCCATCTGATGGAAATGAAACCTAGGACTTGTATGTGATACAGTCCAAAGTAATTTGTCGATCCAGAGGATGCTAGTAAGTATGCAACTTCAGAGTTCCAGCGATGAACAGAAGAGAGCAAAGTGGAGTTGGAATCTTCGTTTTTGATGGAATGGTCAAAGGGGTTTGACTTCATAAAATGGGTATCGAACATGCTTGTGATTCAAGAAAGTAAGTGGGAGCATAATAATATTTCTAAAAACCTTGTGTACTTGACACATTGTTAATTGGAAATAAATTTCTTGACACGAATTAGGACTTCATTTAAAAATAGTTTTTCGATGAAGTACTTAGGCTAAATAGCCTCAATATTAGGCATGATAATCTATGGAGATAGATTTACCTAATAGGGCTAAGCTATGAATACATATTGACAAGGTGCTAAAACCTTTTAGCATTTAAAACGCCAAGGAGTGATTCTTGCCGAAGTCACATAGGAAGAGTTTTGCAAGACGCGGTGTCTCAAAACACAGATGAGCAAAAATACATGATGGTGATTCCACACACTCTTGTGTTTGGATTAATCATGTATTCCATGGTATGTAAAAACAACCAGATATGTCCAATACTCCAAAGTTGTTGCGAGTATAGATACCAAAGTGATCAAAAGTACTGATCATGAGACAACAGTGAAAGATGTCATTAGGTACTAGAGTAGTACTGATGACATGTTTTCTCGCAAGCAGAGATTATGAAGTGCTCGTTGTAAGTAATTACATCGATACAGTCTTCATCAATGCTCCATGCGATTTTCGATTTAAGTTAAGGGTTTTGTATAATACACAATATGGTGGCACGGTAGTTGGAAATTGTTCCAAACAAGATACTGTGGCGAATTCTATAACAAAGGCTGAGTATGTTGACGCTTAAGAAGCGACAAAGAAGTTGTTGAATCATATAGTTCATTCATGAACTTAGTATGGTTCCAAGATGGCTTTGGTCTATGGGACACTATTGCAGATAGTTGCTCCATAGCTCAGTCTGAGGAATCAGGTTTCGACCAATGATTCACACATATGCAAAGCCAAGTCTACACAAAATATGAATTTTGTGAAAGCGTGAAAACGCGAGGATATGCAAAGTTACACACGGAGCTGAAGTTGTCAGATCCGTTGGACATCAGGCTATACCACAAGCGAAGCATATTTTACACCAGTATGCCATAGGTGTAAAGTGCATTAGCATTGACTAGATTATTGACTCTAGTTCAAGTGGGAGTCTGTAGGAGATATGCCCTAGAGGCAATAATATATGTTATTGATTATCTCCCTGTTCATAATTAGGTTTATGTTCCATGCTATAACTGCTATGGTTCTCGAGTCTACAATAACCACGAGGCTCGGAGGAAGACTCATATGCACGTGTGGAATAATAAACGGTAAAATGTATTCCTAGTCTGGCCTCTAAGACTGGCTCAAGTATTGCATGATGATCCTGTTTTCCTGATCATGGGCATGGCTATGCCGGCAATTTTGAGGGCACAATGTTAGTAGAACATTTGTGTTGAATCGACCCGAATTGATGTTATGCTATGAGATACATTTGTCACTAGTTAATGGTTAATAACACAGAGATGGTTAACGTTTCCATAATTCCTTAGACCATGAGAGTATCGAGTTTCTTCATGCTTGCTTCATGAACTTTGGGGTTTGTTAAACGTCATCCGTAAATGGGTGGCTATTACGGCGGCTTACGGGTTCATGGAAAAGTATGTCAAGTAACTTGATAGCTCAAGATTGGGATTTGCTCCTCTGACGATGGAGAGATATCTCTGGGCCCTCTCGGTGTTACGGTATCCATCATCGTCTGGCCAGACACTTTGTGATTTGATCACGGGGATGCCGGAACACGGGAACGAGAAAAGAGAACAATACCGGTAACGAGGTAACTGGCATAGTGGACAAGTTGTTGATCCGCGGGGATGCCAACATGTCTCACCTCGGGTATTTGTAACATATCGCGAAGCAACAGGAATAGCACACGGCAACTGGAGGTTCACTCGAATATTCATTCGTGTGGGTATAGGGGTCAATATGGGTGTCCACGGCTCCGATGTTGATCATTGATCGGAAGGGGTTCCGGGTCATGTCTATACTTCACCGAACCTATAGGGTCACACGCTTAAGGGTCATCTATCTGCTGAATACTAGACGGGGAGTCTGAGAGAAAATCACCGAAAAAGTTTCGGACGAAACGGAAACGTTCCGGAGAGGATATCGGAATAGTTCCGGTGAAACTGAAAAGTTGTTTCAGGGTATTCCATAAAGTCAAATTGGTTTCGGCACATGCCTGGAAATTATTGGAAGGTACCAGAACTGTTCCGGTAACTTCTGAGATTTTTCAAAGACAAAAACCGGAAATGTTCCGGACTGCCGGAACCGCTTTAGTTGCTTTTCACAGATGAAAATCACTAAACCGAAAAGTTGTTTCGGAGTACACCATAAAGTCAAAATGTTTTCGGCACATGCCTGATAATTCTTGGAGGGTGCCAGAATCGTTCTGGAAACTTTCTGGAATTTTCCGGGATGAAAACCGGAAATGTTCCGGAGCTGCCGGAACCGCTTCAGATGCTTTTCGCAGATGAAAATCACTAAACCGGAATTGTTTCGGATCGCGTTGAAAATTATTTTAGTGGGTACTGGAAATGTTCTAAGCCCACATGAATATTTTCAGTTCGAACGGACGCTGAAATATGTCGTCGTGAATAGTGAAAGTGCTTTTTGGATTACTTTTTGGAAAGCCACCTTTTTGGGCTTTTGCTCCAAAATATCTTGGAGATGACATGGATGGATGTGGCTGAAATTTCAGCCCCTCCACCCCTCCTTCTCCTATAAATAGAGGTGGAAGGGGCAGCCCAAATCTCATCCTTGCTCTCATACACATGCCATAGACTTGTCTGGCTTCTCTCTCCCTCCCAGCGAAATAGTTTCGTAGAGCCGAAAGGCTGTCTGGGTTCCGTCAGGAACTAGTTCTGGACGGCGAAGCCCTGCCGGATAGTTGAGACCGTATGTGTGCAACTCTGTAGAGAGATCGTAGTTTCGGTCTTAGTTTGAGAGTGCCTCCCGAAGGGCTGTCCGAGTGACTGTCCGAGTTTCGATGGTCCTCCCGAAGGGCTGTCCGAGTGACTGTCCGAGTTTCGATGGTCCTCCCGAAGGGCTGTCCGTGACACCGTCCGAGGGACTGTCCGACCGCCTCCCGGAGGGCTGTCCGGGGGCGGATGAGGGTATACATCCTCGCGGTTGGGAGGTTGTAAATCCTAGCTGCGGGGATCTGCACCGCCGATCGTCATCGACTCTACTTCCGCTGCGCTACGAGTCGATAACGAAACAGATCAAACCTTGTATGCAGTCTCCATAGTGATCGTGGGCTGGTACGTAGGTCGGAAAAATTTTGTTTTCTGCTGCGTTACCCTACAATAGCATGTGCTAAAAAGTTGAGAGGATTGTGGCAAAAATTGGATGCACTTCGTGTACAAACTGGATCATCTCTTTCGAAGTATCAGGGTTTCGGACGAAAACTCAGCTGTTACAAAGACATTTCATTTTTTTAAACTTATTTCAACTCCAGACTTTTTGTGTGTTCAATATGAA
The DNA here is from genome assembly GCA_039707655.1 of Elymus sibiricus. Classification (NCBI taxonomy): domain Eukaryota; kingdom Viridiplantae; phylum Streptophyta; class Magnoliopsida; order Poales; family Poaceae; genus Elymus; species Elymus sibiricus. The sequence goes on along the minus strand of CM077674.1, from coordinate 9,338,266 downwards.
CCATTCAAAGCCACATCCTCAAATTTCAACCCTTTCTGACTTCATTTGCTATTTTTCATGCATAAATTTGAAAAAACTTAAATTTGAGGATAACTTTTTTTCCTTTCGGAATTTGAGGATTCTAAAAATTGCAAAACGGCCGAAGGCGGTCGGCATCGCAACCGGCTTCTCGTGCTGAACATTTTGATATATTATACGTTTTTTTCCGACATCGTATGCAGAAATGGCGGCCATTTGAATTTTTCATGACCGTTTTTTGCAAAATAAGTCAAAATTTATATTTGTTAATTTTCAACACAACTATAGCACTTAATATAAGTACAGTTCAAAGGATTTTATTTTTTGAAGTTTTTATAATTTTCTGTGATTTTTTGAACACTGAAAAAGGCGATCCACGGGGGGGGGGGGGGGGGGGGGGACGGCCGCATTTGAAAAAAAAATGTTCAGTCCCGGTTGGTATCTCCAACCGGGACTAAAGATAGACCTTTAGTCCCGGTTGAAGACACCAACCGGGACTAAAGGGCTGGGGAAAAAATTTGAAAAAAAAATTTGAAAAAAAAAAATTTTGAATTTTTTTTTCCAGTCCCGGTTGGTATCTCCAACCGGGACTAAAGATAGACCTTTAGTCCCTGTTGGAGATACCAACCGGGACTAAAGGGGCTGGCACCGTTCGAAGCCGGTCGCAAACCCTTTAGTCCCGGTTGGTGTCTCCAACCGGGACTAAAGGTCCCGTTCGAACCGGGACTGATGCCTGCGCCGCTCGAACCGGGACTAATGCTCACATTAGTCCCGGTTCGTAACGCAACTGGAACTAATGCTCCGATCCGGCTGGGACGAAAGCCCTGTTTTCTACTAGTGATAATCAACACATTATGATATGATGGAAGAAAAGGAGATGCACAAAAATGCAACTATCGAAACATGTACAGAAGCTCAACCACGTGACTATTTTCTTTATGCATGATTTTATTGTTTGCAATATATCAGTTGGAGACTAGGATTTTCCCTTTTATGAGAAAATTATGTAACAAGAAAAGAAGTAATAAAAAATGGTCTCTGATGTGTGCATCTATTCCTCTTCTCTTTTAAAAATACGAATTGTTTTTTTGTTGATTTTGTGAGGCTCTTTCATCTTATATATAAACTGAACTTCCTATTTACTCCAGGGACAGGTAGGTGAACTAACAATCGACAAATTTTATTTTTTATGTGTTGAAGGCATTAAATACCATGTTTAGAAGTGATTAAATAATTTGATTTGTTTATCTACATAGAGAATATTTGAGTATATGCTACGTTCCATATTCTATTATTTGAAAGATTTTTTTTCAAAAAATATATTATTTGAAGTATTACATTTGCAACTTCTCGAATTCCTTACTCCCAATAAAGAAAATATAGTCTCAAAACTTCATCCCATATTTTATTATGTACGTCAAGTCATAATAGTAGGTCACTACTAAACTAGCCCGTGTGGATGCACGGGTTGACGACTAGTCTAATCTAATTCTCAAATTCATAAATGTTATCCTACCATTTCGGGGTATTTTTCTTTAAACCGTGGCAGACGGAGAGAGAGGGAGACTGTAGGTACGGGGTTTTGGTTTTCTTAGCTTTGGAGAAGGTCCCTAGCTATGGCACCCAGCCAGACGTTTCTTCACCATTATTTTGCTAATGATAGCAGATCTCTTATAATCAAATGGCAGCGTGCGATTCCTCCATAACACTTGTGTCTCTTCTTCCAAAGCTGCCAAAACAAAGATTACGAACTATCAGAGCCGGTACTTTTGTTTCACTTCCTCAACCACCAATCTTCGAGTGTGGAGTCTAGCATAAAACAATAACAAAACATGTCTTCATATCAGGATCCACTGGCGGAGCCTCGTATGGGCCAAAGGGGGCCACGACCCCCCCTTCCAAATTTGAAAAAATATATTAAGTAGTAAGGATACAGCCCAGCCCAAGAATACACAGCCCAATGAAGCAACAACTCTCTCCAAATCAACAACATCTCTCTTTCCCCCAAATCGCAATGGATGGCGCCTAGGTCTTGGAGACTGGAACACCGCCGCCGTCCGCCGCCGCCCGCCGGCCCGCCGCGCGGGTTGGCCGACCCTCGCCAGCACACCACCCTCCGGCCTCCGTCCCTCCGGCTCCGGGCCGCCGCGCTGAGCGCCGGCTGCTGCCGGCCTGCCCTTCAGTGCTGCTGCTGCTGCTGCCCTTAGTGCTTGTTGGTGTGGGCGTTGGATGCCGGCTGCTGCCTGCTCGCACCACTGCCGGCTGCGGCCTGCCCAAGTGTGCCTGCCGACGATTGGCAAAGAGGACAGTAGCAAGACTGCAAGACAGCAAGAGCAAGCTAGGTATGTTTCAAGAAAAAATTCAGTGATGTTCAATGCTCAGAGACTTGCATTAATTCAGTGATGTTCAATGTTCAGTGTTCAGTGATGAATTGTTCAGAGACTTGCATAAATCCAGTGATGTTCAATGTTCAGAGACTTGCATAAATTCAGTGATTTTTGTGCTATGCTTTTTTAGTAGTACACTAGTACTGGACATGTTCTGATTCATCAGAGAATAGGTAACAAAGCTATTTGAATTTTTATCTCAGGTAACAACGGTGAAACAACAAACAATGGCATCCTTTTTGAAAAGTAAAAGAGGTCAGGAAAGTGTTGAACAAGAACCATCAGCTCACACCACTCACAATTCTCTAGCATTGGTGGAATTGGTGGATCAAAGGCAACAACAAGATGAAGATGAACTGGAAGATGACGATGAATTTGAAAATGTAGATTGGAGCCAATATGAAGAAGAACCGGAACAGGGCCATGACAAAGAAGAACCTGTTATTTTTCGAGGCATTGAATTCTTGCAGCAAGATCCTTCATTACGCCCACAAGTTTGGTAGTACCCCCCGAACCAGAGAGATGAAGTGAGGCGAGCATACTTGAGGTTGGGCCCGATGCAACCCAAATTAAAGAAGAAGAAGCATAGAGCTTTGGTTTCTGGATTGCAAGGACGTAAGCGAAGAGCTGCATCTAGTGGTCAGTCGTTATGGAGCACTCTTTAATTGTCCACAATACCAGGTATGTTGGTGTTATCCTGTATTTGTGTGAACAAGCAATATATATATGTATATAAGACGTATATCTTATTCCAGTTTAAGTTGTGACTTGTGAGCATGTGAGCTGCATCTATTTTGTGCACACTTTGCTTTTAGTTTGAAATTGGCCCCCCCTTTGTTGCTCGTCACGCTCCGCCACTGTCAGGATCCTAATTTGAATTTAAGCAGAAAGAATCAAGGGTGCAACTTCATTAGGGCCGAATTGGGCCGTGGCCCGCACGGAATTTGTTCACTTCATTTTACTATATGTGTTGGAAACCAGCCCAGCCCACCATCTGCAATCCAGTAAGCAGCATGTGCCACTTCCCTTTAGCCGATCATTCCAAGCCCTCCCACGCCGGATACTATACCCTGTGTGGGGCGGAAACAGTGACCAAACCTGAAACATTGTTAAAATATGTGAACAATTATTGAAATTTTGCAATATTTTATAAAAATTTGAGAATATTTTGCAATTTCATGGACATTTTTTGAATTTCAAGGAAAAAGTTAAATTAGTAAACATTTTGAATTTTGTACTCTTTTTTAAATATGAGATTTTTTCCAAATCAATCATTTTCGTCTGAAATCTTGCAACATTTGTTAAATTTCTGATTTTTGGAATACTTGAACAGTTTTCAAATTCATGAACATTTTTTGAAGCCCGGGAAGAAATTTTATATTTTTGTTTTTTTTTTAAATTCGATTTTTTTGAAATACGAGAACAATTATCAAAGTAATGAACATTTTTTAACTACAGGAATATTTTTGAAAATCGTGAACATTTGTAGTAATTCAAAACATTTTTTAAAATTTGGAATATTTTTAAAATTCCTGAGCATTTTTTGAAATCTGGTAACATTTTTGAAATTTCGCAAAAGATGATATTTGGGAACATTTTTCAATTTTGTTAATACTTTTTGAAATCTCATACATTTTTAAAAAGAAAAATAAAGAAGAAAATGAACAAAAAAAACAGGGGCGCCAGCCCCACACATGGGCCATCCCAAATCAACGCGCGGGGTGGGGGGGGGGGGGGGGGGGGGTGGGTTGGAGGGTTATCATCTGTCTCGCGTTAGGAGGTCTCCCTCCTCACGGGAACTGACGACGAGCATGCAACATCACTAGGTTTACCATAGGGTTGTGCCGCAGTAAGCAATCGAATTCGCCAACATCTCGCGTCGCACATGCATCCAACATCTCCCCATGTTCTTCTTATTTCCCAAGTCCTACCCCTGTTGTTGCTAAATTCTCAGATTGCCGTTACATCTAACCCAAGCATAGGTTAGCTAGGTTAGGTTGGCATTGTAACACCTCTATTGTTTCTTTTCTTCCGAATCAGCCAAACACATTAATTACAAACTATTAAGCTGCCATTTTGTTTCACTTCCTTAACCATCAATCTTCTTCTTTTTCGCGAAAAGGCCCAAGACCATATGTGAAGTATCACAGGTCCTTACAAACACACCCACACAGAAAGATACAATTACATTCAAATTTTTTGGGGGTGCTTGAGTCTTCTTCCTTCTACATCCACCAGCAGTGCGGCGTGAGCATAGCTCGATGCCGCTCTCGGCGTCCGCCTCGTCGGAGCAAACTTTTGTAACCAAGGAGCCCGTAGAAGCAGTGGTCGGGAAGTTACCGATGCAGACGAGGAGACGCGGACAGCTGCAATATGCATAACAAATCGCCTCCCCTAGGAAGGAAACATCTATAAGGGCATGTAGAAACTTCGAAGACCCACACGGATCGACCGGAAACATAAACCGACCGGATCTCGGAAGACCAGCCACCATCATGGCTCCACATGCCCTCCGCCAGTGGTAAACACACCAACGGAACATGGAGAATTAATATTATTCCTAGACGGGGTCCTCCAAACCAAACTTGAAGACTCCCTAAAGAAAACCTCAAAAAATCACCCATGACATTGCAAGACAGGTCTGGGTCTGATGTCAAGCTCTCCGCCCTCTACGACCATGCATAGCCTCAATCTTCTCCGTTGAAGGTCACCGCACTGGATCACCAACGTTGCCGTTGAGCATCACCTAGAGTCATTGGTGCGCTTGAAATCTGAAAATTGCGCGCTAGAGCGAGCATGGAGAAGAGTTGGAGATCAGTAGTGTCAGTTAACAGCTGCAGAAATCAGTTTTCAGTTTCGTCAGTCTAGGTGTTTGTTTTCTTTCCGTCAGTTTCGTCAGTAGCTAGTTTCTTCAGTTAGCAGAAATAAGCTGAGCTGCGACTTGGCATAGGTTGTTAGCTCTTTCCGCGGCCCTGACCTGATCGTGGGATGGCACGAAGTAGACGGTCATGGCCGCATCGTGGGCGACGCGCGGGGAGCGCTGGGATGGCAGTGCTCACGACCCGGACGTGCCTGGTTTTCCGTTTTTCTGTTACTCTCTGTAATCGCTGAATAAAAGGAATAGAAGAAGAAAAGCTGCAAGTTGAACGCGGCACAAAACTCCATTGTCTCTCTCGTGTGAGCTCGAGCGACTAGTTCTGACAAGTAGCAGATGCATTCAGTTGTGACCATTGACAACTGTTTCTCCTTATAGGTCGGATGATATATATGCAAGGAATTGTTTTTCGTATGCAGCATGTGAGAGGTGAGATATAATGAGGGGCGAAAGGAGCTAAACATTTTAAAACATCCTGTAAAGTGCGGGGAAACTCTGTAGGTACAATACAAAACCACGTCGTATTTATTTTCTTCCAAGTGAGGAATACCCCAGCCTTTGCATCACATGATGCACATAGCCATTTTATTAAACGTGAATAAGTTCAAGGCATCGAGTACGAGACAGTAGTACAAATAAAAAGAAAGTGCGACCACAACACGTCAGACCCGAGATAACATAGTTCATCCACATAATCTACGAGTGGCTCAACAGCCAAACTAGTTGAATAAAACATGCACAACTGTTTCCAGACGGCTGCACTCAGAGGCCATAAGTGGCCACGCGTACACGTGCAACCTGCAAGAAATTCCATATTGCGCAGAGAAAGGCAAAACCTTCACATGAATCTGGTCCTTCAGCTTATGATGAATACCACCTAATCAATGTCCAAACAAGATTTGGAACAGTAATTGGCGGTGCTAAATTGTGTGTAACATGAATGGTTCGCCAATCCGGACATGACAGAAATAAATGATGAATTGTCTCCTGATCACAAAAACAATATTTTTTGCTACTACACCACTTATGCTTAGCAAGTTATCTTTGGTAAGAACTACCTTCCTCTGCAAAACCCACATGAAAACATTGATCTTGGAAAAAACATTTGTTTTGCAAATATGTTTTTTTTTTGTGAAAAATGGGTCATGAATCCATAAGATCCGCAAGGTTACAATTTTGATAAATATAATGCTAACACACGGTTACAAATCAAACATACAAAGGTGCAGCCTCCATAGAAACATGGTTACAAATGAAGCTTACAAACATTTAGCCACCTCAGAATCACGGTTTGCAAGATGTTTAGTGACAAACATCTTGCACCTTCCGAGATCGACTCAGTATGTGCAACCGCTCAGCTACCTCCTCCATCGTTGGTCTTTGATCTACATCAAGGCTAAGGCATTCCACAGCCATACCTGCAAGACTGTCAAGAAGTTCCAAATCTTCTGTTATTGCCACTTCCTTATCAAAAAACTCAGTCGCTTTCTTCTGTTTTTTATGGGCTTCAAGAAAGCTCTTTACCAAACTATTATTCTCATAATGTATGGCCCTCCTGCTGCTAATAAGTTCCAGGATCACAACTCCGAAACTATATACATCATTTCTTTCGGTGAGTAGGCCTTCTTGTAGATATACCGGATCCATATAATTCATGTCGCCGATGACCGATCCAGTGTGTTCCTTTTCTCTCGCAAGCAACCTAGATATGCCGAAGTCTGAAATCTTGGGTGTAAAGTTATCATCCAGGAGTATATTTGCTGGTTTAACATCACCATGTAGGATTCTAATATTTGCTTTTGAGTGCATATAAGCTAGACCATCCGCTGACTGTGCAGCGATACTTAAACGTGCATCCAAGTTGAGAGCCACCTTCTTATTGTTGCTGTGAAGAATGTCATGGAGGCTACCTTGGGGGATAAACTCGTAGACTAGCATGGGGGCATCAACTTCAAGGCAGCAACCAATGAGCCTAACAATGTTCCTGTGGATGACTTGAGATTGGATGATGACTTCATTTGCAAATTGTTCATTCTCTAGCACACTACCATGAATCGGCTTCTTTATTGCAACTTCTTTATTGTTAAGAAGGCCCTTGTAAACTTCACCAAAGCGACCTTTTCCAACCAAGTTACTATTCTTTAAAATTGGCTTGAGCTCCTCCCTTTTGAAAAGTTTAATGACATTTGCCTTCTCTAATGTAGGGCCACCATTCTTTTTGAAGAATTCTTCCATCTTCTTTTTCTCTTTGCGAAGAATAACAAGAAATGATAGAATCACTATGAGAAGAATACCACCTATGGCACCTACATGAACAAGAAACAAACTTAGTTTATGCCACTAAATTCGCAATTACAAATCTAGTAACAATGTTCTGTATAAGAAGTAAATAATTTCTTTTGTTTATCTACTTGGAATCTGAAACAAAGTACCACTTGAACACTCAGAAGGACAAAAACTCTAAATCAATACTGTCGAGGGGGTGAAACTCGAAGGAAATGAAGTGTGCAAAACAGAAGGAATGCATGTAGCTCCCAACTTACTGTCAGGTCATATATAGGAATAAAGCAGTACAGCCTACTGATTGAAACAATTATATATGCGGCAAGAGATCTACAGGCAGGGCCTATGTCATACATGTGTTTCTATGTTGATGATTTAGATTGGCAGTAGGAGAATACTACATCTTAGTGCAGTGCAGTAGTTTAATACTTACTACTTACCCACAGTCTCCTTTGCTGCTAGAGGGAATACATCTGTGCAGGTTGACCCTTTGCCGTCGCGTTTCATTCCGAATTTGCAAGGACAGTCATATCCTCCCAGCCTGTTTTTGCAGATCCCGCCATTTGTGCAGTTATACACACCGGGGAGCTTGCACTCATCAATGTCTGACGAATCAACACTTTGAGGAGCTAATAAATTGGTAATGACAGTCTATTTTATGCATGCATGTATGTGGATGTATGTATGTATAGTGTGTACCTTGGCATCCGTGAGCGATGTAAGGGTTACCAGCGTAATGGTCCCGGCACTTGCAGACATAGCCATATGTTACGTTGGCACAAGAGCTGTTGCCGCTGACGCAGGCGTAGTCCCGAGGTGGTGGCTGTCCTTCCGCTGGACATGGAGCATTCCCGGCGGCAAAATCGAGCACGAGGTGGACGCCATGGGGAAACCTTTCCAGCAGTGTCTTATTGCCGGATAAGTCCGGCGTAGAGAAGTTGCACGATGACTTCTCCGCCACCATGGCGTAGGAGCACGGCTTGGTTTCCCACTCTTTGTTGGAGAGCTGCTCCTTGACCCACAAGGTGAAACTCCTGCCGGCGCCCTCGTCTGGCGAGAGGATGTGCTCGCAGCAGCCCCGCCCAGTGCACGACCCGTTCCTCGCGGGCAGCCGGAGAGAGCTATCATAAGCAAGGCAAGAGAACATGGTCGGGCCAGAACGATAGTAGAATCTCAGTAAAGGCTCGGCGCTCCAGCCGACGCCGATGAGAACATTATGTGTCGCCGACGCGGCAAACAGCGTGTCGTAGAAGCTCATACGCTGGCTCGTGGAGATGGCCCCGGTGAGATTTGTGCTGCAGCGGTACGAGACCCCGGCGTACACTCGTGCCTCGCCCGCGGCGAGTGATATGCTCACCAGCTCCAGCGGCAACCATGATCACTTCGTGTCCCTCGGAGACCACTCCGTCTCAGACGAGTGGTAGTCCTCGCGCACTCCCTTGTTTGTTCTGTTGTCAGCGAGGAAGGCGCGAGGGGGAACGAACGAGTCGTTGCACAAGACCTCGAAGCCATGGCGGAAGCAGCCCGGGCCGATGCCGAATGGGAAGGGGATGCCGATGTCACCGCACTTGTCGGGGCAATCCGGACGTGGCATCGGCAGCTGCCCTTCAGCCGCGGCCGCAACGATGACTAGTAGGCTTACTGGCAGCACCAGCAGGAGCTGCTGGGAATGAAATTGCGAGCTCGGCTTGGTCATGGTGCTCCAGTACTTCCTCTATCTGGTATGGAACTACAGGGATGAATGAATGATGGTGCTCCACTACGTCTTATCGGTTATGGAACTAGCTAGGCATGAATGAATGAATGGCGAAGGAAACCATTTACTTGGGCTGCACACCCCGCCCCCCCCCCCCCCCCCCCCCCCTGTTATATATAATTATATATACACGCCGGCCTCATGCTCCTCAACAAAATAATAAGGAAAAAAAGAATGCAGTCACCAAAAATGGGCAGAATCATAGAAGTAGATGCTTATGTAGTGTCCGAACTGTCCTTCAGATATTTCTGGGGCATTTGGTGAGCCGCGTTTAAGTTGGACGTATCTAATATCATGTGGCATTCGGTTCATAAAATTACATTATTCAAAATTGTACTCCCTCCGTTCCATAATATAAGAGCGTTTTAGTTTTTTTTTTTTTTTTAGAAAAGGAGGTCACCCCCCGGCCTATGCATCAAACTGATGCATACGGCCATATCATTAAAAAGTAAAAAGTGTAACAAAGTCTCCAAGTCTCCGAAAACAAGTGCTCACAAAGAGCTCAAAAATAAAGAAAGCGGGATAGCCACAACCGGCGGTGTAAAGAGAGGACAGGAAACTAAACTCCTATCCTATTACATGACCGCCATCCAAACCGGTTGAAGATAGCCTGAGCTACCGTCTCTCACCGGATAGACCCAGTAACCATACGCTCCCTGGCATCCGTCGGAGTAAGTAGCGACCACATACGGATTAGTGAAGTGGCCCGAAAGATAACCTGCAAGAAATGAACATTTGTTGCTCTGTTAAAAACCATATCATTCCTGCAATTCCATATAGCCCATAATAAAGCACATACGCCTACACGGATGTGTCTCGCTGTTTCTATCTCAACTCCACTTAGCCACGTCCCAAACAACATGTTAATGCTACTGGGAGGAGCAATATTAAAGGCTACATGTATGGACCGCCATAAAACTTTGGCCATCGGACAAACGAGAAAGAGGTGTTTGATAGATTCGTCCTGGTTACAGAAGCTACATCTTCTAGATCCAGTCCAGTTACGCTTGGCTAAGTTGTCCTTAGTAAGAATCACTTGCTTGTGGACAAACCACATGAATACTTTAATCCGTAAGGGTACTTTGACCTTCCAGATATGCAAAGATCGAGGGAGGGAAACCGAATTGATCAAATCCAAGTACATGGATTTCACTGAAAACACCCCATTCTTGGTTAGTTTCCAATGTAACTGATCTGGCTGTTGAGAAAGGTTAACATCCATCAACCGTCTCACAAGATGGAGCCACGCTTCCCAACGGTTTCCCGCTAGCGTCCTTCGGAATTGAATGTTTAGAGGGTTTGACTGTAATACTGTTGCAACATATGCATCTCTACGCTAAACAATATTATAGAGAGAAGGATATTGTATAGCAAGAGGCGTCTCCCCTAGCCATGTATCCTCCCAGAATCTCGTGGAATTACCATTACCAACGATAAACTTTGTCCTATTGAAAAAGGCTATTTTCACTCTCATTAGTCCTTTCCAAAAAGGTGAATCAATTGGTCGGACCGTCACATCTGCTAAGGTCTTAGAGTGAAGGTACTTATTACGAAGAATCTGGGCCCATGTGGCTTGGGTCTCTGCAGATAACTTAAAAAGCCACTTGCTGAGTAAGCATCTGTTCTTCACCTCAAGATTTTCGATTCCAAGACCACCTTGATATTTAGGCCTACAAATAACATCCCACCTAGCGAGTCGGTATTTCCGCTTTAACTCGTCACTCTGCCAAAAGAAACGCGATCGATAGAAGTCCAATCTTTTTCGTACCCCTACTGGGATCTCAAAGAAGGATAGAAGAAACATTGGCATACTCGTGAGCACCGAATTAATGAGAATTAGTCGGCCTCCGTATGACATGAGCTTGCCCTTCCAGCAACTTAGTTTCTTCTCAAATCGATCTTCAATGCACTTCCACTCTTTATTAGAAAGCTTGCGATGGTGAATCGGTATGCCTAGGTATGTGAAGGGCAACGAGCCTATCTCACATCCAAACAGTTGCTTGTAAGCTTCTTGTTCATCTTTAGCTCTCCCAAAGCAAAACAATTCACTTTTATGGAAGTTAATCTTTAACCCCGACAACTGTTCAAATAAGCATAACACAAGCTTCATATTTCTTGCTTTCACCAAATCATGCTCCATGAAGATGATAGTATCATCAGCGTACTGTAGAATGGACAGTCCACCATCTACTAGATGCGGAGCAAGTCCACCTACATGGCCATTCTCTTTAGCTCTTCCTATCAGAATCGTCAACATGTCTACCACTATGTTGAAGAGGATAGGTGGCATCGGGTCTCCCTGTCTTAAACCCTTGTGTGTCTGGAAATAGTGACCAATATCATTATTCACCTTTATCCCGACACTGCCTTTTTGCATGAAAGTTTGTACCCGCTTTCTCCAGGATTGATCGAAACCTTTCATCCTTAAGGCTTGCTGAAGAAAAGGCCATTTAACCTTATCGTACGCTTTCTCAAAATCCACCTTAAAAACCACCCCATCTAGTTTTTTCTTGTGGATCTCATGGAGCGTTTCATGAAGGACCACAACCCCTTCAAGGATGTTTCTGTCCGGCATAAAAGCTGATTGGGAGGGCTGCACCACACTGTGCGCAATCTGCGTCAGCCTATTCGTCCCTACCTTTGTAAAGATTTTAAAGCTGACATTAAGAAGACATATGGGTCGGAACTGCTCAATCCGAACCGCTTCTGACTTCTTAGGAAGTAAGGTTATCGTGCCAAAGTTTAAGTGAAATAACTGCAAATGCCCAGCGAATAGATCGTTGAACATCGGCAGCAGATCACCCTTAATAATATGCCAGCACCTTTTATAAAACTCAGCCGGAAAACTATCCGGTCCAGGAGCTTTATTATTCTTCATCTGTGAAATCGCCTCAAACACCTCTTTCTCCGAGAACGGGGCGGATAAGATCTCATTCTCATCCGCCGCAAGTTGAGGAATATCCTCAACCCGAGACTCATCTAAGGACACAAAACTCTCCTCAGGAACCCCAAAAAGCTGCTTATAATAGTTCGTGATATATAATTTTAGGTTCTCCTGCCCTAAAATCGTCCCCTCATCCTGCTCTAGCTGAAAGATTCTTTTCTTGCGGTGCTTGCCATTGGCTATCAAATGAAAGAATTGCGTGTTATCATCTCCTTGGACCACTTGTCGCACCTTAGCTCGAAGTGCCCACTTCAATTCTTCTTCACGTAACAATTCTTTCAGTCTCAATTCCGCACTCACTTTAGCATCTAGTTCGCTAGAGTCTAAAATGGAGGACTCAGCCTTCACATCTAATGCATCTATAAGGTGAAGGAGTCTTTGTTGGAAATATGCCCTAGAGGCAATAATAAATTGGTTATTATTATATTTCCTTGTTCATGATAATCGTTTATTATCCATGCTATAATTGTATTGATTGGAAACTCAAATACATGTGTGGGTACATAGACAACACTGTGTCCCTAGTAAGCCTCTAGTTGACTAGCTCGTTGATCAAAGATGGTTAAGGTTTCCTAGCCATTGACATGAGATGTCATTTGATAACGGGATCACATCATTAGGAGAATGATGTGATGGACAAGACCCAAACTGTAAACGTAGCATTTGATCGTGTCAGTTTATTGCTATTGTTTTCTGCATGTCAAGTATCTGTTCCTTTGACCATGAGATCATGCAACTCACTGCCACCGGAGGAATACCTTGTGTGTATCAAACGTCGCAACGTAACTGGGTGACTATAAAGGTGCTCTACAGGTATCTCCGAGGGTGTCTGTTGGGTTGGCATGGATCAAGACTGGGATTTGTTACTCCGTATGACGGAGAGGTATCTCAGGGCCCACTCGGTAATACAACATCACAATGAGCCTTGCAAGCAATGTGACTAAAGTGTTAGCCACGAGATCTTGTATTACGGAACGAGTAAAGAGACTTGCCGGTAACGAGATTGAACTGGGTATAGTGATACCGACGATCGAATCTCGGGCAAGTAACATACCGAAGAACAAAGGGAACAGCATACGGGATTAACTGAATCCTTGACATAGAGGTTCGACCGATAAAAGATCTTCGTAGAATATGTAGGAGCCAATATGGGCATCCAGGTCCCGCTATTGGTTATTGGCCGTAGAGGTGTCTCGGTCATGTCTACATAGTTCTCGAACCCGCAGGGTCTACACACTTAACGTTTGGTGACGATTAGTATAATTGAGTTATTATGTTGGTGACCGAAAGTTGTTCGGAGTCCCGGATAAGATCCCGGACATGACGAGGATCTCCGGAATAGTCTGGAGGTAAAGATTGATATATGTGATAATAGTGTTTTGATCTCCGGAAGGGTTCCGGAGTTCACCGGAAGGGGTTCCGGATGTTTACCGAAGTGTTCGGGTGCAGCAACACTTTATATGGGCCAAAGGGATAAAGCCCACGAGGTATTGGAAAGTGCAAAAGTAGTTTTGCTGCCGCGTAAGCGGTACTACCGCTTGGTGAAGCGGTACTACCGCCCGAGCGGTACTACCGCTTGTGTGAAGCGGTACTACCGCCCAAGCGGTACTACCGCTTGTGAGCGGTACTACCGCTTGTGCGCGGCTGTGCACGATTCGGCAGGGATCCGAGTTGGACTCTTTTCCTGCGGGCCAAACCGACCTTGTACGGGCAAAACCGACCTGGAGGAGGCTTTTACTCCAAGTTTAGACCCCAAGGCTCAACATATAAATAGAGGGGCAGTGCTAGCACACGGGATACATCAAGATTTCCCCAAGCCGTGTGCGGCAACCCTAACCCTCTAGTTCCTCCGTCATAATCTCCGTAGTGCTTGGCGAAGCCCTGCAGAGATTGTTCCTCACCACCATCACCACGCCGTCGTGCTGCTGGAACTCAACCACTACTTCACCATCGCTCGCTGGATCGAGGAGGTGAAGGCGTCATCAAGCCGTACGTGTGTTGAACGCGGAGGTGCCGTCCGTTCGGCGCTAGATCGGAAGGATCGTGATTGGATCGCGGGACGCTCGGCGATTTGGATCGCGAAGACGTTCGACTACATCAACCGCGTTTATTAACGCTTCCGCTTAGCGATCTACAAGGGTATGTAGATTCACTCCCCCTCTCGTAGATGCTCATCACCATGGATAGATGTTGCGTGTGCGTAGGAATTTTTTTGTTTCCCATGCAACGTTCCCCACCAGTGGCATCTGAGCTAGGTCTATGCGTAGATGAGATCTCGAGTAGAACACAAACGAGTTGTGGGCGTGGGTGTATGCATATTGCTTGCCGTTACTAGTTGATATTTGATTCGGCGGTACTGTGAGATGAAGCGGCCCGGACCGACATTACGCGTACACTTACGCGAGACAGGTTCCTTCAACTAACATGTAACTTCCTTGCATAAAGATGGCTAGCGGGTGTCTGTCTCTCTCACTTTAGTTGAATCGATTTCAATGAAGAGGGTTCTTTTAGAAGATCAAAAAGCAATCACTACACCACGTTGTGGTTTTGCGTAGGTAAGAACGGTTCTTGCAAACCCGTAGCAGCCACGTAAAATTTGCAACAACAATTAGAGGACGTCTAACTTGTTTTTGCAGGGTATGTTGTGATGTGATATGGCCAATTACATGATGAGATATATGTGATGTATGAGATGATCATGTGATGTATAGAATATCACGACTTGCATGTCGATGAGTACGGCAACTGGCAGGAGCCATAGAGTTGTCTTTAATTATTGTATGACCTGCGTGTCAATCATTAAGCGCTATGTAATGCTTTACTTTATCGCTAAACGTTAGCTATAGTCGTGGAAGCAACAGTCGGCGCGACAACCTTATGGCAACACGTTGATGGAGATCAAGATGATGGAGATCATGGTGTCATGCCGGTGACGATGGAGATCATGCCGGTGCTTTGGAGATGGAGATCAAAAGCACAAGTTCATGGCCATATCATGTCACTTATGATTTGCATGTGATGTTAATCCTTTTATGCATCTTATTTTGCTTAGGACGACGGTAGCATTATAAGGTGATCCCTCACTTAAATTTCAAGATAAATTGTGTTCTCCCCAAGTGTGCACCGTTGCGAAAGTTCGTCGTTTCGAGACACGCCGTGATGATCGGGTGTGATAGACTCTACGTTCGCATACAACGGGTGCAAGCCATGTTGCACGTGCAGAACACTCGGGTTAAACTTGACGAGCCTAGCATGTACAGACATGGCCTCGGAACACAAGAGACCGAAAGGTCGAACATGAGTCATATAGTAGATATGATCAACATGAAGATGTTCACCATTGAAACCACCTCAACTCACGTGATGATCGGACTTGAGTTGGTGGATTTGGATCATGTTACACTCGAATGACCGGAGGGATGTCAATTTGAGTGGGAGTTTTTTAAGTAATATGATTAACTAAACTCATTATCTAGAACAATAGTCTAAGTTGTCTTTGCAATATTTATGTTGTAGATCATGGCTCGCGCAGTAGCACCCCTGAATTTTAATGCGTTCCTAGAGAAAGCTAAGTTGAAAGATGATGGAAGTAACTTTGTGGACTGGGCCCGTAATCTAAGGATTATCCTTACGGCTTCCCAGAAGGCTTATGTCCTTGATGCACCGCTTGGTGATCCACCCGCTCCAGTTGAGTCTCTAGACGTTGTGAACGCCTGGCAGGCTCGTTCTGATGAATACTCAATAGTTCAATGTGCAATGTTGTATGGCTTAGAACCGGGACTTGAAAGACGTTTTGAACGTCATGGAGCATATGAGATGTTCCAGGAGTTGAAGTTTATCTTTCAGAAGAATGCCCGGATCGAGAGATATGAGATCTCCGATAAGTTCTATGCTTGCAAGATGGAGGAGAACGGGTCTATCAGTGATCACGTGCTCAGAATGTCTGGGTACTCCACCCGTCTGGCTGAGTTAGGGATGCCCCTTCCGCCAGAGGCTATCACTGACAGAGTTCTTCAATCATTGCCACCTAGCTACAAGAGCTTCGTGTTGAACTATAACATGCACGGGATGAACAAGTCAGTCGCCGAGCTGTTTGCGATGCTGAAAGCCGCTGAGTCTGAAATTCAGAAGGAGCATCAAGTGTTGATGGTCAATAAAACCACTAGTTTCAAGAAAAATGGCAAGGGTAAGAAGGGTAACTCCAAGAAGAGTGGCAAAGCAGTTGCTCCTCTCGTGAAGAAACCCAAGGCTGGACCCAAACCAGAAACTGTGTGTTTTCATTGCAAGGGAACTGGACACTGGAAGCGGAACTGCCCCAAGTATTTGGCTGACAAGAAGGCGGCCAACAACAAACAAGGTATATATGATATACATGTTATTGATGTGTACCTTACCAACTCTCGTTGTAGTGCCTGGGTATTTGATACCGGTGCGGTTGCTCATATTTGCAACTCAAAACAGGAACTGCGGAATAGACGGAGGCTGGCAAAGGACGAAGTGACGATGCGCGTGGGAAATGGTTCCAAGGTTGATGTGATCGCCGTCGGCACGCTCGCTCTTCGATTTCCGTCGGGATTAGTGATGAACCTAAATAAGTGTTATTTGGTGCCTGCGTTAAGCATGAACATTATATCTGGATCTTGTTTATTGCGAGACGGTTACTCATTTAAATCAGAGAATAATGGTTGTTCTATTTATATGAGTAATATCTTTTATGGTCATGCACCCAATGTGAGGGGTTTATTCTTATTGAATCTCGATAGTAATGATACACATGTTCATAACATTAATGCCAAAAGATGTAGAATTGATAATGATAATACCACTTTCTTGTGGCACTGCCGTTTAGGTCATATTGGCGTTAAACGCATGAGGAAGCTCCATGCTGATGGACTTTTGGAGTCACTTGATTTTGAATCACTTGACACATGTGAGCCATGCCTCATGGGCAAGATGACTAAAACGCCGTTCTCTGGTACAATGGAACGGGCAAGTGACTTATTGGAAATCATGCATACTGATGTGTGTGGTCCGATGAGTATTGAGGCGCGCGGTGGTTATCGTTATTTTCTCACCTTCACTGATGACTTAAGTAGATATGGGTATATTTACTTAATAAAACACAAGTCTGAAACATTTGAAAAGTTCAAACAATTTCAGAGTGAAGTTGAGAATCATCGTAACAAGAAGATTAAATTCCTGCGATCTGATCGAGGAGGAGAATATCTGAGTTATGAGTTTGGCAGTCACTTAAGACACTGTGGAATTGTTTCACAATTGACACCGCCTGGAACACCACAGCGTAATGGTGTGTCCGAACGTCGTAATCGAACCTTATTGGATATGGTGCGATCTATGATGTCTCTTGCCGATTTGCCACTATCGTTTTGGGGTTATGCATTAGAGACAGCTGCATTCACTTTAAATAGGGCACCATCGAAATCCGTTGAGACGACGCCATATGAACTTTGGTTTGGCAAGAAGCCAAAGCTGTCGTTTCTTAAAGTTTGGGGATGTGATGCTTATGTCAAAAAGCTTCAGCCTGAAAAGCTGGAACCCAAAGCGGAGAAATGCGTCTTCATAGGATACCCAAAAGAGACAGTTGGGTATACCTTCTACCTCAGATCCGAAGGCAAAGTGTTTGTCGCTAAAAACGGAACATTTCTTGAGAAAGAGTTTCTCTCGAAAGAATTGAGTGGGAGGAAGATAGAACTTGATGAGGTTGTTGAACCTTTACTTCAACCTGAGAGTAGCGCAGCGCAGAAAGTTGTTTCTGTGGAGCCTACATTAGCTGAAGAGGAAGTTAATGATGATGATCATGAAGCTTTGGATCAAGTTTCTATCGAACCTCGTAGGTCGACAAGGACGCGTACTGCTCCCGAGTGGTACGACAACCCTGTCTTAGAGGTCATGTTGTTAGACAACGATGAACCTACGAGCTATGGAGAAGCGATGATGGGCCCGGATTCCGAGAAGTGGTTAGAGGCCATGAAATCCGAGATGGGATCCATGTATGAAAACAAAGTATGGACTTTGGAAGTATTACCTGAAGGGCGTAAAGCCATTCAGAACAAATGGATCTTTAAGAGGAAGACGGACGCGGACGGTAATGTCACCGTCTATAAAGCTCGACTTGTGGCAAAGGGTTTTTCACAAGTTCAAGGAGTTGACTACGATGAGACCTTCTCACCCGTAGCGATGCTTAAGTCCGTCAGAATCATGTTAGCAATAGCTGCCTTTTTCGATTATGAAATTTGGCAGATGGATGTCAAAACAGCGTTCCTTAACGGTTTCCTTAAGGAAGAGTTGTATATGATGCAACCAGAAGGTTTTGTCGATCCAGAGAATGCTGACAAAGTTTGCAAACTCCAGCGATCCATTTATGGACTGGTGCAAGCATCTCGGAGTTGGAATCTTCGTTTTGATGAGGTGATCAAAGCGTTCGAGTTTATACAAGTTTACGGAGAAGCTTGTATTTACAAGAAAGTGAGTGGGAGCTCTATAGCGTTTCTAATGTTATATGTGGATGACATATTGCTGATTGGAAACAATATAGAAATGCTGGAAAGCGTAAAGGAATATTTGAACAAGAGTTTTTCAATGAAGGACCTAGGAGAAGCTGCTTTCATATTAGGCATCAAGATCTATAGAGATAGATCGAGACGCTTAATAGGACTTTCACAAAGCACATACCTTGATAAAGTTTTGAAGAAGTTCAAAATGGATCAGTCCAAGAAGGGGTTCTTGCCTGTATTGCAAGGTGTGAAGTTGAGTAAGACTCAATGCCCAGTGACTGCAGGAGATAGAGAAAAGATGAGTGTCATCCCCTATGCTTCAGCCATAGGCTCTATCATGTATGCAATGCTGTGCACAAGACCCGATGTCAGCCTTGCCATAAGTATGGTCGGAAGGTTTCAAAGTGATCCAGGAATGGAACACTGGACGGCGGTCAAGAATATCCTGAAGTACCTGAAAAGGACTAAGGATATGTTTCTCGTTTATGGAGGTGATCAAGAGCTCGTCGTAAAGGGTTACGTCGATGCAAGCTTTGACACTGATCCGGATGACTCTAAGTCTCAAACCGGATACGTGTTTATTCTTAATGGGGGTGCGGTTAGCTGGTGTAGTTCCAAGCAAAGCGTGGTAGCTGATTCTACATGCGAAGCGGAGTACATCGCAGCCTCGGAGGCGGCGAAGGAAGGTGTGTGGATGAAGGAGTTCATGACAGATCTTGGAGTAGTGCCTAGTGCACTTAACCCAATGACTCTGTTTTGTGATAATACTGGTGCCATTGCTCTAGCCAAGGAACCAAGATTTCACAAGAGGACCAGACACATAAAGCGACGTTTCAATTCCATCCGCGATTACATCAAGGAGGACGACAAAAATATTTGCAAAGTACACACGGATCTAAATGTTGCAGATCCGATGACTAAACCTCTTCCAAGGGCTAAACATGAACAACACCAGAACTGCATGGGTGTTCGATTCATTACAATGTAAATCACATAGTGATGTGAACTAGATTATTGACTCTAGTGCAAGTGGGAGACTGTTGGAAATATGCCCTAGAGGCAATAATAAATTGGTTATTATTATATTTCCTTGTTCATGATAATCGTTTATTATCCATGCTATAATTGTATTGATTGGAAACTCAAATACATGTGTGGGTACATAGACAACACTGTGTCCCTAGTAAGCCTCTAGTTGACTAGCTCGTTGATCAAAGATGGTTAAGGTTTCCTAGCCATTGACATGAGATGTCATTTGATAACGGGATCACATCATTAGGAGAATGATGTGATGGACAAGACCCAAACTGTAAACGTAGCATTTGATCGTGTCAGTTTATTGCTATTGTTTTCTGCATGTCAAGTATCTGTTCCTTTGACCATGAGATCATGCAACTCACTGACACCGGAGGAATACCTTGTGTGTATCAAACGTCGCAACGTAACTGGGTGACTATAAAGGTGCTCTACAGGTATCTCCGAGGGTGTCTGTTGGGTTGGCATGGATCAAGACTGGGATTTGTTACTCCGTATGACGGAGAGGTATCTCAGGGCCCACTCGGTAATACAACATCACAATGAGCCTTGCAAGCAATGTGACTAAAGTGTTAGCCACGAGATCTTGTATTACGGAACGAGTAAAGAGACTTGCCGGTAACGAGATTGAACTAGGTATAGTGATACCGACGATCGAATCTCGGGCAAGTAACATACCGAAGAACAAAGGGAACAGCATACGGGATTAACTGAATCCTTGACATAGAGGTTCGACCGATAAAACATCTTCGTAGAATATGTAGGAGCCAATATGGGCATCCAGGTCCCGCTATTGGTTATTGGCCGTAGAGGTGTCTCGGTCATGTCTACATAGTTCTCGAACCCGCAGGGTCTACACACTTAACGTTTGGTGACTATTAGTATAATTGAGTTATTATGTTGGTGACCGAAAGTTGTTCGGAGTCCCGGATAAGATCCCGGACATGACGAGGATCTCCGGAATAGTCTGGAGGTAAAGATTGATATATGTGATAATAGTGTTTTGATCTCCGGAAGGGTTCCGGAGTTCACCGGAAGGGGTTCCGGATGTTTACCGAAGTGTTCGGGTGCAGCAACACTTTATATGGGCCAAAGGGATAAAGCCCACGAGGTATTGGAAAGTGCAAAAGTAGTTTTGCTGCCGCGTAAGCGGTACTACCGCTTGGTGAAGCGGTACTACCGCCCGAGCGGTACTACCGCTTGTGTGAAGCGGTACTACCGCCCAAGCGGTACTACCGCTTGTGAGCGGTACTACCGCTTGTGCGCGGCTGTGCACGATTCGGCAGGGATCCGAGTTGGACTCTTTTCCTGCGGGCCAAACCGACCTTGTACGGGCAAAACCGACCTGGAGGAGGCTTTTACTCCAAGTTTAGACCCCAAGGCTCAACATATAAATAGAGGGGCAGGGCTAGCACACGGGATACATCAAGATTTCCCCAAGCCGTGTGCGGCAACCCTAACCCTCTAGTTCCTCCGTCATAATCTCCGTAGTGCTTGGCGAAGCCCTGCAGAGATTGTTCCTCACCACCATCACCACGCCGTCGTGCTGCTGGAACTCAACCACTACTTCACCATCGCTCGCTGGATCGAGGAGGTGAAGGCGTCATCAAGCCGTACGTGTGTTGAACGCGGAGGTGCCGTCCGTTCGGCGCTAGATCGGAAGGATCGTGATTGGATCGCGGGACGCTCGGCGATTTGGATCGCGAAGACGTTCGACTACATCAACCGCGTTTATTAACGCTTCCGCTTAGCGATCTACAAGGGTATGTAGATTCACTCTCCCTCTCGTAGATGCTCATCACCATGGATAGATCTTGCGTGTGCGTAGGAATTTTTTTGTTTCCCATGCAACGTTCCCCAACAGTCTTTCCTTCTCGGCCTTATACACGCCACTCAAATGCTTGGCCCAACCGCGCTAGAACTTTCGTAAATGCCTAATCTTATTCTGCCATCTTTCTACGTTCGATCTCCCTCCTGAATCTTTTGCCCACTCCCGTGCAACCAGATCCAAAAAACCTTCTCTCTCGAACCATGCTAGTTCAAAGGAAAAGATATTCTTATTCCCCACGTGTGTCGCCTCCCCAGAGTCAACAAGCAGTGGGGTATGGTCTGAGACCGATCGAGACATTGCCTGTACTGTCACCATAGGAAACTTCTGCTCCCAGTCCACACTGGTGAGTACGCGATCCAACTTCTCATATGTTGGATTTGGCAATGAATTGGCCCAAGTGTATTTTCTACCGGAAAGCTCTATCTCCCTGAGATCCAATCTTTCGATAATAGTATTAAACATGAACGACCATCTGCCGTCAAAGTTATCATTGTTCTTTTCGTCTCGCCTTCTGATAATATTGAAATCACCCCCAACCAAAATTGGGAGTCTTTCATCACCGCAAATCCGAACTAGGTCCGCCAAAAAATCTGGTTTTAACTCCGGTTGCGCGGCTCCATACACTGCCACCAGTGCCCATTGGAAACCATCAACCTTAGACCTAACCCGAAATTTAACTGCAAAGTCCCCTAGAACAACGTTGCGAACCTCCAAGGTCTCGCACTTAACCCCAAGTAAAATCCCACCAGATCTTCCTCTTGGGGGTAAGCAATGCCAATCAAAATCGACTCCTCCCGTCAACGTACCAAGAAACTGAGAGGTAAAATTATCCCTACCAGTTTCAGAGAGGGCGATAAAATCTAACTTGTGTTCTATCGATGCATCCGCCAAGAACCTCCGTTTAGCCAAGTCCGTCAGACCTCTGCTATTCCAAAAGATCCCTTTCATTTTTCATCATGAAATTTTTTAGCGGTCCTAATCCTAATACTTCTACGCACAGCAGAATCTGGGTAAATCTTCCGGTTCCACTTGCGCTTGGGCTTATTTTGCACATCAACTCGGTCCATACAACCAAGCTCAGTGGGCTCACAAGCCTAAGGGATGTCATTAGTTGACCCTTCCAGAACCTCTAAACTCTCATCATCCTCAGACAATTCAGGAGAGGGTCCAAGGTCTTCACAAAGACTATCTAACACCCTAACACCCAAAGCATCAATTTCTGAATCATTCATAGGTTTAACAGCTGCTAGGTTTCTAAGAATCTCGATAGCTCTCTCTGCCTCAAGATCTAGTAAGTCGTTAACGGATTTAGCGATTTCCTTCCCATTACTACCTAGCGAAACTCCCAACTGGTTTGCATTATTCATAATCTCATCCTCAGAAAAATGCAAAATGGAGTTAGAAGTATTGACTGACATACCTGTAGTGACCTCAATGTCACGAAGCTTGGCTTGCCTCATGGCACGCCCCAGCTGCAGGTCGTCAACGTCAGGGTGAACCTGGAGACGGCTGCTCATCCGTCTGCCCTCAGACCTGGGATCCGGAATCCCTCCGAAGGCAACGATCTCGTCCGTCGAGGGTCCGCTCGGGGTAAGGCCTCCTGCCGTACTCCCAAGCAGCCCCAAATCCACCATACCAGTTGGGCTTTGGCCACCTGCCTTTTGCCCAACTGGAGAAGAAACCGGCACCATCGTGGCCGCGCACGCCGGAGACACCCTCAGAGACGAACACCCGGGCGTAGGCGATCCACGTCGTGTCACACGCGGACTACCAGCAGGGGTCCCGGACGAGGGCGACCCTACTGCGGGCACACACGCCGGAGAGACCCTCAGAGGCGAGACCTCGCGCGCCGGAGCACCCTGCGGAGTCATCCGCGGGCTACACGCAGCAGTCGCCTCGGGATGCTCACCAACGGCCGGAGAGGCCGCCCTCGAGGCCACAACCACACCCACCGAGGGCTCCACGAGAGATGGTGACGAAGAAGAATCTCTCGGGCAGATAGGGCTGGACAGGGCAACCCGCACAGTGTCCCCCTCCACATCCCCGGCAGAAAGTCGTCGAGGCGCGGGATATGAGGCCGGGGTCACCCCCCTCACATTCTCCACGGCCAGAGCAGGAGCAGTAGGTGCGGCCAAAGGAGACAACGGTGGTGGCAGCTCCATCTCCACCGGATCATCAGTGTCAGCCCTGTGCCCCCACAATCGGCTGGGAGCCGACGCCGCCCCGAACGAACCAAAACGGAGATTGTTCATTGGGGTCTTGGGAGGCGCCGCCCCCTTTCCCCCAGAATCACCGGACGGCTGCGTCGGCTGGTCCCTCGACACATCAGCACCGTCCCGAGCCGAGCCATCCGCGCCCATATCGCGCGATCCGTGAGCATCATCCCCCTCCGTCGTATCCATGTCCAAGGTCCCATCAGCCAACTGAAAAAGCTCTGGACTCTCAAACTCGATCTCAAGGTCATACATCAGACCGGCATGGTACCACCTCACCGTATCTGGAACGAGCTCGACATCCAGGACGCTCACAAGTAACCGAGCCACGCCATTTGTGCGTGTGAAGGGCATGTCCACCTTCTCCGTTTTACCTATGAGCGACCCCAGACTCCAAGTGATCCGAGGACTCTGAAGGGGCTTTGGGAGAACCCCCATAAACCGAACCCAGATCTGAGGAAGCGCCTTTCCTTGAGGCACCTTTTGCGTCCAAGGAGCGAATTCCAAGATGCAATTTGTACTTGCCACTTTGCACATACGAAACTTAAGGATCATAGTAAGATCTTCCAAGGATGGAAAATCTACTTTGTAAGTTTGACCCTCAAGCTTAACCAGCACCCACTGAAAATTTCCTGGAGCCAGCTCACTCAGCTGCTGCACAATCTGCGCCTCAGATAGCGTCCCATGAGTCACCTTAACGATACCCGTGAGCGAGGCCTCCGTCACGGGTGTTACTGTCTCAGCCTCAGGTGACTCAAAAAACATGAGATCAGCAGAACAAACACCATACATAGCGACCACAAGCATGGGCCCCATCAGCTCCGGGCACTCCCCGGACTCGTGCTTGGGCTTCTGGCACGTGTCACATAGCTCTGCATTACACTTAGCCACGAAGTGACCCGTCACCCCGCAACGGTAACAAGTCATCTTCTCCTTCTTCCTTGCCCATTTGGCAGCGCAATCGCCGGTGGGCTTGTCAACAGCCTTAGCAGTAGCCGGCGCCTTGGACTTAGCAGCCTCCACCACAGGCGCCTCCACTGAAGCAAGAGCCTGGACTGTCTCCAAAGCCGCAGAACTCGGCTCCACCGAAGCCACCTCCGTCGCCCCCCGGAATACACGTCGGGGTTCACGACAGGCGGCTGGCGAGGGGGAGGCGGTCGCCTACCCCCTCCCCTACCACCACGGTTCCGTCCTCGGTACCGATTATTAGGGCCAGCTGCCCCCTCAACAAAACCGCCCGGAGGACCGTAGAAGCCGTCGCCTGCGACCTCACGGAAATCCGCCGGTGGCCCATAGAAACCATGGTCGAAACCTCCGTCTCCATGCCAAGCATAACCGCGGCCCCCACCCGAAGACGAGGAACCTGTTGGAAATATGCCCTAGAGGCAATAATAAATTGGTTATTATTATATTTCCTTGTTCATGATAATCGTTTATTATCCATGCTGTAATTGTATTGATTGGAAACTCAAATACATGTGTGGGTACATAGACAACACTGTGTCCCTAGTAAGCCTCTAGTTGACTAGCTCGTTGATCAAAAGATGGTTAAGGTTTCCTAGCCATTGACATGAGATGTCATTTGATAACGGGATCACATCATTAGGAGAATGATGTGATGGACAAGACCCAAACTACGAACGTAGCATATGATCGTGTCAGTTTATTGCTATTGTTTTCTGCATGTCAAGTATCTGTTCCTATGACCATGAAATCATGCAACTCGCTGACATCGGAGGAGTACCTTGTGTGTATCAAACGTCGCAACGTAACTGGGCGACTATAAAGGTGCTCTACAGGTATCTCCGAGGGTGTCTGTTGGGTTGGCATGGATCAAGACTGGGATTTGTTACTCCGTATGACGGAGAGGTATCTCAGGGCCCACTCGGTAATACAACATCACATCGAGCCTTGCAAGCAAAGTGACTAAAGAGTTAGCCACAGGATCTTGTATTACGGAACGAGTAAAGAGACTTGCCGATAACGAGATTGAACTAGGTATAGTGATACCGACGATCGAATCTCGGGCAAGTAACATACCGAAGAACAAAGGGAACAGCATACGGGATTAACTGAATCCTTGACATAGAGGTTCGACCGATAAAGATCTTCGTAGAATATGTAGGAGCCAATATGGGCATCCAGGTCCCGCTATTGGTTATTGATCGTAGAAGTGTCTCGGTCATGTCTACATAGTTCTCGAACCCGCAGGGTCTACACACTTAACGTTTGGTGACGATTAGTATAATTGAGTTATTATGTTGGTGACCGAAAGTTGTTCGGAGTCTCGGATAAGATCCCGGACATGACGAGGATCTCCGGAAGAGTCCGGAGGTAAAGATTGATATATGTGATAATAGTGTTTTGATCTCCGGAAGAGTTCCGGAGTTCACCGGAAGGGGTTCCGGATGTTTACCGAAGTATTCGGGTGCAGCAACACTTTATATGGGCCAAAGGGATAAAGCCCACGAGGTATTGGAAAGTGCAAAAAGTAGTTTTGCTGCCGCGTAAGCGGTACTACCGTTTTATGAAGCGGTACTACCGCCCAAGCGGTACTACCGCTTGTGTGAAGCGGTACTACCGCTTGTGCGCGGTACTGCAGGGATCCGAGTTGGACTCTTTTCTTGCGGGCCAAACCGACCTTGTGCGGGCAAAACCGACCTGGAGGAGGCTTTTACTCCAAGTTTAGACCCCAAGGCTCAACATATAAATAGAGGGGCAGGGCTAGCACACGGGATACATCAAGATTTCCCCAAGCCGTGTGCGGCAACCCTAACCCTCTAGTTCCTCCGTCATAATCTCCGTAGCGCTTGGCGAAGCCCTGCAGAGATTGTTCCTCACCACCATCACCATGCCGTCGTGCTGCTGGAACTCAACCACTACTTCATCATCGCTCGCTGGATCGAGGAGGTGAAGGCGTCATCAAGCCGTACGTGTGTTGAACGCGGAGGTGCCGTCCGTTCGGCGCTAGTTCGTGATCGGATCGAGGGACGACTTGCGATTTGGATCGCGGAGACGTTCGACTACATCAACCGCGTTTCTTAAACGCTTCCGCTTAGCGATCTACAAGGGTATGTAGATTCACTCTCCCTCTCGTAGATGCTCATCACCATGGATAGATCTTGTGTGTGCGTAGGAAATTTTTTGTTTCCCATGCAACGTTCCCCAACAGTGGCATCTGAGCTAGGTCTATGCGTAGATGAGATCTCGAGTAGAACACAAACGAGTTGTGGGCGTGGGTGTATACATATTGATTGCCGTTACTAGTTGATATTTGATTCGGCGGTATTGTGAGATGAAGCGGCCCGGACCGACATTACGCGTACACTTACGCGAGACAGGTTCCTTCAACTGACATGTAATTTTGTTGCATAAAGATGGCTAGCGGGTGTCTGTCTCTCTCACTTTAGTTGAATCGATTTCAATGAAGAGGGTTCTTTTAGAAGATCAAAAAGCAATCACTACACCACGTTGTGGTTTTGCGTAGGTAAGAACGGTTCTTGCAAACCCGTAGCAGCCACGTAAAATTTGCAACAACAATTAGAGGACGTCTAACTTGTTTTTGCAGGGTATGTTGTGATGTGATATGGCCAATTACATGATGAGATATATGTGATGTATGAGAAGATCATGTTTTGTATAGAATATCACGACTTGCATGTCGATGAGTACGGCAACTGGCAGGAGCCATAGAGTTGTCTTTAATTATTGTATGACCTGCGTGTCAATCATTAAGCGCTATGTAATGCTTTACTTTATCGCTAAACGTTAGCTATAGTCGTGGAAGCAACAGTTGGCGCGACAACCTCATGGCGACACGTTGATGGAGATCAAGATGATGGAGATCATGGTGTCATGCCGGTGACGATGGAGATCATGCCGGTGCTTTGGAGATAGAGATCAAAAGCACAAGTTCATGGCCATATCATGTCACTTATGATTTGCATGTGATGTTAATCCTTTTATGCATCTTATTTTGCTTAGGATGACGGTAGCATTATAAGGTGATCCCTCACTTAAATTTCAAGATAAAATTGTGTTCTCCCCAAGTGTGCACCGTTGCGAAAGTTCGTCGTTTCGAGACACGCCGTGATGATCGGGTGTGATAGACTCCACGTTCACATACAACGGGTGCAAGCCATGTTGCACACGCGGAACACTCGGGTTAAACTTGACGAGCCTAGCATGTACAGACATGGCCTCGGAACACAAGAGACCGAAAGGTCGAACATGAGTCATATAGTAGATATGATCAACATGAAGATGTTCACCATTGAAACCACCTCAACTCACGTGATGATCGGACTTGAGTTGGTGGATTTGGATCATGTTACACTCGAATGACCGGAGGGATGTCAATTTGAGTGGGAGTTTTTAAGTAATATGATTAACTAAACTCATTATCTTGAACAATAGTCTAAGTTGTCTTTGCTATATTTATGTTGTAGATCATGGCTCGCGCAGTAGCACCCCTGAATTTTAATGCGTTCCTAGAGAAAGCTAAGTTGAAAGATGATGGAAGTAACTTTGTGGACTGGGCCCGTAATCTAAGGATTATCCTTACGGCTTCCCAGAAGGCTTATGTCCTTGATGCACCGCTTGGTGATCCACCCGCTCCAGTTGAGTCTCTAGACGTTGTGAACGCCTGGCAGGCTCGTTCTGATGATTACTCAATAGTTCAATGTGCATTATTGTATGGCTTAGAACCGGGACTTCAAAGACGTTTTGAACGTCATGGAGCATATGAGATGTTCCAGGAGTTGAAGTTTATCTTTCAGAAGAATGCCCGGATCGAGAGATATGAGATCTCCGATAAGTTCTATGCTTGCAAGATGAAGGAGAACGGCACTATCAGTGATCACATACTCAGAATGTCTGGGTACTCCACCCGTCTGGCTGAGTTAGGGATGCCCCTTCCGCCAGAGGCTATCACTGACAGAGTTCTTCAATCATTGCCACCTAGCTACAAGAGCTTCGTGTTGAACTATAACATGCACGGGATGAACAAGTCAGTCGCCGAGCTGTTTGCGATGCTGAAAGCCGCTGAGTCTGAAATTCAGAAGGAGCATCAAGTGTTGATGGTCAATAAAACCACTAGTTTCAAGAAAAATGGCAAGGGTAAGAAGGGTAAATCCAAGAAGGGTGGCAAAGCAGTTGCTACTCCCGTGAAGAAACCCAAGGCTGGACCCAAACCAGAAACTGAGTGCTTTCATTGCAAGGGAACTGGACACTGGAAGCGGAACTGCCCCAAGTATTTGGCTGACAAGAAGGCGGTCAACAACAAACAAGGTATATATGATATACATGTTATTGATATGTTCCTTACCAACCCTCGTTGTAGTGCCTGGGTATTTGATACCGGTGCGGTTGCTCATATTTGCAACTCTAAACAGGAACTGCGGAATAGACGGAGGCTGGCAAAGGACGAAGTGACGATGCGCGTGGGAAATGGTTCCAAGGTTGATGTGATCGCCGTCGGCACGCTCGCTCTTCGATTACCGTCGGGATTAGTGATGAACCTAAATAAGTGTTATTTGGTGCCTGCGTTAAGCATGAACATTATATCTGGATCTTGTTTATTGCGAGACGGTTACTCATTTAAATCAGAGAATAATGGTTGTTCTATTTATATGAGTAATATCTTTTATGGTCATGCACCCAATGTGAGGGGTTTATTCTTATTGAATGTCGATAGTAATGATACACATGTTCATAACATTGATGCCAAAAGATGTAGAATTGATAATGATAATACCACTTTCTTGTGGCACTGCCGTATAGGTCATATTGGCGTAAAACGCATGAAGAAGCTCCATGCTGATGGACTTTTGGAGTCACTTGATTTTGAATCACTTGACACATGTGAGCCATGCCTCATGGGCAAGATGACTAAAATGCCGTTCTCTGGAACAATGGAACGGGCAAGTGACTTATTGGAAATCATACATACTGATGTGTGTGGTCCGATGAGTATTGAGGCGCGCGGTGGTTATCGTTACTTTCTCACCTTCACTGATGACTTAAGTAGATATGGGTATATTTACTTAATGAAACACAAGTCTGAAACATTTGAAAAGTTCAAACAATTTCAGAGTGAAGTTGAGAATCATCGTAACAAGAAGATTAAATTCCTACGATCTGATCGAGGAGGAGAATATCTGAGTTATGAGTTTGGCAGTCACTTAAGACAGTGTGGAATTGTTTCACAATTGACACCGCCTGGAACACCACAGCGTAATGGTGTGCCGAACGTCGTAATCGAACCTTATTGGATATGGTGCGATCTATGATGTCTCTTGCCGATTTGCCACTATCGTTTTGGGGTTATGCATTAGAGACAGCTGCATTCACTTTAAATAGGGCACCTTCGAAATCCGTTGAGACGACGCCATATGAACTTTGGTTTGGCATGAAGCCAAAGCTGTCGTTTCTTAAAGTTTGGGGATGTGATGCTTATGTCAAAAAGCTTCAGCCTGAAAAGCTGGAACCCAAAGCGGAGAAATGCGTCTTCATAGGATACCCAAAAGAGACAGTTGGGTATACCTTCTACCTCAGATCCGAAGGCAAAGTGTTTGTCGCTAAAAACGGAACATTTCTTGAGAAAGAGTTTCTCTCGAAAGAATTGAGTGGGAGGAAGATAGAACTTGATGAGGTTGTTGAACCTTTACTTCAACCTAAGAGTAGCGCAGCGCAGAAAGTTGTTTCTGTGGAGCCTACATTAGCTGAAGAGGAAGTTAATGATGATGATCATGAAGCTTTGGATCAAGTTGCTATCGAACCTCGTAGGTCGACAAGGACGCGTACTGCTCCCGAGTGGTACGGCAACCCTGTCTTAGAGGTCATGTTGTTAGACAACGATGAACCTACGAGCTATGGAGAAGCGATGATGGGCCCAGATTCCGAGAAATGGTTAGAGGCCATGAAGTCCGAGATGGGATCCATGTATGAAAACAATGTATGGACTTTGGAAGTATTACCTGAAGGGCGTAAGGCCATTCAGAACAAATGGATCTTTAAGAGGAAGACGGACGCGGACGGTAATGTCACCGTCTATAAAGCTCAACTTGTGGCAAAGGGTTTTTCACAAGTTCAAGGAGTTGACTACGATGAGACCTTCTCACCCGTAGCGATGCTTAAGTCCGTCAGAATCATGTTAGCAATAGCTGCCTTTTTCGATTATGAAATTTGGCAGATGGATGTCAAAACAGCGTTCCTTAACGGTTTCCTTAAAGAAGAGTTGTATATGATGCAACCAGAAGGTTTTGTCGATCCAGAGAATGCTGACAAAGTTTGCAAACTCCAGCGATCCATTTATGGACTGGTGCAAGCATCTCGGAGTTGGAATCTTCGTTTTGATGAGGTGATCAAAGCGTTCGAGTTTATACAAGTTTACGGAGAAGCTTGTATTTACAAGAAAGTGAGTGGGAGCTCTATAGCGTTTCTAATATTATATGTGGATGACATATTACTGATTGGAAACAATATAGAAATGCTGGAAAGCGTAAAGGAATATTTGAACAAGATTTTTTCAATGAAGGACCTAGGAGAAGCTGCTTTCATATTAGGCATCAAGATCTATAGAGATAGATCGAGACGTTTGATAGGACTTTCACAAAGCACATACCTTGACAAAGTTTTGAAGAAGTTCAAAATGGATCAGTCCAAGAAGGGGTTCTTGCCTGTATTGCAAGGTGTGAAGTTGAGTAAGACTCAATGCCCAGTGACTGCAGAAGATAGAGAAAAGATGAGTGGCATCCCCTATGCTTCGGCCATAGGCTCTATCATGTATGCAATGCTGTGCACAAGACCCGATGTCAGCCTTGCCATAAGTATGGTCGGAAGGTTTCAAAGTGATCCAGGAATGGAACACTGGACGGCGGTCAAGAATATCCTGAAGTACCTGAAAAAGACTAAGGACATGTTTCTCGTTTATGGAGGTGATCAAGAGCTCGTCGTAAAGGGTTACGTCGATGCAAGCTTTGACACTGATCCGGATGACTCTAAGTCGCAAACCGGATACGTATTTATTCTTAATGGGGGTGCGGTTAGCTGGTGCAGTTCCAAGCAAAGCGTGGTAGCAGATTCTACATGCGAAGCGGAGTACATCGCTGCCTCGGAGGCGGCGAAAGAAGCTGTCTGGATGAAGGAGTTCATGACAGATCTTGGAGTAGTGCCTAGTGCGCTTAACCCAATGACTCTGTTTTGTGATAACACTGGTGCCATTGCTCTAGCCAAGGAACCAAGATTTCACAAGAGGACCAGACACATAAAGCGACGCTTCAATTCCATCCGCGATTACATCAAGGAGGACGACATAAATATTTGCAAAGTACACACGGATCTGAATGTTGCAGATCCGATGACTAAACCTCTTCCAAGGGCTAAACATGAACAACACCAGAACTGCATGGGTGTTCGATTCATTACAATGTAAATCACATAGTGATGTGAACTAGATTATTGACTCTAGTGCAAGTGGGAGACTGTTGGAAATATGCCCTAGAGGCAATAATAAATTGGTTATTATTATATTTCCTTGTTCATGATAATCGTTTATTATCCATGCTGTAATTGTATTGATTGGAAACTCAAATACATGTGTGGGTACATAGACAACACTGTGTCCCTAGTAAGCCTCTAGTTGACTAGCTCGTTGATCAAAAGATGGTTAAGGTTTCCTAGCCATTGACATGAGATGTCATTTGATAACGGAATCACATCATTAGGAGAATGATGTGATGGACAAGACCCAAACTACGAACGTAGCATATGATCGTGTCAGTTTATTGCTATTGTTTTCTGCATGTCAAGTATCTGTTCCTATGACCATGAAATCATGCAACTCGCTGACATCGGAGGAGTAACTTGTGTGTATCAAACGTCGCAACGTAACTGGGCGACTATAAAGGTGCTCTACAGGTATCTCCGAGGGTGTCTGTTGGGTTGGCATGGATCAAGACTGGGATTTGTTACTCCGTATGACGGAGAGGTATCTCAGGGCCCACTCGGTAATACAACATCACATCGAGCCTTGCAAGCAAAGTGACTAAAGAGTTAGCCACAGGATCTTGTATTACGGAACGAGTAAAGAGACTTGCCGGTAACGAGATTGAACTAGGTATAGTGATACCGACGATCGAATCTCGGGCAAGTAACATACCGAAGAACAAAGGGAACAGCATACGGGATTAACTGAATCCTTGACATAGAGGTTCGACCGATAAAGATCTTCGTAGAATATGTAGGAGCCAATATGGGCATCCAGGTCCCGCTATTGGTTATTGATCGTAGAAGTGTCTCGGTCATGTCTACATAGTTCTCGAACCCGCAGGGTCTACACACTTAACGTTTGGTGACGATTAGTATAATTGAGTTATTATGTTGGTGACCGAAAGTTGTTCGGAGTCTCGGATAAGATCCCGGACATGACGAGGATCTCCGGAAGAGTCCGGAGGTAAAGATTGATATATGTGATAATAGTGTTTTGATCTCCTGAAGAGTTCCGGAGTTCACCGGAAGGGGTTCCGGATGTTTACCGAAGTATTCGGGTGCAGCAACACTTTATATGGGCCAAAGGGATAAAGCCCACGAGGTATTGGAAAGTGCAAAAAGTAGTTTTGCTACCGCGTAAGCGGTACTACCGTTTTATGAAGCGGTACTACCGCCCAAGCGGTACTACCGCTTGTGTGAAGCGGTACTACCGCTTGTGCGCGGTACTGCAGGGATCCGAGTTGGACTCTTTTCCTGCGGGCCAAACTGACCTTGTGCGGGCAAAAACGACCTGGAGGAGGCTTTTACTCCAAGTTTAGACCCCAAGGCTCAGCATATAAATAGAGGGGCAGGGCTAGCACACGGGATACATCAAGATTTCCCCAAGCCGTGTGCGGCAACCCTAACCCTCTAGTTCCTCCGTCATAATCTCCGTAGCGCTTGGCGAAGCCCTGCAGAGATTGTTCCTCACCACCATCACCACGCCGTCGTGCTGCTGGAACTCAACCACTACTTCATCATCGCTCGCTGGATCGAGGAGGTGAAGGCGTCATCAAGCCGTACGTGTGTTGAACGCGGAGGTGCCGTCCGTTCGGCGCTAATTCGTGATCGGATCGAGGGACGACTTGCGATTTGGATCGCGGAGACGTTCGACTACATCAACCGCGTTTCTTAAACGCTTCCGCTTAGCGATCTACAAGGGTATGTAGATTCACTCTCCCTCTCGTAGATGCTCATCACCATGGATAGATCTTGTGTGTGCGTAGGAAAATTTTTTGTTTCCCATGCAACGTTACCCAACACAGGGGCAGGCGAGATCTGGGCGGCGAGGGCGGGGCGGGACCGGTGGAGACGGCGGCGGCGAGGGTGAAGACGGGCGGCGGCGCAGGAGGAACGGGCGGGGTCGGGGTGGGGAAGAAGGAATGAGAGGAGGAGTGCCGTCTGGTCGAGTGGATAAGGCGGGCCTATGCCGACGGTGTAACCGTCGGCATAGGTATTTTAAATTTTTTGCGGGCCTATGCCGTCGGCATAGGTATTTTCATTTTTTTGAGTTGAAGCTAGATATTGCTGATTGTTCAGATGTTTTGAGTTGAGTAATATACTATTTCACCTGCAAAAAAAAAAATATCATGAGTTTGTATTTAACATGCATTCATCTAATGTTTCAATATTTTTTTTCTATCTAGATTGCATCATTGTGTTCCATAGTGTTTTATCATGTTGCGTGAAAAGGGGAAAAGTTCTCATATTACGGCAAAAAGGTTAATTGTGGTTCTTCATGTTCAAGAGCATATCTAAATGTTTTGTTCTGTGTCATTCGCTTAAAACATAATATTATGAGTTTGTATTAAAATTCATTCTTATCAAGTTTATTAGTTTTTTTCGTGTTCTAGAGTGCATCATCATGTTTCATAAAGTTTCACCACGATTTAGAATTTGAATTATAAACTTTTCAAAATATATTCAAGAGTGATCTTGTTTCAAAGTTCTTATCTTAAGGAACACAAATATTCAAACCATTTTTAAACTAGAATCTCAGTTCAAGAGGGGGGGCACTTCCGTCCGTGGAGGGGGGGCACACCCCGGGACCCCAAGACGGGCGTCTACGCATGCCACGTCACTTTCACGCATGCAAGAGGGCCCGGTGCGGTGTTTCTGTGGCATTGCTACCCCCGGAAGCCCCACCGACCGGACTAACCCTAGCCCCGTTGAACACGAGATCTAGCCCTTTGGCCCCAAGACGGGCGTCTACGCATGCCACGTCACTTTCACGCATGCAAGAGGGCCCGGTGCGGTGTTTCTGTGGCATTGCTACCCCCGGAAGCCCCACCGACCGGACTAACCCTAGCCCCGTTGAACACGAGATCTAGCCCTTTGACTTTCACCGCACGGGCTTTGACCAGTTGACTCTTCCACCTGGTTGCGATAGGCCAGCCCATAGGAACAACCCCGAACACGGTCTGGACCCAACCAACCACTAGATTCCCTCCGGTTCTACCCGACGCGCACGATTCCCCCCTCCTCCAGGTGACGGCGTCACTTCCGTCCGTGGAGGGGGGGCACACCCCGGGGCCCCAAGTAGGGCGTCTACGCATGCCACGTCACTTTCACGCATGCAAGAGGGCCCGGTGCGGTGTTTCTGTGGCATTGCTACCCCCGGAAGCCACCGACCGGACTAACCCTAGCCCCGTTGAACACGAGATCTAGCCCTTTGACTTTCGCCGGACGGGCTTTGACCAGTTGACTCTTCCACCTGGTTGCGATAGGTCAGCCCATAGGAAGACAACCCCGAACACGGTCTGGACCCAACCAACCATTAGATTCCCTCCGGTTCTACCCGACGGGCACGATTCCCCCCTCAAGTTGAAAAACACTACAAATGAACTCTAAAAATGTTGAAATTTGGCATGGTTTCATCATTTCACCCACATAGCATGTGCTAAAAAGTTGAGACGGTTACGGCAAAAACTGCATGCACTTCATGTACAAAATGGACAATCTATTTCGAAGTATCAGGGTTTCAGACGAAAACTCGTCTATTACGAAGGCATTTCAATTTTTTAAACTTATTTCAAACTCCAGACTTTTTGTGTGTTCAGTATGCACCATTCGAAGCAACGTCATCAATTTTCAACCCTTTCTGACTTTATTTGCTATTTTTCATGCATTTACTCACTATATAAGCAAAACAGTACTGTTTTAATTAAAATCCTAATTTAAATTATTCTAAAAATAACCAAATAAATCTTATTGTGACAATAATCTAACATGTGACTAGGAGCAAAAAGAATTAAATTAAAAGCTATTTTTAAACTCAAGTTATTCACAATCTAGGGTTTGAAGCAAATTTGAAAATAATTCATATTTAAACCATTCAAATTTGAAAAATAATGGCACAAATAGAAACTAGACAAAATTTTGAATCTAATGCAAAAAGAATCACTCAAAAACATCAAATATCCTAAAAGATATAAGCAATTTGAAACATCAAATAAAAAAAAATGTAACCGTCGGCGTAGTCAGAATGGATCTACGCCGACGGTTACACCGTCGGCATAGATATGGACCCGGTCGGCAGCTCCCTCGGATCGATGACGCGGCACCGCCGCGGATCGATGACGTGGCAAGTGAGCCTATGCCGACGGTGTCCGTCAGGACCGTCGGCGTAGCTTTGACGGCGTCAAACGGACGTCACCCGTCGAGTGGCCGGTCCCACATATATGCCGACGGTGTTTGTACGCCGACGGTGGCCGTCGGCATAGGTTCTCTTACGCCGACGGTGTTTGTACGCCGACGGTGGCCGTCGGCATAGGTTTGTCTACGCCGACGGTGTTTCGGACGCCGACGGCTAGACGCCGGTGGTCGGCGTAGGGTTATATACGCCGACGGCCACCGTCGGCGTAGATTAAGCCGTCGGCGTCGGCCCCGATTCTGGTAGTGAATATACTTCCTGTGTGTGGGGGGTGGGTGGGTCTGAACCTTAAGCTGGTTCAACACTATATATCTTCCGCCGTTTCAGGGCCTTCTTTCTAAAAAAGAATCTCAAGGGAAACCAATGGCAAAGGTCATGGGACCTAGTTCCACCTAAACATAACTAAACTGGAATAAGGTTCAGGTTAAATACTT
Organism: Elymus sibiricus; assembly: GCA_039707655.1. Lineage (NCBI taxonomy): Eukaryota > Viridiplantae > Streptophyta > Magnoliopsida > Poales > Poaceae > Elymus > Elymus sibiricus. Next base: position 9,301,293 of record CM077674.1, on the reverse strand, counting down.
TTAGAAAGTTCCATGTTCGATGTAAGATTATAGTTCAGTGTTCACGTCAGACAAAATAAAAGAACACAAATAGTCTTTTCTATTCATATTTTTCTAGTTTGTGAAGTTATGCCACAGTTTTTGTTCAGGTGTCACTTAGCTCTGCAATCTTGATATGTATCAAAACCAAGCCTCTTTTTTATCTCGAGAAGACAAATAAAAGCAGGACATGTAACAGACATAATAAAAGCATGGAACGAAACATGGTACAACGAATATATGGGGCATAATTTCCGGCAAAGAAAAATGGAGCAACAGAAGGCTCAAGTTGATCTGTACAACATCTCAAAAAAGAAAGAATGATTAAGGGCTCATTGAGCAAGTAGTCGTAAAGCCCACATCATTTCTTGTGTACTTCTTCTGAAGTCTGCGGGAATTTCTCTGAAGAAAGGAAGGAGAGAGGACTGTGAGCTAGCATCCTCCCATTCTAAACTTTCCCACCATTTTTGCTTGGCATATATTAGCGCTAACCTCTCGGCACCTGCTAAGTTCCGTGGCAGCTTCATTTGCATGGGGCAACCATAAACGAGCAAGCCCATCAACGATGGGAAGGTGATTCTACCATCACAGATGCTATGCATGTTCTTTAGATTGCATAACGCAATGAACCTGAGTCGAGGGAAGGAACTTGTGGCAGGCAACATAGCTTCTTCATCGTTAGCCACCAACTCAACTATCGAGTTACAGTCACCCAAATATACTTTTTCGAGGCAAGGTAGCCATGTGATCCATGTGACTGACGTCAGATTGTTGCAATGTGAAATGGCTATATTACTGAGGCCTGAAAGGCAAGTGTTGCCCCCGCAAAAAAAAAAAAAAAAACAAAGAAAGGCAAGTGTTGGATCTTGTACCTTTGAACTCAACCCTCTAAAGTGCTAGCAGACTGGGGCTGACCAGTCGCAGAAACGCTAAGTCATTGTGCAACGCCTTTCGTCTAGCGCCTGTCAGTCAGGCGCTGCACAGTGTAGTGTGGCGCCTAACTGTCGGGCCATTGCTGACCTCCTGCGTCCACATGACCACCGTGATGCTGGATATGCAGAAAAGTTTAAAGGGAAAAATAAATGCATTTTTAATCTCCATGTCCCTAAATTACTGTTAGTAAAAGTCATATGTATCGTTTTGGATATTAATTGTACTCGGAGCTATGTTATTTACATATGTATGAAATAAGTGCACAAGCATGATGTTCTGCAATAATAATAGCACACCTTTCCGATTTCGAGAGTGGATTTTCTACTCTCGGGTGTACTACACTCGAGTTTGCAAAAAATTGGAAAAACGTGATAATACAAAGTCAACAAAATCTGAAAATTTGAGACATCAAACTTTATCAAATATTCGAGCTTCTTGCAAAATTTCAGCCAAAAACAACATCTGAGGAGCTCTTACAAAAAAAAATCAAAAAATGTCAGATTTTTTGGATTCTGTTTTATCACGTTTTTTCAAACTTTTGGAAACTTGGGTGTACCACACCCGAGAGTAGTCACACCTTTCGGATTTCAGAAGTCCAAGCAGTGTAATTGATTTCCCATTTCTTAAAACTGTAGACATGCAGGCAACACTAGTTCATGCTTCAGGTAAACCTATTGACAAGAATTCAGACTGCACCTCAAACAATAGTCCAGCAACAGCAAGCGGACATGCTTGACAGTATGCGATCGGGAAGGAGGACAGCATATATTCGGACGACATCACCGAAATAATCCGAAGCTAGAAGAGCATTAGTAGTACTATTCGGATACGACAGGCAACAGTAGGAACACATGATGTTAAACTCTAAAAGATCAATTAAAAATACCTCTGCACAACAAAGCATTGGTCTGTTATCACTGCTATTCCATTTGCGACAGTATCAAAAAAAATGTGATGTAAAATCCTAGTGTTGTGCAATAGCATCGTAGCAACAGCAGCTTTGAGGAATCACATCCTCAATCCAGTAAGGTAGCACCATTAACGAATTTTTGTCTTGAAACAAATCATCTGTCAGTCAGGATGTTTGTTAACAAACTATATTTAATCTGTCCATGTGTAGAGAAGGATAAACATGGTGGGCAACAGGGCGAGTTATATTTTGTTAAGAGGATGTTTGAACTATCGTTTCGGTTAGCATTTGTTTGTTAGTGCAGCCATTTTTGTTGGAAAAAATATCAGATAAATGTAGTGCATAAAAAGGTCAAAAATCCTGGGATTGTGCAATAGAAACATAGCAATGGCTGTTGTCAGCCGTTGAAAAGATTCAGTGAAATCGCATGGTCAATGAAGTAGGCTGGCAACAAGGAGAAAGTAGTGCATTTTTACAGTCCAAGAACATTGTGTACCAAATGCATTCATTCAATTAGTGTAGCAAATCCAGCTCAATCATGAAGAGGGGCAGGGCCTCATGCAAGAGGCAGAGGCCTACCTAGTATAGTATGGTTTCCTTCCCTGATTGATTTTAGGGGCCAATAGGGAGGAGAGAGGAAGCCGCCGTGGCCATTGGAGGCCGGCGACTGAGACAGAGGAAGAAGTGATGTGGTGAGGTCCCTTTCGGGGATGACATTTTTTTACTCCTGTTGGGCTAGCTCACGGATCCCGTCTAATTATGTTTTGGGGCTGAGAGCCTCGCATGCAGTGTAATAAACTCTGCAGATTACATGATCTGGCACACTGAAATCTAACCCATAATTTCTCACAAATCCAAATCCATTGAGTTGTGACTGAGTTCCATGAGTGAATGGATCCCCCGCTCAAGAAATCATTTGCTAAACCCGCGACTCCATAAACTGATCAGCCTCCAAGAACTAACGGTGGTGGCATACTTACTGGATATTGTTATCATGGAATTCATCTGATCGATGGCTACAAAGTTGATTGAAGAAAAGCACTGTCCCCATGTCTTGGTACTACGCATACATTTTTATCATCTCTAAAAAAAAAGGCCCCCACGTCGCCTTCGATGGGTGATATGGGCCGCAGCCCCCACATCTCCGGCAACTAGGAGTCCCATCCCGGGTCCTTCCTCCTGGCACCGCCGGCCAGATCTACTGGGCAAAGCCCCGTGCAGTGCGCGGCGAAGGGGCTGGCATCTTCTCTGCGCTGTGTTCTGTGGCGCTGCCCAGGACCTTCCCGAGCTCGGCGCCACAGCCGGCTGTCCTCCCTGCGCCTCGCGCCACCGGATGGTTGTGGAGGTGAAAGCGTAGGTCTTACCTGAGTTGGTTGTACCTGACAATGACGACGTTTTTTCTTTTTCGTTGGTACCTTGTTCAAGGCATTGCTCGGATATTCTCATACTGATTCTTCAGGGTGAAAACCTAGATTCTGGCCTTGATGGTTGGATCCAGTGATGCCGACTGCATTAGTGTCGCTCCCTTCCTGAAGGTGTTGCCGTTGAAGAACTTCATTGTCTGTGTGGAGTCATGAGATGGTTGGTGGACATACGGTTATTGCTATAGTTTGACAATCGCAGATCTGATCGCTTTAGACTTTTTTGTTTTTTCCTCACCTACGCGTAGTTTCGGTCTTATAAGACTTTGCTAGTTGTCGGTGTCTTTTGTGTGTTGGCCGGGTGTGTGCTCATAGTGTTTGTATCCTCTTGATGCTTCATTTTGAGTTAATAAAATCCACCCTTTATCAAAAAAAAATGTTTGGTGTGGTAACCGTGATTGTTACCGTTGGGCTGAAGGACTAACCCCCCCTCCCCCTTCGCGCCGCTCTCACGGATGACTCGTCGGTGATAATTGGAGAATAATAATTGTTGTATCTGTTGTATTGATTGGGGCCTCGAAGGGCTGTTTATATAGATTACAAAACTTGGACTCCAAGACTAATAGAGATAGATTACAATTCAAACTACCAAAACTAAACCTGCCGAATATACTCTAATATCCCCCCGCGGTGTCAACGTCGGGAGAAACGATGTTGAGACTGGAGTGTAATCCGAAAGCGCGAACTGCCAGGTTGCCGAACTTGCCGGGGACGGGCTTGCCGGACTTGCCGGACTTGCCGGGCTTGCCGGGCTTGCCGGACTTGCCGGGGACGGGCTTGCCGGACTTGCCGGGTTGTCCAGACTTGCCGGGGACGGGCTTGCCGGACTTGCCGGGTTGTCCAGACTTGCCGGGGACGGGCTTGCCGGACTTGTCGGTGATGGACTTGCCGGGGTGATAGCCCTTGATGCCGATGTCGATGTAGCCGAGGTGTGGGCGCTGTAGTCGTGGTCGATTATGCCGTTGGTGATGAAGTCACCATTGATGAAGTCGTTGGTGTTGATGTTGTGGTCGATGTCGTCGAGTTTGCCGGAGTTGTGGAGGTTGTCGAGGTAGTAGAGGTAGTCGAGGTAGGCGGCACACCTTGCCGAGCTTGCCAGATCCGGGAGCATGTCGGAGATGAAGGCACGCGTCGGTGTTGCCAATACCGGACGTGCGAAGACAGGGACCATAACGAACCATGCGAGCCAGAGTCGGATGGAGGAGCAGAGAAATTTTCCGTGAACGGTCGGTTTGTGGCTTACTGGTGCCGAAGTTGTCCGCTGTTGACGCCGGAGTAGACGAAAAAGTTAGGAAAAAAAAAGAAAAATAGACTGCGACTCTGGGGGCGAGGTTGTAGTGGACGAAGACGAAGAGGTTGTGGTTGATGGCGATTGAGCTGTAGAGGTAGGAGATTTCGGGAATTAAACCCGTTGGCGTTGACGAAGACCATGATTGGTGGTGATGGCGACGATGCGGTACGTGCAGCGACGTTGTTGGTGTAGATGGTTGTCGGCGATGATGACCACGGTTGTTGATGGTGCAGCCCTGTGTTGACGGCGAGATCCGAGCAGAGGTGCGCGAGGACGACATGCGGCGGTGGGCGACGCAATCTGATCTATGATCAGCGAAAGAAGAAAAAACGCCGGTCAAGGGGCCGGCGAGAAAATTTTGACGACGCGAGATCTAATCTACTATTTGCGCGGCCCCCGGCGGAGATCGATCTCCCCGGGGGCGGCGCGGCGCGGAAGTTGTGTGGTCGGCTAGGTGCGGAAAACCTAGGCCTCTGATACCATGATAATTGGAGAATAATAACTGTTGTATCTGTTGTATTGATTGGGGCCTCGAAGGGCTGTTTATATAGATTACAAAACTTGGACTCCAAGACTAATAGAGATAGATTACAATTCAAACTACCAAAACTAAACCTGCCGAATATACTCTAATAGTCGGAAACCCTACGCCGCTGCCCCTCACAAATCCCGTGCGACGGCGGAGTAACTCACGGCGATTTGATGGCATGTGGTGGTGGCGTCGTAGTGCATGGTGTTTGTCGTGTGAGGGGGGTGCAGTTGGACTCGTCCGGCATTCTTCGCCATGCGCCCATATCTGAGTCTCGGCAGCTGGGCTTGCGAGATGTGGCGCCCTCATTAGCGAAGTGGGGTTCGGCACGCTCACGGATCTGCATGCTAGGGATGGGCTCTTCGGGTGTGGGCCTTCTCGCTAGCGCCGTAGTGGCGCACATGGCGAGTTGCGGCATTGAAGTGTCGACTTAGGGGTGTGGCGACCTGGTGGGTTAGTTGCAGAGCGCACGACTGTTGCTGGCCTTGGTGCTCAGCGACCATGGTTTTGGGGTTCCTTGCCCATTGCTACCCACATTTGACGGGCATAGCGGCTAAGGTCAGCAGGGCTCGTGGTGATTGCTGCTTCGCCGCGTGGTGGTGGCACGCTGCTGGGTGCTTGGCTGCGTGCGACAGGTGGGGTGATTGGTACTGGTGCTTTCGGTCCCCGCTTTAAGACGGTGCCGGACCTTCTTTGCATGGTGGTTGGTCAACTACAACGATGACTTGCCACATCGGGTCTAAACTTCAATGTGTGGTCAATGTCCTGCCTATGGGAATCTACCCAAGCTCCGGGTGAGAAACCTGCATCAGCCATGTTGATGACAGTGTCAATGGCATCTGTGGACGTCGTCCCTCGCCGAGGTCTCATCATGGAGCCTATTCCTCTCACAGTGTATGTTTTGTGGTTCTCGAGTGAAAACCTATGATTGGGCTTGCTGGATCGGGTGACGACGTGGTGTATCGTTCACTTCACATGCTCCTGGAAACATTGGTTCATGTGGTTGAAGGTAGTGCGTCCGGTGGTGGTGGTGGTGCAACCTGATGGTGCAGAAAACATTCAGATCTCTCGATTGGGTGCTGAACATGATCGAAACTACCAGGACGGAGCTCGCAGGCACAAGTTACCTAGGTTTGGGTCTCCAAAGAGTAATACCCTACATCCTGCTTCTTCTTGTTATTCATGATGGAGGGATACCTCGTGCGAGGGAATACAATGGTGGAGGTGAGATTGCTATCGAGGGTTGGTCTATTTTAGAACAAATGGGATGAGAGCCCTCTAGTCTCCCCTTATATACGCGGTGGAGACTAGGGTTTCACAGGGAGAGATGATATCTAGGTCACCGCCACCCTTGGCTTGGGAGGCGAGATGGTCACTGGACGCTTATACTTTCCTGCTCCCCTTCAACGGCTGAGCCTTTAGGGCCCTCCTGCAGGCCTTCTACCGGGCTCCCCTCGGTGAGCCACCCCCGGTGCATGGTACCATCAGTAGCCCCCGAGCACGACGAAGCTCGCAGGAGCTACTCTTCGAGACCTCTTGTGGGATCTTCCTTTAAGTGGTGCCAGCTCTGTAGCATCTATCTAGGCCACCGTGCCCCGAGCTCATGGCTTCCCTTACCGTAGAGTATCGGAACAAGTCTCCTCTCGTGACCTCCGCATTTCTTCCGGATCGTCTGGTTGCCGTAGAATGGTTGGGCTGCCGTGGGCCGCCTATCGGACCTGGGCCGTTGCTGGGAAACCAGCGCCGCAGTTGCCTTATCGATTATCCGCCCTCCACGCATCGCCATCGGTGTTGATGAAATCTTGGGGAATCGTCGTTATAAATTGCGAGGGAAATTCCTCCGCAACTGTTCCTTCTCCTTCCTCCGCATGTTTTCATTTCGAACCGCCATTAGATCTGGCGAGCTCAAGCGATGGAACGCCCGTCCAGCTCTTCCTCCGCGTCTTCTAGGCGGAGCCCTGCCCGAGAACAAGCCGTGAGCCCGCCTCCACCTTCTCTGGCTGTGCTGCCTAATCTGCCTGAGTGGTCCAATGACTGGAGGAGGTCCTCCATCACCAGGCCTGACCTGGAGGGGCGCCATCACCCGAATTTCCTATGATCTCGATCTCGAATAAATCAGCAACCAAAATTGCATCGAGAAACTAGTAATAATTGAAAAGGATTAATTTACATGGTATCGATCTAACTCAAAAGATAGCACCTAATTATGTTGTCGTTGAATTTCAGTTTTTGATCTCGATCGACAAGCTCGGAATTTGATGTAGATGAACTTGCCCATCAAACCACGATGATAATGTAGCAGGACCTGCATGGGACACCACTTACTGAGCTAATTCTGGCAGATCTCGAGATAGGGATCCTAAGCTAGGTGTCTTGGAACGATGGTAACAAGGACCCATGATTTTACCTAGGTTCGGGCCCTCTCGAAGAGATAATACCCTACGTCATGCTTGTGTTTATTGTATTAGGGTATAGTACAGAGTAAAGGTGTCTACCACGAGATTGTTGATATTCTAATGATCTATCGACTAGCCTAGCCTTGTTTACAAAATGTACCGAAGGTCTAGGATAACAGAAGTCCTAGTGGGCTACGTCTTGTCTTGTCTTGTCTTGTACGTCAACGATCCTCGTAGATCATCATGGGCCGCCCAAAGTGGCCTGATACGTCTCCAACGTATCTATAATTTTTGATTGTTCCATGCTATTATAGTATCAATCTTGGATGTTTTATATACACTTACAAGCAATTATATATCATTTTTTGGGACTAACCTATTAACTTAGTGCCCAGTGCCAGTTGCTGTTTTTTGCCTGTTTTTGGTTTTTCAGAATATCAGTACCAAACGAAGTCCAAATGCCACGAAACTTTTTGGAGATTTTTTTCTGCACATAAGATATACTAGAAGCTTCGGGAGAGGGCCAGAAGACAGAGGAGGTGGCCACGAGCCACCAGGGCGCGCCCCAGGGGGGTGGCGTGCCCTGGTGCCTCGTGGGCCCACCTCTGCTCCGTTTGACCTAATTCCACCTCTATAAATACTCTAAAATCGGGAAACCAACAGAGGAGTCCACGAAATACTTTTTCCGCCGCCGCAAGTTCCTATTCTCGAGAGATCCCATCTGGAGGCCTTTTCCGGCACTCTGCCGGAGGGGGACTCGATCACGGAGGGGCTCTACATCAACCTTGCTGCCCTTCCGATGATGCGTGAGTAGTTTACCACAGACCTTCGGGTCCATAGTTAGTAGCTAGATGGCTTCTTCTCTCTTTTTGATTTTCAATACAATGTTCTCCTCGATGTTCTTGGAGTTCTATCCGATGTAATCACTTTTTGCGGTGTGTTTGTTGGGATTCGATGAATTGTGAGTTTATGATCAGATTATCCATGAATATTATTTGAGTTTTCTCTGAACTCTTTTATGCATGATTGTTATAGCTTCGTATTTCTCTCTGATCTATTGATTTGGTTTGGCCAACTAGACTGATTTATCTTACAATGGGGGAGGTGCTTTGTAATGGGTTCGATCCTGCGGTGCTCAATCCCAGTGACAGAAAGGGACATGACACGTATGTATCGTTGCTATTAAGGGTAAAAAGATGGGGTTTATTCATGCGTGAGTTTACTTTGTCTACATCATGTCATCTTGCTTAAGGCGTTACTCCGTTCTTTATGAACTTAATACTCTAGATGCATGCTAGATAGCGGTCGATGTGTGGAGTAATAGTAGTAGATGCAGAATCATTTCGGTCTACTTGTCTCGGACGTGATGCCTATATATATGATCATTGCCTTGTATATCGTCATGATTATTTACTTTTCTATCAATTGTCCAACAGTAATTTGTTCACCACCGTATGCTATTTTCAAGAGAGAAGCCTCTAGTGAAAACTATGGCCCCCGGGTGTAACTTTATCATATATTGAAAATCCTAAAAATACCTTGCTGCATTTTTACTTTGTTTATTTTATTTTGTATTTATGTTTGATCTATCTATCTATCTATCACCATACAATTTAATCTTGCAATTAACCGCCAAGGGATTGGCAACCCCTTGTTCGCGTTGGGTGCGAGGATTTGTTATTTTGTGTGCAGGTGCTGCTAACGAGTTGTTGCGTGATTCTCCTACTGGATTGATAACCTTGGTTTCATAACTGAGGGAAATACTTATCTCTACTGTACTGCATCATCCCCTCCTCTTCGGGGAAATCCCAACGCAGCTCACAAGTAGCATGGCCCAAGATGGAACCGACAAGGGGGTCCTCTACCCGGCCCACCTGGCTGATAGTCAACATGGTGAGAGGCCCCCTGGCCTGAAGACCGTCGTACGGCGTACTCACCATGGAAAAGGGAAGATGGCGGCGACGCTCTCTACATGACCTCCAGCTATATCTGTCTGAGGGGGTGTACCCTTTCTTCTCGAACGAAACCGTGGAAGCTGGTTGGCAATGCGCGTAGTTTGGCTGAGGTAGCCCCATCTTTCGGATCGTGTCGATGAAGAGGAAGTTAATTACCATGCCACCCATCAGGACCTTGGGCAAGCGAAATCCGCCGATGATTGGGTCGACCACCAGGAGGAACTTTCCTGGATGAGGAACGTAGCCCAGGTGATCTTGGAGTCCGATCACTCGAGAAACTCTTTGAACGCCGAGGCGATGACATAGACCTTTCTTCGGGCCAGCTTCTATGCTGGACGGGTATCTGCTGCTTTGAATATCATGTTAATGCTGGTCAATGAGGTGGTTGGCGGGTGGTTTAATATCCACCCGCAAGTGATCAAGTGGGTTCCATGATTGTGCTTGCTGCGTGTGGCAATGGTGGGGAGTTGAAGCAGATAATCATGTCGATGGTAAACTCTAGGAGGCTTCAAAGGTTGATGTCGATGTTGTGGGTGAGTACGGGTGGTGTGTCTACATAAAGCCACCTCCTCACGTCGGCTATGAATCTCATAGATCCAAAGATAAATTTCTGGTCTGGCATATGTAGAGATCCGATCTAGGTTCACTCTCCGGTCGTCGCTACCCGTGCCTGGTACGCTAGCTGACGATACCGAAAACCATTAGCAGTTCCGATAGGGTGGTTCATATGAGTAGTAGTACCAGAGGGGATCACACATGGGGGATTACCAAGGTTCGGGCCCTCATGATGGAGGTAATACCCTACTCCTATTGTGATTGATTAACGGAGGGGGCCTATCTTGTGAAGGTTTACAAGGGGGTTTGGATATTGCTATCGAGACTATGTTATTGAATAGGATGGATCTCTAGCTACTTCATGGCCTTATCTTATATAAAGGTGACGAGGCATAAGGTTACAAGTTTGTAGGGCCACCGCTAAGGGGGAGAACCAGTTCGTAATCCTTTCTTGATCGCAAAGTTGGTGGAGATTCTTTTGGAAGATCGACTTCCTCAGCCTAGGATCATATCATGTCCCTTGGGCCTGGTTGGCCCTGAAGCCGGTCTATCGTCTGGCTTCCCAGGAGATGAGCCACCCACATTACCTTGTACTATCAATAACTGCTTATAAAAATTCTATGGGTATGTTACCGTTTCAAATGGTTTATGCAACATCATGTCATCTACCTTGAAGATAAAACATAAAGCATATTGTCCTGTTAAACAACTAAATTATGATTTCAGATTGGCTGGAGAGAAAATGTTGCTTGACATGAGTGCTTTAGATGAATAGAGAAATTAAGCTTATTAAAATGCTAAGATGTTTCACAAGTGATGACCACTGACCACAATAAAAAAAATTGTTCACGCAAGCATAAACACTGAATATGTTCACTGACACCACCTCATAGACTCCAGTACAATTACAACCAATTAAAACATAAAGAGTGCAGCTAAAAGGTTGACATGGCGAATACTAAGCATTCATTCAACGCGACCTCGATGCTCCTCTACCGAAATGCCCACTGGTTCTCCCTGCGGATCTTCTCCTCCTCCTCAGGCAAGTAGTCGTTCTTGATGTTGAAGAAATTACGGATCTCCTCCGGAGTTTTTCCACTAATCATGTCGGCAACAGTCTGGCAAGTCAGGTCCAACAACCCCTTGATGTTGGGGTAACTTGCAGCCCGAGAGGGGGCAAAAAGAAGCATAGGGTGTCAGAGAGAAGCATCAATCTGTAATGCCTATAGAACATGGATAATTAGATAGATTGTCTTGCATTAAGATGTGTTACAAGCTAATGAAACACAAAACAACACATGAAGTCACCTATCGTGCGAGAGAGAAGCATTAACATATGTAGCATAATCATAAAAACCATATATTGTTATGAGTAGTTGATGACCCACAAGTATAGGGGATCAATCGTAGTCCTTTCAATAAGTAAGAGTGTCGAACCCAACGAGGAGCAGAAGGAAATGACAAGCAGTTTTCAGCAAGGTACTTTCTGCAAGCACTGAAATTATCGGTAACGAGTAGTTTGATAGCAAGATAATTTGTAACAAGTGACAAGTAGAAATAGTAACTAAGGTGCAGCAAGGTAGCCCAATCCTTTTTGTAGCAAAGGATAGGCCGGAACAATCTCTTATAATAAGCAAAGCGTTCTCGAGGACACATGGGAATGTCATCAAGTCACTTTCATCATGTTTGTTTGATTCGCGTTCGCTACTTTGATAATTTGATATGTGGGTGGACCGGTGCTTGGGTGCTATTCTTACTTGAACAAGCCTCCCACATATGATTAACCCCTCTGGCAAGCATCCGCAACTACGAAAGAAGAATTAAGATAAATCTAACCATAGCATTAAACATATGGATCCAAATCAGCCCCTTACGGAATAGCGCATAAACTAGGGTTTAAGCTTCTGTCACTCTAGCAACCCATCATCTAATTAATACTCCACAATGCATTCCATTAGGCCCAAAGATAGTGAAGTGTCATGTAGTCGACGTTCACATGACACCACTAAGAGAATCAACAACATACATATCATCAAAATATCGAACGAATACCAAATTCACATGATTACTTATGACAAGACTTCTCCCATGTCCTCAAGAACAAAAGTAACTACTCACAAATCATGTTCATGTTCAAGATCAGAGGGGTATTGAATAGCATAATGGATCTGAACATATAATCTTGCACCAAGTAAACCAACTAGCATCAACTAAAAGATGTAATCAACAATACTAGCAACCCACAGGTACCAATCTGAGGTTTTGAGACAAAGATTGAATACAAGAGATGAACTAGGGTTTGAGATGAGATGGTGTTGGTGAAGATGTTGATGAATATTGGTCCTCCCACGATGAGAGGATCGTTGGTGATGTCGATGGCTTCGATTTCCCCCTCCCGGAGGGAAGTATCCCCGACGGAATCGCTCCGCCGGAGAGCAAAAGTGCTCCTGCCCAAGTTCCGCCTCAAGACGGCGGCGCTCCATCCCAAAAGTCTTCTCCTTATTTTTTCTAGGGCAAATGGGCTTATATACCAGAAAATGGGCACCGAAGGCTGGCCAGGGGCCCCACAAGCCACCGGGGCGCGCCTGGGGGCGGGGGGTGGCGCGCCCTGGTGCCTCATGGGCACCTGGGTGGCCCCCTCTGGTACTTCTTTCTTCAATATTTTTTATTTATTCCAAAATAAATCTCCGTGAAATTTCAGCTCATTTGGAGATGTGCAGAATAGGTATCTCCCTCCTTATGTAAATCTTGCATATTAAGAGAGAAAATGTGGCACCCCGGCTCAGAGGACCGGTTTACCCAGTGTTTCCAACCCAGAGATCATGTCTTCTGGAAACACACAACAACTTGGAACAGAACAGAACTGAATTTTATTGAAATATCTCGAGTACAAGCTCATAATTTACATCGATAGCGAGGCCAAAAGCACTGCACGTGCTGAGACAATATCTACATTATTTATGGAACATAGCAGGGCCTCAATACTACTGGATAGAACTACGGTGTAGCGGAACATAGCGCGGAAAACTCCATTCACAGGGGCACTGCCGTGGACACATCCTAGTTAGCGTAGCACGAACCATCGGGACCTCCGTCCTCCGCTTCTCCTGCATCTGGCATGATACGCCAGGTGAGTACTTGGAATGTACTCGCAAGCTCATGGCAACCAAAACAATGCAGCAAACAATAGCATGGCAATTAACATATTAAATACTGGGTTGCTTACTGTCACCAACTTACTCTCGTCTGGGTTGTCCCACAACCCTCGGAATACTCATGAGCCATAGAGTACTTCCGAACATAAGACAAGTTCTTCCATCATTATTATCATTATTACGGTTGACCTGTCAGTGGCCTAGTACGGACTATCCAATACCGTGGACGCGGCTATTCGAATAGATTCATACACTCTGCAGAGGTTGCGCACTTTACCCACACTATGGAGCTCCTGGCCTCGTGCTCCCATTCGGGTGGACCGGTGCTGCTCCAACGAAACCTGCCTGACCCGTGACTCCCCTATCATACCACCGACAATCATACCCTCCCAGGGTCATGTACTGGGTGGCCCATGTGTCACCCCGTGACACCTACCACCGTCGTGGCCAAACTAACTGTCCCAAACGGGGACGCCGGCTCACAGGATTATCGTCGTCTACCTGATCAGGGCAGCACGTACGCATAACCCTCCCTAGTTTGGTGGTACCGATAAAAGAGCACAAAGCCAGACCAAGTCAAGGCCGTCCCATACCGGCAAATGTGGCTGCACGGATAAGTCCGGATAGGTGACACTAGATCAACCAATTAGGTTTAGTTTTTACCAAGAATTTAACAAGCATGGGTATTTATCATGAATAACTAGTCATGGCAGTAGCTAGGCATTTAAATAAATTACTATGGATTATAACATATTAAAATAATGCATGAAATTCAATTAAATAACCAACACTATTGAAATGCTTCATGCAATGGATGACATGGCTTGCCTTGCTCTGTTCGGTTGTCCACAAACTCCTGGGCTTCAAATCCAAAAGAATTTCCTTCTGAAAATATTTTAAAAGTGCAAAGGAAAATGTCACATATTACTGTTCAGTTCACCAGAAATTCTGTGAGTATGGGAAAAATACCAACTTTTTCCAGAAAATAGAGGAGCTCAAGACAAACCCAGAGCAAAAAGAATCAATTGATTTGGACTTATGGATAAAAAGTTATGGCTGGTCAAAGTTCCTGGTCAAATCTGGATTAAAACAGAAAATCAGAAAATCCACAGGGGGCCACGTCGAAGGCGTACTTTGCCCGGGCGCCTCCACTTACCGCTTCAGCGTGGCGCTGACGAATGGGCCCCGCTGTCAGATTTACAAGGGGGAGGAGGAAACAGAGAGCGGCGGCACTCCGGCGATGGTCGCCGGCGATACAGACGGCGGCGAGGTCCGGCGACTACGGGAATGGATCGAGCGCTCAGAGGTGCATACGTACGTACCCGTAGCGTGACGTGGGGTGGCCAGACGACGTCGTCCCCTTCCTCTCCGGCGGCGGTGGCTGGGCGTCGCCGGAGACGGCGATTCCGGCAAGGATTCAGTCGGGCAAGAGCTTGGGCGGGGTCAGTGGTGTGAGCTGAGCTTGCTCGAGCAGTCGATGGAGTGCGGGGAGTAGTGGAACGGCAAGGAGACAGAGCTCGGGTGGCGGCGGATCTCCAGCGAGAAGCGAGGCCAGAGGGCTTCTCGGCCTTGGCTCGGGGCTCGCGAGCTCGATTAGGAGGTGGAGGAGGTGGGGTGAGGAGTGGGGAGAGGACGGGGAGGCCTATTTATAGGAGGAGGAGAGGCTTCGGGAACGGGCGGGGCTCGGGCCACGTCGCCGGCGCAAGGACGGCGAGCTGGCCAACGCGACGTAGGGCGAAGTGACGGGAGAGCTCAGTGGAGTAAATGCGGCAGTGGCGACTAGCGGGAGGAAGACGACGGGCGACAGGGCCACTGTGGCCGCACGAGTGCCACAGTGCCCGCGCGCGCGGCGGCCGGTGAGAGCTTCTCTGGCGAGGGGAAGGATCTAGGGCGGCCAGGTGGACGGAGATGAGCTAATCGGCGCACTGAGACAAGCTACGGCGACGCGAGGCAGTCGGACGCGACTCGTCAGACACGGGCACGGTGCAGAGCGCGTGGTTTGGCATGCCACTGCCGTGCTCACCACGGGCATTGGTGTCTAGAGGCCACGCGAGCCTGGCGTTTCTTGTCCAGCACGTCGACCCTCGATCACTTAGTCCCCCTATGCCTCTGGTTCGACTAGATTAACTCTGATGCGAAGTGTAGCTTCAGCTACAGTTTCTGCCAGAGATGTTGAGAGAGATCTAGAGGAGAGGTGAGCTGGAGATGGAGCCAAAGGAGATGTCTGGGGTGATCTATCTTGGAAGGACTCCAAGCTGGCCAAGTTTGAGGAAATTTCATCAAGATTTGAATATAGTTCATGTGCAAGTGTTGTTACTGGCACAAAAGCAAGATGAGCTTGTAGCACGGATCTGGTTGATTTGCTGGAGCTGAAAATTGGTGTAGGAGGGTTATTTGGTGGATAGAAGATGTCATAAAAATTGCAGCTCAATTGGATACCTCTAGCTGGCACTTCCTTCACAGAGGTTCCAATTGGACAGAAACTTGGCAGAATATTGCTGCTGAAAATTTGTACTGGGCAGGATGATATTTTTGGATATTGTGGAAGGATAGGTTCCCTAG
This sequence comes from Elymus sibiricus, assembly GCA_039707655.1. Classification (NCBI taxonomy): domain Eukaryota; kingdom Viridiplantae; phylum Streptophyta; class Magnoliopsida; order Poales; family Poaceae; genus Elymus; species Elymus sibiricus. The sequence goes on along the minus strand of CM077674.1, from coordinate 9,285,568 downwards.
TATCTTAGGGAATTATTTGGGAATTTTCTGAGTTGGGAAAATATGAGTTGCTTCACAAATGGCCAGTACTGTCCAGAAGACAAATTGAGTTTTCTGGACAAAACTTTATACTGGACCATGAAATGTTTTTGAAGAATATGGGAGTAGATGATGACAAGAAGGTGTGGTATTAATTTGGGATTTTTCTGATCACCAGAACTATAGGTTGCTTTGTAACCCATAGTGATGACAGATTTTCCCAGAAGAAGAAAATGAATAATTGGGAAAGATGGAGAATTAGAATTTGATCCAGAAGGTGAGTGACAAGATTTTGGCAAGATGCTGAGGGCTTTGGATCAATGAGAGAAATTCATAAGTCCAAAGTCAACTGAAAAGGTTCAAACTTCAACCAAATTGCAAACAAAGCCAGAAATATTTTGAAAAGAAAAATTTGCCAAAAACCAGGGTGTCACAAACCTACCCCCCTTAGAATGAATCTCGTTCTCGAGATTCGGTTGCTCAGGGAACAAGTGTGGATATGCTGATCTCAGAAAATCCTCTCTTTCCCAGGTAGCCTCTTCCTCAGTATGATGATCCCACAACACCTTGTAAAACCTAATTGTCTTACTCCTGGTAGTTCTTTCCATCTCATCCAAAATTCTGACAGGTTTTTCCTCATAGGTCAAATCTTTAGTCAATTCCAGCTCACTCATATCTGCCTGTTTGATCGGAGGTGCAATGCACTTTCTCAGCTGTGATATGTGGAAAACATCGTGAACGTCAGCCAACTCTGGTGGTAACTCTAGCTGATATGCCACTCTGCCTCTTCTAGCCATGACTGGAAAGGGATCGATATATCTCGGTGCAAGCTTTCCTCGGGTATGAAACCTCTTTATTCCTTTCATGGGGGTAACTCGGAGATAGGCATATTCTCCGGGCTCAAAAGTTACTTCCCGATGCTTCGGGTCATAATAGCTCTTTTGTCGGGACTTGGCTGCTCGAAGACGTTCCTGAATATCCTTGACTTGCTTCTCAGCCTCGAGCATTTAATCCGTGCCGAAGATACGGCTATCTCCTGTCTGAGACCAATTTAAAGGAGTGCGGCACTTCCGTCCATACAGGGGTTCGAATGGTGACATCTTGAGACTTGACTGATAACTGTTATTGTAGGAGAATTCTGCATAGGGTAGACTATCCTCCCATTTGGATCCATAGGTGAGAGCACAGGACCGAAGCATATCTTCCAGTATCTGATTCACACGTTCGGTCTGTCCATCTGTCTGTGGATGATATGTCGTACTATGCTTTAGCACTGTTCCCAGGGCTTGATGCAATCGCAGCCAAAATGCTGAAGTGAACAAGGAGCCTCTATCTGATGTGATAGACTTGGGTACTCCGTGAAGGCTGACTATCCGGGACATGTAGAGCTGTGCCAGCTGGTAAGCGTTGAAAGTGGTCTTTACCGAAAGGAAGTGAGCCACTTTCGTAAGTATGTCCACGATGACCCAGATAGCATCATGGCCTCTTGTTGACTTGGGTAGTCCAACAATGAAGTCCATGCATATGTCATCCCATTTCCACTGGGGAACTGGTAAAGGTTGCAGTAGCCCAGCGGGTTTCTGGTGTTCAGCCTTGACTCTGTTGCAGATGTCACAACAGGCGACATAGTATGCTATGTCCCTTCGCATTCCTGGCCACCAAAAGGTCTCTCGCAAGTCCTGGTACATTTTTGTTCCTCCCGGATGGATAGAATATGTTGATTCATGTGCCTCTCTGAGTATTTGCTGTCTCAAGCTGTCTTGATCAGGCACACATATTCGGTGCTCAAACCATAAGGTGCCCTGATCGTCAATTCGGAAGGACTTGGCCTTTCCTTGCGGAATGCGCTCCTTGATTTCTTTTATACCTTCATCCGATTTCTGAGCTGCCTTAATTTTTTCCATAAGTGTCGAAGTAATTTCCATTGTATCCGGGTTGACTGGGCCGCATAGCACCATATTCAGCTTAGCAAGCTCTTCTCGTAGTCTTGGGTGGATTCCCTCCATTAGTGCATTCACGGTACATTGCTTTCTGCTGAGAGCATCGGCGACCACATTGGCTTTTCCCGGATGATAATTAATTCCGATATCATAGTCCTTGACCAATTCAAGCCATCTTCTCTGCCTGAGATTAAGGTCAGGCTGAGTGAAAATATACTTGAGACTCTTGTGGTCCGTATATATTTCACATCGCTGCCCAATGAGATAATGACTCCAAATCTTCAATGCATGAATCACGCCTGCCAATTCCAAGTCATGAGTGGGATAGTTCTCTTCATGAGGTCATAGTTGTCTGGATGCATATGCCACAACCTTTCCTTCTTGCATTAGAACGCAGCCGATTCCATGTCTGGAAGCATCGCAATATATGTCAAAGCTCTTGTGGATGTCTGGAAGAACTAAGACAGGGGCTGTAGTTAGCCTCGTCTTTAATTCCATGAAACTGCTATCACATTCTTCCGTCCAGGCAAATTTGTGGTTCTTTTTCAACAATTCTGTTAGTGGCTTGGCTATTTTTGAGAAGCCTTCAATGAAGCGACGGTAGTAGCCTGCCAATCCCAGAAAGCTACGGACTTCCGTTACTTTGGCTGGTGTCTTCCAGTTTAATACAGCAGTCACCTTGCTGGGGTCGACAGCCACACCTTGTTCTGACAGAACATGTCCCAGAAATCCCACCTCTTTTAGCCAAAATTCGCATTTACTGAACTTGGCATACAAGCGATGGGTTCCTAGTCTTTCCAGGACAGCACGGAGGTGTTGCGTATGCGCTTCTTCATCTTTGGAGTAGATGAGAATATCATCGATGAATACTACCACAAATTTGTCCAAGAAGTCCATGAAGACCTTGTTCATCATGCTCATGAAATAGGCTGGAGCATTTGTCAGCCCAAATGACATGACTGTAAATTCATACAGGCCATATCTTGTGGTGAAGGCTGTCTTGGGGATATCGTCCTTCCTGATTTTTAGCTGATGATACCCCGTTCGAAGGTCAATCTTGGAAAATACCCGGGCTCCGTTCAACTGGTCGAACAAGTCGTCAATGCGAGGGAGCGGATACTTATTTTTGATGGTGACCTAATTCAGCTGGCGGTAGTCCACGCACATTCGTAGGCTACCATCCTTCTTCTTAACAAACATCACAGGCAATCCCCACGGTGAAGTGCTTGGACGAATATACCCTTTTTGCAATAATTCATCCAACTGTTTCTTCAATTCCACCAGCTCGGGGGAAGGCATGCGGTAGTACTTCTTGTATATTGGAGCAGTTCCGGGAACAACATCAATAGCGAATTCTAGTTCCCGATCAGGTGGCATTCCTGGTATCTCTTCCGGAAATTCACTGACTACCGGAATCAGGTTTATATCTGTAGCAGTGGCTTTGAATGCCATTCCTTTCTTTGACATCATTCTGCAAGCAGTGAACTGTACTGATTGGCCTGCCGGGTTAACCAATGTCACCATCCTAGTGGCACAGTTGATACACACCTGGTGTGGTACCAACCAATCCATCCCCAGTATTATATCCAGTCCAGGGGACTCAATGGCCACAAGAGTAGCTGGAAACTTTACATCGTGTATCAAGATTTCCAGATCCTTGTATATCACATTTGTTCTGAGCATGGAGCCAGGGGATTGCACCACCATGATTTTGTCCAAAAGAGAAGGAGAAAATTTGTGCAAGGTGGCAAAACTCCGCGAAATAAACGAATGAGAAGCCCCAGTGTCAAATAAAATTATTGCAGGTATGTCGTTAACAGAAAACATACCAAGGACCACATCTGGTGCTTCGCGGGCTTCTTCAGCGGAGATATGATGGACTTGGCCGCGATAGAAGTTCGTATTGGGGCGGCGTCCAACACTGTTGACTTGTGGCTTGAAGTCGGATGGTGGCTTCCCATTTCTTGCGGGGCACTGCTTGGAATAATGCCCACTCTGGCCACAAGTAAAGCATGTGTTGTTGCGACGGCAGTCCTCCAGCACAGGCTGTTTGCCGAAGGTCTTGTCCTGGCTGACAGGCTTATTGTTGTTGTGACCATTGTTCCAGGCAGGCTTGTACTCAGATGAACTTGGTTGCCAGATACGCGGCTTCTGCACAAACTGCTCACGGTTGTCCTTCTTGGGTTCGAACTTCCGCTTGTGATCATCATATCCTGACTTGTGCTCTCGTTCGGCTATAAAAGCCTTGTTCACCAAAGTCTGGAAGTCTGGAAAGTCAAGCATACAAAGCTGACAGCGGAGGGTATGATTGAGTCCTCCTAGGAATCGGTCTATCTTCCTTTCTTCGGTGGACACGTCGTGGGTAGAGTACCGTGCCAGATTATTAAACTTGTTCAGATACTCACCCACTGACATATTCCCTTGAGTAAGAGCCAAAAATTCCCTCTGCTTCACCTTCATTATGCCAGTAGGAATATGATACTTGCGGAATACCTCTTTGAACTTCTCCCAAGAAATATCCTCTCCAGAAGGCCACATTATTTTTGTATTGTCCCACCATATAGCTGTTGGTCCCTCCAGGTAGTGAGTAACGAAAGGAACCTTATCTGCCTCATCACAGCAGGCTATGTCCAATTTCTTTTCCATGGTCCTCAGCCAGTCATCAGCTTCCATAGGATCCACAGCTTGACCAAAACTGGGTGGCTTTGTACGCTGAAAATCAGACAGCTTAGAGTGTGTCCCATTGTGGTTGTTCTGACCCACCATAGTCTGCATACTTTTCAAAAATTCCATGAGATCTTGATTTCTTTTCTCTTCAAACATTCTCATAATCTGATCAGTGGTAGGTGACTGTGGGGGTGGAGGTGGCAAATCTTCTGGTGACTGTCCTGCCTGTCTGGCGGATCGACGAACGGGAGTTCCATCGCCGCCTTGATTACTACACCTCTTCATCCTAAATTTGTTCCCATTGCAAAATACCGAATCGATGAGCAACATCCATAAGGGAAAGCATGGCAGTATGACACCAGAAAAGATGCCAAATAAAAAGAGAGAATAAAGCGAACAACATAATTATACAAGGCAACCCAACATCATACATGACAAGCTAGTAGGGGGATTATCATGACTAGACTGCTCATACGGCAGTTGACATATGCAGGGATGCTATGATGCATGCACTGAAACTCAAGCCTCCACTCTAGTGACGCCGGTGGCACGAACACTGGAAAACTGAAGACTCCTCGTCGTCTGATCCTGTCTCGGAATCTGAGCTGATGATGTGCACCTCGGCCTCCGGATCAAAGGAAACACGATGACGCTGACGGGAAGGTTCCCCCTCCGAGGGAGAAGGAGCACGACGCCGCAGCATCGGAGCAGCTGGAGTAGCTAGGAGTGAGGCCCACTCTGCCGGGGTCTCACGTCGGCTACCAGATGTAAAGCCTGGCGGTCCGAACGAGCTAGAAGGAGTGTCGGAAAGTGGAACGGGTGGAGTGTACACGGGTGAAAACGGAGGTGGAGGCGGAGACTGTGCTGCCGCAATGGCTGCAAGTGCCTCGCGGGCATGAGTCAGCTCCTCAGCTAGTGAAGTGATCATACGGTAACTGGCGTTCAGATAACGAGATAAAACACCAGTAGCACAATCACTTGCCGGGTCAACGGGTGCGAAAAGGACTCGCCCTGTCGTAGGCGACAGGGTGGGGTAGTGAAAGAAACCTGGATGAGTCTGCATCTCGACCTCGTGGAAGCGCAAGTCAGTGAGAGCCTCCATCGCAACAAACTGGATCGCCAACTCCGGAGTAGAAGCAGTTCCGCCCTTGGAGGAACGGGAGTAGCTGCCAATATCCGAACTCGCAGTAAGAAAGGCTTCCGCGTGATACTCATATACTGAACCAGCAAGCTTCTCTCGGAACACCTGGTACACTGGGTCTTCGCCGTTGGGATACAGCCGAAGCCAGACACTATGGAGCAGTACTGGAAAAGTGAACGGTGCCGTCTCAGTGGTACGAAACTGGTGCCATCTACACTCATCAAACCAGCGGTTAGCACAATAAAAAACTATATGCATGCCATGCAATGCAGCAATCAGATGCAACAAGCAAGACACACCAAGACTCCAAACTACTCGCGGCTCTAGCGCAGGGTTAACTAGGGTGTCCTACAGTCAATGCGGCTCTGATACCAAGCGTTGTGGCACCCCGGCTCAGAGGACCGGTTTACCCAGTGTTTCCAACCCAGAGATCATGTCTTCTGGAAACACACAACAACTTGGAACAGAACTGAACTGAACTTTATTGAAATATCTCGAGTACAAGCTCATAATTTACATCGATAGCGAGGCCAAAAGCACTGCACGTGCTGAGACAATATCTACATTATTTAAGGAACATAGCAGGGCCTCGATACTACTGGATAGAACTACGGTGTAGCGGAACATAGCGCGGAAAACTCCATCCACAGGGGCACTGCCGTGGACACATCCTAGTTAGCGTAGCACGAACCATCGGGACCTCCGTCCTCCGCTTCTCCTGCATCTGGCATGATACGCCAGGTGAGTACTTGGAATGTACTCGCAAGCTCATGGCAACCAAAACAATGCAGCAAACAATAGCATGGCAATTAACATATTAAATACTGGGTTGCTTACTGTCACCAACTTACTCTCGTCTGGGTTGTCCCACAACCCTCGGAATACTCATGAGCCATAGAGTACTTCCGAACATAAGACAAGTTCTTCCATCATTATTATCATTATTACGGTTGACCTGTCAGTGGCCTAGTACGGACTATCCAATACCGTGGACGCGGCTATTCGAATAGATTCATACACTCTGCAGAGGTTGCGCACTTTACCCACACTATGGAGCTCCTGGCCTCGTGCTCCCATTCGGGTGGACCGGTGCTGCTCCAACGAAACCTGCCTGACCCGTGACTCCCCTATCATACCACCGACAATCATACCCTCCCAGGGTCATGTACTGGGTGGCCCATGTGTCACCCCGTGACACCTACCACCGTCGTGGCCAAACTAACTGTCCCAAACGGGGACGCCGGCAAAATAAATCAACTGGGCTCACAGGATTATCGTCGTCTACCTGATCAGGGCAGCACGTACGCATAACCCTCCCTAGTTTGGTGGTACCGATAAAAGAGCACAAAGCCAGACCAAGTCAAGGCCGTCCCATACCGGCAAATGTGGCTGCACGGATATGTCCAGATAGGTGACACTAGATGAACCAATTAGGTTTAGTCTTTACCAAGAATTTAACAAGCATGGGTATTTACCATGAATAACTAGTCATGGCAGTAGCTAGGCATTTAAATAAATTACTATGGATTATAACATATTAAAATAATGCATGAAATTCAATTAAATAACCAACACTATTGAAATGCTTCATGCAATGGATGACATGGCTTGCCTTGCTCTGTTGGGTTGTCCACAAACTCTTGGGCTTCAAATCCAAAAGAATTTCCTTCTGAAAATATTTTAAAAGTGCAAAGGAAAATGTCACATATTACTGTTCAGTTCACCAGAAATTCTGTGAGTATGGGAAAAATACCAACTTTTTCCAGAAAATAGAGGAGCTTAAGACAAACCCAGAGCAAAAAGAATCAATTGATTTGGACTTATGGATAAAAAGTTATGGCCAGTCAAAGTTCCTGGTCAAATCTGGATTAAAACAGAAAATCAGAAAATCCACAGGGGGCCATGTCGAAGGCGTACTTTGCCCGGGCGCCTCCACTTACCGCTTCGGCGTGCCGCTGACGAATGGGCCCCGCTATCAGATTTAAAACGGGGAGGAGGAAACAGAGAGCGGCGGCACTCCGGTGATACAGACGGCGGCGAGGTCCGGCGACTACGGGAACGGATCGAGCGCTCGGAGGTGCATACGTACGTACCTGCAGCGTGACGTGGGGTGGCCGGATGACGTCGTCCCCTTCCTCTCCGGCGGCGGTGGCTTTTGGGCGTCGCCGGAGACGCCGATTCCGGCAAGGATTCAGTCGGGCAAGAGCTTGGGCGGGGTCAGTGGAGTGAGCTGAGCTTGCTCGAGCAGTCGATGGAGTGCGGGGAGGAGTGGAACGGCGAGGAGGCGGAGCTCGGGTGGCGGCGGATCTCCGGCGAGAAGCGAGGCCAGAGGGCCTCTCGGCCTTTGCTCGGGGCTCGGGAGCTCGATTAGGAGGTGGAGGAGGTGGGGTGAGGAGCGGGGAGAGGCCGGGGAGGCCTATTTATAGGAGCAGGAGAGGCTTCGGGAACGGGCGGGGCTCGGGCCACGTCACCGGCGCAAGGACGGCGAGCTGGCCGTCGCGACGTAGGGCGAAGTGACGGGAGAGCTCAGTGGAGTAAATGCGACAGTGGCGGCTAGCGGGAGGAAGACGACGGGCGACAGGGCCACTGTGGCCTCACGGGTGCCACAGTGCCCGCGCGCGTGGCGGCCGGCGAGAGCTTCTCCGGCGAGGGGAAGGATCCAGGGCGGCCAGGTGGACGGAGAGGAGCTAGTCGGCGCACTGAGTCAAGCTACGGCGACGCGAGGCAGTCGGACGCGACTCGTCAGACACGGGCACGGTGCAGAGCGCGTGGTTTGGCATGCCACTGCCGTGCTCACCACGGGCATTGGTGTCTAGAGGCCACGCGAGCCTGGCGTTTCTTGTCCAGCACGTCGACCCTCGATCACTTAGTCCCCCTATGCCTCTGGTTCGACTAGATTCACTCTGATGCGAAGTGTAGCTTCAGCTACAGTTTCCGCCAGAGATGTTGAGAGAGATCTAGAGGAGAGCTGAGCTGGAGATGGAGCCAAAGGAGATGTCTGGGGTGATCTATCTTGGAAGGACTCCAAGCTGGTCAAGTTTGAGGAAATTTCATCAAGATTTGAATATAGTTCATGTGCAAGTGTTGTTACTGGCACAGAAGCAAGATGAGCTTGTAGCACTCATCTGGTTGATTTGCTGGAGCTGAAAATTGGTGTAGGAGGGTTATTTGGTGGATAGAAGATGTCATAAAAATTGCAGCTCAATTGGATACCTCTAGCTGGCACTTCCTTCACAGAGGTTCCAATTGGACAGAAACTTGGCAAAATATTGCTGCTGAAAATTTGTACTGGGCAGGATGATATTTTTGGATATTGTGGAAGGATAGGTTCCCTAGTATCTCAGGGAATTATTTGGGAATTTTCTGAGTTGGGAAAATATGAGTTGCTTCACAAATGGCCAGTACTGTCCAGAAGACAAATTGAGTTTTCTGGACAAAACTTTATACTGGACCATGAAATGTTTTTGAAGAATGTGGGAGTAGATGATGACAAGAAGGTGTGGTATTAATTTGGGATTTTTCTGATCACTAGAACTATAGGTTGCTTTGTAACCCATAGTGATGACAGATTTTCCCAGAAGAAGAAAATGAATAATTGGGAAAGATGGAGAATTAGAATTTGATCCAGAAGGTGAGTGACAAGATTTTGGCAAGATGCTGAGGGCTTTGGATCAATGAGAGAAATTCATAAGTCCAAAGTCAACTGAAAAGGTTCAAACTTCAACCAAATTGCAAACAAAGCCAGACAGATTTTGAAAAGAAAAAGTTGCCAAAAACCAGGGTGTCACAGAAAAGGCATTAGAATTGCTCCACAAAGTGTAATATTGATTAAAAACACTATAAATAATAGTCGGAAAACATGATGCAAAATGGACGTATCAACTCCCCCAAGCTTAGACCTCGCTTGTCCTCAAGCGAAAGCCGATATCGATAATCATGTCCACATGTTTAGAGAGAGAGGTGTCGATAAAAACAAAATACGGACATAGTAGCATCATGATCATTATTATAACAGCAATATTCATTATCATAAAACTTCTCATGAGCAAGTAACAATTCATCACAACAACAAAGTATAAGACATAACAAACTATGTTCTCAGTCAACAATGCAATTGCAATTCATCATATTTTCAGGAAGGGTCTCATGTAGGAGCTTTTTAGCAAGTCCACATACTCAACCATCATTTAGTCTTCTATGATTGCTAACACTCACAACATATATATGGAGCAAAAAGTTTCAGCCAGACACATCGAAAGATAGGGGCCTATAATTTCGCCCCCTAACTTATTTACCTCAAGGGTAATGTTAACAATAATAACTCATGATCACTCATATCCAACTGGATATATATGCCTAGATCTTCCCCACCACATGATGCTTGCATAAGAGAAAAATAAAAAGGAATAGAGGAGAACACTATTGACTCTTGCATAAAAAGTAAATACATAAAAGTAAAAGATAGGCCCTTCGCAGAGGGAAGCAGTGGTTGTCATGCGCTTTTTGTTGTTGGATGCACAAGCTCTTAATGCAAAGGAACGTCACTTTATATTGCCCCTTGTGATAGCAACCTTTATTATGCAGTCCGTCGCTTTTATTTCTTTACCATCACAAGTTCGTACAAAGCTTATTTTCCCTTACAATAAAAGTTCATACATATTTAGAAGAAATTTTTATTGCTTTATGCACCGATGACAACTTACTTGAAGGATCTTACTCAATCCATAGGTAGATATAATGGACTCTCATGACATGAAACTGGGTTTAAGGGTTTTGGATGCACAAGTAGTATCTCTACTTGGTGCGGATTTTTGGCTAGCAAAGCTATTGGGCAAGCACCACATGTTGGAGGATCTATGACAATATAACTTCTATGTGAATATAAGCAAACATAATTCATTACGTTGTCTTCCTTGTCCAACGTCAACAATTTGACAGAAAATACTCAATGGGGGCTCACAATCATAAAAGATGTCGAAGATAGTGTATTTGCATGTGAATCTTCTCTTCCCTTATTAATTTTTTCATGAATTGCATCATTGACCAATGCTATGTTTGTTAACTTTCAATAAATTTTACCACTTATACTTTTCTTTATGTAATGTCATTACTTTCCATAAGATTAGCATATGATCTTTTTCATTATTTTCATTGCTAGGATTGAAACATAAAAGTAAAGAAGCAAAAACTCAAACTACTCTTTATTATATAACTCTCAACTCAATTACATAGATAGATAGATCACGAAACTAGCACTCGAAAATAGATCATACTAAATTTTATTCAACTAGATCACAAAATAACTAAGGATCGAACTAAAAATAGGTAAAGATAATAAAAGTGATGGTGATACGATACCGGGGCACCTCCCCCAAGCTTGGCACAAGCCAAGGGGAGTGCCCATACCCATGTACTCAAGTTTCCTTCTTCGGTGATGGTGGTGGTGATGAAGTGATGGGCTTGTCCTCCGGCTTTCATGGCATAGGTTCCCCATCATAAAAAGATGAACGGGTCTCCGGGGTCGTGAAACTTGCAGCTAAATTCATACCTTTGAATCTTGCCTCATACTCAAAATTTTGGTTTTGAAGATCATAGATTTGGCCTTGGAGGTAGTCAATTCATTCATTGAGCTTGAAGACGATGTCCCCCATTGATTGGCCATCCACCTTGTGATCGCGGGGGAATTCCGTGATCATGGAGTGGTTGGCGCTGAGTCCACGTTCTACCATCCCTTGGCACTTGAAAATCTCCTGCTCCACCGCTTCGAGCCTGGCCTCCACGCTCCCGGTCTTCTTGGGTCCTTGAACATCCCGGATGTGAAACACCCCCTCACGCATCTCAATGGCTTGAGGGTGTTTCATCACCTCCGGTAGGTAGGGGTTGATGACCTTCTCGTAGAACTTGTCCTTGGAAGAGCTTGGTGGAGCCATAGCGATATAGATCTGTCAGAAAAATAGCACGAAACAGGAACAGAGGATATTTCTGCGATGCGGTGGTCAAAACGTCCGGGAGTTTATATAAAGATTTTTTATCTTGCAAAACAAGTATTCCAGAAGAAAACGGAGTCGGGAAGGCTCACGAGGGGCCCACGAGCCACCAATGCACGCCTGGGGGGGTGGCGTGCCCTGGTGCCTCGTGTGCACCTCGTGGGTCCCCTCGGCTGTTTCTTATTGTTGTATTTTTTTCTAATATTCCAAAACTGACAGAAAGTAGTTTTATGGAATTTTTGCAGTCCGTTTACCTACCGTATCACATACCTTTTCCTTTTCAGGGTTCTGCAGTGTTCTGGAAGGTCTCTCTTATGTATTCCTCCGGTGTCATTGTTTCAATAATATTAGTTTCAACATTAATGGGAGTACCTGAAATATAATGCTTAATTCTTTGCCCATTCACCACTCTCGGATTAGTGCCTTCGGAGTTGTTTATTTTGATGGCTCCGGAGCGATAAACTTCTTCGATGATATACGGTTCTTCCCATTTAGAGAGAAGTTTTCCTGCAAAGAATCTCAAAAGAGAATTGTACAATAGAACATACTCACCCACTTTGAATTCCCGTTTTTGAATTCTTTTGTCATGCCATCTTTTAACTTTTTCTTTAAACAATTTGGCATTTTCATAAGCTTGGGTTCTCCATTCATCTAGTGAGCTAATATCAAATAACCTCTTTTCACCGGCAAGCTTAAAATCATAATTGAGTTCTTTAATTGCCCAATATGCTTTATGTTCTAACTCAAGAGGTAAATGACATGCTTTTCCATAAACCATTTTATAGGGAGACGTACCCATAGGATTTTTATAAGCAGTTCTATAAGCCCATAATGCATCGTCAAGTTTCTTAGACCAATTCTTTCTAGATCTATTGACGGTTTTTTGCAAATTTAACTTTATTTCTCTATTGCTCAATTCAACTTGACCACTAGATTGAGGGTGATAGGGAGATGCAATTCTATGGTTGACATCATATTTAGCAAGCAGTTTACGGAATGCACCATGAATAAAATGTGAACCACCATTAGTCATTAAATATCTAGGGACTCCGAACCTCGGGAAAATAGCTTCTTTAAGCATTTTAATAGAAGTGTTATAATCAGCACTACTAGTTAGAATAGCTTCTACTCACTTAGTAACATAATCAACAACAACTAAAATATGAGTATACCCATTGGATTTAGGAAAAGGTCCCATACAATCAAAACCATAAAGATCAAATGGTTCAATAGCAAGTGAATAATTCATAGGCATTTTCTGACGTCTACTAATATTACCAATTTTTTTACATTCATCACAAGATAAGACAAACTTACGAGCATCCTTGAAAAGAGTAGGCCAATAAAAACCAGATTGTAGTACCTTATGCGCAGTTCGGTCTCCCGCATGATGTCCTCCATAGGCCTCGGAGTGACACTTACGTAAGATTTGTTCCTGTTCATGCTCAGGTATATAACGTCTAATAATACCATCAACTCCTTCTTTATAAAGTGTGGGTCATCCCAGAAGTAATGTCTTAAATCAAAGAAGAACCTTTTCTTTTGTTGATATGTGAAATTAGGTGGTATAAATTTAGCAAGAATATAATTAGCATAGTCTGCATACCAAGGAGTCACTATTGGGAAAGGGCTTATAGGAGATCACAAATTAGTGGCGGGCACGGCGGGGCACCCGCCACAGCTATTTTTGAAAGCTAGCAGTGACGAGCGCCAAATCCTGCCCGCCAGGGCTATGCAAGTAGCTGTGGCGGGCGGCCAAGATAACCCGCCACAGCTATGCATTTTCTAATTCGTGCCCGGCTGGGAAGCTACTGTGGCGGGCGCCGACAGTTGCCTGCCCTAGTTCACTTGCACATCTGTGGCGGGCGGCGTTTTGTACCCGCCACTGCAATATTTGGGCACCCACACGCCAAACGTTTTCAAATATTTTCAGATAGGGGGTGGCGGGTTCTGGCAGGCGCTCGGCACAGCTATATTTGGTCACGGTGCCGCCTCCCACGCTTATACTGGGGTGGCGGGCTACTCCGTGCGCTCGTCACTGCTACACACGACCTTACCTACCCCCCGCGCGGCAGTCGGATCTCATTCTAAACGCAAACTCTTTCTCCCTCCTCTCTCATCGCCGCCAGCGTCGTGGCGTCGTCCGTCACCACCGGCGAGGTCGCCGTCCACCGTCTCAAACGGCGTCGAGGAGCCAATCTTCCCCGTCGCCCGTGCCGTCCGTCCCCGCCTCGAAGTTTGTCCGCGTCGCCGTGCAACGCTACCTCGAACTACTTCCCCGTGACCGTCGCCCGTGCCTTCCTCCGCATCCAACGTCGTCCTCGTCTCCATCCAACTCACCGTCCGCCGACACCTCCGCCAATGATCTCCGCCTCGTCCAGCGCGCCGTCCGACTCCGGCCCGGTAAGCACACCTCCGTCGAACTTATCGTATGGGCTTCATATGGATAGAAATATTTATACAACATTTTATTAGTGTAGTTAAAATGTACAACATATGAATAAAAATCTAGTACAACATTTTATTGGTGTAGCTAAAATCTGTTGTATGATGTACCATTGAATCTTCATAAGTGAATGTCTTAAAATTGAATCCGTGTGCTAGACAAAATGTATTACATATGGATGAGCATATGGTACATTAGTTTTTTCATGATGCAGGTGTATTCATAGTGAGTGCCAATGTTTTTGTGAAGCGTGGATTAAGTTCCGTTTCACTTAATTTCTGGCACTCAATATGTCCAATTTCTATCAAAGGTCATGCTGTTTTTTTTTCTAAATGTTATATCTAAATGTCAAATTGTTTAATGCGATTTAGATGAAGAAGCCACAATGCCTCGTTAGGACTCCTACAGCCGTAGATGGAATTCCTAGTGCTATAGACATCGTCACGAGGGGGCTCAGTACACCGAGATCGTGCTCGCCTATGTCGAGAGTGCTCGAGCAGCCACCGAGAGCGCTCAGTCATATTCCGAGAGCGCTAAGGCATATTCCGAGAGCGCTAGAGCAGCCGCTGCGAGCGCAAGAGCAGCCGCTGCGAGTGCGCAAGCAGCCGCGGAGAGTGCGCGAGCAGCCGTCGAAACTGTGAGGACCACCCAAGAGGAGATCACGAAGATGACGGAAGGCGAGGATAGCTCATGATGGATGGAGCTGAACAACTAGTGCACTGCTTTCATGTGATCTATATGATCGATGTGTGTGAACTTAATTTCTAAGTTGCTATGATGGAGCTCTACACTTTTGTTTCCGAACTACTAATGAACTGTGCAACGTGGTGATTTGTATCGTCTATGGTGCTATGAACATTATGATGTGACTTTACTCTATGTGATTGGATAACTATTGAATTGACTTGTTGGCTTCTTAATTTATTTACGTAGATGAAGTGGAACTGGTATGTGGTGTACATCGAGAAGAATCCTGGAATTTATGATTCATGGGAGATATGCAAGTGTAACACCCCTGTGTAATGAGCTACAGTAATCCATCATGATTATCCTAATTCTCTGTAATTTGCAATGCTTGATCATGTTGGAATAATATCTCATTTCAAATTCCTCCACTGGATTCAATTCAAATTAAAAGTGAAATTTGAAGTTGCTCAAAAATTGCTGGAAAATAGTTCATGTTGTAACAAAAATTCCAAAACAAATTAATGTTCAGGATAACAACATCACCTATTTTCCTAAAATGGGCTAGAGCGTTAAAACAGTGCAAAAACAGCAACTTTAATGCCATATCCATTTATGAAAAATTCAAATGGATTCAAAAATTGCCCAAACTTTTTGTGGCAGAGCAGAATAATGCAATGTAATTTTGTTGGCCAATTTCACATTTTACAAAATGCATTTTGGCAGCTCATCTATTTTTCTAAACTTTCTGTAAAAAGAAAAACAGAAAAAGAAAACAAAAAGGCCTAGCCGACTGGGCCTAAGTGCACAGTGCACTTGGCCCAGCCCACCCCGGCATGTCTCCCTCCTCTCTCTCTCTCTCTCTCTCTCTCTCTCTCTCTCCCTCTCGCCGTGTCGCCCGCGCCGTGGCCGAGCCGGCGCGCACCGGCTAAACACCGACACCGTGGCGCTACAGGGCCGCAGAGAGGATAAGGGCGACGCCCACGGCCTTCCCCGTCGCCCAGATCCACTTCCCCCCCTCTCTCCCTCGCTCGCCCGAGCTCTCTCACCGCCACCCAAGCGCATCCGTCGTCGCACGCCATCGTCCTCGCGGCCACCGTCGTCCCCGTGCCGCGCCACCATGTCCATCCGCTCCGCCGAGATGCACTATGCTGTCCACGCCGACTAAAGCGAGCCGGGGAGCTCCACCGCGCGGATCCACGCCGTCCTCCTCTTCCTCGGGTCGCCGCCGTTGACAACGATTCATTTCCTTATTCCGTGTGATTTTATGTTCTGTTTCACTTCTTTACAATATTAGATATTTGATTTCAGGGCACCGAGTCAGCGTTAAAATCTGTTCTTGGCAGACTTGACAATAATTCGTTTGCAATGCTCAAGTGGCTCATATGGTAGTTGAACAAAATGAAAATTTTCAGTGTTCCATTATTCAAGGTATTCTTGTTTCACCATTACAAGATAATAACAGTAACACTAATGATAGTTCTTGTACTCTAATTTAGTTCTTTGCATCTTGTCAAGCAGTTGATTTATTAGGTTGACGCATTGCCATGCTATAGTGTCTTGATATTTTTATGCTTCTACCATCTTTTCTTTTTCAAGTTGCAAGTGATCGGATCCATGAAATTGAATATCAGGAAATGCGAGGATTGTGTCGGTGACCAGAGATGAGTCGCTGGAGTATTTTCCAGAGAACAAGGCTCTCTTCAACAAGATGATCATTCACATAAGATAGTTGTACTCTGCCCGAGAGGTTAACAAAGATGATGCCATGTGAATATCGAGCATTGCATCCCAGTGTTCAGCCATTGTTTAAAAAAAATCCCCATGAAGATGGCTGGCAGCAAGCCTCTCCCAAAAGATACAACTCTAGAACCAGTTATGATAATTGTTGTTGGCATTTTTATATAGACTAAAATGCGTGACATTGTTGTAGCTTAAACTTTACTATAATCGATGGGTGATATTTTGTTCGCCCTATTTTCTACCGGTGTTTGTGCCTAGACAAGTTAACGGCAAGGTGCTTGAACGTCTAATATTTATTGCTAATTTCTGCAGTTTTGAAAGGTAATGATGCCTCCCGTTGTATAAATTGTTTGATATATTGTCCTTTTCTTCACAACATGAATCAAAAAGAGATAAGACTATCATTTTTTAAATGTGTGTATTTCCATAGTGGCGGGACTCACACAATTTTATTTTCTGTTTTCAAACTCTTGAGAAAAATACTTCATAACTAGAATGGATGAGAAAAATACTTTATCTCTAGATTTTGATTCTGATAATGTTGTTTGCTTTCTGTCGGGCACTTTTCATCGTTTTCCGTCTTTTTAGGGTGTGACATAAATTCACTGGTGAGAAGGCAAGACGAGCTAACCGCTCGGTGTAGATCAGGCCCCATGATGCCTTAAAGAAGATGAGTGGATCATAGTCACCGTCATTGTCGAATATGATAACAAATACGTTATTTATTTGTTTTTTGGATTGGGAAGGCGGAGATGCAGATATAGTTGGTGAAGAAAGAAGATGGTACAAGAGAAGTCGACAATGTAATGTGCATGTGGATCTTTAATAGTAGAGATATTTTACATAATTGGTGTAGAACCATGAGAATATTTAGGTCATGTTGCAACATATCATTCGCTTTTCTTCCTTAGGTGCTTCAATTTGACCTTCCCATTTGATCTTCAAAATTTATCTCTGCTTGGGAATCACAATGGTCAATGAAAAGGTGGGATGCGAGAAGAAATTTTTTAGTGCTTGTTGTAACGTGTTTGAGGCATTTTTCGCCTTCTTCCCATAGGAACGCGTGGGCATTGTCCTAGTATTTATAAAAAACTCTTTCGAATTGTCCACGATTTTTGGACAGCCCGTGGATGTGTAGATTGGGTTCATTTCCATGATCTACTCCAATTCAGGAGAAATTTTTGGTAGCATCTCCCTGTTGTTCTACGGATACACATTCTCTTGGCTTGTTGCTGAGACATGCATTTGGAGAACAGTGGGGAGGTGCTGCCAAAAATTTGTCTTGGATTGGAGTAGAGCATGGAAACGACCGAATCTACACATCCTCAGGTGGGATTAGGACCTACTTTACCTATTATATAGTTTGATGCATGTTGTTTCCCTCTAATGGTAAAATCTATACTATCCCCAAGTATGACTTGTTCAGTTTGCTTATCTTTGAATGGATGTAATTAATTGAACAAATATTGGATGGAAATAATTGTTGAATAAAAAATATTATATATGTGTTTCCCAATTTAGCAGATAATGGATCGCTAAGACCAATGAATTCTTGGAAGTGGTATTTGCTAAGGCAATGGGAGCTCATGGCCCGTTGTGCCTTTGCTGTCGTTGCTGAAACACACGTCCACCAAAAAAGAGGAAATGGTTAAACACCTTACCAAGAATGGGTTTACGGAAAACTATACCCGATGGGTCTACCATGGTGAGTCCAAACGTGCCAGAGCGGATGTGCTGCGAGAGCGCGCCGACGATAGCGACTACTATGTGATAATCCCCAAGTACAGGGAAATGTTCTAGCACTTTGCAAAGTGGAGGTGGAAGTATATGAGTGTCGATACCCCATAGGAGCTAAAGGTAGGTTTCCTATTCTCTCAGGTTATGTATGCCACTTACACAAGTATCTATGCACTTTATGTTTACTTTACCAAGACTCTCTATAACTAAGATAGGTTGCAAGGAGATAACTAAAGTAGTTAGCAAGATAAAAATAAAAGTTAGATTTTGTCATATATTAATTTGCAAAAATAAAAAGAGAGCTTGAGTTTGTGTTTGTGAAGGTGGTGGTGAAATTGTCCCTAGGCAATTGATAACATAATATAATCGGTACACATGCTTGTTACAATTGTTATGCGAGAGAGGCCAGTGCTAACATGCTACATTCGCCGACCCTCACATGTACTTATGATTGAATCCTTAGCAAGCATACGCAACTACTAACAATAATTAAGGTAAAAACTCAATCATAGCCTTATCTTCCTCTAGGGTTCCTCTCGAATCCCCTATGCAATAACTCATATATGTCTAGGTCCATATTCTGTCACTTGTCCCCCTTTCATATATTTATCATAACACATTGCTTACCCTAAAAAGTGCGATCCAATATAAGTGTGCACCCTTATATTAGCACAAAAGGACAACACCATAACAATTCATACAATTCATACCAATCATACCAGATTAATTACCGATGCCATAGGGTAGATAAATGCAACTTTAAAACTTTCAACATAAAGAGAGGAAACTTGATAGTATTAAGATATCTATAACCTTGCTTCTCTCTCTCATAATAATTACACGTACGTGGAATCATAATCAAACTCAATGATATAGCTATCACATAAAGCATTTTTCTCATGATCCATATGCATAAAAGCTATATTACTCTCCACATAAGAAATTTTCTTCTCTTTGATACTAGTGGGGGTAACATCAATATCATAGAAAGCATTATTCTCAATAATAGATTCATCATTAGTCCCAAATAAATTTTCAATGCCATGAAAATATCATAATTGTCTTCCCAATCATGACAGTCATCATAAGTAACAATAGTGGCAATAGACATAGTTTCATCATAAAAAGCAATACTTTCATCAACTGTGTCTTTATTTGGGATAGTGTCATCTAAGGTAAATTCCTCCCCAAGAATTTTAGCTACCCACTTATCATAAGAGAGACCACGAACTTTTTCTTTATCATAATATTCATCATCTTTATCACTTGAATCATAAAGTTTGTCATGTCTATTCCAATCATACTTAAAAATTCAAAGAGCAAGCACCAATAGCTTTTTCTTCTTTAATTTCTTCATCATGTGCTATTGGTTCTAAACCTTTCAAATAACTACTAATGAGATTTTCAACTATCTCACGGATCATCAGATCTTTTTAATTTTTCTTTTGTTGAATCACCATTGCTTCTTTGGAAATAAATAATTTTGTAGTTTTTGATATATGACCAAAACAAAAATGTAAACTAAGATGAAAATTACAACTAGGCAAAGTAGATAACAAGAAAGGCTTCCCCCGGGCGCCAGAAAATGCTTCTGTTGCTCAGTAATGTAGCAACCTTGTTGGGCCCCAAAGCACAGGGGTTTGTAGGCAGTGGCAAGTCTTTTCCCCTCAGGGAGAAACCAAGGTATCAATCCATGGAAGCAATGTCTCTAGCACATCTATCAGCTCTACAATGCAAATAAAACTCACTTGTGCCCCCCCCAACAAGTCTAGCAAGGGTGTCAACTTTACTGGCTTTGCTAGTTGTGACAAGCTTTTAATGTATTTTGTGTTGGAAGTATTTTGGTATTTTCCGAATAAATAATAACTAAAAATAAAAGTGCGTGCAGAGGTTGTTTGAAGGTTGTTTTTATGATGGAAAATGGACCAGGGTTCATATATAGGTTCACCAATAGTAACTCTCCCAAAAGAAGTGGTGCAATAAAAGTGAGGATATGTGAACAAAATGTTACATACTCATAACAGAAAATTGTATATGTGAAGTGATGATATTATATAGGCTGTACGTCCATAAATCCATAGACCGAACTCCATCAGCATCTATGGTAATACTCCACTCAAAGACTGAACTTCATCAACATCTCTAAGTATTAAGTAATAAAACAGAGTATTGCATTGAGCAAGGTGACATACAGTTGACAACATAACTTCTTAAAGGTACATTATGCAATCATTTATCATTAGTGGCAATAATATTATGCAAGCCTTTTCTTCTTACAGTCGCCGAATTAGCTTACTTGCAATTATTCAACCCAACTAATACACATCACAAATACTATTGATCATCCATCTAAATTGGCTAATGATTAAACAAACAATCGGAGAGCCTTATGCATCTATAAACCAAACAATGGCATCACATATATTCTGGTCATAAAGTAACAATTGGTCACATAAGCATAACCACCGAAGAGAATACATCAGATGGATCACAATCATGTTAGGCAGTTCATGTGACCATTGTATTGAAGAACAAAGTAAGATATTACATCATGGCTACTGCTATGAACCCGTAGTCTAGGTGATGGACTACTCAAACATCGTCGTGGAGTAGCAAGGATCGATGATGATGAAGACGGCGATGAATCCCCCTCCGGCCGAGTATCGGAACATGGCTGTAGATGAGATCACCTCGGAGCGCAAGGTGGCGGCAGCGAAAAATTGCACGATAAATACATGGGGTGTTTTGAGGTATTTATAAGCCAAGGGGCACTGGAGGGCATCCAGGGGGTCCTGGTGAGCCCAGGTGCCTGGTTGGGGTGCCTGGGATCCCTAGGGCTCACCTGACCCTGGGTCTTGGCCCTCTCGTTATCTTCTAGTCCAAAAACTTCTCCCGTATTTTATTTTATTTTCCCCATGATGGAGAATACCTGTTTTGGCTAAAACCAAAAACACTGAAAAAGAGGAATTGACACTAGGCACTTTATTAATAAGTTAGTCGAAATAAATCATAAAAGCGTGCCAATTCATTGATATTAAAGCATGAAAGCTACAAAAATTATGTATGCGTTTAAGATGTATCAACGTCGCACGACACGTTGAATGTTGATGATCATTGACTGTTTTATTGTTGTCCGCAGTGCCTCGACGTCGCAAGAATGAACAAGTGGAAGGAGAAGGAGAATGAGAGGAGCTCGCTCTCCATTTTGAGGGGTAAGCCACCGGTGCCAGAGAAGATGAAAAAGGGGAATGCAGCTACTGCGCCGCCGCCGAGGAAGGTGAAGGATTACCGCAATGTCCCGCTCACCGAGTTCTTGTTTAAGGCGCGCGAAAAAAAAACTCTGCCGCCTCGGCATCATCATGCGTGCATCGGCCGCCGCCACCTCCAGCTCCGCAAACGTCTCCTACCTCTTAATCGGTATAACCAAATGTTATTTTCTGTGCTTTGTGTGTTGTCCAAAAGTGCATTGTGTGCTAGATGTTGTCCAAAAGGTGTTGTTTTTGCTTGACAAAATTGCTTTGTGTGCTCATGTGTGTGCTAGATGATGAATATAGTATATAGATGATGGATACATTATATTGGTGCTCATTTGTGTGCTGGATGTCAAATATGCATGGGTGCTATTTTCGCTCTCCGGAAGTGATTTGTGTGCTCATGTGTGTGGAATATATTATATAGGTGCTCATTTGTGCGCTGCATTTGTGTGCTAGATGGCAAATATAGGTGTTGTTTTTGCTATCCAAATTGCTTTGTGTGCTCATGTGTGTGCTAGATGATGAATATATTATATAGGTGCTCACTTGTGCTCTAGGTAATGGAGAAGGATGAGCAAGATAATTTGTTTGAGGTGTCGTCTGGCACAGAATCAGATTCAGATCAGTTCGAAGAAATAATGACCTAGAAGGTGATGATACGTCTGAGGATGGTCTAGATCTTGGTCCTACGCGTCAAGAGCAAGAAACTGTGCTTGTTAGTTCAGGTGACGATGAAGGAAGAAGAAGGCAACTACCAGTGGGAGCCGGCAAAAAAGAAGTTGGACATTTTTTGAACTTATTAAGCCATTGCTCGAGTCTTTGTCTTTCGTGACCACTGCATTTTCAGGACAAACATATCCCACATCAAACATAGTCTACCCACACATTGTGAGTATCAAGATTGCATTGAGACAAGCCATGGCCCATAAAAATAAATACTACAAGACAGTGGGTGAGGTAAGGATGACAAATTCGACAAGTATTGGGAAGAAAAGAACAATGTCATCATGCTTGCTATCGTCCTAGATCCAAGGTACAAGATGAGGTATGTAGAGTGGTGCTTTGGGCAAATGTAAGATGAGGAGACAGCTAAAACTGAGACCAGTGATGTGGGTAAAGAGTTGGAGACCTTGTATGAGAAGTGTGTTGCCCAAAATAAGCTAGCTGAAGAAAGAGCAACTGGATCATCATCCAAGTCTAGTAGCATCACAAATACCTCAATGCCACGTCTAGATGTGTTCAAGTCCTTTTTATCAGCCACTTCATCAAAAACCATCTAAGAGTGAGTTGAGAAATTACCTAGAGGATAACAATGAGGAAATGACTACTATTTTCAATGTTCTTGATTGGTCGAGGGTGAATGCACCTAGGTACACAGTGTTGGCAAAGATGGAAAAAAGTTTCTTAACTATCCCAGCTACCTCCGTGTCTTCGGAATCAACTTTCAGCACGGGTGGAAGGATTTTAGGTATCTCAACTTGTCATCCTGAACTTTGGATATGAACTTCTCAACTTGTCATCCTTGAACTTAGATATGTAACCTTGTGTGGTATTAGATGACTATACTAGTTCTCTAAAACCGGCTATGGTTGAGGCATTTGTGTGTGGTGCAAGTTATATCAAGGGTGCACACAAAGACTTTAATGTGGTAGTATGATTGCTATCTTTTTCTTATATTTTCCCTCTTTTTTATTCTATGTGGCTAACTTCCAAAAAAATGTCGAGGGATGAGAATGAGGAGGATGTTGTTGAGAACTGACGTTGCCCAAGAGTGTGGTGGATAGCAACAATTGGTAACTATTCTTTCAACATGTTTCACTTGTCAATTGTCATATGGCCCCCAACATATTTACAATAACCTTCGTTACATGTAGACATTCATCATGTGGGTGTTGCTCTTGCTATTTCGGAGATGGATGTCAATGTGGTCTTTTCATGTGGAGGTCAATGTGATCCTCTCGTGTCGTTGCTGTTGTTGTGATGAACTATGAACTTTGAATGATGTGGTTGTTGTGATGAACTATGAACTTTGAATGATGTGGTTGTTTTGATGAACTATGAAATTTGAGGGAAACGACCTAGGTGATGGATGGGCGGCCCATAAAAAGAATTTGGTCACCTCCCGCACCGTCCAATCTAATTTAAATCGTAATCATGGAGTGTCCGATTATATTGCAACTGAAATCTTCTGCATGTAATTATTTTCACGTGTTTCAATATCATTTTGCAACTTTTTAACCCATTGTCTGACTAAAATGGTAAAAATGGTAAGTGAGCCTATCTCATTTGGTTGAGAGAGATGTACAACCCCATCACTTGATTTCAGGTCCCCACGGATGTCAAGTTAGGTTTTCATTTATATTGTAGGAGTTTCTCATATAGTTTTATTCAAAAAAATTGATACAACGTCACAACATTTCAAACACACACATACAACAAAAAATTAAGAAAATTCCACATTTCAATCCCAAACTAACCACTCGGTTTAATTTACAACCCTAAACTACGAAACAGGCCGAAATACACCCCAAACTAACCACGAGGTCCAGAACTCAACCCTGGTCTCGGTTTTGAGTCGGTCAAGCTGTTTTGTCAACAGTCAATGCTGACTGGACTGCTGATTGGGCACTCAAGAAATATATTTTTTTATAAAAAAGACCTCCTTGTTGTTTCCGCCGCTGCTGTCCCGAGGACCCGAGCTTCCGTGGCGCCCCTCCCCCGACCACTCCCCGCCGGCCATCAACCAGCGCCCCTCCACCGGCCACGCAACAACGCCACCCCAGCGCCGCCAGCGCGAAGCAGCTCGGTGGCGTGGTCAACGGCGACTATGCGGTGCAGCGCGAAGCAGCTTGTTGAATATGAAATATTTTATAATTTATTTGTTCTAACCTACTGATAAAGTGCCAGAATGTCGGTCTCTATACAGTATTTTCAGAGAATTCAACAATTTTCCGTAATTTAGAAAAATCATAGAAAATGCAGGAGAAAATTTTGCATCGAAAGAGAGCATGGGCCAGAAGATGGACCCTGGGAACCACATGGCCCACGCACCTTGGGGTCAGGGCGCACCACCAGGACGCATGGGGCCCACATGGGTTGAATGACCCTAGTCCCTCCGCCCTTAGCTCATACTATACTATACTACCCATATAATACTACTACTATATTATATTATATTATATTACCCCTATAAAAGCACGAAAGGGCAGATCCAACTAAACATATTAGCCGTCTGATACACTATCTAATGGCCTAAAATCTTCGTTAACGAAATTGATCGCTAACGAAACGATAATCCCCCGCTTCGTCTCTCTCCGCAAAACATAACCCGCACGCCCCCCTTCTCGCCGCAACTGCTCGCCCCACGCCGCCAACCGCTCGGCCCCGCCACCCCACGCCGCGCCTCCACCGCTCAGCCCGCTCGGCCCCGCCGCGCCCCCGCGCCGCAACTGCTCGGCCCCCGCCGCGCCCCCGCGGCGCCCCCGCGCCGCAACTGCTCCGTCCCCGCCGCCCCTTCACGCCGCCAACCGACGTCATGCCGCACACGCCCCCGACGCCGGCGGACCAGACCAGGGGTTGCCGCCCCTCGACGCCGCGGTGAGCAGAGGCTGCACACGCCACCGACGCCGGCCGACTGGGGGTTGCCGCCCTCAGATTTTCCGCTCCACAAGGGGGGCAGCAGCACGCCCCCGACGCCTCGGCCTGGGACTGCCGGCGCTGCGGTTCCTGGCTGCCCTGGGGTTGGGTTTGCTGACTGCCGACGCCGACGCCGAAGCCTCCGGCCCAGCTGTTGCTGCCTACTCCAGACGCAAACTGAATTCTCCCGTCAGCCACCTTGCTCTCTCTTTTCTCTTCATCTATATTCATCTATACAAGATTGAGTACAAACTGCAATTAAGCACAATGCCTCTCAATTGTTCCGCACAGTGCCATTAAAGCACGATGCCACTCAATTGTTTTGCACGATGCCACACCTTACACCTTTTTGAGTAAGCAGTTGTTTTTGCTATTTGAACCTAGATTTGCTATTTTTGAGAAAGCAGTTGTTGTCACAGGAATCAGATTTGGAGTAAGGAGGCGACCAGGACCAGAAGGATGAGTTCAACGCACACAACCAGTCTGATGAAATGCAGGTAAATTGTTATCTATATCTTTCAGATTTTTTATGTTTTCTCTTGACGAAGCCTCAATTTCTTATTCCGATTTCTGATGTTTTGCTTTGTATTTGTGCTCATGCTAGGGAATATAAGGTCTCCAATCCAAGCACTAGCCATCTTTAGATACTCATAATCAATATCCAGTTGAGGACAAGTACATATTTGCTATGGTTAATCTCTGATATACAAGTCATTGCCCACATTTTGCATGCTCTGAATGAAATTATTTGCTCTTTAGACTATGAAGAATTGCAGAGGAGGAGGCTACTAGAGCAGCTCACACAGCTAAACATTGACCAATAAAACCAGCAAGGAGGAGACGGGTTCTCCTTGAGGGATTACATCGGCGATGAGGTTCTCCTCCAGGGATGGAGGGGGCAGGTCTGTGTGCACCGTGGAGATGCAGTTGGTTCCGGAGGAGGAGAAGGGGAGGAGTGGGAGGTCATGGTAGAATGCCGCTGGAGCTGAGGTGGCCCGCGTGGCTGCCTGAGCAGAATAGGATCATCTGCACCACCTCCCTTGCCTTCGTTTTCTGAAACATGGACAAGGTGCAGAAAGGAGATCCCTTTTGTCTCTGATGTAGTCTGGTAGATTTAGAAGTGGTTTGTTTGGTCGATTTAGAAATGGTTGGTTTGAAGTCTGTTACGTATATGTATAATAGTGTAGCAATAACATGGTATGAGATTCTTGAATTATGGGGTTTATTATTATTTCTACAAAGTCAGTTGTTATGTTTAGGAAGAACATCGTCTAAAATCTGGACAGCATATAGGAGTACATAGACACTTGATTACAAAATCATGTCACGCATTAGATGATTTTCTAACTAATTTCTGAACGAATATCTATTGTTCATGTTCCGACCTCATTCATCATGTTGTTTGGATTTTCAGTTTGGACGAGGAAAATACTAAGGAATGATACTCCCAACCGAATCACGGTGATGATTAGATATTTTATTCACTATTTGTCGATACATATCCATTGTTGAGGCTCAGATTTCACTTTTTGTTTTTTTCTTCTAAAGAAGGAATATTTAATATTTTTATATCCTAGACCTTTTCCTTTGAACTCCATGCTGCCAAGATAGATATAACAGTTATCTTGTTTCAGTAAGGAGAGAAAAATTGAATTTGTTTGTCTGACCTTACATAATCTCTAAATATTGCGCTCATGTCTTATATCTTATCTTTTAGTTTCTCTTCGCCACTTCGCACAACATCTTTTATAGGTTACCAAGCACTGGCATACTACTTGTAATCTTCCTATGTGGTTATGTAAAAGTTGAATCTGTACTCATTAAACTTTGTTAGATAGTAGGTCCTTCTAACAGCATGCCTAAAAATAATTGTTTCTCTGTGTCCAGCAGAATGGATGTTCTCGAGTAGGAAATTTTGCAGGCTGGTTAAGATTTGATGTATAGTTAGTAGTAGCATTTGAGTTAGCTGTAGTTCTTGCTAAGTTTTTCTACACATTACCATTTTTCAAGTCAACATTTGTTTGGCCTTGTTCTGCGCCCATTACATATATGGTGGGTCTTGCTTTCATATATTTGGCATTTACACTTTGCAAGTTATTACATTCTTGTATGCTGTTATGAGACGTGCCAAGTTGGGATTCGACATGCCTTTCATACTATTGTTCTGCATGATTGAAGGAAGGAGATCACCGTGCAGTGTCTGACGGAACTAACGATGGAAAATGTCGTGAGATGTGACTAAATTTGTAAGTATGATTTCCTTTGTGTTAAGGTTTCATGTGGTTATTATGACTGAAGTATAATCTTGTTTTATTTAAAGGATCTTAGAGTAAGAAGTCCATAAAGGTTCAGGGTTGCCTGTATCTCAGGTTTTCTATAGAACCTGTACTGTATCATCATTGTTTCATGAATAAATAATTTTATAATTCTGTACCAACATATATGGAAGATGTTTTTACACGATTAATCCTGGGATGAGAGCCTACATATGGAAGAACTCTGGTTCTTGATCTAAGGATGTAGTCAAGGGAGGATAGACGGAAACTCTGAATTGGGTCCATGCATGTGGTACCTAGGTCACTCTGGGATCCTTTCTATCTATTTGATTGGTTTCTCGTTAGACTTTGAGAGGCTAAAATTTATGCTAGACAAAGTTGCTTCTGCTTGTGGACGGAACTGAGAGTTCTAGAACTCCGCATGATGCATGCTATCACCCCCTGATCTTACGTGATCTATCTACTTTTGGGCAATTGCCACACTAGGCATTTGGCCCTGTTCTCATGTCTGCTGAGGCGAAAGCTTTTGTCGTCGTCTCAACGTGGAGGTAAGGCTTCTAGCTAATATATTTTTATGTTTTACCTTGTTTACTAATGTCTCAGAATTTAGCTACCTCTTGCTTTGAATCCAATAAAAGAACAGACATGCTTTGTTGTACTTTTCTCTTCCTTACAAGATTCGATCTACATGATTCGCCCCGTTCAGCTGTTGTAGGTCATAAATTGTGGAAATTCGCCAAAACCAGTGTTAAGCATCAACTGAGATATTTGCATAATTTTACTACAGGGAATGTTCAGATTACTTATTACTCACACAAGAACTAGGAAAAAAACTCCATGCTCATGTGATCTATTTCTTTTGCCTGATATTATAGTTCTTCAGTTGGATAGAGAGTGGCTTGTCAGGAATCATTTCTTCTACAACGAGTTTAGCATAAAGATTACTTTCCGGAGTTTTGATAAATTGTTCTTTTGAAATTCACAACTCAAAAGAAGTGTGCAACTTTAAATTCTGGAACGTTGGATATTCTCTTGCCAACCATATACCTTGGATATGTAATGACGCTGAGAACATTTTCTATGGCGACAGCGATACCAAGAAGAATAAATTTCCCTGGCTCCTTGTCCACCTCGCCGGAGGCGATGTCGTCGGCGTTGAGGAGCGCAGGGCATGGTCCAGTTGCCTGTCTTGGGATCGGTGGATCTAGGTGTACGAGTGGTTTGTGGTTCCCGTCGATCCTGTGTAGGTTTCTTCAACGACGACGACGGTTCTACCGGTGCGTTGGTCCTTCGGGGTCATAGATCGGAGTCTTCCCGTCCGCCAGATCGTCAGCCCTTTACAAGGTCAGGCCGGCTTCGGATGACTGAATTATACTATAATAATGTAATTTGAAAATTTCAAATGATTGTATATTTTACCCGGACTATGGTGGGTCGAAGCAAGCCTGCACACTTTCCTCAATACTCCCTTCGTTCCATAATATAGTGCGTATAGATTTTCTGAGAAGTCAAACTTTTTAAACTTTGACCAAGTGTATAGAGAAAACTATTTATACGTACAATACCAAATATATAAAATATGAAACTACATCTTATGATGAATCTAATGATATATGTTTGGCATTCTAAATGTAATTATTTTTCTCCACAAACTTGGTCAAAGTACGAGAGGTTTGACTTTTCAAAAAATCTATATGCACTACATTATGAAACGGAGGGAGTACTAAAATTTACTGTATATAACTGATGCAAAGATGTGTGATATTTATTTCAAAAGGAATGTTGATTCATGAAGAATGATATTTCAAATTATTAGTATGAGTCAAGAATTAGGTATTATGCACTTACTGTGAAAATTCAAGAATTTCAAGAGAAATTTATACCATAATTAGTTAGAATTTGTTACGTTTCATACGTGTGTTAAGCAGACGTGCGTTGCACGTGCATGCTTACTAGTACTTCCAAAAACTCCCTTAGAGTTATATCATAATTTTTCGCCGCCGCCTCTTTGCGATCCGAGGCAAAAACCAATCTACCGCGACGATGCGAGGGTGGTGCGCGACACGACGCACACGCCCGAGTTCCTCGGCGTCAGCGCGGCCGGGGGAATATGGGAGGCGTCCAAGTACGGTGAGAACGTGATCGTCGGTGTGGTGGACACGGGCGTGTGGCCCGAGAGCGCGAGCTTCCGCGACGACGGGCTCCCACCGGTGCCGGCACGGTGGAAGGGCTTCTGCGAGTCCGGCACGGCATTCGACGCGGCCAAGGTGTGCAACCGGAAGCTCGTCGGCGCGCGCAAGTTCAACAAGGGCCTCATCGCCCACTCCAACGTGACCATCGCCGTCAACTCCCCGCGGGACACGGAGGGCCACGGCACGCACACGTCGTCCACGGCCGCCGGCTCGCCCGTGACGGGCGCGTCCTTCTTCGGCTACGCACGAGGCATCGCTCGCGGCATGGCTCCCCGCGCCAGGGTGGCGGTGTACAAGGCCCTGTGGGACGAAGGCGCGTACACTTCCGACATACTCGCCGCCATGGACCAGGCCATCGCCGACGGCGTCGACGTGCTCTCCCTCTCCCTTGGCCTGGACGGCCGGCCATTGTACAAAGACCCCATCGCAATCGGCGCGTTCGCGGCGATGCAGCGAGGCGTTTTCGTGTCAACCTCGGCCGGTAACGAGGGACCGGACCTCGGGTACCTCCACAACGGCACGCCGTGGGTGCTAACCGTCGCGTCGGGCACGGTGGACCGGGAGTTCTCCGGCGTCGTCAAGCTTGGCGATGGCACGACCTTCGTCGGTGAATCGCTCTACCCGAGAACCCCGAGCAACCTCGGGAACGCCGGGCTCGTGTTCCTCGGCACGTGCGACAACGACACGTTGCTCTCCATGAACCGCGACAAGGTCGTGCTCTGTGACACCACGCACACGGACTCCCTCGGCCCCGCGATATCCGCGGCGCGAAACGCCAAGGTGCACGCCGCGCTGTTCCTGTCGAACGCCACGATCACCACGCCGCGCTTCGGATTTCCGGGCGTGATCCTGAACCCGCAGGATGCCCCCACGCTGCTGCACTACCTCCAGAGGAACCGCTCGCCCAAGGCCTCGATCAAGTTCGCGGTGACCATCGTGGGCACAAAGCCCGCGCCGCTGGTAGCGACCTACTCGTCGCGCGGCCCGGCGGCGAGCTGCCCGACGGTGCTTAAGCCTGACCTGCTCGCGCCCGGCTCGCTCATCCTTGCCTCGTGGGCGGAGAACGTCAGCGTCGCGAGCGTTGGGCCGCAGTCGCTTTTCGGCAAGTTCAACATCATCTCCGGCACGTCCATGGCGTGCCCACATGCGTCAGGGGTGGCGGCGCTGCTCAAGGCCGTGCACCCGGAATGGAGCCCCGCGGCAGTGCGGTCAGCGATGATGACGACGGCTTGCGCGGTGGACAACACCTTCGCTCCCATCAAGGACATGGCCGGCGGGGCAGCAGCATCACCGCTCGCGATGGGGTCCGGCCACATCGACCCGAACCGCGCTCTGGACCCAGGCCTAGTCTATGACGCCGGGCCAGACGATTACATCAAGCTCATGTGCGCCATGAACTACACGACGGCGCAGATCAAGACCGTGGTGCACCCGTCGGCCCCCGTGGACTGCGCCGGCGCGTCGCTCGATCTCAACTACCCGTCGCTCATCGCCTTCTTCAACACGACCGGAGAGAGGAGGTTCGCCAGGGCCGTGACCAACGTGGGCGACGGGCCGGCGAGGTACAGAGCCACGGTGGAGGGACTGAACGGGCTGAAGGTGAGCGTCATGCCCAACAGGCTGGTGTTCGGCGGGAAGCACGAGAAGCAGAGGTACACGGTCGTGATTCGGGTTCGGGGCGAGCAGATAGTGCCCCACGTAGTGCTGCATGGATCATTGACGTGGGTGGACGACACCGGCAAGTACACGGTGAGGAGCCCCATCGTGGTGACGTCGACCTGAGGAGTACCATGTTTCAGTTATGAGATGGGGCCGTACGATCGAGCACTATATTCTGATTGTTTATCTATATATCTATCCTGAATGTGATACTTTGTGCTTTCGAACACCTGTCGTGTTTGAAAATAAACTTTCATAAAAGTAAGATTTATTGTTTTCGGGATGCTAAGGAGGTCGAAGACCAGTACACACGGCTATTTCGTTGTGATGTTGGTGCTTTTCCGTTACTTATCTTGGTATTCCTATTCATTTTCAGAAGTTGTATAACTGCGATTGGAAAGGGTTGGAGGATAGAATAGAGAAAGAATTGAGTTGTTGGAAAGGCAAAAATCTTTCTGGGGGAGCGGGTAGTGGGCTGGGTGCTTATCAATTCAATACTCACTAGTAATATGGTTGCTTTTTTTTGTTGTCCTTTTCCGATGTACCAGTTGGTGTCTGAAAGTCGCCTTGCTCGGGCGACACGGGGGAGCCCTTGCGCCACCGCCGCTAGCCACTCCATCCCCGCTCCCCCGCATCGCCGCCGCCGGAGGGGCTGCCGGCGAAGCCTGCGCTTGCCCCGGGGAAGGTGGTGGCGTGGCGTTTCCTTGTCCGCGACGCTGCGGCGCGGGGGCTGCGGCCTCCTGGTGGATCTGGGTGAGTCAGCTCCGAGGCGGCGGCTTCATTCGCGGCGGCGGGGGAGGTCCTCGGCACGTGCTACGGGGTTGGCGTGGTGAACGTGTAGCGTTGTGGGCTTCCAGCCTGCTCACGGCGGTGGTCTGCTCTGACCTGGCCAGCGCGCCGTTGCTCAGGTTGGGCGGGTGGCGGCTCTGCTCGAGGCGTCGTGCTGGTGGCGTGGTGAGCCGCCGGGGAGGCGCCAGGGCTGTTAGACGGCGGCTTCTCGTGCGCCGGCTTGGGAAGCTCAGATCGGGGCGCCCAGCCCTCTCTCTGCGGGCGGCAACTCGTGTGTATCTCCTTGCGATACGGTTCGAGCCAGGAAAAACAGACTCGGGCTCTCCTTGCTCGTTGAACACAAATTCGATTGTCCCGAAACGCATGTAGTCGACGTAAGGCGGGGGCGAGACGTCGAAGAGCCGCCCCAAACCATCGACGTCCTGCTTGAAAGAGCCAAAAGTGCAAGTTTGGCCTGGTGTAAATTTGCCGGCCTCTTCTGGATCTCCGCCCCGGCTTAGGTCTCCGACCAGCGTCGCCCCTACCTGGCGCGCCAACTGACGGTGCAAAATCCTGTCAGATGCCTCGGTAGGGTTCCTGACGAGGTCGGAAGTACCGGGACGGAGCCTGCACGCACAAGTTACCCAGGTTCGGGCCTCCGGAGAGTAATACCCTACATCCTGCTTCTTCTTATTATTCATGGTGATGAGATGCCTCGTGCGAGGGAATACAATGGTGAAGGTTGGGTTGCTACCGAGAGTTCCTTTTTCTAAGATTGGATGCCGTGGGTGCTCCCTAACCTCCCTTTATATAAGCGGTGGAGGTTAGGGTTTACAGGGAGGAGATGCGATCTAGGCCGCCGCCCGTCTTGGCTTGGAGGGCAAGACACCTAAAGGTCGGTTCTTATCCTTGCTGGGCCCCGCGGGCCCTGATCCAGCCTTTGGCTTGATCCAGCCTGGTAAGCCACCCCCGGGTCGTGGCCCCGTCACTCCGCCTTTGGAGGTGGCTTCCTGGGGTCGGCGGCGGCGCAGTTGCGCTCTTCTCCTGTGGGATGGCGCGGAGGCGGCAACTGGTGTGGCGGTGCGGTGCGCGCGGTGGTGGTGGGGGCCCGATCTGGGCTAGTGGTGCGGCCTAAGCTTCTGCAGGCGTTCGTTTTCGGCATGGCTCATCAACGTTCGTGGCGGTTGCGGCGCTCGGCTATGGTGTGCTGTCCATTGGCGTGAGCTTGTCTCCATGGCGTTGTGCGGCTCGATCGGCGGTCTCTCGGACCTGATGGCCTTGGTCTGTTACTGCCGGTGCAGTAGCTGGGCTTCTTCCCCGGGGCTCGGGTAGGTGTAGGGGCTTAGGGCTCTGGGCGAAAGCCTTGGTTCGATGGTGGTCGAAGGATACCGGCGACGATGGCGTTGTGACGCAATTCTTTGAAGATGTCGCCGAAGAGTTCCTCCTCTCCACTAGGCTGTTGCTTGTTGGTTCGAGAGTTGTTGTGGGGGCTTTTGGTGTGGCTGGCCTTTTCCCGAGGTCTGGCAGGGCTGTTGTGGGTCGCTCTGGACGTAAGCTTAAGTCTTCGACGGGGGGTCAATGCCCGCTGAGGCGGCGCCCTTGGGCAGTGGCGGACCTACAGGGTGTGCAGGGTGGGCCGTGGCCCACCCAGAATTTTGAGAAAAACATTAGTATCATGTAATAATTTGCCAATAACTTGGATTAGGTAGATTTTTTTAGAGTGTGCACACCCTCTGACGAAGTCCTGGATTAGGAGGTACTTGCCACGTCGGCCTCTAGTCATATGGGCTGGGCTGAGGACCCCACATGGAGATGAACCAGTGGGCCTCGTTCGTCGGAGCCCAGGAGCGTCAAGAAGGAATCTCCTGAAGACTTGGTGCATACTTCAAAATGTAGAGGTAGTCTCCGTCATGTTTGCCCCTAGATGCAGCCGACCTATGTGTAACCCTAGGCACCCCTGGTATCTAAATAAACCAAGGGGTGAGGGCCGTAGACGACAACCCAACTCATACACACGATCTCGAGGTAGATCACCTGTACTCTGTACCCCATCGAAAGCAATACAACCCAAGCAGGAAAGTGGGACGAAGGTGGGACAAGCTGGCATTGGCGGCCGTCTCTGTATCTCTTCTAGAAGATTGGCCTTTGAATAAAGCACAAGAAGGTTAAGGGGGTGATTGTTAGAGTTAACCTTATTGTCTAAGTGTTCATCATGTTTATTTCCAATTCATACATGTAGTTAAATCAGCCACCGGAAGCTGCGGCAGTATACACACATAGAGTACTTGTCATGTACAGTATGTACGTACATGCAAGCTTATGGTTGGTTTAGCTAAGAATAAGTGCACATAGCTAGCTAGTTGTGAGGATAAAGAAGTGTGTACCCAGCATGAGACTAGCTCCAGGAGCGATCAGGTTAGTTAAACAATCGGACTGGAACCTCTTCTAGTAGTAGGCTGTGTGTGTGTGTGTGTTTTTTTTTTAGTGAACTGTAGGCTATGTGGTAAAACCGGGATCTGTGGTAGGCTGTGTGGCTAAAATGGACCGGCCCAGTTTCCATAGCTCGCTCGCTCGGTTGTGTGCTTGGTCGACAGTTTGTCGCAATGGGCGACAAATAGGAACCATCACATTGAACAGGGCAATTTCTATTTACCGCGTAACGCGGTAGATATGCACCAAACACGCACCCTCCTAGTCGCTCCCGCATGATATTGGGGCTGCCCATGCGGGGTGGTTTTTTTTTTCCCTTCTGTCTTTCCTTTGGTTTAGGAACATTCTAGAGCATTCTACGCCCGGTTTTTCCTCTCTTTTTTGTGTTTTCTCTGCTGTTTTTCCTATTTTTTTAGTTTCTTTTTTTCTCTTTCTTTTTTTCCAAATTTGCGAACATTTTTTGGATTCACGAACATTTTTCAAATTTGTGGACATTTTTAAATTCATGAACATTTTTCATATCGCGAACATTTTTTATGATTCGCGAACATTTTTTGAATTCATGAATATTTCAGACTCTCTCTCTCTCTCTCTCTCTCTCTCTCTCTCTCTCTCTCTCTCTCTCTTCTTCCGTTTTCGCCATTGATGGAAGGTTGAAGAACCCAGATCTTTGTCCCACCTCATTTCAATCAATCTAATGTCTGTGGATCCTTAAGGTTCATATTTTAAACAATCGAGCTCTCTCTCCCTCTCTTTCTCTCTCTCTCACTCTCCACCATTGATGGAAGGCTAAAGAAACCTAGGTCTTTGTTCCACCTCCTTTTTATCAATGTAGGATCCTTAAGGTTCATATTTTAAATAGTAGAGAGCTTTCCCTTGGGGAAAGGAATTAATGGGGGGAGCAGGATCTAAAACATAGATGTATTAACAATGAATTGACCCATCCAATTGGTAGCCAAATTGTTGGACTAGCCAAATAATAGGCAAGACAATTTGGGCCTGCAAACCAAGTAGCCCCTATTTCTCTTTCCATGGGAACAAGAAGATGATGAATTTTACTTGCAACGGCTGGCGCTATTCATTCAAGCTGTTATTCGTACAACTGTCAAGTGGCAAGCTCAAGCAGTGCCATGTGAGCACAACCATTCTCTCGAGGGTTCCAAACCTAAATTTTCTGTCGAGGTGCTCTTCTTTCCTTTTTCTTGATAAATGGTGCTTTTATTATCTCAAAATGTAGCATCAAGCGGATACAAAACATAATGAGTGACACCCGGCCTCTGCATAGTTAGGATGGACACAGCCAAAACCAACAGTCTGACAAAGTAAAAAGAAGGACACAGTGGCAACAGTAAAGTCATATAAGACCGACACTATGCCTATGTCGATGAGGTGGTGGTCCAATCCGGAGATTATGCTGCCACCTATGTTGAGTAAAAACATATGTGGCCACCCGCTCCAACCGCATACACACCACCATAAACAGCGGTTACTCCATTCGGTGTAGCGTAGACCACAAACAAAGTCAATGCATACATCGGTAGATAACCTACATAGGAGAAGAGAGTTTGCCATTAAAAACAATATCATTTTTACATAGCCAAAGCGACCATAGTATGAAAGACACTCGCACCCTTGTTAGCGTACAAAATCTATTTGGTATTCCGTCTAGCCAGTGACCATATATATTGGCAACACTTGTGGCGGATACAGATTTGACGCTATTTGGATGACTGATCACGTAGAGCCCGCAAAATTGCATTGAAGGGGGAGGTCTTTGATTGTCTCATCGTGGGTATAAAAACTACACTTCTGCAAATTCAATAATTTCTGTAGGTTTTTTATCGTGCCATCATCGGTGGAGGTGAAGTCAGTAAATTCTCATGAGCTATGGGGTGAGGGCCGGTGGCCTGGGTTAAATCTAAAGAAGCTCCGCCACTGGCCAACATTGAACAGGAGCTTATATTTGTCGCTTATAGCGACAGACTGCCGGGAAAACGCACAGGCACCCCTCGTTACGCCAGTGCATAGCGGACGACTAAAGCGTGCTGATAATGTCAAACCTCCGGTGGTCACACCGACTCGCGCTCTTATGCTTTTTTAGAACGGAATTGCTAATTCATATCTAGATGCTTTTTAATGATGTCACATCTAAGTTCTGCACCTGTCCGATCTGTTTATGCTGTAATTTTCGTGCCAACATTGATCTCGCGCGTGGCTGGTTGCGCGCGTCGCGCGTTGCGTCTTTCTCTGGCCCATCTGCGTTTGTTTTTGCCACGCGCTGGGTGGGCCGCTTTTATTTTTTTGTGGGATTGCGTCACGAAAAAAGGAAGAGCCATCTCGCGCCGCATACGAACTGAGAAGGATATGGCGTTGTTCTTTTGCCACTCCAGCGGCACTCTGTTAATCTCTTTCATTTAGCTCCTCAAAAATAAATGTTAATCTCTTCCAGTTTTTTTTTCATTAGTGAGTGACGCGAGGTCAAAGGGACTTGCAACCGGGTTTGACTTTTTTTCCCAAAAAAACTGAGCATGACTTTTTTTTTTGATAGTTGCAAGTCCACCAACGATTTGCAACTGAGACTTGACTTTTTTTTGCTTAATTGCAAGTCCACCATCAACTCGCAACCGGCAGCTGAGACTGATTTTCTTGTCTCGGTTACAAGTACACTATCAACTCGCAACCGGCGCCTGACCTTTTTTTTTTGTCCTATTTGCAAATCCACCATCGACTCATAATTGAGTTCTGTTTTTTGCCTCAGTTGCAAACCCATCCTCGACAGGTTTTTTGTGGGCTCGGCCTTTTTTCGACCTAGTTGCAAGTTCATCATCGACATGCATCTGGGACCATTTTTATCTTTTTGTTCCAATTGCAAGTCCACCCTCGACTCACAACTAGGACCTTCATTTTTCTGTTTTATTATTTTTTATAAATTTTGAACTATTTTCAATTGAAGATTTTATTGTTTTTTAATTTTATTTTCTATTTTCTCATTTTCAATTGCTTTTTATTTTTTATTTTTTCTTTTACTTGTTTATTTATTTGTTTTAAATTCATGAATTTTTTTACTTTGTCATCCGTTCGCTTTAAATGTCGTGCAAATCTTGACCGCGGGTTAATTTGTCGCGCGCGTCTCGTGTTGCGCCATGTGTCTGGTGTCTACTTGTCGGCCTGTTCGCACGTGCGTCTTTTGTTAGGCCGTTTTCGCGGCGCGATCTGGGGATGTTGTTTCAGATTGATTTTGCTAATTCTCATCTAGATGAGAGTTAATAATGTCTCATCTAACTCATATACCGTTAGATATACATGTTTCTGAGTCAGTGCTCATTGTCGTTGCGCCGTGTTTTCTGTTCGTCCCTAGTGAAGTAGTGGGGCCCGATATGGCTATTTTGAGTGGACCGTTTCTATGTTTTGTGTATTGGGTTTATTTTTGTGGGTTGTAGCTTTTTCGTGGAGGGTCATGTGTCTTTTTATTCCCTGTTTTTGTTTATTTTAGTTCCACTGTGTAGCTAGAGGAGAGCGTAGCTAGATTTTTTTTTTCTTTCGGATTTGCTAAGTCTCGTCTAGATGAGATTTAATGATGTCTCATCTAAGTCTATAACTGTCCGATTTGTTTGCTTTAATGTTCGCAGAAACTTGATCATGTGCCACCGGGTCAACTCGTTTTTTTTTGTTTTGTGTCGGCATGTTCTCGCGTTTCTTTTCACATGGCTCCATATATGTCATTGTTTGGGGGGCGCGGCCCTTTTCTTTTTGGTTCGTTTTCGCCATGCGTTTTTTGTGGCCTGGTGGAGAATTTGTAGAGTCCATCCGAGACGAGAGACCTTTATATAACGAGAGCAGATGCAGGGTTCTTAGATGATAGGGTAGAAATGTGTAGTGTTCAGATCAGTGGTGAGAAATGTATGAATGCCTTATTGTTCTTATAAGCCGTAATTTGTGTGCAATTTGTTTTCGTGTTCTAGAGCTGATTGCTTGGGTGTACACGGTTGATCTAATTGTTTTTTTTTTGTTATCTGGTTAATGAGCAGGGAGGGGCAAATAGTCATCGAGTACACTAAGGGTGCGACCCTGAATGAGCAGGAGGAGGCGAAACTCAACGATCTGATGCTGCCACTCAATCACGAGTAACATAGGGGTGCCCCTTGTGTGCTGCCTAATGCCAAGCAATGTTGGAGGTGGAAACATGGTATATAATTTTTGCACTTGTTTTGTTGTTCAATTTTTTTCCTTTTTTGTTGTTAGATTTTTCTTTTTTTGTTATTTTCAATCTTTTTCCTTTTTCATGATGCGCACAAAAAGGGAGCCATCTGAAAAATGCTAACACATGTTTTCCTTTTTTTGCATATAGAAAATCCCTTATAGCGTTGCTGAGAGCTTGGACAGTCTGAAAGAAGGACGATGGGCTATTGACTGTTGTTGCATACCACACACACTCATGATGGCCGCATAGCTTTCTATAACAAGCAATGGAGCATCTTTTGTGGCCAAGGTGGCATTGAAGGTGTTGGGTAACGCAGCAGAAAACAAAAAATTTCGACCTACGTACCAGCCCAGGATCACTATGGAGACTGCATACAAGGTTTGATCTGTTTCGTTACCGACTCGTAGCGCAGCGGAAGTAGAGTCGATGACGATAGGCGGTGCATATCCCCGCAGCTAGGATTTACAACCTCCCAACCGCGAGGATGTATACCCTCATCCGCCCCCGGACAGCCCTCCGGGAGGCGGTCGGACAGTCCCTCGGACGGTGTCACGGACAGCCCTTCGGGAGGACCATCGAAACTCGGACAGTCACTCGGACAGCCCTTCGGGAGGACCATCGAAACTCGGACAGTCACTCGGACAGCCCTTCGGGAGGACCATCGAAACTCGGACAGTCACTCGGACAGCCCTTCGGGAGGCACTCTCAAACTAAGACCGAAACTACGATCTCTCTACAGAGTTGCACACATACGGTGTCATCTATCCGGCAGGGCTTCGCCGTCCAGAACTAGTTCCCACCGGAACCCAGACAGCCTTTCGGCTCTACGAAACTATTTCGCTGGGAGGGAGAGAGAAGCCAGAAATGTCATGGCATTTGTATGTGAGAAGGAGTGAGTGTGGAGGCAGCCCCTCCACCTCTATTTATAGGAAATCCAAGGGGTAGGGTTGCTTGGCCCCCAAGCCTTCTAGAAACCTTTTGGGAAAATATCCCAAAAGGTGACTTTTCCATAAATATCCCAAAAAGCACTTTCACTATTCACGACGACATTTTTCAGCGTCTGATCGAACTGAAAATATTCATGTGGGCTTAGAACATTTCCAGTACCCACCAAAATAATTTTCAACGCGAGCCGGAACAATTCCGGTTTAGTGATTTTCATCTGCGAAAAGCATCTGAAGCGGTTCCGGCAGCTCCGGAACATTTCCGGTTTTCATCCCGGAAAATTCCAGAAAGTTTCCAGAACAATTCTGGCACCCTCCAAGAATTATCAGGCATGTGCCGAAACCATTTTGACTTTATGGTGCACTCCGAAACAACTTTTCGGTTTTAGTGATTTTCATCTGTGAAAAGCAACTAAAGCGGTTCCGGCAGTCCGGAACATTTCCGGTTTTTGTCTCTGAAAAATCTCAGAAGTTACCGGAACAATTCTGGTACCTTCCAATAATTTCCAGGCATGTGCCGAAACCAATTTGACTTTATGGAATACCCTGAAACAACTTTTCAGTTTCACCGGAACTATTCCGATATCCTCTCCGGAACGTTTCCGTTTCGCCCGAAACTTTTTCGGTGATTTTCTCTCAGACTCCCCGTCTAGTATTCAGCAGATAGATGACCCTTAAGCGTGTGACCCTATAGGTTCGGTGAAGCATAGACATGACCCGGAACCCCTTCCGATCAATGATCAACATCGGAGCCGTGGACACCCATATCGATCCCTATACCCACACGAATAAATATTCGAGTGAACCTCCAGTTGCCGTGAGCTATTCCTGTTGCTTCGCGATATGTTACAATTACCCGAGGTGAGAAACATCGGCATCCTCGTGGATCAACACTTGTCCACAATGCCAGTTACCTCGTTGCCGGTATTGTTCTCTTTTCTCGCTCCCGTGTTCCGGCATCCCTGTGATCAAATCACCCTGTGTCTGGCCAGACGATGATGGATACCGTAACACCGAGAGGGCCCAGAGATATCTCTCCATCGTCGGAGGAGCAAATCCCAATCTTGAGCTATCAAGTCCCTTGACATACTTTTCCATGAACCCGTAAGCCGCCGTAATAGCCATCCATTTACGGATGACGTTTAACAAACCCCAAAGTTCATGAAGCAAGCATGAAGAAACTCGACACTCTCATGGTCTAAGGAATTATGCAAACATTAACTTCTCTGTGTTATTAACCATAAACTTATGACGAATGTATCTCATAGCATAACATCAATCGGGTCGATTCAACACAAGTGTTCTACCAACAATTGTGCCCTCAAAATTGCCGGCATAGCCATGCTCATGATCAGGAAAACAGGATCATCATGCAATACTTGAGCCAGTCATAGAGGCTTGACTAGGAATACATTTTACCGTTTATTATCCCACACGTGCATATGAGTCTTCCTCCGAGCCTCGTGGTTATTGTAGACTCGAGAACCATAGCAGTTATAGCATGGAACATAAACCTAATTATGAATAGGGAGATAATCAATAACATTTATTATTGCCTCTAGGGCATATCTCCTACAGACTCCCACTTGAACTAGAGTCAATAATCTAGTCAATGCTAATGCACTTTACACCTATGGCATACTGGTGTAAAATATGCTTCGCATGTGGTATAGCCTGATGTCCAACGGATCTGACGACTTCAGCTCTGTGTGTAACTTTGCATATCCTTGCGTTTTCACGCTTTCACAAAATTCATATTTTGTCTGGACTTGGCCTTGCATATGTGTGAATCATTGGTCGAAACCTGATTCCTCAGACTGAGCTATGGAGCAACTATCTGCAATAGTGTCCCATAGACCAAAGTCATCTTGGAACCATACTAAGTTCATGAATGAACTATATGATTCAACAACTTCTTTGTCGCTTCTTAAGCATCAACATACTTAGCCTTTGTTATAGAATTCGCCACAGTATCTTGTTTGGAACAATTTCCAACTACCGTGCCACCATATTGTGTATCACACAAAACCCTCAATTTAAATCGAAAATCGCATGGAGCATTGATGAAGACTGTATCGATGTAATCACTTACAACGAGCACTTCATAATCTCTACTTGCGAGAAAACATGTCATCAGCACTACTCTTAGCACTTAATGACATCTTTCACTGTTGTCCCATGATCAGTACTTTGATCACTATGGTATCTATACTCGCAACAACTTTGGAGTATTGGACATATCTGCTTGTTTTTACATACCATGGAATACATGGTTAATCCAAACACAAGAGTGTGTGGAATCTCCATCATGTATTTTACTCATCAGTGTTTTGGGACACCGAGTCTTGCAAAAACTCTTTCCATGTGAC
Organism: Elymus sibiricus; assembly: GCA_039707655.1. Lineage (NCBI taxonomy): Eukaryota > Viridiplantae > Streptophyta > Magnoliopsida > Poales > Poaceae > Elymus > Elymus sibiricus. The sequence continues at coordinate 9,243,476 of CM077674.1, read as the reverse complement.
TTCGGCAAGAATCACTCCTTGGCGTTTTAAATGCTAAAAGGTTTTAGCATCTTGTCAATATGTATTCATTGCTTAGCCCCATTAGGTAAATCTATCTCCATAGATCATCATGCCTAATATTGAGGCTATTTAGCCTAAGCACTTCATTGAAAAAATATTTTCAAATGAAGTCCTAATTCGTGTCAAGAAATTTATTTCCAATTAACAATGTGTTAAGTACACAAGGTTTTTAGAAATATTATTATGCTCCCACTTACTTTCTTGAATCACAAGCATCTTCGATACCCATTTGATGAAGTCAAACCCCCTTGACCATTTCATCAAAAACGAAGATTCCACCTCCACTTTGCTCTCTTCTGTCCATCGCTGGAACTCTGAAGTTTGCATACTTACTAGCATCCTCTGGATCGACAAATTACTTTGGACTGTATCACATACAAGTCCTAGGTTTCATTTCCATCAGATGGAAATCTTTTTGTCATCCATGTTTCATATCTCATGATTGAAATATGTATTAATTGCTAGTTCAACCCGAACCGACTTCAAGCATCGCTACGGTGAGACAATCTCATCGTAGTCAACTCCTTGAACTTGTTATGGCAACAAGTCGAGCTTTATGGATAAAACTTCCATCTGAAGTTTGCATACTTACTAGCATCCTCTGGATCGACAAATTACTTTGGACTGTATCACATACAAGTCCTAGGTTTCATTTCCATCAGATGGAAATCTTTTTGTCATCCATGTTTCATATCTCATGATTGAAATATGTATTAATTGCTAGTTCAACCCGAACCGACTTCAAGCATCGCTACGGTGAGACAATCTCATCGTAGTCAACTCCTTGAACTTGTTATGGCAACAAGTCGAGCTTTATGGATAAAACATTTTATCCGTATCAGTTTTTAGTTCCATAAATATTTGTTAGACTCTAAGTCTTCCGAAAGGTGTATCAAGATTTTAATCTCGAATCACTTATATGGAAACTATCTCGGATTGTATTGGCATTTAGCCAATTCCGGAGTCAGGGCCCATCAACGTTTCCTTGTGTATTGTAGGTATACTGTTGTCTAACAACAATATCTCGTTTGCGCACCTGATAGGTTTGCACGAGCTTTGCCTACGTGGTTCAGCTGCAAGTTCGACCGAAGTCCATACATCTCATGTAGAGGCTTCCGTATCAGTCGCAGTAGGAAACTCCGGAATCACTTCCAAGGTTCCTTTCCTTTGACCTGATGACGAAGATACTGGTTATCTCGTCGAGTTGCACTGTCCTCCCACTCACCTTTTGTAAGAACTATTCTCCTTAAAAGCATACCGTTTTGCGGCAAAAAAACTTTGCCTCGGTATAGTGGTGGGGGAATACCCAATGACTTGGGATAACCTTACAAAGTAGCACTTGTCTGATTTGGAATAGGTTTGTAACCTTTTACACAAGCCCCATATTCAGAATGTTAAGAAAAGATATAACATGGTTGGGCGTACCACACCATGGCGTCATTTCAACAGACCTGATGGAGCTCTTTTCAGTGTAAAAGCCGTAGTCTCTAAAGCATCACTCTATAAAAGGGATAATGGCAAATTTATTTATGTCATCTTTGATCTTACCATGTCATAAATGGTTCGATTACATCTACACGGACTCTCCACTTGCAGTGGTGCTCCAGGAGGTGCAAGTTATGAAACCCCTTTCACAACTCATCAGACATTCGCTAAACTTGTAACTCAAATATTCCTTTCTGCAATCGAATTGTAGAAACATAATTTTCTTGTTACAACAACTTCTACTTCATTTTTGAAAACCTTATGAATGAATTCAAAAAGATCCAGACTTACGTCTCAACAAGTAAATGTCCACATATCTTCTTGAGTCATTTCTGAAGATAGATAAATCCACTACCTGCAACAACATTTATTGGACTACACACATCATAACGTATGATCACCAATATGTTCTTTGCTCGTTCCTTATGGCCCGTGAACGGTATTTCAGTCACTTCACTTTTCAGAGGAAAGTTGCAAGTGTCAGATGATTCAAAATCAAACGACTTCGAAATCCATCATAATGGAATTTTCATGCGGTCTTCTCCAATGTGACCAAATGCAGTGCCACACTTGTGTGGTATTCTTTTAGTCTTGCGACATTTAGCGTCAGTGTTATGGATGTATCATATTACCATCAATATTCATAGCATACATCCCATCCTGTATGGAATCATGGCCCTTCATGTTATTCATAACACCGAACATCAAAAGTTCTCTTATGAATAACCTTCTTGCAAAATACCTTATGCAAAGGGCTAGAGTGTATGAAACTCTAAATGAATTATGAAAGTAAATACAGAGGTAATGTATTATTATCAATATTCATAACATACGTCTCATTCATAATGAAAGTATGGCCCTTATGTTTATTCACAACATCGAACATCAAAAGTTCTCTTATGAATAACCTTCTTGCAAGATACTTTATGCAATGGGCTAGAGTGTAAAACTCTAAATGAATTATGAAAGTAAATACAGAGGTAATGTATTATTATCAATATTCATAACATACGTCTCATTCATAATGAAAGTATGGCCCTTATGTTTATTCACAACATCGAACATCAAAAGTTCTCTTATGAATAACCTTCTTGCAAGATACTTTATGCAATGGGCTAGAGTGTAAAACTCTAAAATGAATTATGAAAGTAAATACATAGGGAATACACCGATGGAAGGCATAGTAACATTTACTATGTTCCCTGCGTGTATCTGAACCTCATTCCTGGCTAGTCTTTCAGGCCATAGTAGTTCTTACATCGAGTTGCAACAGAATGCAATCGAGCGGGTATATTTTTGATTAACTCACCCAAGAATTAGTGATTAACTTGTTTAACCATAATTCCTAAGAACTATATCTTTGACCAGCCTTCTATACATCAAAAACTTGTATGACATTCATACAGGAGCTGGATATTCCAGTCTACTTTCCTTTTGCCATTATACTTCTAACAGTTTAACTTTCAGTATTTCTCCTACTCTTAGAAGAAGCACCCAACTTAAGAGTGGCGTTAGCCCCGGACTTCCTAGGCGTGAAAGCATCACTAACACCCTTCGGACACTTCCTTTCTCTTTAAGTTGTTGTTTTATTCACCATCATCATATGACTGGCGTTCTTCTGGATCCCTCTCTTATCAGTCTAATGCATAGTAAACTCCTTTACTAACAGTTTGCAAACAAATATTGCTTTGGATATCTCATATCTTTTAGCTTTTGTCTGTCTCTGAAAATGATTTTCAGATTCCATGAATATCACATAACTATCCAAACTTTCGAAGTTCGGGTCTCATGGAAGCAAACATATTGCACTTTGACTGAAAAGGAATTCTAGCTTTTGGATCGAAGGACGAGAGTCACATGATCCATAGCATTAGCGGGAGAATACCGAAAGCATGCGATAGGACAAAGTCCTTCTCGGCACTCTTGAGGACAATCCTCATATTACGTTACCAACCGTAAAGTTTTAACCAGATATTTAACAGCTATTCAATTTTAACAGGGAAGGTGGAAACGCGAGCCATTATTCTACAACTATTATGCAAATCACACTTAGACAGGGTTCATAATTAATTGCACTGAGAATTAAACAAGTTAATTCTACAGTGCGCTCCCACTCAAATCAATATCTCTCATAATTGATTTTGAGTGATACAAGATCCAGACTTCAATTCATCGCCATAGAATCATCATCTCATGACGGGAATTTTAATCGGTAGGCCAACTTGCCGATCACATCTCCATGTGACTCTTGTTCATCTTTCGATGCGTGTGTTCCGAGCTCATGACACTCATGCCTGAACGTCAAGACAACCAAGTGATCTCGCTGCGAGGTCTCAACTCACCCGCCTCACACATCCCTAATCGTTCGCACCCATGCATCCACGGCGTACCCCGAAAAGTTAGGTGCCGTGACGGTGCTACACTTGGGAGAACACTATCTACTTGATATTTTTGTGAGAGATCACCCTAATAAAAGCGACTACCGCGCAATCAAGAAGGGTGCATCATAAGGGATAAACATCTCAGGCAATTCATAATAGCATGATATGGTATAGCCCTTTCTGACGGAGAAGTCTTTCATTTCTTCGTCTTCGGCATTCGCGTTGGTGTTCACCTTCGCGAAGATTGCCACCACCTTGTCGATGCACCAGATAATATTGCTATCTCTATAGCTAATAAAATAAGTGCATTACATAAGGTTGACACGCAGGTCATTAAAGTGCAATCATATGGCTCCAGCCATCATGCCGAATCATGACACGCAGGTCATGTTAATCAATTTACATTATATAGTCATCTCATACATAATCAAATTATTATGAACACTGCTATACCACATCATATGCACATGCAAACCATCCTGCAAAACCAAGTTAGACGCCTCTAATCGGTTCATGCAAAAACTTGTTTTACGTGGCTTCTAAGGTTTCGAAACAAACCAAAGCTACCTACGTATTATCATCAAGTATGATAATTCAAGTCGCTAGATTAACATCGCGGGGTGTATGAAACACGAGATAATTAAATCTCGAGCCCCATACTAAACTTCGTCATACGCATGACCCCCGTGCAGATCATATCTGCAATGCCCTTTCATCTGCGAATTTCATCTTTCTTTTGACTATGGCGGAACCCAAAGAACTGAAGCACTTCGTTGATCAATCAGGATCGCGGATTGCCAGAACTTTGTGAAATTCCACCATACTGTCTCGAGATTGAGCAAACGCAAATTCTAGGGAAGCAACAAGAACATCGGGTAACAGACTTCATCTGTCACCCGCACAAATAATTTTAAGCAATAGATCTCATCTACTACCTAATTATATTGTGCAACACACATACATCTCTATGTATTCTAGATCGCAACCTGCATCTACGCATAGCACGGCTCTTGATGCCACTGTTGGGTAACGCAGCAGAAAACAAAAATTTTCGACCTACGTACCAGCCCAGGATCACTATGGAGACTGCATACAAGGTTTGATCTGTTTCGTTACCGACTCGTAGCGCAGCGGAAGTAGAGTCGATGACGATAGGCAGTGCAGATCCCCGCAGCTAGGATTTACAACCTCCCAACCGCGAGGATGTATACCCTCATCCGCCCCCGGACAGCCCTCCGGGAGGCGGTCGGACAGTCCCTCGGACGGTGTCACGGACAGCCCTTCGGGAGGACCATCGAAACTCGGACAGTCACTCGGACAGCCCTTCGGGAGGACCATCGAAACTCGGACAGTCACTCGGACAGCCCTTCGGGAGGACCATCGAAACTCGGACAGTCACTCGGACAGCCCTTCGGGAGGCACTCTCAAACTAAGACCGAAACTACGATCTCTCTACAGAGTTGCACACATACGGTGTCATCTATCCGGCAGGGCTTCGCCGTCCAGAACTAGTTCCCACCGGAACCCAGACAGCCTTTCGGCTCTACGAAACTATTTCGCTGGGAGGGAGAGAGAAGCCAGAAATGTCATGGCATTTGTATGTGAGAAGGAGTGAGTGTGGAGGCAGCCCCTCCACCTCTATTTATAGGAAATCCAAGGGGTAGGGTTGCTTGGCCCCCAAGCCTTCTAGAAACCTTTTGGGAAAATATCCCAAAAGGTGACTTTTCCATAAATATCCCAAAAAGCACTTTCACTATTCACGACGACATTTTTCAGCGTCTGATCGAACTGAAAATATTCATGTGGGCTTAGAACATTTCCAGTACCCACCAAAATAATTTTCAACGCGAGCCGGAACAATTCCGGTTTAGTGATTTTCATCTGCGAAAAGCATCTGAAGCAGTTCCGGCAGCTCCGGAACATTTCCGGTTTTCATCCCGGAAAATTCCAGAAAGTTTCCAGAACAATTCTGGCACCCTCCAAGAATTATCAGGCATGTGCCGAAACCATTTTGACTTTATGGTGCACTCCGAAACAACTTTTCGGTTTTAGTGATTTTCATCTGTGAAAAGCAACTAAAGCGGTTCCGGCAGTCCGGAACATTTCCGGTTTTTGTCTCTGAAAAATCTCAGAAGTTACCGGAACAATTCTGGTACCTTCCAATAATTTCCAGGCATGTGCCGAAACCAATTTGACTTTATGGAATACCCTGAAACAACTTTTCAGTTTCACCGGAACTATTCCGATATCCTCTCCGGAACGTTTCCGTTTCGCCCGAAACTTTTTCGGTGATTTTCTCTCAGACTCCCCGTCTAGTATTCAGCAGATAGATGACCCTTAAGCGTGTGACCCTATAGGTTCGGTGAAGCATAGACATGACCCGGAACCCCTTCCGATCAATGATCAACATCGGAGCCGTGGACACCCATATCGATCCCTATACCCACACGAATAAATATTCGAGTGAACCTCCAGTTGCCGTGAGCTATTCCTGTTGCTTCGCGATATGTTACAATTACCCGAGGTGAGAAACATCGGCATCCTCGTGGATCAACACTTGTCCACAATGCCAGTTACCTCGTTGCCGGTATTGTTCTCTTTTCTCGTTCCCGTGTTCCGGCATCCCTGTGATCAAATCACCCTGTGTCTGGCCAGACGATGATGGATACCGTAACACCGAGAGGGCCCAGAGATATCTCTCCATCGTCGGAGGAGCAAATCCCAATCTTGAGCTATCAAGTCCCTTGACATACTTTTCCATGAACCCGTAAGCCGCCGTAATAGCCACCCATTTACGGATGACGTTTAACAAACCCCAAAGTTCATGAAGCAAGCATGAAGAAACTCGACACTCTCATGGTCTAAGGAATTATGCAAACATTAACTTCTCTGTGTTATTAACCATAAACTTATGACGAATGTATCTCATAGCATAACATCAATCGGGTCGATTCAACACAAGTGTTCTACCAACAATTGTGCCCTCAAAATTGCCGGCATAGCCATGCCCATGATCAGGAAAACAGGATCATCATGCAATACTTGAGCCAGTCATAGAGGCTTGACTAGGAATACATTTTACCGTTTATTATCCCACACGTGCATATGAGTCTTCCTCCGAGCCTCGTGGTTATTGTAGACTCGAGAACCATAGCAGTTATAGCATGGAACATAAACCTAATTATGAATAGGGAGATAATCAATAACATTTATTATTGCCTCTAGGGCATATCTCCTACAGAAGGTTCACAAGCGCGTCTTCATCTCTTTGAAGTCCAGCACCCACCACCCTTGACTCGTAACTGGAACTGTAGTTTTGTGCAGTTGTCCCAGTTGCAAGTCCACCTTTGACTCGTATTTGGGCCCGTAGTTTGTTTCATTCCAGTTGTAAGCCCACCCTTGACTCGTAATTGGGCATGTGGTTTCTTTTTCATCTCAGTTGCAAGTCCACCATTGACTCGTAACTAGGCTAGCAGTTTGTTGTTGTCCTACTTGAAAGTCAACCCTCGACTCGCAACTTGTATCGTAGTTTTATGTAGTTGTCCCAGTTGCAAGTCCACCCTCGACTCGCAACTTGTATCGTAGTTTTATGTAGTTGTCCCAGTTGCAAGTCCACCCTCGACTCGCAACTGGACCCGTAGTTTGTTTCATCCCAGTTACAAGCCCACCCTCGACTAGCAACTCAGCCTGCGTTTTGTTTTTCATCCCAGTTGCGGGTCCACCCTTGACTCATAACTGGTCTCGTAGTTTGTGTCATCCCAGTTGCAAGTCGACCCTTGACTTGCAACTAGGCTCGTAGTTTCGTAGCTGTCCTAGTTGCAAGTCCACACTTGACTTGCAACTGGGCTCGTAGTTGTCTGCGTAGCAAGCCCACACTTGACTCTCAACTGGAGCATGCGTCTTTTTTTGTTTTCATCCCAGTTGCAAGTCCACCCTTAACTCGCAACTGGGCCCATAGTTTGTTTCATCCTAGTTGCAAGCCGATCCTTGACTCGCAACTGGGCTCGTAGTTTCATAGTTTTCCCAGTTACAAGTCCACTCTCGACTCGCAAATGGGCTTGTAGTTGTCTCAGTTGCAAGTCCATCCTCGACTCGTAACGGGGCATGTGTTTTGTTTTTCATCCCAGTTGCAAGTCCACGCTCGACTCGCAATTGGGCTCGTAGTTTTTTTGTCCCGGTTGCAAGTCCACCCTCGACTCGCAAATGGTATCGTAGTTTTGTGTAGTTGTCCCAGTTGCAAGTCCGCCCCTTGACTCGCAACTAGGCACATACTTTGTTTCATCCTAGTTGCAAGCCCACCCTTGACTTGCAAACGGGCTCATAGTTTTGTAGTTCTCCTAGTTACAAGTCCACCCTCGATTCGCAAATGGGCTCGTAGTTGTCCCAGTTGCAAGTCCACCATCGATTCGCAACTGGGCATGTGTTTTATTTTTCATCCTAGTTGCAAGTCCACGCTCGACTCACAGCTGGGCTCATAGTTTATTATTGTCCCAGTTGCAAGGCACCCTCGACTCACAAATGATAGCGTAGTTTTGTGTAGTTGTCCCAGTTGTATGTCCGCTCTTGACTCGCAACTAGGCCGGTGGTTTGTTTTATCCCAGTTCAAAGTCCACCTTTGACTCGCAACTAGCCTCCTAGTTTCGTCGCTGTCCCAGTTGCAAGTCCACCATCGACTCACAACTGGGCCCATAATTTTGTTGCTGTCCCAGTTGCAAATCAACTCTCTGAATCACAACTGGGCCTGTCGTTTGTTTTCATCCCAGTTCCAAGTCCACCCTCGACTCACAACTGGTATCGTAGTTTTGTGTAGTTGTCCCAGTTGCAAGCCCGCCCTCGACTCGCAACTAGGCCCATAGTTTGTTTTCATCCCAGTTGTAAGTCCACCATCGACTCGCAATTGGGCTGCTGTTTGTTTTTCATCCCAGTTGTAAGTCCGCCCTCGACTCACAACTAGGCACGTAGTTGTCCCAGTTGCAAGTCCACCCTCCGACTCACAACTGGGCTCGTAATTTGTTTTCATCCCGATTGCAAGTCCACCCTCGACTCGCAACTGGTATCGTAGTTTTGTGTAGTCATCTTAGTTGCAAGTCCACCCTTGACTCGCAACTAGGTTGTGTCCCTTTTGTTTGTTATATGTGAGCCGCGTTTTCCTTTTTCTTCTCTAGTCTACACACCTTGTGGAAAACACTGGAGTCAAGCCTCCACTTTGTTTCTTCGGTTCATTTTTCATTTATTCATTTCAAATTTATGAACCCTTTTTAGTTTAGAATTATTTTTATCGTTGTCGGTTTCTTTTTGCGAAAATGTCTATGTTAGTTGTATATCCATTACCAAACACGATCGACTTAGTTGCAAGTCCATCCCCGACTCGCAACTGGGCTTTTGTAGTTTGTAGTTGCCCGAACTATAAATCTGTAATCAAATCTCAACTGGGCATAAGTTGTAGTTGCCCTAGTTGCAAGTCCACTCTTAACTCGCAATTTGGGGCTTTTGTAGGTGTAGTTGCGCCAGTTGCAAGTCCACCCTCGACTCGCAACTGGGCTTTCATAGTTGTAGTTTCCCCAGTCGCAAGTCAACCCTCGTCCTGCAACTAGGATTTTTGTAGTTGCAGTTGCCTTAGTTGCAAGTCAACCATCGACTCGCAGCTAGGCCATTCATAGTTATAGTTTTCCCCTCCTAGTTGCGAGTCCAACCTCCACTTTGCAAATGGACTTCCAATAATTTTGTGTAAGTTGCAAGTCCAACCTCGACTCGCAACTGGAGTTTTTTTTGTAGTTGTAATTGCCCCGGTTGCAAGTCTGCCCTCAACTCGCAACTGGATTATTTTTTTGTAGTTGTAGTTGTAGTTGCCATAGTTGCAAGTCCAACCTCAACTCGTAATTGGGAGATTTTTTTGTGGTTTGTAATTTCCACGGTTGCAAGTCCACCCTCGACTCGCAACTTGGGCTTTTTTGTAGTATGAAATTGCCCAGTTGCAAGTCGACCCTCGACTCGCAACTGGGTTTTTGTAGTTTGTAGTTGAACCAACTGCAAATTCGTAATCGACTCACAACTGGGCATGTAGTTGTAGTTGCTCCAGTTGCAAGTCCACTCTCATTTCGCAATTAGGGGCTTTCGTAGGTGTAGTTGCGCTAGTTGCAAGTTCACCCTTGACTCGCAATTGGGGCTTTCGTACTTGTAGTTGCACGAGTCGTAAGTCAACCCCCGCCCCGCAACTAGTGCTTTTTGTAGTTGTAGTTACCAGTCAATCATCGACTCGCAACTAGGGCTTTCATAGTTGTACTTCGTTCCCCTCCCAATTGCAAGTCCACCCTCCACTTTGCAAATGGGGGCCCAATAACTTTGTCTCAGTTGCAAGTCCAATCACGACTCAACTAGGACTTTTTTTTGTAGTTGTAGTTGACCCAGTTGCAAGTCCACCCTCGACTCGCAACTGAGGGATATTTTTGTAGTTGTAGTTGCCACAGTTGCAAGTCCAACCTCGACACGTAACTGGGAGGCTTTTTTGTAGTTTGTAATTGTCACAGTTGCTAGTTCACCCTCGACTCGCAACTGGGCTTTTTTGTAGTTTGTGATTGCCCTAGTTGCAAGTCCACCCTCGACTCGAAACTGGGCTTTTATAGTTTGTAGTTTACCCAACAACAAATCCGTAATGGACTCCCAACTAGGCTTGTAGATGTAGTTGTCCGAGTTGCATGTCCACTCTCAATTCACAATTAGGGGCTTTCGTAGGTGTAGTTGCGCTAGTTGCAAGTCCACCCTCGACTCGCTACTGGGGCTCTCGTAGTTGTAGTTGCACGAGTCGTAAGTGAACCCTCGCCCCGCAACTAGTGCTTTTTGTAGTTGTAGTTGCCAGTCAATCATTGACTCGCAACTAGGGCTTTCATAGTTGTACTTCATTCTCCTCCCAATTGCAAGTCCACCCTCCACTTTGGAAATGGGGGTCCAATAATTTTGTCTCAGTTGCAAGTCCAATCATGACTCAACTAGGGCTTTTTTGTAGTTGTAGTTGACCCAGTTGCAAGTCCACCCTCGACTCGCAACTGAGGGATATTTTTGTAGTTGTAGTTGCCACGGTTGCAAGTCCAACCTCGACTCGTAACTGGGGGGCTTTTTTGTAGTTTGTAATGTCACAGTTGCAAGTTCACCCTCGACTCGCAACTGAGGTTTTTTTGTAATTTGTAATTGCCCCAGTTGCAAGTCCACCTTCGACTCGAAACTGGGCTTTTGTAGTTTGTAGTTTCCCCAACTGCAAATCCGTAATGGACTCCCAAGTAAGCTTGTAGATGTAGTTGGTCGAGTTGCAAGTCCACCCTCAACTCGCAATTTTGGACTTTTATAGGTAGAGTTGCGCCAATTCCAAGTCCATCCTCGACTCGCAACTCGGGCTTTCGTAGTTGTAATTGCCGCAGCCGCAAGTCAACCCTCACCCCACAAATAGGGCTTTTGTAGTTATAGTTTCCTCAATTCCATGTCAATCAGCAACTCGCAAGTAGGATTTTCATAATTGTACTTTGTTCCACTCCCAGTTGCGAGTCCACCCTCCACTTTGCAAATTGGGGTCCAATAATTTTGTCTCAGTTACGAGTTCACCCTCAACTAGCAACTGGGGGCTTTTTTTTAGTTGTATTTGTAGTTGCAACAGTTGCAAGTCCGACCTTGAGTCGGAACTGGGCGGCTTTTTTGTAGTTGTAGTTGCCACAATTGCAAGTCCAACCTCGACTCAGAACTGGGCAGCTTTTTTTGTAGTTGTACTTGCCACAGTTGCAAGTCCAACCTCGATTTGCAGCTGGGCTTTTTTTGTAGTTTGTATTTGCCCCAGTTGCAAGTCCATCCTCGACTCGTAACTGGGCTTCTGTAGTTTGTAGTTACCCCAACTACCAATCCATAATTGACTCACAATTCGGCTTGTAGTTGTAGTTTCCTTAGTTGCAAATCCACCCTCAACTCGCAACTAGTCTTTCGCTGTGAATCCACAGCGGCCATGGGCGTTTTGGCCGTCGGAGAGCTTTAATACGTTAACATTTTTATTGAATTCATGAACTTTTTTTGAATTCGCCGCTAACAAGTTTCGAATTTGTAAACAATTTTTGTATTCACGAATATTTTTACAACCACGGACATTTTTTGAATACGTGAACATTTTTATGGTTTTCTAACTATTTTTTTATTTTTCTCTTCTATCCTTTTTATTTATTGTTTAGAAATGTTCAGCGTGCATTTAAAAAAAATTCAGTGTGTATTGGTAAAAGGTTTTGTTCAATGTGTATTTAGAAAAAGTTCATCGTACATTGCATTTTTGTTCATTGTGAATTTGAAAAAATGTTCATCCTATATTGAAAAATTGGTCAGTTTGTTTTTGAAAAAAATGTTTACCGTATATGAAAAAATGTTCAGTGTATATTTGAAAAATGTTCAACATATATTAGAACAATGTTTATAATACAGAAAACTATAAAAAAGAAAAAAAACTGGAAGAATACCAGAAGAAAAATTAAACCTGAAAGAGAAAAAGGAAAAAACATAAAAATGAAAATAGAGAAAAGAAAAAACAAACAAAATTATACTACTACTTTTTTCTTTACACAATTGTACTACGTAGAAGCTAGTCTACAGAAGGTAGCGATCGCACTCGTCAGTTAGCGAGCATGGGAGGTGCGGGCCTAGCCCATGCGATCGTGCTGTCGGGTGACCCTCCTTTACTCATGCCAGGTGATTTAAAAGAAAAGTCATGTTGGGCTGGACAATAGCAAAAAAGAAAAACAACAAACAAAGAAAAAGCCACAACAGATGATGACATCAACTTAGATGTGATATAATTATGTCACATCTAGATGTGTCCCAGACACACACTTTTTAGAACAGTGAACATAATGATGCAGATCGGCTGACCGATCTCGGTGTGCACCCGTCGGGCGAGTGTCGTCCGATCCATGAGATCGTGCGCTCCTCGTGAATCCTTGAATCCTTATCCTCTCCAGACAAATCCGTGGGACCACACACCGCTGACCCCCTCTCTTACCTTATCTGTTTCGTCAGCCACATATTTTTTCTCTCCAACTCCACTTTCCCCAAATCTCCTCTATCTCTCCTACCAGCGTCGTCGCCGCGTCCTCGCCTCACGCAAGCGCTCCTCCCTCCCATCCTCCCATTCCTGTACAGCTGCGCCAAAACGTGCTGCAAGCATGGCGCGCACCCTCGCTTGCTGTAAGCTCACTGGGCGCCCGGGGGGGGGGGGGGGGGGGGGGGGGGGGGGGGGCAATGGCCTGCGAGCTCAAAGCCGGAGACACAGGCCTGGAAGGCGGTGCTGCTGATGCTGCGGTCGAACAGATGGGGTGCCACGAGTGTGGGACGACGGGACGACGGGACTGATGTAGTAATTAATCTAGTTGTAGTGGTAAACGTCACGTAGAGTCCTAGATAGAGTTGTAAACCAGACTGGTGGTTGTACGAGTCCGGGTCGCGTCGTGTTGGTTGCCGAGTCCGGCAGCGCGTTGGACGCGGCAACGTCTGTATCCCTCCTTTATATACGTAAGAAGAAAACCTGAAAAGGTGCAAGTTTACGCACCGCAAAATCAGTTTCCATCGATTCCTTACGTTCCACCGAGAGAGCCGATCTCCGTCAAAGATCGTTTCGATCCATAGCAAAGCTAGCTAGCCAGTAGCCAGCCCAGCCGTATACATAGTCTACGTGCACATCAATCAAGCAGTCTGCCTGCTTGCTTGCGTGATTGTTTTGCACGTACGTGTGCTGCTGCAGCTCTCTGGTGAATTGGTCTAGCGTTTCTAAAACCAACAACTGCGAGTGGTACCGGCGATGCTGCGTGGGGTGGCCGTCGCCGTTGATGAGAGGCGACCGAAGATATGCTGCGTCCCGAGCGGGGAGGCCGGAGCTTGGTGCTAGCCCACGGCGGCCGCGGCGAGCCGAGATCACGGCACCACCTGTTGCAAAACGCTGTGAAAGCTGATGCGGCGTGCTGCGACCGGAGGTGCTCGCGTCGCGGTCATGAAGCACTCCTCTCTCCTCCCGGCCGTGCTACGATCGCCCATCGGACATGGTACAACCGGCGACCCACGTCCGGCCGTGCTGCAAGCCGTGAAGACGGAGCTGCAATTCAAGGCAATCGGCCACGTCGGAGCTGCGACCGGTGGCACGGTGTGCTGCAACCGGCAAGCCGGCGAGCAGCAACCGGCACCACCTGTGTTGGGATGGGCATGCCCGCGAAATTCAACCAACTTGGCCACGAACTATAACCTGCACCAGCGGCGATGGATGCTGGGACCAGCGGCGGTGGATGCTGCGACGGGGTGACGATGGCGACTGCGAGCAGTGACATAGACTGCCGCAAGTGGGTGTTGGGACCTGCAACGAGGGATGCTACGACCGGCGACGAAAAAAGTTTCAACCGGTAAAATTGTTGGGATGCTGAGGCCAGAGCTACAACTGCCAGCGGCCACTGCCGGTGGCGAAGCTGCAACCGTGCAATACAAAGCTTCAACCAGCGATGGGTGAAGCTGCAACCAGCTGCGGCCTTGCTACGACCCCTCGACAGCGAAGCTACAATCGGCGAGCAGGGAAGCTGCGAGCGACGATAGCGAGAGCTGCAACCGGCGACCAAAAAAGCTTCAATCGGTGCGGCGAGCAGACGATGCGAGCGGTGACGCCGGGAGCTGCGGGACGGCGGACGGTGGTGGTGCGACGGGCGAGCGGCATGCTACGACGGCGCCGACTAGGTGTTGTGATGACGACCACCACATATTGAGGCGTCATGGCGATGTTTGTGCTGGGGCGACGTGCGCGGAGGTTGCTGCAATGGGCGGGGCATCAACGCTGCGACTGATGGTGACTAATGCGGCAAGCCGGCGTCGTTGCTGCGAGCGTAGGCGGCGAGCGGCGCTACAAGGGTCACCAACGCCTACTGCGGCAGGCGGGACTACGAGCTGGTGTGACGCGCGACGCACTGGATGCGTGTGGTGGCTGGGCGGTTGTGTTCCTGCGAGGGACGAGGCGTGCGTGATGGAACAGAGCGTGACAAAGCAGTTGCTTAATCTGACGGTCAGCAATACCCTAATCCAACGGTACAGGAGGTGACCGATCCGGCAATCCCGCTGGCCGACCAGCGCGTAGCACAAAATTTAGAACATTTTTTTAAAAAATGAACAATTTTAAATGCAAACAGTTTTTAAAATTTCAAAAAAAAATTAAAAGTTTTGAACATTTTTTAGATGTGGACTTTTGAAAATTTTGATTTTTTTTAAAAAATTGAACAAATTTTGTAATTTTCAAACTTTTTTTAAAACATGAAACAAAATTAACGCAAACATTTTTAAAAATTTCTGAAAAGAAAACAAACAAGAAAAAAATTGAAAAACTGGTAAACAATTATTTTTTTACCAAAAACTTCTAAAAGGTTTCCAAAACCGTAAAACAACCCGACAGGACGAGTGTGGATTTCTGGAGGCCGAGCTCCAGTGAGCTCTTTATTTTGAAAATATCAAAAAGCATATTTAAAGTTTCAAAAAATTCTGAATTTTTTTTCCATGGAAACATATATGTATTCCGCAGGAACGTGTTGAATTTGGTCGAAATATGTTGTGATTTGTAGTGTACAAAAAGTACAAAATTCTGGCCCAATAACAAAAATAAAAGGCCCGTTTAAAAATGCGTATTTGTCTTTTTCTGTACGCCACATGTAAAAGTATAATGCTGTGAAATTTTGCACATATGTAGTATACATGTGCACTTGTGTTCAAAAATAAATTTGGAATGTTTCGTGCTCCAAAAAAATAAAATTTGAAACCGAGCTCACTGGAGCTCGGTCTTCGTTGGCATTTTTCCCGGACAGGACCCTCTTCTAGTAGTAGGCTGTGTGGTTTTTTTTTTTTGAGTGAACTGTATGCTATGTGGTAAAACCGGGATCTGTGGTAGGCTGTGTGGCTAAAATGGGCCGGCCTAGTTTCCATAACTTGCTCGCTCGGTTGTGCCTTGTGCGCTTGGTCGATAGTTTGTCGCAGTGAGCAACAAATCGGAACCATCACATTGAACGGGGCAATTTCTATTTACCGCGTAACGCGGTAGATATGCACCAAACGCGCACCCTCCTGGTCGGTCGCGCATGATATTGGGCCGGCCCATGCGGGTTGGCTTTTTTTTCCCTTCTCTCTTTCCTTCGGTTTAAGAACATTTTACGCCCGTTTTTACCTCTTTTTTCTGTGTTTTCTCTGCTGGTTTTTCTTATGTTTTTATTTTTTTTCTCTTTCTGCTTTTTCCAAATTCGCGAACATTTTTTGGATTCACAATCATTTTCTAAATTTGTGAATATTTTTAAATTCACAAAGATTTTTTGAAGTCACGAACATTTTTCATATCGCGAACAATTTTAAAACTTGTGAACATTTTTTCTGATTCGTGAACATTTTTTCAATTCACGAATATTTTTCAAGTTTGCGAACATTCTTCAAATTCTTGAACATATTTTCATTTCGGCAATAGTTTTTATTCATGAACATTTTTTAAATTCATGAACATTTTTCAAATTCGTGAATTTTTTTTGAATTCTTGAACACTTTTGAAATTTGAGAATATTTTTCAAATTAACAAACAGTTTTTATAGTTCAAAAACATTTTTTCAAATTCTTGAACATTTTTGTAATTACAAATAATTTTCAAATTGGTGAACACTTTGAAAATTCACGACCAATTTGAAAATTCACGAACATGTTTCCAATTTGTGAACATTTTTTGAATTCACAAACATTTTTCAAATTCATGAACATTTTTCAAAATCATGGACATTTTTTGAAATTCTGGAACATTTTTGAATGCATGAACCTTTTTCAAATTCCTAAACATTTATTCAAATTCATTTGGAAATTCATGAATATTCTTTCAAATTCACCAACATTTTTCAAATTCACGCACATTTTTTTAATCCGCAGACCTCTCTAAAATTCAACAAACGGCACGGCCCGGCCTGGGCTAAACGTCCCCGGCACAGCACAGCCCACCACGGCACGTATATTATACGGGCCATGCCGTGCCGGCCTGTGTGCCGTGCCCCCAGGCCCAGGCACGACCCCTATAGTAAACGGGCCGGCCCGACGGCACGTTTGGCCCGCTGGCCCATGCATTATTCAGCCTATTGGGCTGTTTTGGGCCTATATTCAGCCTATTGGGCTGTACAAAAATAAAAAAATCAGAAAAAAATTAAACGGGCTGTGTCGTGCCAGCACGCGGGCCTGGCCTCGCAGCCCACGTACGGCCCGGGGTGGGCCGCATGTCGGGCACGACCCACTTAGCAACGTGTCGTGCCGGCCCGTCACGGGCCGGGCACGCGGGCTAGTGGGCTGGCATGCCTAGCCCGGCCCATCTGGCCAGGTTTGAGCCCGACCTAGAGAGTGTTTGGCGTCGCATCTATGGCGATCTTCGCCGGTCTCCTCACCTTCGTCTCCACCCTGCTCGCCCTCGCCCTGCGGCGCCTCCTGCGCCGCCGCGCGCCGGACGCAACGGCCGCAGTGGGGTTCTTCCACCCGTACACCAACGACGACGGTGACGGGGAGCGCATGCTCTGGTGCGCCGTGCGCGCAGTGCAGGACCTCTGCCCCGTCCTCCCTTGGGCCGGCGATGCGGACATGTCTCCCCGATGGACTCGCCGCTGCTCACTTGATCGTTTCGGCATCCGCCTCGTCCGCCCGCCGCAGGTACGGCACGGGCCCCATCGAGCATGGTTTCTACCATTGTAGAAATTGGATCTCGGGAGACGGTCCTTGTCGTAGCTGCTCGGCTTCTTGCAATTTTTTTCTTGCAGTTCTGATTGGTTTTTTCTTGCTAATTTTTATACCCCCCGTTAGTTTGACACTGCATTTACTTCTGTGAAGTAAGAAAAATGCAGGGAGTGTTGTACACTTGTACTTAACATAATGACAGACTACTGCAAATTACATATTCTATCGGGAGCTTAATCAAAACAAAGGTGGTGTACTGGCACAGGCATAAAAATGTTTGAACTGCATTATCAGGTTGTTCACTTGAACAAGAGAAAGCGGATCGAAGCAAGCACATATCCGCACTTCACAATGATAGGGCAAAGTCTTGGCTCAGTATATCTCGCATGGGAGGCTCTTAATAAATTCACTCCGCAGTTTTACTTTGATACAAGTGGCTATGCTTTTATCGTATCCACTGGCTCGGCTATTTGGTTGCAAGGTTCTCTGCTACACTCATTATCCCACGATCAGTTCTGATATGGTCGAATGTGTTAAGCAGCGCAACTCAATGTACAATAACAACTCTCTTATCTCTGGAAGGTACGCAGACAACTTAAAAATCAATTATTCTTATTAGAGTACTGTGATTTGGAAAACAGTGTGCATTATTGTATCTGGAAGCTTAAAATGTTAATATGCATGGTCAAAAGAATGTCCAAAAATGTGTTACTTAGATATGCCTGTTCTCTTGGCCCAATCTATGATATGGTCGGCTTGTTCTTGACATGTGTTTTCTTCTTCTTATGATAGTCTGAATTAATATGATTGTGCATTGACGGAGGAATAATATTCTTTTTTTCAATAACATGTATCAATGATACCAACCATGCAAAACTAATTGGGTTTTCTCTTGGCCGTAGCATTTGGTTGTCTCGATGCAAAGTTCTGTACTACACTATATTCAGTTGGTTGTATGGTTTAGTTGGTTCCTGTGCACATCTTGTGATGGTGAATTCCTCATGGACAAGATCCCATATTGTAATTCCGCAAAAAAAAAGATCCCATATTGTAAATATTTGGAAAGTCCCAGAGCGTACTAAGAGGGTATACCCTCCATGCGACACTTCTGCCCTGCAGGTATGCTCAGATTCCTCTATGTTTTTCTCATCAGTCACAATCAATTATGTGCTGCGATCATGTGATCACATTAACGTTGTGAAAGCAAGTCATCGACTAAAATTACTTCTGCTTCTTGTTGATGGTAGCGTAAAATCTAATTACACAAAAAAGACTTGGTTTGTACTCACAAGAAACGTTTGATGAATAAAACAGATGCTTCCCCTGGACAGATCAACAACACCTCCTATTCTTATATCAGTTGCACAGTTCCGTCCTGAAAAGGTATGTCAACTTACTATTGCATCAAAATCTGTTACAAGATCTTACAGTTCACTCACTAAAGTACCTCTACCCTTTTGCTCTTTGCTCTCCTTAGGCCCATGGTCTTCAGTTCGAGGCATTTGCACTTGCTCTTGAAAGGCTAGATTCGGACTTTCTTAAGCCAAAACTTCACTTTCCCAAGGCTGCTTTGCATGCTTTGTACTATAGCTGTTTAGTTCGAAGTTTTGGCGTGCAGATTGCAATTATTATAAAACCATTACATTTTTCCTTGCTGTGAACAACAAATCCCTATTTGAATGTACTCCACGTTGCAAGTTTTGGGTGTCAAAGGTAAGGTAGAGATGGATATCTAAAACCATGAAGCAAACACTGCTGCACTTGGAGCTAGTCATGCAGAAAATGATTGTTTCATAACATTCCCTACTTTCTGCAGCCCATAAATCTGCAGGACCAATGATGGATATTGTGCTAAACGAGGACAGCCACCAGACAGGGTTTCTGGCCTCCATGAAGGAAGAATTTGCAGAGGCAATCCTCATGGTCTTGAAGATGCCGGAGCCAGAGAGGCGAGAAATGGCGGCGGCAGCACGGAAGCGTGCTCAAAGGTTTTCAGAGCAGAAGTTTCACAAAGATTTCACAAAGGCGGTTCGTCCAGTTTTATTAGGGCATCTGCAAAGTTCTAGCTTGAGCTTTACCAGATTATCACCAATAGTTTTGTGTAGCACACACTGTTATATATAGAAGAACTCCTGACTGTTATATATGAAGGATATGATGAACTCCTGACTGTTTTTTGGCACTATACTAGTACTGTATATTTTGGCTCAGGGAAAGGATTACATGCAAGACGCCGTCGATGTAGATCTACAGGGTGAAACTCATTTCTAGCGTGCATGTTGTGTGACGACCAAGGTTTTGGATCCGAGTGGACTTTTTTTCTCGTGGGGCACCGAAATTATTTCGGACGAGTTTTAAAATTGAAATCTGAATTAATTTTTTTAACATACTATAGATTAGCACTGGACTCATTTTTATGAGCAACCACATTCTGCGCTGTGGTTAGATCATATCTATCCCTCTCTTGCCTTCAATTCGAGGGTCCGAATCCATAAGGAAGCCCGCGTTTACCAGTACACCACCGCTGGCTATGTGTTTTGCGAGAGTTCCCGCTATATTTAACCAGAAGTTCAACGTTTAAATTCAAAAGTTTCAAAAACATTTGATTTTTTTGCTCGGTATATAGATTTCTCATGGGGTAACGAGAAACGCAGATACTGCCCAGTATCCGAATATTTCGCTCGGTACCCAAAACCCTGGTGCCGACAACACATGCCCCGTCCCATAGTTGCTTTAAGATTTCTTCCCAACCTAATGTATTTCTATGTATTCCACATTTTCTGCACATAATATAAATAATTTTGGGGTGCCCCTTCACTAAGAAATAATAATTAAATATTATAATTTTTAAACTTTTTTCAAATGTTTATTTCACTTTTTGTATCACTGTTTCAATTTTACAAATGTTTCAATAGACATTCCAAGCTTGTTTTCATCTGATGATTTCAGTATTGTTTCGCAGATGATTCAATTGCATTTCAACATAAACTTCATACAATTTCAAATGCATTTCAATTGCACTTACAGTCTTGCCACAAATTGAATTTCAGATACATTTCAGAAAAATGGAATGTCCTAATTTTTCACTAATTTTCAAATGCATTTCAGGGCATGCTAAGATACACTTCAGATCAATTCTACATTGATCTAATAAACTGCAGAAAATTCTCATATATGCAGAAAAGTGCCACAAGCTGAAATTCAAGAAGTTAAAATACATTTCACAAAAATTCCACAAACTGAATTTCAGATATATTTCAGGAAAGTGCCACCAACTGAAATGTCATGTTTTTTCGCCGAAATTCGAACGTATTTCGGAGCAAGTTAAATTACACTCAGATCCATTCCACAACAATTTCACAATTTTCAGAAGTTTCACATATTTTTTGAAAAAAGGCAACAAATTTAATTTCAAAAATATCAAAACCTAAATTTGTTTCATAATTCACAACTAGAGATGCACCACACATCCATTTCACAAAAGTCAAGCAACTTCAACATACAAAACTGGAATTCTAATGCAATCCAGTGTGAATTTTAATCCTATTACATATTTTCAGTTTCACTCCACATGCATTTGAAAATTATTTCATTAATACTTAATATTATAAGGTTTAATCCTATTAATACTTAATACTATCGCCGCATCAATGTCGTAGTCCTTCGTCACGTAGACTTCAGAGGAGGGAGTCATACATGAGGAGCTCGACGATACCCGAGAGACCTCATCCACGGCCCGGTGGGTAAGTTGTGGACTGGGGGCGGGGGAGGGTTTGGAGGTTTTATTGGGACAAGGGGGCCGGCTACTTGGTACTTATATGAGCAGGGAAAGAGAGATGGAGGCGCGGTGGCCAAGGCATCAACGATGCCATGAATGCCTCTTTCTCCCTGCGTAAAACAAATGTGGCCAGGGATTTATGGGAGGGAGAGGTACTTGTGACGAGCGGCTAGCGGGCGCTCATCACTGGATGATTGACCCACTCCGTGAACAATTCCAGTGGGCGACTGTCGATGCCCGTTACTGGTATGTCATACAATAGCCGGCTGTGACCTTACCAGTGATGAGCGCCCCTCTACGTTTCACAGGTACGTGTTACTAGTGACGAGCGTCGCACTTCCAGTCACTGGTAAGCAGGTGGTTATAGGGGTTTCTGCAGTAGTGTCGACTTCTTCTTGGGAGGAGCAAGATGACAAGTAGTAGCAGCCCTTGACGCGACTGCTCTACTCTAATCTCACCGTGTTCGACGGCATAGCGTCCCGCTTCACAGCCTCCAAGGTGGCGATGCTGCAGGCGCTGTCGGGTATCGCCTCAGTGCAGGAGGACAGCTGGGTTGAGCTGTACACAATCTACTCCTACAGATTTACTGGGTTCAGCTTGCGCCCCGCCAGATTGTGGACGCGCGCAGGGTACGGGCGTGACATGGTCGTCTAGGTGCTCGACACCAGGGTGTGGTCGAAAGCCCGAGCTTCAACGATCGCATTGCCTGACGGATCTACTCCAAGGGCCAGCGTACTAAGTACCAATCAGAAGAGGTGGCGTGGTTGTTGGAGTAATCCAAACTTTCCTACGTGCTAGTATTAAAGTGTGTTTGGTTAGGATTAGTAAAAACGTGATCAATCGTTGCCCGATCATTAGCAGTAGTAGTAGGGGAAGGTTTAGATTGAGTCGGTTTGCCTTTCCATACACATGTACGATCCGACTCGTAGTCTAGTTGGTTGTTTCCTAGTAGAGTTGTACGTGCTAAACACGATCAGGTTTAGGAGTCAGGCCTTGCGCCTATATATATGTATCATCTAGTATCGTTTGTAAGCACCAGAAAACGAGAAAAGTAATAAAGAGATATTTACGAGACACGACACGACACGTGCCTCTGGCTATCTTTGTGTTGCTGCGTTCGCGTGCGTGTGTTCTGGTCCCGGTGTTTGCGTGAGCTCCGGTGAGATATCGAGTGCTACGGCAAGTTCGGATACGTCGAGACGAGTTGCGCGTATACGACCTGTCGAGCTGCAGTGTGATCGTGTGTTCGACCCTTTGGGCGAAAAGCCAACAATTGGTATCTAGAGCAAGGTGTGGAGGCTCCGCCGTCAAGTTGCGTCACGGTGGAGTTGAAGGATTCTTCGTCGCCGTCGAGTTGTGTCACGGACGACGAAAAATCGAGGAAGAGGATCATGTCGACTTCGAAGGTGAGTGGTGGTGGTGTGACCATCCAGTACCCCATGCTTGAAGGTGACAATTATGGGGTGTGGGCTGCGAAGATGAAGATCTTCATGCGTGCACGTGGAGTCTGGGCGGCGGTGGAAGGTGAAGGCGCGGTCGAAGAGACAAAGGACCAAGAGGCCTTCGCCGCCATAGCCCAAGGTGTGTCTGATGCCGTTTTCATGACTATATCAGAGAAAGGGACGGCAAAGGAAGCTTGGCAAGCGCTCAAGGAGATGCATGCTGGAGATGATCGTGTCAAGAAGGCACGTGTTCAAGCTCTAAGGAGGGAGTTCGAGAGGATGAGCATGAAGGCGTCAGAAGGGGTTGGTGAATTTGCGTTAAAACTAACCTCCCTGGTTAATGAGATGCGAGCTCTCGGATCAAAGATGGAGGACATCGTGGTTGTGGAGAAGTTACTACGAGCCGTTCCCGACAAGTTTTTACCGATCGTTGGCACTATCGAGCAGTGGGGCGATGTGACAAAGATGTCGGTGATGGAGGTGATCGGGCGGCTAAAGACCTATGAGTTGACGCTGAAGGGACGTGAACGCGATCAAGAAGAGGAGCAGTTGATGTTTTTGCGCAATAAGGAGAAAGACAAGCAGAAGTACTGGAAGTTCGACAAATCTAAAGTTCGTTGCTACAATTGTCAGGACTATGGACACTATTCTCGAGAGTGTCCTAATCCGCGGAAGGAGGCAAAGAAGGAGCACGAGATTCTACAACTAGCTAAAGTGGGCATGGATGACGACCCGGGGTTGCTTTGATGAAGAAGATGTTGCTGAAAAAAAAGAGTCGTGTCTTTAGTTTTTGTTTGTGTCTGAGTCGTCAGTGTGTCTCGGCGAGAAGACGAAGGCTAGCTTGAAGATGGATGCGCACCAGTTAAGTTGAGTTCCTGCATGAAACACTATGTGTTTGGTCTACATGTAGCACGCTAAGATGTGACCGCGTGGCTGGTAATCCAGGTGATACGTTGGTTCCAAGTCAACAAGTCGAAAGTTTAGATTAGGGGGTGAATGTTGGAGTAATCCAAACTTTCCTACGTGCTAGTATTAAAGTGTGTTTGGTTAGGATTAGTAAAAACGTGATCAATCGTTGCCCGATCATTAGCAGTAGTAGTAGTGGAAGGTTTAGATTGAGTCGGTTTGCCTTTCCATACACATGTACGATCCGACTCGTAGTCTAGTTGGTTGTTTCCTAGTAGAGTTGTACGTGCTAAACACGATCAGGTTTAGGAGTCAGGCCTTGCGCCTATATATATGTATCATCTAGTATCGTTTGTAAGCACCAGAAAACGAGAAAAGTAATAAAGAGATATTTACGAGACACGACACGTGTCTCTGGCTATCTTTGTGTTGCTGCGTTTGCGTGCGTGTGTTCTGGTCCCGGTGTTTGCGTGAGCTCCGGTGAGATATCGAGTGCTACGACAAGTTCGGATACGTCGAGACGAGTTGCGCGTATACGACCTGTCGAGCTGCAGTGTGATCGTGTGTTCGATCCTTTGGGCGAAAAGCCAACAGTAGTTGCCAGAGTAAGCGTCACTGTGGGACGCGCACAGGCACAGAGCACACACGATGTCGACGGTCGCAGGGGCTGCCTTGGCCTTGGTCAGCGTCCTCGGCGCAGGGACCGGGTAGGCGCACAACTAGGCTCCTAGTGCGCACGTGGCCACGTACAACGAATGCTGGTTCAACGTCTGCTTCTGCTCTGAAATCCTCCCCGGGATGGATGACGCGCGACATGATGTCCTCTCCCTCGGAGGCTGCCCTATCCTGGCCTTCAAGCATAACATTGACATCGGCAACTATCGTGCGGCGTCTCCGTCATGTACGCCGCCGGGAACAACCTGCTGGAGCTGGGATCTGTGACCAAAGAGGCACCCTGGGTGCTCACTGTCTGCACCACCACACTGAACCGCAGCTTCCCGATGGCCGCATGGTGGTGGGGGAGAGAGAGAGAGAGAGAGAGAGAGAAGACGAATATGATGTGGAATGAGGTGGCAAGGTCAGTGGTCAAAACCATACCACGTGAGCACAAAACCGTCCGAATTGATGAAAAATATCCGCTTTCAACAATTGAGGGTGTTCGACGAGGTTTTTTTCATTATTATTATTCATTTTTCTACTGAGGTCATGTCTAATTTATTTTGGATCTTTGATGAACTTTAGGGCAGGTTATACATATATACGATGTGCACGGTTGGTCATGGAACTTCTACTAGAAAGGTTGGGCGCGCTTTGCTGCGCCGTTCGTGTTGTTGGGTTTAAAAAAAAAATACTCACTCTGTTTCAAAATATAAGGTGTATTACTTTTTGAAAAGTCAAACATTTAAATTCGATCAAATTTATAGAGAAATATATCAAAATCCATAATATCAAATCAGTATGATTAGATTTATCATGAAAGAATTTTCATATTTTTTTTGTTTAATATTGAGGATGTCGATATTTTTTGCTGAACTTGGTCAAAGTTAAAGAAATTTGACTTTCCAAAAAACTAATATCCCTTATATTTTGGAACTGATGGAATATTTAGTTTGACGGGTGGGGGAGATGATGGAGTGTGTTTTATTTTTATTTATAATGCGGTGATTTGATGGGCCTTTTTGTGGTGTGATTATGTGTTATCTGCTAACCAACGTATTTTTATGTTGGGAAATTTCGGCGTCGGTGGCTGCATGTACTACATTGGTGCTAAAGTATCACATGGTGGCACTTCTTTTTTCTAGGTGGTGGGAGGATGCGCGGGATTGATATGTTTTTATGACCGGTGGCTGCTGATTGATTTGAAAAATTGTTGGCCAGGTCAAAATTGTAAACCAAATTCAAAATTAAATATCTCAATTTGAATGAAAGAGCTTCAAAATTAGGGGACATAGGGAATTAAAAGAATTGAATGAAATAGTTCCTTGAGAAATTGTTGACCCGGTCAAAATTGGGTGACCCAATTCAAAATTGAAGACCTCAATTAATTGTGAGGCCTTAAAAATTGCTCCCTCCTTCCCATAAATTCAAAAGCTCTTGTTTTATGTGACAGAGGGAGTAGTAAGCATAGTGTATAATATAAAAGAATTGAATGAAAAAGCTTTGAGAAATTGTTAACCCGGTCAAAATCTGGTGACCCAATTTCAATTGATGACCTCAATTGAATGTGAGCTTTTTAAAATTAGGGAGAATAGTGTTATAGAGAATATGCAGGTACAGTATGTACTCATACGTGCACGCCTCTTGGTTGATGGACTAGTCCATGGGAAGCACTTCCCGCCAGCGGATCAGCCAGGTCGACCGCCGTCCCATCACACAAGATATGACGTCTCCCATCGCTTTCCTCTGCAACGGTCCTATCTAGCCTACGCACTTCTCCTCTGCAATTTAGTTTATATTTTTTTGAACGGTGACAGCAACAAAATAGAAAAAAAATTGGGAATCGATCGGCCGGCTTTGCAGCGGCAAATTGACAGCGGCGAGCAACTTGCCGCAACGGTGTTCGATCTTGCAGCATTGTGTGTCCACTAGTAGAAAACAGGGTTTTGGTTCTCACCAGATCAGACCAATAGTCCCGGTCATGTTACGAACCGGGACTAATGTGAGCATCGGTCCCGGTTCGAGCGGCTAGGACGCCGGCCGGGCCCTTGACAGGCATCAGTCCCGGTTCGACTGGGACCTTTAGTCCCGGTTCCAGACACCAACCGGGACTAAAGGGCCTGGCTCCCTTTAGTCCCGGTTGGTGTCTCCAACCGGGACTAAAGATTAGTCTTCAGTCCCGGTTCTAGACACCAACCGGGGCTAAAAAGATGCCTATATATATCCTCGCCCCTGCCCGCCCTCTCCTCTGTTTTTTGGCCGTAGAAGGTGGGAGGTGTGTGTGCTAATCTGTTCTCACTTCTTATGCACATGAGGTGTTCGATGAAATGCCCGAGCCACACTTAAGCTTTCTCCTCTGTTCTTTCTCCAAGCTCGACCTCCAAGCTCCATTTTCCCCAAGATTTGTCTAGATTTGGCGGTGCACCAACTATCCAAGTGTTCTAAAAAGTTAGCAACTTCATCCTTTCATCTCTCACTGCTAGTTTAGCTCATTTCATATGCTCTAGAAATAGTGGTTTGTGGGTTTTAGTGGAGGAGTGTATGTGGGAGTTTATTTGATTTAGATGCAAAATTTGAGCTCAAATTAACTTCTTAGTTTGCACATGTGTAGGGTGCCGTCCCGTCCCCGTCCCCGTCCTCACCGCCGTCGATCGCCCGCACCGATCTCGTCGCCGGCACCACCGTGGTGAGCCTCTTGTTCTTATCTTTTTTTAAATAGAAAAAATTCTTACTTGTATGATTTAGATAGCTACTTGTATAATTTTCTTACTTGTATTACTGTTTGTTATTATATAGTGCCATGGTTTTGATATCCGCCCCCGTCGGCTCTCGTCCGGTCTATGATTCGGATGTGGTATATTATATTTTATAACTATTTGTTTCATTTAGTGTTTATGACAATTATGCCGACCAACTTGACATAGATGTTTTTATCTAGGAGTTATGTGAATCGGAAATTCCAACCGACCCTCTTGTCGAGAGGTTAAATTTAGTTAAAAAAGAAAACAATTATTTGAAAGAAAAATTGAAAAGAATTGAAGAAGAGAAGATGAAATTGGAGTTGCATGTTGCCGATGTCGTCGATCTACACAAGATCCAGATGGATGCAATGCGCTTGAAGATTAGAAAGATTAGAAAATATGCCATTGATAAAGAGGCTTGGTATCATTATGTTGTTGGATCAATTGTTACCTTAGTTGCGATTTTGATCGCATTTGTTGTTGCATTTAAATGTATTACATAGTTGTATGTTAGTTTCAATGTGTGTTTTAATTAGATGCTCTAGATAGTTGTATGTTGTTTTATGAGAACTATGTATGAACTTTATGTATTTATTTTTGCAGTAATAACATTTGATCACTACTGTACTTTGGTTTTAATGTGATGATGAACTTGTATTAATTTGGTCATTTCTCTATTCATGATGTTCTGTAATGGTTTTTGATATACTTAATTATATAATGCAGATGAACCGGCAATGGATGTACGGTGACCGACGCACTTCCGAGTACATTATGGGCCTGCATAATTTTATCGATGTGGCTGAGGCAAACAGTCAGAATGGTTTTATGTATTGTCCATGTGTTGTCTATCAGAATACGAAGGATTACTCTTCCTCGAAAACTCTTCACTACCACCTGCTTAAGTCCGGTTTCATGCCCCACTATAATTTTTGGACCAAGCACAGAGAAAGAGGGGTTATGATGGAAGACAATGAAGAAGAAGAGGATGATGACAACTATCCTATGTTCCCTAAATACGGTGATACTGCAACGGGGGAAGCTGAAGATCAAGAGGCAGCAGATGTGCCCGCTGATGATCTTCGCCGGGTCATTGTTGATGCACAGAGAGAATGCGAAAGTGAAAGGGAGAAGTTGAAGTTCGATCGCATGTTAGAGGATCACAAAAAACGGTTGTACCCAAATTGCGAAGATGGCAACACAAAGCTCGGTACCACACTGGAATTGCTGCAATGAAAGGCAGAGAATGGTTTATCTGACAAGGGATTTGAGAAGTTACTGAAAATAATGAAGAAGAAGCTTCCAAAGGATAACGAATTGCCTAATAGTACGTACGAAGCAAAGAAGGTTCTCTGCCCTCTAGGATTAGAGGTGCACAAGATACATGCATGCCCTAATGACTGCATCCTCTATCGCGGTGAGGAGTAGGAGAATTTAAATGCATGCCCGGTATGCGGTGCATTGCGGTATAAGATCAGACGAGATGACCCTGGTGATGTTGAGGGCGTGTGCCCCAGGAAGAGGGTTCCTGCCAAGGTGATATGGTATGCTCCTATAATACCACAGTTGAAACGTCTGTTCAGAAACAAAGAGCATGCCAAGTTGTTGTTGTAGGGTAACGCAGCAGAAAACAAAAATTTCCGACCTACGCACCAGCCCAGGACCACTATGGAGACTGCATACAAGGTTTGATCTCTTTCGTTACCGACTCGTAGCGCAGCGGAAGTAGAGTCGATGACGAACGGCGGTGCAGATCCCCGCAGCTAGGATTTTACAACCTCCCAACCGCGAGGATGTATACCCTCATCTGCCCCGCGGACAGCCCTCCGGGAGGCGGTCGCACAGTCCCCCGGACGGTGTCGCGGACAGCCCTTCGGGAGGACCTCCGAAACTCGGACTGTCACTCGGATAGCCCTTCGGGAGGACCTCCAAAACTCGGACGGTCACACGGACAGCCCTTCGGGAGGACCTCCAAAACTCGGACGGTCACACGGACAGCCCTTCGGGAGGCACTCTCGAACTAAGACCGAAACTACGATCTCTCTACAGAGTTGCACACATACGGTGTCATCTATCCGGCAGGGCTTCGCCGTCCAGAACTAGTTCCTGCCGGAACCCAGACAGCCTTTCGGCTCTACGAAACTATTTCGCTGGGAGGGAGAGAGAATGCCAGATCATGCATGGCTTGTGTATGAGAGTAAGAGTGTGTCTTATGGCAGCCCACACACCTCCTATTTATAGGAAACCCAAGGGGTAGGGTGGTTTTACAAGAAAACCCAAAACCCACATGGAAAGGAGTCCTTCCCAAGGACCTAAAAGGTGAAACCAAGGAACAAGGGGGACTCCATGAAGGAGTCCACCATGTGGCCGGCCACACCCTCATGTGGGGCCCCAAAATTGGCCCCTATCCATCCATGTCATCCCCAAGATCTTTTGGAGCAAAGCCCCAAAAGGTGGCTTTCCAAAAATATCCCAAAAAGCACTTTCACTATTCACGACGACATTTTTCAGCGTCTGATCGAACTAAAAATATTCATGTGGGCTTAGAACAATTCTAGTACCCACCAAAATAATTTTCAATGCGAGCCGGAACAATTCCGGTTTAGTGATTTCATCTGCGAAAAGCATCTGAAGCGGTTTCGGCAGCTCCGGAACATTTCCGGTTTTCATCCCGGAAAATTCCAGAAAGTTTCCAGAATGATTCTGGCACCCTCCAAGAATTATCAGGCATGTACCAAAACCAATTTGACTTTATGGTATCCTCTGAAACAACTTTTCAGTTTCACCGGAACTCATCCGGTGACCTCTCTGCGGAACTTTTCCGCTGTCCGAAACTTTTCCGGCGTCCGAAACTTTTTCGGTGATTTTCTCTTAGACTCCCTGTCTAGTATTCAGCAGATAGATGACCCTTAAGCGTGTGACCCTATAGGTTCAGTGAAGCATAGACATGACCCGGAACCCCTTCCGATCAATGATCAACATCGGAGCCGTGGACACCCATATTGATCCCTATACCCACACGAATGAATATTCGAGTGAACCTCGAGTTGCCGTGTGCTATTCCTGTTGCTTCGCGATATGTTACAAATACCTGAGGTGAGACATGTTGGCATCCCCGTGGATCAACACCTTGTCCACTATGCCAGTTACCTCGTTGCCGGTATTGTTCTCTTTTCTCGTTCCCGTGTTCCGGCATCCCTGTGATCAAATCACCCTGTGTCTGGCCAGACGATGATGGATAGCGTAACACCAAGAGGGCCCAGAGATATCTCTCCATCGTCGGAGGAGCAAATCCCAATCTTGAGCTATCAAGTTACTTGACATACTTTTCCATGAACCCGTAAGCCGCCGTAATAGCCACCCATTTACGGATGACGTTTAACAAACCCCAAAGTTCATGAAGCAAGCATGAAGAAACTCGATACTCTCATGGTCTAAGGAATTATGCAAACATTAACTTCTCTGTGTTATTAACCATTAACTTATGACGAATGTATCTCATAGCATAACATCAATCGGGTCGATTCAACACAAGTGTTCTACCAACATTGCGCCCTCAAAATTGCCGGCATAGCCATGCCCATGATCAGGAAAACAGGATCATCATGCAATACTTGAGCCAGTCTTAGAGGCCAGACTAGGAATACATTTTACCGTTTATTATCCCACACGTGCACATGAGTTTCCCTCCAAGCCTCGTTTTATTTGTAGACTCGAGAATCATTGCAGTTATAGCATGGAACATAAACATAATTATGAACAGGGAGATAATCAATAACATTTATTATTGCCTCTAGGGCATATCTCCTACAGACTCCCACTTGCACTAGAGTCAATAATCTAGTCAACGCTAATGCACTTTACACCTATGGCATACTGGTGTAAAATATGCTTCGCGTGTGGTATAGCCTGATGTCCTACGGATCTGACGACTTCAGCTCCGTGTGTAACTTTGCATATCCTCGCGTTTTCACGCTTTCACAAAATTCATATTTTGTGTGGACTTGGCTTTGCATATGTGTGAATCATTGGTCGAAACCTGATTCCTCAGACTGAGCTATGGAGCAACTATCTGCAATAGTGTCCCATAGACCAAAGCCATCTTGGAATCATACTAAGTTCATGAATGAACTATATGATTCAACAACTTCTTTGTCGCTTCTAAAGCGTCATCATACTTAGCCTTTGTTATAGAATTCGCCACAGTATCTTGTTTGGAACAATTTCCAACTACCGTGCCACCATGTTGTGTATTACACAAAACCCTTAACTTAAATCGAAAATCGCATGGAGCATAGATGAAGACTGTATCGATGTAACATATTACAACGAACTCTTCATGATTTCCGCTTGCGAGAAAACATGTCATTAGTACTACTCCAGTACTCAATGACATCTTTCACTGTTTGTCCCATGATCAGTACTTTGATCACTTTGGTATCTATACTCGCAACAACTTTGGAGTATCGGACATATCTGGTTGTTTTTCATACCATGGAATACATGATTAATCCAAACACATGAGTGTGTGGAACCTCCATCATGTATTTTACTCATCAGTGTTTTGGGACACCGAGTCTTGCAAAACTCTTTCCATGTGACTTCGGCAAGAATCACTCCTTGGCGTTTTAAATGCTAAAAGGTTTTAGCATCTTGTCAATATGTATTCATTGCTTAGCCCCATTAGGTAAATCTATCTCCATAGATCATCATGCCCAATATTGAGGCTATTTAGACTAAGCACTTCATCGAAAAATTATTTTCAAATGAAGTCCTAATTCGTGTCAAGAAATTTATTTCCAATTAACAATGTGTCAAGTACACAAGGTTTTTAGAAATATTATTATGCTCCCACTTACTTTCTTGAATCACAAGCATCTTCGATACCCATTTGATGAAGTCAAACCCCCTTTGACCATTCCATCAAAAATGAAGATTCCAACTCCACTTTGCTCTCTTCTGTCCATCGCTGGAACTCTGAAGTTTGCATACTTACTAGCATCCTCTGGATCGACAAATTACTTTGGACTGTATCACATACAAGTCCTAGGTTTCATTTCCATCAGATGGAAATCCTTTCGTCATCCATGTTTCATATCTCATGATTGAAATATGTATTAATTGCTAGTTCAACCCGAACCGACTTTAAGCATCGCTACGGTGAGACAATCTTATCGTAGTCAACTCCTTGAACTTGTTATTGCAACAAGTCGAGCTTTATGGATAAAACATTTTTATCCGTATCAGTTTTTAGTTCCATAAATATTCGTTAGACTCTAAGTCTTCCGAAAGGTGTATCAAGGTTTTAATCTTGAATCACTTATATGGAAACTATCTCGGATTGTATTGGCATTTAGCCAATTCCGGAGTCAGGGCCCATCACCGCTTCCTTGTGTATTGTAGGTATACTGTTGTCCAACAACAATATCTCGTTTGCGCACCTGAGAGGTTTGCACGAGCCTTGCCTACGAGGTTCATCTGCAAGTTCGACCGAAGTCCATACATTTTACTGTAGAGACTTCCGTATCAGTCGCAGTAGGAAACTCTGGAATTACTTCCAAGGTCTCTTTCCTTTGATCTGATGACGAAGATACTGTTTATCTCGTCGAGTTGCACTGTTCTCCCACTCACCTTTTGAAAGAACCATTTTCTTCAAAAAGCATACCGTTCTTTGTGGCAAACCTATTTGCCTCGGTATAGTGGTGGGGAAATACCCAATGACTTGGGATAACCTACAAAGTAGCACTTGTCTGATTTGGAATAGGTTTGTAACCTTTTACACAAGCCCCATATTCCAAATGTTAAGAAAATATATAACATGGTTGGGCGTACCATACCATGGCGTCATTTCAACAGACCTGATGGATCTCTTTTCAGTGTAAAAGCCGCAGTCTCTAAAGCATTACTCTTTAAAAGGGATAATGGCAAATCTATTTATGTCATCTTTGATCTTACCATGTCATAAATGGTTCGATTACATCTTCACGGACTTTCCACTTGCAGTGGTGTTCCGGGAGGTGCAAGTTATGAAACCCCCTTTCACAACTCATCAGACATTCGCTAAACTTGTAACTCAAATATTCCTTTCTGCAATCGAATTGTAGAAACATAATTTTCTTGTTACAATATTTTATTCTTCATTTTGAAAACCTTATGAATGAATTCAAAAGATCCAGGCTTACGTCTCATCAAGTAAATATCAATATATATCTACTTGAGTCATTTTTGAAGGTAGACAAATCCACTGTTTGCAACAACATTTATTGGACTACACACATCATAATGTATGATTACCAATATGTTCTTTGCTCGTTCCTTATGGCCTGTGAACGGTATTTCAGTCACTTCACCTTTCAGAGGAAAGTTGCAAGTGTCAGATGATTCAAAATCAAATGACTTCAAAATCCATCATAATGGAAGTTTCCATGCGGGTTTCTCCAATGTGACCAAATGCAGTGCCACACTTGTGTGGTATTCTTTTAGTCTTGCGACATTTAGCGTCAGTGTTATGGATGTATCATATTACCATCAATATTCATAGCATACATCCCATCCTGTATGGAAGCATGGCCCTTCATGTTATTCATAACACCGAACATCAAAAGTTCTCTTATGAATAACCTTCTTGCAAAATACCTTATGCAAAGGGCTAGAGTGTATGAAACTCTAAATGAATTATGAAAGTAAATACAGAGGCAATGTATTAATATCAATATTCATAACATACATCTCATTCATAATGAAAGTATGGCCCTTATGTTATTCATAACATCGAACATCAAAAGCTCTCTTGTGAATAACCTTCTTGCAAGATACTTTATGCAATGGGCTAGAGTGTAAAACTCTAAAATGAATTATGAAAGTAAATACATAGGGAATACACTAATGGAAGGTATAGTAACATTTACTATGTTCCCTGTGTGTATCTAAACCTCATTCCTGGCTAGTCTTTTAGGCCGTAGTAGTTCTTACATCGAGTTGCAACAGAGTGCAATCGAGCGGGTATCTTTGTGATTAACTCACAATACCCAAGAATTAGTGATTAACATGTTTAACCATAATTCCCAAGAACTATATCTTTGACCAGCCTTCTATACAACAAAAACTTGTATGACATTCATACATGAGCTGGATATTCCAGTCTTCTTTCCTTTTGCCATTATACTTCTAACAGTTTAACTTTCAGTATTTCTCCTACTCTCAGAAGAAGCACTCAACTTAAGAGTGGCCTTAGCCCCGGACTTCCTAGGCGTGAAAGTATCACTAACACCCTTCGGACACTTCCTTTCTCTTTAAGTTGTTATTTTATTCACCATCATCATATGACCGGCGTTCTTTTGGATCCCTTTCTTATCAGTCAAAAGCATAGTAAACTCCTTTACTAATAGTTTGCAAACATTGCTTTGGATATCTCATATCTTTTAGCCTCTGTCTGTATCTGAAAATGATTTTCAGATTCCATGAATATCACATAACTATCCAAACTTTCGAAGTTCGGGTCTCATGGAAGCAAACATATTTCACTTTGACTGAAAAGGAATTCTAGCTTTTGGATCGAAGGACGAGAGTCACATGATCCATAGCATTAGCGGGAGAATACCGAAAGCATGCGATAGGACAAAGTCTTTCTCGGCACTCTTGAGGACAATCCTTACATTACGTTACCAACCGTAAAGTTTTAACCAGATATTAAACAGCTATTCAATTTTAATTGGGAAGGTGGAAAAGCGAGCCATTATTCTACAACTATTATGCAATTTACACTTAGACAAAGTTCACAATTAATTGCACTGAGAATTAAAAGAATTAATTCTACAATGCGCTCCCACTCAAATCAATATCTCTCATAATTGATTGTGAGTGATTCAAGACCCGCATATCCATTCAACGTCACGGTTCGAGATGAACACCCATGGCATGAACTTCAATCGGTAGGCAAACTTGCCGATCACATCTCTATGCGATTCTTGTTCATCTTTCGATGCGTGTGTTCCGAGCTCATGACTTTCATGCCTGAACGTCAAGACAACCAAGTGATCTCGCTGCGAGGTCTCAACTCACCCGCCTCACACATCCCTAATCGTTCGCACCCATGGAGATCATGCAATGCCCCGAAAAGTTAGGTGCCGTGACGGTGCTACACTTGGGAGAACACTAACTACTTGATATTTTAGTGAGAGATCACCCTAATAAAAAGCGACTACTGCGCAATCAAGAAGGGTGCATCATAAGGGATAAACATCTCAGGCAATTCATAATAGCATGATATGGTATAGCCCTTTCTGACGGAGAAGTCTTTCATTTCTTCGTCTCCGGCATTCGCGTCGGTGTTCACCTTCGCGAAGATTGCCACCACCTTGTCGATGCACCAGATAATATTGCTATCTCTATAGCTAATAAAATAAGTGCATTACATAAGGTTGACACGCAGGTCATTAAAGTGCAATCATATGGCTCCAGCCATCATGCCGAATCATGACACGCAGGTCATGTTAATATTACATCATATAGTCATCTCATACATAATCAAATTAATATGAGCACTGCTATACCACATCATATGCACATGCAAACCATCCTGCAAAACCAAGTTAGACGCCTCTAATTGGTTTATACAAAATTTTATTTTACGTGGCTTCTAAGGTTTCGAAACAAACCGAAGCTACCAACGTCCATCATCAAGCATGATAATCCAAGTAGCTAGATTAACATTCCAGGGTGTATGAAACACGAGATAATAAAATCTCGAGCCCCATACTAAACTTCGTCATACGCGTGACCCCCATGCAGATCACATCTGCATTGCCCTTTCGTCTGCGAAATTTCATCTTTCTTTTTAACTACGGTGGAATTCAATGAACTGTTAGCACTTCGTTGATCAATCAGGATCGCGGATTGCCAGAACATTGAAACTCCACCATACTGTTATCAAGATCAGAAATATGCAAATTCTAGGGAAGCAACAAGAACATCGGGTAACAGACTTCATCTGCTACCCGCACAAATAATTTTCAGCACTAGATCTCATCTACTACCTAATTATATTGTGCAACACCCATACATCTCTATGTATTCTAGATCGCAACCTGCATCTACGCATAGCACGGCTCTTGATGCCACTGTAGGGTAACGCAGCAGAAAACAAAAATTTCCGACCTACGCACCAGCCCAGGACCACTATGGAGACTGCATACAAGGTTTGATCTCTTTCGTTACCGACTCGTAGCGCAGCGGAAGTAGAGTCGATGACGAACGGCGGTGCAGATCCCCGCAGCTAGGATTTTACAACCTCCCAACCGCGAGGATGTATACCCTCATCTGCCCCGCGGACAGCCCTCCGGGAGGCGGTCGCACAGTCCCCCGGACGGTGTCGCGGACAGCCCTTCGGGAGGACCTCCGAAACTCGGACTGTCACTCGGATAGCCCTTCGGGAGGACCTCCAAAACTCGGACGGTCACACGGACAGCCCTTCGGGAGGACCTCCAAAACTCGGACGGTCACACGGACAGCCCTTCGGGAGGCACTCTCGAACTAAGACCGAAACTACGATCTCTCTACAGAGTTGCACACATACGGTGTCATCTATCCGGCAGGGCTTCGCCGTCCAGAACTAGTTCCTGCCGGAACCCAGACAGCCTTTCGGCTCTACGAAACTATTTCGCTGGGAGGGAGAGAGAATGCCAGATCATGCATGGCTTGTGTATGAGAGTAAGAGTGTGTCTTATGGCAGCCCACACACCTCCTATTTATAGGAAACCCAAGGGGTAGGGTGGTTTTACAAGAAAACCCAAAACCCACATGGAAAGGAGTCCTTCCCAAGGACCTAAAAGGTGAAACCAAGGAACAAGGGGGACTCCATGAAGGAGTCCACCATGTGGCCGGCCACACCCTCATGTGGGGCCCCAAAATTGGCCCCTATCCATCCATGTCATCCCCAAGATCTTTTGGAGCAAAGCCCCAAAAGGTGGCTTTCCAAAAATATCCCAAAAAGCACTTTCACTATTCACGACGACATTTTTCAGCGTCTGATCGAACTAAAAATATTCATGTGGGCTTAGAACAATTCTAGTACCCACCAAAATAATTTTCAATGCGAGCCGGAACAATTCCGGTTTAGTGATTTCATCTGCGAAAAGCATCTGAAGCGGTTTCGGCAGCTCCGGAACATTTCCGGTTTTCATCCCGGAAAATTCCAGAAAGTTTCCAGAATGATTCTGGCACCCTCCAAGAATTATCAGGCATGTACCAAAACCAATTTGACTTTATGGTATCCTCTGAAACAACTTTTCAGTTTCACCGGAACTCATCCGGTGACCTCTCTGCGGAACTTTTCCGCTGTCCGAAACTTTTCCGGCGTCCGAAACTTTTTCGGTGATTTTCTCTCAGACTCCCTGTCTAGTATTCAGCAGATAGATGACCCTTAAGCGTGTGACCCTATAGGTTCAGTGAAGCATAGACATGACCCGGAACCCCTTCCGATCAATGATCAACATCGGAGCCGTGGACACCCATATTGATCCCTATACCCACACGAATGAATATTCGAGTGAACCTCGAGTTGCCGTGTGCTATTCCTGTTGCTTCGCGATATGTTACAAATACCTGAGGTGAGACATGTTGGCATCCCCGTGGATCAACACCTTGTCCACTATGCCAGTTACCTCGTTGCCGGTATTGTTCTCTTTTCTCGTTCCCGTGTTCCGGCATCCCTGTGATCAAATCACCCTGTGTCTGGCCAGACGATGATGGATACCGTAACACCAAGAGGGCCCAGAGATATCTCTCCATCGTCGGAGGAGCAAATCCCAATCTTGAGCTATCAAGTTACTTGACATACTTTTCCATGAACCCGTAAGCCGCCGTAATAGCCACCCATTTACGGATGACGTTTAACAAACCCCAAAGTTCATGAAGCAAGCATGAAGAAACTCGATACTCTCATGGTCTAAGGAATTATGCAAACATTAACTTCTCTGTGTTATTAACCATTAACTTATGACGAATGTATCTCATAGCATAACATCAATCGGGTCGATTCAACACAAGTGTTCTACCAACATTGCGCCCTCAAAATTGCCGGCATAGCCATGCCCATGATCAGGAAAACAGGATCATCATGCAATACTTGAGCCAGTCTTAGAGGCCAGACTAGGAATACATTTTAGCGTTTATTATCCCACACGTGCACATGAGTTTCCCTCCAAGCCTCGTTTTATTTGTAGACTCGAGAATCATTGCAGTTATAGCATGGAACATAAACATAATTATGAACAGGGAGATAATCAATAACATTTATTATTGCCTCTAGGGCATATCTCCTACAGTTGTGATGGCACAAAGAAGACCGTAAGAAAGACGGGATGTTGAGAGTACCCGCTGATGGGTCGCAGTGGAGAAAAATCGAGAGAAAGTGGCCGGAGTTTGCAGATGACGCAAGAAACTTATGGTTTGGTATAAGTGCAGATGTCATTAATCCTTTTGGGGAGCAGAGCAGCAATCATAGCACCTGGACTGTGACTCTATGTATCTATAACCTTCCTCCTTGGTTGTGGATGAAGCGGAAGTTCATTATGATGCCAGTGCTCATCCAAGGCCCTAAGCAACCCGGCAACGACATTGATGTGTACCTAAGGCCATTAGTTGAAGAACTTTTACAGCTGTGGGATATCAAAGGTGTACGTGTGTGGGATGAGCACAAACAACAGGAATTTGACCTACGAGCGTTGCTGTTTGTAACCATCAATGATTGGCCTGCTCTTATTAACCTTTCAGGACAGATAAACAAGGGATACAATGCATGCACGCACTGTTTAGATGAGACTGAAAGTATATATTTGGACAAATGTAAGAATAATGTGTACCTGGTACATCGTTGATTTCTTCCGACCAAGCATGCATTAAGAAAGAAAGACAAGCATTTCAAAGGTGAGGCAGATCACCAGAAGAAGCCTGTCCCCCGTACTGGTGATGATATATTTGATATGGTCAAGGATTTAAAAGCAATCTTTGGAAAGGGTCCTGGCGGACAATCTATTCCGAATGACGCTGACAGACACGCACCCATGTGGAAGAAGAAATCTATATTTTGGGAGCTACCCTATTGGAAAGTCCTAGAGGTCCGCTCTGCAATCGACGTGATGCACGTGACGAAGAATCTTTGCGTGAACCTGCTAGGCTTTTTGGGCGTGTATGGGAAGACAAAAGATACACCGGAGGCACGGGAGGACCAGCAACGTATGAACGAAAAATACGGCATGCCTCCAAAGCAGTATCAAGGTCCTGCCAGCTACGCTCTTACGAAAGCAGAGAAGGAAATATTTTTTGAATGCCTGCTCAGTATCAAGGTCCCGTCTGGCTTCTCGTCGAATATAAAGGGAATAATAAATATGGCAGAGAAAAAATTTCGGAAACTAAAGTCTCATGACTGCCACGTGATTATAACGCAATTGCTTCCGGTTGCATTGAGGAGGCTTCTACCAGAAAATGTTCGATTAGCCATTGTGAAGCTAT
Organism: Elymus sibiricus; assembly: GCA_039707655.1. Classification (NCBI taxonomy): domain Eukaryota; kingdom Viridiplantae; phylum Streptophyta; class Magnoliopsida; order Poales; family Poaceae; genus Elymus; species Elymus sibiricus. Next base: position 9,203,791 of record CM077674.1, on the reverse strand, counting down.
GTGCATTCCTCAATGCAATTTCTCAGAAGGTAATCGATCCAGAAATCCTACCAAGGTTACAGAATGATTTGGTCCAATGTTTTGTCAGTTTTGAGTTGGTGTTCCCACCATCCTTCTTCAATATTATGACGCACGTCCTAGTTCACCTAGTCGACAAGATTGCCATTCTGGGTCCTGTATTTCTACACAATATGTTCCCCTTTGAGAGGTTCATGGGAGTCTTAAAGAAATATGTTCATAACCGTGCCAGGCCAGAAGGAAGCATCTCCAAGGGCCATGAAACAGAGGAGGTTATTGAGTTTTGTGTTGACTTTATTCCTGACGTTAAGCCGATTGGTGTTCCTCAATCGCGGCATGAGGGGAGACTGAGTGGAAAAGGCACGCTAGCACCGAAAGCAATAATATGTAGGCACGGACATTCTTGGGCGCAAGCACACTACACAGTTCTACAAAATTCTACCTTGGTGGCCCCGTATATCAATGAACACAAGAATATTGTACGCTCCCAACACCTGGGCAGTCTGACGACTGGATTACATGTGCACACATGTCGACTTTCGGCGGTTGGTTGCAAACACATCTCATGAGTAACAACACTGTTGGAGATGAGCTGTACTTGTTGGCCAGGACACCATCTTCGAATGTATTGACTTTTCAATGGTACGAGAGAAATGGGAATACATTTTACACGATCGCCCAAGATAAAAAGAGCACCAACCAAAACAGTGGTGTCCGCTTTGATGCAGCAAACACCAATAGGGCAAAGGACACATATTATGGTTACATTGAGGAGATATGGGAACTTGACTATGGACGTGATTTTAAGGTCCCTTTGTTTCGGTGCAAATGGGTCAATCAGACAGGAGGCGGGGTACAGGTAGACCCGCAGTACGGAATGACAACAGTGGATCTCAACAATCTTGGGGACACAGATGAACCATTCGTCCTAGCCAATGATGTGGCGCAGGTTTTCTATGTGAAGGACATGTCTACCAAACCGAGAAAAAGAAAAGATAAGGAAGCGAATACATCATACGATGAGCCAAAGTGCCACATAGTTCTTTCAGGGAAAAGAAACATCATGGGAGTGGAGGACAAGACAGACATGTCAGAAGATTATGAAAATTTTCATGAAATTCCTCCCTTTACAGTGAAGACTGACCCAAGCATCCTGTTAAATGATAAAGATTATCCATGGTTACGACGCAATAAGCAAGGGACACACGCGAAGAAAAAGTTTAATTGGAAAGTGCCACTTCGTACAAACCGGAGGGAATCTTTGTAAGAGCTAGCTAGGGCATTTTGGCATTTGAAACATGATTTTAGAATAATTATTTATTAAGTTATGAAATTCCAATGATTCCTATCCTTTTAGTATTTTAATTATACAGAGGAGTTAATCAATGCAATTATGTCCAAACAAAATATGAATGTCTTCTGAGCATTCCAGATAAGTCGCTTGAGGTTGACAGGCATAGGCCATACACACCCTCACCAGTTGTAGTGATTTCAGTCCCAAGTTTTGCAAGGTTGATCATACGCGGTAAGTCCCGGTTGGTGGCTCCATATAAAATAACAAGGTTAATATAGACATGGCTTAAACGTCTTGACATAGATGAATACAGCAGAAGCATCGGAGATGATAAGAGAGAAATGTTGTATGACATAAAGTTGGAGGTCCAGATGAGGAGTTCTCTGGTTGCTTTCTGGTGAAACTGAGGACAACATATCAGATGGCCATTCTCGAGAATAGTCTATTGTTTTGGCATATCTCATGAACATCCAGGCACCTTTATATTATCTTACATCAGGAGTACAAACCCACATCATGAGTATGTTGGGTTATACTCAAAGGGCTTTAGATTCCAGAAGAAAGATTTTGACAGCATTGATCGCCTTGTGTCATATTTTCAAAAACATATTGACAAACCTGATGATGGCCCTTCAATGCGAAATGTTGCGGCAATGGTACCTATGAAAAATAACTTGATAGAACTACTTGTCACTATCTGATGAAAATCTATATCATCAAATAAAGTTATATAAAATTCTAGTTATGATCAACTAAAACAAAACTATAATATTCTTCAATAGCAAAAAGAATCAACTAAAAAGCTTTTATAAAACTCTAGTTATGATCAAAATAATATTAACTTAAAATTATATAAAATTTATGCAAAAAGAATTAAATCAAAACTAGTCATGTATGCTACTGTTTTTGAATCTGTTTGAAAGAAAACTAAAATTAAAATATCCTAAAAAGGTCTAAAACCAAAAATAGGAAAAATAGATTTAGTCCCGGTTGGTGCCCCCAACCGGGACTAAAGGCCTACCTTTAGTCCCGGTCCGAGCCACCAACCGGGACTATTTAACCCCCGACGTCGAACCCCTCCTTCCTCTCCACTCCAACCCCCGACGCCGAACCACACAACGACGCCGCCAGGCTGCCGGAGATCGCCGTCGCCTCCGAGCCGTCCCCGAGCCCGCTGACCGTCGCCGGACCTCCTCGCCCTCCTCCCCGAGCATCGCCGCCCCCGAGCCCGCTGACCGTCGCCGGACCTCCTCACCCTCCTCCCCGAGCATCGCCCCCCCCCCCGAGCCCGTCCGCTCCTCGTCGCCGCCCCCGAGCCCGTCCTCATCGTCGCCGCCCCCGCTCGCCGGACCTACTCGATCGCCCTCCTCCCCAAGCCTGCCCTCCCCCGCACCTGCCCTCCCCCGTGCCGGCCTTCCCCCACGGTGAGCACATCCCCTCCCCTATCCATCTTTCTGTAGCAATAGTTTTTTTTTTAATTTTGTTGTTGTTGATAGTTATGTAATTAGATGGATGGTTAGATGGATGGATGCAGCATGGATTGATGCATATGGTTTCATTTTAAAAAATGCAAAAAAAAAATTAACAAGAAATGCAAATGTATGATGATAGTTACGTAATTAGATGGATGCATCATGTATTGCTATGGATTTAGAATTTAGGTATTGTATGGATAATGTGACGGTATGATGATGATCTTGATCTTGCTCTTGCTCTTGCTATGGATTACAATGTGAAGGTATGATGATAATGTAACAAAAATGCAAAAGAAATTAACACTTGAGAAAATTTAGGATTTGAAGTATGGATAATGTGTCAATGTCGTATGTGATGTGATGATCTAATTTTTTTCACTCGGTGGAATTTGCAGACTTTGTGGTGTCGCATATCCCCGGAGTGACCCGCTGCACCCGCGCCCACGACGCCCCTCTTCCGACTCCCGGCCGGTGAGCATTCTTCATTTTTTTTCATGTTTTTTTTCAGTTTCTTGCTACTGTTAACTACTGTTTGTTAGGTGGATGGATGCATGGATGAATTTGTGTTAGATGGATGCATGGATGTTGTTAGATTCATAGATGGATGGATGGATGGAATGTTTGGTCAAATTTTTTTGAAACTTATTTTGTAAAATATTGATGAATGGATGTTGGTCAAGTTAATGATGGATGGATGGATGGATGTTGATCAAGTTAGTGTTAGGTCATGTTGATTCATAAGATACATTATTTGCCATTTTGTAATTTGAGAAGATATTTTTGGAGCTATTTTTCTCATGCGGATATGTAGTAAATAATTGATGAAGCTTATTTTGCAATTTGAGATGTTGTTAAAAGCTATATGATATGTGATGGTCTAAATTTTTAAATCGGTGCAATTTACAGATTTGTGGTGTTGCATCTCCGAGGAGTGTTTATCGACGTTGGAGCTGTTGGTCCCCGATCTTCCCTTCGCTGATCAACTACTTCCTCTACAGCCGAGGGTGAGCTACGAATCCCCCTTCACCTCCTCTTTTTTTTTTGTCACTAGAAAAAATTCAATGATATTTATTTGAAAAGAGTTAATCACTTAGATGTGTATAAAATGTTTTAGATGTATACAAAAATGTACAATGTGTATGAATAAAAATTGGTATTAAAACATATATTATAAAAAATGTGAATCGTGTATTTGATAGGTGTATAAAAAATATAGACATGTGGTGAGAGAAAAAAAGAAAAATTAAAGAAATCTGATGCAAACAATGAAATAAAGGCGAGCCGAAGCAACGTCTCACAATGAACGAGAAATAGACCAGATTTGTTTTCATAGGAATTTGTTCTCGGCGACGATGCCCGGCCCGCATCCTCGTCGTCGACTCGGCGGCGACAACAAGTTTGAGAGGCGCCATGTCCGGGACTGGGCTCCGCCGGGCTGGCACTGGGAGGTGCTACCTTCCGGGGCGCGCAGCTTGGTGAGGAATCGGGGTCTCGTCGTCGACCCGGAGCTTCTTTGGTGGCGGTCGCGTGGGCCACTATCGGTGCAGAGGGAGCCGGCCCCCGAGAGGGTGGTACGTCGCCGTGTCAGGGAGGAGGACGAGCACGTCCGTCGCTACATGGTTGCGTTGGACGACAGCTTCTCCAATACCTGGCAGTTTCTTCAGGGATCTCATCCGAGCTATGATCCTGTGATGGTTCCTTCTCTTTTGGTGTTCACCGCCCGCGGCTCAAGAACCGGGAGTCGACGTCCAGTTTGATTGGGCGAGATGTTTAGTGATATTATTGTTGCATTAACTGGATTATTCGAGATGTATTAGTGATATTATATGATAATATTATTGCATTAACTGGATTATTCGAGATGTATTAGTGATATTATGTGAATTTGTTTTAATAATGTGATTTTTTTAATCGAGATGGAAATAGACATGGAAATGTGAATTTGTTTTAATAATTTGTTTATAGCATTGAAATAACTTGCAAGTCTTTGCAGAAACTATGAAACACGACAGAGACTTAGAACAAGAAGAGATGTTGGGGGAAATAATCCGCGACGGAGATGATGATATCACCTCACAGTTTCTCAACGACGACTCTGATGGTGAGGGAAGAGAAGACGGCTCCGGTGATCGAATGGAGGGAGAAGATGACGGCTCCGGCGGTGTTGGAGCCTTAACTGTTGCAAAGTCTGGCGAGGTATATTAATTAAGCCTCTGCTGACTAGATGCATTAATTGATTTGTATGTACATATATTAATGCTTCTTTCTTCTTTTAGCCCTCCGGATCGAGCCAAACTTCTATAAAGAGTCGAGGCCCGAAGAAAAGGTTGGGCGAGAATGAAAGGTTCACGATCGAAGAACTCGCTGCAGATAGCAAACCGACTGCTCCCAAGCGGACCACAGACCGATTTATAAGTCAGTGCGGAGTTGTTGTTAGGGACAGCATCCCGATCAGCATTCAAGAATGGAATAAGCCAAAGGCGGATGGAGTTTCTTATGTCGACGATAGATCCAAAGATGAGCTTTGGAATACGCTCATGACAAATTTCACCCTACCGCCTGAGGTGGAGCAAAAAGTCAAGGCATGGGCTCTTAAGAAGATGGACCAACAATTCAGCAACTGGAAGAAAAGATTGCACGAAAAGTATGTCCTGAAAGGGAAGACTCCAACATTCACCGGAGTAGATGAGAAGTTAAAAGATCACTGGCCCGCATTTGTGAAGTACAAGACATCGGAGGCAGGTAAGAAAAGGTCAAATATAAATAAGCAAAATGCTGCAAAGAAGGAATATCACCACGTTACGGGGTCAGGTGGCTACAAGGCTGCCCGGCCTAAGTGGGAGAAAGTTGAGAACGACCTGCTTGATAAAGGGATCCATCCAGAGACATTGGACTGGACCGAACGGGCAAGGACTTGGTTCTTCGGGCATGGGGGAACTTTGAACCTAGAAACAGGGAAGTGTGTTTATACGAAAGCTCAACTTGCAACACCCGTCAAAGCCATTCAAGCTGCAATGAAGGACGTGCAGGAGGGGAAGTTCCATCCCGACAGAGAGAAGGACGAGCTGACACGCGCCCTCGGGAATCCTGAACACCCTGGACGAACACGAGGCACATCAGGCTCCGTTCCGTGGAAGGTTGGGTTTTCCGACAGCAGTGACACTTACAGAAGCCGAGGGAGAAAGAAGAAACAGGATGCAGACCGGCTGCAGAAGGTAAAAGAAATAGTAGCGTTGCAGCAGAAGCAAATAGAGGCACTTACCAGCCAGCGAGCTACCGGCCCATCATCTCAGCGGCACGAAGATCCTTCATTCGATACTTCCCACGGAGCTACCCCACCATCTCAGCGGAAAAGCAACGTGGCTTCCTCTTTGCTCGTTCGGCCGCTCATAGATGATATCACGGCTCCTGATCACTACCCCGTGGATGATATCACGGAGAGGGAACATTGTGATCTACATGCGAAATGCATGAACTTAACCTTGAAGGTGGCGGTCGGCTATGCCTTACCTCGTGTACCTGATGGAACTTACCATTTCTCTCCGATTCCAGATGGCTCTGCTGTTGTCGGGGTGGATGAAGTTACCAACGGATTTGAGCAGCTGGAGCTTGAGTACCCTATAGGTGAAGGGGAGACTCATCTGGGAGATGCCATAAGGACTACCATTATATGGAGAAAGGAACACATCGTGCTTCCATACTGGACGTCGCGTCAGCAGACTCAGCCGGAGGAGGCCCCTCAGCAGACTCCTCACAGTCCAGCTCTATCTCCGCTGCCTCAGCCGTCTCCGACGCGTCAGCACACTCCGTCGCCTCAGCTATCTCCGCCGCGTCAGCGGACTCCGCCGGAGGAGGCCCCTCAGCAGAATCCGCCGCGTCAGCTGACTCCGCCTCCTCCGCCGCCTCAGCACTGGCGGAAGAGATCCGCCGCCGCTCCGGCGGCTAGTACAACAGCGAAGAAATCCAGAGCAGGTACCGTCAAGAAGGCTCCTGCCAAGTTACCATACGACATGACTGAGGAGGAAACCAAGGAGATCGTGGCTGCCGACGTGAAACGCCAGCTTGCACCGACCCGTCCAGATCCAACGGAGAAAATAGATCCGGTAAAAGCGAGGCGCTTGCTGGAAAACCTTACAAAACCACCGCCGCCTCTGCTGCTATCAAACTACGACCGCTCTATTGTAAAGTCATATAGAGATCCACAACAGCGGTTGGGAAGTAGCAGTAGTGCAAGGGGGAAAACAATTCCCCAGCTCGGCAAACAGAAAAACCAATCGTGCCCCCCGCTCAAGGTGTTTACCGATATCGCTAATGATCCGGGGGTAGCGGCCGCTGATCCTGGTTTCACTCTTGGTGATTACTTAGGCGATGAGGTACAGTTCGAAATGGCTGAGTTAGCCTTTAAATTCGAGCATGGGAAGCCTCTCGTCAGACCTGAGGAGCTCCCGCTTCTACCAATGATGATGCGAAGATTGCATGACTGGTACTTGGAAGCCTAAAAGCAAGGGAGCAACTATATCATTGTGGGAATTAAAGATGAGCATTACTTCAATGGAGACGAGGAGATTTTCATTGAATTTGAAGAATTATTTCAGTTATAAAATCAAGACGCCATTGACAAATCTATCGTCAGTTGCTATTGTTTGTAAGTATCATTTCTGTAATTAAGTCTCTAGCTCAGCTCGTTCATTGCATGTATAATTATCCTCACTATATATATTATGTAGAAAGAAGATCCTCGAATGCAAAAGAGGACAAATCTATGACATTGGGTTCATTAACCCAAATACTATTCATGAAGCTACGGTAAAATGGAACGCCAAGGATACAGAGAAGATCTTGCTAAGGGCGTTAATTAAACAACAAACCAAAAGAGAAATACTATTTTCTTACAACTTCCAGTGAGTGTTATACTGTCTTGTACACATCATTCTGTTTCGCTTACTCGATGTTAAGTGTAATTGATGAGCTATGCGTACGCAGGTTCCACTTTATTCTGCTAGTCATTCAGTTTGACGCAGGAAAAGTACTTGTCATGGACTCGTTACGTAAAGACCCTGAGATGTGGGCGGACCTGAAAAAAATTCTCCAGAGGTAATTTCAATCATTATCGCACTATATCGGCAACTATCGTTCATTTCCTGATATCAAGTAATTAATAACTCATTTATTCATTTTCTTTGCCGGGCAGGGTTTGGAAAGAGTTCACCAAGCAGGTTAGGGGTGAATGGAGAGAGGAGCTGCGATTTCAACAACTCAGTGTAAGTAGTACTAGCTAGCTCCGCGCATCTCTTTGATTCTAGTTTCAATACCACTATCATGCTTGATTATTATTTTGATTGAACTCTATTCTCGTAAAGTGCTCGAGGCAGGGATCCGGGAATAACTTATGTGGATACTACGTTTGCGAGTTCATTCGCCAGACGACCACTGAGACGGGCAGATTTTTGGAAAAACTTGAAGTACGTAAACAATATTCGCAAATTTATTTTATTACCATCAATTGTGTTGAGTTTCATTCACACACACACACACACACACACACACACACACACACACACATATATATATATATATATATATATATATATATATATATATATATATATATATATATATATATATATATATTGACACCTTCTTTAAATTAAATCGAACGGAAGCGGGACGAACTCCTCCAAAGGCTCGCATACGAGCAATTCAAGAGGAATTGGCGGGATTCTTCCTTCAAGAGATCATAGCTAAAACCGGACAATACCATCGAGAATTGGTAGTGAATGTTGGTAATTAGATATTAGGGATCGTAAAAGATGTTACATTGTATATATGCATGAACGTGTACTATACGTAGTAGCGTCGAATAGATATACGAAAACTTGTTGTTCGACCAAGCACGGAGAAAGAGAGTTCACTTCTCTCTATATTCATGACGATTTGTGTAATGGTTCCTTCATTGCTATATGTAGTAGCTAGCGTCAAGTTGAATGGAAAACGTAAAATAAAAACGAAAACCCTAAAGGTAAAAGAATTGAATGGTAAACACAAAAAGAAAAGGGGAAACACAATATGAAACCCCTAAATCCCCCAAAACCCTAAACCCCTCATTTCAAAAAAAAACCAAGCCCTGTTTTCTACTGGTGGTCTGACTTCCGGCAATATTGGTCGGCTTGCAACCCCGTGCTTTTGACTTGCCAAGTCGAGTGCCCGTCTTATAGCAACACCAGCCGGCCTTGCAGCATCGCTCGGTTTTGCAGCATGATGGTCATGCTTTTGCAATAGGAAAAAAAACTGCATCGAAGCATCGGTCGAACTTGCAACATCATGCAGTTTTATAGCACCACAAATCCGACTTTGCAACGAAAAAAACATTGACGCCCAGATTTGCAGCATCGAGCATCCGGCATGTAGCATCATGGACCTCGCTCGCGGCATGGATCGCAACACCGGTGACGTTGCCATAGCACCCGCTCGTGGCACTAGCGGCGCTCCCGTGACATGGCTAGCAACACTTGCTTGTATCGCACCCCGTAGCACGACGGCGCTCTCCTGCACCACGGCAACGTGCCTCACAACATCTGACTCGCAGTACCGGCGACACACCCACAACACGGCGACACACCTCGCAACATCGACTCGCGACACCGACAACGCTCCCACGGCACGGCGACGCTCTTTCGCACCACGGTGACGCGCTTCACAACATCTAACTCGTAGCAGCGGCGGCGCTCCCACGGCACGGCGACGCTCTTTCGCACCACGGTGACGCGCTTCACAACATCTAACTCGCAGCAGCGGCGGCGCTCCCGCAACACGGCGACGCACCTCCCAACATCGATTCGCAGCACCGGCGACACTCCCACTACATGATGATGACCCCGCAGCACAACGACGCGCCTTGCAACATCGACTCGCACCCACCGGCGACGCTCCCACGACACGGCGGCGCTCCCGCAACACGGTGACACACTGACGCCCCTCATAGCACCGGCTTGCGGCATGCCTCACAGCACGGCGATGCCCCTATAGCACCGAATTGCAGCACCGGCTTGCGGCACGCCTTGCATCATGACGGCGGACCACCCGTAGGGCGATGCTCCCTCATAGCACCGGCAGCAATACGACGGTGTCCTCGCAACAGTTGTATAGAAAATGTAGCTATAAGAGTAGGCGGTGTCCTCGCAACAGTGGTGTAGAAAATGTAGCTATAAAAGTAGGCAAATACGGCGCAGTACCAACGGTGCCAATTTTCTTACAATGACAGTAAGCAGCTCCTAGCTAGATAGATAGTACTCCCTCTGTCCCAAAATAAGTGTCTCAACTTTGTACAAACTTTAGTACAAAGTTGTATTAAGTCTGAGACATTTATTTTGGGACGAAGGGAGTATATGTCAGCAATGTACTATCACGTGAAGTGCTGGAAAGTCAAAACCAGCACATGCTTGTCTGAACGCTCGGCACAGGAACCACGCAAGTGCAAAAAAGGCAGACATCCCGTGTGAACGCTGCTCTGCACCAAAGGAAACCGGGATCACACGCATCAGAGATCGGAGGCATAGCCGCATAGGGCCCGGTTGCGCACTTAAAATCAGTCGGTTGTTTCGAATCGTTTTCCACTAGTTGTCTAGTTATACATGCGCATGGAATCAATTAGCACCATATCACGTACGAATCCATGCATGCATCGAAGACCAAGTATTGTAGCAACGTGCACGTAGGCTCTCTGGGCCGATGGGAGCAGCAATATGTACAGCAGTACAATGCACATCCTGCCTATACGTACGACTACTGGCTCGTACAAATACGTACTGAACACCCGTGTACCGGCCGGCACGTGTGAATACATATCCGAATACCTGCATGTGCTGCTAATTCTCAGTCGACTGAGAATTAGTTATGTCTCAGTCGACGAGATTAGCTGTAGTATTTTATTGATCTGTGTTCTGTCGCTGAGTATTCCTCTTGTTCAAACCGTACTGGACACCTTCCACCGCTACGGATGTGGCCTTGCTTGGGCTGTGGCTTGCGGGCCTTTTCATTTTTTGTCTCTTTTTTATTTTCTCATAGATCTCCCATGTAAATATTTTTTCTTTTTTCTTTCTTCGGGCTTGTGTGTACAAAAGGAAGCTCACAGGGGCAGTGTATACACGTGTACTTTTTCCCTTTTCTATTTTAGTGTATTTATTTATCATTTTCTTTTTATTAAGTTGTTTTTACTTGCATCTCTATTTTTTATTTTTCTATTTCTTATTTTGGAAATATGGAACATCCAAAATTTTGTAGAACAACCATTTTGACATGCATGACGATTTTTTACTCTCACTTGTTGATGTCTTTTTCACATGGATTTTTTGTTTTATTTGTTTATTTGTATGTTGCCTATTCTTTTTCATCATTTTTACTCTGTGTCATTCATGTATTATCCAAAAGTACATTTTCATCATGTTTATATGCCTTGTTTTTTTCTACGTCAGGTTGACAGAGAAGCAGTTGATTTTTACTTTTCTTTTCAACTAAAAAAATCTCATGTCCCTTATGCACAACTACAATTATTGGAACGCACATGCAACTACAAGTGATACAACGCGAGCGCAACTGCATGCATCCAAACCCACATGCAACTGCAAGGGATACAACGCCCCTGCAACTGTAGTGAGGTGTGTGTGGCGATGAGATCAGGAACATACCTGATATGGGGCATTTTATGATTTAGCTTTTCTTTTGTATTTTTTGAATTTTCTTTTTTCCCATCCCCGTGGAAGTCGAGATCCAGTGGATATGAATTTATTGATTTTTTTTTTGCAAAATTGCAAGTCGATGAGGTGTCTTTTTTTATTTTCTCTTTTGATTGCTATTTTCAAACCCTTTTCTTGCTAACGACACGATTCTTGCTACATTTTTTGTTTTCAATTTTTATTAAAAACTTTTTATTTTTGAAAACTGAAAATGTCAACATCTTGTTGCACAGTCACCCCTGACTGCAACTACATGTCTTCAGCGCGACTGTAACTCAACAATGTTTTTCTCAGGAGGAGGGGCAGTTGCATGTCTATCACTAGGCACGCAACTGCAAAGTGTCGCACCCCCAGTGCAACTGCCTATCTTCAACGCGACTACAACTCTATGTTGTTTTGTCGGGGGAGGGACAGTTGCATGTGTGCCACTAGGCATGAAACTGCTATATCAGTTCTGCGGTCATTACCATCATGATTCTCGGAGTACCCGGGAGGGCCGTTGTCGGTGCCGGCCATCAAAACCTCTGCCAAAGACTCGATGCTTTCACAACTCCCTTCCTCTTCCTCCCCATCGTGGAGGGAGGTGAACATGTTGTGGAAGGACTCGTCGGGCTCGAGTGTAGCTACCTGCTCGGCTGCGGCCTGAAGGGCCACCGCGTGCTTCACCCACCGTTGAAGCCGCGAGTGGCCGGAATGCTTGCGGCGGCGTCTAGCGAAGAGCTGGGGGCCCTCTTGGTACGGAACCGACGGCTGGCGGAGAAGGACTCCGTCGGAACTCATGCGGAAGTGCGCTGCGCCGCGGACGGGCAACGCCTCCACGTCTAGCGGGGCTTCCTGAAGCCACGTTGAATCATCGGCGACGAAACGGAGGGCACCGAAACGGATCTCGCCACCGAACACCATCTCGACGCCGGCAACCATGATGAACGAAAGATTCCACCTGCGTCGTGTTCTGCTAGCTAGATGCACAGCCCCATGGTGGGCGCCAACTGTCGTGGGAATAACTCTGACAGTGGGTACTAGGGGTACGAACAAGGGCTGATTCTAGCTACGGCGAAGGTGTGACACAAGGATTTACGAGTTCACGCCCCTCTCGGTGGAGGTAAAGACCCTACGTCTCGAGCTCTGGAGCTGTTTTGTTTCTCTTGCGTCTGGAAGATTACAATGGATGCAAACCCATGTCTAAGTGCTACAGGGCGACTTATATAGAGTGCGCCGCCCCCTCGGCTAGATACGTTAAAGAGGGGGTTGATGACTCGAGTTTATTACATGCGTTACTCTTGGTAACTGACGTATTGATTGTTAGTAACGCACGACGACGTGCGCCTTCAGATGTTCTGGATTCCACGCTGGCTCTTCGCCTTCCTTTGTCCGAGTGATCACGAGATAACCGAGTGGACTTGATATAGCCGAGTGGACCAGATGCAGCCGAGTGAATGAATTGCGGCTGGAGTCCGAATGGAATGATGACCCTGGGGTCTTGATGTCTGATGTTGTGGGCCCTTCATTTAGTCTAGAATGTACCTCTTATGACCCTACCCGTGGTAGGTAACCCCAACAGGGACAAAAGAGGCCGAGCAGACGGTACTGGAGTAGAAATAAGTGGCACAGAAAAAGAGAGAAGAAAAAGAATATACAGTCCCACGCTAGAATTAAAATGGAAAGAAAAGAAAAGAAAAGAAATGAAGAAACAAAAAACGAAAAAAGTAAAGGAAAAAAATAGAAAAAGGAAAGAAACAAACCCGAACAATTTTCTGAAATGCCAACACATTTTGAAATTTTCGAACTTTTTTTGTAAACATGAACATTTTTCGAATTTGTTAGCAAAATTTCAAAACGGGAACAATTTTTAAAATCACGAACAAATTTTCAATTTTTGGAACAAATTTCGAAATGGAGAACAATTTGAAAATCCCAAACAAATTTGAAACGCGAACAATTTTTGAATACGTGAACAAAAATTTGAAAACAAGAGTTTTTTTTTGAAATTTGAGAACAATTTTTGAAAACAGGTATATTTTTTGAAATCCGGGTCATTATTTGAAAAGTCCTGAAAAAATTGAACAAAAACATTCCGAACAATTTTTGAAGAACGGGAACATTTTTTAAAATCCCAGAGCATTTTGTTTAAAATGCCAACATTTTTTGAATTTATGAACAATTTTCAAAAACACGAACATTTTTTTAAAAATGAACATTTCTTAAATGCGCGAACACATTTTTAAGTTTCCGAACAATTTTTGAAACATGAACTTTGAAAAAAAATTATACTTGAAAAATAAAAAAGAAACGAAAAAAGAAAAAAAGAAACAGAAAAGGAAAAAGAAAATAGAAAAGAAAGTAGAAAATAGACAGAAAAACGTAAAAAAATCAAAAAAGAAAACAGAAACAGAAAAAACCGGTTCAGAAAGGTTCCCCAAACCAGAAAAAACCGGCTGGGAAACTCTAGAAGGTTCCCAAAACCTGAAACGCGGAACACGGTAATGGGCCGGCCCAGTTCACCGCTCGATCGCCAGCTCTCTGTGCGAAACGTCGACTGTTCGACGCAGAATGCGTCGAATAGGATATTCCGGCCTTTTCCGCTCCACACTCGGTTGGGATTTGCTGGGCCTTGGTTGGGAATGGCAGAGGATGCGGGGAGGAGGATGCAGCAGCAGGAGGATGAGCATTTGAAGGCGGCGGCGCCGGAGGAGGGGGGAGGGAAGGAGAAGAGCAAGCGGGGGAGGGTGGAGTTGCGGCGGATAGAGGACAGGACGAGCCGGCAGGTTCGCTTCTCCAAGCGCCGGAGCGGGCTCTTCAAGAAGGCTTTCGAGCTCTCCGTGCTGTGCGACGCCGAGGTTGCCCTCGTTGTCTTCTCTCCCGCCGGCCGCCTCTACGAGTTCGTCTCCTCTGACACCAGGTACAATCTAATGCACCCAAGTTTTCTCTCGCCACTTATCTCTTGTAAGTATCCGTGTAGTTTCTGGTCTTCTTCGCTGACCAGTGCTTTTGCCTTTTCGCTCTTGCACTGGCGTTCTTGCTTGTTTTCGCCGAGCACAGATTGGTTTACAAAATCGTTGCTGACCGCCGTGGAACGTGTTTAGGCGCCGGGGTTCGAGATGGTTAGTTCTCGAATTCAAGGATCTGTGCATACGCCACCCAAAAATATGATATGTAGCTGCCATAGCCACGCCGGATCTCTCTTTATTTTTCTCTGATTTTATGTTACATTTCTTTGTTTCCAAGGGGAATGATTTATTTCCAACACACGTATTATTGAAATTTTGGCAAATTAAGCTGGGTGGGTTCCTTCTGTCCGCCGAATTAAATATTTCTCTGTCTCTAAAACATTCTAATACACGTCGGGAGTAGCTTTTATTAGCAGCTAAATTTGAGATGCAACAATGCTGTTGTAAGACTGTTAAGTCACTCCTAATATAATACATGTTGCCCCAGGTACTTTTTTTTTTTTTGTGAGAAAACTTCCGATCTATTCATCTTCAATCATGGCAATACATCGTGTGCCAATATTATACATGCGTAAATCTACACAGATTAGGCCACTCTCTTTTATGAACATTATCACACATATATATATATAGTTCTGGCAGTAAGACTGTCCTTAATTTAATTCAAAAGGATTGTCCTTCTTTGTGTGAAGCTAGTGTGGATCGATCGTGTTCTTGTGTGAAGTTACTGAATTAATCTCTTACCATCCAAAGTGGGATTATTTTCCATATTACTATACTGTATTCATTTTTAAATTCCTAATTTTGAATTTAATTTTTTTTGTAGCATTGAGGACATTTTTGGCCGATGCCGGTACCTCTCCAACACGGTAATTGATCTCAATATTGATTCACGAGATTCCAGAGTTGATTAGAATATACGTGTGAGGGATAATATATGAAATGTATATGAGCAATTGGACACTGCTGTTTATGATCAGGCTATCTGCCAACTGAATTCATGATAACTATATATACAAGTAAATCATCTCAATGTTGATGCACGAGATTTTTGAGTTGATTACAATATACATGTATAAGGAATATATAGTATATGCGGTAGCTTAACTATATATGTACGAGTAATTAAGCATCTTGTTGTTTATGATCATGCTAGCTACCTCCTAGTGGAATTCATGTGCCTAGATTCTCCCAATACGAGACATTGCACAAATTAGGAAACAGTATTTTTGAAATCATAGAAATTTAAAAAGTGAAATATATATGTTCATATCTTATACAATATTTGTCTACACTGTGTTTTAATTTGCACATTTTGCAGTTTATTTTTTGAACCTTCAAGTACAATTCATGTTTCAAATTGACTGTATTTGTCTCTCTTTTTATCTCCAGCTTATATTTAATCGATGCATCAGTCCACGCAAAACTTACAAGTTTACTTGTATCAGCTACTAGTATCTGAACATTAAGTTTATGGATATGATATTGTTACATCTCACACGCATGCCTAAAAGTTAAACGCTGAATTCTGCTTGAATTTTTCTGCACTACAAACAAATAATTATTAGACAGAATGTTGTATTATATATTTTGGGAGGCATTTGCACAAAGTCATTGCAAACATGGCATACATATACACACCAGCGGTTGAACTTACCATATGCATGTCAAAGTGATGCTAATTATGTGTTGGTTATGCAACCAATCGCACCACAAGGTGATATTATACATGATGTAACCCCTTTTGGTTCAGGGCACCAACTCAACATGAAAATGATGTTCGACCATACCTTTGGTTCCGACAACTGGGAAATGATGTTCCCCAATGCTCATCTTCAAGCCCTTCACACCATGTGTTCTTATCTCTCCATGTTGCTTCTCCTGGGATTGTCGAAATGGTGCAACACACTTGGGGTAGAAAATTTTTTGTGCTTGATGCCATCATGTGTATCAACATAAACTTAAACCATAATGCGAGGGCCTTGAAAATATATAAGGAGGTGGGAAACATTCATATGCAAGAGGTTGACGCCAAAGAGCTTATATGGAGCCCTAACCTAGCCAAGGAGAAATCACTACAATAGAACAACACATGCACACGGTTGAAAATTCTCATCGCACACAAAACAAAGGCCCGTCACTACCAGCCTTTCACTGATGTGAGGGGCACATTGCACATGGTCGGAAGTCTGTGTGCGATGTGGCCCCTGGATGAACACAGTTTCTTTCGAAGATACGTGTGTGATGTGGCTGTCACATCGCACACGAGCGCATGTGTGTGCGTTGAGAGGCCACATCGCACTCGGGCTGGTCAGTCTGCCTATATGCGTTGAGCTTTTACATTGGACACATTTCGGCCATATGCAATGTAACAACAATAGAAATTTATCAGGCAAGTTCAGCCACATACACACAAGGTCATATCTTCAGCCACATCACATAGTTCATAGCCATTCATATAAACATAAAGTTCACATCCATTAATTCCCTCGTTTACGAATGCTATGGGTCAGCCTTCCAATGACCATATTGGAAAGGCCACCACTATCTAGAATAATTTCAATCAGAGAATGGGAATTACTACTTTTCCTGTCATGTACTTTGACGTGAGCTCTCTCTTCAATCGGCTGGATGAGCTCTCTGCTTTATCTGCATCTTTTACCAAAGAGGAAGTTGATAAGGTGGTCCACAATATCCCTATTGACAGGGCTCCTAGTCCTGATGGCTTCAATGGCCTCTTTCTCAAAAAATGCTGGAATGTTATTAAGGAGGATGTTTACTCTTTCTGTGGGTACTTCTACCATGGCTCCATCAATCTTCTGAGCATCAATGATTCCTTCATAACTCTAATTCCCAAAGTCTCCTCTCCATAAGCTATTAATGACTACAGACTAATCTCACTTCTTAATTCCTGCCTTAAACTCCTCACCAAATTACTTGCTGATAGATTGGAAGAGATCATCCTTAAAATTGTCCACAACAATCAATATTGTTTCATAAGCGGGAGAACCATCCAAGATTGCCTTGCATGGAGCTTTGGGTTCCTTCGTCAATGCTACCATTCCAAAAAATAAATTATTGTGCCTAAGCTCGATTTTGAAAAAGCTTTTGATGCTATTGAGCATAATACCATCATCAACGTTATGAACTAGTTGGGTTTTGATGATAGATGGATTGGTTAGATCAATTTCATTCTCTCCACCGGCACCTCTTCTGTGCTCCTCAATGAAGTCCTTAGAAAAAAAATCCATTGCCGTCGAGGAGTTCGGCAAGGTGATCCTTTGTCCCCCCACCTCTTTTTAATTGCAGCCAACCTTCTTCAGGTTATCGTCAACAAGGCATGTCGAATGAACTTGCTCAAGCTCCACCTGCCAATCCCCAACAGTGATTTCCCTATTGTTACATACGCCGATGACGCCCTTCTAGTCATGGAAACTTGCCCTCTTCAATTGCTTTGGCTCAAAGGGCTCCTTGAAACTTATGGACAATCCGCTGCTCTCAGAGTCAATTATCAGAAGTCTTGTCTCGTCCCAATCAATGTGAATGAAGAGAAACCACAGCACCTTGCTGTCCTTTTTGGATGCCGCATTGGTACTTTTCCTTTTACTTATCTTGGCCTTCCTCTTGGCCTCACCAAACCAAGGATTTGGGACTTTGCTACCTTTATTGACAGAATTGAGCACCACCTTGCTTCTTGTTCCTTCTTCCTCTGCTTGGGTGGGAGAATCACTGTAAACAAGGCAATCCTCAGTGCCCTCCCTACTTTCTTCCTTTCTACCCTTAAATTACAACAAGGTGTCCATGACATTATAGACAAAAGTAGACGCATCTGTCTTCGGGGAAAATCGGAAATTTTTGGTAATGCAAAATCTTTGGCGGCATGGGGCAATGTTTGTAAACCCAAGAATTATGGTGGGTTGGGAATTGTTTAATCTATCTCTTCATAACAATACCATTCTTCTGAAATTCCTTTTCAAATTCTACAATAACTCAGACGAACATCCCATGGGTGAAACTCGTTTGGATCTACTATGGTGATTCCACACCACATGCAGAATGGAAAACATGCCCGTTTTGGTGGAGAGATGTGATGAAACTCCATGATCTTTTCATCTCCTTCTCCAGAGGCAAAGATAACACTGTGCTTCTTTGGCATGACTAATGGAATAATGCCCCCCTCTGCTTTAGCCAACTTTTCCCGCGGCTCCAATCATTTGCTTTGGCTGACAACATCTCCGTCAAACAAGCTTTGATGCATGAAGATCTCCTTGATTTATTTCATCTTCCCCTGTCCTCCCAGGCCTTTGATGAATTCCAAATAGTCAGAAAAGAACTCTCAAATCTCCAGGCTAACGTGAATTCTGAAGACTCTTGGAGCCTTCCTCGAACCAATGGGTGTTTCCCCTCTGCAGTCATTTATAAACTAGTATTTGCCCATGAATAAACTCCAGCCATTATTAAATGGATCTGGGCGTCCAAATGTACTTCTAAGCTAAAGGGTTTTGCTTGGATCCTAGTAAATGATAGCCTCAACACAAGAGACATCCTAGAAAGGAAAAGTCTTTAGGTTTTTGAATACAACTATTGTGTCCTATGTTCAGATAATGCTCTTGAATCCCATGATCATCTCTTCAGCTCCTACCCTTTGAGTCATTGTTGTTGGTGCAAAATTGGATTACCGCTCAGAGAAGGCAATGACTTCAATCAAGCCCTCTATTCTGCCAAGATAAGCTTTGCCAAACCTTTCTTCATGGAGGTCTTCATCACTGCTGCCTGGTGCATCTGGAAACATAGAAACACCAAGATCTTTGATAACATTGTTGGAACTACTACTCTTTAGATCTCACCAAGGACTCTCTAAGGAGATATACTTCACACCCTCACACACAGAGCTACTACTAGTAGGAAGCTTTTATTAGACATCTCAAGTGCTACAAGTTTGTTATTACACAAGGTGCACCCTCCTATTTATAAGAGTTCTAGGGCAGTGCTGCTACAGTGCACATCCAAACAAAAACTTTTCCAGCACCTTCTCTATGAGCCTAGACCCTGCCAACCTACCCCTACATCTCATAGCTAGCTATTACAGCTCACCTTATCCAATTTTCCTTAACTACTAAGTCATCTAAGACCAAAATATCCTAAAAGGGTTGCTGCTATAGGACAATGATTATCCTAAAAGGGTTAATCTGGACTCCGACTCAGCGCGGGTCAGCAACAAGTGGTCCTCGCCAGCATCACCAATTCCTCCTAATGGCTCCTCATGCGCCTTCAATCGTCCAATAACCTCTTCCACCGTCATGGTTTTGAGGTCACCAAATTGTTCGATTGTTGAAGCAATTTGGAGGAACTTGTTGGGGACGACACAAAGGAACTTCTTCACGGCGTAGGTCTCCTCGAACTTCTCGCCGAGTGCCCTGATCTTGTTGACGATAGTCGCCAACCAGGAAGCGAAATCATCAACCGATTCTGACTCCTTCATGCACAGCCCTCGAATTTTGCCATGAGAGTTTCTACCTTGGCATCCTTCATGCGCTCAGCACCCATGTGCATGATGTTCAGGGCCTCCCAAGTCGCCTTGGCTGTCTCCTTTTTGGACACTAGGAAGAGCATGTCCTCTGGTATCCCTTGGTAAATGGCAGCCAATGCCATTTGATCCTTCTTCTCCTCCATGGGCACCTTAGGATCTTTTGGCTCAACAGCGTCCCAAACCCCTTGGGCACGTATGGACACCTTCATCTTGATGGACCATGCCAAGTAGTTTCTTTTTGTGAACATAGGATCTCTAAGGGAAAGAATCTTTCCTTTCTCCATATCTCACTCAACCTAACACAACCTGGGTCTGATCCCAATTGTTGGAACTACTACTGTTTAGCTCTCACCAAGGACTCACTTCACACCCTCACACACAAAGCTACTACTAGTAGGAAGCTTTTATTAGATACCTCATGTGCTACAAGTTTAATATTACACAAGGTGCACCCTCCTATTTATAGGAGTTCTAGGGGTGCTACAGTAGACGGTAGTACAGTAGTATGTTGCTGCAGTAAGCCGTCAGTTCATTAGGTGTTGATACAGTGCACATCCAAACAAAAACACTTGCAGCTCGTGCCAACCTGCTCCTACGGCTCATAGCTAGCTATTACAGCTCACCTTATCCAATTTTCCTTAACTACTAAGTCATCTAAGACCAAAATATCCTAAAGGGCTGCTGCTACAGGACAAGGATTATCCTAACAAACATTACACTGAATGTCGACTCGTCCTTCCAGTCTTTTAAGAGAGAATGCCACTTTCTCCCTTTCAGGATGTCAGTAGAAAAGGCTGAGGTTTTAGGTGGATGGCTCAGCTCCCAAGTCTAGTCTCCCCTTCTCTATGTCCCTGTGCCTCCTTCTCTCTCGTTGTACATACCCCCTGTTTGTACATTCCCTTTCTCCTTGTACATATGTTCTTTGTTTCATAAAATTTACTGTCGGGCCTCCCCTACAGTTTTCTGGTCAAAAAGTAAGCACATCACAACACAGTTCAACAACCACAAACTGAGCCTTAGAGGTAAACACCCTTGTTTTGTTTATGGCCCAAATGACACTATCAAGATCTAGGGAACGATCGAGGCAACCCAAAATCAGCCACTCTAATTCCATCCCAAATAATTACGTTGTTAAGAAGCAAATAACCATCTTCCAAAAGTAAAACTAAACCCAAGAGTAAAGAAAGAATAAGTCAATACAGATATGGCAAGGAACAGGTCACATAGAAGATTTCTCTTTTAAGCCAAGTATCCTCCCAGGAGAATAAGCTTCCGGTTTTAGTGGTAGATTCTGCTTCTAGCTTCAATTAACCACATGACAAGGGAAAAACGACTGTCGAAAAAAGTGTATCGTGGAGATTGACGTTTATCGGTGATCGACAGCAATCTTGAAGTAAACAGGAATTTCTTGCATTTGAAATCCAGAACCAGCTTGCGTCAAAATTTACGTGCTTGAATTCAAACTTGGATAGGTTTATTTCGCTGGCTAATTAGCTAGGTAGCCGGCTGTGGTAGAGAATGCTGGTAAAAGTTGGTATCCAACCAACATACCTGCACTGTCGTAATGGATGCAAGCATGGCTGGGTCCTCTAGCAAGTTCCATGATCATATTGTCATAATTAAGAAGGAACAACCATGTAAAGAAAAATTAACCGGCTCTTTCGATTCTTTGGACAGCTTGATCTGAATGAGCAGCCAGTTCCGGATTCAGTATCTGAACTAAATAACTTCGCTCAAATGTAATCCCTGATCACACATCTATACACTCATCGATACTGTGCCCAAGATGATATAATTTGCATTACACACTGTCTAATTTCAGGGCCCTGGAACTAGATGTTAAAGAGATGAGCATGGCTGAGCTAACGCGTTTCGAGGAAATTGTTACAGACGCTTTGACAGTTATCAAGGTCAGCTAATTCTTTATCTCCATACCATTCTAGCGTAGATTTGAAGTTGACCTGCATTGCAATTTCATTTGCAATGTCCATGAATGGTACATGTATATATACAAAAGGTCTTGAGAGCTGCTTAATTTTTTTGTGTTTGCAGAGCAAACGTATTATGAAGATGGCTGAGCTCGCCCAAACTGAGGTTAGTTTGAAAACACTAAAGTTTCAGTATTTTCCCTAACACAACTGAAGTGTCAGTATTGATGGATAACATTTATGAACATAGTAAACAACACGTATGCTTTGAGAATTGTTCTCTGACAATAAGTCTTCATACGTTGGTTAGGTTACTTTATCTTTTTTGTGTTTTTCTGCTCATAGGCAAAATTAAAGACGAATCCACAGAAGAAAGGGAACAACTGGTGGAGCACAGGTTAATGCTTGCAACAGCCGACTTGGTTTACTGATTGCCTCCTCAGTTATCGGTTTTTCTTTTCTATTTACGAAGCAGCGGGAGCTCTGCTATTCATGGCCCTAAAAAAGGGTATCTCAAACACGTAGGCGTATTTCATACGAAACAGCAGGAGCTCTGCTATTTATTGCCATAAGAACAGCTCAAGTATGAAACCCGGCAGGAACCGACCTGGTTGTGCTTGTGTGCTTGAATTCGTTTGCCTGAGCTTGAGTTCATATGGTGTAAAACCGGACAGAATAATAAGAATGCAATGTGAGTCTACTATCATGTTACGGTGCTGGCATCTGTGGTTCCTGCCACAGGACTCGCTGAAGAGGGGGAAATCCTATTCCGCGCGGAATAGCGAGCAAACGCCCACGCCGCGTGCACCGTGCGTCGTCCTGGGCCCGGCCCAGGAAGCTCGAGCGATGGCGGTGAGGCGGAGGTGGAGCGACGGCAGCGAGACGGCGGCAAGGCGTAGGTGGTGGTGGACGGACGGCGAAGCAGCGAGTCTGAGCTGGTGACGACGCGGCGGCACAGGTGCAAGCGATGATGGGACCGCGCCGGTGACACGGCGGCGCCGGTGGAGGCGAGGACAAAACTTGAGGGGGTTGGGTGCGGGTGCAGGTGCGGGTCTCCAGCGTCAAAGAGGAGGAAGGGGATTAGAGGGAAGGCCGGGGCGGCGGAGGCGGCGGCGAGGGCAGGGAAGGGAGGGGAGGCGAGGCGGCGCGGCAGCGATGCCGGCCGCGGGTGGCGGGACCGGCGTTTCGGCCGGTGCCGGCTGATGGGTCTTCGAGGTGTACGGTGGCGGTGGCGAGAGGAGACATTCAGGACGACGGTGACAGGGAGGAAGAAGGAGACGGCGGTTACCTCGCGGAATAGGAGGACTCTGGGAGCAACTAGTCAGAGGGTACCCTCTAGGTGGGCTTCGCAGAGGTCACTTGTGGGAGCGCTCCAGCACTCGACGTGGTGCGCCCCAGCGCCGCCACGTGTCGCGCGCGGGACGCTTTCTCCACCGGGCGGTTATTTCCCTTTTTTTTTTTTTTGGGGTTTTTACTGGTTTTTTTTGTTTTCCCCTTTTTTCCGGTTATTTTTTTGTTTCCCAGGTTATTTATTTATTTTCGCCTGTCAAGAGCGTGGGTGTGTTGTTCTCCCGTGTGAAGCACATGTGTGCTTCACGCCGGAGCACTGTGCTGTGCTGTGCTCCACATGCTTTACCCTGCGCGGGAAGCACAAATTAATTTACTTGGGAAGGGGAGCACAACTGTGCTGCGTGAGGAAGCATAGTTGTGCTTCACCCCGCGTGAGCACAAGTTTGTTTCACTTGGAAGCACGAGTTAGTACAATTTGAAAGCACATGTTAGTTCACTTTGTGAGAACAATTTTCGCCCGAAAAAAAGTTCTTTGAAACCTATTAACATTGGATCTAGTTTCGAAGATCTCAACGCGTGGAACGGAACGGTGAAAACGGTTCATGATCTAAACGCACGATTAAAGAGATAAATCATTTAAAAAAATGGATCTACGAAAAAAGCACAAACAAACCCACCCATTCCTCGTGTCCGTGGGAAGAAATCCCACCAAAACTCTCAGGTGGCGACAAGTGGCGCTCATTCGATGCGTCACTTGTCATCATCAAAGGAGATGGAAGTGACCTTTGTAAGAGGTACCCCTTAACTATTGATTTCAGAGGACTCCTGAAGAGGAGCAGAGAAAGCAGAAGCAACCAAGCTGCACGGGAGACTGGGCCGGATGAAATGGGCTAATGGTCCTAGTGGTTCGGTCGTGGAGTAACTACAGGTCACTCAAGGTGGGTCCGGATTTGTTGGGGAGGGGGGGGGGGGGCGGAGGGGGGGGTGTTTACCGGGACCTCCTATGTGACACATATTGCGTTTGACAGCGCCGCGACGCACAGGGGTGGCCCAGCTGGGCCGCCGGCCCATTGGCGGCTGTAGTGCGGTTCACTGCAGACCCCGATTCCCACGTATCGCGGTTTGCTGTAGCACTGGTTTTTGAAAGCGTGAACAATTTTTGAAAAAAGAAAACATTATTTTTGAATTTCGAAACAATTTTTGAAAATGCTAACAAATTGTGAAAATTGTGACCAATTCTTTAAATGTTGAACTTTTTTGAAAAAATCAACCAATTTTTGAAAATCTCGAACAATTTTATTTTTGAAAATCTCAAACAATTTTTGAAATTCCGAATAATTTTAGAAAACACAAACAATTTTTTGAAAAATTGTGAACATTTTTTCAAAAAAGCAAACAATTTTTGGAAAATGCGAACAGTTTTTGATAAAGGAAACAATTTTTAAAATTTGGAAATAATTTTCAATATTTCAAACATTTTTGAAAAAACTAAATAAATTCCAAATAAATTTTGGAAATTTTAAACATTTTCTAAAATTTGCGAACATTTTTTGAAATTTTCAACATTGTTAATAAAATCACTAACGTTTTTGGAAGTTTGGAAATTTTGAAAAAAAAATCAGAACGCATGTCCCAAACAAAGTCTCGTACCAAACACGGTGCCAGGGTGAGACTGGATACCAAACACACCCTAACAAAACAACATACACGCACACACAAAAAGAGGCCAACCACAACGTGCCGTGTGGTCCTCATCTCCTGAATATCATATCATCATATATCAATATTAGAGTTGCTGACAGCGCCTGCTGCGCGGTGCTACCCTCCTTCACGGACAAGATTATAAACATGTTAAATCTGCCTTGTGCAAACGATGTGGTACGTGGCATTAAAACGTAGAGCAACGCCGGATTCGAAAGTGTGGTGCGTGCCGCTATGTACTGGGCTATATTGTGGCCCAATATCCCCCATAAGTAACCCACGATTTCCTGGTCAAGAAGAGTCGGTCCAATGTACTGCCGTTTCTTATATGGGCACTTGATCACTGGGCGTATCGAAAAAGGCCGATGCTAGGCACCGGCTGACTGGTGGAAGCGCGCGGCCGGTCACCTAATAACCGTTCGATCTAATTAATTACGTTCCTCTGATCGCATGTCACGTGATGTACTGGTTCGTCCCTTTCCCTCGCTCAACTCCCTCCTCGGGCGCGTTTGACGCAGGAAAAAAGGAGGAGACTCTTTATTTCTGCGTGCAGCCCGCGCCACGCCCGTGTCTCCTGCCACATCATCGCGAGCCGCCCACCTCGTTCGACGCCGGACGTCGGCCCTCGTGCAGCCTGTGTGTGTCATCAGCCCAGCGCCACCAGCCACGGCCGCTGCACCGTCCGTCATAGCTTTTTTCATTCCCGATCGCAGTTTTTCCCGTCGCCGTTCACAGCTTCCTCCCGCGCCAGTCGCAACTTTTTTCGTTGCTGGTCGATGCTTTCGCCGTCGCTGGTTGAAGCTTTTTGCCCAATGCATGGTGGTCGGTCTCAGCACCACCATTGTCGGTTGCAGCTTTCGCCGTCGCTGGTCGAAGCTTTTTGCCTAGTGCGCGGTGGTCGGTCTCAGCACCAGCATTGTCTGTTGCAGCTTTCGCCGTCGCTGGTCGAAGCTTTTTGCCCAGTGCGCGGTGGTCGGTCGTAGCACCACCGTTGACGGTTGCAGCTTTCACCGTCCCTGGTCAAAGATTTTTCCCCAGTACGCGGTGGTCGGTCGCAGCACAACCATTTCTTCTGCTGTCTTCTAGTATAGAAAAAGTTGTTTTTCCAGATTTTCCTCCTAACGTTTTGTGATCTAGTGTTCTACTAACTGAGACCTAGTTTTCTATACATGTGATCCAATTGTTTGTATAAACTAACCATCTTTGCTAATTAACTTAGATCCAGTTTTATATACATGTGAGCTGTGTTTGAACTAGATAAACCAACAATCGGACTTGAAATCGACGAACAGAAATTTGAACGGTTCCATCACCGGTCTGACTTTTTTGAAACTAGTTTTCTTGCTGGTGGCGGATGCTGGATGAGGAGACTTTCTACGGATGTGTTTGGTTAGAGGGACATGCTAGGGTGGCTATGGGTATCCCCATCCTGCTGGATATGGATAGCCATTTTTTCTGTTTGGTTTGTGGGTGAGGTTAGCCCATGTTTTGTTTGGTTTGAAGGATGAATCATGGTTGGGGATAGCCATTGGAGTGTTTGGTTTTGATGGATGAGTAATGGATATGGGTTGTGGTGACCTTAGTTTGTAATTTTTCAATATGAGGCAATAAAGTATGACATGTACAATAACAATTCTAAGAATTTAAGTTAACTTTAGCACCAATACCAAACAAACTTATCAATAGTACAAGCTAAACTTTAACTTCAATACATATCATACTTGAACATTTCCATATATAACAAGTGCATAGAGCTCATAGTTGAACATTTGCATACATAACACAAGTGCAAAGAGCTCATAGTTCGACATTCCATAGAACACTAGATCAACCTATAGTTATACAACCCATAGTTCAATGTTTTGGTTGTAATCAAAAGAACAAGTCCATACAACCCATAGCTGTATTCTTCTGGTTGTCATCAAAAGCATGGTGGGCGCCAACTGTCGTGGTGGAATCGCGGCAGATGCCATGAGATGGCTAAAAATGGGGGGCTGCGTGAGGACGCCGGTGGGTTCCGGAAGCGAGGTTGGCACACGCGAGTGCGAGACGCAAGGCGTACCCAGGTTCAGGGCCCTCCGGAGAGGTAATACCCCTAGTCCTGCCGAAATGGGATGATATGCACAAGGGCTACAAGGTTGCTCCTGGAGCTGTTTGGGCGGAGGAGGAAGAAGGGGCTAGACTTCCATTCTACCTCTCATGTGAGTGTGTGTGGCAGATCGATGGGGCGATCAGACCAGGGGAGGGTGAATAATGAGCTGACCCTCTGCATGGAGGGCCCCTGGGGGGTCTTATAGGCCGGCCCCCCAGGGTTACATGGGTGAAGCTACATGCGGGCGGGTCCCGGCTGTCATCGTCTGGAGCCGACAGTGGGGCCCGCCGGCTGCACGGCATTGTGGCCCGTCGCTTCCTGCGTCACGGAGTGGTTGGCGTCGTGGGGCTACAGTGGTGAGCTGCACTAATGTCGGTCGCCCGGGTCAGCGGGTACGGCCGCACTGTAGCCACGCTCTCCCGCCGTGAGAGGGCTGTCTTGTCGCACGGCTGGATGGGACGGCCGCTGACCCGCAGCCAGCCGGCATGCGGCCAGCCGGCCCGGACGGGGCGCCCTGGGCTAGCCGGCCCGTGCTGGGAACCCGGCCGGAGGGCCTGCCGGATTGAGGGGCGCCAGTGTGACACCCCCGACTTAATCATACACGCAAATGCAGACGATCAAGCCTAAGGACTCACTTGAAGTTATCACAACACAACTCTAAACACAACTAAAAGTCATACAAGCTTTATATTACAAGCCAGGGGCCTCGAGGGCTCGAATACATAAGCTCGAGTCATCGAAGCATCAGCGGAAGCATCAGATATCTGAGTACAGACATAAAGAGAAAACAGGTCTGCCTTAAGAAGGCTGAGCAAAACAACGACACTGGATCGAAAGGCGCAGGCCTCCTGCCTGGGAGCCTCCTATCTACTCCTGTTCGTCGGTCTCCACGTAATAGTAGGCTCCACCGGAGGGGTAGTAGTAGTCGTCGACGGGGCAGCTGGCTCCGGGGCTCCGTCATCTGGTCGTAGCAATCGGGTATGGGGAAAAAGGGAAGCAAAGCAACCGTGAGTACTCATCCAAAGTAATCACAAGACTTACATCAGATCTATTCTATTTATGCATCGGTATCAAATGAAGGGGCTGTATCTGTGGACTAGACTGCAGAAATGCCAGAATAGAGAGAGGGCTTAGCCTATCGAAGACTAGCATCTTCAGCGTCTTGCAGCATTAGAAGAGTGTAGATTAGTACATACATATAGTAGTAGCAACAAGTATAAGTAGCCAAGCCCAGAGATCCTTCCTCGACTCCCTGCGAGAAAGCAATCCCGGAGCTAACATATTTAAGTTCCACAAGTATCCAGTTCTAGTTGTAGTAGATCGGGATACTTTCCGAGCGTCCTGTTACCGTGAACACGGCAATTCGAATAGATATACTTCCCTGCAGGGGTGCACCAACTTACCCAACACGCTCGATTAACTCTGGCCGGACACACTTACTCGGTCCATGCCCGGCCTCGGCTGATCGACACGTCGTAGCCCTACCTAGGTTCAACAGAGAGGCCAGCATGCCGGTCTACACCCTAAGCGCTCAGGGGTCTTGGGCCCATCGCCCTTTGCACTACTGCGCGTTGCGTGGGTGGCCGGGACCAGACCTAGCCCCTGTATACACACGCAGGCTTTCGCGGTCCACCCGGGCGCGCACCGCTCAATCGCTAACGTCTGAAGAACTTCGGCTGATACATACGATGCCGAGTGCCCATACTATTCCCGCATGGTGGTTAGTGCGAAAAGGCCAGAGGCCTACTCAGATCACATATCCTAACCCGTTAATGTATTTGGAGCTTGCGGTGACAATCAGCGATCCACGATCTGTGGTCCCGTCGCCCCGTCTCATGGACTTACGGCAAGGGCTAGGAATGCCCGGCCGTGCCACGTAATTATCTCGTGGGTACCTTCACGGTCAACCCGACTCCACATCTCTCGCGGGTATCCCTCGGGGTCAACCCGACTTCCACATGTTTCTGAAGGAAAGACAAAGTATCCATGTGTCCATAACATCAAGGAGGAATCCGAAGAATCACCCTCGTTGGATTCCCACTAGATGTATCCGTCAAGATGAACTCGGAGGAATCACCCTCGATGGGTTCACACTTGAAGGGTTGCAGGACAGAGGCATCATCGGAGGTGGTGAAAGAGGAATCACCCTCGATAACCCACAACCGACTAGCTAAGCTACAGAGATATCATCAGAAGTGATGTATGAGGTATCACCCTCGGCACTCGATATTAGCTCTGCAGAGTCGTACAACTTAGGGGGGGTGTGGTGATGTGCTGGTCTCAGCCCATCGATCACATAGATCGGGGCTCCGGTAATAAAGCAGGGCAACAGGGACAAGGATGAGGGGTCAATGATGGATCACTAACCAACCTACACTAAGCATTTAGGATAGCAGGTATGGTATCAACAGCAGTTACAAAAACAGGCTATGCATCAGAATAGGATCAATCAAAAGCAGTAGTAAATTCTAATGCAAGCAGGAGGGAGAAAGAATGAGCGATATAGACATGTTCAAGGGGGTTTGCTTGCCTGGAAGCTTTGCCGGAAAAGAAGGGTTGTCGGTGGAGTAGTAGTCCTCAGGGGCCACGTCAGTGTCGGGATCTACCGGAGAAGAAGAGGGGGAAGAAACAGATAAATACACGGCAACAAAAGCAATCACAAATCATGACATGACTATAAGTTATGACGGGGCGATCTAACGCAGTGCTACACGTTACAGACGGAGCGGGAAAATATCTGGGAATATTTTCCCGGTATTAGGCATCTGTCAGACAGATGAACCAGAGGGGAAGGTTCCATGTTGCAGTGTTGTGGGCATGTGACAGGTATGAGGAGGGCATATTCGGATTCGTTGGATTTTTCTGATCAACTTTCATGTAGAAAACTTTTCCATCCGAGTTACGGATTATTTTATACGATTTTTCAAAGTTTTAATCAATTTCTGAAAAATCCTGGAATTAATTTTAATTCGAATATGCACAGTGCAGAAACCTTTTGTACCCACTGTGGGATAGCCACAGTGGATGACCGGTGGGGCCAGGGGGCCCAGTTGACCACAGTCAACAGCCCAGTCAGCAGTCAACTGGGTTGACTGTTGACTGGTCAAACTGGCAGGTGGGGCCAGGTTGTCAGTGCCTCAGAGACTAACTAAACTAATTAGTCTAATTAATCTAACGGTGGGGCCACTCTGTCAGTGTGATTAAAAGTGGATTAATACTAATTAAACCATCTGACACGCGGGACCCACCTGTCAGAGTCAACGGTGCACAGTCAGTGAGTTGACTAAAGTCAACGCGGTCAAACGGGGTCAAGGGGGCAACTGGCACTGACCCAGGTGGGCCCCAGGCCAAGCCACGTCGGCTGCCAGGTCAGCGCCGGCGCCGGAGCTGCTCCGGCGAGCCTCTCCCACGGCGGAGCGCGCCGGCGAGCGTCGGAAAACGGCCACAAGGCCTCATTTCGCGCGCGCTAGCTCGTTCGGTCGAGGGAAGTGAGCCGCATCCACTCCGGGCGGTTTCACGAGCGGGGGCGGCCTGTGGCGTCGCCGGCGACGAGGTCAGCGGTGCAGGAGCTTGGGCGAGCTCGGGCTAGCGGCTGCAGCATGCTAACGCACGAACTAAGTGGCTAGGAAGGCCTAACGCAACGCGGCGAGGACGTTGGACAACACCGCGTGACCAAAAGGTCACCGGAGACGTGCCGACGACGAGTTCGCGCGACGGCGAGCTCGGTTGCGACGGGAATGGCGTCTACGTGTGCAGAAACAGCAGGGAAGCAAAGGGGAAAGAGGCGAGGCTCACGGAGGCCCGGCGAAGGGTTAGTAGCAGCCGAAGTCGCCGGAGTTCGCCGGAGAAGAAGTTGTGGCCGAGGAAGAAGAGGGGCTCGATCCGTTCGCTGCAGGGCTCCCCGAGGCGCGCTGGTTGGGGCAAACGAGGCGCGGCGTCGAGGCGGAGCGGTGGGACACGGAGAGGCGGCGCGGAGGGCACGGCGGCCACGGTGGAGCAACAGCGCGGCGACGGCGGCGTACTGGAGAGGAAGAGAGGGAGTGGGCGAGCGATGGAGAGGGGAGGAGGAGTGGCGAGGACGTCCAGGGGGGAGTGGGTGAGCCGCCCTTATCCTCCCGTCGTCCCGCAGCGTCGCGTTGTCGCCGTTTGGTCGGAGCGTGCGCGTGCGGCCATGGCGACGACGACACGCAGGCGGGAGCAGGTAGGGGAAGGCCTTAGTGGGCTGGGCTGCGCTGGGCCTTTCGGCCAGGTAAGCCAGGTAGGCCTTTCCCCTTTTCCATTTTCTGTTTTTCTCTGTTTTAGCATTTATTGATTAAAACAGAGACAGTTAGGGAATTTTTAGGGCTACCAAAAGACTTTGGAAAAATATGGGACTTGGCCTATTAAATCCTTTGCATTTTTAGGCACTGCCACAAAAAGTTTGGAGGCAAGCTGAATCGAAATGGTTTTTTCACAAATGAAATAGCATTTAAAAATGCTGTAAAAGCACTGTTTTAATTGCTATAGTCCAATTTAGCAAATAGGTGATGTTGTTTTCCTGAACAGTAATTATTAGGGAATATTTGCTAAATGATGAACTATTTTGCAGCAATTTTTGTCCAACTTCAAATTTCACTTGCAAATTGAATTTGAATTCAATGGTGGAATTTGAAATGAGATATGATTTCACTGTGATCATTCTTTGCAAAACAAATTAGCTTAGCATTAATTTGAAGATCACTGTGGCTCAGTACTCAGGGGTGTTACAGCCAGCCGCCCTAATGTTTGAAAAAATCCTCCGGGCTCCGGTGCCTACCCGGGGATCAACGGCCGGTCGATCGGCCGTTAACCGCGTGCACATGAGGGACCTCAGATTTCAATGTTGCCACAAATAGTGCATCTGTATTGGCCATGTCACGTTCCCTTGGACTTAGAATTATACGTTAAGTTTTACTACTTGACACGGACAACTTTAATACAATTGCGCGGCTCCTTTTCTTTGGGATATATGGCTAAATCCTGGCCACAAATATATAGATCTTACCGTCAAAATAATTCTGATGATGTGGATTAACGTGGTGCTTAGAAGAGAAAACCCTGTATTGTGCTTTTCTTTACCTAATAATAAAGCAAATTGGGTTTCTGGTCGTCCGTCATGGCATTTTTCAGAAAAGTCCCTCTATTTCAGAGAATTCAACCCGCAGTCCTGTTTTAAGTAAAAACGAATCGTTTTTTTCGTATTTTACACAAAAGCCCCTGTGTTTTCTTGAAATCAACCCGCAGTCCGGATTTAAGTCACACCCGAACCGTTGTTTTACATTTTTCGAAAACCCCCCTATCTTTTACGTAATTCATCCGCGGATCATATTTAAGTCAAACAAATGTTTTTCTAAATCATCCATATCTTCTAAACCGTAACTTCGATTTGAACATGTTATATATGAAATTTGATTAGAAAAATATGTAGAATATGAATATGAGATTATTTTTACCTGTTAAGTATTTTTAAATATTGTTTTGAAAGATATTTAAGTCAAACAAATGATTTTCTAAATTATCCGTATCTTTTAAATCGTAACTCCGATTTTAACATGTCATATATGAAATTTGATTAGAAAAATGTGTGAAATCTGAATATGATGTTAATTTTACCTGTTAAATATTTTTAAAATATTGTTTTGAAAGCAAACTTATAATTTATAGCGCACGATCCGTTTTTCTTTCGTACCGGCGGCGAGGGTGAGAAGGAGGATAAGCGGCAACACAAATATGATGCCTCGCTAAAATAAAGGAGATGGATCTGTTGTGGTCTTGAGTGATGGTTGTTGGGTTAAGAGCGTGTGTTATGTTTTCTCTCCCGTTGCAACGCACGGGCTCTTTTGCTAGTAGTTTATAATAGATAGATAGATAGATATGTTGATGTTACAATTTTTGTCCCTTCTCTTGTATGGCTTTAGCAGTACTTGGCCATGCATGCGTGTGCATGCATGCAATGCATAAAGGAATAAAATAAGAGCAACTCCATCAACGCGCCGACCCAAATTGTCCGCACGTGTCCGTTTGGGTCAAAACGGACAGAAAAGTCGGCCCAACGCACCGATCCAAACGGACGAGCGTCCGCTTTTTGTCCACGCGCGACCCATTTCAGGCCCAAATTAGGGCCGCGTTTGCGTCGGCGAGGACACGCAGCGGACGCGCGTGACGCCCGCCCTTCTCCTCCTCCTGGCCCGCCAGTCGGTGGCACATTGGCCATTCTCTCTTCCTCCCATCGACAGCAACCACACCCGGCCGCTGCCCTCCCTCGCCACCGCCGCCCAGTTCCGGTGCCCAGGCCGCCCGCCCCCATGTACCTCCCCCAGAAACACCCCCCGACTGCCCCATACTTCGGCGTTGGGTTGGCTGTTTTCGCCGCCGTCACAGCACCGCCAACGTCGACGCCACCCCCTCGCCTCCGCCGCTAGCAGTACCGCCACGTTCGCCTCCACGCCGATAGGCCTGCTGCCTGATAAGAGAGAGGCGCGAGGCATTTCACCGGCCGGCTTCTTCCACCACGCCCGCAAGGTGTTCGACAGTTCGCCCCCAAGGTACAAATGGACTCCGGCGATGAGTACTTTTTCAACAATTTCATTTGCTATTCGGATGATTCATCGTCCGATGATGAGGAGATGGTGGTCGCTGCTTTGGTCGTCCATGACCACATTAGTAGGCAGCGGCCGATGTTCAAGGGCTCGATCCCAGGCCATACTCCGGCGTTGAATCGCAACAGAGAGAGTGGCCATGCCTACTCTGGCAGGACTACTTTCAGACCCCAAACCCACTCTTCAGGGAGCACCTATTCCGGCGCCGCTTCCGGATGGCTAGACATGTGTTCAACCATATCCGGGAGGGGGTGGTGGCGTACGATAGCTATTTCGAGTGCAAGGAGGATGCCCTGGGAAAGGTTGGCTTCTCCTCCTATCAGAAATGCACTGCAACTATTCGGATGCTTGCATACGGAGTACCCGGTGATCTCATTGATGAGTATGTCCAAATGAGCGAGTCCACGTGCCTAGACTCCATGTACAAGTTCTGCAAGGCTGTGGTAGGAGTATTTGGCCCGGAGTACTTGAGAGAGCCAACTGCTGCAGATACAGCCCGGTTGTTGGCGATCAATGT
Source organism: Elymus sibiricus (assembly GCA_039707655.1). Lineage (NCBI taxonomy): Eukaryota > Viridiplantae > Streptophyta > Magnoliopsida > Poales > Poaceae > Elymus > Elymus sibiricus. The sequence continues at coordinate 9,169,649 of CM077674.1, read as the reverse complement.
TAGTAGGGGCTTTCCGGGGATGCTTGGTAGCATAGATTGTATGCACTGGGAGTGGAAGAACTGCCATTCTGCTTGGCAGGTGCAGTATAGGGGCCATGTGAAAGCTTACACTGTCATACTTGAGGCCGTGGCTTCACAAGATCTGTGGATTTGGCACTCTTTCTTCGGCATGGCTGGCTCTCACAATGACATCAACGTGCTTCAGCGCTCTCTGGTGTTCGCAAGGCTTGCGGAAGGCAACTGCCCAGAGGTCAATGTTAAGATCAATGGCCACCACTATGACAAAGGATACTACCTAGCTGATGGTATCTATTCTCAGAGGACTACTTTTGTGAAGACAATTTACAACCCGGTGGGAGAGAAGAGGAGGAGATTTACCCAAGCACAAGAGAGTGCTAGGAAGGATGTGGAGCATGCCTTTGGTGTTCTTCAATCTCGATGGGGCATCGTTCGCTATCCTGCTAGAACTTTGAGCGCCAAGAAGTTGTGGGAGGTGATGACTGCTTGTGTGATCATGCACAACATGATCGTAGAGGATGAGCGTCCGGATGAAATTTACGACCAAGGGTTTCAATTTCAGGGTGACAATGTTGTGCATGAGCATCGAGGAGCGGCAACGTTTGCACAGTTCATCAATTTTCATCATGAAATGCGTGATTGGGAAACTCACATGCAACAGCAAGATGATTTGGTTGAGCATATGTGGGCTCACGTTGTAAACCAATAGATGTATCGGCTATCTTTCCTTTCAAATGTATTTGTGACAATTTAAATTTTATTTGGTTTGTACACTATAAGATATTATTTGGTCGTGAAACTTGAGATATTTGTATTTGTTTGAATTATGTGGATGTAGGCCAATTATTTTTTCATATATCGCAAAAAACCTCAAAAATGGCCGCATCCCGACAGGAAGGACGAAAAATGCGCCCGCGCGTTGGGCGCACTGCCGACCCAAAAGTGACAGGGCGGACCGGCCGACCCAAACGGACAAACCCCGCGTCCGGGTCTGCGCGTTGGAGTTGCTCTAAGGGAAACGCTTATCATCACTGGCTGATGGCGCGCACGGATCGACCGCCTTCTGAGCCAAACACGTCTCCCTGTGGGCCAGCTCTTGCGTGTTTCCTTTTCCTTCTTTTCCTGCGCGCGCACTGCGCCGTCCGTCCATGTGCGTCATCCGTGACCAACACACCACTACTACACTAGTCTAAACATTCATGCATGCTCTTGTCACGTGTACGAAGTTGCATACACAATACATGTTGCATGCCGGACTTTTTTTTATGTTGCATAGGTACGCAATAGATGTTGTGTATCGATTTTTCATTTTGGGAAACGCTCGCCCTCAACCGGCTGATAACTGGGCGTGCGTCGATCGCCTCTGCGACCGTCCGATCAGCCTTTGATTGTGCGTCGTGCAGCAACCCTCCACCACAAACGCGCTTTTGCAACGTGGGTCATGTTGCAAGATAGCCGACCGCAACACCGGCTGTGTTGCCGACCGACCGGCAGCGAAGGGGTTTATTGCGGTGGCAACATAGGGCATGTTGCAACGGTCAAAGAAACGCCTGGACGGCCGAGGAGTGTTTGCAACGCGAGCGCAACATGGGTCATGTTGCAAACCCCCGGGCGCAACATGGGTCATGTTGCCAAACATAGGGCACGTTGCAACGGTCAGAAAATGCCTGGACGACAGCGAAGGGGTTTGTTGCGGTGGCAACATAGGGCTACCGCTATTTTTTTGTTGCAAAGTCAGGCCACCGTGTTGTAAGGCCGGACGCTTGATGTTGCAAGTCGGATGATTGATGTTGCAAGGCCGGCCGCCATTCTTTTTTGTTGCAAAAGCCAGACCGCCGTGCTGCAAAACCATACGACGTTGCAAGGCCGGTCAGTGTTGTTGCAAGTTAGATGCACGACATTGCAAGCCGATCGTGTGACGCTGCAAGGTCGGCCACCCGCCCCTAATGTTTTTTGTTGCCACAAAGCCGGGACCATCATGCTGCAAAGCCAGCCGCGCTACGTTACAAAACTTGTTGCGGCTACCGCCAATAATTTTATTTTTTTGCGAATAGCTACCGCCAACAATTGTTTCCCAATATTTTTTTTGTTGCTGCGACGATTGAAAAAAATGTTTTGTCTTAAATTTTAGTAATTCTTTGTAGCAGTGTACCATGTTTTTTTAAATATCAAATCATTTTTTAATGATGTGTACGTGTGTACTTTTAGTTGCAATAGCTACAAAGCTACGACCAAGTTTCTCATCTCTCTCAAAATGAAACTGATCGTAGAAGAGAAGGATTGTGAAGAGAGGAAGCAACACGCAGGCCATAAAATTACACACTATGAGCTGAAGGAGCCAGCCACTTTGTTGTCACAAAAGTAGGACTACTCCAACTTGCAACGATCACTACACAAATACATTGGAACTTGGAAAACGATCTGATTCAACCGGCTGATTTTCCACTCCATCAACCGCCACGCTCGCTTGACATGTGTCTTCTGTGGAACCCGCCCACCACTTTCCCACCTCACAGCGTTATCTTCACGCGAGATCCTCATCCACACGTTTCGTCCAGCCTTCTTCTTCCTGTGCAAATCCTCTCGCCCGTCGTTCGTCACCGGACAGTGCTACAGCCACCGCTGCTACCTTCCCCAATCACTGTGTTGCAAGCTCCGCGGAAAAAACGGTGCACACCGAAGCCTCCCCTCTCAGTGCCTTGTCCCAGGCGGCCGGCGCGAGCTCGCCATGGCCTCATCTCCTTGCTTCATCCCGCCCGCTTCATCTCCGTTTGCTTCATCCCGCCATGGCTCCGACCACCGCGTGCTTCATCCCGCCCGCTTCATCCCGCCATGGCTGCGACCACCTGCCTGCTTCATCTCCATGCTTCATCCCGGCGATGCTTCAGTGCAGCACGACGGAGGAGGCTGGAGGCGGCGCCACTTGCCGTACTGCTGCAACGGAGCACGCAAGGAGAGGCAGGCGCCGCGTCACCGGCGGTGTGCAATGCTGCAATTAAGCGGGCGTTGCTGCCGGCGACGCTGCAATGAAGCGGGCACTGCTGCCGGCGGGGCGACAAGTCGAGGACGGCGACGCTGCATGAAACAGGCACTTCCGCCGGCGGCGCGACAAGTCAAGGACGGCGACGCTGCAATGAAGTGGCCGCTGCTGCCGGCGGCGCGACAAGTCGAGGACGGCGACGCTGCAATGAAGTGGCCGCTGCTGCCGGCGGCGCGACAAGTCAAGGACGGCGACGCTGCAATGAAGTCTCCGCTGCTACCGGCGGCGCGGCAAGTTGAGGACGGCGACGCTGCAATGAAGCGTTGATGGAGCGAGCCACCAACGACGGGGGCGGTGGTCGCGTCCTTTTGGCTTTTTTGCATCATCAAAGTTGCTGCGTGGCGAGGGATGCAACAGACTGTGGCGGCGTCCTGACTCGATGATGTTGTGCGTGGCTGGGTCGCAACATCAACGCTGTGATGAGGTCGTCGGCCCCGGCGCCGGTGCCACGGTGAAGACGTCAGTGCTGCAGTAGCGTGGTTCGTAACACCCGTCGTTGGCATGGCGGAGTTGCGTCGCTGCTTGTGCTAAGAGTGCTGGACGTGAGGCAAGGGGAGGAAGACGCGCTGCTGCGTTTTGCTTTTGATCGAACGACCATTCATGCGTTGATCGAACGGCTCTCCAGGCGGCTTAATTCTGGATCAAAACAACCGGCTGATTTGTAGCAGCCCCCTTGGAACTTCTACCCCTTCGGGAGCACTAGCATACAGCTTTTGTTTTGGCATGTAATCAGGGTTGGAAGAAACCATACCTACCATGAAAACCGCAACCAATATGAGGAGAGGAAAATTACAACTACAAATGATGATAAATTAACAGTACAGAAAACTTACCACAACATCTCTTCTTGCCATTCGTCTTTCACAAAACACGGTATTGATTCTTTTTTTTTTTTTGCTCACCGAAGCATTGCTTGACTCTGGTAATTGAACAAGCAAAGGCGCGTGGGCTTTATACCCGCACGACGATCGGGAGATCAAAATATCGAGTCGTGCTAGGCAGGAAAGGAGCCTTCCGCTAATCTAGCCGGCGAAAGGGAAAGATTCCCTCGCCTCCTGCGCGAAAGTGCACGACAGGTACCCTCCGGCACGCGCCCGACTGTGTCAGGTCAAATCAGGAACCTTTCCAGGCTTTTCGACCCTTGACTCGGCAAAAGGAGCTTCCGCCTCACTCAGCTGGCAATAGGCGGCCTCTCGCCAACCAGCGCGAGTGGCCCGCCATTTTTAGCCCCCTAAGCCGGTGAAATGCGCTTTTTGCCACCTATAGCGGCGGAAAGTGACCGTTGGTCGCTCAGGCGGCGAGAAGTGCCACGTGTCGCTTGGGAGCTTCTTGCCAGGGCAGATTTGGCTTTTCGTTTCAGAGGGGGGCATTTTTGCCCATTGCACTGGGCAAAGGGGCAGATTTGTGAAAAATTCTAATGGCAGCTGTGGATGGGGTGTACGTTGTTACATGGATTAATCTAGGCCATAGGAAGAAAAGGATGGGTGAGATTTACAAAACTCTACCAAGTGGAGTTCTGAGGGATCTCGATCCGGATCCTTCAATTCAAGCACACTTACGCACGTGCACTGTATATGCATGACCTTAATTTAATATCTCGTCCCAGTCTATACAGATTAATAAGTAACACGCATTACCTAATTGCAATTATAATAAACTAGCAAAAAGGCCCGTGGGTTGCAACGGGATAAAAAAATATTCACGTACTTTCTTAATAACAAAACACAGGGTGCAAGGCGCGAGAGACTCATTGTGACGCCCCTGCTCGACCGTGCACTAATCATACACGCAAACGTGCACGCTCGTGATCAGAGACTTACGGGAAGATATCACAACACAGCTCTAAACTCAAATTAAACATAAATCTTCATATTACAAACCAGGGGTCACGAGGACCCGAATACATAAGTCATACACACAAATAATATCTGAGTACAGACATATTTAGTCAAGTTTGCCTTAAGAAGGCTAGCACAAACAACGATACAGATCGAAAGGCGAAGGCCTCCTGCCTAGGGCCTCCAAACTACTCCTGGTCGGCTGGCTCAACCCAGTAGTAGTGGCCTCCGGGGCTCTCCTGGTAGTAACCTCCTGCGGTGGCATCTGGCTCCTGGGCTCCATCGACTGATTTCATCAAACGGGTAGGGGGAAAAAGATAGCAAAGCAACCGTGAGTACTCATCCAAAGTACTCGCAAGACTGCCATCAGAACTATACTAAATATGCATTGTATCAAAGGAGTGGGGCTATATCTTTGGACTGTACTGCAGAAATGCTGGAACAGTGGGGGGAAGGCCTAGCCTATCGAAGACTAGCATCTTGAAGCAATTCTTGCAGCATCAGAAGAGAGTAGGGCAAGATAATATATCATCAAACATATGGTAGTAATGCCCTGAGATCCTTCCTCGACTACCCGGTGAGAAAGTGATCCCGAGAGCAGTAGTAGCAGTTTAATATTGTGACAGTAACCATTTGTAGTTGTAGCGGATCAAGATACAACTCTAAGCGTCCTGTTACCGTGGACATGGCTATTCGAATAGATAACTTCCCTGCAGGGGTGCACTACTGTTACCCAACACGCTCGATCACATCTGGCCGGACACACTTGCTGGGTAATGCCCGGCCTCGGGTGATCAACACGACGCAGTCCTACCTAGGCTCAGCAGAGAGGTCAGCACGCCGGTCTAAATCCTAAGCACGAAGGGGTCTTGGGCCGGCACGTTGCGAGACTGGCCGGGGCCCAAGTGCGACACTGTATACACAGTGACGTAACCAGCTCACCCCAACAATCAGCCCGCATCTCTGAGCTGTGACGTCTGAAGAACTTTCGGCTGATACTACGACGTAGAGGGCCCCATTAAACCATTATCCCACGTGGTGGTAGTGCGTATAAGGCCAGCGGCCTACTCAGATCAAATACCCGAATCCGTTAAGCATGTTTAGTAACTCGCAGAGACGAACAGGGTTCCTGTCGCTCCGACTTGGTATCACATGTCGCGCGGGTACTCTCGGAGCCGACCCGTCTTTAATGTTGTTCTCTCGCGGGCACCCTTGGGGCCAGCCCGACTTTAACAGTTTAAGTATTGCAGTATGTAAATGTTTCCCGTGATCATCACCGAGAGTGATCACGGCCCGATAATAAGCATGGCCTACGGACAAGGGTGAGGGACCACAGATGAATCAACAGCATAGCTAACTAAGCATCATGGGACAGCAGGTAATGTATCAGTAGCAGGCGACAAAGTCAGGCTATGCATTGGAATAGGAACTATCGGAGTAATAGCAGAAGCAATACTAATGCAAGCATAAGGGAGAGAGGAATGGGCGATATCTTATGATCAAGGGGGTTTTGCTTGCCTGGAAGCTCTGCTGAAGGGGTCTGGTCGTCGGCGACGTCGTCGTACACTGCGGTGTCGTCGGCGGTCTCGGGGTCTATCGGGAGAGAAGGAAGGGGAAGAAACAATAAATACATGGCAATGACGCAATAGGGATGCATGACATGCCTAAATGATATGCAGAGGTGATATAATGCCTATTTAACTGTATTAGATAATTTAAGAATTTATTTGGATTTATTTAATTAAAGTTATGCACTATTCATTTATCGAATACGGGCAAAATGTTCCATGTTTGGTATGTTAGAGGGGTGTGGCAGGTAAGTGTGTGGCATATTCGGATTCTACATATGTTTCTGATCATTTTTCATATATAAATTATTTTCATCCGAGTTACGGTTTAATTTATATGATTTTTCAAAGTTTTAAACATTTTCTGGAATTTCTGGAATTATTTTAATTAGAATTATCCGAAACAGTACAGGATGACGTCAGCATGACGTAATGACGACGTCGGCAGTCAACAGGTCCGCTGACCAGTCAAACCTGACCAGTGGGTCCCACTGGTCAGTGACTGTGTTAATTAAAAAGAGTTTATTTAACCTAATTAAGTTAATTAACAGGTGGGCCCTCACTGTCAGTGACTAATTAGACTAATTGAATTTTATTTAAACTTAAACTGGTTTAATTAATTGCGGGACCCACATGTCAGTGACATGGGGCCGCCACGTCAGCAGTGGACCGGGTCAACAGGGCCCGCGGACCCACATGTCAGTGGCACAACGGTGGGGCCCAGAGGCACCCACGTCAGCGTCGACGGCGGCGTCGCTGGAGTTGCTCCGGCGAGCTCGTTTTGCGGCGGCGCTCGTCGGGAAGCGGTCGGGATTCGTCCTCCGGCGACCGTTTCGCACACGGTTGGTCGCATTCGAACGGGCTCGAAGTGCCGCATCCAGTGATGGCACTGGTTCGGCCGGAGATGGGCTTAAGCGACGGCGGCGAGCACGTCGGCGGGTGGCCGGAGTCGGGCGCGGGAGGATTCGGCGATGCAGGGCTCGGGCGGGCGAGTTGGTGGCACGGGCGGCACCAGAGAGGTGCCCTAAGCACGTTGCCATGCTTGCCCGGCCATGACACGGGCTACAAGGATGGCGAGGAGCTACGCGGCGGAGCACATCTCGGGCGGCAATGGCAGCGGCGGCTACAGCGTGGAGGAGGGCTCGGGGAGAGGGGGAGAAGACGGCGACTGCTCACCGGGCCCTGCAGGCGTGCTCAAGTGGGCTCGGGGAAGCTCGTCGTCGCCGGAATCGTCGCCGGAGTCGAAGATGCCCGAGGAGGAAGAGGAGGAAGGAGAGCTCGCGGTGGGGGTTCTCGGCTTGAACGGTTGGGCGTAGTCGACGGAGAGGACCACGGCGATGAGCTACGTCATGTCAGCGAGGCTAGAGGTCGACGGAGCGTGCGGAATCGACGCGGCGACGGCGATGGCAGAGGCTAGCGGCGAGGCGGGGAAGAAAGCGGCGAGAGGGAGAGGAGAAAAGATCTTGGGGAGGGCAACTAGGGTTGACGCGACAGCGTTCTTATCCTTCCCCATCTCCTGTAGCGACGCGGCTGGCCGGGCGCGGCGGGAACAGCAAACGGCGACGGGGTCGGCTGCGCGCGAGCGACCGAGGAGGAACAGGAGAAGGAGGGAGGCGGACGTGCGGGTGAGTTGGGCCGGCTGGTTTGACTAGAGCCCAGCAACGATGGGCCTTTTTCTTTTTCTTTCATTTCTTTTCTGTTTTTCTATTTTTGTTTCTGTTTTGTATTTTCTCTTAGCTCTAATACAATTTTGTAAAATATGAATCCTGCCCAATTAAATACAGTGCAATATTAGCTATCACCAGATATTGGTTTGGAGGTGATATGATTTCACCTGAATTTTAATTAAATGAAATGGGGTTAAATGGTGCTGTTTGGTACTGTTTTGAGGTTGTTAGAGTTATTTAGTGAATTTTAGTGATGTTGTTTTCCTTAACATAATTAGCTATGAATTATTTGCTATTTAATGAACAATTTTATTTCCAATTTGAACAACTTTTATTTTTCACTTTAAATTTGAATTTCAATATCAATTGGAATTTGAAATGAGATATGATGCAATGATGATCAAGCACTGTTCCACTTGATGACTTGGCATTATCCAAAGGTGATTACTGTAGCTATTACATGGGGGTATTACAATTCTCCTCCTCTAAAAGAAATTCTCGTCCCGAGAATTAAGAGGTAGGCTGGAAAAGAGCGGGGTATTCTTCACGAAGACGATCTTCGCGTTCCCAAGTGGCTTCATCCTCAGAATGATTTGACCACTGAACTTTAAGGAACTTGATTGCCTTCTGACGGGTCCGACGTTCATCTTGATCAAGAATGCGGATCGGATACTCTTGATAAGAAAGATCTTCTTGCAGCGACGAAGTTGCGACACATGAAAGATATCATGCACTTGAGAGAGGTTTGGCGGCAACTCCAATTGATATGCCACTTCTCCTCGTCTGGCGAGAATACGGAATGGGCCAATGTAGCAAGGGGCTAACTTGCCTTTGATCCCGAAATGGTGAGTGCCTTTCATTGGAGTAACACGAAGGTAAGCTTGTTCGCCAGGTTGATAGACCATTACCTGGTGTTTGCGATCATAGTTGCTCTTCTGACGAGACTGAGCAGCTTTCAAATGATCACGGACAATGTGGACTTGTTCTTCAGCTTGCTGAATAATGTCCGGTCCAACGAGTGAACGTTCCCCAGTTCCTGGCCAATTTAGAGGGGTTCGACACTTACGTCCATATAGAACTTCAAATGGTGCCATCTTCAGACTAGCCTGATAGCTATTGTTGTAAGAGAATTCAGCATATGGGAGAGATTCCTCCCATTTCTTACCGAATGAGATGACACAAGCTCGAAGCATATCTTCAAGCACTTGATTGACTCGTTCAACTTGTCCCTAGGACTGGGGGTGAAAGGCGGTGCTGAAGGACAGATGAGTTCCCATAGCCTCTTGGAAACTGTTCCAAAACCTTGAGGTAAAGAGGCTGCCACGATCTAAGCTGGTCTCCAGCGGAATACCGTGAAGTGACACGATTCTGGAAATATATAAGTCTGCTAACTGACTAGTAGTGATTGTCTCCTTGACTGGCAGAAAGTGAGCAACCTTTGAGAACCGGTCTATGACGACAAAGATAGCATCATAACCCTTCTGCGATCTGGGAAAACCAGTAATGAAATCCATTTCGACTTTGTCCCATTTCCATTCAGGAATATCAAGGGGTTGCAGAAGTCCAGCAGGCCTTTGATGTTCTGCCTTGATGCGACGACAAACGTCACACTCTGCCACATAACGAGCAATGTCGTGCTTCATATCAGGCCACCAGTATCTCTGTCGAATGTCTTGGTACATCTTGTTGCTACCAGGGTGAATTGAGAGAGGTGTATTATGAGCTTCTTTCATGACATCCGAACGAGAGTCCAGATTGTGCTTTCTGGGGACCACTAGGCGGCCTTTGAAGAGCAAGGTACCTTCTTCATCAACATGGTAGTAAGAAGAATTTCCCTTGGGGAGGAACTTCTTAATCTTCTCGACTTCAGAGTCATATTTCTGCAAGTTTCTGATGGTCCGCTCGAGGTCAGGTTCAACAATCAGGGTATTGAGATAACCCTGAGGAACAATGTGAAGGTTCAACTTGCAAATTTCTTCATAGAGAAGGGGTTGTGCTTGCTGAACCGTGAGGTTGTTGCAATATGACTTGCGGCTCAAGGCATCGGCCATTACATTAGCCTTGCCAGGGGTATAAGAAATATCCATGTCATAATCGGCTATTGTCTCGAGCCATCTTTGTTGACGGAGGTTCAAGTCTGGTTGAGTATACAGATACTTCAGACTTTGGTGATCCGTGTATATCTCGCAACGATTACCGAGAAGGTAATGTCGCCACAGCTTCAGAGCATAGATAACTGTTTCTAACTCAAGATCATGTGTTGGATACTTATCTTCGTGAGGACGCAATTGACGAGAGCCATAAGCAATCACTTTACGCTCTTGCATTAGGACACAGTCTAATCCTTGACGGGACGCGTCGCAATATATCACAAAGTCCTTGCGAGTATCTGGGGGAGCTAGCACTGGGGCAGATGTCAACTTATCTTTAAGTGTCTGAAAACTTTCTTGGCACTTTTCCGTCCACTCAAACTTAACGCCTTTGTGAAGCAAATCAGTCAGTGGCTTAGCAATCTTGGAGAAGTTCTCGACGAAACGGCGGCAATAGCTAGCGAGACCGAGAAAACTTCTGACTTGCTTGACATTCTTCGGGGGAGTCCAGTCTAGAATAGCCTGAACTCGTTCTGGGTTAACTGCAATGCCATCTTTGGAAATCACATGACCAAGATAAGTCACCTCAGATAACTAGAATTCGCACTTGGAGTATTTGGCATACAGTTGATGTTCTCGAAGTCTCTCCAATACAAGCCGAAGATGTTCGGCGTGTTCTTCTTCATTCTTGGAAAATATAAGGGTATCATCCAAATAAACCACGACGAATTTGTCGAGGTAGTCCATGAAGATATAGTTCATCAATCGAGAAAAGGTTGCTGGAGCATTAGTTAAACCAAAGGACATAACGGTGTACTCGTAAGATCCATAGCGAGTAACGAAAGCGGTCTTCGGAATATCCTCTTTACGAACTCGGATCTGATGATAACCCAACCTTAGGTCAAGTTTAGAGAACACAGAGGATCCAGCAAGCTGATCATAAAGGTCGTTGATCCGGGGAAGTGGATATTTGTTCTGTATTGTTGCTTGGTTAATAGGCCGATAGTCCTGGACCAATCGGTTCGTTCCATCCTTCTTCTTGACGAAGAGAGAAGGTGCTCCCCAAGCAGAGGAACTGGGGCGGATGAAACCCTTCTTAAGTGACTTTTCGATTTCCTCCTTAAGTTCAAGGAGTTCATGCGGCGGCATCTTGTAGGATCGTTTAGCAATAGGAGTGGTGCCCGGTTTCAAGTCGATGACGAACTCAACGGCTCTAACAGGGGGTATTCCTGGAAGTTCTTCTGGAAAGACATCCGGAAAATCGCGAACGACTGGAATGTTCTCAATTCCCTCAAGAGGTGAAGCGTTCAAAGCATTGAGAGCATATATCTGAGCTTCGGCATTCCGAGTAATGCGGGCGGTGTAGTTCACTATCTCGTCGGAGGGGTGGAGAAGTTGGACGACTTTGGTGGCACAATTGATTGAAGCAATGCGAGCTTTCAACCAATCCATTCCCAGAATGAGGTCTATGGTGGAAGACTTCAGAACAATGGGGGGCAAGGAATTCCAATTCCCCAATTTCGACGGTGACGTTGGGTGCGATCATGTCAGTATGACAATGGCCACTGGGAGTTTTAACGACGACTAGTGGAGTATGCATCTTTTCATATTGTATGCCATGCATGAATGCAAATGCTCTAGAGATGAATGAATGTGATGCTCCTGAATCAAATAAAACAAAAGCGGGTACTGAGTTAACGAGAAGGGTACCCATCACAGTGTCAGGTTGATCCTGAACTTCTTCAATATCGACGTGGTAAGCTTGTCCATGTCCATAAGCAGCAGGCCCAGTATTATAGTTGCGGGTCTGGTTGTTGCCACGGCCATTACGAGGAAATGCCAACTGATTCTGACTCTGGCGGCAGTCCTTGGCAAGGTGACCTGGTTTGCGACACTTGAAACACATACCATCTTCAGGACGAAGGGGAGCAGCACGTGGTGGAGCAGCTTGAGCTCTTGGCTGCCTCGGTGGTGGAGGAGGCAGACGAGGTGCAGCATAGGAAGGCCTGAGTGCAGGGGCAGTTGGACGGTACATGCTGTTGGGAATCCACATCTTACGCCTTTGTCCTGAGCTCGAAGATGAGTCAATGTCACGATTGCGCTTCTGTGACTCCCTATGTTCCATCTGAGCGGTCTCAACCTGGATAGTCTTGTTGACCAGGGTGGCGAAGTCGGGGAAGTCATGGACAACAAGTGCAAGCTTGAGGTCTGGGTGGAGTCCATTACGAAACTTCTCCTGTCTACGAGCATCAGTTGGAATGTCCTCTTCAGCATAGCGGGACAGGTTAAGAAACTCTCGCTGATAAGCTTCTACAGTCTTATTGCCCTGAGTGAGGTTACGAAACTCGGTTCTCTTCCGGTCCATGATTCCCCGAGGAATGTAACGAGCACGGAAGGCAGTCTGGAACTCGAGCCAAGTGATAACTGTCCCAACAGGTAGCGAACGCCTGTGGGTGTCCCAACATTGAGCAGCGGGGCCCTTCAAGAAGTAGGACGCGAAGGTGACAAGGTTTTCAAGGGCGACACTGGCAGATTCCATCTCATAGGCGATGTCGCGAAGCCAGTCGTCAGCATCCAGTGGCTGTTCAGAGTTGCGGTAAATAGTTGGGTTGAGGCGCACAAAGTCCTGCAGAGTTATTGTGGCAGCTTGCTGATTCTGAGCATTCTGGTTCTGCTGCGGGAACTGAGCCATGATTCCGACCATGAACTGGCGGTTCAGCTCGAATTGCTGCATCATAGCCGCCATATAGTCTGGCGGTGGTGGCTGTTCAGGAGCACGACCACGACCACGACCACGAGCACCTGGCCTAACCATCCTGCTAAAATTTAACAGGGGGTAGTTTAGTAAAAACATCTGCAAGCGTTTAGAGACAAACATGATGTGACACGACAGTGAAAAAGTAGTGCAATAGATACATAACGGTAGTCAATTAAGACATACAGATCCATACACAGAGTCGGTTACACGCGGACAGCATAACTTCGCGAAAATAACCAGCTAGACATACTAGGCGGCGCGGAGGCACGCGGTAAGGAATACACAACGAGACATAGCAAAGGCTACATCAACGTCGGCGAAAACCATTGAAACGGGGTAACTGCAGGTGCGGACGATGAGTGTCCAAGGCAGAAAAGTCCTGCTCTCCGTGTGCACTCGGATGCAGAACCCGGTCTTGAACTGGAAGAAGAGGTCCACGGGCTGGTGTGTGACCTCCAACAGCAGGCCAATCAATACCTGCTGGCATCTGAGTCCTGCGCGGGTAGAGGATGTACTCTGGATGTATCCCTGCACGAACAGCTGGTAGCAACTGTATCATAGCCTCGTAGAGACGTGCTCGAGTGGCAAACAGCTCGACGGCGAGAGCCCGGGCAGTGCGATCCAGAGCCTGAGTGCACTGAACCAAAACCTCCGGGTCATATCGACGTCGCTCGTAAGGGGCACAGACAGCTGTGTAGTATCCGGTAGCATCTCCAACAGGGGCATACAGAATGTATCTGAACTCGTAGTCATCCAAGCGACTATGCTCGCCACGAAGACGTGCGACAGCAGAGTGGGCAGCATCATGGACTGCCATCTCAATCATCACACCGATACCGTGAAAAGTGTGCAGCTCTGTGACGGAGTCGTTCTGCTGATCGAAGATACGAACATCTGCATGGTACTGCTCCTGGTTGAACTCGCGGAAATCCTAATAAACCATGTACTCGGGGTACCAGCGGTAGCCCAATCTGGTCAGGAGGGCGATCAGGACAGCTGGAAAACCAGGGGCATCACGAGCACAAGTGCGTAGCACAAGCTGCGTCGCAGGGCGCGGCGGAAACAAGCGATCCATCTGAAACAGAGGAAATTCAAGATTGTCAAATGTCAGTGAGTGAATTTTGCATCGTGCATTCAAGAAAGTAACTTGCAGATAATCAAAGCTCCGGATGGATGTGATCAGGAGAACCTAGGGTTAGAGTTAGTAAAATTTTATCCCGAATAGAAGAGAGATTAGAATCCCAGAGTAAGGAAGAGGAATAAAAGATCCTAATCCCATCCATGTGCAACGTGGGCCCGTAAGCCACACAACACTGTTAGTAAAATAGTTTTTCAACGTCTAGACTCAACTTTGACCAAGGAATTTGGAAGGAGGCTTCCTACAGGCAGTCGGCTCTGATACCAACTTGTGAGGCCCCTGCTCGACCGTGCACTAATCTTACATGCAAACGTGCACGCTCGAGATCAGAGACTCACGGGAAGATATCACAACACAGCTCTAAACTCAAATTAAACATAAATCTTCATATTACAAACCAGGGGTCACGAGGACCCGAATACATAAGTCATACACACAAATAATATCTGAGTACAGACATAGTTAGTCAAGTTTGCCTTAAGAAGGCTAGCACAAACAACGATACAGATCGAAAGGCGAAGGCCTCCTGCCTAGGGCCTCCAAACTACTCCTGGTCGGCTGGCTCAACCCAGTAGTAGTGGCCTCCGGGGCTCTCCTGGTAGTAACCTCCTGTGGTGGCATCTGGCTCCTGGGCTCCATCGACTGATTTCATCAAACGGGTAGGGGGAAAAAGATAGCAAAGCAACCGTGAGTACTCATCCAAAGTACTCGCAAGACTGCCATCAGAACTATACTAAATATGCATTGTATCAAAGGAGTGGGGCTATATCTTTGGACTGTACTGCAGAAATGCTGGAACAGTGGGGGGAAGGCCTAGCCTATTGAAGACTAGCATCTTAAAGCAATTCTTGCAGCATCAGAAGAGAGTAGGGCAAGATAATATATCATCAAACATATGGTAGTAATGCCCTGAGATCCTTCCTCAACTACCCGGTGCGAAAGTGATCCCGAGAGCAGTAGTAGCAGTTTAATATTGTGACAGTAACCATTTGTAGTTGTAGCGGATCAAGAAACAACTCTAAGCGTCCTGTTACCGTGGACATGGCTATTCGAATAGATAACTTCCCTGCAGGGGTGCACTACTGTTACCCAACACGGTCGATCACATCTGGCCAGACACACTTGTTGGGTAATGCCCGGCCTCGGGTGATCAACACGACGCAGTCCTACCTAGGCTCAGCAGAGAGGTCAACACGCCGGTCTAAATCCTAAGCACGAAGGGGTCTTGGGCCATCGCCCTTCGCACTCCTGCACGTTGCGAGACTGGCCGGGGCCCAAGTGCGACACTGTATACACAGTGACGTAACCAGCTCACCCCAACAATCAGCCCGCATCTCTGAGCTGTGACGTCTGAAGAACTTTCGGCTGAATCTACGACGTAGAGGGCCCCATTAAACCATTATCCCACGTGGTGGTAGTGCGTATAAGGCCAGCGGCCTACTCAAATCAAATACCCGAATCCGTTAAGCATGTTTAGTAACTCGCAGAGACGAACAGGGTTCCTGTCGCTCCGACTTGGTATCAGATGTCGTGCGGGTACTCTCGGAGCCGACCCGTCTTTAATGTTGTTCTCTCGCGGGCACCCTTGGGGCCAGCCCGACTTTAACAGTTTAAGTATTGTAGTAAGTAAATGTTTCCCGTGATCATCACCCAGAGTGATCACGGCCCGATAACAAGCATGGCCTACGGACAAGGGTGAGGGACCACAGATGAATCAACAACATAGCTAACTAAGCATCATGGGACAGCAGGTAATGTATCAGTAGCAGGCGACAAAGTCAGGCTATGCATCGGAATAAGAACTATCGGAGTAATAGCAGAAGCAATACTAATGCAAGCATATGGGAGAAAGAAATGGGCGATATCTTATGATCAAGGGGGTTTTGCTTGCCTGGAAGCTCTGCTGAAGGGGTCTGGTCGTCGGCGACGTCGTCGTACACTGCGGTGTCGTCGGCTGTCTCGGGGGCTATCGGGAGAGAAGGAGGGGGAAGAAACAATAAATACACGGCAATAACGCAATAGGGATGCATGACATGCCTAAATGTTATGCAGAGGTGATATAATGCACTATTCATTTATCGAATACGGGCAAAATGTTCCATGTTCGGTATGTTAGAGGGGTGTGGCAGGTAAGTGGGTGGCATATTCGGATTCTACATATTTTTCTGATCATTTTTCATATATAAATTATTTTCATCCGAGTTACGGTTTAATTTATATGATTTTTCAAAGTTTTAAACATTTTCTGGAATTTCTGGAATTATTTTATATAGAATTATCCGAAACAGTACAGGATGACGTCAGCATGACGTAATGACGACGTCAGCAGTCAACAGGTCCGCTGACTAGTTAAACCTGACCAGTGGGTCCCACTGGTCAGCGACTGTGTTAATTAAACAGAGTTTATTTAACCTAATTAAGTTAATTAACAGGTGGGCCCGCACTGTCAGTGACTAATTAGACTAATTGAATTTTATTTAAACTTAAACTGATTTAATTAATTGCGGGACCCACATGTCAGTGACATGGGGCCGCCACGTCAGCGGTGGACCGGGTAAACGGAGCCCGCGGACCCACATGTCAGTGGCACAACGGTGGGGCCCAGAGGCGCCCACGTCAGCGTCGACGGCGGCGTCGCCGGAGTTGCTCCGGCGAGCTCGTTTTGCGGCGGCGCTCGTCGGGAAGCGGTCGGGATTCGTCCTCCGGCGACCGTTTCGCACGCGGTTGGTCGCATTCGAACGGGCTCGAAGTGCCGCATCCAGTGATGGCACTGATTCGGCCGGAGATGGGCTTAAGCGACGGCGGTGAGCACGTCGGCGGGCGGGCGAACGGGCGGGCGAGTTGGTGGCTCGTGCGGCACCAGAGAGGTGTCCTGAGCACGTTGCCGTGCTTGCCCGGCCACGACACAGGCTACAACGACGGCGAGGAGTTACGCGGCGGAGCACATCTCGGGCGGCAATGGCAGTGGCGGCTACAGCGCGGAGAAGGGTTCGGGGAGAGGGGGAGGAGACGGCGACTGCTCACCGGGCCCTGCAGGCGTGCTCAAGTGGGCTCGGGGAAGCTCGTCGTCGCCGGAATCGTCGCCGGAGTCGAAGATGCCCGAGGAGGAAGAGGAGGAAGGAGAGCTCGCGGTGGGGGTTCTCGGCTTGAACGGCTGGGCGTAGTCGACGGAGAGGACCACGGCGATGAGCTACGTCATGTCGGCGAGGCTGGAGGTCGACGGAGCGCGCGGAATCGACGCGGCGACGGCGACGGTAGAGGCTAGCGGCGAGGCGAGGAATAAAGCGGCACGAGGGAGAGGAGAAAAGATCTCGGGGAGGGCGGCTAGGGTTGACGCGGCAGCGTTCTTATCCTTCCGCATCTCCTGTAGCGACGCGGCTGGCCGGGCGCGGCGGGAACGGTGAACGGCGACGGGGTCGGCTGCGCGCGACCGACCGAGGAGGAACAGGAGAAGGAGGGAGGCGACCGTGCGGGTGAGTTGGGCCGGCTGGTTTGACTAGAGCCCAGCAACGATGGGCCTTTTTCTTTTTCTTTCGTTTCTTTTCTGTTTTTCTATTTTTGTTTCTATTTTGTATTTTCTCTTAGCTCTAATACAATTTTGTAAAATATGAATCCTGCCCAATTAAATATAGTGCAATATTAGCTATCACCAGATATTGGTTTGGAGGTGATATGATTTCACCTGAATTTTAATTAAATGAAATGGGGTTAAATGGTGTGTTTGGTACTGTTTTGAGGTTGTTAGAGTTATTTAGTGAATTTTAGTGATGTTGTTTTCCTTAACATAATTAGCTATAAATTATTTGCTATTTAATGAACAATTTTATTTCCAATTTGAACAACTTTTATTTTTCACTTTAAATTTGAATTTCAATATCAATTGGAATTTGAAATGAGATATGATGCAATGATGATCAAGCACTGTTCCACTTGATGACTTGGCATTATCCAAAGGTGATTACTGTAGCTATTATATGGGGGTGTTACACTCATTCATGGTAAAGCTAATGTATATTTCAAGGCAAATGCACGATGTTTATATCATATGATTTCTATAACCATAAATGTAATTAAATTGCAGATTGAAAATCTATTAAATGAGATACTTTTACTTTATGAAATATCTTAAACTTTGTGAATACTTGTATAATGATAGTAGTAGGAACCGTAAAATTTCCAGAAATTTAGAAAATCAAATAACATACTTAGAGTTTGAACCTACTTGAATTCAAATTTAGTTTGTATTTTAACGGGGAAATATTAACTAGGTGTAATATGTAAATACTTTATTTGGATCTTTAATGGTCCATATAAGCAAACAGAAATTTGACAAGGCTTTTGAATAAAGTTTGGATGTTCAAACAATCCAAATGTTTTTTGAATTAAAAAGAAAATAGAAAAGGATAAAAAAAAGGAAAAGGAAAGAACCTAGTCTTATCTTGTTCGGCCTAAGCCCAGCCCAGTAGACAGTAGATCCCATCCCATGAGTAGATGCGTCCTCTAAAGCAATTCGGTTGTCCCCGTCAGTCGTTCGTCTTCGTCTATATGATGTTGTCCATGGACTTGTATTTCCGGCACTCCTACTCCGTCCAGGGCCGGCCCTGAGGCGGGGCGGGAGGGGCTGCCGCCCCGGGCTCCACAAAACAAAGGGGCCCCTCCCAGGTATGTGTGAGCACCTCTAGCAGATCAGGAACCGCTCGCTGGAGGCGCCATGAAACTGTAGAAGTTGTTCGATGTGTCTCCAGGAAGACGAAGGCTGAAACGTTATTTTCTTTAGCGGCTGGGCCTTGGGCCTATTTCTTTTTTCTGCATGTACGTGTGTCTTGTGTGGTAGCCTGGTAGGTCAGCTCTAAAAAGAAGGGCGTTGGGTCACACCAGGCTAGTTGGAACAATTTGAATTAGCGATCCCTTTTCTTTTTATCCAAAAAAAAAGCAATCACTTTTCTGGAAGATGGCGGTGTGTCACACGGTCAGCTCCAATTCAAAATACCGGTTCAGCATAATTAGTAATCCCCCCTCCCCATTTTTTTAATAGTAGTTGATTTCATGTTAAAATTGATGGCCGATTATTCTAACAACTTTAGTTAGTGACGTATGTGTTATAGATATCCAACCTTGGCCTTAATATGTTCATATAGGCCTATTGTAGTTTTCATTGTTTGGCTTTTTATTATCTGGTTGATTGTGCATTTTAAGTCATAGAATTTTATTTAATATCGGTTTCACCATACCAAAAGTTCAGTCCATCCTGCATCATGCGAGCCTAATTTGGCTTGTAAGATGGTACACAAAATTTGGCTTGATCTCATGTGCGACTTCCAATGATCAATGCTTGATCTAGTACAACCAACGCTTTATCTCCCGTGCATTTTGGTTGAAGACGCCCCATCATCACCCCTACACGGCCAAGTCGAGAGGCCAAGTCACAAAGAGGAGACCACACCGCGCCCACCAGTTATTGTGATCGCCAAAATTTACATAGGGTATGTCTCTTATTCTCTTTCCAAAGATAACAACATCATTAGTGACTTAATTTGCATATCAATGTTAGATTTTATTTTTTAGATAATATTTATAAATTACTATCTCTGTAACTTAACGTAAACGTCTTACATTATGCTACAGAGGGAGTACTTGACATAGATACCATTGTTTATGCATTTAGTTGTTTATTTATAACTATTTATATTGATATATATATATTAATTATCCTGATGATTATATTAAGGGGCCCGTATTCTAGTTTCGCCCCGGGCCCCCAAAATCTCACGACCGGGCCTGCCTCCGTCCATATTAATCCTCTGATGAAGCAAATTCCTTGTCCGTCCATGTGATCTGTCAGCCACAGCCGTATGAGCGACGTATTAATTAATCCTCTAATGAAGCAATTCTTTGTCCGTCCGTGTGATCAGCCGTCAGCCATATAAGCGACGTATTCCTCAAATGAAGCAATTCCGTTGTCCGTTCGTCCGCCGTCTGTTCCTTTCTTCTCTCTGTTTATTGGGTATTTCCTGAGCTCCTCCTCCGTCCATGTGCTCATGCGGTTAGCCACATAAGCGACGTATTATATTATAATCCTCTGATGAAGCAATTCCGTTGTCCATCAGCCATCTGTTCCTTTCCTCTCTCTTTTTATTGGGTCTCTTTCTTATTGGCACGTCCAGCCAGCCATCTCAATTTAAAGCCTTCTCTCTCAATCTATCTGATCTTCTAGGATAAACTAAACCCACACATCATCCTTTGTTTGTTTATTACTAGCAAAAGGGCCCGTGCGTTGCAACGGGAGAAAAAAAATCATAATCTCCAATGGCCATGACTACATTTTTTTGCATCACCGAGATAAACTATCACTCTCAATTTCATGAAATCGTGAACATTTTTTTAAACTCTTGAACATATTTTAAATCAGGAACACTTTTCAAATTTATGAACATTTTTACAGATTTTCAAACATTTTCTAAAATCATGAACATTTTTTGAATTCATGAACATTTCATACTATCTGCAAACATTTTTTTCTAAAATTGTGAACATTTTTAAAACATTTTTCTTTAATGGGTGAACATTTTTTTGGAAATTGGTGGAACAATGTTTGAAATTCACGCACATTTTTTTTATTTAGCAAACATTTTTTGAAATGCATGGTCATATTTTGAATCAGCAAACATTTTATAAATCAATAAACTATTTTGAAAGTCACGATTTGTTTTTGAATTTTTAGGATATTTTTCAATTCATTAACATTTTTTGAATTGGCGAACTTCTGTTCAATTTCATTAACACTTTTTAATACACCGACTTTTAAAAAAAAATCATGAACATTTTTTGATTTCCTGAACATTTATTTTCAAAATTGTGAACTTTTTTGAATATGCGAACATTTTTTTAAATCGCAATCATTTTCTGAATCCACAAACATTTATGAATTATTAAAAATTAATTTCAAATTTTCATTTTTTTAATTTTCGGAATTTTTTGAAGTCCTAAATTATTTAAGGTAGAAAAAAACAAAGACGGAAAACGGATTCGAAAAATAAAAAAGGCCGCCTGGACATGGGCCGGGCCCAACAGGCGCGCTGTGTCTTCTCTCAGCGCGCAGTATAAGGTTCCTGCTGCATGGGCCGGCCCAGGCGGGGATTCCCTATGTGAAACGTTTTTTATCACTTACAGGTGACATCGGTGGGTAATATTTTGCAACTTTGGGGGTAATTTTGATGACGTACGGGCAAAAGCAATAGGCCCTTTATTATTAGGTATAGATAGCAAATATGCCTGTGCGTTGCAACGGGAGAAAAACAATCATATTATGCAGATGTGGTAGAGATAAAAAAAAATGTCTGAATCAAATGCTAGGATGAGATAAGGATTTTCAAAATGTCATTTCACAAACTATGTCTAAGTGATGTCATGATGAGAAGGGACTTTTAAAAAGTCATTTCAAAAACTGAAAATGTGATGGTCTCATCACGACTTGATTTCCTAAGGCGCCAAAACAAAATATTTTTTGGCTAAGCAAACTATGTTGTTGGACCCCTGCCTGAGCTAGACCGATGCATGATGTGTCTCGCCTTGACCTAGCGTAGCGGTGTTTTTCATAACCAATAAAATTGTGATACCAGAATCTGTGTATGGAGGCAAAATAGGCATTTAGTCATTTTCAAATAGTTTACAAAAACTAACCCATAGGAAGCTGTGTCAATTTTTTTGGAGCTCAGCGCTGTACAGAACACGAAAACCTTTTTTTACCCAACGCGTGAGGGACTAAATAAAATCATAAAACGACCTCTAAGATCCCCTAATAAAACCTCTACCTAAGTGATGGTTCGTTTTGTTTGTTATTTATGAATCTGTTTTAATTTTTGTGAACATTTTCTAAAATTTCATGGATTTTCAAATTCCTGAATATGTTGTGAGTACACGATCATATTTTAAAAATCATGAACATTTTTTTATTTCACGATTTTATTTGAAATCGTGATTTTTTTTAATAATATGCGAACAGTTTTATGAAATCACGAACATTTTATGATTTCCCGAATGTTTTTCGAATTCACAAATATTTTATGATTTCTCAATATATTTTTCTAGTACTCACAACTTTTTGAAATTTGGATTTTTTGGAAATCCCGGGTTAATTTAAAGAAGAAAAAACAGAAACAAAAATGAGAAAGGAAAAAAGCAAAAAAAAAAAACAGGGGGCGTCACGACCGGCCCATTATCGCGCGTATGGGAAGGGGAGAAAAAGGGGGAAAAAACAGTGATGGTTCGTTTTGTTTGTTATTTATGAATCTGTTTTAATTTTTGTGAACATTTTCTAAAATTTCATGGATTTTCAAATTCCTGAATATGTTGTGAATACACGATCATATTTTAAAAATCATGAACATTTTTTTATTTCACGATTTTATTTGAAATCGTGATTTTTTTTAATAATATGCGAACAGTTTTATGAAATCACGAACATTTTATGATTTCCCGAATGTTTTTCGAATTCACAAATATTTTATGATTTCTCAATATATTTTTCTAGTACTCACAACTTTTTGAAATTTGGAAATCCCGGGTTAATTTAAAGAAGAAAAAACAGAAACAAAAATGAGAAAGGAAAAAAGCAAAAAAAAAAAAAACAGGGGGCGTCACTACCGGCCCATTATCGCGCGTATGGGAAGGGGAGAAAAAGGGGAAAAAAACAGTGATGGTTCGTTTTGTTTGTTATTTATGAATCTGTTTTAATTTTTGTGAACATTTTCTAAAATTTCATGGATTTTCAAATTCCTGAATATGTTGTGAATACACGATCATATTTTAAAAATCATGAACATTTTTTTATTTCACGATTTTATTTGAAATCGTGATTTTTTTTAATAATATGCGAACAGTTTTATGAAATCACGAACATTTTATGATTTCCCGAATGTTTTTCGAATTCACAAATATTTTATGATTTCTCAATATATTTTTCTAGTACTCACAACTTTTTGAAATTTGGATTTTTTGGAAATCCCGGGTTAATTTAAAGAAGAAAAAACAGAAACAAAAATGAGAAAGGAAAAAAGCAAAAAAAAAAAACAGGGGGCGTCACGACCGGCCCATTATCGCGCGTATGGGAAGGGGAGAAAAAGGGGTAGGAACCAGGGATCGAACCCTGGTCTCCCGTGTAGAAGGCGAACGCCTTAGCCATTGCGCTGGTGCAACGCTTGTGATATATGAGTGTATCATTGTATAAGAACCAAATCCGGCGGCGATTTTGAAAAAAAACGAATCGTTTTCTTTACTTACGGGTGGCATGGTGGGTAATTCTCGCCAACTTCAAGGATAATTTGGATGACGGGTATACGGGCAGAAGCACTCCATGCTTTATTATTAGGTAAAGATATAGATATAGATATAGATATCCGAAGAGGCTTGTTGATTGTCTACTGGCGGACATATATAAATCGATGGGATTCAGTGTAAAGCTGCGAGGTGGTACTATAAATTAATATAAGTGAACCCTGTCTTCTAACAAAACTGAAAGTTAGCTTTGCTGGTTGCATACTTTGGTATGTAAAGTAGAGGCAACAGGAGCAATATTTTTTTCCCATATTCCATATTCTAGGAGGCTCAATCACATGGTTCGCGGCCCAGTGGGCGATCGTTCTAGCCAACACCGACAATTATTTTTGCTTGGATGGGCTAAGGCCCAGTCAGACAGACAAATAATCTGGTGGGGCCCACGACGGACAAAAAAAGTGGACGGACCAAAAAAGCAAAGAAACGCACCGTCATTTATTATTAATAAAGTTATATTATATATATATAGTGTCTCAAAAAATATATTATATATATATAATTACATAGATATAGATATAGATATATAACCACTGCAAAGTAAAGTAGGCGTTTGCATGCACTGAACAAGTCTACCACTCCAAATGCAAATGAACCAATCACAACTTGTCGACACTGATCACTCATATAAACTGGATTAAGGTAGGCCACGCGTCGTTCTGGTCATCATCATGCTGATCAGACAAGCCGGACGACGACGTCATCGCCGCCTCTGTCCATGTCGTGGTGGGCACGGCGCACCCCACAGGCCTGTGCCGGCGCATGTGCCCGCCAAGCGCCTGTCCCGTGGCGAACACCTGGCCGCATGTGCCGCACCGGTGCTGCATTCCCTTGCCGGGGCGCGAGCTGAGCAGGAGGTCGAAGCCGCGGGCGCGCACCCGCGGCCGCTTGTGGCTGGTCCGGTGTCCGCCAAGCGCCTGGAACGTCGCGAACCGGCGCCCCCACGTCCGGCACTCGAACGCGCCGCGGTCGGCTGCTGGCAGGTGCACCCGCTTCTTGCCCTTGGCGATCACCTTGCTCGTCGCTGCCGGTGGCAATGTCAGCAGCAGCATCGACCTCACCGGCGACCTTGTGCTACTGGTGGCCACGTCCATTGTCGTTATACTGTCACGTACTTAGAGTTAGAGACGTATACTTAGCTAAGTGTCGAATGTTTTCATGTGAAGCCAATGCATGTTTATATAGGCGCATTGCATGGTGCCTTGCTCGCTCCATCTGTTACTAACCTTGCTTCAGCTGAGCTGAGTCAAGGTCAAGCAAAGTTTGTTCATCGACGCAATGATCAGCCACTGACACGCTGCCACGTGGCAAGGCTGAAATTTCCATGCTTTCCGGCGTGTCGACGTCTAGGCCATTGAGCAATTGTGACGACAGGCGGCTTACGTGCAAGCGCTTGCATCTGCCGTCTGTGCTGCACCGAGATTCACGCGTGAAGTTTCTGCGAAGCTGCAGCATGCTGCTTGATAGGGGCACACAGGAATAATTACGTCGTGGGAGAATGACGTGTTCGTCAGTTCGTATGGTGGTAGTTGGTTAAATATCAATGACAAAGACTTGCATTATTATCCAGACTTGCCATAGTCAATTGGCACGAGCATTGAGCTAGTTCGTGGTTAATATTTCTCTAAGACTACCCATAGTGGGAGTAACATAGGTGGTAACATCACACATACTAAGATAAGATGAGTCTACGACCTAATAAATAAAGTGTTGCATGACACCACACATATGTTACTTCCCACTATAGAGGTAGTAATATAGACTAGTAACATGCAGTAACATATGCATGTTACTCGTCTAAGTTACTCCCTACTATGGGTAGTCTAACACGTGTACGCGCGGTAGAGTGTTCTGTGCGTCATGGTCTTATCCCCTCGCTAAAGAAATATCTTTGTACATCTCGATCATATATTGATTGATTGATTTTGTAAACAAGTAGGTGGTGCATTTTTCAAGTGTGTCTAAAATTTGTTGAGGTTCCCACATTTGTGACAGGGTAGAAGGAAAACCCAAAACCAATCCTTGGTGCAATATGTGTGGTTGTAAATTGCTATTACCTAATCTTTTTGAAGCAACTTGTGTGGAATATAATACAATGGCTTTGCCACCCAAGTGGGTAGTCTCGGCCGGTTTAACATAAATAGGCTCATCGCATACATGTTACATAACCGGCCGAGACTACCCATACAATGGCTTTGCCACCCAAGTGGGTAGTCTCGGCCGGTTTAACATAAATAGGCTCATCGCATACATGTTACATACGGTTTTGTCCACCCAAGTGGTCGAATCCGCACAGAAATTAATTAGAGCAACTTGTCCAAAACCAAGCTGCAGCGGGATTTTTTTTTTCAGGACCAGGTTGGATATAGGTTTCCATCTCCGTTAAAAAATAGGACACCAATAGCTGGCGCACGTCAGCTGGGAAGGAACCCCCGAGCGAACGTGTTCGCTCAGGAAAGGGGAGGCGAGCGAACCAAGGTTCGCTGGATGAAAAGACCGAGCGCGAACGTTTTGGCCATTTGATGGGTCGAAAAATAAAACCCAAGCAGTCCAAACAACAACAAAAAATAGAAAAAACGTTTGCCATTATACATAGCATGAAATTGCCAACTGTTTATAAAAAGCACATGCTAATAAATCTTAAATTTGCCAGCTGTTTAAAATTTGCAGTATTTCAAGATTTCATATATATATGTATGAATAAAAATATAAAAACAAAGAGAAAATTGCCATAATAAACTACCAAACACCTAATGGAAATTGCCATGGTAGCCTACATGGCAAAAAAGCCATAGTAAATCTAAAAAAGAAGAAAACCAACAAAAAACAATACCGTGGTCCAAAATGCAGACAAAGAAGATCATACATGGAAAATTTGCATATTAATTAAAAAAAACGTACAACAAATTTGCCATGCTTTATATTTTTGTTTTAAAAAACATAAAAATCACACACAGAAAATTGCCATGTTATTAAAAAATAAAATGGCTATGCTCTTAATATTAAAATTGTCATGTTACTAAAAATGAAATTGCTATTGTCTTAATAATAAAATTGCCCTGCTCTTAAAAATAAAATTGCCATGATCTTAACAACAAAATTGCCATCCTCGTACTAATAAAATTGCCATGTGAGAAAGTAGAAAAACATTCCCAAAATTGCCATGAATAAGTGATAAAATTTCCCAATGCTTGCCATGGGAGCATTACAAAAAGACCTAAAATTGCCATGTTTGGAAGACAAAAATGTTATGAATTTGCCATGGGATCTGAAGATTTTTTTTTTAATTTGCCATGTGTACAAACATCTTCACATGAGAACATTACAAAAAACTTTAAATTTTACCATCTACATTTTTTTTGAAAATTTGCCATGTACCTAAAACAAAAATTTGCATATTTTTGCCCCCTAGAAAAAAAAGGGAGGAACTGGGATTCAATCCCAGGTCTCCCAGGTGGAGGCTTGAGACACCAACCAGTGCGGTGGGCAGGTGTGTTTGGATAGGATAGCGTTCGCGCCGCTTTTGTATTCTAGCGAACCAGTTTCAGAGCTGACGTGTCACCTCTCCCCTGCGCCAAAATCCGTGCATCGCATCAGACGGTCAGCAGGGCGTTCGCGCTGGGCCGCGAGATTTCTTACGTTCGCCACATATCATTTCCGAGAAAATATGTTTATGAACGTACGTTATAAGAGGGAATCGAAACCGATTGGCTTACGACCTAGTGGTAAAAGCGAGGGTCTTCGTTTCCACACTAAGTTCGTTCTGCTGAGTGTATAGCTAGTGAATATGCACGTGGAAATAATTCGAATGTTAAGGTTGGATTAATATAAACAGATCGCATGCAGATCTACGGAGTCCTGATGTCACGCCCAACCCACGCTCCTGCGACGCCACGCCCCTCCCCCGGCCGCGTTGACCACCGCCGCAGATCGCTCTCCGACGAGATACAAGCCACGACGACCTCGAGAGAGCGACCTCCGCCTCACCTGTCCCTATCCTCTTGCTCGGGTGCGGGACTGGGTGTGGTGATTGAGCCTCCGATCCCGAAGTCTGCGTCGACTACAGCCTGCGTGACTCCGATCCTGCAATCCACTGATGGATTCGAGCGGAGGGCACGGGTCTTCGGATCGGGAGATCATCGGACTTATGGCGGAAGTGGCTCGGTTGGAGAGGGAAGCGGAGCGCGTCGCGCATGCGGCGAGGGAAGCGAAGAGGAGCTTGGCGCTGCGGGCAATGTCCAGGACAAACTTGGAGGAACGCGAGAGGATATTTGCTCTTGGCCAGGACCTGACCGCAGATCTGATCATGTCGTGGGCGGCGGAGGAGGCGGTATCGTGCTCGCGCCGTCAACGCTCCCGGTGGCGGATATTCAGGCGAGATTGATGGGTGCGATTTCTGAGACCGTGGTTGATTCTGGTGATGCTGCAGCGATTTTGCTGATTGATTCCCCTCCAAGTCTGATCAGCTCGCCTCTAAGATTTCGGGCTCGCAACGGAGTTGGAGGATGCCGGAGATCGGTGTCGCCGCCGCCTATGGAGACAGGTTCTCCGGTCAGGAGGATTGCGGGGCTCAGAAATCCGTCTGCCAGGAGGGCCCTCCTTGTCAGTGGCTCTAGCAAGGGGCTGAGCGTGAGCGTGCCAGCTGGATACACCCGGCCCACGGTGGGATCGCGTGTCCTTCAAGTGGAGACGGCTTCTCAAAACCCGCATCCCTCTATTCGCGGCTCCACCTACCTGGGAGTTCCTGCCCTGGGCGAACCTAGGGTTCGTCGCCGCAATCCTCCCCCAAATTTGGTCTGGGTTAGGAAAGATCTGTTCGCTACAGGAGATTTCGCAGCTGAGGATTGTTTCCGTGTGAGCAACTCTGATCTGCTCCCTACCCCAAAACAATTCAGTTTCTCTCGAGATTTCTGGTCTAGGAAATCAGGCAAGATCCCTTTTGCTACGATAGTTAAAGGGATGGCTGGTGGAGGTAGAGATCAGGGTGGGCGTGGAGGGAGATATGGGGCGGGGCGAGGACGAAATGCTGGTAGGCCGCCGGCTCCTCCAACCACGGTGAACCAGCATGCGGTGGCCAGCCCTTCTCATGCTCCCCCCGTCGCGCAACCGCAACCGCAACCGCCGCCGATATCTATCTATGCCAAGCTTCCAATATTCCCGATTGCTACGGCTCCACCCATGATTCAGCCTGGAGGACAGATGTTTGCTGGCTACCCAGGTGGATGGAATGCGTACCCTAATCAGCAGGTTTCACAGTGGCCGCAACAGACACAGCAATTCCCCTACCAGTTCCTGCCTCACACTCAGGGTTACCCTCAGCCGTACCTTCAACAGGTGCAGCAGCAACAAGCTTTCAGCAGTGGAAGTCAGGGTGGTGGGGTTAGTGGGCAGAGCAGCCAGACTGGGACTGGCACTGGCAAGAGCAAGAAGAAAAAAACAAAAAATCAACAAGCTCCCAATGTGCAGTATCAGGCTGCCTCCCAAATTGAGGATGGTCCTTCCTTTGTTGTTGATCCCAAGTTCATTGGTGCCATCTGCTACAACTGTGGCCTCCCTGAACATTTTGTAGGGATGTGTGCCACTCCAAAAATCTGCTTCATTTGCAAAACTCTAGGGCATCATATGGATGCTTGCCCCTCTTGGTATAAACCATATCCATCTGCTCTATACTGGGGCAGTGCAAATTCTGGTCTGGGCTTCTTCCACATTGAAGCTGGGGAAAAGGAAGATTGTGAGTGGCTGAATTTTGGAAATGTTGGACTGGTTGTAGTGGAGAAAGGAGAAATCACAGACAAAGAGCTGGGCCATTGTTTCTCTGACATGTGGAAGACTAATTGGCCCTGGCAAATCAGACCATATGACAAAAATAAGTATATTGTCAGATTTCCTCCAAACAAAGAAGATCAATGACCTTGTGGAATACCCATCCATCAATCTAAAAAAAGAGGGAGTCACTATCTCTTTTGAAGATTGGAATGGGGAATATCCTGTCTTTGACAATCTCATAGAAACATGGATTGCCATAGATGGCCTACCTCCTAAATGGTGCTCCTGGTCAGTGATTGTTCAGATTGCAACTATGCTGGGGGTGCTGGTCAATGTTGATTGGCACACCATATTCAGAAGCTTTTATGAAATAGTTAGGATTCAGGTTGCTGTGAGAGACCCATCTAAGATTCCCAGTGACAGAGTGGTTGAGATCCAGCATGAACTATTCCTTCTAAAGTTCCTAGCTGAGAAAGAAACTGCTAGTGGTCAAAGTTCTGATAGCCCTCCTAGTCCTGATGACAGCAATAACAAAAACAACAACTCCCAGAAAAAGAAAGATGATTTTGATGTCAGTGATGATGATCTACTGGGTGAGGACATGGATACTGGAAATAGCAACTTCAACAATACTGCTAAACCCCCTGCTGCTTCTAAAAGTGCTAGAACAGTTAACAACAACCTCACCCCTGTTCAGGGAGACAAGCTGGAAAAGTTTGTTTTCTCTAAAATTCAAGGAGCCCCCATGTCTAAAAGTTATTTGGAGGTAGTGAGAAAAACTCCAGCTGAAAACATGGAGGGGTCTCTGCTGGAGAGACTGGAAGCTGCTTCTACCCAAATTGACCCTGCTCTTAAACAAAGCAAGATCAACAAATGGGGCCCTGTGGTTGCTACTAGGGTTAGTACCAGGAACAAGAAAGATAACAGGCCTGCTCTCCAGAAAGCTCAGGAACTAAAACAAATCAAAGATCTGGAGCTGCCTAAAGGGCCAAGGAAAGGCATTCAAAATTCCTTCGCTTGCTTAGATAATGATTTTCTTTTGAATACTGCTGATTGCTCTGGTATTAATCTAGGCTATTCTAGTAGTAACATTTCTGCAAACATTGCTGTTATTAAGCAAGTTGAGCTGGATAGACTTGATAATTTTAATCAAGAAAATCCCGACATGTTCCTTCCCCCTGATATTGATATCACTAGAGAGGAATTTAATAAAAACAACTCTAACCCATTAGATGATGTTGATGCTGAAGAGGAGACACATTTGAATGTGGCTCATGAATCAGATACATCTTGGGTTGAGGTTAAATATTATGGTTCTGGTAAAAGTAGAAGGAAAATTGATTTCACTGTCAAATGATTGGCTCCTTTTGGAATATTAGAGGCCTGAATGGGTCCATAAAATGCAACAAACTGCAAGAGCTCATTAGAGCCAATTGTCTTGACTTTGTTTGTATTTCTGAAACAAAGAAAAATGATTTTTCGAATCTACATCTAGAAACCTTTGACCCCAGGCAGAGCTTCCTTTGGAACTGGCTCCCTGCAAATAATACAGCAGGAGGGATACTGGTTGGGGTTAGAGAGGACATGTTTGATATAGTTAATTGTGATATTCATTCTTATAGTGTGCCTTGCTTACTAAAAAATAAGCAGGATGGTGCTGTGTGGAGACTTATCTCTGTCTATGGTACTGCTTATGACAATTTTAAAATAGATTTCATCAATGAACTACACAATCTGCTCTCTGGGTGGTCTGGTCCCACTCTAGTAGGTGGGGATTTCAACCTCATTAGAGTAGCTGATGAGAAGAACACTGGTGTGATAAACCAGCATTGGGCTGACCTTTTTAATGATTGGATTAATAAGTTTGGCCTTATTGAGCTTAAGAACAGTGGCAGGAAATATACTTGGGGGAACAACCAGGATGACCTGGTCATGGCCACTCTGGATAGGGTGTTTATGTCCACTGACTGGGCCTCTCTCTTTCCTGCTGTCCATCTTAAGCCTCTCCCTAGAATAGGTAGTGATCACACACCTCTGGTGGTGAACACTTGTGCTTTTACTGCTCCTAAAAGTAAATTCTTTAGATTTGAAAAATGGTGCCTAAATGTGGAGGGCTTTAGAGAGGTTGTGTACAAAGCTTGGAACACCAAGTGCAAGTACACTAAGGCCATTGACATTTGGCAGTTTAAGATCAGAACTTCCAGGAAAGCTATCAAGGGGTGGATGGCTAATTATGAAGCTGAGCAAAACAGGAAAAAGCAAGCCTTGGTTGCTGAATACAATAGTTTAGATATCCTTTCTGAAACTCAACCTCTATCTCCTAACTCTAAAAACAGAATTAAAGTTATTGTAGGTGAACTTGACGATATTTGGAAAAGAGAAGAAATCAAGTCAAGGCAGAGGTCTAGGGAGAGAGAGATTCTGGAAGGAGAGCTAAACACTGGATATTTTCAGGCTGTTGCAAACCAGAAGAGGAGGAAGAAGCAGATCATTATGCTGGAGAATGATGGAGGTACCGTTACTGACCCTGCTGGTATTATGCAAGTAGCTGTTGATTATTACAAAAAAGCTTTTTGGTTTCCAAGACAAAATTGATATCAACCTGAAAGATGACTTCTAGGATGATAGAGATTTAGTCACTAAAGCCCATAATAATGTTCTGAATACTCCCTTTACTGAACAAGAGGTGAAGGATGCTGTCTTTGGCTCTTATGCCGAAGGGGCACCTGGGCCAGATGACTTCTCTTTTCTATTTTACCAGCAATTTTGGGACCTCATTAGAGGTGACCTGCTTGCTTTGTTTAGAGACTGGGAAAAAGGGGACCTAGATTTATATAGGTTAAAAATTTTCCCTTCTTACTCTGGTGCCTAAAGAAGCAGAGGCTGTCAGAATGGAAAAATTCAGACCCCTGGCTATGATTAACTGTAGCTTTAAATCTTTTGCCAAATGTGTCACTAATAAATTTGGCCCTATTTGTAATGATTTAATTTCCATGAATCAAACTGCCTTTATCAAAGGGCGCTTTATTGCTGAGAGCATAGTTGCTGCTCATGAAATTGTTCACTCAGTCCACACTAGTGGTCAGTCTGGTTTTGTTTTTAAATTAGACTATGAAAAAGCCTATGATATGATCAATAGGGAATTCCTACTTGACATGATGTACAAAAGAGGCTTTAGCCCAGAGTGGATGAAGAAAATAGAATCTCTTCTCCACAAGGGCTCTGTTGGTGTCAGGATTAATGACAGTAACAATGAATATTTTTTATCTGGTAAAGGGGTGAGACAAGGTGACCCTGCGTCCCCTCTTCTTTTCAATCTAGTTGCAGATGTATTTACTAGAATCTTGGTTAAAGCCTCCAGAAATAATCTACTGGAAGGGCTTTTTCCTAATTCCAATCCTGCTGTTGTCATAAGCATGCAATATGCTGATGACACCTTACTTTTCTTAGGCAACAACTTATCTCATGCCAAAAACTTGAAGTGGCTTCTTTCCTGTTTTGAGCAACTATCTGGCATGAGGATCAACTTTCACAAATGTGATTTAGTCCCCATTAATGTTGATAGAGATGAGGCACAGTTGTTTGCTCAGGTCCTTGGCTGTAGGCTAGGTGGTTTCCCCATTAAATACCTAGGGGCGCCACTACATTACAGGAAACTTAGGAAAGAAGAGCTGCAACCTATCATTGATAAAATAATCAAGAGAGGTGCTGGTTGGAGGGGGAGGCTTCTATCTTATGGTAAAAGGCTGATATTGGTTCAATCCTGCCTGGCCAGCATCCCCTCATACCTGATGGGGATTATTAAGTTCCCCAAATGGGCCATTAAAATTATCAATTCTCAACTAGCTCACTGTTTTTGGGATGACTATGAAGGACACCATAAATATCATTTAGCCTCTTGGGGGAGTATAACTCTCGAGAGGCAATATGGTGGCCTAGGCATCTCTAACATTGTTGACATGAACTTATGTCTTCTTGCTTCTTGGGTTAAGAGGTATTATATGGATGAGGGTAAAATCTGGAGACAGATTATAGATACCAAATATAGAACCCAAACCCCTAATATCTTTGCTTGCCCTGATAATGGGGTTTCTACTTTTTGGAAGGGAGTTCTGTGGGCTGCTAAAGCTGCCAAATTTGGGTACTCCTGGAATATTGGTAATGGTAAGAGGACCAGATTTTGGGAGGACCAATGGGCAGGCTCTGCCACTCTAGCTACTCAATTCTGGGGGCTATATGATATAGCTAATGATCGTAATGCCACCATCAGTGAGGTTTGGGATGGTACCAACCTCAAGATAACTTTTAGACGCTGTTTCTCTCTAGAGATGTTAGCTGATTGGAATAAGTTGTTCGATGTAGTCAAACAGATCAGATTGAATGACCGTGAAGACACTATTCACTGGAATTATGAGCCCAAAGGTGTTTACACAGTCAAATCCTTTTATAATATTGTCAACTTCAGAGGTGTGCTTCCAACTAACATTCCTGTTATTTGGAAGTTTAAAATCCCTCCCAGAATTCAGATTTTTCTCTGGCTGCTTAGTAAGAATAAACTATTGACCCGAGATAACTTGCAGAAGAGACAACAGGTAGACGATACTTCCTGTCTATTTTGTAAGGAGTCTGAATCTGTGCATCATTTATTCTTTGGTTGTGTTGTTTCGATAGAAATTTGGAGAGCCCTATCTAGCATATCTACCTATACAACTGAGCTAGATTCGGTGGCTTTGTTAAATTGGTGGGCTAGCAACAATGATAAAACAGCTGATATAATGTTACACTCAGCTGCTTTATGGACTCTCTGGACTTATCGAAATGACATGTGCTTCAATCGTGTGCCCTGGATTGGGATGCAGGTGCTATGGAGGAGGACTGCGACCACTTTGGCTTCCTGGGAGTTGCTATGCTCAGACAGTGCCAAAGAAAAACTGGTATCGCTGAGGAAGAAACTAGAAGCATTGGCGCGAGCTCCACCCCAGCTATGTGGCCGGACCCTGGTTAGGCCGCTGCACTGGTTCGGTTTCACGCCACTCCAGGTCTGGAACTTCGATCTGAGGACGCTGGCGCCGCCCACCCTTCTGAGCAAAAAGGATTACTCTCGGCAAAAGCTGGTGATGGGCGCGGTGTTCCTAGCTGTAGCTTCCCAGGTCCAGTCGGTTTTGGGCTATATGTGTGCGTAGATACTTGATTTTAGCTTTTAAAATTCTGTTGGGGCCTGTTTTTCCCCTTTCTCTCTTATGCTGGGGCAGCGTGTGTTTGCTGTTTTCCCCCGCGAGCTTGAATTTGTTCTGACTGGTGGTACTCGTTTGGTTTCATTGGTATGCAATGGAGCCGGGGCTTGGATGCCCTTTTCCTCTAAAAAAAGATCGCATGCAACTCTACAGTACTAATTACAAATGAATAGAGACAAATACAAAGCCTCTGCTCTGGTAGCTGTTTTTTTTAGGGGTTGCTAGCTGCTTGTTTGTAAATAATCCAACTTATAAATATCACTACGTATTGGGCCTTGTAAATAATCCAACTTACACGCATGGCTCAATAACAGACTAGCCCAATAGGCGTCCAGATACGATTCCAAAGTTAACCCGGCTTTCCATGGTAAAAAAAAAAGGCCAGCGCTAGGCGCCGGCCGGCCGGCCCGAGCCGTTCGATGCGTTCTGTACCTGCCGTCAGATCTGAATCGATCTTCTCCTTTATCCTCACGTACACCTCCCGTACGAGGAAATCCCACGGAAAAACATGGCTGTCGCGCTCGCCCTTGGCCACCGCGGCCTCGCCCTCGGCCGCCTGCACTTGCCGGCCACCCCGCGCCACCCCCGTGCTCGCCCTCGGCCGCCCGCGCTCGCCGCCTTCCGTCGCCACTGAGGAAGACACCTCTTTGGTCGCAAAAGCCTGGCCGTCGTCACCGCAGCAATTTCTGTCGCCGGTCGTAGCAAACGCCGACGATGGTTGCAACAAAAATTGTCATCGCCTCAGTTGTAGCTCGTCGTGCATGCCGTCCCAGCATCCCGTCGTGCTGGTTGCAGCATTTTGTGTTGCCGGTTGTAGCAAAATCGACCTCGCCGGTTCCAGCAAAAATGACGTCGCCGGTTCCAGCAAACGGCCTCGCCCGTCGCAGCATGGCCGTTTGGTTGTAGCAATTTGTGTCGCCGGTCGTAGCAAAAGTCGATGCCGGTTGCAGCAAAATCGTCGTCGCCGCCATCGCGAGTCGCATCAAGGCCATTTTGGTTATAGCAATATGTATCGCCGGTCGTAGCAAAAAGTCGAGATGGTTGCAGCAAAAATCGTCGTCCCCGCTGTCGCGAGTCGCAGCGTGGCCATTTGGTTGTAGCAAATGTCGTCACCGGTCGTAGCAAAAACCGACGACGGTTGCAGCACTGGCTCGTCGGTTGTAGCCATTGACGTCAGTAGCAGCCCGCGTGCTCCCCGCTAGTAGCAACGAAGGATGGCGTGGTGGCCGGCCTTGTAACATGCTACTGCAGGAGGGGAGAGGTGGGATGCAACGCTCGCCTGAGGGAGCACGGTATGTGCGCAGCGACGAAGGTTGAAGAAAGACACTACCGGAATTAAAAATAATGCCGACGGCCCGCAACCATTGGCATAAACCCAAAAGCCGTCGGCATAGGGCTATGCCGACGGCTGCCGTAGAGCCGTCGGCTTCGATCTCCTCGGCATACAGTGGATGGCCGTCAGCATAGGAAGGCCGTCAGCATATATGCCTATGCCGGCAGCTTTTTCAGGTCGTCGGCATTGTTTCCCCGTCGGCAAAAAGAAACAGACGGCACGTCCGTCTGACGCCGTCCGACCACTTGTCGCTGCCTGGCACACTTGCTTTGAGCTATGCAGACAGCTTTGCCGTCGGCACAGGTGTGCCACGTGGCATGGCCTGGCAGCCCCTGGTGGTCGTCTATGCCGACGGCAAACTTGCTGACCAGAACCAAAAAAAAAAAGCTATTAAAAGGCTAGAAATTTACGGATACAATTACAGAGACATGGTTCGACAGGTTACGAAAAATTAAACCCCAGCAAACAAACATGTGTAGGAGAAGTGAACTGACAACAAGTGAGCTGTGCAAACTCAACCAGAACAGCAAAGACGGCTGCCAAAACTGAATCAGTTAGTCTTCCAGCTCACACTGGATACAACTATTAGTGCTAGTAATGAAAATTAAATGGTACAGCCATCCACTCTGAAAATCACAGTGCACAGACAAAACGTCACAATCCACACTGGAAGAAAAAAAAAGGTTTGTTGGGTGGGAGCGACCTTGTGCTAGGTGGATGACGTCGCCGTCGAGATCCAAGTCGAACTTTCAAGATTTTTGCTTCTCCAGATGCAGAGCGTCTTCATCAACCTGCATAACAGCACCACCAGGAGCAACACGATGAGCGCCCATCCAGCCGGCCGCCACAATAAGCTAGCAAGACATTAACACCATAATATGAAGCAAACAGAGCAATCCCAAGGTAAAAATAAATTGTACTGATTCCATTGAAACAATACTGTGGCATAAGTAACAGGTGCCACAAAACAGAGCTAGCTGCTGAGTGTAGAGCAATATTAGTATAATTTCAAATGCAGAGGACAGTTACTAAGCCATTAACACTAGAAAAGCATCTCAGGGGACAACAAAACTGTAAATTCCATTGCATCAATATCAATAGGATGGCGTAATGCTCAGGTGCCGCAAAACAAAACAAAGCTGCTGAGTGAGTCTAGCACAGCAAAACAGCGGTTTGGCCATCAGTCATAGCTCTCAGGTTTAAACTGAAAAGAAACAACTAGTTATGCGACGCTGTTCAATAGTAACTTGGAGATGCATAAAGAACTAGGTCCGACTCACCCTGGATGCATGCATGCATCAGCATCCATACTTGCAGTGCAGGCAGTAAACAAAAAATTACTATATTTCCCAAAATATATAATAGCTTTGTAAAAAAGAGGATCGTATCAGCCAGACACTTCTCCCAGGATCAATGTATGCATGCGATTCATCCAGGCCCAGCATGATGCTTAATCCTACTCATGTTGCCAGCACATATACATACACACATACCGAGAACGAATTCACAGGCACATAAATGAATATCCCCTGGATAGCATGGTAACTAACTACTCACGGGCAATTTGATAGCACTAGTACTAGTGAAAACAATCCAACGACGCGACGTCCCAACAGCCGCAGCAACACGCAAACATCAACCGGCTGTGGTGGTGATTTTTATCAAACCGAATGAATACTGGTGAATAGCAAAGTCTATCCATACTTGACACACGAGCAAATCAATGTCAAGTTCATCTCAGATGTGTGGTTCATGACAGCGGTAGCAGTTAACAAGATTACTGAATTTTAATTTGTGGCAGCAAGCAAACAAGTAATGGAATGCCTATCTCATTCAACACTGGTGTAACAGCAGTAGCAAATTCAGTCAAGCATGTGAGTACGTAAAAGATGTAGATCAGCAGGGAATCAAACTAGTCGAAAGGAAATCTGTAACCAAATTTACAGTAACAATCATCTAGTATTAGGGTGAAGTTATTTTTTCCTACACGGAGGTACAAGTGCAATTCAAATCTTGTAAATATGCACATACTAATCTAGGGAGGATTACAACAGATTGGGTGCTGCAACAGTAGAGGAATATGCACGCACAGAATTAATCAATGGTTCTGTTTTGATCCAAACTAGATGAATTCAAGGCTAATCTATTATGTGACAGTAGAGGAGTGAGTGCAGAGGGAGTGCTATTGTACAGTTAGTAAAATACACGTGATGTACATGGCAGCAAACGGGGGAACAGAGCAAACGGGGGAACAGAGGAGTGGAGAGGGGCTCACCATGGGGGTGCTTTAGCCGCTGCAGTGCACCGCCGTCATGCCGTGGAGGGAGCCGCCGGAGGGAGCCACCGCCTCGCCGAAGTATACCTGCCGCACGCGTCTGCCCCGCAGCCACCGGGTGTAGGAGCACCATCCACGAGGCGGAGCCGCCCGAGGGACTTGCGGTGGGCGTCAGAGAGGGCGGAGCAGAGTCGCTGGCGCCGCGCCGGAGTTGGAGGGGACGCCACCCTCGAAACCCTAGCCATGGGAAGGGGTCGTGGCTGAGCTCTTGGGGCTGCGAGAGGCGGATCTGGCCGGAGGGAAGGGAAGAGCGGAGGCAGGGGAGCTCGGATCTGTGCTGTGCACCGGCTAGGCCCGCCGGAACACGCCGGAATCAAGCAGCGTAGGCAGCGGCGGTGGGGGGTTTCGGGGGGGGGGGGGGGGGGGGGGCAAAGGAAGCGGGCGGCGCGCAGCCTGGGGAGGGCGTCGTGCGGCGAGAGGCCGCCGGGGGCAGGAAACGGGGAACCTGGCCTGGGAAAGACGAAGGCGTCGGGTGGTGTCCGTCGAGGTCAAGGTCGTCGGATGGCGCAGCCTGGGCAAGGTGGGTGCGGCGGACCCGGCGAGGGCTCCTCGGCTGCTTCCGTCGATGACGTTGGCAGGTGAGGCCAGCAGACGACGTCCTGCCGCGAATCCTGGGAAGGCCAGGACACTGCCGCGGCGCATGCAGGTCCAGCCGCCGCACCGTCGACCCGGGAGGAAGCGGGCTTGGCCGGAGAGCCTAATCCTTGGCGGCGGAGAGTTCATCTGCTCGCTCCTCCCTTCCTCTATCTCTCCGCTCTCCAGTCAGTGCGTGTGCGGCGAGCAGCGAGCAGCGAGCTGATTCGTTCTCTTTTTTTTTTTCTTCACAGTAACGAGCTGGGAGAAAGGGTGCTTTAACGATCATGTTTCTTATGGGCGTTGGATTTGCCAGGGACGGCTGATGT
This sequence comes from Elymus sibiricus, assembly GCA_039707655.1. Classification (NCBI taxonomy): domain Eukaryota; kingdom Viridiplantae; phylum Streptophyta; class Magnoliopsida; order Poales; family Poaceae; genus Elymus; species Elymus sibiricus. The sequence goes on along the minus strand of CM077674.1, from coordinate 9,130,632 downwards.
TGTTGCTACTGTACGTGTGCAGTAAAACTAGAACTGCAGAGGAGCCGAACCCGGGAGAGACGAGAGAGAGAGAGAGAGATGGTGTGGGGTGGGGGTGGGGGGGGGGGGGGGGGGGGGCGTGCGGTGGGTTTCTGTCTCGTTACAGGTATTCAGTGAAAATCTAAAAATTCCTACTTGGACCCTCAGATCTGTAATGAACGCCACCGATTAAAGGTGGAATACTTAACCATCCATTTAAGCATAATTAGCAGATAACCCCCTCTTCTCTCAGTGATTAGACAAAATCAGCTGGGAAATTCCGAACTGCGATCTAAGTCTCCCACGTCCCATTGGCTGCTGCCGCGGGAAAGCCATGGCCGCTCCGAGACTTCCTGCAGCCACGAGTCCTGAGATGAGGCGGCTAGACGGCAGAGAGGCGGTGAAAATAATACATATGGAGCAGCCTGAGCATTCTCATGACCGGCTGCACAATGCTCATAGTAGACAAACCCATGCATGTACCGAAAATTAGTGACAACCAATTTGCTACTCGTCATTCTAGGCTATGATGGTAGTACAGTATGATCGTTACAGGTCTAGGTTAATGCTTCATCTACTGGCTTACCTGTACATGACTACGAAGATGCAGAGACCGGTCAAGGGACACAACTGCAGAGGGCAGCGGCGACAAGTGCTCCGAAGGGTGAGTCGCGGCTGCCGGAGGGTGAGCCACGTTCAATGAAGGGTGACCCGTAGACGGCGAACACCCCATTGCTATCGTTGGGAGGGGCGTCATGGCAAGAGACACAGCCGGCGGAGGGAGAGTCGCGGTCGACTGAGGGCCACTCCCTAACGACGAAAGGACCATCCCGACGGGCGAAGAGCCGGTCGCGGCCGGCTGAGGGCAGGCGCTAGGCGCTGGGCAAAGGTGCATCGCGGCGGCGCTCAAGACGATCGAAGCAATCAGATCTCAGGACGAGGAGTCAAGCCTTACTCACCTGGTCAATACACAGAGGGGGTTATGTGTTAAATTGTGTTTAAGTGAATTGTTAGCAGTCCCACGTTTGATCCAGGACCTCCGCCATCAATCCAACAGTCCATGATAGTAATTTTCAGATTTTCACTGAAAAGCCATTTTCACCCGATACTTCACCTTCTTTTTTCCCTCCTTTTCTTTAGATGGATGGATGGATGTGGGATGGAGAGATAGATGGATGGATTTGAGCCATGTCATCAATCCATGGCACAATTGGTTTCACCAATGAGAATTAAACTCTTGCAATTGTGTTTTTCCTTCTGTTTTTTCTATGTTTTCACCCTCTTATTCCGGGTCGGCGATTGGGAGTTGTCGTTGAGTGGACGCGCATGGCCGGCGGACCATGGCTTTGGCGTCTCGGACCTACGCGCTGTTGACACACGAACACGTCACGTGTACCCTCGACGCCGGGGGTGATGCACCGCAGCTCACGTCGAAGGAGGACTGCCGGAAGCGCGATACGCAAGACAATCCGGCGGGCGCTTTTAAGAACCCGAAACCCCACACGTCCGGGAGGGACCCCGTCAGGGAGTGCGGCGGCTATGAGCTGCTCTAGGTCGATTCGCTCGCCCTAGAGCCTCGGGATTCGCAGCTCTCCAAAACGAAGAACGACGAAGCAATAACGAGGGAGAGATAAAACTAGGGTAAAAGATGTAGATGTGTTTGTTCGATTGTGTGTTGTTTCAATCGGCCATCACCTCTCCTATTTAAGAGGGGGTTGGACTTCCCGTACAAGACACGGACCCAAATTTCCGTCCAAAGGGTCAAAAATACTAGCCAAACTCGGACTCTTCAAAATCTGTCCGAATCTGCATGAACGGCAAGCGGTAGTACCGCTTCTTGGCACGGTAGTACCGCCCAAGCGGTACTTCTGGGTATTAGTACCGCGCCACTTCCGCGCGGGTGTCCAGATGTGTTTTTTAAGCGGAGTAGGGCGGTAGTAGAAGCGCGGTAGTATCGCTCGAGCGGTACTACCGCTTATGGGAGCGGTACTACCGCCCTCTGCTATAGCAGCATCTTATAACGGCTGTAACTTTTGCATACGATCTCGGATTGAGACGATTTTTATATCAAAATCGACCGATTCGACGAGACGAAGACAATCCATGTAGATCATTTTCTCATATGAGGTCGTCTTGGGGTCTTAATCAGCCGAATAGTGTTCTGGATACAAAATCTTAGTACTTCGAACACAACTTCGGCCTTAGAGATGAGATCGGATGGCTATGGCCCAAATATCAAAGTTTCCCCTTTCGACTACGGAACTTTATCACTTTGAGCAATTTTCCATTTGAGGCCTTCTTAATTATGTTTTTGACCATGCCAAAATCTGGTGTCAACACATGCCCCCCTGTTTTTTGGCAAAGCTTGTGTGCCGAAAAATAACTTGCACAATGCTTTTTCTTAGGACGATGTCAACACTCCATCGGCCATTTATGTTCTTAGGGCGATAATCATATATCGGGCATGTTTGCTCTTAGGGCGATAATCATATATCGGCCATGTTTGTTCTTAGGGCGATAATCATATATCGGCCATTGTCTATTTAGGCTTCTTGCCACACACTCGGGTGGTACTTCTTCAAATATTTGCCATTAAGAGCTCGAGGCAGCAATGTTCCTTGTATGGATTCCACCAAATATGAATTTCCGGGAACTATTCTTGCAATCCTGAAAGGACCTTCCCAACTTGGAGACCACTTCCCGAATTTTTTGTCTTTCGAACCAATTGGTAGAATCACCTTCCACACGAGGTCGCCAACCTGAAAATTCTTCAACTTGACCTTCTTATTGTAAGCTCTTGCCACCCTCAACTTATCCTTTTCTATGGCCTTCAAAGCAGCCAAACGTTTATCGGCGACTTCATCAATATTATCCATCATCAAGTTATAAAAGTCCACCGCCGATAAATCATTTTGTTTGGCTATTCTCAAAGCATTTAAATTAACTTCCACCGGTAAAACGGCCTCTTGACCATATACGAGCTCATATGGAGTTACCTTTGTTGCACCATGCCTTGAGATTCTATGCGCCCACAAAGCCTTGGACAATAGCTCATGCCATCTCCTTAGATTATCTTCAATCTTCTTCTTGATGAGCTTGATCAAAATTTTATTGCTAGACTCAGCTTGTCCATTGGCTTGAGCATAATACGGGGAGGAATTGAACAACTTTATCTTATATGATTCGGCAAATTCTCTAACTTGATGTGACATGAAAGATGAACCTTGATCCGTAGTTAATGTTTGCGGAATACCGAATCTATGAATAATGTGCTCACTTATGAATTGAATTACCTCCGTATGTGTCATATTCTTGAGAGGTACTGCTTCAGACCATTTAGTAAAATAATCAGTTGCCACCAACACGAACCGATGCCCCTTTGAAGAGGAAGGATGAATTTCTCCAATAAAGTCTAATCCCCAACCTCTAAAAGCCACGGCTTGATAATAGGATGTAACATAGCAGCGGGAGCCAACTGAATATCACCAAACTTTTGACAAGCTTCACATCCTTTATAATACCTGAAGCAATCGTTGATCATCGTCGGCCAATAAAATCCAGCACGTCGTAATAACCACTTCATCTTGGGGGCCGACTGATGAGTGCCGCAAATTCCTTCATGAACCTCTCCCATAGCAATTCTCGCTTGGTCTTCATCCAAACACTTCAAGATAACATCTTCAACCGTTCGGCGATAAAGACCATCGTCTCTCATTGTATATTTGAAAGCCATGCGCCGAACAGCCCTGTCCACCCTTCCACTCTGATTGCACAAGTAATCAATAATGGGCTTCCTCCAGTCATGATTTTCATCAGCACTAGATTTATTGTTAGTGACCGAATCAGTGGGCTCTGGTTCGGTCTCTCTTATGTTAGCAAGACAAGACATCGGCTTTAGAGAGATATGAAACATGCCATGATCGACATGATTGCCGGATGCTTGTTGTGCCAACTCGTTTGCTCTCCAATTATCATGTCTAGATATATGAGCAATGCTAAAATGATCCAAAGTAGAAATTATATCTAGACATTTATCAAGATAAACATTAAGTGATTCGTCTAAACATTGAAAAACTTTGGATACTTGTTGTACTACTAATAACGAATCACCAAAAGCCTCAATATGTGTAGCACCTATAGCAAGCAACATCTCTAAGCCGAATAACAATGCTTCATATTCGGCTTGATTATTTGTGCAAAAATATTCTAAGCGGCATGAGGCTTCAAAAACAGCACCATGAGGAGATATATAAGCAATACCAACACCTTGGCCGTTGCTACAAACTGAACCATCAAAATATAATCTCCATGGTACTAACGAGACAAGGTTTATATCAATATCTTGCTTGTCATTAATCCGATGCTCAACGATAAAATTAGCAACAATTTGGCCTTTCATGGATTTTAGAGACTCATAAGCTAAATCATACTCAATTAAAGCATAAGCCCATTTACCAATTCTACCACTAAGAATTGGTCTATGCAACATGTATTTAATGACATCGGTTTGACAAGCTACTATGCAAGCACTTGGTACTAGATAATGTCTCAATTTTGTGCAAGCATAGTATAAGCATAGGCATAATTTTTCAATAAATGTATACCTTGTCTCGGCATCCAATAGGCGTCGGCTCAAATAAGTGATAGCATGCTCTTTTCCTTCGGTTTCTTGAGTCAAAACAACTCCAATAACGCCTTCCTCGGCTGCAATGTAAAGTCTAAAGGGCTCTCTATGCTTGGGCGCCTTCATCACCGGAGGAGTGCACAAATAATTTTTAATCATATCAAATGCTTCTTGCTGTTTTGCCCCCCAAGTAAAATCAACATCATTCTTCAACCGAAGGATATGAGTAAATGCATCAACCTTTCCTGACAAATTAGCTATGAACCTCCTCAAATAATTGACCTTGCCAAGGAATTTTTGCATATCTCTCTTGCATGTTGGAGCCTCCACTTTTTGTATAGCTTCTATCTTTTTGGGATCAATCTCTATGCCATCTTCATGAATAATGAAACCCAAAAACTTACCAGCCGACACGCCAAACACACACTTCAAAGGATTCATCTTCAGCCCATATTTCTTCATCCTCTCAAAAGCTAAACGCAAATCGGCTAAGTGAGATTCAAAAGCATCCGATTTGACAACAATATCATCAATATAGACTTCAAGTATAACACCGAGTAAATCATGAAATATCAAATTCATAGCCCTTTGATATGTGGCGCCGGCATTCTTCAATCCAAAGGTCATCACTGTCCACTCAAATAATCCAAGGAAACCGGGGTACCGAAAAGCCGTTTTGGACATGTCCTCTTCGGCCATGAAAATTTGGTTGTACCCCGCATTGCCATCAAGAAAGCTAATAACCTTATGTCCAGAAGAATCATTAATAAGCATGTCGGCTATAGGCATAGGATACTCATCTTTGGGCGTAGCTCTATTCAAATCTCTGAAATCAATGCACACCCTCAACTTGCCGGAGCCTTTCTTTTCCACTGGCACAATATTAGAAATCCACTCGGCATACCTGCAAGGTCTAATAAAATTAGCTTTAAGCAAACGACCGATCTCTTCCTTGATCCGGTCATATATTTTTGGATTGAACTTCCTAGCCGATTGTTTATACGGTCTAAAACCGGCTTTTATAGGTAACCGATGCTCCACTAGCTCTCGGCTTAAACCTGGCATCTCATGATATTCCCTTGCAAAGCAACAAATATATTCTTTCAATAGCTCGATTAACTTGACTTTACAATCGGCTTTCAAATTTTTGTTTACATATGTCGGCCTAGGAATTGAGCCATCTCCAATATCTACTTCTTCTAATGGATCGGCCGATGTAAAACCTTGTCCAAGTTTATCCATATCACCTAACTCCTCTATAGACTCATACATATCGTTCCCATTGGACCGATATTCTGCAAGCCGCTTTTGTAACCACTCAGAGTTAGGATCCATTTAAATATGTCATACCTTGGAGCTGATTTCCACCAACCGGCTTTAAAGAAACGGGTACAAAACCACTCTTGGTGGCGCTAAGAAAGTCAAACTCTGATAAGTCTCGTCCCGTCAAGCAAGCAGCATTGGGGTGTTGCCAATCCACCGGTGTATCGGCTAAAGCAACGCAAGCCGAATTATCCGCATGAACGATCTCCACTTCATCATCAACCCATTGAATTTAAAACTGGTGCATAGTGGATGGCACACATTGGTTTGCATGAACCCAATCACGGCCTAGAATGACGTTGTAGTTACCTTGCACCTCGGCGACAAAGAATGCAGTAGCCAAAGTTTTGCTTCCAACCGTAAGCTCCACGTAAATCACACCTTTAGCTTCGGTTTTCTCTTTGCCTTCAAATCCATTGAGCACCATATTGGTCTTCATCAATCCTTCGTCAGGCAAACCCAATTTCTTGAAGACTGAATAGGGCATGAGATTCACCACAGCACCACCATCAACAAGCATTCGAGTAATTGGTGATCCATTGATATGGCCCCTGAGGTACAACGGTTTCAAGTGTGTCACTGGTTCTTTTGGCTTCTCAAATATTGCATTCTTAGGGCCAAAATCCAGCTGAGCCACCTCCCCTTCTTCATCTATAGCATGAAACTCAACGGGTAAGTAAAACACCATGTTGATATCCATACCTTCATGCACCGGTGTAGGCTCACAATCCACCATATCTTCCTTCTCCTCGGGCGTGTCTATTGGTTCTAAAATTTGTTCGAGCGAAGCGGAATCAATAGGCGCCGCAGATGATGTAATAACAGTGGCATCGTCCTCCTTTGGTGGTACAGGCACTGATGTGACAGATGTAGAGACTACCGCACTTTGTATTTGCTTAGGCACCCATACTTGTTTTGTAGGTACCATGGGCCGAATGTCATTGAACCAGTTATCCCTTTGCTTTTCGGCCTCCTGTTCAGCCATCTCATGACTTCTCATCCTTTGTAGTTTTCTCTTTTGTGTTTTTGTCAGCCCTGGAGGACACCACTTAGGTTGCATATATTTTGGATCTTTGGGCTTGGCTTTGCTCGTGCTAGCTTCATGATCATTAGCTGAGTGCTTTGGCGCGATAACAAGTATCGGCTCAGTAGGATTGTTACGCACAGTCGGCTGTTGTATGGCGAATGTTTCAGTGCCCAAGATGAGTGAGCCGGCATCAACTTTTTGTTTGCCCTTTCCAGACTCAACCGCTGCACTTGGTGATTTGGCACGCCACACCTGCTTGTTGATACCTTCTTGATTATTCTGCATCGGCCGATTGACTCCATTGTTCAAACTGCCTCGTGTGGGATAAGAACGCCTCTCACGCATAGGTCTCCTTGGTTCTACCCATCCTGGATGAAAAGCATAAGGGGCCATTGGGGGCTGCCCCCATCCTCTATTGAATCCTCCCATGTAGTATGGTGCATAGGGAGGTGGCGCCATCCACGGTCCTGGCGCCCATGACCCATCACTACACCACAGCACTACATTCTTAACAGACAAGTTGGTCGGGATAACAGCTTCCACCAACAGACAGTCTGTTGGGAAAAAGTATTGCCGACCGATAAGGTCTGTTGGGGAAAAACCAGACGGGAAAGCCCATTGCCGACCGACAAAGTTTTGCCGACCGACAGACCGACGATAGGAGGAAGAATTGCCGACCGATAGTCCATCGGCTATGGCATGGACCTTTCCCGACCGACGGTCTGTTGGTGTTGTTTTGCCGACCGACGGCCTGTTGGCCCTGTAAGTAACCTTTCCCGACCGATGTGTCGATGGTATTTTTGTTTGGCCGACCGACTGTCTGTTGTCCATGTATGAACCTTCCCCAACTGATGGCCTGATGGTGACTTCTTTGCCGACCGACTTGCCGTCAGCCCTATCATAAACATTTCCCAACCAACAGTCTGATGATGTTTTGTTTTGCCAACCAACAATTCAGCAGCATTTTACTAGGCTGATGTATATTTGGCCTTACTTACACAATATCAACCACGTTAGATATCTAACTCACCATACAGTATGCATGTACTCCGAAATATTAAAGCAGCTGCAAACATATCAGTTTTTTTTGCTCCGTTACACTTGTAAACATATATGTTTGTTTGCTACAAAATACCCAGCTAATTAACGAGATCCATAGGTTCACAAAACGAGAGCTAAAATGTGCATTGTTTCTACTCCATTGTTCCCAGTATGGCTAAATGATCCACCATTACAAAACGATAGCTAAGAGATCCACCATATAGATTTACAAAACGATAGCTAGATCCACCATACAAGCTCAAACTACCAGCTTCATGGTGCCTTCCTTGTCCTCTTGTCTTTCCTACAATGTTAACAACAGAGATGACATAGTTAGGGTCGTAGCGGATTTATAAAAATGCTCAGTATTTTAAGATTTTTATGTATTTTTTTTACTATTAGTAAGAAAAATGGCATCTAAATTGTGGAATATTGTTCCTATAGGCTCTGTGTCACTAAGTGACATGCACACAAGATCTCTTAATGATCAAAAGTTGGTTGCTACAGTACAGTCTAAACATTGAAAATGCATCCAGCCATACGCACTTACACTAATATTTTGAATTAAATAACCCACCTGGCCGTGAGCACCATGTCAATCTAATCAAATTGGAGAGAAGCGAGCAAGTGTAGCAGCAGTTTTGTTTTATTGAACGGAGGTTGTCCACTTTCCAGTGTGTAGAGGATTAGCAGCAGTTTGGTTGATTAACATGCAGCATAATAAATCAGAGGCCACGAACTAAAGCTGGGACAGTACTGAGTAATGACACATACATGTCCTGGCGACTAAAGTTTGGACGAAACACATGCTGGTGCTGGCGCTGGCGCCTGGTGATATGACAACATATATTTTATGGAGCCAAAGCACTATGCCTGCAACCCAAACACGCTATATCGCCCACAATATCGGTCACACACCGTAATAGCGGACGAATCATGACAAAGTTGCCATATCAGAACGCAAGCAAAAAAGATAGCGCTAGGGGTGGGTCAAGGACAGTACCTTAGCGGCGGGTCGAGGAAGATGCCCCTGGCTTGTAGGGCTTCATCTGGCAAAGTAATCATGAGTCAATATCACACGCCAAACAATTCGAGGCAAGTGGACAGAACATATATTGTTGGTGATTACCTTGCTAGATGGCCATGCAATGGACTTTGTGACAACATCAGCGATACATTGTAAACCGTCACATTCAAAAGGCACCGTAGCATCCCTTCTGATCGCAACATTGACAACAACCTCATAAGTCCCTGGTCCAAGGGGCTCTTCGCCCACAATAGTGTCTGGATCAACTGAGATAATTGTTGCCTTAGCAACAGGAGTTTCAGGACCAGTCCATGCATATAGAAGCACATCCATACACTTCTGAAACAATGATAAATTTTAGAAACATGAAAATAAAATAGAATTTAAACATATAGGTAAGCATGAGAAGATTACCAGGCTTTCATCTTCATGGGCTGATGAGCTTCTTGCAGGGGGCTTTGCAACAACTCTTCTATGAACAAAGGGCTCTTCATCATCCCCTTGATCATCTTCTTCGCCATCATTATCTTCCTCAACTTCAAGTCTTGAGTTCTATTCAGACAACAATATGGAAAACAGAGTTATTGCATGCAAGAAGGATTATTGATGCAATGAAAAGATGTGGAAATAGTTCTTTACTTGTCGAGAATTGGAACCGTTATGCGAGCTAGGAGTTTCCATATTATGCCCTCCTTGTGAAGCCAACATCAATTCCATTCGGTCCATTCGTTCATGCATTTCTCGCACATGCTCCTCCAGCATGCTAACACGATTTTCAGCTACTCGACACCCTTCCATTGCAACTAGAACTCTTGTGCTCATTTTACCCCGTGTACCCGGTGTGCCCAAATCTTGAGGCGTTGGCCCTAGACCTAACACACGGACACGACCCCTTGGCTCCTTAATTCCACATACACGTGCAAACAGATCACCTTCTTTAATGCTTTTTTCCTTCCATTCAGGGTGTGTTTCAGCTTTCTCTATGAGGTCTTTCTGCAAAATAACATTCACTTGCTATGTTAATTCTACTTGTACAATTTCTGAGTAATTCTACTTGTACAATTTCTGAGCATGGCAAAAGAGACTTACAATTGTTGCTGCTGCCTGAGGCACATAACTACCTTTCCTATCCCCTTTCTTGCATGTATGTGTTTCGATATAAACTTGATCTCTTCGAGGCTCATGCCCAAGTTTGACAGCCTGCAATCATTTATTTATGCATTAGCAATAGAGACTCTTGCTGCCATTTTTAATGGGGGTAATTATTTTTACCATTTCATCGGCAACACGGGCATGACTCTTGCTGCCAGATGTATGAGGCACTGCATTGGCACGATTCCTCTTCGCGATAGCACTGCGAGACTACAAGAAGAAAGGAAAGCAGATTTATGATGAGTAGCCATGTTGACAGAGTGCTGCATGTATACTATGATTTTGATTCAGCGGGATGGGTTACTTCAAATACCGAAGATCTCCAGTAAGTAATAAGGGTCTTCCAGTCAGCTTCACTAATTCTGCTATCACGTCTTTTCATAAGTTGTGCATCAGTGAGTGCAGCATCAAACTTGTGTCTCTTCAAATCTGACTTCCAATCCTTCCATTTTATGTGTGAAGTGTTGATAACAAAGCTCAAAGCGGATGAATCCAGATCATAAAATGCCTATTAAAAAGAGATAAACCAGGAAACTCAGTTAGACAAGAATTGAAAGAGTGTACGTTAATCAAACTATGCCCATTTATACCTTCAAGGTCTCCCACACCAACAACTTCTTTTCTACATCAACATCTCGCCAATCTAACTCTGCAGGTGGTATATGCTTCCTCACCAAAGTACCAATGAAATTGGTAAATTCAGTTGCATCTGGCCCAACAGGCTGGCCATTCCCATTAAGTGGAATATGGATTTTGGGTTGATTGAGCCTAGCATATATGTTAGCCTTTCGAGTAATTTTTCGTCCACCTTTCTTTTGACTACCTTCATCATCAAGCTCACGAGTAATCTCTTCATGCAAGAAAATTAACATAGTCATACAACAATTCTAGCAAGTGACATTAGGATACAATATGAGCAACTATACTACAATACCTTTGGAAGGCTGATGCTCAGGATCTACATGATCTTGATCTTTTGATACCCTAGACCTCAAAACACGCCCTTCATTCGCGCTTACAGGTGCACCGGAGGATGCCTGCATAGATATATAGTTAGTGTTGAAAGCTACATTTGCTTTCTTCAGGTAGAAAATGAATCTGATGGAAATTCACCTTTCTTTTCTTTTTGGAGGATTGGTTTGCCTCCATATTTGCCTGCATAGAAGCTTTTGTTGCTCGTACCTCTGCTAGCCGTTTATCATTTTCTTCAATGGTCTTACATCTCTGTAGCTCATACTCTACCGCTTTAAGTTGATCCACCGTGACCCCGCCATCTTTAGCTTTTCCGTTTGCGCTTGCCATTTTTCCTCCTGCAAAAGACACATTATATGAGTACATGTACATCACTGGAAATACAAAGCATTACAGGATCGTACACAACACTTACTTTTTTTCAATATCACTAGCTTTAAGAACTAGTCCATCTATATCTGTCCTAGCAGAACCAATGCCTCCATCCGCAACACTCACACGTATGGCAGTACATGGATCAGGCAACGTCACACGTAAAACATTACCATTGTCATCTCCAGATTCTTCTATGTCATACAATGATGGCACAACAACACTAGACCACTCAGCATCAATGGGATCTTCAACATAGTAAACTTGAGTTGCTTGTGTGGCTAATATGAAGGGCTCATCTGATATTTTCTCACCGGTATTAAATACATGCTTGAAATTCACAGAAGTGATCCCAAACTGATCGGTTTTTACCCATTCATCTTCTACACGATTATCAACCCAGTCACATTTGAACAACACTACTTTCCCTTCATGCTGATAGTTTAACTCAAGAATTTCCTTTATAATGCCATAATATGTCTTGTTTCTTACACTAATATTGCCACCTTTTTCTTTTGCAAAGGACGTGGTTTGTGCAACAAGAGCTACTCCACTACTCTGAAACGACCGGCCCTCGTCGTATGCTTGTGTATGAAAGTCTACCCCATTTATAGTGTAGCTACTATACTTCATCGCGACCATGTTTGGCTCTTTAGCTAATATTTTTATCTCGTGTGGTGCTTCATCACCCATTTCTGCCACCTGTGATTACAAAATGCTAATGTTACTCTACAATGGAAGGGGGCTTCTCTGTATGCCTACATCCAAGCATAAATGTGCAGTGTGTTATATATGATTTCAGCATCTAAGAAATTTAAAATATATGTGGCATTATACCTAGGCGCATCCATCCAACTTCTATCCATGGTAGGTTAGCTTCACACTTGGTTACTACCAAAGCAACACTAAATCCCGAATGGATAATATCAGAACCAGAGAATGCAAGGAATTACTTAAGTACAGTAAGTAAAGTGGTTTAAAAAAGGAAGGAAGAATAATAAACAAATTCAATGGTAGTACACATAGTAAAAATAGATACCACCATAACTAAAACAGATCAAAGATGTGGTTGACTCACCAAGTAGTGAAGGATGCAGTGACAAGGACGGAAGGGGGCTCGCTGTGCAACTGCTGGTAGCTGAGTCGTTGGGAGCAAGAATCCTAATAAACAACCAAATTAGACAATATAAAAATCAGTGCCAAACTTCAATTCTTGCTCACGCCCTATATTGGCTGGGAGATGCTAGGAATACACTAAGATGACATCAAGAAATCATATACTAAAAGCAAACAAAATTGGACACTCCACACACTGTATGCACTAAGGTGGCGTAGCAAAAAATATTATGCAATTTCTCTTCTTCAGCTCAATGTTACTAACAACTGTCCTATGTGCTACCTGCATAAAAACAAGAGAGATGAACAAATCTTTTACTTGGCTACTTGGCTGCTACACAATCTTTTGACCTGTTACAACAACATCTTGATGCTACACTCAGGAAAATTCAGGCAAAAATAGATTTCCATCTAACATAACTCGGTATTGTAATGAAAATTAAACGGGGCAAATAAGTAAATAACACAGCCTTCCACCCATAAACTAGGATGGAATTTAAGCCAAGTAAGATCACTGAACATGCATCCCTAGGTATGGTCTGCACACCACTCAATCAAATATCAGATTCTGAACATGCTAATATAGTTTCAGACAGAAACAGTAGCTTTGCAGTGGAGTAGCGGGAGGGAGGCAGGAGTTCACTTGAGCTCACTAGTTGGAGAGAGAGCAGACGGCGGTGCAGAGGGCGTGGAGATGGCGGTGCAGAGGCAGACGGCGTGGGGCGGCGGCCGGAGGAGCAGGACGGCGTGGGGATGCGGTCGGAGGAGCAGCACGATGTTGGGTGGCCGGAGGAGAAGGACGGCGTGGGGCGGCGGCCGGAGGGCAGGACGACGTTGGGGAGGAGCAGTATGGCGGGGCGGCGGTGGGACGGAGTGGGGATCGACGGGAAGCTCCGGTCGGCGTGGGGCGGGGGTGGGGGTCGATCGGAGTTGGGCGGCGTTAGGAGGCGGTGGGACGGGGTGGGGGTCGACCAGAGGTAGCCCCGGTCGGCGGCGAGCGGCAGGCGGCGGGCGGCGTGGAGATCGACTAGCGGGAGGCGGAGGCGGAGGCAGGCGGCGGCGTGGGGGAACGAAAGCTAGGGATTTGGCTCGATCCCTGTGTGCGGGTAGTGGCCGTCTTGTGATTTCGGGAAAAAAATGGCGGGCTGGGCCGACTATTTGGCGCTAAAAATTGGTTGTTCGCGCCAAAGGCCCATAACGTCGGAATGTTGGTCGGGGTTATTTGCCGACCGATGATCTACGGGCCATAATAGAATTCCCAACAGATAGTTCGATGGTATATGTTAGTGCATTCCCGACCGACGGTGAGTCACCATTCGTAGTTTTCCCGAACCACAATCCGGTAGCATTTTTCTGGTCAGACAGTGGGTTGGCAATAGTCATGTTTTCCCAAAAAACGTCAGTAGGGAATTCTGGTGCATGGCGTAGTGCATATGGCCTTGTGTGATGCTGCAATTCTTGCCTCGGAGGTGATCTTGGGCGCTTCAAATTTGATGGCCGATTAGAGCTAGAACCGGCCGCTTGATTAGCATACTTGGACATCAACATATCAAAAGTTGGCTTGGCTCTCTTGCGCTGCACTTTGGCTTCATTCAGCTTCCACTTGCCAACTTTCGGACTCTTGGACTTGACAAATTTAACACGAGTGTCTTGTTGCTCCTGTGGTTGCCCCCCAAGTGTAGGATTCTTGACGGTGATCTTGATTATCTCTCCACCATCGGGTTGCTTGTCAAGCACCACTTGCCTTCCCAAGATCTTGTCGCCATCTCTGTTTTTCCTGGGCTCACCAATGACAACATTAGTTTTATTAGCGGATTCGGCCACCTCCGGCCGAATGAGTAACTTTTTCCCCTCCAAATCCAGAGTATTCATTGGGAAGGGCTACTTATCTACTTGCATTTCAGAAAAGTTCAATCGTCCGTCATTAATGGCCGATTGTATCTGTTGTCGGAAAACATTGCAATCATTAGTTGCATGAGAAAAAGAATTATGATACTTGCAATAAGCACGCCGTTTCAGCTCTTCAAACGGCGGTAAAGTATGAGATATTCTAATAATCTTAGCTTGTAGCAAAGCATCAAATATTCTATCACATTTAGCAATGTTAAAAGTAAACTTCATCTCATCATCACGGTTCTTATGAATCGGCTTTAGATCATGACAAGTAAAAGGTTTGGCCTTCAAGGGCCAAACAAATTCAGCAGCATAAATATCACCCTCATCATCCGAATGATCACTATCATATTCAACCATATTCATCTTTGGACGATCAGTTTATATCTATGCACTTCTTTGAGGTCCTTGCTTCGGCTTTCATGAGCCAAAGCCCTTTGTAAGACTTGGTTGATACTTATAAACTCATAGCCTTCTAGCTTTTCTCTAATTTGAGTTCTCAAACCATTAAGCACAAGATCTGCCAAGTCTCTCTCGGTTATCACTAAACTATAGCACCGGTTTTTTGTCTCTCTAAATCTCTTGACGTAATCGGAGACCGATTCATCATGCTTCTGCTTAACCGATGTAAGATGTGACAACTTAAGTTCATTGTCGCCGCTATAAAAATGATCATGAAATTTTTGCTCTAGTTGTGACCAAACACGAATAGATCCATGCGGCAAAGAAGAAAACCATGAAAATGCAGTACCAGTTAATGACAAAGGAAATAAACGCACTTTCAATTCATTTATCGAGCCTGCTTCACCCAATTGTGCTAGGTATTGGCTAACATGCTCCCATGTGGTTTTCGTGCCCTCTCCATTGAACTTAACAAAATCTGGAATTTTATATCCTTGGGGGCACGGAATTGCATCAAAGTACTCAGGATACGGCTTTTGATAAATCCGATTCCTAGGTAATTCAACGCCAAAATTCTCTCGAAGCGTTTTAGCCATCTCCTCTCTAAAATTAGCTAAAGCATCGTCCATAGTAGACGATGGAGCTTGTGGCAATGGCATAGGAGGATTAGGGTTAGCAACTATGGGTGTAAATTGTGGCATGTTGGCCGAACCATAGTTCGGCGATGATCTAGCAATGTTTCCACCTATCGGTAAGGTTTGGTTCGGCGTTGCCACCGACCTCTGCATATTCATGAAAGGATTAAGCGGTGCAGCCACAATTTGATTGGTATGGGTGGGAAAATAATTCATCGGCATGGGGGGCGCCGATGAGATAGGCAAAGCTGAATTAGGGTTTCCCATACTAGCAGGCATATTAGGCATATTCTTCTGAGCATTATTATTTTCTAAGAAAGCTTGATAGATCAGATTATTGCTATCAGAAATACGGCTCTCAATTTCAGCCCATTGCTCAGGAGAAAAGGTAGTACTTACAGAAGGTTTAACCTGATCGGCTTGAAGAGGAGGGAACTTGATTTCTCCAACCGGAGTGATATTGCCTTGGCGGTCCTTCTTGAAGTTTCCAAGGAACTCCTGCAACTCCTTCTCTTCACGCGCCTTCTTGTGCTGCTCATAAGCTTGGCGATGCTCGGCCGATAACTCCTCCAGATTGGGCTTGATGATGTTATCGGCATCAACTTCCGAGGGATTGGGAAGATTGGACATGATGGATCAAAGATCCCCAGCGGAGTCGCCGAAAAGTGTGTTGACACACGAACACGTCACGTGTACCCTCGACGCCGGGGGTGATGCACCGCAGCTCACGTCGAAGAAGGCCTGCCGGAAGCGCGATACGCAAGACAATCCGGCGGGCGCTTTTAAGAACCCGAAACCCCACACGCCCGGGAGGGACCCCGTCAGGGAGTGCGGCGGCTATGGGCTGCTCTAGGTCGATTCGCTCGCCCCTAGAGCCTCGGGATTCGTAGCTCTCCAAAACGAAGAACGACGAAGAACGAGGAAGCAATAACGAGGGAGAGATAAAACTAGGGTAAAAGATGTAGATGTGTTTGTTCGATTGTGTGTTGTTTCAATCGGCCATCACCTCTCCTATTTAAGAGGGGTTGGACTTCCCGTACAAGACACGGACCCAAATTTCCGTCCAAAGGGTCAAAAATACTAGCTAAACTCGGACTCTTCAAAATCTATCCGAATCTACGTGAACGGAAGCGGTAGTACCGCTTCTTGGCACGGTAGTACCGCCCAAGCAGTACTTCTGGGTATTAGTAGCGTGCCACTTCCGCGCGGGTGTCCAGAAGTGTTTTTTAAGCGGTAGTAGGCCAGTAGTAGAAGCGCGGTAGTACCGCTCGAGCGGTACTACCGCTTATGGGAGCGGTACTACCGCCCTCTGCTATAGCAGCATCTTAGAACGGCTGTAACTTTTTCATACGATCTCGGATTGAGACGATTTTTATATAAAAATCTACCGATTCGACGAGACGAAGACAATCCGTGTAGATCATTTTCTCATATGAGGTCGTCTTGGGGTCTTAATCAGCCGAATAGTGTTCTGAATACAAAATCTCAGTACTTCGAACACAACTTCGGCCTTAGAGATGAGATCGGATGGCTATGGCCCAAATATCAAAGTTTCTCCTTTCGACAATACGGAACTTTCTCACTTTGAGCACTTTTCCATTTGAGGCTTTCTTAATTATGTTTTTGACCATGCCAAAATCTGGTGTCAACACGCGCATGGCCGGCGGCACTTGCGACATGATGGTCCCGCCGGAGCCATCCGCCTTGAGCGCAAATGGCAACTCCGGGATCCGCAGCCGCACCTTGTTAACGGTGATGCCTTTGAGAGAGAGGTTGTAGTACACAACGACGCCGGGAACCGTACGAACGGAGTGGACAGGATAGGCCCCGTGGCGTGCGTTGAGGTCGTCAAGGGCGCTAATATGATGGTGAAGCAGTAGGAGAAGGTGTTGACCCGAAGCTGAAACATCAAGACGTGTGGTAATTGCATGTTGGCATGTACATTAAGACATGATTCGATCCATTTTTCTCATGTACTCCCTCCGTCCTTGAAAGAGTGTACTTCCAACTTTATTGGAGAGTCAAACTATTTTAATGTTTGACCGAGTTTGTGCCAAAATATATCAATGTTTGTGAAACCAAATAGGTATATGATGAAAATATATTGTATCATGAATCTAATGCTACTAATTTGATGGCATAAATGTTGGTGTATTATTGTATAAATATGGTCAAACATAAAAAAGTTTGACTTTCCAACAAAGTTGGAAATACACTCTTTTAAGGACGGAGGGAGTACGTGCGAGAGGCATTAAATGTTTTTTTTTGAAGCTTGAGACATTAAATGTTGGCGTGTACAGCTTCGCATTCATGTGTTGAACTTGTGTCCCGTCATTTTCTTTCCCCTCGTGCCGCCAGGAGGGGCCGCCGCTTGTCGAGGGAGGTGGCCGCCGGTCAGAACCCTAGCGGCGGCATTGCCGGGAGTGGCGGCGGCGCAGATGGGGCTGGCGGACGGTGGTGGCGGCGGCGTGAGCGGGGGTGGCTGACCAAGGCTGGTGGCGGCGCGGGCATGGGTGGCGGTGGCGTGAAATGAGTGGAGTTTCCCGCTTGTCACAAGATTCACTCCGGTTCAGCCGAAGTGGGAATTTCCCGCTCTAGGTGCACAACCTTCCTTTAGTGTCATAGTTTGCTCATGATTTTTTCTAAGAATCATTTTTAGGTACACAAGTAGCTATTTCATCAGAGATCCAACAAAATGTTTGCACAAAAAATTCATTTTCCATTTTTCGAGTGCCAAAAATGGGGGTTTTTTATAAAGAATCTACCAAATATTTGTTGCAAAAGTGGACCACCTCAATTTTCAAAAATATTAAACCATATTTTATGTACAAATAACAAATGATTTCCACTCAAAAGGTTTTCATCCACCTCTCGACAAATTGACAGATTCCTGCCGATTCAGTAGGAACCGGGTGTAACGCCCAATATGCGATCCTATCCTCGAGGGACTCGGAGGCCCCACCAGGGATAGAAGCGCATATCGAAGACGCTTGCAAGGTGGATATCATTACATCGTACCATGTACATAATAGATGGGGATACATACAAATACGTACAGTCATCACAGGAATACATCAATACATGGCAAACACCATACAGAAGAGCAGAATCCGACTACGGATGAAACACAAATGAGAAACACGAACGACATCCACCCTGCTAGCCCAGGCTGCCGACCAGGAACCTATCCTAAGATCGACGAAGAAGAAGAAGCAGAAGAAGAACTCCAAAAGAAAACACGCATCGGTCTCACGTCAAATCATCGCATTACCTGTACCTGCATCTGTTATTGTAGTAATCTGTGAGCCACGAGGACTCAGCAATCCCATAACCATGGGTATCAAGACTAGCAAAGCTTAATGGGTATGGAATGGTTAAGTGGTGAGGTTGCAGCAAGCACTAAGCATTGTATGGTGGTTAACTTACGAGTACAAGAATAAGAAGAGTAAACTATGCATAACAGTCGCAAACTAATAATGATCAAGAAGTGATCCTGAACACCTACTTACGAGTCAAACATAACCCCACCGTGTTCTCTTCCCGAACTCCATCAAAAAGAGACGACCACGGTTACGCACGCGGTTGGTGTATTTTAATTAGGATTAGTGTCAAGTTCTCTACAACCGGAGGTTATAAATATCCAACTCGCCACATAACCGTAGGCACGGCTTCGCGTAAGATTTAACCCTGCAGGGGTGTTCCAACCTGGTCCATCACAAACCAACACAAGCTGCGGTGGAAAAACCTCAACCTCAAGAAAACCCGATCAACCTCGAGTCAGCCCGAAGTATCCTCGGAATCCCGGTGCACAAGACATTTCGACAATGGTAACGCAAGTCCAGCAAGACCTCCCTGCGTGCCGACACCCTGATAGTAGCCGCGTGTATCTCGTCTCAGGCCACGACCGGATAGATCAGCCTACGAGTAAAACCATAACCTTGAGTTTCCTCATGGTGGCCCCGCAGTCTGCCCGTTTCGGACCAACACCATCGGCACTGGCCCACCTGTATTATGTTGAATTAAGAATCCTCGGGTAGCTCTAACTCCCGATGCATATTAATTATTTAATTCAGTATTATTATGTTGGCAAATGTTAAAACCAATGTTGGGCCTTGCTGGAAGCGGTTATTCAAAGCGAACTGTCAAGAGGGTCCCATACCCCTGAGCATGTTAGGAACGCTAATCAAGAATCATAACACCGGTATTATGGAAACTAGGGCGGCATGAGTGGAACAAAACACCAGGCAAAAGGCCGAGCCTTCCACCCAAAACCAAGTATATAGATGCATTAATTAAATAAGAGATATTGTGATATCCCATGATATCCATGTCCCAACATGGAACAACCCGCAATACACTTGCAACTAGCAACACTATAAGAAAGGGGCTGAGCAAAGCGGTAACATAGTCAAACAACGGTTTGCTGGGTAAGGGTGGTTAGAGGCCGTATTATGGCATATGGGAGGTTGACATATATGTGGTAGGAAGCGCGACATAGCGATAACAACGAGACAACTAGCAAGCAAAGATAGTAAAGATATCCAAGGTCATGATCATTTTGCCTGAAATCCCGCTAGGAAGAAGACCGAATCCATGAAGAAGACGAACACGCGTAGTCGAACGAATCCTCACAATTGCAACGAAACAGGAACTATCTAGAAGAAGCACAATCGAAAAGAAACAAACAACATGGTAAACACACAAGCATAAACATGGCATATGCACAACCCAATATGATGCATGACAAGTTTAAAGATGCATGGCAAGAGAAGAAGCATAAGCAATCCATACAACTAGGCAAGTTTAAATGAGGCCGGAAACACAAATAACAATTCCGGAAAATCCCCATATGCAAATTTCGAAATTGGTACTGATCTGAATTAAACACAATGTTAAAGTTGTTAAACAGCAAGTTAACATGCACCGTGATGATCTACAAGTTTTTTTTCTAGTCAAGTTACATACGTAGAACATTTAATTCGGAGCTACGGTCTAGAAGATATGAGCTAAACAAGTTTAACATGGCAATGTGCAAAATGCATGCAAACATCAACCACAAACACTCAAATCATGGATGCAACATGAAAATATGAAACTACACACAAATCTAAGCAAGTTTCATATAGGACATGATCAAAACGGAGCAACGGTTCAACAATTACAATCAACACAAGTTGTATTAACAATCTGCCCAAAACAGCAACATAGCACTTTGCATGCATCAAAACAGCAAGCTACAGTGCTAGAACATGGCATCAAATGGCATGTCATGGTAGTACATAGCATGGAGCTCAAATCATTCAACATGGGCATAATCATAGGAGCAATAGATTCATGGCAATCAACAATACAATATGCAACTATGAAACCTGCTGATTCTAGAAAGTCTGGGATTGCAACAGTTATATCCTCATGCTGACTTGGGAAGCACATAACAGCAAGCATAGAAGTTTTAATATTTATGAAATGGATATGAGCATGCTGTAGACATTGCAATCTTCAAATTACTCCATTGGCACAAAGTCATAGGATGCACAGATTAATTACTATGATTTTTACAAAATGGAACATTTTCTTAACAGGTTGACAAATTTAACACGATGGCAACTTGAGAGCAACAAAGAGACATGCTACAGCAAGACTACATGACAACCAAGGGCATGGCATCAAAGTAGACATCACATAGGCCAAAACTCATGAAGGAACCACATGCATATGAGCTCTAGATTAGTGGCAACCATCTAGCAAAGTTGGCAAGTTTTATCACAAACAGTTTTTAACTTAAAACAACAACATTGACTAGGCATGTTTACAAGCTCATGGCAGTCACATCAAGTCATATCATGGCATGAAATAAATACTAACAGCAAGAAGACATGAAAATGCTCCAAAGACATGTTGACAAGATGCTCATATGACATTTGCATTAAATCACACAAAAATGAGAAAATGACACATATTAACAGTTTACTGCAGTTAACATCATGAGGCACTTTTGGAACAGAGATTATGACATGTAGATGGATCCTAACATGAATGCAACAGCGACCATCATGTAGAGCACGAAGAGTAGATCAATTTACATATATAGAACATTGTCATAGGATCAACATGCACAAAGTTACAAGCCCCACAAAATGACCATATGATGCTGGAATTTGAGGACTTGGTGGAATTTTCAGAAACTGGGCGTCGGATAGCTATAACGTGCACGGGCGAGGGATAGCGGGGCTCGCTCACATCGGGCCCAACGGGCCGGCTACGTGGCGGTCTAGGCGACAGTTCGATCGGGCCGGCCCGGTTCAGGCGAACCGGCCGGTCCGGTCGGTCCAGAGGGCGAAGCCGGCGGGCGACGCGTGCCGAGCTTGGAGGCGGCGATGCAGGCGGCGGGGCGGCACTCCGGCGACGGCGACGAGCAAATCAGGGCGCGGAGGGGCCGGATCCGGTGCGGGGAGGCCGGTTCTCGCCGGATCCGTGGCTGGAGTAGGGCGGCGGAGCTCCACGGGCGGCGGCGGCTGCGGGGCGCGCGGTGCAGCGAGAGGGCGACGGCGGCGCTCGGCGAGGAGGCGAGGCGCGCGGGCGGCGGGAGTCCAGGTGGCGGTGGCGCGGTGGCGGCGGGCAGCGGGGCGGCGATGTCGCGGTGCTGGCAGGCGGCGGGGTCACCAAAGGGCGGCGCTGCGGGGAGCCGGGCGGCGCGAGCGAGCGGGCGTCTCAGGCCCGGTTGCGGCCCCGGACGGGCTGGCCGCGGTCCTGGCGGGCCACGGTGGTGGGAGGTGGTTGGAGACAGGGGTAGGTGGCGGTGGCTGGGTGGTGGTGTGCGGAAAACGAGAAGGGATGTAGGGTTTCCACAAATGGAAGGGGGAGGGCATCCTTATATATATAGGCAGGAGGGCTAGATGCAGGGGTTTTGAGGCCATTTTCGGACCGTTTGATCTCGATCGGACGGTCCGAAACGGAGGGGGTAGGCTGGGCCTAGTGGGCTGTGTAGAGGGGGTTGGGCTGAAGAGAGAGGGCGGATGGCAGCCCGGCACAGTTTTCGGAACACCGAAAACGTCCGACGTTTTGATCGGCTATAGTGCCGCTATAATTATCCGTTGGGGCATCAAACGACCTCCGAATGGGACGAAATTTGGCAGGCGGTCTGCCTACAATATAATAAGACCGCACGCCAACTTTCACCCCATTCCAAGAACATTTTTATCCCACTTATAAAATAATATTTCGGAGGTGCCGCGGGTGCTTGCGAGTGTGTCCGGTCTCGAAACGGATAACGGAAGGGACGCGGAGAAGCCGGCAATTACGAACGGATGCAAGTTTTATGAAAACATGCGGAGAAATGCACATGATGACATGGCAAGGCGCAACAAGCAAACGAATCACATGGCAACGACGGAAAATAAATGGAAGGAAATCTGGAGCATCGGTCTCGGGGCGTCACAACTCTCCCCCACTAACAGAAGATCTCGACCCGAGATCTTAGGAAGGAACCGAAAGATTGAAGAGGAAGATGAAAACAAAGTTGCTGTTGGACAAACGAGTGAAACGAAAGAACCTTGAGAGGTTGGAAAAAAATTGGAAGAAATAATGCAACGGAGATGAACGAAGTTGAGAGCACTCCTGTAGAAAAGAGGATCGGAGAATATGACGAGAATCAAGAGCTCAAGAGAAAAGATAGACTATGTAACCACTTCGGTTAGAATAAGATAGAAAAGGAATAAGAATGTAAGAATTCGGATAGCATCCCGGTAGAAAAGAAAAGCAGAGGTTGACAAGAAGAAATACTTGAAAAGAGGACACAACACTCCGGTAAAATGGATAAGCAAGGAAATAACATAGTCTTGGCGAAACAAGATAATGGGTCGAAGAGAGCAACATCACCATACCTCCGGACGAAAGAATAGAAGCTAAATCGTTGGAAAGAAAAGAAAGGGGAAAATAACAGACAACTTCCACAATAATTGAATTGAAAAGCATCGTTACAACGATGGATTGAATGGAGTTGTTGGAAAATCAACAATGAAAAGAATAATCTTGTTGTGGGCTTATGGAAAACATCTCCTAACTTGAGGTGAAATTCTGCCACTAACGGAACAATTGATTGCTTGAGAGCTACATGGAGATGAAAAACTTCTTCCACCGAGAGGATAAAGAGCAAGCTTGGATCATGGATATTCACCACAAATAGCAACAATCCATCGGAAAGGCTTTAGGTGAAATCTATACCAAGATAACTACGAGAAAGAAATGATGGTTTTAAATATATCATTCTTGACAATTTTTCTTCGAGACTCCTCATGAATCAAGAATGGTATAACACCATCTCCAAAGATAAGGGAGAATGACTTGCACTTCGGAATGCGAGGCGAAGAATACTTGAGCTCCTCCAACAAGAATCTTGAAGAAGACTTCGAGAACGGATTAAATACTTAACGAGCCACCAAGAAGAATCTCTCGAAGAACTCCGGATAGAAAGGTTACTAGAAAAGAAGTGAAGGCTGAAGAACATGATGAAGCCTTGCAATGATTTTAGATGGAGCTTCGCGACGATATAATGAGAACACTTGAACTCCGGAAAAGAAAAGATGAACAACTTGGAACCGAGAATTTATTCATCATGAACAAACTCCGGAAGAAGGAATTAAATCACCTCCATGAAACAAGTATAAGAATTATGATATGTCTATCCTTCATCAAAATAAATTGATGAAAAGCAATGGATTTGCATACTACTTATTCTTCTTGAAAAAGATTGAATAGAGATATAGCGCCAACTTGACGAAATCTTCGAGGAAACACTGGTAGGATGTTGGAAAGAACAAATGAATTGATACGATAACAAAGGAAGAGGAATCTTGAACGAACCACCGTTAGAATTGGAAATGAATGAAGAGGAAAGAATGAATCACTGGGAAGAATTAGAAAAAACGAATGAAGATACTTGAGGGAAATTAATTACAAGAGAACGAAGCGATCACGAGCTTATTGGAGAACATTTGAACGAAGCACCGGAAGAATTTGAGAACGAGAGATGAACGTTGAGAATGAATAATTCTTATGAATGAAGGCCTTCGGAGAATTGAAAATGGAAATAACTCATGAAATGCTCCGGATGGGTATGAAAAGAATTTCTCACAATCGAAAACAATTGTGAGGATGGCATGAAGCTAGAACCACGAATCTTCAAGAGAACGGATGAGAGAAATTCTTCTTTGGTCTTCCAATGCTGAGAATGATGATGAGAACCACCATGAAGAATTTATGAGATACTCCGGAATAATGACGAATAGAAAAGTTGAGCCAAATTTGAAAATAATTAGGAAGCGATCTTGGAGACGACATTTGACCGATGAGAATTCATTCTTACTTAAAACTTTGAAAGAATTTGAGGATAACTTCGGGAAAAATTAGAAGAGTCAGGTAAGATCCTGGGAAAAGGCCTATGGGTTAGGGCCCACTCAAAAGAAACACCGTTGGAACAACTGCTTGTGATAGGAATTGCACTGGTTGAATTAAATGGCTTGAGAGAAATAACAACCTCAAAATATGTCGAACGGATCCTGAATGCAAAGATGAATCTTCTGAGATAATTTCTACACTCTGGATATGAATAGAGAGAGGTGAATAAACAAGAGAGGCTTGGGTAAGAATTTCCAACATGGAACATATTTGAATCAATGAAAGAAAAATGATCAACACCGAAAGCTTGAATTAAATCCACCGAGAATGAAGAATGATGAACTTGTAGCTCCTGAGCACCTTCATGAGAATCACCGGTTAAGAACATTGAAGGAAAAGAATGGACAGACTTCTCACGAATAAAATGGATACTTGATTTGAGAATTTTGACTCCGCAAAGAAAATGGTGGGAAGGTGGGGAAAATAAAGACAACTTGGGATGGGTGAAACGAACGCCGTTGAGAAAACTGAGAATTGATCGTGCAATGTTGAAGGGATTGAATTAACTTGAAGAGAAGCACGCCGGTTGAGAATAGTTTTCCATGACAATCTTGATGATCAAGAAGGATTAGCGCTCCCATAGAAATATGAGAACACCACTTAGGAAAGGTATGGAATCCACAATTGACTTCGAAGCAACTCGAATGCCACAACTCAAAACAAAACAAGTGTTTGGCTTGCAGAATAAGCCGGAACAAATGTATGATAGAGATTTCGTCCAAAATTTTCGTGGTGGGGCCCACACGGGCACGATCTTACAGTGGACATCCGTACAAGGTAGTGTACGAGACTATGAAGCGTGCCCGAATCGTAGCGAAGCTACAAGGATTCTTTAAGACGCAACGAGCACCGCTGTAAAAACTGATGGAAATATGCCCTAGAGGCAATAATAAAGTTGTTATTATTTTATATTTCCTTGTTCATGATAAAGGTTTATTATTCATGCTAGAATTGTATTGACCGGAAACTTAAATACATGTGTGAATACATAAACAAATACCGTGTCCCTAGTGAGCCTCTACTAGACTAGCTCGTTGATCAAAGATGGTTAAGGTTTCCTAACCATAGACATGAGTTGTCATTTGATAACGGGATCACATCATTAGGAGAATGATGTGATGGACAAGACCCATCCGTTAGCTTAGCATATGATCGTTCTGTTTATTGCTACTGCTTTCTTGAATGTCAAATACATGTTCCTCAGACCATGAGATCATGCAACTCCCGGATACCGGAGGAATACCTTGTGTGCTATCAAACGTCACAACGTAACTGGGTGATCATAAAGATGCTCTACAGGTATCTCCGAAGGTGTCTGTTGAGTTGGCATGGATCGAGACTGGGATTTGTCACTCCGTGTTTCGGAGAGGTATCTCTGTGCCCTCTCGGTAATGCACATCATAAGAAGCTTGCAAGCAAACTGACTAAGGAGTTAGTTACGGGATGATGTATTACGGAACGAGTAAAGAGACTTGCCGGTAAGGAGATTGAACTAGGTATGGAGATACCGACGATCGAATCTCTGGCAAGTAACATACCGACGGACAAAGGGAATTACGTATGTTGTCATTGCGGTTCGACCGATAAGATCTTCATGGAATATGTAGGAACCAATATGAGGCGTAGATCAATTTACATATATAGAACATTGTCATAGGAGAAACATTGTCATAGGAACCAATAGATGCATTAATTAAATAAGACCATCATGTAGAGCATGAAGAGTAGATCAATTTACATATATAGAACATTGTCATAGGAGAAACATGCACAAAGTTACAAGCCCCACAAAATGACCAGATGATGCTGGAATTTGAAGACTTGGTGGAATTTTCAGAAACTGGGTGTCGGATAGCTATAACGCGCACGGGCGAGGGATAGCGGGGCTCGCTCACCTCGGGCGCAACGGGCCGGCTCGGTGGCGGTCCAGGCAACGGTTCGATTGGGCCGGCCCGGTTCAGGCGAACCGGCCGGTCCGGTCGGTCCAGAGGGCGAAGCCGGCGGGCGGCGCGAGCCAAGCTTGGAGGCGGCGATGCAGGCGGCGGGGCGGCACTCCGGCGATGGCGACGAGCAGATCGGGACGCGGAGGGGCCGGATCCGAGGCGGGGAGGCCGGATCTCACCGGATCCGTGGCCGGAGTAGGGCGGCGGAGCTCCACGGGCGGCGGCGGCTGCGGGGCACGCGGTGCGGTAGGAGGGCGACGGTGGCGCGTGCAGTCCGGCGGCGGCGCTTGGCGAGGAGGCGAGGCGCGCGGGTGGCAGGAGGCCAGGCGGTGGCGGCGCGGTGGCGGCGGGCAGCGGGGCGGCGATGGCGCGGCGCTGGCAGGCGGCGGGGTCGCTAGAGGGCGGCACTCCGGGGAGGCGGGCGGCGCGAGCGAGCGGGCGTCTCGGGCCCGGTTGCGGCCCGGGGCGGGCCGCGGTGGTGGGAGGTGGGAGGAGACAAGGGCTAGGTGGCGGTGGCTGGGTGGTGGTGCGTGGAAAACGAGGAGGGATGTAGGGTTTCCACAAATGGAAGGGGGAGGGCATCCTTATATAGGCAGGAGGGCTAGATGCAGGGGCTTTGAGGCCGTTTTCGGACCGTTCGATATCGATCGGATGGTCCGAAACGGAGGGGGTAGGCTGGGCCTAGTGGGCTGTGTAGAGGGGGTTGGGCTGAGGAGAGAGGGAGGATGGCAGCCCGGCATGGTTTTCGGAACACCGAAAACGTCCGACGTTTTGACCGGCTATAGTGCCGCTATAATTATCTGTTGGGGCATCAAACGACCTCCGAATGGGACGAAATTTGGCAGGCGGTCTACCTACAATATAATAAGACCGCACGCCAACTTTCACCCCATTCCGAGAACATTTTTATCCCACTTATAAAATAATATTTCGGAGGTGCCGCGGGCGCGTCCGAGTGTGTTGGGTCTCGAAACGGACAACGGAAGGGACGCGGAGAAGCCGGCAACTACGAACGGATGCAAGTTTTATGAAAACATGCGGAGAAATGCACATGATGACATGGCAAGATGCAACAAGCAAACGAATCACATGGCAACGACGAAAAATAAATGGAAGGAAATCTGGGGCATCGGTCTCGGGATGTCACACCGGGTCAAATTTGAATTAGAGCTGCATCATAGTTTGCTCATGATTTTTTCTAAAAATAATTTTTAGGTACAAAATTAGCTATTTCGTGAGAGATCCAACAATTTTTTTGCAAGATTCCACCCCTACCTACGAACGGTAATGCCTGTCATTTTGAACGCATTTTGAAATCGGCATAAGAAATTGAAAACAAATCAAAAAAAGGAAAACCTTTGCATTGTTTCATTATATGTTACCTATTTTCCAGAAAAAAAATAAACTTGAAATACGGCAATTATTTTTAAAAAGTGTTCTCAGAAATGAGCTATCATGTATGAAAATTCATGTCTTTCAAGCCAAATGACCAATGTCATGGCCACATTCATTGCATAGTTTGATCAAATAATCTCATATTGTGTACAAGTGTGCATCTTGGAATGGCAAACAATGTTGATGAATGGAGTTTTCTGTTTCTTTGCATAAAAAAAATCTTTTTTCATTTTCCGAGTGGCAAAATGGTTTTTTTGTGAAGAACATAGCAAATATTTGCTGCAAAATTGGAACACATGAATTTTTAAAAACATTAGACCACATTTTATGTACAAATATCCAAATGACCCAAAAGGTTTCCATCCACCTCTCGTCAAATTGACAGATTTCTGCCGATTCTGTAGGAACCAGGTCAAATTTGAACTAGAGCTGCCTCATAGTTTGCTCATGAATTTTTTGAAAAATCATTTTTAGGTACACAAGTAGCTATTTTATCATAGATCCAACGAAATGTTTGCAAGATTCCACTCCTAGCTGCGAACGGTCATGCCCGCCATCTTGAACGCATTTTGAAATCGGCATAAGAAATTCAAAAAAATCAAAAAAATGGAAAACCTTCGCATTGTGTCATTATATGTGATCTATTTTCCAGAAAAAATAACAAACTTGAAATAAAGCAATTATTTTAAAAAAAGTGTTCTCACAAATGAGCTATCATGTATGATTCATGGCTTTCAAGCCAAATGACCAATGTTATGGCCACATTCATGGCATAGTTTGTTCAAATGATCTCATATTATATACACATGTGCATCTTTGAATGTCAAAGGGGAGAGAAAGGACTAAATCAAGCATAGTAAAAATCCACCACCGGGGGCGAATGTACCTCGGCGGCATGCCGGATCTAGCTGTAAAAGTCCACGAAAAATCATACGATACCGGAAATCTTCGGGACCTGGCACGGTGTCGTCAGATGGCCCTTGTAGGGTGTGGTAAAAGTTTGAGCGCATTTTGCAGAAGTATGACAAAGTATAAACCACTCTTTAATTTGAGGATCTAGTAAATTTTATTTCGTAGCGAAAACATTATTCCGTAATGATTACAATAATAATATATCATCAAAATAAAATGCCATAAAAAGAAAATTAACTAGACATAATCAATTGGCAGCATAAATAGTTCTAGTATGGCATAACATGATATATTAAAGTATGATGGGATTGAAAATACTTAGAGAATTAAAATGCCAAAATAACCATAGTAATGCGTGCATAAAATTTAGCCCCAAAATGTTTTTTACTTTATCACATAAAATTTAGTCATTAGTAGGAAAAATATTTACCATTTTTTCTAAATTATTGTTGCCCATAACAGAAATTTATCCCAAAATACATAAAAAAAATTATCAGGTTAAAACTGGCAGTTGAGCTGGGCCATCCGGCCTAGCCAACTCCCCTTGACGCCCACCCCCTTTGGACTCCAGCCTGGCCTGGGCCGGGATGGCCTACCGGCTGCTACTCCCGTAGGAGTTGTTGGATTTCCACGAAGAGGAAGGGTGATGTAGCATAATAGCAGAAAGTATTTCCCTCAGTTAGGAACCAAGGTTTAATCGAACCATTAGGAATCTACAAGCTAACAAGATAAGCAGCACCTGCACACAAACAAAATAAATGCTTGCACCCAACTTGGAAAGGGGGTTGTCAATCTCCTCATCTTGCTAGTTACAAGATTAAAAGCAAATAGTGGATGGATGATAATATAGTGGAACAGCAAAGTAATGAAAGTGAATGAACGAGCAATTGTGTAAATGCAAGTATCAACGGAGAATGGACCCGGGGGCCATAGGTTCACTCGTGGCATCTCTCTCGAAAGCAGGCAATGGCATGGTAGACAAATTACTGTTGGGCAATTGATAGAAAAGCAGCATTCATAATTAAGATCATTCATGGCATAATCTTGTACAGGCTTTACGTCCATGATAAGTAGACCGCTATTCAACTGCATCTACTAATATTATTCCACCCTGAAACCGCTATCCAGCATGCATCTCAAGGTATTAAGTTTAATCAAAAAAGAGCAACGCAATAAGCAAGATGACATAATTTAGATAGGAAGAAATCTAGCAATAAGATAAAACCCCATCATTTTACCCTGAGCAACAACAATACAAATACGTGTCTTGTCCCTATCTGTCACTGGGATATAGAACACCACAAGATTGAACCTACTACTATGCACCACTCTCTCTGAAGAATTACCCATCTACCTTGCCATAGAAGACAAATAACTCGGAAAGCATACATAGCTACTCAATTACACGTAATGTAGACAAGAAGAAATCTAGCAATAATATCAAACCCCATCATTTTACCCTTAGCGGCAACAATACAAATACGTGTCTTGTCCCTTTCTGTCACTGGGATATAGAACAGAACAAGATTGAACCTACTAGTATGCTCCACTCCCTCTGACGAATTACCCATCTATCTTGGCCTGGGATGAAATTCTTCAGCCATACTTCCTGCCCAGTTACCTCAAAACATGCTACAAATTCTACCTGCATTGTCGATGATGTGGTGAAAATTTGTTTGGAGCTTCTCCATGATATACCTTCTTTTGTGAGGATGAAAACATAACCTGACGTAGATTTCTTACTATCAACACATCCCGCAAAATCAGCATCTGAGTAACCCGCCACCTCGAGGTTATCAGATTTCTTATATGTAAGCATGAGGCTTTTAGTGCCTTGCAAATAACGCAAGACTTTCTTAGCAGCCTTCCAGTGATCCAGACCTGGATTAGACTGGTATCTGCCAAGCATCCTGGTCACGAATGCTAAGTAAGGGCGAGTGCACACTTGTGCATACATAATGCTTCCAACAATTGAGGCATAAGGAATTGACTTCATATGCGCAGATTCATAGTCATTTCTTGGGCACTGAAAAGTCCGAAACTTATCGCCCTTATCAGTAGGAGCAGGCGAGGCTGACCACTTATGCATATTTTACTTTTTCAGTAGCTTCTCAATATATGCTCTCTGAGATAGCCCCAAGATCCCTCTGGATCTGTCTCGGTGAAACATAAGCTGCTTCACCGAGATCCTTCATATCAAACTTAGAGGAAAGGATCCTTTTAGTTTCTAGTGGCATATTTTTGTCACTGCTGGCTAAAAGTATGTCATCAACATACAGTATCAGCAAGATAAAATTTCTCCCCTTGAACTTAACATAAACACAATTGTCCACTTTATTTTCTTCAAAACTAAATTTCCTTATTACTTCATCAAACTTGAGATACCATTCTCTAGATGCTTGCTTCAAGCCATAGATTGATTTCTTGAGATGACATCCTAAATGTTCATTTCCTTCCATAAAAAAACCTTCCGTTTCTGCCATGTATACGTCTTCACGAACTCACCATTTAGAAATGTCGTTTTGACATCCATCTGATGCAGCTCCAGATCATAATGGGCCACAAGTGCCATAATTATTCTGAATGAGTTTTTAGTAGAGACGGGTGAAAATGTTTCTTTATAATCAATCCCTTCTCTCTGAGGGAAGCCTTTTTCCACGAGCCTCACTTTAAACCTTTCAATATTATCTTTGGAGTCATGTTTGGACTTATAGACCCATTTGCATCCAACTGTCTTGGCTCCTTTGGGAATTTCTACTAAGTCCCATACATCATTAGTGCTCATGGACTTCATTTGATCTTTCATAGCATCAAGCCATTCAGATGAAAAATCACTTTGCATAGCTTCCTTAAATGATGTAGGATCATTGTCCAACACCGACTCATTCATATCTTCCCTCATGTAAGTGAGATAATCATCAGGAATAGCAGGCTTTCTAGTCCGCTGTGACCTTCTGAGAGGTTCATTAATTGGCACATCATCAAAAATTGGAGGCTGCTGAGAACTTCCAATAGATACATCATCAGGTATGACATCTAAAACTGTCACAGGAGTCTTAGCAGGTGTTGCATTAACTATCCACTCAACAGGAGGTGCAACATCAACAGACACCAGGAAAACAGGTTCTTGAATTATCGGAGCTAGGACATATTCCCGTTTTTCCTCCAAAATTATTTCCCGGGGTGTCATGCTCCCCCTCATCATATCACTTTCCAAGAACACGGCGTGTCTTGTTTCAACAAACTTTGTTGCCCGGTTTGGAGAATAAAACTGATATGCTTTAGATTTGTCAGGATAACCAATAAAATGGCAACTAACTATCTTGGGATCTAATTTTCCCATAATTGGATTGAAAATCCTTGCCTCAGCTGGACAACCCTATACATGAAAATAATTCAGGGTTGGTTTCTTCCCAGTCCGTAATTCATACGGTGTTTTGGGCACCGATTTACTAGAACCCTGTTAAGAATATGTGCTGCTGTTTTAAGGGCTTCCATCCATAAATTTACCGACAAAGTGGAGTGGCTTAACATACTCTGCAACATATCCATAAGTGTGCGGTTCCACCCTTCAGCCACCCCGCTTTGCTGAGGTTCGCCCAGTGCTGAATACTGGGCCATAATGCCATTTTCCTGTAAGTATTTTGCAAATGGTCCAGGAATTTAGCCATAAGTACCATGTCTGCCGTAGTACTCACCACCACGATCAGATCTTACAACTTTACTTCTCTTGTTACTTTGATTTTCAACCTCAGCTTTGAAAATCTTGAACTTGTCTAATGCCTCTGCTCTTTCTTTAATAGGATAGCTATATCCAAAATGGGAGAAATCATTAGTGAACGTTACGAAATAATTAAAACCATCCACCGATCTCACATTAAACAGACCACATATATCCATATGAATTATTTCCAAAACTCGCGTGCTTCGGTTTGCACCTTTCTGAATTTTCTTGGCATATTTTCCTTTGATGAAGTCGACACAATGATCAAGATCCGCATCCGAAAAATCAGGAGAAGGATGAACCTGATCTTTAATGAGACGCTCAATCCTCCCCCTCGAAATATGGCCTAACCAATAGTGCCATAATTTTGAAGAAGTCTCATTATTATCACGTTTGCGTTTGGTACTGATATTCACATTCGAGGGAGAACCCACATTATTCACATCATCATAGAGGGAAATTACATAAAGTTTGTCTTGTCTGAAAACAAGACCAACATCATTATCGTCATACATAATTATACATTGATTATTCCCAAAGTGACAAGCATAACCATCATCATGTAAACATGAAACAAAAACTATATTCCGTTTCATCGAGGGGACATAAAGAACATCATGTAGAAGAAGCTTGAAGCCGGTATGAAGTATGAGAGTAAAATCCCCAAGTGCCTCGGCGTCAGCTTCAACACCATTAGCAACTCTAATGGTTCTTTCCCCTCTTTTTAGGGTCCTCCTCAAATGGAATCCTTGCAACGAATTTGAAACTTGAATTGTTGCACCTGAATCAGTCCACCAAGTATTGGTGGCATAATTAACATAAAGTGATTCTTCAACAAAAGTAATAACATCAGTACCTCTATCTTTGAGCCATCTCTTGAAGTCAAAGTAGTCCTTTTGCTTATGACCACCTTTTCCACAAAAGTGGCATCCATCAGGTTCATTCCCTTCTTGATTAGAAGCTTTTTCAGGCTTCTTTTGCTGAGAGCTTTTAGAAGACCGGCCTTTATTTTTAAAACTTTTAGGCTTAGGCTTTATATATTCATTCACAAATTTATTGTACCTCTTCTTTTGTGAAACCTTAAATTGATTGATATGCTCAATCCTGTCAGCCTTTCTTCTTCTTGCACACAGCGTGCCATCATTTCATCTACACCCCACTTTAAGTCCATCGCATTATAATTGATCACAAATGGAGAGAACTCTTGAGGCAAAGATGACATAATAAAATGCAAAAGGAAGCCATTAGAAATTTCCATTTCCATAGTATTGACATTGGCAGCCATGTTGCATTTCTTCATAATAGGCTTTCGAAGACTTTCAGTGGGATCATACTTTTCATCAATTAGCCTTCTGATGAGACTTCTTACATAAACTCTAGAAGACCCATTAAATTGATGTTCAATTTTTTCAAAATACCCTTTAGCTGTTTCACAGTCAGGAAGGGCTCCCTCATGCTTTGTGTAATGGAACCCTTTATCATCATAAGGCATTTGCGATTCTAGTCATCCCACTTAACCTTTTCAACATCATAATCCTTCTTGAGGGCATCATAATTTTCATCATTTTATTTAGGTGCCCCAGGACGATCGTTAAGGAGAGCATAATCAATATTAATTAAGGCCATCGCAATTTCAAGCTTCTCCTTCCATGTACATAGTTGCTACCATTAAGTTGCTCAATGCCATTAAGCATCCCAGTAATATGAGAGACATTAGGTGCTGCAAAAATAATTCAAAAATGCTTTAGTAAGCATCATCATCCTCATCATTAAATTTTATTGATCATATTCAAATCAGCTTTGGCCAGAGATGAAAATGAACAACAAAACTTTGTGGACAAATATTCATGAATTAACTTTGGCCAAATTGATAAATAAAAGCCACACTTTAATTATCCTCATTCATTAGTTTCTTCTACTAACCCGGTTCAAATCAGCTTTGGCCAGAAGTGAAACGAATCAATAAGAGAATTTTGCGGTTTAAGTGCGTGTCGAACACCTTTGGTCAGAATGACACAGCATAAACCACTCTTTAATTTGAGGATCCATTAAATTATATTTTGCAGCGGAAACATTATTCCATAATGATTACAATAATAATTCATCATCAAAATAAAATGCCATTAAAAGAAAATTAAGAAGACATAATCAATTTGTAGGATAAATAATTCTAGTATGGCATAACATGATATATTAAAATATGATGGGATTTAAAATACTTAGAGAATTAAAATGCCAAAATAACCAAAATAATGCATGCATAAAATTTAGCCCCATTTTTTTACTTTATCAAATAAAATTTAGTCATTAATAGGAAAAATATTTAACATTTTTTCTAAATTATTTCTACCCATTACAGAAATTTAGCCTAATATACATAAAAATATATTCTTGGGATAAAACTGGTTGTTGAGCTGGGCCATACGGCCCTGCCAACTCCCCCTGGCGCCCACCCCCTTTGGACTCCAGCCTGGCCTGCGCCGGGATGGCCTACCGGCTGCTACTCCCGTAGGAGTTGTTGGATTTCCCTGAAGAGGAAGGGTGATGTAGCACAGCAGCAGAAAGTATTTCCCTCAGTTAGGATC
This sequence comes from Elymus sibiricus, assembly GCA_039707655.1. Classification (NCBI taxonomy): domain Eukaryota; kingdom Viridiplantae; phylum Streptophyta; class Magnoliopsida; order Poales; family Poaceae; genus Elymus; species Elymus sibiricus. The sequence continues at coordinate 9,095,015 of CM077674.1, read as the reverse complement.
CAAGGTTTAATCGAACCATTAGGAGTCTACAAGCTAACAAGATAAGTAGCACCTGCACACAAACAAAATAAAAGCTTGCACCCAACTTGCCAAGGGGGTTGTCAATCCCCTCGTCTTGCTAGTTACAAGATTAAAACAAATAGTGGATGGATGATAATATTGTGGAATGGCAAAATAATGAAAGAGCAATTGTGTAAATGCAAGTTTCAATGTAGAATGGACCCGGGGGCCATAGGTTCACTAGTGGCATCTCCCTCGAAAGTAGGCAATGCCATGGTAGAAAAATTACTGTTGGGCAATTGATAGAAAAGCAACATTCATAATTATGATCATTCATGGCATAATCTTGTATAGGCTTTATGTCCATGATAAGTGGACCGTTATCCAACTACATCTACTACTATTACTCCACCCTGAAACCTCTATCCAGCATGCATCTCAAGGTATTAAGTTTAATGAAAAACAGGGCAACTCAATAAGCAAGATGACATAATTTATACAGGAAGAAATCTAGCAATAAGATCAAACCCCATCGTTTTACCCTTAGCAGCAACAATACAAATACGTGTCTTGTCCCTATCTGTCACTGGAGTATAGAACACCACAAGATTGAGCCTACTACTATGCACCACTCTCTCTGAAGAATTACCCATCTATCTTGCCAGGGAAGACAAATAACTCGGAAAGCATACATAGCTACTCAATTACACGTAATGTAGACAGTAAGGATCTAGCAATAAGATCAAATCCCATCATTTTACCCTTAGCAGCAACAATACAAACACGTGTCTTGTCCTTTCGTGTCACTGGGATATAGAACACCACAAGATTGAACCTACTACTATGCACCACTCCCTCTGGAGAATTACCCATCTATCTTGGCCAGAGAAGACAAATAACTCGGAAAGCATACATAGCTACTCAATTACACATCAAAGAAACTTCAAGAGATTCAAATATATTCAATGAACAATCTGATCACTTATGTACTGCTGAACCAATTGACTATGGTTCCCATTCGATCTCAGAATGAGCCCTTTTTGGGAGAATGGTGTCATAATGATCCCAACTTTGCCAGGATCAAAGGCATTCAACAAAACCCATGCCGACAACATGCTCTTTGAATACACTTGGTGGTAAGCCTTTCAGAAGCGGATCCCCCAACATCAGCTTAGTACTGATGTACTTCACATTAATTGTCTGATCCTGGACTCTATCTTTCACAACAAGAAAATTAATGTCAATGTGTTTGGCAGCATCACTTGACTGGTTGTTACTCGAAAATATTACTGCGGGTTGATTATCGCAGTAAAGAGTGATTGGCCTAGAAATACTGTCAATCACTCTCAATCCCAGGATGAAATTCTTCAGCCATACTGCCTGCCCAGTTGCCTCAAAACATGCTACAAATTCTGCCTGCATTCTCCACGATGTAGTGATAGTTTGTTTGGAGCTTCTCCATGATATAGCACTTTTTGCGAGGATGAAAACATAACCTAATGTAGATTTCTTAGTATCAACACATCCTACAAAATCAGCATCTGAGTAACCCACCACCTGGAGGTTATCAGATTTCTTATTCATAAGCATGAGGCTTTTAGTGCCTTGCAAATAACGCAAGACTTTCTTAGCAACCGTTCAGTGATCCAGACCTAGATTAGACTGATATCTGCCAAGCTACCAACAATTGAGGCATAAGGAATGGACTTTATCTGCGCAGATTCATAATCATTTCTTGGGCACTGAAATGTCCCAAATTTATCGCCCTTAACAATAGGAGTAGGCGAGGCTGAGCACTTATGCATATTGTACTTTTTTAGTACCTTCTCAATATATGCTCTCTGAGATAGCCCCAAGATCCCTCGGGATCTGTCTCGGTGAATTTCAATTCCTAAAACATAAGCTGCTACACCGAGATCCTTCATATCAAACTTAGAGGAAAGGAACCTCTTAGTTTCCAGCAACATATTTTTGTCACTTCTGGCTAAAAGTATGTCATCAACATACAGTATCAGGAAGATAAAATTACTCCCCCTGAACTTCACATAAATACAATTGTCCACTTTATTTTCTTCAAAACTAAATTTCCTTATTACTTCATCAAACTTGAGATACCATTCTCTGGATGCTTGCTTCAAGCCATAGATGGATTTCTTGAGATGACATCCTAAATGTTCATTTCCTTCCATAAAAAAACCTTCCGTTTCTACCATGTATACATCTTCACGTAAGTCACCATTTAGAAATGCTATTTTGACATCCATCTAATGTAGCTCCAGATCATAATAGGCCACAAGTGCCATAATTATTCTGAATGAGTTTTTAGTAGAGACGGGTGAAAATGTTTCTTTATAATCAATCCCTTCTCTTTGAGTGAAGCCTTTTTCCATGAGCCTCGCTTTAAACCTGTCTATATTCCCTTTGGAGTCACGTTTGGTCTTATAGACCCATTTACATCCAACTGTTTTGGCTCCTCCGGGAATTTCTACTAAGTCCCACAGATCATTAGTGCTCATGGACTTCATTTCATGTTTCATATCATCAAGCCATTCAGATGAAAAATCACTTTGCATAGCTTCCTTAAATGTTATAGGATCATTGTCCAACACCGACTTATTCATATCTACACTCATGTAAGTGAGATAATCATCAGGAATAGCAGGCTTTCTAGTCCGCTGTGACCTTCTGAGAGGTTCATTAATTGGCACATCATTGACAATTGGAGGATTCTGAGAACTTCCAATAGATACATCATTAGGTGTGACATCTAAAACAGTCACAGGAGTCTCAGCAGGCGTTGCATTAACTGTCCTCTCAACAGGAGGTGCAACATCAGCAGACACCGGGAAAATTGGTTCTTGAATTATCGGAGCCGGGACATATTCCCATTTTTCCTCCAAAATTATTTCCTAGGGTGTCATGCTCCCCCTCATCATATCACTTTCCAACAACACAGCGTGTGTTGTTTCAACAAACTTTGGTGCCTGATTTGGACAATAAAACCGATATGCTTTAGATTTGTCAGGATAACCAATAAAATGGCAACTGACTGTCTTGGAATCTAATTTTCCCATAATTGGATTCAAAATCTTTGCTTCAGCTGGACAGCCCCATACATGAAAATAATTCAGGGTTGGATTCTTCCCAGTCTAAAATTCATATGGTGTTTTGGGCACCGAATTACTGGGAACCCTGTTAAGAATATGTGCTGCTGTTTTAAGGGCTTCCATCCATAAATTTACGGGAAAAGTGGAGTGGCTTAACATACTCCACACCATATCGACAAGTGTGCGGTTCCGCCTTTCAACCACCCCATTTTGCTGAGGTTCGCCCGGTGCTGAATAGTGGGCCATAATGCCACTTTGCTCAACTTCGGCCAAGCAGTTGGTAAGGGGCTTCCTACAGGAAGTTGGCTCTGATACCAACTTGTGATGCCCCCGGCCCGACCGTGTACTAATCATACACGCAAATGCTCACGATCAAGCCCAGGGACTCACGGGAAGATATCACAACACAAATCTAGACACAAAAATAAAATAATACAAGCTCTATATTACAAGCCAGGGGCCTCGAGGGCTTGAATACATAAGCTCGTGTTACACAAGAGTTAGCCGAAGCAACAACATCAGAGCACAGACATAATTAGACCAGATCGCCTTAAGAAGGCTAAGCAAAACAACGACATCTAGATCGAAAAGGCGCAGGCCTCCTGCCTGGGAGCCTCCTAAACTACTCCTGGTCGTCGGTCTCCACTTAGTAGTAAGCTCCATCGGGGTAGTAGTAGTCATCGACGGGGTCAGCTGGTTTCGGGACTCCGTCATCTGATCGCAGCAATCGGGAATGGGGAAAAAGGGGTAGCAAAGCAACCGTGAGTACTCATCCAAGGTACTCGCAAGACTTACATCAGAACTATTATATTTATGCATCAGTATCAAATGAAGGGGCTGTATCTGTGGACTAGACTACAGAAATGCCAGAATAGAGAGAAAGGACTAGCCTATTGAAGACTAGCATCTTGCAGCGTCTTGCAGCATTAGAAGAGTGCAGATTAGTAGCATAACACAAAGTAATAAGTATGTAGCAGCAAAGCCCAGAGATCCTTCCTCGACTCCCTGCGAGAAAGCAATCCTGGAGCTATCAAATTATTAAGTAACACAAGTATCCCGTTCAAGTTGTAGTAGATCGGGATATAACACTGAGCATCCTGTTATCGTGGACACGGCTATTCGAATAGATAACTTCCCTGCAGGGGTGCACTACTGTTACCCAACACGCTCGATTAACTCTGGCCGGACACACTTTTCTCGGTCATGCCCGGCCTCGGCTGATCGACACGACGTAGTCCTACCTAGGCTCCGCTGAGAGGTCCCTGCCGGTCTACATCCTAAGTGCTCAGGGGTCTTGGGCCCATCGCCCTTTGCACTTCGGGTCGTTGCGAGCAGGGTGAATACCAGCGCCATCCCTCTCCTGGATGGCATGATCCGACCGTGCCACAATGCTGAACTGGACATCTGACAGAGCTTTCGGCTGATACATACGGCGCCGAGGGCCCCATTAAACCATTATCCCGCATGGTGGTAGTGCGTATAGGCCAGTGGCCAACTCAGATCAAATACCCAAATCCGTTAAGCGTGTTATTAGTATCTCGCAGACACGAAGAGGGCTCAAGGCTCAGCTTCGACACCCTGCCGCACCGACTTGGTAATCTGCGGTCCAACGACCAGGGACCAGGCCGACCTCTCTCCTAGGTGGGCTCCACTTGCCCGATCGTTCCGCCACAATAATCTCTCGCGGGTGCCCTCATGGCCAACCCGACTTCCCAAAGGACTGAGGTGAAGGTCAAAGTACCCGTGTGTCCATAACATCATGGGAATCCGAGGAATCACCCTCGATGGATTCCCACTCGATGTATCCGTCAAGGTGAACTTGGAGGAATCACCCTCGATAAGTTCACACTTGAGGGGCTGCACAATAGAGGCATCATCGGAGGTGGTGAAAGAGGAATCACCCTCGATAACCCACAACCGACTAGCTATGCTATAGATATATCATCAGGAGTGAGGTAGGAGGTATCACCCTTGGCACTCGATGGTAGCTCTACAGAGTCGTACAACTAAGGGGTGTGCGGTGCTGTGTTCGGTCCCTGTACATCGATCACACTGATCGAGTCACCGGTGGTAAAGCATGGTAACAAGGACAAGGGTGTGGGGCCATTGATGGATCACTAACCAGCCTATACTAAGCATATAGGACAACAGGTAAAGTATCAACAGCAGGTTATAAAATCAGACTATGCATCAGAATAGGAGCAATCAAATATGGTAGCAAATTCTAATGCAAGCACGGGGAAGAAGGAATAGGTGATATATGAATGATCAAGGGGGTTTGCTTGCCTGGAAGCTCTGCGGAAAAGGAAGAAGGGTCGTCGTTGACGTAGTCGTTCACGGGAGCACCGTCGGTCCCGAGGTCTAACAGAGAGAAGACGGGGAAGAACAATAAATAAAAAGCAAACAACAGGAACACAGTTGCATGGCATGGCAATATGCTGTGCTGGGGGTGACCTAACGCGATGCTACACGTTGCAGACAAAACGGGAAAATATCTGGGAATATTTTCCCGGTTTTAGGCATCGGTCAGACAGATGAACCGGAGGGGAAGGTTCCATGTTTGCAGTGATGGAGGGGTGTAACAGGTATATGGATGACATATTCGGATTCGTCATATTTTTCTGATCATTTTTCATATATAAATTATTTTCATCCGAGTTACGGATTATTTTATATGATTTTTCAAAGTTTAAATCATTTTGTGGAATTTCTGGATATTATTAATTCGAATTATTAAACAGATAAATTGCTATGGGTACACAGAAGTGTACCCAGCAAAATACTCATTAGGCTGACAGGTGGGTCCCAGTTGTTTGCCCAGTCAGCAGTCAACTGCCCAGTCAGCAGTCAACTGTGGACTTTGACTGGTCAAACTGACCAGTGGGTCCCACCTGTCATTGACACATTAGTTAGACTAATTAGTATTTAAAATGAACCGATTCATTAAATTAGTAATTTAGTTAATTATTGCGTGGGGGCCACATGTCAGTGACTAATTAGTTATTAGATTAATTTTAATTTTAAAAATAGTTTAATTAGTGCGTGGGGCCCGCCAGTCAGTGACTGGGGCTGCCCAGTCAGCACGTTGACTGGGTCAATCCAGTCAATGGGGCCCATGGGACCCAGCGGTCAGTGGCTTAGGGAGGGCCACGTGGCAGCCACGTCAGCGCCGGCGACCAAAAGACGCGGCGGCGCGCACGGGAGGGGCTCCGGTTTCGGGTACGGTGGCTCATTTCGAGCGCGGCCGGGCTCGTTCGGACGCGGGCGAGGTGGCGCATCGAATGGTGGCAGCGGCTCGTGCGGGGGTGGCCGAAAACGACGCCGGCAACGAGCGGAGGCGGAGGTGGCTTCGGGCAAGGTGGGAATCATTGCTACAAGGCACGACGAGGCTTGCGGACGGGCGCGTTGGCCTCCTGGGGATCCCAGGAGCATGGCTGACGGTGTCCTGGTTAAGGGGGTGCTAACCGGGCCGACCTGTCTCCTCGGTTGGGCCGATATACCCCCGCGCATAACCAAGATGGACTCCGGAGACTGTACGTGGGAGGCGTGATCAAGGCTGTTTCTATCGAAGGCTTGACGTATACTCCAAGATCTCTCGTGCCGCCTCTCTCCTGGCATACCGACTTTGTAACCCTAGATACCCTCCCTGGCGTGTATATAAGCCATAGGGTTTAGCCCGTAATGGGAACATCAACGCAACATTACTTACCTAGCCATAGAAGTTAGACTCATATTACGATCTCGAGGTAGATCAACTCTGTACTCGATACATCTTCATCAATATAACAGAAGCATGACGTAGGGTTTTACCTCCATTAAGAGGGCCCGAACCTGGGTAAAACATCGTCTCCCTTGTCTCTGTTACCATCGATCCTAGATCCACAGCTCAGGACCCCCTACCCCGAGGTCTGCCGGTTATTACACCGACACTGGTGCTTTCATTGAGAGTTCCGCTGTGAGATCACCGGAGGGATCGATGGGATCGCTAGTCAACGGCTTTAAACCCATGGAGCATGTCTCCACATCTGAAGCTTTGGTCTCGCAGACACCACGACATAACGTGGAATCGAATCGAGACCCTTCCCCGGCTCCAACGAAGGCCCCCCTCGTCGATGAGGGGGTAAGATACTTCCTGGAGATCGGATCGGATGGCGACCTACTAATGACCGACTCCCAGACCGAATCGGTTAAACCGATGACTACGGATCCACCGTCGGGTGAATGGGACGAGGTCTTCAGCCCGCGGTCTTTAGAGACCGGATCTAGTCCGCCCACTTCTTGTATAGAATATCGCCCCGACGACTCCGGCCCATCCGACATCTGGGACCTAGCATATGTACGGCAGATCCCTGGTAAGCTGATCCGGCAATACTGGGCCAGGTTCTTGATAGTCAAGAGCAAGATACTAGAGTACCAAGACTTTGATATAATCGCCGCTTTCGAGCATGGATGCAAAGATAAAGGCGTCTTGAACGCCCTCGCCCGCCGTTGCGTCCGAACACTCCCTGAATTAACCAACTTGGTAGCGCGATTCTGCGCCATTGAAGACGCCTGGCGAACCGAGGAGAATACGGACTCGATCCATGAACACTACCCGGAACTCGATCGGTCGGCGCCTCGGCACGAAAATCACAAATGCAATACCTCGGGTGATCGACCCCGGAAGAAGAGGAAAACCTCCGATCACCCCGGAACGGCCCTGGACGGCTTTCTGGGTAAACCATGCCCGATCCACGCTGTATTAGTTAACTCCTGCCCAACCCACAGCCTTCGAGACTGCTGGGTGCTGAGGCAGGTGGCCAAAGGGGGGCCCACCCTCTTGGTGGGCACCTCCAGCCACTCTGGAGGGACCTCGGATGAAGACGAGGTCCTAATGATTTATGAGACATTTATGCCTAAAAACCAGCTCAAACGGGCCTTGCGGGAGGTTAACGCCGTCCGCCGGGTATCGCCTCGGGATGCGTGGATAGACACGCCGATCTCTTTCACTCGGAATGATCAGCCGAGGTCTGCCCCGGACAGGTGCCCCACCATGCTAGTCCTCGATCCAATCGTGGACCGCTGCCGCCTCCATAAGGTCCTGATGGACGGAGGCAGCAGCCTGAATTTGATATATGAAGACACTCTGGATAAAATGCACATCGATAAAACACGCATAGAACCAAGCACCACTACCTTTAAAGGAATAGTGCCCGGGAGAGAGGCACGCTGCAGTGGAAAGATAACTTTAGACGTAGTCTTCGGGACCTCGGACAATTATCGCTCCGAAAAGATTACATTCCACATCGCGCCATTCAAAAGCGGATATCATGCCATCCTCGGACGGGACACCTTTTCAAGATTCCAAGCGGTACCGCATTATGGCTACATGAAGCTCAAGATGCCGGGCCCAAAAGGGATCATTACCATTTCGAGTGATCCTGACAGGGCGCTCAAAGCCGAGAATAAAACGGCGTCCCTTGCCCTCGAGACCCTGGCCGAAGGCTTCGCGGCAGAAGAATTAACCGCACTACGCGCCGAGGTCGATCGGGACGATGTCATCCTCGACAAAAGATCAAAACCTACCTCCTTCAAGCCGGCCGACGAGATTATCAAATTCCAAGTTCACCCCACGGACCCCGCTAAGACGGCGTCCATAGGGGCTAACCTCGACCCAGAGATTTCCGAAGCCCTACGTGCTTTCCTTAGGGAAAACTGGGACATATTCTCCTGGCACCCCTCCGACATGCCTGGGATACCCCGTAGGCTCGCAGAGCACAGCCTAAACATACTGGCAGGCTACAAACCCGTTAAACAAACACTTCGGCGTTTTTCCGAGCCCAAGCGTCAAGCAATGGGCGAGGAACTGGCAAAGCTGCTGGAGGCGGGATTCATCAAGGATATAAAACACCCCGACTGGCTAGCCAACCTGGTCATGGTACCAAAAAAGGATAGGTCCTGGAGGTTGTGCGTCGATTTTAAAGACCTCAACAAAGCTTGCCCTAAAGACCCCTTTCCCCTACCCCGTATTAACCAAATTGTGGACGCCACTGTGGGCCACGATGCATTGTGCTTTCTAGATGCCTATTCAGGGTATCATCAAATAAAAATGAAGGAATCAGACCAGGCAGCAACGGCATTTATCACGCCCTACGGACCGTTTTGCTTCAATAGGATGCCCTTCGAACTAAAGAACGCTGGCGCTACGTACCAGCATATGATTCAGACATGCCTGAAAGAACACATCGGAAAAACTGTGGAGGCCTACGTAGACGACGTGGTTGTCAAAACTAAACGCGTCGACCAACTGGTGGACAACCTCCGTGATACATTTGCCAGCCTACGGGAATATCAAATAAGACTCAACCCCGAAAAATGTGTTTTCGGGGTCCCGGCAGGCAAACTCCTCGGCTTTATTGTATCTAGCCGAGGAATTGAGGCCAATCCGGCCAAAATTCGAGCCCTGGATTGCTTAGAGGTCCCTACAGAGCTCAAAGATGTACAAAAGCTAGCGGGCTGCGTAGCAGCCCTAAGTCGTTTCATATCACGGCTCGGCGAAAAAGCTTTACCATTGTACAGACTGTTAAAGCAGACTAAAACGTTCAAATGGACCAAGGAGGCAGCGGTGGCCCTAGAATACATTAAGGCCCTCCTCGCCTCCAACCCAATCCTGGCAGCACCAGGCGTTTGCGAGCCGATGATATTATACATCTCGGCTACAAACTAGGTGGTTAGCGCAGTCCTCGTGGTCAAACGAGACATGGAAGGTCATAAGTTCCAAGTACAGAAACCCGTATACTAATTGTCCGAGGTCTTAACCCCCTGTAAGACACGTTACCCTCACTATCAAAAGATAGCATACGCAGTATTCATGGCATCACGAAAGCTTCGACACTACTTTCAAGAGTGCGCGGTGATCGTGGCATCCGACGTCCCTTTAAGTGACATAATTAACAATAGAGATGCAACGGGGCCCATAACCAAATGGGCTATAGAGCTCCTGCCTTTCAAAATTATCTATAAACCACGCCGGGCAATTAAATCCCAGGTGTTGGCAGACTTCGTGGCTGAATGGACCGAAGCCGAACTCCCTCGTGAGTACAGTACCTATTCGCATTGGACGATGTATTTTGATGGCTCCAAAATGCTCGCCGGCCTAGGGGCCGGCGTGGTACTCACGTCCCCCACAGGAGATAACATTCGATATGTACTGCAAATCATGTACATAGACTCCAATAACGCAGCCGAATACGAAGCCCTCTTACACGGACTTCGGATAGCGGTCTCCATGAGCGTTAAACGCCTCGAGGTCCGAGGTGATTCGAACCTCGCCATTTCGCAAATCAACGGCGGGTTCGACGCCAAAGACCCCAAGATGATAGCCTACCGAAAAGCCGTCCTAAAGATCTTGGCCAGATTCGAGGGGCTAGAATTCCATCATATACCCCGAGATAGCAATCAGGCCGTGGACATTCTCGCCCGACCGGGCGCGAAGCGGGACAAGGTTCCCGAAAACACCTTCCTCGAGCAGCTTTTTAAGCCATCCGTAGTCTGGCAAGACAGTACAGGAACATCGGACTCAAACGATGTCGGGCAACAGTCCCCGCCCGAAAGGGACGATGGTATCATAGGCGGGTCCATGATCCGGAAAACGGATTCGGCGCACGACGTCATGGCAGTGATCGCACCATGGACTCAGCCGCTTCTTGCATACCTACTCCGAAAAGAACTCCCTGATAACCAAGCCAACTCCCGTCGGATCGTAAGGCAGTCTAAGGCCTACAAGGTTCATGAAGGGGAACTTTACAAAATGAGTACAACGGGCATCCTCCAGAGATGCATATCCGAGGAAGAAGGACAACTTGTACTTCAGGAGATACACTCCGGCATGAGCGGACAGCACGCCACTGCTCGCACCCTGGTTAGCAAGGCTTTTCGCGCCGGTTTCTATTGGCCAACGGCCAGTGCCGATGCCTCGGCATTAGTACAGCTTTGCCCGGGCTGCCAGGTATTCACGAAACAGAGCCATATGCCCCCACGGCTCTTCGAACCATTCCAATTACATGGCCCTTCGCAGTCTGGGGGCTCGACATGGTTGGGCCACTCAAGGGTGGATCAAACAAAAACAAGTACCTACTCGTTATGGTAGACAAATTCACCAAGTGGATCGATGCAAAGCCGGTCACCTCGGCCGAGGCCGTCCAGGTTATCGGATTCATTTCGGGGGTAGTTCACCATTACAGTGTCCCCCACAGTCTGATCACAGACAACGGAACCAACTTCACAGCTAAAGAGGTTAAGGCATGGTGTAAGAAAATGGGCATTAAGCTCGACTATGCATCCATCTATCACCCGCAGTCTAATGGGCAGGTGGAGCGAGCCAACGGGCTTATCCTTAGTGGAATTAAGCCACGGCTAGTTCGCTCCCTTAAAAAAGCCAATTGCAAATGGGTTGAGGAACTTGATTCCGTCTTATGGGGCTTGCGTACAACACCAAATCGGTCCACCGGGTATACCCCATTTTTTATGGTGTATGGCGCCGAAGCGGTCCTCCCTTGCGACATCATACATGACGCACCTCGGGAGCGCATGTACGAGGAATTGGAGGCCGAACTCGATCGGCAAAACACCTTAGACGCTCTCGAGGAAGAGCGCAACGTCGCACGGGCTCGTTCTGCTATTTATCAACAGCAGGCTCGACGCTACCACGGTAGAGAGGTCCGTGCTAAAGAATTTAACGTCGGGGATCTCGTAATGAGATTGCACCCCGAAAAACAAAAACACAAGCACTCCCCTAGATGGGATGGACCGCTCGTCATTGACCAAGTGCTCATCGGAGGAGCTTATCGAATCCGAGATCCAGAGGACAGCCGATTAGAGCCCCACCCGTGGAACGCGGCGCTACTCCGACGCTTCTATGCATAACTTCGAGTATACAGTCCGTGTAAATAAGTTGTGCATTTTCTTTTGATTTAACCTTTTTTCTTTCTTATCTTCTCACCTCGAAAAGTTCTTTTACGACCCCGAGGACAATCTAGCTGGTTCTTTTCAAAACAATAGCTATTCTGCCCCTTATGTACTATTGTCTTTCGAGCCACTATATGCATCGATTCGCTTTAAGATTTGGCCAAGCTGGGTTGCCCAGCTCCTGTGCTTGCCCCTTATGTTCCCGATATTTCGGCTAGGGGGCAAAGGTAGCACCGCTGTGATTGTTACTCCCGGGTCAACCGGTATAGTACCTCAGACAGATAAAGCTGAAAGCTAGTGGTCTTATAATGCGGATTGGTCGGCTATGACATAGGACTAACGTGGCAAGGGTCTTTTCAAACCCCGACCAGGGGCTTTACCCCCGAGGTCATCCGTCTTCGGACGGGCGTGTTCGACACATTCCCCGTGGAAAGGAACTGTTGGAAGAACTATTTTCCTCGGAAGATGTTTCTTATGTTAAACAGTAATATAACATAACCTTCCGTTACCCTCTCTTCTTTCGAGCCATATTGCCCGATTGCCTGGTCCCTTGACGGATCTGGTTCGATAACCTCGGCCAGTAGTATAGGACACTCCTCGGACTTTGTCCAAGGAGGTGGAAGCCGATGGCTGGCTGACAGAGTTCGGTTACACGGGCGGAAATATTTGACATAGAATACCTCGGTACATAAAGTCGTACCACAATTTTCAAGCACGGTCTAACTCGTCTATTAGGGTGTCTAGTGCGCAATCCTGTTGCGAGAATCGGGCGGCAGGCATTACACTATCGTATGCCTGGCTGGTCGGGATCTCTTCGCCATCCGGCCCCAGGGGCCCTACCTCTGCTAATTCTGCTGTCCTCAAACCGGTGTAATGGGTCTTCACCATGGCCCAGGCCTCTCTGGCACCCTCTCGGCAAGCTGATACTTTCCACGCTTGGATCCAGCGCCGCGCTCCCTTAAGGCGTTCGGCCAGCGCGGCCATGTCCTCGGGGACTGGCGTCACCTCGGGCCATAATGCCTGGTGCATATCCTTCATCGCTTTCCGAGCTCCTTCATGCACCTCGGACAGACGATTGCTCATGTCTTCGGACATCGTACCCCGCGACTCCAGAGGAAGGCCAGTCAGGCACACTGTCTAACAACAACACATTTCGGATGACCAATTTCCTTGGACAACTTGCATGACAAATGTCTTTCGTATTTTCTAAACTTACCATGAATCATATCGCCCACTCGCCGATTCTTGGCCTCTGCAGCAGCCAGGCGAGTTTTTAAGCTCTCAATTTCCTGGGCCTGCCGGGCATTTTCCGCCCTAAGCGCATTCACGTTGCCCACATGTTGACTTGCCTGGCGTTGCGCTTCAGCATACGCCAGATCTTCACGGGCCTGCTTCACATATCTTTCGAGATGGCCCAGGGCCTCCGCTGCTACAAGCAATGCTAGGCGTCAGCTCTGCTTTTTCAACGTTACCCACTTCAAGGGCTAAGAGCTTACCGTGCGCCTCTCTGGTGAATTTTTTCACCTGCTCAACCTCGGACAATGCCGCGTCAAGCTGCACCTTTGTTTGGATTAACGCCGCGGTCAATTGCTCGTTCTTCAAGCGAGCTTCCTATTAAGACAACAATTGCGGGTTAGCATTCAAGTCTTGATTCGACCCCAGGGGCTTGTATCAAGCCTTAGGGGCTACTACTATACTTGGTAGTCATATTCATCTTTGAAAACCTTACCCGCAGCCCTCGCGCCAGTACATCCAGCGACTCGTCAAATGCACCTCGGGTTGCCCCGAGGTATGCGTCCACTGTACTGAGAGCCTTTAGCTCCCTCTCCGAAAAGGCTGGATTATTCAAGGAAGCCTTTCGCCGATGATAATTCGCGGCGCATTGAATTTTGGACGGAGTAGCCGATGTCGCTGAATCCTCGGGCTGGGCGGTTCCAGAGTCAACCCTCGAAGGATTTCGGACCTCTACTTCCTCAGGCGGGACCGTACCTTCCTCGGCCTCCGCGTGTGCGGTGGAAGGTGGAGGATGTCTGCACATAATTGGTAGTGTTAGAACCCGAAATGTCTTTTTCTATGACACGGAACTAAAATATTACCTGATTACGGATGGAGCACTCTCGTTTGCCCTCGCTACCTCGAACGGAGCTTCTTGAACCTCTGGCCGTGCCCTTTCCGGTGGGGCCACCTCTCTGCGGAGGCGTTGGGAGCGCCGCCCCTTTGGAGGAGAAGTTAGAAGATTGGAGATTGGGAGACAAGGGGCTCTCTTTCGCTTAGAGGAAGGGAGAGTTACCGATGAGGCTGGTCTTGTCCCCGGCGTGTCGGGGACGACTGCTACCTTTGAGCCATCAAGGCTCTCCAGGAAAAATCTCCTCCCTTCATAGATAAGCCCCAGGTCTTCGTCCTCGTGGTAGAGAGGATCTTCTGCACGGCTGTGTAACTCCGACTCTGGAGCCGGACTGCTCACCCCTCCGAGCCAACGTCTCCACCGCTATTCAACCGATATATAACGGATTAATGATAAAGATCCTGAGGTAAAACAGGAAAACCCGAAATGAGGACTTACAATATCGGTAGGGTTATAGTACGACAACCCGTCCTGGAATTGGCGCTTAGCAAACTCCTCGGCTGACACTTGGTACATGATGGCAAGCACAGCCCCGAGGGTCATTTGGTCCATAAAAGCCCCTTTGATGGATCGAGAGGCGTCCTCGGACCCGTTATACTCGCAAAATAAATGCTGGCGCTGCCGAAGAGGCTGGACTCTCCGGTCTAGAGCCACTGCCATCACATCGATGATGGTGAGACCTGCGCTTGACAGGAGCTTCACCTTGGCCGATAGCCTAGTCACGGCTTCGTCTTCCTATTGAGCCGAACTCAGTGGCCTCCAGATGTAACGCTTCCTCGGTGGATCTAAGGAGAAGGGCGGAAGGCCTGGCCGGACTGGCTCGTACAATAGGACGTCGGTGATATAGAACCACTCGGAAGGCCAGTAATCGGCCTCCTCCCGAGATGTCCCCGCTGGATAGCCAGTCTTGTTGATTCGGCAGACTTCGGCTCCTCCGACCTCGAATAACTTGTCGGTCGAAGAGCGGGGCATGATGCAGAAGAACTTCCGCCATAATCCGAAGTGCGCCTGGCAGCCGAGGTGTAGCTCGCAGAGCGCGACAAACCCCGCAATATGTAGCACCGAATTCGGAGAGAGATGATGTAGCTGTAACCCGTAGAACTCCAGCAAGCCGCGGAGGAATGGGTGGATTGGAAACCCTAAGCCGCGGAGGAAGAAAGGTACGAAGCATACTCGCTCATCCCCCTGTGGCGAGGGGTAATTTTCGGCGTGGGCTTGACCCTCTATGGATGTTAGTCCGGGGCGGGTAGCGGCTAGATCCGCATCCGGCAGGTATCCCTGCGTCGCCAAACGCTCCAATTGAATTCGCGCGACGGAACAGCTCCCCCATTCCCCCCTGTTTGGGCCGTGAGGACGCCTTGACGATCCCTCGCCACTTGCCATTTTTTGGGCTCCTAAGCAGGGGCTTGCGGGAGGGGGAATTTCTCGCTGCGGTTGCAAGGGCGCACAACCATAAGCAAGGGTCAAGCGTCTATTAAGTAAGGGTAGAAAGTGCTGACGCTTCGACATTTTTCCCACAAAGGGACCCAATTCCCTAAGTGGCACAAGTTTCAACATCTGATGTTGAGCTCTCGACGAATTCTAAAGGACGACGACTTGTCTTTCGGGAACTTGTCTGTTCGGAGAATAAAAGCACGGGAACTTGTCTGTCGAGCCAAGTCTCCGGAATGTGAAGGATGACGAATTCGGCATCGAAGACCAGTTCAGGGGCTAGTGACGGTGTCCTGGATAAGGGGGTGCTAACCAGGCCGACCTATCTCCTCCGTTGGGCCGATATACCCCCACGCGTAACCAAGATGGACTCCGGAGACTGTACGTGGGAGGCGTGATCAAGGCTATTTCTATCGAAGGCTTGACGTATACTCCAAGATCTCTCGTGCCTCCTCTCTCCTGGCATACCGACTTTGTAACCCTAGATACCCTCTTTGGCATGTATATAAGCCATAGGGTTTAGCCCGTAATGGGAACATCAACGCAACATTACTTACCTAGCCATAGAAGTTAGACTCATATTACGATTTCGAGGTAGATCAACTCTGTACTCGATACATCTTCATCAATATAACAGAAGCATGACGTAGGGTTTTACCTCCATTAAGAGGGCCCGAAACTGGGTAAAACATCGTCTCCCTTGTCTCTATTACCATCGATCCTAGATCCACAGCTCGGGACCCCCTACCCCGAGGTCTGCCGGTTTTTACACCGACAACGGCCCAAGGGTCAGACGCGGGCAGCGCTAGTGGTGGCCGCGACGGCGAGGCGTACAACGGTGGCGAGCTCATGGCAACGGCAGAAAGCAGCTAGCGGGCGCGTGCGAGTAAACGAAGAGGGGGTAGAAGATGCGGGAGCTCACAACGATCCGGTAGGGGAGCAAAGCGGACTCAGGGGCGGCTCGGGGCGGCCGGATTCGACGGCAGAGCTCGTCGCTGCCGAGGAGGAAGACGACGATGTAGGCGAGGCTGCGGCGGCTCCCGGCTCGAACGGATGGCACCAGGCGACGTAGAGGTCCACGGCGGTGCGCGGGGACATGCTGGCGAATTGTGGGGACGTCGGTGGCCGCGGGATCGACGGCGGCGCGTCGGCGAGCACGCACGGGCGAGCGAAGCAGAGGAGGGGGCGAACGAGGGGGAGTGCTCAATCTAGGGTTGCCCAGGGGGCTCGGCCTCGTCCTTATCCTCCTCCGGATGCCCTGTAGTGTCGCGGTGTCGAGGATCCAGCCGGCGAGGGTGCGCGCGGGTGCGGACGTGCCGACAGCGCGACGAAGACGATGACTGTGGCTTAGGTGGGCTGGGCTAGCGCTGTAGCATTAGAGCCCAAGCGCACAGTGCCCATTTCTTATTTCCCCTTTTCTTTTTCTGTTTTCATTTTTAACCTCTGTTTTGCATTTTCTTTTCTCACCATTTGACTTTTGTAAAATGTACAACTTGCCCCATTAAATACTAGGCAATTTTCTGCACTTCCACAATGATTTGGGGATTTAGATGAATTCATTCGAATTTGAAATAAATAGAAATGGATTTAATAGTGCTGTTTTGGTCACTGTTTTTGGATGTTAGGGTCAAATTGGGAATTCAAATAATGTTGGTTTTTATTTTTATAATTGCTTTGGGATTATTTGCAATATTATGAACTATTTTATTTAATTATTTGAACAAGTAATTATTTGACTTGTGTTTTGAATTTGAATTTGAGTTGGATTGTTTCTTTAATTGCATTTGATTTATGAAAAATATGCTGACATGGCACATTAGCTAGGTTAACAAAGTGATTAGGATTCGGGGATGTTACAATTGTCCTCCACTACAAGAAATCTCGTCCCGAGATTTAAGAAGTAGAGTAAGGGGTATCTTCGGGAGATCGGACCTTTGCAAGGTTGACTATCTGGTGGATAACTCAGGGAATGCGGCAGAAAATATCTCTCGATTTGGAACTTAAGAAAAACATCGAGAGCATAGTAAGAAGGTACAATAAGAAGTTTCAAGCGGATAGACAATCGTTCGATGCTTGGAACAGAGTGTGAAAGTGGTTCAGAGCAACGGGAATAAGTACTGCGTCTGATACTAGAATAGATCATCCCTAGGACGGTGGTTCGTGATAACATACGAAGCCATGTGCAAAGGATACTACGGAATCAAGGTTGTACAGAAGAGTCAGGTTTTGATCATGTGGAATTGCAGTGAGTGTGGATTAAGAGTAGGAAGGGCGGTGACATCTTGCGCGGTCACGACAACAAGTTGTGTCAGAGAAAAGTCTGTCAGCTATGTCGGCAACACGTCGGTACCATGGGCGGGGAACGAAGAGAACCAGTTTCCTGCTCATTAAAACGAGGCGGACCAATAGGCAAGGTTCTCGTCCATCGATGGTTACCGGAATGTCATCAACAATAGTAACAATGTTTTATTTGGGGTGTTTACTTAAGCAGGGAATTATCACTGCTCAGATAAAGCTAGATTACAAGAAAGGTTAAACAGACCAATGGAAAGGAAAATGTGATTATCAGATTAAACAGACCAATGGAAGGGAATAATTGCAGACAATCCAGCTCTCCGGGTGGATGTTAATACGAGAACCTAATGTTAGTGTTAGCAAAACTTTAACCCGAATAGAGGAGAGATCAGAATCCCAGAGTAAAGAAGAGGAATAAAAGATCCTAATCCCATCCATTGGCGATGTGGGCCCGTAAGCCACACAACAAGGTTAGTAAAACAGTTTTTCAAAGACTAGACTCAACTTCGGCCAAGGAGTTGGAACGGGGCTTCCTACAGGCAGTTGGCTCTAATACCAACTTGTGACACCCCCGGCCCGACCGTGCACTAATCATACACGCAAATGCACACGATCAAGCCCAGGGACTCACGGGAAGATATCACAACACAACTCTAGACACAAAAATAAAATAATACAAGCTCTATATTACAAGCCATGGGCCTCGAGGGCTCGAATACATAAGCTCGTGTTACACAAGATTCAGCGAAAGCAACAACATCAGAGCACAGACATAATTAGACAAGATTGCCTTAAGAAGGCTAAACAAAACAATGACTTCTAGATCAAAAAGGCGCAGGCCTCCTGCCTTGGAGGCTCCTAAACTACTCCTGGTCGTCGGTCTCCACTTAGTAGTAAGCTCCATCGGGGTAGTAGTAGTCATCGATGGGGTCAGCTGGTTTCGGGACTCCGTCATCTGATCGCAGCAATCGGGAATGGGGAAAAAGTGGTAGCAAAGCAACCGTGAGTACTCATCCAATGTACTCGCAAGACTTACATCAGAACTATTCTATTTATGCATCGATATCAAATGAAGGGGCTGTATCTGTGGACTAGACTACAGAAATGCTAGCATAGAGAGAAAGGCCTACCCTATCGAAGACTAGCATCTTGCAGCGTCTTGCAGCATTAGAAGAGTGCAGATTAGTAGCATAACACAAAGTAATAAGTATGTAGTAGCAAAGCCCAGAGATCCTTCCTCGACTCCCTGCGAGAAAGCAAACCCGGAGCTATCGAATTATTAAGTAACACAAGTATCCCGTTCAAGTTGTAGTAGATCGGGATACAACACTGAGCGTCCTGTTACTGTGGACACGACTATTCGTATAGATAACTTCCCTACAGGGGTGCACTACTGTTACCCAACACGCTTGATTAACTCTGGCCGGACACACTTTTCTCGGTCATGCCCGGCCTCGGCAGATCGACACGACGTAGTCCTACCTAGGCTCCGCAGAGAGGTCCCAGCTGGTCAACATCCTAAGTGCTTAGGGGTCTTGGGCCCATCGCCCTTTGCACTACGGGTCGTTGCGAGTAGGGTGAATACCAGCGCCATCCCTCTCCTGGATGGCACGATCCGACCGTGCCACAATGCTGAACTGGACATCTGACAGAGCTTTCGGCTGATACATACGGTGCCGAGGGCCCCATTAAACCATTATCCCGCGTGGTGGTAGTGCGTATAGGCCAGTGGCCACCTCAGATCAAATACCCAAAGCCGTTAAGCATGTTATTAGTATATCGCGGACACGAACAGGGCTCAAGGCTCACCTCCAACACCATGCCGCACCGACTTGGTAATCTGCGGTCCAACGACCAAGGACCAGGCCCACCTCTCTCCTAGGTGGTCTCCACCTGCCCTGTCGTTCCGCCACAATAATCTCTCGCGGGTGCCCTCATGGCCAACCCGACTTGGACTGAGGTGAAGGTCAAAGTACCCATGTGTCCATAACATCATGGAAATCCGAGGAATCACCCTCGATGGATTCCCACTCGATGTATCCGTCAAGGTGAACATGAAGGAATCAC
Organism: Elymus sibiricus; assembly: GCA_039707655.1. Taxonomy (NCBI): domain Eukaryota; kingdom Viridiplantae; phylum Streptophyta; class Magnoliopsida; order Poales; family Poaceae; genus Elymus; species Elymus sibiricus. The sequence goes on along the minus strand of CM077674.1, from coordinate 9,075,044 downwards.
CCTCGATAAGTTCACACTTGAGGGGCTGCACGACAGAGGCATCATCGGAGGTGGTGAAAGAGGAATCACCCTCGATAACCCACAACCGACTAGCTATGCTACAGAGATATCATCAGGAGTGAGGTAGGAGGTATCACCCTCGGCACTCGATGGTAGCTCTGCAGAGTCGTACAACTAAGGGGTGTGCGGTGCTGTGTTTGGTCTCTGTACATCGATCACACTGATTGAGTGACCGGTGGTAAAGCATGGCACCAAGGACAAGGGTGTGGGGCCATTGATGGATTACTAACCGGCCTATACTAAGCATATAGGACAACAGGTAAAGTATCAACAACAGGTTACAAAATCAGGCTATGCATCAGAATAGGAGCAATCAAATACGGTAGCAAATTCTAATGCAAGCACGGGGAAGAACGAATAGGTGATATAGGAATGATCAAGGGGGTTTGCTTGCCTGGAAGCTCTGCGGAAAAGGAAGAAGGGTCGTCGTCGACGTATTCGTTCACGGGAGCAGCGTCGGTCCCGGGGTCTAACGGAGAGAAGAGGGGGAAGAACAATAAATAAAAAGCAAACAACAGGAACACAATTGCATGGCATGGCAATATGCTGTGCTGGATGTGACCTAACGCGATGCTACACGTTGCAGACGGAACGGGAAAATATCCGGGAATATTTTTCCGGTTTTAGGCATCTGTCAGACAGATGAACCGGAGGGGAAGGTTTCATGTTTGCAGTGATGGATGGGTGTAACAGGTATATGGATGAAATATTCGGATTTGTCATATTTTTCAGATCATTTTTCATATATAAATTATTTTCATCCGAGTTACGAATTATTTTATATGATTTTTCAAAGTTTTAATCATTTTCTAGGATTTCTGGATATTATTAATTCGAATTATTAAACAGATAAATGGCTATGGGTACACAGAAGTGTACCCAGCAAAATGCTCATTAGGCTAACAGGTGGGTCCCAGTTGACTGCCCAGTCAACAGTCAACTGTGGAATTTGACTGGTCAAACTGACCAGTGGGTCCCACATTAGTTAGACTAATTAGTATTTAAAATTAACCGATTAATTAAATTAGTAATTTAGTTAATTAGTGCGTGGGGGCCACATGTTAGTGACTAATTAGTTATTAGATTAATTTTACTTTTAAAAACGGTTTAATTAGTGCGTGGGGCCCACCTGTTAGTGACTGGGGCTGCCTAGTCAGCACGTTGACTGGGTCAACCCAGTCAACGGGGCCTGTGGGACACAACGGTCAGTGGCTCAGGGAGGGCCATGTGGCCGCCACGTCAGCGCCGGCGACCGGAGTCACGCCGGCAACCAAAATACGCGGCGGCGCGCATGGGAGGGGCTCGGGTTTCGGTCACGGTGGCTCATTTCGAGCGCGGCCGGGCTCGTTCGGACGCGGGCGAGGTGGCTCATGCAGGGGTTGCCGGAAACGACGTCGGCGACGTGCGGAGGCGGAGGTGGCTTTGGGCGAGGTGGGAATCGTCGCTACAGGGCACGACAAGGCTTGCAGACGGACGCGTTGGCCTCCAGGGGATCCCAGGAGCATGGCCCAAGGTTCAGATGCGGGCAGTGCTAGCGGTGGCCGCGACGGCGAGGCGTACAGTGGCGGCGAGCTCACGGCAACGGCACCAAGCAGCTAGCGGCCGCGCGCAAATAAACGAAGAGGGGGGGAGAAGATGCGGGACCTCACAGCGATCCGGTAGGGGAGCAAAGCGGGATCAGGGGCGGCTCAGGGTAGCCGTTTTCGACGGCGAAGCTCGTCGGTGCCGAGGAGGAAGACGACGATGTAGGTGAGGCTGCGGCGGCTCCCGGCTCGAACGGATGGCACCAGGCGACGTAGAGGTCGACAGCGGTGCACGGGGACACGCTGGCGAGGTGCGGGGAGGTCGGTGGCCGCGGGATTGACAGCGGCGCGTCGACGAGCACGCACGGGTGAGCGAAGCAGAGAGGGAGAGGGCGAATGAGGGGGAGTGCTTGATCTAGTGTTGCCCAGGGGGCTCGGCCTCGTCCTTATCCTCCTCCGGACGCCCTGTAGCGTCGCGGTGTCGAGGATCCAACCGGCGAGGGCGCGCGCGGGCGCGGATGTGCCGACAGCACGACGAAGACGATGACTGTGGCTTAGGTGGGCTGGGCAAGCGCTGTAGCATTAGAGCCCAAGCGCACAGTGCCCATTTCTTATTTCCCTTTTTCTTTTTCTGTTTTCATTTTTAACCTCTGTTTTGCATTTTCGTTTCTCACCATTTGACTTTTGTAAAATGTGCAACTTGCCCCATTAAATACTAGGCGATTTTCTGCACTGCCACAATGATTTGGGGATTTAGATGAATTCATTTGAATTTTAAATAAATAGAAATGGATTTCCTAGTGCTGTTTTGGTCACTGTTTTTGGATGTTAGGGTCAAATTGGGAATTCAAATAATGTTTGTTTTATTTTTATAATTGCTTTGGGATTATTTGCAATATTATGAACTATTTTATTTAATTATTCGAAGAAGTAATTATTTGACTTGTGTTTTGAATTTTAATTTGAGTTGGATTGTTTCTTTAATATTATTTTATTTATGAAAAATATGCTGACATGGCACATTAGCTAGGTTAACAAAGTGATTAGGATTTCGGGATGTTACAAGTGGCTTAACATACTCCGCACCATATCCATAAGTGTGAGGTTCTGCCTTTAAACCACCCCGTTTTGCTGAGGTTCGCCCGGTGCTGAATACTAGGACATAATGCCATTTTCCTGTAAGTATTTTGCAAATGGTCTAGGAATTTGGCCATAAGTAGCATGACTGCCGTAGTACTCACCACCACGGTCAGACCTTACAACTTTAATTCTCTTGTTACTTTGATTTGAAACCTCAGCTTTGAAAATCTTGAAATTGTCTAATGCCTCTGCTCTTTCTTTAATAGGATAACTATATCCAAAATGGGAGAAATCATCGCTGAACGTTATGAAATAATTAAAACCATCCACCGATCTCACATTAAACGGATCACATATATCCGTATGAATTATTTCAAAAACTCCCGTGCTTCGGTTTGCACCTTTCTTAATTTGATTGGCATATTTTCCTTTGATGAAGTCGATACAATGATCAGCATCCGCATCCAAAAAATCAAGAGAAGGATGAACTTGATATTTAATGAGATGCTAAATCCTCCCCCTCGAAATATTGCCTAACCGATAGTGCCATAAATTCGACGAAGTCTCATTTTTATCACATTTGCGTTTGGTACTGATATTCACATTCGAGGTAGAACCCACATTATTCACATCATCACCGAAGGAAATTACATAAAGTTTGGCTTGTCTAAAAGCAAGACCAACATTATTATCGTCATACATAATTATACATTGATTATTCCCAAAGTGACAAGCATAACCATCATCATCTAAACATGAAACATAAACTAAATTTTGTTTCATCGAGCGGACATAAAGAACATCATGTAGTAGAAGCTTGAAGCCGGTATGAAGTATGAGAGTAAAATCTTCAAGTGCCTCGGCATCAGCTTCAACACCATTAGCAACTCAAATGGTTCTTTCCCCTCTTTTTAGGGTCCTCCTCATATGGAATCCTTGCAACGAATTTGAAACATGAATCGTTGCACCTGAATCAATCCACCAAGTATTGGTGGCATAATTAACATAAAGGGATTCTTCAACAAAAGTAATAACTTCAGTACCTCTATCTTTGAGCCATCTCTTGAAGCCAAAGCAATCCTTTTGCTTATGACCACCTTTTCCACAAAAGTGGCATCCATTAGGCTCATTCCCTTCTGGATTAGAAGCTTTTTTAGGCTTCTTTTGCTGAGACATTTTAGAAGACTGGCCTTTATTTTAAACCTTTTAGGCCTAGGCTTTATATATTCATTCACAAATTTATTGTACCTCTTCTTTTGTGAAACCATGAATTGATTGATATGCTCAATCCTGTCAACCTTTAGCCTTTCTTCTTGTAGACAGTGTGCCATCATTTCATCTACGCCCCACTTTAAGTCCATCGCATCATAATGGATCATAAATGGCGAGAACTCTTGAGGCAAAGATGACATAATAAAATGCACAAGGAAGCCATTAGAAATTTCCATTTCCATAGTATTCAGTTTGGCAGCCATGTTGCATTTCTTCATAATATGCTTTCGAAGACTTCCAGTGGGATCATACTTTTCATCAATTAGCCTTCTGATGAGACTTGTTACATAAACTTTAGAAGACCCTTTAAATTGATGTTCAATTTTTGCAAAATACCCTTTAGCTATTTCACAATCAGGAAGGGCTCCTCTCATGCTTTGTGTAATGGAACCCTTTATCATCATAAGGCATTTGCGATTAGAGTCATCCCACTTAGCCTTTTCAACATCATAATCCTTCTTGAGGGCATCATAATTTTCATTATTTTCTTTAGGTGCCTCGGGAGGATCATTAAGGAGATCTTAATCAATATTAAGTAAGGCCATCGTAATTTAAAGCTTCTCCTTCCATGTAGCATAGTTGCTACCATTAAGTTGCTCAATGCCATTAAGTATCCCAGTTATATGAGAGACATTAGGTGGTGCAAAAATAATTCAAAAATGCTTTAGTAATCATCATCATCCTCATCATTAAATTTTATTGATCATATTCAAATCAGCTTTGGCCAGAGATGACAATGAACAACAAAATTTTGTGGACAAATATTCATCAATTTGCTTTGGCCAAATTGATAAAAAAGCCACACTTTAATTATCCTCATTCATTACTTTCTTCTACTAACCCGGTTCACATCAGGTTTGGCCAGAAGTGAAACGAATCAATAAGATAATTTTGCGGTTTAAATGCCCGTCAAACAACTTTGGTCATAATGACAAAGCATAACCACTCTTTAATTTGAGGATCCATTAAATTTTATTTCGTAGCAGAATAATTATTCCATAATGATTACAATAATAATTCATCATCAAAATAAAATGCCATTAAAAGAAAATTAACTAGACATAATCAATTTGCAGCATAAAGAATTCTAGTATGGCATAACATACTATATTAAAATATGATGGGATTTAAAATACTTAGAGAATTAAAATGCCAAAATAACCATAATAATGCATGCATAAAATTCAGCCCGATTTTTTTTACTTTATCACATAAAATTTAGTCATTAGTAGGAAAAATATTTAACATTTTTTCTAAATTATTTCTGCCCGTACCAAATTTAGCCCAAAATACATAAAAAAATTCTTGGGCTAAAACTGGCTGTTGAGCTGGGCCATACGGCCCAGCCAGCTCCCCTTGGCCTCCAGCCCCTTTGGACTCCAGCCTGGCCTGGGTCTTGATGGCCTACCGGCTGCTATTCCCATAGGAGTTGTTGGATTTCCCCGAAGAGGAAGGGTGATGTAGCACAGCAGTAGAAAGTATTTCCCTCAGTTAGGACCAAGGTTTAATCAAACCAGTAGGAGTCTACAAGCTAACAAGATAAGCAACACCTACACACAAACAAAATGAAAGCTTGCACCCAACTTGGCAAGGGGGTTGTCAATCCCCTCGTCTTGCTAGTTACAAGATTAGAAGCAAATAGTGGATGGATGATAATATTGTGGAACAGCAAAGTAATGAAAGTAAATGAAAGAGCATGGAGAATGGACCCAGGGGGCCATAGGTTCACTAGTGGCATCTATCTCGAAAGCAGGGAATGGCATGGTAGACAAATTACTGTTGGGCAATTGATAGAAAAGCAACATTCATAATTATGATCATTCATGTCATAATCTTGTATAGGCTTTACGTCCATGATGAGTAGACTCTTATCCAACTGCATCGACTACTATTACTCCACCCCGAAACGGATATCTAGCATGCATCTCAAGGTATTAAGTTTAATGAAAAATAGAGCAATGCAATAAGCAAGATGACATAATTTAGACGGGAAGAAATCTAGCAATAAGATCAAACCCCATCTTTTTACCCTTAGCAGCAATAATACAAATATGTGTCTTGTCCCTATCTGTCATTGGGATATAGAACACGACAAGATTGAACCTACTACTATGCACCACTCTCTCTGAAGAATTACCCATCTATCTTGCCAGATAAGACAAATAACTCAGAACGCATACATAGCTACACAATTACACATAATGTAGACTGGAAGAAATCTAGCAATAAGATCAAACGCCATCATTTTACCTTTAGCAGCAACAATACAAATATGTGTGTTGTCCCTTTGTTTCACTGGGATACAGAACACCACAAGATGGAACCTACTACTATGCACCACTCACTCTGAAGAATTACTCATCTATCTTGTCCAGAGAAAACAAATAACTCGGAAAGCGTACATAGCTACTCAATTACACATCAAAGGAAATTCAAGAGATTCAAATATATCCATTGAACAATCTGATCACTTATGTACTGCTGAACCAATTGAATATGGTTCCCATTCGATCTCAAAATGAGCCCTTTTGGGGAGATTGGTGTCATAACGGTCCCAACTTTGCCAGGATCAAAGACATTCAACCAAACCGATGCCAACAACATGCTCTTTGAATACACTGGGTGGTAAGCCTTTCGTGAGCGGATCCGCCAACATCAGCATAGTACTGATGTACTTCACATTAATTGTCTGATCCTGGACTCTATCTTTCACAACAAGATACTTAATATCAATGTGTTTGGCAGCATAACTTGACTTGTTGTTACTCGAAAATATTACGGCGGGTTGATTATCGCAGTAAAGTGATTGGCCTGGAAATACTGTGAATCAGTCTTAGTCCCGGGATGAAATTCTTCAGCCATACTACCTGCCCAGTTGCCTCAAAACATGCTACAAATTCTGCCTCATTGTCGACGATTTAGTGATAGTTTGTTTGGAGCTTCTCCATGATATAGCTCCTTTTGCGAGGATGAAAACATAACCTGACGTAGATTTCTTAATATCAACACATCCCGCAAAATCAACATCTGAGTAACCCACCACCTCGAGGTTATTACATTTCTTATACGTAAGCATGAGGCTTTTAGTGCCTTGCAAATAACATGAGACATTCTTAGCAGCCTTCAAGTGATCCAGACCTAGACTAGACGGATATCTGCCAAGCATCCTGGTCATGAATGCTAAATCAGGGCGAGTGCACACTTGTGCATACATAATGCTTCCAACAATTGAGGCATAAGGAATTGGCTTCATCTGCACAGATTCATAATCATTTCATGGGCACTGAAAAGTCCCCAATTTATCGCCCTTAACAATAGGAGCAGGCGAGGCTGAGCACTTATGCGTATTGTACTTTTTCAGTACCTTCTGAATATATGCTCTCTGAGATAGCCCCAAGATCCCTTTGGATCTGTCTCGATGAATTTCAGTTACTACAACGTAAGCTGCTTCACCGAGATCCTTCATATCAAACTTAGAGGAAAGGAACCTCTTAGTTTCCAGCAGCATATTTTTGTCACTGCTGGCAAAAGGTATGTCATCAACATACAGTATCAGGAAAGTAAAATTACTCCACCTGAACTTGACATAAACACAATTGTCCACTTTATTTTCATCAAAACTAAATTTCCTTATTACTTCATCAAACTTGAGATACCATTCTCTGGATGCTTGCACTACTGGAATCAGAGAATTTGCCATCAGCCAGTTCTTTGTCGTCTGCTAGCGGACGGCACAGAAGGTATTTACAAAAAGCAGACGGCTAAGAGTGGACTCATGGCAAAGATATAGTTTGCCATCAGTGCATTCTTTGCCGTCTGCCAGCAGAGGGCAAAGGGCTTAAAGGCAGACGGCAAAGAGACCAGCTGGGCCCCACTGGACCGTGGAGCTGGCTAGGTCAGATGAACGGGCTGGATGCCGTCTGCTTGCTCTTTGCCGTCCGCTTTTTTGCTCTTTGCCGTCTGCTAGCAGATGGCAAAGAGGATGCCTATCTAACGGCCGTAACCCCCCCTCTCTCTCCCCCCACCTCACCCACCCTAGCCGCCGCCCCAGCCCCGCCGTTCCCGACGCCGCCCAGCACCGCCGCCGGCCCCTGCGCCCGCCCCGCCCCCCGGCCCCTGCGCCCGCGACGCCCCACCGCCGGAGCCAGGCTGCGGCGAGCTCCGCGACGCCCCACCGCTAGAGCTAGGCAGCGGCGCTGCCCCCTCCCCGCGGCCCTTCTCCACCACCGCGGCGCCGCCTTCCTCCCTGCGCCGGCCCTTCTCCACCACCGCGGCCCTCCTCCAAGGTGAGCTTTTTTTTTTCTGTTTTTTGTTTCTGTTTTTTGCTGTTTAGGTTTAGGTTAATTAGTGCTAGGTTTAGGTTAGTGCTAGGTTTAGGTTTAGGATTAGATTTAGGTTTAGATAATTAGAAGAAGAAGAAGAAAGATGAAAAAAAAAGGAAGAAGAAGAAGAAGAGGAGAAGAAAAGAAGAAGAAGCGGAAGAAGAAGAAGAAGAAGAAGAAGAAGAAGAAGAAGAGGAGGAGAAGAAAAGAAGAAGAAGAAGAAGGAGAAGAAGAAGAGGAGAAGAAGAAGAGGAGAAGTATAGGAAGAAGAAGAAAAAGAGGAGAAGAGGAGAAGAAGAGGAAAAACAGAAGATGGTCTGAAGAAGAAGAAAAAGAGGAGAAGAAGAAGGAATAGAGGAGAATAGAAAAAAATAGAAAAGTAGTTATATATATATATAGAGATTTTTTATCGGGATTGAATATTCGTGTTGATCGGGTGGATTTAAATGTGCAGTTGTTTCGTCGCTGCGAGGGGCTGGTGTTCGACGACCTCCCAGTGCGTTTGACGAGCTCCCCTGCGTTCGTGGGTGAGCACAAATGACATCTCCTCCTCCCCCCTTAATTTGCTCTGTTCCGGTCTTCGTGCCGATGAAACTTGCTAGCTATTGGTGTCTTCAATCATCAGTATGCGTGACCAGTATGCGTCTCCCGTTCGAAAGGGCGGCATCTAAAATATGCATATTTATAACCACCACCCTTTCGAATTGTCCACGTTATCCATGGACAGCCCAAGTATGTGTAGATTGGGTTCGTTTTCCCATGCTCTGCTCCGGATCCGATGCAAAATTTCGTCAGTGCCTCCCTGTTGTTCTCCAGGTACACATCCTCTCTGTTTATTGCCGAGACGTATATCAAGAGAACAACGGGGAGGTGCTGCCAAAATTTTGCGTCAGATCTGGAGCAGAGCATGGGAAAACGAACCCAATCTACACATACTCGGGTGGGATTAGGACCTATCTTTACCTATTAGCGTGTAGGTTGCATGGACGTAATAAAAATTGACAAACTTCATTAAATGCATGCTTAGCCTCGTACATGCTTGTTAGCCCTATTATGCCACATACTTAGCTTATTTTCCCCAAAAAAGACATACTTAGCTAATTATCCTCCAAAATGACATAATTAGCTTATTTAGTTCATTTATGACATAATTAGCTTATTCATTTCAAAATTGGCATAATAACCTTGGTTAGCTCATAAATGTCATATACTTAGCTTATTTTCCTACAAAATGACATAATTACCTAAGTTAGCTCTAAAATGACCTATACTTACCTAAGTTAGCTCAAAAATGGCATAATTACCTAGGTTAGCACAAAAATGATCTATACTTACATTATTTTCCTCCAAATTAACATACTAAGCTTAGTTAGCTCAAAAATGGCATAATTACCTAAGTTAGCTCTAAAATGACACAAATAAGGAATAAGAAGAAGAAAAACAAGGAAGAGGAGAAAAAGAAAGAATAGAAGAAGAAAGAAGAGAAAAAGAAAGAATAAAAGAAGAAGAATGAGAAGAAGAAAAACAAGGAAAAGGATAAAAAGATAGAAGAGAAGAAGAAAGATGAGAAAAGGAGAGAAGAAGAAGAAGAAAATATATTCTTATTCTTCCTTTTTCTCTTCTTTCTTTTTCCCCATCTTCTACTCTTTTTTATTATTCTTATTCTTCTTCTTTCTTTCTTTCTTTCTTCTTCTTCTTCTTCTTCTTCTTCTTCTTCTTCTTATTCTTCTTCTTCTTCTTCTTCTTCTTCTTCTAGTCTTCTTCTTCTTCTTCTTATTCTTCTTCTTCTTCTTCTTCTAGTCTTCTTCTTCTTCTTCTTCTTCTTCTTCTTCTTCTTCTTCTTCTAGTCTTCTTCTTCTTCTTCTTCTTCTTCTTCTTCTTCTTCTTCTTCTTATTCTTCTTCTTCTTCTTCTTCTAGTCTTCTTCTTCTAGTCTTCTTCTTCTTCTTCTTCTTCTTCTTCTTCTTCTTCTTCTTCTTCTTCTAACTTTCTTACTCCCATTTTTCCAGGTTTGATTCACTTCATGGAAGCAGGCATTGATGGACTGCTAGTGTTTAGTTTTTGTTTTGATTTGTATTGATGAACAATGTGAAACTATGTATGTATTGGATCTTTTAATACCGTATATGTTCTCTTGCATTCGATGGACTGCTAGATGTTGGATACATTGGCTATGCTTGAGGTTGAAACTATATATATCATATATGTCTTTTGAAAATGCAGGGATATAACAGAAAACAGACAAAACAGTAACAATACAGGCACTTTGCCGTCTGCCAGCCGATGGCAAAGACCTTTGTCGTCGGTAGGCGGACGGCAAAGGTGCCACGTGGCAACAACCTGTTCAACCTGGGAGCATCAGGTCTGACCATTTGGTCATTCTACCATCTGCCAGCAGACGGCAAAGACCAGCCTGGCAGACGACAAAGACTAAGTAGAAGTGACGGTTAGCCATGGGTCTGCTGACGTCATAGGGTTGACGACAAAGTTTGCCGTCCGCCGGCAAACGGCAAAGTCTACCGTTAGCCACCTAACGGGGCTAACCGCTATTCTTTGTCGTCCATGAACTTTGCCGTCAGCTTGGCCAGGAAAGCGGACAACAAACTTCTTTGCCGTCAGCTGTTTTTACGCAGACGGCAAACAAAGTCATTACCTTGACTTTTAGTGCCGGAAGTGTTTGCCGTCCGTGGCAGACGGCAAAGACGTTTGCCGTCGGTGGCCTGGTCCTTAGCCGTCTGCTATGGCAGACGGCAAAATAGCTGATTCCTGTAGTGTTGCTTCAAGCCGTAGATGGATTTCTTTAGATGACATCCTAAATGTTCATTTCCTTCCATAAAAAAACCTTCCGTTTCTGCCATGTATACATCTTCACGTAAGTCACCATTTAGAAATGCCATTTTGACATCCATCTGATGCAGCTCCAGATCATAATGGGCCACAAGTGCTATAATTATTCTGAATGAGTTTTTAGTAGAGATGGGTGAAAATGTTTCTTTATAATCAATCCCTTCTCTTTGAGTGAAGACTTTTTCCATGAGCCTCGCTTTAAACCTTTTGATATTCCCTTTGGAGTCACGTTTGGTCTTATAGACCCATTAGCATCCAACTGTTATGGCTCCTCCAGGAATTTCTACTAAGTCCCATACATCATTAGTGCTCATGGACTTCATTTCATCTTTCATAGCATCATGCCATTCAGATGAAAAATCACTTTGCATAGCTTCCTTAAATGATGTAGGATCATTGTCCAACACCGACTCATTCATATCTTCACTCATGTAAGTGAGATAATCATCACGAATAGCAGGCTTTCCAGTCCGCTATGACCTTCTGAGAGGTTCATTAATTGGCACATCAACAAGAATATGAGTCTTCTGAGAACTTCCAACAGATACATCATCAGGTGTGACATCTGAAACAATCACAGGAGTCTCAGCAGGCGTTGCATTAGTTGTCCTCTCAATAGGAGGCGCAACATCAGCAGACACCGGGAAAACAGGTTCTTGAATTATCGGAGCTAGGACATATTCCCGTTTTTCCTCCAAAATTATTTCTTGGGGTGTCATGCTCCCCCTCATCATATCACTTTCCAAGAATACAGTATGTCTTGTTTCAACAAACTTTGTTCCCTGATTTGGACAATAAAACCGATATGCTTTAGATTTGTCAGGATAACCAATAAAATGGCAACTAACTATCTTCGGCTCTAATTTTCCCATAATTGGATTGAAAAACCTTGCTTCAGCTGGACAGCCCCATACATGAAAATAATTCAGGGTCGGTTTCTTCCCAGTCCATAATTCATATGGTGTTCTGGGCACCGATTTACTGGGAACCCTGTTAAGAATATGTGCTGCTGTTTTAAGGGCTTCCATCCATAAATTTATGGGAAAAGTGGAGTGGCTTAACATAGTCCGCACCATACACATGAGTGTGCGGTTCCGCCTTTCAACCACCCCATTTTGCTGAGGTTCGCCCGGTGCTGAATAGTGGGCCATAATGCCATTTTCCTGTAAGTATTTTGCATATGGTCCAGGAATTTGGCCACAAGTAGCATGTCTGCCATAGTACTCACCACCACGATCAGATCTTACAACTTTAATTCTCTTGTTACTTTGATGTAACACCCCGATTTTTGGCCCTTTCTTTTCTTTTGGATTTCTTCGAATTTCTATTTGGAGTTCTTTTTCCGTGGCTTTGTGGTCTTGAAACCAGGGAAGATCTTCTCTCCTGCCACTTCCTAGTGGCTTGTCATTCTCAAATCTAACCGAAGGCCATGTCATTTCCATCTTAGCCCAACCCTATTTTTTTTCTTGGGAATATTCCTTTTTCTATTAAAGGAATAACCTTGTTTGCTCTAGGTTGTGAAGCAACCTATATTTCTGCCATTCCAAAAATTCCCACAAAATTCTCATAAATTATTTCGATCACATCTTCCACAAATATTCCAAAACCCATCATTGCCTAGTTCAAAAATAATTCAGGAATATTCATTTCCTATTATGTCCAGAAAGGCATTTTGTGAAGGAAGTGCTATTTATCTTTTCTTGATTGCCCTCAAAATTTTTGGGCACTCTCTCATATCCAAATTATGGCCACATGCCAAAATTCAGCTTCATTTGCCTAGTAAAACTTCCTCAGCAAATTCCCAAAGTTTTTGTCCAGAGAGAAGCTTTGTGAAAGATGTACTAGCTAGGCTAATACAAATGAGTTGAAATTTTGGTATAACATTTATATGGTCAAATTATGACTCTCCACAAAATTTCATCCTCATCCAACAAACTATGTGAGCACACCTTCAAATTTTGGTTTCTGGTCACAATTTCAGTTTGTGAAGCAACTATATTTTATATTGCTTCAAAAATTTTGAAATTAATTCAGGACCTAAGTATCCCTATATCATTTGAGTATGCCAAAATTCACATCATTTTGCCAAGTCATTTTCCCACAAAATCCCCCTAAGTTTCTGCCCAGTGAGGAGCATGTGAAGGAAGTACCATTTATACTTATCCAAATGGGATGAAATTTTTATGGTGCCTTCATATGCCCAAATCATCACCCTCTACAGAATTTCAGCTCAACCCAAGCAACCATGTGAGTGCGACTTCCTGATCTAACTTCTGGACCAGATTTGGCAGTTGTAAAGCAACCATGTTAAATATTGGTCCAAATAATTTCAAAATTCACAGGATCATAGTCCTTCCTACCCTAAACCCCTGAGACATCCTGGTTAGCTCTTACCCCATCCCATTTGATCACTATTTCATGCCTAATTTTGCGACAACAAACTTCAGTCGATCATTCCCATCAACCCACAGTGGCTTTCTTCGATCTACCACCTCAGGTAGGACCCACTTAGGAAGGACTACACGCTAGACATCTTGTGGTTGGCCAGAATGCACCGCGTGCCACTGTGCACGCGGTGACCACGGGGTCTGGCGTGCCGAAAGCGTGCTCTGGCCGCCGAGACCCCTCTGCCGCCGCCCAAACGCCGCCCTCGTGACACCGCGGCATGTCCACTGCATTGCACCCACTCTCCTGCGTCCACGCCACCTCTCTGGACCCCTCCCACTCTCCTCTTTCCTGTCCGGCAAGCCACGCCGTCCCAGGATGCCTGCGGCCGTCGTCGCCTTGCCTTTGTCCTCTTGCTCCCCCGCAGCATCTCCGCACCGCGTGCACTCCCCCTGGCCTCTCTCCCCCTCCGCGCCTGCGCGCGCGCACGTGGTTGCGCCAGAGCATCAACCTAGCCTCCGCGGTGGCATCCGCGGACGGCATCATCGCCGTGGCTATATAAGCCACCCCCGAACGTCTCCGACCTCACCAACCTCTTCCTCTCTCTCCTAGAACCCCGCCCAGCCTCTCAATCGAGCTCGAGGAGCTCCTCTGTGTGGCACCCCGGCTCAGAGAGACCGGAACACCCCGTATTCCAGCCCAGAGATCAAGTCTTCTAGAATACGGCACTGCTTGGCATAGAACAAATCAGTTCTTTATTACAAATATAACGGGTACATGGGTTCTGAAGGCACGAAGGTTACAGGGGCACAGCGACACTTCGCCTGCTCAGATAGCTCTATGCTAGCAGCGAGACATCTCTAAACGGAATAAATCCTAACAGCGGAACAACGACGATGGTGGTGAACTGCACTCCGCAAGGAATCTGGCTGGGACGCATCCTAGAGCGCAACCTCGGGATCCTCGACAAACAAGCAATCACGGCATCACCTGCAATCTGGCATGACAAGCCAGGTGAGTACTTTGAATGTACTCGCAAGCTCACAGAACCAAAGCAATCAAGACATACAACAGCATGGCATTTACAGGTTACTTATCAAAGATGAACACGATACTACTAGAACAACATGAGCATGTCAACAACATGAGCATGGTAACAACATGAGTATGGCATGTACATATAATTCATGATATGAACATGATGATACTAGCATGCAAGGGGGTCGACATTTAAGGTCTCACGGACCAACTTACTCTGCTCAGAGGTTATCTCATAACCACCAACTTACCATTGTGATCATCACACGATCTCCTCAGGATCAACCAAGCTTGGTATCAACTATACCATCGTGATCATCACATGACCACACGGAGCTTGATCTCTTCCTGTGGTCATCGCACGACCACATAAAGATCAACCAACTTCTTCCTCATGGAACCGGGGTTGTTTATTATTTGGGTTATTATTTCTGTTGACACACAGTGTGACCTACTACGAACTGTGTCCATGACCGAGGACACGGCTATCGATAGATTATACACTCTACAGAGGTTAGTACACTATACCCACACCACGGAACTCATGGCCTCGTGCTCCCATTCGGGTGGACCAACGACGTTCCGACAAAACCAGTCTATTGCATGACACTCTCCCGGCCACACCGACAAACTCCCCTCTGGGCTATGTCTTGGGTGACCCTGATGTCAACATGTGACATCCGCCACCTCTGTGGCTGCCACCGTCGTGGCCAAACATCAACATTGTCCCAAACGGGGACCTTGGTACCATCAAAACTCGGGTCCTCAAGGCTATGGTAGCCTACCTGATCAGGGTAGCGCGCACCCATAACCTTCCCTCGTAGGAGGCACCGGCGAGAGGCATGACAATAGACCGCATTAGGGCCTCCCATAAGGCAAGTGTGGCTGCACTGGTTGGCTTGATTCGGTGGCACCATGACTCAGCCAATAGATTCGTTCAAGTTCGATTAATGTCAGATTCAACTTGAATGGTGATGAGCTGAGTCACAATAAAATACATAATGAAATAACAATGCAGATGAGCATGATATCAGTGTAACCATGGATGGGCAACATAACCATTTAACATCAACGATGATAAATCATTTACTCTACAGGATGCAAATGAGCATAGCATAACGATGATCGCGAATATAACAAGTATTTTCATAACAAACCCTAACTATTCAAATGAGCATATCGTTATCACTAGCATCTGAAATGAGTACAAGAATACAACATGATAAGAATATCCTTAGCAATTAATCATAGCACTTACTAGATGAAAATGAACAGGGCATAAGTAATGAGCATGGATTCACAAGCATATTCGAAGCATTCACAAAATAATTAAATGCGCAAACAATTATTAAATATTCAAGTGGAAACCATGGCTACTGCAATGCCATCATGCAAGTGGCGGTTGTGGCTTGCTTGGGGATGGAGGAATCATCGGGGAGAGGTGCGATGAACTCACGGAAAGAATCGCCGGAAAAGTTTCCCTCTCGGCGGAGCTGTTTTAAGGGCAAGGGCAAAATGGTCATTTTCACAGTGTGACAACTTCATGAAAATGGTACCATCGGAACGGGCTCGACGAACTGAGATCGTGTGCTTTGGAATCACCTGAATCGGAGTTACGGTTGTCGAGATACGGCCGTTCGTTCGTTAGACAGAAAAAGAATAAAAATCTGTTCTTTTCTGGAGCTAACGGACGAACGTCCGCTATTTAAGAGTTTTGGCCGGCGGGGTGAAATAGAAAGCGCTTTTTGCTGGAATACGTCTCCGCTTCCAGAAAACGGTTCCTGACCCAAAGAAGGAATGATGTACGCTTTCGGTGGAGAAAAACGTATTTAGGGGAATACGTTTTCATTAATCCACGTCAGCGAGTCTGTCAACGCTTGGGTGGCTGGCTGGTGGGACCGTCGGCCCCACGGGCAGGCTGGGCACGGTGGTCGCCTTCATCCTCTCGCTTGCGCCAGCAGGAGTATAGGGACGCCGTCGACCGGCGATTCCGGGCGCCACAGAGCGTCTCCGGCGGGGCTCCGGCTATCAAACTGCTCAAGGCGGCGTCGCGCTTCGCGGGGGATGCCTTAGCTTCCCCGGGGAGCGCCGGGTTGAGGAGGACGCTGACCGTGGCGGACGGAGGCTACGGGCGACGATGGGCCCATGGCTGTGGGCCACCGTAGGAGAAGGAGAAGAGGGCAGGAGCTTCTCCTCGCCCCGGGGGTCTCTCTGGAGGAGAATGAAGGGAGAGGGGGCACGGGCTAGCTCAAATTTGAGCGGTGGCCGATGGCGGCCATGGCGGCAATGGCGAGTGTAGGGAGCTCCTCGAGCTCATGGGAGACGTTGGGGAGGCTACTAGGGTGGATTAGAGGAGGTGGGTGAGGAGAGACGCTGCCGGGATTGGCTTATATAGGCAGGGGAGGAGATGCCGAGCCGGATGCCGCCGCGGACGCGCGGTCGATGCCTCTGGCGTGACCGCGTATGCGTGCGCACGCGGACTGGCTCAGACGGCGACGGGAGAGGGGCAGTTTGATGGTGGGCGGTGCGGTGTCCGGTCGGCCACCGGTCACTGTGCTCACGCGGTCGCGGCCACCGTGGCGCGAGGAGGGCGAAGGAGGAGGGGGCCCGGGCACTAGCGGACGCGGGGGACTGTGGGCAACGCGGTAGAAACGGTGAGACGAGCGAGAGCGGCCGGGAGGACAGAGCTTGGAGCTAGCCGACGCGCAGAGCGCGCCAAACGCATGCCAACGGCATGGTCACCGCGTGGCATGGCGAGGAGAGGGCATGATGTCCTGCAAAAAGATGTCTACCGTGTTGTCCCTCCAACCTATAGTCCCATAGATGTGATGTCTCGGCCAAAGGCACTTTGTGTTGATGGGAGAGGTCGATGGAAGTTTGTTGTATCAATCTTAGGCATGAAATAGTGATCAACTGAGATGAGATAAGAGCTAACCATGATGTCTCTGGGATTTAGGGTAGGAAGGACTATGATCCTGTGAATTTTGAGGTCATTTGAGCAAGGTTTGAGTGCAGTTGCTTTACAACTGGCAATCTGGTCCAGAAGCTAGATCAGGAAGTATCACTCACATGGTTTCTTGGGTTGAGCTAAAAATTGGTGTAGGGTGATTATTTGAGCATATGAAGGTACCATAAAAATTTCATCCCATTTGGATGAGTATAAATGGTACTTCCTTCACAATGATCCACACTGGACAGAAAATTGGGGGAATTTTGCAGAGAAAAAGGCTTGGCAAAATAATGTGAATTTTGGCATTCTCACATTATTTATGGATATTTAGGTCCTGGATTAATTTTAGAATTTTTAAGCAATATAAAATATAGTTGCTTCACAAACTGAAATTATGACCAGAAACCAAGATTTGAAGTTGTGCTCACATAGTGTGTTGTATGGAGATTAAATTTGGTGGAGAGTTATTATTTGATCATATGGATGATCTACCAAAATTTCAACTCATTTGGATTAGCCTAGCTAGTACTTCCTTCACAAAGCTTCTCTCTGGTCAGAAACTTTGGGAATTTGCCGAGGAAGATTTACTTGGCAAATGAAGTTGAATTTTGGTATGTGGCAATAATTTGGATATGAGAGAGTGCCCAAATATTTTGAGTGCAATCAAGAAAAGATAAATTTCACTTCCTTCACAAAGTGCCTTGCTGGACAGAGTAGGAAATGAATATTCCTGAAATATTTTTGAACTAGGCAAGGATGGGTTTTGGCATATTTGTGGAATATCTGACCCAAAGAATTTATGAGAATTTTGTGGGAATTTTGTGGAAGGCAGAAATATAGGTTGCTTCACAATCTAAGGCAAACAGGGTTATTCCTTTAATAGAAAAAGGAATATTCCCAAGAAATAAATATTGGGGTTGGGCTAAGATGGAAATGACATGGCCTTGGGATAGATTTGAGAATGACAAGCCACTAGGAAGTGGCAGGAGAGAAGATCTTCCCAGGTTTCAAGACCACATAGCCACGGAAAAAGAAATTCCAAATAAAATTCGAAGAAAACCAAAAGAAAAAGAAAGGGCCAAAAATCGGGGTGTTACAAACCTACCCCCCTTACGATAAATCTCGTCCTCGAGATTTGGTTGCTCAGGGAACCAGTATGAATATTCTAACTTAAGAAAGCCGTTTCCAACTCGGGTTTCCTTTTCCTTTATATGATGTTCCCACTAAATTTCATATGATCGGATTATCTTGCTCGGAGGTGGTTTGCTTCACCGTACCCAGCATTCTGACAGGTCTTCCTTCATATGTTCATCCTTGCTCTGACTTCAATTCTTTTATGTGTGCTGGCTTGTCTGATATTATCGTGACTGGAATTTCCATAAGTCTGGGAGGAATTTCCCCATTGACGTGTCATTCTTATATCCAGCACTGATAGTATCAATGGAGTCGGGAACAAATTTTCTCGGTGGACATGAAACATTTATTCCTTGCATCGGGTTACTTGAGTAGATGCATGTCCTTCGGGTTCAAGACAATGCTGAGAATCATAGTCGTTCTCTTGGCGAGATCTGACTGCTAGAAGGTATTTCTGAATTACCTTGGCTGGCTCCACTGTCTCGAATCCGTACCGATGATTCGACTGTCACCTTGATATGAGGTCCTTACAAACAGAGTAGACCCCTTGGGTGTGTGTTCATGGTGATTAATACGGAATCAGACTGTCTTGGGTATCCGTACCATGCTGTTCATGCCACAATTATCATACCTGTATTGCCGGGCTTGCTCCTTCCTTATACGTTTTCTTTTGTCCGAATCATTTGCTGAAAGAGGTTCGCCATAAATATCTTTAATTCTTTGTGTGACCATAGGTGCTGTCAGGTGCAATATTCCGGCAGTCATACCTTATCCTTATCCTCAGGTAGTGCAACAACGTTTAACTGGCCAGTTTATCATCTCTCGAGCTTTAACTGTAGGGCAATGATCATCTAAACCTTTGCATGAAATCGGCAAATAAATCAGTAGCCACCAGAACGGTCTTTACAACTCAGATCTGGGACATTACTGGAATAACTCAACCATGGCTCACGACGGCTGAAAAGCAGCTCAGAGCATGAGGCAGTGTTGATAAGAAGAACTTAGCATTTCCCTAAGACGCCCGAAGAACAGCTCAGAGCATAGGGTCGTTGCTATAAAAAGAAACTCAACAGCTGCCCGAGACGGCCGAAAATCAGCTCAGAACACGGGCTAGTTGTTGACAAGAGAAATAGAAAATCGGCATCCACCCTGGATGGCCGAACGCAGCTCAGAGCACAGGCGTGGTGCCGTTACCAAGAAAAAGGTAAGCAAGGGTTCATCATGATCATATACCAGGTCCACAGTTACTTGTATAGAGCACATTGTTGTGGTCAATCATACATGACAATGACAGAGGTTAATGATATCACTTTGTCGGGTGTGAGGAAGCTGGCCTTGATATCCACTGTCAGGAATGTCGTCCCATCATTGTCTTGCTTCATAGCTTGTTAGGCATTGCATCACCCTGAGGTGTATAACTTGCTTTCTTCCTCTTACCTATTCATGGATTTTGTTGGATTCTCACTGTGCTTGTATCATCATACGAGTGACTTGAATGACCTTGGCAGCATGCTCATAACATATATGAATGCATGTGTAACTGAGTATTTGATTCCCAAGGCAGACTTGTGTCCTGGCTAGCTTGTGTTTCTGACCACCCTGTTGCAGATCTGATTCTTGCGATGCACTGCCATATGCTGCCAACTCACTGTGTAATATCTTGTACTAATGACGATGAATGTTTGTAGTGCCATACTGACGAGGACTGGATAGCTTGTGTTGGAAGCTATCTGAGAGTATCGTGCTGAGGAAGACTGAATAGGTTACACTCGAAGCTTTTGCCGGCATGGCGTGCTGAAGAAGACTGGGTATCGTACTTCAGAAGCTTTTCCCTTGGTTCCTTACTGAGGAAGATTCGGTGACTTATACCAAAAGCTTTCTGTGGTGGCTTACCGAAGAAGACAGAGTTCCTTATGCTGGAAGCTATCCACATATCGTACTAAGTAAGACTGCGGACCCTTGCGTTGTAAGCTTCTCTGGTAGCGTGCAGAGGAAGACTGGGTTGCTTATACCAGAAGCTTCTCTCCGAGTTATGCAGACTGAATGCCAGATATCCCCTTGATATTCCTTTGACTAGAAAGGTACTGTTGTCTTGCACACCAATTGTCCTCCAGCTGGGTCATTACGATTGTGATAGTTGCACACTGATGTAAACTTGATTCTGATAGTCATTCCAGAATATCATTTGTATTCAAACCAGATATTCTCAATACAATACAGTCCACTGATAATTCCATACTGTTTAGCTGCGCTTCAAAATATTTGAAATCCTCACTGATTCTTTGAGTCCGGTGTCGGTTGATGAGCAACTTTCATAAGGGAAGAATAAGGTAACACCGAAGGCCCAAAGAAAGAAGCAAAAGAAACGACTAAAATAAAAGCACACACAGGCATTAAGATAATATACAAGCAACATCACAATTTACAACTATTCACCTCACTATGCATGCCTACTTAAGCACACAATTCTCGAGGAAACTCCGGTACTACGATCTATCATGCTGTGGCGGTGTGCACGATAGTGGATCCGCGTGTGTAGGGATTGGTGTAAACGGAGCTACACCAAGCGCTGGCTCATCAGCGGTTGCATCTGGACGGGCTCAGGGGTGAGGACGGACTCGGTGATCATGTAGCGAGAAACGGATGTCACGGCCATATCATCATCAAGCGTATGGAAGGGAACCGTACTCGTCCAGAGAATGGGTGATAGGGTAGGATAGCGGTGGAAAGCAGGGTCTGCTGGCATTGCCCTTTTTTGGTTACAAAGACCAGTGAGGGTTGCCAAACGGCAGGTTGGATGGCCAGATCCGGGGTAGAAACATGTCTACCACCGAAACGATAGGTGGGGCTGAAGAGAAAATATTGGTGTGATACCTGTGTATCAATCCTGCAAGTGATCGACACCACAAGGTATCTCGGCAACACTCCGCTGGGACAGAGATGACACCAAACACCAAAGAACGCGTATGCAAAGCTGGAGGGTGAAGGTAGTGGATCGAAACTGATGCCACCTACACTCACAAGATCAACCGTTAGTGACAATATAATGAGTCTATATGCATGCTATGCAGCAAACAAATGCAACAACCAAATGCAGCAAACCGACTAGACTCGATACTACCTGTTTCTAACGCTCGCGCTGACTAGGGCGTCCTACAGCCAGACCTGCTCTAATACCAATCGCTGTGGCACCCCGGCTCAGAGAGACTGGAACACCCCGTATTCTAGCCCAGAGATCAAGTCTTCTGGAATACGGCACTGCTTGGCATAGAACAAATCAGCTCTTTATTACAAATATAACGGGTACAAGGGTTCTGAAGGCACGAAGGTTACAGGGGCACGGCGACACTTCGCCTGCTCAGATAGCTCTATGCTAGCAGCGAGACATCTCTAAACAGAATAAATCCTAACAGCGGAACAACGACGACGGTGGTGAACTCCACTCCGCAGGGACTCTGGCTGGGACGCATCCTAGAGTGCAACCTCGGGATCCTCGACAAACAAGCAATCACGGCATCACCTGCAATCTGGCATGACACGCCAGGTGAGTACTTTGAATGTACTCGCAAGCTCACAGCAACCAAAGCAATCAAGACATACAACAGCATGGCATTTACAGGTTACTTATCAAAGATGAACACGATACTACTAGAACAACATGAGCATGGCAACAAAATGAGCATGTCAACAACATGAGCATGGCAACAACATGAGTATGGCATGTACATATAATTCATGATATGAACATGATGATACTAGCATGCAAGGGGGTCGACATTTAAGGTCTCACGGACCAACTTACTCTGCTCGGAGGTTATCTCGTAACCACCAACTTACCATCGTGATCATCACACGATCACCTCAGGATCAACCAAGCTCGGTATCAACTATACCATCGTGATCATCACATGACCACACGGAGCTTGATCTCTTCCTGTGGTCATCGCACGACCACATAAAGATCAACCAACTTCTTCCTCATGGAACCGGGGTTGTTTATTATTCAGGTTAGTATTTCTGTTGACCCACAGTGTGACCTACTACGAACTGTGTCCATGACCGAGGACGCGGCTATCGATAGATTATACACTCTGCAGAGGTTAGTACACTATACCCACACCACGGAACTCATGGCCTCGTGCTCCCATTCGGGTGGACCAACGACGTTCCGACAAAACCAGTCTATTGCATGACACTCTCCCGGCCACTCCAACAAACTCCCCTTTGGGCTATGTCCTGGGTAACCCTGATGTCAACATGTGACATCCGCCACCTCTGTGGCTGCCACTGTCGTGGCCAAACATCAACATTGTCCCAAACGGGGACCTTGGTACCATCAAAACGCGGGTCCTCAAGGCTATGGTAGCCTACCTGATCAGGGTAGCGCGCACCCATAACCTTCCCTCGTAGGAGGCACCGGCGAGAGGCATGACAATAGACCGCATTAGGGCCTCCCATAAGGCAAGTGTGGCTGCACTGGTTAGCTCGATTCGGTGGCACCATGACTCAGCCAACAGATTCGTTCAAGTTTGATTAATGTCAGATTCAACTTGAATGGTGATGAGCTGAGTCACAATAAAATACATAATGAAATAACAATGCAGATGAGCATGATATCAGTGTAACCATGGATGGGCAACATAACCATTTAACATCAACGATGATAAATCATTTACTCTACGGGTTGCAAATGAGCATAGCATAACGATGATCACGAATATAACAAGTATTTTCATAACAAACCCTAACTATTCAAATGAGCATATCGTTATCACTAGCATCTGAAATGCGTACAAGAATACAACATGATAAGAATATGCTTAGCAATTAATCATAGCACTAACTAGATGAAAATGAACAGGGCATAAGCAATGGGCATGGATTCACAAGCATATTCGAAGCATTCACCAAATAATTAAATGCGCAAACAATTGTTAAATATTCAAGTGGAAACCATGGCTACTGCAATGCCATCATGCAAGTTGCTGCTGTGGCTTGCCTGGGGATGGAGGAATCATCGGGGAGAGGTGCGATGAACTCGCGGAAAGAATCGCCGGAAAAGTTTCCCTCTCGGCGGAGCTGTTTTAAAGGCAATGGCAAAATGGTCATTTTCACAGTGTGACAACTTCATGAAAATGGTACCATCGGAACGGGCTCGACGAACTGAGATCGTGGGCTTTGGAATCACCTGAATCGGAGTTACGGTTGTCGAGATACGGCCATTCGTTCCTTAGACAGAAAAAGAATAAAAATCTGTTCTTTTCTGCGGCTAACGGACGAACGTCCGCTATTTAAGAGTTTCGGCCGGCAAAGTGAAATAGAAAGCGCATTTTGCTGGAATACGCCTCCGCTTCCAGAAAACGCTTTCTGTCCCAAAGAAGGAATGAAGTACGCTTTCGGTGGAGAAAAACGTATTCGGCGGAATACATTTTCATTAATCCACGTCAGCGAGTCTGTCAACGCTTGGGTGGCTGACTGGTGGGACCGTCGGGCCCACGGGCAGGCTGGGCACGGTCGTCGCCTTCATCCTCTCACTGGCGCCAGCAGGAGGACATGGATGCCGTCGACCGGCGATTCCGGGCGCCACAGAGCGTCTCCGGTGGGGCTCCGGCTATCAAACTGCTCAGGGCGGCGTCGCGCTTCGCGGGGGATGCCTCAGCTTCCCCGGGGAGCGCCGGGTTGAGGAGGACGCTGACCGCGGTGGACGGAGGCGACGGGCGATGATGGGCCCATGGCTGTGGGCCACCGTAGGAGAAGGAGAAGAGGGCAGGAGCTTCTCCTCTCCCCGTGGGTCTCTCTGGAGGAAAATGAAGGGAGAGGGGGCTCGGGCTAGCTCAAATTTGAGCGGTGGCCGATGGCGGTCATGGCGGCAATGGCGAGTGTAGGGAGCTCCTCGAGCTCATGGGAGACGTTGGGGAGGCTACTGGGGTGGATTAGAGGAGGTGGGCGAGGAGAGACGCGGCCGGGAGTGGCTTATATAGGCAGGGGAGGAGATGCCGAGTCGGATGCCACCGCGGACGCGCGGTCGATGCCTCTGGCGTGACCGCGTATGCCTGCGCACGCGGACTGGCTCGGACGGCGACGGGAGAGGGATACTGGGATGGCAGACGCGGGCGGTGCGGTGTTCGGCCGGCCACCGGCCACTGTGCTCACGCGGTCGCGGCCACCGTGGCGCGAGGAGGGCGAAGGAGGAAGGGGCCCGGGCACGAGCGGACGCGGGGGACTGTGGGCGACGTGGTAGACACGGTGAGAAGAGCGAGAGCGGCCGGGAGGACAGAGCTTGGAGCTAGCCGACGCGCAGAGCGCGCCAAACGCATGCCAACGGCATGATCACCGCGTGGCATGGCGAGGAGAGGGCACGATGTCCTGCAAAAAGATGTCTACCGTGTTGTCCCTCCAACCTACAGTCCCATAGATGTGATGTCTCGGCCAAAGGCACTTTGTGTTGATGGGAGAGGTCGATGGTAGTTTGTTGTATCAATCTTAGGCATGAAATAGTGATCAACTGAGATGATATAAGAGCTAACCATGATGTCTCTGGGGTTTAGGGTAGGAAGGACTATGATCCTGTGAATTTTGAGGTCATTTGAGCAAGGTTTGAGTGCAGTTGCTTTACAACTGCCCAATCTGGTCCAGAAGCTAGATCAGGAAGTAGCACTCACATGGTTGCTTGGGTTGAGCTGAAAATTGGTGTGGGGTGATTATTTGAGCATATGAAGGTACCATAAAAATTTCATCCCATTTGGATGAGTATAAATGGTACTTCCTTCACAATGATCCACACTGGACAGAAACTTGGGGGAATTTGGCAGAGAAAAAGGCTTGGCAAAATAATGTGAATTTTGGCATGCTCACATTATTTATGGATATTTAGGTCCTGTATTAATTATAGAATTTTTTAAGCAATATAAAATATAGTAGCTTCACAAGCTGAAATTATGACCAAAAACCAAGATTTGAAATTGTGCTCACATAGTATGTTGGATGGAGATGAAATTTGGTGGAGATTTATTATTTGATCATATGGATGATCTACCAAAATGTCAACTCATTTGGATTAGCCTAGCTAGTACTTCCTTCACAAAGCTTCTCTCTGGTCAGAAACTTTGGGAATTTGCTGAGGAAGATTTACTAGGCAAGTGAAGTTGAATTTTGGTATGTGGCAATAATTTAGATATGAGAGAGTGCCCAAAAATTTTTAGGGCAATCAAGAAAAGATAAATTGCACTTCCTTCACAAAGTGCCTTGCTGGACAGAATAGGAAATGAATATTCCTGAATTATTTTTGAACTAGGCAAGGATGGATTTTGGCATATTTGTGGAATATATGACCCAAAGAATTTATGAGAATTTTGTGGGAATTTTGTGGAAGGCAGAAATATAGGTTGCTTCACAACCTTAGGCAAACAGGGTTATTCCTTTAATAGAAAAAGGAATATTCCCAAGAAATAAATATTGGGGTTGGGCTAAGATGGAAATGACATGGCCTTGGGATAGATTTGAGAATGACAAGCCACTAGGAAGTGGCAGGAGTGAAGATCTTCCCAGGTTTCAAGACCACATAGCCACGGAAAAAGAAATTCCAAATAAAATTCGAAGAAAACCAAAAGAAAAGGAAAGGGCCAAAAATCGGGGTGTTACACTCTGCCCCTCCCACGGCCGCCATTGCCACCACGGGCTCCGCTCAAATTCGAGCAAGGCAGTGCCCCTCTCTCCCTCTTTTTCTCACCAGGGAGCTCCCATAGCCGCAGCAAACCTCCCCAACCACCGCATCATCTTCTCCCCGGCCGGAGCGCCATGCCCATCCCCGGCCGAAGCCGCTGTCCGCCGCGGCCGTGGCCTCGCTCGGCCCTGCGCTTCCCGGCGGGCGTGAGGCGGCCAGACGGGTGCGCCTCGTCCTCCCGGTCACTCCGGTGGTCCGAGCTCCGCCGGAGATGGCCGGGGTCACCGGGGCTCGTCGCTGGAGTACGCGGCCGCCCCTGTCCTCGGGCGCGCGTGAGGTTGAAGAAAGGGAGCGGGAGGAGAGAGAGAGGGTCAACGCGGGGCCCGCGTGTCATAGACTCAGTGCCCGGGCCGGCCGTTTTTAAGTGAAGACGGCTTTTCCAAAATACGCTTTCGGCTTAGGAAAGCGTACTCCGCCGCTTCTTCGGTCTGGATTACGCTTTCGTTGTTCTGAAAGCATATTTCACAAAGTGCGTTCTCTGTTTAAACCCGTCGGCCGAAACCCTTATTTTGCGAACGTTCACTGGTTAAGAGCAGAAATTAATAAGTTTTTATTTGATTTCTGCCTAACGAACGGACGTCCGTATCTCTGCAACCGTAACTCCGATTCAGGTGATTCCAAAGCCCACGATCTTAGTTCAACGAGCCCGTTCTGTTGATGTCATTTTCATAATGTTTTCACACTGTGAAAATGACCATTTTGCCCTTGCCCTTAATCAGCCCCCTTCGAGAGGGAAATGTTTCCGGCAACTCTTTCCGCGAGTTCATCGCACCCCTCCCCGGTGGTTCCTCCATCCCCAGGCAAGCCATGACAGCCACTTGCATGATGGCCTTGCGGTAGCCATGGTTTCCACTTGAATATTTAAATGATTGTTTGCTCATTTAATTATTTCGTGAATAATATATGCTTGTGAGTCCATGCTCGTTCTTATGCCTTGTTCATTTGCATCTAGTAAGTTAAATGATTATTTGCTAGTATTATTATTGTCATGTTAATTCTCAGATTTATTTTCCGATGCTAGTGATAACGATATGCTCATTTGAATAGTTAGGGTTTGTTATGAAAATATTTGTTATATTCATGATCGTCATTATGCCATGTGCATTTTCATCCTGTAGAATAGATGACTTATCATTGTTGATGTTATGTTGTTAAATGGTTATGTTGCCCATCCATGGTTACACTGATATCATGCTCATCTGCATTGTTATTCCCTTATGTATTTTATTGTGACTCAGCTCATCGCCATTCAAGTTAAACCGGACATTAATTGAACTTGAACAAACTTGTTGGCCGAGTCATGGTGCCACCGAATCGAGCTAACCAGTGCAGCCACACTTGCCTTATGGGGGGCCCTAATGCGGTCTATTGTCATGCCTCTCGCCGGTGCCTCCTACTAGGGAAGGTTATGGGTGCGCGCTACCCTGATCTGGTAGGCGGCCATAGCCTTGAAGGCCCGAGTTGTATGGATATCCGAGGTCCCCGTTTGGGACGATGTTTATGTTTGGCCACGACGGTGGTGGCCACAGAGGTGGCAGATGTTACAAGTTGGCATCGGGGTCACCCAGGAGATAGCCCAAAGGGGAGTTTGTCAGAGTGGCCGGGAGAGTGTCATGCAATAGATTGGTTTTGTCGGAATGTCGTTGGTCCACCCGAATGGGAGCACGAGGCCATGAGTTCCGTAGTGTGGGTACAGTGTACTAACCTCTGCAGAGTGTATAATCTATCGATAACCGCGTCCTCGGTCATGGACACAGTTCGTAGTAGGTCACACTATGGGTTAACAGAAATAATAACCTGAATAATAACAACCCCGGTTTGATGAGAAAAGAAATTGGTTGATCTTTATGTGGTCATGAGATGATCACGATGGTATTCTTGATGATGGTTGATCATGAGGTGATCGTGTGATGATCACGACGGTAAGAAAGATTGATACCTATGGTGGTTACGAGGTAACCTTCGAGCAGAGTAAGTTGGTCTATGAGACCTTAAACGTCGACCCCCTTGCATGCTAGTGCTAGTATCATCATGTTCATATCACGAATTATATATACATGCCATGCTCATGTTGTTCCAGTAGTATTGTGTTCATCATTGATGATTAACCTGAAAATGCCATGCTGTTGTTTGTCTTGATTGCTTTGGTTGCTGTGAGCTTGCGAGTACATTCAAAGTACTCACCTGGCGTGTCATGCCAGATTGCAGGTGATGTCGTGTTTGATTGCTTGTCGAGGATCCCGAGGTTGCGCTCTAGGATGCGTCCCAGCCAGAGTCCCTGCGGAGTGGAGTCCATCACCGTCGCCGTTGTTCCGCTGCTAGAATTTATTCCGCTTCGAGATGTTCCGCTGCTAGCATAGAACAACCTTAGCAGGCGAAGTGTCGCCGTGCCCCTGTAACCTTTGTAATATCGGACCCTTGTACCCCGTTTATTTGTAATAAAGAGCTGATTTGTTCTATGCCAAGCAGTGCCGTATTCCAGAAGACTTGATCTCTGGGCTGGAATACGGGGTATTCCGGTCTCTCTGAGCCGGGGTGCCACATTTGATTTTCAACTCAGCTTTGAAAATCTTGAACTTGTCTAATCCCTCTACTCTTTCTTTAATAGGATATCCAAAACGGGAGAAATCATCGGTGAATGTTATGAAATAATTAAAACCATCCACCGATCTCACATTAAACGGACCACATATATCCGTATGAATTATTTCTAGAACTCCCGTGCTTCGGTTTGCACCTTTCTTAATTTACTTGGCATATTTACCTTTGATGAAGTCGATACAATGATCAACATCCACAGCCGAGAAATTAAGTGAAGGATGAACTTGATCTTTAATTAGACGCTCAATCCACCCCCCCCCCTCAAAATATGGTCTAACCGATAGTGCCACAGTTTTGAAGAAGTCTCATTATTATCACGTTTGCGTTTGGTACTGATATTCACATTCGAGGTAGAACCCACATTATTCACATCATCACAGAGGGAAATTATTACATAAAGTTTGTCTTGTCTGAAAGCAAGGCCAACATTATTATCATAATACATAATTATACATTGATTATTCCCAAAGTAACAAGCATAACCATCATCATGTAAACATGAAATAGAAACTAAATTATGTTTCATCGAGGGGACATATAGAACTTCATGTAGTAGAAGCTTGAAGCCGGTATAAAGTATGAGAATAAAATCTCCAAGTGCCTCGGCGTCAGTTTCAACACCATTAGCAACTCTAATGGTTCTTTCCCCTCTTTTTAAGGTCCTCCTCATATGGAGTCCCTGCAATGAATTTGAAACATGAATCGTTGCACCTGAATCAATCCACCAAGTATTGGTGGCATAATTAGCATAAAGAGATTCTTCAACAAAAGTAAAAACATCAGTACCTCTATCTTTGAGCCATCTCTTGAAGCCAAAGCAATCCTTTTGCTTATGACCACCTTTTCCACAAAAGTGGCATCCATCAGGTTCATTCCCTTCTGGATTAGAAGGTTTTTCAGGCTTCTTTTGCTGAGAGCTTTTACAAGACTGGCCTTTATTTTTAAACCTTTTAGGCTTAGGCTTTATATATTCATTCACAAATTTATTGTACCTCTTCTTTTGAGAAACCTTAAATTGATTGATATGCTCAATCCTGTCAGCCTTTAGCCTTTCTTCTTCTTGCACACAGCGTGCCTCATTTCATCTACGCCCCACTTCAAGTCCATCGCATTATAATTGATCATAAATGGTGAGAACTCTTGAGAGAAAGATGACATAATAAAATGCACAAGGAAGCCATTAGAAATTTCCATTTCCATAGTCTTGAGTTTGGTTGCCATGTTGCATTTCTTCATAATATGCTTTCGAAGACTTCCAGTGGGATCATACTTTTCATCAATTAGCCTTCGGATGAGACTTGTTATATAAACTTTAGAAGACCCTTTAAATTGTGTTCAATTTTCGCAAAATACCCTTTAGCTGTTTCACAGTCAGGAAGGGCTCCCCTCATGCTTTGTGTAATGGAACCCTTTATCATCATAAGGCATTTGCGAATAGAGTCATCCCACTTAGCCTTTTCAATGTCATAATCCTTCTTGAGGGCATCATAATTTTTATCATTTTGTTTAGGTGCCTCCGGATGATCATTAAGGAGAGCATAATCAATATTAAGTATGGTCATCGTAATTTCAAGCTTCTCCTTCCATGTAGCATAGTTGCTACCATTAAGTTGCTCAATGCCATTAAGCATCCCAGTAATATGAGAGACATTAGGTGCTGCAAAAATAATTCAAAAATGCTTTAGTAAGCATCATCATCCCCACCATTAAATTTTATTGATCATATTCAAATCAGCTTTGACCAGAGATGAAAATAAACAACAAAATTTTGTGGACAAATATTCATCAATTAGCTTTGGCCAAATTGATAAATAAAGGCCACACTTTAATTATCCTATTCTACTAACCTAGTTCACATCTACATTGGCCAGAAGTGAAATGAATTAATAAAATAATTTTGCAGTTTAAATACCCGTCAAACAACTTTGGTCAGAAAGACAAAGCATAAACCACTCTTTAGTTTGAGGATTCATTAAATTTTATTTTGTAGCTGAAACATTAGTCCATAATGATTGCAATAATAATTCATCATCAAAAAAAATGCCATTAAAAGAAAATTAACTAGACATAATCAATTTGAAGCATAAATAATTCTAGTGTGGCATAACATGATATATTAAAATATGATGGCATTTAAAATACTTAGTGAATTAAAATGCCAAAATAACCAAAATAATGCATGCATAAAATTTAGCCCCAACTTTTTTTTACTTTATCACATAAAATTTAGTCATTAGTACGAAAAATATTTAACATTTTTTCTAAACTATTTCTGCCCATAACAGAAATTTAGCCCAAAATACATAGAAAAAAATCTCGGGCTAAAACTGGCTATTGAGTTGGGCCATTGATACGTCTCCAACGTATCTATAATTTATGAAGTATTCATGCCATGTTTATTGTAGTTTTGTATGATTTGGAGCACTTTATATGGGTTTTATATGATTTTCATGGACTAACATATTGACCTAGTGCCCAGTGCCAGTTGCTGTTTTCTGCTTGTTTTTTGTTTTCCAGAAAATCCATATCAAATGAAGTCCAAATGCAGCGAAACTTTTTGACGATTTTTTCTGGAAGGAAACAAACCCAGGAAGCTTCGGAGGAGCAGCAGAAGAGCCACAGGGGCCCCACGAGCCACCTGGGTGTGCCTGCCCCCCCAGGCGCGCCCTGGTGCCTCGTGGGCCCCCTGTTTCACCTCTTTGCGTGATTCCAACGCTGAAAAATCCTATATATTCAGAAAGCCCCGAAAGTTAACCTAGATGAGTTTTTATGCCACCGCAATCCTCTGTACCTCCACGATCTAATCTATAGCCCTTTTCCAGCACCCTGCCGGAGGGGGGAATCATCACCGGAGGCCATCTTCATCATCCCGACGGTCTCCATGACAAGGAGGGAGTAGTTCACCCTCGGGGCTGAGGATATGTACTAGTAGCTATGTGTTTGATCTCTCTCTCGTGTTCTTGATATGGCACGTGTGGCACCCCGGCTCAAAGAACCGGTTTACCAGTGTTTCCAACCCAGAGATCATGTCTTCTGGAAACACACAACATCTTGGAACAGAACATAACTGAACTTTATTGATATCTCACAAGTACAAGCTTATAGATTACATGATAGCGAGGACAGAAGCACTGTACGTGCTGAGACAATATCTACATTATTTATGGAGCATAGCAAGGCCACGATACTACTAGGTAGAACTACGGCGTAGCGGAACATAGCGCGGAAAACTCCATCCACAGGGACACTGCTGTGGACACGGCCTAGTTAGCGTAGCACGAACCTTCGGGACCTCCGTCCTCGGCTTCTCCTGCATCTGGCATGATACGCCAGGTGAGTACTTGGAATGTACTCGCAAGCTCATGGCAACCAAAACAATGGAGCAAACAATAGCATGGCAATTAACAGATTTAAAAGATTCGGTTGCTCACTTACTGGTACCTAGTACCAACTTACTCTCATCTGGGTTGTCCCACAACCCTCGGAATGCTCACAATCCACAGAGCTTCCGAACATAAGACAAGTTCTTCCATCATTATTATCCTTACGGTTGACCATCCTAGAGAGGCCTAAACGGACTGTCCAATACCGTGGACGCGGCTATTCGAATAGGTTTTACACTCTACAGAGGTTGCGCACTTTACCCACACCATGGAGTACCTGGCCTCGTGATCCCATTCGGGTGGACCGGTGGTGCTCCAACGAAACCTGCCTGACCCGTGACCCCTCTATCGTACCACCGACAATCATACCCTCCTAGGGTCATGGCCTGGGTGGCCCCTGTGTCACCCCGTGACACCTGCCACCGTCATGGCCACTAACTGTCCCAAACGGGGACGCCGGAAAAATAACTCAACTGGGCTCACAGGATTATCGTCGTCTACCTTATCAGGGCAGCACGCACGCATAACCCTCCCTAGTTTGGTGGTACCGATAAAAGAGCACAAAGCCAGACCAAGTCAAGGCCGTCCCATACCGGCAAATGTGGCTGCACGGAAAAGTCCGGGTAGGTGGCTCTTGATCAACCAACTAAGTTTAGTGTTTTCAAGAATTTAACAAGTATGGGTATTTAATAGCAAGTAAAGCAACATGGCAATAGCTATGCAGTTAAATAAATTACTATGGATTGTCACATATTAAAATAATGCATGAAATTCAATTAAATAACCAACACCATTGGAATGCCTCATGAAACGGATGACATGGCTTGCCTTGCTCTGTTGGGTTGTCCACAAACTCCTGGGCTTCAAATCCGAAGTTATTTCCTTCTGAAAATATTTTAAAAATGCAATTGAAAATGTCACATCTGTTGACCAGAAATTCTGTGAACAAGAGAAAAATACCAAAATTTTCTCAGAAATAGCGGAGCTCAAGACAAACCAGATGCAAAAAGAATCAATTGATTTGGACTTATGGTTTAAAAGTTATGAACAGTCAAAGTTGCTAGTCAAATTTGGAAATTATCAGAAAAACAGAAAATCCACAGCGGGCCACGTCGAAGGTGTAATCTGCCTGGGCGCCTCCACTTACCGCTTCGGTAAGCCGCTCACGAGCGGGCCCCGCTGTCGGATTTAAAAGGGGGAGGGATGGGAACAGTGAGAGGCGGGGCTCCGGCGACGCTCGCCGGCGATGCACACGGCGGCGAGGTCCGGCGACTGCGAGAATCAAACGAGCGCTTCGAGATGAACACGCACGTACCCGAGGGTTGGCGAACGGTGACCGGACGACGTCGTCCCCTTCTTCTCCGGCGGCGGTGGCTCTCGGGGGTCGTCGGAGACGGCGCTTCCGGCAATGATTCGACCGGGCAAGGGCTCAGGCGAGGTCAGTGCAATGCGGTGAGCTCGATGGTGGAGTTAATGGAGGCTGGGAGGGAGCGAATCGGCGAGGAGGTAGAACTCGGGTGGTGGCGGTGCTCCGGCGAGATGCGAGGCCAGAGGGCCTCTCGGGCGTGGCTCAGTGCTCGGGGAGGCGATTAGGAGTAGGAGGAGTGGGTTGAGGAGCTCGGGAGAGGCCGGGGAGGGATATTTATGGCAGGGGAAGGAGCTCGGGCGAGTTCTCTGGAATGGCCGGGACTCGCGCCACGTCGCCGGCGTGAGGACGCCTTGCTGGCTGGCCGGGCATGGGCAACGAGATGGGAGAGAGCAGAGAGGAGTTAAGGCGCGGGTGGCGGCTAGTGGAGGAAGAAGACGCGCCGCGGGTCACAGTGCAGCCACGGGAGGCACAGTGCCTGGGTGCCGTGGCGGTCGTCGAGGGCGATTCCGGCGAGGAGAAGGATCGGGAGAGGGCTACGTGGACGGCAGCGGCCAAGTCGGCACCTCAGGACATCAAATGGCAGCACGAGGCCTCTGGAATGACCTCGGCCGTCGCCGGCGAGATGCAGGGCACGCATACTGGCATGCCAGTACCGTGCTCACCACGGGAAGTGATGTCTCGAGGCCGTCCAAGTCCAGCGCATCATGTCCAGTGCCTTCTCCTTTGATCATCTAGCCTCTCCGTGCCTCTGGTTTGGCTAGGTTCACTCTGAGGTGAAGTGTAGCTTCAGCTACAGTTTCTGACAGCAAAATTGAGAGGGATATAGAGAAGAACTGAGCTGAAGATGGAGCCAATGGAGATGTCTGGGATGATCTACTTTGGAAGGACTATGATCTGGCCAAGTTTGAGAAGATTTGATCAAGATTTGGATAGGCTTCATGTACAAGTGTTGTACTGAACCAGAAACCTAGATGAGCTTGTAGCACTCATCTGAATGATCTGTTGGAGCTGGATTTTGGTGTGGCAGGGTTATTTGGTGAGGAGAATATGTCATAAAAATTTCAGCTCAATTGGATACCTTTAGCTGGTACTTCCTTCACAGAGGTTCCAATTGGACAGAAACTTGGCAGAATATTGGTGGTGAAAATTTTTATTGGATAAGATGATTTTTTTGGATATTGTGGAAAGATAGGTTCCCTAGAAGCTCAGGGAATTTTCTGGGAATTAACTGAGTAGGGAAAATATGAGCTCCTTCACAAATGACCAGTGCTGTCCAGAGAGCAAATGGAGTTTTCTGGACAAAATTTTGTACTGGACCATGAGATGTTTTTGAAGATTGTGGGAGTAGATGATGACAAGAAGGTCTGGGATTAATTTGGGATTTTTCTGATAACCAGAACTATAGGTTGCTTTGTAACCCACAGTGATGACAGATTTTCCCAAAGGAAGAAAATGAATATTTGGGAAAGATAAAGAATTGGAAATTGATCCAGAGGGTGAGTGACATGGTTATGGAAAGATGCTGAGGGCTTTGGATCAATCAGAGGAATTCATAAGTCTCAAGTCAACTGAAAAGGTTCAAAATCCAGCCAAATTGCAAATAAAGCCAGAAAGATTTCGAAAAGAAAAAGTTGCCAAAAACCAGGGTGTCACAAACCTACCCCCCTTAGAATGATTCTCATCCTCGAGATTCGGTTGCTCAGGGAACAAGTGTGGATATGCTGATTTCAGAAAATCCTCTCTTTCCCAGGTAGCTTCTTCCTCAGTATGATGATCCCACAACACCTTGTAAAACTTAATTGTCTTACTCCTGGTAGTTCTTTCCATCTCATCCCAAATTCTGGTAGGTTTTTCCTCGTAAGTCAAATCTTTGGTCAACTCTATCTCACTCATATCTGCCTGTTTGATCGAAGGTGCAATGCACCTTCTCAACTGTGATATATGGAAGACGTCGTGAACGTCCGATAACTCTGGTGGTAACTCTAACTGATATGCCACTCTGCCTCTTCTAGCCATGACTGGAAAGGGTTAGATATACCTCGGTGCAAGCTTTCCTCGGGTGTGAAACCTTTTTATTCCTTTCATGGGGGTTACTCGGAGATGGGCATATTCTCCGGGCTCAAACGTTACATCCCGATGCTTCAGGTCATAGTAACTCTTTTGTCGGGACTTGGCCGCTCGAAGACGCTCTTGGATATCCTTGACTTGTTTCTCAGCCCCAAGCATCAAATCTGTGCCGAAGATACGGCTGTCTCCTGTCTGAGACCAATTTAAAGGAGTGCGGCACTTCCGTCCGTACAGAGCCTCGAATGGTGACATCTTGAGACTTGACTGATAATTGTTATTGTAGGAGAATTCTGCATAGGGTAGGCTATCCTCCCATTTGGGTCCATGGGCGAGAGCACAGGACCGAAGCATATCTTCCAATATCTGATTCACACGTTCTGTCTGTCCATCTGTCTGTGGGTGATATGCCGTACTATGCTTTAGCACAGTTCCCAGGGCTTGATGCAGTCGCAGCCAAAATGCTGAGGTAAACAGGGAGCCTCTATCTGACGTGATAGATTTGGGTACTCCATGAAGGCTGACTATCCGGGACATATAGAGCTGTGCGAGCTGATTCGCGTTGAAAGTGGTCTTTACCGGATGGAAGTGAGCCACTTTCGTAAGTATATCCACGATGACCCAGATAGCATCATGGCCTCTTGTTGACTTGGGTAGTACAACAATGAAGTTCATGCATATGTCATCCCATTTCCACTGGGGAACTGGTAAAGGTTGCAGTAGCCCAGCCGGTTCCTGA
Organism: Elymus sibiricus; assembly: GCA_039707655.1. Lineage (NCBI taxonomy): Eukaryota > Viridiplantae > Streptophyta > Magnoliopsida > Poales > Poaceae > Elymus > Elymus sibiricus. Next base: position 9,038,555 of record CM077674.1, on the reverse strand, counting down.
TGTTCAGCCTTGACTCTGTTGCAGATGTCACAACAGGCGACATAGTATGCAATGTCCCTTCGCATTCCTGGCCACCAAAAGGTTTCTCGCAAGTCCTGGTACATTTTTGTTCCTCCCGGATGGATAGAATATGCAGACTCATGTGCCTCTCTGAGTATTTGTTGTCTCAAGCTGTCTTGATCAGGCACACATATTCGGTTCTCAAACCATACAGTGTCCTGGTCATCAATTCGGAAGGACTTGGCCTTTCCTAGCGGAATGCGCTCTCTGATCTCTTGTATTTCTTGGTCTGATTTCTGGGCTGCTTTAATTTCTTCCATAAGTGTTGGAGTAATTTCCATTGTATCCGGGCTGATTGGGCCGCATAACACCATATTCAGCTTGGCAAACTCTTCTCGTAGCCTCGGATGCATTCCCTCCATTAGTGCATTTAGGGTACCTTGCTTTCTGCTGAGGGCATCGGCGACCACATTGGCTTTTCCCGGATGATAATTAATCCCAAGGTCATAGTCCTTGACCAGTTCAAGCCATCGTCTCTGCCTGAGATTCAGATCAGGTTGGGTGAAAATATACTTGAGGCTCTTGTGGTCTGTGTATATCTCACATCGCTGCCCAATGAGGTAATGCCTCCAAATCTTTAGTGCATGAACCACGGCTTCCAATTCCAAATCATGAGTGGGGTAGTTCTCTTCATGAGGTCGTAGCTGTCTGGATGCATATGCTACAACCTTTCCTTCTTGCATTAGGACGCAGCCGATTCCACACCTGGAAGCATCACAATATATGTCGAAGCTCTTGTGGATGTCTGGAAGAACTAAGATAGGGGCTGTAGTTAGCCTCGTCTTTAATTAAATGAAACTGCTGTCACATTCTTCCGTCCAGGCAAATTTATGGTTCTTTTTCAACAGTTCTGTCAATGGCTTGGCTATTTTTGAGAAGCCTTCGATGAAGCGACGGTAGTAGCATGCCAATCCCAGAAAGCTACGGACTTCCGTTACTGTGGCTGGGGTCTTCCAATTTAATACAGCGGTCACTTTGCTGGGGTCGACAGCCACACCTTGTTCTGACAGAATATGTCCCAGAAATCCCACCTCTCTTAGCCAAAATTCGCATTTGCTGAATTTGGCATACAAGCGATGGGTCCTTAGTCTTTCCAGGACAGTACGGAGATGTTGCGTGTGCTCCTTTTCATCTCTGGAGTAGATGAGAATATCATCGATGAATACTACCACAAATTTGTCCAGAAAGTCCATGAAGACTTTATTCATCATGCTCATGAAATATGCTGGAGCATTTGTTAGCCCGAATGACATGACTATAAACTCGTACAGACCATATCTGGTAGTAAAGGCTGTCTTGGGGATATCCTCTTTTCTGATTTTTAGCTGATGATACCCCGTTCGAAGGTCAATCTTCGAAAATACTCGGGCTCCGTTCAACTGGTCAAACAGATCATCAATGCGGGGAAGCGGATATTTATTTTTGATGGTGACCTCATTCAGTTGGCGATAGTCTACGCACATTCATAGGCTGCCATCCTTCTTCTTGACGAACAGCATGGGTGATCCCCACGGTGAAGTGCTTGGAAGAATATACCCTTTTTGCAATAATTCATCCAACTGTTTCTTCAATTCCACCAGCTCTGGGGAAGGCATGCGGTAGTACTTCTTGTAAATGGGAGCAGTTCCGGGAACAACATCAATAGCGAACTCTAGTTCCCGATCAGGTGGCATTCCTGGTATCTCTTTCGGAAATACGTCTGGAAATTCACTGACTACCGGAATCAGACTTATGTATGTAGCTGTGGCTTTGAATGCCATTCCTTTCTTTGACATCACTCTGCAAGCAGTGAACTGTACTGATTGGCCTGCCAGGTTAACCAATGTCACCTTCCTGGTGGCACAGTTGATACACACCTGGTGTGGTACCAACCAATCCATCCCAAGTATTATATCCAGTCCAGGGGACTCAATGGCAACAAGAGTAGCTGGAAACTTTACATCGTGTATCAAGATTTCCAGATTCTTGTATATCACATTTGTTCTGAGCATGGAGCCAGGGGATTGTACCACCATGATTTTGTCCAAAAGGGAAGGAGAAAATTTGTGCAAGGTGGCAAAACTCCGCGAAATAAACGAATGAGAAGCCCCAGAATCAAATAAAATTATTGCAGGTATGTTGTTAACAGAAAACATACCAAGGACCACATCTGGTGCTTCGCGGGCTTCCTCAGCGGAGATGTGATGGACTTGGCCGCGGTAGAAGCTCGGGTTGGGGCGGCGTCCAACACTATTGACTTGTCGCTTGAAGTCGGATGGTGGCTTCCCATTTCTTGCGGGGAATTGCTTGGAGTAGTGCCCGCTCTGGCCGCAAGTAAAGCATGTGTTGTTGCGGCGGCAGTCCTCCAGCACTGGCTGTTTGCCGAAGGTCTTGTCCTGGCTGACAGGCTTGTTGTTGTTACCATTGTTCCAAGCAGGCTTGTATTCAGATGTCCCTGGTTGCCAAATACGTGGCTTCTGTACAAACTGCTCACGGTAGTCCTTCTTGGGTTCAAACTTCCGCTTGCGATCATCAAATCCTGACTTGTGCTCTCGTTCAGCTATGAAGGCCTTGTTCACCAAAGTCTGGAAATCAGGGAAGTCAAGCATACAGAGCTGACAACGGAGGGTATGATTTAGCCCTCCGAGAAATCGGTCGATCTTCCTTTCTTCTCTGGACACGTCATGGGTAGAGTACCGTGCCAAATTATTGAACTTGTTCAGATACTCACCCACTGACATGTTCCCTTGAGTAAGAGCAAGAAATTCCCTCTGCTTCACCTTCATTATGCCAGTAGGAATATGATACTTGCGGAATGCCTCTTTGAACTTTTCCCCAGAAATATCCTCTCCAGAAGGCCATAACATTTTTGTGTTGTCCCACCATATAGCTGCCGGTCCCTCCAGGTAGTGAGTGACAAAAGGAACCTTATCTGCCTCATCACAGCGAGCTATTTCCAATTTCTTTTCCATGGTCCTCAGCCAGTCATCAGCTTCCATCGGATCCACAGCCTGGCCAAAACTGGGTGGCTTTGTCCGCTGAAAATCAGACAGCTTAGAGTGTGTCCCATTGTGGTTGTTCTGACCCACCATAGTCTGCATACTTTTCAGAAATTCCATGAGATCTTGGTTTTGTTTTCTCTTCAAACATCCTCATAATCTGATCAGTGGTCGGTGTCTGTGGGGGTGGAGGTGGCAAATCTTCTGGTGACTGTCCTGCCTGTCTGGCGGATCGACGAACGGGAGTTCCATCGCCGCCTTGATTACAAACCTCTTCATCCTAATTTTGTTCCCATAGCAAAATACTGAATCGATGAGCCATAGTCATAAGGGAAAGCAGAGCAATATGACACCAGAAAAGAAGCCAAATAACAAGAGGAAACAAGCAAACCAAATAATTATACAAGGCAACCCAACATCATACATGACAAGCTAGTAGGGGGGATGATCATGACTAGACTGCTCATACGGCAGTTGACATATGCAGGGATGCTATGATGCATGCACTGAAACTCAAGCCTCCGCTCTAGTGACGCCGGTGGCACGAACACTGGTAGACTGAAGACTCCTCGTCGTCTGACTCTGTCTCGGAATCTGAGCTGATGATGTGAACCTCGGCCTCCGGATCAAAGGAAACACGACGACGCTGACGGGAAGGTTCTCCCTCTGAAGGAGAAGAAGCACGACGCCGCAGCATCGGAGCAGCTGGAGTAGCTAGGAGTGAGGCCCACTCTGACGAGGTCTCACGTCGGCTACCAGACGAAAAGCCTGGCGGTACGAACGAACAAGAAGGAGTGTCGGAAGGTGGAACGGGTGGAGTATACATAGGTGAAAACGGAGGTGGAGGAGGAGACTGTGCTGCCGCAATAGCTGCAAGTGCCTCGCGAGCAGAAGTCAGCTCCTCGGCTAGAGAAGTGATCATACGGTAACTGGCGTTCAGATAACGAGATAAAACACCAGTAGCACGATCACTCGCCGGATCAACAGGTGCAAAAAGGACTCGCCCTGTCGTAGGTGATAGGGTGGGATAGTGAAAGAAACCTGGATGGGTCTGCATCTCGACCTCGTGGAAGCGCAAGTCAGTGAGAGCCTCCATCGCAGCAAACGGGATCGCCAACTCTGGAGTAGAAGCAGTTCCGCCCTTGGAAGAACGGGAGTAGCTGCCGATATCTGAACTCGTAGTGAGAAAGGCTTCCGCGTGATACTCGAACACGGACCCAGCAAGCTTCTCTCAGAACACCTGGTACACTGGGTCTTCGCCGTTAGGATACAGTCGAAGCCAGACGCTACGAAGCAGTACTGGAAAAGTGAACGGTGCCGGCTCATGGTTGTAGTGGTACGGAACTGGTGCCATCTACACTCATCAACCAGCGGTTAGTACAATAAAACTATATGCATGCCATGCAATTTAAGCACTCATATGCAACAATCAGATGCAGCAAGCAAGACATATCCCAAGACTCTAAACTACTCGCGGTTCTAGCGCAGGGTTAACTAGGGTGTCCTACAGTCAGCGCGGCTCTGATACCAAGTGTTGTGGCACCCCGGCTCAAAGAACCGGTTTACCAGTGTTTCCAACCCAGAGACCATGTCTTTTGGAAACACACAACAACTTGGAATAGAGCAGAACTGAACTTTATTGATATCTCACAAGTACAAGCTTATAGTTTACATGATAGCGAGGCCAGAAGCACTGCACGTGCTGAGACAATATCTACATTATTTATGGAACATAGCAGGGCCTCGATACTACTAGGTAGAACTAGGGCGTAGCGGAACATAGCGCGGAAAACTCCATCCACAGGGACACTGCTGTGGACACGGCCTAGTTAGCGTAGCACGAACCTTCGGGACCTCCGTCCTCGGCTTCTCCTGCATCTGGCATGATACGCCAGGTGAGTACTTGGAATGTACTCGCAAGCTCATGGCAACCAAAACAATGCAGCAAACAATAGCATGGCAATTAACAGATTTAAAAGATTCGGGTGCTCACTTACTGGTACCTAGTACCAAGTTACTCTCATCTGGGTTGTCCCACAACCTTCGGAATGCTCACAATCCACAGAGCACTTCCGAACATAAGACAAGTTCTTCCATCATTATTATCCTTATGGTTGACCATCCTAGAGAGGCCTAAACGGACTGTCCAATACCGTGGACGCGGCTATTCGAATAGGTTTTACACTCTGCAGAGGTTGCGCACTTTACCCACACCATGGAGTACCTGGCCTCGTGATCCCATTTGGGTGGACCAGTGGTGCTCCAACGAAACCTGCCTGTCCCGTGACCCCTCTATCGTACCACTGACAATCATGCCCTCCCAGGGTCATGTCCTGGGTGGCCCCTGTGTCACCCCGTGACACCTGCCACCGTCGTGGCCACTAACTGTCCCAAACGGGGATGCCGGCAAAATAACTCAACTGGGCTCACAGGATTAACGTCGTCTACCTGATCAGGGCAGCACGCACGCGCATAACCCTCCCTAGTTTGGTGGTACCGATAAAAGAGCACAAAGCCAGACCAAGTCAAGGCCGTCCCATACCGGCAAATGTGGCTGCACGGAAAAGTCCCGGTAGGTGGCTCTTGATCAACCAACTAAGTTTAGTGTTGTCAAGAATTTAACCAGTATGGGTATTTAATAGCAGGTAAATCAACATAGCAATAGCTATGCAGTTAAATAAATTACTATGGATTGTCACATATTAAAATAATGCATGAAATTCAATTAAATAACCAACACTATTGGAATGCCTCATGAAACGGATGACATGGCTTGTCTTGCTCTGTTGGGTTGTCCACAAACTCCTGGGCTTCAAATCCGAAGTTATTTCCTTCTGAAAATATTTTAAAAATGCAAATGAAAATGTCACATATTACTGTTCTGTTGACCAGAAATTCTGTGAACTAGAGAAAATACCAAAATTTGGTTGAAAATAGCGGAGCTCAAGACAAACCAGATGCAAAAAGAATCAATTGATTTGGACTTATGGTTTAAAAGTTATGAATGGTCAAAGTTGCTGGTCAAATTTGGAAATTATCAGAAAAACAGAAAATCCACAGCGGGCCACATCGAAGGCGTAATCTGCCCGGGCGCCTCCACTTACCGCTTCGGTAAGCCGCTGACGAGCGGGCCCCGCTGTCGGATTTAAAAGGGGGAGGGGAGGGAACAGTGAGAGGCGGGGCTCCGGCGACGCTCGCCGGCAATGCAAACGGCAGCGAGGTCCGGCGACTGCGGGAATCGAACGAGCGCTTCGAGATGAACACGCACGTACCCGAGGGTTGGCGAACGGTGACCGGACGACGTCGTCCCCTTCTTCTCCGGTGGCGGCGGCTCTCGGGGGTCATCGGAGACGGCGCTTCAGGCAATTATTCGACCGGGCAAGGTCTCAGGCGAGGTCAGTGGAATGCGGTGAGCTCGATGGTGGAGTTAATGGAGGCTAGGAGGGAGCGAATCGGCGAGGAGGCAGAACTCGGGTGGCGGCGGTGCTCCGGAGAGATGCGAGGCCAGAGGGCTTCTCGGCCATGGCTCGGTGCTCGGGGAGGCGATTAGGAGTAGGAGGAGTGGGTTGAGGAGCTCGGGAGAGGCCGGGGAGGGCTATTTATAGCAGGGGAAGGAGCTTGGGCGAGTTCTCTGGAACGGCCGGGACTCGGGCCACGTCGCCGGCGCGAGGATGCCTTGCTGGCTAGCCGGGCATGGGCGACGAGACGGGAGAGAGCAGAGAGGAGTTAAGGCGCGGGTGGCGGCTAGTGGAGGAAGAAGACGCGCCGCGAGTCACAGTGCAGCCACGGGCGGCACAGTGCCCGGGTGTCGTGGCGGTCGTCGAGGGCGATTACGGCGAGGAGAAGGATCGGGAGAGGGCTACGTGGACGGCAGCGGCCAAGTTGGCACCTCAGGACATCAAATGGCAGCACGAGGCCTCTGGAATGACCTCGACCGTCAGCGGCGAGATGCAGAGCACGCGTACTGGCATGCCAGTACCGTGCTCACCACGGGAAGTGATGTCTCGAGGCCGTCCAAGTCCAGCGCATCATGTCCAGTGCCTTCTCCTTTGATCACCTAGCCTCTCCGTGCCTCTGGTTTGGCTAGGTTCACTCTGAGGTGAAGTGTAGCTTCAGCTACAGTTTCTGACAGCAAAATTGAGAGGGATATAGAGAAGAGCTGAGCTGGAGATGGAGCCAATGGAGATGTCTGGGATGATCTACTTTGGAAGGACTATGATCTGGCCAAGTTTGAGAAGATTTGATCAAGATTTGGATAGGGTTCATGTACAAGGGCTGTACTGAACCAGAAACCTAGATGAGCTTGTAGCACTCATCTGAGTGATCTGCTGGAGCTGAATTTTGGTGTGGCAGGGTTATTTGGTGAGGAGAATATGTCATAAAAATTTCAGCTCAATTGGATACCCTTAGCTGGTACTTCCTTCACAGAGGTTCCAATTGGACAGAAACTTGGCAGAATATTAATGGTGAAAATTTGTACTGGATAAGATGATATTTTTGGATATTGTGGAAAGATAGGTTCCCCAGAAGCTCAGGGAATTTTCTGGGAATTAACTGAGTAGGGAAAATATGAGCTCCTTCACAAATGACCAGTACTGTCCAGAGAGCAAATGGAGTTTTCTGGACAAATTTTTTTACTGGACCATGAGATGTTTTTGAAGATTGTGGGAGTAGATGATGACAAGAAGGTCTGGGATTAATTTGGGATTTTTCTTTTCAACAGAACTATAGGTTGCCTTGTAACCCATAGTGATGACAGATTTTCCCAAAGGAAGAAAATGAATATTTGGGAAAGATAAAGAATTGGAACTTGATCCAGAGGGTGAGTGACAAGGTTATGGCAAGATGCTGAGGGCTTTGGATCAATCAGAGGAATTCATAAGTCCAAAGTCAACTGAAAAGGTTCAAAATCCAGCCAAATTGCAAATAAAGCCAGAAACATTTCGAAAAGAAAAAGTTGCCAAAAACTAGGGTGTCACAGCACGATCTTTATGTATCGCGAGTTTTGTTAATATAGTTGGATCATATGGTGTTTCTTCCCTCTCTATCCTTGTTGTGATGAATCGAATCTTTTCCCTTTGAGATTTCGTTATTGTCGGATTGAATATTTCTGATTTGAAAACACTTGATGTATGTCTTGCATATGAATACCCGTGGTGACAATGGGGTATTATATTGATTCACTTGATATATGTTTTGGCACTCAACTCGCGGATTCCCGAGGTGACATTGGGGTAATCTATGCATAGGGGTTGATGCACGTTTTCATTATCTTTTCTCCGATAGAAACTTTGGGGTGCTCCTTGGAGTTCTTTGTGTGGATTGAACATTATGATTATGAAGTTGTTTGATGCATATCGTATAATCAACTCACGGATACTTGTGGTGACATTGGAGTATCTAGGTGATATTGGAGTTGGTTGATGTGTATCATATGGTGTTATTTTAGTACGAACTCTAGGGCTGTTTGTGACACTTATAGGAATAGCTCAATAGATCGATCGGAAAGGATAACTTTGAGGTGGTTTCGTACCCTACAAACAATTTCTATCTTATGTTCTCCGCTAATAGGAACTTGGGAGTGATTCTTTATTGCACGCTGAGGGATGGTTATATGATCCAATTATGTTAGCATTGTTGAGAGATTGCACTAGTGAAAGTATGAACCCTAGGCCTTGTTTTCAAGCATTGCAATACCGTTTGTGCTCACTTTTGTTACTTGCTACCTTGCTGTTTTTTATTGTTCGCACTATGAAAACCTATATCTACTATCCATACTACACTTGTATCACCATCTCTTCGCCGAACTAGTGCACCTATACAATTTACCATTGTATTGGGTGTGTTGGGGACACAAGAGACTCTTTGTTATTTGGTTGCAGGGTTGTTTGAGAGAGACCATCTTCATCCTACACCTCCCACGGATTGATAAACCTTAGGTCATCCACTTGAGGGAAAATTGCTACTGTCTTACAAAACTCTGCGCTTGGAGGCCCAACACGAGTCTACAAGAATAAGTTGTGTAGTAGACATCAAGCTCTTTTCTGGCACCGTTGCCGGGGAGGTGAGTGCTTGGAGGTATATCTTTAGATCTTGCAATCGAATCTTTTAGTTTCTTGTTTATCACTAGTTTGGTTTTATAAAAAGAAAACTACAAAAAAATGGAATTGAGGTTGCCTCATATTATTCGTCTTTATAATCTTTTTCTTGAAAATTATGGAGCGGAAAATTGTGCTCAATTGTTGGAGGAAGAATTTAATAAAATGTTTAATGCAAGTTCCTTGAATGATGAGCATGATGGCAATGTTGTTAGTATGAATTCTATGAATATCCATGATGCTAATGATATGCAAAACTACAAGCTTGGGGATGCTATGTTTGATCAATATGATATTTTTAGTCCCCCTAGTTTTGATGAGCAAATTTATTATGATGATTGCATGCCTCCTATTTATGATGATTATAATGATAAAAATGGATTTGGAGAGGTCATGACTTTATTCAATGATGAATCCACTATTTCGGAAGAGGTTTCAATTGATTATGACAACAAAGTTGCTATCTATGATGATTATTGTGATGACATGTATGCTATAAAGAATAATGATAACTATGAAACTTGTCATCATGATTTTAATTTTCAATTGGATTATGCCAATCAAGTATCTCATGATAGTTATTTTGTTGAGTTTGCTCCCACCATTATGAATGAGAAGAAATTTGCTTATGTGGAGAGTAATAAAATTTCTATGCTCGTGGATCATGAAAAGAATGCTTTATGTGGTAGATATATTGTTGAATTTCTTCATGATTCTACTGAAAATTGTTATGAGGGAGGAACATATGCTTGTAGGAGTTGCAATAATATCAAGTTTCCTCTCTATGTGTTGAAAGTTTTGAAGCTATACTTGTTTTTCCTTCCTATGCTAGTTGATTATTGTTCCCATAAATTGTTTGCTCACAAAATCCCTATGCATAGGAAGTGGTTTAGCCTTAAATGTGCTTGTCATATGATTCATGATGCTCTCTTTGTGTCTCAATTATTTACTTTTATGCGAGCATCATTGAAATCATCATGCCTAGCTAAAAGGCATTAAAGAAAAAGTGCTTGTTGGGAGACAACCCAATATTTATCCCTACTGTTTTTGTGTGTCCACATGATTAAGATACTGTATTAATCATGTTTTATATGTTTTCTTTCAATAATGTGCCAAGTAAAGCCTTTGGGATAGTGTGGATACTTGTTGATTTGATTCTGTGCAAAAACAGAAACTTTTGCGTCCAGTGCTGGAATTTCTATTCTGTACTGGAGCGTGAGAAAATACTGAAATTTTTACAGAGCATTGGGTTACAAATGTTTTAGGTTTTCCTAATTTTTCAGAATTTTTGGAGGTACAAAAGTATGGTTTTTAAATCACTTACTACACGCTGTTCTGTTTTTGACAGATTCTGTTTTCGATGCATAGTTTGCTTGTTTTAGTGTTTCCGTAGCTTATATTGAGTAATATAAATTGTGGAAATGATATAATACATTAGGAATTATGTGAGAACAATTATTAATCTTGTATTGACAGTACCTAAGTGTATGATTTTTTTTATCATACTAACCTATCTCACGAAGTTCCGTTAAGTTTTGTGTGATTGAAGTTTTCAAGTTTTGGGTGAGATATCGATATGAGGAGAATAAGGAGTGTCAAGACCCTAAGCTTGGGGATGCCCAAGGCACCCCAAGGTAATATTCAAGGAAGACCCAAGCAACTAAGCTTGGGGATGCCCCGGAAGGCATCCCCTCTTTCGTCTTCAACACTATCGGTAACCTTACTCGGAGCTATATTTTTATTCATCACATAATATGATTTTTGCTTGGAGCGTCATTTTATTCTGTTTATATTTGCTTTATGTTATAAATAATCATGTTTTGTATCTTTTAGTTGAATAAAATTTCAATTATAGCCTTTACCATGCTCAGTTTGCAAGTTCATGTGTTGCTGTTTAAAAACAGAAAGTTTTCTGTTATGTCCAGAATATTCCTGAATAGGAAGAACATGATAAAAATATGAAATTTTTACACAGCGAGCATGCATGAGTTCTCTGTCACGTGGTAATTTTTCAGAATTTTTGGAGTTAGGGAAGTATGGATTCTTATTCGCCTTTTATAGACTGTTCTGTTTTGGCAGATTGCTGTTATAGTTGCATTGTTTGCCTATGTGTGCGTGTTTAATATTTCTATTTGTGGATAGGAGTATTAAATATGAAGAGGCATTTAGTATGCAATGTTTAATTATAATTTTAGTAATTTTCTACAGTAGAGAATGTTAAGGTTTTGAGTTGATTTATACTAAATTATCTCACGAGTTCTTGTTGAGTTTTGTGTGGATGAAGTATTTAAGATTTAAGGAAACCGTGATATGAGAAGAATTAGGAGACACAAGAGCTCAAGCTTGGGGATGCCCAAGCCATCCCAATATAATATTTAAAGAAGTCTCAAGCATCTAAGCTTGGGGATGCCCCGGTAGGCATCCCACTTTTTTTCATCAACAATTATCGGTTAGTCTTGGTTGAGCCTAAGTTTTTGCTTCTTCACATGAGTTGTGCTATTCTTGGAATGTCATTTTATTTTGTTTTCTTTGCTGTTTGAATAAAATACTTAAGATCTGAAATTTTTAAATGAGAGAGAGAGTCCTCACATAGCTACTTTATTACTTAACTACTCATTTGATTTTCACTTATATCTTTTTGGAGTAGTTTGTCATTTACTCTTGTGCTTCACTTATATCCTATGAGTAAATTGTTGAATAAATTGAATATCATAAAGTTGAAATTATATGTGCTTCATATGCTAGTATCATGCCTAGTAGTAGTTTCACATTGGGTTTAGAAAGTGAAATCTATTGAAGTTTGACAATCACAATATTGGTCATACAAGCAATTCATGAATGATTAGTATAAGGAAGAGAACTTTCACATATAAATATATTATCTTGGACATCTTTTATGATTGTGAATACCCATTAATTATTTTCAAACTTGAGCAAATTAGTTGAAGTTGGACAAGGAAGACAACGTAATGAGTTATGTTTGGGTATATTTGCATAGAAATTATATTGTTATGGATCCTCCAACATGTGGTGCTTGCTTAGGATCTTTTGCTAGCCAAAAATTCGTACTAAGTAGAGATATTACTTGTGCATCCAAAAACCCTTAAACTCAGTTTCTTGCCATGAGTGTCCACCATATCTACCTATGGATTGAATAAGATCCTTCAAGTAAGTTGTCATCGGTGCAAAAAGCAATAAAAATTGCTCCTAAAATATGTATGATCTTTTATTGTAAGGGAAAATAAGCGTTGTACGAACTTGTGATGGTAAAGAAATAAAAGCGACGGACTACATAATAAAGTTTGCTATCACAAGGGGCAATATAACATGACGTTCCTTTGCATTAAGGGCTTGTGCATCCAAAAATAAAAAGCGCATGACAACCTCTGCTTCCCTCTGCGAAGGGCCTATCTTTTACTTTTATGCATTTACTTTTATGTATTTACTTTTATGCATTTACTTTTATGTATTTACTTTTATGCAAGAGTCAATAAGTATTCATTCACATTTCAACCTCAATTATTCTCTAGTTGGTAAGCATCATGTGGTGGGGAAAGATCCAGGCACATATGGCCAGTCAAATATATTTGATCATGAATTATTATTGTTGACAATTATCTCTATGATAATTGAGTTGGGAGGCGAAAATTATGCCCCTATCTTTCTCTGTGTTCGATGGATGCCATTTGTTCTAAAAATATGCTTTGAGTACTAGCAATCATAGAAGACTATATGATAATTGAGTATGTGGAGCTCTTACTTAGACTTTGTTGAAATTAAGTTGAATTGCAATTGTTTGGTGACTAAGAACATAGGTTGTTAAGTTTCAAGAGATTGCATTGTTTGAACCATAACATGTGAATTGATTGCTACTTTATCATGATGAGTTTTCTGAGAGAGAGTTGCTGTTATGATGCTAGGAAAAGTGATTGAAATTATCATTGATCAAACTTATGCACTATGCTAGCGTTCACACTTCATAAATTATTTATTTTATTATTTACCTACTCGAGGACAAGCAGGAATTAAGCTTGGGGATGCTGATACGTCTCCAACGTATCTATAATTTATGAAGTATTCATGCCATGTTTATTGTAGTTTTGTATGATTTGGTGCACTTTTATATGGGTTTTATATGATTTTCATGGACTAACATATTGACCTAGTGCCCAGTGCCAGTTGCTATTTTCTGCTTGTTTTTCGTTTTCCAGAAAACCCATATCAAATGAAGTCCAAATGCAGCGAAACTTTTTGACGATTTTTTCTGGAAGGAAACAGACCCAGGAAGCTTCGGAGGAACAGCAGAAGAGCCACAGGGGCCCGACGAGCCACCTGGGCGCGCCTGCCCCCCCCCAGGCGCGCCCTAGTGCCTCGTGGGCCCCCTGTGGCACCTCTTTGCATGATTCCAACGTTGAAAAATCCTATATATTCAGAAACCCCCGAAAGTTAACCTAGATGAGTTTTTACGCCGCCGCAAGCCTCTGTACCTCCATGATCTAATCTACAGCCCTTTTCTGGCACGCTGTCGGAGGGGGGAATCATCACCGAAGTCCATCTTCATCATCCCGGCGGTCTCCATGACGAGGAGGGAGTAGTTCACCCTTGGGGCTGAGGGTATGTACTAGTAGCTATGTGTTTGATCTCTCTCTCGTGTTCTTGATATGGCACGATCTTGATGTATCGCGAGCTTTGTTAATATAGTTGAATCATATGGTGTTTCTTCCCTCTCTATCCTTGTTGTGATGAATCGAATATTTTCCCTTTGAGGTTTTGTTATTGTCCGATTGAATATTTCAGAATTGAGAACACTTGATGTATGTCTTGCATATGAATACTCGTGGTGACAATGGGGTATTATATTGATTCACTTGATATATGTTTTGTCACTCAACTCGCGGATTCCCGAGGTGACATTGGGGTAATCTATGCATAGGGGTTGATGCACGTTCTCATTATCTTTTCTCTGATAGAAACTTTGGGGTGCTCCTTGGAGTTCTTTGTGTGGATTGAATATGATGATTATGAAGTTGTTTGATGCATATCGTATAATCAACTCACGGATACTTGTGGTGACATTGGAGTATCTAGGTGATATTAGAGTCGGTTGATGTGTATCATATGGTGTTATTTTAGTACGAACTCTAGGGCTGTTTGTGACACTTATAGGAATAGCTCAATAGATCAATCGGAAAGGATAACTATGAGGTGGTTTCGTACCCTACAAACAATTTCTATCTTATGTTCTCCGCTAATAGGAACTTGGGAGTGATTGTTTATCGCACGTTGACGGATGGTTATAGGATCCAATTATGTTAGCATTGTTGAGAGATTGCACTAGTGAAAGTATGAACCCTAGGCCTTGTTTTCAAGCATTGCAATGCCATTTGTGCTCACTTTTGTTACTTGCTACCTTGCTGTTTTTTATTGTTTGCACTACAAAAACCTATATCTACTATCCATACTACACTTGTATCACCATCTCTTTGCCGAACTAGTGCACCTATACAATTTACCATTGTATTGGGTGTGTTGGGGACACAAGAGACTCTTTGGTGTTTGGTTGCAGGGTTGTTTGAGAGAGACCATCTTCATCCTACACCTCCCATGGATTGATAAACCTTAGGTCATCCACTTGAGGGAAAATTGCTACTGTCCTACAAAACTTTGCGCTTGGAGGCCCAACACGAGTCTACAAGAATAAGTTGTGTAGTAGACATCAGCCATACAGCCCAGCCAACTCCCCCTAACCCCCACCCCCTTTGGAATCTAGCCTGGCCTGGCCTGGGATGGCCTACCGGCTGCTACTCCCGTAGGAGTTGTTGGATTTCCTCGAAGAGGAAGGGTGATGTAGCACAGCAGCAGAAAGTTTTTCCCTCAGTTAGGAACCAAGGTTTAATCGAACCAGTAGGAGTCTACCAAGCTAACAAGATAAGTAGCACCTGCACACAAACAAAATAAAAGCTTGCACCCAACTTGGCAAGGGGGTTGTCAACCCCCTCATCTTGCTAGTTACAAGATTAAAAGAAAATAGTGGATGGATGATAATATAGTGGAACGGCAAAGTATTGAAAGTGAATGAAAGAGAAATTGTGTAAACGCAAGTATCAATGGAGAATGGACCCGGGGGCCATAGGTTCACTAGTGGCATCTCTCTCGAAAGTAGGCAATGGCATGGTAGACAAATTACTATTGGGAAATTGATAGAAAAGCAGCATTCATCATTATGATCATTCATGGCATAATTTTGTATAGGCGTTATCCAACTACGTCTACTACTATTACTCCACCCTGAAACCACTATCCATCATGCATCTCAAGGTATTAAGTTTAATGAAAAACAGAGCAACGCAATAAGCAAGATGACATAATTTAGACAGGAAGAAATCTAGCAATAAGATCAAACCCCATCGTTTTACCCTTAGCAGCAACAATACAAATATGTGTCTTGTCCCTTTCTGTCACTAGGATATAGAACACCACAAGATTGAACCTACTACTATGCACCACTCCCTCTGAAGAATTACCCATCTATGTTGGCCAGAGAAGACAAATAACTCGGAAAGCATACATAGCTACTCAATTGCACATCAAAGAAACTTCAAGAGATTCAAATATATTCAATGAACAATCTGATCACAAATCCACAATTCATCGGATCCCAACAAACACACCATAAGAATTACGTCGGATTGATCTCGGAGGAGAACATGGTATTGAAGATCGAAAAGAGAGAGAGAGAAGCCATCTAGCTACTACTATGGACCCGTAGGTCCTGAAGGAACCACTCACACATCATCATGGAGGAAGCAAGGTTGATGAAGAGGCCTCCTCCAATGGATTCCCCCTCCAGCAGAACTCTGGAGCAGGGCTCCAGATGGGATCTCTTCAGAAAAGAGGCTTGCGATGGCAATAAAATTCTCTCTCGGGGATGACTGGAGGTTTCGTTATTTATAGGAATTTATGGCAGTGGAATTAGGTCAAAACAAGGCTCAGGGGGCCCACAAGCCTGGGTGTCGCGGCCACCCTCCTGGCCGCGCTACCTGGGATTGTGGGGCCCTCAAGCATCCTCTCGATGTCTCCCAAAGCTTCCAGGGTCCTTCTTGGTCCAGAAAAAATCATCAAAAATTGGCATCGTGTTTGGACCTTCCTAGATATGTTTTTCTGCGAAACCAAAAACAAGCAGAAAACAGGCACTGGCATTCGGCACTAAATTAATATGTTATTCCAGAAAAATAATATAAAATGGTAATAAAATTATATATAAATGATAATATTGCAGCATGAAACAATCAAAAATTATAGATACATTTGAGACGTATCAGCAACCGCAAGCTTAATTCCTGCTCGTCCTCGAGTAGGTAAATGATAAACAAATATAATTTTTGATGTTGAATGCTACCTAGCATGTTCTTGATCAAATGATGTAATCATGGCATGAATTTTGGATACGAATGATTCAAGGCATTATTCTATGAATTTGACATTAAAATAATGATACACGAGTATGCAAATAAAAGAATCATTACCTTTCCAAAATAAAGATTCTAAACAATGTGATCTGTACACACTTAATCATGATAAGCATAGCACGCTCAGTCTTCCTAGCATAAAGATACCAAATCATGAACAACCCCGGCACCAAACCAAGAAATTAAATCATACTTTTCTCGCTTCAGCTTTTCAACTCCCACGCAATACTTGAGCGTGAGCCATGGTCTTAGCACTTTGGATAGCAAATAGAATGATGATGGGGGTTCAATTGAGAAGACAAAAATATAAGAAAGTCTCACATCAATGCAGCTTGATCGTTAGGCAATGGAGAGGCCTTACAATCGATATTAATGTGAGAGTAGGGATTGCCATGCAATGGATGCACTAGAGCTATAAGTGTATGAAAGCTCTCCTAATGTAGCTAAGTGGGTGTGCATCCAACTTTCTTGCTCATGAAGACTTCGGGCATTTTGAGGAAGCTCATCATCGGAATATACAAGCCAAGTTCTATAATGTAAAAATCCCACTAGCATATGAAATGAATAATATGAAAAACTCTCTATATGAAATACATGGTGCTACTTTGAAGCACAAGTGTGGAAAAGGATAGTAGTGCACCCCCTCTCTCTTTTTCTCTCTTTTTTTTGTTGTTGGGCTCATTGGACTCCTCCCCACTTTTTTGAGGGATCATGGGCCTCATCCTTTTCTCTCTTTTTTTTATATATCCTCATAGGTAGGGGCACACTCTAATAATGAACATCGCACTTTTATTTTACTTACAACTCATAATATGAAAGAACATGATGACTACAATATGAATGCCTCTGGCAGTGTACCAGACCGTGCAATGATTCTAGCGTAACATGTATCAATGATGAACGGTGGCTTTGCCACAAATATCATGTTAGCTCTATGATCATGCAAAACAAATGGCAATGAATGCTCAACTCATATAATGAATAGTAACAATGGAAGTTGCATGGCAATATATCTCGGAATGGCTATGGCAATGCCATAATAGGTAGGAATGGTGGCTGTTTTGAAAAGATATAATGAGGTTTATGTGTGAGAGAGTGTATCATCCCACGGGGTTGGATGTACCGGCGAAGTTTGCACCATGTGTCAATGTGAGAGTGGACAATGCGCGGTCCCGAAGAGGCTAGCAAAGTATGGATGGTGGAAGTGCATGTAGACCAAAATACTCACATTAGTCATAAAGAACTCAAATACTTATTGCAAAAGTCTAGAAGCCCTCGACGCAAGCACAACTTGCATGGCCCTAGGGGGGAGGTTGGTAGAAGCTAACCATCGCGCGCCCCCGATCCGAACGCACACGGGCGCCACTCTAAGACATCCCATACTCCGACTTCTTAGCTAATGCGAGCAGCTACCATTATCATGTATACAGACTCACAAACCTTAACACCAATATCCATACTTAATTTTAATCATTCACCCACACAATCACATATTACCACCTTAATATCACAAAACTATTGCAAGGAATCAAACTTATCATATTCAATGATCTACAAGTTCATGCAAGTTTTTATTATACCACTCATATATACCCATTATTTTTACACCAACATATAATTCATGCAAATTACCAATTCCCAATCAACTCTCTAAAAAGATTTAAGTGACGCAAGAGAGTCTTAATCTTTTCTATAGAAAACATAACTTATCACCGTGCTCTAACATATTTAAGTGAAGAACTAGAGCAATTTCTATAATTCCTCTACACAAACAGATATAAGTGAAGAACAATTAGGCATTCTATAAATATAAGATGAACGTGTGTCTCTCTTAATAGGTGTGATTAGGAAACAATGATTGTAAAGACCAGCAAATAAAATCAAACAAAAGCAAACGACGCTCCAAGCAAAACACATATCATGTGAAGAATAAAAATATAGCTCCAAGTAAGATATACCGACAGTTTCGAAGACGAAAGAGGGGATGCCATCTGGGGCATCCCCAAGCTTAGCTGCTTGATTCTTCCTTAGATATTGCCTTGGGGTGCCTTGGGCATCCCCAAGCTTAGGCTCTTGCGGCTCCTTATTCTTCTCATATCTCAATCTCACCCAAAACATGAAAACTTCATTCGCACAAAACTTAACAGAACTCGTGAGACAGTTAGTATATTAAAAATAAACCATCCACTCATGTACTATCAAAATAAGATTCATAATTATTTCCTAATGATGTCTACCGTATTCTATCATTTCCACCATTTATATGCCCCAATATATGCCATGGAAACTTTAAAACAAGCAAACAAAGAAAACAAAACAGAATCTGTCAAAAACAGAACAGTTCGTAAAGATCAAATTAATTATCATACTTATGTAACTCCTAAAATTATGAAAAATTAGGACAACTAGTCGTCAACCCGTGCATTCGCACGGGCTTGTCTTTTGGATTTTGCATAACATTATTATTATTGCCATTTGTGGTTCCTTTAATTTTGGACGCCGATAAGTCCCGAACATTCGGGATTTGACCATGGCCCAACGAACGTTTTTTGTGGCAATTTATGTTTGTTGACCATGGCAAGTTTAGTTGGCAAGCATGGCAAATTCGGCCCTAGTTTATTTTTTGCCAGGAAATTGCCGTGCTCGTAAACAAAAGTTTCCATCTCACGTCAACTAAAGTTGCCATAAAAAATGTTCAATTTGCCATGGTCAAAATCTGAACGTTCGGGATTTCTCATTTCCGTTTATTTTCTATGCATGCATGATTTATATGAGATTGTTAACTTGCAAGATACTTTGAGAAAAGAATTATATCATTTAACAGAATCATTGATAAATTAACATTATTGAAAATGCTTACATGTTAGTCACCGGAGTGTGTAAACAAATATCTATTACTTAACTTGCAACAACTATCCAACTATTCCAATGTCGTAAAACTTTAGGTGGCATCCACATAGATACGTACATCCCTTTTTCTGCAGAAGTTTATAACCTACATTCGATATTTTTAAAATATTTTTCTAAAATTAAGAATTCATATCACGCTGAAACAACCATTAAATCATTTTTATTAATGTCTACTTGCATCTGATAATTTAAAGCACTAAAAACAGAGACTTCAACAGTCAAGGAATTTCAGCTGCCAGACTCACAATGAAAGAAGGAAAGCAATTTGCAAAAAAACAAATGATATATTGTAATGTTTTTAAATAAAATTTGAAAACTTGCAGACCTAGGCCTTTATCAACATGCATCTTGTTTGCATAGCAGCAAACAGAATATCCTATGAAAACATTGAAAATACCGTGTCAAGATGCGGCGGTAATCCGATCTATATTTTTTCCAACATAAAAAATATAGATAGTTTAGAGTTCATATTATTACAAATATGTCATTAATTAGTTTATCAACATAAGCTATGTTTGCCTTTGTTATTTGTGAGAAGTGAGTAAGAAACAACTCTAACATGCAAGGAGACACCTTTTGTTGTTTGTGTGCTTGAAACTCGATCTAACACGCATAGCACCATCAACATAAACTAACAAATCAATTTATCATATCTATTGAAACATGCATGCTTTTATCACAAAGTTTACCCATTAGCACCTCATCAGTTCCATTAGGTGTCATAACTAATTAGCGTTGCATAGAAATTGGCCTAATTGTGTAGATTCCATGTATTCTTTGATTCCCTTCCAAGCAAAGTACTCCAATGTATTTTTTAAGAAAAATCAAATGGTAAATTGATAAATAAAATACTCATATACTCGACCAACTATCCAGAACTTTGAGCAGTTGAGAGAGCTCACAAAACAGCAACAGGATAGGTGTTGGTAACATGTATAGTTGCATGATAGAATACCTGATAAAAAATTGACTAAATAGGATAGTCAAACATGCAAGAATAGTCCTAGTTCAACATTGATATCCAGAAAAATATAGTAGGAATGGGGGCCAATTAGAGTAAGCAAGAAATTATTTACATGGGCAAGAACTATAAAGCAGGCCCGCTGCCAGAATAAATCATTGGAGTTCGTAAAAAAACCATTAGATGATCAAACTAGAATAATATGGCATACTTATTCGCTAGAAAATATTAAACTACGGTTCAGGGGCAGCATAATAGTGCATTTTCTATGTGTAAAGTCCCTTCAGTCTGAGAGAAGAGGAAGGTATATACAGATTCAATCAGAAGCATTAGCCATGCAAGATACCACTATAAAAATGACATATAAGTGAGCTTGTCAGTCGAGGACTCATTGTACATGTAGAAAACTGGTTGGAAGTAAATGTACGCTAGAAATAAAAAGAATGAACAGTTCGTAGAGCACTAGGAGTTTTTTTTACATCAGTTGTTGTCACCCAAAAAACAGCGTACTTAACTCCTTAGATCAGAAGCACGATGCGACAAAATTAACCACTGGACAATCTAGGACTCATGTCTTCACACAAAATCCATGCACTATGGCTGATGATGCTCTGGAAGGCACCTTGATTCTAATGAACTTCCCAGATCGAAGCTACATTGTACCTAGGGAAGTGTCCTGATCCAGATAAACGTCTAGATTTACAAATTCAAGCTAATGCGGATTGCGATGTAAGAAACTTCCAGTCATGATGAACTTCCAAATATAAAAATCTGCTCCGAAAGGATCACGGGATGGCGGCTTTGTCGACTTTGAGCATCTCTAGTATGGCTGATAGAGAGACACATACATATCCGGAAAAGACATCTTTGTTCTGTACAAAAATAAAGCAACCTCCTAGTAGTTGATTCAATAAACATAAATCTAATTGCTGAATTCTTGATAAAATCATATACATATAGTTAGCTAGCCAAAACAAATAAAAAGCTTTTGCGATCAAGCTTGCCGGTCTAATCTACTGTCAGCCATGATTGTTGCCTGCTTCCGAGTTTTTGGAGACCTCCATGTATGGCTCTTTATCTTGGTTTTCTTCTATTGAGACTTCTGGTCCAGCGCCCGAGGGAATAGATGCCATGCATGGCGTCTGAGATTGGCTGCCATGGGCCTGCACCTCGCACCGCTCATCATGGCAACTCTGTAGTATCTGCAATAAGGCTGATGCTAATACAATGTGGCAAATAAATTGAATCCTTATGTACGTGTATTTTGCGGAACGGATCGAAGGAATTAGCATCAAATACATGCGTCTTCCAGGACTATCGATCCAACAGCCTGCTAGCATGTTACAAATATGCGGCAAATAAATTGAATCCTCATGTACGCGTGTTTAAGGGATTAGCATCGTATACCTGTGTCTTCTGGCAGAATCGATCCACCAACTTGCTAGATTCTGTACGTAAGAGTATTCTGCAGTATATTTTCATCTCCTCCCAACATCGATCAGCTCGGAAGTAATCGGGCTAGCCTTATACGAACATATTGCTGGAAAGCACTCGGTTGTGTCGCCGCAACCTGCTTGCTTCAGCTTGAGAGAGCGGATGGATTTTTTCAATGGGAGAAGAGAGAAACGATGGGCTATTTTTCCATGTGAGAAGAGAAAGCTGATTTTTAATAATGGGAAGGAGATTGTGGATAGAGATTGCTTCACGTTCTTGAATTTTCTAACGGGGAGAGGAAGAGTCCGTGGATCATGGATAGAGATTGCTTCACGTTGTGGAATTTTGTAATGGGGAGAGGAAGAGTCTGTGGATCTCTAGATGGATTGAGATTGAGATGAGAGTTTTTGTGTGTGTTAATATTACAACCGTAAGAGGCATGGAGTTTTTTTTACTTTATTTTTAAGATATAAAAAAGGATTATTGGCCTTTTGAGTGTTTGTTTTGCCGAGGATTGTATAGATTGATCTGCACCGTAATAACTCGGTCCCACCAGATAAATGGCTGATATTTTCTAATTAACGTGGGAATTTCTTCGGAGTCTCTAATTAGTATAGGTATAGATAGATGCAGAAAATTTGTAGTTCAGTACTGTGTAAAAATTTCAGCATTTGATCACGTTCCAGTACAGAATAAAAATTCAAACACTGGACGCAAAAGTTTCAATTTCTGCACAGAACCTAATAAACAAGCATTTGTAACATCCCAAAGGTCTAACTTGGCAGAAAAATAAAAGAAAAGATACAAACACAATTACTATAGTATCAATAATCATGTTGACACACTGAAATAAAATAATAACTATTGGGTTGTCTCCCAACAAGCTCTTTAATGATGCTCACATAAAAATCAAGAATTAAAGCACAAAAGAGAGCATCATATAGCATGTAACAAGCACATTTAAGTCTAATCCACTTCCTATGCATAGGCATCTTATAAATAAACAAATTATTAAGGCAAGCAATATCTAGCATATGCAAGAAAGAGGAATGAAACATTAACAATTTTAACATGAAGAGGGGTAATTTAGTAACATGAGGATTTCTATAACAATACATGCCTCTTTCAAAATAATTACATGTAAGATCATAATCAAATTTAACAATATATCTATCATATAAAAAATTCTCTTCATGATCCACAAACATGCATATTTTATAATCTTCCAAAATAGTGGGATTAATATCAACTAAAGTCATGACCTCTCCAAACCCACTTTTATTAAAAAATTCATAGGATTGAATATTCTCTGAACATGTGGGATTCTTTTTACCTAAAGGTGACACTCTTCCAAATCCACTTTCAATAGTATTGCAAATTTTATTATCAATAATATATTCATTTTGAGGCTGAAACAAATTTTCAAGATCAAAAGCATCATAGTTATCACCCCAATCATGATCATCATAGTAAGTAGTAGGCATAAAAAATCATCATCAATAGTGCCTACAGAAATAATGTCACAATAAAAAGCAATATCTTCATCAAGTGTATCATCATCACTTGAGTTATAAAGATTATCATGTTTATCCCAATCATAATTTTCTTTTACAACTACTTCATTAGTAGGGTGCTAAAAATATCATGTTCTTTTATAAATACTTCATTAGTAGGGGGACTAAAAATATCATGTTCATCAAACTCATTAGTAGGTAGTCGTAGGATAATCACTATATGGATCATACCCAGGTAACTGCAATTTGAAGAGAAAATGAACATGAACTAGTTCTTACTGTACTTTTATCCCGTTTTGAAAAGAAATGTTGTGCTTCAGGAAAAACAAGAATTGTTGACTCACGTAGCCACTGGGGTAATACGTTCCATTGGGCGCGTCAATGCAAACTGGATCATATATGTTGTAGCCATCAATGTGCCTGTTTGGAACGCGTCCATGGCGCCGCTGCATGCGGCATCTGTAAATGTACCATCCACGTTGTAGAAGTCACAGTTCTTGGTGACATTGGCGTAGACCTCGTCCAACATCATCTCTTGGGTCCAGAAGCAGTCAACCACTACAAGTTGGCCAAATGGAGCGTAGTTTGCAGTCCGAAAGACCAAGGTGGCCTTGGCATTCATGACCTGCGGGTCAAGAATGACGCTCTTCCTAGTAAATGGTTGTTTAAACTTCTTACTGAGGATGGTATTTGGCAAACCATGCTACGCAATAAGTATCTAGGCCAAAAGGCTATGTCCCAGGCATATTAGAAACCTGGCGTCTCACACTTTTGGGCTGGCCTAATGGCGGCAAAGAATCATCTCTTTCGCTTTGGGTCATTCACGATAAAGGACGGGTCGGAGATTCATTTCTAGGAGGACATCTGGCTAGGCAATGTCAGTCTCCGAGAACAATACCCAGCCTTGTACAACATTACTCGCGATAAGAATAATACTATTGCGCAGGTGCTCAGTTCATCCCCGCTGAATATTTCGTTCAGGCGGGATTTGATTGGCCCCCGACTTATGTCACTGCAAAATCTTTTATCCCGACTGGATTCGATTAACCAGCCACAAGGCCGGGATGTGTTTCGCTGGAACCTCACTACATCTGGGTCATTCACAGTCGACTCTATGTACCATGCGCTCACGCATTCTGAGGTACCGGTGTATAATGATAAGAAAAATTGGAAGTCAAAGATTCCACTAAAAGTAAAAAAATTCATGTCGTATTTTCAAAAGGGAGTTGTGCTAACCAAAGACAACCTCGCACGTCGCAACTGGCCAGGAAGTAAGAAGTGTAGCTTTTGTACTCATGACGAGACAATCAAACACCTCTTTTTCCAATGCAAGCTTGCACTTTCTACATGGTCAGTCATCCAAATAGCGTCAAATTTGTATCCGCCCACAAGTGTTACCAATATTTTTGGTCATTGGTTGGACGGTATTTCAAATAGGTTTAGAACACAAATAAGGGTGGCAGCATATGCCTTACTATGGTCGCTTTGGCTAAGTAGAAATGATTTGGTTTTTAATGACAAAAATGCATCTCCTCTGCAGGACGCACTCGCTTCGTACGTGGTCTACTCTACAACGAGTGGAGTACCAACCGTTGTTCAAGGCGGTGTGTACGCGGTTGGAGCAGGTGGCTACGGAGGTTTTTACCCAACATGGGTGGCAGCATAATCTCTGGATCGGTCCACCACCTCCATCAACATAGGCATAGTGTCGGTCTTATAGGACTCTACTGTTGCCAATATGTCGGCTTTTTCTTCCTTTTTGTCAGAATCTGTGATTGGCTGTGTGCATCCTACTTATGCAGAGGCCGGGTGTTACTCATCATGCTTTGTATCCGCTTGATGCTACATTTTGAGATAATAAATGCACCCTTTATCAAAAAAACATTCCTGTTCTCATCAAGATACGGATTTCCAACCTCCAATAGAAGACAGGACACACATTAGTGCTATTATTATTCAGCACGAAGATACCAAATTTTTTATGATGTTTCATCTCAGTACAGCTAGGTATTACCAAGATGCTGTTGACACCAGATTTGGGCATGATGAAAAACTTGCCGCCCGAGTGAAAAGCTTGCCGGCGTGAAAGGCTTGCCGGTATGGCTTGCCGACATGAAATCTTGCCGCCCGAGTGAAAAGCTTGCCAACACGAAAAGCTTGCCAGTGTAGAAAGCTTGCCGGCATGAAATCTTGCCGCCCGAGTGAAAGGCTTGCCGGTTTTGAGTGCTTGCCGGTTTTGAAGGCTTGCCGGTTTTGAGTGCTTGCCGGTTTTGAAGGCTTGCCGGTTTTGAGTGCTTGCCGGTTTTGGCTTGCCGGTTTTGAGTGCTTGCCGGTTTCGAGTGAAAGGCTTGCCGGTTTTGAGTGCTTGCCGGTTTTGAAGGCTTGCCGGTTTTGAGTGATTGCTGGTTTTGAAGGCTTGCCGGTTTTGAGTGCTTGCCGGTTTTGGCTTGCCGGTTTTGAGTGCTTGCCGGTTTTGAGTGAAAGGGTTGCCGGTTGAAAGGCTCGCCGGTTTTGAGTGCTTGCCGGTTTCAGTGAAGATCCAAACAGAAGCTGAAGATGGACTCAAAAGTTTATTTAGATGAGCTCGGATGGAAAAATGTTATACATGAAAGTTGTGCGTATCATCAAAACGGTCAACTTTGCTTTTGGAGTCATCGCAATCCTATGTAGTGTGTGACCTACAGAATTATGGCAAGGCACGGACAGCCCAGTTTACCACCTGCCGATTCCGACCCCAGTTAAAGATGAGCCCGTGAAGTCATGAAGATGGCCTTGTATGAAGAATTAGCGCGCGTTGACTTATTCTCCTCGTCGAGGCGAACAAGTTTGATGTTTGTCTCGTTTCCATCCGAGTTAGTATGCGACTTCTACGACCAAAACAAGGAGCAGGACAGAAGTCTGGGTCAGATTTAGATTAAATCCGAGTTAAACTAGAATCAGGACTCTAGGACGTGAATTGATGTAATTTTCTTGTAAGGAAAGCCTCAATGAATCCTTTACTTGTACGGGAAGTTCAGCCGCCTCTTATATATGTTGGGGGTGACGGCCGATTGAACAACACACAATCGAACAAATCAATCTACTACTTTTTCATCTACGTTTTGTCTCTCCCTCGTTATTGCTTCCTCGTTCTTCGTCGTTCTTCGTGTTGGAGAGCTGCGAATCCCGAGGCTCTAGGGGCGAGCGAATCGACCTAGAGCAGCCCATAGCCGCCGCACTCCCTGACGGGGTCCCTCCCGGGCGTGTGGGGTTTCGGGTCTTCAAAAGCGTCCGCCGGTTGTCCTGCGTATCGCGCTACCGGTCAGACCTCCTTCGACGTGAGCTGCGGTGCATCACCCCCGGTGTCGAGGGTACACGTGACGTGTTCGTGTGTCAACACACTTTTTGGCGACTCCGCTGGGGACTGAAGGTCAATCATCATCATCATCCATCATGTCCAAGCCATCTGAGGTAGACGCAGGTAACATCATTAAGCCCAGTCTTGATGAGCTATCGGCCGACCATCGCCGAATCTATGAGTAGTACAAGAAGGCACGTGAAGAGAAGGAGCTGCAGAAATTTCTTGGAAACTTCAAGAAGGATCGCCAAGGCAATATCACTCCGATTGGAGAAATCAAGCTCCCTCCTCTTCATGACGAGCAGGTTAAACCCTCTGTAAGTACTACCTTTTCTCCTGAGCAGTGGGCTGAGATTGAGAGTCGTATTGCTGATGGTAATAGTCTAGTTTATCAAACTTTCTTAGAGAATACCAATGCTCAGAAAAATATACCTCAATCATCTAGTGGTAATGTTGGCATGCATGCTAGTGCAGAAAACCCTAGTCAAGCATTACCTCTTTCATCGGCACCTCCCATGCCGATGAATTATTATCCTACCCATACAAATCAAATTGTGGCTGCACCTATTAGTCCTGTCATGAACGTGCCAAGTTCGGTGGCAACGCCGAACCAAACCCTACCTATTGGTGCAAACGCTGCTAGATTATTGCTGAACTATGGTTCGGCATACGTGCCACAGTTCCTCCCTACAACTAGCAATTCTGCTCCACCTATGCCACTGCAGCAAGTTTCATCGTCTACTACAGACAACGCTCTAGATAATTTTAGAGAAGAGATGGCTAAGATGCTTCGGGAAAATTTTGGTGTTGAATTACCTAGGAATCGGATTTACCAAAAACCGTATCCTGAGTACTTTGATGCAATCCAGTGCCCTCCGGGATATAAAATTCCAGATTTTGTTAAGTTCAATGGAGAGGGCACGAAAACCACATGGGGGCATGTTAGTCAATATTTGGCACAATTAGGTGAAGCAGGCTCACTAAATGAATTGAAAGTGTGTTTATTTCCTTTATCATTGACTGGCACTGCATTCTCATGGTTTTCTTCTTTGCCGCATGGCTCTATTCGTGTATGGTCGTAACTAGAACAGAAATTTCATGATCACTTTTATAGTGGCGACAATGAACTTAAGTTGTCACATCTTACATCGGTTAAGCAAAAACATGATGAATCGGTCTCCGATTACGTCAAGAGATTTAGAGAGACAAAAAACCGGTGTTATAGTTTGGTGATAACTGAGAGAGACTTGGCAGACCTTGTGCTTAATGGTTTAAAGACTCACATTAGAGAGAAGTTAGAAGGGTACGAGTTCTTAAATATCAACCAAGTCTTACAGAGGGCTTTGGCTCAGGAAAACCGAAGCAAAGATCTCAAAGAAGTGCATAGATATAAAGCTGATCGTCCTAAGATGAATATGGTTGAATATGATAGTGATCACTTGGACGATGAGGGTGATATTTATGCTACTGAATTTGTTTGGCCATCCAAGGCCAAACCATTTACTTGCAATGATCTGAAACCGATTCATAAGAATCGTGATGAAGAGATGAAGTTTACATTTAACATTGCTAAGTGTGATAAAATATTTGATGCTTTGCTGTAGGCTAAGATTATTAGAATATATCATACTTTACCGCCGTTTGAAGAGCTAAAACGGAGAGCTTATTGCAAGTATCATAATTCTTTTTCTCATGCTACTAACGATTGCAATGTTTTTCGACGACAGATACGATCGGCCATTAATGACGGACGATTGAACTTTTCTGAGATGCAAGTTGATAAACAGCCCTTTCCAATGAACACCATGGATATGGAGGGGAAGAAGTTGCTCATTCGGCCGGAAGTGGCCGAATCTGCTAATAAGTACAATGTTGTCATAGGTGAGCCTAGGAAAAGCAAAGAGGACAGCAAGGTCTTGGGGAGACAGATCGTGCTTGACAAGCAACCCGATGGCAAGGAAGTAATCAAGATTACCATCAAGAATCCTACACTCGGGGGGCAACCACAAGTGCAAGGAAATACTCGTGTTAAATTTGTTAAGCCCAAAAGTCCAGAAATTGGCAAGTGGAAGACGAATGAAGCTAGAGTACAACGCAAGAGAATCAAGCCAACTTTTGATACGTTGCTGTCGAAATATGCTAATCAAGCGGCCGGTTCTAGCTCTAACCGGTCATCAAATTTGAAGCGCTCAAGATCACCTCCGAGGCAAGAATTTCAGCATCACACAAGGCCATACGGGTCGTGGGTACCAGGACCAAGGATGGCGCCACCTCCCTATGCACCATACTACATGGGAGGATTCAATGGAGGATGGGAGCAGCCCCCAATGACCCCTTATGCTTTTCATCTAGGGTGGGCAGAACCAAGGAGGCCTATTCGTGAGAGGCTTTCTTATCCCACACGAGGCCGTTTGAACAATGGTGTAAATTGGCCGATGCCGAACAATCAAGAAAGGATCAGCAAACAAGTGTGGCGTGCTAAATCACCAAGTGCAGCGGTCGAGTCTGGAAAAGGCAAAGGAAAAATCGATGCCGACTCGCTCATCTTGGGCACTGAAACATTCACCATACAACAGCCGACTGTGCATAGCAACCCTGCTGCGCCGATACTTGCTATCGCACCAAAGCACTCGGCTAATGATCATGAAGCTAGCACAAGCAAAGCCAAGCCCAAAGATCCAAAATATATGCAACCTAAGTGGTGTCCTCCAGGGCTAACAAAAACACAAAAGAGGAAACTACAGAGGTTAAGGAGTCAGGAGATGGCCGAACAGGAGGCCGAAGAGCAAAGAGATAAATTGTTCAATGACATTCGGCCCATGATACCTACAAAACAAGCATGGATGCCTAAACAAATACAAGGCGCAGTGGTTTCTACATCTGTTACAGCAGCACTTACACCACCAAAGGAGGACGATGCCACCGCTATTACATCGTCCACAACACCTATTGATTCCACTTCGCTCGGACAGATTTCAGAATCGATGAACACGCCCGAGGAGGAAGATGATATGTTGGATTATGAGCCTACACCGGTCCACGAAGGTTTGGATATCAATATGGTGTATTACTTACCCGCTGAGTTTCGTGCTATAGATGAAGAAGGGGAGGTCGCTCAGCTGGATTTTGGCCCTAAGAATGCAATATTTGAAAAGCCAAAAGAGCCAGTGACACACTTGATACCGTTGTACCTCAGAGGTCATATTAATGGATCGCCAATTACTCGTATGCTTGTTGATGGTGGTGCTGTGGTGAATCTCATGCCATATTCGGTCTTCAAGAATTTGGGTTTGCCCGATGAAGGATTGATCAAAACCAATATGGTGCTTAATGGATTTGAAGGCAAAGAAAAAACCGAAGCCAAAGGTGTGATGTACGTGGAGCTTACGGTTGGGAGCAAAACTTTGGCTACTGCATTCTTTGTCACCGAGGTACAAGGTAACTACAACATCATACTAGGCCGTGATTGGGTTCATGTAAACCAATGCGTGCCATCCACTATGCAACAGTTTTTAATTCAGTGGGTTGATGATGAAGTGGAAGCCATTCATGCGGATAATTTGGCTTGCGTTGCTTTAGCCGATACATCGCTAGACTGGCAACACCCCAATGTTGCTTGCTTGACGAGACGGGACTTATCAGAGTTCGATTTTCTCAGCGCCACCAAAAATGGTTTTGTGCCTGTTTCTTTAAAGCCGGTTGGTAGCAATCGGCTCCAAAGTATAATGTATTTAAATGGATCCTAACTCTGAGTGGTTACAAAAGCGACTTACAGAATATTGGTCCAGTAAGAACGATATGTATGAGTCCATAGAAGAGTTAGATGATATGGATAAACTTGGACAAGGTTTTACATCGGCTGATCCATTAGAAGAAATAGATATTGGAGATGGTTCAGTTCCTAGACCGACATTTGTAAACAAAAATTTGAAAGCCGATTGTAAAGGCAAGTTAATCGAGTTATTGAAATAATATGTTTGTTGCTTTGCATGGGAATATCATGAAATGCCAGGTTTAAGCCGAGAGCTAGTGGAGCATCAGTTACCTATTAAGGCCGGTTTTAGACCGTACAAACAATCGGCTAGAAAGTTTAATCCAAAAACATATGACTGGATGAAGGAAGAGATCGGTCGTTTACTTAAAGCTAATTTTATTAGACCTTGCAGGTATGCCAAGTGGATTTCTAATATTGTACCAGTGGAAAAGAAGGGCTCCGGCAAGTTGAGGGTGTGCATTGATTTCAGAGATTTAAATAGAGCTACACCCAAAGATGAGTATCCCATGCCTATAGCTGATATGCTTATTAATGATGCTTCTGGACATAAGGTCATTAGCTTTCTTGATGACAATGCGGGGTATAATCAGATTTTTATGGCCGAAGAGGACATGTCCAAAACGGCTTTTCGGTGCCCCGGTTTCCTTGGTTTATTTGAGTGGACAGTGATGACCTTTGGATTAAAGAATGCCGGCGTCACATATCAAAGGGCTATGAATTTAATTTTTCATGATTTACTCGGTGTTATACTTGAAGTCTAAATTGATAATATTGTTGTCAAATCGGATGCTTTTGAGTCTCACTTAGCCGATTTGCGTTTAGCTTTTGAAAGGATGAAGAAATATGGACTAAAAATGAATCCTTTGAATTGTGCATTTGGCGTGTCGGCTGGCAAGTTTTTGGGTTTCATTATTCATGAAGATGGCATAGAGATTGATCCCAAAAAGATTGAAGCTATACAAAAAGTGGAGGCTCCAACATTCAAGAGAGATATGCAAAAATTCCTCGGCAAGGTCAATTATTTGAGGAGGTTCATAGCTAATTTGTCAGGGAAAGTTAATGCATTTACTCCTATACTTTAGTTAAATAATGATGTTAATTTTACTTGGGCGGCAAAACAGCAAGAAGCATTTGATATGATCAAGAATTATTTATGCACTCCTCCAGTGATGAAAGCGCCTAAGCATAGAGAGCCCTTTAGGCTTTACATTGCAGCAGAGGAAGGTGTTATTGGTGCTATTTTGACTCAAGAGACCGAAGGAAAAGAGCATGCTATTACTTATTTGAGCAGACGCCTATTAGATGCTGAGACAAGGTATACATTTATTGAAAAATTATGTCTATGCTTATATTATGCTTGCACAAAATTGAGACATTATCTAGTGCCGAGTTCTTGCATAGTAGCTTGTCAAACCGATGTCATTAAGTACATGTTGCATAGACCAATTCTTAGTGGTAGAATTGGCAAGTGGGCTTATGCTTTAATTGAGTATGATTTGGCTTATGAATCTTTGAAATCCATGAAAGGCCAAATCGTTGCTAATTTTATTGTTGAGCATCGGATTGATGACAAGCAAGATATTGATATAAACCTTGTCTCGTTAGTACCATGGAGATTATATTTTGACGGTTCAGTTTGTAGCAATGGCCAAGGTGTTGGTATTGTTTATATATCTCCTCATGGTGCTGTTTTTGAAGCCTCATGCCGCTTAGAATATTTTTGCACAAATAATCAGGCCGAATATGAAGCATTGTTATTCGGCTTGGAGATGTTGCTGGCCATAGGTGCTACACATATTGAGGCTTTTGGTGATTCGTTATTAGTAGTACAACAAATATCCAAAGTATTTCAGTGTTTGGACGAATCACTTAATGTTTATCTTGATAAGTGTCTAGATATAATTTCTACTTTGGATTATTTTAGCATTGCTCATATATCTAGACATGATAATTGGAGAGCAAATGAGTTGGCACAGCAAGCATCCGGCTATCATGTTGATCATGGCATGTTTCATATTTCTCAAAGGCCGATGACTAGCTTCACCAATGTAGAGGCCGAACCAGAGCTCACTGCTTCGGCCACTAACGAAAATTCTAGTGCAGGTGGAAATCAAGACTGGAGGAAACCCATTATTGTTTATTTGCGTGATCCTAGTAAAAGGGTGGACAGGAGATGCCGAGCCGGATGCCGCCGCGGACGCGCGGTCGATGCCTCTGGCGTGACCGCATATGCGTGCGCACGCGGACTGGCTCGGCCGGCGACGGGAGAGGGGTAGTGGGATGGCAGACGCGGGCGGTGCGGTGTCCGGCCGGCCACCGGCCACTGTGCTCACGCAGTCGCGGCCACCGTGGCGCGAGGAGGGCGAAGGAGGAGGGGGCCCGGGCACGAGCGGACGCAGGGGACTGTGGGCGACGTGGTAGACACGGTGAGACGAGCGAGAGCGGCCGGGAGGACAGAGCTTGGAGCTAGCCGACGCGCAGAGCGCGCCAAACGCATGCCAACGGCATGATCACCGCGTGGCATCGCGAGGAGAGGGCACGATGTCCGGCAAAAAGATGTCTACCGTGTTGTCCCTCCAACCTACAGTCCCATAGATGTGATGTCTCGGCCAAAGGCACTTTGTGTTGATGGGAGAGGTCGATGGAAGTTTGTTGTATCAATCTTAGGCATGAAATAGTGATCAACTGAGATGATATAAGAGCTAACCATGATGTCTCTAGGGTTTAGGGTAGGAAGGACTATGATCCTGTGAATTTTGAGGTCATTTGAGAAAGGTTTGAGTGCAGTTGCTTTACAACTGCCCAATCTGGTCCAGAAGCTAGATCAGGAAGTAGCACTCACATGGTTGCTTGGGTTGAGCTGAAAATTGGTGTAGGGTGATTATTTGATCATATGAAGGTACCATAAAAATTTCATCCCATTTGGATGAGTATAAATGGTAATTCCTTCACAATGATCCACACTGGACAGAAACTTGGGGGAATTTTGCAGAGAAAAAGGCTTGGCAAAATAATGTGAATTTTGGCATGCTCACATTATTTATGGATATTTAGGTCCTGGATTAATTGTAGAATTTTTGAAGCAATATAAAATATAGTAGCTTCACAAGCTGAAATTATGACCATAAACCAAGATTTGAAATTGTGCTCACATAGTGTGTTGGATGGAGATGAAATTTGGTGGAGAGTTATTATTTGATCATATGGATGATCTACCAAAATTTCAACTCATTTGGATTAGCCTAGCTAGTACTTCCTTCACAAAGCTTCTCTCTGGTCAGAAAATTTGGGAATTTGCTGAGGAAGATTTACTACGCAAATGAAGTTGAATTTTGGTATGTGGCAATAATTTAGATATGAGAGAGTGCCCAAAAATTGTGAGGGCAATCAAGAAAAGATAAATTGCACTTCCTTCACAAAGTGCCTTGCTGGACAGAATAGGAAATGAATATTCCTGAATTATTTTTGAACTAGGAAAGGATGGATTTTGGCATATTTGTGGAATATATGACCCAAAGAATTTATGAGAATTTTGTGGGAATTTTGTGGAAGGCAGAAATATAGGTTGCTTCACAACCTTAGGCAAACAGGGTTATTCCTTTAATAGAAAAAGGAATATTCCCAAGAAATAAATATTGGGGTTGGGCTAAGATGGAAATGACATGGCCTTGGGATAGATTTGAGAATGACAAGCCACTAGGAAGTGGCTGGAGAGAAGATCTTCCCAGGTTTCAAGACCACATAGCCACGGAAAAAGAAATTCCAAATAAAATTCGAAGAAAACCAAAAGAAAAGGAAAGGGCCAAAAATCGGGGTGTTACACTCTGCCCCTCCCACGGCCGCCATTGCCACCACGGGCTCCGCTCAAATTCGAGCAAGGCAGTGCCCCTCTCTCCCTCTTTTTCTCACCAGGGAGCTCCCATAGCCGCAGCAAACCTCCCCAACCACCGCAGCATCTTCTCCCCGGCCGGAGCGCCATGCCCATCCCCGGCCGAAGCCGCTGTCCGCCGTGGCCGTGGCCTCGCTCGGCCCTGCGCTTCCCGGCGGGCGTGAGGCGGCCAGACGGGTGCGCCTCATCCTCCCGGTCACTCCGGTGGTCCGAGCTCCGCCGGAGATGGCCGGGGTCGCCGGGGCTCGTCGCCGGAGTACGCGGCCGCCCCTGTCCTCGGGCGCGCGTGAGGTTGAAGAAAGGGAGCGGGAGGAGAGAGAGAGGGTCAACGCGGGGCCCGCGTGTCATAGACTCAGCGCCCGGGCCGGCCGTTTTTAAGTGAAGATGGCTTTTCCAAAATACGCTTTCGGCTTAGGAAAGCGTACTCCGCCGCTTCTTCGGTCTGGATTACGCTTTCGTTGTTCTGAAAGCATATTTCAGAAAGTGCGTTTTCTGTTTAAACCCGTCGGCCGAAACCCTTATTTTGCGAACGTTCACTGGTTAAGAGCAGAAATGAATAAGTTTTTATTTGATTTCTGCCTAACGAACGGACGTCCGTATCTCTGCAACCGTAACTCCGATTCAGGTGATTCCAAAGCCCACGATCTCAGTTCAACGAGCCCGTTCTGTTGATGTCATTTTCATGATGTTTTCACACTGTAAAAATGACCATTTTTCCCTTGCCCTTAATCAGCCCCCTTCGAGAGGGAAATGTTTCCGGCAACTCTTTCCGCGACTTCATCGCACCCCTCCCCGATGGTTCCTCCATCCCCAGGCAAGCCACGACAGCCACTTGCATGATGGCCTTGCGGTAGCCATGGTTTCCACTTGAATATTTAAATGATTGTTTGCTCATTTAATTATTTCGTGAATAATATATGCTTGTGAGTCCATGCTCGTTCTTATGCCTTGTTCATTTGCATCTAGTAAGTTAAATGATTATTTGCTAGTATTATTATTGTCATGTTAATTCTCAGATTTATTTTCCGATGCTAGTGATAACGATGTGCTCATTTGAATAGTTAGGGTTTGTTATGAAAATACTTGTTATATTCATGATCGTCATTATGCCATGTGCATTTTCATCCCGTAGAATAGATGACTTATCATTGTTGATGTTATGTTGTTAAATGGTTATGTTGCCCATCCATGGTTACACTGATATCATGCTCATCTGCATTGTTATTCCCTTATGTATTTTATTGTGACTCAGCTCATCGCCATGCAAGTTAAACCGGACATTAATTGAACTTGAACAAACCTGTTGGCCGAGTCATGGTGCCACCGAATCGAGCTAACCAGTGCAGCTACACTTGCCTTATGGGGGGGCCTAATGCGGTCTATTGTCATGCCTCTCGCCGGTGCCTCCTACTAGGGAAGGTTATGGGTGCGCGCTACCCTGATCTGGTAGGCGGCCATAGCCTTGAAGGCCCGAGTTGTATGGATATCCGAGGTCCCCGTTTGGGACGATGTTTATGTTTGGCCACGACGGTGGTGGCCACAGAGGTGGCAGATGTCACAAGTTGGCATCGGGGTCACCCAGGACATAGCCCAAAGGGGAGTTTGTCGGAGTGGCCGGGAGAGTGTTATGCAATAGATTGGTTTTGTCGGAATGTCGTTGGTCCACCCGAATGGGAGCACGAGGCCATGAGTTCCGTAGTGTGGGTACAGTGTACTAACCTCTGCAGAGTGTATAATCTATCGATAGCCGCGTCCTCGGTCATGGACACAGTTCGTAGTAGGTCACACTATGGGTCAACAGAAATAATAACCTGAATAATAACAACCCCGGTTTGATGAGAAAAGAAATTGGTTGATCTTTATGTGGTCATGAGATGATCACGATGGTATTCTTGATGATGGTTGATCATGAGGTGATCGTGTGATGATCACGACGGTAAGAAAGATTGATACCTATGGTGGTTACGAGGTAACCTTCGAGCAGAGTAAGTTGGTCTATGAGACCTTAAACGTCGACCCCCTTGCATGCTAGTGCTAGTATCATCATGTTCATATCACGAATTATATATACATGCCATGCTCATGTTGTTCCAGTAGTATTGTGTTCATCATTGATGATTAACCTGAAAATGCCATGGTGTTGTTTGTCTTTATTGCTTTGGTTGCTGTGAGCTTGCGAGTACATTCAAAGTACTCACCTAGCGTTTATTTGTAATATCGGACCCTTGTACCCTTGTACCCCGTTTATTTGTAATAAAGAACTGATTTGTTCTATGCCAAGCAGTACCGTATTCCAGAAGACTTGATCTCTGGGCTGGAATACGGGGTTTTCCTGTCTCTCTGAGCCGGGGTGCCACATTTGATTTTCATCCTCAGCTTTGAAAATCTTGAACTTGTCTAATCCATCTACTCTTTCTTTAATAGGATATCCAAAACGGGAGAAATCAGCGGTGAATGTTATGAAATAATTAAAACCATCCACCGATCTCACATTAAACGGACCACATATATCCGTATGAATTATTTCTAGAACTCCCGTGCTTCGGTTTGCACCTTTCTTAATTTACTTGGCATATTTCCTTTGATGAAGTCGATACAATGATCAACATCCACAGCTGAGAAATTAAGAGAAGGATGAACTTGCTCTTTAATTAGACGCTCAATCCACCCCCCCTCAAAATATGGTCTAACCGATAGTGCCATAATTTTGAAGAAGTCTCATTATTATCACGTTTGCGTTTGGTACTGATATTCACATTCGAGGTAGAACCCACATTATTCACATCATCACAGAGGGAAATTATTACATAAAGTTTGTCTTGTCTGAAAGCAAGACCAACATTATTATCATAATACATAATTATACATTGATTATTCCCAAAGTGACAAGCATAACCATCATCATCTAAACATGAAATAGAAACTAAATTATGTTTCATCGAGGGGACATATAGAACTTCATGTAGTAGAAGCTTGAAGCCGGTATAAAGTATGAGAATAAAATCTCCAAGTGCCTCGGCGTCAGTTTCAACACCATTAGCAACTCTAATGGTTCTTTCCCCTCTTTTTAGGGTCCTCCTCATATGGAGTCCCTGCAATGAATTTGAAACATGAATCGTTGCACCTGAATCAATCCACCAAGTATTGGTGGCATAATTAGCACAAAGAGATTCTTCAACAAAAGTAAAAACATCAGTACCTCTATCTTTGAGCCATCTCTTGAAGCCAAAGCAATCCTTTTGCTTATGACCACCTTTTCCACAAAAGTGGCATCCATCAGGTTCATTCCCTTCTGGATTAGAAGGCTTTTCAGGCTTCTTTTGCTGAGAGCTTTTACAAGACTGGCCTTTATTTTTAAACCTTTTAGGCTTAGGCTTTATATATTCATTCACAAGTTTATTGTACCTCTTCTTTTGAGAAACCTTAAATTGATTGATATGCTCAATCCTGTCAGCCTTTAGCCTTTCTTCTTCTTGCACACAGCGTGCCTCATTTCATCTACGCCCCACTTCAAGTCCATCGCATTATAATTGATCATAAATGGTGAGAACTCTTGAGACAAAGATGATATAATAAAATGCACAAGGAAGCCATTAGAAATTTCCATTTCCATAGTCTTGAGTTTGGTTGCCATGTTGCATTTCTTCATAATATGCTTTCGAAGACTTCCAGTGGGATCATACTTTTCATCAATTAGCGTTTTGATGAGACTTGTTATATAAACTTTAGAAGACCCTTTAAATTGTGTTCAATTTTCGTAAAATACCCTTTAGCTGTTTCACAGTCAGGAAGGGCTCCCCTCATGCTTTGTGTAATGGAACCCTTTATCATCATAAGGCATTTGCGATTAGAGTCATCCCACTTAGCCTTTTCAACGTCATAATCCTTCTTGAGGGCATCATAATTTTTATCATTTTGTTTAGGTACCTCCGGATGATCATTAAGGAGAGCACAATCAATATTAAGTATGGTCATCGTAATTTCAAGCTTCTCCTTCCATGTAGCATAGTTGCTACCATTAAGTTGCTCAATGCCATTAAGCATCCCAGTAATATGAGAGACATTAGGTGCTGCAAAAATAATTTAAAAATGCTTTAGTAAGCATCATCATCCTCACCATTAAATTTTATTGATCATATTCAAATCAGCTTTGACCAGAGATGAAAATAAACAACAAAATTTTGTGGACAAATATTCATCAATTAGCTTTGGCCAAATTGATAAATAAAGGCCACACTTTAATTATCCTATTCTACTAACCTGGTTCACATCTGCATTGGCCAGAAGTGAAATGAATCAATAAAATAATTTTGCAGTTTAAATACCCGTCAAACAACTTTGGTCAGAAAGACAAAGCATAAACCACTCTTTAATTTGAGGATCCATTAAATTTTATTTTGTAGCTGAAACATTAGTCCATAATGATTGCAATAATAATTCATCATCAAAATAAAATGCCATTAAAAGAAAATTAACTAGACATAATCAATTTGTAGCATAAATAATTCTAGTGTGGCATAACATGATATATTAAAATATGATGGCATTTAAAGTACTTAGTGAATTAAAATGCCAAAATAACCATAATAATGCATGCATAAAATTTAACCCCAACTTTTTTTTACTTTATCACATAAAATTTAGTCATTAGTACGAAAAATATTTAACATTTTTTCTAAACTATTTCTGCCCATAACAGAAATTTAGCCCAAAATACATAGAAAAAAATCTCGGGCTAAAACTAGCTATTGAGTTGGGCCATTGATACGTCTCCAACGTATCTATAATTTATGAAGTATTCATGCCATGTTTATTGTAGTTTTATATGATTTGGAGCACTTTTATATGGGTTTTATATGATTTTCATGGACTAACATATTGACCTAGTGCCCAGTGCCATTTGCTGTTTTCTGCTTGTTTTTGGTTTTCCAGAAAATCCATATCAAATGAAGTCCAAATGCAGCGAAACTTTTTGACGATTTTTTCTGGAAGGAAACAAACCCAGGAAGCTTCGGAGGAGCAGCAGAAGAGCCACAGGGGCCCCACGAGCCACCTGGGCGTGCCTGCCCCCCCCCCCCCCAGGCGCGCCCTGGTGCCTCGTGGGCCCCCTGTTGCACCTCTTTG
This sequence comes from Elymus sibiricus, assembly GCA_039707655.1. Taxonomy (NCBI): domain Eukaryota; kingdom Viridiplantae; phylum Streptophyta; class Magnoliopsida; order Poales; family Poaceae; genus Elymus; species Elymus sibiricus. Next base: position 8,999,006 of record CM077674.1, on the reverse strand, counting down.
CGTGATTCCAACGCTGAAAAATCTTATATATTCAGAAAGCCCCGAAAGTTAACCTAGATGAGTTTTTACGCCAACGCAATCCTCTGTACCTCCACGATCTAATCTATAGCCCTTTTCCAGCACCCTGCCGGAGGGGGGAATCATCACCGGAGGCCATCTTCATCATCCCGGCGGTCTCCATGACGAGGAGGGAGTAGTTCACCCTCGGGGCTGAGGGTATGTACTAGTAGCTATGTGTTTGATCTCTCTCTCGTGTTCTTGATATGGCACGTGTGGCACCCCGGCTCAAAGAACCGGTTTACCAGTGTTTCCAACCCAGAGATCATGTCTTCTGGAAACACACAACATCTTGGAACAGAACAGAACTGAACTTTATTGATATCTCACAAGTACAAGCTTATAGTTTACATGATAGCGAAGCCAGAAGCACTGCACGTGCTGAGACAATATCTACATTATTTATGGAACATAGCAGGGCCTCGATACTCCTAGGTAGAACTACGGCGTAGCGGAACATAGTGCGGAAAACTCCATCCACAGGGACACTGCTGTGGACACGGCCTAGTTAGCGTAGCACGAACCATCGGGACCTCCGTCCTCGGCTTCTCCTGCATCTGGCATGATACGCCAGGTGAGTACTTGGAATGTACTCGCAAGCTCATGGCAACCAAAACAATGGAGCAAACAATAGCATGGCAATTAACAGATTTAAAAGATTCGGTTGCTCACTTACTGGTACCTAGTACCAACTTACTCTCATCTGGGTTGTCCCACAACCCTCGGAATGCTCACAATCCATAGAGCTTCCGAACATAAGACAAGTTCTTCCATAATTATTATCCTTACGGTTGACCATCCTAGAGAGGCCTAAACGGACTGTCCAATACCGTGGACACGGCTATTCGAATAGGTTTTACACTCTGCAGAGGTTGCGCACTTTACCCACACCATGGAGTACCTGGCCTCGTGATCCCATTCGGGTGGACCGGTGGTGCTCCAACGAAACCTGCCTGACCCGTGACCCCTCTATCGTACCACCGACAATCATACCCTCCCAGGGTCATGGCTTGGGTGGCCCCTGTGTCACCCCGTGACACCTGCCACCGTCATGGCCACTAACTGTCCCAAACGGGGACGCCGGCAAAATAACTCAACTGGGCTCACAGGATTATCGTCGTCTACCTGATCAGGGCAGCACGCACGCATAACCCTCCCTAGTTTGGTGGTACCGATAAAAGAGCACAAAGCCAGACCAAGTCAAGGCCGTCCCATACCGGCAAATGTGGCTGCACGGAAAAGTCCAGGTAGGTGGCTCTTGATCAACCAACTAAGTTTAGTGTTTTCAAGAATTTCACAAGTATGGGTATTTAATAGCAAGTAAAGCAACATGGCAATAGCTATGCAGTTAAATAAATTACTATGGATTGTCACATATTAAAATAATGCATGAAATTCAATTAAATAACCAACACTATTGTAATGCCTCATGAAACGGATGACATGGCTTGCCTTGCTCTGTTCGGTTGTCCACAAACTCCTGGGCTTGAAATCCGAAGTTATTTCCTTCTGAAAATATTTTAAAAATGCAATTGAAAATGTCACATATTACTGTTCTGTTGACCAGAAATTCTGTGAACAAGAGAAAAATACCAAAATTTTCTCGAAAATAGCGGAGCTCAAGACAAACCAGATGCAAAAAGAATCAATTGATTTGGACTTATGGTTTAAAAGTTATGAACGGCAAAGTTGCTAGTCAAATTTGGAAATTATCAGAAAAACAGAAAATCCACAGCGGGCCACGTCGAAGGCGTAATCTGCCCGGGCGCCTCCACTTACCGCTTCCGTAAGCCGCTCACGAGCGGGCCCCGCTATCGGATTTAAAAGGGGGAGGGGAGGGAACAGTGAGAGGCGGGGCTCCGGCGACGCTCACCGGCGATGCACACGGCGGCCAGGTCCGGCGACTGTGGGAATCAAACGAGCGCTTCGAGATGAACACGCACGTACCCGAGGGTTGGCGAACGGTGACCGGACGACGTCATCCCCTTCTTCTCCGGCGGCGGCGGCTCTCGGGGGTCGTCGGAGACGGCGCTTCCGGCAATGATTCGACCGGGCAAGGGCTCAGGCGAGGTCAGTGCAATGCGGTGAGCTCGATGGTGGAGTTAATGGAGGCTGGGAGGGAGCGAATCGGCGAGGAGGTAGAACTCGGGTGGCAGCGGTGCTCCGGCGAGATGCGAGGCCAGAGGGCCTCTCGGGCGTGGCTCGGTGCTCGGGGAGGCGATTAGGAATAGGCGGAGTGGGTTGAGGAGCTCGGGAGAGGCCGGGGAGGGCTATTTATGGCAGGGGAAGGAGCTCGGGCGAGTTCTCTGGAATGGCCGGGACTCGCGTCACGTCGCCGGCGTGAGGATGCCTTGCTGGCTGGCCGGGCATGGGCGACGAGACGGGAGAGAGCAGAGAGGAGTTAAGGCGCGGGTGGCGGCTAGTGGAGGAAGAAAACGCGGCACGGGTCACTGTGCAGCCACGGGAGGCACAGTGCCCGGGTGCCGTGGCAGTCGTCGAGGGCGATTCCGGCGAGGAGAAGGATCGGGAGAGGGCTACATGGGCGGCAGCGGCGAAGTCGGCACCTCAGGACATCAAATGGCAGCACGAGGCCTCTGGAATGACCTCGGCCGTCGCCGGCGAGATGCAGAGCACGCGTACTGGCATGCCAGTACCGTGCGCACCACGGGAAGTGATGTCTCGAGGCCGTCCAAGTCCAGCGCATCATGTCTAGTGCCTTCTCCTTTGATCATCTAGCCTCTCCGTGCCTCTGGTTTGGCTAGGTTCACTCTGAGGTGAAGTGTAGCTTCAGCTACAGTTTCTGACAGCAAAATTGAGAGGGATATAGAGAAGAACTGAGCTGAAGATGGAGCCAATGGAGATGTCTGGGATGATCTACTTTGGAAGGACTATGATCTGGCCAAATTTGAGAAGATTTGATCAAGATTTGGATAGGGTTCATGTACAAGTGTTGTACTGAACCAGAAACCTAGATGAGCTTGTAGCACTCATCAGAGTGATCTGTTGGAGCTGAATTTTGGTGTGGCAGGGTTATTTGGTGAGGAGAATATGTCATAAAAATTTCAGCTCAATTGGATACCTTTAGCTGGTACTTCCTTCACAGAGGTTCCAATTGGACAGAAACTTGGCAGAATATTGGTGGTGAAAATTTGTATTGGATAAGATGATATTTTTGGATATTGTGGAAAGATAGGTTCCCTAGAAGCTCAGGGAATTTTCTGGGAATTAACTGAGTAGGGAAAATATGAGCTCCTTCACAAATGACCAGTACTATCCAGAGAGCAAATGGAGTTTTCTGGACAAAATTTTGTACTGGACCATGAGATGTTTTTGAAGATTGTGGGAGTAGATGATGACAAGAAGGTCTGGGATTAATTTGGGATTTTTCTGATCACCAGAACTATAGGTTGCTTTGTAACCCACAGTAATGACAGATTTTCCCAAAGGAAGAAAATGAATATTTGGGAAAGATAAAGAATTGGAAATTGATCCAGAGGGTGAGTGACATGGTTATGGCAAGATGCTGAGGGCTTTGGATCAATCAGAGGAATTCATAAGTCTAAAGTCAACTGAAAAGGTTCAAAATCCAGCCAAATTGCAAATAAAGCCAGAAAGATTTTGAAAAGAAAAAGTTGCCAAAAACCAGGGTGTCACAAACCTACCCCCCTTAGAATGAATCTCATCCTCGAGATTCGGTTGCTCAGGGAACAAGTGTGGATATGCTGATTTCAGAAAATCCTCTCTTTCCCAGGTAGCTTCTTCCTCAGTATGATGATCCCACAACACCTTGTAAAACTTAATTGTCTTACTCCTGGTAGTTCTTTCCATCTCATCCCAAATTCTGGTAGGTTTTTCCTCGTAAGTCAAATCTTTGGTCAACTCTATCTCACTCATATCTGCCTGTTTGATCGAAGGTGCAATGCACCTTCTCAACTGTGATATATGGAAGACGTCGTGAACGTCCGATAACTCTGGTGGTAACTCTAACTGATATGCCACTCTGCCTCTTCTAGCCATGACTGGAAAGGGTTAGATATACCTCGGTGCAAGCTTTCCTCGGGTGTGAAACCTTTTTATTCCTTTCATGGGGGTTACTCGGAGATAGGCACATTCTCCGGGCTCAAACGTTACTTCCCGATGCTTCGGGTCATAGTAACTCTTTTGTCGGGACATGGCCGCTCGAAGACGCTCTTGGATATCCTTGACTTGTTTCTCAGCCTCGAGCATCAAATCTGTGTCGAAGATACGGCTGTCTCCTGTCTGAGACCAATTTAAAGGAGTGCGGCACTTCCGTCCGTACAGAGCCTCGTATGGTGACATCTTGAGACTTGACTGATAATTGTTATTGTAGGAGAATTCTGCATAGGGTAGGCTATCCTCCCATTTGGGTCCATGGGCGAGAGCACAGGACCGAAGCATATCTTCCAATATCTGATTCACACGTTCTGTCTGTCCATCTGTCTGTGGGTGATATGCCGTACTATGCTTTAGCACAGTTCCCAGGGCTTGATGCAGTCGCAGCCAAAATGCTGAGGTAAACAGGGAGCCTCTATCTGACGTGATAGATTTGGGTACTCCATGAAGGCTGACTATCCGGGACATATAGAGCTGTGCGAGCTGATTCGCGTTGAAAGTGGTCTTTACCGGAAGGAAGTGAGCCACTTTCGTAAGTATATCCACGATGACCCAGATAGCATCATGGCCTCTTGTTGACTTGGGTAGTCCAACAATGAAGTCCATGCATATGTCATCCCATTTCCACTGGGGAACTGGTAAAGGTTGCAGTAGCCCAGCGGGTTTCTGATATTCAGCCTTGACTCTGTTGCTGATGTCACAACAGGCGACATAGTATGTAATGTCCCTTCGCATTCCTGGCCACCAAAAGGTTTCTCGCAAGTCCTGGTACATTTTTGTTCCTCCCGGATGGATAGAATATGCAGACTCATGTGCCTCTCTGAGTATTTGTTGTCTCAAGCTGTCTTGATCAGGCACACATATTCGGTTCTCAAACCATACAGTGTCCTGGTCATCAATTCGGAAGGACTTGGCCTTTCCTAGCGGAATGCGCTCTCTGATCTCTTGTATTTCTTGGTCTGATTTCTGGGCTGCTTTAATTTCTTCCATAAGTGTTGGAGTAATTTCCATTGTATCCAGGCTGATTGGGCCGCATAACACCATATTCAGCTTGGCAAACTCTTCTCGTAGCCTCGGATGCATTCCCTCCATTAGTGCATTTAGGGTACCTTGCTTTCTGCTGAGGGCATCGGCGACCACATTGGCTTTTCCCGGATGATAATTAATCCCAAGGTCATAGTCCTTGACCAGTTCAAGCCATCTTCTCTGCCTGAGATTCAGATCAAGTTGGGTGAAAATATACTTGAGGCTCTTGTGGTCTGTGTATATCTCACATCGCTGCCCAATGAGGTAATGCCTCCAAATCTTTAGTGCATGAACCACGGCTGCCAATTCCAAATCATGAGTGGGGTAGTTCTCTTCATGAGGTCGTAGCTGTCTGGATGCATATGCTACAACCTTTCCTTCTTGCATTAGGACGCAGCCGATTCCACGCCTGGAAGCATCACAATATATGTCGAAGCTCTTGTGGATGTCTGGAAGAACTAAGATAGGGGCTGTAGTTAGCCTCGTCTTTAATTCCATGAAACTGCTGTCACATTCTTCCGTCCAGGAAAATTTGTGGTTCTTTTTCAACAGTTCTGTCAATGGCTTGGCTATTTTTGAGAAGCCTTCGATGAAGCGACGGTAGTAGCATGCCAATCCCAGAAAGCTACGGACTTCCGTTACTGTGGCTGGGGTCTTCCAATTTAATACAGCGGTCACTTTGCTGGGGTCGACAGCCACACCTTGTTCTGACAGAATATGTCCCAGAAATCCCACCTCTCTTAGCCAAAATTCGCATTTGCTGAATTTGGCATACAAGCGATGGGTCCTTAGTCTTTCCAGGACAGTACGGAGATGTTGCGTGTGCTCCTTTTCATCTCTGGAGTAGATGAGAATATCATCGATGAATACTACCACAAATTTGTCCAGAAAGTCCATGAAGACTTTATTCATCATGCTCATGAAATATGCTGGAGCATTTGTTAGCCCGAATGACATGACTGTAAACTCGTACAGACCATATCTGGTAGTAAAGGCTGTCTTGGGGATATCCTCTTTTCTGATTTTTAGCTGATGATACCCCATTCGAAGGTCAATCTTGGAAAATACCCGGGCTCCGTTCAACTGGTCAAACAGATCATCAATGCGGGGAAGCGGATATTTATTTTTGATGGTGACCTCATTCAGTTGGCGATAGTCTACGCACATTCATAGGCTGCCATCCTTCTTCTTGACGAACAGCATGGGTGATCCCCACGGTGAAGTGCTTGGAAGAATATACCCTTTTTGCAATAATTCATCCAACTGTTTCTTCAATTCCACCAGCTCTGGGGAAGGCATGCGGTAGTACTTCTTGTAAATGGGAGCAGTTCCGGGAACAACATCAATAGCGAACTCTAGTTCCCGATCAGGTGGCATTCCTGGTATCTCTTTCGGAAATACGTCTGGAAATTCACTGACTACCGGAATCAGACTTATGTCTGTAGCTGTGGCTTTGAATGCCATTCCTTTCTTTGACATCACTCTGCAAGCAGTGAACTGTACTAATTGGCCTGCCAGGTTAACCAATGTCACCTTCCTGGTGGCACAGTTGATACACACCTGGTGTGGTACCAACCAATCCATCCCAAGTATTATATCCAGTCCAGGGGACTCAATGGCAACAAGAGTAGCCGGAAACTTTACATCGTGTATCAATATTTCCAGATTCTTGTATATCACATTTGTTCTGAGCATGGAGCCAGGGGATTGTACCACCATGATTTTGTCCAAAAGGGAAGGAGAAAATTTGTGCAAGGTGGCAAAACTCCGCGAAATAAACGAATGAGAAGCCCCAGAATCAAATAAAATTATTGCAGGTATGTTGTTAACAGAAAACATACCAAGGACCACATCTGGTGCTTCGCGGGCTTCCTCAGCGAAGATGTGATGGACTTGGCCGCGGTAGAAGCTCGGGTTGGGACGGCGTCCAACACTGTTGACTTGTCGCTTGAAGTCGGATGGTGGCTTCCCATTTCTTGCAGGGAATTGCTTGGAGTAGTGCCCGCTCTGGCCGCAAGTAAAGCATGTGTTGTTGCGGCGGCAGTCCTCCAGCACTGGCTGTTTGCCGAAGGTCTTGTCCTGGCTGACAGGCTTGTTGTTGTTACCATTGTTCCAAGCAGGCTTGTATTCAGATGTCCCTGGTTGCCAAATACGTGGCTTCTGTACAAACTGCTCACGGTAGTCCTTCTTGCGTTCAAACTTCCGCTTGCGATCATCATATCCTGACTTGTGCTCTCGTTCAGCTATGAAGGCCTTGTTCACCAAAGTCTGGAAATCAAGAAAGTCAAGCATACAGAGCTGACAACGGAGGGTATGATTTAGCCCTCCGAGGAATCGGTCGATCTTCCTTTCTTCTGTGGACACGTCATGGGTAGAGTACCGTGCCAAATTATTGAACTTGTTCAGATACTCACCCACTGACATGTTCCCTTGAGTAAGAGCAAGAAATTCCCTCTGCTTCACCTTCATTATGCCAGTAGGAATATGATACTTGCGGAATGCCTCTTTGAACTTTTCCCAAGAAATATCCTCTCCAGAAGGCCATAACATTTTTGTGTTGTCCCACCATATAGCTGCCGGTCCCTCCAGGTAGTCAGTGACAAAAGGAACCTTATCTGCCTCATCACAGCGAGCTATTTCCAATTTCTTTTCCATGGTCCTCAGCCAGTCATCAGCTTCCATCGGATCCACAGCCTGGCCAAAACTGGGTGGCTTTGTCCGCTGAAAATCAGACAGCTTAGAGTGTGTCCCATTGTGGTTGTTCTGACCCACCATAGTCTGCATACTTTTCAGAAATTCCATGAGATCTTGGTTTTGTTTTCTCTTCAAACATCCTCATAATCTGATCAGTGGTCGGTGTCTGTGGGGGTGGAGGTGGCAAATCTTCTGGTGACTGTCCTTCCTGTCTGGCGGATCGACGAACGGGAGTTCCATCGCCGCCTTGATTACTACACCTCTTCATCCTAATTTTGTTCCCATAGCAAAATACTGAATCGATGAGCCATAGTCATAAGGGAAAGCAGAGCAATATGACACCAGAAAAGAAGCCAAATAACAAGAGGAAACAAGCAAACCAAATAATTATACAAGGCAACCCAACATCATACATGACAAGCTAGTAGGGGGGGTGATCATGACTAGACTGCTCATACGGCAGTTGACATATGCAGGGATGCTATGATGCATGCACTGAAACTCAAGCCTCCGCTCTAGTGACGCCGGTGGCACGAACACTGGTAGACTGAAGACTCCTCGTCGTCTGACTCTGTCTCGGAATCTGAGCTGATGATGTGAACCTCGGCCTCCGGATCAAAGGAAACACGACGACGCTGACGGGAAGGTTCTCCCTCTGAAGGAGAAGAAGCACGACGCCACAGCATCGGAGCAGCTGGAGTAGCTAGGAGTGAGGCCCACTCTGACGGGGTCTCACGTCGGCTACCAGACGAAAAGCCTGGCGGTCCAAACGAACAAGAAAGAGTGTCAGAAGGTGGAACGGGTGGAGTATACATAGGTGAAAACGGAGGTGGAGGAGGAGACTGTGCTGCCGCAATAGCCGCAAGTGCCTCGCGAGCAGAAGTCAGCTCCTCGGCTAGAGAAGTGATCATACGGTAACTGGCGTTCAGATAACGAGATAAAACACCAGTAGCACGATCACTCGCCGGATCAACAGGTGCAAAAAGGACTCGCCCTGTCGTAGGTGATAGGGTGGGATAGTGAAAGAAACCTGGATGGGTCTGCATCTCGACCTCGTGGAAGCGCAAGTCAGTGAGAGCCTCCATCACAGCAAACGGGATCGCCAACTCTGGAGTAGAAGCAGTTCCGCCCTTGGAAGAACGGGAGTAGCTGCCGATATCTGAACTCGTAGTGAGAAAGGCTTCCGCGTGATACTCGAACACGGACCCAGCAAGCTTCTCTCGGAACACCTGGTACACTGGGTCTTCGCCGTTAGGATACAGTCGAAGCCAGATGCTACGAAGCAGTACTGGAAAAGTGAACGGTGCCGGCTCATGGTTGTAGTGGTACGGAACTGGTGCCATCTACACTCATCAACCAGCGGTTAGTACAATAAAACTATATGCATGCCATGCAATTTAAGCACTCATATGCAACAATCAGATGCAGCAAGCAAGACATATCCCAAGACTCTAAACTACTCGCGGTTCTAGCACAGGGTTAACTAGGGTGTCCTACAGTTAGCGCGGCTCTGATACCAAGTGTTGTGGCACCCCGGCTCAAAGAACCGGTTTACCAATGTTTCCAACCCAGAGACCATGTCTTCTGGAAACACACAACAACTTGGAACAGAACAAAAGTGAACTTTATTGATATCTCACAAGTACGAGCTTATAGTTTACATGATAGTGAGGCCAGAAGCACTGCATGTGCTGAGACAATATCTACATTATTTATGGAACATAGCAGGGCCTCGATACTACTAGGTAGAACTACGGCGTAGCGGAACATAGCGCGGAAAACTCCATCCACAGGGACACTGCTGTGGACACGGCCTAGTTAGCGTAGCACGAACCTTCGGGACCTCCGTCCTCGGCTTCTCCTGCATCTGGCATGATACGCCAGGTGAGTACTTGGAATGTACTCGCAAGCTCATGGCAACCAAAACAATGCAGCAAACAATAGCATGGCAATTAACAGATTTAAAAGATTCGGTTGCTCACTTACTGGTACCTAGTACCAAGTTACTCTCATCTGGGTTGTCCCACAACCCTCGGAATGCTCACAATCCACAGAGCACTTCCGAACATAAGACAAGTTCTTCCATCATTATTATCCTTACGGTTGACCATCCTAGAGAGGCCTAAACGGACTGTCCAATACCGTGGACGCGGCTATTCGAATAGGTTTTACACTCTGCAGAGGTTGCGCACTTTACCCACACCATGGAGTACCTGGCCTCGTGATCCCATTTGGGTGGACCGGTGGTGCTCCAACGAAACCTGCCTGACCCTTGACCCCTCTATCGTACCACCGACAATCATACCCTCCCAGGGTCATGTCCTGGGTGGCCCCTGTGTCACCCCGTGACACCTGCCACCGTCGTGGCCACTAACTGTCCCAAACGGGGACGCCGGCAAAATAACTCAACTAGGCTCACAGGATTAACGTCGTCTACCTGATCAGGGCAGCACGCACGCATAACCCTCCCTAGTTTGGTGGTACCGATAAAAGAGCACAAAGCCAGACCAAGTCAAGGCCATCCCATACCGGCAAATGTGGCTGCACGGAAAAGTCCGGGTAGGTGGCTCTTGATCAACCAACTAAGTTTAGTGTTGTCAAGAATTTAACCAGTATGGGTATTTAATAGCAAGTAAATCAACATAGCAATAGCTATGCAGTTAAATAAATTACTATGGATTGTCACATATTAAAATAATGCATGAAATTCAATTAAATAACCAACACTATTGGAATGCCTCATGAAACGGATGACATGGCTTGCCTTGCTCTGTTGGATTGTCCACAAACTCCTGGGCTTCAAATCCGAAGTTATTTCCTTCTGAAAATATTTTAAAAATGCAAATGAAAATGTCACATATTACTATTCTGTTGACCAGAAATTCTGTGAACTAGAGAAAAATACCAAAATTTGGTTGAAAATAGCGGAGCTCAAGACAAACCAGATGCAAAAAGAATCAATTGATTTGGACTTATGGTTTAAAAGTTATGAACGGTCAAGTTGCTGGTCAAATTTGGAAATTATCAGAAAAACAGAAAATCCACAGCGGGCCACGTTGAAGGCGTAATCTGCCCGGGCGCCTCCACTTACCGCTTCGGTAAGCCGCTGACGAGTGGGCCCCGCTGTCGGATTTAAAAGGGGGAGGGGAGGGAACAGAGAGAGGCGGGGCTCCGGCGACGCTCGCCGGCGATGCAAACGGCAGCGAGGTCCGGCGACTGCGGGAATCGAACGAGCGCTTCGAGATGAACACGCACTTACCCGAGGGTTGGCGAACGGTAACCAGACGACGTCGTCCCCTTCTTCTCCGATGGCGGCGGCTCTCGGGGGTCGTCGGAGACGGCGCTTCCGGCAATTATTCGACCGGGCAAGGTCTCAGGCGAGGTCAGTGGAATGCGGTGAGCTCGATGGTGGAGTTAATAGGAGGGAGCGAATCGGCGAGGAGGCAGAACTCGGGTGGCGGCGGTGGTCCGGAGAGATGCGAGGCCAGAGGGCTTCTCGGCCATGGCTCGGTGCTCGGGGAGGCGATTAGGAGTAGGAGGAGTGGGTTGAGGAGCTCGGGAGAGGCCGAGGAGGGCTATTTATAGCAGGGGAAGGAGCTTGGGCGAGTTCTCTGGAACGGCCGGGACTCGGGCCACGTCGCCGGCGCGAGGATGCCTTGCTGGCTAGCCGGGCATGGGCGACGAGACGGGAGAGAGCAGAGAGGAGTTAAGGCGCGGGTGGCGGCTAGTGGAGGAAGAAGACGCGCCGCGAGTCACAGTGCAGCCACGGGCGGCACAGTGCCCGGGTGCCGTGGCGGTCGTCGAGGGCGATTACGGCGAGGAGAAGGATCGGGAGAGGGCTACGTGGACGGCAGCGGCCAAGTTGGCACCTCAGGACATCAAATGGCAGCACGAGGCCTCTGGAATGACCTCGGTCGTCGGCGGCGAGATGCAGAGCACGCGTACTGGCATGCCAGTACCGTGCTCACCACGGGAAGTGATGTCTCGAGGCCGTCCAAGTCCAGCGCATCATGTCCAGTGCCTTCTCCTTTGATCATCTAGCCTCTCCGTGCCTGTGGTTTGGCTAGGTTCACTCTGAGGTGAAGTGTAGCTTCAGCTACAGTTTCTGACAGCAAAATTGAGAGGGATATAGAGAAGAGCTGAGCTGGAGATGGAGCCAATGGAGATGTCTGGGATGATCTACTTTGGAAGGACTATGATCTGGCCAAGTTTGAGAAGATTTGATCAAGATTTGGATAGGGTTCATGTACAAGTGCTGTACTGAACCAGAAACCTAGATGAGCTTGTAGCACTCATCTGAGTGATCTGCTGGAGCTGAATTTTGGTGTGGCAGGGTTATTTGGTGAGGAGAATATGTCATAAAAATTTCAGCCCAATTGGATACCCTTAGCTGGTACTTCCTTCACAGAGGTTCCAATTGGACAGAAACTTGGCAGAATATTAATGGTGAAAATTTTACTGGATAAGATGATATTTTTGGATATTGTGGAAAGATAGGTTCCCCAGAAGCTCAGGGAATTTTCTGGGAATTAACTGAGTAGGGAAAATATGAGCTCCTTCACAAATGACCAGTACTGTCCAGAGAGCAAATGGAGTTTTCTGGACAATTTTTTTTACTGTACCATGAGATGTTTTTGAAGATTGTGGGAGTAGATGATGACAAGAAGGTCTGGGATTAATTTGGGATTTTTCTGATCACCAGAACTATAGGTTGCCTTGTAACCCATAGTGATGACAGATTTTCCCAAAGGAAGAAAATGAATATTTGGGAAAGATAAAGAATTGGAAATTGATCCAGAGGGTGAGTGACAAGGTTATGGCAAGATGCTGAGGGCTTTGGATCAATCAGAGGAATTCATAAGTCCAAAGTCAACTGAAAAGGTTCAAAATCCAGCCAAATTGCAAATAAAGCCAGAAAGATTTTGAAAAGAAAAAGTTACCAAAAACCAGGGTGTCACAGCACGATCTTGATGTATCGCGTGTTTTGTTAATATAGTTGGATCATATGGTGTTTCTTCCCTCTCTATCCTTGTTGTGATGAATCGAATCTTTTCCCTTTGAGGTTTCGTTATTGTCTGATTGAATATTTCTGATTTGAGAACACTTGATGTATGTCTTGCATATGAATACCCGTGGTGACAATGGGGTATTATATTGATTCACTTGATATATGTTTTGGCACTCAACTCGCGGATTCCTGAGGTGACATTGGGGTAATCTATGCATAGGGGTTGATGCACGTTTTCATTATCTTTTCTCCGATAGAAACTTTGGGGTGCTCCTTGGAGTTCTTTGTGTGGATTGAACATTATGATTATGAAGTTGTTTGATGCATATCGTATAATCAACTCACGGATACTTGTGGTGACATTGGAGTATCTAGGTGATATTGGAGTTGGTTGATGTGTATCATATGGTGTTATTTTAGTACGAACTCTAGGGTTGTTTGTGACACTTATAGGAATAGCTCAATAGATCGATCGGAAAGGATAACTTAGAGGTGGTTTCGTACCCTACAAACAATTTCTATCTTATGTTCTCCGCTAATAGGAACTTGGGAGTGATTCTTTATCGCACGCTGAGGGATGGTTATATGATCCAATTATGTTAGCATTGTTGGGAGATTGCACTAGTGAAAGTATGAACCCTAGGCCTTGTTTTCAAGCATTGCAATGCCGTTTGTGCTCACTTTTGTTACTTGCTACCTTGCTGTTTTTTATTGTTCGCACTACAAAAACCTATATCTACTATCCATACTACACTTGTATCACCATCTCTTCGCCGAACTAGTGCACCTATACAATTTACCATTGTATTGGGTGTGTTGGGGACACAAGAGACTCTTTGTTATTTGGTTGCAGGGTTGTTTGAGAGAGACCATCTTCATCCTACACCTCCCACGGATTGATAAACCTTAGGTCATCCACTTGAGGGAAAATTGCTACTGTCTTACAAAACTCTGCGCTTGGAGGCCCAACACGAGTCTACAAGAATAAGTTGTGTAGTAGACATCAAGCTCTTTTCTGGCGCCGTTGCCGGGGAGGTGAGTGCTTGGAGGTATATCTTTAGATCTTGCAATCGAATCTTTTAGTTTCTTGTTTATCACTAGTTTGGTTTTATAAAAAGAAAACTACAAAAAAATGGAATTGAGGTTGCCTCATATTATTCGTCTTTATAATCTTTTTCTTGAAAATTATGGAGCGGAAAATTGTGCTCAATTGTTGGAGGAAGAATTTAATAAAATGTTTAATTCAAGTTCCTTGAATGATGAGCATGATGGCAATGTTGTTAGTATGAATTCTATGAATATCCATGATGCTAATGATATGCAAAACTACAAGCTTGGGGATGCTATATTTGATCAATATGATATTTTTAGTCCCCCTAGTTTTGATGAGCAAATTTGTTATGATGATTGCATGCCTCCTATTTATGATGATTATAATGATAAAAATGGGTTTGGAGAGGTCATGACTTTATTCAATGATGAATCCACTATTTCGGAAGAGGTTTCAATTGATTATGACAACAAAGTTGCTATCTATGATGATTATTGTGATGACATGTATGCTATAAAGAATAATGATAACTATGAAACTTGTCATCATGATTTTAATTTTCAATTGGATTATGCCAATCAAGTATCTCATGATAGTTATTTTGTTGAGTTTGCTCCCACCATTATGAATGAGAAGAATTTTGCTTATGTGGAGAGTAATAAAATTTCTATGCTCGTGGATCATGAAAAGAATGCTTTATGTGGTAGATATATTGTTGAATTTCTTCATGATTCTACTGAAAATTATTATGAGGGAGGAACATATGCTTGTAGGAGTTGCAATAATATCAAGTTTCCTCTCTATGTGTTGAAAGTTTTGAAGCTATACTTGTTTTGCCTTCCTATGCTAGTTGATTATTGTTCCCATAAATTGTTTGCTCACAAAATCCCTATGCATAGGAAGTGGTTTAGCCTTAAATGTGCTTGTCATATGATTCATGATGCTCTCTTTGTGTCTCAATTATTTACTTTTATGCGAGCATCATTGAAATCATCATGCCTAGCTAAAAGGCATTAAAGAAAAAGTGCTTGTTGGGAGACAACCCAATATTTATCCCTACTGTTTTTGTGTGTCCACATGATTAATCTACTGTATTAATCATGTTTTATATGTTTTCTTTCAATAATGTGCCAAGTAAAGCCTTTGGGATAGTGTGGATACTTGTTGATTCGATTCTGTGCAAAAACAGAAACTTTTGCGTCAAGTGCTGGAATTTCTATTCTGTACTGGAGCGTGAGAAAATTCTGAAATTTTTACAGAGCATTGGGTTACAAATGTTTTACGTTTTCCTAATTTTTCAGAATTTTTGTAGGTACAAAAGTATGGTTTTTAAATCACTTACTACACGCTGTTCTGTTTTTGACAGATTCGGTTTTCGATGCATAGTTTGCTTGTTTTAGTGTTTCCATAGCTTATATTGAGTAATATAAATTGTGGAAATGATATAATACATTAGGCATTATGTTAGAACAATTATTAATCTTGTCTTGACAGTACCTAAGTGGATGATTTTTTTTTATCATACTAACCTATCTCACGAAGTTCCGTTAAGTTTTGTGTGATTGAAGTTTTCAAGTTTTGGGTGAGATATCGATATGAGGAGAATAAGGAGTGTCAAGACCCTAAGATTGGGGATGCCCAAGGCAACCCAAGGTAATATTCAAGGAAGACCCAAGCAACTAAGCTTGGGGATGCCCCGGAAGGCATCCCCTCTTTCGTCTTCAACACTATCGGTAACCTTACTCGGAGCTATATTTTTATTCATCACATAATATGATTTTTGCTTGGAGCGTCCTTTTATTCTGTTTATATTTGCTTTCTGTTATCAATAATCATGTTTTGTATCTTTTAGTTGAATAAAATTTCAATTATAGCCTTTACCATGCTCAGTTTGCAAGTTCATGTGTTGCTGTTTGAAAACAGAAAGTTTTCTGTTATGTCCAGAATATTCCTGAATAGGCAGAACATGATAAAAATATGAAATTTTTACACAGCAAGCATGCATGAGTTCTCTGTCACGTGGTAATTTTTCAGAATTTTTGGAGTTAGGGAAGTATGGATTCTTATTAGCCTTTTATAGACTGTTCTGTTTTGGCAGATTGCTGTTATAGTTGCATTGTTTGCCTATGTGTGCGTGTTTAATGTTTCTATTTGTGGATAGGAGTATTAAATATGAAGAGGCATTTAGTATGCAATGTTTAATTATAATTTTAGTAATTTTCTACAGTAGAGAATGTTAAGGTTTTGAGTTGATTTATACTAAATTATCTCACGAGTTCTTGTTGAGTTTTGTGCGGATGAAGTATTTAAGATTTAAGGAAACCGTGATATGAGAAGAATTAAGGAGACACAAGAGCTCAAGCTTGGGGATTCCCAAGCCATCCCAATATAATATTTAAAGAAGTCTCAAGCATCTAAGCTTGGGGATGCCCCGGTAGGCATCCCACTTTTTTTCATCAACAATTATCGGTTAGTTTTGGTTGAGCCTAAGTTTTTGCTTCTTCACATGAGTTGTGCTATTCTTGGAATGTCATTTTATTTTGTTTTCTTTGCTGTTTGAATAAAATACTTAAGATCTGAAATTTTTAAATGAGAGAGAGAGTCCTCACATAGCTACTTTATTACTTAACTACTCATTTGATTTTCACTTATATCTTTTTGGGGTAGTTTGTCATTTACTCTTGTGCTTCACTTATATCCTATGAGTAAATTGTTGAATAAATTGAATATCATAAAGTTGAAATTATATGTGCTTCATATGCTTGTATCGTGCCTAGTAGTAGTTTCACATTGGGTTTAGAAAGTGAAATCTATTGAAGTTTGACAATCACAATATTGGTCATACAAGCAATTCATGAATGATTAGTATAAGGAAGAGAACTTTCACATATAAATATATTATCTTGGACATCTTTTATGATTGTGAATACCCATTAATTATTTTCAAACTTGAGCAAATTAGTTGAAGTTGGACAAGGAAGACAACGTAATGAGTTATGTTTGGGTATATTTGCATAGAAATTATATTGATATGGATCCTCCAACATGTGGTGCTTGCTTAGGATCTTTTGCTAGCCAAAAATTCGTACTAAGTAGAGATATTACTTGTGCATCCAAAAACCCTTAAACTCAGTCTCTTGCCATGAGTGTCCACCATATCTACCTATGGATTGAATAAGATCCTTCAAGTAAGTTGTCATCGGTGCAAAAAGCAATAAAAATTGCTCCTAAAATATGTATGATCTTTTATTGTAAGGGAAAATAAGCGTTGTACGAACTTGTGATGGTAAAGAAATAAAAGCGACGGACTACATAATAAAGTTTGCTATCACAAGGGGCAATATAACATGACGTTCCTTTGCATTAAGGGCTTGTGCATCCAAAAATGAAAAGCGCATGACAACCTCTGCTTCCGTCTGCGAAGGGCCTATCTTTTACTTTTATGCATTTACTTTTATGTATTTACTTTTATGCATTTACTTTTATGTATTTACTTTTATGCAAGAGTCAATAAGTATTCATTCACATTTCAACCTCAATTATTCTCTAGTTGGTAAGCATCATGTGGTGGGGAAAGATCCAGGCACATATGGCCAGTCAAATATATTTGATCATGAATTATTATTGTTGACAATTATCTCTATGATAATTGAGTTGGGAGGCGAAAATTATGCCCCTATCTTTCTCTGTGTTCGATGGATGCCATTTGTTCTAAAAATATGCTTTGAGTACTAGCAATCATAGAAGACTATATGATAATTGAGTATGTGGAGCTCTTACTTAGACTTTGTTGAAATTAAGTTGAATTGCAATTGTTTGGTGACTAAGAACATAGGTTGTTAAGTTTCAAGAGATTGCATTCTTTGAACCATAACATGTGAATTGATTGCTACTTTATCATGATGAGTTTTATGAGAGAGAGTTGCTGTTATGATGCTAGGAAAAGTGATTGAAATTATCATTGATCAAACTTATGCACTATGCTAGCGTTCACACTTCATAAATTATTTCTTTTATTATTTACCTACTCGAGGACAAGTAGGAATTAAGCTTGGGGATGCTGATACGTCTCCAACGTATCTATAATTTATGAAGTATTCATGCCATGTTTATTGTAGTTTTGTATGATTTGGTGCACTTTTATATGGGTTTTATATGATTTTCATGGACTAACATATTGACCTAGTGCCCAGTGCTAGTTGCTATTTTCTGCTTGTTTTTCGTTTTCCAGAAAACCCATATCAAATGAAGTCCAAATGCAGCGAAACTTTTTGACGATTTTTTCTGGAAGGAAACAGACCCAGGAAGCTTCGGAGGAACAGCAGAAGAGCCACAGGGGCCCGACGAGCCACCTGAGCGCGCCTGCCCCCCCCCCCCCCCAGGCGCACCCTGGTGCCTCGTGGGCCCCCTGTGGCACCTCTTTGCGTGATTCCAACGCTGAAAAATCCTATATATTCAGAAACCCCCGAAAGTTAACCTAGATGAGTTTTTACGTCGCCGCAAGCCTCTGTACCTCCAAGATCTAATCTACAGCCCTTTTCTGGCACCCTGCTGGAGGGGGGAATCATCACCGAAGGCCATCTTCATCATCCCGGCGGTCTCCATGACGAGGAGGGAGTAGTTCACCCTCGAGGCTGAGGGTATGTACTAGTAGCTATGTGTTTGATCTCTCTCTCGTGTTCTTGATATGGCACGATCTTGATGTATCGCGAGCTTTGTTAATATAGTTGAATCATATGGTGTTTCTTCCCTCTCTATCCTTGTTGTGATGAATCGAATCTTTTCCCTTTGAGGTTTTGTTATTGTCGGATTGAATATTTCAGAATTGAGAACACTTGATGTATGTCTTGCATATGAATACTCGTGGTGACAATGGGGTATTATATTGATTCACTTGATATATGTTTTGGCACTCAACTCGCGGATTCCCGAGGTGACATTGGGGTAATCTATGCATAGGGGTTGATGCACGTTCTCATTATCTTTTCTCCGATAGAAACTTTGGGGTGCTCCTTGGAGTTCTTTGTGTGGATTGAATATGATGATTATGAAGTTGTTTGATGCATATCGTATAATCAACTCACGGATACTTGTGGTGACATTGGAGTATCTAGGTGATATTAGAGTCGGTTGATGTGTATCATATGGTGTTATTTTAGTACGAACTCTAGGGCTGTTTGTGACACTTATAGGAATAGCTCAATAGATCAATCGGAAAGGATAACTTTGAGGTGGTTTCGTACCCTACAAACAATTTCTATCCTATGTTCTCCGCTAATAGGAACTTGGGAGTGATTGTTTATCGCACGTTGACGGATGGTTATATGATCCAATTATGTTAGCATTGTTGAGAGATTGCACTAGTGAAACTATGAACCCTAGGCCTTGTTTTCAAGCATTGCAATGCCATTTGTGCTCACTTTTGTTACTTGCTACCTTGCTGTTTTTTATTGTTTGCACTACAAAAACCTATATCTACTATCCATACTACACTTGTATCACCATCTCTTCGCCGAACTAGTGCACCTATACAATTTACCATTGTATTGGGTGTGTTGGGGACACAAGAGACTCTTTGTTGTTTGGTTGCAGGGTTGTTTGAGAGAGACCATCTTCATCCTACACCTCCCACGGATTGATAAACCTTAGGTCATCCACTTGAGGGAAAATTGCTACTGTCCTACAAAACTTTGCGCTTGGAGGCCCAACACGAGTCTACAAGAATAAGTTGTGTAGTAGACATCAGCCATACAGCCCAGCCAACTCCCCCTAACCCCCACTCCCTTTGGAATCTAGCCTGGCCTGGGCCGGGATGGCCTACAGGCTGCTACTCCCGTAGGAGTTGTTGGATTTCCTCGAAGAGGAAGGGTGATGTAGCACAGCAGCAGAAAGTTTTTCCCTCAGTTAGGAACCAAGGTTTAATCGAACCAGTAGGAGTTTACAAAGCTAACAAGATAAGTAGCACCTGCACACAAACAAAATAAAAGCTTGCACCCAACTTGGCAAGGGGGTTGTCAACCCCCTCATCTTGCTAGTTACAAGATTAAAAGAAAATAGTGGATGGATGATAATATAGTGGAACGGCAAAGTATTGAAAGTGAATGAAAGAGAAATTGTGTAAACGCAAGTATCAATGGAGAATGGACCCGGGGGCCATAGGTTCACTAGTGGCATCTCTCTCGAAAGTAGGCAATGGCATGGTAGACAAATTACTATTGGGAAATTGATAGAAAAGCAGCATTCATAATTATGATCATTCATGGCATAATTTTGTATAGGCTTTACGTCCGTGATAAGTAGACCGTTATCCAACTACGTCTACTACTATTACTCCACCCTGAAGCCACTATCCAGCATGCATCTCAAGGTATTAAGTTTAATGAAAAACAGAGCAACGCAATAAGCAAGATGACATAATTTAGACAGGAAGAAATCTAGCAATAAGATCAAACCCCATCGTTTTACCCTTAGCAGCAACAATACAAATATGTGTCTTGTCCCTTTCTGTCACTAGGATATAGAACACCACAAGATTGAACCTACTACTATGCACCACTCCCTCTGAAGAATTACCCATCTATCTTGGCCAGAGAAGACAAATAACTCGGAAAGCATACATAGCTACTCAATTGCACATCAAAGAAACTTCAAGAGATTCAAATATATTCAATGAACAATCTGATCACAAATCCACAATTCATCGGATCCCAACAAACACACCATAAGAATTACGTCGGATTGATCTCGGAGGAGAACATGGTATTGAAGATCCAAAAGAGAGAGAGAGAAGCCATCTAGCTACTACTATGGACCCGTAGGTCCTAAAGGAACCACTCACACATCATCATGGAGGAAGCAAGGTTGATGAAGAGGCCTCCTCCAATGGATTCCCTCTCCAGCAGAACTCTGGAGCAGGGCTCTAGATGGGATCTCTTCAGAAAAGAGGCTTGCGACGGCAATAAAATTCTCTCTCGGGAATGACTGGAGGTTTCGTTATTTATAGGAATTTATGGCAGTGGAATTAGGTCAAAACAAGGCTCAGGGGGCCCACAAGCCTGGGTATCGCGGCCACCCTCCTGGCCGCGCTACCTGGGATTGTGGGGCCCTCAAGCATCCTCTCGATGTCTCCCAAAGCTTCCAGGGCCCTTCTTGGTCCAGAAAAAATCATCAAAAATTGGCATCGTGTTTGGACCTTCCTAGATATGTTTTTCTGCGAAACCAAAAACAAGCAGAAAACAGGCACTGGCATTCGGCACTAAATTAATATGTTATTCCAGAAAAATAATATAAAATGGTGTGAAATGGTAATAAAATTATATATAAATGATAATATAGCAGCATGAAACAATCAAAAATTATAGATACATTTGAGACGTATCAGCAACCGCAAGCTTAATTCCTGCTCGTCCTCGAGTAGGTAAATGATAAACAAATATAATTTTTGATGTTGAATGCTACCTAGCATGTTCTTGATCAAATGATGTAATCATGGGATGAATTTTTTATACGAATGATTCAAGGCATTATTCTATCAATTTGACATTAAAACAATGATACATGAGTATGCAAATAAAAGAATCATTACCTTTCCAAAATAAAGATTCTAAACAATGTGATCTGTACACACTTAATCATGATAAGCATAGCACGCTCAGTCTTCCTAGCATAAAGACACCAAATCATGAACAACCCCGGCACCAAACCAAGAAATTAAATCATACTTTTCTCGCTTCAACTTTTCAACTCCCACGCAATACTTGAGCGTGAGCCATGGTCTTAGCACTTTGGATAGCAAATAGAATGATGATGGGGGTTCAATTGAGAAGACAAAAATATAAGAAAGTCTCACATCAATGCAGCTTGATCGTTAGGCAATGGAGAGGCCTTACAATCGATATTAATGTGAGAGTAGGGATTGACATGCAATGGATGCACTAGAGCTATAAGTGTATGAAAGCTCTCCTAATGTAGCTAAGTGGGTGTGCATCCAACTTTCTTGCTCATGAAGACTTCGGGCATTTTGAGGAAGCTCGTCATCGGAATATACAAGCCAAGTTCTATAATGTAAAAATCCCACTAGCATATGAAATGAATAATATGAAAAACTCTCTATATGAAATACATGGTGCTACTTTGAAGCACAAGTGTGGAAAAGGATAGTAGTGCACCCCTCTCTCTTTTTCTCTCTTTTTTGTTGTTGGGCTCATTGGACTCCTCCCCACTTTTTTGAGGGATCATGGGCCTCATCCTTTTCTCTCTTTTTTTATATATCCTCATAGGTAGGGGCACACTCTAATAATGAACATCGCACTTTTATTTTACTTACAACTCATAATATGAAAGAACATGATGACTACAATATGAATGCCTCTGGCAGTGTACCAGACCGTGCAATGATTCTAGCGTAACATGTATCAATGATGAACGGTGGCTTTGCCACAAATATCATGTTAGCTCTATGATCATGCAAAGCAAATGGCAATGAATGCTCAACTCATATAATGAATAGTAACAATGGAAGTTGCATGGCAATATATCTCGGAATGGCTATGGCAATGCCATAATAGGTAGGAATGGTGGCTGTTTTGAAAAGATATAATGAGGTTTATGTGTGAGAGAGTGTATCATCCCACGGGGTTGGATGTACCGGCGAAGTTTGCACCATGTGTCAATGTGAGAGTGGACAATGCGCGGTACCGAAGAGGCTAGCAAAGTATGGATGGTGAAAGTGCATGTAGACCAAAATACTCACATTAGTCATAAAGAACTCAAATACTTATTGCAAAAGTCTAGAAGCCCTCGACGCAAGCACAACTTGCATGGCCCTAGGGGGGAGGTTGGTAGAAGCTAACCATCGTGCGCCCCAGATCCGAACGCACACGGGCGCCACTCTAAGACATCCCATACTCCGACTTCTTAGCTAATGCGAGCAGCTACCATTATCATGTATACAGACTCACAAACCTTAACACCAATATCCATACTTAATTTTAATCATTCACCAACGCAATCACATATTACCACCTTAATATCACAAAACTATTGCAAGGAATCAAACTTATCATACTCAATGATCTACAAGTTCATGCAAGTTTTTATTATACCACTCATATATACCCATTATTTTTACACCAACATATAATTCATGCAAATTACCAATTCCCAATCAACTCTCTAAAAAGATTTAAGTGACGCAAGAGAGTCTTAATCTTTTCTATAGAAAACATAACTTATCACCGTGCTCTAACATATTTAAGTGAAGAACTAGAGCAATTTCTATAATTCCTCTACACAAACAGATATAAGTGAAGAACAATTGAGCATTCTATAAATATAAGATGAACGTGTGTCTCTCTTAATAGGTGTGATTAGGAAACAATGATTGTAAAGACCAGCAAATAAAATCAAACAAAAGCAAACGACGCTCCAAGCAAAACACATATCATGTGAAGAATAAAAATATAGCTCCAAGTAAGATATACCGACAGTTTAGAAGACGAAAGAGGGGATGCCATCTGGGGCATCCCCAAGCTTAGCTGCTTGATTCTTCCTTAGATATTGCCTTGGGGTGCCTTGGGCATCCCCAAGCTTAGGCTCTTGCGGCTCCTTATTCTTCTCATATCTCAATCTCACCCAAAACATGAAAACTTCATTCGCACAAAACTTAACAGAACTCGTGAGACAGTTAGTATATTAAAAATAAACCATCCACTCATGTACTATCAAAATAAGATTCATAATTATTTCCTAATGATGTCTACCATATTCTATCATTTCCACCATTTATATGCCCCAATATATGCCATGGAAACTTTAAAACAAGCAAACAAAGAAAACAAAACAGAATCTGTCAAAAACAGAACAGTTCGTAAAGATCAAATTAATTATCATACTTATGTAACTCCTAAAATTATGAAAAATTAGGACAACTAGTCGTCAACCCGTGCATTCGCACGGGCTTGTCTTTGGGATTTTGCATAACATTATTATTATTGCCATTTGTGATTCCTTTAATTTTGGACGCCGATAAGTCCCGAACATTCGGGATTTGACCATGGCCAAACGAACGTTTTTTGTGGCAATTTATGTTTGTTGACCATGGCAAGTTTAGTTTATTTTTTGCCAGGAAATTGCCGTGCTCGTAAACAAAAGTTTCCATCTCACGTCAACTAAAGTTGCCATAAAAAATGTTCAATTTGCCATGGTCAAAATCTGAACGTTAGGGATTTCTCATTTCCGTTTATTTTCTATGCATGCATGATTTATATGAGATTGTTAACTTGCAAGATACTTTGAGAAAAGAATTATATCATTTAACAGAATCATTGATAAATTAACATTATTGAAAATGCTTACATGTCAGTCACCGGAGTGTGTAAACAAATATCTATTACTTAACTTGCAACAACTATCCAACTATTCAAACGTCGTAAAACTTTAGGTGGCATCCACATATATACGTACATCCCTTTTTCTGCAGAAGTTTATAACCTACATTCGATATTTTTAAAATATTTTTCTAAAATTAAGAATTCATATCACGCTGAAACAACCATTAAATCATTTTTATTAATGTCTACTTGCATCTGATAATTTAAAGCACTAAAAACAGAGACTTCAACAGTCAAGGAATTTCAGCTGCCAGACTCACAATGAAAGAAAGAAAGCAATTTCCAAAAAAACAAATGATATATTGTAATGTTTTTAAATAAAATTTGAAAACTTGCAGACCTAGGCCTTTATCAACATGCATCTTGTTTGCATAGCAGCAAACAGAATATCCTATGAAAACATTGAAAATACCGTGTCAAGATGCGGCAGTAATCCGATCTATATTTTTTCCAACATAAAAAATATAGATAGTTTAGAGTTCATATTATTACAAATATGTCATTAATTAGTTTATCAACATAAGCTATGTTTGCCTTTGTTATTTGTGAGAAGTGAGTAAGAAACAACTCTAACATGCAAGGAGACACCTTTTGTTGTTTGTGTGCTTGAAACTCGATCTAACACGCATAGCACCATCAACATAAACTAACAAATCAATTTATCATATCTATTGAAACATGCATGCTTTTATCACAAAGTTTACCCATTAGCACCTCATCAGTTCCATTAGGTGTCATAACTAATTAGCATTGCATAGAAATTGGCCTAATTGTGTAGATTCCATGTATTCTTTGATTCCCTTCCAAGCAAAGTACTCCAATGTATTTTTTAAGAAAAATCAAATGGTAAATTGGTAAATAAAATACTCATATACTCGACCAACTATCCAGAACTTTGAGCAGTTGAGAGAGCTCACAAAACAGCAACAGGATAGGTGTTGGTAACATTTATAGTTGCATGATAGAATACCTGATAAAAAATTGACTAAATAGGATAGTCAAACATGCAAGAATAGTCCAAGTTCAACATTGATATCCAGAAAAATATAGTAGGAATGGGGGCCAATTAGAGTAAGCAAGAAATTATTTACATGGGCAAGAACTATAAAGCAGGCCCGCTGCCAGAATAAATCATTGGAGTTCGTAAAAAAACCATTAGATGATCAAACTGGAATAATATGGCATACTTATTCGCTAGAAAATATTAAACTACGGTTCAGGGACAGCATAATAGTGCATTTGCTATGTGTAAAGTCCCTTCAGTCTGAGAGAAGAGGAAGGTATATACAGATTCAATCAGAAGCATTAGCCATGCAAGATACCACTATAAAAATGACATATAAGTGAGCTTGTCAGTCGAGGACTCATTGTACATGTAGAAAACTGGTTGGAAGTAAATGTACGCTAGAAATAAAAAGAATGAACAGTTCGTAGAGCACTAGGAGTTTTTTTTACATCAGTTGTTGTCACCCAAAAAATAGCGTACTTAACTCCTTAGATCAGAAGCACGATGCGACAAAATTAACCACTGGACAATCTAGGACTCATGTCTTCACACAAAATCCATGCACTATGGCTGATGATGCTCTGGAAGGCACCTTGATTCTAATGAACTTCCCAGATCGAAGCTACATTGTACCTAGGGAAGTGTCCTGATCCAGATAAACGTCTAGATTTACAAATTCAAGCTAATGCGGATTGCGATGTAAGAAACTTCCAGTCATGATGAACTTCCAAATATAAAAATCTGCTCCGAAAGGATCACGGGATGGCGGCTTTGTCGACTTTGAGCATCTCTAGTATGGCTGATAGAGAGACACATACATATCCGGAAAAGACATCTTTGTTCTGTACAAAAATAAAGCAACCTCCTAGTAGTTGATTCAATAAACATAAATCTAATTGCTGAATTCTTGATAAAATCATATACATATAGTTAGCTAGCCAAAACAAATAAAAAGCTTTTGCGATCAAGCTTGCCGGTCTAATCTACTGTCAGCCATGATTGTTGCCTGCTTCCGAGTTTTTGGAGACCTCCATGTATGGCTCTTTATCTTGGTTTTCTTCTATTGAGACTTCTGGTCCAGCGCCCGAGGGAATAGATGCCATGCATGGCGTCTGAGATTGGCTGCCATGGGCCTGCACCTCGCACCGCTCATCATGGCAACTCTGTAGTATCTGCAATAAGGCTGATGCTAATACAATGTGGCAAATAAATTGAATCCTTATGTACGTGTATTTTGCGGAACGGATCGAAGGAATTAGCATCAAATACATGCGTCTTCCAGGACTATCGATCCAACAGCCTGCTAGCATGTTACAAATATGCGGCAAATAAATTGAATCCTCATGTACGCGTGTTTAAGGGATTAGCATCGTATACCTGTGTCTTCTGGCAGAATCGATCCACCAACTTGCTAGATTCTGTACGTAAGAGTATTCTGCAGTATATTTTCATCTCCTCCCAACATCGATCAGCTCGGAAGTAATCGGGCTAGCCTTATACGAACATATTGCTGGAAAGCACTCGGTTGTGTCGCCGCAACCTGCTTGCTTCAGCTTGAGAGAGCGGATGGATTTTTTCCATGGGAGAAGAGAGAAACGATGGGCTATTTTTCCATGTGAGAAGAGAAAGCTGATTTTTAATAATGGGAAGGAGATTGTGGATAGAGATTGCTTCACGTTCTTGAATTTTCTAACGGGGAGAGGAAGAGTCCGTGGATCATGGATAGAGATTGCTTCACGTTGTGGAATTTTGTAATGGGGAGAGGAAGAGTCTGTGGATCTCTAGATGGATTGAGATTGAGATGAGAGTTTTTGTGTGTGTTAATATTACAACCGTAAGAGGCATGGAGTTCTAGATAGATTAACGTAGGAGTTTTTTTTACTTTATTTTTAAGATATAAAAAAGGATTATTGGCCTTTTGAGTGTTTGTTTTGCCGAGGATTGTATAGACTGATCTGCACCGTAATAACTCGGTCCCACCAGATAAATGGCTGATATTTTCTAATTAACGTGGGAATTTCTTCGGAGTCTCTAATTAGTATAGGTATAGATAGATGCAGAAAATTTGTAGTTCAGTACTGTGTAAAAATTTCAGCATTTGATCACGTTCCAGTACAGAATAAAAATTCAAACACTGGACACAAAAGTTTCAATTTCTGCACAGAACCTAATAAACAAGCATTTGTAGCATCCCAAAGGTCTAACTTGGCAGAAAAATAAAAGAAAAGATACAAACACAATTACTATAGTATCAATAATCATGTTGACACACTGAAATAAAATAATAACTATTGGGTTGTCTCCCAACAAGCTCTTTAATGATGCTCACATAAAAATCAAGAATTAAAGCACAAAAGAGAGCATCATATAGCATGTAACAAGCACATTTAAGTCTAATCCACTTCCTATGCATAGGCATCTTATAAATAAACAAATTATTAAGGCAAGCAATATCTAGCATATGCAAGAAAGAGGAATGAAACATTAACAATTTTAACATGAAGAGGGGTAATTTAGTAACATGAGGATTTCTATAACAATACATGCCTCTTTCAAAATAATTACATGTAAGATCATAATCAAATTTAACAATATATCTATCATATAAAAAATTCTCTTCATGATCCACATGCATGCATATTTTATAATCTTCCAAAATAGTGGGATTAATATCAACTAAAGTCATGACCTCTCCAAACCCACTTTTATTAAAAAATTCATAGGATTGAATATTCTCTGAACATGTGGGATTCTTTTTACCTAAAGGTGACACTCTTCCAAATCCACTTTCAATAGTATTGCAAATTTTATTATCAATAATATATTCATTTTGGGGCTCAAACAAATTTTCAAGATCAAAAGCATCATAGTTATCACCCCAATCATGATCATCATAGTAAGTAGTAGGCATAAAAAATCATCATCAATAGTGCCTACAGAAATAGTGTCACAATAAAAAGCAATATCTTCATCAAGTGTATCATCATCACTTGAGTTATAAAGATTATCATGTTTATCCCAATCATAATTTTCTTTTACAACTACTTCATTAGTAGGGTGCTAAAAATATCATGTTCTTTTATAAATACTTCATTAGTAGGGGGACTAAAAATATCATGTTCATCAAACTCATTAGTAGGCAGTCGTAGGATAATCACTATACGGATCATAGCCAGGTAACTGCAATTTGAAGAGAAAATGAACATGAACTAGTTCTTAATGTACATGTAAGAATTTTTTTCCTTTTTATCCCGTTTTGAAAAGAAATGTTGTCCTTCAGGAAAAACAAGAATTGTTGACTCACGTAGCCACTGGGGTAATACGTTCCATTGGGCGCGTCAATGCAAACTGGATCATATATGTTGTAGCCATCAATGTGCCTGTTTGGAACGCGTCCATGGCGCCGCTGCATGCGGCATCTGTAAATGTACCATCCACGTTGTAGAAGTCACAG
Source organism: Elymus sibiricus (assembly GCA_039707655.1). NCBI lineage: Eukaryota > Viridiplantae > Streptophyta > Magnoliopsida > Poales > Poaceae > Elymus > Elymus sibiricus. Next base: position 8,970,185 of record CM077674.1, on the reverse strand, counting down.
TTCTTGGTGACATTGGCGTAGACCTCGTCCAACATCATCTCTTGGGTCCAGAAGCAGTCAACCACTACAAGTTGGCCAAATGGAGCGTAGTTTGCAGTCCGAAAGACCAAGGTGGCCTTGGCATTCATGACCTGCGGGTCAAGAATGACGCTCTTCCTAGTAAATGGTTGTTTAAACTTCTTACTGAGGATGGTATTTGGCAAACCATGCTACGCAATAAGTATCTAGGCCAAAAGGCTATGTCCCAGGCATATTAGAAACCTGGCGTCTCACACTTTTGGGCTGGCCTAATGGCGGCAAAGAATCATCTCTTTCGCTTTGGGTCATTCACGATAAAGGACGGGTCGGAGATTCATTTCTAGGAGGACATCTGGCTAGGCAATGTCAGTCTCCGAGAACAATACCCAGCCTTGTACAACATTACTCGCGATAAGAATAATACTATTGCGCAGGTGCTCAGTTCATCCCCGCTGAATATTTCGTTCAGGCGGGATTTGATTGGCCCCCGACTTATGTCACGGCAAAATCTTTTATCCCGACTGGATTCGATTAACCAGCCACAAGGCCGGGATGTGTTTCGCTGGAACCTCACTACATCTGGGTCATTCACAATCGACTCTATGTACCATGCGCTCACGCATTCTGAGGTACCGGTGTATAATGATAAGAAAAATTGGAAGTCAAAGATTCCACTAAAAGTAAAAAAAATCATGTCGTATTTTCAAAAGGGAGTTGTGCTAACCAAAGACAACCTCGCACGTCGCAACTGGCCAGGAAGTAAGAAGTGTAGCTTTTGTACTCATGACGAGACAATCAAAGACCTCTTTTTCCAATGCAAGCTTGCACTTTCTACGTGGTCAGTCATCCAAATAGCGGCAAATTTGTATCCGCCCACAAGTGTTACCAATATTTTTGGTCATTGGTTGGACGGTATTTCAAATAGGTTTAGAACACTAATAAGGGTGGCAGCATATGCCTTACTATGGTCGCTTTGGCTAAGTAGAAATGATTTGGTTTTTAATGACAAAAATGCGTCTCCTCTGCAGGACGCACTCGCTTCGTACGTGGTCTACTCTACAACGAGTGGAGTACCAACCGTTGTTCAAGGCGGTGTGTACGCGGTTGGAGCAGGTGGCTACGGAGGTTTTTACCCAACATGGGTGGCAGCATAATCTCTGGATCGGTCCACCACCTCCATCAACATAGGCATAGTGTCGGTCTTATAGGACTCTACTGTTGCCAATATGTCGGCTTTTTCTTCCTTTTTGTCAGAATCTATGATTGGCTGTGTGCATCCTATTTATGCAGAGGCCGGGTGTTACTCATCATGCTTTGTATCCGCTTGATGCTACATTTTGAGATAATAAATGCACCCTTTATCAAAAAAACATTCCTGTTCTCATCAAGATACGGATTTCCAACCTCCAATAGAAGACAGGACACACATTAGTGCTATTATTATTCAGCACGAAGATACCGAAAAATTTATGATGTTTCATCTCAGTACAGCTAGGTATTACCAAGATGCTGTTGACACCAGATTTGGGCATGATGAAAAACTTGCCGCCCGAGTGAAAAGCTTGCCGGCGTGAAAGGCTTGCCGGTATGGCTTGCCGACATGAAATCTTGCCGCCCGAGTGAAAAGCTTGCCAACACGAAAAGCTTGCCGGTGTAGAAAGCTTGCCGGCATGAAATCTTGCCGCCCGAGTGAAAGGCTTGCCGGTTTTGAGTGCATGCCGGTTTTGAAGGCTTGCCGGTTTTGAGTTCTTGCCAGTTTTGAAGGCTTGCCGGTTTTGAGTGCTTGCCGGTTTTGGCTTGCCGGTTTTGAGTGCTTGCCGGTTTTGGCTTGCCGGTTTTGAGTGCTTGCCGGTTTCGAGTGAAAGGCTTGCCGGTTTTGAGTGCTTGCCGGTTTTGAAGGCTTGCCGGTTTTGAGTGATTGCCGGTTTTGAAGGCTTGCCGGTTTTGAGTGCTTGCCGGTTTTGGCTTGCCGGTTTTGAGTGCTTGCTGGTTTTGAGTGAAAGGGTTTCCGGTTGAAAGGCTCGCCGGTTTTGAGTGCTTGCCGGTTTCAGTGAAGATCCAAACAGAAGCTGAAGATGGACTCAAAAGATTATTTAGATGACCTCGGATGGAAAAATGTTATACATGAAAGTTGTGCGTATCATCAAAACGGTCAACTTTGCTTTTGGAGTCATCGCAATCCGATGTAGTGTGTGACCTACAGAATTATGGCAAGGCACGGACAGCCCAGTTTACCACCTGCCGAATCCGACCCCAGTTAAAGATGAGCCCGTGAAGTCATGAAGATGGCCTTGTATGAAGAATTAGCTCTCGATGAGTTATTCTCCTCGTCGAGGCAAACAAGTTTGATGTTTGTCTCGTTTCCATCCGAGTTAGTATGCGACTTCTACGACCAAAACAAGGAGCAGGACAGAAGTCTGGGTCGGATTTAGATTAAATCCGAGTTAAACTAGAATCAAGACTCTAGGACGTGAATTGATGTAATTTTCTTGTAAGGAAAGCCTTGATGAATCCTTTACTTGTACGGGAAGTCCAGCCGCCTCTTATATATGTTGGGGGTGACGGCCGATTGAACAACACACAATCGAACAAATCAATCTACTACTTTTTCATCTACGTTTTGTCTCTCCCTCGTTATTGCTTCCTCGTTCTTCGTCGTTCTTCGTGTTGGAGAGCTGCGAATCCCGAGGCTCTAGGGGCGAGCGAATCGACCTAGAGCAGCCCATAGCCGCCGCACTCCCTGACGGGGTCCCTCCCGGGCGTGTGGGGTTTCGGGTCTTCAAAAGCGTCCGCCGGTTGTCCTGCGTATCGCGCTACCGGTCAGACCTCCTTCGACGTGAGCTGCGGTGCATCACCCCCGGCGTCGAGGGTACACGTGACGTGTTCGTGTGTCAACACACTTTTTGGCGACTCCGCTGGGGACTGAAGGTCAATCATCATCATCATCCATCATGTCCAAGCCATCTGAGGTAGACGCCGGTAACATCATTAAGCCCAGTCTTGATGAGCTATCGGCCGACCATCGCCGAATCTATGAGTAGTACAAGAAGGCACGTGAAGAGAAGGAGCTGCAGAAATTTCTTGGAAACTTCAAGAAGGATCGCCAAGGCAATATCACTCCGATTGGAGAAATCAAGCTCCCTCCTCTTCATGACGAGCAGGTTAAACCCTCTGTAAGTACTACCTTTTCTCCTGAGCAGTGGGCTGAGATTGAGAGTCGTATTGCTGATGGTAATAATCTAGTTTATCAAACTTTCTTAGAGAATACCAATGCTCAGAAAAATATACCTCAATCATCTAGTGGTAATGATGGCATGCATGCTAGTGCAGAAAACCCTAGTCAAGCATTACCTCTTTCATCGGCACCTCCCATGCCGATGAATTATTATCCTACCCATACAAATCAAATTGTGGCTGCACCTATTAGTCCTGTCATGAACGTGCCAAGTTCGGTGGCAACGCCGAACCAAACCCTACCTATTGGTGCAAACGCTGCTAGATTATTGCCGAACTATGGTTCGGCATACGTGCCACAGTTCCTCCCTACAACTAGCAATTCTGCTCCACCTATGCCACTGCAGCAAGTTTCATCGTCTACTACAGACAACAATCTAGCTAATTTTAGAGAAGAGATGCCTAAGATGCTTCGGGAAAATTTTCGTGTTGAATTACCTAGGAATCGGATTTACCAAAAACCGTATCCTGAGTACTTTGATGCAATCCAGTGCCCTCCGGGATATAAAATTCCAGATTTTGTTAAGTTCAATGGAGAGGGCACGAAAACCACATGGGAGCATGTTAGTCAATATTTGGCACAATTAGGTGAAGCAGGCTCACTAAATGAATTGAAAGTGCGTTTATTTCCTTTATCATTGACTGGCACTGCATTCTCATGGTTTTCTTCTTTGCCGCATGGCTCTATTCGTGTATGGTCGTAACTAGAACAGAAATTTCATGATCACTTTTATAGCGGCGACAATGAACTTAAGTTGTCACATCTTACATCGGTTAAGCAAAAACATGATGAATCGGTCTCCGATTACGTCAAGAGATTTAGAGAGACAAAAAACCGGTGTTATAGTTTGGTGATAACTGAGAGAGACTTGGCAGACCTTGTGCTTAATGGTTTAAAGACTCACATTAGAGAGAAGTTAGAAGGGTACGAGTTCTTAAATATCAACCAAGTCTTACAGAGGGCTTTGGCTCAGGAAAACCGAAGCAAAGATCTCAAAGAAGTGCATAGATATAAAGCTGATCGTCCTAAGATGAATATGGTTGAATATGATAGTGATCACTTGGACGATGAGGGTGATATTTATGCTACTGAATTTGTTTGGCCATCCAAGGCCAAACCATTTACTTGCAATGATCTGAAACCGATTCATAAGAATCGTGATGAAGAGATGAAGTTTACATTTAACATTGCTAAGTGTGATAAAATATTTGATGCTTTGCTGTAGGCTAAGATTATTAGAATATATCATACTTTACCGTCGTTTGAAGAGCTAAAACGGAGAGCTTATTGCAAATATCATAATTCTTTTTCTCATGCTACTAACGATTGCAATGTTTTTCGACGACAGATACAATCGGCCATTAATGACGGACGATTGAACTTTTCAGAGATGCAAGTTGATAAACAGCCCTTTCCAATGAACACCATGGATATGGAGGGGAAGAAGTTGCTCATTCGGCCGGAAGTGGCCGAATCTGCTAATAAGTACAATGTTGTCATAGGTGAGCCTAGGAAAAGCAAAGAGGACAGCAAGGTCTTGGGGAGACAGATCGTGCTTGACAAGCAACCCGATGGCAAGGAAGTAATCAAGATTACCATCAAGAATCCTACACTCGGGGGGCAACCACAAGTGCAAGGAAATACTCGTGTTAAATTTGTTAAGCCCAAGAGTCCAGAAATTGGCAAGTGGAAGACGAATGAAGCTAGAGTACAACGCAAGAGAATCAAGCCAACTTTTGATACGTTGCTGTCAAAATATGCTAATCAAGCGGCCGGTTCTAGCTCTAACCGGTCATCAAATTTGAAGCGCTCAAGATCACCTCCGAGGCAAGAATTTCAGCATCACACAAGGCCATACGGGTCGTGGGTACCAGGACCATGGATGGCGCCACCTCCCTATGCACCATACTACATGGGAGGATTCAATGGAGGATGGGAGCAGCCCCCAATGACCCCTTATGCTTTTCATCTAGGGTGGGCAGAACCAAGGAGGCCTATTCGTGAGAGGCTTTCTTATCCCACACGAGGCCGTTTGAACAATGGTGTCAATCGGCCGATGCCGAACAATCAAGAAAGGATCAGCAAACAAGTGTGGCGTGCTAAATCACCAAGTGCAGCGGTCGAGTCTGGAAAAGGCAAAGGAAAAATCGATGCCGACTCGCTCATCTTGGGCACTGAAACATTCACCATACAACAGCCGACTGTGCATAGCAACCCTGCTGAGCCGATACTTGCTATCGCGCCAAAGCACTCGGCTAATGATCATGAAGCTAGCACAAGCAAAGCCAAGCCCAAAGATCCAAAATATAAGCAACCTAAGTGGTGTCCTCCAGGGCTAACAAAAACACAAAAGAGGAAACTACAGAGGTTAAGGAGTCAGGAGATGGCCGAACAGGAGGCCGAAAAGCAAAGAGATAAATTGTTCAATGACATTCGGCCCATGATACCTACAAAACAAGCATGGATGCCTAAACAAATACAAGGCGCAGTGGTTTCTACATCTGTTACAGCAGCACTTACACCACCAAAGGAGGACGATGCCACCGCTGTTACATCGTCCGCAACACCTATTGATTCCACTTCGCTCGGACAGATTTCAGAATCGATGAACACGCCCGAGGAGGAAGACGATATGTTGGATTATGAGCCTACACCGGTCCACGAAGGTTTGGATATCAATATGGTGTATTACTTACCCGCTGAGTTTCGTGCTATAGATGAAGAAGGGGAGGTCGCTCAGCTGGATTTTGGCCCTAAGAATGCAATATTTGAAAAGCCAAAAGAGCCAGTGACACACTTGAGACCGTTGTACCTCAGAGGTCATATTAATGGATCGCCAATTACTCGGATGCTTGTTGATGGTGGTGCTGTGGTGAATCTCATGCCATATTCGGTCTTCAAGAAATTGGGTTTGCCCGATGAAGGATTGATCAAAACCAATATGGTGCTTAATGGATTTGAAGGCAAAGAAAAAACCGAAGCCAAAGGTGTGATGTACGTGGAGCTTACGGTTGGGAGCAAAACTTTGGCTACTGCATTCTTTGTCGCCGAGGTACAAGGTAACTACAACATCATACTAGGCCGTGATTGGGTTCATGTAAACCAATGCGTGCCATCCACTATGCACCAGTTTTTAATTCAGTGGGTTAATGATGAAGTGGAAGCCATTCATGTGGATAATTTGGCTTGCGTTGCTTTAGCCGATACATCGGTAGACTGGCAACACCCCAATGCTGCTTGCTTGACGAGACGGGACTTATCAGAGTTCGATTTTCTCAGCGCCACCAAAAATGGTTTTGTGCCTGTTTCTTTAAAGCCGGTTGGTAGCAATCGGCTCCAAAGTATAATGTATTTAAATGGATCCTAACTCTAAGTGGTTACAAAAGCGACTTACAGAATATCGGTCCAGTAAGAACGATATGTATGAGTCCATAGAAGAGTTAGATGATATGGATAAACTTGGACAAGGTTTTACATCGGCTGATCCATTAGAAGAAATAGATATTGGAGATGGTTCAGTTCCTAGACCGACATTTGTAAACAAAAATTTGAAAGCCGATTGTAAAGGCAAGTTAATCGAGTTATTGAAAGAATATGTTTGTTGCTTTGCATGGGAATATCATGAAATGCCAGGTTTAAGCCGAGAGCTAGTGGAGCATCAGTTACCTATAAAGGCCGGTTTTAGACCGTACAAACAATCGGCTAGAAAGTTTAATCCAAAAACATATGACTGGATCAAGGAAGAGATCGGTCGTTTACTTAAAGCTAATTTTATTAGACCTTGCAGGTATGCCGAGTGGATTTCTAATATTGTACCAGTGGAAAGAAGGGCTCCGGCAAGTTGAGGGTGTGCATTGATTTCAGAGATTTAAATAGAGCTACACCCAAAGATGAGTATCCCATGCCTATAGCTGATATGCTTATTAATGATGCTTCTGGACATAAGGTCATTAGCTTTCTTGATGGCAATGCGGGGTATAACCAGATTTTTATGGCCGAAGAGGACATGTCCAAAACGGCTTTTCGGTGCCCCGGTTTCCTTGGTTTATTTGAGTGGACAGTGATGACCTTTGGATTAAAGAATGCCGGCGCCACATATCAAAGGGCTATGAATTTAATTTTTCATGATTTACTCGGTGTTATACTTGAAGTCTATATTGATAATATTGTTGTCAAATCGGATACTTTTGAGTCTCACTTAGCCGATTTGCGTTTAGCCTTTGAAGTGTGCATTTGGCGTGTCGGCTGGCAAGTTTTTGGGTTTCATTATTCATGAAGATGGCATAAAGATTGATCCCAAAAAGATTGAAGCTATACAAAAAGTGGAGGCTCCAACATTCAAGAGAGATATGCAAAAATTCCTCGGCAAGGTCAATTATTTGAGGAGGTTCATAGCTAATTTGTCAGGGAAAGTTAATGCATTTACTCCTATACTTCGGTTAAAGAATGATGTTAATTTTACTTGGGGGGCAAAACAGCAAGAAGCATTTGATATGATCAAGAATTATTTATGCACTCCTCCAGTGATGAAAGCGCCTAAGCATAGAGAGCCCTTTAGGCTTTACATTGCAGCAGAGGAAGGTGTTATTGGTGCTGTTTTGACTCAAGAGACCGAAGGAAAAGAGCATGCTATTACTTATTTGAGCAGACGCCTATTAGATGTTGAGACAAGGTATACATTTATTGAAAAATTATGTCTATGCTTATATTATGCTTGCACAAAATTGAGACATTATCTAGTGCCGAGTGCTTGCATAGTAGCTTGTCAAACCGATGTCATTAAGTACATGTTGCATAGACCAATTCTTAGTGGTAGAATTGGCAAGTGGGCTTATGCTTTAATTGAGTATGATTTGGCTTATGAATCTTTGAAATCCATGAAAGGCCAAATCGTTGCTAATTTTATTGTTGAGCATCGGATTGATGACAAGCAAGATATTGATATAAACCTTGTCTCGTTAGTACCATGGAGATTATATTTTGACGGTTCAGTTTGTAGCAATGGCCAAGGTGTTGGTATTGTTTATATATCTCCTCATGGTGCTGTTTTTGAAGCCTCATGCCGCTTAGAATATTTTTGCACAAATAATCAGGCCGAATATGAAGCATTGTTATTCGGCTTGGAGATGTTGCTGGCCATAGGTGCTACACATATTGAGGCTTTTGGTGATTCGTTATTAGTAGTACAACAAATATCCAAAGTATTTCAGTGTTTGGACGAATCACTTAATGTTTATCTTGATAAGTGTCTAGATATAATTTCTACTTTGGATTATTTTAGCATTGCTCATATATCTAGACATGATAATTGGAGAGCAAATGAGTTGGCACAGCAAGCATCCGGCTATCATGTTGATCATGGCATGTTTCATATTTCTCAAAGGCCGATGACTAGCTTCACCAATGTAGAGGCCGAACCAGAGCTCACTGCTTCGGCCACTAACGAAAATTCTAGTGCAGGTGGAAATCAAGACTGGAGGAAACCCATTATTGTTTATTTGCGTGATCCTAGTAAAAGGGTGGACAGGACCGTTCGGCGTATGGCTTTCAAATATACAATGAGAGATGATAATCTTTATCGCTGAACGGTGGATGATGTTCTTTTAAAATGCTTGGATGAGGACCAAGCAAGGGTTGCTATGGGAGAGGTAATAATAAATTGGTTATTATTATATTTCCTTGTTCATGATAATCTTTTATTATCCATGCTATAATTGTATTGATTGGAAACTCAAATACATGTGTGGGTACATAGACAACACTGTGTCCCTAGTAAGCCTCTAGTTGACTAGCTCGTTGATCAAAAGATGGTGAAGGTTTCCTAGCCATGGACATAAGATGTCATTTGATAACAGGATCACATCATTAGGAGAATGATGTGATGGACAAGACCCAAACTATAAACATAGCATATGATCGTGTCAGTTTATTGCTATTGTTTTCTGCATGTCAAGTATCTGTTCCTATGACCATGAGATCATGCAACTCCCTGACATCGGAGGAGCACCATGTGTGTATCAAACGTCGCAACGTAACTGGGTGACTATAAAGATGCTCTACAGGTATCTCCGAGGGTGTCTGTTGGGTTGGCATGGATCAAAACTGGGATTTGTTACTCCGTGTGACGGAGAGGTATCTCAGGGCCCACTCGGTAATACAACATCACAATGAGCCTTGCAAGCAATGTGACTAAAGTGTTAGCCATGAGATCTTGTATTACGGAACGAGTAAAGAGACTTGCCGGTAACAAGATTGAACTAGGTATAGAGATACCGACGATCGAATCTCGGGCAAGTAACATACCGAAGAACAAAGGGAACAGCATACGGGATTAACTGAATCTCGAGTAGAACACAAACGAGTTGTGGGCGTGGGTGTATACATATTGCTTGCCGTTACTAGTTGATACTTGATTCGGCGGTATTGTGAGATGAAGCGGCCCGGACCGACATTACGCGTACGCTTACGCGAGACAAGTTTCACCGCTACGTCCACTCGTTGCATAAAGGTGTCTGGCGGGTGTCTGTCTCTCTCACTTTAGTTGAATCGATTTCAATGAAGAGGGTTCTTTTAGAAGATCAAAAAGCAATCACTACACCACGTTGTGGTTTTGCGTAGGTAAGAACGGTTCTTGCAAACCCGTAGCAGCCACGTAAAACTTGCAACAACAATTAGAGGACGTCTAACTTGTTTTTGCAGGGTATGTTGTGATGTGATATGGCCAATTACATGATGAGATATATGTGATGTATGAGATGATCATGTGTTGTATAGAATATCACGACTTGCATGTCGATGAGTACGGCAACTGGTAGGAGCCATAGAGTTGTCTTTAATTATTTTCGCCGTTTTGCTTTACTTTATCGCTAAGAGTTAGCAATAGTCGTGGTAGCAACAGTCGGCGCGACAACCTCATGGCGACACGTTGATGGAGATCAAGATGATGGAGATCATGGTGTCATGCCGGTGACGATGGAGACCATGCCGGTGCTTTGGAGATGGAGATCAAAAGCACAAGTTCATGGCCATATCATGTCACTTATGATTTGCATGTGATGTTAATCCTTTTATGCATCTTATTTTACTTAGGACGACGGTAGCATTATAAGGTGATCCCTCACTTAAATTTCAAGATAAATTGTGTTCTCCCCGAGTGTGCACCGTTGCGAAAGTTCGTCGTTTCGAGACACCACGTGATGATCGGGTGTGATAGACTCTACGTTCACATACAATGGGTGCAAGCCAGTGTTGCACATGCGGAACACTCGGGTTAAACTTGACGAGCCTAGCATGTACAGACATGGCCTCGGAACACAAGAGACCGAAAGGTCGAACATGAGTCATATAGTAGATATGATCAACATGAAGATGTTCACCATTGAAACCACCTCAACTCACGTGATGATCGGACTTGAGTTGGTGGATTTGGATCATGTTACACTCGAATGACCGGAGGAATGTCAATTTGAGTGGGAGTTTTTAAGTAATATGATTAACTAAACTCATTATCTTGAACAATAGTCTAAGTTGTCTTTGCAATATTTATGTTGTAGATCATGACTCGCGCAGTAGCACCCCTGAATTTTAATGCGTTCCTAGAGAAAGCTAAGTTGAAAGATGATGGAAGTAACTTTGTGGACTGGGCCCGTAATCTAAGGATTATCCTTACGGCTTCCCAGAAGGCTTATGTCCTTGATGCACCGCTTGGTGATCCACCCGCTCCAGTTGAGTCTCTAGACGTTGTGAACGCCTGGCAGCCTCGTTCTGAAGATTACTCAATAGTTCAATGTGCAATATTGTATGGCTTAGAACCGAGACTTCAAAGACGTTTTGAACGTCATGGAGCATATGAGATGTTCCAGGAGTTGAAGTTTATCTTTCAGAAGAATGCCCGGATCGAGAGGTATGAGATCTCCGATAAGTTCTATGCTTGCAAGATGGAGGAGAACGGATCTATCAGTGATCACATACTCAGAATGTCTGGGTACTCCACCCGTCTGGCTGAATTGGGGATGCCCCTTCCGCCAGAGGCTATCACTGACAGAGTTCTTCAATCATTGCCACCTAGCTACAAGAGCTTCGTGTTGAACTATAACATGCACGGGATGAACAAGTCAGTCGCCGAGCTGTTTGCGATGCTGAAAGCCGCTGAGTCTGAAATTCAGAAGGAGCATCAAGTGTTGATGGTCAATAAAACCACTAGTTTCAAGAAAAATGGCAAGGGTAAGAAGGGTAACTCCAAAAGGAGTGGCAAAGCAGTTGCTCCTCCCGTGAAGAAACCCAAGGCTGGACCCAAACCAGAAACTGTGTGCTTTCATTGCAAGGGAACTGGACACTGGAAGCGGAACTGCCCCAAGTATTTGGCTGACAAGAAGGCGGCCAACAACAAACAAGGTATATATGATATACATGTTATTGATGTGTACCTTACCAACTCTCGTTGTAGTGCCTGGGTATTTGATACCGGTGCGGTTGCTCAAATTTGCAACTCTAAACAGGAACTGCGGAATAGACGGAGGCTGGCAAAGGACGAAGTGACGATGCGCGTGGGAAATGGTTCCAAGGTTGATGTGATCGCCGTCGACACGCTCGCTCTTCGATTACCATCGGGATTAGTGATGAACCTGAATAAATGTTATTTGGTGCCTGCGTTAAGCATGAACATTATATCTGGATCTTGTTTATTGCGAGACGGTTACTCATTTAAATCAGAGAATAATGGTTGTTCTATTTATGAGTAATATCTTTTATGGTCATGCACCCGAAGTGAGGGGTTTATTCTTATTGAATCTCGATAGTAATGATACACATGTTCATAACATTGATGCCAAAAGATGCAGAATTAATAATGATAATACCACTTTCTTGTGGCACTGCCGTTTAGGTCATATTGGCGTAAAACGCATGAGGAAGCTCCATGCTGATGGACTTTTGGAGTCACTTGATTTTGAATCACTTGACACATGCGAGCCATGCCTCATGGGCAAGATGACTAAAACGCCGTTCTCTGGAACAATGGAACGGGCAAGTGACTTATTGGAAATCATATATACTGATATGTGCGGTCCGATGAGCATTGAGGCGCGCGGTGGTTATCGTTACTTTCTCACCTTCACTGATGACTTAAGTAGATATGGGTATATTTACTTAATGAAACACAAGTCTGAAACGTTTGAAAAGTTCAAACAATTTCAGAGTGAAGTTGAGAATCATCGTAACAAGAAGATTAAATTCCTACGATCTGATCGAGGAGGAGAGTATCTGAGTTATGAGTTTGGCAGTCACTTAAGACAGTGTGGAATTATTTCACAATTAACACCGCCTGGAACACCACAGCATAATGGTGTGTCCGAACGTCGTAATCGAACCTTATTGGATATGGTGCGATCTATGATGTCTCTTGCCGATTTGCCACTATCGTTTTGGGGTTATGCATTAGAGATAGCTGCATTCACTTTAAATAGGGCACCATCGAAATCCGTTGAGACGACGCCATATGAACTTTGGTTTGGCAAGAAGCCAAAGCTGTCGTTTCTTAAAGTTTGGGGATGTGATGCTTATGTCAAAAAGCTTCAGCCTGAAAAGCTGGAACCCAAAGCGAAGAAATGCGTCTTCATAGGATACCCAAAAGAGACAGTTTGGTATACCTTCTACCTCAGATCCGAAGGCAAAGTGTTTGTTGCTAAAAACAGAACGTTTCTTGAGAAAGAGTTTCTCTCGAAAGAATTGAGTGGGAGGAAGATAGAACTTGATGAGGTTGTTGAACCTTTACTTCAACCTGAAAGTAGCGCAGCGCAGAAAGATGTTTCTGTAGAGCCTACATCAGCTGAAGAGGAAGTTAATGATGATGATCATGAAGCTTTGGATCAAGTTGCTATCGAACCTCGTAGGTCGACAAGGACGCGTACTGCTCCTGAGTGGTACGGCAACCCTGTCTTAGAGGTCATGTTGTTGGACAACGATGAACCTACGAGCTATGGAGAAGCGATGATGAGCCCGGATTCTGAGAAATGGTTAGAGGCCATGAAATCCGAGATGGGATCCATGTATGAAAACAAAGTGTGGACTTTGGAAGTATTACCTGAAGGGCGTAAGGCCATTCAGAACAAATGGATCTTTAAGATGAAGACGGATGTGGACGGTAATGTCACCGTCTATAAAGCTCGACTTGTGGCAAAGGGTTTTTCACAAGTTCAAGGAGTTGACTACGATAAGACCTTCTCACCCGTAGCGATGCTTAAGTCCGTCCGAATCATGTTAGCAATAGCTGCCTTTTTCGATCATGAAATTTGGCAGATGGATGTCAAAACAGCGTTCCTTAACGGTTTCCTTAAGGAAGAGTTGTATATGATACAACCAGAAGGTTTTGTCGATCCAGAGAATGCTGACAAAGTTTGCAAACTCCAGCGATCCATTTATGGACTGGTGCAAGCATCTCGGAGTTGGAATCTTCGCTTTGATGAGGTGATCAAAGCGTTCGAGTTTATACAAGTTTATGGAGAAGCTTGTATTTACAAGAAAGTGAGTGGGAGCTCTATAGCGTTTCTAATATTATATGTGGATGACATATTACTGATTGGAAACAATATAGAAATGTTGGAAAGCGTGAAGGAATATTTGAACAAGAGTTTTTCAATGAAGGACCTAGGAGAAGCTGCTTTCATATTAGGCATCAAGATCTATAGAGATAGATCAAGACGTTTAATAGGACTTTCACAAAGCACATACCTTGATAAGATTTTGAAGAAGTTCAAAATGGATCAGTCCAAGAAGGGGTTCTTGCCTGTTTTGCAAGGTGTGAAGTTGAGTAAGACTCAATGCCCAGTGACTGCAGGAGATAGAGAAAAGATGAGCGTCATCCCCTATGCTTCAGCCATAGGCTCAATCATGTATGCAATGCTGTGCACAAGACCCGATGTCAGCCTTGCCATAAGTATGGTCGGAAGGTTTCAAAGTGATCCAGGAATGGAACACTGGACGGCGGTCAAGAATATCCTGAAGTACCTGAAAAGGACTAAGGACATGTTTCTCGTTTATGGAGGTGATCAAGAGCTCGTCGTAAAGGGTTACGTCGATGCAAGCTTTGACACTGATCCGGATGACTCTAAGTCACAAGCCGGATACGTATTTATTCTTAGTGGGGGTGCGGTTAGCTGGTGCAGTTCCAAGCAAAGCGTGGGAGCTGATTCTACATGCGAAGCGGAGTACATCGTTGCCTCGGAGGCGGCGAAGGAAGGTGTCTGGATGAAGGAGTTCATGACAGATTTTGGAGTAGTGCCTAGTGCGCTTAACCCAATGACTCTGTTTTGTGATAATACTGGTGCCATTGCTCTATCCAAGGAACCAAGATTTCACAAGAGGACCAGACACATAAAGCGACGTTTCAAATCCATCCGCGATTACATCAAGGAGGACGACATAAATATTTGCAAAGTACACAAGGATCTGAATGCTGCAGATCCGATGACTAAACCTCTTCCAAGGGCTAAACATGAACAACACCAGAACTGCATGGGTGTTCGTTCATTACAATGTAAATCACATAGTGATGTGAACTAGATTATTGACTCTAGTGCAAGTGGGAGACTGTTGGAAATATGCCCTAGAGGCAATAATAAATTGGTTATTATTATATTTCCTTGTTCATGATAATCGTTTATTATCCATGCTATAATTGTATTGATTGGAAACTCAAATACATGTGTGGGTACATAGACAACACTGTGTCCCTAGTAACCCTCTAGTTGACTAGCTCGTTGATCAAAAGATGGTGAAGGTTTCCTAGCCATGGACATAAGATGTCATTTGATAACAGGATCACATCATTAGGAGAATGATGTGATGGACAAGACCCAAACTATAAACATAGCATATGATCATGTCAGTTTATTGCTACTGTTTTCTGCATGTCAAGTATCTGTTCCTATGACCATGAGATCATGCAACTCCCTGACATCGGAGGAGCACCATGTGTGTATCAAACGTCGCAACGTAACTGGGTGACTATAAAGATGCTCTACAGGTATCTCCGAGGGTGTCTGTTGGGTTGGCATGGATCAAAACTGGGATTTGTTACTCCGTGTGACGGAGAGGTATCTCAGGGCCCACTCGGTAATACAACATCACAATGAGCCTTGCAAGCAATGTGACTAAAGTGTTAGCCATGAGATCTTGTATTACGGAACGAGTAAAGAGACTTGCCGGTAACAAGATTGAACTAGGTATAGAGATACCGACGATCGAATCTCGGGCAAGTAACATACCGAAGAACAAAGGGAACAGCATACGGGATTAACTGAATCCTTGACATAGAGGTTCGACCGATATAGATCTTCGTAGAATATGTAGGAACCAATATGGGCATCTAGGTCCCGCTATTGGTTATTGATCGTAGAGGTGTCTCGGTCATGTCTACATAGTTCTCGAACCCGCAGGGTCTACACACTTAACGTTTGGTGACGATTAGTATAGTTGAGTTATTTTGTTGGTGACCGAAGGTTGTTCGGTGTCCCGGATAAGATCCCGGACATGACGAGGATCTCCGGAAGAGTCCAGAGGTAAAGATTGATATATGTGATAATAGAGTGTTGATCTCCGGAAGGGTTCCAGAATTCACCGGAAGGGGTTCCGGATGTTTACCGAAGTGTTCGGGTGCAGCAACACTTTATATGAGGCAAAGGGGTAAAGCCCACGAGGTATTGGAAAGTGCAAAAGGAAGTTTTGCTGCTGCCTTAAACGGTACTACCGCTGGTAAGGTAGTACTACCGCGTAAGCGGTACTACCGCTTGTGTGAAGCGGTACTACCGCTCGTGAGCGGTACTACCGCTTGTACGCGATACTGCTGGAATCCGAGTTGGACTCTTTCCATGCGGGCCAAACCGACCTTGTGCGGGCAAAACCGACCTTGTGGAGGTTTTCTCTCCAAGTTTAGACCCCAGGGCTCAACATATAAATAGAGGGGCAAGGCTAACACACGGGATAGATCAAGATTTCCCAAGCCGTGTGCCGGCAACCCTAACCCTCTAGTTCCTCCCGTCATAATCTCCGTAGGGTCAAGGCTAACACACGGGATAGATCACCACGTCGTCGTGCTGTCGGAACTCATCTACTACTTCATCATCGCTCGCTGGATCGAGGAGGTGAAGGCGTCATCAAGCTGTACGTGTGTTGAATGCGGAGGTGCCGTCCGTTCGGCACTAGTTCGTGATCGGATCGAGGGACGACTTGCGATTTGGATCGCGGAGACGTTCGACTACATCAACCGCGTTTCTTAACGCTTCCGCTTAGCGATCTACAAGGGTATGTAGATTCACTCTCCCTCTCGTAGATGCTCATCACCATGGATAGATCTTGTGTGTGCGTAGGAAATTTTTTGTTTCCCATGCAATGTTCCCCAACAGTTCCCGGAAACTCATATTTGGTGGAATCCGTACAAAGTACATTGTTACCTCGAGCTCTCAATGGCAAATTTTTAAAGAAGTACCATCCGAGTATGTGGCAAGAAGCCTAGATAGGCAACGGCCGATATGTAACTATCGCCCTAAGCACATGTAAATGGCCGATATATACTTATCGCCTTAAGAACATACGAAATGGCCGATGGAGTGTTGACATCGTCCTTTGAATAAGCTCCGTGCAAATTATTTTTCGGCACACAAGATTTGCCGAAAAACAGGGGGGCATGTATTGACACCAGATTTGGGCATGATGAAAAACTTGCCGCCCGAGTGAAAAGCTTGCCGGCGTGAAAGGCTTGCCGGTATGGCTTGCCGACATGAAATCTTGCCGCCCGGGTGAAAAGCTTGCCAACACGAAAAGCTTGCCGGTGTAGAAAGCTTGCCGGCATGAAATCTTGTCGCCCGAGTGAAAGGCTTGCCGGTTTTGAGTGCTTGCCGGTTTTGAAGGCTTGCCGGTTTTGAGTGCTTGCCGGTTTTGAAGGCTTGCCGGTTTTGAGTGCTTGCCGGTTTTGGCTTGCCGGTTTTGAGTGCTTGCCGGTTTCGAGTGAAAGGCTTGCCGGTTGTTAGTGCTTGCCGGTTTTGAAGGCTTGGCGGTTTTGAGTGCTTGCCGGTTTTGAAGGCTTGCCGGTTTTGAGTGCTTGCCGGTTTTGGCTTGCCGGTTTTGAGTGCTTGCCGGTTTTGAGTGAAAGGGTTGCCGGTTGAAAGGCTCGCCGGTTTTGAGTGCTTGCCGGTTTCAATGAAGATCCAAACAGAAGCTGAAGATGGACTCAAAAGATTATTTAGATGACCTCGGATGGAAAAATGTTATACATGAAAGTTGTGCGTATCATCAAAACGGTCAACTTTGCTTTTGGAGTCATCGCGATCCGATGTAGTGTGTGACCTACAGAATTATGGCAAGGCCCGGACAGCCCAGTTTACCACCTGCCGAATCCGACCCCAGTTAAAGATGAGCCCGTGAAGTCATCAAGATGGCCTTGTATGAAGAATTAGCTCGCGTTGAGTTATTCTCCTCGTCGAGGCGAACAAGTTTGATGTTTGTCTCGTTTCCATCCGAGTTAGTATGCGACTTCTACGACCAAAACAAGGAGCAGGACAGAAGTCTGGGTCAGATTTAGATTAAATCCGAGTTAAACTAGAATCAGGACTCTAGGACGTGAATTGATGTAATTTTCTTGTAAGGAAAGCCTCGATGAATCCTTTACTTGTACAGGAAGTCCAGCCGCCTCTTATATATGTT
Organism: Elymus sibiricus; assembly: GCA_039707655.1. NCBI lineage: Eukaryota > Viridiplantae > Streptophyta > Magnoliopsida > Poales > Poaceae > Elymus > Elymus sibiricus. The sequence continues at coordinate 8,952,235 of CM077674.1, read as the reverse complement.
GGGGGTGACGGTCGATTGAACAACACACAATCGAACAAATCAATCTACTACTTTTTCATCTACGTTTTGTCTCTCCCTCGTTATTGCTTCCTCGTTCTTCGTCGTTCTTCGTGTTGGAGAGCTGCGAATCCCGAGGCTCTAGGGGCGAGCGAATCGACCTAGAGCAGCCCATAGCCGCCGCACTCCCTGACAGGGTCCCTCCCGTGCGTGTGGGGTTTCGGGTCTTCAAAAGCGTCCGCCGGCTGTCCTGCGTATCGCGCTGCCGGTCAGACCTCCTTCGACGTGAGCTGCGGTGCATCACCCCCGGTGTCGAGGGTACACGTGACGTGTTCGTGTGTCAACAGATGCGTTGGAGGTTTATGATGGTTCTGTTGCTGTTGTATTATGGAGCAGGATGGTGGCAGCTGTTGGGGTCAACCCCTGTCTCCCTTGGGGCCCCATGTGTGGTCAGCACACATGGGGTGGCTCGTTCGGCACGCCTGTGTCAAGCTCATGACACAGGCGTGAGCTAAGTAGTTAGTGGCCTACACCTGTTGCGTCAGGGAGAGGTCGCGTCTAGGTTGTAGATAAGCCCTAGTTAATAGTTTTCTAATGCTCTGTATTGCATACAGATGAAATGGAACGCTCACTGTGTGAGTAGCTAGTAGCCAGAAGAAAAGATCTTCTCCCTCTCCTCTCCTCGGCTCACACACGCTACCTCACTCCCCTCCGGGGAACACCTCCCATCAACACTCCCGGCAACGCCTCCGGTTGCCGATGAAGATCCGGTTTTGTGCTAACAATTAGTATCAGAGCGAACATGTTCCAGTAGTGAGTAAATTGCCATGATAGAGATGATAGAAATGCCATGACATTAAGAATAAAAATGTCATGATACAAATACTAAAAATGCCATGTTCTATATTTTCTTTATCGAAAACAAGAAATCACACAAAAAGAACATTGCCATGATTCAAAATTAAAAATGCCATGCCATTAAAAGGAAATCTACCATGCTATAGATAAAAATGCCATGCTCTTAATTAAAAAAATGCCATGCTCTTTATGATAAAAATTCCATGCTCTTAATAATAAAATGCCATGCTCTTCGAAATAAAAATGCCATGTTGTAGATAGAGATCCCAATAACAAACTTTTATGAACTTGCCATGTGAACCTAATGGGTTTTCTTCTAAAACTTGCCATGCTAACAAACAAGGTGGTACATATGAAAAACAAAATTTCATAAACTTTGCCTTGTGTTTGAGGAAAACAATGCCATGTTTTTTAGTACACAAAACAATATGAAAATTTGCCATGTTATTGTTACAAAAATGCCATGGCAAATTGCAAAAAAAATGGTATATATTACAAAAAAACATGGCAAAATACAAAAATGCCATGTCATTGCCCATGTTATTGTTTTTGAGTACACAAACAATATAAATTTTTCCATGGTATATACATTGTAATTGCCCCATGGTTTCTACAAAAAATGCCATGGTTTCTACAAAATACCATGGTTCTCTACAAGATTTTTTTTCCATGGGACACGTGTTGATTTGCCATGGTATATACAATGTAATTCCCATGTTTCTCTACAAAAATGCCATGGTTTCTACAAAAATGCCATGGTTTCTACAAAAAAAAAATTCCATGGGGACACATGTTGATTTGCCATGGTATAAAACATTGTAATTGCCATGGTTTCTACAAAAAAAAATCCATGGTTTTCTACAAAAATGCCATGGCTTCTACACACAAAAATAATTTGCCATGGGGACACATGTTGATTTGCCATGGTATAAAACATTGTAATTGCCATGGTTTCTACGAAAAAATGCCATGGTTTTCTACAAAAAAATAATAATTGCCATGGGAACACATGTTAAAATGCCATGGAACACGTTGTTAAAATGTCGTAGAACACATTATTAAATTGCCATGGGGACACATGTTAAAAAAATTAGCATTTCTTCTTCCTACATACAAATAAAGAATGCCATGGGGCACCACTATACAGCAAGTTCAATCGCATACCAAAACTGCCATGGTATATCAAAAATCTTGTGTGAAGTGGACTAATAATTTCTAAATTGCCATGGTTTAAAAAAAATATTCCAACAAATGCCATGTTCATCACTATCACAGCTATTCAAACCAAAACAAATTGCCAGGATAAACAAAATTGCCAAAACAGTAAAAAAATTGGATGGGACATGATTGCATATGTTCATTCTGTAGCAAAACTATTGCAGCAGTATTGGGTTCGCGAGGTCATCTCACCGAGCGGAGGAGAAAAATGGGAAAATTCCCCATCAAAGATGAGGCCAGCGCTCGAAAAATAACCCACTGCCGCGCGCTGGAGATGTAGCCGCAGCGCAGCATCTCCCCTCCCCATGGTGCTCCCGTAGAAGCAACCCCTCAGTACTCCCGCAAAAATCAATAGCAGCCGCCGTCCAGACCCCATCGCGAGGCGGGAACGGCTGTAGCGGCTCGCGGAGGCTGGATCCGGAGCGCAGCGTCGTCTGTGAAGTCAAGCGGGAGCTCCGGCGGCTCGGCTGCACAACGGCGGTGACCTAGGGGGGGGGGGGGGGGGGGGGGGGGGGGGGCAGAGACGTGAGGCGGCGACCTAGGGCAGAGAATAGAGAGGGAAGGGAGACGGTTGGGTGCGCGGTGGCGGTGTACCTCGGGGCGGCGGAAAGCTGCAGGTTCGGCTCGCCAGCCATGAAATGGAAGCGCCTCTGGCCGCCGTCGTCATCAATCTGACCGTGAGTCCGCATCAGGGGAGACGAGCGCCTCTCCACTAGTGAGCAGATAAGGTGGAGAAGAAAGGATATGCGTTCGCACGAAGTAGCGTTTCCAGCGAACGTGGCGTTGAGGATGACATAGATAGTCGGCTGCTCCAAGATTCGTGCTATAGAAATCAATGGTGGTCGGGACGTTCGCTGGAAAACGCCAAATTTCTAACGTTCACTACTTAACATTTCCTACAAAATTTGGCAGTTTCCTTAGGCTGCACGAGACCTCGGGAACCCAGCTGACCTCCCGCTGCCTATCTAGAAACAAGACTCACGTCTGACTCCTCGCGCTCTCAGAGCTTAGCCCGTCTCGGCCGTCCGATCGGTTTGCTTGATGCGTTTTCGGGTGTCGGATCGCGAGATGGAATGACCTCGTCCGTCGGATCAGAGACAGACACTATTGCAATGAATAGTATGCTCCAGTTCGTGCCACCGCCTGTTATTCCAGTGCCCCGCCGAGGGCATTTTTGGTTTTTCATGTCTTAGGTCAACACGTCTTGACCGCTGGTGAGGGATAGCGACTGCCCTGCTCCCATTCGTCCGTCTCAGTGCTCTCTCTCCCTCTCCAAAACCTAGCCGCCCGCAGCCCGCACTCCCCCTACCGTCGCGCCGCCGCCGTCGCTGGCGCTCGCCTGGCCCCCATCCTCGACCTCGCATCTCCCAGCTCGTGGGTCGCCTCCCTCCTCCTCCCCATCGGGACTGGGCAGGAGGATGAGCGCCCTCCCTCGTGACCGCCCGCACATCCCCTGCCGTCGCACCGCTACCGTCGCTGGCGCTCGCCCCGGCCCCCATCCTCGACCTCACGCCGCCCATCGTCTCCTCCCCACCCCCTTGGCACTCGGTAGGAGGAGCGCAGGAAGCTCGTGGGTTGCCTCCCTCCTCCTCCTCCTCCACATCGGGGCCGGGCAGGGATGAGCGCCCTCCCTCGCGCCTGCCCCGCAAATCAACAAAGGAGCTCGGGCCGCAAGCACAACGCACCATGGTGCTCCACCTCTGCTGAACTCGTCGATCCGTAGGTATGTGTCTATTTTGTTCCGTTTTGGTTATTGGCTGCTGCTAATCTTTGATTTTTCATTTGTTTTTCATGCAGATTGGTCCACAATTACCGGATTCTTGCCCTTCTGGTCAATCCCCTGGCTGGTGCCTCCTTCGATCTGTGCGTGCACGTCATCTATTAGTAGCCTCGTCCGTCTTCGTTCACGGATCTGCGGGTCAACCCCTCTTCTCCTCCTTTCCCCTCCTCTTCTTTCCAGACCTAGGTGTAGGATTGTATGGCAATATGCATTTTTGGCCTCGCTCTGTTCTGCTTGTCAATCATGTCTTTTTTGGTAAAGGCCAAAAGTATTTTTGTCTCTGTGCATTGGATGTCTGTCGTTTCCTTTCTTCACTGCTTGTTTTTAGTGGAGCCTAGATATATGCCTTTTGTTCCTTGTCTGGATCCTGGTAGGGCCTATGATTGTTGGTCCTTTCACCTTTGTGCATGGAATGTTGGTGGTTTTGTTCCTTTGCTTGTTTTATTTATTGTTTGTTTTTACTGTGCTCCTATGATTCAACAATAACCGAGGCAAGGGTGCCATGATCTGAGTTTCCAAATCTTGAATTGCAATTATGGTTTAATCGATATTTGCATTAGTGAGGAGCCGGGGTGGCCACACAAGCAGAAAGGCCACACAAGGTGTTTTTCTCAATCAGATCACATGCATCTCTTAAAAATTATACCATAGCAAGTATGATTTACAGATTATTAGATATTATTGCTCTATGCTTCATGTGTTTGCAGTGTTCCTAAATCTAGATCTGTTGTTTACATATGTGCTGATTTCTGTGACTAAAGAGACTAGCAGTTCTGTCAATGGTGCTAAATACTTGCAGCTAGGAAATACCAGTCCCCATACTGGAAGGCTTGTCTATTTTATGTCTTGAGTTGAAAGAATTATTGTCAGTTTTGTCAAACATATCTATTAAAATAGTGCTTCTCATCATATAGCAGAAATAATTAAATGTGAAGCTAATGCAACAACTCAAGGTAACAGAGAGGAGCAGAGAAAAGCTTTGCTATGGGATGGCATCTTTCTGTCAGGCGCATGAATTCTTATTCTGAACAAGTTAAAATTTGACATGCCGCCGGTTTGTAGGTTATATCCTTTGGATCTATAGGCTATAGTTGACTACATTTTACTCTGCTTTTTTCTGTATATATAGATCAGATGCTTTCTACATGCTCTTGCTCTTCATAGATAATCTATTTGTCAGGCCTACCACTTTATGAGTTTCAAATAACAACCTGGGTCTTGCAGAATGCAAGTACATGAATTTTAGGCCTATGCTCACTCGCCGATTGTTGTAGGTGTTCTCTCATTGTCGCACTACCGGCTACCTCTCCTCTCTGCTGCGCGCAATTCCGTGGCAGGAGCCTGCTTTGTGTGCAGCAACGGCTATCCCAAAAGTGTAGGCGTCGTTGGACAGAGTTGTACTTCCTTGGCGGCAACCTCTCCAATTCAGGTATACCATCTCCCTCCCGTCTTTTTCATTTTTTTGTGCAATTCATGATTTATGGACGGGTGATGTGGAATGTCTTTAATGGTAAATTTTTGGATTGTTGTTTCGTGGTCGATACAGCTGCAAAAGCAGATATGCAAATTTGAGACCAGTGATACAGTGCTTAATAAAAATAACGACTCTAATAATTGCACAGAGGATATGCCTGAAACTTTTATTTACATATTTCACTTCATTTTCTCTGATAGGGGTATCCTCAAAGTATGGCAACTATTCACTTATTTAATTGTTGTTGGCCTTTTCTTCCTTTACTTGTACTCATTGAAACCTGTTAGCATCTGCATGATTTCCTTCATATTGTTTCCCTTTTGTTTGTAGTGGTGTCAGCTATGGCCTGGAGAGAGGTGTTTAGACACCCTAAGATGGCATGTGTCGCTGAGGAGACGTGATTTCCGAGCAGCCCTCCTCATAGCTCGCAGTCCAGGTCGATGCCAAATTCAACTTCCAGGAGGTTTTTCGTGCTGTGGCTGCAAGTTCGTGTTATTGGGGGAAAATATCTTTTGTTTGTTTCTTATATTCGTGATGTGGGTGAGTTGATTTCTACCTGATTTGTTCCTTTCCATCTTGATCTGTGTAGCATTAAGCATTTGAATGGAGCACATATAGGCATGCCCCGGTTCATCTTAGGTGAGTGTGGATCTGCAGCATCCTTCACAATGTTGAAGTGTGATTTTTCCTGGATTTTGGGGATGTCTGCAGTGTAAAATTATAGTTATAGATTGCTCAGATTTTGAATGGAGCTGAAGAAGTGAACTTTATCTTGTATTTATATTTAGCAATTTATGTTGTCATGCATTCCTAATAGCACCAATGAATGGTTAATGCAGACACAATATTATTCCTCTATTTTCTTAAACTTTTATTTATGTAGTCATTTACCCTGCTGCTTCATAAATTATGACTGATACGTCGACTACTGAAGTGGTTGTATCCTGTTTAGTTTTAATTTATGTCTCTAATATTGGTTTTCTAGCTATCTTCCAATATATGTTGTGAATGAATATGCTTAACATCTGCTTTGAAGCTATATGATTTGTAGACTTTGGGATCATAATATCTAACAAAAGAAGCAACGATTTTGGTAGCCAGTGCTCGTCGGTGGGACGGTGCAAGGCGCAACTCCAACGTGGGTCCTTGTCAGTTGGACGGCGTTCAGGCGCAACCCCGGGGCCCACTGACTACTGCCTCGGCTACAACCTCCCTCGGTGAGCTCCATCTTCCTCCTGCTCCTCTGCTTTGGCTACTGTATCGGACATGGCCGTGGCTATATTGATGTGGTGCTCGTCTGGTTGATGCTCTATGCCCTACTCATGCATCGGTTCCTACTTGAGCTTTGTAGTTGTGGATCCATGCTATTCTAGGGTTTGCAGGCTGATGTTCATGTTTAGTTGCTGTCATAGGAGCTTCTGTGATGCTCTGGTTTACATGTGGATGCCCTGGTCCTATAGCTATGCTCCTGGATGTGACGCCCCCGACTTAATCGTGCACTAATCATACACGCAAATGCACATGATCAAGCCTAGGGACTCACTTGAAGATATCACAACACAACTCTACACAAATAAAATAATTCAAGCTTTATATTACAAGCCAGGGGCCTCGAGGGCTCGAATACATAAGCTCGATGTCATACAAGCATCAGCGGAAGCATTAGATATCTGAGTACAGATATAAAGTTAAATAGATAAGCCTTTAAAAAGGCGGGGCAAAATAAAAACACTGATCGAAAAGGCGCAGGCCTCCTGCCTGGGAGCCTCCTAACTACTCCTGGTCGTCGGCGGTCTCCACATAGTAGTAGGCTCCTCCAGAAGTGTAGTAGTAGTCGTCGACTGGATCAGCTGGCTCCGGGGCTCCAACATCTAGTCGCAGCAATCAGGCATGGGGAAAAAGGGAAGCAAAGCAACCGTGAGTATTCATCCAAAGTACTCGCAAGACTGACATCAGAACTATTCTAATTATGCATCATTATCAAAGGAAGGCTGTATATGTGGGCTGGACTGCAGAAAGCCAGAATAGAGGGAGATGCCTAGCCCATCGAAGACTAGCATCTTTAGCGTCTTGCAGCATTAGAAGAGTGCAGATTAGCATAATAATCAAAGTAGCAAGCATGTTGTAGCAAAGCCTAGAGATCCTTCCTCGACTCCCAGCGAGAAAGCGATCCCGGAACTTCCAATTAATTAAATGCATCCAGTTCAAGTATTAGTAGATCGGGATACAACACTGAGCGTCCTGTTACCGTGGACACAGCTATTCAAATAGATAACTTCCCTACAGGGGTGCACTACTGTTACCCAACACGCTCGATTAACTCTGGCCGGACACACTTTCCTGGGTCATGCCCGGCCTCGGCTGATCGACACACCGTAGCCCTACCTAGGCTCAGCAGAGAGGTCCCCGCCGGTCTACATCCTAAGTGCTCAGGGGGATCTTGGGCCCATCGCCCTTCGCACTCCGGGTCGTTATGCCACGAGCCGGGACGAGCACCACCTCATCCTGGATGGCACTGGCCCGACAGGCCCACAATGCTGAACTGGACGTCTGACAGAGCTTTCGGCTAATACATACGGCGCCGAGTGCCCCATTAAACCATTATCCCGCGTGGTGATAGTGCGTATAGGCGAGTGGCCAACTTAGATCAAATACCCAAATCTGTTAAGCATGTTATTAGTATCTCGCGGACACGAACAGGGTTCAAGACCCACCTCCGACAGCCTGCCGCACCGACTTGGTAATCCGCGGTCCAACGACCAGGGACCAGGCCCACCTCTCTCCTAGGTGGTCTCCACCTGCCCTGTCGTTCCGCCACAATAATCTCTCGCGGGTACCCTTGGGTCAACCCGACATCAACAAAGGTCTGAGGTGAATGTCAAGGTACCCGTGTGTCCGTAACATCAAGGGGGAATCCGAGGAATCACCCTCGATGGATTCCCACTCGACGTATTCGTCAAGGTGAACTTGGAGGAATCACCCTCGATGGGTTCACACTTGAGGGGTTGCACGACAGAGGCCTCATCGGAGGTGGTGAAAGAGGAATCACCCTCTGTAACCCACAACCGACTAGCTACACTACAGAGATATCATCAGGAGTGAGGTAAGAGGTATTACCCTCGGCACTCGATAGTAGCTCTACAGAGTCGTACAACTAAGGGGGTGTGTGGTGCTGTGTTCGGTCTCTGTACATCGATCACACTGATCGAGTCTCCGGTGGTAAAGCATGGCAACACGGACAAGGGTGTGGGGCCATTGATGGATCACTAACCAGCCTACACTAAGCATTTAGGACAACAGGTAAAGTATCAACGGTAAGTTACAAAATCAAGCTATGCATCAGAATAGGAGCAATCAATTACAGTAGCAAAATCTAATGCAAGCATTGGAGAGAAAGAAATAGGTGATATAGGAATAATCAAGGGAGTCTTGCTTGCCTGGTAGCTCTGCTGAGAAGGAATAAGGGATCGTCGGGGATGTAGTCGGTCTCCTGGGCAGCGTCGGTCTCGGGGTCTACCAGAGAGAAGAGGGGGAGAAAACAATAAATATAAAGCACACAGATGCACAACATGACAACACGCAGTGCTAGGGGTGACCTATCGCAGTACTACACGTTACCGGCGAAGGGGGAAAACATTCGGGAATGTTTTCCCAGCATTTGGCATTTCGGACAGATGAAACAGAGGGGGACGGTTCCATGTTCAGCATGCTAGGGGCGTGTGACAGATGAACGGAGTGTGTATTCGGAATCGTCATATTTTTCTGATCATTTTTCATATATAAATTATTTTCATCCGAGTTACGGATTATTTTATATTAATTTTCAAAGTTTTAATTCAATTTCTGGAATTAACAGATTTAATTTAATTCTAAAATCATTTATTGCGTCATCATGACGTCAGCGGTCAACACTGACCGTTGACCGGTCAAACTGACATGCGGGTCCCGTCTGTCATTGACACAGATTAATTAAACATAATTAATTAGTTTAATTAGGTGGTTAGTTTAATTAGTTTAATTAGGTGGTTAGTTTAATTAAGTTTAATTAGTTTAATTAAATCAGATTAATTAAGTTAATTAATTCACTAATTAATTAATTTAATTATATACTTTATTTCATTTTTCTTTTCTTTTTCTTTTCTGGGCCGGCCCCACTAGACAGTGGCCCAGCCGGACATGTCCACGGCTGTGCCCTTCCAGGGCCCGGACATGTCCGCGCGGCCACAGGACGGCCAACGCGCGCGCGCACGCACAGCAGAGGGCCGGCCGGCCAGGGGCGGGTGCGGCGAGGCGAGCAGCGAGTGGCGAGGCGAGGCCAGAGCAGCAGAGGCCGGCGCGGGGCGGCGGCGGAGCCGCGCGTGGGGCGGCGACGGCGAGCGGCATGGACGGGGGCGGACAAGCAGAGGCGGCTGCAGGCGGCAGCGGCGCAGGCGGGCGGAGGCGGGCGAGGCGCGGGGCGCGCGCGGGGCCGCGGGCAAGCAGCAACAGGGGAGCGGGTGAGACGGGGTTCCTCACCCCCGATTGCAGAGAAGGGGGCGGCGAGGCTCGGGGAGGCTAGCGTGGGAGAGGACGAGGACGGGGCGGCGGCGTCGGGGACGAGCGCCGGTGACGGCGACGGGCGGCGGAGTCAGGCGCCCTGGGCGCGGGCGTCGGGGATGAGGGGATGGGGAGGGGGATTTAGGGTTAGGGTTCGGTTTCGGGCGGGGAAGGCCATATAGGCCAGGGGCGAGCGGTGGTGGGCCGGCTGGGCCGGCCTGGTGGCCAGCTGGGCCGAGGCCCGGGGGGCTTTTATCTTTATTTTATTTTTATTTTCTTTTACTGCTTTATTTTTAGTTTCTTTTTATTTTCAGTTTTATAATTATAAATGCCACTCCTAAATTAGTGTTGTAACCTAACCCACTGCCACAAAAAGTTTCACTCCCAATTAAAATAGTTTGATATTTTATAAATTATAAAAGGCATTTAATTAATTGTCTAAGTCACTGTTTTATTTATTTTAGTGCAATTAAATATTTTATAAAAATGTGGTTTCTTCACCAATATTTTCTATGAATTATTTTTCACCTTTAGAACATTTTAGTTTTGACATTTGAAAACTTTTACTGTTTGTCCTTATTTTAAATTTGAATTCGAACTGTATTTGAACCAAAGTGAGATTAGCAATAGTAATAATGGCGACAAGGCATCATTAGCAAGGGATTACTGTAGCTTAATTATCCGGGCGTTACACTGGATGTGCTAAATTGATGAGTGGCGTTCGTGCTAGGGCGATGATGATTAACCTTGGCTGAAATAAGTTTGCCTTTGAGCAATCTAGGCACCTGTGGGTATCAAGTTGGATCCTCCCTCTTGTCTCTAGAATCCTTTTTGATCATGTGATACTTGTTGTTCTGTCCTTGGATGGTCATTCTTGTTGAGTGATAACCAGGGCAGCTCCACTGTATAAACAGATTGATCTGGTGATAAGAGATGACAGCGGTAGGTTATATGATCGTGGAAAGGCGAATCTGAGCCCACTATGCAATGAACCCTGAACCCTTTTTATTTGTATTTAAAGGTGTTGTTTATTTATGTTCCAGTGTTTATAGCCGTCTTATGTGGTTCACATGTGGATGCCCTGGTCCTATAGCTATGCTCCTGGATTTGCTAAATTGATCAGTGGCGTTCGTGCTAGGGCGATGATGATCAACCGTGGCTGAAATAAGTGTGCCTTTGAGCAATCGAGGCACCTGTGGGTATCAAGTTGGATCCTCCCTCTTGTCTCTAGAATCCTTTTTGATCCTGTGATACTTGTTGTTCTGTCCTTGGATGGTCATTCTTGTTGAGCGATAACCAGGGCAGATCCACTGTATAAACAGATTGATCTGGTGATAAGAGATGACAGGGGTAGGTTATATGATCGAGGAAAGGCGAATCTGAGCCCACTATGCAATGAACCCCGAACCCTTTTTATTTGTATTTAAAGGTGTTGCTTATTTATGCTCCAGTGTTTATAGCCGTCTCATGTAAAGATTTCTTCTCTCTCATACCTTTATTGCATATAAGCTGTTCTCGATCTTTTATTGTTTGCTGTTGGTCCTTGATTTAATCTGGTTAAGAGTAAGTTGCTCTTTGTTTTTCTGGGATAAACGATGGTTTGGCAATGCTATTGGTTCTTCATGAGGAGTTCAAGGAGGATTTCTAATATTATTTTATTGTTAACGAGTCATGCCAGTAAGCTTTCTGTATTTGTTCGCCGTGAGGAACAATGGGGCATTGCACACTTACTTATGTATACTTCTACCTGGTTATCGTTGGCCTTTTGTATAAAGGCCTTGCTCTAATTATTTATGGTCCTTCTTCCCTAATGTGTATTATGAATGGTTTTTCGACCTGTGGAATGTATTCCTAATCTTGATCTATGGAACCACCTTTCTGAACTTGATGTCTCAGTTGTACTGGACAATGCTTATTTGGCCAGATGCTCATGGGTTAAGTTATTTGATGCATTGCTTTCACTATCAAATTGTCCGCTGCTTTGAGCATCTGGCTCCATACTGTATTGTTTTTTATTTGGTGCACTGGACCAAGAGCGCATGGAGGGATCTCTTCTCCCCCATGCGGCGACAGCAATAGGGAAAATCCAGTCCACGGTGCCACCGGTGAACAAAATAAACACGAGCTGTCGGTCGCTTATAAATTTCGTACTTCTGTAGTGTCGATCTAGGGTTCATGTGAGTGAATCTTACTGTTCTTTGGGATGTGTATAAAAATGCTCCACGGTTGTCAGTAGTAGCTGTAGTTCTATTGTTGTGAGGGTCTCATGGTCCAGTAGAATGCCCTTTTCAGAGAGAATACTCCGGATCTATTGACTGTGATTTAGTTGTGGTATTGATTTTTATTTAGTATGAATACTCACCTAATGAATCTATTAAACGATCTAAATACCACCGATTCACAGATTAGCTTGTGCCACCATTGTTTTTTTACTTATCGTGTCACTCTTATTTATGAGCCTGGCCTGGCACATTCTGTTTCCAAATATATTGTACCTATCTGTAATAAGAATACTGCATGTGCAGGATACATATATGTTACTTCTCATGTATGTGATAACTTCTTTGGACACATTTGTATAGCGTTGGAGCCTCATTTCTACAGTTCCTTGACACAATGTGATAGTCTGCATTGTTAAGTATACTTAATTTGATTTTATAGATAGGGCTGCTACTTTATATTCTGGTAAAGAAGAGGATGATGTTTTGGTCCATGATATTATAATTGATGTGGTTCTTCCATGAACCAGTATGTGATTATTTCCAGTTTTGCAACGGAGTGAGTAACTAGAAACTTTAGCATGTTCTAATTTTAATGCATACGTATCTTGTGGGGTGCACAGGACGGACGCTGAAGTTATTAGAGAGCACAACTCCACTTTCTTGCGTTGGTTCAAAGAGCGAGTTCTGGCTAATCCCCCGGAAGAGGGCTGTCCGAACGGAACGCTCATATACACCTTAGCACATGGCCCGTCGGTCAACCTCGCGACTTATCAAGTATACGATATCAACGGATACACGTTCTACACGGAGGCCAAAGATATAAACAGTGATAACCAGAACTCAGGGGTCACGATGGAAGCCATGATCGGGAACGTAATTGAAAGATATTACGGAAGGGTCGATGAGATCTGAGAGCTTGACTACTCTGGATTGCATAGCGCGACGATGTTCCGTGTCAGATGGGCTAAGAACGTACAAAGAGAAAAACTGACATTTCACTACCATGTGTATACCCGACTCCGATAGCGGTACCGTCAACGCCACCGCCAAAAATGAGCCATGGGTACACGCTAAACATGTGACACAATGTTTCTTCATAACCGACCCGAGCAATCCCAGCCGTGTTGTCGTGAGGAGAGGCAAAAGGAGCATTGTCGGAATGGATGGAGTCGCCAACGAGGAAGACTATGACCAGTATGGTGACCCGATGAGGGAAGATGAAGCTGATGACGATGAAACATACGTCAAAAGAAGGATGAAGACTACATTACCTACGAAAGATCGTACTCCCTGGAAAAGGAAAAGTCACGACCATGGGCTCAATTATTCGACAACGAACAAAAGAGGAAAGAAGAAGATCAGTCTGAAGCGTCGTCGACCAAGCTGACAAACTATCATAATTTGTCTATATATATTTTGTATATGTACTTAACACACCGTTAGCTAGCTGTCAAATGATGTAATATATATCTTATATTTACTAATTGGAGGCACCGTAAGAGGCCTCACGTTAATGCACATCAGCAAAATTAAATTAGCCTTTAGATTTAAATTTTAATGGTCAAGATCTATTAGAGAACGTTGTCTGATTAAAAAACATACCACGTACAAAAATAGGATTGAGCTCGCATGTACAAAATAGAATCCACAATGCTCACGTCTATGTTTTCTCAAAACAAAAAAGAACGCCCAGGTCAAATTTCTGTAACACCCACATCTATGTTTACTCAAAAAAAAAAAAACACCCACGTCTAATTCCATAAGAAGAAAAACAACGTGCCTTCTTCCCCACACGTACAAAAAAGAGTCCCCAATAGCCACGTCTTCTGTACAAAACAAAAACAATGTGCCTTCTTCCCTTAAAAGTGAAATAAATACATGTACAGGAAAGAAGTCCTTAGGCAAGATTAAAAAAAATTCCTCATGCCTCACGTTAAGAAAGAGTCCTCATGCCATATACGTTACCAAAGAGTACAAAAAAAAGAGGGACCTCAAGCCTTATGGTCAAAAAAGGGTCGGTGTCTAATTTTTTTTTAAAAAGAGGTAGGAAGCTAGATGTGTTGGCGGCTCCGTCGAAGTCCTCTTTGTATAGTCGGAGCTATACTCGGGGATCATTCACTGGCTCAGTCGATGGTGCAGCCGACCTTGACGACGGAGTCGGAGTCACTAGGTAGGAACTTGCGCGTCAGCAGTCCATCCCTTAATTTCTGCTTCCACCGGGTCTCTCTACTTCTCTCTTTAATGTGAGGTTTTCATCCAATCTCTACTTGACAAAAGAGGGAAATATTCTGCAGGTCAAAGGAACGGAATTAACTACGTTTATGTGCCTAAGATTTATTTGTGCTTCTTTTGTGTCTCTTAAAATTGGTGCTTCTTTGGTAGTAAAACTGATAGTATGTTTTTTATTCCAATTTTTTCCAAATATCATCATACTATGTTTTTTATTCCATTTTTTCAATTATGCCAGTGTGTGTGTGCGCGCGCGCGTATAATGTATGCATTAAATGAAGATGGTGAGAACATAGACTCATATAGAAGTTGATTAAAGCAATGTGAAATAAAGTTTAAATTTACACTATAATGTTGAACATGTAAGTACCTAGCCCGTGCGGCCGCACGGGTTGATGACTAGTTATACACTAATTATTATCCGGAGGGTACGGTGTTATTGCTCCAACAGACCTAACCCTAGCTATACCCCTGCTACAACTTATACAACAAGGAAATGAAAAAGAAAAATGCAAATGAAAGATAAAGAAAAAGAAAAAGAAAAAGAAAAAGAAAAAGAAAAATGACAAAGAAAAATGAAAAATAAAAAGAAAAAAGAAAAAGAAAAATGCAAATGAAAGATAAAGAAAAAGAAAAAAGAAAAAGAAAAATGCAAATGAAAGATAAAGAAAAAGAAAAAGAAAAAGAAAAAAGAAAAATGAAAAATACTATCAGTAGCGCTTTTTAGGTGGATAAGCGCTACAGATAACTGGCCACAAAATTTAAAAAAAAAAGATAGCAGTAGCGCTTGTTGGCTCGGGCCACGCTATAGCTAACTTAGCTATAGCGCGTTTTCTAGACCGGCGCTATAGCTAAGTTGGCTATAGCCCTGTCCAGCGCTCCCCACTCCTTCCTCTATCTCTCACTCTCTCTCGATCCCAGCCCCTCTCTCTCCCGCCGCGCTGCCCGCCACCGACGCCGCACCCGTCCTCAACCCCGACCCCGACGCCGGCCGTTCTCCTCTGCCCCGGCCCCCCGACGCCGACTCCGGCCCGCCCCTCTGCCCTGGCCACGCCGACGCCGACCCCGGCCCGGCCCTCTGCCCCGGTGACCCCGACGCAGACCCCCTCTGCCCCGGCCACCCTAACGCCGGCCGACCCCCTCAACCCCGACGCCGCCCCCTCTGCCCTGGCGACCCCGACCCCGACCCCAACCCCGAGGTGCGCCACCCCCTCTTCCCTCCCTCTTCATATGCTTGTTGTTCAAATGCTTGCTGTCCAAATAAATTTGGAGTCAATTTCATATTGCTGTTAAAATGCCTATTGTTAGAGTGTTCAAATGCCTGTTGTTAGAGTGTTCATATTGCTGTTAAAATGCATGTTGTTAGAGTGTTCAAATGCTTGCTGTTAAAATGAAATGCAGCGACAGTTTGGTTCATGATTCATATTGTTGCTACAGTATTTGGAGTCAATTTCTAGTCCATTTGGAATTGCTAGATATAACATTCTACTCTACTTATCGTGCTGTCCATTGGAGTCCATTTGGAGTTGCCGTCCATTTGGATTTTGTTGCTAGAGTAAATGAAAATGAGTGTTCAGTTTGTTGATAGAGTAAATAAAATGAAAATGAGCATTTTATTAGGTAGATTGTAGGTCTACAATTGATCTTGTGTGTCTACAATAATTGATCTTGTGAATGCTTGACGCACAAGTAGATCACCGACGTGCCGCTCGACGACGCCGCGAGAAGATCATTGACACCACACCCGCATCCTCGACAGGCAGATAGTGAGCATCCCAAAACCCACACTATATATAGCTCTCTCCATGCAGATGCTAGAGGAGAGTGATGACATGTGCATGTGGTTGTTGTGCTGCTATAGAATGTTGTTTGGACAGATGCTATAGAATGATAGTGAGCATCCTATATTGTTGTGCTGCTGTAGTTGTGCCGGACTTTGGTTGTTTGCAGGGAAACTGATTCCGAGTGGCCTATCTTTTGCCGGAAATGTTGATTCATTTCCATTCCGACAAATTTCAGGCGCTCTATATGTGCACTTTCTAGCATAGGTCATGCCAAAATTTTCCGTGAATTTCGGCATGACTTGTGCTAGAAAGTTGGACATATAGAGTGCTCGAGATTTGCCGCCACGGGAATGAAACGACATTCAGGCAAAACAAAGGTCACTTTTTTTTGTCATTATTCACTTTATTATATAAAGCTCGATAATTAAACGACTACGACATTGAACCCTATCTAGGAAACATGACCGACAATGATGAGGCCGGAGGTTCTCACACCCAAGAAGGACAAGCACACGCCTACCTCGACTTTCTTGCGGCTCAGGAGAAACAAGGGTGGCAGGACCCCCTTGTCATGACGGACGACGACGGTGGTGGCGCCGGCGCCGACACTGATGCCACCAAGACCGGCACTGAGACGGGCCCTGATGATGTTGCTAACGACAGCACGGAAGGTGGGACCTCCCAAGCTAGTGAAGGAAAGAAGGCAAAGAGGGCACGACGCCCAAATGAGCTCGGCCCCGGAAGACTGGTGGTCACGGCGGTGCACCCCGGCGACTTCGAGCCTGTAGAGCCGCGGGAAGTGGCAGCGTGTTACGGCAACCAACTAGCATGCATCCTATGGGATACCGCTAACATCAACACCACAAAAATACGGAAGAATGAACATTTGAAGCAGCTGCTCCTAACTAGGTTGCACGCAAGATTCCTGTTCCCCGGTCGGAAAGACGACGTTGACCCATGGAGAGATGATGCCATGAAAAAAATCAACAACAAAGCCCTAGGGAACTTCAGCAACGCATTGAGCGCCTGGAAAACTAGGGTGAAAAAGGCGATTGAAGTAGACCATGAAACCTACGCCAAGATTGTTGCAGACAATCCGACAATTACGCTAGAGGACTTTGAAAAGTTCAAGGCGACTTGCAATGAAGAAGCTGCCAAGGCCAGGTCGGAGAGAGGCAAGCAGCTGCAGGCAAAGAACATGGGGAACCACCGCCTCGGAAGTCGTGGTTACACGGGAAAGAGACCCGTTTGGGCTAAGGAGGACGCGGAACGTGAACGTCTGGGGATCCCAGACCCCTTGGCTGAGTTCACCGACCAGCAGGAGCACGACTTCATCAGGGCCCGATTCTCGTGGGACCCCGAAAAAAGATTTTTTTTTCACCGACGGGCCTACTAGGCAATTCATGAGATTACTGGTAATTATCCTTTTACCACCTTATATATTAGCTTCCGATCAATGAAGTCTACTACATTCTAGTCACATTCGTAAACGATTCACGCTCCATTTTGCAGAGAGAGCAACACTAGATTACGGCCGAAAGCGACTCGTCGACTCAGTCGACTCAGTCGTCGGCGAAGTACAAGTGGGACACCCCTTTCAACCGGGCCATGAACATAATGATGGGACACCCGCCGGGCCAGCGGCCGCAATATGGACGTGTGCACGGCGCCGGAGACGGCGTCACGTGGAAGTACTATTATGGCGAGGACCCCGAGGCCAAAAGACAGAGAAAGAAGTTAAGTCAAGTGACTATCGACGAGAAGGTGGCGCGGGCGATCGAGAAAACAAGAGCTGATACCAAAGCTGAGACAATCCGGGAAGCGGTAGCTGCCTACAGAAATGATATGGCAGCTGCCTTTACAAGCTTGATTCCAAGTGTGGTCAGCTGGTTGCAACAAAATCCAAATGCGGCACCAACTGATTTTCCCATGCCCAGCTTCACCGGGAGCAACTCAATGAACACCGCACCCACACCCGTACCTGATATGGCAACCGCACCCGCACCTACTCCAGCACCTGCTCCCGCACCCTCTCACAGCAGCCCTAGCTCCGTCTCTGGCTTGAATGCCGTGCCGTCGACATTGGCTGAGCTCGATGCCCTCACGGTAAATACGCTTCACACCCTCATCAACACAACTAATTAATCTTCAGTTCCCTTTCTTTTTGGATCTCTGACGCCGCACACGTACATGTATTCGCAGGCCGACTCCACTCCGTGCACCCTCCTTTACCACATGAAGGGCGGGTTGGTGGATGTGGGGAAGGGTACTATAGTGAAGCCCAAGGATCGATTGTTCCACAGTCGGCAGATGCCTGATAACGCCTTAAGGGTCTTTGTGGCGAGTGTGAAAGCGGTCTACGAGGGTTTTCCTCGTCCCATACAAACCGGTGGATAGGATGACGAGACCCCCACGCAGCTTGGCCAATGCAAAAATTGGCCGATCCTGTGGCCGAAGAATCTTCTTCATGTGGAGGTGGCCGGGAGCACACCAACGGGACCTCATCAGGAAGGTATGACCACGACCCCACCTAAACAACTACAACAACCATCGTCTGTGCTGCTGGGTTAGATCGAGAGACACGAGGAAGGAGGGCCAACCGTTCCGGCAGATGATGACATCGGCCCCATGGAAGAGGATATGGATCATGACATGGAGGAGGATGACCCTCTCCAGTATCTCAATACCGGCTTTGACCACGAAGTAACGATGAGTCAACCATATGAGATGCATGGTGTACCAGAGCCAGAACGTCCTCGGGAGTGCAAGAAGTCTTTGTTCATGCAATCCTCACAGGACACGCCTCCAGATGCCGGTTCCACCCAAGCTCAACTAATTAGCCTGAGGCGTTCAATGCTGAGCCCGACAACACTAGGGGCGGTGGTCAGGGAGGGTCTGACAGACCCACCAGCACCTGAGCCCACCAAGAAGAAGCAGAGGAAGAGACCGATGAGAAAAGGCCATAAAGCTGCCAATGTTGCTTCTAGTAGCCAACCGCCTCCGCAGACCAGGGTTGACAGTGTACCGATGAAACATGCGCCATTACTCCATGTCGCGGGAAAGCCAATGGTACCGGTGGATGCGCTAGCTGCCATAACAGGGGATCTCAGGAGACTCCATGACCATGTGCTGTCGACAGAGAGAAGCCTCCTCGCCTCGGATGATCCAGGATACCCACTTTATACGGTTAGTGTGCAGTGCAGTGGCAAGATGTATGTCAGCACATGCCCCGCGGACCTGTTCTTCCTACGATTTGATTACATCTTCGAGATGTTTCAAATGAGGAGACTCGATTTTACGTTCGTCCGCCTGTATGCGCTGCACATGAACTACATCGTCAGGAGAGAGCAAATCACTGGTCTTGCGGTCGCGGACCCATACTACATGCATGAGGGCTTCTTGTCAATCAACGAAGCCAACCGTCAATATGCGAGGGAGTACATCGAAGAATTCTTGGTCATCAATAAGGACAAAGAAAAGATTCTCCTACCTTATCATCCCGGGTAAGTCATCCGCGGATAGCCACTATAACACATACATCCTTTCGTGCATTTCAATAATTACTTTGCACGCATGGAGGCTAACTTGATCGTGTATTTTGCGCAGCGGGGGGAGGGGGGCGTGCCGTTCTCATCATTCTTTACCCGTGTTTCTCCCACGCTCTATATTTGGACCCATCGAAGAACATAGAGAAGAAAGATTACACACACATAAAGTATGTTCTAGACAGAGCTCTCATGGGCTTCAGCATGCGGGGTGGCTACATCCAAGTCAAAAAAACAAGTAAGGCCGGGCTGTGTTTCGGCCATAAGACTGACTTCTGGTGCCTCCAGCGACCGGCAACAAGTGATAATGATGGATTCTACGTCATCCATCTAATGATGGAGTACAGAAGGGATGTGCAATCAATTTGCATGACATCTTCATCCGATGCCCATATCCGGAGATGGGCCGAAGCCTTTGGAACCGTGCCGGATAATCGACTTCGAAATGATTTCTACCGGATCCAGCAGGAAATTGCGTCCATCATCATGAAAGACGTCCTCGAAGAGAATGGGATGTTCTACCCCGGCCCAATATCGCGAGCTGACGTCCGAACCCGCATAGCCCTACAGTGTCAGGACCTGATGCCTTTCACTAAGCTTGGGTGCATCCTCCCGGATATGGCCGGATGGGAAGAGTGCACTGCTTGAAGACAATGTGTCTGTTTAGTTAGTTGTTACTTTCTGTACGACGAAACTTTTGAATGTCTTTGTACGACGAAACTATTAGATGTAAATGGTGCTGCGCTAGTTAATTAGTTTCGGTACGATGAATTTCGTTAACTATGTTTACTATACGTTGCTTCTATTTCATAATTGTTTCTCTCCACAGGCCGACGTATCTTACGCTGCATATTATATATCGTTGAATTCGCTTGATGATATATGTGCATCTCTGACAGGTATATAGATCAATGATGGCGAGGAAGTGGTATGCCGTGTATGTAGGGCATGTGCCGGGTGTGTACGATGAGTGGCCGGAGTGTCAGGCCCAAGTGTACCGCTTCCCGGGCGGAAGCCAGAAAGGGTTTGATAGCAGAATGGAAGCCGATGCTAGTTACTTGAGATTCATAGCGCAACAGAGGATTCAGAACCGGCGCCGCAAAAACTACTACATAATCCCGCTTTTTCTCATCGTGATCGCTCTTCTCTTCTATGCGATCATATCATAGTCTACATAGATGATGAAACATGAGTATGTGACCATGTAGTTGCATGTATTCGGAACTTCTAATAACTTGTAACGCTATTTCGAGACATGTGTTCGACCATGATTGATGATGATGAGATACTGTAGTCGAGACTTCTAATAACTTTTGCTCATCGATGCCTCACTTGTTTTTCAATGAATATGCATGCATGTTGTTATTGTATAAAAGATGTATCTGTTTAAACATGTAAAGCGCCAAAATGCAAAAAAAAAACTAAAACTTTAGCAGTGGCGAGGGGGCAAAGTTTACCAGCAACGCTCAATTAACAGTAGCGCTTATTATCAACACTCGCTGCAGATAATTACTAGTAGCGCGCTACAAAAAAAACGCTACTGCTATCTTCAGTTACCAGTAGCGCTGGGACAGACAATCGCTACTGCTAAAAAATAGCTGTAGCGCCGTAGCAGTAGCGCGTCTGCCAGCGCTACTGGTAGCAAAAAAACCTGCGCTACTGGTAAGCATTTTCCTAGTAGTGCCCCCCCCCTAATCACTCTGTGACAGCCGGGCCCCACTCGGATTTAGGTAGGCCTAATAAAATAATTTAGCTAATTAATAAACTGACATGTGGGGCCCACATTTACTGCTCAACCAGATAAGACTCGCTGAGTCAACGTGCTGACTCAGCACTGGACCCACATATCAGCCTCTGTTGACTGGGTGCTGACTGGGCAGTTGACTTAGTCAACTGGTCCCACCTGTCAGCCATTGTGTACACTTCTGTGTACACTATGCTGGGTGCATTTAGCATTTTGCTATTTAATTTCAAATTAAAATTAATTACAGAAATTCCAGAAAATGATTAAAACTTTGAAAAATCATATAAAATAAACCGTAACTCGGATGAAAATAATTTATATATGAAAAACGATCAGAAAAATATGCCGAATCCGAATATGCCCTCCACATACCTGTCACATGTCTCTAACATACCGAACGTTGAACATTTGCTACCGAAACCACTAAATGAATAGTGTTCGGAGCTGGGAAAATATTCCCGGATATTTTCCCGCTCCGAGTAAAATACTTAGTACTGCATTAGAACACCCCTAGCACAGCATATTGACATGTCATGCATCTCTGTTGCATTTGTTGCCGTGTATTTATTGTTTCTTCCCCCTCCTCTCCCGATAGACCCCAAGACTGCCAACGACACTGCTGAGTACGACTACGTCGTCGACGACCAGACCCCTTCAGCAGAGCTTCCAGGCAAGCAAAACCCCATTGATCATCCAGATATCGCCTACTCTTTTTCTCTATTGCTTGCATTAGAATTGCTTCTGTTGATATTCCGATAGCTCCTATTCTGATGCATAGCCTAATTTCGTCGCCTGCTATGTATACCTTACCTGCTATCCTATGATGCTTAGTTAGGTATGCTATGTTTCATCAGCTGGCCCTTCACCCTTGTCCGTTTTCCAGGCTTGTTATCGGGCCGTGATCACTCTGGGTGATGATCACGGAAATGTTACATTACTGCAATACTTTAAACTGTTAAAGTCGGGCCGGCTCCAAGAGTGCCCGCGAGATAATGAAACAAGACGGGTTGAACCCAAGGGTACCCACGAGTGATATTGTGGCGGCAGGACAGGGCAGGTGGAGACCACCTAGGAGAGAGGTGGGCCTGGTCCCTGGTCGTGGTCCGCGTGTTACCAAGTCAGAGCGACAGGAACCCTGTTCGTCTCTGCGAGCTACTAAAACACGCCTAACGGATTTGGGTATTTGATCTGAGTTGGCCGCTGGCCTATACGCACTACCACCATGCGGGATGATGGTTTATTGGGGCCCTCTACGTCGTACGTTCCTTCCGAAAGTGATCCAGATGTCGCAGTTCAGAGATGCGCGCTGATTGTTGGGGTGAGCTGGTTACGTCTGCTGGTGTTTCCACAGTCGCGCTTGGGCCCCGGCCAGTCTCGCAACATGCAGGAGTGCAGAGGGTGATGGGCCCAAGACCCCTTCGCACTTAGGATTTAGACCGGCGTGTTGACCTCTCTGGAGAGTCTAAGTTGGTCTACGGCGTGTCGATTACCCGAGGCCGGGTATTACCCAGCAAGTGTGTCCGGCCAGATGTAATCGAGCTTGTTGGGTAACAGTAGTGCACCCTTGCAGGGAAGTAATCTATTCGAATAGCCGTGTCCACGGTAACAGGACGCTCGGAGTTGTATCCTGATCTACTACAACTATGAATGGATACTGTTACAATGTTAAACTATTACTACTGCTCTCGGGATCACTTTCTCGCAGGGTAGTCGAGGAAGGATCTCAGGGCATTGCTAATATAAACTTATTGTTATATGCTGCTGTGTTCTACTCTCTTCTGATGCTGCAAGATTGCTTCAAGATGCTAGTCTTCGATAGGCTAGGCCTTTTCCCCTTCTGGCATTTCTGCAGTTTAGTCCAGAGATATAGCCCATTCCTTTGATACCGATGCATACTTAGTATAGTTCTGATGTAAGTCTTGCGAGTACTTTGGATGAGTACTCACGGTTGCTTTGCTACCTCTTTTTCCCCTACCCGGTTGCTGCGATCAGACGACGTAGTCCAGGAGCAGGAGATCCCCGTAGGCACCTACTACTACGTTGAGCCCGCCGACCAGGAGTAGTTCGGAGGCCCTAGGCAGGAGGCCTTCGCCTTTTCGATCAATGTCGCTGTTATGCTAGCCTTCTTAAGGCAAACTTGACTAACTATGTCTGTACCCAGATAATATTTGTCTGTATGACCTATGTATTCGGGTCCTTGTGACCCCTGGTTTGTAATATGAAGATTTATGTTTAAATTTGTGTTTAGAGTTGTGTTGTGATATCTTCCCGTGAGTCTCTGATCTCGATCGTGCACATTTGCGTGTATGATTAGTGCACGGTCGAGCAGGGGCGCCACAAGTTGGTATCAGAGCCGACTGCTGATACATCTCCACCGTATCTATAATTTATGAAGTATTCATGCCATGTTTATTATAGTTTTGTATGATTTTGGTGCACTTTTATATGGATTTTATATGATTTTCATGGACTAACATATTAACCTAGTGCCCAGTGCCAGTTGTTGTTTTCTGCTTGTTTTTGGTTTTACAGAAAATCCATATCCAATGAAGTGCAAATGCAGCGAAACTTTTTGACGATTTTTTCTGGAACATAAGAGACACTAGCAGCTTCAGGAGGTGGCTAAAAGACCCACAGGGGCCCCACGAGCCACCAGGGCACGGTGCCTTGTGGGCCCCCTGTGGCCCTTCTTCGCGTGATTCCAATGCCAAAAAATCATATATATTCAGAAACCCCTGAAAGTTAACCTAGATGAGTTTTTACGCCGCCGCAAGCCTCTGTACCTCCACGATCTCATCTACAGCCCTTTTACGGCACCCTGCCGGAGGGGGGAAAGCATCGCCGGAGGCCATCTTCATCATCCCGGCAGGCTCCATGACGAGGAGGGAGTAGTTCACCCTCGGGGCTGAGGGTTTGTACCAGTAGCTATGTGTTTGATCTCTCTCTCTCTCTCTCGTGTTCTTGAGATGGCACGATCTTGATGTATCGCGAGCTTTGTTGATATAGATGAATCATATGGAATTTTCCCCTCTCTATCTTCTTGTGATGAATTGAGTTTGCCTTTGAAGTTTTCTTATCGGATTGGGTCTTTAAGGATTTGAGAACACTTGATGTATGTCTTGCATATGGATATCTGTGGTGACAATGGGATATTCACTTGAGTCACTTGATGTATGTTTTGGTGATCAACTTGCGGGTTCCGTGACCTTGGGGATCTATGCATAAGGGTTGGCACACATTTTCGTCTTGACTTTCCGGTGGAAACTTTGGGACACTCTTTGAAGTTCTTTGTGTTGGTTTGAATAGTTGAGTCTGAGATTGTGTGATGCATATCGTATAATCAAACCCGTGGGTACTCGTGGTGACATTGGAGTGCCTAGGTGACATTAAGGTTTTGGTTGATGTGTATCTTAAGGTGTTATTCTAGTACGAACTCTAGGGCTGTTCGTGACAATTAATGGGGATGGCTCATAAGATTGATCGGGAAGGATAACTTTGAGGTGGTTTCGTACCCTACAACAATTTCTTTGTTTGTTCTCCGCTATTTGTGACTTTGGAGTGAACTCTTTGTCGCACATGAGGAATTTACATATGATTCAACTATGTCAACAATGTTGGGAGATCGCACTAGTGAAAGTATGAACCCTAGGCCTTATTTCTAAGCATTGCAATACCGTTTTTATGCCCGTTTACTTTTTGCTACCTTGCTGTTTTTATATTTTCAGATTACAAAAACCTATATCTACTATCCATACTACACTTTTATCACCATCTCTTCACCGAACTAGTGCACCTATACAATTTTCCATTGTATTGGGTGTGTTGGGGACACAAGTGATTTCTTGTATTTGCTTGCAGGGTTGTTTGAGAGATACCATCTTCAACCTACGCCTCCCACGGATTGATAAACCTTAGATCATCCACTTGAGGGAAAATTGCTACTGTCCTACAAAACTCTGCGCTTGGAGGCCCAACACGAGTCTACAAGAATAAGTTGTGTAGTAGACATCAAGCTCTTTTCTGGCGCCGTTGCCGGGGAGGTGAGTGCTTGAGGGTATATCTTTAGATCTTGCAATCGAATCTTTTAGTTTCTTGTTTTATCACTAGTTTGGCTTATAAAAGAAAACTACAAAAAAAATGGAATTGAGGTTGCCTCATATTATTCATCTTTATCTTGTCTTTCTTGAAAATGATGGAAAAGAAAATTGTGCTCAATTGATAGAAGAAGAATTCAATAAAATGTTTGGCATAAAATCTTTGAATGATGAGCATGATTGCAATGTTGTTAGTAATGAATTCTATGAATATCCATGACGCTAATGATATGCAAAGCCATAAGCTTGGGGATGCTATGTTTGATGAAGATGACATTTTTAGTGCCCCAAGTTTTGATGAGAAAAATTATTATGATGAAAGTATGCCTTCTATTTATGATGATTATATTGATAAAAGTGAATTTGAAGAGGTCACAACTTTATTTAATGATCATTCCACTATTTTGGAAGAAGTTTCAATTGATTATGACAACAAAGTTGCTATCTATGATGATTATTGTGATGACATGTATGCTATAAAGAATAATGATAACCATGAAACTTGCCATCATGATTTTAATTTTCAATTGGATTATGCCAATCAAGTATCTCTTGATAGTTATTTTGTTGAGTTGGCTCCCACTATTATGAATGAGAACAAATTTGCTCATGTGGAGAGTAATAAAATTTCTATGCTTACGTATCATGACAAGAATGCTTTATGTGATGGATATATTGATGAATTTCTTCATGAAGCTACTGAAATTTTTTATGAGAGAGGATCATATGCTTGTAGGTGTGGCAATAATATCAAGTTTCCTCTCTATGTGTTGAAAGTTTTGAAGTTATGCTTGTTTTGCCTTCCTATGCTAGTTGATTCTTGCTCCCATAAACTATTTGCTCACAAAATCCCTATGCATAGGAAGTGAGTTAGGCTTAAATGTGTTTGATATATTTCTCATGATGCTCCCTTTACGTTTCAATTCTTTACTTCTATGTGAGCATCATTCAAAATTATCATGCCTAGCTAAAAGGCTTTAAAGGAAAGCGCTTGTTGGGAGGCAACCCAATATGTATCCTTTCTGTTTTAGTGTGTCCACA
The DNA here is from genome assembly GCA_039707655.1 of Elymus sibiricus. Taxonomy (NCBI): domain Eukaryota; kingdom Viridiplantae; phylum Streptophyta; class Magnoliopsida; order Poales; family Poaceae; genus Elymus; species Elymus sibiricus. Next base: position 8,925,713 of record CM077674.1, on the reverse strand, counting down.
TGATTAAGCTACTGTAGTAATCATGTTTTATATGTTTTGTTTCAATAATGTGCCAAGTAAAGCCTTTGGGATAGTGTGGATGCTTGTTGATTCAATTCTGTGCAAAAACAGAAACTTTTGCCTCCAGTGTTTAATTTCCCAGATTTTACTGGAGCGTCAAAACATTCTGAAATTTTTACACAGTATGTATATGGAAATTGTTGACGTTGTCCTAATTTTTCAGAATTTTTAGAGTTCCAGAAATATGGTAGTTGCTCAGATCATTACAGACTGTTCTGTTTTTGACAGTTCTATTTTCAATGCATAGTTTGCTTGTTTTAATGTTTCCATAGCTTATATTATGAGATATAAATTGTGGAAATGATAGAATACAGTAGGCATTATATGGGAACAATTGTGAATCTTGTCTTTTACAGTACCTAAGTGATGGTTTATTCTTTATCATACTAACCTATCTCACGAGGTTCCGTTAAGTTTTGTGTGATTGAAGTTTTCATGTTTTGGGTGAGATATCAATATAAGGAGAATAAGGAGTGGCGAGACCCTAATCTTGGGGATGCCCAAGGCACCCCAAGGTAAAATTCAAGGAAGACTCAAGCAACTAAGCTTGGGGATGCCCCGTAAGGCATCCCCTCTTTCGTCTTCAACACTATCGGTAACCTCACTTGGAGCTATATTTTTATTCGTCACATAATATGATGTTTGCTTGGAGCATCATTTTCTTCTGTTGATATTTGCTTGGTGTTATCAATAATCATGTTTTGTATATTTTAGTTCAATAAAATGCCAATTATAGCCTTTACCATGCTCAGTTTGCAAGTTCATGTGTTGCTGTTTGAAAACAGAAAGTTTTTCTGTTATGTCCAGAATATTCCTGAATAGTCAGAACATGATAAAAATCTAAAAATTTTACACAGTAAGAATGCATGAGTTATCTTTCACGTGGTAATTTTTAAGAATTTTTGGAGTTAGGAAAGTATGGATTCTTAATCACCCTTTACAGACTATTCTGTTTTGGCAGATTGCTGTTATAGTTGCATTGTTTACATATGTTTGCTTGTTTAATGTTTCTATTTGAGGATAGGAGTATTAAATATGTAGAGGCATTTAGTATGCAATGTTTAATTATAATTTTAGTGATTTGCTACAGTAGAGAATGTTAAGGTTTTGAGTTGATTTATACTAACTTATCTCACGAGTTCTTGTTGAGTTTTATGTGGATGAAGTTTTTAAGATTTAGAGAAACCGTGATATGAGAGGAATTAAGGAGACATAAGAGCTCAAGCTTGGGGATTCCCAAGGCATCCCAAATTAATATTTCAAGAAGTCTCAAGCATCTAAGCTTGGGGATGCCCCGGTAGGCATCCCACCTTTCTTCATCAACAACTATCGGTCAGTTTTGGTTGAGCCTAAGTTTTTGCTTCTTCACATGATATGTGCTATCCTTGGAATGTCATTTTATTTTGTTTTCCTTGCTGTTTGAATAAAATACTTAATATCTTAAATTTTTAAATGAGGGAGAGCCCTCACATAGCTACTTAATTGTTTCACTACTCATTGATCTTCGCTTATATATTTTGGAGTAGTTTGTCATTAACTCATGCTTCACTTATATCCTTTTGAGAGTTAATAATAGTAATGGTAATTTGGACAAGATATGAATTTGGTCCCAAGATGATGAATATTCAAGAGGGATATAATAGAAATTTTCATATACATCATTGGATATGATAAGTGTGATTCCTTGCAATGAAAATAATGAAAGAGATCATATGCTAATCTTATGGAAAGTAATGACATTACATAAAGAAAGGTATAAGTGGTAAAATTTATTGGAGGTTAACAATCATAGCATTAGTCAATGATGCAATTCATGAAAAATTTAATTAGGGAAGAGAAGATTCATATGCAAATATACTATCTTGGACATCTTTTATGATTGTGAGCCCCCATTAAGTATTTTATGTCAAAGTGTTGACGTTGGACAAGGAAGACAACGTAATGAATTATGTTCGTTCATATTCACATAGAAGTTATATTGTTATAGATCCTCCAACATTTGGTGCTTGCCCAATATCTTTGCTAGCCAAAAATCCGCACCAAGTAGAGATACTACTTGTGCATCCAAAAACCCTTAAACCCAGTTTCTTCCCATGAGTGTCGACCATATCTACCTATGGATTGAATAAGATCCTTCAAGTAAGTTGTCATCGGTGCAAAAAGCAATAAAAATTGCTCCTAAATATGTATGATCTTTTATTGCAAGGGAAAATAAGCGTTGTACGAACTTGTGATTGTAAAGAAATAAAAGCGACGGACTGCATAATAAAGGTTGCTATCACAAGGGGAAATATAACGTGACGTTCCTTTGCATTAAGGGCTTGTGCATCCAACAACAAAAAGCGCATGACAACCTCTGCTTCCCTCTGCGAAGGGCCTATCCTTTACTTTTATGTATTTACTTTTTATGCAAGAGTCAATAGTGTTCTCCTCGACTTCCTTTTTATTTTTCTCTTTTGCAAGCATCATGTGGTGGGGAAAGATCTAGGCACATATATCCAGTTGGATATGAGTGATCATGAGTTATTATTGTTGACATCACCCTTGAGGTGAATAAGTTGGGAGGCGAAATCACAAGCCCCTATCTTTCTATGTGTCTGGCTGAAACTTTTGCTCCATATATATGTCATAAGTGTTAGCAATCATAGAAGACTAAATGATGGTTGAGTATGTGGACTTGCTAAAAAGCTCCTACATGAGACCCTTCCTGAAAATATGATGAATTGCAATTGCATTGTTGACTAGAATAGTTTGTTAGTTTCCAAGAAAGTTTATGCCTTATACTTCATTGTTGTGATGAATTGTTACTTCCTCATGAGAAGTTTTATGATAATAAATATTGCTGTTATAATAATGATCTTGCTTTGAATCATTCAAGTCCAATGTCCATGCAACAAAAGAAAAGATTATATGATGCTTATGATAGGTAGCATTCCACATCGAAATTTCTGTTTTTAATTGCTACTTTATCTTGATGACTTTTATGAGGAAAAGTTGTTGTTATGATGCTAGGAAAAGTGATTGAAATTATTATTGATCAAACTTATGCTACCATTCACACTTCATAAATTATTTCTTTTATCATTTACCTACTCGAGGACGAACAGGAATTAAGCTTGGGGATGCTGATACATCTCCAACGTATCTATAATTAATGAAGTATTCATGCCATGTTTATTATAGTTTTGTATGATTTTGGTACACTTTTATATGGATTTTATATGATTTTCATGGACTAACATATTGACCTAGTGCTCAGTGCCAGTTGTTGTTTTCTGCTTGTTTTTGGTTTTACATAAAATCCATATCAAATGAAGTCCAAATGCAGCGAAACTTTTTGATGATTTTTTCTGGAACATAAGAGACACTAGAAGCTTCGGGAGGTGGCCAGAAGACCCACAGGGGCCCCACGAGCCACCAGGGCGCGCCACCCCCCCCCCCCCACCAGGTGCGCCCTGTGCCTCGTGGGCCCCCTATGGCCCTTCTTCGCGTGATTCCAACACCAAAAAATCATATATATTCAGAAACCCCCGAAAGTTAACCTAGATGACTGTTTACGCTGCCACAAGCGTCTGTACCTCCATGATCTCATCTACAGCCCTTTTCCGGCACCCTGCCGGAGGGGGGAAAGCATCGCCGGAGGCCATCTTCATCATCCCGGCGGTCTCCATGATGAGGAGGGAGTAGTTCACCCTCGGGGCTGAGGGTTTGTACCAGTAGCTATGTGTTTGATCTCTCTGTCTCTCGTGTTCTTGAGATGGCACGATCTTGATATATCGTGAGCTTTGTTGATATAGATGAATCATATGGAGTTTTCCCCTCTCTATCTTCTTGTGATGAATTGAGTTTTCCCTTTGAAGTTTTCTTATCAGATTGAGTCTTTAAGGATTTGAGAACACTTGATGTATGTCTTGCATATGGATATCTGTGGTGACAATGGGATATTCACTTGAGTCACTTGATGTATGTTTTGGTGATCAACTTGCGGGTTCTGTGACCTTGGGGATCTATGCATAAGGGTTGGCACACGTTTTTCTCTTGACTTTCTGGTAGAAACTTTGGGGCACTCTTTGAAGTTCTTTGTGTTGGTTTGAATAGATGAATCTGAGATTGTGTGATGCATATCGTATAATCAAACCCGTGGGTACTTGTGGTGACATTGGAGTGCCTAGGTGACATTAGGGTTTTGGTTGATGTGTATCTTAAGGTGTTATTCTAGTACGAACTCTAGGGCTGTTCGTGACAATTAATGGGGATAGCTCATAAGATTGATCGGGAAGGATAACTTTGAGGTGGTTTCATACCCTACAACAATTTCTTCATTTGTTCTCCGCTATTTGTGACTTTGGAGTGAACTCTTTGTCGCACGTGAGGGATTTACATATGATTCAACTATGTCAACAATGTTGGGAGATCGCACTAGTGAAAGTATGAACCCTAGGCCTTGTTTCTAAACATTGCAATACCTTTTTTATGCCCGTTTATTTTTTGCTACCTTGCTGTTTTTATATTTTCAGATTACAAAAACCTATATCTACTATCCATACTACACTTTTATCACCATCTCTTCGCCGAACTAGTGCACCTATATAATTTACCATTGTATTGGGTGTGTTAGGGACACAAGAGATTTCTTGTATTTGGTTGCAGGGTTGTTTGAGAGATACCATCTTCAACCTACGCCTCCCATGGATTGATAAACCTTAGGTCATCCACTTGAGGGAAAATTGCTACTGTCCTACAAAACTCTACGCTTGGAGGCCCAACACGAGTCTACAAGAATAAGTTGTGTAGTAGACATCAGCTGCTTGTAGGAAGCCCCTTTCCAACTCCTTGGTCGAAGTTGAGTCTAGTCTCAAAAACCGTTTTACTAACATGGTTGTGTTGCTTACGGGCCCACGTCGCCAATGGGTGGTATTAGGATCATTTATTCCTCTTCCTTACTCCGGGACTCTGATCTCTCTTCTATTCGGGTTAAATGATTTTGCTAACTCTAACATTAGGTTCTCGTGTTCACATTCACCCGGAGAGCTGGATTATCTTCAACATTCCTTTCAATGCTATCATATGTTTCTCACACTGTCATTTGACGTCTTGCACTCCTATTGTTTCAGATGCGTCCCGCAAGATAGCTCTTATGCCAGACTATGGTTGTTGATGCGACTGGATTCCCTGCTATTCTGGTCGACCTCTTGACCAGGCTGGGATATCGCTGGTACCCCGAGTACACTGTTTACGAGGACTACCGCGAGTTCAACCAAGAGCAGTACCATGCTGTGGTTTGTATCTTTGATCGGTAGGATAGATCCATCACCGAGTTGCACACCTTCCATGGTATTGGAGTGACTGTTGACATGGCAGTCCATGATGCTGCCTATGCTGCTATTGCCCATCTCCGTAGAGAGCACACCCGCTTGGAGGAGACTGGATTCAGATATACCCCGTATGCTCCCACTGGGGACGAGACTGGATACTACACTGCTGTTTGTACTCCTTACGTACCGCGTTGTTATGACCCGCAGGTTTTGGTTCAGTACACAGAGGCTCTGGATTGCACTACTCGAGCTCTTGCTGTTGAGTTGTACGCCATTCGTACTCGTCTTTACGACGCTCTGACACAGTTATTGCCAGCAGTCAGTGCACGGATGCACCCAGAGTACATTCTTTACTCGCGCAGGACGGAGATGCCATCAGGTGTTGAGTGGCCTGCTGTTGGAGGTTGTACTCCTCCACGTGGTCCTCTTCTTTCAGTTCGGGCCCAGGTTCTGCACCAGAGTGTTCATGGAGCGCAGGATCCTTTTATCGAGGGCACCCTGCGTCGTCACCTGCAGTTACCTGGCTTCAGTGGCTTTCTCCGACGTTGATGTAGCTATCACTATGTCCCGTTGTTGTATCCCTCCACCGCGTGCCTGCGTGTCGCCCAGTGTGTCTAGCCTTCTTTTCCGTTGTTGTAACACTGGCCTGTAACCGAACTTATGTATGGATCTGTATGTCCTGTTGGACTGTGGTGATGTATCTATTGCACATCCTTTTGTTGTGCATATTACTTCATGAATGATTCCTTACACCTACAAATACTTGTTGCTAAACTACCCCCTGTTGAATTTTAGCAGGATGGTTAGACCCGCAGGTCGTGGTCATGGCAGTGGTGCCAACGATCGACCCCCGCCAGACTATATGGCAGCTATGATGCAGCAATTCGAGCTGAACCACCAGTTCATGGTTGGAATCATGGCTCAGTTTCCAAACCAGAACCAGAATGCTCAGAATCAGCAACCTGCTCCAATAAGTCTGCAGAAATTTGTGCGTCTCAACCCTACTGTTTTCCGTAACTCGGAACAGCCATTGGATGCTGATGACTGGCTTCGCAACATCACCTTCGAGATGGAATCTGCCAATGTCGCCCCTGCCAACCTTGTCACCTTCTCATCCTACTTCTTGAAGGGTCCCGCTGCTCAATGGTGGAACACCCACAGGCGTTCACTACCTGTTGGGACAGTCTTTACCTGGATTGAGTTTCAGACTGCTTTCCGTGCCCATTACATTCCTCAGGGAATCATGGACCGGAAGAAAAGAGAGTTTCGCAACCTCACTCAGGGCAATAAGACTGTCGAAGCTTATCAGCGGGAATTCCTTGACCTATCCCGCTATGCTGAAGAAGACATTGCCACTGATGCCCGCAGACAGGAAAAGGTCCGTGACGGACTTCACCCAGACCTAAAGCTTGCACTTGCTGTTCATGACTTCACCGACTTCGCCACCCTGGTGAACAAAGCTATCCAGGTTGAGACCGCTCAGATGGAGCACAAGGAGTCACAAAAGCGCCACCGTGACATTGGCTCGTCTTCGAGCTCAGCAGAAAAGCGTCGAATCTGGATCCCCCACAGCATGTACCGTCCAACTGCCCCTGTGCCAAGGCCCTATTATGCCGCGCCTCGTCTGCCTCCTCCACCAACGAGGCAGCCAAGAGTCCAAGCTGCACCGCCCAGAGCTACTGCTCCCCGTCCCAATGACGGATTGTGCTTCAAGTGTGGCCAACCAGGTCACCGTGCCAGAGAATGCCGTCAGAATCAAACCCAATTAGCACTTCCTTCAACTGGCCGTGGAAATGGCCATGGATACAATCAGACCCGCAACTATAATACCGGGTCTTCTACTTATGGTCGTGGACAGGCTTATCATGTTGATATTGAAGAAGTTCAGGATCAACCCGCTACTGTGATGGGTACCCTCCTCGTTAACTCAGTACCCGCTTCTGTTTTATTTGATTCAGGAGCATCACATTCATTCGTCTCTGGGGCATTTGCATTCATGCATGGCATACAATATGAAAAGATGCATACTCCATTAGTCGTTAATACTCCCGGGGCCCATTGTCATGCTGACATGATGGCACATAACGCCACCGTCGAAATTGAAGGATTAGAATTCCTTGCCTGCCCCATCGTTCTGAAGTCTTCCACCATAGACCTCATTCTGGAAATGGATTGGTTGAAAGCTCACATTGCTTTGATCAATTGTGCCACCAAAGTCGTCCAACTTCTTGACCCCTCCGACGAGATAGTGAACTACACCACCCGAATTATCCAGAATGCCGAAGCTCAGATATATGCTCTGAATGCTTTGAACGCTTCACCTCTTAAGGGAATTGAGAACGTTCCAGTCGTTCACGATTTTCCAGACGTCTTTCCAGAAGAACTTCCAGGAATACCCCCGGTTAGAGCTGTCGAGTTCGTTATTGACTTAAAACCAGGCACTACCCCTATTGCTATGCGTCCCTACAAGATGGCGCCGCATGAATTCCTTGAACTTAAGGAGGAGATTGACAAATCGCTTCGTAAAGGCTTCATTCGTCCAAGTTCCTCTGCTTGGGGAGCACCTTCTCTCTTTGTTAAGAAGAAGGATGGAACGAACCGATTGGTCCAGGACTATCGGCCTATTAACCAAGCAACAATCCAGAACAAATATCCACTTCCTCGGATCAACGATCTTTATGATCAACTTGCTGGATCCTCTGTGTTCTCTAAACTCGACTTAAGGTTGGGTTACCACCAGATCCGAGTTCGTAAAGAGGATATTCCGAAGACCGCCTTCGTTACCCGTTATGGATCATACGAGTACACCGTCATGTCCTTCGGATTAACTAATGCTCCGGCAACCTTCTCTTGATTGATGAACTATATCTTCATGGACTACCTCGACAAATTCGTCATGGTTTATTTGGATGATATCCTTGTATATTCCAAGAATGAAGAAGAACATGCCGAACATCTTCGGCTTGTATTGGAGAAGCTTCGAGAACACCAGCTATATGCCAAATTTTCCAAATCTGAATTCTGGTTATCTGAGGTGACCTATCTTGGTCATGTGATTTCCAAGGATGGCATTGCTGTTAACCCAGAATGAGTTCAGGCTATTCTTGACTGGACTCCACCGCAAACTGTCAAGCAAGTCAGAAGTTTTCTCGGTCTCGCCAGCTATTGCCGCCGTTTCGTCGAGAACTTCTCCAAGATTGCTAAGCCACTGACTGATTTGCTCCACAAAGGCAAGAAGTTTGAGTGGACGAAAAAGTGCCAAGAAAGTTTTTAGACACTTAAAGACAAGTTGACCTCTGCCCCAGTGCTAGCACCCCCGGATTCCCGAAAGAACTTCGTGATCTACTGTGATGCATCTCATCAAGGATTAGGCTGTGTCCTGATGCAAGAGCGCAAGGTGATTGCTTATGGCTCTTGTCAGTTACGTCCTCACGAGGATAAGTATCCAACACATGATCTCGAGTTAGCAGTAGTTATCTATGCTCTGAAGCTGTGGAGACATTACCTTCTCGGTAAAAGTTGCGAGATATACACGGACCACCAAAGTCTGAAGTATCTGTATACTCAACCAGATTTGAACCTCCGTCAACAAAGATGGCTCGAGACAATAGCTGACTATGACATGGATATTTCTTATACCCCTGGCAAGGCTAATGTAATGGCCGATGCTTTGAGCCGCAAGTCTTATTGCAACAACCTCATGGTTCAGCAAGCACAACCCCTTCTCTATGAAGAACTTCGCAAGTTGAACCTTCATATTGTTCCACAGGGCTATCTCAATACCCTGGTTGTTGAACCGGACCTCGAGCACAACATCAAGACAAGGCAGAAATATGATTCTCAAGTCGAAAAGATTAAGCGCTATCTCTCAAATAATAACTCTTCATCTTTCACTGTTGATGATGAAGGCGCGGTGTTCTTTAAAGGTCGCTTAGTGGTTCCTTCGAAAGGCAACCTGGACTCGACCTCGGATGTCATGAAGGAAGATCATGACACACCTCTATCTATCCACCCCGGTAGCACCAAGATGTACCAAGACATTCGTCAGAGATATTGGTGACCTAAGATGAAGCGAGACATTGCTCGTTATGTTGCTGAGTGTGACGTTTGCCGTCGCATCAAAGCAGAACATCAAAGGCCTGCTGGAACTCTGCAACCCCTTGCTATTCCTGAATGGAAATGGGACAAAGTTGAAATGGATTTCATCACTGGTTTTCCGAGATCGCAGAAGGGTCATGATGCTATTCTTGTCGTCATTGATCGCTTCTCCAAGGTTGCACATTTTCTACCTGTCAAGGAGACGATCACTGCTAGTCAGTTAGCAGACTTGTATTTTTCCATAATTGTGTCACTCCACGGTGTTCCGTTGGAGATCAGTTCAGACCGAGGCAGCCTCTTTACCTCAAGATTTTGGAATAGTTTTCAAGAAGCTATGGGAACCCATCTGTCCTTCAGCACCGCTTTTCACCCCCAGTCCCAGGGACAAGTTGAACGAGTCAATCTAGTGCTTGAAGATATGCTTCGAGCTTGTGTCATCTCATTCGGTAAGAAATGGGAGGAATCTTTCCCATATGCTGAATTCTCATACAACAACAACTATCAGGCTAGTTTGAAGATGGCACCCTTTGAAGTTTTATATGGACGTAAGTGCCGAACCCCCTCTAAATTGGTCATAAACTGGGGAACGGCTACTCTTCCGTCCGGATATTATCCAACAAGCTGAAGAACAAGTCTGCATTGTCTGTGAACATTTGAAAACTACTCAGTCTCGTCAGAAGAGCAATTATGACCGAAAACACCAGGTAATGGTCTATCAACCTGGTGAACAAGCTTAACGTGTCACTCCGATGAAGGGCACTCATCATTTTGGAATCAAGGGCAAGTTAACTCCTCGCTACATTGGCCCATTTCGTATCCTCGCCCGATGAGGAGAAGTGGCATATCAATTGGAATTGCCGCCGAACCTTTCTCAAGTTCATGGGGTCTTCCATGTGTCGCAACTCCGTCGCTGCTTCAAGGATCCTATCCGAGCAGGGGATCATGAAAAGCTTGAATTGCGAGATGATCTATCTTATCAAGAATATCCGATCCGCATTCTTGATCAAGATGAACGTCGAACCCGTCAGAAGGCAGTCAAGTTCCTTAAAGTGAAGTGGTCAAATCATTCTGAAGATGAAGCCACTTGGGAACGCGAAGATCGTCTTCGTGAAGAATACCCCGATCTCTTTCCTTCTACCTCTTAATTCTTGGGACGAGAATTTCTTTTAGAGGAGGAGAATTGTAACATCCCCATGTATTAAGCTACAGTGATCACCCTCTGATAATGCCAAGTCACCATGGTTAACAAGCTTGATCAACATTTGGTTTCATATCTCATTTCAAATTCCACTCTAAATCAAATTCAAATTGCAAGTGAAATTTAAAGTTTCACAAACATGCCTGAAAAATTGTTCATATTTTAGCAAATAATCCATAACTAATTTTCCTCAGGAAAACAACATCACCTAAATTGCCAAATTGCCCCTGGAAATTCAAAACAGTACCAAAACAGCAGTATTTAATCCATTTTCATTTAATTAAAATTCAAATGAAATCATTAGGCCTCCAAACCTTTTTATGGCAGTACCAAATATAGCATTGTATTTATGTGGCTAAGTCACATATTTTACAAAAGTCAAATCGTGGCTAAACAATTTGCAAACAGTGGTAAAAAGAATAAAGCAAAAGAAAAAGAAAAACGGTCTACTATGCTGCTGGGCTGTGAGTACACAGTGCACAGCCCAGCCCAGACAGAGCCTTCTCCCACCTCTGTCGCGCTGTCGACGCCGCGCGTGCCCGAGCCCACGATGGGCACGCGTCAGCCATCCCCCGGTGCCGCTGCCGCCATGGTGTGGTTAAGAGCATCTACACGGACCCCTCGCGAAACCCTAACCCATTGGTCCCCTTTCCTCGTCCCTCTCCTCGATCCAGAACGCGCCCGCGCCTCCGTCGCCATGGCCGAGCTCGCTGCCGTGGCCACCATCGTCCTCGCCAGCTGAGATCTCGCCGGGAGCTCCGCCTGCCTCCTCTACTTCGCCCTCGACCTCTAGCTCGACCCCTACGCCGTCGCATCGACCGCTTCTTCCTCGTCTTCGCCCTCGACCTCTAGCTCGACCCCTACGCCGTCGTCATGGTGCTTGATTCCGGCCATCTCAGCTCCGGCCGAGGCCACCAATGGACGCGGCGCAGCCTCAGCTCTCGAACGCGCCTAGCCGCGCTCCACCCCGTGCCCAGTGGACGAAACCCGGCGCAGCCCTGCCTCTCGCCGCCGCGGATTTGGTCGCCGGAGCAACTCCGGCGCCGGCGTCCGACGTGGCCGTCATTAGCGGCTAATCCCCCCCTAATCACTCTGTGACAGCCGGGCCCCACTCGGATTTAGTTAGGCCTACTAAAATGATTTAGCTAATTAATAAACTGACATGTGGGGCCCACATTTACTGTTGAACCGGATAAGACTCGCTGAGTCAGCGTGCTGACTCAGCACTGGACCCACATGTCAGGCTCTGTTGACTGGGTGCTGACTGGGCAGTTGACTTAGTCAACTGGCCCCACCTGTCAGCCACTGTGTACACTTCTGTTTACACTGTGCTGGGTGCATTTAGCATTTTGCTATTTAATTTCGAATTAAAATTAATTCCAGAAATTCCAGAAAATGATTAAAACTTTGAAAAATCATATAAAATAAACCGTAACTCGGATGAAAATAATTTAAATATGAAAAACGATCAGAAAAATATGAATAATCCGATTATGCCCTTCACATACCTGTCACATGTCTCTAACATACCGAACGTTGAACATTTGCTACCGAAACCGCTAAATGAATAGTGTTCGGAGCTGGGAAAATATTCTCGGATATTTTCCCGCTCCGAGTAAAATACTTAGTACTGCATTAGAACACCCCTAGCACAACATATTGACATGTCATGCATCTCTGTTGCATTTGTTGTCGTGTATTATTGTTTCTTCCCCCTCCTTCTCTCCCGATAGACCCCGAGACTGCCGACGACGCTGCTGAGTATGACTACGTTGTCGATGACCGGACCCCTTCAGCAAAGCTTCCAGGCAAGAAAAACCCCCTTGATCATCTAGATATCGCCTACTCTTTCTCTCTATTGCTTGCATTAGAATTGCTTCTGTTGATATTCCGATAGCTCCTATTCTGATGCATAGCCTGATTTCGTCGCCTGCTATTGATACCTTACCTGCTATCCTATGATGCTTAGTTAGGTATGCTATGTTTCATCAGCTGGCCCTTCACCCTTGTCCGTTTGCCAGGCTTGTTATCGGGCCATGATCACTCTGGGTGAAGATCACGGAAATGTTACATTACTGCAATACTTTAAACTGTTAAAGTCGGGCCGGCTCCAAGAGTGCCCGCGAGATAATGAAACAAGACGGGTTGAACCCAAGGGTACCCGCGAGTGATATTGTGGTGGCACGACAGGGCAGGTGGAGACCACCTAGGAGAGAGGTGGGCCTGGTCCCTGGTCGTGGTCCGCGTGTTACCAAGTCGGAGCGACAGGAACCCTGTTCGTCTCTGTGAGCTACTAAAACACGCCTAACGTATTTGGGTATTTGATCTGAGTTAGCCGCTGGCCTATACGCACTACCACCACGCGGGATAATGGTTTAATGGGGCCCTCTACGTCGTACATTCCTTCCTAAAGCGATCCAGATGTCACAGTTCAGAGATGCGGGCTGATTGTTGGGGAGAGCTGGTCACGTCTGTTGGTGTTTCCACAGTCGCGCTTGGGCCCCGGCCAGTCTCGCAACGTGCAGGAGTGCAGAGGGCGATGGGCCCAAGACCCCTTCGCACTTAGGATTTAGACCGACGTGTTGACCTCTCTGGAGAGTCTAGGTTGGTCTATGGCGTGTCGATTACCCGAGGTCGGGTATTACCCAGCAAGTGTGTCCGGCCAGATGTAATCGAGCTTGTTGGGTAACAGTAGTGTGATACGTCTCCAACGTATCTATAATTTTTTATTGTTCCATGCTGTTATATTATCAATCTTGAATGTTTTTATAAACCTTTACAGCAATTTTATATCATTTTTGCAGACTAACCTATTAACCTAGTGCCCAGTGCCAGTTGCTGTTTTCTGCCCCGTTTTTGTTTTACAGAAAAACACTACCAAATGAAGTCCAAAGGCCACGAAACTTTTTAGAGATTTTTTATTGGCCAGGATAAACACTAGAAGCTTCGGGAGAAGACCAGACGCCGGAGGAGGTGGCCACGAGCCACCAGGGCGAGCCTGGGGGGGCAGGCGTGCCCTGGTGCCTCGTGGGCCCACCCCAGCTCCATTTGACCTAATTCCACCACTATAAATTCAGGAAAAATCATAAACCCTCAGGGGAGTCCACGAAATACTTTTTCCGCCGCCGCAACTTTCTGTTCTCGAGAGATCCCATCTGGAGGCCTTCTCCGGTACTCTACCGGAGGGGGAATCGATCACGGAGGTGCTCTACATCAACCTTGCTGCCCTTCCGATGATACGTGAGTAGTTTACCACAGACCTTCGGGTCCATAGGCAGTAGCTAGATGGCTTCTTCTCTCTTTTTGATCTTCAATACAATGTTCTCCTCGATGTTCTTGGAGTTCTATCCGATGTAATCACTTTTTGCGGTGTGTTTGTTGGGATCCGATGAATTGTGAGTTTATGATCAGATTATCCATGAATATATTTGAGTCTTTGCTGTACTCTTTAATGCATGATTATTATAGTCTTGTATTTCTTCTCCGATCTATTGATTTGGTTTGGCCAACTAGATTGATTTATCTTGCCATGGGAAGAGGTGCTTTGTAATGGGTTCGATCTTGCGGTGCTCAATCCCAGTGACAAAGGGACATGACACGTATGTATCATTGCTATTCAGGGTAAAAAGATGGAGTTTATTCATACGTGAGTTTATCTTGTCTACATCATGTCATCGTTCTTAAGGCGTTACTCCGTTCTTTATGGACTTAATACACTAGATGCATGCTGTATAGCGGTCGATGTGTGGAGTAATAGTAGTAGATGCAGGCAGGAGTCGGTCTATTTGTCTCGGACGTGATGCCTATATACATGACCATTGCCTTGGATATCGTCATGATTATTTGCTTTTCTATCAATTGCCCAACAGTAATTTGTGTACCCACCGTATGCTATTTTCTTGAGAGAAACCTCTAGTGAAAACTATGGCCCCCTGGTCTATCTAAATCATATTACTAAAACCCTAAAAATATTGCAGCCATTTTGTTTTATTTATTTTATTTTGTATTTTTGTTTCAATCTATCTATTTATCACATACATTTTAATCTTGCAATTTACCGCCGAGGGATTGACAACCCCTCGTTTGCGTTGGGTGCAAGGATTTGTTGTTTGTGTGTAGGTGCTGCTAACGAGGTCTTGCGTGATTCTCCTACTGGTTCGATAACCTTGGTTTCATAACTGAGGGAAATACTTATCTCTACTGTGCTGCATCATCCCTTCCTCTTCGGGGAAAATACCAACGCAAGCTACAAGTAGCAGGAAGAATTTCTGGCGCCGTTGCCGGGGAGACATCATCAACATCTATCAAGTACCTTTGCATCAACTCTCATCTCCTTGCATTTATTTTATTTGCCTCTCATTTTCATCTCCCCCACTTCTAAAACATTTTTACAAAAATACAAAAATATTTTTCGTTTGCCTTTTTCTTGTTTGCATCTTTGATTTGCTCATCCTGTCATCATGACTAGCGTAACTATCCCTCCTTTGTCACCGGATTTTGAAGTGCTTTACTTCAAACAGAAACAAGGACAAAATCTTAAAGATGCTTGGTATAGATTAATGGAATCTTACTGTGTTTGCTCTATAAAAGGGGATTTAAAAATTTTGCTTCGCAATTTCTATATAGCTTTAACCATGCATCATAGACAACTTTTGGATTTTGCCGCAAAGGGGAATTTTATTGAGAGTGAGGCCAATACCGCCTATGAAATAATAGAAGGCATATTGGGGATTCCACCACCACAAAAGGGTTTTGCTTTTACTCAAGAGGGGGCTCAAATACTAGACAAATTGGGTGATATGCAGAAAAATTTGGTTGAGTTGCAAAAGTCTAACGAGCCTCTTAAAAATATTAGTGGAAACCTCAATCGCACGAACACTTTGATTTCTTTATGCAACAAGCGATCGGATATTTTAGATCTTAAAATTGCCACTTTTTCTGAGAATAATGGGAAGCGTAAAGAACCTCCCGGGTTTGAGAAAACTCCTATAAAGATTACCAAAACCAAAGATGACAATACTTGAAACTATGCATTATGCCTAGCTAGGGGCATAAAATAATAGCGCTTGTTGGGAGGCAACCCAATAAATAAAATATTTTTTTCTATTATTGTGTGTTTTCACAATTATGCTACTGGTATGATTGTGTTTTTGTGTTTTTAATTAGTGTTTGTGCCAAGTAAAGCCTTTAGGATGATTTGGAAGATAGTATAATTGATGCTGTTTGGAAAACAGAAAGTTTTGCGTCCAGTGCCCAAATTTTGTTTCTGTACTGGAGCGTCAGAAAAATCTAAAAACTTTACACAGTATTGGTATATGAATTTCCCACGTTTTCCTAATTTTTCAGAATTTTTGGAGTTACATAAGTATGGTTTTTAAATAGATTGCTACAGACTGTTCTGTTTTTGACAGATTCTGTTTTTGATGCACTACTTGCTTGTTTTGATGAATCTATGGATTGTATCGGGGGGTATAAGCCATTGTGAAGTTAGAGTACAGTAGGTATAATGCAAAAATAAAATATGAATTGGTTTGCAATAGTACTTAAAGTAGTGATTTATTTTATTATACTAACGGATCTCACGAAGGTTTTGTTGAGTTTTGTGTGATTGAAGTTTTCAAGTTTTGGGTGAGATCACGATGGATGAAGGAATAAGGAGTAGTAAGAGCCTAAGCTTGGGGATGCCCGAGGCACCCCAAGGTAATATTCAAGGAAGACTCAAGCGTCTAAGCTTTGGGATGCCCCGGAAGGCATCCCCTCTTTCTTCTACTAACCATCGGTAATTTTACTTGGAGCTATATTTTTATTCGTCACATGATATGAGTTTTGCTTGGAGCGTCTTGTATTATATGAGTCTTTGCTTTGTTTGCTTTTTAGTTTGTCACAATCATCTTTGCTGAGCACACCTATCTTGAGAGAGCCACACGTTTATCATCATTTGTAAGAATACTCTATGTGCTTCACTTAATTTTTTTGAGCTAGGCAGTTGCTCTAGTGCTTCACTTAAATCTTTTTTGAGCACGGTGGTGGCTATATTTTGAAGAAATAAACTCTCATGCTTCACTTATATTATTTTGAGAGTTGGTTAAAATTTTGAAGAAATAAATTTTCATGCTTCACTTATATTATTTTGAGAATTGTTAAGATTGAAATTTTGAACAAATATTTGCACTCTCATGCTTCACTTAAATCCTTTTGAGAGTTGATAATAGTAACGGTAATTTGCACAAGATATGAATTTGGTCCCAACGTGATAAATATTCAAGAGGGATATAAATAAACTCTCATATAGATCATTGGATATGATAAGTATGATTCCTTGCAATAGTTTTGCGATATGGAAATGATAATATGTGAGTCATGTTAGTGAGTAATTGTGATTTAGTAAGAATATTAGTGTTAAGGTTTGTGATTCCCTATGCATGCACATTAAGTCAATAGTTTTGCAATGAAATTATATCCTACTTATGGTGCATTATTCGGTGTTAGTTATGTTCAATGCATGTTTATGACCGTTTTCATTTTTTGGTTGGTTGCTACTCAATCTATTTGCTAGCCTTCATTTGTACTAAGCGGAAATACTGCTTGTGCATCCAAAATCCTTAAACCCAAGTTGTGCCAAATGAGTCCACTATATCTACCTATATGCGGTATTTCAATGCCGTTCCAAGTAAAGTTGTGTGTGCCAACTCTAATTTTCAAAATAATTTTTCCGTTTTGTGTGCCCGTACCGCTCATGAAGCGGCAAGGGGGTGGCCATTATTTTCCAAGCTAGGTGTGTTATTCTCACGATGAGTGTTTATTCACTTGTCATTGCACGAGAGAGTGGCTGGTAATAGGGATGTCCAGTCCCACAATGAAATCAAAAATTAATAACAACAAAATTCCTTGGAAAGTGTTGGTTTGGAGGGCACCCATGGATACGGCTAGCCATGGATTGTGAAAGAAATGGTGGAAAGGAAATAAACTTTACTTTCTGTTTGGGAACCGCCTATGATGTGTCTAGCGTGGAAAATATTGGGAATTCTCGGTCATTTTTCGTTGACAGGTAAAGCATGCCTCTCAAAATATTTTTATCTCTTTAATTTCAGCTTTGAGCTCTGGCACATTTAACAAATCTCTGCTTCCCTCTGCGAAGGGCCTATCTATTTACTTTTATGCATTTTTTATTTTTATTTGAGTCTCCATCTTCTCTTACAAAAGCACCAACTAGAGAGCACTATTGTCATACTTGTGCATTGGATGTAGCTAATATTTGAGTGTGTTTCATGAATGGATCAATGATTGAGCATAATGGGCTAGGGATAACTTTCTTTAGCGTTGATATTTTGAAAGACATGGTTGCTTGTTAGCATGCTTGAGTATTTATATCTTCATGTCAAACTATAGACTATTGCTTTGAATCATTCAAGTCCAATGTCCATGCTATAAAAGAAAAGAATATGTGATGAATATGTTAGGCAGCATTCCACATCAAAAATTCTGTTTTTATCATTTACCTACTTGAGGACGAGCAGGAATTAAGCTTGGGGATACTGATACGTCTCCAACGTATCTATAATTTTTTATTGTTCCATGCTGTTATATTATCAATCTTGGATGTTTTTATAAACATTTACAGCAATTTTATATCATTTTTGGAGACTAACCTATTAACTTAGTGCCCAGTGCCGGTTGCTGTTTTCTGCCCTGTTTTTGTTTTACAGAAAATCAATACCAAACGAAGTCCAAATGCCACGAAACTTTTTGGAAATTTTTTATTGGCCAGGATAAACACTAGAAGCTTCGGGAGAAGACCAGACGCCAGAGGAGTTGGCCACGAGCCACCAGGGCACGCCTGGGGGGGCAGGCGCGCCCTGGTGCCTCGTGGGCCCACCCCAGCTCCGTTTGACCTAATTCCACCACTATAAATTCAGGAAAAAACAGAAACCCTCAGGAGAGTCCACGAAATACTTTTTCCGCCGTCGCAACTTTCTGTTCTCGAGAGATCCCATCTGGAGGCCTTCTCCGGTACTCCGCAGGAGGGGGAATCGATCACGGAGGGGCTCTACATCAACCTTGCTGCCCTTCCGATGATGCGTGAGTAGTTTACCACAGACCTTCGGGTCCATACGCAGTAGTTAGATGGCTTCTTCTCTCTTTTTGATCTTCAATACAATGTTCTCCTCGATGTTCTTGGAGTTCTATCCGATGTAATCACTTTTTGCGGTGTGTTTGTTGGGATCCGATGAATTGTGAGTTTATGATCAGATTATCCATGAATATATTTGAGTCTTTGCTGCACTCTTTTATGCATGATTATTATAGCCTCATATTTCTTCTCCGATCTATTGATTTGGTTTGGCCAACTAGATTGATTTATCTTGCCATGGGAAGAGGTGCTTTGTAATGGGTTCGATCTTGCGGTGCTCAATCCTAGTGACAGAAAGGGACATGACACGTATGTATCGTTGCTATTAAGGGTAAAAAGATGGGGTTTATTCATACGTGAGTTTATCTTGTCTACATCATGTCATCGTTCTTAAGGCGTTACTCTGTTCTTTATGGACTTAATACACTAGATGCACGCTGGATAGCGGTCGATGTGTGGAGTAATAGTAGTAGATGCAGGCAGGAGTCGGTCTACTTGTCTCGGACGTGATGCCTATATACAAGATCATTGCCTTGTATATCTTCATGATTATTTGCTTTTCTATCAATTGCCCAACAGTAATTTGTCTACCCACCATATGCTATTTTCTTGAGAGAAGCCTCTAGTGAAAACTATGGCCCCCGGGTCTATCTAAATCATATTACTAAAACCCTAAAAATATTGCTGCCATTTTCTTTTATTTATTTATCACATACAATTTATCTATTTATTTATCACATACAATTTACCGCCGAGGGATTGACAACCCCTCGTTTGTGTTGGGTGCAAGGATTTGTTGTTTGTGTGCAGGTGCTGCTAACGAGGTGTTGCGTGATTCTTCTACTGGTTCGATAACCTTGGTTTCATAACTGAGAGAAATACTTATCTCTACTGCGCTGCATCATCCCTTCCTCTTCGGGGAAAATACTAACGCAAGCTACAAGTAGCATAGTGCACCCCTGCAGGGAAGTAATCTATTCGAATAGCCGTGTCCACGGTAACAGGACGCTCGGAGTTGTATCCTGATCTGCTACAACTATGAATGGATACTGTTACAATGTTAAACTGTTACTACTGCTCTCGGGATCACTTTCTCGCAGGGTAGTCGAGGAAGGATCTCAGGGCATTGCTAATATATACTTATTATTATATGCTGCTGTGTTCTACTCTCTTCTGATGCTGCAAGATTGCTTTAAGATGCTAGTCTTCGATAGGCTAGGCCTTTTCCCCTCTGTTCTGGCATTTCTGCAGTTTAGTCCAGAGATATAGCTCATTCCTTTGATACCGATGCATACTTAGTATAGTTCTGATGTAAGTCTTGCGAGTACTTTGGATGAGTACTCACGGTTGCTTTGCTACCTCTTTTTCCCCTACCCGGTTGCTGCGATCAGACGACGGAGTCCAGGAGCAGGAGATCCCCGGAGGCACCTACTACTACGTTGAGCCCGCCGACCAAGAGTAGTTCGGAGGCCCTAGGCAGGAGGCCTTCGCCTTTTCGATCAGTGTCGCTGTTATGCTAGCCTTCTTAAGGCAAACTTGACTAACTATGTCTGTACCCAGATAATATTTGTCTGTATGACCTATGTATTCGGGCCCTCGTGACCCCTGGTTTATAATATGAAGATTTATGTTTAAATTTGTGTTTAGAGTTGTGTTGTGATATCTTCCCGTGAGTCTCTGATCTCGATCGTGCACGTTTGCGTGTATGATTAGTGCACGGTCGAGCAGGGGCGCCACAGGGCGACCTTAGTGTGCGAGGTTTTTAGTAGAGAGGGATGCTTGGCTTACTATGGGCACATGGGCGGGTGACAATAGAGAGAAGGGGAAGGCGACTAAGTTCACCTCCCGGTTGCCCCCCCTGTTGGTTTTCGGACGGGTTTGTGTGTGGGATTTCAGATTGGGTGACTTAGTATATTGGGTTTGCCGAGAACATCACCACCCCACCCCCGTGGTGCAGCGACTCTGTGCCATTAATTTAGGGTTGTGTGGGCAACTTTAGTGAGTGAGGTTTTTAGTAGAGGGATATTGGTGACTATGGGCATATGGACAGGCGACTACGGGGAGAAAAAGAAGGCGACTTAGTTCACCTCCCGGTTGGTTTTCCCTCGGTTTGTTTTCCGTCGGGTGGGGCGACTCCATATTTTTTTCTTAGGCGACTCGTTTGTGTGTGGGATTTTGGATTGGGCGACTTAGTATATTGGGTTTGCCGAGAACCCCACCGCCCCCACCACCCGCGGTGCAGCGACTATGTGGTGGGGTGGTAGGCGACTCTGCGCCATTAATTTAGTGGTGTGTGGGCAACTTTAGTGAGTGAGGTTTTTAGTAGAGGGATACTTGGCGACTATGGGCATATGGGCGGGCGACTACGGGGAGAAAAAGAAGGTGACTTAGTTCACCTCCCGGTTGGTTTTCCCTCGGTTTGTTTTCGGTCGGGTGGAGCGACTCCATGGTTTTTCTTAGGCGCCCCGTTTGTGTGTGGGATTTTGGATTGGGCGACTTAGTATATTGGGTTTGCCGAGAACCCCACCGCCCCCACCCCCACGGTGCGACGACTATGTGGTGGGGTGGCAGGCGACTCTGCGCCATTAATTTAGTGGTGTGTGAAGTTTTTAGTTGAGAGGGATACTTGGCGGCTATGGGCACATGGGCGGGCGACTATTGGGGTTGGGGAGGGGGGGGGGGGGGGGGGAGGAAGGCGACTTAGTTCAAATTCATCAAATTGAGTGCATACAGATCAGCATGCAGAGGGATACATGAGCAGACTAAAAAATTACCCAAGGTTAATCTGCACCATAGTACTGATCTTAAATAAAACAGGGTATCAGACTATCAACAGTATCAAAACAGGGGCATCATACTTGAGCAGATCTTAAATAAAACTTAGCGTTGAATAAAAATGTAGGACATGACTATGGACTATATCTTAGAAAAAAATTGGGAAAAGAGAAACACATGCTTCTTGTAGGTTGGGAGACGAACAAAAGATAACAAGTATGCAGCTAGTTGAAAAATTGCCTACTCCCCCTCTAACCCCTGCTTATTTTCAGAAAAAAAGTAGGCGGCCAGTAGATAGCTACGCCCAGGTTATCAGAAAAAATTGATAACCTGAAGTAGACGAATGTAAGAAGAACACAAAGGATGCATACACAGGATTCAGTGTGACTACAAATAAAATCATGGAAGTAGGCAAAAAAATTGACACTAGTATTGGGCTAAAAAAAATACAAGGTTGCATGCGCAGGGTTCAGTTCATAGGCAAATGAAAAACTGGAGGTAGGCAAAAAGGTTTGACACTAGTATTATGCTCGAATAACACAACGGTTGCGTACACATGACTCTGTTTGTAGGCAGATTAAAAACTAGAGGTTGCACACACTGGTCGGGTTCATAGGAAAATTAAAAACTGAAGGTAGGCAAAAAAGTTCACACTGGCACTAAAAATATAGAAAACCATTTTTTATCCCCTCTAAAAATTGAGCCTATATCCACTTAACAGATGTTCTGCAACATTTGCAGTACTGCGTACTTCATATCCAATAGATGGCGGGCATTTTATGCAGTGTATTTTTCCTACACAAAAAAATACAGTAGATGGCGGCATTTTTATAAAGTATGTACGCGGAAGTAAAACTGAATAATTCCGGAAATTCACTTTGGCTCACGGGAGCATATGCTCCTGCCATCGGAAAAACATTTCGAAATGTCAAAAAATTCCGAACAAAAATTTGACACGTACAACTCGATATTCTATGTGTGCACGCCAAGTTTTGTGAAAAACCGGCATTTTCTGCGGCTTGTGTAAAAAAGACAAAGAAATGCCTCGTGAAAAGCCCTTTTTTCCACTGAATTTTGTCTTTTTCACATGCGACACAAAAATTGTCAAATTTTCATGAAACGACTTTGTGAGTACGTAGAATGTCGAGATGTACGTGCGAAACATTTTGTCGGAATTTTGTGACATTTCAAAATACGTTTGAAACACATTTTAAAAAACAGGAACATATGCTCCTAGGAGCCAAAACGCCACTCTCGAATAATTCCCCCAGGATAGCAGTATTGCCTACTTATACTGACGATGTTCTATTTGCTAGTAGTATTAAATAGATCTTCTATTTTGCCCCCACCCCTAAATGATGTTTAGCTAACATTAAAAACGGCATTTGCCCGAAAATTCAATATGGGTCGTACTTCCATATGCTCTTATTATCTGGAGCGTTAACATGTCTTGGGATCTGGGTTCTTCAGTGTATTATGATCTGTATTTTTCTTTTCTCTTTATATTGCAACTGTTTGTAGGCCTACCTCTGCAATGCATTGATTTTGCATGCTGCGGTTAGATAGCCGGTGACTGCACAACATTTACTCATCCAACTGCCACCGAACTATCACTGCATGTATGTCTCCCTTGGCTATATGCTCAGTCGCAAGCCCTGTTCATCACATGCTTTTTTGATTCCACTTCAGTTTTACAAGAAACCTGGAGTACATGTTATCCCCCTTTTCTTTTGAATTGGAGTACATGTTATCCTGGAGCAAAGGTTGAGCACTGGATATGCTTTTCACCGTCATCCACGTGCTTTATCTCCTTTGCGGTCCATTTGGTGGCAGCTCTTATGCGAAACAGCGTCATGAGGTCACTGCCTTCATTCTTCACCACGTTTTGAGTCATAAGTGGCTAGCCCATCTTTTCCTATCATGTCCATCGCCCTCTTCCACTCTAATGCTGCATGTTTTGGTCACCTTTTTTTTTGGTTGCATGTTTGGTTACTAGCAGCAAAACGAAGGGTAAATGTCAGGTGATACTACTCTTCACATGCTCACATGCTTCCAAATTTTTAAAATCACATCTAAAATGTTCCAAAAAATTCTGATTTGTTTTGTGAATGTTCAAAAGGCATGTCCGTACAACTTCTACAAAATTCAAAATACACATAGAGCAGCAAAAAAGAAAAACAAGGATTAATTGTGTTAAAAAGGTAAAACATGAATGGTGTAAAAAAAAAAGACACTATTCACATTTGGATTTATCCATTTTAGTTTACCTATGTGTCTTTCAAATATGGATTTGAACTTTCTAAGGTTTGTAGACACATGTCCTGTGAACATTTGCAAAAAAAAAAAAAATCAAGATGTTTTAAAACATTAAAATATTTACTAAACTTGGGAGCACGGAACCATGTGAAGGGTGGTATCACCTAATACTCTTCCAAAACAAAGGGTAGAAAGGAGATTTCAGCACCTCCTTAATTTATCCTAAATTTTTTAGAATGCCAATTATATTAGATTGTAGGGAGTACTTGGAAAATGGTTCGGTTGAGTTTTTTTTTTTTTTTTTTTTTTTTTTTTTTTTTTTGCGGGGTGACTACGTAGAACTTAGTACTGCTATACAAGGCCTCGTAAGTAAGACCAAGGTTACGGAGCAAATGACTCGGCGGCTAA
Source organism: Elymus sibiricus (assembly GCA_039707655.1). Taxonomy (NCBI): domain Eukaryota; kingdom Viridiplantae; phylum Streptophyta; class Magnoliopsida; order Poales; family Poaceae; genus Elymus; species Elymus sibiricus. The sequence goes on along the minus strand of CM077674.1, from coordinate 8,901,472 downwards.
ATACAATCATCTAGTCGAGTAGGATCAACATTAGCCAACTAATGTATCCCCGGAAAAAAGGCAATTACTATTGCCTGTGATTTCACTCCAAGTCAGCACCCAAAGATACGCGCAGCTAAACCTTTTTCCCAACTAAAATAAAGACTCAGCTTCAGTCCGGCCAAATTCTGGACCATGTACGTTTACAGTGCAACTACCGTTCCATCGGTACAGACGCGAACCGTCCAAGGACCGTGCCTCCAGCCGTCACACCCTGAGCCACGTGCGTCAGAAGTACATACGTACTATCACTGTATTCCAGCGAGGCACCAATTTCCCCAGCTCGCACCCATTGGCATTAACTGCTGCTGCACAGCTCATCATGCTGGTACTTGCGGTCCAGATAATATGAGCAAATGCCGGTACGAGCCATATCGCTGCTCTCGCATTTGCCTACTGACACACTACTTTATTGCCTGGGGGGTATCCTTTTCTATTGTTAGTATTGCCTGACCCCAGAAAATATGTAGGTATTTTTGCCTCTCTTCCCCCTAGCTTACGTTCCTCTCCTACATTTCCTGAAACAAAATAGCCTATATAGAACGAAGTGTGCCTGCATTGTACCTCCTGCCATTTTGCCTAGGTTTCCTAAGAAAATAGCCTACATTGTACGTACACTTTCATCTGCAAAAGCACGTTGCCTATTCCCGAAAAAAGGTTCTGCATAAGTGCCCACCGTCTGTACAATGAATTGCCTACATGATGCATCAAAATGCTCAGAACTTGCCTAAAAAACGTTGGTGCTGTTGCCAGCTAAGCATCTTGCCCCAAAAACGTGGGGAAAATCGTGTGCGTGCTGATGCACTAAAAAAGTCTAGGTAGATTTCTTGAACGCAGCTATCAAGGGCTCGTGAGGTCCTTGATGTGAGAAATTGCATGCGCGGGGGTGGGGGATTTTGCTGCAAGTGCTTGCGCGCATTGATTCCGGAGACCCTGGCTGTGGACATCCCTCCCCTGTCTCCGGCAACCCTAGCATCCCCTCCCCCTCCCCCCTTCGTCGACAAAAATGACGCCGCCGCGTGGGCAAAATCCCTCTGCCCCCGTTCCAGAGACGGAAAAGAAAAGAGAGCTACGTCACGCGAGTTACCTTCTCTCCCCGGAGATGTAGCGGTTCGCCGCGCCCCGTCGTTCGCCTCCCCATCGCGTCGCCCGCGGGTTCTCCTTCCTTCAAACTGGCGGTGCTCGATTCCCCCTGCGTGGTGGTCGCTGTCACCGGGAACGGGCTCCCCTCGCCCCTTGTTCCTTGCCGTCGTGGGGCGCTCGCCGACGATTCCCCTGGAGTGGAGAGGAAAGGGGAACGGACAAGAACCAAGGTTTGGGATCCCAAATGGGTAAATTTTCTCGTGGGCGGGCGATATTCCCGGTAACCACCGTTACCGAGAAATACCGAACAAATTTCGGACGAAATTTACAATTGAATTTTGAATTCAAACTCTTTTAAATTAGATATAAAAATATCTTGAACTAATATTATTCAGAAAAGATGTGGTAGGCTGGTAGCCAACCACGGCGCGCTTAGCTGTGTTGAGGTCGCGAGTTTGATTCATTGGGTCCTCATTTTTTTCACCTTTTTTACTTACCTATTCTGAAAAATAAACAAAAAGAACAAAAAGAAGTGCGGAAGGAGGACTCGAACCAGCTACCTCTCGAGGCGGATAATAGATGGTTACCGCGCCACATTAAGGGTGTTGGCTTAAATGAGAAACAAAGTTAATTTAGTATACCTTGAGCGTTTAAATTTAAATTATTCAAAAAAATCGGAATTTTTTGCTCGGGATAGGTATTTCTCGTGGGGCGGCGAGAAATACGGTTACCGCCCGGTATCCGTTTTTCTCGGGCGGTACCCAAAACCTTGGTCAAGAACTAATGGGTGGGGTGCGTTTTGGAGCTCTCTCTGCCTCCCCCGTGGTTGGACCTATCTATCCACGTGGACTGATCGAGGATGAGATGGACGGTGGACGAGCGGCCGCTCGGGAACGCTCGGTCGCGCGCGCGCGCCACCCAGCATTTGGGATTCTCAAATTCGAGCCAAATAACCCACATCCGAGGGCTTCCCACCGTGATCGATCTCCAGCCATGTCATGCGGATCAGCTTGGGCTGCCCGCTGTGATCAAGTGTTCGCGTCGGTGGAGGACCCGCGGCAGCGACGCCTCGCCGAGTGGACGGACCAGGACAAGCAGGCACGGCGTCGCGCCGAGTTTCGCGCCCGTATTACAGCCATCGCGGCGCAGGTGGCTTTGGAGGTGTCGGCAGCGGTAGCATCGGAGGTGTCGGTTGCCGTTGCAGCAGCGCTACAGGCTACGCACGTGGGGCACCACGAGTACCTCGACCTTGCGCCGACGACCACATCGACCCCAACTGCGCCGGTGGCGGACGACCTTGCCTCTTTTCCTGATGCATCTATGGTGATCTCCGCGCAGCAACAACAACAGGAAGAGGCGGCATCGCCCCAGGCCATTGACAACACAGTCACCAACATCCTCGCTGCCTGGACGCCCACCACCTGTTCGACGCGATGCCCAAGCCACGCCGTTACCGTGTCGGTGTCAGCGCCCGCTCCCGCCACAGCATCAACTTTGTCCGAGGTCGCCGTCGGTGTCGTCACCGAGTGTTGCTGCTTCGACCTCGAGCCAGCGGCCGCGACCTCGACTCCGACCTCCGCGCTGGACGTCTTGGGTGCCCGTTCATCAGTGATGAACTCGCTCGCCCTCCCTGCAACAAGTGGCTACTCCACCGTGGCGCACACCACCTGTTCGACGAGGTGCCCAAGCTGCGTTGCATCTGAGGAGTCGACGCTCAACTCGTCCGCAGAAACACCTTCATCCATGACCACCGTCGACGTCGTTCCTGAGCTCGCTACACCAGTGGACAATGATGAGGCCATTGATGTTGTCACCACTGTTGTCGCTGCCCTGGCTGTGTTCCCTATCAATGTCAGCGTCAGCATCACGAAGGAGCAAGCATAAGAAACGGGTAATCCTCACCTTCTCAAGGATTCTGTAGTGATGAATTCAGGGTTCAAATTTTGCCAAGTGAAGTTCTTATTCCAAGATGATTCTGCTCATGAAGCTCAGTCTGACTGCCACATTATTGACACTGGCTTTATTCATAATGAGAATGACTTTGAACCAGCATGCAAAACACTTGCCAGATGCTTCCCCAGTATTTCAGATTTTACCTGGGTGGATAGAGTTTCATTTCCATTACCTAAGTCTGTTGTCAGGTTAGAAAATCACATTGAGAAGTTGCAGAAGTATTTCGTTTTCCTGGTAGCACTGAAGCCATGGCCTTCCTGTGAGCTACTCTTGTTGATTGTGATATGGGCAAGTGCTGAATCTGATGCCGGTCACAACCATGTGTTGCTTCAAAGAAAAATTGGAGAAGGAGCAGTCAATATGCAGTTTCATGGACCGTTACATGAGGTACATCTATATTGGTTATTACCTTGTTCCCCTTATAGCTGCAACATGCTCAAGTGCGTACATGATACACATCATGATCCAGAATATTTTCTTTGGGCAATTGCATGGTCGTTAGTGGACAAATTTTGTGCTAGATCAAATTTTGAAAGAAGTGGAATTGTCACTATCAGGGAGCCGAGTTGGAATTATCAGTGTTGTTTTGGGCCTATACAATGGGAAATTGCATGGTTTTTTCCCTGGGAGTATTTTGCTAGTGACAGACAAATTGCTCAGCCATTATTTGCAAATTCAGTGCAGCCTTGCACTCCTAGAGAGGTTTCCTTACCTGAATTAGAACAAGTACAGTGGAGAACTGCTCGTGTAACTTTCAAAGAATTATTGTTTCCCCACATGGGTGAAGAGATCCTTCCAGCCAACTCCATTGTCATTGGTTATTGTGTTGTAGATGTTCCTGGTTGGTACATGTTGGGTACAGGATTCATAAGTGCAGATGCATATTTTGTCGAGTTCTACACGGTACAGTGCATAAGTGTATGCTTTTCTCCTGGTGCTGCTACAACAACTTTGCAGATATGGCAAGGTCAAATATGGGTCAATGTGCTGCTGAAGTTTGATGGATTCCAAGTAACTTTGCAAGCTGCTTATATTACTGTCTCTAGTTATTTTATGCAGTATGGTCATGTGGTTGATGCTCTTTTGCTCCTACTGGCTGGGTGCAGTGCTGGCATTATACTTTGGAGTAATTCTCAGTACCATTTTAGGTATGATCAGTGCATCACCAGTTCTGCAGGTTGTGCTATATTCTGGGCAAGTGCAACTCTACTTTCTCCGCATTCTATTCCTAACTGCAAGTGCTTCATCCTGGGGGTCTATATGTTTTGCATGGCAAATCGCTTGGGTTCCTTTCAGACTTGGTCGCTGTTCTTTGCATAGTGGATCCACTGGGTTTGCTATTTGTTTAAGAACCATCCAGTGGAGGGTTCCTTGGTCGTGCAGCCATGTACTGTTACCATATGAGCTTCAACGCTCCCAATATTCTGGTGATGTCGGCATGCGCTTGGCTCGAGGGCGAGCCAAATTTTTTGGGGGAAGTATTGTCAGCGGCCAAGTTTACTATCCCTATGAGTATTATGCTGATCAATGCACACAGCAGCGACCGTTATTTGAGACAACATCACTGAAGCATAATGTTCCTGGCAGTCTTCTGAACAACATCATTGTTATCACTCATCTGCCACTGCTCCTAGTTTGGGATCCTGGTTGTGCAACGAACCTTCAAGATATGCAAGATATTTCTCTGTCCATGCAACAAAATGACAAAGGAGGAAGAGCACTGAGCAGGGGAACAGTAGTACATACTCTACACTTGTGCCTGCCCTACAACCCCGGCGGTTCAAACCATGGAGTCGAAGAAGATACTATGAAGGGTCGCATGCGAGCCCCATGGGATCCTGGTGGTTGTCACAATGTCGGCTTGGGGTCAAGCCGAAATTTAAGGGAGAGGGAATGTCAGCGGCCTAATACTCTGTAGATGGGCCGTCCAGAGGGGCGCCTCTTGGGCCTAGGCCTACTGGCAAGATACACAAGCGGAGCAGCATAAATAGAAGGGGATGGCGACTGAAGACGGGGACGGACGGAAGAATTTCGGCCTCAGCTTGGCGTGGTGTCGTGTTCTCCTCTTCCCTGTTTCCTGCTCGTCTTCCTCCCCTGTCTCCTCCATGAACTCCATTAGTTAGCTTCCAATTCCTCCATCAATAGCGTTTAACCTCTGAATCATGGCTTGTTGAGACAATACGGTACTGGGTTGTTAACAGACCAGCTTGGTGAGGAGGCAGAGGAGGAGGAGGCGGTGCACGTCCGCCATGTCCACGTTGGCGAGGAGGAGGTGATCTTTGTGCGCCATCTCCATGCCCGTTTGCCCTGTGTTGCTTTTGCGATCCCTTGATCTTTTTATTGTTTTGACGTGCGATCCTTGAAATTTGGGCGTACTTGTGTGTGCTGGCTGCTGGACTTGTGTGTGTTCACAGCAATCGCATATAACGTAACACCGTGACAACTCTGCACCTATGCGCGCTCTGTAAAATCTGTCCATTGCCGCCGAACATGAGCAAAACCCGCTAAAAATAAGATGGTCTACGCTAAAAACAGCAGTGATTTAGCTTCACATGGTCATGTTTTCTCCTGAGTGAGGTGCATTGTAGGTCCCTAAACTATTTCAGGGGTGCCATGTACACTAGTAGAAAACAGGGCATCAGTCCCGGTTTCAGAGGGCCTTTAGTCCCCGTTCTGCAACCGGGACAAAACAATCGGGACTAAAGGCCCCCACTTTTAGTCCCGGTTGGGTTACGAACCGGGACTAAACGAGCTCCACGTGGCCACTGTGGGCGCCCAGGCAGCAGGACCTCTAGTCCCGATTGGTAACACCAACCGGGAGTAGAAGGCAGCCACGCGTCAGCAACTGCCAGGCGCTGGGGTTTTTGTTTTTTGTTTTTTTTTGAAAGGAGGGGTTTAGGGGTTTTGGAGGGTTTAGGGGTTTCATATTGTGTTTCCCCTTTTCTTTTTGTGTTTACCATTCAATTCCTTTACATTTAGGGTTTTCATTTTTATTTTATACTTTTCATTCAACTCGACGCTAGCTACTACATATAGCAATGAAGGAACCATTACACAACATCGTCATGATCAATATATAGAGAGAAGTGACCTCTCTTTCTCCGTGCTTGGTCGAACAATAAGTTTTCGTATATCTATTCGACGCTACTATCTATAGTACAGGTTCATGCATATATACAATATAACATCTCTTACGAGCCCTAATATCTAATTACCAATATCGCATTGCAAATCCTGATGGTATTCTCCGTCTGTAGGTATGACATGGTCAACAAAGAATCCCGCCAATTCCTCTTGAATTGCTCGTATGCGATCAGTTGGTAGGAGTTCGTCTCGCTTCCGCGAGATCTAATTTAAAGAAGGGGATCAATATATATATATATATATATATATATATATATATATATATATATATATATATATATATATATATATATATATATATATGAATGAAACTCAACACAATTGATGGTAATAAAATAAAAATGTGAATATTGTTTACGTACTTCAAATTGTTCTTCAGATCTGCCCCGCTCAGAGGTCTTGTGGCGAATGTACTCGCAAACGTAGTATCCACATAAATTATTCCCGGATTCCTGCCACAAGAACTTTAGGAGAATAGAGTTCAATCAAAATGATAATCAAGCATGATAATGGTATTGAAACTAGAATCAATGAGAGATGCGCGGAACTAGCTAGCTAGTAGTACTTACTTTGGGGTGTGAAAATCGTAGCTCCTTTTTCCATTCACCCCTAACCTGGTTAGTGAACTTTTTCCAAACCCTGCCCGGCAAAGAAAATGATTACTTGATATCAGGAAATGAACGAAAGTTGCCGATATGGTGCGATAATGATTGAACTTACTTCTGAAGCATTTGACTCAGGTCCACCCACTCCTTAGGATCTTTACGTCTCGAGTCCAAGACAATTACTAGTCCCGCGTCAAGCTGAATGGCTGGCAGAATATAGTGGAACCAGCGCACGCATAACACATCAATTACACTTAACCTCGAGTAAGTGAAACAGAATGTGCACAAGACAGTAACACTCACTGGAAGTTGTAAGGAAATAGTATTTCCCTTTTGTTTTGTTGTTCAAGTAACGCGTTTAGCAAGTTTTTCTCAGTATCATCGGGGTTTTTTTGTACCGTATATTCATTTACGGTATTTGGGTTAATGAACCCAATGTCATAGATTTTTCATCTGCATTCGCGGATCTTCAATCTGCATAATATAGTGTGAGGATAATTATACATGCAATGAACGAGCTGAGCTAGAGACTTAATTACATAAAAAATACTTACAGACAATAGCAACTGACGATAGTTTTGTCGAGGGCGTCTTGATTGTATAACTGAAATAATTCTTCAAATTCAATGTACAATGCCTCGACTCCATTGAAGTAGTGCTCATCTTTAATTCCCACGTAGATACTGTCGGTCCCTTCCTTGCAGGCTTTCAACTACCAGTCATGCAATCTTCGCATCATCGTTGATAGACGCGGGAGCTGCTCAGGTCTGACGAGAGGCTTCCCGTGCTCGTATCTAAAGGCTACCTCAGCCATTTCGAACTGTACCTCATCGCCTAAGTAATCACCAAGAGTGTAACCAGGATGAGCGGCCGCTACCCCCGGATCATTAGCGATATCGGGAAACACCTTGAGCGGGGGGCACGATTGTTTTTCCTATTCGCCGAGCTGGGGAATTGTTTTCCCACTTCTTGCAGCACTGCTACTTCTGCTACTTCCCGACCTTTTCACTTCATGAAATGTCTTTACAATACTGCGGTCATAGTGTGATAGCGGCGGAGGCGGTGGTGGTCGCTTAAGGGCATCCAGACAGTGCTTCGCTTTTACCGAATCTATTTTCTCCTTTGGATCTGGACGTTTCGGTGCAAGCTGGCGTTTCACATCGGCATCCACGAACTCGTTGTTTTCCTCCTCAGTCATGTCGTATGGTAACTTGGCAGGAGCCTTCTTGACGCTTGGACCTGCTCTGGATTTCTTCGTTGTTGTACTGCTAGCCGCCGGAGCGGCGGCGGGTCTCTTCCGCCGTTGCTGAGGAGGCGGAGTCAGCTGACGCGGCGGAGGAGGCGGAGTCCGCTAAGGCGGCGGAGACAGCTGAGGCGGCGGAGGATTCTGCTGAGGGGCCTCCTCCAGCGGAGTCCGCTGACGCGGCGGAGACAGCTGAGGCGGCGGAGTGTTGTGACGCGGCGGAGACGACTGAGGCAGCGGAGATAGAGCTGGACTGTGAGGGGTCTGCTGAGGGGCCTCCTCCGGCTGAGTTTGCTGACGCGGCGTCCATTGTGGAAGCACGATGTATTCCTTTCTCCATAGAATGGTAGTCCTTACGGCATCTACCAGATGAGTTTCCCCTTCACCTGTAGGGTACTCAAGCTCCAGCCCCTCGAATCCGTTGGTAACTTCATCCACCCCGACAATAGCAAAGCCATCTGGAATCGGATTGCAATGAAAAGTTCCATCAGGTCTAGGAGGTAAGACATAGCCGACCGCCACCTTCAAGGTTAGGTTGATGCATTTCGCCATTAGCTCACAATGTTCCCTCTCCGTGATATCATCCACGAGGTAGCGAGGAGCCGTGATATCAGGCCAACGAGCTCCGTGGAAGCCATGCTGCTTTTCCGCTGAGATGGTGGGGTAGCTTCGTGGGCAGTATCGAATGAAGGATCTTCGTGCTGCTGAGATGGTGGGCCGGTAGCTCGCTGACTGGTAAGTTGCTCTAGTTTCTTCTCCTGCAACGCTAATCTTTGTTCTACATTCTGCATCCGGTCTGCTTCCTCTTTCTTATTTCTCCCTCGGCTTCTATAACCAGTGCTGTCGGGAAACCCATGCACCCACGGAACGGAGCCTGATGTGCCTCGTGTTCGTCCATGGTGTTCAGGATTCCCGAGGGCGCGTGACAACACGTCCTTCTCTCTGTCGGGATGGAACCTCCCTTCCTGCACGTCCTTGATTGCTTCCTGAATCTTTATGACGGGTGTTTGAAGTTGTTCTTTCGTGTAAACACACTTCCCTGTTTCTGGGTCCAAAGTTCCCCCATGCCCGAAGAACCAATTCCTTGCCCGTTCGGGCCAGTTCAATGTCGCTGGTTGGATCCCTTTAGCAAGCAGGTCGTTCTCAGCTTTGTCCCACGTAGGCCGGGCAACCTTGTAGCCACCTGACCCCGTAACATGGTGATAGAGCTTCTTTGCAGCATTTAGCTTATTTGTCTGTGACCTTAGCTTTCTCCGATTTCTTGTACGCCACAAATGCGGGCCAGTGATCTTTTATCTTCGCATATTGACCAGTGAATTCTGGAGTCTCGTCTTTCTTGACAAACTGTTCGTTCAATATTTTTTCCAGTTCTTGAATTGTTCTGCCATCTTCTTAAGAGCCCATTTTTTGACTTTTCGCTGTATAACTGGGTTATTTGGATCCTCCTCTGGCGGTAGGCTGAAATTTATCATGAGCGAGTTCCAAAGCTGATCTTTGCATCTATCGTCGACATAAGAAACTCCATCGTCCTTGTTCTTATTCCATTCTTGGATGTTGATCGGGACGCTGTCCCTAACAACAACTCCGCACTGATGTATAAATCGGTCTTGGGTCCGCTTGGGAACAGTCGGTTTGCCATCTGGATCGACTTCTTCGATCGTGAACCTTTCATTCTCGCCCAACCTTTTCTTCGGGCCTCGTCTCCTTATAGAAGTTTGGCTCGATCCGGAGGGCTAAAAGAAGAAAGAAGCGTTAATATATGTACATACAAAACAATTGATGCATCTAGTCAGCAGAGGCTTAATTAATATATATACCTCGCCGGACTTTGCAACAGTTAAGGCTCCAACACTGGCGGAGCCGTCATCTTCTCTTCCCTCACCATCGGAGTCGTTGAGAAACTGTGAGGTGATGATATCATCATCTCCGTCGCGGATTATTTCCTCCAACGCCTCTTCTTGTTCTAAGTCTCTGTCGTGTTCCATAGTTTCTGCAAATATTACAACATGGCAATATACAACCATGCATGGGAGATGGATTAGTGGCAAACATAGACCTAATCACAACAAGGAATCATATGCATATGAGCAATGGATTAGTGGATTATCGGGGTTATGTTTTAACGACCCTCTCCCCCCTCATGTCGAAGTTATACCGAAATTATCGGGGTTATGTTTTAAAACGACCCCCCCCCTCATGTCGAAGTCAATGTACAACATGAAAATTTGTAAGTGATTGCTAAACTTTTATGCTTCATTTATATGAAGATCAATTATCCAATATAACTATGTTCGCGATATGAGGTATTGGACATTATCTAGAATCATATCTGATGAGTCGTCCTATCTTTCGGGAGAGGATACTTTGCGGACCACCTCTCTCATGCCTGTCCGGCGTGCAAATCAGGTTTTCATATGCCTCAAAATCAAAGTTATCGGGGTTATGTTTTAACGACCCCCCCCCCTCTCATGTCGAAGTTACGATGATATTTGTACAAGATGAATACAAGATTTATACACAAGATGAATACAAAATGAATACAAGATGAATACAAGATTTATACACAAGATGAATACACAACTCAACAAATGAACCAACCATCATCCTATGAACAAAACTCAACATACGACAAATGGACAACTTTTGTCGAACAGCGGAGGGACGATCAGGGACCAACTCCACGGAGATGCAACACCACAACCTGTAATTCCACCGAGTGAAAAAAATTAGGCAAACCCAAGTATGCCACTGGATAGAATAGAAGATTTTTGTTGAAATGGACCTATAAAGATCATGGCAAACGGATGCACGGAACTCAAATGGTGATCAAAGCAATATGCAATGCAAATCTGTCCATTATAGCTAGATACCAATTTGAAAGCAAGATTTGAACATGCTACAGAATTTCTACATGGCAACAAATGGCATGACATGAATGTACATGTAACACATGGCAAAACGTGCTTACTGAACTAATTCAAATGACCCCTAGATCAATGAAAATCATCATGACAAGTTGACAAGTATTAACAGATTTTCAGACTTAGTGATATTTGCATGGCATGGCAGAAATGAATAGATAGAAAGTTTACAAGCTTGTAGCACTCACTACAGGTCCTAACATGGCATGAACTAAAATGTACCAGCAAGATGACATCAAAATGCTCCTACTTCATGTTCAAAGATTGCCCAAAAGATGCTTGCATTAAAACATACAAAAAAGACAAAATGAACTCTAATGCAAAAAATTTGTTCTTCAATTTGTTTATATGCTCACTAATTGCAATCTATATATATCCATACACATTGCACACACATTGCAATCTATATATATGCATACATATGCATTCATCCACTAATTGCAATATGCATCTATCCATACACATTGAGAAAAAACCAAGTCCAACATATCCATACAATTTATTCATCCATACAAATTAAAAAAATTAACTACAACATATCCATACAATCTATCCATACATTCATCAACACACCTCTATTACTACCTCATATCCATACTAAACAAATTTAACATCACAAAATTTCAAACAAAGTGATGAACTAGCTAGGGTTCACCTACTGCCATCCATGAATCCATCCATTTGGGGAAGAGGGTTCACCTACTACAATCTATCAATACATTCATCCATGAATCCATCCATCCATCCATTTGGGGAAGAGGGGGAGGAGGGGGAAAGGGTGCTCACCGTGGGGCGGCGACGACGAGGAGGGCTCGATCGGGGGCGGCGACGAGGAGCGGGCTCGGGGGCGGCGATGCTCAGGGAGGACGGCGAGGAGGTCCGGCGACGGTCAGCGGGCTCGGGGACGGCTCGGGGCAGGGCGTCGCGGCAGCCTGGCGGCAGCGTGCAGTGGTTCGGCGTCGGGGCAGAGGAGCGAGAGAGAAAGAAGATTGGGGAGGAAGAAGGCAGCGCGCGGTTTATATAGCCCGAGCTTTAGTCCCGGTTGGTGGCTCCAACCGGGACTAAAGGCCCCCCTTTAGTCCCGGTCCGAGCCACCAAGCGGGACTAAAGGTGAATTTCACCAGCCCAAAGGGCGCGAAACCCAACCATTTAGTCCCGGTTGGTGGCTCGGACCGGGACTAAAGGGAGGCCTTTAGTCCCGGTCCTAGCCACCAACCGGGACTAAAGGGTGGCACAGCCGTGGGGTGGTGAAAGTTTAGTCCCACCTCGCCAAGCGAGAGGAGATCGCACCGGTTTATATACGCGGCTGCGATCTCTCTCCCAAGCTCCTCTCTAAAGCAGGCAGTTAATTGTCTAATCTCTGCCCTGTTGGGCCTACTAGCCCCGCGGGCCTGCATCCTGGCCCATATATAGTTGGGTTTCTAGTCGTATGCAGGCCGTGATGTCTGCTAGTAGGCGAGTATTTTTTTATTTTTTATGTTATTTTTTGCATATGTTATGTTTTTTTATTTTTTATGTTATTTTTTGCATATGTTATGTCAATTTTAATATTCTTTCATAACCACTATAAAATATATGGCACATGTTATGTCTTTTTATTTTTTATGTTATGGCAATTTTAATTTTTTGCATATGTTATGGTTTTTTTTATGTTATTTTTTGCATATGTTATGTCAATTTTAATATTCTTTCATAACCACTATAAAATATATGGCACATGTTATGTCTTTTTATTTTTTATATTATGGCAATTTTAATTTTTTGCATATGTTATGTCTTTTTATTTTTTTTATGTTATTTTTTATGTTATTTTTTGCATATGTTATGTCAATTTTATTTTTTATTTTTTATGTTATTTTTTGCATATGTTATGTCAATTTTATAGAGAGGAGCGGGCTTGAGGTAAAGTCGGAGGTATGTACCTCATTTTTATATAATTTTAAGTTAATATTATTTTGATCATAACTAGAGTTTTATAAAAGTTTTTTAGTTGATTCTTTTTGCTATTGAAGAATATTATAGTTTTGTTTTAGTTGATCATAACTAGAATTTTATATAACTTTATTCTTTGACACATCAGGTGGTGGTTTGTCAATATGTTTTTGAAAATATTGAGCAACCAACCGGTGCTCAGAAGACACTCATATTTTGTTTGGACATAATTGCATTGATTAACTCCTCTGTATAATTAAAATACTAAAAGGATAGGAATAATTGAAATTTCATAACTTAATAAATAATTATTATAAAATCATGTTTCAAATGCCAAAATGGCCTACCTAGCTCTTACAAAGATTCCCTCCGGTTTGTCCGAAGTGGCACTTTCCAGCTATAAGTCCGAAAACTCACACTAGAGAGAAAGTGATGGCGGTGAAGCCGGTCACATCCCAGAGTGGGATCTTGGGGTATAAAACTATTTCTTCGCGTGTGTCCCTTGCTTATTGCGCCGTAACCATGGATAATCTTCATCATTTAACAGGATGCTTGGGTCAGTCTTCACTCTGAAGGGAGAAATTTCATGAAATTTTTCATAATCTTCTGACATGTCTGTCTTGTCCTCCACTCCCACGATGTTTCTTTTCCCTGAAAGAACTATGTGGCGCTTTGGCTCATCGTATGATGTATTCGCTTCCTTATTTTTTCTTTTTCTCGGTTTGGTAGACATGTCCTTCACATAGAAAACCTGCGCCACATCATTGGCTAGGACGAATGGTTCGTCTGTGTACCCAAGATTGTCGAGATCCACTGTTGTCATTCCGTACTGCAGGTCTACCTGTACCCCGCCTCCTGACAGATTGACCCATTTGCACCGAAACAAAGGGACATTAAAATCACGTCCATAGTCAAGTTCCCATATGTCCTCTATGTAACCATAATATGTGTCCTTTGCCCTATTGGTGTTTGCTGCATCAAAGCGGACACCACTGTTTTGGTTGGTGCTCTTTTTATCTTGGGTGATCGTGTAAAATGTATTCCCATTTATCTCGTACCCTTGGAAAGTCAATACAGTCAAAGATGGTGTCCTGGCCAACAAGTACAGCTCATCTCCAACAGTGGTGTTACCCATGAGATGTGTTTGCAACCAACCGCCGAAAGTCCCCATGTGTTCACGTGTAATCCAGTCGTCAGACTGCTCCGGGTGTTTGGAGCGTAGAATATTCTTGTGTTCATTGATATACGGGGCCACCAAGGTAGAATTCTGTAGAACTGTGTAGTATGCTTGCGCCCAAGAATGCCCGTCCCTACATATTATTGAGTTCGGTTCTAGCGTGCCTTTTCCACCCAGTCTCCCCTCATGCCGCGACTCAGGAACACCAATCGGCTTAAGGTCAGGAATAAAGTCAACACAAAACTCAATGACCTCCTCTGTTTGATGGCCCGTGGAGATGCTTCCTTCTAGCCTAACACGGTTACGACCATATTTCTTTAAGACTCCCATGAACCTCTCAAAGGGGAACATATTGTGTAGAAATACAGGACCCAGAATTGCAATCTCGTCGACTAGGTGAACTAGGACGTGCGTCATAATATTGAAGAAGAATGGTGGGAACAACAACACGAAACTGACAAGACATTGGACCAAATCATTCTGTAACCTTGGTAGGATTTCTGGATCGATTACCTTCTGAGAAATTGCATTGAGGAATGCACATAGCTTCACAATGGCTAATCGAACATTTTCTGGTAGAAGCCCCCTCAATGCAACCGGAAGTAGTGGCGTCATAATCACGTGGCAGTCATGAGACTTTAGGTTCTGGAAAAATTTTCTCTGCCATATTTATTATTCCCTTTATATTCGACGAGAAACCAGACGGGACCTTGATACTGAGCAAGCATTCAAAAAAGATTTCCTTCTCTGCTTTGGTAAGAGCATAGCTGGCAGGACCTTGATACTGCTTTGGATGCATGCCGTCTTTTTCGTTCATACGTTGCTGGTCCTCCCGTGCCTCCGGTGTATCTTTGGTCTTCCTATAGTCAACACAGCAGAAAACAAAAATTTCCGACCTACGCACCAGCCCAGGATCACTATGGAGACTGCATACAAGGTTTGATCTGTTTCGTTACTGACTCGTAGCGCAGCGGAAGTAGAGTCGATGACGATCGGCGGTGCAGATCCCCGCAGCTAGGATTTACAACCTCCCAACCGCGAGGATGTACTCCCACATCTGCCCCTCAGACAGCCCTCCGGGAGGCGGTCGGACAGTCCCTCGGACGGTGTCGCGGACAGCCCTTCGGGAGGACCTTCGAAACTCGAACGGTCACTCGGACAGCCCTTCGGGAGGACCCTCGAAACTAAGACGATCACTTGGACAGCCCTTCGGGAGGCACTCTCGAACTAAGACCGAAACTACGATCTCTCTACAGAGTTGCACACATACGGTGTCATCTATCCGGCAGGGCTTCGCCGTCCAGAACTAGTTCCCACCGGAACCCAGACAGCCTTTCGGCTCTACGAAACTATTTCGCTGGGAGGGAGAGAGAAGCCAGACAAGTCAATGGCATGTGTATGAGAGCAAGCATGAGCTGATTTTGGAGAGCTCTCTCCACCTCTATTTATAGGAGGAGCAAGGGGTAGAGGAAAGACCAAAAGGACCTTCCTAGGATCTTTCCACCACATGCCACATAAGGGTGTGTAGAAGATATCCACCATGAGGTGGAAGGACACCTCAAGGAGGGCCCCCCCATGCCATGGACAAAATTTGCAGCCCCCTTGGGGAGCTCCACCTCCCTTTCACACACCAAAAGTGGTTTTCTTCTAGAAGAAAAACCCCATTTGCAAATCAGCCCAAAAAGTGCTTTTCACTATTCACGAAGACATTTTTCTGCGTCCGTTAAAACCCAAATTATTTCTGTGTGCCTAGAATAATTCTAGCACCCACCAAAACAATTTTGAACGCATTTAGAAACAATTTCGGAATAATGTTTCTTCAGCGAAAAGCAACCAAAACGGTTCCGGCTGCTCCGGAACATTTCCGGTTTTTGTCCCGGAAAATTCCCAGAAGTTTCCAGAACACTTCTGGCATCCTCCAAGAATTTCCAGGCATGTGCCAGAACCAATTTGACTTAATGGAATACCCTGAAACAACTTTTTAGTTTCACCGGAACTATTCCGGTGTTCTCTCCGGAACGTTTCCGTTTCGTCCGAAACTTTTTCGGTGATTTTCTCTCAGACTCCCCGTCTAGTATTCAGCAGATAGATGACCCTTAAGCGTGTGACCCTATAGGTTCGGTGAAGTATAGACATGACCGGAACTCTTTCCGATCAATGATCAACATCGGAGCCGTGGACACCCATATTGACCCCTATACCCACACGAATGAATATTCGAGTGAACCTCCAGTTGCCGTGTGCTATTCCTGTTGCTTCGCGATATGTTACAAATACCCGAGGTGAGAAACATCGGCATCCTCGTGGATCAACACTTGTCCACAATGCCAGTTACCTCGTTGCCGGTTTTTTTTCTCTTTTCTCGTTTCTGTGTTCCGGCATCCCTGTGATCAAATCACACTTGTGTCTGGCCAGACGATGATGGATACCGTAACACCGAGAGGGCCCGAGAATATCTCTCCATCGTCGGAGGAGCAAATCCCAATCTTGAGCTATCAAGTTACTTAACACACTTTTCCATGAACCCGTAAGCCGCCGTAATAGCCACCCATTTACGGATGACGTTTAACAAACCCCAAAGTTCATGAAGCAAGTATGAAGAAACTCAACACTCTCATGGTCTAAGGAATTATGCAAACATTAACTTCTCTGTGTTATTAACCATTAACTTATGACGAATGAATCTCATAGCATAACATCAATCGGGTCGATTCAACACAAGTGTTCTACTAACATTGTGCCCTCAAAGTTGCCGGCATAGACATGCCCATGATCAGGAAAACAGAACCATCATGCAACACTTGAGCTAGTCTTAGAGGCCAGACTAGGAATACATTTTACCGTTTATTATTCCACACGTGCATATGAGTCTTCCTCCGAGCCTCGTGGTTATTGCAGACTCGAGAACCATAGCAGTTATAGCATGGAACATAAACCTAATTATGAACAGGGAGATAATCAATAACATTTATTATTGCCTCTAGGGCATATCTCCTACAGACTCCCACTTGCACTGGAGTCAATAATCTAGTCAATGCTAATGCACTTTACACCTATGGCATACTGGTGTAAAAAATGCTTCGCATGTGGTATAGCCTGATGTCCAACGGATCTGGCGACTTCAGCTCCGTGTGTAACTTTGCATATCCTCGCGTTTTCACGCTTTCACAAAATTCATATTTTGTGTGGACTTGGCTTTGCATATGTGTGAATCATTGGTCGAAACCTGATTCCTCAGACTGAGCTATGGAGCAACTATCTGCAATAGTGTCCCATAGACCAAAGCCATCTTGGAACCATACTAAGTTCATGAATGAACTATATGATTCAACAACTTCTTTGTCGCTTCTTAAGCGTCAACATACTTAGCCTTTGTTATAGAATTCGCCACAATATCTTGTTTGGAACAATTTCCAACTACCGTGCCATCATATTGTGTATTACACAAAACCCTTAACTTAAATCGAAAATCGCATGGAGCATTGATGAAGACTGTATCGATGTAATTACTTACAACGAGCACTTCATAATCTCTGCTTGCGAGAAAACATGTCATCACTACTACTCTAGTACTCAATGACATCTTTCACTGTTGTCCTATGATCAGTACTTTGATCACTTTGGTATCCATACTCGCAACAACTTTTGGAGTATCGGACATATCTGGTTGTTTTACATACCATGGAATACATGATTAATCCAAACACAAGAGTGTGTGGAATCTCCATCATGTATTTTACTCATCAGTGTTTTGGGACACCGAGTCTTGCAAAAACTCTTTCCATATGACTTCGGCAAGAATCACTCCTTGGCGTTTTAAATGCTAAAAAGTTTTAGCATCTTGTCAATATGTATTCATTGCTTAGCCCCATTAGGTAAATCTATCTCCATAGATCATCATGCCTAATATTGAGGCTATTTAGCCCAAGCACTTCATCGGAAAAACTATTTTCAAATGAAGTCCTAATTCGTGTCATGAAATTTATTTCCAATTAACAATGTGTCAAGTACACAAGGTTTTTAGAAATATTATTATGCTCCCACTTACTTTCTGAATCACAAGCATCTTCGATACCCATTTGATGAAGTCAAAACCCTTTTGAGCATTCCATCAAAAACGAAGATTCCAACTCCACTTTGCTCTCTTCTGTCCATCGCTGGAACTCTGAAGTTTGCATACTTACTAGCATCCTCTGGATCGACAAATTACTTTGGACTGTATCACATACAAGTCCTAGGTTTCATTTCCATCACATGGAAATCCTTTTGTCATCCATGTTTCATATCTCATGGTTGAAATATGTATTAATTGCTAGTTCAACCCGAACCGACTTTAAGCATCGCTACGGTGAGACAATCTCATCGTAGTCAACTCCTTGAACTTGTTATTGCAACAAGTCGAGCTTTATGGATAAAACATTTTATCCGTATCAGTTTTTAGTTCCATAAATATTCGTTAGACTCTAAGTCTTCCGAAAGGTGTATCAAGATCTTAATCTTGAATCACTTATATGGAAACTATCTCGGATTGTATTGGCATTTAGCCAATTCCGGAGTCAGGGCCCATCAACGCTTCCTTGTGAATCGTAGGTATACTGTTGTCTAACAACAATATCTCGTTTGCGCACCTAATAGGTTTGCACGAGCTTTGCCTACGTGGTTCAGCTGCAAGTTCGACCGAAGTCCATACATTTTATTGTAGAGACTTCCGTATCAGTCGCAGTAGGAAACTCCGGAATTACTTCCAAGGTCTCTTTCCTTTGATCTGATGACGATGATACTGTTTATCTCGTTGAGTTGCACTGTTCTCCCACTCACCTTTTTGAAAGAACCATTTTCTTCAAAAAAGCATACCGTTCTTTGTGGCAAACCTATTTGCCTCGGTATTGTGGTGGGGAAATACCCAATGACTTGGGATAACCTACAAAGTAGCACTTGTCTGATTTGGAATAGGTTTGTAACCTTTTACACAAGCCCCATATTCCAAATGTTAAGAAAAGATATAATATGGTTGGGCGTACCATACCATGGCGTCATTTCAACAGACCCGATGGAGCTCTTTTCAGTGTAAAAGCCACAGTCTCTAAAGCATCACTTTAAAAGGGATAATGGCAAATTTATTTATGTCATCTTTGATCTTACCATGTCATGAATGGTTCGATTACATCTACACGGACTCTCCACTTGCAGTGGTGCTCCGGGAGGTGCAAGTTATGAAACCCCTTTCACAACTCATCAGACATTCGCTAAACTTGTAACTCAAATATTCCTTTCTGCAATCGAATTGTAGAAACATAATTTTCTTGTTACAACAACTTCTACTTCATTTTTGAAAACCTTATGAATGAATTCAAAAGATCCAGACTTACGTCTCATCTAGTAAATATCAATATATCTACTTCAGTCATTTCTGAAGATAGATAAATCCACTACTTGCAACAACATTTATTGAACTACACACATCAAAATGTATGATCACCAATAAGTTTGTTGCTCGTTCCTTATGGCCTGTGAACGGTATTTCAGTCACTTCACTTTTCGGAGGAAAGTTGCAAGTGTCAGATGATTCAAAATCAAATGACTTTAAAATCCATCATAATGGAATTTTCCATGCGGGTTTCTCCAATGTGACCAAATGCAGTGCCACACATATGTGGTATTCTTTTAGTCTTGTGACATTTAGCGTCAGTGTTATGGATGTATCATATTACCATCAATATTCATAACATACATCCCATCCTGTATGGAAGCATGGCCCTTCATGTTATTCATAACACCGAACATCAAAAGTTCTCTTATGAATAACCTCCTTGCAAGATACCTTATGCAAAGGGCTAGAGTGTATGAAACTCTAAATGAATTATGAAAATAAATACAGAGGTAATGTATTATTATCAATATTCATAACATACTTCTCATCCATAATGAAAGTATGGCCCTTTTGTTATTCATAACTCCGAACATTAAAAGTTCTCTTATGAACAACCTTCTTGCAAGATACTTTATGCAATGGGCTAGAGTGTGTAAAACTCTAAAATGATTTATGAAAGTAAATACATAGGGAATACACCTATGGAAGGCATAGTAACATTTACTATGTTCCCTGCGTGTATCTAAACCTCATTCCTGGCTAGTCTTTCAGGCCATAGTAGTTCTTGCATCGAGTCGCAACAGAGTGCAATCGAGCGGGTATCTCTGTGATAAACTCACAATACCCAAGAATCGGTGATTAACAATTTAACCATAATTCCCAAGAACTATATCTTTGACCAGTCTTCTATACATCAAAAACATGTATGACATTCATACATGAGCTGGATATTCCAGTCTTCTTTCCTTTTGCCTTTATACTTCTAACAGTTTAACTTTCAGTATTTCTCCTACTCTCAGAACAAGCACCCAACTTAAGAGTGGCGATAGCCCCGGACTTCCTAGGCGTGAAAGTTTCACTAACACCCTTCGGACACTTCCTTTTTCTTTAAGTTGTTTGTTTTATTCACCATCATCATATGACAGGCGTTCTTCTGGATCCCTCTCTTATCAGTATAATGCATAGTAAACTCCTTTACTAATAGTTTGCAAACAAACATTGCTTTGGATATCTCATATCTTTTAGCCTTTGTCTGTCTCTGAAAATGATTTTCAGATTCCATGAATATCACATAACTATCCAAACTTTCGAAGTTCGGGTCTTATGGAAGCAAGCATATTGCACTTGACTGAAACGGAATTCTAGCTTTTGGATCGATGGACGAGAGTCACATGATCCATAGCATTAGCAGGAGAATACCGAAAGCATGCGATAGGACAAGTCCTTCTCGGCACTCTAGAGGACAATCCTCTCATTACGTTACCAACCGTAAAGTTTTAACCAGATATTTAACAGCTATTCAATTTTAATTGGGAAGGTGGAAACGCGAGCCATTATTCTACAACTATTATGCACATAACACTTAGACGGTGTTCATAATTAATTGCACTGAGAATTAAAAGAATTAATTCTACAGTGCGCTCCCACTCAAATCAATATCTCTCATAATTGCTTGTGAGTGATACAAGACCCCCATTTCAATTGTTCGCCATTGGTGTAACACCACTGATGACGAAAATCTCAACCGGTAGGCCAACTTGCCAATCACATCTCTATGTGATTCTTGTTCATCTTTCGATGCGCGTGTTCCGAGCTCATGACGGTCATGCCTGAACGTCAAGACAACCAAGTGATCTTGCTGCGAGGTCTCAACTCACCCGCCTCACACTTCCCTAATCATTTGTACCCGTGTGACACGGCGCACTCCGAGAAGTTAGGTGCCGTGACGGTGCTACACTTGGGAGAACACTAACCACTTGATATTTTTGTGAGAGATCACCCTAATAAAAAGCGACTACCGCGCAATCAAGAAGGGTGCATCATAAGGGATAAACATCTCAGGCAATTCATAATAGCATGATATGGTATAGCCCTTTCTGACGGAGAAGTCTTTCATTTCTTCGTCTTCGGCATTCGCGTTGGTGTTCACCTTCGCGAAGATTGCCACCACCTTGTCGATGCACCAGATAATATTGCTATCTCTATAGCTAATAAAATAAGTGCATTACTGAAGGTTGACACGCAGGTCATTAAAGTGACAATCATATGGCTCCAGCCATCATGCCGAATCATGACACGCAGGTCATGTTAATCAATTTACATTATATAGTCATCTCATACATAATCAAATTATAATGAGCACTGCTATACCACATCACATGCACATGCAAACCATCCTGCAAAACCAAGTTAGACGCCTCTAATCGGTTCATGCAAAATTTTATTTTACGTGGCTTCTAAGGTTTCGAAACAAACCGAAGCTACCAACGTCCATCATCAAGCATGATAATCCAAGTCGCTAGATTAACATTGTGGGGTGTATGAAACACGAGATAATAAAATCTCGAGCCCCATACTAAACTTCGTCATACGCGTGACCCCCGTGCAGATCATATCTGCATTGCCCTTTCGTCTGCGAAATTTCATCTTTCTTTTTAACTACGGTGGAATTCAATGAACTATTAGCACTTCGTTGATCAATCAGGATCGCGGATTGCCAGAACATTGAAACTCCACCATACTGTTATCAAGATCAGAAATATGCAAATTCCAGGGAAGCAACAAGAACATCGGGTAACAGATTTCATCTGCTACCCGCACAAATAATTTTCAGTAATAGAACTCATCTATTACCTAACTATATTGTGCAATACCCATACATCACTATGTATTCTAGATCGCAACCTGCATCTACGCATAGCACGGCTCTTGATGCCACTGTAGTCAACACAGCAGAAAACAAAAATTTCCGACTTACGCACCAGCCCAGGATCACTATGGTGACTGCATACAAGGTTTGATCTGTTTCGTTACCGACTCGTAGCGCAGTGGAAGTAGAGTCGATGACGATCGGCGGTGCAGATCCCCGCAGCTAGGATTTACAACCTCCCAACCACGAGGATGTACTCCCACATCTGCCCCTCAGACAGCCCTCCGGGAGGCGGTCGGACAGTCCCTCGGACGGTGTCGCGGACAGCCCTTCGGGAGGACCTTCGAAACTCGAACGGTCACTCGGACAGCCCTTCGGGAGGACCCTCGAAACTAAGACGATCACTTGGACAGCCCTTCGGGAGGCACTCTCGAACTAAGACCGAAACTACGATCTCTCTACAGAGTTGCACACATACGGTGTCATCTATCCGGCAGGGCTTCGCCGTCCAGAACTAGTTCCCACCGGAACCTAGACAGCCTTTCGGCAATACGAAACTATTTCGCTGGGAGGGAGAGAGAAGCCAGACAAGTCAATGGCATGTGTATGAGAGCAAGCATGAGCTGATTTTGGAGAGCTCTCTCCACCTCTATTTATAGGAGGAGCAAGCGGTAGAGGAAATACCAAAAGGACCTTCCTAGGATCTTTCCACCACATGCCACATAAGGGTGTGTAGAAGATATCCACCATGAGGTGGAAGGACACCTCAAGGAGGGCCCCCCCATGCCATGGACGAAATTTACAGCCCCCTTGGGGAGCTCCACCTCCCTTTCACACACCAAAAGTGGTTTTCTTCTAGAAGAAAAACCCCATTTGCAAATCAGCCCAAAAAGTGCTTTTCACTATTCACGAAGACATTTTTCTGCGTCCGTTAAAACCCAAATTATTTCTGTGTGCCTAGAATAATTCTAGCACCCACCAAAACAATTTTGAACGCATTTCGAAACAATTTCGGAATAATGTTTCTTCAGCGAAAAGCAACCAAAACGGTTCCGGCTGCTCCGGAACATTTCCGGTTTTTGTCCCGGAAAATTCCCAGAAGTTTCCAGAACACTTCTGGCATCCTCCAAGAATTTCCAGGCGTGTGCCAGAACCAATTTGACTTAATAGAATACCCTGAAACAACTTTTCAGTTTCACCGGAACTATTCCGGTGTTCTCTCCGGAACGTTTCCGTTTCGTCCGAAACTTTTTCGGTGATTTTCTCTCAGACTCCCCGTCTAGTATTCAGCAGATAGATGACCCTTAAGCGTGTGACCCTATAGGTTCGATGAAGTATAGACATGACCGGAACTCTTTCCGATCAATGATCAACATCGGAGCCGTGGACACCCATATTGACCCCTATACCCACACGAATGAATATTCGAGTGAACCTCCAGTTGCCGTGTGCTATTCCTGTTGCTTCGCGATATGTTACAAATACCCGAGGTGAGAAACATCGGCATCCTCGTGGATCAACACTTGTCCACAATGCCAGTTACCTCGTTGCCGGTTTTTGTTCTCTTTTCTCGTTTCTGTGTTCCGGCATCCCTGTGATCAAATCACACTTGTGTCTGGCCAGACGATGATGGATACCGTAACAGCGAGAGGACCCGAGAATATCTCTCCCTCGTCGGAGGAGCAAATCCCAATCTTGAGCTATCAAGTTACTTAACACACTTTTCCATGAACCCGTAAGCCGCCGTAATAGCCACCCATTTACGGATGACGTTTAACAAACCCCAAAGTTCATGAAGCAAGTATGAAGAAACTCAACACTCTCATAGTCTAAGGAATTATGCAAACATTAACTTCTCTGTGTTATTAACCATTAACTTATGACGAATGAATCTCATAGCATAACATCAATCGGGTCGATTCAACACAAGTGTTCTACTAACATTGTGCCCTCAAAGTTGCCGGCATAGACATGCCCATGATCAGGAAAACAGAACCATCATGCAACACTTGAGCTAGTCTTAGAGGCCAGACTAGGAATACATTTTACCGTTTATTATTCCACACGTGCATATGAGTCTTCCTCCGAGCCTCGTGGTTATTGCAGACTCGAGAACCATAGCAGTTATAGCATGGAACATAAACCTAATTATGAACAGGGAGATAATCAATAACATTTATTATTGCCTCTAGGGCATATCTCCTACACTTCCCATACACGCCCAAGAAGCCTAGCAGGTTCACGCAAAGATTCTTCGTCACGTGCATCACGTCGATTGCAGAGCGGACCTCTAGGTCTTTCCAATAGGGTAGGTCCCAAAATATAGATTTCTTCTTCCACATGGGTGCGTGTCCGTCAGCGTCATTCGGAACAGATTGTCCGCCAGGACCCTTTCCAAAGATTACTTGTAAATCCTTGACCATATCAAGTATATCATCACCAGTACGGAGGACAGGCTTCTTCCGGTGATCTACCTCACCTTTGAAATGCTTGCCTTTCTTTCTTAAGGCATGCTTGGTCGGAAGAAATCGACGATGTCCCAGGTACACATTCTTCTTACATTTATCCAAATATATACTTTCGGTCTCATCTAAACAGTGCGTGCATGCGTGGTATCCCTTGTTTGTCTGTCCTGAAAGGTTACTAAGAGCAGGCCAATCATTGATGGTTACAAACAGCAACGCTCGTAGGTCAAATTCCTGCTGTTTGTGCTCATCCCACACACGTACACCTTTTATGTCCCACAGCTGTAAAAGTTCTTCAACTAATGGCCTTAGGTACACATCAATGTCGTTGCCGGGTTGCTTAGGGCCTTGGATGAGCACTGGCATCATAATGAACTTCCGCTTCATGCACAACCAAGGAGGAAGGTTATAGATACATAGAGTCACAGGCCAGGTGCTATGATTGCTGCTCTGCTCCCCAAAAGGATTAATGCCATCTGCACTTATACCAAACCATAAGTTCCTTGCGTCACCTGCAAAGTCCGGCCACTTTCTCTCGATTTTTCTCCACTGCGACCCATCAACGGGTACTCTCAACTTCCCGTCTTTCTTACGGTCTTCTTTGTGCCATCGCAACAACTTGGCATGCTCTTTGTTTCTGAACAGACGTTTCAACCGTGGTATTATAGGAGCATACCACATCACCTTGGCAGGAACCCTCTTCCTGGGGCGCTCGCCCTCAACATCACCAGGGTCATCTCGTCTGATCTTATACCGCAATGCATCGCATACCGGGCATGCATTCAAATTCTCGTACTCCTCACCGCGGTAGAGGATGCAGTCATTAGGGCATGCATGTATCTTCTGCACCTCTAATCCTAGAGGGCAGAGAACCTTCTTTGCTTCGTACGTACTGTTAGGCAATTCGTTATCCTTTGGAAGCTTCTTCTTCATTATTTTCAGTAGCTTCCCAAATCCCTTGTCAGATACACCATTCTCTGCCTTCCATTGCAGCAATTCCAGTGCGGTACCGAGCTTTGTGTTGCCATCTTCGCAATTTGGGTACAACCCTTTTTTGTGATCCTCTAACATGCGATCGAACTTCAACTTCCCCCTTTCACTTTCGCTTCCTCTCTGTGCATCAACAATGACCCGGCGAAGATCATCATCAGGCACATCTGGTGCCTCTTGATCTTCAGCTTCCCCCGTTGCAGTATCACCGTATTCAGGGAACATAGGATAGTTGTCATCATCCTCTTCTTCTTCATTGTCTTCCATCATAACCACTCTTTCTCCGTGCTTGGTCCAAACATTATAGTGTGGCATGAAACCCTTCGAAAGCAGGTGGAAGTGAATGGTTTTCGAGTCAGAGTAATCCTTCGTATTCTCACAGACAATACATGGACAATACATAAAACCATTCTGCTTGTTTGCCTCAGCCACATCGAGAAAATTATGCAAGCCCGTAATGTAGTCGGAGGTGCGTCGGTCACCGTACATCCATTGTCGGTTCATCTGCGTGCATTATATAATTAAGTATATCAAAAACCATTACAGAACATCATGAATAGAGAAATGACCAAATTAATACAAGTTCATCATCACATTAAGACCAAAGTACAGTAGTGATCAAATGTTATTACTGAAAAATAAATACATAAAGTTCATACATAGTTCTCATAGAACAACATATAGCTCTCTAGAGCATCTAATTAAAACATACTTTGAAACTAACATACAACTATGTAAAACATTTAAATGCAACAGCAAATGCGATCAAAATCGCAACTAAGGTAACAATTAATCCAACAGCATAATGATACCAAGCCTCATTATCAATGGCATATTTTCTAATCTTTCTAATCTTCAAGCGCATTGCATCCATCTGGATCTTGTGTAGATCGACGACATCGGCAACATGCAACTCCAATTTCATCTCCTCTTCTTCAACTCTTTTCAATTTTTCTTTCAAATAATTGTTTTCTTTTTCAACTAAATTTAACCTCTCGACAAGAGGGTCGGTTGGAATTTCTGGTTCACATACCTCCTAGATAAAGACATCTATGTCAAGTTGGTCGGCATAATTGTCATAAACACTAAATGAAACAAATAGTTATAAAAGATAATATACCACATCCGAATCATAGACCGGACGAGAGCCGACGGGGGCGGATACCAAAACCATGGCACTATATAATAACAAACAATAATACAAGTAAGAAAATTATACAAGTAGCTATATAAATCATACACATGTGCAAACTAAGAAGTTAATTTGAGCTCAAATTGTGCATCTAAATCAAATAAACTCACACATACACTCCTCCACTAAAACCCACAAACCACACTACTTCTAGAGCATTTGAAATGAGCTAAACTAGCAGTGAAAGATGAAAGGATGAAGTTGCTAACCTTTTTAGAACACTTGGATAGTTGGTGCACCGCCAAACCTAGACAAATCTTGGGGAAAATGGAGCTTGGAGGTCGAGCTTGGAGGAAGAACAGAGGAGAAAGCTTAAGTGTGGCTCCGGCATTTCATCGAACACCTCATGTGCATATATAGGCAAAAAACAGAGTATCCCACACCTCCACCCTTCCACGGCCAAAAAACAGAGGAGATGGGGGGGGGGCGTGGATATATATAGGCAAAACTTTAGTCCCGGTTTGTGTCTTAAACCGGGACCAATGGCCTACCCTTTAGTCCCGGTTCCAGACACCAACCGGGACTAAAGGGCAGCAACCCCTTTAGTCCCGGTTGGTGGATGGAACCGGGACTAAAGGTCCCAGCCGAACCGGGACTGATGCCTGCCGAGGCCCGGCCGGCGTCCTAGCTTCTTGAACCAGGACTGATGCTCCCATTAGTCCCGGTTCGTAAAACGACCGGGACTAATGCTCTGATCTGGCCAGGACCAAAGCCCTTGTTTTCTACTAGTGGTAGGTCCACAAACTATGAAAATCGGCATCTAGGTCCTCAAAGTGCAGTAAGTGTGTCATTCAGGTCCAAAATCTGTCCGACCCCGCCTGACCGGCCAGCTGGCGCCGTTGACCGGTGACACGTCGGACAGGGGCCCCGCAAGCAGTGGCGATTCTACTAGGGTTGCTTCAATAGACTTTAGCCTACCCTCCAAAATCCTATTTCAGCTATATACACCACTTGGCAGTTATACTGAGGTGCTTCACATGCAACAATTGCAATGCACATGCAAATTAGACTTAGAAACTTGATGTTGAGCCTACCCTCCATTGTCATGATAGATTCGCCACTGCCCGCAAGGTAACGGTCGGTGGCGCAAATATGCAAATAAATTCAAGGGAATGATAAATGCATTTCACTTCAAATAAATTCAAATTCACGGTTTTAAAAAATGTTCGTGAATATGGAAAAATGTTCATGACTTTAAAAATATGTTCGCGAACCACAAATTAATGAACAATTAAAGTCACGAACGATAAATTTGAAAATGTTAGCGATATTTTTAAAATCGTGAACATTTTTTGTAACCATGAACATTTTGTAAATTTATTAAAATATTTTCAACTTGATGAACATTTTTTTAATGCGGAACAATTTTGTAAATCCGTGAACATTTTTAAATTCATAAAAAAAAAATCGCTATATTTTAAAATATTAATGAACATTTATTAAATTTGTCCAAACTTTTTTTCAAATTCATCGTTCGCGAACATTTTTTCCATACTCGCGAACATTTTTGTGGTTCACGAGCAATATTGGTGGTTTGTGAACATATTTTCTTTTCTTTTAAAATTTATTGTTCGCAAACATTTTTTTAAAGTCGCGAATATTTTTTCCAAATTCATCCTTTGCGATTTTTTTTTCAAATTCATTGTTCATGAACGTTTTTGCCATATTCACAAACAATATTTGTGGTTCACGAACTTATTTTCAAATTTATCGTTCGTGAATACTTTTTTAAAAGTTGCGAACATTTATTCCATATTCGCGAACTTTTTTGTTGTTCGCGAACATATTTCCTAATTTATCGTTCGTAAACATATTTTCTTTTCTTTTAAAATTTATCATCCGCATACATTTTTTTTAAAGTCGCGAACATTTTTTTTCCAAATTCACCGTTCGCGAACTTTTTTCAAATTCATCGTTTGCGAACATTGTTTTAAAGTCACGAACATTTTTCCATATTCGCGAACATTTTTATAAACTAATGAACATTTTTTTAAAGTTGTGAATATTTTTCATATTCGCGAACATTTTTTGAAACCATGAATTTGAATTTATTTGCATATTTCCGTCACCGGCCGTTACCTTGCGGGGGCCCCTGTCTGACATGTCACGGGTCAGCGGCGCCAGCTGGCCGGTCAGGTGGGGTCAGACAGATTTTGGACCTGAATTACACACTTACTGCACTTTGAGGATCTGGATGCCGATTTTCATAGTTTGAGGACCTACATGGCACTCCTGAAATAGTTCAGGAACCTACAATGCATTTCATTCTTTTCTCCTCGGAGAATGCGTTGGCTCCACCACTCGAAAAGTATAGCAGAGGGCCATATCGGTCAGTGATGTTAGCATCCATGTGTACTGCTAGTTGGAAGGTAAAATCACATTCAATTCGTGGGCTCAGAGTGGGCCATGAAGCTGCTGCAGAAAGGCAGCAAGAATTGCGTGTACGGTAGAGAATACATAGGTTGTTACTCATCCCAAGAAATATGACCGGCATAGATACCAGGAGCATGTGAGCTCGAGTGCCGAATTGGATTTCCGCACAAGGTCGCTCAATTGAGAACACGAAGGAACCCAAGCAAAAAAGCACGTAAATGCAGGAGCAAGGCTTGCCGGAGGAATAGGAGAGGAGATCAGGAGAAAATAGTAAATCTAGCGGAGAAGGTACGTAGCGGTGAGGAATCAACCGTTGCTACCTTGCTTTGAGATTTGTGACCACTGTTCATGTATAAATTAACAAGTCATTTGCTGTGCAATACGGTGAGTGGAGATGGGAATTCAAGCCATGCATGTCAGGTTGTTGTCAGCTTTGTCAGCTTTTAGGTATGAAGCCATAATATGTTGTTTATTATTATTTTTAAATGCAACGGTTGTATTGGATTGGATGTCTAGTATGCACAGAGCAAACTGAGTTGTCTTGTATGCACAGAGCAAACTGAGCTCTTCCAGTTCACTGTATAACGGTTGCCTTGCTAGGCAACGGTCTGTTTGATTTGTTTAGCTTTCAACTGCCAGTCTTTAAATATTATTATTTTATTATTTGGAGGCAGCCTCTAACCTTGGAGGCGATGCTATGTATTTTTTCTTAGAGGCAGCTGTGTGCAATGTATAGAGGCAACCTCTAAGGGCTTAGAGGCAGCTATAGAGGCAGCAAAAGTGCACATTGTGGATGCTCTCAGGGCATCCACAGTGTGTAGAGGCAACCCAGCCTCTAAGGTGGGCCCCATACACCTGCCTCTAAGCCAATCTATCCATCCCGCAATGTGAGCCTCTAAGCCCATGGGCCCACCAGCTGCCTCTAACCACCCAACACACTTCCCTTCGCGCAAAATAATCCCCAATCGAGTGCAATCCCTAGCAGCAGCAGGAACGGCGGCCGCGTCTCGACCCACTCCGGTGACTAGGAGAACCACCACCCGACGCGAGACTGGATGGCGGAGGCAGTCGATCTGGCAGCCGGACGTGGCGGCGGGGGCTGCAGCACCTGGGTCGGCAGGTGCCTCGAGGCGCAGCCATCGCGGTCCCGCAGATCAAGTGCGCCAGCGACGCCGGGGAAGCACTGCGCCGACAGAGGCAACGGCGGCGTTGTGGGAGTACTAGGCGCAGGGCTGGAGCATGGGCGGGCTCGCGTGGCAGCGGCGGCCGATGAGGCTAGGAAGGTGAGATGTGGTTGTTCATGGGTTCCCTGTACGTTAGTGTGTGACTCTGTATTTTGGTGGCTTTTGTGCTGAATATAGTAGGGAATATCACAGATCTCCATTACGGCCTTCTTATTTCAACATTAGGAAAGATAAAAGATCTAGCCGTACAAATATTTTGGTGGCAGCATACAGAGTACATCGTGAACAAGTCTGGAACAAATTAGTCTAGAAGTAAAATTACAAATTATTTGTTGAGGCTCTAATACAAGCTAAGGCTGACCACCCCCGAATCGTTGCCATAGATGCTCTATCAAATCTCCTTTGAGTTGTCGATGTGTAGCTCGATCACGAATTGCTGAGCCTATCTCCAGCACTCTGGCAAATTCATGAATTGGCCCATGGTTCAGATTATCTATTTCATTGTTAAAGGTACCCTGATCATAGTCATAGTCGAAGCGAACCTCATAGGAATCCCGCTCATCCTCGACTATCATGTTATGCAATATAACACATGCATACATGATATCAGCAATATCTTGCCTATACCAAAGATTAACCGGACCACGTACAATAGCAAATCGAGATTGTAGAACTCCAAATGCACGTTCACCATCTTTTCTTGCACCTTCTTGCATCTTTGCAAACAGTTTTGCCCTCTCGGTTGGGGGCAAGCGGATTGTCTTCACAAATGTTGCCCATTCAGGATAAATCCCATCTGCTAGATAGTAACCCATATCATAATCATTGCCATTCACTGAAAACTGAACTTCTGGAGCCCTTCCTTGTAGTACTTGAGTGAATACAGGGGATTGGTTAAGCGCATTGATATCATTGTTGCAGCCTGAAACACCAAAGTAAGCATGCCATATCCATAGGTCATGTGAAGCAACAGCTTCTAGCATGATTGTTGGTACTCCATAATCACCACGAGTGAATTGCGCCTTCCAAGGGACAGGGCAATTTTTCCACTCCCAGTGCATGCAATCAATACTTCCTAGCATACCAGGGAAACCACGAGCCTCCCCTATATGAAGTAAACGTTGAACATCTTCTTCAGTGGGTCTTCGCAGATATACTTCACCAAAGTTCTCTCTAATGCCTTTTGCAAATTCTCTCAAGCACTTAAGGGATGTGGTTTCAGCCATACTTAGAGTGTCATCAATATAATCTGCCGGGACGCCATAGGCTAACATCCGCATAGCTGTTGTACACTTTTGAAGTGGTGAAAACCCTTTCTTGCCAAAGGCATCATACCTTTGAGTAAAATAGGGTGACCAATCACCAAGAGTGTGCATAATATGTTCAAATAGATGCTTTCTCATTCGATACCTTCGACGAAATTGCTTGGGGCTGAAGACTGGGTCATCGGCGAAGTACTCAGCATACAACTTGTTGTGGCCGCCTTCGCGATCTCTGGATCTGTATCTTCGATGATGCTTTTGTGGCTGGCTAGGAAATAGATGTCTTCCTATAATAGATTCAATGGAATTTTTGATTTTGTCATCCATTGAATCATTTCCATCACTACTAGAGCTAATTGAAATGGAGGACAAGGAGTCTGTAAACATGTTTAAAGTGGACTTGTTGCTGGTGTATGCCTCCAGAAGTGGAGTCCTCTATTTGTAGTGCATTCTGGTTCCAACGGCTAGTTTTCTGAACATGTATTCTGGTTCCAACGGCTAGTTTTCTGAACATGCAGCTCTTTTCAACGGCTAGTTTTCTGTCATTACTGTTTGATACATTGCTCGAACATTAATGAGATTGAAAGATAATACTACTAATACTGAAACTAAAAGATACATTGCTGAAATGGAAAGATACATTGATGAGAGCCTGAAACTAAATGATACAATACCGAAACTAAAAGATACATTGCTGAAATGAAAAGATACATTGATGAGAGCCTGAAACTAAATGATACTACTATTTATTAATAGATAGCTCCATGCTTAGAAGATTCAGAAGCTGGTTATATCGCTGTAGCTTTGCTGCATCATATCCGGATGTGTCTGTCTCCAATAACTTCATATACTTGCTCAATTTTTTGGTTCTTGTCTTCTCAAGTGTGGCAGCAGCGTAATCTTTCATTGCAGATGCCTTCTCCTTTCTTGCTTCTGCAGCCATCTCTGTTGCAGATGCTTTTCTTGCTATGGCATCATGATATAGTTGCATAGTTGGATCTGGCAGGTTGCTTGAAGAAGAGTCAGCCTTTGCTGGTGCCTTTCCTTTGTGTTTTGCGCCCTTCTGTCCTGGAGGACGACGTTCCAATGGTCTGTCCACTGATTCTTCAGCATCTTTACTAGAAGAAGAAATGTAAGCCCCTGTTTCTGAAGTCTTCCCTCTCTTTCTTGCTTCATCCTTTTCTAGTAAGTAAGTATTTTTCCACTTTGGCATTTCTTTCACCATATCCCACCAATATTCTAGTGTGATTTTTTTTTTGTATTTCTCCTTGTAATATGCTCTTACCATATCCATAAACATCTTGTCATCGTACCCACTAGGATACACACTGCGTTGCACGGAATGACACCCGGCAAATTGAGTCACAAATTTGTTTTGCTTACTCCAATGGTCTTTCAACATCTTGGCTGATCTTTGCCTCTCTTTCGGGGTGACGCTGTTGTAGTCTTTTTCAACTGCTTTCCAATGCTGATCTGATTTCTTGGAGTTACCATCTACTGGATCGAGAGAATTTTCCAACCAAGCATTGACAAGCCGCTTATTTTCTTCCTCTGTCCAGTTTCTCCTCTTAGCAATTGGTTCTTCTGCTTCACCGGGACTACTTCCACTTGACTCTTGTTGATCTACTTCTTCTGCCCTATGTATTGTTGCAGGAGGCTGAGGCGAACAATGAAAATATCCAGCATCTTGGTTGATCCTAGCATGTGGATCAATCCCGGCGAAGCCGGCGGCTGCGGAAGATGAATGACCATATGAACCTCCTCCATACACTCCATGTGCTGCTTGGAAACTTGAGGTATGTGGACTTGGATGACTGATTTGAGGTGGAAATGGATACATATTCTGTGCATACATGGGATGCAAATACTGGCCATGTTGAGAGGATGAAGCACTTGTGAACTGGTGAGGTGGGGGGGCAGATGGGGTATAGTTTCGATTTTCTGGATCTTGGCTTGAGCAACTATTGAGCATCCTAGTGAAACTTCCTGGAGAGTGCTCACATGTTGTTCAAAGGCCTAGTATATATACTGATGGATAACGGTTGCCTTGCTAGGCAACGGTCTGTTTGATTTGTTCAGCTTTCAACTGCCAGTCTTTAAATATTATTATTTTATTATTTGGAGGCAGCCTCTAACCTTGGAGGCGATGCTATGTATTTTTTGTTAGAGGCAGCTGTGTGCAATGTATAGAGGCAGCCTCTAAGGGCTTAGAGGCAGCTATAGAGGCAGCAAAAGTGAACATTGTGGATGCTCTGAGAGAGAGAGTGAGAGAGTGGAGAAAGGTACGGCTGCATGCATTCTCTCTCCCACATAAAAGTCTTGCATTTTATTTCATTGTGATATTTGAAATAGTTGATAACTTTTGAACCAAATATCCATGTTTGAAACTTTTTATATATTTGAATTCAGGGCGACAAGATCTTTAAAACAAGACCGATCTCAGATACATTTTGACTAGTTTGATTTTTAGTGTTTCATTTAGTTTCACATTTGAAAAAACGGATTTCACTCGTTTCAAAAGAATGATTTCACTTATTTCAAAACACTGATTTCACTCAATTAAAAAAACATTTTCACTCATTTGAAAAAAGTGATTTCACTCAGTCCAGTTATATTTCACAAATATCAGTTTGACTAACGATTTCACTCATTTTTGGTATACTGGTTTTGTTTTAAAATGTGAAACTGGTTATTTGTAATATTGCAAATCATATTTCCTCAAAGTGTGAAAGAGATATCATTCAAAACATGTGAAACTAACTTCTCTTCAAATATGTGTGTTTCAATGATGTGCAGATGTGAAACATGAATTGTAATAAAAACATGTGAAAATACATTTCACTTATATAAAAAAAGATTTCACTCATTTAAAAAATGATTTCAGTCAATTCCAATAACGGATTTCATTCATTTAAAAAAAAATTGATTTAACCAAACTTTAAAAAATCACCCATTAAAAAAACTGATTCACTCATTTTAGATAGCAGATTTCACTCATTTTTCAAGATTTCACTTATTTCAAAAAACTGGTTTCAGTCAGTTTCGCATTTGAAAAAATGAATTTCACTCATTTCAAAAGAATGATATCAATTATTTCAAAACATGTGAAACTAATTTCTCTTCAAATATGCGGGTTTCAGGGATCTGCAGATGTGAAACATGACTTGCAATAAAAAAAGTGAAATGGATTTCACTTTCAAAAAATGAATTCACACATTTCTGAAAACCCAATTTCACTCAATTCGGAAAACACTTGATTTCACTCATTTATAAATAAAAAGATTTCACTCATTTCTTAAAAACTTAGAGTGTGTAACATATTGAAAACACTAATTTCGCTGATTTCAAAACGCTGATTTCACTCCATTAAAAGACTTATTTCACTCGATTCAAAAAAATAATTTCTTTTATTTTCAGAAAGACCGATTTCACTAGTTTAAAACAACATATTTCACTCCTTTCTCTTATTTCAAAACACTGATTTCACTTGAAAACACATGATTTCACTCATTCCAGTTATATTTCACAAATATCAGTTTAACTAACGATTTCACTCATTTTTGTTAAACTAGTTTTTTTAAAATGTGAAACTGGTTATTTGTAATGATGCAAAACATATTTTCTCAAAGTGTGAAAGAGATATCTTTCAAAACATGTGAAACTAATTTCTCTTGAAATATGTGTATTTCAGTGATGTGCACATGTGAAACATGAATTCTAATAAAAAATGTGAAGTACATTTCACTTATAAAAAACAGATTTCACTCATTTTAAAAATGATTTCATTCAATTCAAAAAAGGATTTCATTCATTTCAAAAAAATTATTTAACAAAATTAAAAAAAATCACCCATTAAAAAAAACTAATTTCACTCATTTTAGATAGCAGATTTCACTCATTTTCAAGATTTCGCTTATTTCAAAAACCAGCTTTCTGTCAATTTCAGATTTCAAAAAATGGATTTCACTTATTTCGAAAGAATGATTTCACTTATTTCAAAAACTTGTGAAACTAATTTCTCTTCAAATATGCGGGTTTCAGAGATATGCAGATGTGAAACATGACTTGCAACAAAAAAAAGTCAAATGGATTTCACTTTCAATAAATGAATTCACTCATTTCTGAAAACCCGATTTCACTCAATTCGGAAAACACTTGATTTCAGTCATTTCTACAAAACAGATTTCACTCATTTCTTAAAAACTGAGAGTGTGTAACATAATGAAAACACTGATTTCGCAGATTTCAACACGCTGATTTCACTCATTTCAAAAAAATAATTTCTTTCATTTTCAAAAAGACCGATTTCACTAGTTTAAAACAACATATTTCACTCCTTTCAAAAAAAACGTCCCTCATTCCAAGATTTAACTCTTAAAAAAATTCACTCTTATTAAAAAATTAATTTCACTAAAAAAACTTTCATTACTTTTCAAAAACGGGTGTCACTCATTTCAAAAGAATAATTTCACTAAAATCAAAAACAGATTTCACTCAATTTAAAAAATCACATATTCAAAATTTCACTCATTTAAAAAAAATCATTCTTCTGAGAAAAAAAACTAATTTCACTAAAAAAACTTTCATTACTTTTCAAAAAACAGGTTTCACTCATTTCAAAAGAATAATTTCCTTAAAATCAAGAGCTTATTTCACTCATTGGTGTTGTTCTAACCAGCTCCCCACACTGAAATAGATTAAGTGAAATACGTGGATTGAAACGTTGAAATTTGAACATCTTTGAAATGTATCCAAGATTGATCTTGTTCTAAAGGTCTTGGCGCCAGGATATCAAATATATAAATTATTTCAAAAATAAAACTATAGTTTAAAATATATGAATGATTGAAATTGTCAAAAAGAAAATAAAATGGATGGATTTTGAGGAAGGCAAGAGAGATAAGACTACAGCATGCATGTGTGCTTGCTACGTCACATATGAGAGAGATGGTCATGCATGCATGTACTTTATCTGACACATGGTGGGCCATGTCCTGATTACTTAATGGCATATACGCATATGTGCTCGGTGTAATACAGGGCTATACATGCAGTGTAGGCCCCCCATAGCATGAATCGCCAACATATGCATGGTAGATGTTGCGCCGCTACGTACCTTCTCCGCCAAAAAGAGGTTTGGGTTTGAGAGGACCCGAAGACCTGCGTACGTAGACGACTAGGTACGCCACCTCCTAGGCCGTCACGCTGCTAGCCGGGGGAACCCAGCGGCAGGAACACGCGCCGGCCAGACAAGGCTGTGAGCCTGCGAAGATGGCGTTCCTTGATGGCAGTTAAACATCTTACTTCCTAATCTTTCTATCTCTCGCATCAGCAAGCATCAAGCGGAGAGCACACAACCGCCATCAAAGACGACGTCGGCCTGATCCGGCTGCCACCGGGAGACGACATCGACTCGTCATCGGAGCTTGTCTACATCAAGCCCATCGTCTTCGTGTGATTTGCTCCAGATTCGAGATGACTCAGGTGCAGCCGGAGCTCGCCAACGATGCATCCCAGACGCTAGCTCCTCCTGTGCTCTACCATGTCGGCGTACATGTCCTCAGCGAACAGGTCCTTGACGTACAGGTCATCGGCGAACCGGTCCATGGTGAACAGGCCCTCGGCATATAGTTCCACGATGAACAGAACACCGGCGAACAGGTCAGTGGCGTACAGGTTGATGGCATACGAATCAAGGTGCACATGTCTTGGCCACACTTCTCGGAGGAGACGGTGCGGCGAAATCGGAGCTCGCCAACTACGCAGCCTGAGGCCGGCCTTCCCTTCGCGGCGTACAGGTCCTTGGTGTACAGATCACAGGTGGACGGGTCTTGTGCTACGCTGCCCGGAGGGGACGGCGTGGCCCCACTGGAGCTCGCCAACGATGCAGCCCGAGGCCGATCTCTCCCTTCATGGCGTACAGGTTCGCGGCGAACAGGTCACCGACATACAGGTCCTTGGTGAACAGGTCATAGGCGTACAGGTCCCTGGCGCACCAAGCGCGAGCGTACAGGTTGAACCTATGGACGAGCTGGATGTCCTCACACGACACCTCCCTCGTCTTCTGACAAAACGGAGTGTCATAGACTTGGCGTCACCCACAACGGCGTACAGGTCTCGGCGTATAGGTCCTTGGCGTCGCCGGCGTACAGGTCACCCTTTGGTGTAGCACCCGCCGAAGGCGACGCAGCACCTACGATGCCATCTCTTCACGAGCCCGTGAGGCGGCGTCCTTGTCAAGGCGGACCGCCATATACTCGGCGTCTAGCCGAGAAGAGGCGCCAACCACACCGGGCATGCCGATGTGAGCGTGCTTTGGTTCTACACCGACACCGGTCTTCATAAAAAATATACTCCCGCGAGGTGTACCCCTTGCATACCCTGACGAGGCCGATAGGTCGTCAAGAAGTCCAAGCTTAGCAGGACCCATGCTACTTTAACCCCAACTACTTCAACGAGGACACGGCCTCTGCCGCCGCCCACACACACTACCATCATTTTGCATAGAGAATGCGAAGCCAAGATGATGAAAACGGCCACACGGATTAATCGGAGGTATCTCGCGGAACAACCCACGGGTGTAATTAATTGGGAGCCTTCCGAGGCCCCGGGAACCCGGAGACCGCACATCGCCACAGTCAGGCTGCCGCACTAGTAGGCCACAGAGCGCAATTTTTCGGAATTGTATTTGTTATCCATGAGATTAATAAAATATTGTTCCCGTTTTTGTGTTTACTATGGTACACTGGCACGCCTGCATTTTCTTTTGCTTTTTCCCGACGCATGAGAGAAATACACTCCCCTCTTCCCTTCTCCACGGAGTAAAGATTTTTCTCGTGTCAAACAACGGTCGTCAGCACCGCCTCCCCCAGAAGTAATTCGGCATCTTCTTCACCTTGAGCATGCTCCTTGCCATCTTCAAAAGAGCGTTGAAGTGCTAGTGCCCAAGGCGAGCATGCCAGCACCACGCGTCAGAGTCGTGACATGCTGCAAGGCACACAGGCTACACCGGACAAAAACTGAGCTTGTATAGGCGATTCAGCGAATGCCTTACCTTGACCAGGAGCTTGCTCTGCTGATCACGAATGGTCAGGATGCCGCGATGGATGTTGATCGCGCACCAGTTCTCATCGAGCTGGCCAAGATTGATAACGCCACTCTTAAACACGGGGATGTAGAACATGTCGGTGAAGGCACGGTGTTCTTCCCTGTTGATGGCGAAGAGGATTGTGCCGCGGCCACGGATCTCAACGACGAATCGCACCGAGCTGGTGAACACATCATCTAGATCCGCGAAGGCCTCCTTCCTGCCAGTCATGTTGTTCGTGGCACCTATATCAAGGTACCACACCACATCGTGCTCGTCATCATCACGCGTTGGACTAACTAGGGCGCGTGCCTCAATGAGGAGGACATGCTCACCGACATGTACAGGTGCCATGGGCGTGGTCATAGTCTGTGTCATCATCAGTGCCGGGTCGCCATGAGATTCCCGATGTGTACCAGGATCGTGGACACGGTCATCACCTGTCCCATCACGAGCGCCGGTTCGTCGTCCTCCACCTGCATGAGGAGAGCTTCTTCCCACTTTTTCTTGCGGCAATCATGGGTCTAGTGGCCCTTCTTGCCGTAATAGTGGCACCTATCACGATCCTCGTCAGTGCAGCGATCACGCTGCTATGCGTCCTGGTGCGGCTGCGCATCTTTCTTGCTATGCTTGACATCCTTCCTGCGGCATTGGTTCCCGCCGCTGCCAGATGCATCATCACTGCGTGTCTACCTCTTCTTCGTCTACCATTCCTCCTCGGTGAGAAGGAGGAGACCACCGCTAGCGCCGCCATCGTGGTCCGCAGCTGAGGGGCGGAGGGGAGGGGATCTGAGGCGGCGCGGGGACGAGGCCACGGTGGGTAGCCAAAGGGGAGGGATCCGAGGAGGTGCAGGGAGGAGGTCGCGGCAGTGGACCGAAGGGAGGGGATCACTGGCAGTGTGGGGAGGAGGCCGTGGCTAGGGGCCGGAGACGGGGAGGGGATCCACGGCGGCAGGGATCCGAGGCGTCGTGAGGAGGCCGGAAGGCTGCGTCAAGGGTGGGGGGATGGGATCGTGGAGGAGGCCGAGAGATGGCGCGGGAGAGGTTTAAGTTTTAGGAGGACTGCACGCAGGCCGAAAACCATCAACGATGGGTCGAGATAGCGATCCATCAGCGGTGACATCTCACCACTAACGGGTTAGTAGCGACCCGCCAGGGTGATAGTCCATCAGGGTGGCCACTCCACTCACCACTGCGGGTCGGCCAACGGTCCGTCAGTGGTGACTCATCAGCCCAATCGTCCACGACTCACCACTGACGGTTCGACCCTGACCCGTCCGTGGTGAACCAACTGGGGTAACGTTTTTGTAGTAGTGAATTGTAATGAAGTATTGGTTTGAATTATGCAATATGTGTATAATTTTAAACGTATCTTCTTGTTTCTGTTGTATGTATGTGTATGTATGAATGTATGCACAATGATCGCGAAAAGGGATTTTGTGCAACTAGTTGCCGCTGCAACCCATATTCTCTCCCCTTTTTTTCATTTTTTATGAGTTCTAAATAATATGAAATAATTCATGGATATTAGTAATGCTATGTAGTGTGCACTTGTAAAAATTCATCTACGAATATAACCATTTGTGACCAAGACAAAAAAGACAAGATTCAAATGAATAGTGCTTAGTTAAATAGCATGCACATGATATAAATTTGTCTTTT
Source organism: Elymus sibiricus (assembly GCA_039707655.1). Lineage (NCBI taxonomy): Eukaryota > Viridiplantae > Streptophyta > Magnoliopsida > Poales > Poaceae > Elymus > Elymus sibiricus. Next base: position 8,860,920 of record CM077674.1, on the reverse strand, counting down.
TTTTTGTACAGGTCACAAGATGTTATATTTTGTTATCAGTTTTTGTAGATGCACATTATATAACATGACTTGCATCCGTGAATTATTTCACAATTTTTGAAAACTCAAAAAATCAAAAATAGAGGTCATAGTTCTGATGTGTTCCCAATTTGACTTAATGGAATACCCTGAAACAACTTTTCAGTTTCACCGGAACTATTCCGGTGTTCTCTCCGGAACGTTTCCGTTTCGTCCGAAACTTTTTCGGTGATTTTCTCTCAGACTCCCCGTCTAGTATTCAGCAGATAGATGACCCTTAAGCGTGTGACCCTATAGGTTCAGTGAAGTATAGACATGACTCGGAACACTTTCCGATCAATGATCAACATCGGAGCCATGGACACCCATATTGACCCCTATACCCACACGAATGAATATTCGAGTGAACCTCCAGTTGCCGTGTGCTATTCCTGTTGCTTCACGATATATTACAAATACCCGAGGTGAGATTTATTGCATCCCCGTGGATCAACAACTTGTCCACTATGCAAGTTACCTCGTTACCGGTTTTGTTCTCTTTACTCGTTTCCGTGTTCCGGCATCCCAGTGATCAAATCACAATGTGTCTGGCCAGACGATTATGGATACCGTAACACCGAGAGGGCCCGAGAATATCTCTCCATCGTCGGAGGAGCAAATCCCAATCTTGAGCTATCTCGTTACTTGCCATACTTTTCCGTGAACCCGTAAGTCGCCGTAATAGCCACCCATTTACGAATGACGTTTAACAAACCCCAAAGTTCACGAAGCAAGTACGAAGAAACTCGATACCCTCATGGTCTAAGGAATTATGCAAACATTAACTATCTCTATGTTATTAACCATTAACTTGTGACGAATGAATCTCATAGCATAACATCAATTCGGGTCGATTCAACACAAGTGTTCTACTAACATTGTGCCCTCAAAATTGCCGGCATAACCATGCCCATGATCAGGAAAACAGGATCATCATGCAATACTTGAGCCAGTCATAGAGGCATGACTAGGAATACATTTTCCGTTTATTATACCACACGTGCACATGAGTTTCCCTCCGAGCCTCATGGTTATTGTAGCCTCGAGAATCATTGCAGTTATAGCATGGAACATAAACATTCATTACAAACTCGGAGATACAAAATAACTGTTATTACTGCCTCTAGGGCATATCTCCTACAGACTCCCACTTGCACTAGAGTCATAACCAAGTTACATGGCTTCCCTAACACCAATGGCTGTCCGGTGCTGCTCATGCTTTGCTCGTGGTAGAGGCTTTGTCATCGGGTCTGACACGTTTAGATCCGTGTGAACTTTGCGTACTTTCACTAAACCCGCTTCGACATGATGTCGAATGAGTTTATATTTGCGTTCAATATGTCTTGTCTTATGGTGCGAACTTGGCTCCCTTGCTTGAGCCACGGCGCCACTATTATCACAATAGATCTCCACCGGGTCCAGAGCACTTGGAACCACACCAAGGTCTTCAATAAATTGCTTGATCCATACCGCCTCCTTGGAGGCTTCTGAAGCAGCAACATATTCAGCCTCCGTCGTAGAATCCGCTACAGTCTTTTGTTTGGAACTTTTCCAATCAACTGCGCCGCCGTTCAATATGAAAACATAGCCTGATTGAGATTTGAAGTCATCTGGGTCAGTCATGAAGCCTGCATCAGTGTAACCATTTACAATGAGCTCTTCATCACCTCCGTACACAAGGAGTAAATCCTTGGTCCTTCTGAGGTACTTAAGAATACCCTTGACTACGGCCCAGTGTTCCAATCTTGGATCACTTTGGTACCGGCTGCTAACACTTAGCGCATAGGAAACGTCCGGTTTTGTACATAGCATGGCATACATAATAGAACCAACTGCCGAGGCATATGGAACATCATTCATTTGTACTCGCTCATCGAGAGTCCGAGGACACTGATTCTTGCAAAGCACTGTGCCAGGTGACATGGGGAGTAGGCCTTTCTTGGAGTTCTCCATGTTGAACCTTTTCAACACCTTGTCAGTGTACGTGCTTTGGCTAAGCGCTATTAGGCTTCTTGATCTATCTCTATAGATTCTGATGCCCAATACATATGCCGCTTCGCCTAAGTCTTGTTGGAAATATGCCCTAGAGGCAATAATAAATTGGTTATTATTATATTTCCTTGTTCATGATAATCGTTTATTATCCATGCTATAATTGTATTGATTGGAAACTCAAATACATGTGTGGGTACATAGACAACACTGTGTCCCTAGTAAGCCTCTAGTTGACTAGCTCGTTGATCAAAGATGGTTAAGGTTTCCTAGCCATTGACATGAGATGTCATTTGATAAACGGGATCACATCATTAGGAGAATGATGTGATGGACAAGACCCAAACTACGAACGTAGCATATGATCGTGTCAATTTATTGCTATTGTTTTCTGCATGTCAAGTATCTGTTCCTTTGACCATGAGATCATGCAACTCACTGACACCGGAGGAATACCTTGTGTGTATCAAACGTCGCAACGTAACTGGGTGACTATAAAGGTGCTCTACAGGTATCTCCGAGGGTGTCTGTTGGGTTGGCATGGATCAAGACTGGGATTTGTTACTCCGTATGACGGAGAGGTATCTTAGGGCCCACTCGGTAATACAACATCACAATGAGCCTTGCAAGCAATGTGACTAAAGTGTTAGCCACGAGATCTTGTATTACGGAACGAGTAAAGAGACTTGCCGGTAACGAGATTGAACTAGGTATAGAGATACCGACGATCGAATCTCGGGCAAGTAACATACCGAAGAACAAAGGGAACAGCATACGGGATTAACTGAATCCTTGACATAGAGGTTCGACCGATAAAGATCTTCGTAGAATATGTAGGAGCCAATATGGGCATCCAGGTCCCGCTATTGGTTATTGGCCGTAGAGGTGTCTCGGTCATGTCTACATAGTTCTCGAACCCGCAGGGTCTACACACTTAACGTTTGGTGACGATTAATATAGTTGAGTTATTATGTTGGTGACCGAAGGTTGTTCGGAGTCCCGGATAAGATCCCGGACATGACGAGGATCTCCGGAATAGTCCGGAGGTAAAGATTGATATATGTGATAATAGTGTTTTGATCTCCGGAAGGGTTCCGGAATTCACCGGAAGGGGTTCCGGATGTTTACCGAAGTGTTCGGGTGCAGCAACACTTTATATGGGCCAAAGGGATAAAGCCCACGAGGTATTGGAAAGTGCAAAAAGTAGTTTTGCTGCCGCGTAAGCGGTACTACCGTTTTGTGAAGCGGTACTACCGCTGGTAAAGGCAGTACTACCGCGTAAGCGGTACTACCGCTTGTGTGAAGCGGTACTACCGCTTGTGCGCGGTACTACAGGGATCCGAGTTGGACTCTTTCCCTGCGGGCCAAACCGACCTTGTGCGGGAAAAACCGACCTGGAGGAGGCTTTTACTCGAAGTTTAGACCCCAAGGCTCAACATATAAATAGAGGGGCAGGGCTAGCACACGGGATACATCAAGATTTCCCCAAGCCGTGTGCGGCAACCCTAACCCTCTAGTTCCTCCGTCATAATCTCCGTAGCGCTTGGCGAAGCCCTGCAGAGATTGTTCCTCACCACCATCACCACGCCGTCGTGCTGCTGGAACTCAACCACTACTTCATCATCGCTCGCTGGATCGAGGAGGTGAAGGCGTCATCAAGCCGTACGTGTGTTGAACGCGGAGGTGCCGTCCGTTCGGCGCTAGTTCGTGATCGTATCGAGGGATGACTTGCGATTTGGATCGCGGAGACGTTCGACTACATCAACCGCGTTTCTTAAACGCTTCCGCTTAGCGATCTACAAGGGTATGTAGATTCACTCTCCCTCTCGTAGATGCTCATCACCATGGATAGATCTTGCGTGAGCGTAGGAAAATTTTTGTTTCCCATGCAACGTTTCCCAACAAGTCTTTCATTGAAAAACTCTTTTTCAATGAGTCTTTTATTTCGTTGAGAAAATTCACGTCATTTCCAATCAATAATATGTCATCCACATACAAGATTAGAAATGCTTTTGCGCTCCCACTAAACTTCTTGTAAACACAAGATTCTTCGTCATTCCTGATGAAGCCAAACTGTTTGACCACTTCATCAAAACGAATGTTCCAGCTCCTTGACGCTTGCTTCAGACCATAAATGGCTTTCTGAAGTTTGCATACCTTTCCAGCATCCTTATGGACGACAAAACCTTCTGGCTGTATCATGTATACATCCTCTTTGAGGTTTCCATTTAGGAAAGCCGTTTTGACGTCTATCTGCCATATTTCATAATCGAAATAAGCAGCAATTGCTAGTAATATCCGAACAGACCTAAGCATAGCTACGGGCGAGAAAGTCTCGTCGTAGTCCACTCCTGGAACTTGCGTGAACCCTTTCGCGACAAGTCTAGCTTTGTGGATAGTAATGTTACCATCCGCGTCCGTCTTTCTTTTGAAAATCCATTTACAACCAATGGGCTTTACGCCTTCTGGAAGTTCTTCCAAGTTCCAAACTTGGTTTTCGTACATGGATTCCATCTCGGATTTCATGACCTTGTGCCATTCCTTTGAGCTGGGCCCCGCCATCGCTTCCTTGTAGTGCGCAGGTTCATCGTCTTCAAGAATGAAGATTTCGTTATGAAACCACTCAGGTGGCTGGATAGCCCTACCTGATCTGCGCGGTTCAGTTACAACATTGTCTGAAGTTTCCGCATCACATGCGACAACTTCCGGCTCGGTTGTAGGGATAATTAGCGAAATTGTTTCCGGTTCCTTAGCCATATCAACGGTCGCCAAAGATTCAATAATCTCATCAAGTTGTATTGTCCTCCCACTCACTTCTTTAGCGAGAAACTCTTTCTCGAGAAAGACTCCGTTTTTAGCGACAAACACTTTGCACTCGGAGGGTTGGTAGAAAGAATATCCAACTGTTTCATTTGGATAACCTACAAAGTAACATTTGTCTGATCTAGGATCGAGTTTGCTTGGTTGTAAACGTTTTACATAAGCTTCACAACCCCAGATTTTGAGATGTGACAAATTGGGTTTCTTCCCATTCCATAACTCATATGGTGTCGTCTCAACAGACTTAGACGGTGCTCTGTTTAATGTGTGAGCTGCAGTGAGTAGTGTGTGACCCCAAAAAGATATCGGTAGATCTGTAAGAGACATCATTGACCTTACCATGTCTAACAGGGTTCGGTTACGTCTTTCCGACACTCTGTTTCGCTGTGGAGTTCCGGGAGGCGTAAGCTGTGAAACAATTCCACGATCACTCAGAAGTTGGCCAAACTCATGACTAAGGTATTCGCCCCCGCGATCAGACCGCAGAAACTTAATCCTTTTGTCACGATGATTTTCTACCTCATTCTGAAATTCTTTGAACTTTTCAAAGGTTTCTGACTTATGCTTCATTAAGTAGATATAGCCATACCGACTTAAATCATCAGTAAAAGTCACGAAGTAGAAATACCCACCCCGTGCGGCTGTGTTCATTGGACCACATACATCACTATGTATTATTTCTAATAATTCACTCGCCCGTTCAGGATGACTCGTGAACGGCGTCTTGGTCATTTTCCCCACCAAGCAAGCTTCACATGTGTCAAATGATTCAAAATCAAAGGACGGTAAAACTCCATCTTTATGGAGTCTTTGCATGTGTTTCTTTCCGATGTGGCCAAGGCGACAGTGCCACATGAAAGTGGTGGTGGTATCAGCCTTCTTAAGGCGTTTAGCATTCACGTTAAAGACATCAATTCCACATTCAAGATTTAGAATGAAAAGGCCCCCAACAATGGGTGCAAATCCATAAAACATATCCTTACAATAAAGTGAACAACCATTGTTCTCAGACTTGTACGAATACCCACCGTGTACTAAACATGATCCGGAGATAATGTTTCTACACAATAGTGGAACAAAATAACATTTATTCAGTTTTAAGATAAATCCCGAAGGGAGACGTAGAGGCATAATGCCGACGGCTTGAGCGGCGATCCCAGCGTGTACTAAACATGATCCGGAGATCACGACTTCATTCTTTGCTAGCTTGCGCACCTTCTGAAGTCCCTGTATCGAGTTGCAAATGTGAGCAACCGATCCGGTATCAAATACTCAAGACTTAGAATTTTCGCTAGCAAGCAAAACGTCAATGACATTAACTTGTATAACAATTATACCTTTTCCGGTTTTCCCGGACTTCTTATCTTCCAGATACTTCTTGCAGTTTCTCTTCCAGTGTCCTGTGCCCTTGCAGTAGAAGCACTCAATTTCATTCTTGGCTCCGCCCTTAGAGTTGCTTTTTGAGCCGGTCTTACCGGTGCCCTTGCCCTTCTCTGGCTTGCCTTTCTTTTTGAAACTGTCGGTTTTATTCACAAGCAACACTTGCTTGCGATTTTTCCGCAGTCCTCCTTCCGTAGTTTTTAGCATGGCGAGCACCTCTTCCGGTGTCTTCTCCATCCCACTCATGTTGTAGTTCATGATAAAACCGTCGTAAGACGGGGGGAGTGAAGAAAGCAGCATGTCCATCATATGGTCAGGTGGAAGTGGAAACTCCAGGGTTTTAAGCCTTTCAGCATAGCCAATCATTTTGACTACGTGTTCGCCAACTGAACTACCCTCAGCCATCTTGCATTCCATAAAGGCCTTCATGACATCAAATCGTTCAGACCTTGCGGTTTCCTTGTACAGGGCATCCAAATCCTGGATCATATCGCGGGGTTTATGGAATTCAAAACGTTTTTGAAGCCCTGCACTCATGCAAGCTAGCATGAGGCACTGCACTAAGTTGTGATCATCATCCTTAGTGGCCCAGACATTTTGTTCATCTTCCGGGGCATCAGCCACCGGTTTAGCTGGAAGAGCATTTTCAAGCACATACATTTTCTTAGCGCTCCTGAGGAGAATCCTCAGGTTACGGACCCAGTCCGCATAGTTGTTTCCAGTCGCAGCTAACTTCTCTTTCTCTAACATCGGGCCTAAGTTGAATGCGGTGTTGCGAGCCATTTGATCTACAACGGAAAACACAAGTTTCATTTAGACTTTGTTCATAATGATTTTGGCACTAGTGAATAAACAATTTTATTCTAAAGTGCGCTCCCACTCAAATCAATATCTCTCAAAATTGATTATGAGTGATTCAAAATCCACATTTAAATCAACGCCATTGATGTGGACATCACTGATGACGAGAATTTTAATCGGTATGCAAACTTGCCGATCACATCTCTATGTGACTTTTGTTCATCTTTCGATGGGCGTGTTCCGAGCTCAGGACTATCCTGCCTGAACGTCAAAGACAACCAAGTGATCTTGCTGTGAGGTCTAACCTCACCCGCCTCATTCCTCTCAATTCGTTCGTACCCATGTGGACATGGCGCACCCCGAAAAGATACGAATTTCAGACGGTGCTACACTTGGGTGAACACTAACTACTTTGATATTTTTAAGTGAGAGATCACCCTAATAAAAAGCGACTACCGCGCAATAAAGAAGGGTGCATCATAAGGGATAAACATCTCAGGCAATTCATAATAGCATGATATGGTATTGCCCTTTCTGACGGAGAAGTCAAGTATTTCTTCGTCTTCGGCATTTGCGTCGGTGTTTCACCTTCGCGAAGATTGCCACCACCTTGTCGATGCACCAGATAATATTGCTATCTCTATAGCTAATAAAATAAGTGCATTACTTAAGGTTGACACGCAGGTCATTAAAGTGACAATCATATGGCTCCAGCCATCATGCCGAATCATGACACGCAGGTCATGTTAACAAATTTACATCATATAGTCATCTCATACATAATCGAATTAATATGAGCATTTGCTATACCACATCACATGCACATCCTGCAAAACCAAGTTAGACGCCTCTAATCGGTTTATGCAAAATTTTATTTTACGTGGCTTCTAAGGTTTTGACTTAAACCGCTGCTACCAACGTATTATCATCAAGTATGATTATTCAAGTCGCTAGATTAACATCGCGGGGTGTATGAAACACAAGATAATTAAATCCCGAGCCCCATACTAAACTTCGTCATACGCATGACCCCCGTGCAGATCATATCTGCATTGCCCTTTCATCTTTCTTTTGACTATGGCGGAACCCAAAGAACTGTTAGCACTTCGTTGATCAACCAGGATCGCGGATTGCCAGAACTTTGTGAAATTCCACCATGCTGTCTCGAGATCAGAAATACGCAAATTCTAGGGAAGCAACAAGAACATCGGGTAACAGATTTCATCTGTCACCCGCATAAATAATTTTCAACAATAGATCTTATCTACTCCAAAATTATATTATGCAATACCCATACATCTCCATGTATTCTAAATCGTAACCTGCATCCACGCATAACCTAGCTCTGATACCACTGTAGGGGAATGCGACAGAAAACAAAAAAATTCGGTACAGCGAGCACGCCCAGGATCACTAGGGAGACTGCATACAAGGTTTGATCTGATCCGTACCGACTCGAAGCGCAGCGGAAGAAGAGTCGGAGTAGATCGTCGATGCAGATCCTTGCAGCTAGGATTTACAACCTCCCAACCGCAAGGATGTACTCCCTCGCCGGACAGCCCTTCGGGAGGCGGTCGGACAGTCCCTCGGACGATGTCACGGACAGCCCTCCGGGAGGACCCTCGAAACTCGAACCAAAACTCGGACAGCCCTTCGGGAGGAGACTCGACTAGCCCCTCGGGCAAAAGATCAGAACTATGACCTCTCTACGGGGTTGCACACATACGGTGTCAGCTATCCGGCAGGGCTTCGCCGTCCAGAACTAGTTCCTGCCGGAACCCAGACAGCCTTTCGGCTCTACGAAACTATTTCGCTGGGAGGGAGAGAGAAGCCAGACAAGTCAAATGGCATGTGTATGAGAGCAAGGATGATCTGATTTTGGAGAGCCCTCTCCACCTCTATTTATAGGAGGAGCAAGGGGTAGAGGAAAGAGGTAAAAAGACTAAAAGGACCTTCCTAGGATCTTTCCACCACATGCCACATAAGGGTGTGTAGAACATATCCACCATGAGGTGGAAGGACACCTCAAGGAGGCCCCCCCCATGCCATGGCCGAAATTGTGCAGCCCCTTTGGGGGGCTCCACCTCCCTTTCACACACCAAAAGTGGTTTTCTTCTAGAAGAAAAAACCCATTTGCAAATCAGCCCAAAAAGTGCTTTTCACTATTCACGAAGACATTTTTCTGTGTCCGTTAAAACCCAAATTATTTCTGTGTGCCTAGAATAATTCTAGCACCCACCAAAACAATTTTGAACGCATTCCGAAACAATTTCGGAACAATGTTTCTTCAGCGAAAAGCAACCAAAGCGGTTCCGGCTGCTCCGGAACATTTCCGGTTTTTGTCCCGGAAAATTCCCAGAAGTTTCCAGAACACTTCTGGCATCCTCCAAGAATTTCCAGGCGTGTGCCAGAACCAATTTGACTTAATGGAATACCCTGAAACAACTTTTCAGTTTCACCGGAACTATTCCGGTGTTCTCTCCGGAACATTTCCGTTTCGTCCGAAACTTTTTCGGTGATTTTCTCTCAGACTCCCCGTCTAGTATTCAGCAGATAGATGACCCTTAAGCATGTGACCCTATAGGTTCGGTGAAGTATAGACATGACCCGGAACACTTTCCGATCAATGATCAACATCGGAGCCGTGGACACCCATATTGACCCCTATACCCACACGAATGAATATTCAAGTGAACCTCCAGTTGTCGTGTGCTATTCCTGTTGCTTCACGATATATTACAAATACTCGAGGTGAGATTTATTGCATCCCTGTGGATCAACAACTTGTCCACTATGCAAGTTACCTCGTTACCGGTTTTGTTCTCTTTACTCGTTTCCGTGTTCCGGCATTCCAGTGATCAAATCACAATGTGTCTGGCCAGACGATGATGGATACCGTAACACCGAGAGGGCCCGAGAATATCTCTCCATCGTCGGAGGAGCAAATCCCAATCTTGAGCTATCTCGTTACTTGCCATACTTTTCCGTGAACCCGTAAGTCGCCATAATAGCCACCCATTTACGGATGTCGTTTAACAAACCCCAAAGTTCACGAAGCAAGTACGAAGGAACTCGATACCCTCATGGTCTAAGGAATTATGCAAACATTAACTATCTCTATGTTATTAACCATTAACTTGTGACGAATGAATCTCATAGCATAACATCAATTCGGGTCGATTCAACACAAGTGTTCTACTAACATTGTGCACTCAAAATTGCCGGCATAACCATGCCCATGATCAGGAAAACAGGATCATCATGCAATACTTGAGCCAGTCATAGAGGCATGACTAGGAATACATTTTCCGTTTATTATACCACACGTGCACATGAGTTTCCCTCCGTCGTGGTTATTGTAGACTCGAGAATCATTGCAGTTATAGCATGGAACATAAACATTCATTACAAACTCGGAGATACAAAATAACTGTTATTACTGCCTCTAGGGCATATCTCCTACAGTACCGAGAAACGTGAATACCGGGCGGTATCCGATTTTTTGCCCTGTACCCAAAATCCTGGTTGAGTCCACTTTGACCCCATGCTATTATTTACTAGCTCTAAAACCTAGGGTTCTTACAGGCATGTTCCTTCCATTCACTGGTGCAGAAACCCCTTATAGGATTTTGGTAGTAGCAGCGTCCATGACCGGAACAACGCCGCTTGTAACTGGTCAATATACCAATAGCGTGCACTAGAAAATGGCACGCTGCTAATAACAACTAACTAGCAGCGTGCGGGCTAACGGGCATGCCAGTAGTAAGCCAGACCCAGAAACGGGCCTGGCACACGCTGCTAGTGATCAGAACATTTTGGTCAAAACAACATTTTGCTCAAAAAATAAAAAAAATCATACAAGTTACTATCAGCGTGTGCATTTATATGCACACGCTGCTAGTAACAATGTTATTAGCAGCGTGCACATATATGCCCACGCTGCTAGTAACCGGACCATTCCACTTAACAAATAAAAAAATGTACAACTTGCTAGCAGATGCACACTCTGCTACTAACCATGTTACTAGCAGCATGCACAAGTATGAACACTCTGCTAGTGACCATGTTACTAGCAGCGTGCACGCAACTACACACGCTGCTAGTGATCTCTGCATCATTTAAATATCAATAACATTTCATTTATAAGTCCAAATTAAGTGATTCTTTTTTCTAAATTTCAAAAATAAATAGATGTATGTAATAGAATAAGCTTTATTTTTTTACCATATTTAGATTTTATTAAGAATAACATCATTTAAATATCAATAACTTTTCATTTATAAGTCCAAATTAAGTCATTCTTTTTTCTAAATTTTGAAAATAAATAGATGTATGTAATAGAATAAGTTTTATTTTTTTTTACCATATTTAGATTTTATAAAAAATAAATATCAATAATATGCAAGTAATTAAATATTAGACTAATTTTCTTCTTCATTAGTTTGCCTTGAAACTTTTTCTACACTTAGCATACATTATTACATCTTCCTTGTTAAAATTTGACATTGTTTCAACTTCGTTTGCTATATAGGTCATTAAGTGTATCTTTTAAGGTATTTTGCCAATATAATTCAAATTTGAACTACAATTACACGAAATAATGGACACAAATGAATTGAAAAATATATTTTGTGTTATTAAGTCTATATTTAGGCCTTATCCAAGGAAATAAAACCTATTCCAAATATCATGTTGCCAAGACCTGGCCACCAAATTGATACTTATTGGTTTTTTAATTTTTAAAAATGCAAATGAAGTCTAAAAAATATGAAACGTGGCATGGTGTCATGATATGACAACTAGAGGCTGTGGTAAAAAAGTTAAGAAGATTACACAAAAATTGTCACATAAACTACTTAGAAACCTCACCATCTCGAAGTAAGAATATTCATGGTTTCGAGAGGGAACGAGTCAGGTTTAAGGCGAAATGATGGTCGTCTTTGTCGGTTCGCCTTGAAACTTTTTCTATAGTTAATATACACCATTACATCGTTCATACCAAAATTTAGATTTTCTTTGAATTAGTTTACTATATTTTAAAAAATAAAAAAACTATACAACTTACTAGCAGTGTGTGCATATATGCACACGCTGCTAATGATAATGTTACTGATAGCGTGCACACATATGCACACGCTGCTAGTAACCGGACCATTCCGCTTAAAAAATAAAAACAATTATACAACATACTAGCTGCGTGCACACATATGCACACTCTGCTAGTAACCATGTTACTAGCAGCGTGCACGCATATGCACACGCTGCTAGTAATCTCTGCATCATTTAACTATCAATATCTAAAAAATGCAAATGAAGTCTGAAAAATATGAAACTTGGCATGGTGTGATGATATGACATGTAAAGATTGTGCTAAAAATTTGAGAAGGTTTCACCAAAGCTGTGACATACACTGCTTAGAAACTAAAGCATCTTCAAGGAAGAACTATGGTTTCGAGAAGAAATGAGTCGGATTTTAAGGAGAAGTGATGGTTTCCTTCATCGGTTAGCATACACTCAACATACACCATTACATCTTCTATGTAAATTTTTTGCATTTTTTCATGTTTGTTTGCTATACTTAAGTAATTAAGTACACTCCAAATTCCTCGGAGATGCTCCCCTTGCAAAGCAATGTATAATCAAACTTTGGTGAAAGTTTTTAAATTTTTAAACACAAATTCTTTAGTTCGTATCATGGTACAATGCCAAATTTCATATTATTCTGACTTCATTTACCTTTTTCCAAAAAAAAATAAACAATACAACTTACTAGCAGCGTGCACACATATGCACACGCTGCTAGTGACCATGTTACTAGGTTACTAGCAGCGTGCACACTTATGCACACACTGTTAGTAATCTCTGCATAACATTAAATATCAATAACTTTTGATTTATAACTCCAAATTAAGTGATACTTTTTCTAAATTGATTTATCCAATAGACTAAGTTTTATTTTTGTTGGCATATTTAAATTTATTAAAATAAAAAACCAATAATAGTTAGAAATTCATTCAATGCCTAAAAATAGCAAATTTCTTTTATTTTTTAAGTTCATGTATTTGAATAAAATATACATGTATTTAAAACATATTATTCCCGCACATCTGGACCAACTACTCTGGGTGATTCAATACACACAATTAATGTTATAGTCGGTTTAGAACTGCAAATCGTCATAGCTGAAGCTAAATCATTTTTTACCACTGCACCGACACCAATATAAGTACGAGTCTTTTGGAAATTCTTGCCGACTAAAGTATTTCTTTTGGACGAAATTTTACAGTGAAATATGCTAAAATTATTTGTTCTTTCATTTGATTATTTATTTACATTTTATTTGTTATTATAATATAATGGTAGGTGTACCTTTTTTTACACTCAACATACACCATTACATCTTCTATGTTAAAAATTGGCATTTTTCAGGTTTGTTTGCTAAATTTAAGTATTTAAGTACACTCCAAATTCCTCTGAGATGCTCCACTTGCAATGCAATGTATAATCAAACTTTGGTGAAACTTTTTAAATTTTTAAACACAAATTCTTTAGTTCATATCATGTACAATTATCATGGTACAATGCCAAATTTCATATTTTTCTAAATTCATTTACTTTTTTCCAAAAAAAAATAAACAATACAACATACTAGCAGCATGCACACTTATGTACACACTGTTAGTAATCTCTGCATAACATTAAATATCAATAACTTTTGATTTATAACTCCAAATTAAGTGATACTTTTTCTTAATTTGTAAAATAAATTGATTTATCCAATAGATTAAGTTTTATTTTTGTTGACATATTTAAATTTATTAAAATAAAAAACCAATAATATTTAGAAATTCATTAAATGCCTAAAAATAGCAAATTTCTTTTATTTTTTAAGTTCATGTATTTGAATAAAATATACATGTATTTAAAACATATTATTCCCGCACATCTCGACCACTAACTCCAGGTGATTCAATACACACAATTAATGTTATAGTCGGTTTAGAACTGCAAACCGTCAGCGCAGAAGCTAAATCATTTTTTACCACTACACCGACACCAATATAAATACGAGTCTTTTGGAAGCTCTAGCTGACTAATGTATTTCTTTTGGACGAAATTTTACACTGAAATATGCTAAAATTATTTGTTCTTTCATTTGATTATTTATTTACATTTTATTTGTTATTATAATATAATGGTAGGTGTACATTATTGTTGTCGGTTGCCCTGTGTAAACCAACTTCACGAACCAACTAGAATTTGTGGTCGGTCGTGTTGGACACAACTCTTATAGGGAGGCACCGTCTAATCTAAGACAACTGAATTGTATATACATCTTTTTTTCTTCTAGGCAACGTACTAACTATGCATCTAATCTAGTAGGGCAATGATCTGCGCCGGCGTGCCGGCCCAAATTTGGGCCGGTCGGCCCGCAACCGCACGATTGCGCGCAGTACCACCGTTGGATCTCCATCCCGCAGGTACGTCGTCTTCCTCCTCCGCGTTCGCATCTCCCCCTCCCCTCCTCACCTGCAGCTCCCCCACAGCCCCTACCTCTCGGCGACTGGTCCTCCGCTCCTCGAGGCCCGGTGGCCGGTGCTCTCGTCGTCGCCAGTTGCAGTTCGACGTCGGCCGTCGCCGCTAGCATGCAGCTCCCGTGGCCACCTGTCACAGCTTTGTTTTCCTCGGTTGTAGCAAAACCAAACGCCGCTGGTAGCATCCCCTAACCACCGTGCGCCGATGCAGCTCCGCCGTCGCCGCTCATCGCACCACTGGACACGGCTGCAGCACCACGTCCTGCGGTTGCACCATGGCATGCTTCCGTGGTCGCAGCCCCCCCCCCCCCTCGCCATCGTCGGGTAGAAGCCTCACCGTTGCAGCTTTTGCAACCTCGTCGTCGTAGCCTCGCAGTTGAAGCTTTTTGCAAGGCCGGTTGAAGCTTTCTACATCGCCGGGGTTGCAGCTTTTAACTCTGCGGTTGCAGCAAAAAAACGGAGAGACGCCATGGCCGTCATCGAGGAAGATTTCTCAATCTCTGGTTCAAGCTTTTTCATCTGCGGGTTGAAGCTTTTTGTCAAACGGTTGTAACTTTTTATGTATTCCGTTGTCTGGTTGAAGCTTTTTTATCCACTGGATGTAGCTTTTTGTGTCCATGGTTGTAGCACGGGAAAACGCCGTTTGCAACTCTCCCCAGTGCCGCGGTTGCAGCTCCTCCCGGTCGCCATGGTTGTAGCACGGGCACCTCGGTCCTCCCGGCGTTTGGCCTGTCGCCGGTTGCAGCAAAAGGGGAGGAGAGCAGGAGGAGGAAAAGGGAGAGAGGGAGAAGGAAGAAAAAGGAGGTGGGAAGACGAGCGGGGCTGCAACCTACATCCATGGCCGACGGCGAGCTGCTCCACGCGCTGCAGTGGGGGAGATCCGCGCGAGGGGGGAGGGGGGTAGAGATGCGGAGTCGTGGGGGCGAGATCCACGCGAGGTTGAAGGCAGCGTGGGTGGCCCCGTGTCCTACGTGTCGTTTGGTGGATGGCTGGGGCGAAGCACGCGTGGACGCGTCCGGCCCAAAGTTCGGCCGGCGCGCCGCGCCCAAACAGTTTCCAATCTAGTACTATGTATACTAGTATTTCGTAGTATTACTATGTAAGTACTAGTGAAGCCGGCCGAACACAACCAGCCCAAAAGCCCGTTACAGATCCTACTATATATGCGATTCCAACACTCACACTCGAACCCTTACCCGAGCTACCTCGTGCAAACCCAGCCACCGCCGCCGCTCTCTTATCCTTTCTCTTCTGCTCACCACCGCAAGCTCCCCAACCACTCTCCCCGATGCCGAGCTAACCACAGAAGATAAGCCCGAGCTCACCGCATGGACCGCCACTGCCGTCCACTACACCAAGCTCACCGACGGGAAGGCCATCGTCGTCTGCTACACCGACGTCACGACGGGAAGGGCCATCGTCGTCGAGTACGTCAACCTCTCCTCACACAGAACGACGTCATCCTCTACGCCGTTCTAACTGCAGGAAGGCCAACAACGTCGTCCTCTACTCCGAGCTCACCGGCGAGGAGGCGGCCTCTTCTTCACGAGATCTAGCGAGGAGACGCTCCCACACCCTCTCCCGCGGCTGGAGATGGGCCAGGTGACACGGCGTGGTCGCCGCCAGTTCGGCGAGGAAGAGGGCCACCGCGCAGCACTTTTCTTAGATTTTTTACGGCGGCGTCCTCGAGCTTCGACCGATCTCTTCCACGGCAACTCCTTCTCCTCACCCCTCCTCATCCACGGCTTAGACGGCGGCGAGTAGGTCCACCACAAGATCCAGCCCCCTTCATCCCCTCTTTCTTCCCTATGTATGTAAGTTGCTTGTGTGTGTATTTGGATTGTATAAACTGTATTATGTGTGCACAGACTGTCTTATGGAATCACCATCACGTATGTATTAAATGGACTGTATTCTATACGTATAATGGTATAATTTTTTAATCCTAAAATATATACTAGTAGAGTTTGGAACGTTGTTGATATGAGAGCGACTAGCAGCATGCAGGAAGTTTTGGGCTCGTGGCAGGGTTTAAAGTACTACCCGCGTGCACAAATTAGAGCACGCTGCTAGTGTAACTTACTAGTAGTGTCCCCGCACCGCACGCTGCTAGTAACCACTTACTAGCAGCGTTCGCAAATGACGCTGCTAATAACCTGTTACCAGCGGCGTCATACTAGCGGCGTGCTAGCTGAACGCGGCTAGTAGGCAATAGCGCACGCGGCTAATAAGGAGTTTCTCTACTAGTGATTACTCGCATTGGAGGCATTGATGCTCCTCCAGTTGCCGATGATGTTCCAATGTCTTAGGATCATTGTTGGTATTGTGTTGATCATCACCAAGGGCGGCAACCTGGCGAACACTAGAGCAGGCGGAAGGGGATAACATACCGTCGTCCTTGGAGGAGGTGGACGGGTGTACTGTGCTCGTCTTAGAACCTCAGCATGGAGGCTATCAACGAAATCATCAAAGGGGCTCTCCAAATTTGGGCTCCAAAGGAGATAGGCTCGGCAGAATACTCATCCACGGAAACATTTGTGAGCAGAAGCACAACCGGCGTGGAGCCAGAGGGTGCGGTCTTGGAGGGCGATAGTTGCGCCCCCTCGGCACTTGCCCTTGGGTGAACCATCGTACTCGCTACGGATGATGACGAAATCCTAATCCATTAGGTCCTCGTAGTCGGCAATTTAGAGGCACCGGTTGCATCGCCGGAGTCATGTTGGTGAAGATGAAGATGGCGACTCCCTATGATCGGTGCCAGCTATCGACAAATGGAACTCTCATCCCAAATCAAACAATATAATAAGGATGTGGAGATTGCTTCCTATTCACCAAAAGGACTTAGTGGAAATTGGATTACGATAGGGCGTGAGAATTGCATACACTGAGAATAGAATGGTATGTTGAATGAAAGAATGCGAGAGTGGAGGATTTCTACTGGACGCGCAGGTCACCCCTTTTATAGCCTACAAGCGTCAGCGGTTCGTCTCTTCCCGCTAACCGTCGTGTCCTCTCGACATCGTCCATCGTTGCGTGGATTAACGGGTGCCCCTATACATCGCTTCCAGCGAGCGCTAAGCATTCATCGCCCCAGTGTGCCCCACATGGGCCGGCCCAACCAACGAGATTCATTTCTCTCTTTTTTGTTAACTTTCATTTTTGTGTTCTTTTTTCGCCAATTTTTTGTTTTCGTTTCTTTTTTCTGTATTCTTTGGGTAAAATACACTAATATTTTCAGAGATACATGAATGCTTTTTAAAGAATTATGTGAATATTCTTTTTCAAAAACATGAACATCTTTTCCGAGACATATGAACATTTTTTTTTATGAAAACTGTTTTTTTAAATATACATGGATATTTATTTTCATACGCCTCAACATTTTCCTTGTAAAACGTGAGCACTTTTTTCACACTCAGAACATTTTTAAAAAAATACACGAACATTTTTTATATGCTTGAAAAAAATTATGAGCTTGGTTTAACATTTTTAGGGGTGTCGAAAAAATGTTCATGCATTTCCAAAAAAGTATTTTCATGTGTTTAAAAAATGTTCATCCAGGTTAAGCGTGCTGGGCCTGGGGTAATTTGAGAATGGTTGACCGACCGGGAAGTTGTTCTTGGATGCGCACGAGTGAAGACAAAGTGCGCAATAAAGACCGGTGTTGGTCTTTGGGGATGGGGTGTAACGACTGCCGGTCTAGGGGAGAGGCCGGGGTGTTACAATATCTTAAAAGGCACGTTCATGCTTTTTTAAATGTTCATGTGTTAAAACAAAAAAGTGTTCATGTATCTCGTAAAAAATATACATGTATTAATTCCATAAAAAAATAATTAAAATTCAAAAAAGAAGCAAAAGGTGAAAAATAAAAAATAGGAAAAAAATATAAAAGATAAAAGATAAAAGAAGGAAAAAGAACAAAAGAAACAAAACTACAAAAAAAGAGAAAAAAAAATCAAAAACCGGACACAAACTAACCTTCTGCATGAAAAACCAGATCCCCAAAAAAGCAAAAAAAAAGTCGCCTCACCCGCACGATAGAGCCGTGTGTTACTGGGCCGGCCCACGCCGGGACTCTGCAGGTGAGCGCCCACTATTACTCGTAGTAAGCGACAAATAGCGTTGCGCCGTCTCGCATTAGGCGTTATGTAGACGTGGGGAGCTCTTATTGGACGCTCATTGCGTCCAATAGTGAGCGCGACGCACAGGCGATCGAATCTGGGCCGGCCCACTGGCAAGCACCGAGCACAAGAAAATCCCAAGAAGCAGAGTTGTGGAGAGGAATCGAACCCGCGATGTCCAACTTCTCTAGGCGCGCTACTAGCCACCAGAGCTGATGGTTGTTGAGGATTGATTGTAGTGCGAATATTTTAAGGTCTAACGGAAGCGGAAAATTCACTGCAGCACGCTTGTTTTGTACCATATACTGTAGTGTATAGATTTTTGACTTACTTTGAACACATTTTGGAAAACACGAATAATGTTTTCAAAAAATGTGAACAAAATTTGAAATTCCAAAATACTTTTTGGAAAACACGAACAAAATTTGGAATTTCGAATTTGTTTGGAAAATTGTGAACATTAATTAGAAACTAGAACAAAATTTGTAAAACTGATTTATTAAAATTCTGAACTTTTTTTGAAAATCAGAACATTTTTTGAAAATGTGAACAAATTTTGAAATCACGAACGTTTTTTAAAAGCATGAACAGAAATTGAACCCCCGTGCGGCGCGAGTCCATTGCATTTTTTCAAAATCTCGAATATTTTTTTCAAAAAATGCAATTTTTTTAATTTGTGAACAAAATTCGATACTGGTTTTTTTTAAATTCTGAACAATTTTTTAAAAGTGCGAACAGTTTCTGAAATTCCCGAACATTTTTAAAAAACACGAACATTTTTTTAGTTCGTGAGAAAAAAATTGATAAAGGGAACATTTTTTGACATTCTGGTTAATTTTTTAAAAACACAATTTTGTTTTGAAATTTCCGAACATTTTTTGAATTTTGAACAAAATTTGAAAACTTGAACTTTTTTGAAATTTTGAACATTGTTTAAAGGCACCAATATTTGTTAAAATTTGTGAACATTTTTAAAACATGTGAATATTTTTTGAAAAATAAAAATAAACTAGAAAAAGAAAAAATAAAATAAAAAGGAAAAAAAGAAACAGAAAACGAAAAAATAAAAGGAAAAAAGAAAGAAGAAAAACAAAAAAAATACGAAATAAAGAAAAGGAAAAAGCGAAAAAACCAAAAAAGAAAAAAAAACAAAATAAGCAGGTAAACCGGTAAAAGAAACAAAAAACCGGTTCAGGGAACCTTCTAGAAGGTTCCCAAAACCGGATGTGGTAGTACCTACGCTATCTACACAAATGGGCCGGCGCATCGCGTCGCTCGGCCGCTCGCCTGTGCGAAGCGTCGGCAGTTTGACGCAACGCGCGTCAAATAGGTTTTTCCGTAGACGCGCCCCTCATTCCCTCGTAGAGATAGACGCGTATGAACCTTCCGATCCATGGGCCAAGGCTAACTCTAGCCATTGCATGGAAGGCAAGTGGCCATGAACAACTATGAGGTCCAACAAGTGTTGGGCTTGTTGGGCTCGTTCGGTGAGTGACCAGCACTGCAGCGTTGCATTGTAAGGGTCGAATCATTAGCCCCGTATGAAGGATACGGTCCATCAGAGGATCAAAAGTAATTGCTCATCCTTGCCCTTCAGCAAAGTGAACTCGGCTCTCAAAAAAAAAAAAGCAAAGTGAACGTGGTCTGGTGGTGGTGGTCGTTAGTCTTTTAGTTATTTATACACCTGCAAAGATAATTATCCGATTGATTGCGTACTTGTCTGTCAAATGTTCCTTGTTAATAGCGAGGACGGTTTCATACACACCACTTCTTCTAGGATCAAACAAACCAGCTACTCGACTATGCACAAAATACACACAATATGTCCTCACACAGATACTTTTTTATTATTTTTTTTTTTAGAAAAGGAGGTTTAAACTCCCGGCCTCTGCATCAATCGATGCATGCAGCCATCTTTATTAATTATTCAACAAAGGTCTGACAAGAACATACATCAAGCCACCCGAAGCCACCACTCACACCTACAAACTCGATAATGTGGAGTGCTCTCACTCCCCATATCTAAAACCGGTGTCGTTACCGATCCATCCACATAACGTATCGGAACCAACATCCGGTGCAGCAGACCTAAAGCGTACACCACATGCACACGTTTTAGAAGCCGTCATCATCATCGAACCGCTGACCCATCTTCAGGAGAGAGATCCGCATCATCCTTGCCAGTCCGGCCATCCGTCGACGCCACCACGGCGCCCAACGGCTCCACCGCCCTGCGCTCGTGCATCCAGACGCGAAGACTCTGGAAGATCTGTCGTGCGTAGCACCTGCCGACCAGGCATGACACAGCGTAGCACCTTTCGGCCAGGCATGACTTGACATCTCCACCGAAGCTCCGTGCAAGACGAAGCCGCTCCACCTCCTGCCTCTGTCTTCCAGCGCTGCTCCACAAACGATGCTGCCAAGAGAGAAACGACACCACAGTACCGCCATCGTCCGATCTGGAAGACCAGATCCTAGGGTTTCCCCCGGAGCAGCATGAATGTGTCGACAATAGTTACACGACGATGCCTTCATCAAGGTAACGACGTAGAACGCCGCCATCGCCCGCCATCGGCTCGGTTTTCACCGGCAACTATGTCTCCCCGACTCGCAGCTGGGACTAGATGACGGATCTCAAGATCCGACCACCTAGCCTCAGGTCGACCACCTCCGGCGAAGGAGGTGGCCACCACCGCCGCGCCCAGGGCCGGAGCCCCCGACGTCCTCGTGTTGTGGGTCGAGCCCAGGAACAGTATGCCGTTGACGGAACAGAGGATGCACAGGACAGCAGCATGCGCGGCCCGCCGAAGCCCATCTGGGCCCAGATCGGGCGCCATAGCCGCCGCCGCTGGACACGTCGCTGTACACCGCTGCCTGCATACCGAGCCTGGCCGCCGCCGACCCGCGCCGCTGCCGTAGGTCCGTCCGGTGCGGACCGCCGCCACCCAGACCGGATCGCTGGACGAGGAGAAACGCCGCCGCCGCCGTTGCTGCACACAGGCTTTGCCTGCGATGCCTCCGGCGGCGGCGGCGGTAGGAGAGCGGGTGCTGGAGAGAACCGGAGGAAGGGGGCGGGGGCGCTCCGGTGCGGCGCGGCGGCGGCGCCGCACGGGAGTGGGAGCGGGAGCGGGGCGCCCAGATCTGAACCAGATCTGAGCGGAGCGGAGCGGAGCGGAGCACGTATGAGTATGGTTTATAACCTCACACAGATACTGGCGAAAGGCTATAACAAAAGACAACTGTGAATACACTCCCTGAAAGAAAGCATGTGAGGACACGCAGGGGTAATCACGATGGTATCATCTTCCTCCTGTTCTTGGCCGTCCCTGTTTTGGGCTGCTCTGGGTGGTTGTCTTCACCTCCGCATGGTGTAGTCTAGGTTTTGGTTGCGGGTCAGGTGCAGCTTCACTGTATTTTCTTCCTCTTGTTCTTGGTCGTCTCTGTTTTGGCTTGCTTTGGGTGGTTGTCTTCACCTCCGTGCGGTGTAGTCTAGGTTTTGGTTGCGGGTCAGGTGCAGCTTCACTGTGTTTTCTTCCTCTTATTCTTGGTCGTCTCTGTTTTGGGTTACTTTGGGTGGTTGTCTTCACCTCCGTACGGTGCGTGCAAAAATAATCTTTATCAAAACTGCAAAAATGTTCTTCTTTTAGCTACTTCGAATCACAAGTAACAAAGCAGAACACAAAGCTGATTAAAACTTACACGTTAATTTTGAACTCATGCGTGCAGGAAAGGCGGCACAGGAAATCTGCTAAATGTTCCTTAAAGTTGAGCCATATAGCTGAATCTGCATATTCCACGGTCTGTAGAAAATTTACAACTTATATAGCACTATGCCATAATAAACAGGAACTAGAAAATGCCCTGAAAAATTAGTGTTCATACCTGATTTCTATTTGGATGTGAAAGGAAATTTCGGCAGAAACGAAACCATGACATTTCTTTATCATAATATGAAGTCCCCCTAAGATTGAATTTCCCCTTATATGTGTATACCGCTTTAAAGGCAGGAACTCTCATAGCGATATGACCCCAAACATAATCCAATTCTAATACAGAATTCATTTTATCCCGTAAATACTGTGGCTGAACATTGATGTGTCTATGCACTTCCAGTATAAGTCCTTGCCGACTGGCGCCTGACATCATGCAAGGATGGCTTCTCAGGAATGCCTTGAATGTGTCAGAGGACTCCGCCCCCATTGGCATGTCCTCCATAGTTTTCAGCAAATGAGCTACGTAAGCTATCTTTTCTTGTGAAGATTCCATCTTCATCATACACACCTTTGTAAGTACTTTACCCAAAGCTTTAATGTCCTTCTTATATCCATCCGGGGTGAAATCCACAAGTGGAACAGAGGCTTTACATCCAAGCTCAAAATGATCAATCATGTAACAATCCGTAGATGTTACATATATGATGTCGTCAGAAGTAAATTTACCATTAAGAGACTTGTTTCCCACGTGATGAAAGGATACCATTTCAAACAGTTTGTGAAACGTCTGTCTTCCCAGCTTACCTAACACATATGCCGATCCCTTCTTTTCAAACCATTCATCTTTGGATGGCAATTCATTCATCCGGTCCAAAAATGTTATACGGTATAGTTTAACATCAGACCTGCATTTTTTTATTGAAAAAATATGAGAGAATGATTATGCATGGTCCCTATATGCAGTCATGTATCTACTACTTACTTTTTGCGACCAGCACCACTTATCCGATTCATTACCATTATTGTAGAACGACAACCAACGTTTTCTGCTTCAAGAGATTTTTCCAAGTCCAACTATCTGTCTGTTTTGTTATCTTCATCTCTATGAAGAACATAGAAGTCCAATATCGTGCAGTTTTGTTTGGATAAAGCTAGATATACTGCTGATTGTACGGTAGTATCATGAGTTACTTGAACTGAGGTAGAAGAACCACTGGAAAATCTAACAAACACTTCAAACTCAAACAACACAAAGCAATTAAATGCAACAAGGTTAATGAGCCTGGTTGAACAAACCAATGTATGTTCAAATGATTTCTTTAATAGTGTAAACAATTGAATGACTGTTGTGCAAGAATTGAGATCTTGTAAAGAAATAAACTGAAAACAAATCAAAAATTTCAATGGAAGCAATACCAGGGCTGAATCCTGACTATGGATGATAACTAGACCAAATTAGAAAGAACAAACAAGGAATTCTCAGTATAAAGATGTGTTAGCAGCACTCTTCTCACAGGGATCTATTCCTCATCAATTCAGATTACAAGCCATGGATTCATCAAGCTCTAGCCATTACAAGAGAGGAGAGGAACACCAGAGGAAGAAGAAGACAGAAGCAGAGGAGGCCGAAGCCGTCCAGATCCCAGCCCATCTCTTTGTAACCCATCCCCTCGTATATATGTAGCTGCTGCCCTCCGTGGCTGAAGCCCAAGCCCAGTAGATGCAGCCCATGGTCCAGCCCACGGTGATGATAGGGAAGGCTGCTGACATTCCCCCATCCTTAAATTTCGGCTTGACCTCAAGCCGATGCCATGTCGAACCTCCTGGATCCCATGTGAAAGAACATGTGCTGCCCCCATGTTTGGTTTTGGTAATTGATGACAATCTCTATGGACTAATGGTTGCCTTGAGTTATATTTGAAGGGTTTGTCCATAGGCATTGCTTGAAGACCATTTGTTGGTTTCAAGGTTATTAGAAGAAGAATATGTGTTGACCAAGGTTATTCATGGAGTTATCCAAAGATTGGTCATGTTGATCAACACACAAAGCGTAGAAGATGTACCGAGTGGGATCAAGTGATCTCACGGTATGGTAAGCATTGTCCATTACGCTTTGTGTACTAACCCATGTTCTATGCGAGAGTTTTATGTGGGGTTAGGTATGTTTCCATGGGCTTGCGTCAAGAGGAAGATCTCTTTCAACCCATGGAGGATGACATCAAGTGGTGATCGTCATCAACATTGCGGTGTGCAAGTTCAAGTGGAGCATCACGAAGAGATCACATGCTTGAAGCTTGCCGTCCATTGTGGTGACAATGGACTTGTGAAGATGTGCCAAAGAGTGGCTCACCCATAGTGGAGTATGGGGGAGCAATCAACTAGTCGCTGTTTGGATAGTACTCGTTGTCTTCTATCCAACAAGCTTGAGTTTGCTCAATTCGGAGCTCATTTGCAGAAGTTATGGCAGTTCTGGTTTTATTTGTATCCTCTGTTTTCTGTGGATTTTCAGTAGCTTGCAAGCGGTAGTACCGCTTATGCGGTAGTACCGCTGGTACTTCCGTGGCACTACCGCTTGGGGTTTCCCCGAGCGTGCAACTCTCTGTTGCCAGTTTGCCATTCACGGTAGTAGAGCGGTAGTAGCACGGTAGTACCGCTCTGGCGGTACTACCGCCCTTACTACCGCCGCCACTACCGCTTGCGGGGTTTCCTTCTGTGCACGTCTATGTTGCCGTTTTCTGTTAAACGGTAGTAATGCGGCTGTAGTGCGGTAGTACCGCTCTGCTGGGCAGTAGTACCGCTTGGTGCGGTACTTCCGCCCTGCACTACCGCTGCTCTACCACTTGTGTTTCGCAGAGTGTGCAAGCTTCTGTTGCTCTTTTCGCTTTAGCGGTAGTACCGCTTGGTTGGCACGGTAGTACCGCTAAGTGCGGCACTACCGCTCCAGTTCCGTGTTCTCACCTGCTGTGTTTTGAATTACTACCGCTTAAGCGGTAGTACCGCTCGCAAGAGCGGTAGTACCGCTTGTACGCGTCCAGCACGGGTAACGGTTGGATTTGGGGTGGCCCTATAAAAGGGGTCTTCTTCCCCAACGGTTATCTTATCTCTTCTAAGCTCTCTCTCCTCCATTGTTGACTCTCTTGAGCTTTGCTAACTCTCAATCCCTCCAATGATTCTTGCTCCTTCTTGAGGGAAAAGAGAGAGGAGATCTAGATCCACATTTCGACCAATCACTTTCTCCTCTAAGTGAGGGGAACCCCTTGGATCTAGTTCTTGGAGTTCTTCGTGTTCTTCTTCGTTCTTCCTCTCATTTTCCTCCATAGCTTTTGTTGCTTTGGTGGGATTTGGGAGAGGAGGACTTGGGCACTCCGTGTGCCCTTGCCATTGCATTAGTTGCATCGGTTTGAGTTCTCCGCAGGATACGTGGAAGTTAGTTGTTGAGAAGCTTATTACTCTTGGGTGTTTGAGCACCCTAGAGCTTGTTCCTCTTGGGTGCCTTGGCGCCCTAGACGGCTTGGTGGTGCCTCGGAGCTCAATCATTGTGGTGTAAAGCTCCGGGCAAGCGTCGGGGTCTCCATTTAGGTTGTGGAGATCGCCCCGAGCAATTTGTCGGGTACCGGTGACCGCCCCCAAGGGTTGCCAAAGTGTACGGGTTCGGTGACCGCCCTCAAGGGTTGCCATTTGTACGGGTTCGGTGACCGCCCTCAAGGGTCCCTTAGTGGAATCACGGCACCTTGCATTGTGCGAGGGCGTGAGGAGAATACGGTGGCCCTAGTGGCATTGTTGGGGAGCATTGTGCCTCCACACCGCTCCAAACGGAGATTAGCATCCGCAAGGGTGTGAACTTCGGGATACATCGTCTTCTCCGCGTGCCTCGGTTATCTCTTACCCGAGCCCTCTACTTATGCACTTTACTTTGTGATAGCCATATTGTTTCTAGTTATATATCTTGCTATCACTTAGTTGTTCATCTTGCTTAGCATAAGTTGTTGGTGCACATAGGTGAGCCTAGTCGATTTAGGTTTTGTGCTTGACAAATTAAACGCTAGTTTTATTCCGCATTTGTTCAAGCCTAAACCGTAATTATTTTAAAGCGCCTATTCACCCCCCCCTCTAGGCGACATCCACGTTCTTTCACCATGGTACTTGATGCTTCATGACTTTGCCGAGGTCGCGGTGGGTGCCGTAGTTGAGGCGGAACTTGGCGAGGTTGAGGTAGCAGACGATGCCGACTTGCTCAAGGAAGTAGTCGTCGATGATGTTCACTTGGTCACAAAAAGCGTCGAGGTAGTAGTGTTGGTTAACATGGACTTGTCTGATGCAGTGAGCCTGATCAAGGTCCTGGTCGCAGCAGTAGGCTGGAGCTACAACATTCCTCCTTCGTGTTACTCCATTGCGCGTGATTGCTTGAACCAATAAGTGCATCTCCAAGGACAAATCAGCATTAATGTCATCTAGCATCACCAAATGTCGCATCTTCTCAGCCAAGCTTGTGCATACCTCCGCAAACATTGGTGGCAATGAAGTCCTCGGCAGGGTTTTGAACATCTCAAATGTGCCATGTAGCTGAGCCGCAATTGGCTTGAGTGTAAGGGCAGAGTCGTTGTTGATGGTGAGTTGAGTTACCAAGGTATTAAGTAGACCTTGTTCATCTTGTGGTGTATCATCATATTTGTCCGCTGATGTAACCAATGGAATGCCATCCAAGACTTGAAGCACAGGAACAGTATATGAACACCTAATATCAGATTTAGCAAGCTGAGCTGCTGCAAAGTCAAGCATGGGGAGCGTGGGTAACATGGCGTCAGTGTTGCTGCTCTCCACCAAAGCTGTTGCGCCATCACAACACGGGATCAAGCAGATGGGACGCAATGATTCCTTGGAATTTGTTCTAGTAATTTCAGAGTACTCCCAGTTAAGTGACCAAGCAATCTTCCATTGAATAGGGTCAAAACCACACAGAATAACATGCCCAGTTTTTAGCATCATCTGGTCCACACTTAGATATCTCCAGAAGCTCAAATCCTTGCAATGCAATGGAGGAAACATGCCCAGTTTAGAGTGTGTCCAGAACATGATAGTAACAATTCCAGTGCATACACAGACTGATCCAGCACCAGATGACCCCACTGTCAAGTGAATAGAAGATCGAGGTAGTCCTTCCAGTAACAATATACTACCATCAGACTCAGGAATCGACAAGTGTCGTCTGGCCAATTGTACAACTTTCTTCCTGCTGGGGCAAAATGCAGGAGTACTGGCTTGTGTTGATTCCAGTGCGTTGAAGACAAAACTTTCTCTGCTTGCTGGACACAATTGTGACTTGAACTTGTCAATACCAATATCAGGATATTCCAAGTAGAACAATCAAGCAATTTCCCATCTGAAAAAGGGGTTTTGGTTGTCCTGGACAGTGTCGTTCGATGAAATTTTTGGCACTCCAACACCCAACAAGGACATGGATGCTTGCTGTCCAGGGTCCCATGGTGAATCACTACTAGCAGCATAAATGCCAATGAGCAATTGGGTTTTGTTTCCATGCAAGCAACCATCAGGACTACAAGGAAGGAAAGATAAGATAGAATCAATTGTCATACCATCCAATGATGAAATTGCTGTTGGTCCTTGCTGCAACTGAGAGTGATGGTGTGTCTGAAGCTGACGGTCGACGAACAATTTCAGGGGGTGGACATGTGAGACTGCTGGCAGTACTGGATTGGTCAGGAACATGTCATCCTTGGTGCAGTTTGGAGATTTTTCCAAGCACCATAGTGTCCAGTCTTGGATGCACTCAAAAGACGGCCAGGGGCTGGGTCGTAGCACCTGACCCCTTTTCTTGACATTCCAGTGCACAATCAGCCTAGACATGGGCTTGAGCATGTCCATGTGAACACCAAAACATATGATTAAACACCTCTCAGGCACTGATTTCTGAAGCACACAGTTCATGCATAACTCGAGCGACTGGACGATTGAGACCTCTGATGGAACAATAGTTGTCGAGAACAAGTCCTCCATGACCACATACCCCTTCCGGTCGTGGACGCCATTGGTCGAGAGGTTTGATGGCGAGGTCCAGACTTGTATTTTTAGCTCCGGGGTGAGCGCTTGTGCTATTTTTGGAAGCAGCCTTGCTGGAGTGCGTTGTGTAGACGAGGACACAGGAGATGATGTGTCAATATCATTGCTCGAGCAATTGGTCGAACAGGTAGCAGGCGGCGTTGTGATTTGCTCAAGGACATCCGATGGCTCGAGGTCAAGGCAGCAGAGCTCGGGGACGACACCAACGGTGACCTTGGATGAAGCTGAGGTTGCGGCGGGAGCAGTCGCTGACAGCAACATGGTGACGGTGCTGCTCCGGCATCGTGTCGAACACGTGGTGTGCACCATGGCGGAGCAGCCACTGGTTGCAGGGAGGGCGAGTGAGTTCATCGCTGAACAGGCGCCCGAGATGTCCAGTGCGGAGGTCAGAGTCGAGGTCTCGGCCGCGGGCTCGAGGTCGATGCAGCAACACTCGGTGACGACACCGACGGTGACCTCAGACGACGCTGATGTCGCGGCGGAAACGGGCGCCGACACCGATACGGTGACGTCGCGGCTTTGGCATCGCGTCGAACAGGTGGTGGGCGTCCAGGCAGCGAGGACGTTGTCGACTGTGTTCTCAATGGCCTGTGCTGCATCTTCCTGTTGCTGCTGCTGCTGCGCGGAGGCTGATGTTGATCTCTGAGCAGAGACCACCATGGATGCATCAGGAACAGAGGCGTTGTCGTCCGCCACCGACGCAGTTGGGATCGATGTGGACGTCGGCGCAAGGTCGAGGTACTCGTGGTGCCCCGCGCGCGCAGCCTGTAGCGCTGCTGCAACGGCAGCTGACACCTCCGATGCGACCGCCACGGACACCTCCGAAGCCACCTGCGCCGCGATGGCTGTAATACGGGCGCCAAAACTCGGCGCGACGCCGTGTCCGCTTGTCCTCCCACTCGGTACG
The DNA here is from genome assembly GCA_039707655.1 of Elymus sibiricus. Classification (NCBI taxonomy): domain Eukaryota; kingdom Viridiplantae; phylum Streptophyta; class Magnoliopsida; order Poales; family Poaceae; genus Elymus; species Elymus sibiricus. Next base: position 8,831,516 of record CM077674.1, on the reverse strand, counting down.
CCCCCTGAAGCCAGCCGTGGCCGAAGCCCTTCCGTCCGTCCACTCGGCGAGGCGTCGCTGCTGCGGTTCCTCCACCGACGCGACTGCTCGATCACGGCGGGCAGCCCAAGCTGAACCGCGCGACATGGCTGGAGATCGAAGTCCTCTGATGTGAGAATTTGCTTGGCTCGAATTGGGGAAAAAAATTGTATGGATTTTGCGTGGAGGAATCGATTGGCTCTGATACCAATTGTTAGCAGCACTCTTCTTACAGGGATCTATTCCTCATCAATTCGGATTACAAGCCATGGATTCATCAAGCTCTAGCCATTACAAGAGAGGAGAGGAACACCAGAGGAAGAAGAAGACAGAAGCAGAGGAGGCCGAAGCCGTCCAGATCCTAGCCCATCTCTCTGTAACCCATCCCCTCGTATATATGTAGCTGCTGCCCTCCGTGGCTGAAGCCCAAGCCCAGTAGATGCAGCCCATGGTCTAGCCCACGGTGATGATAGGGAAGGCTGCTGACAAGATGACAGTAGTTTGTCCACCTACACGGCTACCAATGGTAATGTCTCTGAAAACGTTTGGGTTTCTAGCAATCCAAATCGTCTGCATAGAAGCTATATATGTGATGAAATCCCCAAGCTTCCTGCACTGGAGGATCATAGTTTTTGCCCTTCATTTATTTACTAAATCAGTATCTTGCCACAAGAAAGCCCGTGCCTGCTTCTCGTAGCCAGAGTCACAGTGTGAAGATTCCACACACTGCACTGGCGGCCTTGTAGCTCGGACGAGGGCCTCCCGAGCCGGTCAATGGCTGGTTTGTTGGAAATACTCATGACAACTTTTTTTGGACTGTCTGTATTTAGTATTAAGGAAATTACTAGTTTATGTTGTAAGGCCTGGTGATTACTTCCTATTTAATTAGTACTATGTGAACTAGTCGGTCTGAGAGTTGGTATCCAACAGGGTGTTTCTCAGAAAGACAGTTAAGGTACTCCCTGAAAGACTCCGGCTGCAGGGAACAACACGTTAGGGGGTGGTTGTTGAGGGACACGCAGCAAGCGGCAGCGAGCGGCCGGAGTGGCGTGCCGCGCCTCTGGATCAATGTTTTCCAGCTCTAAAGAGACCGCCCAGGGAGCTAAGTCAAGAAAAAAAATTGAAGGTGCTCAGGCTCATTGGCAACCAGTGGATCTTCCTGACGGTGGGCGAGGCATGTGAGTATGCGCCGCAAAATTTCAACATAGGAACTGACTGAAGAATCCTGACCCAAACTCCATCCATGACCCTGACCTCGACACACCTAAAGAAACACGAGCAAGCAAATCCATTTGGAATGATCATACCTCTTTAGGCGTGTCGGGGTCAAAGTCATGGATGTAGTGCTCCGCCTCGACCTACTCCCATGGCGGACGGCAGCCCCATGGAGTAGAGAAGAACCCTCCCATTTCTCTCTTTCCCTCTGAATCGGACTTGAGACTTGAGAGATGACTGCGAATTGCGATTGTTGAGGTTTGGTCACGCGGGTGGAATATATACAGCGTTGGCCGGCATATCACAAATTCATGGAAAAGTCATCGCTTTGGTCTCCTGGGCGTTGCTTTGCTCAAAGCGAGCACTAACTATTTTTTTTTTCGATAAAAAGCAAGCACCAACGAGTTCACGCCCTAAAGAAGCGATTCCGGTCTTCTATTCACTCCTTAGCAAGTCTGCTCGAATGAGCTTATCTAACACTCCACTTCACTTAGTTTATGAAAGAATCAATCTACTTTACCTAAAGCTGCTAAAGAACGAAAAGGAGAAGCTATGCAGTTAGTTGTGCGGCTTCTTTTCTATACTTTACGTGTGACAGCTTGCTGATCACTTTTAATAGTGCTAGATTAGACCGTTCCAGTGACGTTGCTAAAGAAGGAAAAGGAGCATATGCCGCCCGGTCCAGTGACTTATTTTTGGCAGAATAAGTTTGCCTTTCGGCAAGAGGAGCTGGCTTTGCTTTCTTTGCCTTTGTGAGCTTTACTTTATGTCATGTCCTCAGTTTTCGGTAAGGCTGGACACGAGCCGTGAGCTTTTGGGCTCGGCCTGAGCTCCAGGCGGCTCGGCCCAAGAGGCGAGCAGACTGAGCCGAGCTGGCCTTTCGGCCTCGTCTAGGCCGCGGGCCGAGCCTGTCTCGGCTCGATCTAGCTCGTAGCCTTTCGGCTCGCAGGCAGGCTCGACCTTGGCTCAGCCCAATAACAGCAGACCGCACTAAGTACTCGGAGAGCTCCGGCACCACACGTAGGGTTGCAGCTGCTCCCATCCCAGCCGCCAGCGCCCCACAAAACCTCGCGCAGTCGCCGACGCCCGCGCGCCACCTGCTCGCCGCCGCTCGTCCCGCTCATCCCGCTCGCCCACCCGCGTCGGCCGTCGTAAGCATGGACAAGGGACAGAACCAGAAGGAGAAGGAGAGGAGCATCAACTCCATTTTGCGGGGGCCGCAGCCACAAGTCTTCGAACCCTTTCCCCTCCGTGAACAGTACAAGAGAGGCGAAAGGGGAGGAGCTCAAATCCCTTGCTCTGTCGAAGACCGGATCGGCGGTCCCCTCCCTTTCCGACCGTCGCTGCGATGGCGGCGGTGTGGAGGGACCCCCGATCTGTGTCTGAGACATGTAGATAGTAGGGTAGGGCTCCCCGGGATCGATGGCAGGGTGGTGGTGGCGGCGGCGCTGTGGAATAAGCGTGCTGGAGATCCTTCCCCATCTCGGCGAGGCGTGGTGGGCTCCTGGATCCGTCGATCTGGTGAGTTCGCGTGGTCCGGGCTCGGTCTTTGCATCGGAGGTGGCGGCCGGCTTGTGGATCTTTTGTCCCTCGATTCCATCTCCGACGCGGCGAGGTTGCTTCTGGCCTTGTTGTGGGAGTGCTGGGGGAGGTGCGGCGGTCAGCCGGCAGCTGCTGCTGGTTCGATTCGTCCCCTGTACAGGAGCTCTGGATCTTTGGATTGTGGAGGAGATTCGCCGGCGATGATCTTCTTTCCGGGGTGCTGGTCCTCTATGGCTGAGGTTGGTAGACTTCCCGTTCGTCTTCAAGGCTGTCTTCAAAAGGGTGTGTGCTCCGGTGGAGGAGCGGCAGCGACGACGGCGCGCCTGCAATCCGCTCCGGCGAGTTTGGTCTTTGCTGTGTGGGCTAAGGACCAAGTTGTAATTTTCTTTACTGCTGGGGTCCTTTGTACTACTTGCGAATCTTCAATATAATCCTAAGGTCTTTCCCGCAAAAAAAAAAAAAACTCCATTTTGCGGGAGAAGCCGCCGGGGACGGTGATGAAGAAGAACAGCAATGCCACTGCCGCTAGCTGCTGGGCGCGGCGCTCGGAGGATTACCCGAATGTCCGACTCGCCGACTTGATGGAGTAGGCGCGCGTGCCAAAACACCACCCGCCACCTCGGCCTCTCTCTGACTGCATCGGCGCCTCAGGGTGGACAGACCGAACGGGCTTTTTGGCCGCTCGTGGCCCGCACTGGGCCGGACCGATCGGTCCCGGCCCGCTAGGAAAAACAGTCGGTCCGGGCTGCAATTTTTGGCCCGAAAAACTATCGGTCCGGTCCGATTTTTAACCGGGATAGCCCGGTCAGAACCGAGAAAATATCTATGCCCAGCTAAAAAAAAAACCAGCCCACCAAAGGGTGCTAGACAGCCCAAGAAAGTAGGAGGACCCCCGACGAACGACGCATCGTGATTTGTGACCTATCACTTGTGTCGCCGCCGCCGTTATGGACATCCCGTCTCCGCGCCAGGCCTCGCACCGGAGCGCGCATGCAGGCGCCCAGCACGGCACCGGAGCGCGCACGCATGCACCCAGCTCGGACCGGCGCACATGAGCACCGTCGTGGTGCTTCTCCTCTGCCGTCGTGGTGCGAGCGAGACGGGGAAGGCTGCTGCTGCTTTGGCGGCGGCTTGGTCCCTTGCCATGGCCACCTCCACCTCTCCCCGGCGGACACGGCCAGCTGCAAGTCCACCGTCGCATGCATCTCCACCTCGCCATGGCCGAGGGAGACGGGGGAAGGCTGCTGCTGCTGTGACGTCGGCAGTTGCGACGCCGCCACCTCCACCTTGTCATGGCTGGTCCGCTTGGGCCAGCCCGGGCTGAAGTGCCGCCAGTCCAGTCCCCGAAATCAAGACCACCCAGCTGGTGGTCCGGTCCGTCGGCGGCCAGTCCAAACGGCAGCTCGGTCAGGGACCGGACCGTGGCCACCTTACCGGCGCCGGTGTGCGTGCTGCGGCTGCTGCTGCCTCCGGCTCCGCCAACACGTCCCAGGCGGCTGCTGCATCATCGTCGGTGAGTCCTCCCCGTCTGATCATGTGTAAGATGTACTGATGTGTAAGATGTGCATGATGTACAATGTGGCCCAGAGGCTGGGTCCAGAGGCTCCGGACTGACCGTTCGGGCCACATTGAACATCATGCCCAGCTTCTTATCAGTATGCACTCCACTAATACTTGATTGTTTGAACGGGAAGAGGAAGTGGATGAGGAGGTGAATGGAGATTTTGGTTTATGGAGAATGGAGATGGACAATTGGAGATGGATCATATGCGATCTTGTAATGTGGATGTGATATTCTCATGTGGATATTACTATATTTTGCATTGGATGTCTAAGACCTTTATCTTTGTGTCGTTATCATAATTTACCCATTCAAGACTTGCATTTGTGTTATTGTGGTTGAACCTAAATTGTAACCATGTCGTGGCTATGTGGTTGTTGACTTGTTGTCTGAAATGCCATGAGAAAGCCGAGAGATATGCCTTCAATTATACAAATCCATGCTTTCTTTGTGTGGCCCGGAGTAGATACTTCCGCTTCATGCAGAGCCCGGGGGGGGGGGGGGGGGGGGAGAGGGGGGGGATGTTGTAGAACCATACGACCACGGGCCAGGTGTTTTGGTTGCTGCTCATTTTGCCAAAAGGATTGAGTTCATTCGTACTCATACCGAGTCTGATATTCCTCAGATCTCTTCCGAAGGAGGGGTATTTGTCGTCGAGTGCTTTCCAATGGCAAGCATCTGAAGGGTGTCTCAACACTTCATCATCTTGTTTCGTCCTCTCAGCATGCCAACACATGAGCTTTGCCTCATTTTTGTTTGCGAATAGACCCATCAAATGGGGAATGAGTGGAAAGTACCATACAACCTTTGCAGGAGTACCACCATTCTCTCTGTTCCCACCATCTGGCTGATAGTTCTTTCCCCACTTGTAACGAGGTGCGTTGCACTCTGGACACTTTGTTAGCTCCACGTGTTGGTTCCGATAAATGATGCAGTCATACCGACACGCGTGGTATCTCGTCACCCCCTAATCAGGAGGGCACACGACATTCTTGGCCTCATCACAACCGCGAGGCAAGACGTTCCCCTCCGGCAGAAGTTCAGCTAGATACTCCAAGGTCTTATCAATGCTTGTGTCCATGCTATTGTGGGTTGCATTGAGTTCTAGAAGTTTGAGCATGACACCGAGGCAGGTGTGCTTGGGATTGCAACTGGGGTACAATGGAGTTTTTGAGTCTTTGTCCAGTGTTGCAAACTTTGCAACCTCTCTAAGAGCCGCTCTATCGTTAATCGTCTCTTTCACAATATACTCTTGCACATGAGGGTCCTGGACCATTCCGGCCAAATTGTTCCATGTGCTTTGCGTGTCCGCTTCGGTCTCTTCATGTCCAGCCTCCTCGTAATCCATCCCTTCTTCTTCCAGATCTTCATGTTCCGCTTCTTCATCTAGCCCTTCGTGGGAAACATCCTCATCCTCGTCCTCCTCACTGTGACTTCTCCACCGTGTATAACCATTCATGAAACCCCATCGCAGCAAGTGCGCCTGCAAAGAGCTAGATCTCCTTGTGAACATCTTAATGTTTTTGCAGTCACGACACGGACAACATATCTTCGTGTCACCCTTCGCTCCATATCTTGCTCGGCGAAATCTAAGAACTCTTTCACATGTACACGGAAACTATGTGACGTCCGGTCGCAGTTATACATCCAACTTTGATGCACCGTTCGATCGATCGATATAAGAAAATTAATTAGTACCAACAAGCCATAGATTTTTTGGCATGACCTTTGCTAAATATGACACAAATCGAGTGCCAGAAATTTGACAAAATGTTGACGAATCAACATTTTGTCATAACATTCGCAACTCATATATATTTCCTGAAAAAAGAAACATGGAGCAACTGGAAGTTTCCTCGGCTCGATGGCAGGTACCACACAAGCAAAATATATATGCATGATCAAAGTCATCATAACGATGGCTCGATGGCCGAACACAAAAACTTCCACAAACATTCATCTCCCCAAAAAACTTCCACAAACATTCATTTTTTTAAACTCTAGAATGTGTCTTTGAAAATAAATAAAAAACTGGGCTCTATGGAGCCTAGAATCCATTTGTAGTTTCTGGTTGTATCGAACCCCTGTTGTAATATTAGTTAAGTTTAAGGTGGATATTGGACAATCCAAGGCTGAATTTAGCTGCGATTGGTACTTGATGTGGTTGGTTGTTGGTGACACCTCAATTTCAAAAAAGAAACTAGGAGTTTTGCTCGTCGTTCTAAAGAAAAGAAAATGTTTGGCAACCGCTTTGTGTAAGACAAGATACTTGTCAATTTTGTGGTCAATCTTACAGAAGCTGGAGGACGGTCAAGAAGAGGATCCTCTGATGTATTGCACCCTGACATTGGGTCACTGACATGTGGCACACAAGCTGGCCCACATGTCAGTGACCCAATGCCAGGGTGCAGAACATTAGTGGAGCTGCGTCCAGACGGTCACAGTTTGATCTATCTAGGTGACAACCTGGCAGCCTGGCAGGGGTGAAGAAAATTGTAGCTGTTGGTTTCAGTTGGGCCCACTAAAATACTCTGCAAATTCTTAAGCATCATTTGTCACTGTTCATTATTAGAGAATGACACCATTGAAATCGAGGTATTTGCAACAACAACAAAATTGTAATATAGGTGATAGTAGCAATGCTCCATTCCCCTTCTTCGCTCCTTTCTTGAGGCCAAGTTACTTTACCAAGTCGCGGTTGAGGATGACTGCACTCTGCTTTTGGTCGCGATTGTGTTAACCCCGTTTACTAGATCGAGCACAGTTTAGTAACACTTTTTTTTTTCAAGAACACGCACGAGAAGTTGTGTGTCTTTTGTATTAAGAGAAGTATTAAGAGAAGAAGGTTTTAGACAACAATTACATGCCATGAAAGTCACAAGCGACTACCCAGCTCCACCCACGCAAAAATGGCGACCCTAAGTTATTTGAATTACAGATCGAGCAATCCGCGCGAGCTCCACCCACACAAAAATTACGTTCAGTAACACTTCCAAGTACGTAAAATTTGAACCATTTCATTGAGAAGTTCACAAGTGTTGGTAGTCCAATCAAGTGCATAATGAAAATGGGAAATGTGCAAACATGCCATAGTAGTACAAGATTTTCTTGTCGAATTTACAACTCAAATCGAATGATATGCATTCCTTGAGCGACACGGTTTATTAGACAACAAATGTGCTTCCATATTTCACACAACCATATATAAGAAAACGGACGAATTCTTATAACACAACAGAACAATGTATATTGCGAATTTCTCCAAGCATATACATAGACGAACGCAGCAATCAATAGCTTAATCAATTATTAGTTCACCTTGGAGCAGTTCGGCCTGATCTCCCCCTCGCCGCCGGTGAGCACGGCCATCTCGCTCAGGTTCACCATCGCGGCGGCAAATCGCTCGATCCAGTAGTCGGTGGGCTCCCGGGCGTAGAGCTCGACGAGCGCCGCCGTCTCAGGGTTGTCCATGAGCGCCATGTCCGAACCGAACGCCACCGTGCCGGCCAGCAAGTTCTTGTAGTACTGGTTGTCCATCACGAACGGTGTGACGTCGTCGAGCTGCATCATTGTGGAGTCGTTCTGCGCCGCCATTGCCGGTGGGCACTGCTTCTTGAGGCGCGCCGCGTACACCGCTGGCATCGCTGTGTCCGTGCCGTAAGCCCTGTTGTGGTAGTAGTTGTACAGCCGGTCCGTGAACGACGAGCAGTGCGAGGTGCCGATGGTGTGTGGTCCGGACAGCGTCACCATCTCCTCGGCCATAAAACCTGTACATTATTAGCACGGTTTCAGTCTTTCAGAGTTAAACAAATCTAGAGTACTTCCTCTCTGTCACAATACATGTTGTTCATATATTACACGATTTTCAAAGTTACATTTTGATCAGTAATTCATACAAAATGTGTTTTATGGGAGACGTTGTATATATTAAAAAAAGTATATATTATGCATTAGGTATTGTATATGTTGTAATTTTTTCTATATTTGATACCCAAACCTTTGATTGTCTAATATTTTAAAAGAACATATACTCATGCACCGTGACATACTATATGTCAATTACCTTTTGAGGTGATGTTTTCTACGAGCTCATCATGGTTGAAGTCCCGGGTGAGGGACACTGGGGAGAACCTCGTCTGCCTTGGAGATGAGGCCATCACGGCGGCCGGTGGGGATGGTGTAGTCGAGCCCACCGGCGAGGTAGGAACTGTCACGGGCAGCAAGGGCGAGAATGTCAGCGCAAGAGACAGTTTGCGAGCAAAGCTTCTCCAGAATCTCCTTGGGGTCCCTAATGACCTCGAAACCGTCCAAGTTTGGGTTGTTTGGCTTTGAGTCCCTTTCCGCCTTACTCCCCGGCGTGGACTCAAGCAGCACCGAGGCCGGTTGGTATTACCAACCCGGACTAAAGGACCCTTTAGTCCCGGTTGATAACACCAACCCGGACTAAAGGTCCTCCATAGGCTAGTTCAAAAGGAAAACATCCCATCCAAAGTCACATGTGCTGTGTAGGTGGGGTGGTAAGTTGTGTGCGAGGCAATACATGAGGTCTTCGGTTCGAATCCCACGGGATGCATTATTATTTTTAGCCCCGATGACATTTAGTCCCGGTTGTATGCCTTTAGTCCCGATTCCATAGTCCCGCTTGGGAAAACCGGGACTAAAGGGGTTCCCAACCGGGACTATATGTCCTTTTTCTACTAGTGAATATAAAGAGGTTTTAAATGTTTAACACGCTTACAACATCAATCGTTAACATCTAAAAAGACCATTTAAATTGGTTGCATGAGGATGTTATAATTAGAAATCTGAGTTGCTATTTTACATCCAGACTAATTGCAATGCAAATTTTTTAATCAAAGCTGCACCTTTTTTTTATGTACTATTATTTCATTTTTTTAATGTGGCTTTGGGTTTTTTTAAATTTTATGCTTTGTGTAATTAATAGAATTTGTCTGTTTTAATATTTTCTGCCGGACAAAACCTAGAGAATTGACTAGAAGTTAACCCCAAAAGGCAATAAACAGCTAAACAAGCGGTCTCACATATATTTCTAATATAAAAATAACGATACTGAGAGTTCTTTTTAATACTGTACCATAAGTGCAAGATTTAAGATTTTACCGTCAGAGGCACTGCACTTCATGCCCATAATTCAATTGTCAGTATAAACATCACAAATACATTACATAAGAAACTTGTCAAAATTCAAATAACTAAATACTGTCTCAATGTTGTAATAATATATATCGACAAAATGAACTTTCCAATAAAATACCAAAATTTAATTTCCAATTAGACTTTGTGCAGTTAGACAGTTCGACTGAAGTATGATTGTATAGATACTGTTGGTACAAATTTTGTTGCACTTTTCATGGGGTGAAAAAAGAAAAGATCCGCCCATGCTCAGATCAAAAGACGGTTCAAATTTACACATCTTCTTCGTAATGGCACAAATAAAATAAAAACTGCAGTGCATACGCCGAAAACATCACGTACTTCTCAAGCTTAGAGATTTTTTTTGATCAAAAGGTCCTCAGGCCCCGTTCACGCACGGAACAGTGTTATAAGGCACACAAACTTAGAGAATAACAGCGAGCGAGCGGCTTACGCGGACAAAGCAGTCATGGAAAAAGAGACGGATGATGTCAGCAGGGGTGCCGGGTTCCTTCTTGAAGGCCTTAGTAACGGTTCGCCGGACGACCTTCTCCGCCTTTGGGCACAGCTCCCAGTAGAACCCGACGGACAGACCGGAATCCTTCCGCGCCACCATCGCTGGGGACGACGTCAGCACCAGCAGGAGCACCAGTGCCGTCGTGGCCGCAGTTCGCGGGGGTGCCAGCATTAACGTGGACGAGCCCATGGTGACCGACCAATTAACCAGCCGGCCGGGGACGAGGAAAGGAAAGAGAGTAAGAGTAACTAGGCTGGCTAGTGCTGCATGCCAAGCCAGAAACGCGAATATGGCTTTATATATAGAAGCAAAGGATCTAAAGCGTGTAGCAGAAATCTACGCGTAGTGGTAGTGCCGCCATTGACGGAGGAGTGAGTGGCGCGAGCTTGTCGAGGACAACGTCAGAAATTGATTTAAGGTTTCGATTTCGTTTTCGAACAAACATAAATTAGCACGGACAGCATGCATACGCGTCTTGCTTTGGTCTAATCATCAACCGATCGACTGCTACTACTGACCGATTAATTACTCATCATATATATGTGTATTTTTTTATGGTTGGTTGGTGATCCATGGTTGCTTGATGTTCCCGTTTTGCAGGGGATCGAAGTTGATGATTAGAAATGTAAGAACATGCGTGATCACATCAATTAATGTACGTCCGTTGATTAATTAGATGGATCGTAATGCAGTGCTCAACAAACGGTGCTTTGTTGATGAGCCACGCAAGCCGTACTCCCTCCGTTCCAAAAAATATATAGTGCGCATTAGTTCTTTCAAAATTCAAACATATCTATGTTCAATCAAGTTTACAGAAGAAACTATCAACAAGTTTATACATTTTCTCATGGTTGGTTGGTCATCCATAGCCGTCATGTGTTGCTTTATGTTCCCGCCTTGCAGGGGATCATATATAATTATTGCGTGAAAGATTTTCACCAGTTTCCACCGTAAGTTATTGCGTGGTTTTCACGGGCTTCCCCATAATTTGGTTTCCACCGGATATTCTCCCCGATGCCGGTATGTAAGAAGAACACGCATTGACGCATAGAATGATCACATGAAACAAGGTTAATTACGTGCGTGCGTTGATTGATTACAGATCGATTCGATGGTGCGTGCTCAACGAGCAGTGCTTTGCGCGCGTTGATGGACAGATCGAACTTAATTAGCTACAGTTATATATATTGGAGACTGGAGTAGTGGAGCATTGAGCACTGACGCCTCACTATATATCTGACAGTTATATACTCCATTATAACTGCATTGATAATACTAGCAAAAGGGCCGTGCGTTGCAACGGGAGAAACAATATCACATGCTCTTATAGTCTACAAATGGTGGTTTAGAATTTGAGAATATGTAGTTGCAGCCGAAATAAAAATGTTCTTAGCCTACAAATGCACGGTTCAAGATTCCACGGGTCGAGGTCTTCTATTTCAACACTGCTTGTATGTAGATTTAATATGTACATACAAACGGGCTAGCGACCAATCATTTATTCATGACATGCGTGGAATGGGGTGTTGTTACGGGTAAAGGAAAACGATAAAAACAAACATTATACATTTGCACACTACGGAGACATGCATGCATCGTGGGCGGTTAAGCGTCACCAACTTAGGGCATGTTCAACATCATTCCAGCTCTTGGCTTCGCTCCACGACCTCAAGCTCATCGTCGCGCCGCCGCCTCGAGCTCATCCTTGTTTCCCTCCGACGTGAAACATCGCTCTGAAAATCTTCATACCTCCTCTATCACGTTTATTTTTTTTATGTGAAAATATTTTTGTCGCAACTCTTGAATTATTTTTTTCGCATGCATATTTGTTAAAGACGTGAAGATTTAAAAAAAATACATAAACAACATTTTTTTAGTGTCAAACTGTGGGCGTATACATTCCATCTTTATTGAGTCTCTCTCTCTTTATATTTCTTCTATAGCGCACATCCGACATTTATCGGATCTCCTCGGGTTTTCTTACATGTATTACACAATCCCATCTTTAGGCCTCTTTAAGGCCTCTCTTTTATAGCGCACCACAATCTTTTATAGCGCACCACAATCTTTAAGGCCTCTCTTTTATTTCACAATCCCATCTTTAGGCCTCTTTTTTATTTCTTGCCATGCATGTCCTTATTTATTTACATCCCATATTTATCGGATCTCCTTGCAACGCGTCCTCTCTTTTATTTCTTTTATAGTGCAACACGTTCCATCTTTATTCAGGCATCTCTTTTATTTCTTTTATAGCGCAACACATTCCATCTTTATTCCCGCATTTATTGGATCTCCTTGCCACAAGGTCCCCTCTTTATTCCTGTTATAGCGCAACACATTCCATCTTTATTCGGGCATCTCTTTTATTTCTTGCCAGGCTTGTTCCTTGTGTACTTGCGGACATATATAAATTGGTGTAATTTTGTGTAAAGTAGCGATGTGGTACTATTAATTAATACGAGCGAACACTTTCTTTTGACAGAACTGAATCACAGGCGAGCTGGTTCCTTCCTTACCCACGATAAAGTGGAGACGTGGGTTCGATTCCCCCGCGCCACACATTGCTTTTTGGCTGATTTGAGCGATGCATCGTCAAAGGGCCGGCCCATGTGCAAGACGCGACGTACTTTTTTCCATACGGACGGACGAAAATCCAACGACGGACCAAACAGACGAAATTACGGTGGTAAGAAGCAATAGCCCTTTTATTAGTAAAAAAAATAAAAGGTATAGATGTCTTGGTGCGACACGCATGTAGGACGTTGAACCTCGGTTTTGATTTATGGTGAGTCGGGAACAACCAGCTCCACTAACCACAGAATCTATACTTAGTTCTCTACTGGATGCCTTTGTGATTCACATGATTTCAAAAAATTAGAAATAGAAAAACAACATGATTACAAATCCATGTCCTCGTCCTCCTTTAAAATTGGAAAATGTAGCTATTACCGAAAAAGGCTTTCGCCCCGCTTTATATATAAAGCAATGATCAACAACATCCCGGTACAGACGCACTCCACCACAACACACGCACACACCCAAGGCGGGATACAGAGACGCTGAGCGCAGCAACACGACCCCTAGCACTACAAGAGCACCCGGGGGCTCCACCAGTGAACACGCCACCACGAAGAAATAAAGCCGCATACGACGAACCGTGCGCTCCAAGACGGTGCCTTCAGGAAGGTTACTACACCGAAACGCCGCCACCGCCCAATCCGAGGATCAAGGTTTCCCCTGGAGCCACACGACGGGCAATGAGAGCCGCGACGGCGCCTTCAAGAAGGGAACGAGCTACGCCGCCGCCGGTCTGTCCGAAGATAGAGCAGGTTTTCACCCCGGCCAACACTCACCGCCATCGAACGCCGCACCCCGACTACCACGCCGCCGACACGGCCATGGCCACCGGGCAGCACCAAGCAACGGGCTCTGCCCATGAGCACCGCGCTACCACCACCAGGGCCGCCGCCCCGACATCCAAGACCCAGACACCACCTCACCCGACACCCACCGCTACCCCAACCGAAGAGATGATCAGAACCCGGGGCAAACAAGCCTCCATCGATTCGTCCTGCAGCACCGGGCGCGAGACGAGCTTGGTCCTGCTGCCGGGCGCGAGACGAGCTCGGTCCTGCTGCCGGGCGCGAGACGAGCTCGGTCCTGCTGCCGGGCGCGAGACGAGCTCGGTCCTGCTGCCGGGCGCTAGACGAGCTCGGTCCTGCTGCCCGGGCGCGAGACAAGCGATGGGCCGCAGCGTGGAGAGGGCCATCCCTGCAGCGGAAATAGCACCCGGACGACGAGGAGATAGATCAAGGGCCGACACAAGCCGCCTACAGACGAGCCGACGCCGGTACATGCCAGCCGTTGCCGCAGCCGACTTGCCAAGCCACCGTGGAGCCACCCACGGCCAGAGCAGCAGCCGCCCCGGGCCACTGCCCAACCCGCGCCGCCCGGCGAGCTCCAGGCGTCGGAGCCGCCGGGCACGCAATCACGCATCCAGCCGTCACGAAGCACCAACCCTCGAACATCACCCCCAACGCCGGAAGGACGGAAAGGCCCCATCTTGAGCTGGAGACCCCGACCTCCCATGAACCAGCCCGTCGGGGGCCACGGGCGGCGCCGCCCGCCACCAGGGAGGCCGGATCTGGCGCCCATCTAGCCGGATCGAGGCAGAGGCCGAGGGGGAAGGTGCCAGAGACGACGGGAGGAGGGATCCGCCGCCGCCCGATCCGCCGGGTCCAGCCACGGCGCGCGTCGCCGCCGCCGCCCACAGCCCTTCGCACCGCCACCCGAGGGCCGCCGCCAAGCCGCCAGCTCCCGCGGCCGCGCCGCCGCGCCCTGTGCTCAGCGCCGCGCCACCACCCGACGGCCACGGCCCGCGCCGCACACCACCGAGAGGGGGAAGAAGAGAGGCCCGCCGCCGCCGGCGTTGGAAGGGCTTCGCCCGCCAACGCGCCGCCGGCGGCGGCGAGGGGAGAGCGGGAGAGGTGGGGGGGGCTCGGCTGGGCGGCTAGGGTTTCCTCCCCAGGCGCTCGCGGGAGCACCACGGGAGAGGAGCAAAGAGGGTTCCGTTCACTTATTCCATCAAAATGTAGCTATTTGCTCCAAATGTTGTTTGATTATACCACAGAAAAAACAAAATATTTCATGATCCTACGAAGTCCTAACGCTTGTAATTATACAAATAAGACAACCTCCACAAAGGAAAACTAAAAGAAATAATCAGAGTGGCCCTTAATTTTTGAATGTACAAAGTGACCCAATTGCACTACATGATGGCATTTTTCTTCCTATACAGGGCGTACTTTATTAACTCATCATGAAGCATCGGGATACAAAACACAGTGAGCACACACCTGGCCTCTGAATGACTAGGATGCACACAACCAATACCAATGCACACACACAATTACGTTGGCAAATAGCAAAGTCATACAAGACCAAAGCTATGCCTAGGCGAAGGAAAAACAAAAATAAAAGAAAAAGAGCAACATTGATCCTCGCCGAGCAGCTGCTGATGCAACGAAGATGATGCAAGTGCACACGGTCCAGACGTGGATCCAGCCACACGATTGAAAACCATGCCAGTCGCCAAGAGCCGTCTGTGGAGCCAAGAACATCTGTCGACCCAAGCGTGATGCAGATCGCGGGGTGAGAGGAGACGGTACCATCAAAATCTCACAGTGGAGATGCTCCAGTGATCCCCCGCCTCTGACGCAAGTGCATGTCAGTGGTAAATCTTGGTATGGCCAGCGGCCCCTATACAATACACCACGAGTCGTCGCTGCCTCACCATGGCCGCGATCTTCCGCCACCACCTTCGTCGAGCAACCATGGCCCGGCCATCCACACCATCGGCCAGCGTCACCGGTACTGCCGCAGCACACCACCTTCGCCACGCCACACCGCAACGGTGGATCGCCGCTACCCGCCGCTACACACCGTCTCCATTCCTCATCCACCCAAATCCGGGCACCGGAGAGACAAGGAAGAGACAACTGCAGTGCAAACCACCCACCAACCATGTGTCCCTCCAGCCAATACCATCTCCAAAACAATGCCCCCGAGATGGGAAACGACACAGAGTGACATCATCTTCCGATCCGGGAAATCGGATCTACGGTTTCCTTCGGAGCACTAGGACAGGGAGGCACGAGCTGCAGCGAAGACGCCCTTACCACGGTCACGATCCCCGTGGGCGCCGCCGTCGTCGCCCCGACCACAGCCGGGCCTAGCTTTCGCCAACAACCTCGTCTCGCAAGTCCATGACCCGCTGGCAACCTAGAACCTCACCAACATGTCCTGACCCGCCGGAGAGAGCCCGACCCAGGCCCAAGGACCTGCAACTGCCGGATCTGGAGCCCAGATCCAGAGTTCCACGCAGCCCCGAGCCTCGCCATGAGAGTGCCCGAAGCCGGCCGAGGCCGTCGTAGTGCTGGGCCGCCGGAGCCAGACACCAACAACCTTCGTTGCCGCCGGCTGAGTCACCCTGCTGAAAAGCTGCGACATGCCGCTGTACCACCATGCGGGAGAGAAGAAGCAGTGCCGCTTGGGCCGTTGCACTGCCTGGAAGAAGCACCACCGTTAGGGGAGCGCCGACATGCCTCCATGAATCTCTGGGGAAGGACGCCGCGCCGAGGGAGCACGCCCCGCTGCCGCTATCCGCGGCACGGGCTTAGCCCGGTCGCATCCTCCGGCGGCGGCGAGGGAGGGTGGGGATGAAGGGGATGGTGGTGGGGGTGGAAGCTATTCTTCACCCATGTCGCCGTTGAGAGCGACGCGGGGGTCGGGCCTCTTTTTCACTGCATGATGACATATTACATACTTATTGACCACAGGAGGATCTTTCCTTTTTTTTTTTGCGAGGGAAAGTTGTAGTTACATCCAGCCAAGATTCTTACAGAAAAGCCCAGAAAACAAAGAAATTACAAAAAGGTCCTTCCTGAGCTGTGGCATCGTCTTCGTCACGCACGACGCTGCGCCGGCGAAACCCGCCGCACCACCTCCGAAACCTTGGACTGGGAGGCCCCCCATCGCGGACAGGGAGTCGACGCTCCTCGGTGCCGGAACACCTCCACCTTGGCCAACACGAACCGCACCTTCCAAAGCCGTCAGCCGCCGGATCCGCCTTCTCTCGGACTCCGGCGAAGGGGAAGCCCTCTTGAGCACTCCGTAGAGCCGCGAACAAGGGCAGGACGGTAGATCCGCGGCGAAGCTCCCGCGGAGCCGCACCAACGGAGGGGAAGACCACCGCCACCAAACTCCACCGACGCCACCGCTTCCACCCTAGTGCCGCCGGCAGCACACCCCACGCACACCTAGGCTATATACACACCGGGATCCGTGGATTCCCCGTCCTCCCGCCGCCGAAGCGGCCGCCGGAGGGCGAGGAATCCGGCGAATCGCCGGCGGCGAGCCGATGCGCACGAGATCGCCCAAACAATCGCCTTTTCACTGTAGAAGGAGAAAAGGGGAGAGGTCCAACTCTCAGCAATTTTTTATGTTTAGGAGGATCTTTCCTTGATTACAGGTATATTTTCATGCACGGAGATTCCAAAAGATAGCTTCTGGGACAGGCTGTGCCACCTGCCCAATTGGCATTACCTTTCCAACTGGCAACACATACCAGTCAGAAGTACAAACAAAATCTAATGCTCCCGTCAACAAAGGAAGGAAGAAAACGACATGCACATAAGGCGATATTGACGACCAAGTTCACCCATCCTGCTATCCAGCGGTGCAGAGGGCAACCACGTGTGTAGACGACTACAAAATGCGTTGGTGCATAGCTTTCGTGGCCATATGAAATCTTGGCGCATTTTCCACGCTGCCACTGACATTGCCATGACGATTAACCAAGAACTATCCCTCGAAATGCAGCAAAAAGATTGGTGTACATGAGTGATTTTCATCGATCGGGGTACGTGCCTGGTATAGGCTACCTTGGGTGTGCAAGTCTCAAGCCAAGCGCACATTATATGTACTATAATATAATTACGAACCAGTGTGTCTAGTTCGATCGTGGTGGATTATGCTGCCCTCGATCGTTCTGTGCTAACTATACGCTACGCTAGGAGAGAATTGGGCCACTGCATTCTAATCTACGATGGACACAGGGAAATCGACGTTGTTATCGACCACATCTCTCTAACCTCTCGGTAAGTTGTGTGGGCATGACTTGAGCAACCAAGGCTAAATAATGGTGCTCACATTTACGCATTTTTTCGTGAAACCGGCAAGAGTGCTGTCTTTTCATTTAAACGAAAAAGAGGGTTATATACGGAGGTGCCTTGTTTCCGAAGGGAACTTCCAAAACACTTATGCGAACTAAAAACCGGCGGAGTCCTCTAAACTATGCCTCCACTAGGCTGTGACCGCATAGGTCATATCTCTCTGGTTGATATTGTCACGCCCCGAATTTTCTGCCCATTTGAGACCAGCCGGAAACAATTTCGGCCCAACTATAAATTCAAAAAACTGTTCATTCACGACCCAACACTGGGAGCGACTAATTGGGGGTTACCCCCTGGCTGGGTGTCCCAGCGGACCCTTTCCTGGATGCGGGTCGAGCCTTGACGGTTCGCCACTGCTTTGGGCCGGTGTGACGCCGGAGCCACCACCCGCCACGGGCTGCAGCGGGAGGAGTCACGTCGGGAAGACGCTCCGTGGAGGAGCCACACCGGTCATCTCCAGTGTTTCCGGTGTAGGAAGGGTCAACGACGTGGGCTGGCTGTTTGTCATCGTCGACAGTTGCTTGCGGCATGTCGTTGGCGTTTGGCATGATTTCCTTTCTCAGTTCGTGTGGCCTAATGCTCTTTTGGTAGAGTCAGTGAGTGATAACGTGGTTGTAGTGAAAAGTAAAGAATGACAGAGATGAATGAATGAAAGTCAATTAGTCTTTATTGATGCTAGATTTGGGCCATATATAGTCGGGCGAAAGTATACGGTTGCGTGGGAACCAAGGAAGTGATAGGGAACGTTGCATGGAAAACAAAAATTTTCCTACGCACACACAAGATCTATCCATGGTGATGAGCATCTACGAGAGGGAGAGTGAATCTACATACCCTTGTAGATCGCTAAGCGGAAGCGTTAAGAAACGCGGTTGATGTAGTCGAACGTCTCCGCGATGCAAATCGCAAGTCGTCCCTCGATCCGATCACGAACTAGTGCCGAACGGACGGCACCTCCGCGTTCAACACACGTACGGCTTGATGACGCCTTCACCTCCTCGATCCAGCGAGCGATGATGAAGTAGTAGATGAGTTCCGGCAGCACGACGGCGTGGTGATGGTGGTGAGGAACAATCTCTGCAGGGCTTCGCCAAGCTCTACGGAGATTATGACGTGAGGAAATAGAGGGTTAGGGTTGCCGGCACACGGCTTGGGAAATCTTGATGTGTCCCGTGTGTTAGCCTTGCCCCTCTATTTATATGTTGAGCCCTGGGGTCTAAACTTGGAGAGAAAACCTCCACAAGGTCGGTTTTGCCCGCACAAGGTCGGTTTGGCCCGCACGGAAAGAGTCTAACTCGGATTCCAGCAGTATTGCGTACAAGCAGTAGTACCGCTCACGAGCGGTAGTACCGCTTGAGCGGTAGTACCGCTTCACACAAGCGGTAGTACCGCTTACGCGGTAGTACTACCTTACCAGCGGTAGTACCGCTTAAGGCAGCATCAAAACTTCCTTTTGCACTTTCCAATACCTCATGGGCTTTACCCCTTTGGCTCATATAAAGTGTTGCTGCACCCGAACACTTCGGTTAACATCCGGAACCCCTTCCGGAGATCAAAACACTATTATCACATATATCAATCTTTACCTCCGGACTCTTCCGGAGATCCTCGTCATGTCCGGGATCTTATCCGGGACTCCGAACAACCTTCGGTCACCAACAAAATAACTCAACTATACTAATCGTCACCAAACGTTAAGTGTGTAGACCCTGCGAATTCGAGAACTATGTAGACATGACCGAGACACCTCTACGATCAATAACCAATAGCGGGACCTGGATGCCCATATTGGTTCCTACATATTCTACGAAGATCTATATCGGTCGAACCTCTATGTCAAGGATTCAGTTAATCCCGTATACTGTTCCCTTTGTTCTTCGGTATGTTACTTGCCCGAGATTCGATCGTCGGTATCTCTATACCTAGTTCAATCTCGTTACCGGCAAGTCTCTTTACTCGTTCCGTAATTCAAGATCCTGTGGCTAACTCTTTAGTCACTTTGCTTGCAAGGCTCATTGTGATGTTGTATTACCGAGTGGGCCCTGAGATACCTCTCCGTCACACGGAGTAACAAATCCCAGTCTTGATCCATGCCAACCCAACAGACACCCTCGGAGATACCTGTAGAGCACCTTTATAGTCACCCAGTTACGTTGTGACGTTTGATACACACAAGGTATTCCTCCGGTGTCAGTGAGTTGCATGATCTCATGGTCATAGGAACAGATACTTGACATGCAGAAAACAATAGCAATAAACTTACACGATCATATGCTACGTTTATAGTTTGGGTCTTGTCCATCACATCATTCTCCCAATGATGTGATCCCGTTATCAAATGACATCTTATGTCCATGGCTAGGAAACCATCACCATCTTTTGATCAACGAGCTAGTTAACTAGAGGCTTACTAGGGACACAGTGTTGTCTATGTACCCACACATGTATTTGAGTTTCCAATTAATACAATTATAGCATGGATAATAAACGATTATCATGAACAAGGAAATATAATAATAACCAATTTATTTTTGCCTCTAGGGCATATTTCCAACAGTCTCCCACTTGCACTAGAGTCAATAATCTAGTTCACATCACTATGTGATTTACATTGTAATGAATCGAACACCCATGCAGTTCTGGTGTTGTTCATGTTTAGCCCTTGGAAGAGGTTTAGTCATCGGATCTGCAACATTCAGATCCGTGTGTACTTTGCAAATATTTATGTCGTCCTCCTTGATGTAATCGCGGATGGAATTGAAACGTCGCTTTATGTGTCTGGTCCTCTTGTGAAATCTTGGTTCCTTGGCTAGAGCAATGGCACCAGTATTATCACAAAACATAGTCATTGGGTTAAGCGCACTAGGCACTAATCCAAGATCTGTCATGAACTCCTTCATCCAGACACCTTCCTTCGCCGCCTCCGAGGCAGCGATGTACTCCGCTTCGCATGTAGAATCTGTTGGAAATATGCCCTAGAGGCAATAATAAATTGGTTATTATTATATTTCCTTGTTCATGATAATCGTTTATTATCCATGCTATAATTGTATTGATTGGAAACTCAAATACATGTGTGGGTACATAGACAACACTGTGTCCCTAGTAAGCCTCTAGTTGACTAGCTCGTTGATCAAAGATGGTTAAGGTTTCCTAGCCATTGACATGAGATGTCATTTGATAACGGGATCACATCATTAGGAGAATGATGTGATGGACAAGACCCAAACTACGAACGTAGCATATGATCGTGTCAGTTTATTGCTATTGTTTTCTGCATGTCAAGTATCTGTTCCTTTGACCATGAGATCATGCAACTCACTGACACCGGAGGAATACCTTGTGTGTATCAAACGTCACAACGTAACTGGGTGACTATAAAGGTGCTCTACAGGTATCTCCGAGGGTGTCTGTTGGGTTGGCATGGATCAAGACTGGGATTTGTTACTCCGTATGACGGAGAGGTATCTCAGGGCCCACTCGGTAATACAACATCACAATGAGCCTTGCAAGCAATGTGACTAAAGTGTTAGCCACGAGATCTTGTATTACGGAACGAGTAAAGAGACTTGCCGGTAACGAGATTGAACTAGGTATAGAGATACCGACGATCGAATCTCGGGCAAGTAACATACCGAAGAACAAAGGGAACAACATACGGGATTAACTGAATCCTTGACATAGAGGTTCGACCGATAAAAGATCTTCGCAGAATATGTAGGAGCCAATATGGGCATCCAGGTCCCGCTATTGGTTATTGGCCGTAGAGGTGTCTCGGTCATGTCTACATAGTTCTCGAACCCGCAGGGTCTACACACTTAACGTTTGGTGACGATTAGTATAGTTGAGTTATTATGTTGGTGACCGAAGGTTGTTCGGAGTCCCGGATAAGATCCCGGACATGACGAGGATCTCCGGAATAGTCCGGAGGTAAAGATTGATATATGTGATAATAGTGTTTTGATCTCCAGAAGAGTTCCGGAGTTCACCGGAAGGGGTTCCGGATGTTTACCGAAGTGTTCGGGTGCGAGAACACTTTATATGGGCCAAAGGGATAAAGCCCACGAGGTATTGGAAAGTGCAAAAATAGTTTTGCTGCCGCGTAAGCGGTACTACCGCTTGGTGAAGCGGTACTACCGCCCGAGCGGTACTACCGCTTGTGTGAAGCGGTACTACCGCCCAAGCGGTACTACCGCTTGTGCGCGACTGTGCACGGTTCGGCAGGGATCCGAGTTGGACTCTTTTCCTGCGGGCCAAACTGACCTTGTGCGGGCAAAACCGACCTGAAGGAGGCTTTTACTCCAAGTTTAGACCCCAAGGCTCAACATATAAATAGAGGGGCAGGGCTAGCACACGGGAGACATCAAGATTTCCCCAAGCCGTGTGCGGCAACCCTAACCCTCTAGTTCCTCACGTCATAATCTCCGTAGTGCTTGGCGAAGCCCTGCAGAGATTGTTCCTCACCACCATCACCACGCCGTCGTGCTGCTGGAACTCAACCACTACTTCACCATCGCTCGCTGGATCGAGGAGGTGAAGGCGTCATCAAGCCGTACGTGTGTTGAACGCGGAGGTGCCGTCCGTTCGGCACTAGTTCGTGATCGGATCGAGGGACGACTTGCGATTTGGATCGCGGAGACGTTCGACTACATCAACCGCGTTTCTTAAACGCTTTCGCTTAGCGATCTACAAGGGTATGTAGATTCACTCTTCCTCTCGTAGATGCTCATCACCATGGATAGATCTTGTGTGTGCGTAGGAAAAATTTTGTTTCCCATGCAACGTTCCCCAACAGTGGCATCATGAGCCAGGTCTATGCGTAGATGAGATCTCGAGTAACACAAACGAGTTGTGGGCGTGGGTTTATTGCTTGCCGTTACTAGTTGATATTTGATTCGGCGGTATTGTGAGAAGCGGCCCGGACCGACATTACGCGTACACTTACGCGAGACAGGTTCCTTCAACTGACATGTAATTTTGTTGCATAAAGATGGCTAGCGGATGTCTGTCTCTCTCACTTTAGTTGAATCGATTTCAATGAAGAGGGTTCTTTTAGAAGATCAAAAAGCAATCACTGCACCACGTTGTGGTTTTGCGTAGGTAAGAACGGTTCTTGCAAACCCGTCGCAGCCACGTAAAATTTGCAACAACAATTAGAGGACGTCTAACTTGTTTTTGCAGGGTATGTTGTGATGTGATATGGCCAATTACATGATGAGATATATGTGATGTATGAGATGATCATGTTTTGTATAGAATATCACGACTTGCATGTCGATGAGTACGGCAACTGGCAGGAGCCATAGAGTTGTCTTTAATTATTGTATGACCTGCGTGTCAATCATTAAGCGCTATGTAATGCTTTACTTTATCGCTAAACGTTAGCAATAGACGTGGAAGCAACAGTCGGCGCGACAACCTTGTGGCGACACGTTGATGGAGATCAAGATGATGGAGATCATGGTGTCATGCCGGTGACGATGGAGATCATGCCGGTGCTTTGGAGATGGAGATCAAAAGCACAAGTTCATGGCCATATCATGTCACTTATGATTTGCATGTGATGTTAATCCTTTTATGCATCTTATTTTGCTTAGGACGACGGTAGCATTATAAGGTGATCCCTCACTTAAATTTCAAGATAAATTGTGTTCTCCCCGAGTGTGCACCGTTGCGAAAGTTCGTCGTTTCGAGACACGCCGTGATGATCGGGTGTGATAGACTCTACGTTCACATACAACGGGTGTAAGCCATGTTGCACGTGCAGAAACACTCGGGTTAAACTTGACGAGCCTAACATGTACAGACATGGCCTCGGAACACAAGAGACCGAAAGGTCGAACATGAGTCATATAGTATATATGATCAACATGAAGATGTTCACCATTGAAACCACCTCAACTCACGTGATGATCGGACTTGAGTTGGTGGATTTGGATCATGTTACACTCGAATGACCGGAGGGATGTCAATTTGAGTGGGAGTTTTTTAAGTAATATGATTAACTAAACTCATTATCTTGAACAATAGTCTAAGTTGTCTTTGCAATATTTATGTTGTAGATCATGGCTCGCGCAGTAGCACCCCTGAATTTTAATGTGTTCCTAGAGAAAGCTAAGTTGAAAGATGATGGAAGTAACTTTGTGGACTGGGCCCGTAATCTAAGGATTATCCTTATGGCTTCCCAGAAGGCTTATGTCCTTGATGCACCGCTTGGTGATCTACCCGCTCCAGTTGAGTCTCTAGACGTTGCACATGCGGAATACTCGGGTTAAACTTGACGAGCCTAGCATGTACAGACATGGCCTCGGAACACAAGAGACCGAAAGGTCGAACATGAGTAATATAGTAGATATGATCAACATGAAGATGTTCACCATTGAAACCACCTCAACTCACGTGATGATCGGACTTGAGTTGGTGGATTTGGATCATGTTACACTCGAATGACCGGAGGGATGTCAATTTGAGTGGGAGTTTTTTAAATATGATTAACTAAACTCATTATCTAGAACAATAGTCTAAGTTGTCTTTGCAATATTTATGTTGTAGATCATGGCTCGCGCAGTAGCACCCCTGAATTTTAATGCGTTCCTAGAGAAAGCTAAGTTGAAAGATGATGGAAGTAACTTTGTGGACTGGGCCCGTAATCTAAGGATCATCCTTACGGCTTCCCAGAAGGCTTATGTCCTTGATGCACCGCTTGGTGATCCACCCGCTCCAGTTAAGTCTCTAGACGTTGTGAACGCCTGGCAGGCTCGTTCTGATGATTACTCAATAGTTCAATGTGCAATGTTGTATGGCTTAGAACCGGGACTTCAAAGACGTTTTGAACGTCATGGAGCATATGAGATGTTCCAGGAGTTGAAGTTTATCTTTCAGAAGAATGCCCGGATCGAGAGGTATGAGATCTCCGATAAGTTCTATGCTTGCAAGATGGAGGAGAACGGGTCTGTTAGTGATCACATACTCAGAATGTCTGGGTACTCCACCCGTCTGGCTGAATTGGGGATGCCCCTTCCACCAGAGGCTATCACTGACAGAGTTCTTCAATCATTGCCACCTAGCTACAAGAGCTTCGTGTTGAACTATAACATGCACGGGATGAACAAGTCAGTCGCCGAGCTGTTTGCGATGCTGAAAGCCGCTGAGTCTGAAATTCAGAAGGAGCATCAAGTGTTGATGGTCAATAAAACCACTAGTTTCAAGAAAAATGGCAAGGGTAAGAAGGGTAACTCCAAGAAGAGTGGCAAAGCAGTTGCTCCTCTCGTGAAGAAACCCAAGGCTGGACCCAAACCAGAAAGTGTGTGTTTTCATTGCAAGGGAACTGGACACTGGAAGCGGAACTGCCCCAAGTATTTGGCTGACAAGAAGGCGGCCAACAACAAACAAGGTATATATGATATACATGTTATTGATGTGTACCTTACCAACTCTCGTTGTAGTGCCTGGGTATTTGATACCGGTGCGGTTGCTCATATTTGCAACTCAAAACAGGAACTGCGGAATAAACGAAGGCTGGCAAAGGACGAAGTGACGATGCGCGTGGGAAATGGTTCCAAGGTTGATGTGATCGCCGTCGGCACGCTCGCTCTTCGATTACCGTCGGGATTAGTGATGAACCTAAATAAGTGTTATTTGGTGCCTGCGTTAAGCATGAACATTATATCTGGATCTTGTTTATTGCGAGACAGGTTACTCATTTAAATCAGAGAATAATGGTTGTTCTATTTATATGAGTAATATCTTTTATGGTCATGCACCCAATGTGAGGGGTTTATTCTTATTGAATCTCGATAGTAATGATACACATGTTCATAACATTGATGCCAAAAGATGTAGGATTGATAATGATAATACCACTTTCTTGTGGCACTGCCGTTTAGGTCATATTGGCGTAAAACGCATGAGGAAGCTCCATGCTGATGGACTTTTGGAGTCACTTGATTTTGAATCACTTGACACATGTGAGCCATGCCTCATGGGCAAGATGACTAAAACGCCGTTCTCTGAAACAATGGAACGGGCAAATGACTTATTGGAAATCATACATACTGATGTGTGCGGTCCAATGAGTATTGAGGCGCGCGGTGGTTATCGTTATTTTCTCACCTTCACTGATGACTTAAGTAGATATGGGTATATTTACTTAATGAAACACAAGTCTGAAACATTTGAAAAGTTCAAACAATTTCAGAGTGAAGTTGAGAATCATCGTAACAAGAAGATTAAATTCCTGCGATCTGATCGAGGAGGAGAATATCTGAGTTATGAGTTTGGCAGTCACTTAAGACAGTGTGGAATTGTTTCACAATTGACACCGCCTGGAACACCACAGCGTAATGGTGTGTCCGAACGTCGTAATCGAACCTTATTAGATATGGTGCGATCTATGATTTCTCTTGCCGATTTGCCACTATCGTTTTGGGGTTATGCATTAGAGACAGCTGCATTCACTTTAAATAGGGCACCATCGAAATCCGTTGAGACGACGCCATATGAACTTTGGTTTGGCAAGAAGCCAAAGCTGTCGTTTCTTAAAGTTTGGGGATGTGATGCTTATGTCAAAAAGCTTCAGCCTGAAAAGCTGGAACCCAAAGCGGAGAAATGCGTCTTCATAGGATACCCAAAAGAGACAGTTGGGTATACCTTCTACCTCAGATCCGAAGGAAAAGTGTTTGTCGCTAAAAACGGAACATTTCTTGAGAAAGAGTTTCTCTCGAAAGAATTGAGTGGGAGGAAGATAGAACTTGATGAGGTTGTTGAACCTTTACTTCAACCTGAGAGTAGCGCAGCGTAGAAAGTTGTTTCTGTGGAGCCTACATTAGCTGAAGAGGAAGTTAATGATGATGATCATGAAGCTTTGGATCAAGTTGCTATCGAACCTCGTAGGTCGACAAGGACGCGTACTGCTTCCGAGTGGTACGGCAACCCTGTCTTAGAAGTCATGTTGTTAGACAACGATGAACCTACGAGCTATGGAGAAGCGATGATGAGCCCGGATTCCGAGAAGTGGTTAGAGGCCATGAAATCCGAGATGGGATCCATGTATGAAAACAAAGTATGGACTTTGGAAGTATTACCTGAAGGGCGTAAGGCCATTCAGAACAAATGGATCTTTAAGAGGAAGACGGACGCGGACGGTAATGTCACCGTCTATAAAGCTCGACTTGTGGCAAAGGGTTTTTCACAAGTTCAAGGAGTTGACTACGATGAGACCTTCTCACCCGTAGCGATGCTTAAGTCCGTCAGAATCATGTTAGCAATAGCTGCCTTTTTCGATTATGAAATTTGGTAGATGGATGTCAAAACAGCGTTCCTTAACGGTTACCTTAAGGAAGAGTTGTATATGATGCCACCAGAAGGTTTTGTCGATCCAGAGAATGCTGACCAAGTTTGCAAACTCCAGCGATCCATTTATGGACTGGTGCAAGCATCTCGGAGTTGGAATCTTCGTTTTGATGAGGTGATCAAAGCGTTCGAGTTTATACAAGTTTACGGAGAAGCTTGTATTTACAAGAAAGTGAGTGGGAGCTCTATAGCGTTTCTAATATTATATGTGGATGACATATTACTGATTGGAAACAATATAGAAATGCTGGAAAGCGTAAAGGAATATTTGAACAAGAGTTTTTCAATGAAGGACCTAGGAGAAGCTGCTTTCATATTAGGCATTAAGATCTATAGAGATAGATCGAGACGCTTAATAGGACTTTCACAAAGCACATACCTTGACAAAGTTTTGAAGAAGTTCAAAATGGATCAGTCCAAGAAGGGGTTCTTGCCTGTATTGCAAGGTGTGAAGTTGAGTAAGACTCAATGCCCAGTGACTACAGAAGATAGAGAAAAGATGAGTGTCATCCCCTATGCTTCGGCCATAGGCTCTATCATGTATGCAATGCTGTGCACAAGACCCGATGTCAGCCTTGCCATAAGTATGGTCGGAAGGTTTCAAGGTGATCCAGGAATGGAACACTGGACGACGGTCAAAAATATCCTGAAGTACCTGAAAAGGACTAAGGACATGTTTCTCGTTTATGGAGGTGATCAAGAGCTCGTCGTAAAGGGTTACGTCGATGCAAGCTTTGACACTGATCCGGATGACTCTAAGTCGCAAACCGGATACGTATTTATTCTTAATGGAGGTGCGGTTAGCTGGTGCAGTTCCAAGCAAAGCGTGGTAGCTGATTCTACATGCGAAGCGGAGTACATCGCTGCCTCGGAGGCGGCGAAGGAAGGTGTCTGGATGAAGGAGTTCATGACAGATCTTGGAGTAGTGCCTAGTGCACTGAACCCAATGACTCTGTTTTGTGATAATACTGGTGCCATTGCTCTAGCCAAGGAACCAAGATTTCACAAGAGGACCAGACACATAAAGCGACGTTTCAATTCCTTCCGCGATTACATCAAGGAGGACGACATAAATATTTGCAAAGTACACACGGATCTAAATGTTGCAGATCCGATGACTAAACCTCTTCCAAGGGCTAAACATGAACAACACCAGAACTGCATGGGTGTTCGATTCATTACAATGTAAATCACATAGTGATGTGAACTAGATTATTGACTCTAGTGCAAGTGGGAGACTGTTGGAAATATGCCCTAGAGGCAATAATAAATTGGTTATTATTATATTTCCTTGTTCATGATAATCGTTTATTATCCATGCTATAATTGTATTGATTGGAAACTCAAATACATGTGTGGGTACATAGACAACACTGTGTCCCTAGTAAGCCTCTAGTTGACTAGCTCGTTGATCAAAGATGGTTAAGGTTTCCTAGCCATTGACATGAGATGTCATTTGATAACGGGATCACATCATTAGGAGAATGATGTGATGGACAAGACCCAAACTACGAACGTAGCATATGATCGTGTCAGTTTATTGCTATTGTTTTCTGCATGTCAAGTATCTGTTCCTTTGACCATGAGATCATGCAACTCACTGACACCGGAGGAATACCTTGTGTGTATCAAACGTCGCAACGTAACTGGGTGACTATAAAGGTGCTCTACAGGTATCTCTGAGGGTGTCTGTTGGGTTGGCATGGATCAAGACTGGGATTTGTTACTCCATATGACGGAGAGGTATCTCAGGGCCCACTCGGTAATACAACATCACAATGAGCCTTGCAAGCAATGTGACTAAAGTGTTAGCCACGAAATCTTGTATTACGGAACGAGTAAAGAGACTTGCCGGTAACGAGATTGAACTAGGTATAGAGATACCGACGATCGAATCTCGGGCAAGTAACATACCGAAGAACAAAGGGAACAGCATACGGGATTAACTGAATCCTTGACATAGAGGTTCGACCGATAAAAGATCTTCGTAGAATATGTAGGAGCCAATATGGGCATCCAGGTCCCGCTATTGGTTATTGGCCGTAGAGGTGTCTCGGTCATGTCTACATAGTTCTCGAACCCGCAGGGTCTACACACTTAACGTTTGGTGACGATTAGTATAGTTGAGTTATTATGTTGGTGACCGAAGGTTGTTCGGAGTCCCGGATAAGATCCCGGACATGACGAGGATCTCCGGAATAGTCCGGAGGTAAAGATTGATATATGTGATAATAGTGTTTTGATCTCAAGAAGAGTTCCAGAGTTCACCGGAAGGGGTTCCGGATGTTTACCGAAGTGTTCGGGTGCGAGAACACTTTATATGGGCCAAAGGGATAAAGCCCACGAGGTATTGGAAAGTGCAAAAAATAGTTTTGCTGCCGCGTAAGCGGTACTACCGCTTGGTGAAGCGGTACTACCGCCCGAGCGGTACTACCGCTTGTGTGAAGCGGTACTACCGCTTGTGAGCGGTACTACCGCTTGTGCGCGACTGTGCACGGTTCGGCAGGGATCCGAGTTGGACTCTTTTCCTGCGGGCCAAACCGACCTTGTGCGGGAAAACCCGACCTGAAGGAGGCTTTTACTCCAAGATTAGACCCCAAGGCTCAACATATAAATAGAAGGGCAGGGCTAGCACACGGGAGACATCAAGATTTCCCCAAGCCGTGTGCGGCAACCCTAACCCTCTAGTTCGTCCGTCATAATCTCCGTAGTGCTTGGCGAAGCCCTGCAGAGATTGTTCCTCACCACCATCACCACGCCGTCGTGCTGCTGGAACTCAACCACTACTTCACCATCGCTCGCTGGATCGAGGAGGTGAAGGCGTCATCAAGCCGTACGTGTGTTGAACGCGGAGGTGCCGTCCGTTCGGCACTAGTTCGTGATCGGATCGAGGGACGACTTGCGATTTGGATCGCGGAGACGTTCGACTACATCAACCGCGTTTCTTAAACGCTTCCGCTTAGCGATCTACAAGGGTATGTAGATTCACTCTTCCTCTCGTAGATGCTCATCACCATGGATAGATCTTGTGTGTGCGTAGGAAAATTTTTGTTTCCCATGCAACGTTCCCCAACAGAATCAGCTACCACGCTTTGCTTGGAACTGCACCAGCTAACTGCACCCCATTAAGAATAAATACGTATCCGGTTTGCGACTTAGAGTCATCCGGATCAGTGTCAAAGCTTGCATCGACGTAACCCTTTACGACGAGCTCTTGATCACCTCCATAAACGAGAAACATGTCCTTAGTCCTTTTCAGGTACTTCAGGATATTCTTGACCGCCGTCCAGTGTTCCATTCCTGGAACACTTTGAAACCTTCCGACCATACTTATAGCAAGGCTGACATTGGGTCTTGTGCACAGCATTGCATACATGATAGAGCCTATGGCTGAAGCATAGGGGATGACACTCATCTTTTCTCTATCTCCTGCAGTTACTGGGCACTGAGTCTTACTCAACTTCACACCTTGCAAAACAGGCAAGAACCCCTTCTTGGACTGATCCATTTTGAACTTCTTTAAAATCTGATCAAGGTATGTGCTTTGTGAAAGTCCTATTAAACGTCTTGATCTATCTCTATAGATCTTGATGCCTAATATGAAAGCAGCTTCTCCTAGGTCCTTCATTGAAAAACTCTTGTTCAAATATTCCTTCATGCTTTCCAACATTTCTATATTGTTTCCAATCAGTAATATGTCATCCACATATAATATTAGAAACGCTATAGAGCTCCCACTCACTTTCTTGTAAATACAAGCTTCTCCGTAAACTTGTATAAACTCGAACGCTTTGATCACCTCATCAAAGCGAAGATTCCAACTCTGAGATGCTTGCACCAGTCCATAAATGGATCGCTGGAGTTTGCAAACTTTGTCAGCATTCTCTGGATCGACAAAACCTTCTGGTTGCATCATATACAACTCTTCCTTAAGGAAACCGTTAAGGAACGCTGTTTTGACATCCATCTGCCAAATTTCATAATCGAAAAAGGCAGCTATTGCTAACATGATTCTGACGGACTTAAGCATCGCTACGGGTGAGAAGGTCTCATCGTAGTCAACTCCTTGAACTTGTGAAAAACCCTTTGCCACAAGTCGAGCTTTATAGACGGTGACATTACCGTCCGCGTCCGTCTTCCTCTTAAAGATCCATTTGTTCTGAATGGCCTTACGCCCTTCAGGTAATACTTCCAAAGTCCACACTTTGTTTTCATACATGGATCCCATCTCGGATTTCATGGCCTCTAACCACTTCTCGGAATCCGGGCCCATCATCGCTTCTCCATAGCTCGTAGGTTCATCGTTGTCCAACAACATGACCCCTAAGACAGGGTTGCCGTACCACTCAGGAGCAGTACGCGTCCTTATCGACCTACGAGGTTCGATAGCAACTTGATCCAAAGCTTCATGATCATCATCATTAACTTCCTCTTCAGCAGATGTAGGCTCTACAGAAACATCTTTCTGGGCTGTGCTACTCTCAGGTTGAAGTAAAGGTTCAATAACCTCATCAAGTTCTATCTTCCTCCCACTCAATTCTTTCGAGAGAAACTCTTTCTCAAGAAATGTTCCGTTTTTAGCGACAAACACTTTTCCTTCGGATCTGAGGTAGAAGGTATACCCAACTGTCTCTTTTGGGTATCCTATGAAGACGCATTTCTCCGCTTTGGGTTCCAACTTTTCAGGCTGAAGCTTTTTGACATAAGCATCACATCCCCAAACTTTAAGAAACGACAGCTTTGGCTTCTTGCCAAACCAAAGTTCATATGGCGTCGTCTCAACGGATTTCGATGGTGCCCTATTTAAAGTGAATGCAGCTGTCTCTAATGCATAACCCCAAAACGATAGTGGCAAATCGGCAAGAGACATCATAGATCGCACCATATCCAATAAGGTTCGATTACGACGTTCGGACACACCATTATGCTGTGGTGTTCCAGGCGGTGTCAGTTGTGAAACAATTCCACATTGTCTTAAGTGACTGCCAAACTCATAACTCAGATATTCTCCTCCTCGATCAGATCGTAGGAATTTAATCTTCTTGTTACGATGATTCTCAACTTCACTCTGAAATTGTTTGAACTTTTCAAATGTTTCAGACTTGTGTTTCATTAAGTAAATATACCCATATCTACTTAAGTCTTCAGTGAAGGTGAGAAAGTAACGATAACCACCGCGCGCCTCAATGCTCATCGGACCGCACACATCAGTATGTATGATTTCCAATAAGTCACTTGCCCGTTCCATTGTTCCAGAGAACGGCGTATTAGTCATCTTGCCCATGAGGCATGGCTCGCATGTGTCAAGTGATTCAAAATCAAGTGACTCCAAAAGTCCATCAGCATGGAGCTTCCTCATGCGTTTTACGCCAATATGACCTAAACGGCAGTGCCACAAGAAAGTGGTATTATCATTATCAATTCTACATCTTTTGGCATCAATGTTATGAACATTACTATCGAGATTCAATAATAATAAACCCCTCACATCGGGTGCATGACCATAAAAGATATTACTCATATAAATAGAACAACCATTATTCTCTGATTTAAATGAGTAACCGTCTCACAATAAACAAGATCCAGATATAATGTTCATGCTTAACGCAGGCACCAAATAACATTTATTCAGGTTCATCACTAATCCCAATGGTAATCGAAGAGCGAGCGTGCCGACGGCGATCACATCAACCTTGGAACCATTTCCCACGCGCATCGTCACTTCGTCCTTTGCAAGCCTCCGTCTATTCCGCAGTTCCTGTTTTGAGTTGCAAATATGAGCAACCGCACCGGTATCAAATACCCAGGCACTACAACGAGAGTTGGTAAGGTACACATCAATAACATGTATATCATATATACCTTGTTTGTTGTTGGCCGCCTTCTTGTCAGCCAAATACTTGGGGCAGTTCCACTTCCAGTGTCCAGTTCCCTTGCAATGAAAGCACACAGTTTCTGGTTTGGGTCCAGCCTTGGGTTTCTTCACGGGAGGAGCAACTGCTTTGCCACTCTTCTTGGAGTTACCCTTCTTACCCTTGCCATTTTTCTTGAAACTAGTGGTTTTATTGACCATCAACACTTGATGCTCCTTCTGAATTTCAGACTCAGCGGCTTTCAGCATCGCAAACAGCTCGGCGACTGACTTGTTCATCCCGTGCATGTTATAGTTCAACACGAAGCTCTTGTAGCTAGGTGGCAATGATTGAAGAACTCTGTTAGTGATAGCCTCTGGTGGAAGGGGCATCCCCAATTCAGCCAGACGGGTGGAGTACCCAGACATTCTGAGCATGTGATCACTAACAGACCCGTTCTCCTCCATCTTGCAAGCATAGAACTTATCGGAGATCTCATACCTCTCGATCCGGGCATTCTTCTGAAAGATAAACTTCAACTCCTGGAACATCTCATATGCTCCATGATGTTCAAAACGTCTTTGAAGTCCCGGTTCTAAGCCATACAACAATGCACATTGAACTATTGAGTAATCTTCAGAACAAGCCTGCCAGGCGTTCACAACGTCTAGAGACTCAACTGGAGCGGGTAGATCACCAAGCGGTGCATCAAGGACATAAGCCTTCTGGGAAGCCATAAGGATAATCCTTAGATTACGGGCCCAGTCCACAAAGTTACTTCCATCATCTTTCAACTTAGCTTTCTCTAGGAACACATTAAAATTCAGGGGTGCTACTGCGCGAGCCATGATCTACAACATAAATATTGCAAAGACAACTTAGACTATTGTTCAAGATAATGAGTTTAGTTAATCATATTACTTAAAAAACTCCCACTCAAATTGACATCCCTCCGGTCATTCGAGTGTCACATGATCCAAATCCACCAACTCAAGTCCGATCATCACGTGAGTTGAGGTGGTTTCAATGGTGAACATCTTCATGTTGATCATATCTACTATATGACTCATGTTCGACCTTTCGGTCTCTTGTGTTCCGAGGCCATGTCTGTACATGCTAGGCTCGTCAAGTTTAACCCGAGTGTTCCGCATGTGCAACACTGGCTTGCACCCGTTGTATGTGAACGTAGAGTCTATCACACCCGATCATCACGTGGTGTCTCGAAACGACGAACTTTCGCAACGGTGCACACTCGGGGAGAACACAATTTATCTTGAAATTTAAGTGAGGGATCACCTTATAATGCTACCGTCGTCCTAAGCAAAACAAGATGCATAAAAGGATTAACATCACATGCAAATCATAAGTGACATGATATGGCCATGAACTTGTGCTTTTGATCTCCATCTTCAAAGCACCGGCATGATCTCCATCGTCACCGGCATGACACCATGATCTCCATCATCTTGATCTCCATCAATGTGTCGCCATGAGGTTGTCGCGCCGACTGTTGCTTCCACGACTATTGCTAACTCATAGCGATAAAGTAAAGCAAAACGGCGAAAATAATTAAAGACAACTCTATGGCTCCTGCCAGTTGCCGTACTCATCGACATGCAAGTCGTGATATTCTATACAACACATGATCATCTCATACATCACATATATCTCATCATGAAATTGGCCATATCACATCACAACATACCCTGCAAAAACAAGTTAGACGTCCTCTAATTGTTGTTGCAAGTTTTACGTGGCTGCTACGGGTCTGCAAGAACCGTTCTTACCTACGCAAAACCACAACGTGGAGTAGTGATTGCTTTTTGATCTTCTAAAAGAACCCTCTTCATTGAAATCGATTCAACTAAAGTGAGAGAGACAGACACCCGCCAGTCACGTTTATGCAACGAGTGCACGTAGCGGTGAAACCTGTCTCGCGTAAGCGTACGCGTAATGTCGGTCCGGGCCGCTTCATCTCACAATACCGTACGAGTATTAACTAGTAACGGTAAGCGATATGTATACACCCACGCCCACAACTCGTTTGTGTTCTACTCCAGATCTCATCTACGCATAGACCTAGCTCAGATGCCACTGTTGGGAACGTTGCATGGGAAACAAAATTTTTCCTACGCACACACAAGATCTATCCATGGTGATGAGCATCTATGAGAGGGAGAGTGAATCTACATACCCTTGTAGATCGCTAAGCGGAAGCGTTAAGAAACGCGGTTGATGTAGTCGAACGTCTCCGTGATCCAAATCGCAAGTCGTCCCTCGATCCGATCACGAACTAGTGCCGAACGAACGGCACCTCCGCGTTCAACACACGTACGGCTTGATGATGCCTTCACCTCCTCGATCCAGTGAGCGATGATGAAGTAGTAGATGAGTTCCGGCAGCATGACGGCGTGGTGATGGTGGTGAGGAACAATCTCTGCAGGGCTTCGCCAAGCGCTACAGAGATTATGACGTGAGGAAATAGAGGGTTAGGGTTGCCGGCACACGGCTTGGGAAATCTTGATGTGTCCCGTGTGTTAGCCTTGCCCCTCTATTTATATGTTGAGCCCTGGGGTCTAAACTTGGAGAGAAAACCTCCACAAGGTCGGTTTTGCCCGCACAAGGTCGGTTTGGCCCGCACGGAAAGAGTCTAACTCGGATTCCAGCAGTATCGCGTACAAGCGGTAGTACCGCTCACGAGCGGTAGTACCGCTTCACACAAGCGGTAGTACCGCTTACGCGGTAGTACTGCCTTACCAGCGGTAGTACCGCTTAAGGCAGCAGCAAAACTTCCTTTTGCACTTTCCAATACCTCGTGGGCTTTACCCCTTTGGCTCATATAAAGTGTTGCTGCACCCGAACACTTCGATAAACATCCGGAACCCCTTCCGGAGAATTCCGGAACCCTTTCGGAGATCAAAACACTATTATCACATATATCAATCTTTACCTCCGGACTCTTCCGGAGATCCTCGTCATGTCCGGGATCTTATCCGGGACTCCGAACAACCTTCGGTCACCAACAAAATAACTCAACTATACTAATCGTCACCAAACGTTAAGTGTGTAGACCCTGCGGGTTCGAGAACTATGTAGACATGACCGAGACACCTCTACGATCAATAACCAATAGCGGGACCTGGATGCCCATATTGGTTCCTACATATTCTACGAAGATCTATATCGGTCGAACCTCTATGTCAAGGATTCAGTTAATCCCGTATACTGTTCCCTTTGTTCTTCGGTATGTTACTTGCCCGAGATTCGATCTTCGGTATCTCTATACCTAGTTCAATCTCGTTACCGGCAAGTCTCTTTACTCGTTCCGTAATACAAGATCCTGTGGCTAACTCTTTAGTCACTTTGCTTGCAAGGCTCATTGTGATGTTGTATTACCGAGTGGGCCCTGAGATACCTCTCCGTCACACGGAGTAACAAATCCCAGTCTTGATCCATGCCAACCCAACAGACACCCTCGGAGATACCTGTAGAGCACCTTTATAGTCACCCAGTTACGTTGTGACGTTTGATACACACAAGGTATTCCTCCGGTGTCAGTGAGTTGCATGATCTCATGGTCATAGGAACAGATACTTGACAAATGCAGAAAACAATAGCAATAAACTTACACGATCATATGCTACGTTTATAGTTTGGATCTTGTCCATCACATCATTCTCCCAATGATGTGATCCCGTTATCAAATGACATCTTATGTCCATGGCTAGGAAACCTTCACCATCTTTTGATCAACGAGCTAGTTAACTAGAGGCTTACTAGGGACACATTGTTGTCTATGTACCCACACATGTATTTGAGTTTCCAATTAATACAATTATAGCATGGATAATAAACGATTATCATGAACAAGGAAATATAATAATAACCAATTTATTATTGCCTCTAGGGCATATTTCCAACAGGAAGTACATAGTTAATCAAGGAACAAGCAACGAGTTGCTTGTCTAATAAGCAACCTAATTAATAAGAGACTAATCCTAAGTAGCCTAATTGATAAGCAACTAATCTACCTTTTTTTCGACAAAGGATGGATTTTATTGACTCAAAAGGAGCATCAAGAGGATACAAACCCAAAAAGCACACACCCGGCCTCTGCATAACTAGGATGCACACAGCCAACACCAACACACGCACACAAGAATACGCTGGCAAATAGCAAAGTCATATAAGACCAAAACTATGCGTAGGCGAGAAAAAATGAAAAATCTAAAGCGATTAGATCCATGATCAAGAAATTACAACAATGACCATATCCGCACGAACCATCTCATGACACCACATAGACGACGAGTTTCTTCAACAGCAACGCCTTCAAGAAGGGACCGACAATCAAGCATCGTAGTCACCGGATCCAACCACCAAGGCCAAAATCTAGGTTTTCACCCTGAAGAATCAATCCGAACATATCCGAGCAATGACTTCAATAAGGTAACGACGTAAAAACATCGCCATTGCCAGGTATAACCAGCTCGGGTCAGACGTAGGCTTTCACCCCGGAGCTCGCGACCGGGTGCCCGAGTTGCACCACCATCGAAGTCACTAAGTGTTGTCGCCACCACTGTTCCGCGATCCCAGCAGCTACATAAGACGCGATCGTCGCCACTGCACAACCATCCCTCTGTGTCAAGTCGTCGTACATAATTTGCATCTCACCGCTGATGTCAACCACCAGATCTGGAGAAAGGAACCCTGACGAAGACCTTTCGGTGGCCACCGTAATCCGCAGCGAGGTCGCCGCCGCAGGCCGGAGCGGTCACCATCATGACCTTCACCGACGGAAAAGCACACCATCGCCAACTACCACCTCATCGGAGAGAGTCTTGCTCATGCCCATCGGCCTAGAGGCCAACATGGCAAGGAACTGGAGCACGAAACACAGATCATCATCATCGACGTGCAGCCGCGCAGCCGCCAGAGTCAGCACCGCATCCAACCGAGATCGGCACCGAATCGTGCCAGCCACGGTCAAGCCATACCTTTGTGGCCATGGCCCCGGATTGAAACTTTCAGGAGCCGCCGGATCTGAGGAGCGCAGAAACAGGAGTCCCGCTCGCGCCGGAACGGACCAGGTCCGTGCGTCTCCAGAGCAAGGATTGGAGCAGCAAGGCAACAACCGTCGCCGTCGCTCGTCGGGATTAAGGGTGGGCACGGTCCGAGCCGTCGTTTGGACCGGCTGGCGGCGGTCCGAGCCGGACCTGACCGAGCAGCGTGGCGGTCCTTTTTTCAGGGACTGGACCGGCGGCGGTGAAGCCCGGGCCGGACCGAGAGGACCGGCGGTCCTGTTTCCTTGGCGGCCATGGCGAGGCGGCGGTGACCATAGTGTCGGCAAGAGATGGCCACGAGTCCTAATCGGAGGGGGCAACAGAGGGGAAAGGGGCAGGGGCTCACGGCGAAGTCGATGGAGTGGTCGGGGAGGCCGGGGAAGCCGCGACGGAGACGTAATCGTCGACGGACGTTGGCGGCCGGAGTCGGGGAAGATGGACGATGGCGACGGCTTCGGGGCGGATCCGGACGATTCCTTGCGCGGGGAAGGACAGCTCAAGGTGGCGGACCTCTTGGACATCCTTGTTCGTCGCGGGGAGGCCGGTGGCCGCGTCGGCGAGGGGCGGCAGTGATGACCTTGGCATGGGGAGCAGCAGCGGATCGGGCTCGGGCGTCGGGGCGCGCGGGGTCGGGCGTGGGCGTCGGGCCGCGCGGCGGGGCGGCTCCCATGACGACGACGTGAAGGCGGCGGCTGGTGGAAAACCTATCGATGCATGGTCATTTGTTCGCTGTTGGGCTCTCCTGATAGGTTGTATATGTGTTGGGCTCTCCTAATGGGCTGTGATTGCACTGGGCCTTCGGTCCGCTCGGTCAAAAACCGGACCGGACCGAGATTTTTTCGAGCCTATTTTCCCAGACCGGGTCGGCCATTTAAACTAGCGGGCCTGGACCGAGCCGGCCCGGATCGAGCGGGCCACGAGCCGGACCGGCGGACCGGACCGTTTCGTCCACCCTTAGTCTGGATCAAAGGTCGACCCACAGCTGGACGGATCTGAAGTTCTGACCACCACCAGCAAACCACGTGAAGGGACAGCCACCGGGCACCAACCGCGCGTCCCGCAGCCTTTGGCGTGGGCCCGCCGCTGCCACGGCAAAGGCCGGCGGCGAGGAGGGATCGACGAGGGGGGATCTAGGTGTGGCGGCGGGGGGTTCTCCTGGGTCGCCAAGGGCTAGCGACACGGGAGTCGGGGTCAGTTTTCCCGCCGCTGGTTCCCAACTAATCTACCCTTAACAATCAGCTTAGGCAGTGTGCCAACCACGTGTCCCCTTTGTTTTCAATGTACGTTTTTCTTCAAAAATCGGGTCGTACTTATCTTTGAGACCTGTTAGTCCCACACCTGTCCTTTTTAAATATTGCGGCCTTGTACTATTTGCCTATCCTTCTAGAGAATTCTCAGACCCTATATCCATCCGATGGAGCAATCTATGTGTCCTAACAATGGAAGGCCATTTCTCCATACATCTCCTCCTCAAGACTTGCAGGACTTTACCTATTCTATTCCAGATAAATAGGAACTATGGGAAATACTGAATGCCATGAGAAAGAATGCCTCACCAGGACCTGATGGATTTAATGTTGGCTTCTACACATCTGCGTGGGATTGGATTGGGGATGATGTCACTACTCTGGTAAGATACTTCTATACTACAGGTATCCTTCCTCCACGAATCAATGAAACTCAAATAGCTCTTATTCCAAAAAAGTTAGTTTGTCTTGTGCCAGCTGATTTTAGACCTATTAGCCTTTGTAATGTCATTTACAAAGTCATTGCAAAATCCCTAGCTATCAGGCTTAAGCAACTCCTACCTGACTATATTCATCCGTCCCAGCATGCTTTTATAGAGGGTAGGCGTATTAGTAACAACATAATCATAGCTCAAGAAATAGCCCATTCTTTCTGAGTGGAGTAGGGGGTTGTTCTCCAGAGCGAAGGTCCATCTCCACGCCGCCCTCTTGGTGATTTTGCACCTTGACATGGCCCAGGACAACCAGCAGCTCTCCGTGGATGAAGGGGACCTCTGCAAGCGGCTCAAAAGACGAGTCATCAGCTTAGCGGTCATGGAGAGGGCTCGTAAGAAGCAGTGCGCGAGACTGGCCAACATCAAGGAGGGTGATGCAAACACCAATTTTTTTCACCGGAGGATCAATGGGAGACGCCGCAAAAACTTCATCCACAGGCTTAAGCATAATCAGGGATGGATCACCGACCATGATGCCAAAGAGAAGGTTGTCCACGACCACTTCACCGAGGCCATGGGAAAGGGGCGCCCGCGGGCGCGCGACTTCAATTGGGAAGAGCTTGGCTTAGAGTTACACAACTTGGACTCCCTCGAGGACCCCATCACCGCGGAGGAGGTGCACGAGGCCATTAAGCAAATGCCAAGCGACAAAGCCCCCGGGCCAGACGGTTTCACCGGATTGTTCTTCAAGAGTTGTTGGAACATTATCAAGGATGACATCATGAGGGTGCTGAGGGGATCACCGACTTTCGGCCTATTAGCCTCATCCACACCATTGCGAAGATTGTTGCCAAAATTTTAGCAATTCGGCTAGCGCCTCACATGAACAAGCTTGTCTCCAACGTGCAAAGTGCTTTCATCAAGACTAGGAGTATCCATGACAATTTCATGTATGTGAACAATCTCGTGCGTCGCCTCCACAAGAGCAAAACTCCGTCCCTCCTTTTCAAGCTTGATATAAGAAAGGCTTTCGACTCCGTGAGATGGGAGTATATCATTGACATCCTCCAGCAGAGGGGTTTCCCGAGCACCTTTCGAAATTGGATCACCGCCCTCCTATGCACCT
Source organism: Elymus sibiricus (assembly GCA_039707655.1). Classification (NCBI taxonomy): domain Eukaryota; kingdom Viridiplantae; phylum Streptophyta; class Magnoliopsida; order Poales; family Poaceae; genus Elymus; species Elymus sibiricus. The sequence goes on along the minus strand of CM077674.1, from coordinate 8,790,703 downwards.
CCTCCTCGCGGGTTCTCCTCAACGGCATCCCTGGCAACCCCATTGCCCACGGAAGCGGCTTCCGGCAGGGGGATCGTCTCTCACCCCTGCTATTTGTCATTGCCATTGACCCCCTTCAAAAGATCCTCGAGTTGGCAACTAGGAAGGGGCTGCTTCACAAAATCCGTGGCCGTGGGCCCATCATGAGAACATCCCTCTACGCCGATGACGCGGCCGTTTTCATTGCACCCATCAAGAAAGATATTGACAACCTCTCTGTGTTGCTCGGTGCGTTTGGTGACGTCACGGGACTATGCACTAACTTCCAGAAGAGCTCCGTGGTCCCGATTCGGTGCAGGCACCTACAACTCGACAACATCCTCTAGAATTTCCCTGCTGCCCGTGCTTCCTTCCCGATAAAATATCTGGGGCTACCTCTCTCGGTTTGGCAACTAAAAGTTCGGGATTTCCAATTCCTCGTGGACAAGGCCGCTTCCAAACTTGTTCCATGGGACGGGCAAAATATCACTGCCATTGGTCGGGCTGCCCTTGTCAAGTCTGTGTTATCCTCACAAGCCATCTACTTCATCACCCCACTGGTCGTTCCACCGAGCATCCTCCACAATGTCAACAAGCTTGAGAGAGCTTTCCTTTGGGCAGGAACAGATAAGACTACCGGCGTGAAGTGCAAAGTAAATTGGGAATCCGTATGTCGACCGGTCGAATATGGAGGTCTTGGTGTGCTAAACACGGAGAAATTTGCAAGGGCACTTCGTTTGCGTTGGCTTTGGTTCGAATGGAAGGAGCCCACCAAGCTATGGGTTGGGACCGGCAACCCGTGCGACGAGATGGACAAAAAACTTTTCTATGCTTCAACAACCATAACCGTTGGCAACGGTGCACGCACGCCCTTCTGGGACTCCCCTTGGGTGCGGGACCGAAAGCCAAGAGACATCACACCACTTATCTACGACGCTTCCTCTCGGAAGACTTGGAAAGTTCGGGAAGCCCTCCAGGATGATGCTTGGGTTCGCAAGATCAAGGTCACTCCCAACTTCACCTTCGAACATCTTCGACAATTTATTGAGCTTTGGTCCACCATCCGCGACTTCCCTCTTGAGGTGCACGCCGAAGATGACATTGTGTGGAAACACACAGAGAGCGGGATATACACTGCCAAATCCGCCTACTTGGCCCAATTTTTTGGCATCATCCGCTCCCCCATGGAGCTTGCGGTGTGGAAGGCCTGGGCCCCGCCCAAGGTCAAATTTTTCGCGTGGTTGGCCATGCAAAATAGGGTATGGACTGCTGACCGTTTGGCCAACCGGGGGTGGCCCAATTGCGAGCTTTGTCCTCTTTTCAAGCGCGTGCAAGAATCCATCGACCACCTCCTCTTCAGATGCCGGTACACTACTAGACTTTGGGAAATGATAAAAGATTGGCTCCAGCTCGAAAGCATCAACACTTCCACTTGGCACTTGGTGCGGTCAACCGAAGAGTGGTGGATCGGGCTCTCCGACTCTACCATACCGAATAGGAAGGCCATGGCTACCCTCTCCATGCTCACCTCTTGGACAATCTGGAATGAAAGGAACGCTCGCATCTTCCAACTCAAGAGTGCCCCGCCGACGGTTCTACTAGCTAACATCAAGATTGAGGCTCAAACTTGGGTCACCGCGGGTGCAAAGAAATTGGGATCCATCATGCCACGAGAGTAGGCCTTTTGTAGCGGTGTTGTAACACGATGGGTGTTGTAACACAAACATTAAACTCTTTTCCCTCTTAATTAATGAATGAGGCAAGTCTTTTGCCTCCTTTCAAAAAAAAATCATGTAATTGCAATGACTTCATGCCTAAGATTGATCTTGCAAAGGCCTTCGATAGAATTGAATGGCACTTTATAGAGTCAGCTCTTGCACGTAGAGGGTTGAATGGTCATTTCATTAATCTTATACATGCATGTATATCTTTGCCCATGTTCTCGGTTATTATTAATGGCCAGCCTTTTGGGCGATTCAAAAGCTCGAGAGGCATTAGGCAAGGATGCCCTCTATCCCCTTCACTTTTTGTCCTTGCAGTGAATGAGCTGTCTCTCTCACTTCAGGAAGCACTGCAAAACAACCACCTGTCAGGTATAACTCTTGGACCACAATGTCCGCCCATTCATTCATTCATGTTTGCTGACGACCTATTGGTATGCGGTAAGGCTAATATGCACGAAGCTTCAGTTATAGCCCAGGTTCTACGACATTTTTGTAACCTGTCAGGTCAACTCCCAAACTGGAATAAGTTAGCCATCATGTTTAGTCATAATGTGGACTTACAGGTCAGGCAGCAGATCAAAAATATCTTTCCAGTTCCTGACATTGACAGTTCCACCATTCATCTCGGGCATCCGCTCATCCTCCCAGCCAAAGATAGAGCAGCTGCATATAACTTTGTCTATGACAAATTCAAATCTAAACTAAGTGCTTATAAAGCTAACAGGCTATCACATGTGGCAAGACTTACTCTTATAAAATCTGTCTTTGCCTCTATACCTGTCTATTATATGTCAAATATTCTTTTCTCCAAAAAGTTTCTTGCAAAACTAACAGCAATTATTAGGAACTTTTGGTGGACAGGTGTTAGAGAAGATCCATCTACTAGAGCTTTATGTCTAAGAGCTTGGGCTGATATATGTACTGAAAAAAGGAAAGGTGGCTTAGGTGTCAGAAATCTACAGGCCATCAACCAAAGCCTTATTCTGTCAGCTGCTTGGAGATTAGCAAAAGATCCTCAAAGTTATCTTTCGCTCATCCTCAAGGCCAAATATCACAGTGACACATCAATTTGGAGAGCCAAGCACAATGTTCCCAAATCAGCCTTCTGGACTGCTATCCTAAAGGTAAGACCTGTTCTTATTTCAGCCTCCTTTTATCAATTGGTAGATGGTAGTAGTTCCATATGGGGTACTCCCTGGTTTTCTCAATGGCAAACTATTTATGACAATCTTATAATTCAGCAGCCACATTACTCTTATCCAGCCATTGTTAGCGACCTTTGGCTTCCTAATCAGAAAACTTGGAACACCAATCTTGTCAACGATCTGTTTCATCCTCATACTGCACAAGCCATACTGCAAACCCCTATTGTTAATACTACTTGACAGGACGTGTTGGTATGGAAACTAACCCCTGCAGGTGACTACTCTTCCAAAAGTGCCTACAAGCACTGCTTCAATAATTTAGCACTACCAGCAAACCAACGACCAAAATTTTCTCAATCAGGTTTGGAGGGACAAACTCATGGACCCAAGACTTCAAACTTTCGCATGGAGGCTTCTTCGTCGAGCACTTCCTACGGGTAAGCGTGCAAGTAAGTTCTCAAATCATATTAGTGAAAATTGTACTAGATGTGGCAACCAAGAGGATGAAATGCACATGCTTTTTCTATGCCCTTTCTGAAAGGCTACTTGGTTCTCCTCTCCCTGGTATATTAGAACAGAAGTTTTTGCTGAACATAACCATTCCATTCAACAAATGATTAAGGCTTTACTGGACTCTGCTCATCCCCATATCAATGTAACCAGTATATACACTTTCTTGTGGTGCCTTTGGAAAGCTCGAAATGATGCCCTGTTTGGTAGAAAATTATGTAAACCATCACAGGTATACCTAGTGGCGAATGCGATCTTATAGGGCCCAAAGTTAGAGGATGTGATGGCAGCACATGATCAACGCTCAGCAGCCGTTGTTATACAATGGCAAATAACCACACAATAACCATCTTTAGTTGCAGGTCAAGAAATTTTCTGCGATGCGGCCTGGACAAATGAGAAAAATATGCAACCTTCTCCAGCAGGTATTGGTGTCATCATTCAACTTGGAGAATATGGTCATTGCCAGCAGCTGCAGGTTTCGGCTATGTCTCCTCCGGTGTCATCCTCTCTCCAAGCTGAAGCATATGGGCTACTCCTTGCCACAATGATAGTAGATCTTTTTCATATTCCGGAACCACAGTACTACACGGATTGCTCTGTACTCGTATCGGTAGCAGCGGCGAGTTCTATCTTCAAAGTCACAGGTCATTGGAACATAAGGCCCATTCTTGCTTCTATACAGGCGTCGCCGTCTTTTATCCGCACAAGAGTAGCACACATAAACAGGTGTTTTAATGTCAAAGCGCATCATCAAGCAAAGTTAGCGATCAAAATTAAATATAGGCCTGTAGCTTTCAGATGTCTCTCTTCAGATACATGACCTTGTACTGGAAGAGTTGTTCTCGCCATGCCAAGTGTGAGCCCTTTCACACTACTCTCTGTAAAATGTTGCTAATGAAATAAAATCTTTTGTTGTTCAAAAAAAACACGTAGGGTCCGTCCCTTTCCCTTTCCCTGTAAGCAGTTTCTACGTGTGGGCGGCCACTCGCCTCCGGGCCTGGACCTTTCCAGGCGCCATCGCAAACCGCTTATAATTAAGCTCTTTTGCCAGGCCAGCTCTACTCTGGGCTGGCGAGCACTCGCTGAGGTTGTCCCGGGACTCGGCCGGTTCGGCGCCGCGACGGCAGGCTTCGTGGCCGCAGCACATGAAGGGAGGAGCGTGGCCGCCGCACCGGGCATGGAGCCCCGCGCGACGACGAGCACACGACCATAGAGTATTACTACGTAGTTGATCTCGTAGAGGTAATTACCGAAAAAGGCTTTCGCCCCGCTTTATATATAAAGCCACGAACCACAGTAATCCAATACAAACACACGCCATCACAACACACACACACACCCAAGGCAAGATACATAGGCGTTGATCGCAACAACATCACCCTAGTACTACAAGAGCAACCGGGGGCTCAACCGGGAACACGTCACCGCGAAGAAATGAGGCCGCATATGACGAACCGTGGGCTCCAAGACGGTGCCTTCAAGAAGGATACGACACCGGAGCGCCGCCACCGCCCGATCCGAGGGTCAGAGTTTCCCCTGGAGCAACACGACGGGCAATGAGAGCCGCGACGACGCCTTCAAGAAGGGAACGAGCTTCACCGCCGCCGGTCCATCCGAAGAAAGAACAGGTTTTCACCCCGGCCAACACTCACCGCCACCGAACGCCACACCCCGTCTACCACGCCGCCCACACGGCCATGGCCACCGGGCAGCACCAAGCCACGGGCTCTGCCCATGAGCACCGCGCTACCACCACCAGGGCCGCCGCCCCGGCATCCAAGACCTAGACACCACCTCCCCGAGATCCGCCGCAACCCCAATCAAAGAGACGAGCGGAAAGGACCTGCCTTTCACACCCCTGGGCGTCCCCCAGCGCTAAAACCCAATAGGCCGGCCAAATCTGGCCTCCATCGGCCCGTCTTGCAGCACCGGGCGCGAGACGAGCTCGGTCCTGCGGCACTGTGTGCGAGACGAGGTCGGTCCTGCTGTACCGTGCGCGAGACGAGCTCGGTCCTGCTACACCGTGCGCGAGACGAGCTCGGTCCTGCCGCACCAGACGCGAGATGAGCAATGGACCACAACTGGGAGAAGGATAGCCCTTCGACGGAAGTAGCGCCCGAACGACGAGGAAAGAGAGCGAAGGCCGTCACAAGTCACTTACGAACGAGCCGACGCTGGGACATGCCAGCCGCCACCGCAGTCGACCTGCCAAGCTGCCATGGAGCCATCCATGGCTGGGGCAGTAGCCACATCGGGCTACTGCCCAACCCGCCCCGCCCGGCGAGCTCGAAGCGCCGGAGCCGCCGGGCACGCACCCGCGCTTCCACCGCCACTGCGCCGCCACCCCGACCAGCCGAGATGGCCCCGGTCGAGGCAGCCGCCCGCAGCCCTAGCCGAACGCGGCCCGCGCCACCGTGAGGTCAGATCTGGCCAGGCCGCTTGCCGCTGTCCCCGACCCCTGGCTCGCACCACCACCGCCCTCCTTGACCCGCGCCGTGCACGGCCCGCCCCGCAGGAGGTCAGATCTGGCCGAGCTGCGCCTTGCCAGCCGCCGTCCCCGACTCCAGCAGGCACATCCACCGCGCCACCGCCCGCCACGAGCAGGATCCGGACAGGGCCGAGCCGGATCTCGCCGCCGCGACCGTGACGGGGCACACCGCCGCCCAGCAGCCCACCGCGCGTCGCCAGCAGCCCCCGCCGTCGCCGGGACGGCAGTCTACTCCGCGCCGCCGCGCCCTGCCCAGCGCCGCGCAAGCACCCGAGGAGGCTGCCCCGCGCCAGCCCTCCCCGCGCGAAGGGTGAGAAGGCCCGCCGCCGCCGACGCCAGCCGGGCTTTGCCCGGCGGCGCGCTCCGGCGGCGGCGGGGGGAGGAGATCGAGGGGGGAGGGGGCTGGCGGCGGCCGGTCGAGGGAATCGCCCCCCCGCTCGTGGGAGCGGGTCGGGCGAGGGGAGCAGCGGGTCCGAGATCTGACTCGTAGAGGTAATTTTGGCTTGCATATTGCATGCTGGCGTTTTGATTGAATCGGGTACGTTGGTCCGTGGTGTAGGGACGTGATGACCCACTCGTTCGGGGTGGCCTACTCGACGAGGTAGGACGAGGAAGGCTTCGGCGGGGTCTACGCGAGGGACGACGACCGGCCGGCGTTCAACCGTCGAACGGCCGAGGCGCGGGCAAATTCACTGTTTTGATCCTTTTTGGAAACTTCAGCACGATCTGACTCCCTTTCAACAAAAATCGGGATCTGACCCTTTTCCCACCGCCAACCTCCCCGGCGGTAGGTTAACACATTCTACCGCCAGCGACCCCGGCGGTAGGGTAACGGCAGGCGGTTAACGGCCTGTCAGCGCCGCTGACGTGGAAAAGGTACCTATCGCCGGGGACCCTGGCGGTAGGATTTGTTTCCCTACCGCCTAGGACCCTGGCGGTAGGGTCCTGAGGTGGATAAGTGGTTGAGGCGGCTTGGGTGGGCCCCCCACCCACCCATTCAACCCCACACACAACCCCTCCCCGAGCACAGCCCCTCTTCCACCTCTCTCCCTCACACACGACCCTCTCTAATCTCTCTCTATTGCTTGAGATTTGTCCGGTGGATCCGGAGCATTTTCATCACTCAAGGTACCTCTCTCACCCCCCCTCATTTTGGTTGGTTGGAATCATCTATTTTGGTTGCATTGCTCACTTTTGTGCAAATCCTGGTTCTTGCTTTTGTTTGTGGTGTAATCAATGTATATGATGCATTTTAGGGTTATGTTTGTGCTTGACTATGTATTGTGTGCCTAACGTTGTTGGGGGTAGCAAGATCTAGTGTTAGGGTTAGTGGTTTTGTTAGGGCTAGGGTTAGTGTTAGGGTTAAGGTTATGGTTAAGGTTATGACATCATTTATGTGTTAATTTGACCATGTTTGTCTTGTTGTTTGAATGCAAAGAATACAAGTTCCTTGATCCAAATGATGCATAGTATAGGTACTTGATCCATATGAATTGGCCGGCCCATAGATGACTTTATTTATTTCTCATTGTTTTTAGATGGATAGACTCGTTAATGTTCATTATTTGGACAAGGAGGCATTTATGAATGTGTTAAGCCCAAGCTATGAGAATGTTGTTGTGAAAGTGAGAAAGATCTTACATTGGATTGACCCAAGTGATGAGGTTAAACTTATTGGGAGATAAGATGTTGGAGTGGGAGTAAAGTCCTGATTGAAGAGTATGCCTATCACCTCAGAATTGCATTGGAAGGTGTACAAGGATAAAGTTGAGGAATCGCAAGACATGTCACTTGAATTGTTTGCCACAAAGGTTGAAGTTCCTCGGCTACAAATCAACTTGAACCGGAATGTCTCCTCCCCAATACATGATGATAGGGTCGAGGTGTATGTCCCCAATACTTCTAGCCAACCACCAAGTAGCCAACCAAATGAAGCAGAGATGAATGATAGAGTCATAGTAATTCGAGAGCAAGAGATTCAGGTTGATGATGCTATTGTGACGGTGCAAAATACCACCAGATCCCTCGGTAGGGGTCCAAGCACTGCTGGAAGTCCTGGATCGGAGGTCACACGAGGGGTTTATCGAGGTTCGGGCCTCCGGAGAGTAATACCCTACGTCCTGCTAGTTTTCATTATTCATGGTCGAGGGATACCTCGTGCGAGGGGTTACAATGGTGTATGAGATTTCTACCGGGAGTTGCCTATCTGATGATAGATGATGAATGAGGATCCTAGACCACCCTTTATATAGGCAGGAGAGGTCTAGGGTTTACAAGACGGTAGATGCGATCTGGGGCGCTGCCGCCCTCTATTCTTGGAGGCCATGAAGGTCGTCTTCGCCTCCTAGGGTTTTCTCCTTGCTTTGGGCCTGATGGGCCCCTTGTAGTTGATGTGGCCGGGCTCCCTGGCGTTAGCCACCCCCGGTACAGGACCCCGTCAGTAGCCCCCGAGCATGGCGGAGGTCGCAGAGGATGACCGCGAGACCTCCGGCGGGCTCCAGTCTTCTTTTAAATCTTTTCTCAAGCCCCCGTCCGTAGGGAGGCCGGGCAACAGAGCATTTGCGCTCCTGGTCTAGCTCGGGGTGCCCCTTAGTGTCGTCAGGAAGGTTCTTTGCCGAGTCCCCCATGAATCTTGGGAATCAACGGCGATGCCGCCGCGACTGTCGCACCAACTTTCTGTAAAAAAGGAAATTGTCACACCGAAAGGATCACCCGTTCCATTTTCGTGGGGCAACACTTCGGTTTCTTGGGCGTCTATAAGAGAGAGGGAAGTGGAGGGTTTTCAATCCCACGCCGCCTCTGCTCATTTCAACTTCTTCGTCTGCCTCCAAACCCTTTGACGCGCCGCCGCCGTGCCAGCTTCATTCTCTCTCCGCGTTCCCCCTCACCTCCCCACTGCCGATGGCCAGAACGAGGAGCGAGAAAGGAGAGCGGGCTCTTCGCCAGGAGCCGCCGTGGAGCGTTGCCGGCAGGAAGCGGAAGCGGGCCGCCCCCCACAGGGGAAGAGAAGCTGGCGCGCGCCGCCCCCAAGTCCACTGGGAAGTGGTTCCCCTCCGCGACCACGGAGGGCGAGATCCAAGGATACAAGGATCAGCTCCTTATGTCGGCGGATCTGAGCATTCGGCTCCCGACTGGAGATGTCCCGCCGGAGCCCCGTGAGGGCGAGCACGTCCTATGCCCGGGCTATTTCGGGTGAGGGCTAGGATTCCCGCTCCATAGCTTTGTGCGGGGCCTTCTACGCTTCTTCGGGTGTCAGTTGCATCACATCCCGCCCAACGGGGTGCTTCATATCGCCAACTTCATTACTTTCTATGAGTGCTATCTCGGGACAGCTCCTCACTTTGAGCTGTTCTACCACTTTTTCCGGGTCTGCGTCCAAATGAACAAGGGCGCCGTCTGCGACCTCGGGGGTGCCATCCTGCAGCTCCGCCCCAACTCCATGTTCTTCTCGTTTGATCTCCCGAAGTCCATTCGTGAGTGGCACAAGTCTTGGTTTTATGTGGAGGGCCTCGGCGAGGACCTGCCGGCCTTCGTGAACGAGCCCCCACGGAAGCTGCGGTCGTGGGCTCTGCTGGCTAAGTTGACGCCGGAGGCCAAGGCTTTGGCGGAGGCCACCGCTCGCCTGAAGAAAGGCGGATTGACAGGAGGTCACATCGTGCGCACCTGGGTGGCGTGTCGCGTCCAGACGTTGCAAGCTCGGGGCCTCCTGATGTCCCGGTATACGGGCTCGAAGGACCCCGCACGAGTCTCCCAAGAGGAGCTGGACCCGGAGACCATCGATGTGTGCCTCAACTTCTTGGTGAGCCCTGATGCCATCACCAAATCGCACAGGAAGGCCGTCATGCCCTTTTCGGCCGACCTCCTCCCGGGCAGCGTAAGTATTTCTTCATGGCTCCATTGTTGTTGGAGGCCGAGAGGCCATGTCACGATTTCTCCCATTTTTGCCTGTCAGGAATTCGCCGCCTTTGAGGCCTTCCGCTTAGAGCCCCCGCAGCCGGGGTAACAAGTGAGCCCCGCTATGGCCGCTCTTATGACCGCGGCCTTCCCCTGGCCCTTCCGCACGAAGGCTGGAGCTGCCAAGAAATGGAAGGAAGCTCCCGAGGAGGTTTCTGAGGTAGAGGACTCCATGGAGGAGGCCTCTGTTGATTTCGATGAGCAGGAGGGCGATGAGGGCGCGGCCTCGCCGTCAAGCGATCGAGGTAGCGCCTACGGCGAAGATGGTGATGATGGCGATGACGAGGATGTCGTCGTCGATGATGATGATGATGATGAGGTGGAGGATGTTGAGGAGACCGAGGAGGGCGAGGATGGCAGTGAGGAGATTAAGGTGGCGGGCACTGAGGCGCCGTGCCAACCCCTCAAGAAGCTCCGTCGCGGCGTCAGGGAGGAGTCCTTGGCCAGCCATAATTCTCGCGAGCTCCATGGGAGCTCCTAGAAATCCCCCGGCCTACAGATTCCTCTGCCCCGTGAGGCGTCTTCCAACCACGGCCCGGTTTTGTTTTTCGTTGACCTCGGTGTTGTTGACCTCTTGTCTTTGTATTTAGGACTGCTCCCTGTGGACCGATGGGCTCGTCTGTGGTGGAGCCCACCGTGGTCGGCACGATTGCGGTCATGCCGTTGTCAGCGGTGCCGGGGGCGCAGTCGTCCACGGCGGCCTCTCATTCTGGGGTCGAGACCCAATCCCAAGGTAAGCTGTGCCTTTGGCCTCGCATGTTGTTGGCAGTGCCCGCGGGGCCGTCTCATGTGGCCTGTCTTTCGGCAGGAGCCCCTATCGTGGAGCCCGTGGTGGGCGCTGAGGCGGTAAATGTAGGCATGGATGGCGTGCATCCGGCGGCCCCTCAGGATGCGTCCTCTCAGGTTGCGGACTCTTCGCCTACTCCGGTCAGTGGGACAGGTTCTCCTGGGGTGCCGGCCTTCCCCTTGGCGAGTGTGGCTGCAGCGGCAGTGACCGTGAAGGTTGCTATTGGCGGGGCTGATCGTTCGGCGACCTTATCGGTTAGTGCGACGCCGAGGGCCTCCTCTTTTTTGTCCGAAGGCTTCGGTCCTGAGGTCACTCAAGAGGTCACTACGCCCTTGAGTACTGCAGATGAGGCGTTGAGACGCCTGTGGGAGGCCTTGAAGGAGGTCGGACAGGCTGTGGAGCCCGATTTTAATGTATGGCATTCCTTAAGCATGGTAGTAGTAGCCCCCGGGGCCAAGTGCGACGCTGTTGTGCTAGTCATGCTTGGTTCTTCATGTAGTTGATGCGACCCGCCTTATGTGTGTGTCTGGTCAGGCACTTTCCGAGGGGAGTCGTAACCTTGTGGCATAGATCTCTGAGCTGGAGAAGCCACTCGCGGCGTTGCGGCAACAGGGTGAAGGTTTGCAGCGTGACCTCGACGGCTCTTCTTGTAAGTTCGGATCTCTTAGTGTGCTTGGGCGGTCCCGTGCATGGTGATGATCAAGTGTGTTTGTTCTTCTTTGCATAGTTGCTGAGACCGCGATGATCCTTAGGAGGGATGTGGAGGACGCTGCGCAAGCTCGACAGCGAGCGGAGGAGGTCGAGCGGGCTGCCCGAGCCGAGCTGGAAATAGCGCTGACCGCGAAACGCGAGATCGAGGCCGCCCTCCAATGGGAACAGGAGGCCTGCCGCGTCCTTCGTGCCGACCTGGAGGAGAGCAAGGACCGCCGGGGCTTGATCCAACGAGAGTTGGATGCTAAAGAGAAGAATGCAGCAGTGCAGATTCAGGCGGCTCAGGAGGCCGAGCGGAAGATTACCCAGTTGCAGAAGGATGGTGAGGACATCGTGGTGCAACTTGCCAAAGCGCAACGGTGCTGTTAGGACCTAGAGGCCGCTGCCAGAGGTACGTCTGACGAGATCCCTTGTATCTAGTGGTACATTCGCGAGCCCTTCCTATACTGTTGCTCTGTGGTTGTCTTGTGTAGCTCCGTTGCGGGCCATCCAGATTGAAGATGCAGAGGAGCGGCTTCGGGAAGTCACGGCGGTGGCGGAGAAGACGACCACTACGCTGGGGATTGCTGTAGGGACACTATTTGCTAGTGATCCACGCCTGACCTCAGACCTTGAGGTCGTCCTTGAGTTGCTTAGGGATTCCTCCAACCAACTGGAGGACTGGATCTACTCGGCGGCCTTCGAGGGAGCGCGTCAAGTTCTGGCCGGCGTCCAGGCTCATCACCCGAATACCAACCTCTGGTCGATTTTGAGGCCTCCGACTGTGGGCCCGAATCCACAGCTATTCCCGCAAGAGGTTGTCAAGGAGGCCGAATACGCTGCTGGGGTGTGTCCCCTGCAAGACATTATTAAGAGGTCCCAAGGTGGGGAGCTCGCAGAGCTAAAGCTTAAGAAAAACTTATGAAAGTACTAATGTATTGTACTATGTGACTTTTTTCAGTTTTTTTGAACCTGCCATTGCTGTGTTGTATGACTTCTTAATATCCGCTGGGAGAACGCCCTTGCCCGACCAAATATGCACGTGTTAGCGTTGGCCATCTGGACGAGGGCCCCTTGTTAGCTCGGCATGCTGGTCCATGCCCTATTGCACTGACTTTGGCCGCGAGCTCTGGGTCGGTTCTCTGCATACATTAAGACATGTCTGAACTCGAGCGACTAGGTTAGGCCGTAAGCCTGGTGACCTTCTACCTTTGTTTTTGTTGAACGGCTGAAGGTCTATGTACCGTGAATGCAGCCCCCCGTACTTGTACTTTGAAGGGTCAACAGATGCAACCCTTATTGCTGAGCTGTGGGGGGGTCCGAAATACGATGCAGCCCCTGAGTCGCAAATAAGGAGATCTCTCATACCATCCGCAAAGAGTTCCAGGGGAGGTTAAGTACTTTGTGCTTTGTGTACTTCATTTAGCGATCATACAGTGTGTAATAAAACCGAAGTGTTTGCGTAACAAATCACTTTATTGTCTGTTTAATACATGATCGAGCTAACTATGATTATTCCATGAAGTCTTACTTAGGAAAGGTCTCATTTGGTCCTGCGTGTCGTGCCGGCCTCCCGTCTTTCGCCGGTGCGAAGGTCTACCAGTAGGTGTTCATCCTCCGACATAGTGCTTTCTCCTGCTGCTCTGGGCGATCCAGATACCTTTCGGCTGCTGGGTCCAGGAGAGGTCTCCGGTCCCAATTGTACCTTGGGAATTTTTTAACTGGGGGCGCTCCATCCTGTGACCTCTTCAAGGTTGGCCTTCTCTGATATTATAGCTTGTAAGGGGCAGCCGTGGAGTGTTATAATGTTGTGGGGGCCTGGCATCTTCATCTTCATGTATGTGTAATGTGGGATAGCCATGAATTTGGCGAAGGCCGGTCTCCCCAGGACGGCACCATACCGTGCGATGAATGGGACCACCTCGAAGCTGATGAGCTCACATCTGTAGTTGTCGTCATTCACGAAGATGACTTCCAGTGTGATTTATCCTATGGGCTCTGCCTTCCGCCCTGGGATGATGCCCCGGAACTCAGTATTGGACGGGCGGAGGGCCTCAATTGGTATGTCCATTCGCTGCAGTGTCTTTGTGTACAGTCTGTTGATCCTGGAGCCCCCGTCCATTAACACTGGTGGGATGCAGCAGCCTCCGATTGGAGCTGAGGATGAGCGGTAGGCTGCCCGGCATCTGGAAGAGCACCGGGTTGTCGGCCTGACCGAAAGAAATTGTTTGCTCGGACCATTCGAGGTATTGAGAGCGCCTCCTCCGTGTATGATGGTGCCTACTGACTGCCTCATTCGGTCGTCGCGCCTCGGTGATCATGTTGACTCTTCGGATGTCTTTGGGGAAAGCTCGATGGATCTGGCCGTGGGCCTGTGGCTCCTAGTTCGCCGCTGGTGCTGGGGGGGGGGGGGCTGCATTGCAGTCACCCTCGTGGCCTGCTGCAGCTAGGTTGCTTTTCTCATGGAGAAGCTGCTCGTTGAATCCGCAATCTCTTGTGGAGTGCTGAGCTCTGTGGTTCCCGTAGATGTGACATTAGCAGGGTCCGCTCATTATTTCTTTGTATGTACGGGGGTTGCGCCTAGGCTTGCGATTCCACCTTTGTCTTTTTGCTCCGGCCTCGTCGGTCTCGTTGGCTATGGCAACGAGCTCAGAGTCTTGTTCTTCCCTATGCTTGTGGTTGTCCTTGTTCTTGGAGCTCCGACTTTTGGGGGCCTCTGCATTGGCTGGCTCGGTGGCCTTTGTGTTGGGGAACGTTGCATGGGAAACAAAAAATTTCCTACGCACACACAAGATCTATCCATGGTGATGAGCATTTACGAGAGGGAGAGTGAATCTACATACCCTTGTAGATCGCTAAGCGGGAAGCGTTTGAGCAACGCGGTTGATGTAGTCGAACGTCTTCGTGATCCAAATCACCGAGCGTCCCGCGATCCAATCACGATCCGTCCCGATCAAGTACCGAACGGACGGCACCTCCGCGTTCAGCACACGTACAGCTTGATGACGATCTCCGCCGCCTTGATCCAGCAAGAGAGAGCGGAGAGGTAGAAGAGTACTCCAGCAGCACGACGGCGTGGTGGTGGTGGTGGTAGAGCAATTCCGACAGGGCTTCGCCTAAGCACCGTCAAAATCAGCTAGAGGAGAAAACTGCAGAGTTACGGGGTGAGAGGGCTGCACCGTGGCTTAGGGTGCTTGGCCCTCTCTCCCCTCTAGTATATATAGGAGGGAGGGGGAGGGGGCTGGCGCCCTAGGGTTTCCCCCCTAGGTGCGGCCGAACCAAGGAGGAGGAGGTGGACTCCTCCACTTCTTCCTAGTCCAAATAGGACACCTTCCATATTTGGTTCCCCTTCCCTTTTCTTGGGTTTTATGCCTTTTCCACTTATTCCAGCCGCATGGGCCTTATAGGGCTGCCTTGCCCAGCCCACTAAGGGCTGGTGCAACCCCTTTTAGGCCCATGTGGCCTCCCGGCGTGGGTGGCCCCCTCCCGATGGCCCTCCGGCACTCCCGGTACACTACCGGAAATACCCGAAACTTTTCCGGTGGCCAAAACGGGACTTCCTATATATCAATCTTTACCTCCGGACCATTCCGGAGCTCCTCGTGATGTTCGTGATCTCATCCGGGACTCCGAACAACCTTCGGTCACCAACATGCATAACTCAAATCTACCGAAATGTCACCGAACCTTAAGTGTGCAGACCCTGCGGGTTCGAGAACTATGTAGACATGACCGAGACACCTCTACGGCCAATAACCAATAGCGGGACCTGGATGCCCATATTGGTTCCTACATATTCTACGAAGATCTATATCGGTCGAACCTCTATGTCAAGGATTACATTAATCCCGTATGCTGTTCCCTTTGTTCTTTGGTATGTTACTTGCCCGAGATTCGATCGTCGGTATCTCTATACCTAGTTCAATCTCGTTACCGGCAAGTCTCTTTACTCGTTACGTAATACAAGATCTCGTGGCTAACACTTTAGTCACATTGCTTGCAAGGCTCATTGTGATGTTGTATTACCGAGTGGGCCCTGAGATACCTCTCCGTCACACGGAGTAACAAATCCCAGTCTTGATCCATGCCAACCCAACAAACACCCTCGGAGATACCTGTAGAGCACCTTTATAGTCACCCAGTTACGTTGCGACGTTTGATACACACAAGGTATTCCTCCGATGTCAGGGGGTTGCATGATCTCATGGTCATAGGAACAGATACTTGACATGCAGAAAACAATAGCAATAAACTGACACGATCATATGCTACGTTCGTAGTTTGGGTCTTGTCCATCACATCATTCTCCTAATGATGTGATCCCGTTATCAAATGACATCTCATGTCCATGGCTAGGAAACCTTAACCATCTTTGATCAACGAGCTAGTTAACTAGAGGCTTACTAGGGACACAGTGTTGTCTATGTACCCACACATGTATTTGAGTTTCCAATCAATACAATTATAGCATGGATAATAAACGATTATCATGAACAAGGAAATATAATAATAACTAATTTATTATTGCCTCTAGGGCATATTTCCAACACTTTGCGCCTGGCATGGGCCGGCGGCTTGCCCGAGCTGTTTCTTCTCCTGTGGCAAAGTCATTGGCGACCTTCATGAGCGCCGTCATTAGCATTAGCTTACCCTCTCCCCATTTCTTCCCGAGTTTGTGCTGGAACAAGGGGTCTTCTGCGGCGCTAATGAATGCCTCGATGGTTGTTTCATCGAAGAGGCTAGACAATGTGTTTTTCTTTTTCATCCATCGCGCAACGTAGTCCCGCACCGATTCCTTGTCTTCCTGGATGATGCTGTGGAGGTCAGCTCCGCTTCCTGGGTGGTGGTAGGTCCCTTCAAAGTTGTTGAGGAACACGTGCTCGAAGTCTGCCCAGTTATGGATTGAATTTGAAGGGAGCCCGCTGAGCCAAGAGCGTGCGTGGCTTGTTAGACACAAGGGTATGTGTTGTAAGGCATTGCCGATGTCCCCATTGGCCATGTCGATTGCCATGAGCTAGTCGTTTAGCCAGTGCTCTGGCTTTGTGTCGCCTGAATATTTCTCGACGCCGTGGATGACGAACGGTTGGTGGAAAGGATGAGCGATTACTTCTTGTCCGAAGCACGCCGGCGCAATGCTCGATGTGAGCGAGGTGAACCATGGGGGAGGAGCCCCCGCGTGTCTCTGCTGCTTGCTCCCATGCGCCATGCTAATGGTTTGGCCGTGCTGTTGGTATTAGATTCATCGGTGGTAAGGCCGCTCGCTGCTGTAGAGCGACAACTGATATGGGCTGCCGCAGGTTCGTGGCGGCGGCCACTGGTGCGACCTCCGGTCACTTAATGGACTCTTGCCGTTGTTCGCGGGCTGGGTGGTTGGCGGCGGATAAGACACTTTTGGTGCCTGCCAGCCTATCCCTTGAGCATGAGATGTTATCTTGGAGCTCCACCGTCCTGTGGAGTACGTGGGTGAGGTCGGCCAGGAGTTTAGGGTCTCCTGGCGTGGTTTGGAGCCAGTCTGCCAATGCTGCTGCCGCTTGGAGACCGCGAGCTGCGGTTGGTGGTGGGGCGGCCTCGGGGGCCGGCTCTTCGAATCCTATTCCCCGTTCCTTACTTCGGGTGGCGAGGTCATTGAGGAGGATCCGCGGTTGGCGGCGCCGGCGACGTAGGCGATCGCACGTCATCGTCTCGTCCTATCGTGCCTCGCGGGCTAAGGCCTCCAGCGATCTTTGCTGCAGCGCGAGCTGTGTGTTTAGCTGGGACACGCGGATGGCCTCTAGTGTCCTTGATGCCGGGTCGGTGCCGGTGATGGGTGTTGTGAGGTAGTTCAGGGCGTATCCTGTTATGGGCGGTATCGTGGATGCTGTGTTTCGGAGGGCCGCCGCAGTTGTGGGGAACCCCGGTGGTGAGCTTGCTGGGAGGCCCGTGCTGACCTGCTGCTGGGGCGTTGTGATAGGGTCGGTGGGTACTTGGGTCGTGGCGATCACCGGGCCTGAGGCGGGCAGACGTGAAGTGGCGGCCTCGGTTGTGGCCGTCGTCTGCGGTATGTTCATGGTTGGTTCAGTCATCATGACCTGATGGAGAAAGATCGCCTATGGGGCCTCTGACTGGGATGTTTCCTGGTCGCTACCATCGCCTGCCTCTAAGCTCGGGCGAGACTCTGATTCCCCCCAGAGGTCGGAGTAGGTGACCTCGCGAATGGGCTGGAGGCCTGCGTTTTCGTCCTCGTTCGTGAGGCATAGTGGCCCCTCATTGCCTTCCTCGCTGTCCGAGGCCGAGGTGATGTCGACTATGCCGGTGCCATCGCGAGTGTTGAGGTCAACGATGAGGCCATCTTCTAGCATCTGGGTGAGGCGGCAACTGCTGCAGACCATTGCGACCAGTTGGATGGTTGGTGTGGCCTCCTCCAGGAGCTTGAAGCCGAGGTGTTCCATGGGTCCCGCCGGTCCTGGCGCGAGCCTAGGCCCGCCTGATCGGTCATAACCTCCTTTGGGAGATCCCGGAGTGAGGGGGCGAGCCGGTGGGTTGATGTTGACCCGGCTTAGCCCCGTTAGTGATGAACATGAGGGAGCCAAAGGTTAGGCTCTCCCGGCGGGAGGCCGCCGGAAGCAGAAAAAGATCCGATTCAAGATCGGTCTCCAGCTGGCGCCGCCCATGCCTGACGCACCAACTGATGGTGCAAAATACCGTCAGATCCCTCGGTAGGGGTCCAAGCACAGCTGGAAGTCCTGGATCGGAGGTCACACGAGGGGTTTATCCAGGTCCGGGTTGCCGGAGAGTAATACCCTACGTCCTGCTAGTTTTCATTATTCATGATGGAGGGATACCTCGTGCGAGGGGTTACAATGGTGTATGAGATTGCCTATCTGATGATAGATGATGAATGAGGATCCTAGAGCTCCCTTTATATAGGTAGGAGAGGACTAGGGTTTACAAGGCGGTAGATGTGATCTGGGGCGCTGCCGCCCCCTTGTCTTGGAGGCCACGAAGGTCATCTTCGCCTCCTAGGGTTTGCTCCTTGCTTTGGGCCTGATGGGCTGCTTGTAGTTGATGAGGCCGGGCTCCCTGGCGTTAGCCACTCCCGGTACAGGACCCCGTCATATTGCTCATGCTGATGATGATGCTATTGCTCATGTTGATGATGATGCTATTGCTCATGTTGATGATGATGCTATTGCTCATGGTGATGCTCATGCTATTGCTCATGATGATGCTTATGCGGAAGATGAAGAGATTCATTACAATCCCATTGGTAACTTGGATGTTATTGTCTTCCAACAAGACATGGATCGTACCCTCACCTATAACCGTATGTATGGGTATGGCTCGGATGACGAGGGTCCGGATGAAGAATTGGAAGAGGATGGATTCATGGAGCAAGAAAATCAAATCTTCAAGAAGGTGACGGGCAAGGAAAGGGGTGTCCCATTGTTTCGTGATCTTAATCTTGCCGGCAAGGCCATTGTTGATGGTGGCATGAGATTGGGGTTGGTTGAACCAACACCGTGCCCGAAAGTCGGCGATCCAAGGCCAAAGAATGAGGACGAGAATGCTCATTTGAAGAAAGGCGTCAAGTTTGGGTGGTTGCAAGAGTTCAAGGTGTGGTTGAGTGAATATGCCATTTGGAACCATTGGCCGTTTGTTGTTGGTCATTCCAACCAAAATGTGCGTTACACCATCAAATGTGACAAAGAAGGTTGCCCATGGAAGGTCCGGCATGAAACAATTTGGTAGCGGTCATTTCATGGAACCACCGGACACCAACAATTTTTGTTAATGTGATGATCCGGTGCACAATGTTAGGTCATGCAACAAAAGGACAAGGACCAATGCCATAACCGAGTTCAAATGATATAGAGCATCTACTAGTTCAAATGACATAGAACATCTACTAGTTCAAATGATATAGAACATCCACTAGTTCAAATGACATACAAGAAGCATTAGTTAAAATCACAAACATAACCGAGTTCAAACTAGTTCAAGCATAAGTGTTGCCTCACGGAAGATAGCCCCTAACAAGTCTAATACGTCGAATCTGTGAATCACGCTCTGGATTAGGCCTCAATAGAATGTCGTTGGATCCCGCCCAATGGATCATCACACCCTCTACCTCGCGAAACCAGGCCCATCGAGCATGTCGGCTCGGTCTCTCCGACACTCCTTGTTTGATTACCCATCCAATGACCTGCCCAGGCCTTGTCAAGTCCAGCTTGGAGAATTCATCAATGCTGACGGAGAACCCTATCTCCATTGCCAAAGAGCGTCTACAATAATCTTCCTTCTTCTAAAACTCATTAAGTACCTTCTCTTTTTCTCTGACGAGCTTTGGAGGGTACTCACAGAAGTGATACAGATTGAAATCCCTCATAGCTGCGTTTGCCTCTTCACAGCTCTTAATCCATTTTATAAGCTCACTCATCTTATGACGGCGTCAGTTTTCTTCAGCCGTCTCATATGCTTTCTTCAAGGCCCCCTTATTTTTCATCCTAAATGAGTATTACGTTTTTATAAAGTGAGTCATATATAGAACAGAAAACATAACTTACTTGAAATGACATATAACAAACACACAACTTAGCTTACTTCAAATGAGATACAACAAACACACAACATAGCTTACTTCAAATGACATACAACACGAAGTTCTGACAGAGTTCAAATGACAAAGATTACATAACACATACGGAGTTCAACTAAAGTACATATAGCAAATGATAAGGAGTTCATGCCATTATAGTTCAAATTACACTACAACATCACGGAAGTCAAGCAATACAGGAACTTCCCCAAGAGGAGCTCATGGACTTCAACCCCTTTTATTTTTCATGCGTGCATAATTCCCACTACGCTCTGGCACAGGGTTCAACACAATATCTTTGTCGTACGGTTCCGGGTTGCAAGAAGCGACATCCGTTCTTTCAAGGACCCAAGCCCAGCGAGTCTTCTGCCTTGGTATCGGTGGCGGTCCTTGCCTAATTACCCAGTCAATGACCTGGCCAGGGTTATCCAAGTCCAGCTGAGTCAATTCTTCCCTTGTTGCGCACAATGCAATTTGCCTTGCAAGATCACGTCTACAAAGTTTTTCATTTGTCTGGAGGTCACGTATCTTTTTCTCTTTATCTTCGAACACCTTTCGAGGGCACTCGGAGAAATATTACATTGAAAAGTCCCTCAAAGCTGCATTCAACTCATCAACGGTGTCAACCCACGGCTGCATCGCTTCCTCAATGACTATGCGTTCACGCTTCGCCTCCGCCTCAGCAGAAGACTCAAAGAAGATAATCTGTGCCATCCTACAATTCGAGGAGTAATTTTTACCGTCATCAGAACCTTAACCATAACCTTAACCCTAACACTAACCCTAGCCCTAACAAAACCACTAACCCTAACACTAGATCTTGCTACACCCAACAATGTTAGGCACACAATACATAGTCAAGCACAAACATAATCCTAAAATGCATCATATACATTGATTACACCCCAAACAAAAGCAAGAACTAGGGTTTGCACAAAAGTGAGCAATGCAACCAGAATAGATGATTCCAACCAACCAAGAGGGGGGGTGAGAGAGGTATCTTGAGTGATGAAAATGCTCCAGATCCACCAGACAAATCTCAAGCAATGGAGAGAGATTTGAGAGGGCCTTGTGTGACGGAGAGAGGTGGAAGAGGGGTTGTGCTCGGGGAGGGGCTGTGTGTGGGATTGAATGGGTGGGTGGGGTGCCCACCCAAGCCCCCTCAACCTCTTATCCACCTCAGGACCCTACCGCCAGGGTCCTAGGTGGTAGGGAAACAAATCCTACCGCCAGGGTCCCCGGCGGTAGGTACCTTTTCCACGTCAGCTGAGTTGACGGGCCGTTAACCGCCTGTCGTTACCCTACCGCCGGGGTGGCTGGTGGTAGAATGTGTTAACCTACCGCCCGGGAGGTTGGCGGTAGGAAAAGGGTCAGATCCCAATTTTTTTTGAAAGGGTGGTTAGATCGTGCTGAAGTTTTCAAAAAGGGTCAAAACAGTGAACTTGCCCCCGAGGTGCATCCGAGCCATCCTCCTCCTGGTACTGTTTATTTGTTTATTTATGAATTCGGGTCGACCTAGACGATATGATGGAATTAACTGTGTTTTGCTTAATAATAACAGAGCTTTACTTTTTGTCTCAAGACACTGACGCCTCGCAGGTGAAGGAGGAGGAGAAGGCGCGCCATCTCAAGGACGATGAGCACGCCACCTAGAACTGCTTCCTTTGCTGCGATACATGTAAAGCTAAATTTTAAGGAGCTTATCTATGTTGGTAATAATCTTGTGCTGTGTCGACAAGCTAGTAAAATAACAAGACATGCTTCGCAGCCTATCTGTCTGCGAGCAGTTAGCACGAGCCATAAAAGCAAGAGATGAGTTGTAAAGTGATAGTGCTATGTAGAAGCTTGAATTTTTTATTTTTTTTAACATAGTCTCCCCTTGCCCCTCACGTCGCTTCTCCAAGGCGACGCGAGGGGTCCAAACCCTAGCCACCAAGAGCCACCCCGACGTCCCTCACTGCCGCCGCTGCCGCAGGCCTGTTGGCCGCGGTGGCGGCGCCCCCAGCGCCGAAGGAGCTGGGGATGGAAGGTTGCGATGGCGTCTTCCTTGGGGCTGAAGGGGCGGCGTCCATGGAGGATCCGAGCGCGGTGACTGGGCGGCGCCCCTGTTCAGGTGGCCTTCCCCACTGATCACCGTCATGTGCGGGGGTTGATGCGGGCGGAGGCGGTGGTTGTGGGTCTGGGTACTCGCCCAGATCCGTCGTCGGCTACGGTGGTTGGCCCTGCTGTTCTTTGAGCGCCAAGTCGTCGATCTGCTTCATGCTGGCCTCCTCGATCGGGACGCCGATGAGTTCCGGTCTTCCTATCGAAGATGTCCATTGATTGGCGCATGGAGCCACTGGATATCTAGATCGGTTGATCCGGTCATGCGTGTTAGAGATACGACATGCAATCGAACATGATGAAGAACGAAAACAAACAGGAGACACGAGATTTAACATGGAAAACCCCTCCAACACGAAGGGGAAAAAACCACGGGCGCTAGCCAGCAAATCTTCACTATATTGGGGGAGGTTACAAACGCCGGGGATTTACAACTAATCAACTTATCCCGTGCGGTGGCTTACAAAGGATTTATATAACATAGGTGACCTACCGGCGACGGGCCTCGCTCCGCTCGCTCGTCAGAAGTTAGCCTTTCTCTTTATACTTGAATTTGTGTCACAACATAACAAACTCCACCTTGAGACAAATTCCATCTTGTAGCATGAATGAGAACCTCCTCCCTGAACAACAAAGAAAACACTTTCGGCGCCAAACAGCCACTGGGCTAATGAGTTATACCAACTAAGTCTGAGCAAAGCTCAAACTTAGCAACAGGAACTGGCTTTGTCAACATATCAGCAGGATTATCATGAGTACTAATCTTGCATACCTTCAGTTTACCTTGCTCAACAATGTCTCGAACATAATTGTATTTGACATCAATGTGCTTTGTTCTCTCATGGAACATCTGATCCTTAGTGAGGTATATGGCACTCTGACTGTCACAAAACAGATTAATGCAAGAATTATCTCCACAAAGCTCAGCATACAAACCTTTCAGCCAAACCGATTCTTTACATGCTTCTGCAATAGCCATGTATTCTGCTTCAGTGGTAGATTGGGCAACTACTGGCTACAACATTGCCCTCCAACTCACGGCACAACCACCAACAGTGAATACATAACCTGTAAGGGACCTCCTCTTGTCCAAATCGCTGGAAGCAAAATCTGAATCCACATAGCCAGCTAGTCCCTCACCAGTCCTGCCAAAATTCAAACAAGCATTGGAAGTGCCACGAAGGTACCTAAAAATCCACTGAACAGCCTTCCAATGTTCTTTACTATGGTTAGCCATGTATCTACTGACCAAACTCATTGCAAATGACAAATCAGGCCTAGAACACTCCATGGCATACATTAAAGAACCGACAACACTAGAATATGGAACTCTTGACATATACTCAAACTCTTCATCTGTACTAGGACATTGAGAAGATGATAATTTGAAATGAGGAGCAATTGGAGTGCTTACTGACTTAGCATCATGCATGTTAAAACGATGAAGAACTTTCTTAATGTAACTTTGCTGACTAAGAAATAACAAACCAGAATTTCTGTCCCTCGTAATCTCCATACCTAGAATTTTCTTAGCAGCACCAAGATCCTTCATCTCAAACTCACTACTTAACTATGCCTTTAAAGTAGTGATCTCTTTCTTGCCCTTGGCAACAATCAACATATCATCAACATATAACAGCAAGTATATATGTGATCCATCAACAAATTTAATGTAAACACAACTATCATATGCAGACCTCTTAAATCCATGTGCTATCATAAATGAATCAAACCTTTTATACCACTGTCTCGGAGACTGTTTCAAACCATATAGGGACCTCTTTAACTTGCAAACAAATTTCTCCTTACCAGGCACTACGAAACCTTCTGGTTGCTCCATGTAAATATCCTCCTCCAATTCACCATGCAGAAAAGCAGTCTTGACATCTAACTGCTCAATCTCAAGATCATGCATAGCAACAATACCCAAAAATGCACGAATGGAACTATGCTTCACAACTGGAGAGAACACATCATTATAATCAATACATGGTATCTGACTGAAGCCCTTAGCCACTAACCTTGCTTTAAACCTCGCGGGCTCACTAGGAGACAAACCCTCCTTTCTTTTGAAAATCCATTTGCAGCGAACGGTCTTCTTTTGTTTAGGAAAGCGCACAACATCCCATGTGCCATTTTTCTCAAGTGACTGCATCTCTTCCTGCATAGCAGCAATCCACTTCTCGCGGTCACCAGAAACAACTGCTTCAGTGTATGTGGATGGCTCATGGATGTTCTCAACCTGTTCTGCACAACTGAAAGCATAATGAACAATGTCACACTCTTCAATTAGGCGTTTAGTTTTCTTAATGACTCTCTTTGTCCTGCCCTCTACAAGAGATTGAATTTGTCGCTGCAAAACAGGGGGTGAGTGCTGCACAACATCATCATCGTGAACCTCTGTATCTTGAGCATCATCAACATTATCATCAACCTGTGCATCTGGAGCAACATCACCATTATCAGGAATTACATTTTCCTCCTCATCAAGGTGCTCCACCTGCACAGTAACTCGTTGTGGCTCTACATCAAAAATATCTGTGGACAGATCATCATGATACATAACAGATTCATTGAAAACAACACTCCTGCTCACGAAAACCTTATTAGTTTCAGGGTTCCATAACCTATATCCTTTTACTCCAGAACCGTAACCAACAAACACACACTTAATAGCTCTAGGCTCAAGTTTTCCATTATCAACGTGTGCATATGCAGTGCAACCGAAAACTCTCAACTGTGAATAATTAGCTGGTGTACCAGACCATACCTCAATGGGAGTTTTCTTATTAAGTGGAATGGATGGTGACCTGTTGATGAGGTAGCAGGCGGTGGAGGCGTCTTCAGCCCAAAAACGTTTGCCCATGCGAGCATTGGACAACATGCAGCGAGCCCTGGAGATGATGGTTCTGTTCATGCGCTCAGCCACACCATTCTGTTGAGGAGTATACGGGACTGTGTGGTGCCTGACGATGCCCAAGTTTCTGCAATAACTGTTAAAAGCTTTTGAACAGAATTCCATACCATTGTCAGTACGAAGTACTTTTAACTTCCTCTCTGTTTGCCTTTCTACCATAACTTTCCAATCCTTAAAGGCATCAAACACATCATATTTATTTTTCAGAAAATAAGGCCACACTTTTCTGGAGTAATCATCAATAATTGTAAGCATATAACGAGCACCAGCAAGCGAGGGTTTACGGGAAGGACCCCACAAATCAGCATGTACATAATCTAATATACCCTCTGTGGTATCAACAGCAACATTGAACTTTACCCTCTTGTGCTTACCGAAAATGCAGTGCTCACAAAACTCCAACTCACTTACGTTGCAGCCATCCAAAAGTTCTCTCCTGGTCAATTCTGCCATGCCAAGTTTACTCATATGCCCAAGGCGCATATGCCAAATATTAGTTCTACTGGATTTATCAGAAGTAACAGCAGCAATAGCAGTACCAGTAAAAGTGCTTCCTCTAAGAATATATAACTTAGCAGAATTCATGTCACCTATCATATGAACGAGGGAACCTTTTGTTACCTTCAGAACTCCACCTGAACCGGAGTGCTTGTACCCTTTGACGTCAAGAGTACTCAATGAGATGAGGTTTCCGGTCATGCTTGGTATGTGTCTCACATCTGTCAACGTGCGTATTATGCCATCATACGTCCTGATCTGAACAGAACCAATCCCAACAATCTCACGTGGGTTGTCATCTCCCATACGCACAATATCTCCACTCTGCACAAACTCATAAGTACTGAACCAATCTCTGTTACAGCATATATGAAACGAACAGGAAGAATCAAGTATCCATTCATCATGACATGAAACACAGCCAGCACAAACAACTAAAGCATCATCTGAATCAGACTTATTACCGGATGTAACATTGACCTTACCATCACCCTCAGATTTGTTTTTAGGTTTCCACGTATCGTTCCTCTTCTCCTTATTTGCCAACTCCCAACAATCATCAATGAGGTGACCCTCTTTCTTACAATACCTGCAGAAATCTTTCTTCCCAGATCCTCTGGACTTCGAACGACCCCTGTCGTTCTTGCTTTTATCTCTGTTGTTGTTGTTGTTGTAGTATTTTTTTCTGCTCAGGCCTGCCTCCTACCTGCAAAGCTTCTCCTTTGGAGGACGATTCGTCAGATTGCAAAATATCATTCATCTTTTCCTTCTGTTGAAGGGCCTCATATACTTCAGCAACAGTTAGTTCATCACGGCTATATAATATGGTATCTCAAAAATTTGAAAAAGAACTAGGCAGAGAGCATAAAAGCAGAAGACCTAAATCTTCATCATCATACTTTACGTCCATAGACTGTAAGTCAGAAACAATCTCCTTAAAGACCGATAAGTGGTTCAGCACCGAACCGCCTTCTTGCAACTTGTGTGTAAACAGCTTCATCTTCATGTGCATCTTACTGGTCAGATCCTTGGACATGCAGGTCGACTCCAGTTTGAGCCAGAGGGTTGCTGCAGTTTTCTCCTCCAGCACTTCTTGCAAAATATTGTTAGAAAGATGAAGATGAATCATAGACAAAGCCTTACGATCTCTGCGCTTCTCATCCTTGGTCCACGCCCTCGATTCTTTTCCACCGAAGCCATCTAGCGCCTCGTCCAGATCGGGATGTGCCAGCACAGCCCTCATCTTCACTTGCCACAAGGAAAACCTCGTGTCATAGTCCAGCAGCGGAAGATCGAACTTCATCGATGCCATGTCGTCGAAACCCTAGACAGAAACAAGGCTCTGATACCACTTGTTAGAGATACGACACGGAATCGAACACGATGAAGAACGAAAACAAGCAGGAGACACGAGATTTAACGTGGAAAACCCCTCCAACACGAAGGGGAAAAAATCACGGGCGCCAGCCAGCAAATCTTCACTATATCGGGGGAGGTTACAAACGCCGGGGATTTACAACTGATCAACTTATCCCGTGCAGCGGCTTACAAAGGATATATATAACACAGGTGACCTAGGTCAATACTGATCCGTACCGTTCGGCCCAAGCCTACCGGCGACGAGCCTCGCTCCGCTCGCTAGTCAGAAGTTAGCCTTTTCCTTTATACTTGAATTTGGATCACAACATAACAATGCGCTCCCTTATCTTTGGCCAGTGAGGCTTCATGAGGGCGTGGCACGAAGCTCTGCTTTCTTGTCGGTGCCATGGGACACGTCTAAATATAGATTTCCATGGGATTGACAGAGGTGGAGAAAGTCATGGTGGATGTGATCGGAGGTTTGTAATGGTGGATCGGTGTATTGGTGGCAGTGAAGAATGGCGACACAGGTTTCTTGTGTGTCAGGTGTTGGTGACTTGCAGCAGCGGCCTTGGCAAGAGGGGGTGGCAGCACAGGTGGACTGCATTTTTGGTGGTTCTCCTTAAGTACCGAGTCACGATTTCCAGGGTGAAAGCCCAAGGTCTGGCCTTCATTGGTTGTGCCTAGCAATGGCCTTAATGAAGGCATTGTTTTGTGAACTCGGACTCTCTCCAGGGTGAAAAATCAACATCTTTGATCGGGCGACGACAACGCTTGTGTTTTGTTTCCTTCTTGAAGGCGTCGTTTTTGGATAATCTCTTTTGTGGTCCGGGTGTTGTCTTCGGTGGTGGTTAGAGTGTTGCTGTTGCGAGTGGTTCATCACCGCGACGAGGGCTTTGTTTTCTATTTCTCTCTTTTTTATTTTTTTCTTGGCTCTGTGCATCCTTGATGGTCTTTTGACATCTTGTTGGTGCAGAGCCTGGATGTAATTGGTATCTTCGCGATATTAATATATTCCCTCTATCGAAGAAGAAGCTTCAATTTTTCTTTAGGTCGGTTTAGTAAGTCTTTTGTGATGTCCTATATATAATGGACTCGAGTCTCTCCTTGTTAAAAAAAAGAGAGATTCTTATGAACTGAAGAATATATCTTCATCGCCGCGTGCGTGTGTTCGTGTGTTTTCTGGCCAGATCGAATCCGAATCGATGTGTGCATCGTATACATGCGCATCCAGCCACTGGAAGAATGATCAAGGAGCCTCACTACCGGAATCGACATCTTTACCGAGCATCTCGTACACTCGATAAAGGTCAAAATACACTCGGCAAAAAGTTTATCGGTCAGAATACACTCGGCAAAAAGTTTACCGAGTGACCGCACTCGGTAAATGTACGGTCGGCAAAGACAACTTTGCCGTGTGTTTTTCCATGGACACTCAGCAAAATGATATTTTACCGTGTGCTTCAAAAACACTCGGTAAAACATGCCACTCACAAAAAAAAGGTAACGGGAGACTAGAAAACGGAATTGCCAATTTACTGAATGTTTCATGGACACTCATTAAAGTGTGGATCGGCCCAGCATCACGATGTGTCTTTGCTTTACCGAGCGTTTGACACTCGGTAAATAGTGAGCAGCTTTACCCAGTGTCCAGTGGTCGACACTCGGTAAACAGTGGACAGTGGGGGAGTTACCAGTCGCCACCACGTGCAACCTTTACCGAGTGTCCGTCGTCCGACACTCGGCAAAGCTTGCCGGAACAACCCAGATGCCGCCACATGCCACCTTTATCGAGTGTCCCTGTGTTGACACTTGGTAAAGCATGCCAGAACGTACCAGATTTTGCCACGTGTCCACTTTGCCGAGTGTATTTGGTAAAAAAACACTTGGTAAAGTGGAACAACAGACTTTTTTTTGTTTGCATCCTGCTAATATCACAACAATTCAAATATATATATCGGCACATCTTTGTCAAAATATATATCGGCACATATAACAGGATTCATTAGACATCAATGAAACAAACAATATTCAACATTTGAAAGTTCACATACATACTCATAGTCCATCATGGACAACATACAAGTCACATATCAAAGTCCATCATGGACAAGTCACATGTCATGCTCCATACAAGTTACATATTCAAAGTCCATCATGGACAACATGTTTAGAAGTTCACAAGTGCTAATTTAGAAAGTTCACAAGTACACACAAGCATAGATACATGTCGAACACCGCCACAACATGTACGTCCACCATCAACAGCATCCGCGATGCAAACCTATGAAATGAAATAACATTAATAACATATTACTCAAATGTTTTAATAAGTTTAAAATAATGACATCCATCTTGTATTTCCGGGCGCGGCATTTGCAGGTAAGCAACTACAATACAATGTAAGCAGTGGCAAAACATTAAAGTTCCAAGCAAGAAGTGGCAAAATATCAATTTCATGTGGCAGGGATTACAAAGTTTAGTTTTGTCCCTGTAGATCAGTGGCGATGCACGAGTAGCATGACACACACAAGCTCCTCAGTATGGTATCTTTCCCTCTCTCTCTCTCTCTCTTCTTCTTCTTCTTCTTCTTCTTCTTCTTCTTCTTCTTCTTCTTCTTCAATAGTTTCGTTTTCATTTTAATACACCCTTCATGTGACTGTCATTTGGACCATATATAGTTTAGTTTTGTCCCTGTAGGTCAGGGTCTTGGACTATGTTGTGCACACTTCCTCTTGCCTACTCTTTGGGTTTCTCTGTTTGCAGCTACGACTATTTAACACCCCAGTAGACACTCATTTCTTTCTCCCATGGACTTGTCTTCCCACTCTTCGAACACCCCCCTTCTTAGTTCCTCTCTGTCCTTGTCTGCCACCACTTGTGCCTCTCAAACTTGTCTCACTTCAATGATAAACCCTCACTGTCTTGGTATCTCTCTCTTGCAAAAACAGACCTCTCATCACTGCCAAGTATCCAATTACCCGGTACATAGTTACACCTTACCCCGTCAACTACTATATACCACCCACATTGGCCGTGATGTCGAGCCGTAGGTCAGGCTCGTCGAGGATCACTCACGAGCAAATCAGCAACCTTGTCTCCAAACTGCAGGACCTCCTCCCCGAGGCACGCCTCCAGGCTAATATTGATAGAGTACGTAATAATAATTCATCGGCATTATCACTTTATGCAAGAAATGCTCGCTCTAGACATTATAATTAATTACGGTTTTGCTAAAGCACATCTAGATGTGCTTTAGTTATTGCACATCTAAGCTATCTGCCACACGTTTTGATTGCCTTAAGATTTGTGCTTGTGGCCCTCGTTCGCGTGCACTAGCTATGGGGTTGGCTGTCTTCGTTGTCTGGTGGGCATGTCTTTGTTGTCTTTTTTTGAGCGGGCCGCCCACGTTTTGTTTTGAGCTGGTCGCCCACGTCTTGTTTTGAGCTGGCCATGGGTTTTCTTTTTTACTTTTGTCTGGTGTTGCGCTGTGTATTGCCCTTTTTGCCTCTTTCTTTTTTATCCAAGAGGCTATTTTTAGGTGCTAAGTGATGCTAACAAGCATGTTAGGAAATGAAATGGTTTTTAGGATGAATGGTGTTAGCACTAGAATGGTAACAAACCCTTTTTTTTGGACGGCAATTTCATGTTTACGGCTAGACTTGCAACTGCAAGTGTTGCATGTTCACTATTAGACATGTAACTGCAAGTGTTGCAATCCGACTGCAACTACATGACCCCAATGCGACTGCAAGTAGGGTTGTCGGCTAGTTGCATGTCTACGGCTAGACTTGCAACTATAAGCATTGTAACCCGACCGCACTGCATGACGCTCAACACGACTTCAACTGGATCTGTAGGGGGTTGCCGGCCAATTGCATGTCGACAATTAGACATGCGACTGTAATTGGGTTTATCGGCCAGTTGCATGTCCACCACTAGACTTGCAACTGCAAGCGTTGTATCCCAAATGCAACAGCATGACCCTCAACACGACTGCAACTGGTCCGCTAGGGGGTTGCCGACCAGTTGCATGTCCACCATCAGACATGCAACTGCTAGTGTTGCAACCCGAACGCAACTGCATGGCCCTCAAATGCGACTATAACTGAGGGTTGTCGGCCAGTTGCATGTCCACCACTAGACTTGCAACTGCAAGCATTGTAACTCGACTGCAATTGCATGGCTCTTAACACGACTGGAACTGGAGTGGTAGGGGGTTGTCGGCCAGTTGCATGTCCACCACTAGACATGCAACTTTAACTGCATGGCCCCCAAATGTGACTGTAACTGAGGGTTGTCGGCCAGTTGCATGTTCACCACTAGACTTGCAACTGCAAGCGTTGTAACTCGACTGCAACTGCATGACCCTCAACACAACTGGCGTGCTAGTTGCATGCCCACCACTAGGCTTGCAACTGTAAGCGTTGTAACTCAACTGCAACTGCATGCCCCCCAACGCGATTGCAACTGGGGTTGTCGGCCAATTGCATGTCCACAATTTTTATAAAACGTTCAACATTTTTTGTTTTTGTTTTTTCACGTTTTCATTTTTTTAAATAGAGTGAAATTTTTTTCTTAAAGTTGTGAACTTTTTTTAAACTCGTGAACAATTTTCAATTTCACGGACGTTTTTTGAATACACGAATAGTTTTTTTCCTTCGCTTGTCTTTTGGTGTTGTTGGTCTGTGTTTTTACTATACACAGACTGAAATTGGGCTAAAAAGCCCAGATTTGTCGGCATTTTTTAGATCAAACCTTTTGTTTTATAGACCGCACACAGGAGGGAGTGATCCATAGAGATATATGTACCTGCATGCAGACAAACTTATTTTTGTAGATGTCATGTTTAGCCCTCGTGAATGTAACACAGTAGCACACGCTCTAGCAGCTTTTGGTGCTAAGTGATACAAACAAGCATGTTAGGCAACATTATACTAATGATGTTGACCTGACACCAGACCTTAATTTCGTTCCCAATCGATCCTGGTGCCGGCATCTTCAACGGTGCTGCAGGAGACGTGCAACTACATCAGGACCTTGCACCGGGAGGTCGACGACCTGAGCGAGAGGCTGTCGGAGCTGTTGGCGACGTCGGGCATGAGCAGCGCGCAGGCGGCGATCATCCGCAGCCTGCTGATGTAGAGATGGCCATTCCCGTTCGTCGCCGCTCTTCTTACTGAGCGCACAACCCTGAATTTGAACGTTTGTAGCTTAGGGAGCCATCTTAATTAGTAGTACTGGAGTTGCTGCTTACCTAATTATTCGCGTGTACGTGCATATATACGTGCTGTCGTCGTGTCATCGTCTTTTGGCGCAAGAAGATTCATGTCATGTTTTGGGCAACAGCTAGCGGACGATACCAACAAACTTTCACGACTTTCAGAGACGCTTGGGGCGGAGGGCAGATTCCTTTCGCTCTCTCTTGCTTTCTAGAACTCGCAAATATGCAATTATCACCACTTTACAAATGACACTCGCAAATGCAATCTGGTTTTGCAAAGAAGAAAAAACGAAGGCGATGGTAGTCAATTCGATGGTTCAGCAAAAGGTCACACCAGTCAGCCTAGGGACCGACATCCCGGCCCCACTAACCATATGCTAATTCCCTTTCTAACCACCGGTCAGCCTGGTAGTCTATGCTGCGATCCTGACAGGTCGTTGCTGTGATCCTTGCCACGGCATGCCAAGAGTCAAGCTCTGAAACTATGACTGATATTTTTTGGCTGTTTGATGGTGAATTTAGATGCTGATCCTCTGACGCCGACCTTAGAAATACCGACTTCTCGCTGGCAAATGTAACAAAGGTACATTAATTGCTAAATAGTAGACAAAAAAGCATATCATAATCGTTTAGGTTCGGAATGAGCAGTGCATGCTTGTGCTGGTCGGAATTTTGCTGGAAATCATCCATTCCGTTCAGTGACCATCGCAAAGAACTTCTGTTTCTTTCTGATCATCAAACTAGTATCTTCTCAGAGAGCAATTTGGACTGTCACTGGAACAGAATTAATAATCCATAATCGATTGCGAGCATACTGCCTAAATTACAAGATATGGTTTTACAGCAATCTCGTGATTTGAATTGCCTTTGTTTGATTTTGCAGGTAAATTTAACAAATGCCAACTTGGAAGGGGCGATTGACAGGGAACACATCTTTCAAAGGCTCCAACATATACGAGGCAGGCAAGTGGTACTTGTTTATCTCCAAGTCATGTCTGAACTCTCAACATATTTGGATTATATATCGCCATGTGATTAATGTCACAGTGACACCATCTTAAGACCTCTTGTGCTGATAAAAAAAATCTTCTAGCTACACCGTTCCGGATGAAAATGAGCAAAAGAGAAATTTTAACAGCTTCAATTCACTTAAAATTTATGAACAGGATTGCAATAGATCGAAGATTCTTTTTGTGTTGTAGCGCTTCAGTTCCGAATAGTTCGGTGTCGGACTAGTGGCCCGCTGGAAGCGCACTATAGCTGTTCTTTGTTCGGGCATATCCAAGCGGCTGTGGACCCCTCGATGTCCGCCGGCGAGAACGTGGATTCGCCTCTCCTCCGGCTGCCGCTTCGGCAGCCGGTGGCGTGGAGGGTATTCCTGGTGCCTCGGCTTAGATAGGTAGGGTTTTAGTCCTCGCAGGGCTGGCGCTTGTTCTTCGAGTCAGTCTTCCGGGCTCCGATCCTCCTCAAGTTCGTTCATCAGGACGGATTAGACGGAGCTCCGGCGTAGATTCCTGCCAGCTCTTCGGACCGGCGAGGTTAGGGTTTCTAGTCGTGCGTACGCAACGGCAAGATTTGGTGTCAGGTTTTTCAGATCGATTCAAGGATTCAACGGTGACGACTGCGGCTCCGGGACGCTGGTCCTTAGTGGCACCTGCACGAAGACTTCCCGGCTGTCATCGACAAGGTCAGGCCGGCTCCGGTATGAGAGCGGCGACAGCGGCGCGTCGGTGGCTCGTTCTGGCGGCAACAATGGTCGTTCGGTGGTCCATGGACCTCGATGTAATTTTTATTATATGTTGCGGTGCTCTATACTTCCGGTGAATCTTTATAATAGATTGGATTCATTTTGCAAAAAAAAAAAAAAAAACAGGCGCTGGGAGCGAAACGTCGCGCTGTCCAGGCTGTCTTCCCTTATAAGGCAGGGTGGCGTGGTGAAAACCGCTTTATCCCCAGTTCATTCTCTCTTCGTCTTCTTCGCACTCCGTAGCCTTGGAAGTGCCACACCGCACCAAGCCCGCGTGGCCACCATTTTTATGCCCATCACGCCACCGCGTAGCGCCCCACGCTTCCGCTCCCCCGTCACAGCCTGCCGCATTTGGATCGGGACTCCGAAACCCAAGATCCAAACCGCCGCTGCTAATGCCCACTACCATCGAGGAGGCGGAGCTATTTGGAGGGGAGGAAAACGCGGTGTCGTGGTCCTGGTTCGGCGAGGAGGGCCTCGTGATTGTGTCATGGATGAAATCCACGGTGACCGAAACCCAGGTCAAGGTCATGGTGAAGGCGGGGTGCTGCCTCCGAAGGAAATGATCTAGTGGTGAGCCGCCGACGGAGAGGTCTTCCGCACCCCTAACATGGGTGAGATTGTTATCTTTTCCCATTTTTTGACCACGGGTTCTCTATTCCAGCCCATCCTTTTCTGCGTGGTCTTCTGCACTTCTATGGACTGGAGCTGCAACACATCAATCCAAACAGCATGCAGCACATTGCTTGTTTTATTACCCTGTGCGTGTGCTATCTAGGAGTAGAGCCGCATTCCGCCGTGTGTTACCCTAGCCCAGGGCCAGTTCTTTTGGTGGCTTTTTTGGGCTTCTAGAATAAGCTGTCCCCTACCCAGCTTATTCTAGAAGCCCAACCAAAAATACTATTTTTGGTTGGGCTTCTAGAATAAGCTGGGTAGGGGACAGCTTATTCCAGCTTATTCTAGAAGCCAGCAAAAGAACTGGCCCTAAGACTAAGCCAGCCGTAGTAGGGGGTATCGGGTTCTAGTTGAGGGCCAGTGCCAAGAAAATATACCTTGATCTCCCACTCCTGACATCCAACAAAGGGTGGCACTCATAGTGGTTTTATTGCCCCAACGTCGAGCCCTCACTTCCGGGGTTCATGGGCTAGCCTCCCGAGGGCAAGATGAGTTGGATCGAGCTTCCCAAAGATTGGGAGCGCCCTAGGGTCGAAGTCCTTCTCGGGTGCCTCACCTGACAGCTCCAAGATGGAGTTCCCAGAGTCGGGGTCGTCTCGACGTTCGTCGGTCGTCGGATCTGGCACCTGAAGCTGAGGGTCCATTTGATGTATGAGTACGTCGACCACTCGGACCTGACCCAGGAGTCAACCGGCGTTCTTGCGAAGCCGGAGGTACGGAGTCGAGTCAGGAGCCTGCTGACTCAGGGGATGAAACTTGACACCTCAGGGCACCCGACGTCCTTCAGCTTAGCCAAGCCCCCAGACCAGGTAAGTTGCTGACCTTCTGGGATTTTGTACTTGTAGTTTATGTCGTAGCTGAGTCCTGCTCTGACCTTGTTTATGCAATCTATTTTTGCAGTAGCTTCTGGGGTTCAGCTCGAGGGCTCTTCTCCTAGAGGATGAGCCTAGATACCAAAAGCCGTGTGGTGACGGCTCAAGCAGCGAGCAGCCGCCACAAAAGATAGCCAGGACCTCCGCCGCCGATGCCGAGTTGACGAGAGGGAAGACAGTCATAGCCGAGGGACTCAGTGCCCTATAGCCGACTATGGTAATGCCTTAAGAAGTTCTTCTGGAGGAGGGGGAAATGACAAGACGATGCCGCCCTGGGAGGACAAAGCAGCTTCTCTACCCCCCTACCCCGGCAGCATCAGTCACCACCAAGGAGCAGGGAGGCTCCTCTGCGCCACTGGCTCCGGCGACCGTCTCAACGGAGCAGTTGGCCTAGGTGCCTAAGAAGCATTCCTTTAACTTGAAGAGGTCCGCCAGGTATGCCGCTGAGTAAGAACCCTCTGCCTTTTATTGTATCAAAGGCTAGTGGTCATCTTGGTTGTCGTTGTAGGCCGAAGACCACGGGAGAGATCCCAAGGGGAAAACCGAGTGCCCAGGGATCCAGCCAGGGAGAAGACATGGTGGGGTCGGACCCCCGGTCAATGTCTTCCCTAAGAACTACTAGTGTTCCTTCATCGCAATGTTTCGCATGCCGCCTACTCATCAGTTAGAGGAGTCTAGTGTCGGAGCACGAGCTCCCCCTGTGGCCGAGAAGGCGGGTCCCAGTTGGACGATGGTGCAGATTGTCCCGTCGTGTCCCAAGGCGGGCCTGGTGCTGTCGGTGGAAGAGATCGACGTAGGTCGCGTACCATCACCTCCGCCGGGGCTTCCACATGGACTTCCAGCCACTTCGAGTCCGCTAGATGGACCGCTGGAAGCTAGGCGAAGTCCTGTGGGAGATCGATGATGTCCAGGAGTCAGAAGAGTGGGAGGAGGCAATGAGCATCATCACCCAACTCGGCGACCAGCTCCCGGGGTTGTTGAATGCCCTGAAGAAGGGTTTCAGACACCCTGAAGGGCAGCACCAACCTAGTAAATGGCAGGCTACAGCCGTTGGTGCAGGTATGTTTTGTGTCCTTGTATTTCCTTCCCTTTTTTATTTGCCACCCGTGTGCGGACAGTGCATTAACTTGGGTGTAGTCGTCGATCCTCTGGCCTACTCGTGGAGTCGGGTGGAGGTTCTTTGTTAACTTGTAGATTACACACTGGGGGCACCATAAGTGCACCTAGTGGGTGTAGCCCTCTGGCCTCCACTCGGTTCATGGACCGAGTGGAGGTTATATGGCTGGTAGGAAAGTTATCCTCAATTCTGGTAATTTGGCCAGACTTTGGAAAGACCCACTGCATGATAACCTTCCTTTTTTCATAAAGTTTCTCAATTTTATAGCATTTGTAATGTGCAATATATCATTGTTGATAAGTGGCAATCTATAAACATCAGTGATTTCTTTCGCATACGCTCCAACCCCCCCTTGATTGATCATTGGATTGAGCTATGTTCCTATGTTAACAGTCTTAAGATGTCTACTGAACCTGATCAGGTGGTCTAGTCTCTTGGACCAAAACAAGTCTTTACTACCAGGTCAATGTATGAGCATCTTGAGAAAAATTTGGCAGGATGTGACTTCAGATGGATTTGGAAAGCCAAAATCCCTTTGAAGATTCAGATATTCCTTTTGCAGTTATTTTAAAATGTTGTCTTGAATAGGGATGTCATGAAAGCTAGAAAGTGGGCTGGTAATTCCAAATGTTCCTTTTGCACTGAAAGGAAAACATCTCAGCATCTCTTTTTCCTCTGCCCTGTTGCTAGAATTGTTTAGCGTAATGTGGGTTCAGTTCTAGGAACTGAGTTGTGTCTGTAGGGGAATGCGACAGAAAACAAAAAAATTCGGTACAGCGAGCACGCCCAGGACCACTATGGAGATGTCATACAGGGTTTGATCTGATCCGTACCGACTCGTAGCGCAGCGGAAGAAGAGTCGGAGTAGATCGTCGGTGCAGATCCCCGCAGCTAGGATTTACAACCTCCCAACCGCGACGATGTACTCCCTCGTCGGACAGCCCTTCGGGAGGCGGTCGGACAGTCCCTCGGACGATGTCACAGACAGCCCTTCGGGAGGACCCTCGAAACCCGAACGGTAACTCGGACAGCCCTTCGGAAGGACACCCGAAACTCGACCGGTAACTCGGACAGCCCTTCGGGAGGACACCCGAAACATGAACGGTAACTCGGACAGCCCTTCGAAAGGACACACGAACAGCCCCTCGGGCAAAAGATCGAAACTACGACCTCTCTATGGGGTTGCACACATACGGTGTCAGCTATCCGGCAGGGCTTCGCTGTCCAGAACTAGTTCCTGCCGGAACCCAGACAGCCTTTCGGCTCTACGAAACTATTTCGCTGCGAGGGAGAGAGAAGCCAGACAAGTCTATGGCATGTGTATGAGAGCAAGGATGAGGTTTGGAGAGCACCCCTCCACCTCTATTTATAGGAAAGCCAAGGGGTAAAGTTGGCATACAAAAATACCAAAAGTACCCCCACTTTATGTCTTACATAAAAGAATAAAAGGCAAAAAGGGGTGGCATGTGGAGCTCCATGGAGGAGCCCCACCTTGGCCGGTCACCTCTAGGCCCCCCCCCCCCCACATGGGGGTGCCTTTCTCCCCAATCCCTTCTAGAAGCCTTTTGGGAAATATCCAAAAAGGTGACTTTCCAAAAAAAATCCATAAAGTGATTTTCACTATTCACGGAACCAATTTTCCGCAACCGTTAAATCCGAAAATATTTTTGTGGGTCTTAGAATAATTCCAGTACCCACACAAATGATTTTGGACGCGTTCCGAAACAATTTCGGATTAGTGATTTTCATCTGTGAAAAGCAACCAAATCGGTTCCGGCAGCTCCGGAACATTTCCAGTTTTTATCCCGGAAAATTCCCAGAAGTTTCCAGAACACTTCTGGCATCCTCCTAGAATTTCCAGGCGTGTGCCGAAACCAATTTGACTTAATGGTATGCCCTGAAACAACTTTTTAGTTTTACCGGAACTATTCCGGTGTCCTCTCCGGAACGTTACCGTTGCGTCCGAAACTTTTCCGGTGATTTTTTCTCAGACTCCCTGTCTAGTATTCAGCAGATAGATGACCCTTAAGCGTGTGACCCTATAGGTTCGGTGAAGTATATACATGACCCGGAACACTTTCCGATCAATGATCAACATCGGAGCCGTGGACATCCATATTGACCCCTATACCCACACGAATGAATATTCGAATGAACCTCCAGTTGCCGTGTGCTATTCCTGTTACTTCACGATATATTACAAACACCTGAGGTGAGATTTATTGCATCCCCGTGGATCAACAACTTGTCCACCATGCAAGTTACCTCGTTACCGGTTTTGTTCTCTTTTCTCGTTTCCGTGTTCCGGCATCCCAGTGATCAAATCACAATGTGTCTGGCCAGACGATGATGGATACCGTAACACCGAGAGGGCCCGAGAATATCTCTCCATCGTCGGAGGAGCAATCCCAATCTTGAGCTATCTCATTTTTGTCATACTTTTCCGTGAACCCGTAAGCCGCCGTAATAGCCACCTAGTTGCGGATGACGTTTAACAAACCCCAAAGTTCACGAAGCAAGTACGAAGGAACTCGATACTCTCATGGTCTAACGAATTATACAAACATTAACTATCTCTGTGTTATTAACCATTAACTTGTGACGAATGTATCTCATAGCATAACATCAATTCAGGTCGATTCAACACAAGTGTTCTACTAACGTTGTGCCCTCAAAATTGCCGGCATAGACATGCCCATGATGAGGAAAACAGGATCATCATGCAATACTTGAGCCAGTCTTAGAGGCATGACCAGGAATACATTTTACCGTTTATTATACCACACGTGCACATGAGTTTCCCTTCGAGCCTCGTGGATATTGCAGACTCGAGAATCATTGCAGTTATAGCATGGAACATAAACATTCATTACAAACTCGGAGATACAAAATAACTATTATTACTGCCTCTAGGGCATATCTCCTACAGACTTCCACTTGCACTAGAGTCATAATCCAGTTACATAGCTTCCCTAACACCAATGGCTATCCGGTGCTGCTCATGCTTTGCTCGTGGTAGAGGCTTTGTCATCGGGTCTGACACGTTCAGATCCGTGTGAACTTTGTGTACTTTCACTAAACCCGCTTTGACATGATGTCGAATGAGTTTATATTTGCGTTCAATATGTCTTGTCTTATGGTGCGAACTTGGCTCCCTTGCCTGAGCCACGACGCCACTATTATCACAATAGATCTCCACCGGGTCCAGATCACATGGAACCACACCAAGGTCTTCAAGAAATTGCTTGATCCATACCGCCTCCTTGGAGGCTTCTGAAGCAGCCACATATTCCGCCTCCGTTGTAGAATCCGCCATAGTCTTTTGTTTGGAACTTTGCAATAAACTGCGCCGCCATTCAATATGAAAACATAGCCTGATTGAGATTTGAAGTCATCTGGGTCAGTCATGAAGCCTGCATCAGTGTAACCACTTACAATGAGCTCTTCATCACCTCCGTACACAAGGAGTAAATCCTTGGTCCTTTTGAGGTACTTAAGATTACCCTTGACTGCGACCCAGTGTTCCAATCCTGGATCACTTTGGTACCGGCTGCTAACACTTAACGCATAGGAAACATCCGGTCTTGTACATAGAATGGCATACATAATAGAACCAACTGCTGAGGCATATGGAACATCATTCATCTGTACTCGCTCATCGAGAGTCCGAGGACACTGATTCTTGCAAAGCACTGTGCCAGGTGACATGGGGAGTAGGCCTTTCTTGGAGTTCTCCATGTTGAACCTTTTCAACACCTTGTCAATGTACGTGCTTTGGCTAAGCGCTATCAGGCGTTTTGATCTATCTCTATAGATTCTGATACCCAATACATATGCCGCTTCGCCTAAGTCTTTCATTGAAAAACTCTTCTTCAATGAGTCTTTTATTTCGCTAAGAAAAATCACGTCATTTCCAATCAACAATATGTCATCCACATACAAGATTAGAAATGCTTTTGCGCTCCCACTAAACTTCTTGTAAACACAAGATTCTTCATCATTCCTGATGAAGCCAAACCATTTCACCACTTCATCAAAACGAATGTTCCAGCTCCTTGACGCTTGCTTCAGACCATAAATGGCTTTCTGAAGTTTGCATACCTTTCCAACATCCTTATGAATGACAAAACCTTCTGGTTGTATCATGTATACATCCTCTTTGAGGTTTCCATTTAGGAAATCCGTTTTGACATCCATCTGCCATATTTCATAATCGAAATAAGCAGCAATTGCTAGTAATATCCGAACAGACCTAAGCATAGCTACGGGCGAGAAAGTCTCGTCGTAGTCCACTCCTGGAACTTGCGTGAACCCTTTCACGACAAGTCTAGCTTTGTGGATAGTAATGTTACCATCCGCGTCCGTCTTTCTTTTGAAAATCCATTTACATCCAATGGGCTTTACGCCTTCTGGAAGTTCTTCCAAGTTCCAAACTTGGTTTTCGTACATGGATTCCATTTCGGATTTCATGGCCTTGTGCCATTCCTTTGAGCTGGGCCCCGCCATCGCTTCCTTATAGTGCGCAGGTTCATCGTCTTCAAGAATGAAGATTTCGTTATGAAACCACTCAGGTGGCTGGATAGCCCTACCTGATCTGCGCGGTTCAGTTACAACATTGTCTGAAGTTTACGCATCACGTGCGACAACTTCCGGCTCGGTTGTAGGGATAATTAGCGGAATTTCTTCCGGTTCCTTAGCCATATCAACGGCTGCCGAAGAGTCACTAATCTCATCAAGTTATACTGTCATCTCACTCAATTCTTTAGCGAGAAACTCTTTCTCAAGAAAGACTCCGCTTTTAGCGACAAAC
Organism: Elymus sibiricus; assembly: GCA_039707655.1. NCBI lineage: Eukaryota > Viridiplantae > Streptophyta > Magnoliopsida > Poales > Poaceae > Elymus > Elymus sibiricus. Next base: position 8,749,487 of record CM077674.1, on the reverse strand, counting down.
ACTTTGTGCTCGGAGGGTAGGTAGAAGGAATACCCAACTGTTTCTTTTGGATAACCTACAAAGTTACATTTGTCTGATCTGGGATCGAGTTTGGTAGGTTGTAAACGTTTTACAAGTACCTCACATCCCCAAATCTTAAGATGCGACAAACTAGGTTTCTTCCCATTCCACATCTCATGTGGTGTCGTCTTAACAGACTTAGACGGTGCTCTGTTTAGTGTGTGAGCGGCAGTTTCTAGTGCATGACCCCAAAAAGATATTGGCAGATCTGTAAGAGACATCATCGACCTTACCATGTCTAACAGGGTTCGGTTACATCTTTCCGATACTCCATTTCTCTGTGGAGTTCAGGGAGGCGTAAGCTGTGAAACGATTCCACGATCACTCAGATGTTGGCCAAACTCATGACTAAGATATTCGCCCCCGCGATCAGACCGCAGAAACTTAATCCTTTTGTTACGATGATTTTCTACCTCATTCTGAAATTCCTTGAACTTTTCAAAGGTTTCCGACTTATGCTTCATTAAGTAGATATAGCCATACCGACTTAAATCATCAGTAAAAGTCACAAAGTAGAAATACCCACCCCATGCAGCTGTGCTCATTGGACCACATACATCACTATGTATTATTTCCAATAATTCACCCGCCCATTTAGGATGACCCGTGAATGGCGTCTTGGTCATTTTCCCCATCAGACAAGCTTCACATGTGTCAAATGATTCAAAATCAAAGGATGGTAAAACTCCATCTCTCTGGAGTCTTTGCATGCGTTTCTTTCCGATGTGGCCAAGCCGACAGTGCCACAAGTAAGTGGTGGTGGTATCAGCCTTCCTAAGGCATTTAGCATTCACGTTAAAGACATCATTTCCACATTCAAGATTTAGTATGAAAAGGCCCCCAACAATGGGTGCAAATCCATAAAACATTGTTGGAAATATGCCCTAGAGGCAATTAATAAAGTGTTTATTATCATATTTCTCCATTCATGATAATGGTTTATTATTCATGCTAGAATTGTATTGACCGGAAACTAAATACATGTGTGGATAATAGACAAATACTATGTCCCTAGTATGCCTCTACTAGACTAGCTCGTTGATCAAAAGATGGTCATGGTTTCCTGACCATGGACATGAGTTGTCATTTGATAACGGGATCACATCATTAGGAGAATGATGTGATGGACATGACCCAACCGTTAGCATAGCAAATGATCGTTCAGTTTATTGCTATTGCTTTCAGTATGTCGAATACACGTTCCTCTGACCATGAGATCATGCAACTCCCGGATACCGTAGGAATACTTTGGGTGTATCAAACGTCACAACGTTACTGGGTGATTATAAAGGTGCACTACAGGTATCTCCGAAAGTGTTTGTTGAGTTGGCATGGATCGAGATTGGGATTTGTCACTCCGACTATCGGAGAGGTATCTCTGGGCCCTCTCGGTAATACAGCATCACAGAAGCCTTGCAAGCACCGTGACTAAAGAGTTAGTTGCAAGATGATGTATTACGGAACGAGTAAAGAGACTTGCCGGTAACGAGATTGAACTAGGTATTAGATACCGACGATCGAATCTTGGGCAAGTAACATACCGCCGGACAAAGGGAACAACGTATGTTGACATATGAGGTTCACCGATAAAGATCTTCGTGGAATATGTAGGAACTAATATGAGCATCCAGGTTCCGCTGTTGGTTATTGACCGGAGAGTCGTCTCGGTCATGTCTACATCATTCCTGAACCCGTAGGGTCCGCACACTTAAGGTTCGATGACGATTTAGTATTATATGAGTTATGTGATTGGTGGCCGAAGTTTGTTCGGAGTCCCGGATGAGATCACGGACATGACGAGGAGTCTCGAAATGGTCGAGAGGTAAAGATTCATATATTGGAAGGCTATATTCGGACGTCGGAAAGGTTTCGAGTGATTCGGGTATTTTTCAGAGTACCGGGGAGTTACGGGAATTCACCGGGAGAAGTAATGGGCCTTATTGGGCCATACGGGAAAAGGAGAGGCAGGCCACGTGAGGAGGCGCGCGCCCCCCCTTGCCCAAACCGAATTGGACTAGGGGAGGGGGCGCAGCCCCCTCTTTCCTTTCCCTCTCCCTTCCCCCTTTCCTACTCCGTATGGGAGGTGGAATCCTACTAGGACTAAGGAGTCCTAGTAGGACTCCCCACACTTGGCGCACCCCTAGGGGGCCGGCCTCCTCCCTCTCATCCTTTATATACGGGGGCAAGGGGACACCCCAAAGTACACAATTGTCCCACAGCCGTGTGCGGTGCCCCGATCTCCGTTTTCCACTTCGGTCATATTTTCGGAGAGCTTAGGCGAAGCCCTGCCGGAATCACTTCACCATCACCGTCGCCACGCCGTCGTGCTGACGGAACTCATCTACTTCCTCGACGTCTTGCTGGATCAAGAAGGCGAGGATCGTCACCGAGCTGCACGTGTGTAGAACTCGGAGGTGCCGTACGTTCGGTACTCGATCGGTGGAGCTCGAAGGATTGTTCGACTACATCAACCGCGTTGTGAGACGCTTCCGCTAAACGGTCTACGAGGGTACGTAGACACACTCTCCCCTCTCGTAGCGATGCATCTCCATGGATAGATCTTGCGTGAGCGTAGGAAATTTTTTGAATTTCATGCTACGTTCCCCAACAAACATATCCTTACAATAAAGTGAACAACCATTGTTCTCAGACTTGTACGAATACCCATCGTGTACTAAACATGATCCGGAGATAATGTTTCTACACAATAGTGGAACAAAATAACAGTTATTTAGTTCTAAAATAAATCCTGAAGGGAGACGTAGAGGCTTAATGCCGACGGCTTGAGCGGCGATCCTAGCGCCGTTCCCGATGCGCATCACGACTTCATTCTTTGCTAGCTTGCGCACCTTCTGAAGTCCCTGTATCGAGTTGCAAATGTGAGCAACCGATCCGGTATCAAATACCCAAGACTTAGAATTATCGCTAGAAAGCAAAACGTCAATGACATTAACTTGTATAACAATTATACCTTTTCCGGTTTTCCCGGACTTCTTATCTTCCAGATACTTCTTGCAGTTTCTCTTCCAGTGTCCTGTGCCCTTGCAGTAGAAGCACTCAGTTTCATTCTTGCCTCTGCCCTTAGAGTTGCTTTGGGAGCTGGTCTTACCGGCGCCCTTGCCCTTCTTTGGCTTGCCTTACTTTTTGAAACTGGCGGTATTATTCACAAGCAACACTTGCTTGCGATTTTTCCGTAGTCCTCCTTCCGCAATTTTCAGCATGGCGAGCACCTCTTCCGGTGTTTTTTCCATCCCACTCATGTTGTAGTTCATGACAAAACCGTCGTAAGACGGGGGGAGTGAAGAAAGCATCATGTCCATCATATGGCCAGGCGGAATTGGAAATTCCAGGGTTTTAAGCCTTTAAGCATAGCCAATCATTTTGACTACGTGTTCGCCAACTGAACTGCCCTCAGCCATCTTGCATTCCATCAAGGTCTTCATGATATCAAATCGTTCAGACCTTGCGGTTTCCTTGTATAGAGCATCCAATTCCCGGATCATATCACGGGGTTTATGGAATTCAAAACATTTTTGAAGCCCTGCACTCATGCAAGTTAGCATGAGGCACTGCACTAAGTTGTGATCATCATCCTTAGCGGCCCAGACATTTTGTTCATCTTCCGGGGCATCGGCCGCCGGTTTAGCTGGAAGAGCATTTTCAAGCACATACATTTTCTTAGCGCTCCTGAGGACAATCCTCAGGTTACGGACCCAGTCCGCATAGTTGTTTCCAGTCGTAGCTAACTTCTCTTTCTCTAACATCGGGCCTAAGTTGAATGCGGTGTTGTGAGCCATTTGATCTACAACGGTAAACACAAGCTTCACTTAGACTTTGTTCATAATTAATTTGCACTAGTGAATAAACAATTTTATTCTAAAGTGCGCTCCCACTTAAATCAATATCTCTCATAATTGATTTTGAGTGATTCAAGATCCGAATATCAATTCAACGTCATAGAATCATCATCTCCTGACGAGGATTTCAATTGGTAGGCCAACTTGCCGATCACATCTCTATGTGACTCTTGTTCATCTTTCGATGCGTGTGTTCCGAGCTCAGGACGATCCTGCCATGAACGTCAAGACAACCAAGTGATCTCGCTGCAAGGTCTGACCTCACCCGCCTTACATTTCTCCAATCGTTCGTACCCATGCATCCATGGCGCACCCCGAAAGGATAGATGCTGTGACGGTGCTACACTTGGGAGAACAGTAACTACTTGATATTTTTAGTGAGAGATCACCCTAATAAAAAGCGACTACCGCGCAATCAAAATGGTGCATCGTAAGGGATAAACATCTCAGGCAATTCATAATAGCATGATATGTTATAGCCCTTTCTGACGGAGAAGTCTTTAATTTCTTCGTCTTTGGCATTTGCGTCGGTGTTCACCTTCGCGAAGATTGCCACCATCTTGTTGATGCACCAGATAATATTTCTATCTCTATAGCTAATAAAATAAGTGCATTACTTAAGGTTGACACGCAGGTCATTAAAGTGACAATCATATTGCTCCAGCCATCATGCCGAATCATGACACGCAGGTCATGTTAATAAATTTACATCATATAGTCATCTCATACATAATCGAATTAATATGAGCACTGCTATACCACATCACATGCACATCCTAAAAAACCAAGTTAGACGCCTCTAATCGGTTTATGCAAAATTTTATTTTACGTGGCTTCTAAGGTTTTGACTTAAACCGCAGCTACCAACATTTTATCATCAAATATGATTATTCAAGTCGCTAGATTAACATCGCGGGGTGTATGAAACACGAGATAATAAAATCTCGAGCCCCATACTAAACTTCGTCATACGCATGACCCCCGTGCAGATCATATCTGCATTGCCCTTTCGTCTGCGAATTTCATCTTTATTTTGACTGTGGTGGAACCCAAAGAACTGATAGCACTTCGTTGATCAATTAGGACCGTGGATTGCCAGAACTTTGTCAAATTCCACCATGTTGTCTCGAGATCAGAAATACGCAAATTCTAGGGAAGCAACAAGAACATCGGGTAACAGATTTCATCTGCCACCCGCATAAATAATTTTCAGCAATAGATCTCATCTACTCCAAAATTATATTATGCAATACCCATACATCTCCATGTATTCTAGATCGTAACCTGCATCTACGCATAGCACGGCTCATGATGCCACTGTAGGGGAACACGACAGAAAGCAAAAAAAATCGGTACAGCGAGCACGCCCAGGACCACTATGGAGATGTCATACAGGGTTTGATCTGATCCGTACCGACTCGTAGCGCAGCGGAAGAAGAGTCGGAGTAGATCGTCGGTGCAGATCCCCGCAGCTAGGATTTACAACCTCCCAACCGCGAGGATGTACTCCCTTGTCGGACAGCCCTTCGGGAGGCGGTCGGACAGTCCCTCGGACGATGTCACGGACAGCCCTTCGGGAGGACCCTCGAAACCCGAACGGTAACTCGGACAGCCCTTCGGGAGGACACCCGAAACTCGAACGGTAACTCGGACAGCCCTTCGGGAGGACACCCGAAACTCGAACGGTAACTCGGACAGCCCTTCGGGAGGACACCCGAAACTCGAACGGTAACTCGGACAGCCCTTCGGGAGGACACACGAATAGTCCCTCGGGCAAAAGATCGAAACTACGACCTCTCTACGGGGTTGCACACATACGGTGTCAGCTATCCGGCAGGGCTTCGCCGTCCAGAACTAGTTCCTGCCGGAACCCAGACAGCCTTTCGGCTCTACGAAACTATTTCGCTGCGAGGGAGAGAGAAGCCAGACAAGTCTATGGCATGTGTATGAGAGCAAGGATGAGGTTTGGAGAGCAACCCTCCACCTCTATTTATAGGAAAGCCAAGGGGTAAAGTTGGCATACAAAAATACCAAAAGTACCCCCACTTTATGTCTTACATAAAAGAATAAAAGGCAAAAAGGGGTGGCATGTGGAGCTCCATGGAGGAGCCCCACCTTGGCCGGCCACCTCTAGGGGACCCCCCACATGGGGGTGCCTTGCTCCCCAATCCCTTCTAGAAGCCTTTTGGGAAATATCCCAAAAGGTGACTTTCCAAAAAAAATATCCATAAAGTGATTTTCACTATTCACGGAACCAATTTTCCGCGACCGTTAAATCCGAAAATATTTCTGTGGGTCTTAGAATAATTCCAGTACCCACACAAATGATTTTGGACGCGTTCCGAAACAATTTCGGATTAGTGATTTTCATCTGCGAAAAGCAACCAAATCGGTTCCGGCAGCTCCGGAACATTTTCGGTTTTTATCCCGGAAAATTCCCAGAAGTTTCCAGAACACTTCTGGTATCCTCCAAGAATTTCCAGGCGTGTGCCAAAACCAATTTGACTTAATGGTATCCCCTGAAACAACTTTTCAGTTTTACCGGAACTATTCCGGTGTCCTCTCCGGAACGTTTCCGTTGCGTCCGAAACTTTTCCGGTGATTTTCTCTCAGACTCCCTGTCTAGTATTCAGCAGATAGATGACCCTTAAGCGTGTGACCCTATAGGTTCGGTGAAGTATAGACATGACGCGGAACACTTTCCGATCAATGATCAACATCGGAGCCGTGGACACCCATATTGACCCCTATACCCACACGAATGAATATTCAAATGAACCTCCAGTTACCGTGTGCTAGTCCTGTTGCTTCACGATATATTACAAACACCCGAGGTGAGATTTATTGCATCCCCGTGGATCAACAACTTGTCCACCATGCAAGTTACCTCGTTACCGGTTTTGTTCTCTTTTCTCGTTTCCGTGTTCCGGCATCCCAGTGATCAAATCACAATGTGTCTGGCCAGACGATGATGAATACCGTAACACCGAGAGGGCCCGGAATATCTCTCCATCGTCGGAGGAGCAAGTCCCAATCTTAAGCTATCACGTTTCTGTCATACTTTTCCATGAACCCGTAAGCCGCCATAATAGCGACCCAGTTACGGATGACGTTTAACAAACCCCAAAGTTCACGAAGCAAGTACGAAGGAACTCGATACTCTCATGGTCTAAGGAATTATGCAAACATGAACTGTCTCTGTGTTATTAACCATTAACTTGTGACGAATGCATCTCATAGCATAACATCAATTCGGGTCGATTCAACACAAGTGTTCTACTAACATTGTGCCCTCAAAATTACCGGCATAGACATGCCCATGATCAGGAAAACAGGATCATCATGCAATACTTGAGCCAGTCTGAGAGGCATGACCAGGAATACATTTTACCGTTTATTATACCACACGTGCACATGAGTTTCCCTCCGAGCCTCGTGGATATTGCAGACTCGAGAATCATTGCAGTTATAGCTTGGAACATAACCATTCATTACAAACTCGGAGATACAAAATAACTGTTATTACTACCTCTAGGGCATATCTCCTACAGTGTCCAAACAACTTGTGGCGATATTATTCCTTTTAGTATATGTTTTTACCTAATGGTGCTAAGTTTTATAACTTTGGTCTTGCTGCTGTGTGCTGGGCAATATGGAATTGCCGTAACTGTGCAACCTTTGAATTCAAATTACCAAGGAATGCAGAATGTTAGCCTTCGACATAAGTTAGCCTACTTGGTTAGGGGTGAAGAAAGAAGAGTCGTCGACATCAAAGGACTATTATTTTTCGATTTGATATGCATCAACGAATGCCAGCCACCCAAACTGTAGGACTGTTCTATTCATAAGTCCAGCATGATATATGTTTCTATTAGGGCCCTCTAGTTTGATTGTTTCCCAGATCTTTTGTCCATGTTCGGTGACAATCCACTCTGGTATCAGCTGTAGAAAACATTTGATAATGGAGTGAATTGTCAACCAACATCGACGAAATATCACGGTAACCATCAAGCTACAGGCTCTTAATTGTAATGTATACGATGTTGCACATTTCAAAATATGAATAGAACAATCTTGTAGTCTGGTAAGATAGCTCAGTGCATGTCGTAAAACTTGATGGAAACCACTTTTTGCATAAAAACATTATGTGTGTGTTTCCCATTATATCAGAGGATGGAAGATCATGAGTGGATGTACACTGGACATCCCAGAATGGTGGGTATGACCTCTGAGTGGAGATCGAAGACCAATGAGTTCTTGGAACTAGCATTTGCTGGAGAAACACCATCTCATGGAATTTGGTGCCCCTGGACGCAGTGCGATAACCATTTTCAAAAAGATAAGATTACTATGAGCAAACACTTAGGCAAACATTGGTTTACGCCAGGCTATTACTGGTGGGTTTTTTCATGGTGAGACAGAATAGTCCAGAGCGAAGGCGGTGTGACAGTGCACCGGCGAATATGATGTTGGGATTGAAAACCTGTTAGATGACATTCACTGTGCAGATGTGTGGGAGGACCCGGACTCCGAGGAGCCGCCGGAAAGCCCGGAAGAGTTTCATGCAGCTTTGTTTGCGACACAGAAACCCCTTCATGCCCATACAGAGGTTACTCAACTGGATGGGATCACGCACCTCATGGCCCGACCATGGCATGAGCATATTTTGCTTCAATGATTTTTTGTCCGTTATAGCCACCCTTCTGCCTAAAGAAAACATTTTGCCAAAGAACATGTACGAATTAGGGCATGATGACAGTTATAGAAGAGCAGGTATGTCTCTAATCTCTATTTGTATAGGTAGTCTATATGGCCTAGGAAATTTTATCACGATGGTTGATTAAAAGTTATGAATGATCATCGGCATGGCCTCTGCGTTGTTGCAATTGGATACTAATAATCGATTTATCAGTATTGTTAATGGATAGATATCATTGGGGTTATTATTTTTTATATTTTGCGACTTGCCGGTAATTGCTATGGAGGAATAAACTAATCCATATAGGGGCCAACATAATACAATCTGACATCTAAATGGATGACATCGTGAGTTATCATTGGCATTTAAATCATTCATTATTCTTGACCAGGTGCCAGTTTTTAGTATAGCTGATTAGGATGAAAGAAATTAGGATAAACTTAATAATAAAGCGACCAGATATATTAGTAAACAGGAGACTTGTGACAGGAACTGTAGGGGAACGCGACAGAAAACAAAAAAATCGGTACAGCGAGCACGCCCAGGATCACTATCGAGATGCATACAAGGTTTGCATCTGATCGTTACCGACTCGTAGCGCAGCGGAAGTAGAGTCGATGTAGATCGTTGGTGCAGATCCCCGCAGCTAGGATTTACAACCTCCCAACCGCGAGGATGTACTCCCTCGCCTGCCCCTCGAACAGTCCCTCAGACAGCCCTTCGGGAGGCGGTCGGACAGTCCCCCGGACGATGTCACGGACAGCCCTTCGGGAGGACCCTCGAAACTAGGACAGTAACTCGGACAGCCCTTCGGGAGGCACTCTCGAACAGCCCCTCGGGCAAAAAGATCGAACCTACGACCTCTCTACGGGGTTGCACACATACGGTGTCATCTATCCAGCAGGGCTTCGCCGTCCAGAACTAGTTCCCACCGGAACCCAGATAGCCTTTCGGCTCTACGAAACTGTTTCGTCTGAGAGAGAGAAGAAAGGCAAATCATGTATGCCATTTGGTGAGAGAGTTGGAGTGAGTGTGGAGAGCTCCTCTCCACCTCTATTTATAGGAGAAGGAGGGGTGGAGGGGCTGAAATTTCAGCCACAAAAACAGTTCCTTCCCTCCCAAGCCTTCTCCAAGATCTTTTGGTAAAAGCCCCAAAAAGTGGCTATCCAAAAAGCAACCAAAAAGTGCTTTTCACTATTCACGGAAACATTTTTCCGCGACCGTTAGATCCAAAACTATTTTTGTAGGTCTTAGAACATTTCCAGTACCCACTAAAATAATTTTGGACGTGTTCCGAAACAATTTCGGATTAGTGATTGTCATCTGCCAAAAGCAACCAAAGCGGTTCCGGCAGCTCCGGAACATTTCCGGGTTTTTTCTCCGGAAAAATCCCAGAAGTTCCCAGAACAATTCTGGCACCCTCTAAGAATTTCCAGGTGTGTGCCAAAACCATTTTGACTTAATGGTATACTCCGAAACAACATTTCGGTTTTACCGAAACTATTTCGGTGTTCTCTCTCCGGAACTTTTCCGTTGTCTCCGAAACTTTTCCGGTGACTTTCTCTTAGACTCCATGTCTAGTATTCAGCAGATAGATGACCCTTAAGCGTGTGACCCTATAGGTTCGGTGAAGTATAGACATGACCGGAACACTTTCCGATCAATGATCAACATCGGAGACGTGGACACCCATATTGACCCCTATACCCACACGAATAAATATTCGAGTGAACCTCCAGTTGCCGTGTGCTATTCATGTTGCTTCGTGATATGTTACAAATACCCGAGGTGAGATTTATTGGCATCCCCGTGTATCAACAACTTGTCCACTATGCCAGTTACCTCATTACCGGTTTTGTTCTCTTTTCTCGTTCCCGTGTTCCGGCATCCCTGTGATCAAATCACATTGTGTCTGGCCAGACGATGATGGATACCGTAACACCGGGAGGGCCCAGAGATATCTCTCCATTGTCGGAGGAGCAAATCCCAATCTTGAGCTATCAAGTCCCTTGTCATACTTTCCCATGAACCCGTAAGCCACCGTAATAGCCACCCAGTTACGGATGACGTTTAACAAACCCCAAAGTTCATGAATCAAGCATGAAGGAACTCGATACTCTCATCTTCTAAGGAATTATGCAAACGTTAACTATCTCTGTGGTATTAACCATTAACTTTTGACGAATGTATCTCATAGCATAACATCAATCGGGTCGATTCAACACAAATGTTCTTCTAACATTGTGCCCTCAAAGTTGCCGGCATAGTCATGCCCATGATCAAAAAAACAGAACCATCATGCAACACTTGAGCTAGTCTTAGAGGCCAGACTAGGAATACATTTTACCGTTTATTATTCCACACGTGCATATGAGTTTCCCTCCGAACCTCGTGGTTATTGTAGACTCAAGAACCATAGCAGTTATAGCACGGAATATAAACATAATTAGGAACAAGGGGATAAATAATAACATTTATTATTGCCTCTAGGGCATATCTCCTACAGACTCCCACTTGCACTAGAGTCAATAATCTAGTCAATGCTAATGCACTTTACACCTATGGCATACCGGTGTAAAATATGCTTCGCTTGTGGTATAGCCTGATGTCCAACGGATCTGCCATCTTCAGTTCCATGTGTATCTTTGCATATCCTCGCGTTTTCACGCTTTCACAAAATACATATTTTGTGTGGACTTGGCTTTGTATATATGTGAATCACAGGTCAAACCTTGATTCCTCAGACTGAGTTATGGAGCAACTATTTGCAATAGTGTCCCATTGACCAAAGCCATCTTGGAACCATACTAAGTTCATGAATGAACTATATGATTCAACATCTTCTTTGTCGCTTCCAAAGCGTCAACATACTTAGCCTTTGTTATAGAATTCGCCACAGTAACATGTTTGGAACAATTTCCAACTACCGTGCCACCATATCGTGTATTACACAAAGACCCTCAAGTTAAATCGAAAATCGCATGGAGCATTGATGAAGACTGTATCGATGTAATTACTTACAACGAGCACTTCATAATCTCTGCTTGCGAGAAAACATGTCATCAGTGCTACTCTAGTACACAATGACATTTTTCACTGTTGTCCCATGATCAGCACTTTGATCACTTTGGTATCTATACTCGCAACAACTTGGGAGTATTGGACATATCTGGTTGTCTTACATACCATGGAATACATGATTAATCCAAACACAAAAGTGTGTGGAATCTCCATCATGTATTTTGCTCATCAGTGTTTTTAGGACACCTAGTCTTGCAAAACTCTTTCCATGTGACTTTGGCAAGAATCACTTCTTGGCGTTCTTATGCTAAATGGTTTTAGCATCTTGTCAATATGTATTTTTTGCTTTAGCCTATTAGGCAATTATATCTCCGTAGATAATTATGCCTAATATCAAGGCTACTTTGCCCAAGCACTTCATCGAAAAAACTATTTTCAATGAAGTACTAATTCGTGTCAAGAAATTTATATTATTTCCAATCAACAATGTGTCAAGCACACAAGGTTTTTAGAAATATTATTATGCTCCCACTTACTTTCTTGCAACCACAAGCATCTTCGTTATCCATTGATGAAATCAAACTCTTTTGACTATTTCATCAAAAACGAAGATTCCAACTCCATTCACTAGTGGAAAAACGGGATTTAGTCCCGGTTGGAAACAACCTTTAGTCCCGGGTCACCAACCGGGACAACTAAATCGGGACTAAAGGCCCCCACCCTTTAGTCCCAGTTGGCCACGACCCGGGACTAAAATCCCTCCATGTGGCCGCGAGCGCACGCCGGGGGCTGGAGGACCTTTAGTCCCGGTTGGTGACACCAACCGGGAGTCCCGGTTGGTGTCACCAACCGGGACAAATGATTTTGTGTTGGGGTTTAGGGTTTTTGGGTTTAGGGTTTATGGTTTATTTTTCCTTTTCATTTTGTGTTTTCCATTCAATTCTTTTTCATTTCAAACATATTTTACGCTACTACATATTGTACACGTTATGCATATATAATATAATTTCTCATATGACCATACATATATCATATAATTTCTCGTACGACCATACATATATATATATACAATTTCTCCTACAATTTGCAGATCATTACATGCAGGCATTAGGTGCAATGGTATTCTCCGCTTTCAGATATGACCTCCGTAAGCAAAAATCCCGCAATTTCCTCTTGAATTGCTCGTATGCGGTTCTCTGGTAGGAGCTTATCCCGCATCTCGTCAATCTTTAAAGAAGGAGATCAATATGAATATATTAGTTGTGTGTATATATATTAGATCATCATAAAAAAATTGTGAATAGTGTTTACGTACCCGAAGTTGTCTTACATCTCTGCGCCATTCGGTCGTAATGTGAATGTTCTCGCAAATGTAGTATGCACATAAATTAGTCCCCTGTTGCTACCTCATGCACTTTGCGAGAATAGAATTCAATCAGATAATAATCAAGCATGATAATGGTATTGAAACTAGAATTAAAGAGATGCGCGGACCTAGCTAGTACTACTTAATTACCTTGGTCTGTCGCCATTTCAGCTTCGGTTTCCATTCACCGACAACCTCTTTGATGAACCGTTTCCAAACCCTGCCCGGCAACGAAAATGAATAAAGGAGTTATTAATTACTTGATATTAGGAAATGAACGAAAGAGGCCGATATAGTGCGATAATGATTGAAATTACCTGTCGAGCATCAAAACCACGCTGGTGTATTCTCGAGGGTCTTTACCTAGTGAGTCCAGGGTTTCAACAGTTCCAGTGTCAACTCTAATGATTAGCAGGATCCAGTGGAACCTGCGCACACGTTTATATAAGCAGGCATGCATAACTCATCAACTACACTTAACATCGAGTAAGCAAAATAGAATTTGTAGTAGAAGACAGTAACACTCACTTGAAGTTGTAAGGAAAAAGTATTTCTGTTCTGGTATTTAGTTCCTTCATAAACCTTAGCAAGTTCTCCTCTGAGTCTTTGGCGTGGTTTTGTATCATAATTTCATTAATGAGATATGGGTCAACGAACCCAATGTCATAGATTCCATCTCTTTTGCATTTGAAAATCTTCATTCTGCATAATAGCGTACAAAAGAATATAGTGAGGATAATTACAGGCAATGAACGAGCTGAGCTAGAGACTTAAATTACAGAAAGAAATCACTTACAGACAATAGCAACTGACGATAGATTTGTCGAGTGCGTCTTGATTGTATAACTGGAAAATTTCTGGAAACTCAATCATTATCTCGTTTTCATAGAAGTAATGCTCTTCCTTGACTTTCACCATGAGCATCTCTCGCCCGTTCTTTACTTCTTTCATGTACCAATCATGCAATCTTCGCATTTGTGTTGATAGATGCGGGACCTGCTCAGGTCTGACCAGAGGGTTCCCGGGGACATATTTCCATGCTAATTCAGCCATGGGGACTTCCTCGGTGCCTTGGAGTTGATCAGCACTGATACCAAAGTGTTTAGCAGCGTCGCTTACCTTATCGGTAATCACCTTGAGCAGGGGGATCGATTGCATTGCCTGTTCTCCGAGCTGGGGAACTGTTTTCCCGCTTTTATTACTACTTGTACGTCTCGACTGCTGCATTTGTTCCTGATATGACTTCCTAATAGAGCGTTCATAGTCTGATGGCCTATTCTGCACATGTGCCGGGTCTCGCTCTAGAAGTACCACAAAGTGCTCTACGGTTTTCGCAGGTATTATCTCCTTTGGCGATGGGGGCGGTTTCGGTGCTAAATGGGACCTCACTTCGGAAGCCACGACCGCTCTGGTTTCCTCATCAGTCATCTCGTAAGCTAACTTCTTTTTGGCAGGAGGCTCGTCGTTGGCTTTCTTCTTTGGTGCTCTCTTCCGCTTTTGGCCCTGGTGCTGGGACATAGGGGGTGGAGTCGGCTGACGCGGCAGAGATCGATATGGCGGACTCGCGCTGGGCTCCGTCTCGAGGTGGGGTGGAGTCGGCTGACGCGGCGGACTTAGAGGTGTATTGCTACTCGGAGGAGTCGGTGGCCTTGGCGCCGAGTTTGGAAACACGATGCATTCCTTTCTCCATACAATGACACCACGTATGACTTCTCCCAGTGTCTGCTCCCCTTCACCTCCAGGAATGTCAAGCTCTAGTGAGTCATATCCCAACAGAACTTCATCCACCCCGACACGAGCATAGCCAGCTGGAATCGGATTGCCATGGATGGTTGCTTCAGGTGCATTCGGTAAAGCAAAGCCGATCGCCACCTTCATGGATATGTTCTTCATTTTCTGGTGTAGCTCACAACTTGTCATCTCTTTAATATCATCCCCGGGGTAGCGAGCCAGCAGTGCATCATCGGCCCGGACCCCCGTGGAACCCACGCTGCTTTTCCGCATAGATGGGACGGTACTATCCAATGCTGGATCTGCTTGCTCCTGCTGCGGAGACGCCCTTTGCTAGCTAATTGTGTCGATCTGCTCCTGCTGCCGCATTAACATGCATTCCAACTCCACGTTCTTCGTTTCTACCTTCTGAAGCCGGTCTGCATCCTGCTTCTTTTTTCTCTGACGGCTTCTGTAAGTGTCGTTCCACTCCGAAAACCCCTGAACCCACGGAACAACGCCTTTGCCTTGTGTTCGTCCTCCGTGTTCAGGATTCCCGAGGGCACGTGTAAGCTCGTCGTTCTCTCTCTCGGGCTGGAACAACCCCTTTCGAGCATCTTCTATTGCTTCAAGTAAAGCGTCCGAGGCTGTTTTAAGACCTGCCTTTTCAATAATCTCCCCTGTCGCTGGGTCCAACTTTCCCCCATGCGCATAAAACCAATTCCTGGACCTCTCGGGCCAATCCGCTATTTTTGGAATGACCCCTTCAGCAAGCATCTTGGCCTCAGCTGCTTCCCACTTAGGCACGCCTCTCTTGTAGCCACCTGTCCCCAGAAGATGGTGATACTCTTTTTTTGCAGCATTTATCTTATTTTTTCTCGACCTTTCCTTAGCTTCATCTGATTCCTTGTACTTCACAAATACGTCCCAGTGATCTTTTATCTCCTCCAGTGCTCCAGTGAATTCTGGAGTCTTCCCTTCTGCCTTGAGGTAGTCGTTGTATAATCTTTTCTTCCAGGTCTGGAATTGTGTGGCCATCTTCTTAAGAGCAAACTGCTTGAGTTTCAACCGTTGGCCATCTGTGAAACCCTCTGGTAGGTTGAAATGTGACATGAGCGTATCCCAAAGCAAATTTTTCGATCTTTCGTCGACATAACTAACTCCTCGATCTTCCTTTGGCTTATTCCATTCCCGAATGGTGATTGGGATGTTGTCCCTAACAATAACTCCGCATTGATTTATAAATGTACGGGCATTCTGTACAGGATCAATCTGTTCGCCATCTTCTGTGACTTCATCGATGTTGTACTTTATGCCATCGCCCAACTTTTTGGCCCGGCCTCGTACCCTTCTAGAAGATTTGCTCGATCCGGAGGGCTAAAAGAAGAAAGATTCGTTAATATATATATACAAATCAATTAATACATCTAATGATCACCAGCGGCCGAATATATATATATACCTCGCCGGACTTTGTTAATTGTCTAACATTTTCTTCGCCATCATTGTTTGTTTGCCCTTCGTCTCTTGGTTCTTCCTCAAGTCCCTCACCGGAGTCGTTCAGAAATTGTGAGCTGTCATCTGGTTCATTCTCTTGGTTTTGGGAGGAGCGTATCATGTCGAAGATGATATCCTCTTCATGGTCTGTGCCGCTATCGTCCATAGCTTAACTAATCTAGAAGAAAGATAAAACAATTAGAATGCATTCAATAAGCAAAAACTGAATCATAGTATCGAGAAGAACAATACCGAAGATGCAATCAATACACAGCAATCCAGGGAGGTAGGCGGCTGGGTGCGAGGTATGATATTGTCTTATTCAAACTCCACATAAGGCATTTCAAATGCCATTTATTCAAATTGTCTTATTCAAATTTCAAACTCCATATAATATGATGTTGTGGATTGTGCTAATGCAACTAGCAACAAGTGCAATGAAGTCCATTTGAACCAAGGGTTCAAATGCAAACTCCAATTTAAGCATTTTAAATGCCATTTAGATGTTTTCACTTATACAGCAAGTATAAGTTGGTTTTTCATGCATGGAAATTTTACAGATGGATTCCTTGAATTTTTCTGATAATTTTTCATATATAAATTATTTCACTCTGAGCTACGGTTAATTTTCTATGAATTTTTTAAGTTTAAACAATTTTCTAGAATTTATAAATCATTTCTGAAATATAATTTTGCCAGAATAGGATTATGACATCAGCATGAGGTCATCACTGCGTCAGTAGGTCTACTGGACTGCCCCTGGTCAAATCTGACCAGTGGGGCCCACTGGTCAGTGACTCGGTCACTAACTAAGTTAATTAGGGTTAAACTAAACCTAAACTAAAGATTAGCCGGGGCAGGGCCCACATGTCAGCGACCCGGGGTGGTCAAAAGGGGTCAAACCCACCGGCGACTTGACGCCGGCGGGGGCAGACGCGGCGGCGAGCTGCGGGAATCGCCCTCCGGCGTCCAAATGGACGGCCGAGGCCATCTACGTGAAGCCCAGGCCTGTGCGCATCCAACGGGACGAGCGGGGCTAGCTGGGGTGGCCGGAAACGTCACCGGCGTCGACCCAGGCGGCTGCCGGAGCTCGGGGTCGAGGCTACGGTGGCCGTGGCGTTGCGTGCGCGGCACCTAGGGCATCTACGCGGAGCGGCGAGCGCGTTGGACGTGCGCCCGGGACCAAATGGTCACCGGAGTGTCGTCGGCGCAGAACGCAGGCGGTGGCGGGTTCGGGCGCAGGTGGTGCGACGGCTACGGCGTGCGACAAAGGAAACAGAGAGGGGGGTTCGAGGGAGAGGCTCACGGCGATTCCAACGATGCGGACGGCGAGCTCGGAGGAGGACCGGAGCGAACGGGGCAGCGGAGGCGATCTCGGTGGTCGGAGGTTGAAGACGAGCGGCCTGGCGGCGTGGTTCTGTTTCCTTCTCCCGGGTGGTGGCTGGCACCGGGACACTAGTTATAGAGCTGCGACCTTTAGTCCCGGCTCCAGCCACGAACCGGGACTAAAGGTCCTTTAGTCCTGGCTCCAGCCACGAACCGGTACTAAAGGCCAACCTTTAGTCCCGGCTCCAGCCACGAACTGGGACTAAAGGTCCTTTTCGGCGGCCCAAATTCCGCGCGGGAGAAGGAACCTTTAGTCCCGGCTGGTGGTTGCAACCGGGACTAAAGGTGTCTTTTTAAAGTTATTCTTTTTGTGTAGAAAACTTTAGGTAAAACTCTTAGAATATTTAGAGTTTTTGAGTGAATCTTTCTGCTTTAGGTCACAAAAATTATAAACTTTCTGTTAGTGCCAGTAGTTTTCAAATTTGAATAGTTTAAATTTGAATTCTTTGAAATTTGTGTGAATCACTAGTTTGTGAATAACTTTAGTTTAAAAATAGATTTTTGAGTGATTCTTTTTCCTGCTGTTTAATATTAGTGTGTTTTATCAGTATGTTCAATTTGGGAAATTTTAGGATATTTTAAATAGGTGTTTTAATCAAAAAAATATTTTGTTTAGCTCTTTTAGTTTTATACCTTTTTCCTTTGTTTTAATTATTTTAGTTTATGTTTTCTTGTTATTCTTTTGCCAAATTATATTATGTTTCTGTTAGTCAACATGAGGAGTTTTAATTTTCATTTTGAATAAATTATTTGACAAATTCAATTTGTCCATATATAAGAGTTTCAACACATGGTCATGTTCAAAATATTGGTCAAAACCCTCAATTACCCTTTCTGGATATTTCAAGCTTTTGAAATATTTACAAAGGAAATATTCACCATAAATTCCATGAAAATTCTAGCTTGTCATCTCTGTCCATTTTCTAGTTTGAGCAACTTTACATTGCTAAACATGTCGAAATGAGCTCAAACTTGGTACACCTGCTAAAATGGTCTAAATATTCATCTAGGCCAAGTGGTGCATCAAGGAGAACAAATTAGCTTGGTCAAAGTATGCCAAAACCAATTCTGCCCATTTCTAGGGTTTGACAAAGTTACATTGGCAACTTTCTCCCATTGATCTCAAATTTTTACCACATTCCCAGATGGTCATGAGCATCACCCCTATCAAGTGGCACAAGTTGGAGAACAAGTTAACTTGATCAAAGCTTGTCAAAACCATTTCTGCCCATTTCTAGGGTTTGAAATATTTACATTGCCAAGTTCTTCAAGTGAGCTACAAATTTGCACCCTAGCTCAAATTGATACCAAGCTCATTCCTCTTAAATTCCAAAGCCATTGGATTCCTCTAAGAACCTCTATTCATCATCAAACACCTTCTGCCAAAATCTTGTGGTCAATGATTGGGGTACCAAATGGATTCTCCTTTAGCTCAAATTTTTACCAGAGCTCACCCTAGTCATATTCTACCTCCAGTAACTCTCTCTCTTCCATAGCTCAATAATTGAGGGGTGAAAACCCTCACTTTACCTCTCTGGACAGCCACTATAATTAAAATACTAAAAGGACAGGAATAATTGAAAATTCATAACTTAATAAATAATTATTCAAAAATCATGTTTCAAATGCCAAAATGCCCTAGCTTTTTGGTTGGATTCCGACGCTCCGGAGTCCACCTAGGAACACCCAAAACACATATATACCCTAACTCTTACAAAGATTCCCTCCGGTTTGTCCGAAGTGGGACTTTCCAGCTATAAGTCCGGAAACTCACTAGAGAGAAAGTGATGACGGTGAAGCCGGTCACATCCCAGAGTGGGATCTTGGGGTATAAAACTTTTTCTTCGCATGTGTCCCTTGCTTATGTTTGCAACCAACCGCCGAAAGTCACCATGTGTGTACGTTTAATCCAGGGGTCAGACTGCTCCGGGTTCTTGGAGCGTACAATATCCATGTGTTCCTCGATATACGGAGCCACCAAGGTGGAATTTTGTAGAACTGTGTAGTGTGCTTGAGTGAAAGAATGCCCGTCCATACTTATTACTGAATTCTTTCCTAGCGTGCCTTTTCCACTCAGTCTCCCCTCATGCCGCGATTGAGGAACACCAATCGGCTTAAGGTTAGGAATAAAGTCAACACAAAACTCAATAACCTCCTCTGTTTCATGGCCCTTGGAGATGCTTCCTTCTGGCCTAGCACGGTTATGAACATATTTCTTTAAGACTCCCATGAACCTCTCAAAGGGGAACATATTGTGTAGAAATACAGGACCCAGAATGGTAATATCTTCAACTAGGTGAACTAGGACGTGCGTCATAATATTGAAGAAGGATGGTGGGAACACCAACTCGAAACTGACAAGACATTTGACCAAATCATTCTGTAACCTTGGTAGGATTTCTGGATCGATTACCTTCTGAGAAATTGCATTGAGGAATGCACATAGCTTCACAATGGCTAATCGAACATTTTCCGGTAGAAGCCCCCTCAATGCAACCGGAAGTAATTGCGTCATAATCACGTGGCAGTCATGAGACTTTAGGTTTTGGAATTTTTTCACTGCCATATTTATTATTCCTTTTATATTCGACAAGAAGCCAGATGGGACCTTCATACTGCTCAGGCATTCAAAAAAGATTTCCTTGTCTTCTTTGGTAAGAGCGTAGCTGGCAGGACCTTGATACTGCTTTGGTTGCATGCCGTCTTTTTCATTCATACGTTGCTGGTCCTCCCGTGCCTCCGGTGTCTCTTTTGTCTTCCCTTACACGCCCAAGAAGCCTAGCAGGTTCACGCAAAGATTCTTCGTCACGTGCATCTAGTCGATTGCAGAGCGGACCTCTAGGACTTTCCAATAGGGTAGCTCCCAAAATATAGATTTCTTCTTCCACATGGGTGCGTGTCCGTTAGCGTCATTCGGAACAGATTGTCCGCCAGGACCCCTTCCAAATATTACTTTTAAATCCTTGACCATATCAAATATATCATCACCAGTATGGTGGCCAGGCTTTTTCCGGTGATCTGCCTCACCTTTGAAATGCTTACCTTTCTTTCTTAAGAGATGCCTAATCGGAAGAAATCGACGATGTCCCAGGTACACATTCTTCTTACATTTATCCAAATATATACTTTCAGTCTCATCTAAATAGTGCATGCATGCATTGTATCCCTTGTTTGTCTGTCCTGAAAGGTTACTAAGAGCAGGCCAATCATTGATGGTTACAAACAGCAACGCTCGTAGGTCAAATTCCTGCTGTTTGTGCTCATCCCACACACGTACACCTTTTATATCCCACAACTGTAAAAGTTCTTCAACTAATGGCCTTAGGTACACATCAATGTCGTTGCCGGGTTGCTTAGGGCCTTGGATGAGCACTGGCATCATAATGAACTTCATGCACAACCAAGGAGGAAGGTTATAGATACATAGAGTCACAGGCCAGGTGCTATGACTGCTGCTCTGCTCCCCAAAAGGATTCATGCCATCTGTACTTATACCAAACCATAAGTTCCTTGCGTCATCTGCAAACTCCGGCCACTTTCTCTCGATTTTTCTCCACTGCGACCCATCAGCGGGTACTCTCAACATCCCGTCTTTCTTACGGTCTTCTTTGTGCCATCGCAACAACTTGGCTTGCTCTTTGTTTTGGAACAAACGTTTCAACCATGGTATTATAGGAGCATACCACATCACCTTGGCAGGAACCCTCTTCCTGGGGCACTCGCCCTCACCATCACCAGGGTCATCGCGGCTGATCTTATAGCGCAATGCACTGCATACCGGGCATGCATTCAAATTCTTGTACTCCTCACCGTGGTAGAGGATGCAGTCATTAGGGCATGCATGTATCTTTTGCACCTCTAATCCTAGAGGGCAGATAGCCTTCTTTGCTTTGTACGTACTATCGGGCAATTCGTTATCCTTTGGAAGCGTCTTCTTTATCAGTTTCAACAACTTTTCAAATCCATTGTCAGATACACCATTCTCTGCCTTCCATTGCAGCAATTCCAGTGTGGTACCCAGCTTTTTCTTGTCATCTTCGCAATTTGGGTACAACAATTTTTCTTTGCATCCATCTTGATCTTGTGATCATCGACGGCATCGACAACATACAACTCCAATTTCATCTTCTCTTCTTCAATTCTTTTCAATTTTTCTTTCAAATAACCGTTTTCTTTTTCAACTAAATTTAACTTCTCGACAAGAGGGTCGGTTGCAATTTCCGGTTCACATACCTCCTAGATAAAAATATCTATGTCAACTTGATGGGCATAATTGTCATAAACACGAAATGAAACAAATAGTTATAAAAGATAATATACCACATCCGAATCATAAACCGGACGAGGGCCGACGGGGACGGATATCAAAACCATCGCACTATATATAACAAACAATCATACAAGTAAGAAAATTATACAAGTAACTATCTAAATCATACAAATAAGATTTTTTTTACAAAAAGGATAAGAACAAGAGGCTCACCAAGGTGGTGCCCGCGTCGGGACGGCGCGGGCGATCGACGGCGGTGAGGACGGGGACGGGAAGGCACTAAGTAAACCACACCTACACATATGCAAACTAAGAAGTTAATTTGAGCTCAAATTGCATATAAATCAAATAAACTCCCACATAATTACTCCCAAACTAAAACCCACAAATCACTATACTTATACAGCATGAAACGAGCTAAACTAGCAATGAGAGATGAAAGGATGAAGTTGCTAACCTTTTAGAAGCCTTCGATAGATGGGGTGCCTCCAATCTTGACAAATCTTGGCAAAAATGGAGGATGAGCTCGAGCTAGGGGAAGGAAACAGAGAGGAGAGAAAGGAGAAGCTTGGACTCGGGCTGGACGAAGCAGCTTTATATAGGGATATCTTTAGTCCCGGTTGGTGATACCAACCGGGACTAAAGGTCTATCTTTAGTCCCGGTGGGTGATACCAACCGGGACTAATCCTGGCCGTGCCCGCGTCCACTCCTAGCCGTTCGAACCGGGACTAATGCTCACATTAGTCCCGGGCCCAAACCCGGCCGGGACTAATGCTCCGGATCAAAGGTAGGTTTTCTACTAGTGATTTTGCTCTCTTCTGTCTATCGCTAGAACTCTGAAGTTTGCATACTCACTAGCATCCTTTGGAATGACAAAATACTTTGGACTGTATCACTCACAAGTCCTAGGTTGCATTTCCATCACATGGAAATCCTTTTGGCATCCATGTATCATATCTCATGATTGAAATATGTATTCAATTGCTAGTTTAACCCGAACCAACTTTAAGCATCGCTACGGAGAGACAATCTCGCCGTAGTCAATTCCTTGAATTTCTTATAAGCAACAAGTCGAGCTTTATGGATAAAACATTTTTATCCGTACCAGTTTATAGTTCCATTAATATTCGTTAGACTCTAAGTCTTCCGAAGGGTTCATGAAGATATAATCTTGAATCATTTATATGGAAACTATCTCGGATTGTATTGGCATTTAGCCAATTCCGGAGTCAGGGCTCATCAACGCTTCCTTGTGCATCGTAGGTATACTGTTGTCTACCAACAATATCTCGTCTGCGCACCTGAGAGGTTTGCACGAGTTTTGCCTACGTGGTTCAGCTGCAAGTTCGACCGAAGTCCATACATTTCATGTAAAAGCTTCTGTATGAGTCACAGTAGGAAACTCTGGAATTACTTCCAAGGTTTCATTCCTTTGACCTGATGACGAAGATACTGTTATCTCGTCGAGTTGCACTGTCCTCCCACTCACCTTTTTGAAAGAACCATTTTCTTCAAAATCTTACCGCTATTTGTGGCAAACATTTTGCCTCGGTGTAGGGATGGAGGAATGCCCAATAACTTGGGATAACCTACAAAGTAGTACTTGTCTGATTTGGAATAGGTTTGTAAATATTTTACACAAGCCCCTTATTCCAAATGTTAAGAAAAGATATAACATGGTTGGGTGTACCATACCATGGCGTCATTTCAACAGATCTGATGGCGCTCTATTCAGTGTAAAAGCCGCAGTCTCTAAAGCATTACTTTAAAAGGGATAATGGCAAATTGATTTATGTCATCTTTGATCTCACCATGTCATAAATGGTTTGATTACATCTTCACGGACATTCCACTCACAGTGGTGTTCCGGGAGGTGTAAGTTATGAAACTCCTTTCACAACTCATCAGACATTCGCTTAAACTTGTAACTCAAATATTCCTTTCTGCAATCTTGTTTGCAGAAACACAGTTTTTCTTGTTACAATAATTTCTACTACATTTAGAAAACCTTTTGAAAGATTTCAATAGATCCAGACTTATGTCTCATCAAGTAAATATCCATATATCTATTTGAGTCATTTCTGAAGATAGATAAATCCACTACTAGCAACAACATTTATTGGACTACACACATCATAATGTATGATCACCAATAAGTTCGTTGCTCATTCCTCATGGCATGTAAATGGTATTTCAGTCACTTTACTTCTGTACGAAAGTTGCAAGTGTCAGATGATTCATAATCAAATGACTTCAAAATCCATCAGTATGGAATTTCTCCATGCCGGTTTCTCCAATGTGACCAAATGCAGTGCCACACTTGGGTGGTATTCTTTTAGTCTTGCGACATTTAGCATCAGTGTTACGGATGTATCATATTATCAATATTCATAACATACATCCCATTCATAATGAAAGTATGGCCCTTATGTTATTCATAACATCGAAGAACAATTGTTCTCTCATGAATAACCTTCTTGCAACAAACATTATGCAATGGGCTAGAGTGAATAAAACTCTAAGATGAATTATGAAAATAAATACCGAGGTAATGTATTATTATCAATATTCATAACATACATCTCATTCATAATGAAAGTATGGCCCTTATGTTATTCATAACACTGAACATCAAAAGTTTTCTTATGAGCAACCTTCTTGCAAAATACTTTATGCAATGGGCTAGAGTGTATGAAACTCCAAAAATGAATTATGAAAATAAATACATAGGTAATACACCGATGGAAGGTATAGTAACTTTTACTAAGTTCCCAACATGTATTTAAACCTCATTGCCGGCTAGTCTTTTAGGCCGTAGTAGGTCTTGCATCGAGTCGCAACTGAATGCAATCGAGCGGGTATCTCTGTGATCAACTCACAATACCCAAGAATCAGTGATTAACATGTTTAATCATAATTCCCAAGAATTATATCTTTGACCAGCCTTCTATACATCAATAACTTGTATGACTTTCATACGTGAGCTGGACATTCCAGTCTTCTCTCTTTTTGCCTTTATACTTCTAACAGTTTAACTTTTAGTATTTCTCCTACTCTCAGAAGAAGCACCCAACTTTAAGAGTGGCGTTAGCCCCGGACTTCCTAGGCGTGTAAGTCATACTAACACCTTTCGGACATTTCCTTTCTCTTTAAGTCGTTGTTTTATTCACCATCATCATATGATCGGCGTTCTTCTGGATCCCTCTCTTATTAGTCAAATGCCCAGTAAACACTTTACTAATACTTTGCAAACAAAACATTGCTATGGATATCAAATATCTTTTAGCCTTTGTTTGTATCTGAAAATTATTTTCAGTTCCATGAATATCACATAACTATCCCAAACTTTCGAAGTTCGGGTCTCATGGAAGCAAACATATTGCACTTGACCGTAATGGAATTCTAGCTTTTGGATCGAAGGGCGAGAGTCACATCATCCATAGCATTAGCGGGAGAATACCGAAAGCATGCGATAGGACAAAGTCCTTCTTGGCACTCTTGAGGACAATCCTCACATTACGTTACCAACCGTAAAGTTTTAACCAGATATTTAACAACTATTCAATTTTAATAGGGAAGGTGGAAACGCGAGCCATTCTTCTTCAACTATTATACAAATTTCACTTAGACAAAGTTCATAATTAATTGCACTGAGAATTAAACAAGTTAATTCTAAAGTGCGCTCCCACTCAAATCAATATCTCTCATAATTGATTGTGAGTGATTCAAGATCCGCATTTCAATTCGACGCCATTGACGGGTTCATCACTGATGACGTGAATTTCAATCGGTAGGCCAACTTGCCAATCACATCTCTATGTGACTTTTGTCCATCTTTCGATGCACGTGTTCCGAGCTCAGGACTGTCCTGCCTGAACGTCAAGACAACCAAGTGATCACGCAGTGAGGTCTGACCTTCACCCGCCTTACACCTCTCTAATCGTTTGTGCTCATGTGTACATGGCGCACCCCGAAAAGATACGTGTTGTAGACGGTCCTACACTTGGGAGAACACTAACTACTTGATATTTTTAAGTGAGAGATCACCCTAATAAAAGCGACTACCGCGCAATCAAAAAGGGTGCATCATAAGGGATAAACATCTCAGGCAATTCATAATAGCATGATATGGTATAGCCCTTTCTGACGGAGAAGTCTTTCATTTCTTCATCTTCGGCATTCGCGTCGATGTTCACCTTTGCAAAGATTGCCACCACCTTGTCGATGCACCAGATAATATTGCTATCTCTATAGCTAATAAAGTAAGTGTATTACTTAAGGTTGACACGCAGGTCATTAAAGTGACAATCATATGGCTCCAGCCATCATGCCGAATCATGACACGCAGGTCATGTTAATTAATTTACATCATATAGTCATCTCATACATAATCAAATTAATATGAGCACTGCTATACCACATCACATGCACATCCTGCAAAACCAAGTTAGACGCCTCTAATCGGTTTATGCAAAATTTTATTTTATGTGGCTTCTAAGGTTTCGAAACAAACCGAAGCTAACAACGTTTATCATCAAGCATGATTATTCAAGTCGCTAGATTAACTTTGCAGGGTGTATGAAACACGAGATAATAAAATCTCGAGCCCCATACAGAACTTCGTCATACGCATGACCCTCGTGCAGATCATATCTGCATTGCCCTTTTGTCTGCGAAATTTCATCTTTCTTTTAACTATGGTGGAATTCAACGAACTGTTAGCACTTCGTTGATCAATCAGGATCGCGGATTGCCAGAACTTTGAAACTCCACCATGCCATTATCAAGATCAGAAATACGCAAATTTCAGGGAAGCAACAAGAACATCGGGTAACAGATTTCATCTGCTACCCGCATAAATAATTTTCAGCAATAGATCTCATCTACTACAAATTATATTATGCAATACCCTTACATCTCATGTATTCTAGATCGTAACCTGCATCTACGCATAGCACGGCTCATGATGCCACTATAGGGGAACGCGATAGAAAACAAAAAAATTTGGTACAGCGAGCACGCCCAGGATCACTATGGAGATGCATACAAGGTTTGGATCTGATCGTTACCGACTCGTAGCGCAGCGGAAGTAGAGTCAATGTAGATCGTTGTTGCAGATCCCCGCAGCTAGGATTTACAACCTCCCAACCGCGAGGATGTATTCCCTCGCCTGCCCCTCGGACAGCCCTCCGGGAGGCGGTCGGACAGTCCCCCGGACGATGTCACGGACAGCCCTTCGGGAGGACCCTCGAAACTCGGACAGCCCTTCGGGAGGCACTCTTGAACAGCCCCTCAGGCAAAAAGATCGAATCTACGACCTCTCTACGGGGTTGCACACATACGGTGTCATCTATCCGGCAGGGCTTCGCCGTCCAGAACTAGTTCCCACCGGAACCCAGACAGCCTTTCGGCTCTACGAAACGGTTTCGTGTGAGGGAGTGAATAAAGGCAGATCATGCATGCCATTTGGTGAGAGAGTTGGAGTGAGTGTGGAGAGCTCCTCTCCACCTCTATTTAAAGGAGGAGGGGTGGAGGGGCTGAAATTTCAGCCACAAAAAGGGGTTCCTTCCCTCCCAAGCCTTCTCCAAGATCTTTTGGTAAAAGCCCCAAAAAGTGGCTTTCCAAAAAGCAACCAAAAAGTACTTTTCACTATTCACGGAAACATTTTTTCGCGACCGTTAGATCCGAAAATATTTCTGTAGGTCTTAGAACATTTCCAGTACCCACTAAAATAATTTTGGACGCGTTCCGAAACAATTTCGGATTAGTGATTTTCATCTGCGAAAAGCAACCAAAGCTGTTCCGGCAGCTTCGGAACATTTCCTGGTTTTTTCTCCGGAAAATTCCCAAAAGTTCCCAGAACAATTCTGGCACCCTCTTAAGAATTTCCAGGTGTGTGCCGAAACCATTTTGACTTAATGGTATACTCCGAAACAACCTTTCGGTTTTACCGAAACTATTCCGGTGTTCTCTCTCCGGAACTTTTCCGTTGTCTCCGAAACTTTTCTCGTGACTTTCTCTCAGACTTCCTGTCTAGTATTCAGCAGATAGATGACCCTTAAGCGTGCGACCCTATAGGTTCGGTGAAGTATAGACATGACCGGAACACTTTCCGATCAATGATCAACATCGGAGCCGTGGACACCCATATTGACCCCTATACCCACACGAATAAATATTCGAGTGAACCTCCAGTTGCCGTGTGCTATTCCTGTTGCCTCGCGATATGTTACAAATACCCGAGGTGAGATTTATCGGCATCCCCGCGGATCAACAACTTGTCCACTATGCCAGTTACCTCGTTACCGGTTTGTTCTCTTTTCTCGTTCCCGTGTTCCGGCACCCCTGTGATCAAATCACATTGTGTATGGCCAGACGATGATGGATAACGTAACACCGAGAGGGCCCAGAGATATCTCTCCATCGTCGGAGGAGCAAATCCCAATCTTGAGCTATCAAGTCCCTTGTCATACTTTCCCATGAACCCGTAGGCCGCCGTAATAGCCACCCAGTTATGGATGACGTTTAACAAACCCCAAAGTTCATGAATCAAGCATGAATGAATTCGATACTCTCATGGTCTAAGCAATTATGCAAACATTAACTATCTCTGTGTTATTAACCATTAACTTATGACGAATGTATCTCATAGCATAACATCAATCGGGTCGATTCAACACAAATGTTCTTCTAACATTACGCTCTCAAAGTTGCCGGCATAGTCATGCCCATGATCAGGAAAACAGAACCATCATGCAACACTTGAGCTAGTCTTAAAGGCCAGACTAGAAATACATTTTACCGTTTATTATTCCACACGTGCATATGAGTTTCCCTCCGAGCCTCGTGGTTATTGTAGACTCGAGAAACATAGCAGTTATAGCACGGAATATAAACATAATTAGGAATAAGGGGATAAATAATAACATTTATTATTGCCTCTAGGGCACATCTCCTACAGGAACATGTTGTATAAATAGTTTAAAAAAAAGAGAAACATATTGTATTTCCTTTGACTAGCGATTCAATTTTTTTTAACACAGTACAGATGCAAGTGCTCATATATACGCGCATACACTCACCCCTATGAACGCACACACGCACACCCTACCTCTATGAGCACCTCTGAGAGACTGAGCTGGCATATCATCTTGAGATTTTACGAACTCACCGTAGGCGTCTCGTAGTCGACGGGAACGTCTCCTCCCACTGAACGTGCATCGCCGAAAACCCTGAAATAAATCCAGGATAAATGCAAGCACCAGGACTTGAACCCTAGTGGGCTGGGGATACCACTGTCCACCTAACCATCCAACCACAGGTTGGTTCGCGATTCAAAATATTTTTTGCAATACATACTTGTGTTTATATTAAGGGCCCCTAGATTTAGTCTCGCCCCGGGCCCCCGTAATCTCAGGACCGGCCCTGCTGACCGCCGGTGGCGTGGTTCTTGGAGGCGGCGGCAGCGAGGGGCCTGACTACGCGATACCACCTCTGGATCCTGGTACGGTCCGCATGGGACGCCGACACACGGCGAGGGTGGTCGCGGTGGAGGCGGCTACGTCGGACATGGATGATGTGAGACGAGGCGGATAGCGCGAGCGAGCGATTAGGATGTGGGTTGGTTGCCGCGAGTAGGAGGATTTCGCTTCGCTTCTGGTCCACACAACCCGAAGAAGTCGGGCACGCGGAGGAGTTGGGTTGGACGGACGCACGCCCGCACTGGGGGCAGCTTTTTTTATAGACGATCACTGGGGGCTGCTATGCAACGCTTGGTGCGGGCAATAGCGGCTGGCCGCCCGCAATGGCAGCTTAATAGGCCGTTAGCAATAAAGGTACAATTTTTCTCTATTTTCAGAATTTTGATAAAAAAATATAAACGAAAATTTGTTTAAATAATTAAAGAATAAGTTAATTATTCATGTATGTTTAAAAACATATATATTTTTTATTTTTCAAAAATGTTCATATATTATAAAAATGTGTTCATGTATTTTGGAAAAAGGTTCATGGAATTGAAAAAAGTGATCATTTAAAAAAATCATATAAATTAAAAATTCCTTACATATTGTAAATAAATATCATTGTATTTGACAAAGTGTTCACATGTTTGTTTTAAATGTTTGTGTATTTTTTCAAAGTGTTCATGTATTTTTTGTGTGTTCATGTATTTGTTTAAAGTGTTCACGCTATTTTATAAAAATGTTCATTTAATTTTAAAAAAAGTGTTCATTAATTTAAAAAATATTCCATTTTATTTTCGAAAATGAAAATGAAAAAAAGTGTTGATGTATTTTCGAAAAAGGTTCTTGGAATTAAAAAAGTTTTCATATTTTCGAAAAATGTTCATCTGATTAAAACAAATGTTTAAATATTTTAAATAATGTTCATAAAAAATGGGTTCACGTATTTTTCAAAATATTCATGCATTTATTTAATGTATTCATCAATTATTTTTTAAATCTTCTTGTACTTTTAAAAAGTTTCCATGTATTTTTAAAATATTCACGTAATTTTAAAAAGTTTTCATGTAATTTTTTAAAGTTTTCATTCATTGTTTTAAAAATAATCATGTAATTTAAAAAAATTGTTAACGTCTTTAAGAAAAAAAAAAAGCAAGACAATGTTGATGTATTTTCTCAAAAATGTCCATGTATTTTCAAAAAAGTGTTCATTCATTTGTAAAATATTCCATGTTATTTTTAAAAGTGTCATGTATATTTTTAAAGTGTTCACGTATTTTATGTAAATGTTCATGTAATTTTAAAAAAGTGTTCACTTCTTTTCGAAAATGAAAATGAAAAAAACTGTTCATGTATTTTGGAAAAAGGTTAATTGAATAAAAAAATGTTTTCACAGTGTTTAAAAAAATTCATTTGATTAAAAAAGTGTTTACATATTTTAAATAATCTTTATAAAAATGTGTTTACACATTTTTTTAAATGTTTGTGCGGTTTTTTAACGTATTCATTTTTTAAATATTCTTGTAATTTGAAAAAGTGTTCATGTATTTTGAAAAATATTTTTGAAATTTTTAAAGTGTTCATGCAATTTTTTTAAAGTGTTCATGCATTGTTTTATAAATGATCATGTAATTTTAAAAAAATTGCTAAGGACTTTTAGAATTTTTTAAAGTAATAGAAACAAAGAAGAAAGGAAAAATCAAAGAAAAACTAAAATGAAAAAAAATGGAAAATCAGAAAAATACAAAAAAAAGAAAAAAGAAAGCTGTAGAAAAAATAAACCCAAAAAAATAAAACCGGAGACCACCCCTGAGGTCCTCTTTAAAGCAGGTGGTCTACGATTTGGTGCTTCCACGGAGCTTGGGTTGTTGGTGGCTTGCCTTCCGTTTCTCCGGTGGGCACTATGGCAACGACGGCAGTCGGTTTCGGCAGGCGACGGTGATGCGATGCACTGTGACCTTCCAGGGCTTTGATGTATTTTTCATTGTTTTGAGGGTCAGTTGTGCTATTTGCTCTGGGCTGGCTCTCTCTGGGTTCTTCCAGAGAGGGTCCACGTGGGTTGTATGTGTGTTGTTGATCTAGTATGAACACCTGGTGATCTATCCTAAAAAAACCACGATCCTGAATTAGCCAGCCCATGTCGGCGTTGTGTGGGCGATTCCCAGGTTATATCCCGCTAACTGCGGGATATAGCATTTGGGTCAAGCAGTCCCATGTTCGCGTTCCGTTTGTTTTGTTTTGGCCTCTCACTCTTTTTTTTTCTTTTTTTTTTTTGCCGATGGCTTGCTTGGGCTCTCACTCACACATGTCCCTCGGCCGCAACGCACAACCCTTATTGGTCCGGCCCTTAGCGGGAGGCCCATGCAATAGACAGCAGGCGAGAACAATAAATAAATAAGATAAATTAGTTTGTAAAACGTTTGAAAACCATTTCAAATTTATACAATAGAATTTTCAGGAGATATTTGTACAAAAAATATGTTTTGAAATATATCTGATTGTCCATGAAAAAATGTTCATTCGCCTCAAATTGAATGTTCATTTATATCAAACAAAATGTTCACATAATTTCCAATAAAATTGTTCGACTGATAAAAAAATTGTCTTCGTGCGAGATAACTTTTTAAATTATGAAAATTGTATATTTTTCGAAATAAAATGTTCATCTATGTCGAACAAAAAGTTAATGCGGCTTAAAAATAAAAGGAAAAAGAAAATGAGAAAAATATATACTTCTTGGTTGAGAAAAACCAAAAAGGGATAGAGAAAACGTCCTTGGTTGGCCGACACAAAATGAGAGAAAACGGGGCTTTATTTCGTTTCAATTGTTACAACTAGCATATATAATCATTCTAAAAAATAGATAACCGAACTGAGAACTCTCCTGATATCTCCATCATGGTACGCGCGCTACAATAGGTTGGTGCAGTCGTCGATCGAGGGTGGCACAACAAACTCCTAACGACCAACAAAACGGGGCGATGTCTAGCTTAGGTTCTGAAGGTTTTTGCTAGGGGCATGTCTTTAGGCCGAACCTGACGACGAAACTTATCAATTTCGTGGGAAAGAAAATGGGGTGGCGCGCTGCTTTTATCGGGAAAAAAAAAACCCTAGGTTCTGAAGAGCTCCAGGCAGTGCCCCTGGTCCAGGTTCCTGCTCCAGAACTTGTTGTAGTACTCGTCGTAGGTGTAGTTTCTGTAGACGGCCGGCGATTCGTCACCGATGAGCTTCTCCGCGGGACCGAGCATGACGCTGTTGCAAGGGCAGAGGAACGACGCGATGGACATCCTTGGCCTGTCCGAGTTCACCACGGCGCGGTGCCGCACGCTCTTATATCTCCCGTTGCTCAGCGCCTGCACGTACGCAGCGCAAATTTCCGTTAGCACTTGAGAGTTGCTGATTTCAAAAAGTATCTAATTACTCTCTACCGGCAAACCATACAAAATGGGTATTGATCTGGTGTAGTGCATGATGCTTGATGGGGTATTATACGGTGGCACATGGCGTATTGCGATGAGTAATCTTTTTTTTTGGCAAAAAATAAAGAGATACCATATACTAGTACTTAGTGAGGCATCACCTGCAGCTGATCGCCGAGATTGACAACGAGCGCGTTGGGCCTCGGGTTGACGGCGATCCACCTGCCGTCCTTGAGCACCTGCAGCCCGGCGACCTGCTCGTCCATGAGCAGGATGGTGAGGGCGTTGGGATCCGTGTGCGCCGGGAGCCCGTACGTCAGCTCTGGCGACGGGCACTTGGGGTACAAGTTCACCGCCATGTGCTGCTCCTGCTCGCCGAGGGCCTTGTTGATGTAGCCCTCCTCCAGCCCCAGGCTCTCCGATATGGCCGCGTACAGCCGGAACCCGAGCTCCCGGACCTCTTTGCAGTATGCGCTCATGACATCCCTGGTTCATGCATGCATCAACAAGAAATTAATTAAGAAAGCGTGCCAGCTGGTTAATTGTCAGCTCGATCGTAAACCTTGCAAGTTTACAATTGTATATAGGTTAGATAGCCTCTCTTTTTTTTGCGAGATTTGTTGTGCATCCTCTTGATCTCGACCCTACTGTCCTACGTTCCTGTGTCATTTCCATCCTCCAACGAAATCTAGTGAAATCTACCCCATCCCCACACAAACAAGTTGCAATGTCATGTCTCCTCCAGTCAGTGAGATGAGATCTACTGCTGGATACGCAGTAGGAGTATATACTAAGCAGGTGAAATGTTCCAGCTGACACAGTGACACTCACTCATCATGTGTTTTTGCAGTTCATTGTCTTGTTGCGTCATTTGTTCCGTTTCTTTGGTGTCCATGCTGCAAATTCCAAATTGCCCCCTTTCATAAGCAGAGTGACGAAACAGCCCCCACCCCACCCCCAAACGAAAGGTGATCATTCACGTTTATGCTAGATTCTAGCACGACATTTAGGTATGGGGTGCCGTTGTATCATGGACCACTTGCTACTAATTTCTTTGCCCTGAACTTATTGTTTTCTGAATGCAGGAAGCCCTGTCCCTGTGTGTCCTTTTAAGTGCAGGGAATGCGCATCTCCAGCACATGGAAAAGTGCTTGTTCCAGGTACAGAGTATAGTTAGTTTGGTACTTTTCCCTCCCCGCAAAAAAAGTTTGGTACTTTTCCCTCCCCGCAAAAAAAAAAAAAAAAAAAAAAAAAGGAAGAAAGTTTCGTGCTTACTAGTACATCGCTCAGTCTCTTTGTCAGTTTATGGTTGAATCTAGGAAACGCTAAAAAAATTAGTGCTCCCTCCGATCCATAATATAGGGAGTACCTTTTTTTTTAGATAAAAAAATTAGTACCTTTGGCAGCAGTGACAAAAGATTTGTACTAGCTGGAACATGAGGACTTGATTGTCAACTGGAATATAGTACTTAGTGTTTTTTTTTTTTTTTTTTTTTTTTTTTTTTTGCGAAAGGAGGTCGAAGCTCATGATTAACAACCCAGAATTACAGCAGATCCCACACGAAGAAGAATACAAAGAAGAACAAGGGGATCATCACGGATTACCTCCAGGATGGGCTGATGGCGCGCCGTCGTAGTACTAATCGAAAAAAAAGTAGTATTTAGTACTCCCTCCGTCCGAAAAAGCTTGTCCCTGAAATGGATGTATCTAGGGTGCTAGATACATCCATTTCAGGGACAAGCTTTTTCGGACGGAGGGAGTATATTTTAGAGCAGTTCTGGGACTAATGGCAAAGTAAAGTAGTTGTAAAGCATCATTTGCAGCAGAATAATCAAGCATCAACTGGTCCTGTACCGTCCATGTAAGCAACGCATGCATGCAGGTTTCAGTGGCGGAGCTTGAAAGAAATCTTAGGAGGGGCCAACCTCAAAGTATTTCAAAACGAAATCATACGACTATAATACGTTAGCTTACGAAACATATTTTTAACTTTAATTATAGTTTAGTGATCTAAGCGATCTTATATTAGTTTATAGCGGAGTACTTCATAACAAAAGAAACTCTACCAAAATACTACTCACTCCGATCGAAAATAAGGGTCGTGAACTAAAATCACGACACTTATTTTTGATCGGAGGGAGTACTAATTAACTATGAAGTATTGAGTTAATCATTACAGATAAGCTAGTATTTGTTTTTTTCCGCTCCTGAATTGCATAAGAAAATCTTCACTCTGTGATTTTACTCTCTATGCTAACTACATTGGATAGAAAAACACCTTCCACCGTATTATGTAGATTGTCTAGTTGTCTTAATAATCTCAAAGTAGAGAATGCACGCTCGGTACTTGTGGTAGAAAATGTAAAATCAACGGTTTTGCCCTTAATCTCTAAACAACAATTTTTATTTAGTACGAAATCTGTGACCTAATTAGAAATTACCCCCAACTAGTTAAGATTAAAAAGTCTACACTGAAAAGTCTACACTGAAAAGGCATAATCAAAAGAGTTGGACTTCAGTATAGCAGGATTAAATTCTCTGTGGGGAGAGGGAGGGTAGACTGCTCTTGTTGCTGACAGGCTCACTTGCACGCGGCGCCGGCGTCGCCTATGCGTAAGCGCGGCCGCGATGAGATCAGCCAGGAGCTGTAACCACCAATCTCTAGCCTCTGACCGGCCAGCTGCCGCCCCAACGCCCGCAAACCCCAGTCCCACGACCCCACGCTCAGGTGTCGCCGGTCGCACAGTCCGCGCGAGTCAAAAGAGTAGAAGACGCGCTGCAGTATTGGGACGCTGCTCGTTTGTCTCCCGTGAGCGTGAGCAGGACTAATACTACCGGGTACCTAGTTTGCCTTTTCGCTGGGGGGGCGACCGCCCGTGAAGCTCCGCCGTTGGCAGGTTTGATTAATCTGCTGTCTGTTATGTTATGTTCTGTTGTGTTTGTTTCAATCAGCACTGAAGCAAAGATCCAGCAAGTGCTACTTGAAAGTGTATGTACCTGAAGGGCGGTGGATTGGCTGGCCAGTCCGGGACGAACTGCTCGAGCGGGTGGCAGTGCAGCCGGAGTTAGTCGCGCCAGTTGTGCACGGTCTCCTTGCGCACGTTGAAGCTGGTGGAGAGCCTCATCTTCTTGGCCGGGTCATCGGAGTAGAGCTTGGCCTTCTCCTCCGGCGACAGCCGAAAGAACTCGTGCGCCACCGCCATCGCCGCCAGCATCAGCTCCACCGGCAGCCCGTGGTTGAGCACCTGGCCAACGGAAGAGGCACACACGACACGACGGTACGGTGAGCAAAAACAGAGCACCGAGCTAGTCGTCAGACGGAATGAAAGAAAAAAGAATTGCAACCTGGAAGAAGCCGTGGGAGCGGCAGGCGGCGCCGATCTGGGAGACGACGGCGGCTCGGTCGGGGTGGGCGAGGTCGACGACGGGGATGTCGGCGTCGGGGACGACCTCGTCCAGGCGCGGCCGCTCCGCCTCCGCCCGGACGTAGCTCTCGGGCAGCGTGTCGTGCACGACCGTTGAGATGAGCTGCTCCGCCATGTCACACACACAGACACAGAGATAATAGATGCCACGATCGAGGCGCCGGCAGAAGAAGAGACGGTGGTCGCCGCGCCTGGGTTTGAACGGGCGGAGGAGCTCGGAGGATTTATAGAGAATGCAAAAGACTGAACGACGCGCTAATGAGTTCACCACCGAGAGCCAAGAAAAGGCGGGACGTCACTGGCCTGGTGACCTAATGAGTTAAATCAAATATTTGGAAAGATTTATTTGTTTTTCTATTGTGTAACTGACGATCTTTGGTGTAAATTCAATCATGAGTAGTACGATTTAAGTAGGTGTGACAATGTAATTCCTTGTGTTTTTATTTGGTTTTGCTAATTATCAGTCGCATGAGAATTTCGTCGTTCCAGCGTTGAGATCAGTGCAAGATTCCACCTTTTTTTTACAAATACTATTTTTTTGCTCTAGATGAACAAAGTATTACATCACCATGAATATTAGTAGGTTTGTCCCCGTTTGCGTGATTGCACGAGGTGCCTGTGTGTATATGCGATGCAGAGACGGGAAGCCGAACTCTTTTATGAATGTATCATCTAGATACACGACGAAGAACCAATAAAACTTCACTGGGTTTTGAACCCTGAACCTCTTGATTGTAAGTTTATGCACCTAATCAGTTCACCCATCAGACCGATCTGATGAAAGAGACTAGACAATACATTTATACGTCAACACTTCCCCTCACGTGTGGATCCCGCAGGCCTAAACGTGGATCGAAAGTGGGCTGCAATTTAATTGCGTCAGCCGGGTCTTGAACTCAAGACCTCTTGGCCCTGATACCATGTAGAAGTACATGCTCTAGGTAATGCAACCAAAAGACCGATCTATGAGAGAGGGTCGGACATTATACTCCAACAGTGGCACCTGGCCTACTAGTTTACACAGCCGAAGAATCGATTGGCTGCTTGCCAGGAAAAAAGGGTAAACAAAACCGAGAATGACGGGTCTAGTTCTCCGGCCAGTCGTCTGGATATGATAGTTCTGTCTTCTCGCACGAACCAGGTTCGCGCGGTACAGATTTTTTCAGGTCACATTGCTCCACTTTACAGTCATACTTCCTCCGTCCTTAAAAAAATATACTTCCAACTTTGTTGCAGGGTCAAACTATCTCAAAACTGGACCGAGTTTGTGCAAAAATATATCAATATTTGTGAAACCAAAAATAGGTATATGATGAAAATATATGTTATCATGAATCTAATGTTACTAATTTGATAACATAAATGTTGGTGTGTTATTGTATAAATACCACTTTTCAACAAAGTTGAAAGTACACTCGGGGTATTTCGGATGCGGGCAACTTTATTTGCCGGCCGGCAGAGTAAACGCAACTAGAACGGTTTCGCACACACTAATCGACAGGATTAGACTTACCTTTTTATCTTTTGACCGGATGCGCCGAGCATCTACCACATCCTGGTCGGTTTACTAGAGTTACTGTGCAAACAACGGCCGAATAACGCATGGCAAAAAAAGTGACACGAAAGAACGTGCGATTTACAGTCTACTGCGAGTTACAGTTAGTTAGGAGTACTAGTAGCTTGTCTACTTTTTTTTTTGAACGTAGCTTATCTAATTTGTCTCCTTCTCGAAGGCCGTACAGATTAAGCCGGGCGGCACCGCCTTGGAGAACTTCTCGAAGGCCGTACAAATTAAGCCGGGCGGCGCCGCCTTGGAGATTTTTTTTTCTTTTTTCTTTATGAACAGGAGAACGGTCCAGATGGACTCAGGACCCCACTTATATTATCACAGGAAAAACAGTACAGCTTGCCCAAAGACCTCTAAGGAAAAAGAAATTACAACATGGTCCCTGAACATTCCAAAAAGTACCCAAACAAAAGATTTCAATTGCAATGTGGTCCTAGTCCTCACAAATAACCTCCACATGAAGCCGATCTCACAGCCGCCGGGGATGAGAGCACTTGGGGCGTTGAGATCGCCGCAGCAACACCACCAGTTGCCACCGAGCAATGGCACTGCGGACGTCGAACTGAAGTCGGACTACCTCCCATCTGGCACCATGGCCGGGAGGAAGAGAAGCTGGAGGCGGCAGCCAAGGAACGGCGCCAGGACTCTAATGTGCCACCCTTAGGCAAGAAGATTCGACGGTGCAGCGGCGCCGCAACTGCTGGCTCCACAGCCATCCAATGAGAAGGCTGGAAACAGCGGTGGTCGCCAAGACTTGTTCGTCGATAATGAGCTCAGAGAGGAGTATCTGCAGCTGCAGATCCAATGTCGGCATCCCTTCTCCGACACAAACCGACACCAGATAGACGAGCCACACTTGATTCTTCCACCTAATGCCCACCCGCCAACACGACGGCATGGAGGAAGAGGAAAAGAAGCAACCCCGACTCGATCTGGATCGGCGGCGAGCTTATTTGCCGAGCCCTCGTCAGATCCACCCACCATAGCCAGCATCCACCATGGATCCCAGCTGGCAACCAGAGATGGCCTTGTCCAAGCGTCGCTCGCCGACACTGGAGAGAGCTCGAGACTCGTGCTGAGACTAACTACGAAACAACATAGAGGAAACGTACTACTATTATGTACAAGGGTGCGCCGTGCTCCTCTCCCATCACCTCTCCGACCAGCTACGCCGGCGGCGGGGATCCGGGATCGGGCCGGGCAGGAAAAGTGGGGGACGACTCTCAACGGGAGCTGAGCGGTGGGAGAGAGGGGAAAAGAGTGACACATCCACCCTTTTTACTAGTACTTCATCGCCTTGGAGCCAAGGGCCGTACCTGAGAAATTGTGGGCCTCATGTGAAATCAAAACTTGGAGCCCAGGCGTAAAATGAAACTAAAAATACACTTTTTAATCAGTATATATTGGTATAGTTTTTTTAAAAGTTACAACTTCCCAAAAAAAAGCAAAACTTAAAACTCTTAACTGAAAAGTGCCATCATTTTAGCATGCGGCGGCGGCGTATGGAGCAAAATTTGTAACACTTCTAGCATTAAGTGGAGTGCTGAAGCGTACCAATTCGTTGGCATCACCAGCTTTCTTTTGGGGAAATTGCGAAGACATTAGCTGCGATGAGAACTGAGAAGAAACGAGACGAAGAGGAGACGAGATGTTAATTTCGAGCGATTAATTTTGTCCTTGTTGTGGCTAAGGTGTTGGAGAGAGAGAGAGAAAGAGAGAGACAAATTGTTCTTTTAACGTGAGATATATTCCAACAAATGGTTTATTGTTGTAATTCCAAGCGGCATTTATTTCTTAATTAGTAGTAATACTAAATACTAGCGCTTAGTAAATGTGTGCGTGCAATGGTATGCATGTACATGTACTACATGTATGTCCATGTTAGAGTCGATGCTTTAAGAAACTACTTTTGTCTTGTGTTTGGATTCCAAGTTTGTTCGCTCCCACAGCCCACGAATCTCAGGGTAACACGTGCGGTACAGATTTTACAGGGCACACTAATGCAGTTTCCAGTCATCTTTGAAGCGGCAACCTTTTTTCTTTTGGACATGGATGCGGCAGCTTTTTTTTTTAAACAAGGCAAATCTTTTGCCTTTTCATTGATTAAGAAAGAAGTTTAGACAAGGGCCGCAAAGCGGCGAAAATAAAAGACGTCTACTCTCACGGCATTACAATACTCAATTGCTTTGCGCCCGCTAAGGCCCAAAGAGACATCTCCTCTTTAACATTGTTGATAATGACTGTCGAAGGGATGGCGGTGTTTTGGAAGACTCTAGCATTACGCTCCAATCAAATCTCCCATGAAACGAGCATCATTAGGGAGGCAAGCGCCTTGGGAGAGCCACAACGAATCTGAAAGTTACCATTTCACCAATCTCTCATTGAAGTTCTCGTCGTCCAAGTAGCCGTAATGATGTGATGCATGCCAAGTCACGGAAGAATGTCAGAATGTCATTCCAAATACAGAGAGTGAAGCGGCATTGGAAGAGTAGATGTGCCGCCGACTCTTGGCTTTGATTGCAAAAGGGACAAAGGCCGCAGTTCAGCCACGCACGACGAATTAAGCGATCGGACGTCCAAATCCTGTTTTGAAGGACCAGCCAAGCGGAAAAATTGCATGTAGGTGGTGCCCACACATTCCACACGAGTGGACCAAGTCCGAAGAAGTTAGACCCTCAAATTGCGCCTTGTATGTGGCAGCTTTATTTGCCGGCAGAGTGAACACAACTAGAACGTACGGCTGCGAAACGTACACACAAATCGGCAGGATTAGACTTACACTATCTCGTCGATCTTGTTTCTTTCTGTCTTTTTTGCCATGTGAATTTTGACCGGATGCACCTAGCTAGCATCTACTTTACCTCCTGAGGAAGGTTTCCTAGAGTTACTGTGCAAATAGCGGCCGAATATATGATCTAGGGCTACCCTAGTTAGAAGCAGAAGCAGTAGCCTTTTTTTTCTCTCCTTCTCGAAGGGAAGGGCGTACGTACAGAATAATCCGGGCGGCATCGCCGTGGAAAAGTTTTTTTTTTGTTGGTGGCTTACCAGGCTTACCACTTGATCGCCGTGGAAAAGTTGAGTGCCTCATTCTCAAAAAAAAAAAAAAAAAAAAAAAAGTTGAAGATTTTCCCGGAAGTGCTGCTGCTTTTCGCCCATGCGATGGGGATGGAACCGACGACCGAAAACGATACATCACATGGTTCATACGTCAAGGTGCACCGCACAATGCTTGCTAAAGCAGTGCTCCTCCACGTGCACCCTAGCTAGGCTTACAAATGGGTACAGTTCCGGCGGCTCATAATGCTCAGCAACCTGGATCAGTACTCTGAATACTCGATGACAGGTTCATTGGCTATAGATACGTGTGATCCGAGCTACACTACACGCACGCTCCTGCTGTCGATAGATAGGTACGAGCTCGGGCCCATGTGACGACTCCTTGTCAGCACCCCAAGTCAAGACACGGCGAAGACCAGCGAAAGCGCTGCCATGGCAGCCAAACTGGCTGCCACGGCAGACGAGGCAGCCACGGGGACTAATCACGGAGAAGGGCGCGTCACTTCAAGGCCACCCCGGATCATATCCAGCCGAATCGCAGATACGTGGGCGCGGAGTGGTACCAACCTACTTAAGGTCATCAGCGACGCAAGCAAACGCATCCAGAAGGATCAGGCACGGCAACGGCATCGGCTTCCCTTTCTTCCTTCTTTCTTTCCCTTTTCCAAGTTGTAACAGAGAGACCAAACTACCTACCGTGATTTGTATCTGAAGTGAGATCGAGTGCCTAACAACGTGGTATCAGAGACCACCCACTACCCTCCCGCCGCCGCTACTCTCTGCTCCGCCACGCCACCACACTGGAGACCCGTCGCCAACATCAAGCTCGAGAAGCCCTCATTGCGTCCATGGATCCCGAACTACGCGCCTAACTCGAGCAGTTGGACGCCAACGCCAACGAGCGCGCCGCCGCCGCCGCCGCCAGATCCGCCTCCATCCTCAAGGCGCTCGGCGCGCAGACCGCGCGGATCGACGTCCTCGCCGCGTGGAAGCCGGATCTCGAAGCACGCTTCACCCAACTCGAGCAATCGGT
This sequence comes from Elymus sibiricus, assembly GCA_039707655.1. NCBI lineage: Eukaryota > Viridiplantae > Streptophyta > Magnoliopsida > Poales > Poaceae > Elymus > Elymus sibiricus. The sequence continues at coordinate 8,707,655 of CM077674.1, read as the reverse complement.
CGCCGCATTGCAGGCCTTGTCCCCTGCCGCTGCGACATCACCAAGTGGAGCGCCCCGCACCCCGTCGCAGTTCGCGACCTCGGGCGACCTCCACGTGCAATCAAGCCACGGCGCGATGCATCTTCCCGGGGGATTTCCGTCGGTGACTCGAGTCGCCGGCGGCGCCTCCGGTCACGGGTACGGTCGCTATCCCACCTACCATTTCCGCACCTCTCCTATGTAGGAGATATGCCCTAGAGGCAATAATAATCAGTTATTATCTATCTCCAAGTTTGTAATTGATGTTTATGTTCCATGGTATAACTGTAATGATTCTCGAGTCTACAATAACCACGAGGCTCGGAGGAAAACTCATGTGCACGTGTGGAATGATAAACGGATAAATATATTCCTAGTTTCGCCTCTAAGACTAGCTCAAGTGTTGCATGATGGTTCTGTTTTCCTGATCATGTGCATGACTAGGCTGACAACTTTGAGGGCATAATTTTAGAAGAACACTTGTGTTGAATCGACCCAATTGATGTTATGCTATGAGATACATTCGTCACAAGTTAATGGTTAATAATACAGAGAAAATTAGCGTTTCCATAATACCTTAGACCATGAGAGTATCGAGTTCCTTCGTACTTGCTTCGTGAACTTTGGGGTTTGTTAAACGTCATCTGTAACAGGATGGCTATTACGGCGGCTTACGGGTTCACGGAAAAGTATGACAAGGAACTAGGTAGCTCAAGATTGGGATTTGCTCCTTCGTCGATGAAGAGATATTCTTATGGCCCTTTTGGTGTTACGGTATCTATCATCGTCTGGCCAGACACAATGTGATTTGATTACAGGGAAGCCGGAACATGGGAACGAGAAAAGAGAACAGAATCGGTAACGAGGTAACTGGCATAGTGAACAAGTTGTTGATTCATGGGGATGACATTAAGTCTCACCTCGGGTATTTGTAACATATCGCGAAGCAACATGAATGGCATTCGGTAACTGCAGGTTCGCTCGAATATTTATTCGTGTGGGTATAGGGGTCAATATGGATGTCTATGGTTCCGCTATTGATCATTGATCGGAAAGTGTTCCGGTCATGTCTATACTTCACCGAACCTACAGGGTCACACAGTAAAGGGCCATCTATCTGCTGAGTACTAGACAGGGAGTCCGAGAGAAAGTCGCCGGAAAAGTTTCGGAGACGAGGAAAAAGTTTCAGAGAGAAAACGGACGTGTTTCGGAGTTACCGGAAATGTTTTGGAGATAAAAATCATCCTACCGGAAATGTTTAGGAACGCGTCCAGAATTATTTTAGGAGGTGCCCGAAATGTTCTGGACCATCGGTAATTTTTTCGGATTAAACGGTCACGGAAAAATATTTTCATGAAAAGTTCTCATGAATAGTGGGATGTATAGTGGCAACACTATTAGGGTACAACCACTATTTGGTGGATTTTTGGAAAGCCACCTTTTGGGGTTTTCCCCTAAAGTCAAGGAGGATGACATGGGGGTGGTGGGGCCTCCCACAATGGGCCCCACACACATGTGGCCGGTTGGAGGAGGAGCTCCTCCATAGAACTCCACTTTTCCCCTTTATGTGGCTTTTGGTGAAAAGATCTTGGCCCCCTTTTGGTCTTTTCCCCCTTAGACTCTACCGGTTGATCTTCCTATAAATAGAGGTGGAGAGGGCTCTCCATATCATCCATTCTCTCTTAAACACAAGGCATGCATGATCTGCCATCTCTCTCTCCCTCACACAAAATAGTTTCGTAGAGCCAAAAGACTGTCTAGTTTCCGGTAGGAAACAGTTCTGGACGGCGAAGCCCTGCCGGATAGCTGATACCGTATGTGTGGAACCCAGTAAAGAGATCGTAGTTTCAATCTTTTGCCTGAGGGGCTGTTTGAGGGTCCTCCCGAAGGGTTGTCCGAGAGACCGTCCGTGGGGCTGTCCAGGGGCCTCCCGAAGGGCTGTCCGAGGGACCGTCCGAGGAGCTGACGAGGGAGAACATACTTGCGGTTGGGAGGTTGTAAAATCCTTGCTGGGGGGATCTGCACCACCGATCTTCACCGACTCTCCTTCCGCTGGGCTATGAGTCGGTAATGATCAGATCAAAACCTTGTATGCATCTTCATAGTGATTCTGGGCGTGTTCGTAGTGTGGATTTTTTTTTGTTTTCTGTCGCGTTACCCAATAGTGACATCATGAGCCGTGCTATGAGTAGATGCATGTTACGATCTAGAATACATGAGATGTATGGGTATTGCACAATGTAATTTTGTAGTAGATGAGATCTATTGCTGAAAATTATTTGTGCGGGTAACAGATGAAACCTTAGATTTGGTACAAAGTTCTTGTTGCTTCCCTTGAATTTGCGTTGTTCTGATCTTGACGGCATGGTGGAATTTTGGTACAAAGTTCTGGCTATCCGCGATCCTTCTATTTTGCTCCTGAGTATGCTGGTTGTAGATCAACGATGTGCTTCAGTTCTTTGGGTTCCGCCATAGTTAAGAACGATGTGCTTCAGTTCTTTTGGCAATGCTGATATGATCTGCATGGGGTTCTTGCGTATGACAAAGTTCAGTATGGGGCTCGAGATTTTATCTCGTGTTTCATACGCCCCGCAAAGTTAATCTAGCGACTTGAATAATCATACTTGATGATGAACATTGGTAGATGCGGTTTAATTTGAAACCTTAAAAGCCACGTAAAATAATTTTTTGCATAAACTGATTAGAGGTGTCTAACTTGGTTTTGCAGGATGACATGTGATGTGGTATAGTCTTCGTCATATTTAATTTGATTATGTATGAGATGTCTATATGATGTAAATTAATTAACATGACCTGCGTGCCATGATTCGGCATGATGGCTGGAGCCACATGATTATCACATTAATTTTATCAGCCATATAGATAGCAATATTATTTGATGCATCCACAAGACGGTGACAAGTTTGCGAAAGTGGACACTGATGTCTACTACGCAACTTTATTCTTGTAGACTCGTATTGGGCCTCCAAGCGCAGAGTTTTGTAGGACAGTAGCAAATTTCCCTGAAGTGGATGACCTAAGGTTTATCAATCCGTGGGAGGCGTAGGATGAAGATGGTCTCTCTCAAACAACCCTGCAATCGAATACAAGAAATCTCTTGTGTCCCCAACACACCCAATACAATGACAATTTGTATAGGTGCACTAGTTCGGTGAAGAGATGGTGATACAAGTGTAGTATGGATAATAGAAATAGGTTTTTGCAATCTGAAAATATAAAAACAGCGAGGTAGCAAGTGATAAAACGGAGCACAAACGGTATTGCAATGCTTGAATACAAGGCCTAGGGTTCATACTGTCACTAGTGCAGTCTCTCAACAGTGCTAACATAATTGGATCATATAACAATCCCTCAACGTGCGACAAAGAATCACTCTAAAATTCCTATTAGCGGAGAACATAAGATAGAAATTGTTGTTGGGTACGAAACCACCTCAAAGTTATCCTTTCCGATCAATCTATTGAGCCATCCCTATAAGTGTCACAGACAGCCGTAGAGTTCGTACTAAAATAACACCATATGATATGCATCAACCAACTCTAATGTCACCTACATACTCCAATGTCACCACAAGTATCCGTGAGTTGATTATTCTATATGCATCAAACAACTTCAGATTCATAATGTTCAATCCAACACAAAGAACTTCAAAGAGTGCCCCAAGATTTCTACCGGAGAAAGTAGGACGAAAACGTGCATCAACCCCTATGCATAGATTACCCCAATGTTACCTCGGGAATCCACGAGTTGCGTGCCAAAACTTATATCAAGTGAATCAATATAATACCCCATTGTCACAACGGGTATTCATATGCAAGACATACATCAAGTGTTCTTAAATCCAACAAAGTATTCAATCCGATAATAGTGAAACCTCAAAGGTAAAAACTCAATTCATCACAACAAGATAGAGAGGGGAAAAACACCATATGATCCAACTATATTAACAAAGCTCGCGGTACATCAAGATCCACTACTAGGGAAAACCTTACCAGTAGCGCTGGATTTTGAGCTACCAGTAGCTCTGGTACATGCGCTACTGCTACGGCGCTACAGCTATTTTTTAGTAGTAGCGCTCTTTTTGCCCAGTGCTACTGGTAAATTAACATAGCAGTAGCGCGTCTATTTCGCACCCGCGCTACTACTAACGAAATAGTAATAGCGCGTCTAGTATTTCCCCCGCGGTCGAGGCAGGGGCTGACGAGGCACTGTCCCTGCGTGCGTTGGATGCAGCAGTGGAGCTCGTCCAGAGCTGTGATGGCGGCGGCCAGTGTACACGAGGCAGGAGAGGCGCTAGGTAGCGGGGTCCCGAGCAGATTCGGGCGAGGGCGAGCTGATCCAAGGGGCGGCGAGGTCGATCTGGCCGGCAGCTCCATGGAATCTTCGGGTGGCGGCTGCTTCTTGCTTATCTCCTGGGCATAAGAGAGAGAGAGAGATGAGAAGATCAGAGAGATAGCTTCAGGAGGGAGAAGAGAGGAACCAGAGGGAGATGAGGAAGGGCACGGGCGACGAGACCTGCGTGGTGGCGAACCGCTGGTCACCGGCGAGGTGAAGTGCGGCAGGGAGCTGTGGGGGGGAGGAGCTCGGGCGGCGTGAGGCTGAGCGCACAGGCGGGTGGCTCATCGGGTTGGCCATGGTGGGCTCCTGGTGCTCCAATTTCAGAGAGAAAGGAGAGTCCTGTGAGGGAAAGAGAGATTTAGAGGAGAGAGAGAAGAACGAGAGGAATGGATAGAAAGCAGGAAGCACGTGACTGCGTTTGTGTTTCCTCCCATGCCACGTCATGAATCCAAGTGATTTGGTGCTCAGCCAATGCGAACGAGTCGTACTGCATTTTGTGTTTTCTGTGCCCAATAGCTGTAGCGCAGCTTTATACCCACGCGCTATTACTAAGTGGGGCTTGGCCTCATCTATCAATAGTTGTAGCGTGGGGTATAAATCCTGCGCTACTGTTATCTAGTTAGTTGTAGCGTGGGTTTATACCCCGCGCTACTAATATGGCATGTCCCGAGGGGCACGGTGGAGACCACTTAGTAGCAGCGTGGGTTTATAACCCGCGCTACTACTATCAATTTATTGGTAGCGTGGGGTTTATACCCTGCGCTACTACTAATTAGCAGCAGCGCGGCCCATAAACCCTCGCTACTGCTAAGCATCTATCTATAAGGTAGTGATCGTGCCAAATCAAGAACACGAGAGAGAGAGAGAGAGATCAAACACATAGCTACTAGTACATACCCTCAGCCCCGAGGGTGAACTACTCCCTCCTCGTCATGCAGACCGCCGGGATGATGAAGATGGCCTCCGGTGATGATTTCCCCCTCCGGCAGGATGCCGGAACAGGGCTCCAGTGTTGGGGAACGTTGCATGGGAAACAAAAATTTTCCTACGCACACACAAGATCTATCCATGGTGATGAGCATCTACGAGAGGGAGAGTGAATCTACATACCCTTGTAGATCGCTAAGCGGAAGCGTTTAAGAAACGCGGTTGATGTAGTCGAACGTCTCCACGATCCAAATCGCACGTCGTCCCTCGATCCGATCACGAACTAGCGCCGAACGGACGGCACCTCCGCGTTCAACACACGTACGGCTTGATGACGCCTTCACCTCCTCGATCCAACGAGCGATGGTGAAGTAGTGGTTGAGTTCCAGCAGCACGACGGCGTGGTGATGGTGGTGAGGAACAATCTCTGCAGGGCTTTGCCAAGCGCTACGGAGATTATGACGGAGGAACTAGAGGGTTAGGGTTGCCGCACACGGCTTGGGGAAATCTTGATGTATCTCGTGTGCTAGCCCTGCCCCTCTATTTATATGTTGAGCCTTGGGGTCTAAACTTGGAGTAAAAGTCTCTTCCAAGTTGGTTTTGCCCGCACAAGGTCGGTTTGGCCCGCAGGAAAAGAGTCCAACTCGGATCCCTGCCGAACCGTGCACAGCCGCGCACAAGCGGTAGTACCGCTCACAAGCGGTAGTACCGCTTGGGCGGTAGTACCGCTTCACACAAGCGGTAGTACCGCTCGGGCGGTAGTACCGCTTCACACAAGCGGTAGTACCGCTCGGGCGGTAGTACCGCTTCACACAAGCGGTAGTACCGCTTACGCGGCAGCAAAACTACTTTTTGCACTTTCCAATACCTTGTGGGCTTTTATCCCTTGGCCCATATAAAGTGTTGCTGCACCCGAACACTTCGGTAAACATCCGGAACCCCTTCCGGTGAACTCCGGAACTCTTCCGGAGATCAAAACACTATTATCACATATATCAATCTTTACCTCCGGACTCTTCCGGAGATCCTCGTCATGTCCGGGATCTTATCCGAGACTCCGAACAACTTTCGGTCACCAACATAATAACTCAACTATACTAATCGTCACCAAACGTTAAGTGTGTAGACCCTGCGGGTTCGAGAACTATGTAGACATGACCGAGACACTTCTACGATCAATAACCAATAGCGGGACCTGGATGCCCATATTGGCTCCTACATATTCTACGAAGATCTTTATCGGTCGAACCTCTATGTCAAGGATTCAGTTAATCCCGTATGCTGTTCCCTTTGTTCTTCGGTATGTTACTTGCCCGAGATTCGATCGTCGGTATCTCTATACCTAGTTCAATCTCGTTACCGGCAAGTCTCTTTACTCGTTCCGTAATACAAGATCCTGTGGCTAACTCTTTAGTCACTTTGCTTGCAAGGCTCAATGTGATGTTGTATTACCGAGTGGGCCCTGAGATACCTCTCCGTCACACGGAGTAACAAATCCCAGTCTTGATCCATGCCAACCCAACAGACACCCTCGGAGATACCTGTAGAGCACCTTTATAGTCACCCAGTTACGTTGCGACGTTTGATACACACAAGGTATTCCTCCGGTGTCAGTGAGTTGCATGATCTCATGGTCATAGGAACAGATACTTGACATGCAGAAAACAATAGCAATAAACTGACACGATCAAATGCTACGTTTACAGTTTGGGTCTTGTCCATCACATCATTCTCCTAATGATGTGATCCCGTTATCAAATGACATCTCATGTCAATGGCTAGGAAACCTTAACCATCTTTGATCAACGAGCTAGTCAACTAGAGGCTTACTAGGGACACAGTGTTGTCTATGTACCCACACATGTATTTGAGTTTCCAATCAATACAATTATAGCATGGATAATAAACGATTATCATGAACAAGGAAATGTAATAATAACCAATTTATTATTGCCTCTAGGGCATATTTCCAACAGTCTCCCACTTGCACTAGAGTCAATAATCTAGTTCACATCACTATGTGATTTACATTGTAATGAATCGAACACCCATGCAGTTCTGGTGTTGTTCATGTTTAGCCCTTGGAAGAGGTTTAGTCATCGGATCTGCAACATTCAGATCCGTGTGTACTTTGCAAATATTTATGTCGTCCTCCTTGATGTAATCGCGGATGGAATTGAAACGCCGCTTTATGTGTCTGGTCCTTTTGTGAAATCTTGGTTCCTTGGCTAGAGCAATGGCACCAGTATTATCACAAAACAGAGTCATTGGATTAAGCGCACTAGGCACTACTCCAAGATCTGTCATGAACTCCTTCATCCAGACACCTTCCTTCGCCGCCTCCGAGGCAGCGATGTACTCCGCTTCGCATGTAGAATCTGCTACCACGCTTTGCTTGAAACTGCACCAGCTAACCGCACCCCCATTAAGAATAAATACGTATCCGGTTTGCGACTTAGAGTCATCCGGATCAGTGTCAAAGCTTGCATCGACGTAACCCTTTACGACGAGCTCTTGATCACCTCCATAAACGAGAAACATGTCCTTAGTCCTTTTCAGGTACTTCAGGATATTCTTGACCGCCGTCCAGTGTTCCATTCCTGGATCACCTTGAAACCTTCCGACCATACTTATGGCAAGGCTGACATCGGGTCTTGTGCACAGCATTGCATACATGATAGAGCCTATGGCCGAAGCATAGGGGATGACACTCATCTTTTCTCTATCTTCTGCAGTCACTGGGCATTGAGTCTTACTCAACTTCACACTTTGCAAAACAGGCAAGAACCCCTTCTTGGACTGATCCATTTTGAACTTCTTCAAAATCTTATCAAGGTATGTGCTTTGTGAAAGTCCTATTAAGCGTCTTGATCTATCTCTATAGATCTTGATGCCTAATATGAAAGCAGCTTCTCCTAGGTCCTTCATTGAAAAACTCTTGTTCAAATATTCCTTTACGCTTTCCAGCATTTCTATATTGTTTCCAATCAGTAATATGTCATCCACATATAATATTAGAAACGCTATAGAGCTCCCACTCACTTTCTTGTAAATACAAGCTTCTCCGTAAACTTGTATAAACTCGAACGCTTTGATCACCTCATCAAAACGAAGATTCCAACTCCGAGATGCTTGCACCAGTCCATAAATGGATCGCTGGAGTTTGCAAACTTTGTCAGCATTCTCTGGATCGACAAAACCTTCTGGTTGCATCATATACAACTCTTCCTTAAGGTAACCATTAAGGAACGCTGTTTTGACATCCATCTGCCAAATTTCATAATCGAAAAAGGCAGCTATTGCTAACATGATTCTGACGGACTTAAGCATCGCTACGGGTGAGAAGGTCTCATCGTAGTCAACTCCTTGAACTTGTGAAAAACCCTTTGCCACAAGTCGAGCTTTATAGACGGTGACATTACCGTCCGCGTCCGTCTTCCTCTTAAAAATCCATTTGTTCTGAATGGCCTTACGCCCTTCAGGTAATACTTCCAAAGTCCATACTTTGTTTTCATACATGGATCCCATCTCGGATTTCATGGCCTCTAACCACTTCTCGGAATCCGGGCCCATCATCGCTTCTCCATAGCTCATAGGTTCATCGTTGTCTAACAACATGATGTCTAAGATAGGGTTGCCGTACCACTCGGGAGCAGTACGCGTCCTTGTCGACCTACGAGGTTCGATAGCAACTTGATCCAAAGCTTCATGATCATCATCATTAACTTCCTCTTCAGCTAATGTAGGCTCCACAGAAACAACTTTCTGTGCTGCGCTACTCTCAGGTTGAAGTAAAGGTTCAACAACCTCATCAAGTTCTATCTTCCTCCCACTCAATTCTTTCGAGAGAAACTCTTTCTCAAGAAATGTTCCGTTTTTAGCGACAAACACTTTGCCTTCGGATCTGAGGTAGAAGGTATACCCAACTGTCTCTTTTGGGTATCCTATGAAGACGCATTTCTCCGCTTTGGGTTCCAGCTTTTCAGGCTGAAGCTTTTTGACATAAGCATCACATCCCCAAACTTTAAGAAACGACAGTTTTGGCTTCTTGCCAAACCAAAGTTCATATGGCGTCGTCTCAACGGATTTCGATGGTGCCCTATTTAAAGTGAATGCAGCTGTCTCTAATGCATAACCCCAAAACGATAGTGGCAAATCGGCAAGAGACATCATAGATCGCACCATATCCAATAAGGTTCGATTACGACGTTCGGACACACCATTACGCTGTGGTGTTCCAGGCGGTGTCAATTGTGAAACAATTCCACACTGTCTTAAGTGACTGCCAAACTCATAACTCAGATATTCTCCTCCTCGATCAGATCGTAGGAATTTAATCTTCTTGTTACGATGATTCTCAACTTCACTCTGAAATTGTTTGAACTTTTCAAATGTTTCAGACTTGTGTTTCATTAAGTAAATATACCCATATCTACTTAAGTCATCAGTGAAGGTGAGAAAATAACGATAACCACCGCGCGCCTCAATACTCATCGGACCACACACATCAGTATGTATGATTTCCAATAAGTCACTTGCCCGTTCCATTGTTCCAGAGAACGGCGTTTTAGTCATCTTGCCTATGAGGCATGGCTCACATGTGTCAAGTGATTCAAAATCAAGTGACTCCAAAAGTCCATCGGCATGGAGCTTCCTCATGCGTTTTACGCCAATATGACCTAAACGGCAGTGCCACAAGAAAGTGGTATTATCATTATCAATTCTACATCTTTTAGCATCAATGTTATGAACATGTGTATCATTACTATCGAGATTCAATAAGAATAAACCCCTCACATTGGGTGCATGACCATAAAAGATATTACTCATATAAATAGAACAACCATTATTCTCTGATTTAAATGAGTAACCGTCTCGCAATAAACAAGATCCAGATATAATGTTCATGCTTAACGCAGGCACCAAATAACACTTATTTAGGTTCATCACTAATCCCGATGGTAATCGAAGAGCGAGCGTGCCGACGGCGATCACATCAACCTTGGAACCATTTCCCACGCGCATCGTCACTTCGTCCTTTGCCAGCCTCCGTTTATTCCGCAGTTCCTGATTTGAGTTGCAAATATGAGCAACCGCACCGGTATCAAATACCCAGGCACTACAACGAGAGTTGGTAAGGTACACATCAATAACATGTATATCATATATACCTTGTTTGTTGTTGGCCGCCTTCTTGTCAGCCAAATACTTGGGGCAGTTCCGCTTCCAGTGTCCAGTTCCCTTGCAATGAAAACACACAGTTTCTGGTTTGGGTCCAGCCTTGGGTTTCTTCATGAGAGGAGCAACTGCTTTGCCACTCTTCTTGGAGTTACCCTTCTTACCCTTGCCATTTTTCTTGAAACTAGTGGTTTTATTGACCATGAACACTTGATGCTCCTTCTGAATTTCAGACTCAGCGGCTTTCAGCATTGCAAACAGCTCGGCGACTGACTTGTTCATCCCGTGCATGTTATAGTTCAACACGAAGCTCTTGTAGCTAGGTGGCAATGATTGAAGAACTCTGTCAGTGATAGCCTCTGGCGGAAGGGGCATCCCTAACTCAGCCAGACGGGTGGAGTACCCAGACATTCTGAGCACGTGATCACTGATAGACCCGTTCTCCTCCATCTTGCAAGCATAGAACTTATCGGAGATCTCATATCTCTCGATCCGGGCATTCTTCTGAAAGATAAACTTCAACTCCTGGAACATCTCATATGCTCCATGACGTTCAAAACGTCTTTGAAGTCCCGGTTCTAAGCCATACAACATTGCACATTGAACTATTGAGTACTCATCAGAACGAGCCTGCCAGGCGTTCACAACGTCTAGAGACTCAACTGGAGCGGGTGGATCACCAAGCGGTGCATCAAGGACATAAGCCTTCTGGGAAGCCGTAAGGATAATCCTTAGATTACGGGCCCAGTCCACAAAGTTACTTCCATCATCTTTCAATTTAGCTTTCTCTAGGAACGCATTAAAATTCAGGGGTGCTACTGCGCGAGCCATGATCTACAACATAAATATAGCAAAGACAACTTTAGACTATTGTTCTAGATAATGAGTTTAGTTAATCATATTACTTAAAAAAACTCCCACTCAAATTGACATCCCTCCGGTCATTCGAGTGTAACATGATCCAAATCCACCAACTCAAGTCCGATCATCACGTGAGTTGAGGTGGTTTCAATGGTGAACATCTTCATGTTGATCATATCTACTATATGACTCATGTTCGACCTTTCGGTCTCTTGTGTTCCGAGGCCATGTCTGTACATGCTAGGCTCGTCAAGTTTAACCCGAGTGTTCCGCACGTGTAACATGGCTTACACCCGTTGTATGTGAACGTAGAGTCTATCACACCCGATCATCACGGCGTGTCTCGAAACGACGAACTTTCGCAACGGTGCACACTTGGGGAGAACACAATTTATCTTGAAATTTAAGTGAGGGATCACCTTATAATGCTACCGTCGTCCTAAGCAAAATAAGATGCATAAAAGGATTAACATCACATGCAAATCATAAGTGACATGATATGGCCATGAACTTGTGCTTTTGATCTCTATCTCCAAAGCACCGGCATGATCTCCATCGTCACCGGCATGACACCATGATCTCCATCATCTTGATCTCCATCAACGTGTCGCCATGAGGTTGTCGCGCCGACTGTTGCTTCCACGACTATTGCTAACGTTTAGCGATAAAGTAAAGCATTACATAGCGCTTAATGATTGACACGCAGGTCATACAATAATTAAAGACAACTCTATGGCTCCTGCCAGTTGCCGTACTCATCGACATGCAAGTCGTGATATTCTATACATCACATGATCATCTCATACATCACATATATCTCATCATGTAATTGGCCATATCACATCACAACATACCCTGCAAAAACAAGTTAGACGTCCTCTAATTGTTGTTGCAAATTTTACGTGGCTGCTACGGGTTTGCAAGAACCGTTCTTACCTACGCAAAACCACAACGTGGTGTAGTGATTGCTTTTTGATCTTCTAAAAGAACCCTCTTCATTGAAATCGATTCAACTAAAGTGAGAGAGACAGACACCCGCTAGCCATCTTTATGCAACGAAGTTACATGTTAGTTGAAGGAACCTGTCTCGCGTAAGTGTACGCGTAATGTCGGTCCGGGCCGCTTCATCTCACAGTACCGCCGAATCAAATATCAACTAGTAACGGCAAGCAATATGTATACACCCACGCCCACAACTCGTTTGTGTTCTACTCGAGATCTCATCTACGCATAGACCTAGCTCTGATACCACTGTTGGGGAACGTTGCATGGGAAACAAAAATTTTCCTACGCACACACAAGATCTATCCATGGTGATGAGCATCTACGAGAGGGAGAGTGAATCTACATACCCTTGTAGATCGCTAAGCGGAAGCGTTTAAGAAACGCGGTTGATGTAGTCGAACGTCTCCGCGATCCAAATCGCACGTCGTCCCTCGATCCGATCACGAACTAGCGCCGAACGGACGGCACCTCCGCGTTCAACACACGTACGGCTTGATGACGCCTTCACCTCCTCGATCCAGCGAGCGATGGTGAAGTAGTGGTTGAGTTCCAACAGCACGACGGCGTGGTGATGGTGGTGAGGAACAATCTCTGGTGGGCTTTGCCAAGCGCTACGGAGATTATGACGGAGGAACTAGAGGGTTAGGGTTGCCGCACACGGCTTGGGGAAATCTTGATGTATCTCGTGTGCTAGCCCTGCCCCTCTATTTATATGTTGAGACTTGGGGTCTAAACTTGGAGTAAAAGTCTCTTCCAAGTCGGTTTTGCCCGCACAAGGTCGGTTTGGCCCGCAGGAAAAGAGTCCAACTCGGATCCCTGCCGAACCGTGCACAGCCGCGCACAAGCGGTAGTACCGCTCACAAGCGGTAGTACCGCTTGGGCGGTAGTACCGCTTCACACAAGCGGTAGTACCGCTCGGGCGGTAGTACCGCTTCACACAAGCGGTAGTACCGCTTACGCGGCAGCAAAACTACTTTTTGCACTTTCCAATACCTTGTGGGCTTTTATCCCTTGGCCCATATAAAGTGTTGCTGCACCCGAACACTTCGGTAAACATCCGGAACCCCTTCCGGTGAACTCCGGAACTCTTCCGGAGATCAAAACACTATTATCACATATATCAATCTTTACCTCCGGACTCTTCCGGAGATCCTCGTCATGTCCGGGATCTTATCCGAGACTCCGAACAACTTTCGGTCACCAACATAATAACTCAACTATACTAATCATCACCAAACGTTAAGTGTGTAGACCCTGCGGGTTCGAGAACTATGTAGACATGACCGAGACACTTCTACGATCAATAACCAATAGCGGGACCTGGATGCCCATATTGGCTCCTACATATTCTACGAAGATCTTTATCGGTCGAACCTCTATGTCAAGGATTCAGTTAATCCCGTATGCTGTTCCCTTTGTTCTTCGGTATGTTACTTGCCCGAGATTCGATCGTCGGTATCTCTATACCTAGTTCAATCTCGTTACCGGCAAGTCTCTTTACTCGTTCCGTAATACAAGATCCTGTGGCTAACTCTTTAGTCACTTTGCTTGCAAGGCTCAATGTGATGTTGTATTACCGAGTGGGCCCTGAGATACCTCTCCGTCACACGGAGTAACAAATCCCAGTCTTGATCCATGCCAACCCAACAGACACCCTCGGAGATACCTGTAGAGCACCTTTATAGTCACCCAGTTACGTTGCGACGTTTGATACACACAAGGTATTCCTCCGGTGTCAATGAGTTGCATGATCTCATGGTCATAGGAACAGATACTTGACATGCAGAAAACAATAGCAATAAACTGACACGATCAAATGCTACGTTTACAGTTTGGGTCTTGTCCATCACATCATTCTCCTAATGATGTGATCCCGTTTTCAAATGACATCTCATGTCAATGGCTAGGAAACCTTAACCATCTTTGATCAACGAGCTAGTCAACTAGAGGCTTACTAGGGACACAGTGTTGTCTATGTACCCACACATGTATTTGAGTTTCCAATCAATACAATTATAGCATGGATAATAAACGATTATCATGAACAAGGAAATATAATAATAACCAATTTGTTATTGCCTCTAGGGCATATTTCCAACATCCAGATGGTATTTCGAAGGTACAGAGGCTTGCGGCGGCGGAGTCTAAAATCTAGGGTTATTACTGGGGGTTTCTCTATTTATAGGATTTTTTGGCGTTGGAATCACGCGAAGAGGGGCCACAGGGTGCACACAAGCCACCAGGGCGCGCCTAGGGGGAGGGGGTGGCGTGCCCAGGTGGCTTGTGGGGCCCTGTGGGTCTTCTGCTACTCCCATGAAGCTTCCTGGTCCTCTTTTGTTCCAAAAAAAATCGTCAAAAAGTTTCAGCTCATTTGGAGAACTTTTATTTCTGCACAAAAACAACACCACGGTAGTTCTGCTGAAAACAGAGTCAGTCTGGGTTAGTTCTAATCAAATCATACCAAAACCATATAGAATTGTTATAAACATGGCATGAATACTTCATAAATTATAGATACGTTGGAGACATATCAGCATCCCCAAGCTTAATTCCTGCTCGTACTCGAGTAGGTAAATGATAAAAGAAATAATTTATGAAGTGTGAAAGCTAGCATAGTGCATAAGTTTGATCAATGATAATTCTAATCACTTTTTTCTAGCATCATTATATATCATAAACAGTAGCTCATCTCATAAAACTTCTCATGATCAAGTAGCAAGCTATTCACATGCTAAAGTATAAACCATAAACTTTCTTTAAAACTAACAAACTATGTTCTCAGTCATCAAACAATTGCAATTCATCTTATTTTCAGGAAGGGTCTATGTAAGAGCTTTGTTTTAGCAAATTCCACATACTCAACTATCATTTAGTCTTCCATGATTGCTGACACTCAAAGCATATTTTTAGAACAAACTGTTTCAGTCAAACACATAGGAAGATAGGGGCTTAATGATTTGCCTCCCAACTTATTTATCTCATGGATAATGTCAACAATAATAACCCATGATCACCTATATTCAACGGGGTATATATGCCTGGATCTATCCCCACCACATGATGCTTGCCCACTAGAGAATAAATAGAGCAGAATAGGGATGAACATTACTGACTCTTGCATAAAAGTAAATACAGAAATGTAAATAAAGAAAATTAAAAGATAGGCCCTTCGCAGAGGGAAGTAGAGGTTGTCATGCGCTTTTTATTTTTGGATGTGCAAGCCCTTAATGCAAAGGAATGTCACGTTATATTGTCCCTTGTGCTAGCAACGTTTATTATGCAGTCCGTCGCTTTTATTCCTTTACCATCACAAGTTCGTACAACGCTTATTTTCCCTTGCAATAAAAGATCATAGATATTTTAGGAGCAATTTTTATTGCTTTTTGCACTGATGACAACTTACTTGAAGGATCTTATTCAATCCATAGGTACATATGGTGGACACTCATGGCAAGAAACTAGGTTTAAGGGTTTTTTGATGCACAAGTAGTATCTCTACTTGTACGAATTTTTGGCTAGCAAAAGATCCTAAGGAAGCACCACATGTTAGAGGATCCATGACAATATAACTTTTGTGTGAATATAAACAAACATAACTCATTACGTTGTCTTCCTTGTCCAACGTCAACTACTTGATCAAGCTTGAAAATAATTAATGGGGGCTCACAATCATAGAAGATGTCCAAGATAGTATATTTATATGTGAAATCTCTCTTCCTTCAATATTCTTTCATGAATTGTTCAAGTGACCAATGCTATGTTTGCTAACCTTCAATAAATTTTACAACTTATACTTTGTATATGTGAAGGCACTACTCCCCATGGGACAAGCATATGAAGCATATATAATTTCAACTTTATGATATTCAATTCATTCAAACATTTTCTCTTAGGATATAAGTGAAGAACAAGAGTAAATGATAAACTACCCCAAAAAGATATAAGTGAAGATCAATGAGTAGTCAAACAATCAAGTAGCTATGTGAGGACTCTCTTTCATAAAAAAAATTCAGATCTTAAGTATTTTATTCAAACATCAAACAAAACAAAATAAAATGACATTCCAAGAATAGCACATCTCATGCGAAGAAGCAAAAACTTATGCTCAACCGATACTAACCGATAATTGTTGTAGAAGAAAGGTGGGATGCCTACCGGGGCATCCCCAAGCTTAGATGCTTGAGACTTCTTGAAATATTATATTGGGATGCCTTGGGTATCCCCAAGCTTGAGCTTTTGTGTCTCCTTAATTCCTCTCATATCACGGTTTCCCTAAATCTTAAATACTTGATCCACACAAAACTCAACAAGAACTCAGGAGATAAGTTAGTATAAATCAATGCAAAAACCTTATCATTCTCTACTGTAGCAAATCACTAAAATTATAATTAAACATTGCATACTAAATGCCTCTGCGTATTTAATACTCCTATCCACAAATAGAAACATTAAACAAGCAAACATGTGCAAACAATGCCACTATAACAGCAATCTGCCAAAACAGAGCAGTCTGTAAATGGTGAATAAGAATTCATACTTCCCTAACTCCAAAAATTCTGAAAAATGACCACGTGACAGAGAACTCATGCATGCTTACTGTATAAAAATTTCAGATTTTTATCATGTTCTGACTATTCAGGAATATTCTGGACATAACAGAAAACTTTATGTTTTCAAACAGCAACACATGAACTTGCAAACTGGGCATGGTAAAGGCTATAATTGGCATTTTATTGAACTAAAAGATACAAAACATGATTATTTATAACAGCAAGCAAACCCAAACAAAATATGATGCTCCAAGCAAAACTCATATTATATGACGAATAAAAAAATAGCTCCAAGTGAGTTTACCGATAATGTTGAAGACGAAAGAGGGGATGCCATCCGGGGCATCCCCAAACTTAGATGCTTGAGTCTTCCTTGGATATTACCTTGGGGTGCCTTGGGCATCCCCAAGCTTAGGGTCTTGCCACTCCTTATTCTCCTCATATCGATATCTCACCCAAAACTTGAAAACTTCAATCACACAAAACTTAACCGAACTTCGTGAGATAGGTTAGTATGATAAAAATAAATCAGCCACTTAGGTACTGTCAAGACAAGATTCATAATTGTTCTCACATAATACCTACTATATTCTATCATTTCCACAATTTATATTACTCAATATAAGCTATGGAAACACTAAAACAAGCAAACTATGAAATAAAAACAGAATCTGTCAAAAACAGAACAGCATGTAGTGAGCGATTTAAAAGCCATAATTATGTACCTCCAAAAATTCTGAAAAATTAGTAAAACGTAAAAAAATTGTAACCCAATGCTGTGTAAAAATTTAAGAATTTTCTCGCGCTCCAGTACAGAATAGAAATTCCAGCACTGGATGCAAAAGTTTCTGTTTTTGCACAGAATCAAATCAACAAGCATCCACACTATCCCAAAGGCTTTACTTGGCACATTATTGAAAGAAAACATATGAAACATGATTACTACAGTAGATTAATCATGTGAACACAAGAAAAACAGTAGGTATAAATATTCGGTTGTCTCTCAACAAGCGCTTTTCTTTAATGCCTTTTTAGCTAGGCATGATGATTTCAATGATGCTCGCATAAAAGTGATGAATTGAAACACAACGGGAGCATCATGAAGCATATGACTAGCACATTTAAGTATAACCCACTTCATATGCATAGGGATTTTGTGAGCAAACAATTTATGGGAACAAGAATCAACTAGCATAGGAAGGCAAAACAAGCATGGCTTCAAAACATTCAACACATAGAGAGGGAACTTGATATTATTGCAATATGTAAATGCATATGTTCCTCTCTCAAAATAATTTTCAGTAGCATCATGAATGAATTGAACAATATAACTATCACATAAAGCATTCTTTTCATGATCCACAAGCATAGAAAATTTATTACTCTCGACATAAGCAATGTTCTTCTCATTCGTAATAGTGGGAGTATCATATGAAACTCGAATACTATAAATTGTTTCCACATTAAAAGAGTGATGTTCAGTAAAAGGATATTCATAATTATGACAAGTTTTATAAGAATGATCATCACTTCTTTTTATAACATAAGTATCATCACAATAATCATCATAAGTAGGAGGCATGAAATCAACATAACAAATTTGATCATTCAAAGTAGGGGGACTAAAAATATCATCTTCATTAAGCATAGCATCCCCAAGCTTGGGACAAACATTAATTGCAGCAAATAAATTCTCAAACATGTCATTCTCATCAAACATAGCATCCCCAAGCTTGTGGGTTTGCATATCACACTAGTAGAAAACAGGGCTTTCGTCCCAGCTCGATTTCCACATTAGTTCCGGTTGCATTACGAACCGGGACTAATGTGAGCATTAGTCCCGGTTCGAGCGGCTAGGGCGCCGGTCGGGGCTCGGCAGGCATCAGTCCCGGTTCAAATGGGACCTTTAGTCCCGGTTGGAGACACCAACCAGGACTAAAGGGGCCGATACCCTTTAGTCCCGGTTGGTGTCACCAACCGGGACTAAAGGTTAGACCTTTAGTCCCGGTTGGAGATACCAACCGGGACTAAAGGTTGGTGACACCAACCGGGTTAAGGGTATCGGCCCCTTTAGTCCCGGTTGGTGTCTCCAACCGGGACTAAAGGTTACCAACCGGGACTAATTAAAGGGGTTCTGAAAGTTTCTTTTCTGTTTTTGCATTTGTTTTCTGTTTTTAGTTTCTGTTTTAAATTGCTTATATCTTTTAGGATATTTGATATTTTTGAGTGATTCTTTTTGCATTAGATTCAAAATTTTGTCTAGTTTCTGTTTGTGGCATTAGTTTTCAAATTTGAATGGCTTAAATTTGAATTTGTTCAAATTTGCTTCAAACCCTAGATTGTGAATAACTTGAGTTTAAAAATAGTTTTTAATTTAATTCTTTTTGCTCCTAGTCACATGTTAGATTGTTGTCACAGTAAGATTTATTTGGTTATTTTTAGAATAATTTAAATTAGGATTTTTATTAAAACAGTACTGTTTTGCTTATATAGTTGTTTTAGTCATTTAATTGTTGTTTTTTATTATTTTTAGTTAGTTCTTTTTGTAGATTTTAACATGTTGTAGTATGGTGCATATTTCATGCACAAAAAGTCTGCAGTTGAAATAAGTTTAAAAAAATGAAATGCCTTTGTAACAGATGAGTTTTTGTCCGAAACCTTGATACTTCGAAGGAGATGGTCCAGTTTGTACACGAAGTGCATCCAGTTTTTGTCGTAACCCTCTCAACCTTTTAGCACATGCTACGTGGGTGAAATGATAATACCATGCCAAGTTTCAACCTTTTCAGAGTTCATTTTGTAGTGCTTTTCAATTTCAGGGTCATTTAGCTCAAAAAAATCATTAAATGCATGAAAAATAGCAAATGAAGTTAGAAAGCGTTGAAATTTGAGGATGTGGCTTTGAATGGTGCATATTGAATGCACAAAAAGTCTGAAGTTGAAATAAGTTTAAAAAAATGAAATGCCTTTGTAACAGATGAGTTTTCATCCGAAACCTTCATACTTCGAAGGAGATGGTCCTGTTTGTACACGAAGTGCATCCAGTTTTTGCCGTAACCCTCTCAACTTTTGAGCACAAGCTATGTGGGTGAAATGATGATACCATGCAAAAAAATGTTATGAAAAAGTAAAACGGCTATAACTTTTGCATACGATGTCGAAAAAAAACGTATAATATATCAAAATGTTCAGCACGAGAAGCCGGTTTCGACTTCAAAAGGAAAAAGAGTTATCCTCAAATTTAAGTTTTTTCGATTTTTTGGTCAAACTCTGGTCAAACTGTGGTCAAACAGTGGTCAAACTACTTATTCAATAAATATTAGTGTTACTAAATAATTATTGTTTTTTTAGAATAATAGTTTCAAACTCAAACGGTGAAACGTTTGACATCATGCTCAAGGGCTTAATAGGATTGATATGATACATATAACAATAAGGTATAACCTCTGATAATAATAAGATTGTCATATTTGGATTCCTCACATTTTTTTGATAATAATGGATATATTATTTGTCGAATTTCGATTTACAGCTTTAAAGATATTAATTATGCCATATTAAATGAATAAATGGCAAAAAAATGAATAAAATAATATTATTACTTATTTTATTTTCATTGAAATTCAATATTATTATTACTTATTTTGTTTATTTTAATAATTGTTTGGAATTCAAAAAATTTAATCATGTGACATCAAGACCTAAGGGTTAATAGGATTGATAGCTTACTATTGTCAGGAAAACAACAAGTGCAGACTTGGAAACTAGGGGCGATAGAACAAGGAAGTTAAGCGTGCTGGGGCTGGAGCAGTGAGAGGATGGGTGACCGGCCGGGAAGTTAGACGATTTGGAATGAGTGCTCCACGCTGGAGCAGTGAGGAGGGGTGATTAGAGATTAAATTGTCAAATAATTCAAAGATTTGAAAATCGGAATAAAACTTAAAAACAAATCAAAAAAATATTCAAAAAAAAAATTTCAAATTTTTTTTTTCAAAAAAATTCCTTTAGTCCCGGTTGGTGTTACCAACCGGGACTAAAGGTGGAGCCTTTAGTCCCGGCTGGTAACACCAACCGGGACTAAAGGTCCTCCATCCCCCGCCCCAGACAGCGGCCACATGGAGGGCCTTTAGTCCCGGTTCGTAATGCAACCGGGACTAAAGGGGGGGGGGGCTTTAGTCCCGATTGCTCAGTCCCGGTTGGGCAATCGGGACTAAAGGCCCTCCCGAACCGGGACTAAAGGCCCGTTTTCTACTAGTGTCATAAGCATAATTGCTCTCATCATTAATAGTATTAATAGCACCAATAGTATAGCAATTATTATGCTCATAATTTTCTAAGTCGGTGCCAAAAAGATTCTCAAGATTATAAGAAGTATCATTATCTTCCCAATCATAATTATCACAACAAGTAATTGGTATAATAAAGTCATCCTCAATAATTCCTTCGGACATTGGGCCATAAGACAAAGAAGCAATATCATCATCAAGTGTATCATCTTCCACAATTATTTTTGATTCATTCTCATGAGGCACAACAATAATAGGAGCAACATTATTTGGGAGAGATACCTTTTTACCTCTACTTTTTCTTCTTTTCTTCTTCTTTACCACATCATGTGTGGGTTTAATCAATTTTTCCGAGCTTCTTATTGATGAGATTGGTTGAATATGAGGCTCCTCCTCGTCACCTATTTCATCATGAGAGACAATAGGAGGGAAAGTGGAAATATTTACCCTTTCATTAGTGTTCCTTTTATATTCTATTGGTTTTCCCGTCTTTCTATAGTTGGCAATATATGCATTCTCATTGCAATTTACCATACAAAACATATAAATTTCCCCTAAATTATTTTCAATGTCTTTTGTGAGAATGAATACTTCAAACCAACTATTTTTATGTGTCAATTCTTCACACCCCAAAAATAGATAAAGCTCATTATAAAGTTCAAGGGCGGTCAAGTCATTACAGTATTTGACCATGATTCGATCATGAAAAAGTATGCATTGAAAATTAAGGTGACCATTTTTTTTGCAAAGTTCACAAGTAATAGGATAAAGAGAACATAATTTTGTGGCAAATTCATCTATCACTTTGAGCAAAAAATTGGTTCTATCATGTTTATGCTTCTTACAAAATCTATCATCCCTATAAGGCATCTCTTCAAAAACTTTATGCACTCCACAAAAATTGACATGCTTATAAGAAACATTTTTGTCATCACTAGTGCAATCATATTTAGTATTTTGGATATTCATAGAATTCATACTAACAACATTGCAATCATGCTCATCATTCAAAGATTTTATGCCAAACAATTTATTGAATTCTTCTTCTATCAATTGAGCACAATTTTCCGATCCATCATTTTCAAGAAAAACATTATAAAGACGAATAATATGAGGCAACCTCAATTCCATTTTTTTTGTAATTTTCTTTTTATAAAACCAAACTAGTGGTAAACAAGAAACTAAAATGTTCAATTGCAAGATCTAAAGATATACCTTCAAGCACTCACCTCCCCGGCAACGGCGCCAGAAAAGAGCTTGATGTCTACTACGCAACTTTATTCTTGTAGACTCGTGTTGGGCCTCCAAGCGCAGAGTTTTGTAGGACAGTAGCAAATTTCCCTCAAGTGGATGACCTAAGATTTAGCAATCCATGGGAGGCATAGGATCAAGATGGTCTCTCTCAAACAACCCTGCAATCGAATACAAGAAATCTCTTGTGTCCCCAACACGCCCAATACAATGGCAACTTGTATAGGTGCACTAGTTCGGCGAAGAGATGGTGATACAAGTGTAGTATGGATAGTAGAAATAGGTTTTTGCAATCTGAAAATATAAAAACAGCAAGGTAGCAAGTGATAAAACAGAGCACAAACGGTATTGCAATGCCTGAAAACAAGGCCTAGGGTTCATAGTTTCACTAGTGCAGTCTCTCAACAGTGCTAACATAATTGGATCATATAACAATCCCTCAACGTGCGACAAAGAATCACTCCAAAATTCCTATTAGCGGAGAACATAAGATAGAAATTGTTGTAGGGTACGAAACCACCTCAAAGTTATCCTTTCCGATCAATCTATTGAGCCATCCCTATAAGTGTCACAAACAGCCCTAGAGGTCGTACTAAAATAACACCATATGATACGCATCAACGAACTCTAATGTCACCTAGATACTCCAATGTCACCACAAGTATCCATGAGTTGATTATTCGATATGCATCAAACAACTTCAGATTCATAATATTCAATCAAACACAAAGAACTTCAAAGAGTGCCCCAAGATTTCTACCGGAGAAAGTAGGTCGAAAACGTGCATCAACCCCTATGCATAGATTACCCCAATGTCACCTCGGGAATCCACGAGTTGAGTGCCAAAACATATATCAAGTGAATCAATATAATACCCCATTGTCACCACGGGTATTCATATGCAAGACATACATCAAGTGTTCTCAAATCCAACAAAGTATTCAATCCGGTAATAGTGAAACCTCAAAGGTAAAAACTCAATTCATCACAACAAGATAGAGAGGAGAAAAACACCATATGATCCAACTATATTAACAAAGCTCGCGGTACATCAAGATCGTGCCAAATCAAGAACACGAGAGAGAGAGAGAGAGAGAGAGAGAGAGAGAGAGATCAAACAGATAGCTACAAGTACATACCCTCAGCCCCGAGGGTGAAGTACTCATTCCTCATCATGGAGACCACCGGGATGATGAAGATGGCCTCCGGTGATGATTTCCCCCTTCGGCAGGGTGCCGGAACGGGGCTCTAGATGGTATTTCGAAGATACAGAGGCCAAAATCTAGGGTTATTTCTGGGGGTTTATCTATTTATAGGATTTTTTGGCATTGGAATCACGCGAAGAGGGGCCACAGGGTGCACACAAGCCACCAGGGCGCGCCTGGGGGGGGGGGGGATGGCGAACCCAGGTGGCTTGTGGGGCCCCTATGGGTCTTCTGCTTCTCCCACGAAGCTTCCTGGTCCTCTTTTGTTCCAAAAAAAATCGTCAAAAAGTTTCAGCTCATTTGGAGAACTTTTATTTCTGCACAAAAACAACACCACGGTAGTTCTGCTGAAAACAGCGTCAGTCCGGGTTAGTTCTAATGAAATCATACCAAAACCATATAGAATTGTTTTAAACATGGCATGAATACTTCATAAATTATAGATACGTTGGAGACGTATCAGACACCGACGCACAAGCCAAAGACGAAGAAATTAAAGACTTCTCTGTCAGAAAAGGCTATACCATATCATGCCATTATGAATTGCCTGAGATGTTTATCCCTTTTTCATGCACCCTTTTGATTGCGCGGTAGTCGCTTTTTATTAGGGTGATCTCTTACTTAAAAATGTCAAGTAGTTAGTGTTCTCCCAAGTGTAGCACCGTCTGAAATATGTATCTTTTCGGGGTACCACATGAGTACATGGGTACGAACGAATTGAGAGTATGAGGCGGGTGACGGTGAGACCTCACAGCAAGATCACTTGGTTGTCTTGACATTCATGCAGGAAAGTCCTGAGCTCGGAACACACCCATCGAAAGATGAACGAGAGTCACATAGAGATGTGATTGGCAAGTTGGCCTTACCAATTGAAATTCTTGTCACTTGAGATGGATACATCCGTGGCGTTGAATTAAAATATGGGTCTTGAATCACTCACAATCAATTATGAGAGATATTGATTTGAGTGGCAGCGCACTTTAGAATTAAAATTGTTTAATCACTAGTGCAATTTAATTATGAACAAAGTCTATATGAAACTTGTGTTTACCGTTGTAGATCAAATGGCTCGCAACACCCCATTCACCTTAGCACCGATGTTAGAGAAAAAGAAGTTAGCTGCAACTGGACACAACTATGCGGACTGGGTCCGTACCCTGAGGCTCGTTCTCAGGAGTGCTAAGAAAGACTATGTGCTAGACACACCTCTTCCAAAGGAACCGACAGTTACTACCCCAGATGATGAGAAAAATGTCTGGGCCACTAAGAGTGATGATTGCACTGTGGTTCCATGCCTTATGCTAACTTGCATGAGTTCTGAGCTTCAAAGATAGTTTGAACTCAAATCCCCCCGTGATATGATCCGGGCAATGGATGCTCTATACAAATTCAATGCCGCGTCTGAATGTTATGAGATAACGAAGGCCATGATTGAGTGCAAGATGGCTGATGGAGGTTCAGTTGGTGAGCACGTGGTCACTATCATTGGCTACGTTGAAAGGCTTAAGGCCTTGGAATTTCCAATTCCTCCAAAACTCACGTCATACATGTTGCTTGCTTCACCCCCCATCTTACAGTGGTTTTATCTTGAACTACCACATGAATGGGATGAACAAGTCACCGAACGAGTTGCTCGCTATGCTGAAAACAACTGAAGCAGGATTGCGGAAAAATCACAAGCATGTGATGCTTGTGAATAAGACCGCTAGTTTCAAAAAGAAGGGCAAGTCCAAGAAAGGCAAGGGTGCCGGTATGACCGGCTCCCAAACCAAGTGTAAGGACAGAGCCAAGGCTGAAACTGAATGCTTCTACTGCAAGGGCACATGACATTGGAAGAGGAACTTGAAGAAGTACCTGGCAGATAAGAAGTCCAGAAAAATGGGAAAAGTATAACTGTTATACATGTTAATGTCATTGACGTTTTGCTTGCTAGTGTAAATTCTAAGTCTTGGGTATTTGATACCGGATCAGTTGCTCACATTTGCAACTCGATACAGGGACTTCAGAGAATGTGCAAGCTGACAAAGAATGAAGTAGTGATGCGCGTTGGGAATGGTGCTGGAGTCGCCGCTCAAGCCGTCGGCATCATGCCTCTACGTCTCCCTTCAGGATTTATCTTAGAACTAAGTAACTGTTATTTTGTTCCGGCATTGTGTAAGAGCATTATCTCTGGATCATGTCTGATACACGATGGGTATTCCTACAAGTCAGAGAACAATGGTTGTTCACTTTATTGTAAGGATATGTTTTATGGATTTACACCCATTGTTGGGGGGCCTATTCATTCTAAATCTTGAATTTGTAAATGATGTCTTTAACGTAGAAGCTAAATGACTTAAGAAGGCTGATACCACCTCCACTTTCAAGTGGCACTGCCGTCTTGGCCACATTGGAAAGAAACGCATGCAAAGACTTCATAAAGATGGAATCTTGCAGTCTTTTGATTTTGAATCATTTGACACATGCGAAGCTTGTCTGATGGGGAAGATGACCAAGACGCCGTTCACGGGTCATCCTGAACGAGCGGGAGAATGATTGGAAATAATACATAGTGATGTATGTGGTCCAATGAACACACCAGCCCGCGGTGGATATTTCTACTTCGTGACTTTTACTGACGATTTAAGTAGGTATGGATATATCTACTTGATGAAGCATAAGTCAAAGACCTTTGAAAAGTTCAAGGAGTTTCAGAATGAGGTAGAGAATCATTGTGACAGAAAGATTAAGTTTCTACGATCAGATCACGGAGGCGAATATCTTAGTCATGAGTTTGGCCAACATCTGAGTGACCGTGGAATCGTTTCACAGCTTACGCCTCCCGGAACTCCACAGAGAAATGGATTGTCCGAGCGACATAACCGAACCCTGTTAGACATGGTAAGGTCGATGATGTCTCTTAGAGAACTACCAATATCTTTTTGGGGTCACGCACTACAAACTGTCGCTTATACATTAAACAAAGCACCGTCTAAGTCTGTTGAGACGACACCACATGAGATGTGGAATGGGAAGAAACCCAGTGTGTCGCATCTCAAGATTTGGGGTTGTGAGGCATACGTAAAGCATTTACAGCCAAGCAAATTCGATCCCATATCAGACAAATGTTACTTTGTAGGTTATCCCAAGGACACCATTGGGTATTCTTTCTACCACCAGTCCGAGAGCAAAGTGTTTGCTGCAAAAATTGGACACTTTCTCGAGAAAGAGTTTCTCGCTAAAGTAGTGAGTGAGAGGGTAGTACAGCTCGATGAGACTAGTGAATCTTTGGCAACCATTGATAGGGCTAAGGAACCAGAATTAATTCCGCAAATTATCCCTACAACCGAGCCGGAAGTTGTCGCATGTGATGCGGAAATTTCAGACATGTTACTGAACCGCGCAGATCAGTTTGGGCTATCGAGCCGCCTGAGTGGTTTCATAAAGAAATCTTCATCCTTGAAGAAGATGAACATGCGCACTACAAGGAAGCAATGGCGGGGCCCAGCTCAAGGGAATGGCACAAAGCCATGAAATCTGAAAATGGAATCCATGTACGAAAACCAAGTTTGGAACTTGGTAGAACTTCCAGAAGGCGTAAACCCCATTGGTTGTAAATGGATTTTCAAGAGAAAGACATATGCGGATGGTAACATTACTATCCATAAATCTAGACTTATCGCGAAAGTGTTCACGCAAGTTCCAGGAGTTGACTACGACGAGACTTTCTCGCCCGTAGCTATGCTTAAGTCTGTGCGGATACTACTAGCAATTGCTGCTTATTTTGTTTACGAAATATGGCAGATGGATGTCAAAATGACTTTTCTAAATGGAAATCTCACAGAGGATGTATACATGATACAGCCTGAAGGTTTTGTCGATCCAAAGGATGCTAAAAAGTTATGCAAGCTTCAGAGGGCCATTTACAGTCTGAAGCAAGCATCAAGGAGCTGGAATATTCGTTTTGATGAAGTGGTCAAAGAGTTTGGCTTCATCAGGAATGACGAAGAATCTTGTGTTTACAAGAAATTTAGTGGGAGCGCAAAAGCATTTCTAATCTTATATGTGTATGACATATTATTGATTGGAAATGATGTGGATTTTCTTAGGGAAATAAAAGAGTCATTGGAGAAGAGTTTTTCAATGAAAGACTTGGGCACAGCGGCATATGTATTGCGCATCAAAATCTATAGAGATAGATCAAGACGCCTGATAGCACTTAGCCAGAGCACGTACATTGACAAGGTACTAAAAAGGTTTAATATGGAGAACGCAAAGAAGGGCCTACTCCCAATGTCACCTGGCATAGTACTCATCAAGAATACGTGTCCTCAGACTCTTGATGAGTGAGTACATATGAATGATGTTCCATATGCTTCCGCAGCTGGTTCCATCATGTATGCCATGCTATGTACAAGACTAGATGTTTCCTATGCACTAAGTGTTAGCAACAGGTACCAAAGTGATCCGGGATTGGAACACTGGGCTGCATTCAAAAATATTCTTAAGTACCTTAGAAGGACCAAGGATTTGCTCCTTGTGTATGGAGGTGATGAAGATCTCATTGTAAATGGTTACACTGATGTAGGCTTTATGACTGACCCAGATGACTTCAAATCTCAATCAGGCTATGTTTTCATACTGAACGGAGGCACAGTATGCTGGAAGAGCTCCAAGCAAAAGACTGTGGCGGTTTCTACGATGGAGGCGAAATATGTCACGGCTTCAGAGGCCTCGAAAGAGGCCATCTGGATCAAGCAGTTCCTTGAAGAGATTGGTGTGGTTCCAAGTGCGTTGGACCCAGTGGAGATCTATTGTGATAATAGTGGCTCCGTGGCTCAGGCAAGGGAGCCTAGTTCACACCATAAGACAAGACGTATTGCGCGCAACTATAACTCATTCGACATCATGTTGAAGAGGGTTTTGTGAAAGTATGCAAAGTTCACACGGATCTGAACGTGTCAGATCCGATGACGAAGTCTCTACCACGAGCAAAGCATGAGCAGCACCGGACCGCCATTGGTGTTAAGGAAGCTATGTAAACTAGATTATTGAGTCTAGTGGAAGTGGGAGTCTGTAGGAGATATGCCCTAGAGGCAATAATAATCAGTTATTATCTATCTCCAAGTTTGTAATTGATGTTTATGTTCCATGCTATAACTGCAATGATTCTCGAGTCTACAATAACCACGAGACTCAGAGGGAAAATCATGTGCACGTGTGGAATGATAAACGGATAAATATATTCTAGTGTTGCCTCTAAGACTAGCTCAAGTGTTGCATGATGCTTCTGTTTTCCTGATCATGGGCATGATTATGCCGACAACTTTGAGGGCACAATGTTAGAAGAACAGTTGTGTTGAATCGACCCAATTGATGTGTTGGAAATATGCCCTAGCGGCAATAATATTGTATTATTTATTTCCCCATTTATAATTAAGAGTTTATATTCTATGCTATAACTGCTATGATTCTGGAATATGCGATTCACACTACTGGAATCAGCAACTTTGCCGTCCGCCATGGCTGACGGCAAAGGCATGCATTGCGGACGGCAAAGGTCTTTGCCGTCAGCCAGCAGACGGCAACACATCCGGCTGAACAAGCTCCGGTAAAGGCCACTTTACCGTCTGCTGGCCGACGGCAAAGATGCCAAGGTCTTTGCCGTCTGCTAGCAGACGGCAAAGCCACTGGATAGGGTTAGCTCCGTTAGGTGGCTAACGGGAGGCTTTGCCGTCAGCCTCCTACAATCACAGACGGCAAAGAATTTTGTTTATTAAAATAAATAAATAGTCCAAGTGTAGAGGCTACAAAGAACGAACGGACAACGACGAACACCACATTATCCATCCACACTTTGTTCCAAGAATCGAAGACGAACGGACAAATTTCACAATACAAAATTACAATATTTACACAGAATACATCATCACTTGCTGATCCTAAGGCAAAACTGCTCTGTGCCCGTGGTCTAGCACCCGCAACCATCCTAAGGCAAAACTCCTCTATGCCCGTGGTCGCCGGAGCAGGAGCAACTAGCAGCCGCGCCCTCTCACTTCTCCTCGAGGCCGGGGCCGGGGTTCGAGGCCGGCGGAGGCCGGCGGGGCTGACGGAGCCGGGGCCGATGGAGGCCGGCAGGGGAGACGGGGCGTGGAGGCCGCCGCGGTCGACGAGCGACGAGACGCGGAGGCAGGCGGGGGCGACGGGCGACGGGGCCTGGGCCGGCGGACGAGAAGGCGGCCAGTGAGGCCGGGGCCGGCAGGCGAGATGGCGGCCAACGAGGTGGTGGCTGGCGCCGGCGGACCTATGGGGGCAACGAAGGAAGTGGCCGGGGCCGGCGGTGAAGGGGGAAGTGGACGCGGCCGGCGGAAGAGGTGGTAGCCGGCGAGGCTGGAACCGGCGGGCGAGGTGTTGGCCGGCAAGGCCGGGGGTCGAGGCGGTGGCGGGCGCCGGCTGGTGTGCCGATTTGGATCGAGAGGGAGAGAAAGGAGAGAGAGAGATGTGGTGTTGTGGGGATAAGGGACAGAGAGAGAGACGAGGTGGGACGTGGTGGGTTGGATGCTGCCTGGGTGGGGTGTGCGTCCGATGGGGTGGGTGGGGATGTGCGTATAAGATGTTGCCACCTCATCGATCCGCGTGATCGATCCGCGTGGTGTGCTTTCTCTTTGCCGTCTGCTGACAAACGGCAAAGAGTTCTAACTCTTTGCCGTCGGCTAGCAGACGGCAAAGAGGGTGCCCCGTTAGCGTATGGACGCCGTGCCCCTGCGGGCCCAGAGAGAGACAGAGAGAGAGAGAGAGAAGAGAGAGAGGAGGGGTGGGCCGTTAGGGCCGTTAGGTAGTGGCTTCTTTGCCCTCTGCTAGCGGACGACAAAGAATCTTTGCCGTCAGCTAGCGGACGGCAAAGAGGTGGGGTGGGCCGTTGGCCTCCACCGGACCCCACCCCACCTCTTTGCCGTCGGCTGACGGACGGCAAAGTTTCTTTGCCGTCCGCTAGCAGACGGCAAAGAGGTGGCTGATGGCAAAGAGCTTCTTTGCCGTCAGCTAGTTCTTTGCCGTCTGTTTTCTGGTAACTGATGGCAAAGAGCTTCTTTGCCGTCCGCCAGCTGACGGCAAAGAACTGGCAGCTCGCAAATTTGCTGATTCCAGTAGTGTCATTGGAAAACTCAAAAGCACGTGTAGAATGATAAACGGTAAAACCTGATTCCTAGTCTCGCCTCTAGGACTAGCTTAAGTGTTGTATGTTGATCATGTTTTCCAGATCTTGGGATATCGTTAAGTGTAACGATAGTCCCAAAACAACATTGAGAGTATGACATTGGAAGAACGATCATATTGAATTGACCCAACTTGTTTGTTATACTTTGAGATACTATCGCGACAAGTTAATTGATATAACACGGAGAGTTAACATATGCTTTAGTTCCTTAGACCATGAGAGTATCGCAGTTACTTCTTACCGTACGATGGACTTTGGGGTTGCTCAAACGTCATCTGTAACACGGTGATCATAACGACAACTTACAGGTTTATCGAAAAGTTTGACAAGGGGCTGGATAGCTCAAGAGTGGGATTTGCTCCTCCGGCGATGGAGAGATATTCTTAGGGCCCTCTTGGTGTGACGGCAACCATCATCGTCTGGCCAGACACAGGTGACTAGGTCACAGGGATGCCGGAACATGTCAACGAGAAAGAAGAACAAAACTGGTAACGAGGAGACCGGTATAGTGAGCATGAGAATGACTCAAGAGGACACCGATACATCTCACCTCGGGTTTTGTAAAGTATCACAGAGCAAAGGGAATAGCACATGATAACCAAAGGTTCACTCGAATATCATTCGTGTATTCATAGGGATCAATATGGATGTCCACGGTTCCGCTATTGGTCATTGAACGAAAGGGGTTTTGTTCATGTATATGTTTTACCGAACCTACAGCTTCACATGCTTAAGGGAATCACGATCTGTTGAGCATCCACACTAAGAGTTATGAGAAAATATTCTTGGAATAGTTTCGGGAACATAAGAAATAGTTTCAAGAGAAACCGAAAGTGTTTCGGGGTTACCAGAAGAGTTTCGGGGTTTACCGGGTAATACCGGGAATTGATATATAGGTGGAAAATGTTTCTGGAAATGTTAAATTAATTATAAAACATTCTAATATTGATTAGGAGGCTTTTAGAATTAATTTAATATAAACGGGCTAAAGAAAATATGAAAATGCCAAGTGGTGGAGAGTTATTGGGCCCTAGGGCCCAATAACAAAGTGGGGCGCCCCCCTTAGCTTGTATGACACGCTAAGGGGGCTGAATTGGACTTGGAAGGGGACACCTCCTCCTGGTGGAGGTGCACCAAGGAGAATCCCTCCCCAAGTCGGCTGCCCCCTCCTCCTACACCTATATATATATATGTATATATATATATACACACACACACACACACACACACACACACACACACATGAGGGGGCACCCCCTAGATAACACATAAGTTTCCTTGCCTCCGGTATCCCTCTCTAGTTCTCTCTAGTTCTAGTTCTCGTCTAGTTTGATCTAGACTAGATCGAGTTCTAGTTCTCTCTAATACTCATAATAGAGAAGCCCCATAAGGTTCTCTTCTCTCTCCTGTAATTCTCCGTGACGATTGGCTTTAGACAGCGAAGCGCTGCCGGATCGTGAAGCCTGTATGCTTGCAATCTGTAGAGAGGCCATGCTTTCGGTCTTTTGTTCGAGGGATCATCATGGACGGTTCGAGGGACTTCAAGAACGATCTACACCAACTCTTCTTCCACTGCATCTCAAAGTTGGTAACGATCCGATCTAACCTTGTATGCATCTTCATAGTGTTCTTGGGATCATGATCGTAGGGCGATTTTTTTTGTTTTCTACTATGTTTCCCAACATGATGTTATGCTATGAGACACATTCGTCACAAGTTAATGGTTAATAACACAGAGAAATTTAGCGTTTGCATAATTCCTTAGACCATGAGAGTATCGAGTTCCTCCGTACATGCTTCGTGAACTTTGGGGTTTGTTAAACGTCATCTGTAACAGGATGGCTGTTACGGCGGCTTATGGGTTCACGGAAAAGTAGGACAAGGAACTCGGTAGCTCAAGATTGGGATTTGCTCCTCCGTTGATGGAGAGATATTCTTAGGGCCCTCTCGGTGTTACGGTATCCATCATCGTCTGGCCAGACACAGTGTGATTTGATCACAGGGATGCCGGAACGCGGGAATGAGAAAAGAGAACAAAACCAGTAACGAGGTAGCTGACATAGTGAACAAGTTGTTGATTCATGGGGATGCCATTAAGTCTCACCTCGGGTATTTGTAACATATTATGAAGCAACAGGAATGGCATTCGGTAACTGCAGATTCGCTCGAATATTTATTCGTGTGGGTATAGGGGTCAATATGGATGTCCACGGTTCCGCTATTGATCATTGATCGGAAAGTGTTCCGGTCATCTCTATACTTCACCGAACCTACAGGGTCACACACTTAAGGGTCATCTATCTGCTGAGTACTAGACAGGGAGTCTGAGAGAAATTCACCGGAGAAGTTTTGAAGACGACGAAAAAGTTTCAGAGAGAAAACCGGAAGTGTTTCGGAGTTACCGGAAATGTTTCGGAGATAAAAATCATCCTACCGAAAATGTTTCAGAATGCGTCCAGAATTATTTTAGGGGGTACCGGAAATGTTCTGGACCTTCGGGAATTTTTTTGGATTAAACGGTCGCGGAAAAATATTTTCATGAAAAGTTCTCATGAATAGTGGGATGTATAGTGGCAACACTATTAGGGTACAACCACTATTTGGTGGCTTTTTGGAAAGCCATCTTTTGGGGCTTTCCTCTAAAGTCAATGAGGATGACATGGGGGTGGTGGGCCCCCCCACAAGGGGCCCCACACACATGTGGCCGGATGGAGGAGGAGCTCCTCCATGGAGCTTCACTTTTCCCATTTATGTGGCTTTTGGTGAAAAGATCTTGGGCCCTGTCGGTGGTAAAACCGGCAGACCGTGGGGTAGGGGGTCCTGAGCTGTAGATCTTGGATCAATGGTAACAGGGATGAAGGAGACTGAAAGAACATGTGCTGCCCCCATGTTTGGTTTTGGTAATTGATGACAATCTCTATGGACTAATGGTTGCCTTGAGTTATATTTGAAGGGTTTGTCCATAGGCATTGCTTGAAGACCATTTGTTGGTTTCAAAGTTATTAGAAGAAGAATATGTGTTGACCAAGGTTATTCATGGACTACCTTTTGTCGTGTCAATCTTTGGTTGCCTTCTTGGTTTACTTGGTGTTTTGTCCAAATTGTATCTCCCTTTGGTTTCGGTTCTTGAAAGTCTTAAGCATGCATATTTACTTCATGCATTTCGTTGGCATGCTTTCTTTCTTTGACCCAATATATAGGGGAAACTCCACCAAGTCTCAAATTGGATGAGATGTGCATGACATTCATTTTCATATCCGTATGCACATATTCATGTGGAGTTTGTCCTATGTGTTGTTGGTTCTCTAACTCTTTGGTCCCAATGAGTTTGGGCACCATTTTGTTTGTGATGTTGTTCTAGGAACAATTGGAGATGCATTGGATGCTCGGCTCACTCACAAGGAAGGTGTTGTCACCATGTGCTTATTGGAGTCAAGCTAGGATGATCAAGGAACTACAATCTACTACCTTCAATTGGTATCTACTACATCCGTCCAATGCTATCCCGGTAACAAGTATCTATTCATGCATACATTTCTTGCATTCAACCTTGTGTAGGTTGCATCATGGCATGAATTTCTTGATTCGTTCTTGTGATACTTGTTTCCTTTCTCAAAGCATCCCAACAATGATCTCTTGTTGCGAGTTGTGATGTCTTTGATGTGTGTGTGTGTGTGGAGTTCATTGATATACAATAAGACAATATTAAGCCATGTGCTATGCTTTCAAGCAAAGATCTTATTGGTATATTTATGACTTCCTTTTGGATATCTTGTTCCTTCGTGTTGTAACTATTTCGTGTGTATATTCTTCTTTGTGGATTGATGTCATCATGATTTTCATCTATCTAGAACCTTATACACTTGAGAGAAATTACATCTCTAGATGATATCCTTTCTTTCACGACCACCTTGTCTTTCTTGTTTTATTTCTTTGGTGGCTCCGTGAAATCGTTTGTCTTGAGTGCGGATCTTATTTCCTTGCATCTTGTTGCACTCTTTTGTGGTGAAGATTGTTTTCCTCATGCTTGTCTTGACGAGGCTTTCGCCATGTCAATTGGTATCCCTCCTCTTGACAAAGCTATCTTTCTCTATCTTCACCGTGGGTTGTCACAAGCTGTGTTGTTTTTGCGCATTTTAGTGAGCTTGTGAACCCATTTGCTTGTTGAGTGTGGGAAGGACGTGTCTTGCACCTTGTATCTCATTTATTCAAGACTATGTTGATGCTTAATGCTCATCCTTATATTAGTCTTCTCGAGTGCTTTGCCATGACTCACACACATCGTTTTGGTTGAGCCTATTCCTAAGTTGCCTCTCTTTCATGTTGCTCAACCATGTGTTTGTTGCAAGTGCTAGGCTTAGTTTCCTATATGCTCACTTGCACTTGTTGTGAGTTTCTATTGATTTTGGGGGAGTGATGATCCTATTTTGTGCACGTTGTATCCAAATACAAAACTAAATAATGCACAAATCATGGGGAGCTTCTCTATGTTCTTTAGAACACTCCTATGCTCATATCATAATATCTGTTGTTCGTGTGGCTCGTCGGATCATTTGATTGATTGGTCCAATTGGTATCTTTCAATTGGTTTCTATCAATTGATATCGGATCATTTGATTGATTGGTCCTTTTGGTATCCTTAGATTGCTTGCTTCTCTCTTGGTATGTCTTTGTGCCATATCTTTCTTTTTGCAATCTTTGGATCCTCAATATAGTTTTTCTTCCTCCAACTATTCATCATTGGATATGTGTATTGTATTTCACTCATATTTTGAGAAATACACACTTTATGGAGGAACACATATTATGTTGGCCTTCTAAGCTTTTTGCCCATTTTGGCAATCGATGCCAATGGGGGAGAAGTTTAGAGAGTTTTGTGGAGAAGTTTAATGGAGGAACACATATTATGTTGGCCTTCTAAGCTTTTCGCCCATTTTGGCAATCGATGCCAATGGGGGAGAAGTTTAGAGAGTTTTGTGGAGAAGTTTAAAGAGCTATTTCTTCATGCTTGCTTTGGTTTTGTTCCTAAGCATTTGCATCACATGCTCTTGCATTATTAGTTGTTGCTTTGCATGGTGATGCTTAATTCCTTATATAAACTCTCTTGAAAGTGATTGTCATCAATTACCAAAATGGGGGAGATTGAAAGAACATGTGCTGCCCCCATGTTTGGTTTTGGTAATTGATGACAATCTCTATGGACTAATGGTTGCCTTGAGTTATATTTGAAGGGTTTGTCCATAGGCATTGCTTGAAGACCATTTGTTGGTTTCAAGGTTATTAGAAGAAGAATATGTGTTGACCAAGGTTATTCATGGAGTTATCCAAAGATTGGTCATGTTGATCAACACACAAAGCGTAGAAGATGTACCGAGTGGGATCAAGTGATCTCACGGTATGGTAAGCATTGTCCATTACGCTTTGTGTACTAACCCATGTTCTATGCGAGAGTTTTATGTGGGGTTAGGTATGTTTCCATGGGCTTGCGTCAAGAGGAAGATCTCTTTCAACCCATGGAGGATGACATCAAGTGGTGATCGTCATCAACATTGCGGTGTGCAAGTTCAAGTGGAGCATCACGAAGAGATCACATGCTTGAAGCTTGCCGTCCATTGTGGTGACAATGGACTTGTGAAGATGTGCCAAAGAGTGGCTCACCCATAGTGGAGTATGGGGGAGCAATCAACTAGTCTTCATCGAGCCGGCGCAATCAAGAAAGGTGGTCCAACTTGAGGAGGTCAAGATCGTCATCATCTAGCTCAAGTGGACTATGCGCAAGGCAAAGGTTTGCCCTTGATAGGTTTTCTATTTTACCGGTCTCATGGTGGTAGTTGGGAGACCGGGTTTTAGGATCGATAGCCGTACTATCAAGGGGGGCTCTCAAGTGAGTAGCTTTATCGTATCATTCGTAGAGAGCTCAAACCATTGCATCCTTGCATCATCTTTCTTGGTTTGTGTTTGGAGTTTCTCTTTGTGAGTCTTTGAGCTTTTGGTCATCTTCATGACAAGCTCGAGTTCATCGAAAACGGAGTTCATATATGCATCTTCTATGATGTTTTCGATGTTGGAGTTTATGCCGGTACTCGTTGTCTTCTATCCAACAAGCTTGAGTTTGCTCAATTCGGAGCTCATTTGCAGAAGTTATGGCAGTTCTGGTTTTATTTGTATCCTCTGTTTTCTGTGGATTTTCAGTAGCTTGCAAGCGGTAGTACCGCTGGTTCCCACGGTAGTACCGCTTATGCGGTAGTACCGCTGGTACTTCCGTGGCACTACCGCTTGGGGTTTCCCCGAGCGTGCAACTCTCTGTTGCCAGTTTGCCATTCACGGTAGTAGAGCGGTAGTAGCACGGTAGTACCGCTCTGGCGGTACTACCGCCCTTACTACCGCCGCCACTACCGCTTGCGGGGTTTCCTTCTGTGCACGTCTCTGTTGTCGTTTTCTGTTAAACGGTAGTAGTGCGGCAGTTGTGCGGTAGTACCGCTCAGGGCGGTAGTACCGCTCTGCTGGGCGGTAGTACCGCTTGGTGCGGTACTTCCGCCCTCCACTACCGCTGCTACTACCGCTTATTTTTCGCAGAGTGTGCAAGCTTCTGTTGCTCTTTTCGCTTTAGCGGTAGTACCGCTTAGTTGAGCGGTAGTACCGCTTGGTGCGGCACTACCGCTCCAGTCCCGTGTTCTCGCCTGCTGTTTTTGAATTACTACCGCTTAAGCGGTAGTACCGCTCGCAAGAGCGGTAGTACCGCTTGTACGCGTCCAGCACGGGTAACGGTTGGATTTGGGGTGGCCCTATAAAAGGGGTCTTCTTCCCCAACGGTTATCTTATCCTTTGAGCTCATTTCTCCCCCCATTGTTGACCTTCTTGAGCTTGCCTATCTCTCAATCCCTCCAATGATTCTTGCTCCTTCTTGAGGGAAAAGAGAGAGGAGATCTAGATCCACATTTCCACCAATCACTTTCTCCTCTAAGTGAGGGGAACCCCTTGGATCTAGATCTTGGAGTTCTTGGTGTTCTCCTTGTTCTTCCTCTCACTTTCCTCCATAGCTTTTGTTGCTTTGGTGGGATTTGAGAGAGAGGGACTTGAGCACTTCGTGTGTTCTTGCCATTGCATTAGTTGCATCGGTTTGAGTTCTCCACGGTGATACGTGGAAGTTAGTAGTTGAGAAGCTTATTACTCTTGGGTGTTTGAGTACCCTAGAGCTTGTTCCTCTTGGGTGCCTTGGCGCCCTAGACGGCTTGGTGGTGCCTCGGAGCTCAATCATTGTGGTGTAAAGCTCCGGGCAAGCGTCGGGGTCTCCAATTAGGTTGTGGAGATCGCCCCGAGCAATTTGACGGGTACCGGTGACCGCCCCCAAGGGTTGCCAAAGTGTACGGGTTCGGTGACTGCCCTCAAGGGTTGCCATTTGTACGGGTTCGGTGACCGCCCTCAAGGGTCCCTTAGTGGAATCACGGCACCTTGCATTGTGAGAGGGCGTGAGGAGAATACGGTGGCCCTAGTGGCATTGTTGGGGAGCATTGTGCCTCCACACCGCTCCAAACGGAGATTAGCATCCGCAAGGGTGTGAACTTCGGGATACATCGTCGTCTCCGCATGCCTCGGTTATCTCTTACCCGAGCCCTTTACTTATGCACTTTACTTTGTGATAGCCATATTGTTTCTAGTTATATATCTTGCTATCACTTAGTTGTTCATCTTGCTTAGCATAAGTTGTTGGTGCACATAGGTGAGCCTAGTCGATTTAGGTTTTGTGCTTGACAAATTAAACGCTAGTTTTATTCCGCATTTGTTCAAGCCTAAACCGTAATTATTTTAAAGCGCCTATTCACCCCCCCCTCTAGGCGACATCCACGATCTTTCAATTGGTATCAGAGCCTCGTCTCTCATTATTAGGCTTAACCACCTAGAGAGTAAAGATGTCGACTAGGGGATTAGGATTCTTTGACACTCTTAGTTTCGATGGCACAAATTTTGATGTTTGGGTGATTTGCATGCTTAATCATTTCCGGGCCATTGACCCTTGTTTAGAGCGAATTGTAGATATGGGTTTTTCTCCTCCAAAGGATTCTCAACACATATCTTTAGAGGATGAGAAAAACTCTTATCTCAATGCTCAAGCTTCTAATGTGCTTTTCGATGCTTTGAGCAATGTAGTTATATTTCAACTCATGCCGTTTCGGGATGCTCATGAGTTGTGGACAAAGCTTCAAGACAAATATGGCGTGTCCAAGATTTGTAGGGATGATTGTTCTCCCTCCACCTCCGGTCGTATTGCCTTCTCAACTTCATCTACTTCACCTACATGTGGATTGCCACAAGGTAATGATATGGTGAGTAGTGGTGATCATTGTAATGTTGATAGTGGGATAATTGTTGATGATCCTTCATCGCTATCTTATTGCAATGCTTCATCTTTGGACTTCAACGCTTCGAGCACTCTAAATGTTCCACATGCTTGTGTTGATAGTTCTTGCATATCATGTAGAAATTGCTTGTCTAAATCTCATGATGATATGCTTCCTATGTCTTGTTGCCATGATAAAAATGTATCTATTTCCTCGAGTTGTTGTGCTAACAATGTAAAGGAAACCCAACACTCCATGGAACAAGATGTGGCCTTGAATGGTGCCTCAAGGGATCCTACATCATCATCTATTGCTTTTTGCCTTATGGCTAAGGCTTCAAAGGTATCTCCTCCTTTGAACCCCAATATATCTCTTGATGATGATGTTGATGCTAGTGATGATGAGGATAATGATGAAGAGAATGATAATGTTGCTTCCTTAAAAATTAAGGGAGAAATGATTTTTAAAGCTCTTCATAAGAATAAAATTGCTCGTTCCAACTTCATGGAAATTATGACTATTGCCATTGAGGGCAAGAAATATATGGAGGAGTTGGAATCTCATCTCGAGGAGCATGAGGCCACCATTGAGAAAATGGAAGGTCATGAGCGTGATTACGCTAATGAGATTGCGGAGCTATCTCAAGCTCTTGAACTTGAACAAACCACCAAGGAATCTCTTGAGGAGACCTTTGCTCTAGAATTATCTAGATTAAAGGAATCCCATGATAGAGCTCTCGAGGTGGCAAATGATTTTAGAACTAAAAATGATAAGCTTGAATTTGCTCATGCAAAACTCCTTGAGGACTTTGAGCACCTCGAAAATGGCTCAAGGGTCGTTAAGAGTTCGCTCATTGAACTCACCGAGTCTCATGCTCAACTTCAAGCTTCATATGCTAAAGAGCTTGCCAAGTTGCCTTCTCCTCTTGTTGTTAATGATGATGCTTGTGCTACTAACTCTATTTCTTGTGAAGCATTCATATTGAAGGAGAATGTTGAGCTAAGGGCTCAACTTGAGTTGCTATCTAGCAATTATGGGAAATTGGAAGAAAGTCATGAAAAGCTCTCGAGCTCTCATGGTGATCTTCTAGTATCCCATGATGTGCTAAAGATAGTTCGTGAGGCTTGTACTACTAAGGTAACATCTAGTGAGCCTCATGTGGACCTTAGCACTACATCTAGTAAAAATGCTTTATTGACATGTGCTAGTCCTCGTAATTCTTCTATGCATAACATTGGTACATCTTGTGATGAATTACTTTCCTTGCCTTGTTGCTCTAACAATGATGCTTATACTTCCTCTAGTACTTGTGTTGATACTAACCATGTAGAGGAAATCAAAGAGCTCAAGGCCCAAGTCACTTCTTTGAAGAAAAACTTGGAAAAGAGTCATGAAGGGAAGTCCACACTCAAGAATATTTTGAGTGTGCAAAAATCCCCCAATGACAAAGGTGGACTTGGATTCAACTCCAATAAGAAGAAGAAGTCCAAGAGCAACAATAAGAAGGGCAAAGAACAAGTCAAGAATTCGGCCAAGATTGTTTGCTTCAAGTGCAAGATAGAAGGGCACCATGTTAGATCTTGCCCATTGAAGAAGAAGCCCCATAGTGACAAGCAACAAGGGAAGCGGCCACAAGTTCAATCCCATGCCCAACGTCAAGTTGAAGAAAGGCCACTTCCCAAGAAGACCCAAGTCAACGCTCCTCAAGTTGAGAAATCAATTGACAAGAAAGTAAAGGGTAAATGTTGCTACTTATGTCGGAAGAAGGGTCACTTTGCTTCTTCATGCACGAATGGTACCTTATCCAACCCTATTCTAATTGATGATATCTATTCTCTTGGGAAGGATAAGGTTGGCAATGTGTTTGCCAAATTTATTGGTACTCAAAGTGGTGTCAAGAAAAGAACCATTTGGGTAGCCAAGCCTATTGTGACTAACCTCTTAGGACCCAACTTGGTTGGGGACCAACAAGCTCAAACTTGATCAATAGGTGTTGTTGGAGGGCATTGGAGACTTGGCTATATTATGAAGAATTAAGGGGACTTCATCATTCATATTGTCTCAAGCCAAGTCATTGGATTATCAAGTTTCTATCTTATATCCAATGTGCCTCCTTGCGGTAACTTGTACTTAAATTGTTTACATTGAAAGTTACTTGCCCCTTTGCATGTTTGGTTGTGTACCTTGCATGTGTTTGTATATGTTGTGCTTCCAATTTGCTTGTCTTGAGTAATCAAGTATGTGTATGTTGGTTTGCACATCATGTATGCGTGAGTGTTGTGTTGAGCCTTTTTTGCATCTTGTTTATAACTTAGTTGGCTCTTGTGAGAGATTAATGGAACATCCCATTTTTGGGGAGTGATGTGTTTTGTGCACGTCACGATCCTATAAATGTGTGTACATGAGGAATACCACCTAGTATTGATATTACAAGATTATCTAGTCTCTATGTGGTATATCTTCTCATGAGAAATTCAAATTCTAAATAATCCATTAATTATCTCGTGTTGTATCCTCTTATTGCCTCTTGTTTGGTTGTCATTGGTATCACATTATGGGGGAGTAATATGCTTTGTGTATATTACAAGCCTAGAAAATGTGTACATTTGAGATATTGTCACTTAGAGTTGATATAGTAAATTATCTTGTTCCTAGGTGGCATGTTAGCTCTACAAGTTGCAATTTGCTTATGTTGTTTGGTGTGAAGATGATGTTGGATTGCTTTACAATCTACCACCGGGAATTCATTCCAAATACTTCTTGTACTTGTACAATGGGTATTCTTGTATGTGGTAGAAATTGTTGAATCATCTTCTCGTTGGCTTGTGCTTATTTGCCTTATCTCTTGCCAAGGATTGTGTCAACTCCCGTTGTCTTCCGTGCCACTTGTGGATCTTATTAATTTCTTGATCTTGTCTAGTGTTTTTCTAGATATAGTGAAAGTGGTGATCCCATCTTGTGCATTTTGTATTCAAATGCAAATTCTCTATAATGCACAACGCTTGGGGGAGCTATCCTATTTTCTTTATAACACTCATCTTGTGATCCTTATCAAGTGTGTGTTGGTGGAAGGCATGCCGTTTCTTTTTGGTACTTTGTGCCATCATGAAACTTTGTAGAGGGTTTGGTTTGTTCGGAACCTTCCTCTCTTTTGGGAGCTTGATATTTTTTTTATTTAGTGTGTATCATTGGATATCTCATTCCTTGATGTATCTTTTATTTGGTATCCTTCAAGTGATTATTTCTTCTTTTGATATCTTATTTTCACTTGGTATCTTTTCAATTGGTATCTTATCAAATCATGTGTTGATTTGGTTTGGTTTCAATTGGCATCTCCTCTCATGTGTTGATCTCTATTTGTCTTAAATCATGAGTTGAGTTGGTTCTTTGATATACTTTGGACTACCTTTTGTCGTGTCAATCTTTGGTTGCCTTCTTGGTTTACTTGGTGTTTTGTCCAAATTGTATCTCCCTTTGGTTTCGGTTCTTGAAAGTCTTAAGCATGCATATTTACTTCATGCATTTCGTTGGCATGCTTTCTTTCTTTGACCCAATATATAGGGGAAACTCCACCAAGTCTCAAATTGGATGAGATGTGCATGACATTCATTTTCATATCCGTATGCACATATTCATGTGGAGTTTGTCCTATGTGTTGTTGGTTCTCTAACTCTTTGGTCCCAATGAGTTTGGGCACCATTTTGTTTGTGATGTTGTTCTAGGAACAATTGGAGATGCATTGGATGCTCGGCTCACTCACAAGGAAGGTGTTGTCACCATGTGCTTATTGGAGTCAAGCTAGGATGATCAAGGAACTACAATCTACTACCTTCAATTGGTATCTACTACATCCGTCCAATGCTATCCCGGTAACAAGTATCTATTCATGCATACATTTCTTGCATTCAACCTTGTGTAGGTTGCATCATGGCATGAATTTCTTGATTTGTTCTTGTGATACTTGTTTCCTTTCTCAAAGCATCCCAACAATGATCTCTTGTTGCGAGTTGTGATGTCTTTGATGTGTGTGTGTGTGTGGAGTTCATTGATATACAATAAGACAATATTAAGCCGTGTGCTATGCTTTCAAGCAAAGATCTTATTGGTATATTTATGACTTCCTTTTGGATATCTTGTTCCTTCGTGTTGTAACTATTTCGTGTGTATATTCTTCTTTGTGGATTGATGTCATCATGATTTTCATCTATCTAGAACCTTATACACTTGAGAGAAATTACATCTCTAGATGATATCCTTTCTTTCACGACCACCTTGTCTTTCTTGTTTTATTTCTTTGGTGGCTCCGTGAAATCGTTTGTCTTGAGTGCGGATCTTATTTCCTTGCATCTTGTTGCACTCTTTTGTGGTGAAGATTGTTTTCCTCATGCTTGTCTTGACGAGGCTTTCGCCATGTCAATTGGTATCCCTCCTCTTGACAAAGCTATCTTTCTCTATCTTCACCGTGGGTTGTCACAAGCTGTGTTGTTTTTGCGCATTTTAGTGAGCTTGTGAACCCATTTGCTTGTTGAGTGTGGGAAGGACGTGTCTTGCACCTTGTATCTCATTTATTCAAGACTATGTTGATGCTTAATGCTCATCCTTATATTAGTCTTCTCGAGTGCTTTGCCATGACTCACACACATCGTTTTGGTTGAGCCTATTCCTAAGTTGCCTCTCTTTCATGTTGCTCAACCATGTGTTTGTTGCAAGTGCTAGGCTTAGTTTCCTATATGCTCACTTGCACTTGTTGTGAGTTTCTATTGATTTTGGGGGAGTGATGATCCTATTTTGTGCACGTTGTATCCAAATACAAAACTAAATAATGCACAAATCATGGGGAGCTTCTCTATGTTCTTTAGAACACTCCTATGCTCATATCATAATATCTGTTGTTCGTGTGGCTCGTCGGATCATTTGATTGATTGGTCCAATTGGTATCTTTCAATTGGTTTCTATCAATTGATATCGGATCATTTGATTGATTGGTCCTTTTGGTATCCTTAGATTGCTTGCTT
Organism: Elymus sibiricus; assembly: GCA_039707655.1. Taxonomy (NCBI): domain Eukaryota; kingdom Viridiplantae; phylum Streptophyta; class Magnoliopsida; order Poales; family Poaceae; genus Elymus; species Elymus sibiricus. The sequence continues at coordinate 8,663,466 of CM077674.1, read as the reverse complement.
CTCTCTTGGTATGTCTTTGTGCCATATCTTTCTTTTTGCAATCTTTGGATCCTCAATATAGTTTGTCTTCCTCCAACTATTCATCATTGGATATGTGTATTGTATTTCACTCATATTTTGAGAAATACACACTTTATGGAGGAACACATATTATGTTGGCCTTCTAAGCTTTTTGCCCATTTTGGCAATCAATGCCAATGGGGGAGAAGTTTAGAGAGTTTTGTGGAGAAGTTTAATGGAGGAACACATATTATGTTGGCCTTCTAAGCTTTTCGCCCATTTTGGCAATCGATGCCAATGGGGGAGAAGTTTAGAGAGTTTTGTGGAGAAGTTTAAAGAGCTATTTCTTCATGCTTGCTTTGGTTTTGTTCCTAAGCATTTGCATCACATGCTCTTGCATTATTAGTTGTTGCTTTGCATGGTGATGCTTAATTCCTTATATAAACTCTCTTGAAAGTGATTGTCATCAATTACCAAAATGGGGGAGATTGAAAGAACATGTGCTGCCCCCATGTTTGGTTTTGGTAATTGATGACAATCTCTATGGACTAATGGTTGCCTTGAGTTATATTTGAAGGGTTTGTCCATAGGCATTGCTTGAAGACCATTTGTTGGTTTCAAGGTTATTAGAAGAAGAATATGTGTTGACCAAGGTTATTCATGGAGTTATCCAAAGATTGGTCATGTTGATCAACACACAAAGCGTAGAAGATGTACCGAGTGGGATCAAGTGATCTCACGGTATGGTAAGCATTGTCCATTACGCTTTGTGTACTAACCCATGTTCTATGCGAGAGTTTTATGTGGGGTTAGGTATGTTTCCATGGGCTTGCGTAAAGAGGAAGATCTCTTTCAACCCATGGAGGATGACATCAAGTGGTGATCGTCATCAACATTGCGGTCTGCAAGTTCAAGTGGAGCATCACGAAGAGATCACATGCTTGAAGCTTGCCGTCCATTGTGGTGACAATGGACTTGTGAAGATGTGCCAAAGAGTGGATCACCCATAGTGGAGTATGGGGGAGCAATCAACTAGTCGCTGTTTGGATAGTACTCGTTGTCTTCTATCCAACAAGCTTGAGTTTGCTCAATTCGGAGCTCATTTGCAGAAGTTATGGCAGTTCTGGTTTTATTTGTATCCTCTGTTTTCTGTGGATTTTCAGTAGCTTGCAAGCGGTAGTACCGCTGGTTCCCACGGTAGTACCGCTTATGCGGTAGTACCGCTGGTACTTCCGTGGCACTACCGCTTGGGGTTTCCCCGAGCGTGCAACTCTCTGTTGCCAGTTTGCCATTCACGGTAGTAGAGCGGTAGTAGCACGGTAGTACCGCTCTGGCGGTACTACCGCCCTTACTACCGCCGCCACTACCGCTTGCGGGGTTTCCTTCTGTGCACGTCTCTGTTGCCGTTTTCTGTTAAACGGTAGTAGTGCGGCAGTTGTGCGGTAGTACCGCTCAGGGCGGTAGTACCGCTCTGCTGGGCGGTAGTACCGCTTGGTGCGGTACTTCCGCCCTCCACTACCGCTGCTACTACCGCTTATTTTTCGCAGAGTGTGCAAGCTTCTATTGCTCTTTTCGCTTTAGCGGTAGTACCGCTTAGTTGAGCGGTAGTACCGCTTGGTGCGGCACTACCGCTCCAGTCCCGTGTTCTCGCCTGCTGTTTTTGAATTACTACCGCTTAAGCGGTAGTACCGCTCGCAAGAGCGGTAGTACCGCTTGTACGCGTCCAGCACGGGTAACGGTTGGATTTGGGGTGGCCCTATAAAAGGGGTCTTCTTCCCCAATGGTTATCTTATCCTTTGAGCTCATTTCTCCCCCCATTGTTGACCTTCTTGAGCTTGCCTATCTCTCAATCCCTCCAATGATTCTTGCTCCTTCTTGAGGGAAAAGAGAGAGGAGATCTAGATCCACATTTCCACCAATCACTTTCTCCTCTAAGTGAGGGGAACCCCTTGGATCTAGATCTTGGAGTTCTTGGTGTTCTCCTTGTTCTTCCTCTCACTTTCCTCCATAGCTTTTGTTGCTTTGGTGGGATTTGAGAGAGAGGGACTTGAGCACTTCGTGTGTTCTTGCCATTGCATTAGTTGCATCGGTTTGAGTTCTCCACGGTGATACGTGGAAGTTAGTAGTTGAGAAGCTTATTACTCTTGGGTGTTTGAGCACCCTAGAGCTTGTTCCTCTTGGGTGCCTTGGCGCCCTAGACGGCTTGGTGGTGCCTCGGAGCTCAATCATTGTGGTGTAAAGCTCCGGGCAAGCGTCGGGGTCTCCAATTAGGTTGTGGAGATCGCCCCGAGCAATTTGACGGGTACCGGTGACCGCCCCCAAGGGTTGCCAAAGTGTACGGGTTCGGTGACCGCCCTCAAGGGTTGCCATTTGTACGGGTTCGGTGACCGCCCTCAAGGGTCCCTTAGTGGAATCACGGCACCTTGCATTGTGCGAGGGCGTGAGGAGAATACAGTGGCCCTAGTGGCATTGTTGGGGAGCATTGTGCCTCCACACCGCTCCAAACGGAGATTAGCATCCGCAAGGGTGTGAACTTCGGGATACATCGTCGTCTCCGCATGCCTCGGTTATCTCTTACCCGAGCCCTTTACTTATGCACTTTACTTTGTGATAGCCATATTGTTTCTAGTTATATATCTTGCTATCACTTAGTTGTTCATCTTGCTTAGCATAAGTTGTTGGTGCACATAGGTGAGCCTAGTCGATTTAGGTTTTGTGCTTGACAAATTAAACGCTAGTTTTATTCCGCATTTGTTCAAGCCTAAACCGTAATTATTTTAAAGCGCCTATTCACCCCCCCCTCTAGGCGACATCCACGATCTTTCAATTGGTATCAGAGCCTCGTCTCTCATTATTAGGCTTAACCACCTAGAGAGTAAAGATGTCGACTAGGGGATTAGGATTCTTTGACACTCTTAGTTTCGATGGCACAAATTTTGATGTTTGGGTGATTTGCATGCTTAATCATTTCCGGGCCATTGACCCTTGTTTAGAGCGAATTGTAGATATGGGTTTTTCTCCTCCAAAGGATTCTCAACACATATCTTTAGAGGATGAGAAAAACTCTTATCTCAATGCTCAAGCTTCTAATGTGCTTTTCGATGCTTTGAGCAATGTAGTTATATTTCAACTCATGCCGTTTCGGGATGCTCATGAGTTGTGGACAAAGCTTCAAGACAAATATGGCGTGTCCAAGATTTGTAGGGATGATTGTTCTCCCTCCACCTCCGGTCGTATTGCCTTCTCAACTTCATCTACTTCACCTACATGTGGATTGCCACAAGGTAATGATATGGTGAGTAGTGGTGATCATTGTAATGTTGATAGTGGGATAATTGTTGATGATCCTTCATCGCTATCTTATTGCAATGCTTCATCTTTGGACTTCAACGCTTCGAGCACTCTAAATGTTCCACATGCTTGTGTTGATAGTTCTTGCATATCATGTAGAAATTGCTTGTCTAAATCTCATGATGATATGCTTCCTATGTCTTGTTGCCATGATAAAAATGTATCTATTTCCTCGAGTTGTTGTGCTAACAATGTAAAGGAAACCCAACACTCCATGGAACAAGATGTGGCCTTGAATGGTGCCTCAAGGGATCCTACATCATCATCTATTGCTTTTTGCCTTATGGCTAAGGCTTCAAAGGTATCTCCTCCTTTGAACCCCAATATATCTCTTGATGATGATGTTGATGCTAGTGATGATGAGGATAATGATGAAGAGAATGATAATGTTGCTTCCTTAAAAATTAAGGGAGAAATGATTTTTAAAGCTCTTCATAAGAATAAAATTGCTCGTTCCAACTTCATGGAAATTATGACTATTGCCATTGAGGGCAAGAAATATATGGAGGAGTTGGAATATCATCTCGAGGAGCATGAGGCCACCATTGAGAAAATGGAAGGTCATGAGCGTGATTACGCTAATGAGATTGCGGAGCTATCTCAAGCTCTTGAACTTGAACAAACCACCAAGGAATCTCTTGAGGAGACCTTTGCTCTAGAATTATCTAGATTAAAGGAATCCCATGATAGAGCTCTCGAGGTGGCAAATGATTTTAGAACTAAAAATGATAAGCTTGAATTTGCTCATGCTAAACTCCTTGAGGACTTTGAGCACCTCGAAAATGGCTCAAGGGTCGTTAAGAGTTCGCTCATTGAACTCACCGAGTCTCATGCTCAACTTCAAGCTTCATATGCTAAAGAGCTTGCCAAGTTGCCTTCTCCTCTTGTTGTTAATGATGATGCTTGTGCTACTAACTCTATTTCTTGTGAAGCATTCATATTGAAGGAGAATGTTGAGCTAAGGGCTCAACTTGAGTTGCTATCTAGCAATTATGGGAAATTGGAAGAAAGTCATGAAAAGCTCTCGAGCTCTCATGGTGATCTTCTAGTATCCCATGATGTGCTAAAGATAGTTCGTGAGGCTTGTACTACTAAGGTAACATCTAGTGAGCCTCATGTGGACCTTAGCACTACATCTAGTAAAAATGCTTTATTGACATGTGCTAGTCCTCGTAATTCTTCTATGCATAACATTGGTACATCTTGTGATGAATTACTTTCCTTGCCTTGTTGCTCTAACAATGATGCTTATACTTCCTCTAGTACTTGTGTTGATACTAACCATGTAGAGGAAATCAAAGAGCTCAAGGCCCAAGTCACTTCTTTGAAGAAAAACTTGGAAAAGAGTCATGAAGGGAAGTCCACACTCAAGAATATTTTGAGTGTGCAAAAATCCCCCAATGACAAAGGTGGACTTGGATTCAACTCCAATAAGAAGAAGAAGTCCAAGAGCAACAATAAGAAGGGCAAAGAACAAGTCAAGAATTCGGCCAAGATTGTTTGCTTCAAGTGCAAGATAGAAGGGCACCATGTTAGATCTTGCCCATTGAAGAAGAAGCCCCATAGTGACAAGCAACAAGGGAAGCGGCCACAAGTTCAATCCCATGCCCAACGTCAAGTTGAAGAAAGGCCACTTCCCAAGAAGACCCAAGTCAACGCTCCTCAAGTTGAGAAATCAATTGACAAGAAAGTAAAGGGTAAATGTTGCTACTTATGTCGGAAGAAGGGTCACTTTGCTTCTTCATGCACGAATGGTACCTTATCCAACCCTATTCTAATTGATGATATCTATTCTCTTGGGAAGGATAAGGTTGGCAATGTGTTTGCCAAATTTATTGTTACTCAAAGTGGTGTCAAGAAAAGAACCATTTGGGTAGCCAAGCCTATTGTGACTAACCTCTTAGGACCCAACTTGGTTGGGGACCAACAAGCTCAAACTTGATCAATAGGTGTTGTTGGAGGGCATTGGAGACTTGGCTATATTATGAAGAATTAAGGGGACTTCATCATTCATATTGTCTCAAGCCAAGTCATTGGATTATCAAGTTTCTATCTTATATCCAATGTGCCTCCTTGCGGTAACTTGTACTTAAATTGTTTACATTGAAAGTTACTTGCCCCTTTGCATGTTTGGTTGTGTACCTTGCATGTGTTTGTATATGTTGTGCTTCCAATTTGCTTGTCTTGAGTAATCAAGTATGTGTATGTTGGTTTGCACATCATGTATGCGTGAGTGTTGTGTTGAGCCTTTTTTGCATCTTGTTTATAACTTAGTTGGCTCTTGTGAGAGATTAATGGAACATCCCATTTTTGGGGAGTGATGTGTTTTGTGCACGTCACGATCCTATAAATGTGTGTACATGAGGAATACCACCTAGTATTGATATTACAAGATTATCTAGTCTCTATGTGGTATATCTTCTCATGAGAAATTCAAATTCTAAATAATCCATTAATTATCTCGTGTTGTATCCTCTTATTGCCTCTTGTTTGGTTGTCATTGGTATCACATTATGGGGGAGTAATATGCTTTGTGTATATTACAAGCCTAGAAAATGTGTACATTTGAGATATTGTCACTTAGAGTTGATATAGTAAATTATCTTGTTCCTAGGTGGCATGTTAGCTCTACAAGTTGCAATTTGCTTATGTTGTTTGGTGTGAAGATGATGTTGGATTGCTTTACAATCTACCACCGGGAATTCATTCCAAATACTTCTTGTACTTGTACAATGGGTATTCTTGTATGTGGTAGAAATTGTTGAATCATCTTCTCGTTGGCTTGTGCTTATTTGCCTTATCTCTTGCCAAGGATTGTGTCAACTCCCGTTGTCTTCCGTGCCACTTGTGGATCTTATTAATTTCTTGATCTTGTCTAGTGTTTTTCTAGATATAGTGAAAGTGGTGATCCCATCTTGTGCATTTTGTATTCAAATGCAAATTCTCTATAATGCACAACGCTTGGGGGAGCTATCCTATTTTCTTTATAACACTCATCTTGTGATCCTTATCAAGTGTGTGTTGGTGGAAGGCATGCCGTTTCTTTTTGGTACTTTGTGCCATCATGAAACTTTGTAGAGGGTTTGGTTTGTTCGGAACCTTCCTCTCTTTTGGGAGCTTGATATTTTTTTTATTTAGTGTGTATCATTGGATATCTCATTCCTTGATGTATCTTTTATTTGGTATCCTTCAAGTGATTATTTCTTCTTTTGATATCTTATTTTCACTTGGTATCTTTTCAATTGGTATCTTATCAAATCATGTGTTGATTTGGTTTGGTTTCAATTGGCATCTCCTCTCATGTGTTGATCTCTATTTGTCTTAAATCATGAGTTGAGTTGGTTCTTTGATATACTTTGGACTACCTTTTGTCGTGTCAATCTTTGGTTGCCTTCTTGGTTTACTTGGTGTTTTGTCCAAATTGTATCTCCCTTTGGTTTCGGTTCTTGAAAGTCTTAAGCATGCATATTTACTTCATGCATTTCGTTGGCATGCTTTCTTTCTTTGACCCAATATATAGGGGAAACTCCACCAAGTCTCAAATTGGATGAGATGTGCATGACATTCATTTTCATATCCGTATGCACATATTCATGTGGAGTTTGTCCTATGTGTTGTTGGTTCTCTAACTCTTTGGTCCCAATGAGTTTGGGCACCATTTTGTTTGTGATGTTGTTCTAGGAACAATTGGAGATGCATTGGATGCTCGGCTCACTCACAAGGAAGGTGTTGTCACCATGTGCTTATTGGAGTCAAGCTAGGATGATCAAGGAACTACAATCTACTACCTTCAATTGGTATCTACTACATCCGTCCAAGGCTATCCCGGTAACAAGTATCTATTCATGCATACATTTCTTGCATTCAACCTTGTGTAGGTTGCATCATGGCATGAATTTCTTGATTCGTTCTTGTGATACTTGTTTCCTTTCTCAAAGCATCCCAACAATGATCTCTTGTTGCGAGTTGTGATGTCTTTGATGTGTGTGTGTGTGTGTGGAGTTCATTGATATACAATAAGACAATATTAAGCCATGTGCTATGCTTTCAAGCAAAGATCTTATTGGTATATTTATGACTTCCTTTTGGATATCTTGTTCCTTCGTGTTGTAACTATTTCGTGTGTATATTCTTCTTTGTGGATTGATGTCATCATGATTTTCATCTATCTAGAACCTTATACACTTGAGAGAAATTACATCTCTAGATGATATCCTTTCTTTCACGACCACCTTGTCTTTCTTGTTTTATTTCTTTGGTGGCTCCGTGAAATCGTTTGTCTTGAGTGCGGATCTTATTTCCTTGCATCTTGTTGCACTCTTTTGTGGTGAAGATTGTTTTCCTCATGCTTGTCTTGACGAGGCTTTCGCCATGTCAATTGGTATCCCTCCTCTTGACAAAGCTATCTTTCTCTATCTTCACCGTGGGTTGTCACAAGCTGTGTTGTTTTTGCGCATTTTAGTGAGCTTGTGAACCCATTTGCTTGTTGAGTGTGGGAAGGACGTGTCTTGCACCTTGTATCTCATTTATTCAAGACTATGTTGATGCTTAATGCTCATCCTTATATTAGTCTTCTCGAGTGCTTTGCCATGACTCACACACATCGTTTTGGTTGAGCCTATTCCTAAGTTGCCTCTCTTTCATGTTGCTCAACCATGTGTTTGTTGCAAGTGCTAGGCTTAGTTTCCTATATGCTCACTTGCACTTGTTGTGAGTTTCTATTGATTTTGGGGGAGTGATGATCCTATTTTGTGCACGTTGTATCCAAATACAAAACTAAATAATGCACAAATCATGGGGAGCTTCTCTATGTTCTTTAGAACACTCCTATGCTCATATCATAATATCTGTTGTTCGTGTGGCTCGTCGGATCATTTGATTGATTGGTCCAATTGGTATCTTTCAATTGGTTTCTATCAATTGATATCGGATCATTTGATTGATTGGTCCTTTTGGTATCCTTAGATTGCTTGCTTCTCTCTTGGTATGTCTTTGTGCCATATCTTTCTTTTTGCAATCTTTGGATCCTCAATATAGTTTGTCTTCCTCCAACTATTCATCATTGGATATGTGTATTGTATTTCACTCATATTTTGAGAAATACACACTTTATGGAGGAACACATATTATGTTGGCCTTCTAAGCTTTTTGCCCATTTTGGCAATCGATGCCAATGGGGGAGAAGTTTAGAGAGTTTTGTGGAGAAGTTTAATGGAGGAACACATATTATGTTGGCCTTCTAAGCTTTTCGCCCATTTTGGCAATCGATGCCAATGGGGGAGAAGTTTAGAGAGTTTTGTGGAGAAGTTTAAAGAGCTATTTCTTCATGCTTGCTTTGGTTTTGTTCCTAAGCATTTGCATCACATGCTCTTGCATTATTAGTTGTTGCTTTGCATGGTGATGCTTAATTCCTTATATAAACTCTCTTGAAAGTGATTGTCATCAATTACCAAAATGGGGGAGATTGAAAGAACATGTGCTGCCCCCATGTTTGGTTTTGGTAATTGATGACAATCTCTATGGACTAATGGTTGCCTTGAGTTATATTTGAAGGGTTTGTCCATAGGCATTGCTTGAAGACCATTTGTTGGTTTCAAGGTTATTAGAAGAAGAATATGTGTTGACCAAGGTTATTCATGGAGTTATCCAAAGATTGGTCATGTTGATCAACACACAAAGCGTAGAAGATGTACCGAGTGGGATCAAGTGATCTCACGGTATGGTAAGCATTGTCCATTACGCTTTGTGTACTAACCCATGTTCTATGCGAGAGTTTTATGTGGGGTTAGGTATGTTTCCATGGGCTTGCGTAAAGAGGAAGATCTCTTTCAACCCATGGAGGATGACATCAAGTGGTGATCGTCATCAACATTGCGGTCTGCAAGTTCAAGTGGAGCATCACGAAGAGATCACATGCTTGAAGCTTGCCGTCCATTGTGGTGACAATGGACTTGTGAAGATGTGCCAAAGAGTGGCTCACCCATAGTGGAGTATGGGGGAGCAATCAACTAGTCGCTGTTTGGATAGTACTCGTTGTCTTCTATCCAACAAGCTTGAGTTTGCTCAATTCGGAGCTCATTTGCAGAAGTTATGGCAGTTCTGGTTTTATTTGTATCCTCTGTTTTCTGTGGATTTTCAGTAGCTTGCAAGCGGTAGTACCGCTGGTTCCCACGGTAGTACCGCTTATGCGGTAGTACCGCTGGTACTTCCGTGGCACTACCGCTTGGGGTTTCCCCGAGCGTGCAACTCTCTGTTGCCAGTTTGCCATTCACGGTAGTAGAGCGGTAGTAGCACGGTAGTACCGCTCTGGCGGTACTACCGCCCTTACTACCGCCGCCACTACCGCTTGCGGGGTTTCCTTCTGTGCACGTCTCTGTTGCCGTTTTCTGTTAAACGGTAGTAGTGCGGCAGTTGTGCGGTAGTACCGCTCAGGGCGGTAGTACCGCTCTGCTGGGCGGTAGTACCGCTTGGTGCGGTACTTCCGCCCTCCACTACCGCTGCTACTACCGCTTATTTTTCGCAGAGTGTGCAAGCTTCTATTGCTCTTTTCGCTTTAGCGGTAGTACCGCTTAGTTGAGCGGTAGTACCGCTTGGTGCGGCACTACCGCTCCAGTCCCGTGTTCTCGCCTGCTGTTTTTGAATTACTACCGCTTAAGCGGTAGTACCGCTCGCAAGAGCGGTAGTACCGCTTGTACGCGTCCAGCACGGGTAACGGTTGGATTTGGGGTGGCCCTATAAAAGGGGTCTTCTTCCCCAACGGTTATCTTATCCTTTGAGCTCATTTCTCCCCCCATTGTTGACCTTCTTGAGCTTGCCTATCTCTCAATCCCTCCAATGATTCTTGCTCCTTCTTGAGGGAAAAGAGAGAGGAGATCTAGATCCACATTTCCACCAATCACTTTCTCCTCTAAGTGAGGGGAACCCCTTGGATCTAGATCTTGGAGTTCTTGGTGTTCTCCTTGTTCTTCCTCTCACTTTCCTCCATAGCTTTTGTTGCTTTGGTGGGATTTGAGAGAGAGGGACTTGAGCACTTCGTGTGTTCTTGCCATTGCATTAGTTGCATCGGTTTGAGTTCTCCACGGTGATACGTGGAAGTTAGTAGTTGAGAAGCTTATTACTCTTGGGTGTTTGAGCACCCTAGAGCTTGTTCCTCTTGGGTGCCTTGGCGCCCTAGACGGCTTGGTGGTGCCTCGGAGCTCAATCATTGTGGTGTAAAGCTCCGGGCAAGCGTCGGGGTCTCCAATTAGGTTGTGGAGATCGCCCCGAGCAATTTGACGGGTACCGGTGACCGCCCCCAAGGGTTGCCAAAGTGTACGGGTTCGGTGACCGCCCTCAAGGGTTGCCATTTGTACGGGTTCGGTGACCGCCCTCAAGGGTCCCTTAGTGGAATCACGGCACCTTGCATTGTGCGAGGGCGTGAGGAGAATACAGTGGCCCTAGTGGCATTGTTGGGGAGCATTGTGCCTCCACACCGCTCCAAACGGAGATTAGCATCCGCAAGGGTGTGAACTTCGGGATACATCGTCGTCTCCGCATGCCTCGGTTATCTCTTACCCGAGCCCTTTACTTATGCACTTTACTTTGTGATAGCCATATTGTTTCTAGTTATATATCTTGCTATCACTTAGTTGTTCATCTTGCTTAGCATAAGTTGTTGGTGCACATAGGTGAGCCTAGTCGATTTAGGTTTTGTGCTTGACAAATTAAACGCTAGTTTTATTCCGCATTTGTTCAAGCCTAAACCGTAATTATTTTAAAGCGCCTATTCACCCCCCCCTCTAGGCGACATCCACGATCTTTCAATTGGTATCAGAGCCTCGTCTCTCATTATTAGGCTTAACCACCTAGAGAGTAAAGATGTCGACTAGGGGATTAGGATTCTTTGACACTCTTAGTTTCGATGGCACAAATTTTGATGTTTGGGTGATTTGCATGCTTAATCATTTCCGGGCCATTGACCCTTGTTTAGAGCGAATTGTAGATATGGGTTTTTCTCCTCCAAAGGATTCTCAACACATATCTTTAGAGGATGAGAAAAACTCTTATCTCAATGCTCAAGCTTCTAATGTGCTTTTCGATGCTTTGAGCAATGTAGTTATATTTCAACTCATGCCGTTTCGGGATGCTCATGAGTTGTGGACAAAGCTTCAAGACAAATATGGCGTGTCCAAGATTTGTAGGGATGATTGTTCTCCCTCCACCTCCGGTCGTATTGCCTTCTCAACTTCATCTACTTCACCTACATGTGGATTGCCACAAGGTAATGATATGGTGAGTAGTGGTGATCATTGTAATGTTGATAGTGGGATAATTGTTGATGATCCTTCATCGCTATCTTATTGCAATGCTTCATCTTTGGACTTCAACGCTTCGAGCACTCTAAATGTTCCACATGCTTGTGTTGATAGTTCTTGCATATCATGTAGAAATTGCTTGTCTAAATCTCATGATGATATGCTTCCTATGTCTTGTTGCCATGATAAAAATGTATCTATTTCCTCGAGTTGTTGTGCTAACAATGTAAAGGAAACCCAACACTCCATGGAACAAGATGTGGCCTTGAATGGTGCCTCAAGGGATCCTACATCATCATCTATTGCTTTTTGCCTTATGGCTAAGGCTTCAAAGGTATCTCCTCCTTTGAACCCCAATATATCTCTTGATGATGATGTTGATGCTAGTGATGATGAGGATAATGATGAAGAGAATGATAATGTTGCTTCCTTAAAAATTAAGGGAGAAATGATTTTTAAAGCTCTTCATAAGAATAAAATTGCTCGTTCCAACTTCATGGAAATTATGACTATTGCCATTGAGGGCAAGAAATATATGGAGGAGTTGGAATATCATCTCGAGGAGCATGAGGCCACCATTGAGAAAATGGAAGGTCATGAGCGTGATTACGCTAATGAGATTGCGGAGCTATCTCAAGCTCTTGAACTTGAACAAACCACCAAGGAATCTCTTGAGGAGACCTTTGCTCTAGAATTATCTAGATTAAAGGAATCCCATGATAGAGCTCTCGAGGTGGCAAATGATTTTAGAACTAAAAATGATAAGCTTGAATTTGCTCATGCTAAACTCCTTGAGGACTTTGAGCACCTCGAAAATGGCTCAAGGGTCGTTAAGAGTTCGCTCATTGAACTCACCGAGTCTCATGCTCAACTTCAAGCTTCATATGCTAAAGAGCTTGCCAAGTTGCCTTCTCCTCTTGTTGTTAATGATGATGCTTGTGCTACTAACTCTATTTCTTGTGAAGCATTCATATTGAAGGAGAATGTTGAGCTAAGGGCTCAACTTGAGTTGCTATCTAGCAATTATGGGAAATTGGAAGAAAGTCATGAAAAGCTCTCGAGCTCTCATGGTGATCTTCTAGTATCCCATGATGTGCTAAAGATAGTTCGTGAGGCTTGTACTACTAAGGTAACATCTAGTGAGCCTCATGTGGACCTTAGCACTACATCTAGTAAAAATGCTTTATTGACATGTGCTAGTCCTCGTAATTCTTCTATGCATAACATTGGTACATCTTGTGATGAATTACTTTCCTTGCCTTGTTGCTCTAACAATGATGCTTATACTTCCTCTAGTACTTGTGTTGATACTAACCATGTAGAGGAAATCAAAGAGCTCAAGGCCCAAGTCACTTCTTTGAAGAAAAACTTGGAAAAGAGTCATGAAGGGAAGTCCACACTCAAGAATATTTTGAGTGTGCAAAAATCCCCCAATGACAAAGGTGGACTTGGATTCAACTCCAATAAGAAGAAGAAGTCCAAGAGCAACAATAAGAAGGGCAAAGAACAAGTCAAGAATTCGGCCAAGATTGTTTGCTTCAAGTGCAAGATAGAAGGGCACCATGTTAGATCTTGCCCATTGAAGAAGAAGCCCCATAGTGACAAGCAACAAGGGAAGCGGCCACAAGTTCAATCCCATGCCCAACGTCAAGTTGAAGAAAGGCCACTTCCCAAGAAGACCCAAGTCAACGCTCCTCAAGTTGAGAAATCAATTGACAAGAAAGTAAAGGGTAAATGTTGCTACTTATGTCGGAAGAAGGGTCACTTTGCTTCTTCATGCACGAATGGTACCTTATCCAACCCTATTCTAATTGATGATATCTATTCTCTTGGGAAGGATAAGGTTGGCAATGTGTTTGCCAAATTTATTGTTACTCAAAGTGGTGTCAAGAAAAGAACCATTTGGGTAGCCAAGCCTATTGTGACTAACCTCTTAGGACCCAACTTGGTTGGGGACCAACAAGCTCAAACTTGATCAATAGGTGTTGTTGGAGGGCATTGGAGACTTGGCTATATTATGAAGAATTAAGGGGACTTCATCATTCATATTGTCTCAAGCCAAGTCATTGGATTATCAAGTTTCTATCTTATATCCAATGTGCCTCCTTGCGGTAACTTGTACTTAAATTGTTTACATTGAAAGTTACTTGCCCCTTTGCATGTTTGGTTGTGTACCTTGCATGTGTTTGTATATGTTGTGCTTCCAATTTGCTTGTCTTGAGTAATCAAGTATGTGTATGTTGGTTTGCACATCATGTATGCGTGAGTGTTGTGTTGAGCCTTTTTTGCATCTTGTTTATAACTTAGTTGGCTCTTGTGAGAGATTAATGGAACATCCCATTTTTGGGGAGTGATGTGTTTTGTGCACGTCACGATCCTATAAATGTGTGTACATGAGGAATACCACCTAGTATTGATATTACAAGATTATCTAGTCTCTATGTGGTATATCTTCTCATGAGAAATTCAAATTCTAAATAATCCATTAATTATCTCGTGTTGTATCCTCTTATTGCCTCTTGTTTGGTTGTCATTGGTATCACATTATGGGGGAGTAATATGCTTTGTGTATATTACAAGCCTAGAAAATGTGTACATTTGAGATATTGTCACTTAGAGTTGATATAGTAAATTATCTTGTTCCTAGGTGGCATGTTAGCTCTACAAGTTGCAATTTGCTTATGTTGTTTGGTGTGAAGATGATGTTGGATTGCTTTACAATCTACCACCGGGAATTCATTCCAAATACTTCTTGTACTTGTACAATGGGTATTCTTGTATGTGGTAGAAATTGTTGAATCATCTTCTCGTTGGCTTGTGCTTATTTGCCTTATCTCTTGCCAAGGATTGTGTCAACTCCCGTTGTCTTCCGTGCCACTTGTGGATCTTATTAATTTCTTGATCTTGTCTAGTGTTTTTCTAGATATAGTGAAAGTGGTGATCCCATCTTGTGCATTTTGTATTCAAATGCAAATTCTCTATAATGCACAACGCTTGGGGGAGCTATCCTATTTTCTTTATAACACTCATCTTGTGATCCTTATCAAGTGTGTGTTGGTGGAAGGCATGCCGTTTCTTTTTGGTACTTTGTGCCATCATGAAACTTTGTAGAGGGTTTGGTTTGTTCGGAACCTTCCTCTCTTTTGGGAGCTTGATATTTTTTTTATTTAGTGTGTATCATTGGATATCTCATTCCTTGATGTATCTTTTATTTGGTATCCTTCAAGTGATTATTTCTTCTTTTGATATCTTATTTTCACTTGGTATCTTTTCAATTGGTATCTTATCAAATCATGTGTTGATTTGGTTTGGTTTCAATTGGCATCTCCTCTCATGTGTTGATCTCTATTTGTCTTAAATCATGAGTTGAGTTGGTTCTTTGATATACTTTGGACTACCTTTTGTCGTGTCAATCTTTGGTTGCCTTCTTGGTTTACTTGGTGTTTTGTCCAAATTGTATCTCCCTTTGGTTTCGGTTCTTGAAAGTCTTAAGCATGCATATTTACTTCATGCATTTCGTTGGCATGCTTTCTTTCTTTGACCCAATATATAGGGGAAACTCCACCAAGTCTCAAATTGGATGAGATGTGCATGACATTCATTTTCATATCCGTATGCACATATTCATGTGGAGTTTGTCCTATGTGTTGTTGGTTCTCTAACTCTTTGGTCCCAATGAGTTTGGGCACCATTTTGTTTGTGATGTTGTTCTAGGAACAATTGGAGATGCATTGGATGCTCGGCTCACTCACAAGGAAGGTGTTGTCACCATGTGCTTATTGGAGTCAAGCTAGGATGATCAAGGAACTACAATCTACTACCTTCAATTGGTATCTACTACATCCGTCCAAGGCTATCCCGGTAACAAGTATCTATTCATGCATACATTTCTTGCATTCAACCTTGTGTAGGTTGCATCATGGCATGAATTTCTTGATTCGTTCTTGTGATACTTGTTTCCTTTCTCAAAGCATCCCAACAATGATCTCTTGTTGCGAGTTGTGATGTCTTTGATGTGTGTGTGTGTGTGTGGAGTTCATTGATATACAATAAGACAATATTAAGCCATGTGCTATGCTTTCAAGCAAAGATCTTATTGGTATATTTATGACTTCCTTTTGGATATCTTGTTCCTTCGTGTTGTAACTATTTCGTGTGTATATTCTTCTTTGTGGATTGATGTCATCATGATTTTCATCTATCTAGAACCTTATACACTTGAGAGAAATTACATCTCTAGATGATATCCTTTCTTTCACGACCACCTTGTCTTTCTTGTTTTATTTCTTTGGTGGCTCCGTGAAATCGTTTGTCTTGAGTGCGGATCTTATTTCCTTGCATCTTGTTGCACTCTTTTGTGGTGAAGATTGTTTTCCTCATGCTTGTCTTGACGAGGCTTTCGCCATGTCAATTGGTATCCCTCCTCTTGACAAAGCTATCTTTCTCTATCTTCACCGTGGGTTGTCACAAGCTGTGTTGTTTTTGCGCATTTTAGTGAGCTTGTGAACCCATTTGCTTGTTGAGTGTGGGAAGGACGTGTCTTGCACCTTGTATCTCATTTATTCAAGACTATGTTGATGCTTAATGCTCATCCTTATATTAGTCTTCTCGAGTGCTTTGCCATGACTCACACACATCGTTTTGGTTGAGCCTATTCCTAAGTTGCCTCTCTTTCATGTTGCTCAACCATGTGTTTGTTGCAAGTGTTAGGCTTAGTTTCCTATATGCTCACTTGCACTTGTTGTGAGTTTCTATTGATTTTGGGGGAGTGATGATCCTATTTTGTGCACGTTGTATCCAAATACAAAACTAAATAATGCACAAATCATGGGGAGCTTCTCTATGTTCTTTAGAACACTCCTATGCTCATATCATAATATCTGTTGTTCGTGTGGCTCGTCGGATCATTTGATTGATTGGTCCAATTGGTATCTTTCAATTGGTTTCTATCAATTGATATCGGATCATTTGATTGATTGGTCCTTTTGGTATCCTTAGATTGCTTGCTTCTCTCTTGGTATGTCTTTGTGCCATATCTTTCTTTTTGCAATCTTTGGATCCTCAATATAGTTTGTCTTCCTCCAACTATTCATCATTGGATATGTGTATTGTATTTCACTCATATTTTGAGAAATACACACTTTATGGAGGAACACATATTATGTTGGCCTTCTAAGCTTTTTGCCCATTTTGGCAATCGATGCCAATGGGGGAGAAGTTTAGAGAGTTTTGTGGAGAAGTTTAATGGAGGAACACATATTATGTTGGCCTTCTAAGCTTTTCGCCCATTTTGGCAATCGATGCCAATGGGGGAGAAGTTTAGAGAGTTTTGTGGAGAAGTTTAAAGAGCTATTTCTTCATGCTTGCTTTGGTTTTGTTCCTAAGCATTTGCATCACATGCTCTTGCATTATTAGTTGTTGCTTTGCATGGTGATGCTTAATTCCTTATATAAACTCTCTTGAAAGTGATTGTCATCAATTACCAAAATGGGGGAGATTGAAAGAACATGTGCTGCCCCCATGTTTGGTTTTGGTAATTGATGACAATCTCTATGGACTAATGGTTGCCTTGAGTTATATTTGAAGGGTTTGTCCATAGGCATTGCTTGAAGACCATTTGTTGGTTTCAAGGTTATTAGAAGAAGAATATGTGTTGACCAAGGTTATTCATGGAGTTATCCAAAGATTGGTCATGTTGATCAACACACAAAGCGTAGAAGATGTACCGAGTGGGATCAAGTGATCTCACGGTATGGTAAGCATTGTCCATTACGCTTTGTGTACTAACCCATGTTCTATGCGAGAGTTTTATGTGGGGTTAGGTATGTTTCCATGGGCTTGCGTCAAGAGGAAGATCTCTTTCAACCCATGGAGGATGACATCAAGTGGTGATCGTCATCAACATTGCGATGTGCAAGTTCAAGTGGAGCATCACGAAGAGATCACATGCTTGAAGCTTGCCGTCCATTGTGGTGACAATGGACTTGTGAAGATGTGCCAAAGAGTGGCTCACCCATAGTGGAGTATGGGGGAGCAATCAACTAGTCGCTGTTTGGATAGTACTCGTTGTCTTCTATCCAACAAGCTTGAGTTTGCTCAATTCGGAGCTCATTTGCAGAAGTTATGGCAGTTCTGGTTTTATTTGTATCCTCTGTTTTCTGTGGATTTTCAGTAGCTTGCAAGCGGTAGTACCGCTGGTTCCCACGGTAGTACCGCTTATGCGGTAGTACCGCTGGTACTTCCGTGGCACTACCGCTTGGGGTTTCCCCGAGCGTGCAACTCTCTGTTGCCAGTTTGCCATTCACGGTAGTAGAGCGGTAGTAGCACGGTAGTACCGCTCTGGCGGTACTACCGCCCTTACTACCGCCGCCACTACCGCTTGCGGGGTTTCCTTCTGTGCACGTCTCTGTTGCCGTTTTCTGTTAAACGGTAGTAGTGCGGCAGTTGTGCGGTAGTACCGCTCAGGGCGGTAGTACCGCTCTGCTGGGCGGTAGTACCGCTTGGTGCGGTACTTCCGCCCTCCACTACCGCTGCTACTACCGCTTATTTTTCGCAGAGTGTGCAAGCTTCTGTTGCTCTTTTCGCTTTAGCGGTAGTACCGCTTAGTTGAGCGGTAGTACCGCTTGGTGCGGCACTACCGCTCCAGTCCCGTGTTCTCGCCTGCTGTTTTTGAATTACTACCGCTTAAGCGGTAGTACCGCTCGCAAGAGCGGTAGTACCGCTTGTACGCGTCCAGCATGGGTAACGGTTGGATTTGGGGTGGCCCTATAAAAGGGGTCTTCTTCCCCAACGGTTATCTTATCCTTTGAGCTCATTTCTCCCCCCATTGTTGACCTTCTTGAGCTTGCCTATCTCTCAATCCCTCCAATGATTCTTGCTCCTTCTTGAGGGAAAAGAGAGAGGAGATCTAGATCCACATTTCCACCAATCACTTTCTCCTCTAAGTGAGGGGAACCCCTTGGATCTAGATCTTGGAGTTCTTGGTGTTCTCCTTGTTCTTCCTCTCACTTTCCTCCATAGCTTTTGTTGCTTTGGTGGGATTTGAGAGAGAGGGACTTGAGCACTTCGTGTGTTCTTGCCATTGCATTAGTTGCATCGGTTTGAGTTCTCCACGGTGATACGTGGAAGTTAGTAGTTGAGAAGCTTATTACTCTTGGGTGTTTGAGCACCCTAGAGCTTGTTCCTCTTGGGTGCCTTGGCGCCCTAGACGGCTTGGTGGTGCCTCGGAGCTCAATCATTGTGGTGTAAAGCTCCGGGCAAGCGTCGGGGTCTCCAATTAGGTTGTGGAGATCGCCCCGAGCAATTTGACGGGTACCGGTGACAGCCCCCAAGGGTTGCCAAAGTGTACGGGTTCGGTGACCGCCCTCAAGGGTTGCCATTTGTACGGGTTCGGTGACCGCCCTCAAGGGTCCCTTAGTGGAATCACGGCACCTTGCATTGTGCGAGGGCGTGAGGAGAATACGGTGGCCCTAGTGGCATTGTTGGGGAGCATTGTGCCTCCACACCGCTCCAAACGGAGATTAGCATCCGCAAGGGTGTGAACTTCGGGATACATCGTCGTCTCCGCGTGCCTCGGTTATCTCTTACCCGAGCCCTTTACTTATGCACTTTACTTTGTGATAGCCATATTGTTTCTAGTTATATATCTTGCTATCACTTAGTTGTTCATCTTGCTTAGCATAAGTTGTTGGTGCACATAGGTGAGCCTAGTCGATTTAGGTTTTGTGCTTGACAAATTAAACGCTAGTTTTATTCCGCATTTGTTCAAGCCTAAACCGTAATTATTTTAAAGCGCCTATTCACCCCCCCCCTCTAGGCGACATCCACGATCTTTCAGAGACGGTGTTTACCCAGGTTCGGGCCCTCTCGAAGAGGTAATACCCTACATCCTGCTTTGATTATATTGATGATGAAGTATCGAGTACAAGCTTGATCTACCTCGAGATCATAAGGAGAAGTCTAACCCTAGGGCTAGGAGAATGGTAATTGTGATTCCATGTCCTCTACAGCCTAAACCCCTTGGCTTATATATACGCCAGGTAGGGCATCTTGGGTTACATAGGCGGTATCTAGAGATCTTCAGGGAGGCGGCAGGAGATGTCTTGGGGTACATTCCAAGTCTTCGATAGATGCAATCTTCACGTCGTGGCTTCCGGAGTCCATCCGAATGAGAACAAGGGCCTTCGGACCCAGCCCGAGGACTATGGGCCGACTAGGTTGGTACCCCCTAGTCCAGGACACCATCAGTAGCCCCTGAACTGGTCTTCGACGCCGAAGATGACACCTTTGAACTTCGGCTCCGGAGTCTTTGGCTCGATAGACGAGTTCTTTCTTATTATTTTTAGCTCGGCTTTGAAGTCTTCAGTATATTCGACAGTTTTTACTCCGGCACCACTACACGTGGCCTACAGTCCCTGACCTCGATCACCGCGCCTTATGGGGAACAGAGTCGCGTTACAGCGAGACGTCGAAGCGTCAGCCTCTTTTATTTATAAATATGCAGCCCAGGTTTACAACGAAGCGCATCTTGACCCTTCCATAATCCATACGAGTCCTTCTCTCTAATCCCATGTCCAACCCTGAGAGTTCTGAGCGATGGCCAAGTGACGCGGGATCCTCACGGCGATCCCATGGCCCCGTCAGGGGCGACTGGGGGAGCTGCTCCGTCACGCGTCTCCAACTAGGGCGTCTAGCCACCCAGGGTGAGAGCCACCCTACCCCACGCAGGGATGAGCGGTTATGCTTCATTCCTTTTCTCCTCCGCAGCCTGGGATTTCCCATTCATCCCTTCCTCCGGGGCTTGCTGGAATTTTAAGGGTTACAACTCCACCACCTCACCCCCAATTCAATCTTACATATCATGGGGTTTGTTGCCCTCTGCGAAATGCAACTCGGATGTGAGGCACACTTCAGGCTATGGCGGAGGTATTTTTGCATAGTGCCCTGCTCCCCAACCGGGACGCTATACGAAGTGGGCGCAGCCGAGGTCTGCCGAATTGACGAGACCAGCTACCCATCGGGTACCCCCCGGGGCAAGCGCTCGTACCAGCCACCGCCGCCTCCCTCTCATCTATTCAAACAACTTTCGTAAAAGGCACCAGTGAGCCAGAGAGGAGGAACACATCGCAATCGCCATCAGAACACTGGAGAAGAGATCCAGGAGAGAAGAATTTCACTTAGATTCATTCTGGCTTTCTCCATATCACCCCCTTCATTCATCGACATCATTACCATAGAGAGAGTGGTCCCAACTTCTAAGACTAGTGTTTGTAACTCTATTCATACTTTATCAAAGATTGAGATCGGATCGATCATTCATCTTATTGCGGTAATTTGCAATATCATCGATATGGTTTTCCCCTATTTGATCTTTGTTATTGTTGGTTATTCCTCTCTCATGCGTGAGTAATCCCCCATAGGCATGGGAGATGTAGGGGATTAGTGAGATTCATTTGTGCCTAATCGATATGTCGTTATTTGTGAAACTAGTTCTATGATTGATTATTAAGTTATCTATTTGTGGTGTGTGTAATGCATGTTGTCCAATTTAAGGGCCCAGGCAGTATGATCCAAAGATCTACACGGGTAACACATATTGTTCAGCGAATCCGTGACCTCCAAGTGACAGGTGTTGGTATCTGCGAGGAGCAAAAACAATATGAGGATAACGGAAATCCACGACACTTAAAACGTTGGTCCGGTCTCACGACCTTAATTGTTGAAACGACCATGCATATTGCAACATTGATGCAGGACAATAGAGGAGAACGATCCCGTCATGGAGGAGTTTGATTACTTAAGGGTGAACTGCCTACTGAACGTACAATCAACGAGGTAGAATCACTTGACAGGTAACTGGTATTACCGCTGCACCAGCACATTTGATGTACACCATGACCCGAGTTTCCCCGCGCCTAACCTCCCTACTGCAGACAACCAGACGATTTATTTTCAGTCTTTTACTTTTATGTTCTTTACTTTCCGCGCTTGTTACTTTGTTTCAACCCTCGTTTTTTTTCCAGAGCGACGCTAATTCCTGCAGAAACTCAAACAGTTAATTCACGCAAGACCGATGGCAACTTGTGTGCGGCCAAAATGCCAAGTCATTAACACTCTCCTTTGCTCCTCGTTGGGACGATAACTAATTGCGATACTTATACGAAGGTGCTACATAACCCAGTATGTCTTGCAAGCCATCAGGAGGTATAACCTAGCTGCGGGAGTCGGTGAAACTTCACCAACTCTTCTTCCTCTACTTCCGCTGCGTGGATCGTTGGTGAGATGATCGTTACTTGTACTTCCATAGTGTTCCTGGGTGTGATCGTGCGCGAATAAATATTTTGTTGCGTCGCACATCCCCCTACACACAATATGCATAAGGGCACTCATTCAGAATTAGAGCCTTAAATCCATTTCGTTCACCACGCATATTACTTGCCCCATCATAGCCTTGTCCTCTGGTTTACTGGACATTCAAATTATTATCTACAAGGATAGCGAGACTTAATGTAGAAGTGTTAGTGACATGAATGGCATCAAGAAAATGCTCCTTTATGAGCCCTCCGGTGTTCAGAAATCGGAGGACCAATGCCATTTGCTCTTTTTTAGATTCATCTGGGGCTTTGTACACCATTATCAAAACTTGCTAGTACCATTTTCTTCTATAATTTATGTCAGAACTCTTAAAGAAAATAACTCAATAATTTTTTGTTAAACGGTATGGGAGATGTACTTCGCATTCCGTGGAGCATTTTCCAAGACAACCTCATTCACCTCTTTGGTATAAGAAGCTAACTAATTTACCAGTTCAAGCAAATTACCCTAATTTAATTATGGCCCCCGGAGATTCATCATGGATGCAATAAGGATAATCTTGGAATGTTAACCACCTGATGAAATCAGTAAGAAAAAAAATTACTTGGTTGCTGTAGCATGGTATATAATATTCTAATTATTGGAATAAAAAATTGCTTGTTTGACGGAATCAGTTGTAAGTTTAAGCCTTAGCCTGGCATATATGCTTGTACAATCACCTTGTCGATGTGTCATAATGTTTTTTAGATTATCAAAACACTAAACTGAAAGTTACAAGTCAAGTTGGAACCTTTGCTCACATGAGTTAAGAAAGCACACTCTTTTCCACCATTCACCTTCTTCCAATTTATAAATCCCTTAACTGTGAATGCATCTGAGCCACCTTCGACTTGGCTTTCTTGTAAAGAATGCATCTGAGCCACACCTTCCACTTGGCTTTCTTTTAAAGAGAAAACAAGGCAGGCAATTGCACGATGTGTGGAGAATGAATATTCTAGCCAAGGGAAAGTAGTGAAATAACTGTACTGCAATTGACGACGATTTTTCCTGATCCATTATATGGATACTCT
This sequence comes from Elymus sibiricus, assembly GCA_039707655.1. Lineage (NCBI taxonomy): Eukaryota > Viridiplantae > Streptophyta > Magnoliopsida > Poales > Poaceae > Elymus > Elymus sibiricus. Next base: position 8,640,437 of record CM077674.1, on the reverse strand, counting down.
CTCACGTATGGTTGAAAAGGGCCCTCCAAAATATGGAATCATCATGCTAAATGTTGCTTTTCACGAGGGAGTTCCCAAATCTGTTGGCACTTAACATGTGAGGTCCCTTTCATATGCGGTGCTTCCAATTCTATGTTGTTCCGCAACTTCTACTGGTCCCACAACATTTTTTGATTGTCGGGTCGCAAAGGAGCGTTCTCCTATATATCTTCAACATGTTGCTCCTAAGATGGATTTACATATTCAGCACAAGGAATGTTCGAGCTTGAAGTTGAAGTAATTGGCCTCAAAAAGGAATATTTTTTTAGTTGGAAGTGTTGCCTCTTTATTCATAAATCTCGGGAAGATCCGAGTGCATCACAGCCCAAATATACTCCAGCGGAATTCGGAACTAGGTTTTACAAGGTTCATTCCCGCAACATTCCTTAGCTAAACTATGTGCGATGTTATTAGCCGATCATCACACCCAAGCAACCCTAAACTCCTCTCTAGTTTGGAGAAAACCTTTCACCTCTTCCACCATCGGTCCATACGATGACATGTCCTTCTCTGGATCATTGAGCTTGCTAGCCACTACCTTCGAATCAATTTCCACAACAAGTTTTTGGAAGCCCATTTCTAGAGCTACGCAAACTGCTCGGCAACAAGCCTTAAGTTCGGCACCCTCGGGATCAGAGGTGGCGGGGAAAAATGGCACGCCCCAGCCAGGAACATCCCATGGTGATCTCTAAGCACCACACCACCCCCTCCTTTGTCCCCTGACTTTGACATGGCTCCATCAGTGTTGGCCTTGGTCCAACCCTCCTCCGGCTGAAGCCAGCACTCCGTAGGGACTAGGTTAGGCATCACTGTCGAGTCATTCTGCAATGAATGCAACTCCTCAACAAGCTGCACAACCCGCTCTGCAATCGTTCTGGCAGCTTCTATCCGCTCGCTCTCCTTGGCACCATTCCTCGCCAGCCATATGTGATAAAGGCCTTGCATGATCAACTCCTTCTCGTTATCCCCCCGCCTGGTCTAGCCACTCAAGCAGCCAGCTACTAGTCTCTCAATGTGAGGTGGCCATCCTTGGTGGCACTGGGACGTGAGCTCCCGTGATGGTGCGAAGATGCTTCCAGAACCAGACCAAGTGTGGGCACTGCTAGAACCTGTGCACAACCGTTTCCTCACACCCACAGGCCACACAGAAGACCCCGGGTTTGATTCGCCGGTGATGCAGCTCCGAGCCCACGGCCAGTTCGTTCTTCAACAATCTCCAGCCATGCACTTTCGCCTTGTTTGGCACATCCGCTGCCCAGAGCGCCAGCCAACCTTTATGCGCACTCACTGATGACGAGATCTCTGACCTTCCCGCAGGTGGTAGGCTGAGTGGACCGAGAATCTACCGTTACGAGTATAGTTCTAGGCTCGGTAATCCTCCATAGCAGGGCCCCCGACGACGGCCTGTTTTATGTCGGCGATGTCACTATCCGAGAAGACTTGGCCTAGTTTTAGTTCATCCCATCCAGTACCATGATCATTGAACAGATTGCAGACCCGAGTAATGTTTGGTATGCTTTTGACGACCAGTGGCCTCAAGCTCCCACTCTTGGGGATCTAATTATCGTGTTCGATATTTATGCGCGAGCCATCCCCCATTCTCTATATCAGGCGATGCCGCAGCAAGTCCCGGCCATACAAAATGCTGCACCACATGAAGGAGCCACCCGTGGGCCGCGGGGCATGTAGCCTCAATCATATCGGAATTTTTGAAGTATCTGGTCTTTAGAACGCGAGCACAACGCGATGTTGGGACCATATGAATCCTCCATGCTTGTTTCTCCAACAGTGCATGGTTGAACGCTTCGAAGTTTCTAAATCCCAAGCCGCCTTTTCTCTTGCTTGTACAGATTTTGTCCCATGCGATCCAATAGACCTTGCGCCCCCCATTCACGCTGTTCCCACCAGAATTTTGACGAGATAATACTCAGGTTCTGGCACAATTTCTTGGGGAGTTGTAAGCTGCTCATGGTATAGGTAGGTGTAGCCTGCAAGACTGATTTGACTAGAACTTCTTTACCAGCCTTCGAGAGACCCCTGCCCTTTCCATCCAATCACCTTTGCACTCGAGCTTTCATGAATATGCTTGAAGCACCCCTCTTTTGATCGGCCGACCACATGCTCATTGAGTGCAACTGAATCAATTCCAATTACTTTCTTTAGCACATCCTTTCTGTCCTCTCCCCAGCCCTTTCCGAAATAAATGGAGGATTTCTGCAAATTAACTCTCTGTCCTGACGCTACTTCATACACTTAGAGGATGTTCTTCAGGGACATTAAGTTGCTCTCCGAGGATTGAAAACGGAATTTACCCCTCTAGCTGTTGGTGTCTTTCGCTTCATCTTTTGAGTTTAGATGTGACAGAAAGAACATAATTAATAGACTAATCCACTGTTTTATACACATTGTACTATTTAATCGGACTAAGATCGTAATTCATTAAAAATTACATTATGGCCGTAAGCTGATCGGCTGATGCTGGTCTCCTGGCGTCTCCTGAGGAGTTCGGTCTGTGGCGAGCGGTAAGCGGCAAGCGCCCTACACAGCTTCGATCCATTGATCGATGCATTGGCCACATGCACTGGCCTGGGAAAAACAACCGAATGCGGCACATGGTCTATTGGGCTGGGCTTTCTGATCATCCAATGGATCAAGCATGGGCTAATTAAGTAGCTCCACCCGCACAAACACATTTATACCTCGCCAAGGAATATTACTTAATTAGCGTTCCCCCGAAATCATTAATTGAGGAGTACTTGTTTCAAAGATCACTCCCACCTTCAAAACGTTTTATCTCTTAAACCGTGCATCCAAATCTCGAGCCGTTTTCACCATTGGATTCCTTGCGTCGAGATCTTCAAAACTAGATCCCATGTTGATAGATTTTGACGAACTTTTTTTTTTACGAAAAAAACCGGGCGAAAAAACCGAACCGGGAGCACGTCTTTTTTCCTTTCCGAAAGAGGCACGACCGTGCCTCTCGCGTAAGCAAAACCGTGCCTCTCGCGGAAGGAAAAAAAACAGAAAACGCGTTTTTTTTTTCGTTTCCGAGAGGCACGGCCGTGCCTCTCGCGAAAGCACAACCGTGCCTCTCGCGGAAGGAAAAAAAACAGAAAACACGGTTTTTTTTTCGTTTCCGAGAGGCACGGCCGTGCCTCTCGCGGAAGCACAACCGTGCCTCTCGCGCGTTTTTTTTTCCGTTTTCGAAAGGCACGGCCGTGCCTCTCGCGACAACAAAATCGTGCCTCTAGCGAAAGCAAAACCGTGCCACTGGCGGAAGGAAAAAAAACGAGTTTTTTCCGTTTCCGAGAGGCATGGTCGTGCCTCTCGCGGAAGCAAAACCGTGCCTCTCGCGGAAGAAAAAAAACGCGTTTTTTCACAAAAAAAAAAGTTTTTTTCAAATTTTTTTTTGGGTCCAAAGATAAGGAAGACCGGTGAAAAACCAACAAGCCGAAAAAAACCTGGAAAAAAACTGTTTAAAAAGCCGAAAACGCGTGTGGAAAAATAAAAAAACGAAATCCGAAGGGAGCGCCCAGAGCACGACACGTGGCGGTGGCTGAGAGTGCGCCAAGTGGCGCGCTCTCAGCCCAACCGCCGAGTGATCGTTGGGAGCGCTCCCAAGGAGCGCTCGTCAACTAGTTAGTCTCGCATTCCCCTGATTCTCAAAAAAAAAAAAAAATAGCGTTCCCCCACATGGGCCGGGCCTAGTAACGTATTTTCTTTTCTTTCATTTTTTTCTTCCTTTTTACTTTTTGTTGTTTTTATTTTTTTTGGTAAAATACGCGAATATTTTTTAATGAGGTACATGAACACATTTTTTTCACATATGAACATTCCTTTTTCAAAACATGAACATCTTTTTGAGATATATGAATATTTATTTTTATATACATAAGAATTTTTTATAAAATACTGCACGAGTATTTATTTTCATATGTATGAACATTTCTTCTTGGAACAATGAACACATTTTTTACACCCAATTTTTTGTTGTTGAGAAAATACATGAATATTTTCTAATTCGCGTGAACATTCTTTTGCAATACCTTTTGTTTTTCTTTTTCATGTATAACTATATTAAAAATATATGTATGAACATTTCATCCGAAATACAGAGACATTTATTTTGTGATGTAAGCGGCACATGATGGAGGTAAACGTCGCCGGGGTGGAGGAAGAGGAGGCTGTCCTCGTCCGCTCCAACCGGATCCAGCCACTACCGCCAAAATCAGTTCTATGTCTTAATGGCCTTAGTATTGCGGAATCCGTTCTCTGTCTAAATGGCCTTACTTTGCGAAATAGAAGCCACCTCAAAGTGATAATTCGCTCCATCGGCCAAATGGCTTCTCCTACTAAGAACAAATTGTCTATTTCTTTTTGAGATGGAATATGTTGACACTTTGAATGCCGGCTCTATGCCGATTCTTCTAGTTTAACTAGTAATCTTGCACATGCAATGCACCTTTTGGCTGATGCAGTATAATAATTCAATAAAAACGCATTATAAACCCGTTAATAGTAGAGTCGAGGAAGAACAACACATTTGTTTAGGTCATGCCCTCAGATGGCAGCCCAACAACTCATCCCAAGCCGATCTCGACCAGATTATGTAAGCGTCGTTAGGAACTTCTTTTGTAGTCTACTGCTTGTGCTTGGTAAGTTCCAGAGATTGCCAATGCAAGTCTACGAGCCAATAAGTTTTTCCAGACGTCCAACATCACGTCTTTGTAAATAATTCCACACAAGAATATGCAATTGGACATCGCATAAAACTTGATCCACCTGTGACAAAAAACTAGACATAAGTTATCCAGAAATCATGTAAGCAATGCTCTTGGTAAGAAGCAAGGCAGTTGCAAGCTGCAGGACCTAGTACAATAACAATGAGCGACTTTGTAATATAGGTTTTCGGCCGGTTTTCCTTCAACTAATCGAACAACTCTTTTCTTCTTAATCAATGAAAATGACAGATCTTTGCCTCATTTAACAAAAAGAGAGAAGTCCATATTACCTCCCTTAATTTGTCTTAGGGTTCACTTTACAACACTTAACTTTGGTTTGGTTCAAGTTTCACCCTCTAATTTTAAAAACCGTTCATAATACAGCCATGACATGGTTTAACCTGTTTTAACTCCGGGTTTTCACCGGTTTTTCTCCTCTTTACCACGTAGGATCTCCCAAGAAAATACTACCGTGCTGGTTTGCTTCTCTCCTTTGCTCGATTCATATAGATCAAAGGGCGTCGGCCCTTGGGGAAACCAGCCCACCGCCAGCCGAACCAATCCTGGTTGTCGGCAGCGGCAAGCATCTCGGCTGAGGACCTCCGCAGCACCCACCTTCATCGCTCCGCCATCAAGTGCGCGGCCATGTCGAGATTAATCACACTGTCGGAGCTAAATCCAGCAGATCCCTCGGTAGGTTATCCCGGCAAGGCGATTGGGCTAGATGGTAACAGGAAGCAAGGTTTTACCCAAGTATAGGCTCTCACGGAGAAGATAAAACCCTATGTCCAGCTCGTATATATTGCGTTGGGGTGCGTACAAAGTACATGTAAGGTAGCAAGGGATTGTATGATCTGAATTGTGTTCTACTACTAGCCCGACCCCTAGCTTATATAGCACATCAGGGGTCCTAGGGTTTATAGGTCCTAGTCGGCTACGTCTGTGGAGGCAGAATCCCCCACGGTTCCGATATACTTGACTTATACATCAACTCTTTCGGAGTCTTAGTAATACCCGTCATGGGCCGCCTAGAGTGGCCCAGAATGGAACAAACGTAGGGGTCCTCAACCCAGCCCACCAGGCCGGGAACTGAGATGGTGAGAGACCCCTAGGCCGGGACACCGTCAGTAGCCCCTGAACCGGACTTCAATCTTGCAAACACCTTGGGTCACCGGAGCTGCACGTCGTGTTCAGGTTGTCATGGTTGAAGCCTGTTCAACGAAGTTCCCGAAATAGCGTCAATCCGCAGCCGACATCCAGCTGTCGGGCTGCTCCCGAAGTGGCGTAAACCACCTCGGCCTTGATTCATCGAAGGAGTTAGCCAACCTGCACCGAAAAATGCTTCCCGCGTAGTCAGCTCTAGGCGGGAGGAATTCCCGCGCTGCATTCTCGAAGGTTGTCTCATCCGGCACTGACAAGACACATGTCAGCCACAACCGGCTGGTCAACGTGACGTGCGACAGTGTGGTATGGGCCCACTCAAGCCATGTCCTATCAGTAATGGGCGTGCGCCTCGATTCCCGCATGACGTTAACGGTGACCCCCTTGATCCCCGTGCGTAATTAAAGCCGTTGTGGGGGATGCGAGGGGATTTGTTGCCACGCGGCAGGATTACCCTGCCGGCGTTTGGCATTTTTGTCCCACTATAAAAGGGAGGAGGTGGAGCGAGAGAGCGCCCTACGCACTCATCTCTCTCGTCCCCTTCTTCTTCCTCTCGTCGGTGCTCCACTGTCCTCGCGCTCCATTGCTAGCGCCACAGCTCCGCACGCACCACCGCGACCAAGCTCCACTGCTTTACCGCCGCTGTGCCATGGCGGGACATCATCGCCTGACCAAGGACGGCTAGGCCATCAACACCGGCAAGGACCCCGCCGTGGAGCCGGCCAAGGCGAAGGTGGCTTCCCTGGTGAAGGGGAAATGGAGGTCCTCCACTGTCTCACATAGCCAGCTGGACCGCCTCTCCGACACTGGGTACCTGCTGACGTCGGAGGTGGCCTGCACGCGCTCCCCTCTCATCGTCAACAACGGTGATGCCTTGTGACGCCCCCATTCATAATCGTGCACTAATCATACACGCAGCATGCACGATCATGAACGGTGACTCCACTATAGTATCACAACACAACTCTACGACACAAATTTAAATTTAAATCTTTATATTACAAACCGGGGTCACGAGGACCCATTAATACATCAGTACAGATAGCAAAATAAGTCTGGGTACAGACAAGTTAAACAAGTTTTGCCTTAAGATGGCTGAGCATAACAGCGACACTAGACCGAAAAGGCGCAGGCCTCCTGCCTGGGACCTCCGAATTACTCGTCGACGACGAAGTCCACGTAGTAATCATCCTCAGGATCACCTACCTCCGCGGTGCTATCATCTGAATGCAGCAACCGGGTTGTAGAAAAAGAATAGCAAAGCAATAGTGAGTACTCATCCAAAGGACTCGCAAGACTTACATCAAATCTATACTAAATATGCATCGATATCAAAGGAATGTAGCTATATCTTTGGACTATACTGTAGATATGCCAGAATAAGGGGGAGAAGATCAACGTAATGAAGACTACCAGCATCTTGCAGCAATAGAAGAGGGAAGCGAATATAATACCAACTTGTACCTACATATAGCAACAACATACCCAGAGATCCTCCCTCGACTCCCTGCGAGAAAGCGATCACCGAGTATTCCTATCTATTATCTAGGTGCGTTTTATCAAGTATCTGGTTTAAGTTGTAAGAGGTCGGCATACATCTCCAAGTTGTCCTGTTACCGTGGATGCGGCTATTCGAATAGTTTAACTTCCCTACAGGGGTGCACCACATTACCCGACACGCTCGATTACCCTATGGCCGGACACACTTTTCCACCGGTCTGCCCGGCCTCAGATGATCGACACGCCGAAGTCCTACGTCAACTCTCCAGAGAGGTCACCCGCCGGTCTACATCCTAAGCGCGAACGGTTCTTTGGCCGCTCGCCCTAAGCGCTCCAGCACGTTGCGTGGATGGCCCGGACCAAGCCCACCTCTGCCTCGGCAGCAGGCAGTATCCGCTCACCCGGGCGCGTGCCGCATCTCTGAACTGTGACATCTGGGTAGCTTTCGGTAGGAACTGACGACGCTGAGGGCCCCATAACCATTATCCCGTGTGGCGGTTAGCGCATATATGCCAGTGGCAAATCCCAGATCAAATACCTAGAACTCGTTAGTGTGCTATTGTTAAGTAACCGCGGACATGACCAGGGCCCAGGCCCACCTCTCTCTGAATGGTCTCCGCCTGCCCTGTCGTTTCGCCAAGGTGAATCACTTGCAGGTGCTCTCCGAGCCGACCCGACTTTAATATAAACATGTATAGTGTAACATTATATAGTATATCCGTGATCATCGCCCAGAGGGATCACACCCCGATAGTATAGCATGGCAAACGGACAAGGGTGTACGGCCACTGATGGGACTCTAGCATAGCTAAACTAAGCATGAAAGGATAACAGGTAAGTATCAGTAAGAGGCAACAAAATCAGGCTATCCATCTGTATAGGATTTACCGATAAAACAATCAACTGCTCCGATAACTAATGCAAGAACGTAGAGAGAAAGAATGGGTGATATCGGAATGATCAAGGGGGGTTGCTTGCCTGGAAGCTCTGCTGAGAAAGTTTGATCGTCGGGGGCGTAGTCGTACTCAGGGACTACGGTAGTCTCGGTGTCAACTGATAAAAAGCAGACGAGGGGGAAACAAATAAATAACGGGCATACAGACGCAACACAGATGCAGGTCATGGCAAAATCTGATGATTATATGCCCTAATGCATTACTACACAATTTAATTGAAGTGGCTAAATATTTGGAATATTTTTCCAGCTCCAGATATTATTTCCTATATTGATCCTAATGCAAAAGTTCAATGTTCATTATGATAGGGGTGTTTGTCATTCATGCAAATTATATATTCAGATTCGTTGTATTGTACAGATCATTTTTCATATATAAATTATTTTCATCTGAGTTACGGTTTATTTTATATGATTTTTCCTAGTTTTATTGATTTTCTGGACTTATTATTATTTCGAAATTTAAATGGATAAATGCTAGATACACCCAGAAGTGTACCCAGTAATGTGCACCCGTGGCTGATAGTGGGGCCCAGTTGACTGACCAGTCAGCAGTCAACTGTGGACTGTTGACAGGTCAATCTGACCAGTGGAACCCACTTGTCATAGACAGAGTCTAAATTAACAGTGTTTTAAACATTTTATTAACTTAATTAACTACTGGGGCCTACTGTCAGTGTCAGAGTTAATTAACTAGGTTTAATTAATTTAAACTAATTGCTACGATGTGGCCCCAAATGTCAGTGGCTCATCAGGGGCTAATTAAGCTCCTGATGTGGGGGACCCACACGTCAGTGGCACAGGGGCAGTGGTGCGGCGGCGGCGAGGCTCCGGCGACCACAGGAACGGCAGAGGTGGTCGGAAATGCAGCTCCGGTGACCATTTGGCACGCGGCTGGCCGGGATCGAACGCGGGCGAAGTGCCGCATCGAATGGTGGCACTGGTTCGACCGGAGGCGGGCTAAAACGACGGCAGCAATGACGTGCAGCGGTGGCTGGAGTTGGGCGTGCACGGGATCTAGCATGGAGGCTCGCGTTCGACGAACCAAAAGCGCGGCTGGCCTCTGGGTGATGGCCTGAGCACGTTGCCGTGCTTGCCCGGCCATGAAACAGATGGTAGCGACGGCAGCAAGCGCGGCGGCGGCGACGAGCTTCGGCATCCATGGCGGGGCGAGCTACGGGGACGGATTCGAGGTGCTGGGAGAGGTGTTTCAATGCGGTGCTCACCGTGAAGGCACAAGATGGCCCGGTGAAAGCTTAGGAGCAGCAGTAGAACCGGAATCGATGACGAACGTGGCGGTGCCGAGGAAGAAAACGATGACAGATCTGGCGATGTAGTGGCTCCCGGCTCACGCTGGTTGGTGCAGAAGACATAGCGGATGACGGCGGAGCTCGTGGACAAGGTCCTAGCCCACAGGGTGTGCAGTGCCCACGAGGACGACGGAGTTCATGGCGGTGACGGCTCGGGTGTGCGTGCGGGAGAGAGAGGCGGCGCGAGGCAGAAGGGAGGGAGAGCTAGGGCTTGTCCAGGGGGTTGCAGGCGACGTCTTGTAGGCGTCCAGGGCGACAGCAGCGATGGGGGATGGTCAATGCATGCGGCATCGGCGGCTCGGGCGCGTGCGTAGCCGACACGACGACGGAAGGAAGGAGATGACCTCCTGCTGGGCTGGTCCTCCTCCTGTGCACTTAGGGCCCAGCGGTGCAGTGCATTTTTGTTCTTTTTCTTTTTATTTTCTGTTTCTTTATTTCTTCTCTGTGTTGCATTTAATTTTCATACTAAATGAATTTAGTTGAACTTGAAACTTTACCCACAAATACTTTGCAATATTCTGGAGCTGTCCACAAAGTTTGAGGACAAATGGAAACATTTAAATTTGGTTTTGAATTTAATTGGTTCACTAAAGTGCTGCTGGTCCACTTGAAATAGTTCCAGCGGCATTTTGGGTATTCAAACATGGATAAATTCTTCATGACTATTACTTGGGGGATTTATAGGATATTACCAACATTTTTGCTTCAGTATTTGAAGAAATAAATTTTGAACGTGCAATTTGAACTGAAATTTGATTTGAATTTGGGACAAGTGGCATTTAAGCATTGCAAAACATGATGACTTGGCATTAATTAGGGGGGATCACTGTAGCTTAATTACAAGGGTGTTACATGCCTGGTCCGAGATGCTTCCCAAGCCCGAGGACAACGAGCAGGTATGTTTCGTCCCCTTCCTCATTCGCGGGTTAAGGTTTCCCATTCACCCCTTCTTCAGGGGTTTGCTACATCTCTACTGCCTCCAACTCCACCATCTCCCCCCGAACTCGATCCTTCACATCATGTGTTTCATCATGCTTTGTGAAGCATTCCTTTGCTGTGAGCCACACCCTGGCTTGTGGTGCAAATTCTTCTGCATCAAGCTCCAAACAAACGGTGATGAAACTTGCGAGTGTGGCGTCACTGCTATTAGCAAGGTAGCCGGCGTCAAGTACCCGCCCATGGAGTTCGTGAAGATGAACAAAAGATGGCAAGAGGAATGGTTCTACATCCCCGATGTAGGACTTGAGAATCCTCCTCGGGCTGGGATCGTCATGCCGTTCACCCCGACTCCGCCGACCAGGCGCCATTCCTGGAGCCTGACGAGCAACGTTGTGGAGTCGAAGTCGACCACCAACCTGGGTGAGAAGGTAGCCAATCTAGTCAACCAGGGCCTGACTCTGGAGGACGTGATGCACGCAGCTCTCAGCCGTAGTGTCCTACCGCTCCAAGCCCGGGCGCATCCGAGGTGCATGTACACCGGGGAGAATGACCCAACTCAGGTGCTCCGCCAGGGGATCTACGAGGGTAAGTTGATGCAGGAAATGCTTTCCCTGGTGTTCAAGGGAAAGGCTTTCGACTTCCTCAACGAGCCATCCCGAGCTGGCTTCGACACCAATTTGCTAGTTTCCATGGTAAGTATTCATCTAACTGCTTCAGATTCCAGTTGATTTTGACAACCCAAGATGATTGCATTTCTTCTAATGCAGTTGTACTGCTCCTGGGTGGCCACCGTTCATTCCCCGGCACCTCAGCCTGAAGACCCTTGGGGAGAAGGCCTACAATGGTTTCGATCAGAGGATCTCGCAAGGAGATCCACGCACGCCACGCGTGCCAAGGGGCCTATGATCGAGGTCGACCCAGACGAGGACGACGCCCACGAGCTCGTCGAGGAGTCCAGCAGTGAAGCCGATGAGGTCGTCATGGATGGCTTCGAACTGCGCAAGCGAGGACATGACGAAGGGACGTCCACCTCGGACGTCGTCGGGCAGGACCCACCCGAGGAGGCGCGGTAGGAGAAGCGCCAAAAGGTGCGCCAAGAACGGGTTCCTAGCACGGCAGCCCTGACCAACACCACTGCGCCAGCCCCTCGCTGATTGGGCACGGCCACGGGATTAATGCCTGCAGCCCGGAAGCTCCGAGCTAAGCCGGCCACCTCAGTGCATGTTTCCTCTAACTGTATCGCACACCATAGCAGGCTTCATTATTTTTTTACCGTCTTTGTTGTAACTTTTTTCGTACCACCGACAAGCATTCCCCTCTCTGGGTCATGCCCTGGGTGGCCCTTGTGTCACTTCTGACACCTGCCACCGTCGTTGCCAACTAAACTGTCCCAAACGGGGACGCCGGCAAATATCTCAGCTGGCTCACAAGGTTATTGATACGTCTCCGTCGTATCTATAATTTTTTATTATTTCATGCCAATATTCTACAACTTTTATATAGTTTTGGCAAAATTTTATATTATTTTTTGGACTAACATATTGATCCAGTGCCCAGTGCCAGTTCCTGTTTTCTGCTTGTTTTTTCTGCTTGTTTTTTGTTTCACAGAAAATCCATATCAAACGAAGTCCAACTGCAATAAAATTTTATGAAGAATTATTTTGGAATATATGTGATTTTTGAGAGGTGGAATCAACGCAAACGGAGGCCTACAGCCTCCACAAGCGACCTGGGCGCGGGCCCCCCCGACGCGGCGTGGTGCCTTGTGGGCACCTCGTAAGTCGGTTGGGGCTCTTCTTCGGCCGCAAGGAAGATTATATTGAGAAAAAAATCATGTTAAAATTTCAGCGCAATCAGAGTTACGGATCTCTGGGAATTTAAGAAACGGTGAAGGGCCAGAAACCAGGAACGCGAAACAGAAGAGAACAGAGAGAGAGATCCAATCTCGGACGGGCTCCTGCCCCTCCGCCGTCATGGCGGCCATGGACCAGAGGGGGAACTCTCGTCCCATCTATGGGGGAGGCCAAGGAAGAAGAAGAAGGAGGGGGCTCTCTCTCCCTCTCTTCCGGTGGCGCCGGAACGCCGCCGGGGCAATCATCGTGACGGCGATCTACACCAACAACTTTGCCGCCGTCAACACCAACTCTCTCCCCCTCTATGTAGTGGTGTAACACCTCTTCTCCCCGCTGTAATCTCTACTTAAACATGGTGCTTAATTGTACATATTATTATCCAACGATTTGTGGCCATCTTATGATGTTTGAGTAAATTCGTTTTGTCCTATGGGTTGATTGATGATCGTGATTGGTTTGAGTTGTATGTTTTATTTTGGTGCTGTCCTCTGGTGCCCTCCGTGTCGCGCAAGCGTGAGGGATTCCCGCTGTAGGGTTTGCAATACGTTCATAATTCTCTTATAGTGGGCGGCTAGAGTGACAGAAGCTTACACCCGAGTAAGGCGGTTGTTGCGTATGGGAGTAAAGAGGACTTGATACTTAATGCTATGGTTGGGTTTTACCTTAATGATCTTTGGTAGTTGCGGATGCCGGCTACAGTTCCAATCATAAGTGCATATGATCCAAGTACGGAAAGTATGTTAGCTCATGCCTCTCCCTCATATAAAATTGCAATAATGATTACCAGTATAGTTATCGATTGCCTAGGGACAAATAACTTTGTTGTGTCACAAAAATCTCTCTACCTAATAACTAACTTTTATTATCTTGCAAATTACTCATAGTTTTATTCTCGCAAAGTACTTCTAGTTTTATTCTTGCAAACCTATCCTATCACCTACAAAATAGTTTCATACTTGTTCTAAGTAAAGCGAACATTAAGTGTGCGTAGAGTTGTATCGATGGTCGATAGAACTTGAAGGGAATATTTTACCTTTAGCTCCTCGTTGGGTTCGACACTCTTATTTATCGAAAAAGCTACAATTGATCCCCTATACTTGTGGGTTATCAAGACCTTTTTCTGGCGCCGTTGCCGGGGAGCAATAGCGTGGGGTTGATATTCTCGTGTGTGCTTGTTTGCTTTATCACTAAGTAGTTTTTATTTTGTTCTCTTGTTTTCTATCTTTAGTTATGGGTAGGAAACGCAAAATACCAAAAAAATTAGTTGTACTTGCTAAACCAATGGTTGAAGAACCACCCAAAATCTATCATACTGCTGAAGCTTTCTACTTGGATCATCTTCGATCCCTTTGTGCTCATGCTGAAAACCCAACTAGCTTAGTTGAGAGATAATCATTAGATGAGCATGCTTATTTTGTGCGACACCGCTTGTCTCAAAAAGGGAAACTTTTATTGGATCAAATTAATCATTTGCAATGCTATGCTTGGAATTTATGCGAAATACATGATTTTACTTATTGTTCTGAAGACCCTAAAAAACATCTTAAATACCAATGTGAGTTTAAGGATAATGGAATCTTATCTTCTTATGCCAAAGGTTTTTATAGTTACTATGATATTGAACAAATAGAAGAATTTGTTGCTTTTAAGGGTTCATATGAAATTGCTTCTTTGATTGAAAAGTGTGATGCTACTCTTTACAAATCTGAAAATTTTGCCATACTTAAATATTGCTATGAAAACTATGCTTCTAATGCTTATGTGAAAAAATATATTGTGGACACCTCCGCTGTCCAAGAAGAGACTAATATTTTGCAGGCTCCTATGGAAGAAGAAATAGCTGAAACTGTGAGCTCATTAGATGAAAAAGATGACGAGGAGAGCGAAGAACAAAAGGAGGAAGAGCGGACTAGCTACCCGTGACCACTTTCTAATGAGAGTAACTCTTCAACTCATACATTGTTTAATTCCCCTTCGTGCTTACCGAAGGATGAATGCTATGATGATTGCCATGATCCCTTGGATTCGTCTGAAATATCCCTTTTTGATGAAATTGATGCTTGCTATGCTTGTGGCCATGATGCCAATTTGAATGATGCTTATGAAGATGAACTTGCTATAGTTCCTTATGTTAAACATGAAATTGTTACTATTGCACCTACACATGATAGTCCTATTATCTTTTTGAATTCTCCAAACTACACTATATCGAAGAAGTTTGCGCTTATTAAGGATTACATTGATGGGTTGCCTTTTACTATTGCACATGATGATTTTGATGAGTATAATAAGCATGTGCTTGCTGCTCCTACTTGCAATTATTATGAGAGAGGAATTACATCTCCGCCTCTCTATGTTTCCAATGCGATAAAATTGCAAGAAACTGTTTATACTATGCATTGGTCTTTACTTGATGTGCATGAATTGTTCTTTTATGACATGCCGATGCATAGGAAGAGAGTTAGACTTTGTCATTTCATGATATATGTTGCTTTTTACTCACTACTAAATTATAAATCATTGTTAATTAAAATTGGCTTTGATATACCTTGGGATCCGGGTGGATCGATTGCTTGAGCACTATATGCCTAGCTTAATGGCTTTAAAGAAAGCGCTGCCAGTGAGACAACCTGGAAGTTTTAGAGAGTCATTTTATTGTGTTGTGTGCTTTTAAAAAGTTTAAAAACAAAAAAATATTGATGGGAACCTAAAACTTTTCAAAAAGGAAAGTGAAAGTAAGAAAGACGAGCACCGTTGAAGTGGGGGAGCTCCTTGAACTTTGTTCATGCCCATGCAAACTTTGTGAATCTTGAATTGCAGAAAATTTTCAACAAAAATAATTATCCCCTTGTACAAATCCATTGTATTATAAAAATAATGTGCCAAGATTTGCCTTTAAGTTGTTTAAATTGCTTGTTTGCTATGTGCAGTGCAAAAACAGAAACTTTTGCTGTAGTGCGTGAATTCACATTTTTTACTGGAACATGCAAAAATTCTGAAATTTTTACACGGTACTGATATGCAAATTGTTTATTACTTCCTCATTTTTCAGAATTTTTTGAGTTACATAAGTATATGTAATATTTGCATCTTTACAGACTGTCCTGTTTTCACAGATTGCTGTTATAGTTTCATTATTTGCGTATGTTTGAAATCTTGTTGAGCCCCGTTGATTTGGGAGCCATAGAATTGTGATAGCATACAGTGGTTAATGTTTGATTATAATTATGAAATAATGTTATGGCAGGACATGATGGGATTTGATGTTATATGTACTAACCCCGCTAATAAAAAGTTTGGTTAAGTTTTGTGTGGATGAAGTGTTCGAAGATCGAGGTGGTATCGATATGAGGAGAATAAGGAGAGGCAAGAGTTCTAGCTTGGGGATGCCCAAGGCACCCCAAGTAAATATTCAAGGAGACTCAAGCGTCTAAGCTTGGGGATGCAACGGAAGGCATCCCATCTTTCTTCAACAAGTATCGGTATGCTTCGGTTTTTGTTTTGTTCACATGATATGCGTAAATTCTTAGAGCATCGTGTGCTTTTTATTTTTCTTTTAATAAATGCACCATGCTGGTATGAGATAGTCCTTGGTTGATTTATAGAATGCTTCATGTGCTTCGCTTATATCATTTGAAGTTTGGATGCCTGTTTCTCTTCATATAGAAAACCGTTATTTGTAGAATGCTCTTTTGCTTCACTTATATTTATTAGAGTGTGATCTTTTGTAGAAAGAATTGAACTCTCATGCTTCACTTATATCTATTTAGAGAGTCAACAGGAATTCGTCATTCACATGGTTAGTCAGAAAATCCTACATAAAACTTGTAGATCACTGAATATGATAAGTTTGATTCCTTGCAATAGTTTTGCGATATAAAGATGATAATATGTGAGTCATGTTAGTGAGCAATTGTGGTTTAGTAAGAATATTGCTGTTAAGGTTTGTGATTCCCTATGCATGCACGTCAAGTCAATAGTTATGCAACGAAGTTACATCCTACTTATGGTGCATTATTCAGTGTTAGTTATGTTCAATGCATGTTTATGACCATTTTCGTTTTTTGGTTGGTCGCTTCTCAATCTATTTGCTAGCCTTCACTTGTACTAAGCGGGAATCTGCTTGTGCATCCAACTCCTTAAACCTAAAGTTGTGCCAAATGAGTCCACCATACCTACCTATATGCGGTATTTCCTTGCCGTTCCAAGTAAATTTGCATGTGCCAACTCTAATTATTCAAAATAAATTTCTGTTTTGTGTGCCCGTACCGCTCATGTGGCGGCAGGGGGTGGCCAATATCTTTCATGCTAGGTGGGTTATTCTCAAGATGAGTGGTTATTCACTTGTCATTGCACGAGAAAGTGGCAGGTAATAGGGATGCCCAGTCCCACAATGAATCAAAAATATTAATAACAAAATTCCTTGGGAAGTGTTGTTATGGAAGGCACCCATGGATACGGCTAGCCATGGATTGTGAAAGAATGGTGGAAAGGAAATGAATTTTATTTTCTGTTTAGGAACCACCTATAATGTGTCTAGCTTGGAAGATATTGGGAACTTTCGGTCGTAGCGTTGACAGGAAAAGCATGCCTCTCAAAATAATTTTATCTCTCTAATTTTAGCTTTGAGCTCTGGCACCTCTACAAATCTCTGCTTCCCTCTGTGAAGGGCCTAACTATTTTACTTTTATGCAATTTTTATTTTTATTTTTTGAGTCTCCAATTTCTCTTATAAAGCACCAACTGGAAAGCACTATTGTCATACTTGTGCATTGGATGTAGCTAATATTGAGTGTGTTCCATGAATGGATCAATGATTGAGCATAATGGGCTAGGGATAACTTTCTTTAGCGTTGATATTTTGAAAGACATGGTTGCTTGTTAGTATGCTTGAGTATTTATGTCTTCATGTCAAATTATAGACTATTTCTTTGAATCACTTGTGTCTTAATATTTATGCCATGATTAGATTATATGATCAAGATTATGCTAGGTAGCATTCAGCATCAAAAATTATCTTTTTTATCTTTTACCTACTCGAGGACGAGCAGGAATTAAGCTTGGGGATGCTGATACGTCTCCATCGTATCTATAATTTTTGATTGTTTCATGCCAATATTCTACAACTATTATATACTTTTGGCAACATTTTATATTATTTTTGGGACTAACATATTGATCCAGTGCCCAGTGCCAGTTCCTGTTTTCTGCTTGTTTTTTGTTTTACAGAAAATCCATATCAAACGAATTCCAAATGCAATAAAATTTTATGGAGAATTATTTTGGAATATATGTGATTTTTGGGAGGTGGAATCAACGCAAATAGAGGCCCACGGCCTCCACAAGCCACCTGGGCGCGGGCCCCCCCTGGCGTGGCGTGGTGCCTTGTGGGCACCTCATAAGTCGGTTAGGGCTCTTCTTCAGCCGCAAGGAAGCTTATATTGAGAAAAAAATCATGTTAAAATTTCAGCGCAATCGGAGTTACAGATCTCCGGGAATTTAAGAAACGGTGAAGGGCCAGAAACCAGGAACGCGAAACAGAAGAGAACAGAGAGAGAGATCCAATCTCGGAGGGGCTCCTGCCCCTCCGCCGCCATGGCGACCATGGACCAGAGTGGGAACTCTGCTCCCATCTAGGGGGGAGGCCAAGGAAGAAGAAGAAGGAGGGGGGCTCTCTCCCCCTCTCTCCCGGTGGCGCCGGAACGCCGCCGGGGCAATCAACGTGACCGCGATCTACACCAACAACTTTGCCGCCGTCAACTCCAAGTCTCTCCCCCTCTATGCAGCGGTGTAACACCTCTTCTCCCCACTGTAATCTCTAATTAAACATGGTGCTTAATGCTACATATTATTATCCAATGATTTGTGGCCATCTTATGATGTTTGAGTAAACTCGTTTTGTCCTATGGGTTGATTGATGATCGTGATTGGTTTGAGTTGTATGTTTTATTTTGGTGCTATCCTATGGTGCCCTCCGTGTCGCGCAAGCGTGAGGGATTCCCGCTGTAGGGTTTGCAATACGTTCATAATTCTCTTATAGTGGGCGGCTAGAGTGATAGAAGCTTACACCCGAGTAAGGGGGTTGTTGCGTATGGGAGTAAAGAGGACTTGATACTTAATGCTATGGTTGGGTTTTACCTTAATGATCTTTGGGAGTTGCGGATGCTTGCTAGAGTTCCAATCATAAGTGCATATGATCCAAGTACGGAAAGTATGTTAGCTCATGCCTCTCCCTCATATAAAATTGCAATAATGATTACTAGTCTAGTTATCGAGTGCCTAGGGACAAATGACTTTCTTGTGTTACAAAAATCTCTCTACCTAATAACTAACTTTTATTATCTTGCAAATTACTCGTAGTTTTATTCTCGTAAAGTACTTCTAGTTTTATTCTTGCAAACCTATCCTATCACCTACAAAATAGTTTCATACTTGTTCTAGGTAAAGCGAACGTTATGTGTGCGTAGAGTTGTATCGGTGGTCGATAGAACTTGAAGGGAATATTGATTCTACCTTTAGCTCCTCGTTGGGTTTGACACTCTTATTTATCGAAAAAGCAACAATTGATCCCCTATACTTGTGGGTTATCAGTTATTGTCGCCTACCTAATCAGGGTAGCACGCACGCATAACCTCCCCTCTTTGGTGGTACCGGTAAAAGAGCACGCGGTGAGACCAAGTCAAGGCCGTCCCATTCCGGCAGATGTGGCTGCACGGGTAAGTCCGGGTCGGTGGCACTTGATCAACCATCAAAGTGTCATTTACTATATAAAGTTACTGAACACGTTAGCTATGTTGAGTGAATGAACTAGCATGGCAAGATTTATGCAACATATTAAACAATATGGAATATGACATGTTTAAATTGAATTAAATGCCAAAAATAATCCATTATAAGCCAATACTATTGCTATGCCTTATGCAATGGATGATGTGGCTTGCCTTGCTCAAGTGAGGGGTTTACAAACTCCTGGTCTTCAGATCCAAAGTAATTTCCCTCTGAAAACATTTTTTAATAGCAAAAGAAAATGTCACATAAAGCCTTTTCTGTTGCCAGAACTTCTGTGAGCATTGGAAAAATACCAAAATTTGTCAGAAAATAGAGGGGCTCAATACAAAACCATAGCAAAAAGAATCAATTCAATTGGACTTGTAGATAAAAAGTTAGAGGTGGTCAAAGTTTCTGGTCAAATCTGGTTTAATATGAATTTTAAATAGAAAATCAGAAAACCTCCAGTGGGCCACGTCGAAGACGTAATCCTGGAGTACGCCTCCACTTATACCGCTTCGGCTCGCGGGGTGTGAGGCTGACAGGTGGGGTCGGGCTAGGTTTAATTAGAGAGAGGGAGAGAGGAACAGAGGCGGGCGGCTCACCGATGGCGATCACCGGCGATAGCGACGGCGGCGAGCTCGGGCGACTTCAGGGATGGAACGAGCACACGACGGCGGTTCTTCCCGTACCCGCAGTGTCTCCGGAGACGGCCTAACGCCATCGCCCCCTTCCTCTTCGGCGGCGGCTGCTCTCGGGTGTCGCCGGAGACGGCGACTCCGGCAGAGTTTTGGCTGGGCAAGGGGTCGAGGAGGGTCACGGGAGTGTACTGAGCTCGGATATGGAGTCGGGCAGGGCTGGGATGGAGTGGAGTGGGCTGGTTGGCGGAGCTGGCTTGGCGGCAGAACGCCGGCGAGCTGCTAAGCCAGAGGGCCTCTCGGCCTTGGCGCGGTGAGCTGGGCTCGATTGGGAGGTGGTGGAGTGCGGTGATGAGCTCAGCGAGCCGGGCGGGGCTATTTATAGGCGGAGGCAATGTTTCTGGAGTTGGGCGGCGCCACGGCCACGTCGCCGGAGCAAGGACGGCAAGCTGGCTGGCGCGGCACGGGCGACGTGATGGAGGAGGGCAGGGCACTTAATGAGCAAGGCGACGACACACGGGGAAGACGACGGCCAGCTCACGCTACTATGGCCGCACAGGCGCAACAGTGCGGCGCTCGGTGGCGGCCGGCGAGGCGATTCCGGCGAGGGGGAAGACTCTGGAGCGGCTTAGGTGGATGGCAGACAGGTAGTCGGCACGACCAGACAACGTACGGCGACGCGGGACGGCTGGAGTGGTCGCGTCCGACGCGGTCGTCGCGCAGAGCGCGTGTACAGGCATGCCAAAACCGTGGTCACCACGGGTGCTGGCACCTGGAGGCCACGTGATACGTCTCCAACGTATCTATAATTTATGAAGTATTCATGCCATGTTTATAACAATTCTATATGGTTTTGGTATGATTTGATTAGAACTAACCCGGACTGACGCTGTTTTCAGCAGAACTACCGTGGTGTTGTTTTTTGTGCAGAAATAAAAAGTCTCCAAATGCTGTGAAACTTTTTGATGATTTTTTTGGAACAAAAGAGGCACTAGATGCTTCGTGGGAGGACCAGAAGAGCCACGAGGTGCCCACGAGGCACAGGGGCGCGCCAGGGGGGATGCGTGCGCTGGTGCCTCGTGGGCCCATCTTAGCCCATCTTGACGTGCTTCCAACGCTGAAAAATCCTATAAATAGAGAAACCCCTAGAAATAACCCTAGATTTTGGACTCCGCCGCCGCAAGCCTCTGTACCTTCGAAATACCATCTACAGCCCTTTTCCAGCACCCTGCCGGAGGGGGGAATCATCACCGGAGGCCATCTTCATCATCCCGGCAGTCTTCATGACAAGGAGGAAGTAGTTCACCCTCAGGGCTGAGGGTATGTACTAGTAGCTATGTGTTTGATCTCTCTCTCGTGTTCTTGATTTGGCACGATCTTGATGTATCGCGAGCTTTGTTAATATAGTTGGATCATATGGTGTTTCTTCCCTCTCTATCTTTGTTGTGATGAATCGAATCTTTTCCCTATGAGGTTTCGTTATTGTCGGATTGAATATTCAGATTTGAGAACACTTGATGTATGTCTTGCATATGAATACCCGTGGTGACAATGGGGTATTATATTGATTCACTTGATATATGTTTTGGCATTCAACTCGCGGATTCCCGCCGTGACATTAGTGTAATCTATGCATAGGGGTTGATGCACGTTTTCATTATCTTTTCTCCGATAGAAACTTTAGGGTGCTCCTTGGAGTTCTTTGTGTGGATTGAATATTATGATTATGAAGTTGTTTGATGCATATCGTATAATCAACTCACGGATACTTGTGGTGACATTGGAGTATCTAGGTGACATTAGAGTTGGTTGCTGTGTATCATATGGTGTTATTTTAGTATGAACTCTAGGGCTGTTTATGACCCTTATAGGAATAGCTCAATAGATCGATCGGAAAGCATAACTTTGAGGTGGTTTCGTACCCTACAAACAATTTCTATCTTATGTTCTCTGCTAATAGGAACTTGGGAGTGATTCTTTATCGCACGTTGAGGGATGGTTATATGATCCAATTATATTAGCATTGTTGAGAGATTGCACTAGTGAAAGTATGAACCCTAGGCCTTGTTTTTAAGCATTGCAATACCGTTTGTGCTCACTTTTGTTACTTGCTTCCTTGCTGTTTTTATATTTTCAGATTACAAAAACCTATATCTACTATCCATACTACACTTTTATCACCATCTCTTCGCCGAACTAGTGCACCTATACAATTTACCATTGTATTGGGTGTGTTGGGGACACAAGAGATTTCTTGTATTTGGTTGCAGGGTTGTTTGAGAGATACCATCTTCAACCTACGCCTCCCACGGATTGATAAAGCTTAGGTCATCCACTTGAGGGAAAATTGCTACTGTCCTACAAAACTCTGCGCTTGGAGGCCCAACACGAGTCTACAAGAATAAGTTGTGTAGTAGACGTCACCACGCATTCCTGGCACCCCTTGTCCAATGCATCGACCTTAGGTCACTTAGCCTCCTTGTGCCACTGAATCGGCTAGGTGCACTCTGGTCTGAAGTGTAGCATCAGCTATAGTTTCTGGTCAGAAACTTGGAGAGGTTCTAGAGAAAAGATGAGTTGAAGATGAAGCCAATGGAGTTGTCTGGAGTGATCTATGTTGGAAGGACTATCTGCTGGCAAGTTTTGAGAAATTTTTGCAAAGATTTGCACATAGTTCATGTACAAACCCTATATTGGTCCAGAAACTTGGTGAGGAAGATACACTCACATGGATGCTCTCCTGGAGCTGAAATATGGTGTGTGGGAGTTATTTAGTGGGTAGAAGATGCTATAAAAAATTTAGAGCCATTGGACATCTCTAGATGGTACTTCCTTCACAAAGGACTGAGATGTCCAGAAGCTTGGCAGAATATTTTTGCTAGAAATTTGTACTGGACTAGATGCTATTTTTGGATATTGTGGAAATATATGGCTCCTAGTATCTCTGGTATTTATTTGGGAATTTTCTGAGTTGTGGAAATATGAGTTGCTTCACAAAGGGCCAATACTGTCCAGCAGGTAAATGGAATATCCTGGACAAAATTTTTTACTGGACCATGAAATGTTTTTGGAGATTGTGGAAGTAGATGATGACATGAAGGTGTGGTATTAATTTGGGATTTTTCTGACTAACAGAACTATAGGTTGCTTCACAACCCATAGTGAAGACAGACATTCCCAATGACGAAAATGAATTATTTGGAAGAATAAGAAATTAGGGTTTGGGTCAGAAGGTGTGAGACAAGATATTGAGGGTATTGGATCACTTAGAGAGAAATCCACAGAATTCTCAAGTCCAAAGTCAACTGAATTGATTCAAAAACAACAAATTTGCAAATAAAACCAAGAAAATTTTGAAAAGAAAAATTTGTCAAAAACCAGGGTGTCACATTTTTTCTGGACAAAAGAAACCTTGGAAGCTTCGGGAGGGGCCCACGTGACTCCGTTTGACCTAATTCCACTTCTATAAATTCACAAATATTGGGAAAACCCCACGGAGCCAGAATAGAAAACCTTTCTGCCGCCGCAAGCCTCTGTTCTTCTGCGATCCCATCTGGAGGCCTTTTCCGGTACTCTGCCGGAGGGAGAATCGATCACGGAGGCTTCTACATCAACCATGATGCCCTTCCGATGATGTGTGAGTAGTTTACCACAGACCTACGGGTCCATAGCTAGTAGCTAGATGGCTTCTTCTCTCTTTTTGATCTTCAATACAATATTCTCCTTGATGTTCTTGGAGTTCTATCCGATATAATCTTCTTTTACGGTGTGTTTGTTGGGATCCGATGAATTGTGAGTTTATGATCAGATTATTCATGAGAAATATTTGAGTCTTCTCTGAACTCTTTTATGCATAATTGTTATATCTTAATATTTCTCTCCGATCTATCGATTTAGTTTGGCCTACTAGATTGATTTATCTTGCAATAGGAGAAGTGCTTTGTGATGGGTTCAATCTTGCGGTGTTCAATCCCAGTGACAGAAGGGGCCATGACACGTATTTGTATTGTTGCCATTAAGAATAAAAAGATGGGGTTTATTCATATTGCTTGAATTTGCTACTCTACATTATGTCATCTTGCTTAAAGCGTTACTCTGTTTTTATTAAATTAATAATCTAGATGCATGTTGTATAGCGGTCGATGAGTGGAGTAATAGTAGTAGATGCAGGCAGGAGTCGGTCTACTTGTCTCGGACGTGATGCCTATATACATGATCATTGCCATGAATCTTTCATAATTATTTGCTTTTCTATTAATTGCCCAACAGTAATTTGTTTACCCACCGTATGTTTCTGTGCTTAAGAGGGAAGGCTCTAGTGAAAACTATGGTCCCCGGGTGTATCTTTATAATATAAAAAACTTAAAAATAGCTTGCTGCAATTTATTTACTTTTATTTTAATTAGTGTTTTAGTTTATCTATTTACCTCGATAAGATTTAATCCTTGCAAATAACCGCTAAGAGGATTGACAACCCACTTATTTGCGTTGGGTGCTAGTGTTTGCTCTTGTGTGTGCAGGTGCGCTTAACGGAATTTTGCTTGGTTCTCCTACTGGATTGATAACCTCGGTTCTTAACTGAGCGAAATACTTATCTCTACTGTACTGGATCATCCTCTCCTCTTCGGAGAAATACCAATGCAGACTACAAGTAGCAGCCACCGAGCCCGCCGCCGTCAGCCAAGACACTCCCCGACCTCCAACGTTCCCCAGCTCTTCGGCGAACGCGTAGTTGGTCATCCGGCCTTGCTCCGAGATGTCGGTGATGACGTCTGAGGCACCGGGAAGCCAAGAGATATTGGACTAGCCCATTCTTGAGTGACGACATCCGGGGTGCCCTCAAGTTTATGAAGCGACATGCTGACGGGTTCAACCTTGGCGTGAAGAAGATGACCGATGCCATTGCACCCAGAATGAAGATAATTTCAAGTTTGCAGCATAATTTTCACCATTGCCATATAGCCAGTAGCCCTCAAGGTGCATATTGGTGCAAAATCCGATATGCGCCATGCGTCTAGGAAATTTTACTTAGCACAATTGCGAACTGCAGCCCTCGAGCCGCAATCTGGCTTGGCACAAGTCGGTCTGTGGGTCGTTTAATTTGGGACTTAGCAAAAAAAACCGCTGGCGCAGTAGCCCCCGAGACTCACGTCGGGCGGAAGCGGCCGACCTGAGGATCAAAATCTAACTCAGATAATAGCTCAAATTGTTGAATGAAAACCGCTAACCCAGTAGCCCCCGAGACTCAGGTCGATTTGCAAAATCGGCCTGAGGATGAAAATCTTACCTCGAAAGCCTAGACTTAGAGCAACGGATGTACAGTAGCCTCCGAGACTCAGGTCGGGCACAAGTGGCCGACCTGAGGATCAAAATCTACCTCGGAGACTCAGGCAGTACTTTGAAAGAAAAAAATTGTATAAAAAATGGATGTAGTATCCCCCGAGACTGCTGACGTCGGATTGGATATGCGATGTCAGGATCGAATCTCCTCGGGTTTGCTTAGTTAACTGACTTTGAATTTTCCCTGTTGGTGGTGCGTAGGCAGCAGCTTTGGAGAAGCAGCGCCTCTCCCAGGAGGTAGAGAGGCTGCAGAAAATGCTGGCGGCCTCTATGCTCAAGGTTCAAACCCTGGAGCAGAACGCCGGGAGCGCCACTGGTACGACATCGGCTTTTGCTTTTGATTTTTTGCTCACCACTTTTGCAGGAACGAATATCTCCGATCCACCTTGCCGTCCTTTTGCAGCAGCCGAGAAGCGGATCTCTGAGCTGGAGACCCAGCTCAGGAACAGCCAGCAGCAGGCTCAATCCGCCCGGGAAGAGGCCCAGTTCATCCTGGACGGAGCCCAGAAGACCATCGAACTCCTTTCAAAGGAGCAAGAGGCTGGTCGGGCTGCCCGGGAAGCTGCCAGCCTCCTCCAGCAAGACCTCAGCAAACGCATCAAGCAATTTGATCAACTGAAGGTTGAGCATGACACCTTGGCCGAGGACCTACAAAAGGTCGCCCATGATTGCAAGGAGACCAAGGTGTGCCAGAGCTGTGCCGAGGAGGAGGTTAGGCAGGCCGGCCAGATCATAGCCGGTAAGCCCTATCTTCTTCAGTGTATATTTGGACGTCAAAGTTATCCAGAGCTGACTCAAGCTTGGCGCACTTAAGAGTGCTTCGTCGATTTGCCACAGAGCACGACCCGCACCCACCACTTTTTCCAAAGGGAGCATGTCCCGGATCATGGGCAAGACGGCTGTTTTGGGCTCAGTTCCAGGACATCACCCATCCTATGATTCCGGGGTACAAACTCAAGCAGATTGGTGAGCTCTAGGCTATTGCGAGGCCGACCATGGAGGCTGTCTTCACTCACGGTGGACGGCACGAGCAAGCTTTTCGGCCCGTTCGTGGCCCGTTAAGGACCGGACCGTACGGTCCAGGACCGGTAGGAAAACTGGTCTTTCCGGGCTGCAATTTTTGGCCCGTGAAAATGTCGAGCCGCTCGGTCGGACCGAGAAAACGTAGTCACCGCCGCCGCCGTGCCTCGTCGTCGTGGCCACCGGCAGCCCCGTGTGAACCATCATGTCCTCGAGCATCCCTTCTCATTCCTTCCTCACCTCCCAGTGCGCCATAGCCTCTTGGCGCAGCTCGCCATCGCTGCCGTGCGTGCACCGGCGCCGATCTGAAGTTCTTGACCATGGAGTCGACCCCAAACCTGGCACCAATTCCTACCATGGCGACAACACGTACACCGGCCACCAGCTGCCCCAGGTAGGCAAACGCCTCGCCGGCACGACCAGGAATAACTGGGCACGATCCGAACGCTCTGAAGGTGAAGCCACCGCTGCTGTTCGAGGAGTCCCTCTGTGCTCGTCGGGATTTCTCACGCACTTCAGTTTCGTCAGTGTAAGAAGGAGCAATAGGAGAGAAACAGCTCGTATGTTCATGTATCTGTCGAGTGTTACAATTTACAAATGTACAGAGAAGAGGAGCATGCAGGTGCGGCCACTACGCTAACAACCTCCGTAACAAACTCATCTACATAAGCTCGTGCGATCATGCACTAGAGACTAGGACTGGTAGTTACGGAGAGAGAGAGAGCTACGTTGGTTCAGTTTCATCCGGTTCAGAAAATTCAGTTTGTTGGTTTCGCCGAAGTTTCAGTTGTTAGCTAATTTCTCGCACACGTAGGCGCTCGCACACGTCGTCCACTTTGTCACATCAGTCGTGCACGTAGCCCACCTGCCGCTGCACCCGCACACATCGACGCCAGTGGTTCTTGGCCGGTCCATTCGGTCCAGTCGGTCTGGCTCGGGCTTCGTCGGCGCCGGTCCGGTCCCCGAAAACAGGACCGCTCGCCTGCTCGGTCCGGTCCTGTCCGGTCCGCCGGCGGCCGGTCCAAACGACGGCTCGGACCGGGACCGGACCGGCCCGGACCGTGTCCACCCTGACCCTGGAGCGAGCGGTCGGACGATCAGGAGCGGATCGGAGACCTACAGAGCGGACGCGGGCAGCCACTCTTGGCCTGGTCTAGTGGACGCATGCGTGGCCTCTGGATCGAGACGCCCGATAGCTGCATCATGTGCTCTGCATCCTGTGCTCTGCTCGATCTGGAGGGATGGATCAGATGAAGTGATCTAGGTGGGAGGCATGAGCTGGGGCGGATGGATTGACCTGTAGCAGAGCGCAAGGGCGGCTCGATCCAGGCGGATGGATTGACCTGCAGCAGAGCAGACGGGCAGCTCGATCCAGGCGGGAGGGCCGAGCTGGGGCGGATGGATTGACCTGCAGCAGAGGAGCAGGCTGCAGCGATGGGGCGGATGCTTCGATCGGGAGCAGTGGGAAGAGAAGCAGAACACGCGCCGGGAGAAGAGACAGCATCGGCGGCGGCCTCGCGAGAGATTGGATCGGGAGGAGCACGAGTTGCGCGTGCGAAAAAAAAAAACCTAGGGCTCTAATACCATACTTGGAATATGGAACTTGCATTCCCATGGGGCCATAGGCCAGTATATATACATGTACAGGTTTAGGAAATATGAAGGAAACCCCTTATACAATGGGGTAAGTACAAAGGACTACATGGCTATATATATAGTACTCTAACAGCTCTATCGCAGGACTGGCGTACCTTCTCAACCGGAGTCAAATCGCCGGCTCCCCCGCCCAAGGAGCATGTGAGCGCCACTTTGGCGGAGCTGCTGACCGTGGACCCCTACGTGGCCCCAGTCAAAGCCAAAAAGACCAAGGCCCCTAAGGACTTGGTTACTCGGGACAACGCCCCCGGGCTCCCTGTAGTCAACAAAGTTCGGGGACCGAGTTCGACACCGAGGGACAGCAGGAAGAATCCAGCGATCTCCCGCGGCCTCGAGGTGCTAGGAAGAGGAATCTGGTGGTCCTTTCAGATGACGACGAGTTGTCCTCGTCCATGGGTGTTAAGCGCCTGAGGGCGTCCGATGACCAGGCGCCCGGCCCATCGGCACTGGACACACAAGATCTCGGCCATAACTCCTCCGACGAGTCCTACCCTCGGACCGGTCCCGCCGAGACCGTCCTCGCCTCGACCAGTAAGTTCTTTACAAACCTAAGATTAGTGATTATATGCAGGCTTCAACTCGTTCTTTCCTGCATCTTTTCTTAGGGAGCAACATGACACCGTGGCCAAGGCCACTTCGGATCTTCCGGAGTCCTCTCCACATGCTAGTGTGGGGGCCACTTCAGCTGCCCACTGGGCGGAGCCCGCCCCTGCCCTCGTCCAAGCCGAGGTCCCAGTGGGCAGACCGAATCCCCCACCCCTGATGTCTAATTACGGGGGTGAGATGAATCCTTCCACGGCCGAGGTTAATACCTCGGTTGTGGATGACCAAGACATGGGCCGGGGAGACCAAATATCCCCGGTTTGTAGAGGAGGAGAGGATCCCAGCGCGACATCTTTGGCTCACATGGTTTAAGACCCATGTGAGTAGCCGGTGACTGCCCCACCACCTGCGACCAGCGGCGGGGGGCTGAGGTCACCAGCGCGGGCCTCAGAGATATCCGAGGCCGAGCTGGTGGAACGCCATCAAGCGGTGGAGATGGCTCTTTTGAGCCCATCCCATCTTCCTAGACAGCGCGCCAGTCTTGACGCCGCTATGGGTCAGTTTTGGTCCGCCGAGGCCGGCATCATGGAGATGCTCTGCAGCCTTGCCAAAGGCATGGAGGTATGTTAGCTTTATTTTTCTTTGGTATTTATTCCGAGCATGAAGATATGCCCCAGTAGACCTCAAGGTGGCCGATAGCTTATGACCTCCGAGGACACCATAGGAAACAGATGAAAACTGCATTGTTTCTTCGTTTAACAATGTGTGATAGCGAACTGTGCTGCTAGGCCTCGGTAGAAAGAAACTGCGGCTCACAGTAGCACCCGAGCCTTAAGTTCAGTTTACCAAATTGGCTTGAGGGTCACAATGCTACCAACAACTTAAAGCTAGAAAAGGGTTATAATTTAAATAAGCACGAATTCCTAGTAGCCCCCAAGACTCGTGTTGGTTTTCGATGGAACCGACAAGAGGATCGAATCATGTTGGATATGGGCCCGTTACTCAGGTATTATTTGCCTTTTGTGTAGGGCTCCACCTCCCATGTGCCGACCAGCTCTTCGAAGCTGGAGGAGGTCCAACGCCAACTTCCTGAAGCCAAGCAGGAGGCCCAACGGCTGAGGGAGGAGGCCTCGGCTGCGTGAGGTAAGGAAGCCGAGGTGATTTCTCCCGAGTTTGCCTTTACGAATAAGTGCTTACCCCTGTTTCCTTGTTGTTTCACGCAGGAGCGGATCAGCACGCAAATGACCTTCAGGCCGAGTTTGGAAAAGATCGGGCTGAGGCTGACCAGCCGATGAAGACGGCGCACGAGAATGCCGAGCTGCTCAGCCAAGAGCAGAAGACCCGCGAGGCCGTGCAGGCACGGGTGGCGATCGTCAAGGATGACCTTGAGAAGTGTGTCACTGAACGTGATGCACTGAAGGCCGCCAAGCTGGCCGATGTTGATGAGATCCAGTGGCTCTGCCGGGAACACCAGGATGCAGCTTCTCAAGTTGCGGCGGCGAAAGGAGAACTATGGCAGGCTTCAGAAACATGTCTGGTAAGCCATACCTTTTGCAGTGTGTCTTCGGCCGTCGAGCGTTCCCTGAGCTGACGCAAGTGTGGCGTTCGCCAGCTGCCTTTCCCGACCTTCCTTGTAGTGTCAAGGAGGCATGCCAGCTCTACAACGCGAGTGACGATGGGGCCGATGAGTAGTGAAGGTTGTTTTGGCTTCAATTCGAAGATCCGACACGCCCCGTCCTTCTTGGAGATAAGCTGAAGCAGCTTGAAGAGCTGCAGAAGATGGCATGGCCTGTGATGGAGGAACTCTGCAGGGCCCTTTGGCGCAAGGAATATGTGCCGACCACCTACTTCGGGCTGGTGCACTGCCTTCAAGAGGGGCGCAATCAACTCGGTAGGTGGAAGAGGTCGGCATGTACTGAGGGAGCTCGACAGGCCTGGGTGGCCATGCAGGCATATTATCCAAAGTTAGAGCTCAAGCCCCTTTCCAAAAAGTGCCCTTTTGACAAAGATGGCAAGGAGGTCCAGCTCGAGCGTTACTTCGAGAGGGTGATGCCTGCTGCTCGGATATCCGACAAAGATTTCAAGCTGGGGCGCATCATAGATAAGCTATGATGAACATTTTCATCCTCGGTATGCCGAGCAGTGGGTGTAAGGACAATTACATTTTTGAAATTGCCTTGATGTGTGGGCAACGAAAGTGTGCCTTATTTGTTTATTTTGACTCAATCTTGTTATTTTGAATGTGTAGTTGGCCATTCGTCGGCTTCAGCCCCCAAGTTTATTACTTAGGGTGTTTGTCTAATGATAGCCCTTAGCCGACGTCTCGGTAACTGGGGGTGACTATATTTAGAAACACCAGGCAATCAGACCCGTAAGGCTTAAACATATACTTGGCCATAGAGCATGTATATAATGGGCGAATAAATAGCCCCTAGTCCGATCTGTGTCCTCGGGAGTACAGAGCTCGGATTGTAAGTATGGCAACTTTGTCTAAGCAAAGCCTTCGCTTTATGCGAACAACCCTGAGGGTTGTAACATTTATTCTATTTCTGACCTGTCGACCGATTTTGCATGTTTTGTGATAGTCAGCTTTCGGCTTCTCTCACCTGAGGTACTTTACTTGTTCAAACAGAAGTAGCAATCACAGAGGTGCTCCCGGTACACCCTTAGCCGAAGAAGCGAAAACTTAAGGGGTAAATGTAGGAGCCAGGCAACCCAGCTATTAACCCAAGACACAAGTCAAAATCAATACATATACTGGCGTGAGGTGCGAGGAAATCGTTGGTGGCTCCATGGAGCATCTCGACACTAAGTAGGTTGGGTTGTCTATTCAGCCCCCGGTACCTGTGTTGGCGCTCAAGGGCAGCCGAGGAGGTTTTTTTGTTCTGAGAAGTATAAATATAGCGATTGGATTTTGAAGGAGACCAAGGATGCACCATGAGTGTATACGCGGCCCAAATTTTGGGCGTCTCTTTATTCAATACTTTCTAAGGTCGAACCTGGTGATCGAGTTAATAACTATTAAGGGATACATGCTTGTAGAGGTTTACAGGGTGCCGGGGTGAAAGTAGCGCTCTGAGGTCCGATCTTCCAGCTTCATGTCCAGCGTCGTTGCGTAGCCCTGCCTTCTTTCACCCTTCCACCCTTTGTCCAGCCAAGGGTAACGGCCTCTGATCTTCTCCTTGTCGGCGATGCCTTTAATCCTCGTCCAAACTGGGAAGGGTGTCCAGGTTGTGACTTTAATAGTCGTTGTTCGACATAGCGTGCCATGCAGCATGGCGCGGACATGATGCTGGCCATGGAGGGCCTAGCTGCGAGTCAGCCCCCGGTTTGACACTGTGTCTGACTGCTTTACTCCACGGTAGTGCACCACTCCTTGATGCATGGAACCAAAGACTGAGTGGTTGTCGGTTTACCCGAATATTGGGGGTCTGTGCCCCATAAGATTGTGGACCACCAGCCCCCAGGAACATGATCCTTGGGAGCATACTGGGGGAAGTGGGGTGTGTTTCCCTATTTAGGGTCTTCGATAACAGGCGTGGAGGTGGCGTACATGTAGTCCTCCGGGGGGTGTCTGACGTATGCCGAAGTCATTGTCAGATGCTCCGTGAGATGACTTTGTACGCTTTGTAATGTCGCTTTTGTTGCTTCCTTAGCTGCCTGGACCTTGGCTGTGAAAGTTGTTGTCTGTTTTTCAGTTTGGAGGGACTGCTCCATGTTGCCATTCACTGTGATGACGCCTTTTAGCTGTGGCATCTTTACCATTAGATAAGCGTAGTGTGGGACCTCACAGAAACGGGCGAAGGCCATTCTTCCGAGGAGCACTTGATTGCCACTCCTGAAAGGAACGATATCAATGCTCAAGTCTTCGATGCGGTAGTTGTCGGGCATCCCGAACACTACGTCCAGGGTTACCCTGCCCGAGCACTGTCCCTCAACGCCTGGTATTATACCCTTAAATGTGGTTTTACTGGGCTGGATTCATGTCGGGTCAATATGCATTTTCTTGATAGTTTCAGCATATATAAGGTTGAGGCTACTACCGCCGTCCATTAGGACTCGGGTTAAGTGGAAGCCATCAATGATAGGATTGAGGACCAATGCCGCGGTACCGCCGTGGCGGATGCTGGTCGGGTGATCTCGTTGATCGAATATGATTGAAATTTCCAACCATGGGTTGAATTTTGGTTTGGCGGGTTGCACAGCATAGACATCATAGAGCGTGTGCTTCCTCTCCTTCCTGGTGATGTGGGTAGCATAGATCATGTTCACGTCCTTTACCTCGGGAGGGAATTGCTTCTGGCCGGCATCGCTTGGTCCAGGCTGATCTCAGTCCTCATTATTACGGGATTGAACCTTGCCCTGGTTCTCGGCCACTCCCTTCCGGCCTGCTTGATGACCCAGCAGTTCTGGTTTGTGTGAGTGGCCGGCTTTTCAGGATTGCCATGGATGGCGCAAGGTTGGTCCAAAATTTTGTCCAACTGCAAGGTGCCACCCTTTCCTCCTTGAATTTTTTTCCTTCTTGTTACCACCACGCTGGTTGCCAAAACTGGCATTAACCTCATCGTCCTCGGCATTGCAACTACTGCCTGTATTGCTGCGATTATTGTTTTTGTTGCGCCGAGGTTTTCCGTTTTGGTCGCGCACCTCGAAGGTACCGGGGTTGCCATTCCGGTTGCTCTTCCGAGCCAGCCAGTGATCCTCACCAGCGCAAAATGTGGTCATGAGTTGGGTGAGGCCTGCCATCGTCATGGGCTTCTCGTGTCCTAATTCTCTGGCCAACCATTCATCGCTGATGTTGTGCTTGAATGCCGCGATTGCCTCTGCATCCGGGCTGTCCACTATCTAGTTTTTCTTGTTCAAGAACCTATTCCAGAACTTGCATACCAATTCCCCTGGCTTCTGCACAACGTGTGCCAGTTCATCGACATCCGGAGGCCTTACATAGGAGCCTTGAAAGTTTGCTCTGAATTTGTCGTCAAGGTCGTCCCACGCGCCGATCGAATCTTCGAGGAGACTTTTGAGCCAATGCCGGGCAGAACCCTTCAGTTTCAATGGTAAATATTTTATATCGTGGATATTGTCACCGCCTACCATGTGAACAGCCATGAGGAAATCATTTATCCATACCGAGGGGTCCGTAGTCCCGTCATATTGATTAATGTTCCTGGGTTTAAACCCTTCAGGGAACTGGTGCTGCATGACCGTGGCCGTGGCATGGCGTACTGATACGTCTCCGACGTATCTATAATTTTTGATTGTTTCATGCTATTATATTATCAATTTTATACACTTTGTATGCAATTTTATATCATTTTTGGGAACTAACCTATTAACCCAGTGCCTAGTGCCAGTTGCTGTTTTTTGTTTTACAGGAAATCCCTACCAAACGAAGTCCAAACGCAACGAAACATTTCGATTTTTTTCTGAACCAGAGGGACCCTAGAAGCTTTGGGGGAGGACCAGAATCCAGACGAGGAGACGACAAGACAACAGGGCACGCCCAGGGGGGTAGGCGCCCTGATGTCTTGGGGGCCCCACGTGGCTTCGTTTGACCTAATTCCAGTGCTATAAATTCTCTAATATCCCAAAACACCTAGAGCGAGACCCGAAATAATTCTTCCGCAGCCGTAAGTCTCTGTTCTTTTGCGATCCCATCTGGAGGCCTTCACCGGTACTCTACCGGAGGGGGAATTGACCACGGAGGGCTTCTACATCAACCTTGCTGCCCTTCCGATGATGTGTGAGTAGTTCCCATAGGACCTATGAGTCCATAGTTAGTAGTTAGACGACTCTCTCTCTCTCTCTCTTTGATCTTCAATACAATGTTCTCTTCGGAGATCGATTCGATGTAATCTTTTTGCGGTGCGTTTGTTGGGATCCGATGAATTGTGGGTTTATGATCAGATTATTCATTGAAAGTAATTGAGTCTTTTCTGAACTTTATTATGTGTGATTGCTATATCTTTGTATTTCTCTCCGATCTATCCGTTTGGTTTGGCCAACTAGATTGATTTATCTTTAGTGGGAGAGGTGCTTTGTGGTAGGTTCAATCTTGCGGTGTCCTCACTGTGTTACAGGAGGAGTAGCGAGGCACGTATTGTATTGCTGCTACTAAGGGTAAAACAACGGGGTTTAATCATATTGCTTGGTTTTATTCTGTCTACATTATGTCATCATACCTCATGCATTACTCTGTTTGTCGTGAACTTAATACGTAGAGAGGCAAGCATAGAAGCGCTCTCGAAGTGGAGTAATAGTAGTAGATGCAGGCAGGAGTCAGTCTACTTGTCACGGACATAATGCCTATGTACTGATCATGGCATGAATAACGTCATAACTATGCGCTTTTCTATCAATTGCCCAACAGTAATTTGTCTACCCACCGTATGCTATGTTCTTGAGAGAGATGCCTCTAGTGAAAACTATGCCCCCTGATACGTCTCCAACGTATATATAATTTTTGATTGTTTCATGCTATTATATTATCAATCTTAGATACTTTTTTGTGCAATTTTATATCATTTTTGGGAACTAACCTATTAACTCAGTGCCAAGTGCCAGTTCCTGTTTTTTTCCCTGTTTTTGCCCTTTTAGAGAAATAGTACCAAACGAAGTCCAAACACGATGAAACTTTACGGGGGTTATTTTTGGACCAAAAGAGACGCTAGAAGATTTGGGAGGTGGCCAGAAGCCTTACGGGAGAGCCACGAGCTCACAGGGCGCGCCCCAAGGGGGTAGACGCGCCCCTGAGCTCGTGACTCCCACGCAACCTCTTCTGACCTAATTCCAATGCTATATATTCCCATATACCCCAAAACCAACAGAGAGACACCCGAAATAACTTTTCCGCCGCCGCAAGCTTCTGATCCCATCTGGGGCCCTTTTCTGGTAATTTCCCAGAGGGGGAATTGATCACGGAGGGCTTCTTCATCAACCTTGCTGCCTTCCGATGATGTGTGAGTAGATTACCACAGACCTACAGGTCCATAGCTAGTAGGTAGATGGCTTTTCCTCTCTCTCTGATCTTTAATACAATGTTCTCCTTGATCCTCTCGGAGTTCTATCCGATGTAATCTTCTTTTGCGGTGTGTTTGTTGGGATTAATTGTGGGTTTATGATCAGATTATTCATTGAAAGTAATTGAGTCACTTTTGAACTTTATTATGCATGATTGTTAGAGCTTTTTATTTCTCTCCGATCTATCCATTTAGTTTGGCCAACTAGATTGATTTATCTTGCAGTGGGAGAGGTGGTTTGTAGTGGGTTCAATCTTGCGGTGTCCTCACCTCGTGATAGAAGGGGTAGCGAGGCACGTATTTGTACTGCTGCCATTAGGGATAAAACGATGGGGTTTATTCATATTGCTTGAGTTTACTTTGTCTACATCATGGCATCATACTTCATGCATTACTCTGTTTGGTATGAACTTAATACGTAGATAGGCAAGCATAGAAACGCTCTCGAAGTGGAGTAATAGTAGTTGATGCAGAATCGTTTCGGTCTACTTGTCATAGACGTGATGCCTATATACATGATCATTGCCATGAATAATATCATAACTATGCGCTATTCTGTCAATTGCCCAACAGTAATTTGTCCACCCACCATATGCTATCTATTCGAGAGAGAAGCCTGTAGTGAAAACTATGGCCCCCAGGTCAACTTTTATCATATTACTAAAACAAAATTTACCTTGCTGCAATTTTACCTTTTTATTTTACTTTGCAATTTATATATCTACAACTATCAGATTTAATCCTTGCAAGTAACGAGTCAAGGGGATTGACAACCCTCTTGTCCGCGTTGGGTGCAAGTATTTGCTCTTGTGTGTGTAGGTGATGTTGACGTGGTGCTTGTGTGATTCTCCTACTGGTTTGATAAACATTGGTTCTCACTAAGGGAAATACTTATCGCTACTATATTGCTTCACCATTCCTCTTCGGGGAAAATCCCAACGCAGCTCACATGTAGCAGAAAGAATTTCTGGCGCCGTTGCCGGGGAGACATCATCAAATACTTCCGAGGTTCCTTCACACAAATTATCATTTACTTGCATTTGCTTTTATTTACTTTTCTTACTCTCATTATAAAAAAATCAAAAACACAAAAATATTTTGCTTTGCTAGTTTGCTTGCTTGCTTGAATTGCCATTATGTCTCAAGAAAATACAAAACTGTGTGACTTCTCGAATACTAATAACAATGATTTTATTAGTACTCCAATTGCTCCTCCCGCCACTAGTGCGGAGTCTTATGATATTAATGCTATATTATTAAATCTTATCATGAAAGATCAATTTTCTGGAAACTCTAATGAAGATGCTGCATCCCATCTCAATACCTTCGTTGAATTATGTGATATGCAAAAGAAAAGAGATGTGGATAATGATATTGTCAAGTTGAAATTATTTCCTTTCTCATTAAGAGACAAAGCTAAAACTTGGTTTTCATCCTTACCTCGCAATAGTATTGATTCAAGGGATAAATGTAAGAATGCTTTTATTGCTAAGTATTTTCCTCCCGCTAAGATTATTTCTCTTAGAAATCAAATCATGAACTTTAAGCAACTTGAGCAAGAACATGTTGCACAATCATGGGAGAGAATGAAATTAATGATTAAAAATTGTCCCACTCATGGATTAAGCTTATGGATGATTATACAAAACTTCTATGCTGGACTAAACTTTGTGTCAAGAAATCTTCTAGATTCTGCTGCAGGTGGTACCTTTATGGGAATTACATCGGGAGAAGCCACAAAGCTTCTCGATAATTGATAACCCACAAGTATAGGGGATCAATTGTAGCTTTTTCGATAAATAAGAGTGTCATACCCAACGAGGAGCTAAAGGTAGAATTAATATTCCCTTCAAGTTCTATCGACCACCGATACAACTCTACGCGCACTTAACGTTCGCTTTACCTAGAACAAGTATGAAACTATTTTGTAGGTGATAGGATAGGTTTGCAAGAATAAAACTAGAAGTACTTTGCGAGAATAAAACTATGAGTAATTTGCAAGATAATAAAAGTTAGTCATTTAGTAGAAAGTTTTTGTAACACAAGAAAGTTATTTGTCCCTAGGTAATCGATAACTAGACCGGTAATCATTGTTGCAATTTTATATGAGGGAGAGGCATGAGCTAACATACTTTCCGTACTTGGATCATATGCACTTATGATTGGAACTCTAGCAAGCATCCGCAACTACCAATGATCATTAAGGTAAAACCCAACCATAGCATTAAGTATCAAGTCCTCTTTATAACCATACGCAACAACCCCCTTACTCGGGTGTAAGCTTCTGTCACTCTAGCCGCCCACCATAAGAGAATTACGAACGTATTGCAAAACCCTACAGCGGGAATCCCCCACGTGTGCGCGGCACGGAAGGCACCATAGGACAGCACCAAAATAAAACATACAACTCAAACCAATCACGATCATCAGTCAACCCATAGGACAAAACGAATCTACTCAAACATCATAGGATGGCCACAAATCATTGGATAATAATATGTAGCATTAAGCACCATGTTTAAGTAGAGATTACAGCGGGGAGAAGAGGTTACACCGCTGCATATAGGGGGAGAGAGTTGGTGTTGACGGCGGCGAACTTGTTGGTGTAGATCGCCGTCACGATGGTTCCCCCGGCGGCGCTCCGGCGCCACCGGAAGAGAGGGGAAGAGAGCCCCCTCCTTCTTCTTCTTGCTTGGCCTCCACCCTAGATGGGAAGAGGTTTTCCCCTCTGGTCCATGGCTGCCATGGCGGCGGAGGGGCAGGAGCCCCTCCTAGATTGGATCTCTCTCTCTGTTCTCTTCTGTTTCGCGCTCCTGTTTTCTGGCCCTTCACCGTTTCTTTAATTCTCGGAGATGCGTAACTCCGATTGCGCTGAAATTTTGACACGATTTTTTCCCAGATATTATCTTCCTTGCGTCCGAAGAAGAGCCCCAACCGACTTACGGTGTGCCCACGAGGCATCACCACACGCCAGGGGGGGCCATGCGCCCAGGTGGCTCGTGGAGGCTGTGGGCCTCCGTTTGCGATGATTCCACCTCCCAAAAATCACATATATTCCAAAATAATTCTCCGTAACATTTTATTGCATTTGGACTTCGTTTGATATGGATTTTCTGTGGAACAAAAAACAAGTAGAAAACAGGAACTGGCACTGGGCACTGGATCAGTATGTTAGTCCCCAAAATAATATAGAATGTTGCCAAAAATATGTGAAAGTTGTAGAATATTGGCATGAAACAATCAAAAATTATAGATACGACGGAGACGTATCAGCATCCCCAAGCTTAATTCCTGCTCGTCCTCGAGTAGGTAAATGATTAAAAAGATAATTTTTGATGTGGAATGCCACCTAGCATAATCTTGATCATATAATCTAGTCATGGCATGAATATTAAGACACGAGTGATTCAAAGCAATAGTCTATAATTTGATATAAAGACATCAATACTCAAGCATACTAACAAACAACCATGTCTTTCAAAATATCAACGCTAAAGAAAGTTATCCCTAGCCCATTATGCTCAGTCATTGATCCATTCATGAAACACACCCAACATTAACTACACCCAATGCACAAGTATGACAATAGTGCTCTCCAGTTGGTGCTTTATAAGAGAAGATGGAGACTCAATAAAAATAAAATGCATAGAAGTAAATAGATAGGCCCTTCGCAGAGGGAAGCATAGATTTGCAGAGGTGCCAGAGCTCAAAGCTTAAATTAGAGAGATAAAAATATTTTGAGGCATGCTTTTCCTGTCAACGAAAACGACCGAGAATTCCCAATATTTTCCATGTTAGACACATCATAGGCGGTTCCCAAACAGAAAGTAAAGTTTATTTCCTTTCCACCATTCTTTCACAATCCATGGCTAGCCGTATCCACGGGTGCCCTCCATACCAACACTTTCCAAAGAATTTTGTTGTTATTAATTTTTGATTTCATTGTGGGACTGGGCATCCCTATTACCAGCCACTCTCTCGTGCAATGACAAGTGAATACACACTCGTCGTGAGAATAACACACCTAGCATGGAAAATATTGGCCACCCCCTGCCGCTTGATGAGCAGTATAGGCACACAAAATGGAAAATTATTTTGAAAATTAGAGTTGGTACATGCAAATTTACTTGCAACGGCATGGAAATACCGCATATAGGTAGATATGGAGGACTCATTAGGCACAACTTGGGTTTAAGGAGTTTGGATGCACACGCAGTATTCCCGCTTAGTACAAATGAAGGCTAGCAAATAGATTGAGAAGCAACCAACCAGAAAACGAAAACGGTCATAAGCATGCATTGAGAATAACTAACACTGAATAATGCACCATAAGTAGGTTATAACTTCGTTGCATAACTATTGACTTTACGTGCATGCATAGGGAATCACAATCCTTAACACCAATATTCTTACTAAATCACAATTACTCACTAGCATAACTCACATATTATCATCTCCATATCGCAAAACTATTGCAAGGAATCAAACATATCATATTCAGTGATCTGCAAGATTTATGTAGGATTTTCTGACTAACCATGTGAATGACCAATTCCTGTTGACTCTGTAAATAGATATAAGTGAAGCAATAGAGTTTAATTCTTTCTACAAAAGACTTGCCCACGCTCTAACAAATATAAGTGAAGCAAAAGAGCATTCTACAAATAACGGTTTTCTATATGAAGAGAAACAGGCATCCAAACTTCAAATGATATAAGTGAAGCACATGAAGCATTCTATAAAGCGATACTCAAAAGATATAAGTGAAGTACATGAAGCATTCTATAAATCAACCAAGGACTATCTCATACCATCATGGTGCATAAAATAAAAGGGAAAAATAATTACAAAATACGCTCCAAGAATTTACGCATATCATGTGAACAAAACAAAAACCGAGACATACCGATAATTGTTGAATAAAGATAGGATGCCTTCCGGGGCATCCCCAAGCTTAGATGCTTGAGTCTCCTTGAATATTTACTTGGGGTGCCATGGGCATCCCCAAGCTTGAGCTCTTGCCTCTCCTCATTCTTCTCACATCAATACCTCCTGGATCTTCGAACACTTCATCCACACAAAACTTAACAAAACCTTCGTGAGATCCGTTAGTATAATAAAGCAAATCACTACTTTAAGTACTGTTGCAAACCCATTCATATTTTATTTTTGCATTATACCTACCGTATTCTAACTTCCCCATGCCTTATACCTTCCGATACAATCCATAGTTTCATCAAAACAAGCAAAACAATGCATCAAAAACAGAATCTGTCAAAAACAGAACAGTCTGTAGTAATCTGAACATTGACCATACTTCTGTAACTCTAAAAATTCTGAAAAATTAGGAAAAAATTAAAAAAATTCATAGCAGAACTGTGTAAAAATTTCAGAATATTTTCATGTTCCAGTAAAAAATTTAAATTCACGCACTACAGCAAAAGTTTCTGTTTTTGCACTGCACATACCAAACAAGCAATTTAAACATCCTAACGGCAAATCTTGGCACATTCTTTTTATAATACAATGGATTTGTACAAGGGGATAATTATTTTTGTTGAAAAGTTTCTGTAATTCAAGATTCACAAAGTTTCCATGGGCATGAACAAAGTTCAAGGACGTCCCCCACTTCAACGGTGTTCGTCTCTCTTACTTTCACTTTTCTTTTTGAAAAGTTTTAGGTTCCCCTCTATATTTTTTTGTTTTTAAACTTTATAAAAGCACTCAACAGAAATAAATGACTCTCTAAAACTTCCGGGTTGTCTCCTTGGCAGCGCTTTGTTTAATGCCATTAAGCTAGGCATAAAGTGCTCATGTAACCGATCCACCCGGATCCCAAGGTATATCAAAGCCAATTTTAATTAACCATGATTTGTAATTTAGTAGTGAGCACAAAGCAACATATATCATGCAATTATGAAGTCGAACTCTCTTCCTATGCATCGGCATGTCATAAAAGAACAATTCATGCACATCAAGTAAAGGCCAATGCATAGTATAAGCAGTTTCTTGCAATTTTATCGTATTGGAAACATAGAGAGGTGGAGATGTAGTTCCTCTCTCATAATAATTGCAATTAGGAGCAGCAAGCACATGCATATTATATTCATCAAAATCATCATGTGTAGTGGTAAAAGGCAACCCATCAATATAATCCTTAATAAGCACAAACTTCTCCGATATAGTGTAGTTTGGAGAATTCAAAAAGGTAATAGGACTATCATGTGTAGGTGCAATAGCAACAATTTCATGTTTAACATGAGGAACTATAGCAAGTTCATCTCCATAAGCATAATTCAAATTGGCATCATGGCCACAAGCATAGCAAGCATCAATTTCATCAAAAAGGGATATTTCAAACGAATCAACGGGGTCATAGCAATTATCATAGCATTCATCCTTCGGTAAGCACGAAGGGAAATTAAACAATGTATGAGTTTGAAGAGTTACTCTCATTAGAAGGTGGGCATGGGTAGCTAATCCGCTCTTCCTCCTTTTGTTCTTCGCTCTCCTCCTCAATTTTTTCATCTAATGAGCTCAAAGTGTCATCATTTTCTTCTTCCATAGATTCCTTCAAAAGCTTAGTCTCTTCTCAGATAGCGGAGACTTTCTCAATAAATTGATCAATATAGGCATTGTATTCATAATTCTCATAACAATATTTAAGTATAGCAAAATTTTCAGATCGGTAAACAACATCATCATAATTTTCATACTTTTCAAACAAAGATTCAATTTCATAAGAACCCTTAAAAGCAACAAATTCTTCTATTTGTTCCACATCATAGTAATCATATATACCATTAGCATAAGAAGCCAAGGTTTCATTATCATTAAGTTCACATGAAAAGGGAAGGTGTGGAGCCTTCATCCTAGAGCAGCAAGTATAATCATATCTTAAGCATAAATCCCGAGCATACCAATGCAAACAATGAATTTGATCCCATAAGAGTTTCCCTTTTTGAGACAAGCGATAATCCCTAAAGTATTCCTGTTGATCCAAAGTAACTCCCATTATCAAGTTGAATGGAGTTTTAATAGGATTATCAAAGTAGTATTTAATGTTTTCCACATAACGAGCATCGAGGGTTTTAGGAGGTTCCTGCTACTTGTAGCTTGCGTTGGTATTTCCCCGAAGAGGAAGGGATGATGCAGCACAGTAGAGATAAGTATTTCCCTCGGTTATGAAACCACGGTTATCGAACCAGTAGGAGAATCACACAACACCTCGTTAGCAGCACCTGCACACAAACAACAAATCCTTGCACCCAACGCAAACGAGAGGTTGTCAATCTCTCGGCGGTAAATTGCAAGATTAAATTGTATGTGATAGATAGATAGATTGAAAAAAAATACAAAATAAAATAAATAAAGAAAGATGGCAGCAATATTTTTAGGGTTTTAGTAATATGATTTAGATAGACCTGGGGGCCATAGGTTTCACTAGACAAATTAATGTTGGGCAATTGATAGAAAAGCAAATAATCATGACGATATCCAAGGCAATAATCATGTATATAGGCATCACGTCCAAGATTAGTAGACCGACTCCTGCCTGCATCTACTACTATTACTCCACACATCGACCGCTATCCAGCATGCATCTAGTGTATTAAGTCCATAAGAACGGAGTAATGCCTTAAGAACGATGAGATGGTGTAGACAAGATAAACTCACGTCTGAATAAACCCCATCCTTTTACCCTTAGTAGCAATGATACATACATGTCATGTCCCTTTCTGTCACTGGGATTGAGCACCGCAAGATCGAACCCACTACAAAGCACCTCTTCCCATGGCAAGATAAATCAATCTAGTTGGCCAAACCAAATCAATAGATCGGAGAAGAAATACGAGGCTATAATAATCATGCATAAAAGAGTACCGCAAAGACTCAAATAATTTCATGGGTAATCTGATCATAAACTCATAATTCATCGGATCCCAACAAACACACCGCAAAAAGTGATTACATCGGATAGAAGTCCAAGAACATCGAGGAGAACATTGTATTGAAGATCAAAAAGAGAGAAGAAGCCATCTAGCTACTGCCTATGGACCCGAAGGTCTGTGGTAAACTACTCACGCATCATCGGAAGGGCAGCAAGGTTGATGTAGAACCCCTCTATGATCGATTCCCCCTCCGGCGGAGTACCGGAGAAGGCCTCCAGATGGGATCTCTCGAGAACAGAAACTTGCGGCGGTGGAAAAAGTATTTCGTGGACTCCCCTGAGGGTTTCTGATTTTTTCAGAATTTATAGTGCTGGAATTAGGTCAAACGGAGCTGGGTGGGCCCCACGAGGTACCAGGGCGCGCCACCCCCCTGGGGCACGCCCTGGTGCCTCATGGCCCACTCCTTCATCATTTGGCCCTCTCCCGAAGCTTCCAGTGTTTATCTTGTCCAATAAAAAATCTCCAAAAAGTTTCATGGCATTTGGACTTCGTTTGGTATTGATTTTCTGTAAAACAAAAACAGGGCAGAAAATAGCAACTGGCATTGGGCACTAAGTTAATAGTTTAGTCTCCAAAAATGATATATAATTGCTGTAAATGATTATAAAAACATCCAAGATTGATATTATAACAGCATGGAACAATCAAAAATTATAGATACGTTGGAGACGTATCAGTTCCCCATCTCCATGAGTAGCAACTACAACTAATTTTTTTGGTGTTTCATGTTCCATATCCATAACTAAAGATATAAAACAACTTAGAACAGAAAATAAAAACTACTTAGTGATGAAGCAAACAAGCACACACGAGAATATCAACCCCACGCTATTGCTCCCCGGCAACGGCGCCAGAAAAAGGTCTTGATAACCCACAAGTATAGGGGATCAATTGTAGCTTTTTCGATAAATAAGAGTGTCGAACCCAACGAGGAGCTAAAGGTAGAATTAATATTCCCTTCAAGTTCTATCGACCACCGATACAACTCTTCGCGCACTTAACGTTCGCTTTACCTAGAACAAGTATGAAACTATTTTGTAGGTGATAGGATAGGTTTGCAAGAATAAAACTAGAAGTACTTTGCGAGAATAAAACTATGAGTAATTTGCAAGATAATAAAAGTTAGTTGTTTAGTAGAAAGTTTTTGTAAAACAAGAAAGTTATGTGTCCCTAGGCAATCGATAACTAGACTGGTAATCATTGTTGCAATTTTATATGAGGGAGGGGCATGAGCTAACATACTTTCCGTACTTGGATCATATGCACTTATGATTGGAACTCTAGCAAGCATCCGCAACTACCAAAGATCATTAAGGTAAAACCCAACCATAGCATTAAGTATCAAGTCCTCTTTATTCCCATACGCAACAACCCCCTTACTCGGGTGTAAGCTTCTGTCACTCTAGCCGCCCACCATAAGAGAATTATGAACGTATTGCGAACCCTACAGCGGGAATCCCCCACGTGTGCGCGGCACGAAAGGCACCATAGGACAGCACCAAAATAAAACATACAACTCAAACCAATCACGATCA
Organism: Elymus sibiricus; assembly: GCA_039707655.1. Lineage (NCBI taxonomy): Eukaryota > Viridiplantae > Streptophyta > Magnoliopsida > Poales > Poaceae > Elymus > Elymus sibiricus. Next base: position 8,595,488 of record CM077674.1, on the reverse strand, counting down.
TAAATCAACCCATAGGACAAAACGAATCTACTCAAACATCATAGGATGGCCACAAATCATTGGATAATAATATGTAGCATTAAGAACCATGTTTAAGTAGAGATTACAGCGGGGAGAAGAGGTTACACCACTGCATAGAGGGCGAGAGAGTTGGTGTTGACGGCGGCGAAGTTGTTGGTGTAGATCGCGGTCATGATGGTTCCTCTGGCGGCGCTCTGGTGCCACCGGAAGAGAGGGAGAGAGAGCCCCCTCCTTCTTCTTCTTGCTTGGCCTCCCCCCTAGATGGGAAGAGGTTTTCCCCTCTGGTCCATGGCTGCCATGGCGGCGGAGGGGCAGGAGCCCCTCCTATATTGGATCTCTCTCTCCGTTCTCTTCTGTTTCGCGCTCCTGTTTTCTGGCCCTTCACCGTTTCTTAAATTCCTGGAGATCCGTAACTCCGATTGCGCTGAAATTTTAACATGATTTTTTTCCAGATATTAGCTTCCTTGCGCCCGAAGACGAGCCCGAACCGAATTACGGTGTGCCCACGAGGCATCACTGCGCACTAGGGGGGGCCACGCGCCCAGGTGGGTCGTGGTGTCTGTGGGCCTCCGTTTGCGATGATTCCACCTCCCAAAAATCACACATATTCCAAAATAATTCTCCGTAAAATTTTATTGCATTTGGACTTCGTTTGATTTGGATTTTCTGTGAAACAAAAAACAAGCAGAAAACAGGAACTGGCACTGGGCACTGGATCAGTATGTTTGTCCCCAAAATAATATAAAATGTTGCCAAAAATATGTGATAGTTGTAGAATATTGGCATGAAACAATCGAAAATTATAGATACGACGGAGAAATATCAATAATATGATGACAAATTATTCTCAATGGCACACCGAACGAGCTCCAACTGGTAAGAAGGTAAATTCTGTCGAAGAAGTTTCTACTTTGAGTGATAAAATGGATGCTCTTATGAATATTCTTGCTAGTAAAAATGCTCATGTTGATCCTAATGATGTGCCACTATCTACTTTGACTGAGCAAAATAATAATGCTATTGATGTGAACTTTGTTGCAAGAAATAATTTCAATAACAATGCTTATAGAGGGAATTTCAATCCTACACCGTATCCCGGTAATCCCTCTAATAATTATGGCAATTCCCATGGTAATTCATATAATAATAATAGGATACCTACTGATCTTGAGAACAACATTAAAGAATTTTGTAGTTCTCAAAAAGCTTTTAATGCCATGGTAGAAGAAAAACTACATAAAGTTGACGATTTGGCTAGAAACATGGATAGAATTGCTCGTGATGTGGAAACTCTTAAAATTAAAATTATGCCACAAAAAAATGATTCTACTGAATCTCTAAAGTCTATTCAAGTCTCCATGAATGAAAGTAGAGAAAGAATCGCTAGGTTGAGAGCTAAACGAGAATTCCTAGAAAAAGCGATTCCACCCGGTTTTTATCATAATCATGATGAAGATACTAAAATGATTGGTGTTTCACCTATTAAAAATTTGTTTAGAAATATAAAACTTGATGAAAAAGGGACTGGAGATGAGTCAACTTTAAGTAGAAGGCGTCCCAATTGTTCGGAGGGTGATGATCTTAATGATAAAAATAAGAAAAGTGGGTTTGAAGAGGTCAAGACTTTAAATAGTGATGTGCCCACTACTTTGGATTACATGGACTTTAATTATGATAATTGCTCTTTAATTGAATGTATTTCCTTGTTACAATCCATGATGAATTCACCTAATACTTATGAACGAAATAAAGCTTTTACCCAACATATTGTAGAAGCTATTATTAAAGCTCATGAAGAAAAATTAGAATTGGAAGTATCAATACCTAGAAAATTACAAGATGAATGGGAACCGACTATTAAAGTAAAGATTAAAGATTATGAATCTAATGCTTTGTGTGATTTAGGATCTAGCGTCTCTACTATAGCAAAAACTTTATGTGACGTGCTAGGCCTCACCGATATGAATGAATGTTCCCTTAACTTGCATCTAGCGGATACAACTATTAAGAAACCATTGGGTAGAATTTATGATGTCCTTATTACAGAAAATAGAAATTATGTGCCCGTGGATTTCATTGTGCTAGATATTGAATGCAATCTGTCTTGTCCTATAATACTTGGTAGGCCTTTCCTACAAACCATAGGTGCTATTATTGATATGAAAGAAGGAAATATAAGATTCCAATTTCCATTAAAGAAAGGGATGGAACACTTCCCAAGAAATAAAATTAAACCACCATATGAATCTATTATGAGAGCCACCTATGGAAGTAATTTGAAGGATGATAATACTTGAAACAATGAATTATGCCTAGCTAGGGGCATAAAACAATAGCGCTTGTTGGGAGGCAACCCAATAGTTATCATAATTTTTTTCTTTTACATTCTGTTTGTGTGTGTTCACACAATTATTTCTACTGTAATGGTTGTGTTTTTATGTTTTAATTAGTATTTGTGCCAAGTAAAGCCTTTGGGATGATTTGGATGATAGTTGGCTTGATTCTGTGAAAAAACAGAAAGTTTTGCTTCCAGTACAGAAAATTCTATAAATTACTGGAATGTTGGAATTGGCTGAAATTTGTACACATGATTCATATACAAATTTTCTAAGTTTTACTAATTTTTCAAAATTCTTTGAGTTACAGAAGTATGGTTTTGTTCAGATCATTGCAGGCTATTCTGTTTTAGATAGATTCTGTTTTTTATTGCATAGTGTGCTTATTTTAATGATGCTACGGATTATATCGGGGGGTATAAGTCATGGAGAAGTTAGAATACAGTAGGTATTAGGCAAGATTAATTATGAATGAGTTTACAACAGTACCTAAAGTTTATGTTATGATGATTATACTAACGGATCTCACGAGGTTTTGTTGAGTTTTGTGTGCTGAAGTTTTCAAGTTTTCTGTGAGATCACGATGAGTAAAGGAATAAGGAGCGGCAAGACCCTAAGATTGGGGATGCCCAAGGCACCCCAAGGTAATATTCAAGGAACACCCAAGCTTCTAAGCTTGGGGATGCCCCGGGATGGCATCCCCTCTTTCGTCCACAATTCACCGGTATGTTACTTGGAGCTATATTTTTATTCATCACATGATATGAGTTCTACTTAGAGCGTCTTGTGCTATAGTTTTATTTTGTTTGCTTGTTAGTTTGCCACAATCATTGTTTGATGGACACACCTTTTTGAGAGAGACACACATTCATCATAATTTGTTAGAATACTCTATGTGCTTCACTTATATCTTTTGAGCTAGGCAGTTGCTCTTGTGCTTTACTTATACTTGTTAGAGCACGGCGGTGGTTATATTTTATAGAAATGATTGCACTCTCATGCTTCACTTAAATCCTTTTGAGAGTCTTAACTAGGAAGTCGTAATGAGCACGGGTTGTAAGATTAGTCGGAAAATGCTAGGTATCTAAGAGGGATATAATAAAAACTTTCACGTAGATCACTAAATATGAAACGTGTGATTTAATTATATTGATGTAGTAATATGAAAGGGTATTGGTTCATGATCATTGGTTAGTAAGAATATCGATATTAAAGCTTGTTATAACTATTCATTTAAAGTGTCCAACATGGCATGACAGGGATGCGTGAGCATTTTTCTGTCTGATTGAAATCCTTTGTGCTGTTTGAATCGGGGGCGCGCGATGGTTAACTCCTACCAACCTCCTTCCTAGGGGCATGCGAGTAGTACTTTGCTTCGAGGGATAATAAAACTTTCATAATAAGTATATGATTTCGTTATGACTAATGTGAGTTCATGGACAATTACACACTTCCACCTTTTCGCATATTGCTAGCCTCTTCGGTACCGTGCATTGCCCTTTCTCACCTTGAGAGTCAGTGCAAACTTCCCCGGTGCATCCAAACCCCATGAAATGATACGCTCTATCACACGTAAGCCTCCTTATATCTTCCTGAAAACAACCACCATACCTACCTATCATGGCATTTCCATAGCCATTCCGAGATATATTGCCATGCAACTTCTACCGTTCCGTCCAATGACATGTGTGTTCATCATCATATTGCTTTGCATGATCAAATAGAGCTGACATGATATTTGTGGCAAAGCCACCATTCATCATTGTTATACATGTCACGCTAGATCATTGCACATCCTGGTACACTGCCAGAGGCATTCATATAGAGTCATATTGTTCCAGTTATCGAGTTGTAATATCGAGTTGTAAGTAAATAAAAGTGTGATGATCATCATTATTAGAGCATTGTCCCAGTGAGGTAAGAATGATGGAGACTAATGAGTCCTTACAAAAGTGGGGATGAGGTTCATGATATTGTTCTAAAAAACAAGAGAAAAAAAGAAAAAAAAGAAACAAAAAGAAAGAAAAATGAGAGAAAAAGAGAGAAGGGGCAATGCTACTATCATTTTACCACACTTGTGCTTCAAAGTAGCACCATGTTCTTCATATAGAGAGTCTCCGGAGTTATCACTTTCATATACTAGTGGGAAATTTTCATTATAGAACTTGGCCTGTATATTCCGATGATGGGCTTCCTCAAATGCCCGAGGTCTTCATGATCAAGCAAGTTGGATGCACACCCACTTAGTTTCATTCGAGCTTTCATACACTTATAGCTCTAGTGCATCCGTTGCATGGCAATCCCTACTCCTCGCATTGATATCGATTGATGGGCCTCTCCATTGCATATTGATCCGCCGAGTTGATGCGAGCCTTTCTTCCTTTTTGACTTCTCCTACATATCTCTACCACCGCAATTCTGTTCCACCCGTAGTGCTAATGTCCATGTCTCACGGTCATGTATTGAGTGGAGTTGAAAATGCTGAAGCGCATTAAAAAGTATGATACAATTGCCTAGTTTGACACAGGGGTGCTCATGATTTATATTTATGCGGTGAGGGCGGGGTCATGCCATGCTTACATAGAACAATGAGTAGGGATAACATTCGTTGAGCATCGTATATTTTGAAAAGTAATGATTATGTTCTTATATTCATGGATATTATTATGTTGATATCAATTGATTCATCGCTTCTCAATATTTATACCGTAAGAGAGATTACATGATAAACATGCTAGGTAGCATTCAACATCAAATATTCTGTTTTTATCAGTTACCTACTCGAGGACGAGCAGGAATTAAGCTTGGGGATGCTTGATACGTCTCCAACGTATCTATAATTTTCGATTGATTCATGCTATTATATTATCAATCTTAGATACTTTTTATGCAATTTTATATCATTTTTGGGAACTAACCTATTAACTCAGTGCCAAGTGCCAGTTCCGGTTTTTTTTCTTGTTTTTGCCTTTTTAGAGAAACAGTACCAAACGAAGGCCAAACACGATGAAACTTTACGGGGATTATTTTTGGACCAAAAGAGACCCTAGAAGATTCGGGAGGTGGCCAGAAGCCTTAAGGGAGAGCCACGAGCTCAAAGGGCGCGCCCCAGGGGGGTAGGGGCGCCCCCTGAGCTCGTGACTCCCACGCAACCTCTTCTGACCTAATTCCAATGCTATATATTCCCATATACCCCAAAACCAACAGAGAGATACCCGAAATAAGTTTTCCACCGCCGCAAGCTTCTGATCCCATCTGGGGGCCTTTTTCGGTAATCTGCTGGAGGAGGAATCGATCACGGAGGGCTTCTTCATCAACCTTGCTGCCTTCCGATGATCTGTGAGTAGTTTACCACAGACCTACGGGTCCATAGCTAGTAGCTAGATGGCTTTTCCTCTCTCATCGATCTTCAATACAATGTTCTCCTTGATCCTCTCAGAGTTTTATCCGATGTAATCTTCTTTTGCGGTGTGTTTGTTGGGATCCAATGAATTGTTGGTTTATGATCAGATTATTCATTGAAAGTAATTGAGTCACTTCTGAACTATCCATTTAGTTTATCCAACTAGATTGATGTATATTGCAATGGGAGAGGTGGTTTGTAGTGGGTTCAATCTTACGGTGTCCTCACCTCGTGACAGAAGGGGTAGCGAGGCACGTATTTGTATTGCTGCCATTAAGGATAAAACGATGTTGTTTATTCATATTGCTTGAGTTTACTTTGTCTACATCATGTCATCATACTTCATGCATTACTCTGTTTGTTATGAACTTAATACGTAGAGAGGCAAGCATAGAAGCGCTCTCGAAGTGGAGTAATAGTAGTAGATGCAGAATCGTTTCGGTCTACTTGTCACAGACATGACGCCTATATACATAATCATTGCCATGAATAAGATCATAACTATGTGCTATTCTGTCAATTGCCCAACAGTAATTTGCCTACCCACCATATGCTATCTATTCGAGAGAGAAGCCTCTAGTGAAAACTATGGCCCCGGGTCAACTTTTATCATATTACTAAAACCAAATTTACCTTGCTGCAATTTTGCCATTTTTATTTTACTTTACAATTTATATATCTACAACTATCAGATTTAATCCTTGCAAGTAACGAGTCAAGGGGATTGACAACCCTCTTGTCCGCGTTGGGTGCAAGTATTTGCTCTTGTGTGTGTAGGTGCTATTGACGTGGTGCTTGTGTGATTCTCCTACTGGTTCGATAAACCTTGGATCTCACTGTGGGAAATACTTATCGCTACTATATTGCTTCACCCTTCCTCTTCGGGGAAAATCCCAACGCAGCTCACAAGTAGCACCCCCCAGGTCTATTTAAATCATATTACTAAAACCCTAAAAACCTTGCTGCAATTTAATTACTTTGCAATTTATATATCTTCCACTATCAGATTTAATCCTTGCAATTAACGAGTACAAGGGGATTGACAACCCTCCTGCCCGCGTTGGGTGCAAGTATTTGCTCTTGTGTGTATAGGTACTGTCGATGGTTGTTTGCGTGAATCTCCTATTGGTTCGATAACCTTGGTTCTCTACTGATGGAAATACTATCCGTTACTATATTGCTTCACCTGTGCTCTTCGGGGAAAATCCCAACGCAGCTCACAAGTAACAGAAAGAATTTCTGGCGCCGTTGCCGGGGAGATTTATCAAACAACTTAAGGTTCCTTCATACACATTATCATTTACTTGTTCTACCTTTTTTTTGCTTTTATTAGTCTCGTTATAAAAATAAAAAATATTTTTTTTATCTTGTTTACTTTCTTTCTTGAAGTTGCTATGATGTCTGAGTTTATAATAGTTAAAGATGCTAGTGAGGAGAGTGCTAGCAAAGTTTATGAGGAAGAGCCTAAGTTGCCTAATCCTAATAGTGATCCTCATAAGAAAGAGTCTCCCATAATTTTAGACACTAAAACTTTTCTTACAGGGAGTGGGGATATTATAGGGAAGAGTGTTATGCAAGAATTTTTTACATGCACGGGAGCTTTGTTATCTAATGACATATCTATCCTTAAAAGAACCAATAGTTGTGCCCATGCTATCTCTACACTTATTATCAAACTTGAAAGAAGATTGATGTGTACTCATCCCACTTTACAAAGATTGTTTTTTGAGCTTCCTAATATCCATGATCCTAGAGCTAAAAAGATTGCCATAATTATCCTCATGAATGAATTTGTTCACATAGTTCGGGAAGCTAGGGAAATCTTTGATTACTATGACATGAATTATGAGTGCCCTTTGATAGATGAAATTCTTTATGATCAAGATTTTATGCGAAGATACATGTCACAAGATCTTCATGCCTTTGAGGAAAATGCTAAAAAGAAAGTTCCAAACTTGTCTTTAATCCAACATTTATTTAATAGCACTAATCACCAATGTGCTTGGATTTTCAAAGGGAATCAACAAGGGTTTGATGATGATAGTTTTGAAAATGTTAGAATCCTCACAGAAGATGAATTCACGGTTACTCATGAATGGTCCCTTGATGATCATATCCCTCAAGAGTTCGGTCCGAACGAAAATAAGGTGACCAAGGATAGCCGATTCCATTATTTAAGTTCCCCTAATAGAAAATTTATTACTGAAAAAAGAGAACTCTTGAGAAGCGCTGATGATAACATCATTTACAAGGGCATGATTGAATCGAAAGATGACAATACTTCAAACTATGCATTATGCCTAACTAGGCGCATAAAACAATAGCGCTTGTTGGGAGGCAACCCAATATTTATCTTTATTGCAATTTTTATTTTTGTGTGATGACATGATTATTGCTACTGTAATGATTATGTTTTTATCTTTTAATTAGTGTTTGTGTCAGGTAATACCTTTAGGATGGTTTGGATGATTGTTGAAAACTAGTATTGTGCAGAAACAGAAATTTTGTGTCCAGTGCATGAATTGTTGACAATTACTGGCACGTGATCAATTCCTGAATTTTTTACACGTTACTGTGATACAAATTTTCTACGTTTTCCTAATGTTTCAGAATTTTTTAAGTTACAGAATTATGGATACGAATTCCGTCACTACAGACTGTTCTGTTTTATACAGATTCTGTTTTTATTGCATAGTGCGCTAGATTTGATGATGCTATGGATTATATTGGGGGGTATAAGTCATGGAGAAGTTAAAATGTAGTAGATATTATGCAAGAAAAATTATGAATCAATTTATAACAGTAACTAAAGTGGATGATTGATTTATTATACTAATGGATCTCATGAAGTTTCTGTTGAGTTTTGTGTGCTGAAGTTTTCATGTTTTGGGTGAGATCACGATGAATGAACGAATAAGGAGCAGCAAGACCCTAAGCTTGGGGATGCCCAAGGCACCCAAGGTAATATTCAAGGAAGACCCAAGCGTCTAAGCTTGGGGACGCCCCGGATGGCATCCCCTATTTCGTCCACAATACATCGGTATGTTACTTGGAGCTATATTTTTATTCATCACATGATATGAGTTTTACTTGGAGCGTCTTATGCCATAGTTTTATTTTGATTGCTTGTTAGTTTGCCACAATCATTGTTTGCTGGACACACCTTTTTAGAGAGACACACATTCATCATGATTTGTTAGAATCGGGGGCACGCGATGGTTAACTCCTACCAACCTCCTCCCTAGGGGCATGCGAGTAATACCTTGTTTCGAGGGCTAATAAAACTTTCACAATAAGTATATGAGTTTTTTATGAATAATGTGAGTTCATGGACTAATACGGCACTCCCACCTATCCACATATTGCTAGCCTCTCCGGTACCGTGCATTCCCCATTTTCACCTCGAGAATTGGTGCGAACTTCGCCGGTGCATCCAAACCCCGTGATATGATATGCTCTATCACACATAAGCCTCACTATATCCTTCCTCAAAACAGCCACCATATATACCTACCTATCATGGCATTTCCATAGCCATTCCGAGATATATTGCCATGCAACTTCCATGGTTACTAGTCACATGACTTGTGTGTTCATCATCATATTGCTTTGCATGATCATATAGAGCTGACATGATATTTGTGGCAAAGCCACCATTCATCATTGTAATACATGTTACGCTAGATCATTGCACATCCTGATACACTGCCAGAGACATTCATATAGAGTCATATTGTTTCAGTTTATCGAGTTGTAAGTAAATAAAACTGTGATGATCATCATTATTAGAGCATTATCCCAGTGAGGTAAAGAATGAGTCCTCAAAAAAGTGGGTATGAGGTTCGTGATATTGTTCTAAAAAAAGAGAAAAAAAGAAAAAAATGAGAGAAAAAAGAGAGAAGGGCCAATGCTACTATCCTTTTACCACACTTGTGCTTTAAAGTAGTACTATGTTCTTCGTAAAGAGAGTCTCCATGTTTTATCACTTTCATATACTAGTGGGAATTTTTACATTATAGAACTTGGCTTGTATATTCCGATGACAGGCTTCCTCAAATGCCCGAGGTCTTCATGAGCAAGCAAGTTGGATGCACACCCACTTAATTTCAGTAGTGAGCTTTCATACACTTATAGCTCTAGTGCATCCGTTGCATGGCAATCCCTACTCGTCGCATCAATATCGATTGAAAGGCCTCTCCATTGCCTAACGATCCGCCGAGTTGATGCGAGACTTTCTTCACTTTTTGTCTTCCCTTATAAACCTCTACCAACATATTCTATTCCACCCATAGTGCTAATGTAGGGGAACGCAGCAGAAAACAAAAATTTCCAGTACTGCGAGCACGCCTAGGATCACTATGGAGATGCATACAAGGTTTTTGATCTGATCGTTACCGACTCGTAGCGCAGCGGAACTAGAGTCGATGTAGATCATCGGTGTAGATCCCTGCAGCTAGGATTTACAACCTCCCAACCGCGAGGATGTACTCCCTCGTCAGCCACTCGGACAGTCCCACGGACAGCCCTTCGGGAGGCGGTCGGACAGTCCCCCGGACAGTGTCACGGACCGCCCTTCGGGAGGACCCTCAAAACTCGGACGGTACCTCAGACAGCCCTTCGAGAGGACCCTTGAACAGCCCCTCGGGCAAAAGATCGAACCTACGACCTCTCTACGGGGTTGCACACATACGGTGTCATCTATCCGGCAGGGCTTCGCCATCCAGAACTAGTTCCCACCGGAACCCAAACAACCTTTAGGCTCTACGAAACTATTTCACGGGGAGGGAGAGAAGAAGCTAGATCATTGCAATGGCATGTGTATGTGAGAAAGAGTGAGTGTGGAGAGTGCCTCTCCACCTCTATTTATAGGAAAACCCAAGGGGTAGGGTGGCACTTTGAAAATACCCAAAATGCCCATGCTTTATGTCCCACACAAAGGGTAAGATGGGGAGGCTTCAAAATAGTGTTGCCTGCATCATCCCCTAATAGTGTTTCCACTATATACAATAGTGTTTCCACTATTTACATATAGTGTTTTCACTATTTAGAATAGTGTTTCCACCATTCATGAAACATTTTTCCGCGACTGATTAATCCGAAAATAGTTCTGTAGGTCTTAGAACATTTCCAGTACCCACTAAAATAATTTTGGACCCGTTCCGAAACAATTCCGGATCAGTGATTTTCATGAGCGAAAAACAACCAAAGCGGTTCCGACAGCTCCAGAACATTTCCGGTTTTTTCCCCAGAAAAATCGCAGAAGTTCCCAGAACAATTCTAGCGCCCTCCAAGAATTTCCAGGCGTGTGCCGAAACCATTTTGACTTAATAATATACTCCGAAACAACTTTTCGGTCTTACCGAAACTCTTCCGGTGTTCTCTCTCCGGAACTCTTCCACTGTCTCCGAAACTTTTTGTTGGTAATATGCCCTAGAGGCAATAATAAAATGATTATTATCATATTTCCTTGTTCATGATAAAGGTTTATTATTCATGCTAGAATTGTATTGACCGGAAACTTAAATACATGCGTGGATACATAAACAAATACCGTGTCCCTTGTGAGCCTCTACTAGACTAGCTCGTTGATCAAAGATGGTTAAGGTTTCCTAACCATAGACATGAGTTGTCATTTGATAACGGGATCACATCATTAGGAGAATGATGTGATGGACAAGACCCAACCGTAAGCTTAGCACCAGATCGTTTAGTTTATTTGCTACAGCTATCTTCATGTAAAGTATCTGTTCCTTAGACCATGAGATCGTGCAACTCCCTGATACCGGAGAAATACTTAGTGTGTATCCAAATGTCACTTCATAATTGGATGATCATAAAGGTGCTCTACAGGTATCTCCAAAGGTATTTGTTGGGTTGACACGAATCGAGACTGGGATTTGTCACTCCGTATGACGGATAGATATCTCTGGGCCCTCTCGGTAATACAACATCGTAAAGAGCTTGCAAGCAATGTGGCTAATGGGTTAGCCACGGGATCTTGTATTACGGAACGAGTAAAGAGACTTTCGTATAACGAGATTGAACTAGGTATGGAGATACCGACGATCGAATCTCGGGCAAGTAACATATCACCGGACAAAGGGAATTGCATACGGGATTAACCGAATCTTTGACATCGTGGTTCAACCGATAAAAGATCTTCATGGAATATGTAGAATCAATATGGGCATCCAGGTCCCGCTATTGGTTATTGACCAGAGAGGTGTCTCAGTCATGACTACATGATTCACGAACCCGCAGGGTCGCACGCTTAACGTTCGTTGACGGTAGAGTAGTATTGGGATATTTGATGATTGGTAACCGAATTTTGTTCCGAGTCCCGGATTATATCCCGGACATCACGAGGAGTCTCGGAATGGTAGAGAGGTAAAGATTTATATATGGGAAGTCATATTTTGGGTTCCGGAAAAAGGTGCAGTTTTTTCGGTATTGTACCGGGAAGCTTCCAGAAGGTTCCGGACGATTCCGGAGGGTTCTGGAAGTCCACAAGTGGGTCCACCATGTCCCAAGGGCTGTCATGGGCTGAGGGGAGGCGCCCTGGCCTTATTGGGCGAGGCGCACCAAGTCCTCAAAAGCCCATGTGGCTAGGGAAGGGAAAAAAAGGGGAGTCCTAGTAGGAATAGGATTAGACTTGGAGTCCAAGTCCTCTCCCCCTTGGCTGCGCCCTAGGTCTTGGAGGGGCTGTTCCCCACACCCCTCCACCTATATATAGAGGGGAGGGGGCGCCTCAAGAGGACACACCAAGCCCTTGGCGCCCCTCTTTCTCCCGTTACTCCGTAGCTCCTCCGTCCTCGTTCTAGTAGCGCTTGGCCAAGTCCTGCTGAACTAGCTCCACCACCACCATCACCACCACGCCAACGTGCTGGTTGTAATCCCATCTAATTCTCCGCCTTCTCTTGCTAGATCAAGGAGGAGGAGACGTCATCGGGCCGCACATGTGCTAAACTCGGAGGTGCCGTCCGTTCGGCACTAGATTGGTTGGATCGTGATCGGATCGCGAAGAGTACGACTACATCAACCGCGTTATATACGCTTCCGCTTTCGGTCAACGAGGGTACGTTGACACACTCTCCTCTCTCGTTGCTATGCTTCTCCTAGATAGATCTTGGGTGTTCGTATGAAATTTTTTGATTTTCATGCAACGTTCCCCATCAGTGGCATCAAGAGCTAGGTCTATGCGTAGATGTATATGCACGAGTAGAACAAAAAAATTGTGGGCGTTGATGCTCAAATTGCTTACCTCTCTTGTCCTATTTGGATTCAGCAGCATTGTGGGATGAAGCGGTTTGGACCAACCTTACATGCCCTCGCACATGAGACCGGTTCCACCGACTAACATGCAACTTGTTTTGCATAAGGTGGCTAGCGGGTGTCTGTCTCTCCTACTTTAGTTGAATCTAATTTGATGAAGGCGGTCCTTATAGAAGGTTAAAAAGCAACTTGATTATCACCGTTGTGGCTTTGTGTAGGTAAGAACGGTTCTTGCTAGTTGCCCATAGCAGCCACGTAAAATTTGCAACAACAAAGTAGAGGACGTCTAACTTGTTTTTGCAGGGCATGTTGTGATGTGGTTTGGCCAAAACGTGATGTGATATATGTTGATGTATGAGATGATCATGTTTTGTAATAGGTTCACGACTTGCATGTCGATGAGTACGGCAACCGGAAGGAGCCATAGGGTTGTCTTTAATTTATTGTATGACCTGCGTGTCAAACATTAAACGCCATGTAATTGCTTTACTTTATCGCTATGCGTTAGCAATAGTTATAGAAGTAATAGTTGGTGAGACAACCATGTGACGACACGATGATGGAGATCATGATGATGGAGATCATGGTGTCATGCTGGTGACGATGGAGATCATGCCGGTGCTTTGGAGATGGAGATCAAAAGCACAAGATGATGATGGCCATATAAGGTCACATATTGATTGCATGTGATGTTTATCTTTTTATGCATCTTATTTTGCTTAGGACGATGATAGCATTATAAGATGATCCCTTCACTTAATTTCAAGATAAAAGTGTTCTCCCGAAGTATGCACCATTGCGAAAGTTCGTCGTTTCGAAGCACCTCATGATGATCGGGTGTGATAGACTCTACGTTCGCATACAACGGGTGTAAGCCAGTTTTACACATGCAGAATACTTGGGTTAAACTTGACGAGCCTAGCATGTACAGACATGGCCTCGGAACACAGGAGACCGAAAGGTCGAACATGAGTCATATAGTAGATATGATCAACATGGAGAAGTTCACCATTGATGACTACCCCATCTCACGTGATGATCGGACATGGGTTAGTTGATTTGGATCATGTGTCACTTAGACAACTTGAGGGATGTTGATTTAATTGGGAGTTCATTAGTAATTTGATTAACTGAACTAAGATTATCATGAACTTAGTATTAATTGTCTTTGCAAAATTTGTGTTGTAGATCAATGGCCCGCGCTGTAGTTCCCCTAAATTTTAATGCGTTCCTAGAGAAAGCTAAGTTGAAAGATGATGGAAGCAACTATGCGGACTGGGTCCATAACTTGAGGATTATCCTCATTGCTGCATAGAAGGCTTATGTCCTTGATGCACCGCTAGGTGACGCACCCCCTCTAGCGTCGTATGTGGATGTTGTGAACATCTGGCAAGCACGTTCTGATGACTACTCGATAGTTCAGGGCGCCATGCTTTACGGCTTAGAACCGGGGCTCCAAAGACGTTTTGAGCACCACCGAGCATATGAGATGTTCCAGGTGCTGAAATTGGTATTTCAAGCTCATGCCCGGGTCGAGAGGTATGACATCTCCGACAAGTTCTTTAGCTGTAAAATGGAGGAGAACAGGTCTGTTAGTGAGCATATACTCAGAATGTCTAGGTTGCACAACCGCTTGACTCAGTTGGGAGTTAATCTTCCAGATGACTCGGTTATTGATAGAATTCTCCAATCACTGCCACCAAGCTATAAGGGCTTTGTGATGAACTATAATATTCAAGGGATGGAGAAAACACTTCTCGAGCTCTTCGCGATGCTTAAGGCCGCGGAGGTAGAAATCAAGAAGGAGCATCAAGTGTTGATGGTTAAAAACACCACTAGTTTCAAGAAAGGCAAGGGAAAGAAAGGGAACTTCAAGAAGAACAGAAATGTAGTTGCCACTCCCATGAAGAAACCCAAGGCTGGATCCAAACCTGAGATTGAGTGCTTCTACTGCAAGGGGAATGGTCACTGGAAGCGGAACTGCCCCAAGTACTTGGCAGATAAGAAGGCTGGCAGGGTCAACAAAGGTATATTTGATATACATGTTATTGATGTGTACCTTACTAGTGCTCGTAGTAGCGCCTGGGTATTTGATACTAGTTTGGTTGCTAATATTTTTAACTCGAAACAGGAGCTGCGGAATAAACGAAGACTGGCTAAGGACAAGGTGGCGATGCGCGTCAGAAATGGTTCCAAGGTTGATGTGATTGCCGTCGGCACGCTACCTCTACATCTACCTTCGGGATTAGTTTTAAACCTAAATAATTGTTATTTGGTGCCTGCGTTGAGCATGAAAATTATATCTGGATCTTGTTTATTGCGAGACGGTTATTCATTTAACTCAGAGAATAATGGTTGTTCTATTTATATGAGTAATATCTTTTATGGTCATGCACCCCTTGTGAATGGTTTATTCTTGTTGAATCTCGATCGTAGTAATACACATATTCATAATATTGATGCCAAAAGATGCATATAGGTGTAAAAGTTAATAATGATGGTACCACATATTTGTGGCACTGCCGCTTAGGTCATATTGGTGTAAAACGCATGAAGAAACTCCATGACGATGGACTTTTGGAATCTCTTGATTATGAATCATTTGAGACATGTGAACCATGCCTCATGGGCAAGATGACTAAAACTCCGTTCTCCGGAACAATGGAGCGAGCTAGTGACTTATTGGAAATAATACATACTGATGTATGTGGTCCAATGAGTGTTGAAGCACGCGGTGGATATCGTTATTTTCTTACCTTCACAGATGATTTGAGTAGATATGGGTATATTTACTTAATGAAACACAAGTCTGAAATATTTGAAAAGTTCAAGGAATTTCAGAGTGAAGTGGAAAATCATCGTAACAAGAAAATAAAGTTTCTACGATCTGATCGTGGAGGTGAATATATGAGTTACGAGTTTGGTATGCATTTAAGACAATGTGGAATTGTTTCACAGCTCACGCCACCTGGAACACCACAGCGTAATGGTGTGTCCGAACGTTGTAATCGTACTCTATTGGATATGGTGCGTTCTATGATGTCTCTTACCGATTTGCCACTATCGTTTTGGGGTTATGCATTAGAGACAGCTGCATTCACTTTAAATAGGGCACCGTCTAAATCCGTTGAGATGACACCGTATGAGTTGTGGTTTGGCAAGAAACCTAAGCTGTCGTTTCTTAAAGTTTGGGGATGCGACGCTTATGTCAAGAGGCTTCAGCCTGATAAGCTCGAACCCAGAGCGGAGAAGTGCATCTTCATAGGATACCCTAAAGAGACCATTGGGTATACCTTCTACCACAGATCCGAGGGCAAGAACTTTGTTGCCAAGAATGGGTCCTTTCTAGAGAAGGAGTTTCTCTCGAAAGAAGTGAGTGGGCGGAAAGTAGAACTTGATGAGGTAATCGTACCTTCTCTCGAATTGGAAGGTAGCACATCACAGAAAACGTATCCCGTGATGTGTACACCAACCGAAGAGGAAGCTAATGATGATGATCATGAAACTTCGGATCAAGTTACTACTGAACTTCGTAGGTCGACTAGGGTACGTTCCGCACCAGAATGGTACGGTAATCCTGTCCTGGAAGTCATGTTGTTAGACAACGACGAACCTACGAACTATGAAGAAGCTATGATGAGCCCAGATTCTGACAAATGGCTTCAGGCCATGAAATCCGAGATAGGATCCATGTATGAGAACAAAGTATGGACTTTGGTGGACTTGCCCGATGATCGGCAAGCCATTGAGAATAAATGGATCTTTAAGAAGAAGACAGACGCTGATGGTAATGTCACCGTCTATAAAGCTCGACTTGTCACAAAGGGTTTCCGACAAGTTCAAGGGGTTGACTACGATGAGACTTTCTCACCCGTAGCGATGCTTAAGTCTGCTAGAATTATGTTAGCTATTTCCGCATTTTATGATTACGAGATCTGGTAAATGGATGTCAAAACGGCATTCCTTAACAGGTTTCTTAAGGAAGAATTGTATATGATGCAACCAGAAGGTTTTGTCGATCCTAAGGATGCTAACAAAGTATGCAAGCTCCAGCTATCCATCTATGGACTGGTGCAAGCATCTCGGAGTTGGAATATACGCTTTGATGAGGTGATCAAAGCTTTTGGTTTTATACAAACTTACGGAGAAGCTTGTATTTACAAGAAAGTGAGTGGGAGCTCTGTAGCATTTCTAATATTATATCTGGATGACATATTGTTGATTGGAAATGATATATAATTTCTGGAAAGCATAAAGGGATATTTGAATAAGAGGTTTTCAATGAAAGACCTCGGTGAAGCTGCTTATATATTGGGCATCAAAATCTATAGAGATAGATCAAGACGCCTAATAGGACTTTCACAAAGCACATACCTTGACAAAGTTTTGAAGAAGTTCAAAATGGATCAGTCAAAGAAAGGGTTCTTGCCTGTATTGCAAGGTGTGAAGTTGAGTAAGACTCAAAGCCCGACCACAGCATAAGAAAGAGAAAGGATGAAAGTCATTCCCTATGCCTCAGCCATAGGCTCTATAATGTATGCCATGCTGTGTACCAGACCTGATGTGTGCCTTGCCATTAGTCAGGCAGGGCGGTACCAAAGTGATCCAGGAGTAGATCACTGGACAGCGGTCAAGAATATCCTGAGGTACCTGAAAAGGACTAAGGACATGTTTCTCATTTATGGAGGTGACGAAGAGCTCATCGTAAAGGGTTACGTCGATGCTAGCTTCGACACAGATCCGGATGACTCTAAGTCTCAAACCGGATACGTATTTATATTAAATGGTGGAGCGGTCAGTTGGTGCAGTTCCAAGCAGAGCGTCGTGGCGGGATCTACATGTGAAGCGGAGTATATAGCTGCTTCGGAAGTAGCGCAAGAAGGAGTCTAGATGAAGGAGTTCATATCCGATCTAGGTGTAATACCTAGTGCATCGGATCCAATGACTATCTTTTGTGAGAACACTGGAGCTATTGCCATTGCCAAGGAGCCTAGGTTTCACAAGAGAACCAAGCACATCAAGCGCCATTTCAACACCATTCGTAATTAATTATGTTAAAGGATGGAGACATAGAACTTTGCAAAGTACATACGGATCTGAATGTAGCAGACCCGTTGACTAAACCTCTTCCATTGGCAAAATATGATCAGCACCAGGACTCCATGGGTGTTTGATTCATTACAATGTAAACTAGATTATTGACTCTAGTGCAAGTGGGATACTGTTGAAAATATGCCCTAGAGGCAATAATAAAATGGTTATTGTCATATTTCCTTGTTCAGGATAAAGGTTTATTATTCATGCTAGAATTGTATTGACCGGAAACTTAAATACATGTGTGGATACATAAACAAATACCGTGTCCCTAGTGAGCCTCTACTAGACTAGCTCATTGATCAAAGATGGTTAAGGTTTCCTAACCATAGACATGAGTTGTCATTTGATAACGGGATCACATCATTAGGAGAATGATGTGATGGACAAGACCCAACCGTAAGCTTAGCACCAGATCGTTTAGTTTATTTGCTACAGCTTTCTTCATGTCAAGTATCTGTTCCTTAGACCATGAGATCGTGCAACTCCCTGACACCGGAGGAATACTTAGTGTGTATACAAATGTCACTTCGTAACTGGGTGATCATAAAGGTGCTCTACAGGTATCTCCAAATGTGTTTGTTGGGTTGGCACGAATCGAGACTGGGATTTGTCACTCCGTATGACGGAGAGATATCTCTGGGCCCTCTCGGTAATACAACATCGTAAAGAGCGTGAAAGCAATGTGGCTAATGGGTTAGTCACGGGATCTTGTATTACGGAACGAGTAAAGAGACTTGCCTATAACGAGATTGAACTAGGTATGGAGATACCGACGATCGAATCGCGGGCATGTAACATATCGCCGGACAAAGGGAATTGCATACGGGATTAACCGAATCCTTGACATCGTGGTTCAACCAATAGAAGATCTTCGTGGAATATGTAGGAATCAATATGGGCATCCAGGTCCCGCTATTGGTTATTGACCGGAGAGGTGTCTTGGTCATGACTACATGATTCCCGAACCCGCAGGGTCGCACGCTTAACGTTCGTTGACGCTAGAGTTGTATTGGGATATTTGATGATTGGTAACCGTATGTTGTTCGGAGTCACGGATGATATCCCGGACGTCACGAGGAGTCTCGGAATGGTCGAGAGGTAAAGATTTATATATGGGAAGTCATATTTTGGGTTCCGGAAAAAGGTGCATTTTTTTCGGTATTGTACCGGGAAGCATCCAGAAGGTTCTGGAGGATTCCGGAGGGGTCCGGATGTCCACAAGTGGGTCCACCACGTCCCAAGGGCTGGCATGGGCTGAGGGGAGGTGCCCTGGCCCTTTTGGGCTAAGCGCACCAAGTCCTCAAAAGCCCATGTGGCTAGGGAAGGGAAAAAAGGGGAGTCCTAGTAGGAATAGGATTGGACTTGGAGTCCAAGTCCCCTCCCCGTTGGCTGCGCCCTAGGGCTTGGAGGGGCTGTTCCCCATGCCCCTCCACCTATATATAGACGGGAGGGGGCGCCCCAAGAGGACACACCAAGCCCTTGGCGCCCCTCTCTCTCCGGTTACTCCGTAGCTCCTCCGTCCTTGTTCTAGTAGCGCTTAGCGAAGCCCTGCTGAACTAGCTCCACCACCACCATCACCACCACGCCGTCGTGCTGGTTGCGATCCCATCTACTTCTCCGCCTTCTATTGCTGGATCAAGGAGGAGGAGACGTCATCGAGCCGCACGTGTGCTAAACTCGGAGGTGCCGTTCGTTCGGCACTAGATCGGTTGGATCGTGATCGGATCGCGAAGTGTACGACTACATCAACTGTGTTATATACACTTCCGCTTTCGGTCTATGAGGGTACGTAGACACACTCTCCTCTCTCGTTGCTATGCTTCTCCTAGATAGATCTTAGGTGTTCGTACGAAATTTTTTGATTTTCATTCAACGTTCCCCATCACTTTTCCGGTGACTTTCTCTTAGACTCCCTGTCTATTATTCAGCAGATAGATGACCCTAAAGCGTGTGACCCTATAGGTTCGGTGAAGTATAGACATGACCGGAAGACTTTCCGATCAATGATCAACATCGGAGCCGTGGACACCCATATTGACCCCTATACCCACACAAATAATATTCGAGTGAACCTCCAGTTGCCGTGTGCTATTCCTGTTACTTCACGATATCTTACAAACACCCGAGGTGACATTTATCGGCATCCCCGTGGATCAACAACTTGTCCACTATGCCAGTTACCTCATTACCGGTTTTGTTCTCTTTTCTCGTTCCCGTGTTCCGGCATCCCTGTGATCAAATCACAATGTGTCTGGCCAGACGATGATGGATACCGTACACCGAGAGGGCTCAAAGATATCTCTCCATCGTCGAAGGAGCAAATCCCAATCTTGAGCTATCAAGTCCCTTGACATACTTTTCCATGAACCCGTAAGCCGCCGTAATAGCCACCCATTTATGGATGACGTTTAACAAACCCCAAAGTTCATGAAGCAAGCATGAAGAAACTCGATACTCTCATGGTGTAAGGAATTATGCAAACGTTAACTTTCTCTGTGTTATTAACCATTAACTTGTGACGAATGTATCTCAAAGCATAACATAAATCGGGTCGATTCAACCACAAGTGTTCTACTAATATTGTGCCCTCAAAGTTGCCGGCATAGTCATGCCCATGATCAGGAAAACAGAACCATCATGCAACACTTGAGCTAGTCTTAGAGGCCAGACTAGGAATACATTTTACCGTTTATTATTCCAAATGTGCATATGAGTCTTCCTCCGAGCCTCGTGGTTATTGTAGACTTCAGAACCATAGAAGTTATAGCACGGAATATAAACTTAATTATGAACATGGGGATAAGTAATAACATTTATTATTGCCTCTAGGGCATATCTCCTACAGACTCCCACTTGCACTAGAGTCAATAATCTAGTCAATGCTAAAACACTTTACACCTATGGCATACCGGTGTAAAATATGCTTCTCTTGTGGTATAGCCTGATGTCCAACGAATCTGACAACTTCAGTTCCGTGTGTATCTTTGCATCTCCTCACGTTTTTACGCTTTCACAAAATTCATATTTTGGGTGGACTTGGCTTTGTATATATGTGAATCACAGGTCAAACCTTGATTCTCAGACTGAGCTATGGAGCAACTATCTACAATAGTGTCCCTTTGACCAAATCCATCTTGGAACCATACTAAGTTCATGAATGAACTATATGATGCAACATCTTCTTTGTCGCTTCCAAAGCATCAACATACTTAGCCTTTGTTATAGAAATCGCCACAGTATCCTGTTTGGAACAATTTCCAACTACCGTGCCACCATATCGTGTTTTACACCAAACCCTTAACTTAAACCGAAAATCACATGGAGCATTGATGAAGACTGTATCGATGTAATTACTTACAATGAGGACTTCATAATCTCTGCTTGCGAGAAAACATGTCATCAGTGCTACTTTAGTACTTAACGACATTTTTCACTGTTGTCCCATGATAAGTACTTTGATCACTTTGGTATCTATACTCACAATAGCTTGGGAGTATCGGACATATCTGGTTGTCTTACATACCATGGAATACATGATTAATCCAAACACGAAAGTGTGTGGAATCTCCATCATGTATTTTGCTCATTAGTGTTTTGGGACACCGAGTCTTGCAAAACTCTTTCCATGTGACTTCGGCAAGAATCACTCCTTGGCGTTTTAATGCAAAACTGTTTTAGCATCTTGTCAATATGTATTTAGGCTTAGCCCTATCAGGCAATTCTATCTCGTAGATAATTATGACTAATATCGAGGCTATCTAGCCTAAGCACTTCATCAAAAAACTATTTTCAATGAAGTCCTAATTCGTGTCAAGAAATTTATATTATTTCCAATCAACAATGTGTCAGACACACAAGGTTTTTAGAAATATTATTATGCTCCCACTTACTTTCTTGTAATCACAAGCATCTTCGTTGTCCATTGATGAAATCAAACTCTTTTGACTACTTCATCAAAAACGAAGATTCCAACTCCATTTTGCTCTCTTCAGTCCATTGCTGGAACTCTGAAGTTGCATACTCACTAGCATCCTTTGGACCAACAAAATACCTTGGATTGTATCACATTCAAGTCCTAGGTTGCATTTCCATCTTATGGAAATCCTTTTGGCATCCATGTATCAAATCTCATGATTGAAATATGTATTAATTGCTAGTTTAACCCGAACCAAATTTAAGCATCGCTACGGAGAGACAATCTCGCCGTAGTCAACTCCTTGAATTTGTTATAAGCAACAAGTCGAGCTTTATGGATAAAACATTTTTATCCTCATCAGTTTATAGTTCCATTAATATTCGTTAGACTCTAAGTCTTCAGAAGGGTTTATCAAGATATAATCTTGAATTATTTATATGGAAACTATCTTGGATTATATTGGCATTTAGCCAATTCCGGAGTCAGGGCTCATCATCGCTCCTTGTGTACCGTAGGTATACTGTTGTCTAACAACAATATCTCATTTGCGCACCTGAGAGGTTTTCACGAGTTTTGCCTACGTGGTTGAGCTGCAAGTTCGACCGAAGTCCATACATCTCATGTAGAGGCTTCCGTATCAGTCACAGTAGGAAACTCTGGAATCACTTCCAAGGTTCCTTTCCTTTGATCTGATGACGAAGATACTATTATCTCGTTGAGTTGCACTGTCCTCCCACTCACCCTTTTGCAAGAACCATTCTCTTTAAAAGCATACTGTTCTTTGTGGCAAACTTTTGCCTCGGTACAGTGAGGGAGGAATACCCAATTACTTGGGATAACCTACAAAGTAGCACTTGTCTGATTTGGAATAGGTTTGTAAACATTTTACACAAGCCCCATATTCCAAATGTTAAGAAAAGATAAAACATGGTTGGGCGTACCATACCATGGCGTCATTTCAACAGACCCGATGGAGCTCTTTTCAGTGTAAAAGCCGCAGTCTCTAAAGCATTACTTTTAAAAGGGATAATGGCAAATTGATTTATGTCATCTTTGATCTTACCATGTCATAAATGGTTTGATTACATCTTCACGGACATGACACTCACAGTGGTGTTCCGGGAGTTGTAAGTTATGAAACTCTTTTCACCTCTCATCACACATTCGCTAAACTTGTAAATATTCCTTTCAGCAATCTAATTGCGGAAACATAATTTTCTTGTTACAATAATTTGTACTTCATATTGAGAACCTTTTGAATGATTTCAAAAGATCCAGACTTACGCCTCATCAAGCAAATATCCATATATCTACTTGACTCAATTTTTGAAGATAGACAAATCCAATGCTGGCAACAACATTTATCGGACTACATACATCAAAATGTATGATTACCAATAAGTTCGTTGCTCGTTCCTTATGGCATGTGAACGGTTTTTCAGTCACTTCACCTTTTGGAGGAAAGTTGCAAGTGTCAGATGATTCATAGTCAAACGACTTCAAAATCCATCATTATGGAATTTCTCCATGCGGGTTTCTCCAATGTGACCAAATGCAGTGCCACACATATGTGGTATTCCTCTAGTCTTGCGACATTTAGCGTCAGTGTTATGGATGTATCATATTACCATCAATATTCATAACATACATACCATCCTGATGGAAGTACGACCCTTATGTTATTCATAATACTGAACAACAATTGTTCTTTTATGAACAACACTCTTGCAACAAACATTATGCAAAAAGGTTAGAGTGTATAAAACTCTAAAATGAATTATAAAAGTAAAAACAGAGGTAATGTATTATTATCAAAATTCAAAACATACATCTCATTCATAATGAAAGTATGGCCCTTATGTTATGGATAACACCGAACATCAAAAGTTCTCTTATGAACAACTTTCTTGCAAGATTCCTTATGCAATGGGCTAGAGTGTATGAAACTCCAAAAATGAATTATGAAAATAAATACATAGCGAATACACCGATGGAAGGTATAGTAACATTTACTACGTTCCCAGCGTGCATCTAAACCTCATTCCCGGCAAGTCTTTTAGGCCATAGCAGTTCTTGCATCGAGTCGCAACAGAATGCAATCGAGTGGGTATCTCTGTGATCAACTCACAATACCCAAGAATCAGTGATTAACATGTTTAATCATAATTCCCAAGAACTATTTATTTGACCAGCCTTCTACACATCAATAGCTTGTATGACTTTCATACACGAGCTGGACATTCCAGTCTTCTCTCCTTTTGCCTTTATACTTCTAACAGTTTTACTTCCAATATTTCTCCTACTCTCAGAAGAAGCACCCAACTCAAGAGTGGTGTTAGCCCCGGACTTCCTAGGCGTTCTTCTGGATCCCTCTCTTATCAGTCCAATGCATAGTAAACACTTTACTAATGTTTTGCAAACAAACATTGCATCGGATATCTCATATCTTTTAGCCTTTGTCTGTCTCTGAAAACAATTTTCAGTTCAATGAATATCACATAACTATCCCAAACTTTTAAGTTCGGGTTTTATGGAAGCAAACATATTGCACTTGACCGTAACGGAATTCTAGCTTTTGGATGGAAGGACGAGAGTCACATCTTCCATAGCATCAGTGGGAGAATATCAAAAAGCATGCGATAGGACAAAATCCTTCTCGACACTCTTGAGGACAATCCTCACATTACTTTACCAATCGTAAAGTTTTAACCAGATATTTAACAATTTATTCAATTTCAATAGGGAAGGTGGAAACGCGAGCCATTCTTCTATAACCATTATGCATATAACACTTAGACAGTGTCCACAATTAATTGCACTAAGAATTAAACAAGTTAATTCTACAATCCGCTTGTAACACCCTGGATTTTGCCTTTTTCTTTTATTTGGATTTATTGAATATTTTATTGGCATTTGAGGTCTTGTGTCAATTCTTTTGGACTTACCACTTGGATTTATTTTTGATTTTCTTCCAAGTGGATTCTATCATCCCTAAACCCTCCCTAGACCTCATCCCTCTCATTATAATGCCATTGGGTGTTTTTATTTAATGGCATTATATTCATTTTCTCTCTGAAAATGCCTCTTTTCTCCATAAGCTATGAAGCAACCCCTATTTTTATTGCTCCAAAAATTCCAAAAAAATTCCCAAATATTCTTTGGATCATGCCTCACCTTCCTATGCAAAAATATCCCATAGTCATTTGGAAATTTTCAGCCAAGGAAAATACTTTTGCTTTTGGTCAGAAATGGCACTTTGTGAAGCAACTATATTTTTCCTTGATCTGTTGGCGCTGAAATTTTTACCACATGACTACCCTCCTAAGTAATGCTTAACCCCAAAATTTCAGCTCAAAACTCCAAGCCGTTTGTCCCCAGTGTTTGGCACAAGTTTCTGTCCAGAAACTCTGCAGCTTGCTCTAGTCACCTCCACTACGCCAGATGGCAAGGCAAGAGCATTTCTAGGCACCGCGTTGAGAGGACTACACAATGGACATGGTGTGGCAGCGCCGAAAGCACCCCGCATGCCAGTGCACGCGGTGACCGCGTGAGAGCGCGGTGCACTGCATGCGCTCGCCGCGCTCTGTGCGTCGGGGCGCTCGGCCACCGTCCATTTGCCCTCCTCTCGACACCGCACCATGTCCCAGTCCCGCAGCCAACTCCAGCGCGCCACCCAAGCCTCTCCCTGTTCTGCCCTGACGTCGGCAAGCCGCTAGTCAGAAGCGGCCGAGAGCTACGCGGTGGAACAGTGAGCTCGCGTGCCCCGCATTCTCCGCGTAGTGCACGCCACTGTGACCGCACGCGTGCACCGCGTAGCCCTGTGCTCCACTGCCCCTCCCCACGCCGAGCCCGTGCTTATCTCCCCCTCTCCTCTGCTGCAGCTCGTCGCCGGCGGGCACCCGAACACGGGCGAGCTCTCCCTATAAATAGAAGCACCCCCGAGCCATTCTAGTCATCCCCCTCCACTTCTCTGGCCACAAATTGCTCCCCCATGAGCGCGGCAAGGCCGGGAGGGCCTCTCGTCGCCGTTGATCACCGGAACCCGCCGCGGATCCCCCACCAACATGCACTCATCCTAGCCCATCCCAGCTCCAACCACTGCTTCCCCCGAGACCGCGGTAACCTCCTGAGCTCGACGGTGCCGCTGGCTCGCCGGATTGTCGCCAGAATCGCCGAGTCCGATCAGCTCCACCTCCGCTGTCTCTAGAGAGGAAGTTTCCGTCGCCGTCCGTCCACCCCCGCCGTCACTTCGGGTACGTACGTGTTTGCCGTGCTACCCTGAGTCTATCCCGCCCAACTCCTGCGACTGCCGGGGACTCCTCGCCGGAGTATCGCCGGCGAAAGCGCCGCTCTCTCTATTCCCTCCCTCTCCGCTGTTTAACCCTGACAGCGGGACCCACCTATCAGTCTCTCTCTCGCTCTCCCAAAGCGATATAAGTGGAGGCGTAGTCGCCGAATACGTCTTCAACATGACCGCTTCTGGAAATTCATTTAAATGGAAATTTTGACCAGATTCAACCCAACTTTGACCAGCTATAACCTTTAATCTATAAATCCAACTGACTTGATTCTTTTTGCTACTGGATTGTAAAATTCCAAAGTTTATGTATGCCAAATTTGAGAATTTTTCTTGCCGTTGAGAATTTCTGGTGAAATAAACAGTTTTATGTGACATTTTTCTTTTTTCATTTAAAATATTTTCAGAAGAACCTAGTTGTGTTGGAGAAGGCCAGGAGTACTGTGACACTCCTCTAAACCAAGGCAAGCCACAACATTCATATGCAAGGATGGCATTGCAATGAATTTGGTTTAATTGAATTAAATTCATTAAATATTCACTATTTAAAATAATTTGCTATATAGCTCTTATTGCATAGACTTAGTTCTGTCATTTTGATATTTATCCAGTAGGGTACATGTTTTCTTGCTAAGTGTCCAGTAGGTATCATGGCATATACTCATATGTTAACATGATGCATTTGTCATTCATGATCGTGACCCATGCATCCATTCACACTATGGCTCGAATCCTTTTATTTCAAGTTAAACTTGATGTTAATTCAACTTGAACATGCTGTTGATCGAGTCATGGTGCCACCGAATCGAGCTCACCAGTGCAACCACACTTGCCTGGATGGGGAGGCCCTAATGCGGTCTATTGTCATGCCTCTCGCCGGTGCCTCCTATGAGGGAAGGTGGTGCTCTGGCGCTACCCTGGCCCGGTAGGCAGTCATAACCTTGAGGACCCGAGTTTTATGGTACCAAGGTCCCCGTTTGGGATGATGTTTTTGTTTGGGCACGATGGTGGCAGCCACAGAGGTGGCGGATGTCACAAGTTGGCATCGGGATCACCCAGGACATAGCCCAAAGGGGAGTTTGTCGGAGTGGCCGGGAGAGTGTCATGCAATAGATTGGTTTTTTTGGAATGTCGTTGGTCCACCAGAATGGGAGCACGAGGTCATGAGTTCCGTAGTGTGGGTACAGTGTACTAACCTCTGCAGAGTGTATAATCTATCGATAGCCGCGTCCTCGGATATGGACACAGTTCATTGTAGGCCACACTGTGGGTCAACAGATATAATTAACTTGCACACTAAGACTCACAAGATGGCACATGCAGAAGTGGTGATCGAGTGAGGATCACTATGAATGGTATGGATGAGATCAAGTAAGGATCACGTTGGTAAGCTATGAACGGTGGTTACGTGGTAACCCCGGAATGGTAAGTTGGTCCCAGGGACCATGGCAATGTTTCACGCACACCTCATGTTGGATAGTATCATGTTCATGCATTGAATCTGTTAAATGCCTTGTTGTTGTTTGTCGCACTTGTTTTGTTTGCTGTGAGCTTGCGAGTACATTCAAAGTACTCACCTGGCTTATCATGCCAGATGCAGGAGAAGCCGTGCATGGTGTGGATGTCAAGCAGTATGTCGCGCTCTAGGCCATGTCCCAACAGTGTCCCTGTGGAGTGGAGTTCCGCTACGTCGTCGTTCCGCTGCCGTGTAGTAGTTCCCTTATCATCGAGGCCCCCGCCATGTCTACTAAATAATGTACATAAGTGCAGCCGCACCGTGTGTGCCGCTTGGCCTCGCTTATCATGTAATATGTGAACCTATGTTTCCGCTAAGAGATCAATAAAGCGATTGTTTTCTATACCTAAGTATTGTGTATTGCCAGAAGACTTGATCTCTGGGCTGGCAATGCAAGGTAAACCGGTTGCTCTGAGACGGGGTGCCACAACGCTTGGTATCAGAGCCGCGCTGACTGTAGGACGCCCTAGACAGCCGACGCGTTAGAAAACGGTAGTATTAACCTCTGTAGCGATCTGAGGATTAACTCTGCACTTGGATGTTGCATTGCATGCATATAGCTTACTATTAATACTGATCAGTTAATATTGTGAGTGTAGATGGCACCAGTCCCTTACCCATACCAGGCTGAGCCGGCACCTTCCACCTTTTCGCATCTACTTAGCAACGTGTGGCGCCGACTCTACCCCGATGGCGATGACCCCATATACCAGGTGTACCGAGAGCAGCTTGCTCATGGTTTATGTCTACTACACAACTTATTCTTGTAGACTCGTGTTGGGCCTCCAAGCGCAGAGTTTTGTAGGACAGTAACAATTTTCCCTCAAGTGGATGACCTAAGGTTTATCAATCCGTTCGAGGCGTAGGTTGAAGATGGTATCTCTCAAGCAACCCTGCAACCAAATACAAGAAATCTCTTGTGTCCCCAACACACCCAATACAATGGTAAATTGTATAGGTGCACTAGTTCGGTGAAGAGATGGTGATAAAAGTGTAGTATGGATAGTAGATATAGGTTTTTGTAATCTGAAAATATAAAAACAGCAAGGTAGCAGAAAGTAAACGGCCATAAAAACGGTATTGCAATGCTTAGAAACAAGGCCTAGGGTTCATACTTTCACTAGTGCGATCTCCCAACATTGTTGACATAGTTGAATCATATGTAAATCCCTCACGTGCGACAAAGAGTTCACTCCAAAGTCACAAATAGCGGAGAACAAACGAAGAAATTGTTGTAGGGTACGAAACCACCTCAAAGTTATCCTTCCCGATCAATCTTATGAGCCATCCCCATTAATTGTCACGAACAGCCCTAGAGATCGTACTAGAATAACACATTAAGATACACATCAACCAAAACCCTAATGTCACCTAGGCACTCCAATGTCACCACGAGTACCCACGGGTTTGATTATACGATATGCATCACACAATCTCAGATTCATCTATTCAAACCAACACAAAGAACTTCAAAGAGTGCCCCAAAGTTTCTACCGAAAAGTCAAGACGAAAACATGTGCCAACCCTTATGCATAAATCCCCAAGGTCACGGAACCCGCAAGTTGATCACCAAAACATACATCAAGTGACTCAAGTGAATATCCCATTGTGACCACAGATATCCATATGCAAGACATACATCAAGTGTTCTCAAATCCTTAACGACTCAATCCGATAAGAAAACTTCAAAGGGAAAACTCAATTCCTCGCAAGAAGATAGAGAGGGGAAAACTCCATATGATTCATCTATATCAACAAAGCTCGCGATACATCAAGATCGTGCCATCTCAAGAACATGAGAGAGAGAGATCAAACACATAGCTACTGGTACAAACCCTCAGCCCCGAGGGTGAACTACTCCCTCCTCGTCATGGAGACCGCCGGGATGATGAAGATGGCCTCCGGTGATGCCTTCCCCCCTCCGGCAGGGTGCCGGAAAAGGGCTGTAGATGGGATCTCTCTGGTACAGAGGCTTGCGGCGGCATAAAAACTCATCTAGGTTAACTTTCGGGGGTTTCTGAATATATATGATTTTTTGGCGTTGGAATCACGTCAAACGGAGCCACGTGGGCCCCATGAGGTACCAGGGCGCGCCTGGGGGGGGGGGGGTGGCGCGCCCTGGTGCCTCGTGGGCAGCCAATGCCCCCCCCAGTAGGTCTTGGTGCCAATATTTGTTATTTGTCCCATAAAAAATCTCCAAAAAGTTTCAGCTCATTTGGAGAACTTTCATTTCTGCACAAAAAACAACACCACGGTAGTTCTGCTGAAAACAGCGTCAGTCCAGGTTTGTTCTAATCAAATCATACAAAAACCATATAGAATTGTTATAAATATGGCATGAATACTTCATAAATTATAGATACGTTGGAGACGTATCAGCATCCCCAAGCTTAATTCCTGCTCGTCTTCGAGTAGGTAAATGATAAACGAAATAATTTATGAAGTGTGAATGCTAGCATAGTGCATAAGTTTGATCAATGATAATTTCAATCAGTTTTCCTAGCATCATAATAGCAACTTTTTATCATAAAACTCAACATCATAAAGTAGCAACAAAATTTTTGATGTGGAATGCTACCTATCATAATCATCATATATTCTTTTCTTTTATAGCATGGACATTGGACTTGAATGATTCAAAGCAAGATCATTATTATAACAGCAATATTTATTATCATAAAACTTCTCATGAGCAAGTAACAATTCATCACAACAATGAAGTATAAGGCATAAACTTTCTTGGAAACTAACAAACTATTCTAGACAACAATGCAATTGCAATTCATCATATTTTCAGGAAGGGTCTCATGTAGGAGCTTTTTAGCAAGTCCACATACTCAACCATCATTTAGTCTTCTATGATTGCTAACACTCACGACATATATATGGAGCAAAAGTTTCAGCCAGACACATAGAAAGATAGGGGCTTGTGATTTCGCCTCCCAACTTATTCACCTCAAGGGTGATGTCAACAATAATAACTCATGATCACTCATATCCAACTGGATATATGTGCCTAGATCTTTCCCCACCACATGATGCTTGCAAAAGAGAAGAATAAAAAGGAAGTAGAGGAGAACACTATTGACTCTTGCATAAAAAGTAAATTCATAAAAGTAAATGCATAAAAGTAAAAGGTAGGCCCTTCGCAGAGGGAAGCAGAGGTTGTCATGCGCTTTTTATTTATGGATGCACAAGCCCTTAATGCAAAGGAACGTCATGTTATATTGCCCCTTGTGATAGCAACCTTTATTATGCAGTCCATCGCTTTTATTTCTTTACCATCACAAGTTCATACAACACTTATTTTCCCTTACAATAAAAGATCATACATATTTAGAGGCAATTTTTATTGCTTTTTGCTCCGATGACAACTTACTTGAAGGATCTTATTCAATCCCTAGGTAGATATAGTGGACTCTCATGACATGAAACTGGGTTTAAGGGTTTTGGATGCACAAGTAGTATATCTACTTGGTGCGGATTTTTGGCTAGCAAAGATATTGGGCAAGCACCACATGTTGGATGATCTATAACAATATAACTTCTATGTGAATATGAACAAACATAATTCATTACGTTGTCTTCCTTGTCCAACGTCAACACTTTGACATAAAATACTTAATGGGGGTTCACAATCATAAAAGATGTCCAAGATAGTATATTTGCTTGTGAATCTTCTCTTCCCTTATTAACTTTTTCATGAATTGCATCATTGACTAATGCTATGCTTGTTAACCTCCAATAAATTTTACCACTTATACTTTTCTTTATGTAATGTCATTAATCCCCATGGGGCAAGCATATGAAGCATATAAATTTCAAATTTATGATATTCAATTATTTTCAACAATTTACTCATAGGATATAAGTGAAGAACAAGAGTAAATGACAAACTACTCCAAAAAGATATGAGTGAAGACCAAATGAGTAGTTAAGTAAATAGGTAGCTATGTGAGGACTCTCTCTCATTTAAAAATTTCAGATCTTAAGTATTTTAGTCAAACAGCAAATAAAACAAAATAAAATGACATTCCAAGAATAGCACATATCATGTGAAGAAGCAAAAACTTAAGTTCAACCAAAACTAACCGATAATGTTGATGAAGAAAGGTGGGATGCCTACCGGGGCATCCACAAGCTTAGATGCTTGAGACTTCTTGAAATATCATATTGGTATGCCTTGGGCATCCCCAAGCTTGAGCTTTTATGTCTCATTAATTCCTCTCATATCACGGTTTCTATAAATCTTAAAAACTTCATCCACACAAAACTCAACAAGAACTCGTGAGATAAGTTAGTATAAATCAACTCAAAACCTTAACATTCTATACTGTAGCAAATCAGAAAAATTATAATTAAACATTGCATACTAAATGCCTCTTCATATTTAATACTCCTATCCTCAAATAGAAACATTAAACACGCAAACATATGCAAATAATGCGACTATAACAGCAATCTACCAAAACAGAACAGTCTGTAAAGAGTGAATAAGAATCCATACTTCCCTAACTCCAAAAATTCTGAAAATTTACCACGTGACAGAGAACTCATGCATGCTTGCTGTGTAGAAATTTCAGATTTTTATCATGTTCTGACTATTCAGGAATATTCTGGACATAACAGAAAACTTTCTGTTTTCAAACAGCAACACATAAACTTGTAAACTGAGCATGGTAAAGGCTATCATTGGCATTTTATTGAACTAAGAGATGCAAAACATGATTATTGATAGTATAAATCAAATATCAATAGAAGAAAATGATGCTCCAAGCAAAACTCATATTATGTGACGAATAAAAATATAGCTCCGAGTGAGGTTACCGATAGTGTTGAATACGAAAGAGGGGATGCCTTCCGGGGCATCCCCAAGCTTAGTTGCTTGGGTCTTCCTTGAGTATTACCTTGGGGTACCTTGGGCATCCCCAAGCTTAGGTTCTTGCCACTCCTTATTCTCCTCATATCGATATCTCACCCAAAACTTGAAAACTTCAATCACACAAAACTTAACGGAACTTCGTGAGAACGGTTAGTATGATAAAGAATAAACCATCACTTAGGTACTGTCCAAGACAAGATTCACAATTGCTCCCATATAATGCCTACTGTATTCTATCATTTCCACAATTTATATCTCATAATATAAGCTACGGAAACATTAAAACAAGCAAACTATGCATTGAAAACAGAATCTGTCAAAAACAGAACAGTCTGTAATGATCTGGGCCACTGCCAAACTTCTGGAACTCTACAAATTCTGAAAAATTAGGACAACGTAAAAAATTTGTAAACCAATTCCCTGTAAAAATTTCAGAATTTTTTGACGCTCTAGTAAAATCTGGGAAATTAAACACTGGAGGTAAAAGTTTCTGTTTTTGCACATAATTGAATCAACAAGTATCCACACTATCCCAAAGGTTTTACTTGGCACTTTATTGAAAGAAAACATATAAAACATGATTACTACAGTAGCTTAATCATGTGAACACACTAAAACATAAAGGATACATATTGGGTTGCCTCCCAACAAGCGCTTTTCTTTAAAGCATTTTAGCTAGGCATGATAATTTTGAATGATGCTCACATAGAAGTAAAGAATTGAAAAGTAAAATGAGCATCATGAGAAATATATCAAACACATTTAAGCCTAATCCACTTCCTATGCATAGGGATTTTGTGAGCAAATAGTTTACGGGAGCAAGAATCAACTAGCATAGGAAGGCAAAACAAGCATGACTTCAAAACTTTCAACATAAAGAGAGGAAACTTGATGTTGTTGAAATATGTAGAAGCATATATTCCTTTCTCAAAATAATTTTCTGTAGCATCATGAAGAAATTCAACAATATATCCATCACACAAAGCATTCTTGTCATGATACATAGGCATAGAATTTTTATTACTCTCCACACAAGCAAATTTCTTCTCATCAATAATAGTGGGAGCAAATTCGATGAAATAACTATCATGAGATACTTGATTGGCATAATCAATTTGAGCATTAAAATCATGATGACAAGTTTCATGGTTATTATTATTCTTTATAGCATACATGTCATCACAATAATCATCATAGATAGCAACAATGTTGTCATAATCAATTGAAACTTCTTCCAAAATAGTGGAATCATCACTAAATAAATTCATGACCTCTCCAAATCCACTTTCATAATTATAATCATCATAAATAGGAGGCATGCAATCATCATAATAAATTTGCTCATCAAAACTTGGGGGAGTAAAAATATCATCTTCATCAAACATAGCATCCCCAAGCTTGTGGCTTTGCATATCATTAGCATCATGGATATTCAAAGAATTCATACTAGCAACATTGCAATCATGCTCATCATTCAAATATTTTATGCCAAACATTTTATTGAATTCTTCTTATATCAATTGAGCACAATTTTCCGATCCATCATTTTCAAGAAAGACATGATAAAGGCGAATAATATGAGCCAACCTCAATTCCATTTTTTTGTAGTTTTCTTTTATAAACCGAACTAGTGCTAAACAAGAAACTAAAAGATTCAATTGCAAGATCTAAAGATATACCTTCAAGCACTCACCTCCCCGGCAACGGCGCCAGAAAAGAGCTTGATGTCTACTACACAACTTATTCTTGTAGACTCGTGTTGGGCCTCCAAGAGCAGAGTTTTGTAGGACAGTAGCAAGTTTCCCTCAAGTGGATGACCTAAGGTTTATCAATCCGTGGGAGGCGTAGGTTGAAGATGGTATCTCTCAAGCAACCCTGCAACCAAATACAAGAAATCTCTTGTGTCCCCAACACACCCAATACAATGGTAAATTGTATAGGTGCACTAGTTCGGCGAAGAGACGGTGATAAAAGTGTAGTATGGATAGTAGATATAGGTTTTTGTGCTAGAGATCGTACTAGAATAACACCTTAAGATACACATCAACCAAAACCCTAATGTCACCTAGGCACTCCAATGTCACCACGAGTACCCACGGGTTTGATTATACGATATGCATCACACAATCTCAGATTCATCTATTCAAACCAACACAAAGAACTTCAAAGAGTGCCCCAAAGTTTCTACCGGAAAGTCAAGACGAAAACATGTGCCAACCCTTATGCATAAATCCCCAAGGTCACGGAACCCGCAAGTTGATCACCAAAACATACATCAAGTGACTCAAGTGAATATCCCATTGTCACCACAGATATCCATATGCAAGACATACATCAAGTGTTCTCAAATCCTTAAAGACTCAATCCGATAAGAAAACTTCAAAGGGAAAACTCAATTCATCACAAGAAGATAGAGAGGGAAAAACTCCATATGATTCATCTATATCAACAAAGCTCGCGATACATCAAGATCGTGCCATCTCAAGAACACGAGAGAGAGAGATCAAACACATAGCTACTCGTACAAACCCTCAGCCCCGAGGGTGAACTACTCCCTCCTCGTCATGGAGACCGCCGGGATGATGAAGATGGCCTCCGGTGATGCCTTCCCCCCTCCGGCAGGGTGCCGGAAAAGGGCTGTAGATGGGATCACTCTGGTACAGAGGCTTGCGGCGGCATAAAAACTCATCTAGGTTAACTTTCGGGGGTTTCTGAATATATATGATTTTTTGGCGTTGGAATCACGTCAAAAGGAGCCACGTGGGCCCCACGAGGTACCAGGGCACGCCTGGGGGGGTGGCGCGCCCTGGTGCCTCGTGGGCAGCCAGTGGCCCCCCTCCAGTAGGTCTTGGTGCCAATATTTCTTATTTGTCCCATAAAAAATCTCCAAAAAGTTTCAGCTCATTTGGAGAACTTTCATTTCTGCACAAAAAACAACACCACGGTAGTTCTGCTGAAACCAACGTCAGTCCGGGTTAGTTCTAATCAAATCATACCAAAACCATATAGAATTGTTATAAATATGGCATGAATACTTCATAAATTATAGATACGTTGGAGACATATCAATGGTGTTTACGAGTATCACGCGGAGGTCGTCATGCACAACAGTACCGTGGTGGGCACTTACACTCGCTCCACGAAGGGCGGGACTGCTTCTACACCCGACCAGGCAGTCCAGTTTGCAGCATTTGAGGCTCTCACAGACTTGCGCTATAACGAGATCCAGATGCAGACTCACCCAAGTTTCTACTTCTATCCGTCCCTGTTTGAGTCAGGACAGATCCGCTTCCCTTACATTGATCCGGAGTGTGACTGGTCAGCCAGCCACTTGTCTCGTTACATAATGGCTGGATACTTTCTGATCGTTCGAGATGAGCTAGCTGCTGCTCGATCTGCCTTCGCTCCACCTTTACTTATCCACACATCGCTTGTCCCACCAGTTACTTTACCTCCACCCACCCCAGTGACCCCCACACCTTCTCAGAGTAATTCAGGCACTTCGGTAGTGACTCCTCATGAGACCCCAGCCCAGTGGGCTATGCTGCTCGCTACCCCAGCCGCTCCAATGCTGCGGAGTCACCCTGCTCCAGACCCTGAGGGGGAG
This sequence comes from Elymus sibiricus, assembly GCA_039707655.1. Classification (NCBI taxonomy): domain Eukaryota; kingdom Viridiplantae; phylum Streptophyta; class Magnoliopsida; order Poales; family Poaceae; genus Elymus; species Elymus sibiricus. The sequence goes on along the minus strand of CM077674.1, from coordinate 8,559,141 downwards.
TCTTCCCGTCAGCGTCGTCGTGTTTCCTTTGCTCCGGAGGTATCCGTTATCAGTTCCGATTCGGAGTCCGACACCGAGGAAACACCAGCAAGACCGTCAGTGTGCCAGTGCGATCGCTGTCGTTGCGTGTAGACGACGATGATGTGGTGTTTGGTTGTATGCATGCAGTAGTACTATCCATGCTGTTATGTATGCTGGATGATGTACTGTATAATTATGTTGCCTTCTGTTATTCGCGTTGGCTTTTCTCGATTTCTCTTCTGGGTTTGTTGCTTCACCTCCCTATTTTCTTTCCCTTATGGATGTTGCTCATCTCGATGCTTCGTATTGGGAAACATATATAGGATGACAAGGTGTGGCAGTAACTGTTATGGTGGCGACAATACTCCAGTTCGTCGATCCGCCAAGCAAGCAGGACATTCTCCAGAACCATATCAGCCACCACCTCCTCCACCTCAAGCACCCACAACAGAGGAGATTACGCGGATGTTTGAAGAGAAGAGGAACCAAGATCTGATGGAGTTCCTGAGAAGCATGCAGACTATGGTTGGGCAGAATAATCACAATGGTAATCACTCCAAGATGTCAGACTTTCAGAGGACCAAACCGCCAAGTTTCAGTCAAGCAGTGGATCCGATGGAAGCCGATGCTTGGTTGAGGACCATTGAGAGGAAGCTGGAAATTGCTCGCACTGAAGATGCTGATAAGGTACCCTTCGCCACTCATTATCTAGAAGGACCAACAGCTATATGGTGGGACAATGCCAAAGTTATGTGGCCTGCTGAAGACGAGATTACTTGGGATAAATTCAAAGATAAATTCCGCAAGTATCACATTCCTGTCGGCATCATGAAGGTCAAGCAGCAAGAATTTCTCACTCTTACACAGGGGACCTCGATTGTAAGTGAGTATTTAAACAAGTTCAATCACTTGGCCCATTATTCCACGCATGATGTGGCCACCGAAGAACGGAAGATAGATCGGTTCCTCGGATGATTCAACCTTACCCTCCGATGTGCACTCAGCATGCTGGATTTCCCCGACTTTCAAACTTTGGTGAAGAAGGCACTTATTGCCAAGAGGGAACCCAAGCTGGTTAATGATCATAAGACTGCCTATGAAGACCGCAAACGCAAGTTTGAACCCAAGAAGGAAGGGCAAGTTTTTCAGAAGGTTCGTAGTTGGCAAGAACCCCAGTTCGAGTTCAAGCCAACCTGGCAGCAAGGGAACATCAAGAATGAAAGTCAAATCAACACTGTGGTCGCCAAGCCAAACAAGGAAGACTGTCAGCGTAAAAATGCCCGTTAATCATGTGGACAAACTAGGCATTACGCTAGGAAGTGTCCCAAGAACGGCAAGTCAACATCCAACCTGAAGCCTCAAGTCAATTATGTGGGGCAATTCCCCAAACGGAGGTATATTCAAGGGCAAGTTCATCATATCTTCGCCGAAGAAGCCTCCGAAGTTCCCGATGTGGTCATTGGTATGTTTCCTGTTAATGACATACCTGCAACAATTTTATTCGATTCCGGTGCTTCCCATTCTTTTATTTCGCGAAGTTTTGTTGCCCAACATAGCCTTTGCTATACTCTTTTGGGAAAAGTTACGGTGGTACAATCCCCCGGATCCAGGCTCAGGACGAAAATTGTATGCCGAGGATTGAAAATATCAATCAATGGAGTCATTTTCCCCGCATCACTGGTATCCATTGAGTCTCCCACATTGGATATTATTTTCGGGATGGATTGGTTGACAAGACACCACGTCTGCATCAACTGCGCAACAAGGGAAGTCACGCTTATAAATCCCTCGGGACAGTCTGCTCGATTCTATGCCGGTCGAGCCATGCCAAAGAAAGGGATGGTCTATGCAGCAATTGCTACTAAAATGAATCTAGTTCCAGTGGTTTGTGAATTCCCAGATGTGTTTCCAGATGAATTGCCAGGCATGCCACCTGATCGAGAGCTTGAATTTTCCATTGAGCTTGTGCCCGGGACAACACCAATTTACAAGAAATATTATCGAATGCCTTCATCCGAACTAGTGGAGTTGAAGAAACAAATAGATGAGATGCTCCAAAAAGGATATATTCGCCCTAGTTCATCTCCTTGGGGTGCACCTGCAATATTTGTGGGCAAGAAAGATGGCAGTCTCCGGATGTGTGTTAACTACCGTGCTCTCAATGATGTCACAATCAAGAATATATACCCGCTGCCCAGGATCGATGATTTGTTCGATCAACTCAGCGGAGCCCAAGTGTTCTCCAAGATTGATTTGCGCACCGGATATCACCAACTGAAAATCAGAAAAGAAGATATTCCCAAGACAGCATTCACTACACGATATGGGCTGTACGAGTATACGGTCATGTCATTTGGACTGACCAACGCTCCTGCATTCTTCAGGCACATGATGAACAAGGTGTTCATGGACTTCTTGGACAAGTTTGTAGTGGTGTTCATTGATGACATCCTCATATATTCTAAAAGTGAAGAAGGGCACAAGCAGCATCTCCGAGCAGTGTTGGAACGATTACGCGCTCATCAACTCTACACCAAGTTCAGCAAATGCGAATTTTGGCTTAAGGAAGTGGGATTCCTTGGGCATACTCTTTCCGCTCAAGGAGTGGCCGTGGACCAAAGCAAAGTCACAGAAGTTCTGAAATGGAAGACACCTGTCTCAGTAACTGAAATCAGGAGTTTCTTGGGTCTGGCAGATTATTACCGACGCTTCATTGAAGGCTTCTCAAAGATTGCCAAGCCAATGTTTAAATTACTCCAGAAAAATCAGAAGTTTATATGGACGGCAGCATGTGAGGATAGTTTCAATGAGCTGAAGACCTGTTTGACCACCGCTCCAGTGTTGACTCTACCAGATATCTATCGAAGCTTTGACATCTATTGCGACACATCCAGGCGTGGCATTGGGTGTGTACTTATGCAAGATGGAAAGGTCGTGGCCTATGCATCAAGACAGCTTCTACCGCATGAGGAGAATTACCCAACCCATGACCTGGAGATGGCAGCCGTGGTCCATGCCTTAAAAATTTGGAGGCATTACATCATTGGGAAACGATGCCAAATCTACACCGACCACAAAAGTCTCAAGTATATATTCACGCAACCGGACTTGAACCTCCAACAAAGAAGATGGCTTGAGTTGGTCAAAGACTATGACCTGGGTATCAACTACCACCCAGGAAAAGCAAATGTGGTCGCCGATGCTCTTAGCCGCAAACCGGCCACCACAAACTCATTAATTGAGCGACTACACCCAGCACTTCAAGAAGAAATAGCTCAGCTCAATATGATCTTGTGTGATGCAATCTGCTCAGTTACCTTGGAAGTAACCCCTACCCTGGAAGATGAAATCCGAAAGGCTCAACCTGGTGACCCAATGTTACTCAAGATACTGGCCCAAGTACGAGAAGGTAAGACGCTAGATTTCAACATTGATGACAAAGGTACACTCCAATTTCGGGATCGAGTCTGTGTACTGGACCTCGGGGAATTAAAGCTGCAAATTCTGAAGGAAGCTAACCAGTTCGCATACTCTATCCATCCCGGAGGCACTAATGTATCAAGACTTAAAGCAAACCTTCTGGTGGGAATGTATGAAGAAAGATATCACCTATCACGTCGCCTGTTGCGATATATGCAACAAGGTAAAGGCTGAACACCAGAAACCCGCCGGTCTACTTCAACCCTTACCCGTTCCACAATGGAAATGGGACGATATATGCATGGACTTCATCGTGGGGCTACCAAGGACACTACGAGGTAATAACGCCATATGGGTTGTGGTCGACATGCTCACCTAGGTGGCCCACTTTATTCCAATCAGAACCACCTACCGCGCAGATCAACTCGCTCAACTCTACGTGTCCAGGATTGTCAGTCTGCATGGGGTACCCAGGACTATCACTTCAGACCGAGGATCTTTGTTCACCTCGGCATTCTGGCTACGTCTACCCCAAGCCTTGGGTACCGCCTTGAAGCATAGTACCGCTTATCACCCTCAGACAGATGGGCAGACATAACGGGTAAATCAAATCTTGAAAGACATGCTTCGAGCATGCGCTCTTGCTCATGAACCCAAATGGAAAGAAAGCCTGCCGTACGCTGAGTTTTCTTACAACAACGGTTATCAGACTAGTCTCAAGATGTCACCCTTTGAGGCTCTTTATGGACGTAAGTGTCGTACCCCGTTGAACTGGTCCTAGACAGGAGACAACCGAATCTTCGGGACTAATTTGATGATGGAAGCAGAAAAGCAAGTTAAAGAAATTCGAGATAGACTGCAAGTGGCAAAATCTCGTGAGAAGAGCTACTATGACTCAAAGCATAGACAGATCAGCTTCGAACCAGGTGAATATGCATATCTCCGAGTTACCCCCAAGAAAGGAGTCAAAAGATTTCATACTCGGGGAAAGCTCGCACCAAGATACATCGGTCCGTTTCTAGTTATGACCCGAGTGGGCAAAGTGGCCTATCAGTTGGAATTGCCTCCCGAGCTACCCGAGGTTCATGATGTGTTCCACGTGTCTCAGTTACCGAAATGCATTGCACCACCCGCAAAACAGACGGATATGGCAGAATTAGGGCTAGCCAAAGATTTAACCTATGAGGAGAAACCCTTGAGAATCTTGGAAGAAATGGACCGACTCACCCGCAGCAAGACTATAAAATATTACAAGGTCCAATGGGAGCGTCACACTTAGGATGAGGCCACCTGGGAAAGAGAGGATTTCTTAAGGACTGCATACCCATATTTGTTTCCTGAGCAACCGAATCTCGAGGACGAGATTCATCCTAAGGGGGGGGAGGTTTGTAACACACTAGATTTTGCCGTTTTCTTTTATTTGGATTTATTGAATATTTTATTGGCATTTGAGGTTTTCTGTCAATTCTTTTGGACTTACCACTTGGATTTATTTTTGATTTTCTTCCAAGTGGGTTCTATCATCCCTAAACCCTCCCTAGACCTCATCCCTCTCATTATAATGCCATTGGGTATTTTTATTTAATGGCATTATATTCATTTTCTCTCTAAAAATGCCTCTTTTCTCCATAAGCTATGAAGCAACCCCTATTTTATTGCTCCAAAAATTCCAACAAAATTCCCAAATATTCTTTGGATCATGCCTCACCTTCCTATGCAAAAATATCCCATAGTCATTTGGAAATTTTCAGCCAAGGAAAATACTTTTGCTTCTGGTCAGAAATGGCACTTTGTGAAGCAACTATATTTTTCCTTGATCTGTTGGGGCTGAAATTTTACCACATGACTACCCTCCTAAGTAATGCTTAACCCCCAAATTTCAGCTCAAAACACCTAGCCGTTTGTCCCCAGTGTTTGGCACAAATTTCTGTCCAAAAACTTTGTGCCTTGCTCTAGTCACCTCCACTGCGCCAGATGGCAAGGCAAGAGCATTTCTAGGCACCGCGTTGAGAGGACTACACGATGGACATGGTGTGGCAGCGCCGAAACCACCCCGCGTGCCAGTGCACGCGGTGACCGCGTGAGAGCGCGGTGTACTGCATGCGCTCGCCGCGCTCTGTGTGTCGGGGCCCTCGGCCACCGTCCATTCGCCCTACCCTCGACACCGCACCGTTTCCCAGTCCCGCAGCCAACTCCAGTGCACCACCCAAGCCTCTCCTTGTTCCTCCCCGACGCCGGCAAGCCGCTCGCCGGAAGCGGCTGAGAGCTACGCGGCGGAACAGTGAGCTCGCGTGCCCCGCAATATCCGCGTAGTGCGCGCCACTGTGACCGCACGCATGCACCGCGTAGCCCTGTGCTCCACTGCCCCTCCCCACGCCGAGCCCGTGCTTATCTCCCCCTCTCCTCTGCTGCAGCTCGTCGTCGGCGGGCACCCGAACACGGGCGAGCTCTCCCTATAAATAGAAGCACCCCCGAGCCATTCTAGTCATCCCCCTCCACTTCTTTGGCAACAAATTACTCCCCCACGAGTGCGGCAAGGCCGGGAGGGACTCTCGCCGCCGTTGATCGCCGGAACCCGCCATGGATCCCCCACCAACGTGCACTCATCCTAGCCCATCCCAGCTCCAACCACTACTTCCCCTAAGACCGCGGTAACCTCCTGAGCTCGACGGTGCCGCTGGCTCGCCGGATTGTCGCCAGAATCGCCGAGTCTCTGGAGAGGAAGTGTCCGTCGCCGTCCATCCACCCCCGCCATCACTTCGGGTACGTACGTGTTTGCCGTGCTGCCCTGAGTCCATCCCGCCCAACTCCGGCGACCGCCGGGGACTCCTCGCCGGAGTATCGCCGGTGAAAGCGCCGCTCTCTCTGTTCCCTCCCTCTCCCCTGTTTAACCCTGACAGCGGGACCCACCTGTCAGTCTCTCTCTCGCTCTCCCGAAGCGGTATTAGTGGAGGCATATTCGCCGAATACGTCTTCGATGTGGCCGCTTCTGGAAATTCATTTAAATGTTAATTTTGTCCAGATTCAACCCAACTTTGACCAGCTATAACTTTTAATCTATAAGTCCAATTGAGTTGATTCTTTTTGCTACAGGTTTGTAAAATTCCAAAGTTTATGTATGCCAAATTTGAGAATTTTTCTTGCTGTTGAAAACTTCTGGTGAAATAAACAGTGTTATGTGACATTTTTCTTTTTGCATTTAAAATATTTTCAGAAGAACCTAGTTGTGTTGGAGAAGGCCAGGAGTACTGTGACACTCCTCTGAACCAAGGCAAGCCACAACATTCATATGCAAGGATGGCATTGCAATGACTTTGGTTTAATTGAATTAAATTCATTAAATATTCACTATTTAAAATAATTTGCTATATAGCTCTTATTGCATAGACTTAGTTCTGTCATTTTGATATTTATCCAGTAGGGTACATGTTTTCTTGCTAAGTGTGCAGTAGGTATCATGGCATATACTCATATGTTAACATGATGCATTTGTCATTCATGATCATGACCCATGCATCCATTTACACTATGGCTCGAATCATTTTATTTCAATTTAAACTTGATGTTAATTCAACTTGAACATGCTGTTGGTCGAGTCATGGTGCCACTTAATCGAGCTCACCAGTGCAACCACACTTGCCTGGATGGGGAGGCCCTAATGCGGTCTATTGTCATGCCTCTCGCCGGTGCCTCCTACGAGGGAAGATTGTGCTCTGCCGCTACCCTGGCCCGATAGGCAGTCATAACCTTGAGGACCCGAGTTTTATGGTACCAAGGTCCCCGTTTGGGACGATGTTTTTGTTTGGCCACGACGGTGGCAGCCACAGAGGTGGCGGATGTCACAAGTTGGCATCGGGGTCACCCAGGACATAGCCCAAAAGGGAGTTTGTCGGAGTGGCCGGGAGAGTGTCATGTAATAGATTGGTTTTGTCGGAATGTCGTTGGTCCACCCGAATGGGAGCACGAGGCCATGAGTTCCGTAGTGTGGGTACAGTGTACTAACCTCTGCAGAGTGTATAATCTATCGATAGCCGCGTCCTCGGGTATGGACACAGTTCGTAATAGGTCACACCGTGGGTCAACAGATATAATTAACTTGCACACTAAGACTCACAAGATGGCACATGCAAAAGTGGTGATCGAGTGAGGATCACTATGAAAGGTATGGATGTGATCAAGTAAGGATCACGTTGGTAAGTTATGAACGGTGGTTACGTGGTAACCCGGAAATGGTAAGTTGGTCCCAGGGACCATGACAATGTTTCACGCACACCTCATGTTGGATAGTATCATGTTCATGCATTGAATCTGTTAAATGCCTTGTTGTTGTTTGTCGCACTTGTTTTGTTTGCTGTGAGCTTACAAGTACATTCAAAGTACTCACCTGGCTTATCATGCCAGATGCAGGAGAAGCCGTGCATGGTGTGGATGTCGAGCAGTATGTCGCGCTCTAGGCCGTGTCCCAGTAGTGTCCCTGTGGAGTGGAGTTCCGCTACCTCGTCGTTCCGCTACCGTGTAGTAGTTCCCTTATCATCGAGGCCCCCGCCATGTGTACTAAATAATGTACGTAAGAGCAGCCGCACCGTGTGTGCCGCTTGGCCTCGCTTATCATGTAATATGTGAACCTATGTTTTCGCTAAGAGATCAATAAAGCGGTTGTTTTCTATACCAAGTTGTTGTGTATTGCCAGAAGACTGAATCTCTGGGTTGGCAATGCAAGGTAAACCGGTTGCTCTGAGCCGGGGTGCCACAGCGCTCCCACTCAAATCAATATCTCTCATAATTGATTGTGAGTGATACAAGACCCATATTACAATTCAACACCAAGGACGCATCCATCTCAAGTGACGAGAATTGCAATCGGTAGGCCAACTTGCCAATCACATCTCTATGTGACTCTTGTTCATCTTTCGATGGGCGTGTTCCGAGCTCAGGACGATCAAGCCAGAATGTCAAGACAACCAAGTGATCTCGCTGCGAGGTCTCAACTCACCCGCCTCACACTTCTCTAATCGTTCGTGCCCATGCATCCATGTGATACCCCGAAGAGATAGGTGCCGTGACGGTGCTACACTTGGGAGAACACTAACTACTTGATATTTTAAGTGAGAGATCACCCTAATAAAAAGCGACCACCGTGCAGTCAAGAAGGGTGCATCATAAGGGATAAACATCTCAGGCAATTCATAATAGCATGATATGGTATAGCCCTTTCTGATGGAGAAGTCTTTAATTTCTTTGTCTTCGGCATTCTCGTCGGTGTTCACCTTTGCGAAGATTGCCACCACCTTGTCGATGCACCAGATAATATTGCTATCTCTATAGCTAATAAAATAAGTGCATTACTTAAGGTTGACACGCAGGTCATTAAAGTGACAATCATATGGCTCCAGCCATCATGCCGAATCATGACACGCAGGTCATGTTAATTTATTTACATCATATAGTCATCTCATACATAATCAAATAATATGAGCACTGCTATACCACATCACATGCACATCCTGCAAAAACCAAGTTAGACGCCTCTAATCGGTTTATGCAAAAATTTATTTTACGTGGCTTCTAAGGTTTCGAAACAAACCGAAGCTACCAACGTTCGTCATCAAGCATGATTATTCAAGTCGCTAGATTAACTTTGCAGGGTGTATGAAACACGAGATAATAAAATCTCGAGCCCCATACTAAACTTCGTCATACGCATGACCCCCGTGCAGATCATATCTGCATTGCCCTTTTGTCTGCGAAATTTCATCTTTCTTTTTAACTATGGTGGAATTCAACGAACTGTTAGCACTTCGTTGATTAATCAGGATCGCGGATTGCCAGAACTTTGAAACTCCACCATGCTGTTATCAAGATCAGAAATATGCAAATTCCAGGGAAGCAACAAGAACACCGGGTAACAGATTTCATCTGCTACCCGCACAAATAATTTTCAGCAATAGATCTCATCTACTACAAAATTATATTATGCAATACCCATACATCTCTATGTATTCTAGATCGTAACCTGCATCTACGCATAGCACGGCTCTTGATGCCACTGTAGGGGAACGCAGCAGAAAACAAAAATTTCCGGTACTGCGAGCACATCCAGGATCACTATGGAGATGCATACAAGTTTTTTGATCTGATCGTTACCGACTCGTAGCGCAGCGGAAGTAGAGTCGATGTAGATCGTCGGTGCAGATACCCGCAGCTAGGATTTACAACCTCCCAACCACGAGGATGTACTCCCTCATCAGCCACATGGACAGTCCCACGGACAGCCCTTCGGGAGGTGGTCGGACAGTCCCCCGGACGGTGTCACGGACAGCCCTTCGGGAGGACCCTCGAAACTCGGACGGTACCTCGGACAGCCCTTCGGGAGGACCCTCGAACAGCCCCTCGGGCAAAAGATCGAACCTACGACCTCTTTACGGGGTTGCACACATACGATGTCATCTATCCGGCAGGGCTCCGCCGTTCAGAACTAGTTCCCACCGGAACCCAGACAGCCTTTCGGCAATACGAAACTATTTTGCAGGGAGGGAGAGAAGAAGCCAGATCATTGCAATGGCATGTGTATGTGTGAAAGAGTGAGTGTGGAGAGTGCCTCTCCACCTCTATTTATAGGAAAACCCAAGGGGTAGGGTGGCACTTTGAAAATACCCAAAATGCCCATGCTCTATGGCCTACATAAAGGGTAAGTTGGGGAGGCTTCAAAATAGTGTTGCCTGCATCACCACGCCTGCATCATCCCCTAATAGTGTTTCCACTATATACAATAGTGTTTCCACTATTTACATATAGTGTTTTTCACTATTCAGAATAGTGTTTCCACTATTCATGAAACATTTTTCCGCGACCGATTAATCCGAAAATATTTCTATAGGTCTTAGAACATTTCCAGTACCCACTAAAATAATTTTGGACGCGTTTCGAAACAATTCCGGATCAGTGATTTTCATCAGCGAAAAGCAACCAAAGCGATTCCCGCAGCTCCGGAACATTTCCGGTTTTTTCCCCGGAAAAGTTCCAGAAGTTCCCAGAACAATTCTGGCACCCTCTAAGAATTTCTAGGCGTGTGCCGAAACCATTTTGACTTAATGGTATACTCCGAAACAACTTTTCGGTTTTACCGAAACTCTTCCGGTGTTCTCTCTCCGGAACTCTTCCGCTGTCTCCGAAACTTTTCCGGTGACTTTCTCTCAGACTCCCTGTCTAGTATTCAGCAGATAGATGACCATTAAGCGTGTGACCATATAGGTTCGATGAAGTATAGACATGACCAGAAGACTTTCCGATCAATGATCAACATCGGAGCCGTGGACACCCATATTGACCCATATACCCACACGAATAAATATTCGAGTGAACCTCCAGTTGCGGTGTGCTATTCCTGTTGCTTCGCGATATCTTACAAACACCCAAGGTGAGATTTATCGGCATCACCGTGGATCAAAAACTTGTCCACTATGCCAGTTACCTCATTACCGGTTTTGTTCTCTTTTCTCGTTCCCGTGTTCCGGCATCCCTGTGGTCAAATCACAATGTGTCTGGTCAGACAATGATGGATACCGTAACACTGAGAGGGCCCAGAGATATCTCTCCATCGTCGAAGGAGCAAATCCCAATCTTGAGCTATCAAGTCCCTTGACATACTTTTCCATGAACCCGTAAGCCGCCGTAATAGCCACCCATTTACGGATGACGTTTAACAAACCCCAAAGTTCATGAAGCAAGCATGAAGAAACTCGATACTCTCATGGTCTAAGGAATTATGCAAACGTTAACTTTCTCTGTGCTATTAACCATTAACTTGTGACGAATGTTTCTCATAGCATAACATTAATCGGGTCGATTCAACCACAAGTGTTCTACTAACATTGGGCCCTCAAAGTTGCCGGCATAGTCATGCCCATGATCAGGAAAACAGAACCATCATGCAACACTTGAGCTAGTCTTAGAGGCCAGACTAGGAATACATTTTACCGTTTATTATTCCACACGTGCATATGAGTCTTCCTCCGAGCCTCGTGGTTATTGTAGACTCGAGAACCATAGCAGTTATAGCACGGAATATAAACTTAATTACGAACATGGGGATAAATAATTACATTTATTATTGCCTCTAGGGCATATCTCCTACAGACTCCCACTTGCACTAGAGTCAATAATCTAGTCAATGCTAAAACACTTTACACCTATGGCATACCGGTGTAAAATATGCTTCACTTGTGGTATAGCCTGATGTCCAACGGATCTGACAACTTCAGTTCCGTGTGTATCTTTGCATCTCCTCGCGTTTTCACGCTTTCACAAAATTCATATTTTGTGTGGACTTGGCTTTGTATATATGTGAATCACAGGTCAAACCTTGATTCCTCAGACTGATCTATGGTGCAACTATCTACAATAGTGTCCCATTGACCAAAGCCATCTTGGAACCATACTAAGTTCATGAATGAACTATATGATTCAACATCTTCTTTGTTGCTTCCAAAGCATCAACATACTTAGCCTTTGTTATAGAAATCGCCACAGTATCCTGTTTGGAACAATTTCCAACTACCGTGCCACCATATCGTGTTTTACACAAAACCCTTAACTTAAACCGAAAATTCCACACGTGCGTATGAGTCTTCCTCCGAGCCTCGTGGTTATTGTAGACTCGAGAACCATAGCAGTTAAAACACGGAATATAAACTTAATTACGAACATGGAGATAAATAATAACATTTATTATTGCCTCTAGGGCATATCTCCTACAACTAAGTCCATGACTCACGCTCATATATTGAGTGAAGATGAAAATGCTGAAGCGCGTGAAAAAGTATGATACAATTGCTTCATTTGACACCGGGGTGCTCATGATTTGTACTTATGTTAGGAAGACGGAGTCATGCCATGCATACATAATTCAATGAGTAGGGATAACATTCGTTAAGCAACGTATATTTTGAAAAAGGAATGATTATGTTATAGTATTCATGGATATTATTATGTTGATATCAATTACTTCATCATTTCTCAATATTCATACCGTAAAAGATTACATGATAGACATGTTGGGTAGCATTCAACATCTAAAATTCTGTTTTTATCATTTACCTACTCGAGGACGAGCAGTAATTAAGCTTGGGGATGCTGATACGTCTCCGACGTATCTATAATTTTTGACTGTTTCATGCTATTATATTATTAATTTTATATACTTTATATGCAATTTTATATTATTTTTGGGAACTAACCTATTAACCCAGTGCCAATTGATGTTTTCTGCTTATTTTTGGTTTTACAGGAAATCCCTACCAAACGAAGTCCAAACGCTACGAAACTTTTTGACGATTTTTTTCTGAACCAGAGGCACCCTAGAAGCTTCGAGGAAGGACCAGAAGCTAGACAAGGAGACGAAAAGACAACAGGGCGCGCCCGGGGGTTAGGCGCGCCCTGACGTATTGTGGGCCCCACGTGGCTCCGTTTGCCCTAATTCCAGCGCTATAAATTATCTAATATCCCAAAACACCCAGAACGAGACCCGAAACAATTCTTCCGCCGTCGCAAGTCCCTGTTCTTCCGCGATCCCATCTGGAGGCCTTCGCCGGTACTTTGCCGGAGGGGGAATCGACCACGGAGGGTTTTTACATGAACCTTTTTGCCCTTCCAATGATGTCTGAGTAGTTCCCACAGGACATATGGGTCCATAGTTAGTAGCTAGATGGCTCTCTCTCTCTCTCTCTCTCTCTTTGATCTTCAATACAATGCTCTCTTCGGAGATCGATTCGATGTAATATTTTTGCGGTGCGTTTGTTGGGATCCGATGAATTGTGGGTTTATGATCAGATTATTCATTGAAAGTAATTAAGTCTTTTCTGAACTTTATTATGTGTGATTGTTATATCTTTGTATTTCTCTTCGATCTATCCGTTTGGTTTGGCCAACTAGATTGATTTACCTTCAGTGGGATAGGTGCTTTGTGGTAGGTTCAATCTTGCGGTGTCCTGACATTGTGACAGGAGGAGTAGCGAGGCACGTATTGTAGTGTTGCTAGTAAGGGTAAAACGACGGGGTTTAATCATATTGCTTGGTTTTATTCTGTCTACATTATGTCATCATACCTCATGCATTACTCTATTTGTCATGAACTTAATACGTAGAGAGGCAAGTATAGAAGCGCTCTCGAAGTGGAATAATAGTAGTAGATGTAGGCAGGAGTCGGTCTAATTGTCACGGATGTAGTGCCTATGTACTGATCATGTCATGAATAACGTCATAACTATGCGCTTTTCTATCAATTGCCCAACAGTAATTTGTCTACCAACCGTATGCTATGTTCTTGAGAGAGATGCCTCTAGTGAAAACTATAGCCCCCAGGTCTATTTAAATCATAGTACTAAAACCAAAAAAACCTTGCTGCAATTTTTTTACTTTTATTTATATGGACATGCCTTGTGATGCTTAACTACATCACCTAAAATCAGATCGAACCGTCACCAAAGGTGTCCGCGCGGGGGGGGGGGGGGGGGGGGGTGCCCCGGGCGGGCATCAGTTTGTGACGGTCACCATCACCAAAAATGATCTTAGGATATGGTTATTTCCCCGTCACGAGGATTTTCGTCACTAACAATCATGCGTTTTGCAGTGATTCTAGCTGTGATGCAAAAGCTCACTAGTCGACATGTTGACCTAGGATCTTAAATCACTAAGTATCGACGAAGGGGTGTTGATTTTAGCGGGAGTATTATTATTAAAATGTTTAATATGAATAACTCTTCATGAATACATGTCTTAAAGTTTTTGCATATTTCTGTTGTAGATCAGTGGTACCAGCTGCACGAGTTTCCAGTTTTGTGTTGAAATCAATCCTCGAGAAAGATAAACATAATGGAACAAACTTCACAACGTGGTGTAGAAATCTGAGAATTATTCTTAGGCACGATAAAAAGGAACATGTTCCAGATGACCCACTTTCATAGGAACATGCTGAAAACCGGACTTTCAAAAGCAGTTCAAGAACATAGATGCCTTCAATATGATTGATAGTCTCAAGGGTATGTTCAGAACTCAGGCAAGGACTGAGAGATTTAACGTCCAGAAGTCCTTGATAGAGTGTAAGCTGAAAGAAGGTGATCCACTAAGTCCTCATGTGATCAAAATGGTTGATTACATGCAGACTCTAGAAAGGTCAGGCTTCGCTTTGGGTCCTGAGTTGACCACGGATACAATGCAGGCTTCACTTCCGGGTAGGTATGGCTCGTTCATCTCGAACTATCATATGCATGGCATGGATAAGAAGCTCACTGAGTTGCATGGGATGCTTAAGACGGCAGAGCAGGACATTAAGAAGGGTGCTCATCGAGTGTTGATGGTGCAGAACAAGACAAAGTTCAAGAACATTTCTTGGAGTAAGAAAAAGGTGAAGCCAAATAGTAAGGCTAAGGATGAGATCCCGACTCTAGCCGCTGAGCCTAAGTCGAGGCCAGATTCAAAGACCATGTGCTATTATTGCAAGAAAACAGGTCATTGAAAGAGGAATTGCAGCAAGTACCTGGCTGACCACGACAAGAAAAGTGGAAGCACGACTTCTTCTTCAGGTACACCTGTTGTATATGCTATAGACATTTATCTTGATGATATTTTTAGTAGCTCTTGGGTATATGATATCGTATCAGTTGTTCATATTTGCAACTCGATGCAGGGGCTAAGAAGAACTAGGAATGTCAGAAGAGAAGAAGTTGACATACATGTCGGGAATAAAGCAGGAGCTGCTGCATGAGCAGTCGGCACTATGCAACTTAATTTACGTTTAGGATTTGTAATTTAAATGGATAATTGTTATTATATTCAATCTTTAAGTCGAAACATTATCTCTGCCTCATGCTTGATGAAACAAGGTTATGAATTTAGTATTAAGGACAATGTTGTTCCATATATTTGAATAAAGCTTGTTTACATCTTGTTTTATTCTTATGACCCCGTTGTCACGACATACCAGATTTCTAGCTGGATTGATAACCGTATACCTTTGTAGAAACTAAGCGTCGGGCAACAGCTTCGCGGCGTGGTGGCTCCGATGGAAAGGGTGGTGACCTCCGGCTTCTTCTCCAGACTTGGAGGATGCGTAATGATGAATCGTGGCAACTTTGTTGGTTTAGTTTGAAATGAAATTGGGAGTGCGAGCTCCTCGACTGGGAAAAAAAACCAACCCACAAAATTAACAGTTGGAATGAATAGCCCATGTAATATAGCCCAATAGGCCGGAGCGGTCATTTGGGCTGTGAATGGACGGCCTGGATTCACTCCGTCCATCTGTTTCCAACTGCAACTCAAAAAAAAAAAACTGTTTGCAGTTATAGCAACGTCTCCTCTCCTCGGTAGGGCTTCCTCCTACTCCCGACTCGGCAAGCCACCATGGCCGCCGCAGCCAGGTCACTGCTCCACTCTGCCGTCTCCGTTCCCCGCGCTGCTCCGGCGATACCGTCATCCCTCAGGGCGGGTGCGTGTCCTTCCGTCCATCGCACATTGGCTGCGGCCCCTCGCATCCTCAGGTACGTACCAAGATTCATTCATGCTCCCCAACCAGTTAATTAGCAGCAGGAAGGATGTGATCGCCCTTAGTTGTTATTATTTGTGCTTGCAAGGTTGCCGGTGCAGGCGAGCTACTGCCTGGAGTCGCTGCTCCCGCTGCAGAGCGCCACCGCCGCGGCGCGGCTCAAGTCCATGCTCGCCGCCGTGCCCGGCCAGGGCCTCGGCTGGCTCACTGAAGATAATTAACACCGCAGAGAACTTATCTCTTGTTAAAATGTCTATCTAGTTGGCGTATTGTGTACACTTGGTGTGTCTACTGATTACGTAGAGGAATCACTTCAACCATAGGTCGTCCTTTTTGGCCATTTTAGGGCTTCTTTGGTTCAAAACTTAGGAATGGGAAGTTTTCATATGATGACATTATTCATGGGTTTGGTTCAAAGGAATAGAGTAAAGGAATATCCGTCAAAGGAAAAATGTAGGAATTCTCCAATCCACTTGGACCACATTCTCAAATTACTACGCATCTCGCAGCCCCTATGTTGGGATTAAACCGGACGTGTGTCCGGATACATGTATGTGTACGTGTCCGACTAGTATAGGGATTAGTGATGGTTAGAGGGACAGTGGTATCTCCAGCCCACCAGGTTCAAGTCCTGGTGCTCGCATTATTCCTGGATTTATTTCAGGATTTCCGGCGATGCGCTTTCAGTGAGAGGAGACGTTCCCATCGACGACGAGGTACCTACGGTGACTTCGTAAATCTCATGATGATATGCCGGCTCAGTCTCTCAAAGCTGCTCATAGAGGTAGGGTGTGCGTGTGTGCGTTCATAGGGATGAGTGTATGCGCGTATGTATGAGCGTTGTGTCTGTACTGTGTTAAAAAAAAAGGCTAGCTGCTAATATATATACATGTACCCAGCCCCTGTAAACAGTGACGCGAAGCAATAAAGTAAACAGGAACGACACGTTCCTGTGGCTATCCAAACAATTGAGTGTTCGTGCGTAGCAACTAGTGCTGAATCGATCTGAAGCAAAGATCGATCAGAGGTTGTTTACGTGCGTGGTTGTTCGGCCAGAAGTACTAGTACCTGCGTAGTACTAGTTCACGTCCAGAGGAAGGATCGATTAGCTAGTTGAGGCTAGCTTTACACTGTGGGTGGATCGATCACGAGTCAGCTTGGCTCCATCGTCGTTCGTCGTCGATAGTTGCGTGTCGCCGGAAAGTAATCGGTGGCGCGGACTGGGCCAATAATTGGTATCAGAGCTTTGGTTTTTCGTCGTGATTCTCGGAAAGAACTCGAAGGATCTTGTCGAAGGAAGCAAGCAAGGAGATCGTGGAAGCATCCGGTACGGCTAAAGTACTTGCCGTGCCCGGTTCATCGTACCCACGATTTGATCTCGAGAACTTCGGTGTCTGGCAGGCCTTCATGGAGTGTGGTCTTCGCGCCAACGAGTTATGGGACGCGGTCGATCTAGGAGGCGAGGTGTTCAAGAAGGAGGGAGCCGAACACCGGAAGGATCGGTAGGCCGTGTCGGCGATTTATTCGGTGATGCCGATGGATGTTCTCCAACACCTGATCGCCAAAGCAACGGCGAAGAAGGTGTCGGATACGCTGAAACTCATGTTCGAGGGACACACTCGCTTCAAGCAAGCCAATCTCCAAACTCTTCTAAGGAACTATGAGACTTTGGTCATGGGCGACGATGAGTCCGTGGATGCGTTCGCTTCACGGATAGTCACAAGCTTTGGTTTTTAATTTGCATTTTAGTAAGCTTGTGAACCCATTTGTTAGTTGTGTGTGTGACCCTCATAGCTCCGTATGTGTGGGAAGGACATGTCTTGCACCTTGTATCTAATTTATTCAAGACTATGTTGATGCTTAATGTTCATCCTTATATTACTCTCCTCAAGTGCTTTGCCATGACTCACACACACACCATTTCGGTTGAGCCTATTCTTAAATTGCCTCCTTTTACATGTTGCTCAACCATACGTTTGTTGCAAGTGCTAGGATTAATTTCTTATATATGCTCACTTGCACTTGTTTGAGTGTTTCTATTGATTTTGGGGGAGCGCTGATCCTATTTTGTGCACTTTGTATCCAATTACAAAAACTTCTAAAGAGTGCATAAATCATGGGGAGCTTCTCTAGTTTCTTTAGAACACTCCTTTGCTCATATCATAATATCTTTTATTCATTTGGATCGTCGGATCTTCTGATTGCTTGCTTCACTTGTTGGTATGCCTTTGTGTCATATCATTCTTTTGCAATCTTTAGATCCTCAATATAATCTATCTTCCTCCAACTATTTATCATTGGATATGTGTATTTCATTGCACTCGTATTTTGAGGAATACACACTTTATGGAGGAACACATATTATATTGACATTCTATGTTTTTCGCCCATTTTGGCAATCGATGCAAATGGGGGAGAAGTTTAGAGAGTTTAGAGGGAGTTCTCTGGAGAAGTTTAGAGAGTCTTGGTAGTTTAGAGGGTTTTGGTTTCATGCTTTGGTTTTATTTCTAAGCATTTGCATATCATGCTCATGGCATTATTGGTTGTTGCTTTGGATGGTTGTGCTTAATTCCTTATATAAACTCTCTTGAAAGTGATTGTCATCAATTACCAAAATGGGGGAGATTGAAAGAGCATGGTGCCCCCATGTTTGGTTTTGGTAATTGATGACAATCCCTATGGACTAATGGTTGCGTTGAGTTATATTTGAAGGGTTTGTCCATAGGCATTGCTTGAAGACCATTTGTTGGTTTCAAGGTTATAAGGAGAAGATACGATACAAGATTGATCAAAGACTAAGTACAAAGAGTGATTCAAGTTGATCAACACACAAAGCGTAGAAGATGTACCGTGTGGGATCAAATGATCCCATGGTATGGTAAGCATTGTCCATTATTCTTTGTGTACTAACCCATGGTCTACGTGAGAGTTCTTTGTGGGGTTAGGTATGTTTCCATGGGTGTGCATCAAAAGGAAGATACCATAGAACCCATGGAGGATGACATCAAGTGGCAATGAACTTGCCGTCCATTGTGGTGTGAATGAACTTGTGAAGATATGCCGAAGAGTGGCTCACCAATAGTGGAGTATGGGGGAGCAATCTACTAGTCTTCATCGAGGCACCGCAATCAAGAAAGGTGGTCCAACTTGAGGAGGACAAGATCGTCACCATCTAGCTCAAGTGGACTATGCGCAAGGAAAAGGTTTGTCCTTGACAGGTTTTCTATTTTACCGGTCTCATGGTGTTAGTTGGGAGACCGGGTGATAGGATCGATAACCGTACTATCAAGGGGCTCTCAAGTGAGTAGCTTGATCGTATCATTCCTAGAGAGCTCAAACCATTGCATCCTTGGCATCATCTTTCTTGGTTCTTGTTTGGTCTTTCTCTATGAGAATTTTCGAGCTTGTGGTCATCTTCATGACAAGCTCAAGTTCATCGAAAACGGATTTTGTATGCTTCATCCTTTATGTTTTCGATGTTGGAGTTTATGCCGGTTTTTCACTGATGGAGGTTTCACACCATGATCGTATCACCGATGGGTACTACCACTCCTAGTACCACTTAGGAAATACCTTCTGTGCTGGTTTCTGTTTGCCCAATTTGCTTTAGAGGTAGTTGCGCGGTAGTACCGCTCCAAGCGGTAGTACTGCTCCCCCGAGCGGTAGTACCGCTTGAGAATCAAGGGCTGTGCCTGTTTTCTCTAAGCGGTAGTAGAGCAGTAGTAGAGCGGTAGTACCGCTCAAGTGGTAGTACTGCTCCCCAGAGCGGTAGTACCGCTTTACTGCGCGCTGAGCATAACGGTTGGATTCGGGGGGGACCTATTTGAGGGGGTCTTCTTCCCCAATGGATCTTATCCTTGGAGCTCGTGTTTTCCCCCCATTGTTAACCTTCTTCGAGCTTGCTATCTCTCAATCCCTCCAATGATTCTTGCTAGTTCTTGAGGGAAAAGAGAGAGGAGATCGAGATCTACGTGTCCACCAATCACTTTCTCCTCTATGTGAGGGGAACCCCTTGGATCTAGATCTTGGAGTTCTTGGTGTTGTCCTTGTTCTTCCTCTCATATTCCTCCATAGCTTTCGTTGCTTTGGTGGGATATGGGAGTGAGGGACTTGACCACTTCGTGTGTTCTTGCCATTGCATTCATTGCATCAGTTTGAGTACTCCACGGTGATACGTGGAAGTGAAAAGTTAAGAAGCTTATTACTCTTGGGTGCTTGGTACCCTAGAGCTTGTTCCTCTTGGGTGCTTGGGCGCCCTAGACGGTTGGTGGTGCTACGGAGCTCAATCATTGTGGTGTAAAGCTCCGGGCAAGCGTCGGGACCTCCAATTAGGTTGTGGAGATTGCCTCGAGCAATTTGTACGGGTTTCGGTGACCGCCCCCAAGGGTTGCCAATTGTACAGGTTTGGTGACCGCCCCCAAGGGTTGCCAATTGTACGGGTTCGGTGACCGCCCTCAAGGGTCCCTTAGTGGAATCACGGCATCTTGCATTGTGCGAGGGCGTGAGGAGATTCCGGTGGCCCTAGTGGCATTTTGGGGAGCATTGTGCCTCCACACCGCTCCAAACGGAGATTAGCATCCGCAAGGGTGTGAACTTCAGGATACATCGTCGTCTCCGCGTGCCTCGGTTATCTCTTACCCGAGCCCTTTACTTATGCACTTTACTTTGTGATAGCCATAGTGTTTCATGTTATATATCTTGCTATCACTTAGTTGTTACTTAGCATAAGTTGTTGGTGCACATAGGTGAGCCTAGTTGTTTTATGTTTTGTGCTTCACAAATTAAACGCTAGTTTTATTCCGCATTTGTTCAAGCCTAAACCGTAATTATTTTAAAGCGCCTATCCCCCCCTCTAGGCGACATCCATGATCTTTCAATTGGTATCAAAGCCTCGTCTCTCGTTATTAGGCTTCACCGCCTAGAGAGTAAAGATGTCGACTAGGGGATTAGGATTCTTTGACACTCTTAGTTTCGATGGCACAAATTTTGATGTTTGGGTAAATCGCATGCTTAATCTCTTTACGGTCATTGACCCAAATTTAGAACGAATGCTAGATATGGGTTTTTCTCCTCCAAAGGATCCTCAAAGCATATCTTTAGAGGATGAGAAAAACTCTTATCTCAATGCTCAAGCTTCTAATGTGCTCTTCGATGCTTTGAGCAATGTACAACTCATGCTGTTTCGGGATGCTCATGAGTTGTGGACAAATCTTCAAGATAAATATGTTGTGTCCAAGATTTGTGGGGATGATTGTTCTCCCTCCACCTCCGATCGTGTTGTGTTCTCAACTTCTACTACTTCACCCATATGTGGATTTCCACAAGGTAATGATATGGTGAGTAGTGTTGATCATTGCAATGCTGATACTGGGCTTATTGTTGATGATCCTTCATCACTATCTTATTGCAATGCTTCATCTTTGGACTTTAACACTTCGAGCACTCTAGATGTTTCACATGCTTGTGTTGATAGTCCTTGCATATCATGTAGAAATTGCTTGACTAAATCTCATGATGATATGCTTGCTATGTCTTGTGGCCATGATAAAAATGCATGTATTTCCTCTAGTTGTTGTGCTAACAATGTAGAGGAAACCCAACACTCTTTGGGACAAGATATGGTCTTGAATGGTGCTTCAAGGGATTCTACATCATCTTCTCTTACTTCTCACTTTTTTCCTTATGGCTATGGCTTCAAAGGTATCTCCTACTTTGAAACCCAATATATCTCGTGATGATGATGTTGATAATGATGAGAATGAGGATAATGATAAAGATGATGATAATATTGCTTTCTTAAAAATTAAGGGTGAAATGATTTTTCAAGCTCTTCATAAGAATAAAATTGCTCGTTCCAACTTCATGGAAATCATGTCTATTGCCATTGAGGGCAGGAAATACATTGTGGAGTTGGAATCTCATCTCTAGGAGAATGAGGACACCATTGACAAAATGGAAGGTCATGAGCATGATTACGCAAATGAGATCGCGGAGCTATCTCAAGCTCTTGAACATGAACAACCCACCAAGGAATCTCTTGAGGCGACTTTTGCTCTAGAATTATCTAAAGTGAAGGAATCCCGTGATAGAGCTCTTGAGGTGGCCAATGATTTCAAAACTAAAAATGATAAGCTTGAAGTTGCACATGTTAAACTCCTTGAGGAATTTGAGCACCTCGAAAATGGCTCAAGGGTCATTAAGAGTGAGCTCATCGAACTCACCGAGTCTCATGCTCAACTTAAAGCTTCATATTTAAAAGAGCTTGCCAAGTTGCCTTCTCCTCTTGTTGATAATGATGATGCTTGTGCTACTAACTCTATTTCTTGTGAAGCATCCATTTTGAAGGAGAATGTTGAGCTAAGGGCTCAACTTGAGTTGCTATTTGGCAATTATGGAAAATTGGAAGAAAGTCATGAAAAGCTCTCTAGCTCTCATGGTGATCTTCTAGTATCCCATAATGTGCTAAAGTTAGCTCATGAGGCTATGATTACAAAGGTAACATCTAGTGAGCCTCATGCGGACATTAGCACTACTTCTAGTCAAAATGCTTTATTGCCATGTGCTAGTCCTCGTAATTCATCTACTCATAATATTGCTACATCTTGTGATGAATTACTTCCCTTGCCTTGTTGCTCTAACGATGAAGCTTATACTTCCTCTAGTACTTGTGTTGATACTAACCATGTAGAGGAAATCAAAGAGCTCAAGGCCCAAGTCACTTCTTTGAAGAAAGACTTGGAAAAGAGTCATGAAGGGAAGTCCACACTTGACAATATTTTGAGTGGACAAAAATCCCCCAATGACAAGGGTGGACTTGGATTCAACTCCAATAAGAAGAAGAAGTCCAAGAGCAACAAGAAGAAGGGCCAAGAACAAGTCAAGAATTCGGCCAAGATAATTTGCTTCAAGTGCAAGATTGAAGGGCATCATGTTAGATCTTGCCCATTGAAGAAGAAGCCCCATAGTGACTAGCAACAAGGGAAGAGGCCTCAAGTTCAAACTCAAGTTGAAGAAAAGCCACTTCCCAAAAAGACCCAAGTCAACGCTCCTCAAGTTTAGAAATCAATTGAGAAGAAAGGGAGGAGTAGATGTTGCTACTTATGCCGTGAGAAGGGTCATCTAGCTTCTTCATGCACGAATGGTTACTTATCCAACCCAATTATTATTGATGATATCTATTCTCTTGGGAAGGATAAGGTTGGCAATGTGTTTGCCAAATTTGTTGGTACTCAAAGTGGTGTCTGATACGTCTCCAACGTATCTATAATTTATGAAGTATTCATGCCATGTTTGCAATAATTTTGTATGGCTTTGGTGCACTTTTATATCATTTTTGGGAACTAACATATTGACCTAGTGCCCAGTGCCAGTTGCTGTTTTCTGCTTGTTTTTTGGTCTTCCAGAATAATCCATATCAAACGGAGTCCAAATGCCACGAAACTTTTTGGTGATTTTTTCTGGACCAGAAGAGACACCCTAAGCTTCGGGGGAGTATCAGAAGACCCATGAGGCAGTGACAAGACAACACCGTGCGCCTCGGGGGGGGGGGGGGGGGGCGGCACCGTGATGCCTTGTGACTTCCTCGGGAACCTTCCTGGCATGATTCCAACACTGAAAAATCCTATAAATACAGAAACCCCCGAAAGTTAACCTAGATGAGTTTTTCCGTCGCCGCAAGCCTCTGTCCCGAAACTACCCCAATCGGAGGCCTATTCCGGCACCCTGCCGGAGGGGGGAAGGGATCACCGGAGGCCATCTTCATCATCCCCGCTGCTTCCATGATGAGGCAAGAGTAGTTCACCCTCAGGGCTGAGGGTATGTACCAGTAGCTATGTGTTTGATCTCTCTCTCTCGTGATCTTGATAGGGCATGATCATGATGTACCATGAGCTTTGTTAATATAGATGAATCATATGGAGTTGTTCCCTCTCTATTGTTGTGATGAATTGAGTCCTACTCCTTGAAGTTCTTTATGTTGGATTGAACATTATGAATCTGAAATTGTTTGATGCATATTGTATAATTAACTCATGGAGAGTTGTGGTGACAATGGGGTTCTCTAGGTGACATTAGATTTGATTGATATGTATCATATGGTGTTATTGTAGTACGATCTGTAGGGCTGTTTGTGACACTTATAGGGATGGCTCAATAGATTGATCGGAAAGATAACTTTGAGGTGGTTTCGTACCCTACAAACAATTTCATCTTATGTTCTCCGATAGATATGAACTTTGATGTTTCGTTACGTTGGATTGAATATTGGATTTGAGAACACTTGATATATGTCTTGCATGCGGATACCCGTGGTGACATTGGGGTATTCTATTGAGTCACTTGATATATGTTTTGGTAATCAACTTGCGGATTTTGGTGGTGACATTAGAGTAATCTAGGCACATACGTTCATACACGTTTTCATCCTACTTTCTTCGATCGGAACTTGGGAGTGATTCTTTGTCGCACGTTGAGGGATAGTTATATCATTCAATTATGTTATTATTGTTGAGAGATTGCACTAGTGAAAGTATGAACCTTAAGCCTTGTTTCTAAGCATTGCAATACCGTTTGTGCTCACTTTTGTTACTAGATACCTTGCTGTTCTTATATTTTTAGATTATAAAAACCTATATCTACTATGCATACTACACTTGTATGACCATCTCTTTGCCGAACTAGTGCACCTATACAATTTACCATTGTATTGGGTGTGTTGGGGACACAACAGATTTCTTGTATTTGATTGCAAGATTGTTTGAGAGAGACCATTTTCATCCTACACCTCCCACGGATTGATAAACCTTAGGTCATCCGCTTGAGGGAAATTTGCTGCTGTCCTACAAAACTCTGCGCTTGGAGGCCCAATAAAGTCTACAAGAATAAAGTTGTGTAGTAGACATCAGTGTCAAGAAAAGAAACATTTGGGTAGCCAAGCCTATTGTGACTAACCTCTTAGGACCCAACTTGGTTGGGGACCAACAAGCTCAAGCTTGATCAATAGGTGTTGATGGAGGGCATTGGAGACTTGGCTACCTCATGAAGAATTAAGGGATCTTCATCAATTATATTTCCCCAAGCCAAGTCATTTTGATTATCATGTGTCCATCGTATATCCAATGTGCCTTCTTGCGGTAACTTGTACTTAAATTGAATACATTGAAAGTTACTTGCCCCTTTGCATGTTTTGGTTTTGTACCTTGCATGTGTTTGTATATGTTGTGTTTCCAATTTGCTTATCTTGAGTAATCAAGTATGTGTATGTTGCTTTGCACATCATGTACGTGTGAGTCTTGTTCAGCCTTTTTGCATCTTATTTGTATCTTAGTTGGCTCTTGTGAGAGATTAATGGAACATCCCATTTTGGGGAAGTGATGTGCTTTGTGCGCTTCACAATCCTACAAATGTGTGTACATGAGGAATACCACCTAGTATTGATATTGCAAGATTATCTAGTCTCTATGTGGTATGTCTTACTCATGAGAAATTCAAATTCTAAATGGTTCATTAATTATCTCTTGTTGGTTTTTATTTTCCTCTTGTTTAGTATTTTGGGTTATCACTTTATGGGGGAGTAATATGCTATGTGCATATTACAAGCCTAGAAATGTTTACATTTGAGGTATTGCAACTTAGAGTTGATATTGTAAATTATATTGTTCCTAGGTGGCATGTTAGCTCTACAAGTTCCAATTTGTGTATCTCTTTGTTTTGTTGTGAAGATGATGTTGGATATCATTAGAATCTACCACCGGGAATAATTTCCAAATACTTCTTGTCTTTTAACAATTGGTATTCTTTTATGTGGTTGAAATTACTAATCATCTTTACATTGGCTTTTGTTTATAATTGCCTTATTTCTTGCCTAGAAATTGTTTCAACTCCTATTGTCTTCCTTGCCTCTTGTGGATCTTTTTGAACTTGCCTAGTGTTTCTATAGATATAGAGAAAGTGGTGATCCCATCTTGTGCATTTTGTATTCAAATGCAAATTCTATATAATGCACATCTCTTGGGGGAGCTATCCTATTTTCTTTAGAACACTCTCTTAGTGATCCTAATCAAGTGCGCGTTGGTGGAAGGCAAGCCTTTTCTTGTTGGTACTTTGTACCATCATGAAAATTTGTAGAGGGTTTGGTTTGTTTGGAACCATGCTCTCTTTTGGGAGTTTGATATCTCTTTTTTCGATTTCTTTCAATTGGTGTGTTTCAATGGATATCTCATTCCTTGATGTATCTTTTAATTGGTATCCTTCAAGTGATGATTTCTCCATATGGTATCTTATTTTCACTTGGTATCTTTTCTTTTGGTATCTTGTCTATCATGTGTTGAATTGGTTATTTGATATAATTTGGACAACCTCATGTGGTGTCACACTTTCGTGCGCCTCCTTGGTTTACTTGGTGTTTTGTCCAAATTGTATCTCCTTATGTCTTGAAAGTCTTGAGCATGCATATTTACTATATGTACTTTCTTTGGCATGCTTTCTTTCTTTGACCCAATATATAGGGGAAACTCTATTAAATCCTTTTTGGCTACGATGTGCATGAAATTCTATTTCATGTCTTTATGCACATATTTGTGCGGAGTTTGTCCTATGTATTGTTGGTTTTCTAACTCTTTGGTCCCAATGAGTTTGGGTACCATTTTGTTTGTGTTGTGTTCTAGGAACATCGGAGATGCATTGGATGCACGGCTCACACACAAGGAAGGTGTTGTCACCATGTGCTTATTGGAGCCAAGCTAGGATGATCAATGAACTATGATCTACCTGCAATCTCGGTAACAAGTATCTACCTCATGCATACATTTCTCGCTTCCATCTTTTGTAGGTTGCATCATGGCATGATTTCCTTGATTCATTCTTGTGATACTTGTTTCCTTTTCAAAGCATCCCAACAATGATCTCTTATTGCTAGTTGTGATGCCTTTGATGTTCATATGGTTGGAGTTCATTTATATACAATAAGATAATATTAAGCCATGTGCTGTGCTTTTCAAGCAAAGATCTTGTTGGTATATTTTATGACTTCCTTTTGGATATCTTGTTCCTTCCTTGTGCAACTATTTCATGTGTACATCCTTCTTTGTGGATATATATCATCATGATTGTCATCTACCTAGAATCTTATACACGTGAGAGAAGTTACATCTCTAGTTGATATCCTTTTCCTTCACGTCCACCGTTTCATTCCCTTTTTATTTCCTTGGTGGTTCCGAGAAAGGATTTGTCTTGAGCGCGGGTCTTATATCGTTGCATCTTGATGCACTCATTCTTGGTGAAGTTTGTTTACCTCATGCTTATCTTGACGAGGCTTTTGCCATTTCAATTGGTATCCCTCCTCTTGACGAGGCTATCATTTTCTATCTTCACCATGGGTTGTCACAAGCTTTGGCTTTTAATTTGCATTTTAGTAAGCTTGTGAACCCATTTGCTAGTTGTGTGTGTGTGTGCCCCTCATAGCTTCGTGTGTGTGTGAAGGACATGTCTTGCACCTTGTATCTCATTTATTCATGACTATGTTGATGCTTAATGCTCATCCTTATATTAGTCTCCTCAAGTGCTTTGCCATGACTCACACACATCATTTCGGTTGAGCCTATTCTTAAATTTCCTCCTTTTACATGTTGCTCAACCATACGTTTGTTGCCAGTGCTAGGCTTAATTTCTTATCTATGCTCACTTGCACTTGTTTGAGTATTTCTATTGATTTTGGGGGAGCGATGATCCAATTTTGTGCACTTTGTATCCAATTACAAAAAATTCTAAATAGTGCACAAATCATGGGGAGCTTCTCTAGTTTCTTTAGAACACTCCTTTGCTCATATCATAATATCTTTTAATCATTTGGATTGTCGGATCTTCTGATTGCTTGCTTCACTTGTTGGTATGCCTTTGTGCCATATCATCCTTTTGCAATCTTTGGATCCTCAATATAATCTGTCTTCCTCCTACTATTTATCATTGGATATGTGTATTTCATTGCACTCGTATTTTGAAGAATACACACTTTATGGAGGAACACATATTATATTGGCCTTCTAAGTTTTTCACCCATTTTGGCAATTGATGCCAATGGGGGAGAAGTTTAGAGAGTTTAGAGGGAGTTGTCTGGAGAAGTTTAGAGAGTCTTGGTAGTTTAGAGGGTTTTGGTTTCATGCTTTGGTTTTGTTCCTAAGCATTTGCATATCATGCTTATGGCATTATTGGTTGTTGCTTTGGATGGTTGTGCTTAATTCATTATATAAACTCTCTTGAAAGTGATTGTCATCAATTACCAAAATGGGGGAGATTGAAATAGCATGGCGCCCCCATGTTTGGTTTTGGTAATTGATGACAATCCCTATGGACTAATGGTTGCCTTGAGTTATATTTGAAGGGTTTGTCCATAGGCATTGGTTGAAGAACATTTGTTGGTTTCAAGGTTATAAGAAGAAGATACGATACAAGGTTGATCAAAGACTAAGTACAAGGAGTGATTCAAGTTGATCAACACACAAAGCGTAGAAGATGTACCATGTGGGATCAAGTGATCCCACGGTATGGTAAGCATTGTCCATTACGCTTTGTGTACTAACCCATGGTCTACGTGAGAGTTCTTTGTGGGGTTAGGTATGTTTCCATGGGTGTGCATCAAAAGGAAGATATCATAGAACCCATCGAGGATGGCATCAAATGGTGATCGCCATCAATGTTTCATTATGCAAGTTCAAGTGGAGCATCACAAAGAGATCACTTGCTTAAAGCTTGCCGTCCATTGTGGTGACAATGGACTTCTGAAGATGTGCCGAAGAGTAGCTCGCCCATAGTGGAGTATGGGGGAGCAATCTACTAGTCTTGATCGAGCCAGCGCAATCAATAAAGGTGGTCCAACTTGAGGAGGACAAGATCGTCACCATCTAGCTCAAGTGGACTATGTGCAAGGCAAAGATTTGTTCTTGATAGGTTTTCTATTTTACCGGTCTCATGGTGTTAGTTGGGAGACCGGGTGATAGGATCGATAGCCGTACTATCAAGGGGGGCTCTATCATTCGTAGAGAGCTCAAACCATTGCATCCTTGGCATCATCTTTCTTGGTTCTTGTTTGGTCTTTCTCTATGAGAGTTTTGGAGCTTGTGGTCATCTTCATGACAAGCTCAAGTTCATCGAAAACCGATTTTGTATGCTTCATCCTTTATGTTTTCGATGTTGGAGTTTATGCCGGTTCTTCAACAATGGAGGTTTCACACCTCTATATCATAGGCATATTTCTCTTGCCACTTCTGAAGATTTTCAGTCGTGTTTTGACAACTCTTGTCGTTAGCTTTCTATCAAGCTTGAGTTCGTCAAAATCAGAGTTCATTTGATGAAGTTTTGGCTATGTTAGTATTGGGGCTTCCATCCGTTTGCTTGGGCAAGTTTTCAGCACCCAAGCGGTAGTACCGCTCGGTACCACGGTAGTACCGCTTAGGTGGTACTTCCGCTGTGGACTACCGCAGTGTGTATCGCTTGGGAATCTCCTTCTGTGCTACATTCTGTAGTCTAATTTCTTTTAGTGGTAGTAGGACCGTAGTAGCCCGGTAGTACCGCTTAAGCGGTACTTCCGCTGTATACTACCGCTCCTAGTACCACTTAGGAAATACCTTCTGTGTTGATTTCTGTTTGCCCAATTTGCTTTAGAGGTAGTTGAGCGGTAGTACCGCTCCAAGCGGTAGTACTGCTCCCTCGAGTGGTAGTACCGCTTGAGAATCAAGGGCTATGCCTGTTTTCTCTAAGTGGTAGTAGAGCGGTAGTAGAGCGGTAGTACCGCTCAAGTGGTAGTACTACTACCCAGAGCGGTAGTACCGCTTTACTACGCACTGAGCATAACGGTTGGATTCGGGGGGGGGGGGGGGACCTATTTAAGGGGGTCTTCTTCCCAATGGATCTTATCCTTGGACCTCGTGTTTTCCCCCCATTGTTGACCTTCTTCGAGCTTGCTATCTCTCAATCCCTCCAATGATTCTTGCTAGTTCTTGAGGGAAAAGAGAGAGGAGATCTAGATCTACGTTTCCACCAATCACTTTCTCCTCTATGTGAGGGGAACCCCTTGGATCTAGATCTTGGAGTTCTTGGTGTTCTCCTTGTTCTTCCTCTCATATTCCTCCATAGCTTTTGTTCCTTTTGTGGGATTTGGGAGTGAAGGACTTGACCACTTCGTGTGTTCTTGCCATTGCATTAGTTGCATCGGTTTGAGTTCTCCACGGTGATATGTGGAAGTGGAAAGTTGAGAAGCTTATTGCTCTTGGGTGCTTGGTACCCTAGAGCTTGTTCCTCTTGGGTGCTTGGGCGCCCTAGATGGTTGGTGGTGCTACAGATCTCAATCATTGTGGTGTAAAGCTCCGGGCAAGCGTCGGGGTCTCCAATTAAGTTGTGGAGATTACCCCGAGCAATTTGTACTGGTTCCGGTGACCGCCCCCAAGTGTTGCCAATTGTACGGGTTCGGTGACCGCCCCCAATGGTTGCCAATTGTACTGGTTCGGTGACCGCCCTCAAGGGTCCCTTAGTGGAATCATGGCATCTTGCATTGTGCAAGGGCGTGAGGAGATTACGGTGGCCCTAGTGGCATTTTGGGGAGCATTGTGCCTCCACACCGCTCCAAACGGAGATTGGCATCCGCAAGGGTGTGAACTTCGCGATACATCGTCGTCTCCGCGTGCCTCGGTTATCTCTTACCCGATCCCTTTACTTATGCACTTTACTTTTTGATAGCCATAGTGTTTCATGTTATATATCTTGCTATCACTTAGTTGTTTATCTTGATTAGCATAAGTTTTTGGTGCACATAGGTGAGCCTAGTTGTTTTAGGTTTTGTGCTTGACAAATTAAACGCTAGTTTTATTCCGCATTAGTTCAAGCCTAAACCGTAATTATTTTAAAGCGCCTATTCACCCCCCTCTAGGCAACATCCACGATCTTTCAATGTGGCACCCCGGCTCAGAGAGACCGGAACACCCCGTTTTCCAGCCCAGAGATCAAGTCTTCTGGAATACGGCACTGCTTGGCATAGAACAAATCAGCTCTTTATTACATATAATCAAGCTACAAGGGTCTGATATTACAAAGGTTACAGGGGCACGGCGACACTTCGCCTGGTAAGGTAGTTCTATGCTAGCAGCAGAACATAGCGGAATACATTCTAGCAGCGAAGCAACGACCACGGTGATGAACTCCACTCCACAGGGACTCTGGCTGGGACGCATCCTAGAGCGCAACCTCGGGATCCTCGACAAACAAGCAATCACGGCATCACCTGCAATCTGGCATGACACGCCAGGTGAGTACTTTGAATGTACTCGCAAGCTCACAGCAACCAAAGCAGTCAAGACATACAACAGCATGGCATTTACAGGTTAATCATCAATGATGAACACAATACTACTAGAACAACATGAGCATGGCTACAACATGAGCATGGCATGTACATATAATTCATGATATGAACATGATGATACTAGCACTAGCATGCACGAGGGTCGACATTTAAGGTCTCATGGACCAACTTACTCTGCTCGGAGGTTAACTCGTAACCACCATGAATATCGAACTTACTTACCATCGTGATCACCACGCGATCACCTCATAATCAACCAACATTGGTATCCATGATACCATCATGATCCTCTCATGATCACATAAAGATCAACCAACTTCTTTTCTTATCGAACCGGGGTTGTTTATTAGTCAGGTTATTATTTCTGTTGACCCATAGTGTGACCCACTACGAACTGTGTCCATGACCGAGGACGCGGCTATCGATAGATTATAAACTCTGCAGAGGTTATTACACTGTACCCACACTACGGAACTCATGGCCTCGTGCTCCCATTCGGGTGGACCAACGACGTTCCGACAAAACCAGTCTATTGCAATACACTCTCCCGGCCACTCCAACAACCTCCCCTTTGGGCTATGTCCTGGGTAGCCCCGATGTCAACTTGTGACATCCGCCACCTTCGTGGCTGCCACCGTCGTGGCCAAACAAACAAACTCGTCCCAACCGTGGACAACTGCACGCAAAAAACTCGGGCACAAGGCTTATGGTCGCCTACAACATCAGGGTAGCGCGCGCACATAACCTTCCCTAGTTGGAGGCACCGGCGAGAGGCATGACAATAGACCGAATCAGGCCCCCCCATAAAGCAAGTGTGGCTGCACTGGTTAGCTCGATTCGGTGGCACCAAGATTCAGCCAACAGATTTGTTCAAGTTCGATTAATGTCAGGTCCACCTTGAATGGTGATGAGCTGAGCCATAATAACATAACAAGATAAGGCATATGAGTATGATATCAACATGAGCATGGATGGGAACATAACCATTTAACATCATTACACCAACAATGATAAATCATTTAGTCTACGGGATGCAAATGAGCATGGCATAATGACGAGCATGAATATAACAAGTATTTTCATATCATACCATAATGATCCATATGAGCATATCATTATCACTAGCATCTGAAATGATTACAAGAATAAAACATGATAAAAATATCCTTAGCAATTAATCATATCACTTACTAGATGAAAATGAACATGGCATAAGCAATGAGCATGGATTCACAAGCATATTCGAAGCATTCACAAAATAATTAAATGAGCAAACAATTATTAAATATTCAAGTGGAAACCATGGCTACTGCAATGCCATCATGCAAGTGGTTGTTGTGGCTTGCCTGGGATTTATGGATTCACCGGGGAGAGGTGCGACGAACTCGCGGAAAGACTCGCCGGAAAAGTTTCCCTCTCGGCGGAGCTGTTTTAAGGGCAAGGGAAAAATGATCATTTTCACAGTGTGACAACCTAATGAAAATGATACCATCGGAACGGGCTCGACGAGCTGAGATCATGGGCTTTGGAATCACCTGAATCGGAGTTACGGTTGCCGAGTTACGGCCGTTCGTTCGTTAGGCAGAAAAAGAATAAAAATCTGTCCACTTCTGCCCTTAACGGACGAACGTCCGCAAATTAGCACTTTCGGCCGGCAGCTGAAAAAGAGAAAGCGTATTTTAGAAAATACGCTTCCAGAGGCTTCGGTTACTGCAGAATACGCTTTCAAAAGAAGAAAACGTATTCCTTAAGAATACGCTTCCACTTGAATCAGTGCAGGCCCGGGGTCAACACCTGGTTAGACCGACGAGTGGGACCGCGGGGTGGTGGGGCCCGCCGAGCTGTGTAACACCCCAAAAATTGGGTTATCAATTTTTGTGCTGTTATTCTTTTCCGAGCTTTCTTTTTCAAAATCTTTCTCCGGAGTTTGCTGGATGATCAGGTGAATCCAGGCAATCTTCAACTTTTCAGAACCTTGCCCCAGCCCTGGATGCTGGCTGAGAACCATCTGCATCACCCCAACCTCATCTGAACCCTAATTCCAGATTTTGGAATTTAAAACCTTGCCTTTGTGATTACAAAGTAGCTATCATTTCCCATGCTCTGTTGATCCTCCAAAAATTCCCAAAAACCCTCCTTCACCTACAAACCCTGGATATGCAAAAATATTGCTAAGTTATATGCAATATTTTTCATCTGGGATTTATTTCTTTTCCTGCCTTTCTGAGGAATTAAATCCAGGAGGATAGTTAGACATCTCTAAATTTCATGAAAATTTGTGGAGATGATCTTTGTGACTATCCCAAGCCCTGGTAAAAATATTGGTCAAATTTAAATAAGGAAAATTTACTTTTTCCTTGACAAGGCCAATATTGCCTCACTGCAACTTTCCAAAGGAACTACCATTTTGGTAGCCAGGAAAATTCCCAAATAATTTGTGGAGCTCCTCCTAGATATATCTTCACCATTTCCATCCAAAACCCATGTTCCACAGTTCAAAATTTGAGCACATGATCCAATGCAAGTTTCTGCCTTGTCTGAAACTTTGTGAAGGAAGTGCTTGATTCCTTGATCCAATTGAGCTGAAATTTTGCAGGGTAGTAACTATGGATATATTACTACTGCAAACCAAAAATTAGCTCAATTCATCTATCCAATATTTTTTCTATGATTTTCTCAAGTTTCTGTTCATATTTCACCTGTGTGAAGGAAGTGCTATTTATATTTTCTGGATTGCCCTCAAAATTTTTGAGCACTCTTTCACATCCAAATTATTGTCACATGCCAAAATTCAGCTCTATTTTCCTAGCCATTTTTTCCTCAGCAAATTCCCTAGGTTTCTGACCAGTGGGAAGCATTGTGAAGGAAGTACCATTTGTATTTATCCAAATGGTATGAAAATTTTAAAGTGCCTCCATATGCTCAAATAATTGGTCTCCACCAAATTTGGGCCATTTCCACTTAGCCATTTTTCCCCAGCACCCTCTTTTGCATTTCTGGCCAGTTGGGCACTTTGCAAAGGAAGTACCAGCTAGCCCTCTCTTTCTGACCTGAGATTTTGGCACAATGATCACCTTAGTAGATGATCAGGCTCACCCAAATCCCAGGCCTAATGGAGCTGTTCCCTGCCTAATATCTCTATCAAACACCTTGCTGTGGTTTAGGCTTTGGACATGCTTCAGTCACATCGTGGGCCATGGGTATCGTTCCTTTGCGCCGAGCAGCTTCTGGGGGAGTGAGTAACTCGCCAGACACGCTTGGGCCGGCCAGTACGCGTGGGAGCACTGTGGGCACGCGGTGACCACGCAGAGAGCGCGTGCGTTGCCTGTGCACCGCGTGCACAGCGCACTGGACCACCTTGGGGAGGTCCACACGGTCGCCCAGCGAGCCACAGCGCGCCACCCTCTTGCCCGCGTCGCCTGTGCCCCGATTCTCCTCGCCCCGTAGCCGTTGGCCGCGCTCGACGGCGCCGCATCCGTCGCTGGGATGCCACCACGTCCCGCACCGCGTCGCCACAGTTTCCCCCCCCCTTCTCGAGCCTTCCCCGCGGGTATTTAGCGCGTGCCTGAGTTCCCCCTCGCCACCTCAGCCCCTCCTCGAGCTCGGAGCTCCTCTATCCCCGCCAATGGCCGAGATGGCCGCCGCCGACTCCCTCGACCCCCACCTGCTCCTGGCCTTCCACCTCTCCCATTTTCTGCGCCCCTGAGCCTGTCTGGATGCCCGCGCGTCGCCGCCGTCCAGAACTCCGGCGAGGGAGCCCTCCAGCGCAGCCCCTTCCCCGGAGCCCTTCGGTCGCCGCGGCCTCCCCATGGAGCCAGCGCTGTGGACCACCGCGAGCAGCCCCGCGGCCATCTCCGAGTGCGGCGTGGAGCGGCGGATCTCCCGCACTCGCCGGCCGGCCTCCTGGAGTGGCGGGGCGACGGCTACGCCGGCGACCGGAGCCCTCCCCTGCCTCTCTGTCGCGGTTAAGAAGAGAGCCAGGGAGGAGGAGAGAGAGTAGGCGTGGGGCCCGCCTGTAAGTGGCTGCTGGTCGGGCCCAGCCACTGTAAGTGGAGACGCATTCGGAGGATTACGCGTTTCTCTGGCAAAGGAGTACTCGCCGTGGCCTAGCGCATAAATGCGCTTTCGTTATTCCGAAAGCGTACTCTGTAAAATACTCTTTCAGCTCCAGCCCACCGCCGAAACCAGTACTTTGCGGGCGTTCGCCCGTTAAGGACTAAAACGGACATATTTTTGTCTGTTTATCGCTTAACGAACAAACGGGCATTTCTCCGCGACCGTAACTCCGATCGAGGTGAATCCAACGCCCACGTTTTCAGTTCATCGAGCCCGTTCCGATGGTGTCATTTTCATAATGTTGTAACATATTGAAAATACCATCTTTGCCCCTCCTCGAATCCAGGCTTCTCCCAAGAGCACCATTTCTGGCGACTCGTTTCCAGCGGATCGTCGCACTTTCACCCGTCGTATTTGTCCACCCCAAGGCAAGCCAACCTCTTATCATGAGCACCAGACTTGCATGTTGACTTTGCTTGAACCCTATGCGTTTGTAGCTGCAGTATTTTCATAAGATGTTTCTGTCTGCAATTATGATATATGCATTGCTTGCCCTGTCATGCTAGTACCAAACTTCATACTATCTTCTGCCATGTTAGCGATAATGTTTTTATTGATAATATCATGTTAATACTGTGCATGTATCTCATACCATGTTGTCAATGCTATAGTGATCCTATCATACTATTGCCATGATACATATGTCATATATGCTATGCACTTCATAAGTTTGGTAAACATGGTTGTTAATTCATTTATGTATTCATATTTATAATCCTGATGATGTGATTAAATGATGGAGATGAAAAGAACATGTGTTAATAACAACAACCACCTCCATCGGCTGGATCGTGTCATAGTGCCACCGAATCGAGCTCACCAG
Source organism: Elymus sibiricus (assembly GCA_039707655.1). NCBI lineage: Eukaryota > Viridiplantae > Streptophyta > Magnoliopsida > Poales > Poaceae > Elymus > Elymus sibiricus. The sequence goes on along the minus strand of CM077674.1, from coordinate 8,522,874 downwards.
TGCAGCCACACTTGCCTTATGGGGGGCTCTAATTCGGTCTATTGTCATGCCTCTCGCCGGTGCCTCCAACTAGGGAAGGTTATGTGCGCGCGCTACCCTGGCCCGGTGGGCGGCCATAAGCCTTGAGTGCCCGAGTTGTTTGCGCGCGGTTGTCCCCGTTTGGGACGGTTTGATTGGTTTGGCCACGACGGTGGCAGCCACAAAGGTGGCGGATGTCACGAGTTGACATCAGGGGCAACCCAGGACATAGCCCAAAGGGGAGTTTGTCGGGAGTGGCCGGGAGAGTGTCATGCAATAGATTGGTTTTGTCGGAATGTCCTTGGTCCACCCGAATGGGAGCACGAGGACATGATTTCCGTGGTGTGGGTACAGTGTACTAACCTCTGCAGAGTGTATAATCTATCGATAGCCGCGTCCTCGGTTATGGACACAGTTCGTACTAGGTCACACTATCTGGTCTCTATCGACTTGGAGGATAGACCTGGTATAATAAACTTGTTAAAGATTGTGCTATGAAGTAAATGTGGTGACTTGGACTATGAGATAGTCGCGAGAAGTTACGGAGTTGGACATGATCACGAGATGAGATCTCGGTGAGTCATGAGCTAGCCCAGAGGGGCAGTGGCAGTGAAACTGGTAAATGAACAACATATTACTTTAACTCTCCACGGGAGGTAATGGTAATTTACTTTCCAGCATAGTAGCATGCATGTCTTGTAAGATACAACTATGCCATGCCATGATATTCCATGTTATGCCATGATCTGCCATGATATGCTATGATATGTTGTGATATGATTTGGTATAGATGTACTTGATCCATGTTACTTGCTAGTATCATGCCATGCTTATCCTTTGCCATGAGATAAATTTGTGTATGAGCATAGGGTTTGCTTTCTCATTTGCTTGTTTGGATGCTATGTATTTCATTGTCTTGCGCGTACATTCAAAGTACTCACCTGGCCTTGCACGTGGCCAGATTGCAGGAGAAGACTTGCCGTGCTAGACCGTAACCTCGCCAGTCCTGTGAGTTGTGGAGTCCAGCCTGAGACGACGTGCCGCTAAACCAAGACTTCCGCCGCCAATTAGATAGCCTTAGAGCTATGCAAACCCTTGTATTCATCCGCGATGTAATACTCTATTAAATGAAATATATTTTGTGCTTGGAATGCTGTACCATGGACCTGTCGTGCGTCAGGTGTTTTCCTGGGCTGACGTGCGAAGGCCCCCTGCTCCATGCGGATCGGGGTGCCACAAGCTGGGTCGTCGTCTTCAACCTTTCTCCCGCCCGACGACCAGAGGGGTTGCGTGCTCCGGCGACAAGCCCCGGCGGCACAGGCCACCTCCGGCGAGCTTCCGGCCACCGGTGGACTCGGGGCAGAACGCCGCATCCACTCGGGCAGGACGTGGTCGCCGGGGAGCGCCGAGTCGAGCGGGCGGTGGGCCGCGGCGGACGGCGGCTACGGGCACCGATGGGGCTCGCGGCCACAGGGCTCCAAAGGACGAGGGGAAGAGCGGAGGGGCTTTGGAATGCTACGGGGAGTCGAGCTGGAGTGGCTAGGGGAAGCGAGGAGGCCGGCATTGCTCCAATTTGAGAGGAGCCGAACGGCGGCCATGGCGGCAGTGGGAGGCGAGGAGAGCTCCTCAAGCTCGAATGAGTGGCCGAGGGGTGTACTAGGAGGGAGGAAGAGAGGTTGGTGAGGTCGATGGGTCTCGGGGAGGGCTTATATAGCCGCGGTGGTGTTGCCCTCGCCGGATGCCGACGGGAGCGTGCGGTTGATGCCTCTGGCACGACCGCGTGCGCATGCGCACGCGCAGAGGGGGAGAGAGGCCAGGGGGAGTGCATTCGGCGCGGAGATGCCACGGGGGAGGAAGAAGACAGAAGGAAAGCGATAGCGGCCACGGGCATCCCGGGGCGGCGTGGCTCGCCGGAGTGGAAAGAGGAGGGGGAGACGGGTCCAGAGGGGTGGCGTGGACGTAGGAGAGCTCGGGCTGCGCAGAGGACAAGGTCGGGTGGCGAGGCCATGGCGTTTGGGCGGCGGCCGACGGACCCGATGCCCAGAGCGCGCTTTTGGCGCGCCAGACCGCGTGGTCACCGCGTGCACTGGCGCACGCGGGACTTTAGGGCCACCCACACCGTGTCGAGCGTATTGTCCCTTCAACATGGGGCCCCTCTGAGGTGATAGCTCGAATAAATCCACTGTTAATTGATGGGAGAGATCAAATAAAGTTTGCTGTTGCAAACTTAGGCATGAAGTAGTGATGAAATGGTATGAGATAAGAGCTAACCACGATGTCACAGAGGTTTAGGGTAGGAAGGACTATGAGACTGTGTATTTTGAAGAGATTTGGACCAAAATTTAGCATAGTTGCTTTACAACTGCCAAATCTGGTCCAGAAGCTAGATCAGGAAGTAGCACTCACATGGTTGCTTGGGTTGAGCTCAAAATTTGTGAAGTATGATCATTTGGGCATATGAAGATACCATAAAAATTTCATACCAATTGGATGAATAAAAATGGTACTTCCTTCACAATGCTCCACACTCAACAGAAATTTCGGGGAATTTTGTGGAGCAAATGGTTTGGCAAAATGATGTGAATTTTAGCATGCTCAAATTATATAGGGATATTTAGGTCCTGGATTAATTTCAGATTTTATGAAGCAACATACGGTATAGTTGCTTCACAACCTGAAATTATGACCAGAAACAAAGATTCGAAGGTGTGCTCACATAGTTAGTTGTATGGATATGAAATTTGGTGTAGAGTAATGATTTGATCATATAAATGATATACCAAAATTTCAACGCATTTGGATAGTCCTAGCTAGTACCTACTTCACAAAGCTTCTCTCTGGTCAGAAACTTTGGGAATTTGCTGAGGAAGATTTACTAGGCAAATGAAGTTGAATTTTGGCATGTGGCAATTATTTGGATATGAGAGAGTTCCCAAATTTTTTTAGGGCAATCAAGAAAAGATAAATAGCACTTCCTTCACAAAGTGCCATACTGGACAGAATAGGAAATAAATATTCCTGAATTATTTTTGAACTAGGCAAGGATGGGTTTTGACATATTGGTGGAAGATATGATCCAAAGAATTTATGAGAATTTTGTGAGAATTTTTTGAAGGGCATAAATATAGGTTGCTTCACAACCTAAAGCAAACAGGGTTATTCCTTTAATAGAAAAAGGAATATTCCCTAGAAATAAAAATTAGGGTGGGGCTAAGATGGAAATGACATGGCCTTGGGTTAGATTTGAGAATGACAAGCCACTAGGAAGTGGCAGGAGAGAAGATCTTCCCAGGTTTCAAGACCACATAGCCATGGAAAAAGGAACTCCAAATAAAAATTCGAAGAAATCCAAAAGAAAAAGAAAGGGCCGAAAATCGGGGTGTTACGTTAAACAAGGCTCACGATGAGCGAATGCGGTACAGTCTTGGGGACGGAAGGAACAATGAGCTTGTGATGCTCACAAAGGCAAAGTGGATCGCCCTGTCAAAGGAATAGCAAGGCGGAACCACGAGCAGTCGCAAAAAGAAGGAGAAGCAGCGTTAGGCGAGAAAGAACTTCGCCGACTCGGACGACGAGGCTGCACCACCGAGGCAAAGGTTTGACATCAGGAAAGTGAGGTGTCATAATTGTGGCCTCCTCAGTCACTTCAGGGCTGACTGCGAGGAAGCACCGAAGCAGAGGGCGCTCACGGACGAGGAAGGCGATGATGGAGACATGATGTTGATATGTAAACTGGTGGACGAGGAGGGTCCTGACTCTCAAGCGTTGACTAAAGAAATTGTCGAGCTTGCGGAAGAAAATTTTTATCATCATGATGATGGTTCGGAAACCCGTGTCGATGCTATAGATGCGGGGGGTGATTCCGAAACTTACGTCAATGTTATGGACGGAAGTGCTATATTTACTAGAGCGGATGCAGTGAAAGCCGCGTGTGCTCGTCCATGGACAAGCAGTCTTTGTGTTGCTCAACTGGAGGAGAGGTCCGTAGGCGGCTGCAAAAGTGACATGAAAGACACTGACGTAATGCCGTACGTGGAGCCAGAAGTCCACAATGACGTGAGGCATACAAGTAAGGGAAACGCTTACCATCACCTGACTGATAACCACGCACGCGTCCGCCGCCTTCGTGGCCGTATGATTTGATCGGATTGCTCGGGCAGCAGTTGATGAGTCCAATTTATGTTATAATTTTACTAAGTATTTTGCGCCTACATAGTAGGCTTTGTGGAATTTTACCGCGTTCGCGCACTTCTTTTTGTTGATAATCCCTCAGGTAACGCTTTTTGCTCCAATTAGCCTAATATGGAGAAAACCCCAGAAATGGTAGTGAAATCACATATTTAAAGTGATAGTCACCTACCATAAAAGAATCAAGAAAGGAGGCCAAAGAAGAAATCATCGCTGTGCCTCCAGAGCAAAAGACGGCGTTCCATACGACCGCGCCCGCTCGTATGGGCGGTCGTATTGAGTGCCATCGCCGCCGCCGAATCAACTATTTCCACCCCGTGAAATCGGATCATGGATCAGACGTACAGAACGACCAGAAACTTGTCCAGAAGGCAGAACCCTAGCCTCCGGAGTTCATCCGGAGGAGGGATTGGCAAGGAGAAGAAGGGAATCGTCCTTCCCGCGCACAAGGGGACTACAAAATCATCACCACTGTCATCGTCATCGTCATCCACATCCTTATCATCATCATCATCCACATCCTTGTAACATCAAGAACCCTAGTGGCTCGTCTTGTGTGTTATTCGAATCATTCATCCATGTATGCCATTACCCTTGTCATGATGTTCGTTATCTTCATGTCTGAGTAGAACCCTAGGTCTCGGGGATATGGATGAACCTTGGTATGTGTAGGATCTGAAATGTTATTTTGGATATGAGATTCCCCGTTGAATGCTTAGTTTAATAACTTTGTGAATGTTGTGAAGGGGCCCCACTCAGCATTTGTGCCTTATGGCCATGAAGTATATCACTATCGTTGTAAAGGGCTAGGATGTGAAGGTAATTCGAGGTGACAGTAAAAGCCTATCGCTCCTAACCTTTGCAATTGATCGGGGAATTACGGAGAACCCTTAGAGAGGCCGGATCCATGGGGTAACCCTTAATTATCATGAGTTGTAACCCTCTGGGGGAGTCTATGATAGTGGCGTGCGTGGCACGAAGTCTACTTCGAGTAGAACGTGTACTGTACCCTGCTCCGCCCAGCATAATCATCAACAGTGGCTCAAGTATCCATCCCATACTATGCCTATGCATAGGTGCGCTAGAAACATACCAATGGGGATTCTGAACTCCCTGAGAATGCCTTACTTCTCTGTGGTTTCGTTAGTCACTTTAGTCATTTCTCTTTATTTACTTTTATGTTATTAACTTTAGATCTTGCTCCACTACTCAATCACAATTCATTATCGCCCTCACTTTGCTTTAATTCTACAATTATCTGTAGGCATAAAAATACATAATTCACTTCAAGAGGCAAAAGTATGATTCCTGTGCTCCCCATGGGATCGATACTCTTACTTCAAAAAGGCTACAACTAAACCCTGTGCACTTGTAGGCCATCAAGCTTTTTCAGGCGCCGTTGCCGGGGAGCTGAGCGCTTTTTGGTTTTGCCTTAAGTTTTGAATTATTTTGTGTTGTAACGGTTTTTGTAGATTGCGAGCAACCATAGTCCTTCATGAACAAATTTGTTAGGTAGGAGTGCAGTTAGTAGCAAGACCGGCTCGAGGAGAGAATTTTATATCTATTGGTCCTGACCTACCTGGTAAAGTTTATGACATAAATCCTCGGTTAATTGATATGTTGAAAAAGGATACATTTCGAGGTGATGCAACTGAATGCCCTGATCAACATATTGAAAGCTTTAACACTGCATGTAGAACTTTTCGGCTGCAAGATTTAAATAATGATGAGATAAAAGCTAAAATATTTCCTTATTCACTTGAAAGAGGAGCTGCTGAATGGCTACCACATCAGCCCGTAAGTACCTTGAGTAATTGGCCAAAATTATTTGCTGCATTCTATGCTCATTATTACCGTCAAGGAAAATTATATAAAATAAGAAGGAAGATTAGTAGCTTTGGATAGTGACCAGGTGAGAAACTGGTAGACGCATATCTAAGGTATCGTGGTATACTCTCGGCATGTCCTGAACACCATTATCCCGATTGCTTAATTGTGAATTTCTTTTATGGTGGACTTGATTCCCAAAGTAAACAGGCTTTAGATCTTACTCCCAAAGGTTCCTTTATGGGAACCGAGATCTCACAAGCTTGGGATTTACTTGATAGAATTCGGCATAATGCTGAGAGTTGGTACCTATGCTCAAAGGAAAAGACTAAGGTTGATCCTGTTTATGATAGTATTAAGTCTTTCCTTAAAACAAAGGAGATGAAAGACCTTCGTCATGAGATAAATATTGGAACTGACCCCATCTTTCATATTTTGAAACACTTTTCTGAGTTTTTCAGCTACCGGACAAAAAGTTTGTGAAACACACCTGGGAAGCTAAAGTGATCTGAATGGTAGAAGCAATTAAGAAGAAAACTACTCCGCCCCAAGATCAGAGAGAGGCTTATTATGAACAGAAGAGCAAAAAGAAGGGAGAATCACTTTCTGCTAAGCATAAGAAGAGTATTGGGGTAGAACAATATGGGACTCCACAGCATGTGCATATCGTGAAAGAACTCTGCTACACCTATAGCGGTGGTTAATAAAGAAGTCTTTTTAGACCAAGATACCACCTCTTATCTTAAAGGGTGTACTGAAGGTAAGGACACAGGTAAACAAATTTTTTCATGCCCCTTCGGAAGCAAGCCTTACTTTGGATTTTGTGACCCAGGATCTCCAGTTAATATTATTCCTTATACTCTTTACGCAAAAAATTATGATGAGATTTCCCTTCGTACTCTTGAGCCAACTGATGTTGTTATTAAGCTTGCAGATAAGACTGATAGAAAACCTTGTGGCATCCTCAAGGATATCAATATTATAATAGGCTCGCTCATTTATCCCATTGATATTTATGTACTAATGATTTCAGAGGATAAAGATTGTCCTATTGTTTTTGGAAATTCCTTTTTGAATGTTGCAGGAGCTTACATAAAAAAGAAGACCATCTCTATGAAATGGGGAGAAGAGATGATTAAATTTCCATTTTCTTCTGTCTTAAGCAAACCATATCAAGAAGAAACCCAAGATGAGGAAGAACAAAAATTAAATCAATTAGCCGAGATTCATCTCCAAACCCCAGAAGATGAAATTGAAAGGGTACTTGTAAGGCCCGAGTCCTTATTTGAAGAGGAAGAAAATGAGGAAATTGAAATGATAATGGATGCTACTCCCATAGTCTTTCCACGTTTAAAAAAAGTGTATGAGGTACTAGAAAGGAAAGGAGATGAAGAGCTACCTCCACCTATCCTAAAACCATTACCTAAAGGACTAAGGTATAAGTTTATGGATGACACCGAAAGATTTCTTATTATTGTTAATGCTGACCTTTCAGGAAAAGAAAAAGATAAGCTATTGGCGGTGTTATTTAAACACCGTAAGGCTTTGGGCTACTCAATGAAAGATGTAAAAGGGATAGATCCATCTATTTATTCTCATGCTATTCCCATTGAAGAAGGAGCTAAACCGGTAATTGAAAGTCAACGAAGACTACATCCTGCCACCAAGAATGTGGTAAGAAAAGAGGTAATACATCTTCTTAACACTGGGGTAATATACCCTATATCTGATAGTAAGTGGGTAAGTCCAGTTCATTGCATTCCTAAGAAAGGTGGAGTTTCTTTAGTAACTAATGAAAATAACGACCTAGTCCCTACTAGGGCTATTGTTGGATATGGAATGTGTGTTGATTTCAGGAAATTAAATAAATGGACTCGAAAGGATCACTACCCACTACCATTCATAAATGAGATATTGGAAAGGTTGTCTAATAACTCTTACTTTTGTTATCTCGATGGGTATTCCGGATTTTCACAGATACCAATCCGACCTGAAGACAAAGAAAAAACCACCTTCACTTGTCCCTACGGTACATATGCATATCATAGAATGCCATTTGGAATATGTAATGGGCCACCCTCTTTTCAGAAGTGCATTTCTACAATTTTCCCTGACTTTGTGGAGAAAATTTTCCAAGTGTTTATGCATAATTTTCCTGTCCAAGGCACTTCTTTTGATAACTTTCTCTATAATCTCACAAAAGTTTTGCAGAGATGCGAAGAAACAGGTTTCGTACTGAATTGGGAAAAGAGCCACTTGATGGTAACTGAGGGAGTAGTACTGGGACATAGAGTTTCAAGAACGAGTATCGAAATAGACCAAGAGAGAATTGAGGTAATAGAAAATTTAAATTACCCTCAAGATGTAAAAGGTATGCAAACCTTTGACTGACCTTTTACAAAAGGATGTGCCCTATTCTTTTGATAAGAGCTGTGTGCAGGCCTATGAAAAATTGAGAGATACCTTGATCACAGCTCCGATCATCCAACCCCCGAAGTGGGATGAACCATTTTAAATCATGTGTGATGCTAGCAACTATGCTATTGGAGCAGTTTTGGGACAGCGCGATGATAAGAAGCTTAATGTTGTTTTTTATGCTAGCAGATGCTTCGATGAAGATCAAAGGCATTTAGCTACCACAGAGAAAGAATTACTTACTATTGTCTTTGCTTGTGATAAATTTAGACCGTATATTATTAATTCAAAAGTGATAGTCCACACGGATCATCGTGCCTTACGTTATCTTCTTGCTAAGAAGGACGCTAAGCCCCGATTGATTCAATGGATATTACTACTTCAAGAGTTTGATTTGCAGATAGTAGACCGCAAGGGAAAGGACAATCCAGTAGCAGACCACCTATCATGCATGGAAATGATACCGTATGACCCAGTTCCTATAAATGAATCCTTTCCAGGTGAGACTTTGGCTATGATAAAAAAGATAGAGCCTTGGTTTGCAGATTACGCTAACTTTCTTGCAGGAAAGTACGTGCCACCTGATATGAATTATCATCAAAGGAAAAAGTTCTTAGTGATCTGAAGTACTATTTCTGGGATGATCCTTTTCTTTATCAGCATGGACCGGATCACATGATTAGGCGATGTGTACCTGAGCATGAGATGAATGCTATCCTGGAAAGTTGTCATAGCAGCCATTATACATGACATCATGCAGGTGATCACACCGCAGCCTGATGTCTACTACACAACTTATTCTTGTAGACTCGTGTTGGGCCTCCAAGCGCAGAGTTTTGTAGGACAGTAGCAATTTTCCCTCAAGTGGATGACCTAAGGTTTATCAATCCGTGGGAGGCATAGGTTGAAGATGGTATCTCTCAGACAACCCTGCAACCAAATACAAGAAATCTCTTGTGTCCCCAACACACCCAATACAATGGTAAATTGTATAGGTGCACTAGTTCGGCGAAGAGATGGTGATAAAAGTGTAGTATGGATAGTAGATATAGGTTTTTGTAATCTGAAAATATAAAAACAGCAAGGTAGCAAGTAACAAAAGTGAGCACAAACGGTATTGCAATGCTTGAAAACAAGGCCTAGGGTTCATACTTTCACTAGTGCAATCTCTCAACAATGCTAACATAATTGGATCATATAACAATCCCTCAAAGTGCGATAAAGAATCACTCCCAAGTTCCTATTAGTGGAGAACATAAGATAGAAATTGTTTGTAGGGTACGAAACCACCTCAAAGTTATCCTTTCTGATCGATCTATTGAGCTATTCCTATAAGTGTCACAAACAGCCCTAGAGTTCGTACTAAAATAACACCATATGATACACATCAACCAACTCAAATGTCACCTAGATACTCCAATGTCACCACAAGTATCCGTGAGTTGATTATACGATATGCATCAAACAAATCCATAATCATAATATTCAATCCACACAAAGAACTCCAAGGAGCACCCAAAAGTTTCTATCGAAGAAAAGATAATGAAAACGTGCATCAACCCCTATGGATAGATTACCCCACTGTCACCTCGGGAATCCGCGAGTTGAGTGTCAAAACATATATCAAGTGAATCAATATAATACCCCATTGTCACCACGGGTATTCATATGCAAGACATATATCAAGTGTTCTCAAATCTGAAATATTCAATCCGATAATAGTGAAACCTCAAAGGTAAAAACTCAATTCATCACAACAAGATAGAGAGGGGAAACACCATATGATCCAACTATATTAACAAAGCTCGCGGTAAATCAAGATCGTGCCAAATCAAGAACACGAGAGAGAGAGATAAAACACATAGCTACTGGTACAAACCCTCAGCCCCGAGGGTGAACTACTCCCTCCTCGTCATGAAGACCGCCGGGATGATGACGATGGCCTCCGGTGAGGATTCCCCCCTCCGGCAGGGTGCCAGAACAGGGCTCCAGATGGTATTTCGAAGGTACAGAGGCTTGCGGTGGCGTAGTCCAAAATCTAGGGTTATTTCTGGGGGTTTCTCGATTTATAGGATTTTTCCGCGTTGGAATCACATCAAGATGGGATAAGATGGGCCCACGAGGCACCACGGCACGCCACCCCCCTTGGCGCGCCGTGGTCTCTTTTGGTCCAAAAAAATCATCAAAAAGTTTCGCTGCGTTTGGAGAACTTTTATTTCTGCACAAAAAACAACACCACGGTAGTTCTGCTGAAAACAGCGCCAGTCCGGGTTAGTTCTAATCAAATCTTACCAAAACCATATAGAATTGTTATAAATATGGCATGAATACTTCATAAATTATAGATACATTGGAGATGTATCAGCATCTCCAAGCTTAATTCCTGCTCGTCCTCGAGTAGGTAAATGATAAAAGAAATAATTTATGAAGTGTGAATGCTAGCATAGTGCATAAGTTTGATCAATGATAATTTCAATCACTTTTCCTAGCATCATAACAACAACTCTTTCTCATAAAATTCATCATGATAAAGTAGCAACCAATTCACATGTTATGGTTCAAACAATGCAATCTCTTGAAACTTAACAACCTATGTTCTTAGTCACCAAACAATTGCAATTCAACTTAATTTCAACAAAGTCTAAGTAAGAGCTCCACATACTCAATTATCCTATAGTCTTCTATGATTTCTAGTACTCAAAGCATATTTTTAGAACAAATGGCATCCATCGAACACAGAGAAAGATAGGGGCTTAGTGTTTCGCCTCCCAACTTATTTATCATAGAGATAATTGTCAACAATAATAATTCATGATCAAATATATTTGACTGGCCATATGTGCCTGGATCTTTCCCCACCACATGATGCTTGCCAACTAGAGAATAATTGAGGTTAAAATGAGAAGTAATACTATTGACTCTTGCATAAAAGTAAATACATAAAAGTAAAAGATAGGCCCTTCGCAGAGGGAAGCAGAGGTTGTCATGCGCTTTTTATTTTTGGATGCACAAGCCCTTAATGCAAAGGAACGTCACGTTATATTGCCCCTTGTGATAGCAACCTTTATTATGCAGTCCGTCGCTTTTATTTCTTTACCATCACAAGTTCGTACAACGCTTATTTTCCCTTGCAATAAAAGATCATACATATTTAGGAGCAATTTTTATTGCTTTTTGCACCGATGACAACTTACTTGAAGGGTCTTATTCAATCCTTAGGTAGATATGGTGGACACTCATGGCAAGAAACTGGGTTTAAGGGTTTTTGGATGCACAAGTAGTATCTCTACTTAGTACGAATTTTAGGCGAGCAAAAGATCCTAAGCAAGCACCACATGTTGGAGGATCCATAACAATATAACTTCTATGTAAATATACCCAAACATAACTCATTACGTTGTCTTCCTTGTCCAACTTCAACAAATTTTCTCAAGTTTTAAAATAATTAATGGGTATTCACAATCATAAAAGATGTCCAAGATAATATATTTATATGTGAAAGTTCTCTTCCTTATACTAATCATTCATGAATTGCTTGTATGACCAATATTGTGATTGTCAAGCTTCAATAGATTACACTTTCTAAACCAAATGTGAAATTACTACTAGGCATGATAGAAGCATATGAAGCACATATAATTTCAACTTTGTGATATTCAATTCATTCAACAATTTACTCATAGGATATAAGTGAAGCACAAGAGTAAATGGCAAACTACTCCAAAAAGATATAAGTGAAGATCAAATGAGTAGTTAAGTAAATAGGTAGCTATGTGAGGACTCTCTCTCATTTAAAAATTTCAGATCTTATTATTTTATTCAAACAACAAGAAAAACAAAATAAAATGACATTCCAAGAATAGCACATATCATGTGAAGAAGCAAAAACTTAGGATCAACCAAAATTGACCGATAATTGTTGATGAAGAAAGGTGGGATCCTACCGGGGCATCCCCAAGCTTAGATGCTTGAGACTTCTTGAAATATTAATTTGGGATGCCTTGGGCATCCCCAAGCTTGAGCTCTTGTGTCTCCTTAATTCCTCTCATGTAACACCCCCTGTATTATGCTACAGTGATCCCACATCTTAATGCCAAGTTATTTTGTTCAGCAATGCTCGATCATGCCAGATACGTATCTCCTTTCTAAAATCCATTACTAAATTCAAGTCAAATAAAAAGTGGAATTAAAATTTGCTCAAAACTAAGAACTAAAAAGTTCATGTTTTAATAAATATTTCATAACAATATATTTTCAGGAAAACAACATCACTAAAATTTTTGAACAACCCCTAGAAGAATAATACACCAGCAACAACACCATTTTTACTCTTTTAAATACAATTCAAAATTCAAATGAATTCAAATCACTTCCAAACTTTTTGTGGCAGTGCTATAAATTATGTGACAATTCCCACAGTTTACCAAAAGTCATTCGGTGCTCCAATAAAATGCAAAACAGTGGGAGGAAAATGAAAACAGAAAATAAAAAGAAAAAGGCCTAGAGCTAACTGTGCAACTGGGCCCTAGCTGTCGCGGCGCCAGGGCGCGCGCGCACGATGCACCGCGCGATGCTCGACACCACCCCCTCCCTGCCCTCGCCAGCGCATGGATAAGATCCCCGGCGACCCCTCTGGCGAAACCCTAGCGCCATTCCCCTCCTCCTTGCGTTGTTCTCTTCCTCCCCGCGGACGCCCATTTAGCTCCTCGCCGTATCTGCTTGCGCCAGGAGCGTCGCCGCCGTCTGCCTCATCGCCAGTGCCATCGAGCTCGAGCCGGGCGCCTCTCCTTCGACCGGAACGGGCTCGTCTTCAACCTCGGGTCGCCGATATTCGTCGTCGAATCCGGCCACACCGAGCCTCCCCCGAGCTCGCTATGCACCTCTACAGGGCCGCTGTGAGCCCCCCCTCTGTTTCCCCTCTCGCCTGCGGTCGCTCTCTCCCTCTAGCTCGCCTTCCCGCCATGGCCGTGCTCGTCGCCGCCGTTCCTGTCGCAGTCGCGGCCACAGCCGCTGTAGCTCGCGCCCGTGCACGCCATCATGCTAGTGGTGCTCCTAGGAGCCCAACACACCCACGCGCTCCTCTCCCCGTGCCCCGTAGCGTCGCCTTCGACCTCACCCGAAATCCGGCGGCCGCTGACCTCGACGCCAACGTAGATTCCGGCCTCCCCGGGGCACGCCACCACCACCGTTAGAAGCGGCGCGCTCCACTAGTTCGAATGAGCCTAGACGCACCCCTCCCCGTGGCCGAATTCCGGCGAGACCCGAGGCGCGCCGCCGCGAAAACTGGTCGCCCGAGCTCTCTCTGGCGCCGGCGCTAACGGGGCGGCCACATGGCACCCCCTTGGGTCACTGCCACTGGGACCGACGGGCCTAGTTGACACAGTCAACTACTGACTGGGCGACGCCCAGTCCCTGCCAGTGGGTCCCCCATGGGCCCCGTTGACTGGTCAGCTGGTCAGTTGACCGTTGACGCAATGATGGTGTCATGATGACGTCATAATCCTTTTTCTGACGAATTTAGTAATTAAAAATAAATACAGTAATTCCAGAAATTCAATAAAACTTTGAAAAATCACATAAAATAATCCGTAACTCAGATGAAAATATTTTATATATGAGAAATGATCAGAAAAATAAGACGAATCCGAATATGTGATCAAAATGCTTGACCATCACTCCTAACTAGATGAACATGGAACCTTCCCCTCCGGATCCTTATACCGATAATCACCTGGAGTTGGGAAAATATTCCCGGATATTTTCCTGCTCCGTTTAAAATACCTAGCACTGCATTAGGACACCCCTAGCACAACCTATCGGCATGTCGTGCATCTGTGTTGCATCTGTGTGCTTTATATTTACTGTTTCTTCCCCCTCTTCTCTCCGGTAGACCCGAGACTGAAGCTGCTGATGAGTACGACTACGTCACCGACGACCCCTCTTTTACCACATAGCTTCCAGGCAAGCAAACCCCCTTGATCATTCCTATATCACCTATTCCTTCTTCCCCGTGCTTGCATTAGAATTTGCTACCGTATTTGATTGCTCCTATTCTGATGCATAGCCTGATTTTGTAACTGCTGTTGATACCTTACCTGTTATCCTGAATGCTTAGTATTGGTCGTTTAGTGATCCATCAGTGGCCCCACACCCTTGTCCGTGTTTCCAGGCTTTACTACCAAATGCCCCGATCATCATGATCAATGTACAGAGACTGACACAGCACCGCACACCCCCTTAGTTGTACGACTCTACAGAGCTACTATCGAGTGCCGAGGGTGATACCTCCTACCTCACTCCTGATGATATCTCTGTAGTGTAGCTAGTCGGTTGTGGGATACCGAGGGTGATTCCTCTTTCACCACCTCCGATGATGCCTCTGTCGCGCAGCCCCTCAAGTCCACCTTGATGGTTACATCGAGTGGTAGTCCTTCGAGGGTGATTCCTCAAACTACACATGATGTTATGGACACACGGGTACTTTGACCTCACCTCAGCCCTTTGAGAAGTCGGGTTGGCCAGGAGGGCACCCGCGAGAGACTATTGTGGCGGAATGACAGGGCAGGCGGAGACCACTTAGGAGGGAGGTGGGCCTGGTTCCTAGTCGTTGGACCACGGATTACCAAGTCGGTGCGACAGGGTGTCGGAGGTGATCCTTGAACCCCATTCATGTCCGCGAGCTACTAATAACACGCTTAACGGATTTAGGTATTTGATCTGAGTTGGCCACGAGCCAATACGCACTACCACCACGCGGGATAATGGTTTATGGGGCCCTCGGCGCCGTATGTATCAGCCGAAAGCTCTGTCAGACGTCCAGTTCAGCATTGCGACACGTCTGGGCCGGTGCCATCCAGGACAGAGGTAGTGCCTGGACCCACCCTGCACACAACGACCCGGAGTGCAAAGGGCGATGGGCCCAAGACCCCTGAGCAATTATGATGTAGACCGGCGGGGACCTCTCTGTGGAGCCTAGGTAGGACTACGTCGTGTCGATCAGCCGAGGCCGGGCATTACCCGGAAAAGTGTGTCTGGCCAGAGTTAATCGAGCGTGTTGGGTAACAGTAGTGCACCCCTACAGGGATGATATATCTATTCGAATAGCCGTGTCCATAGTAACTGGACGTTTTGTGTTGTATCCCGATCTACTACAACTTGAACTGGATACTTGTAATACTTTAATTAATATGTTAGCTCCGGGATCGCTTTCTCGCAGGGAGTCGAGGAAGGATCTCTGGGCTTTGCTACTACATACTTATTACTTTGTTATATGCTAATCTACACTCTTCTAATGCTGCAAGACGCTGCAAGATGCTAGCCTTTGATAGGCCAGGCCTTCCACTCTATTCTGGCATTTCTGCAGTATAGTCCACAGATACAGCCCCTTCCTTTGATACCGATGCATGGTTAGCATAGTTATGATGTAAGTCTTGCGAGTACTTTGGATGAGTACTCACGGTTCCTTTCCTCCCATTTTTCCCCCATACCCGATTGCTGCGACCAGATGACGGAGCCCCGGAGCTAGCTGATCCCGTCGATGACTACTACTACCCCGACGGAGCTTACTACTACGTGGAGACCGACGATGTGGCACCCCGGCTCAGAGCAACCGGTTTACCTTGCATTACCAGCCCAGAGATCAAGTCTTCTGGCAATACACAACAACTCGGTACAGAAAACAACCGCTTTATTGATCTCTTAGCGGAAACATAGGTTCACATATTACATGATGAGCGAGGCCAAGCGGCACACATGGTGCGGCTGCACTTATGTACATTATTTAGTAGACATCTTAGGGGCCTCGATGATAAGGGAACTACTACACGGCAGCGGAACGACGAGGCAGCGGAACTCCACTCCACAGGGACATTGTTGGGACACGGCCTAGAGCGCGACATACTGCTCGACATCCACACCATGCACGGCTTCTCCTACATCTGGCATGATAAGCCAGGTGAGTACTTTGAATGTACTCGCAAGCTCACAGCAAACAAAACAAGTGCGACAAACAACAACAAGGCATTTAACAAGTTTAATGCGTGAGCATGATACTACCCAACATGAGGTGCGTGTGAAACATTGCCACGGTCCCTGGGACCAACTTACCATTTCGGGGTTACCACGTAACCACCATTCATATCTTTCCCACGTGATTCTCACTTGATCACATCCATACCTTTCATAGTGATCCTCACTCGATCACCACTTCTGCATGTGCCATCTGGTAAGTCTTAGTGTGCAAGTTAATTATATCTGTTGACCCACGGTGTGACCTACTACGAACTGTGTCCATATCCGAGGACGCGGCCATCGATAGATTATACACTCTGCAGAGGTTAGTACACTGTACCCACACTAGGGAACTCATGGCCTCGTGCTCCCATTCGGGTGGACCAATGATATTCCGACAAAACCAATCTATTGCATGACACTCTCCCGGCCACTCCGACAAACTCCCCTTTGGGCTATGTCCTGGGTGACCCCGATGCCAACTCGTGACATCCGCCACCTCTGTGGCTGCCACCGTCGTGGCCAAACATAAACATCGTCCCCAACGGGGACCTCGGTACCATAAAACTCGGGTCCTCAAGGTTATGACTGCCTACCGGGCTAGGGTAGCGCTAGAGCACAACCTTCCCTTGTAGGAGGCACCGGCGAGAGTCATGAAAATAGACCGCATTAGGGCCTCCCCATCCAGGCAAGTGTGGTTGCACGGGTGAGCTCAATTCGGTGGCACCATGACTCGATCAACAGCATGTTCAAGTTGAATTAACATCAAGTTTAACTTCAAATAAAATGATTCGAGCCATAGTGTGAATGGATGCATGGGTCACGATCATGAATAACAAATACATCATGCTACCTTGATAGTATATGACATGATCCCTACTGCATACTTTAGCAAGAAATCATGTACCCTACTGCATACTATCAAAATGACATGGACAAATTCTATGCAATAAGTTCTATATAGCAAATCATTTTAATAGTGAATTAAAAGATGATTTTAATTCAAATAAACCAATGTCATTGCAATGCCATCCTTGCATATGAATGTTGTGGCTTGCCTTGGTTCAGAGGAGTGTCACAATACTCCTGGTCTTCTCCAACACAATTAGGAACTTCTGAAAATATTTTAAATGCAAAAAGAAAATGTCACATAACACATTTTATTTCACCAGAAAATCTCAACAGCAAGAAAAATTCTTAAATTTGGCATGCATAAACTTTGGATCAATACAAACCAGTAGCAAAAAGAATCAACTCAATTGGACTTATAGAATAAAAGTTATAGCTGGTCAAAGTTGACGTTAAATCTGGTCAAAATATTCATTTAAATGAATTTAACTGAAATTCCAGAAACGGCCACGTCGAAGACGTATTCAGCGAATACGCCTCCACTCATACATCTTCGGGAGAGAGAAAGAGAGACTGACAGGGGGGTCCCACCATCAGGGTTAAATGAGAGAGAGGGAGGGAACAGAGGAGGCGGCGCTGTCGCCGGTGATTCTCCGGCGAGAAGGCCACGGTGGTCGCCGGCGATGGGCGGGATGGACTTAGGGCGTCACGGCGAGCACGCTCGTACCCAAAGTGACGTCTGGGGTGGACGGACGGCGTCGGGAGCTTCTTCTCCAGAGACGGCGGCGGCGGAGCTTATCGGACTTCGCGATTCCGGCGACAATCCGGCGTGCTAGGGGCACCATCCAGCTCCGGAGGTCTCCACAGTCTCGGGGGAAGTAGTGGATGGAGCAGGGAGGGGCTAGGATGAGTGCACGTTCGTGAGGGATCCGCGACGGGTTCCGGCGATCAACGGCGGCAGGAGGCCCTGCCGGCCTTGTCGCGCTCGTGGAGGAGTGATTTGTGGCCAGAGAAGTGGAGGGGGATGACTAGAACGACTCTGGGGTGCTTCTATTTATAGATGGAGCTCGCCCGTGTTCGGGTGCCCGCCGGCGACGAGCTGCAGATGAGGAGAGGAGGAGATAAGCTCGGGCTCGGCGTGGGGAGGAGCAGTGGTGCACAGGCTATGTGGTGCACGCGTGCGGGCATAGTGGCGCGCACTACGCGGAGAACCCGGAGCATGCGCGCTCACTATTCCGCCGCGTAGCGTTCGGCCGCTTCCGGCGAGCGGCTTGCCGGCGTCGGGGAGGAACAAGGCGAGGCTTAGGTGGCGCATTGGAGTTTGCTGGCGAGCTGGGACACGGTGGGGTGTCGAGGGGAGGGCGAATGGACGGTGGCCGAGGGCCCCGATGCACAGAGCGCGGCGAGCGCATGCAATGCACCGCGCTCTCACGTGGTCACCGCGTGCACTGGCACACGGGGTGCTTTCGGCGCTGCCACACCATGTCATCCGTGTAGTCCCTTCAACGCGGTGCCTAGAAATGCTCTTGGCTTGCCATCTGGCGCAGTGGAGGTGACTAGAGCAAGCTGCAATGTTTCTGGACAGAAACTTGTGCCAAACACTGGGGACAAACGGCTAGGAATTTAGAGCTGAAATTTGGGGTTAAGCATTACTTAGGATGGTAGTCATGTGGTAAAAATTTCAGCCCCAACAGATCAAGGAAAAATATACTTGCTTCACAAAGTGCCATTTCTGACCAGAAGCAAAAGTATTTTCCTTGGCTGAAAATTTCCAAATGACTATGGGATAGTTTTGCATAGGGAGGTGAGGCATGATCCAAAGAATATTTGGGAATTTTCTTGGAATTTTTGGAGCCATACAAATAAGGGTTGCTTCATAGCTAAGTGAGAAAATAGGCATTTTCAGGAGGAAAAAGAATATAATGCCATTAAATAAAAATATCCAATGGCATTTTGGTGAGAGGGATAAGGTCTAGGGAGGGTTTATGGATGATAGAACCCACTTGGATGAAAATCAAAAATTAATCCAAGTGGTAAGTCCAAAAGAATTGGCTGACAAACTCAAATGCAATTTGAAATATTCAATAAATCCAAATAAAAGAAAAAGACAAAATCCAGGGTGTTACAAAGCTCCCCCCCTTAGGAGGAATCTCGTCCTCGAGATTCGGTTGCTCAGGAAACAAATATGGGTATGCAGTCCTTAAGAAATCCTCTCTTTCCTAGGTGGCCTCATCCTCAGTGTGATGCTCCCATTGGACCTTGTAAAAGTTTATAGTCTTCCAAGATTATCAAGGGTTTCTCCTCATATGTTAAATCTTTGGCAAGCTCTAGTTCTGTCATATCCGTTTGTTTTGCGGGTGGTGCGATGCATTTCCGTAGCTGAGACACGTGGAACACATCATGAACCTCGGATAGCTTGGGAGGCAATTCTAACTGATAAGCCACTTTGCCCACTGTGGTCATAACTGGAAACGGACCGATGTATTTTGGTGCGAGTTTTCCCCGGGTATGAAACCTTTTAACTCCTTTCATGGGGGTAACTCGGAGATATGTGTATTCACCTGGTTCGAAGCTGATCTGCCTATGCTTTAAGTCATAGTAGCTCTTCTGACGAGATTTCGCTACTTGCAGTCGGTCTCGAATTTCTTTAACTTGCTTTTCTGCTTCCATATCAAATCAGTCCCGAAGATTCAGCTGTCTTCTGTCTGAGACCAGTTCAGTGGGGTACGACACTTACGTCCATATAGAGCCTCAAAGGGTGACATCTTGAGGCTAGTCTGGTAGCCGTTGTTGTAAGAAAACTCAACGTACGGCAGGCTATCTTCCCATTTGGGTCCATGAGCAAGAGCGCATGCCCAAAGCATGTCTTCCAAGATTTGATTTACCCGCTCCGTCTGCCCATCTGTCTGAGGGTGATAAGCAGTGCTATGCTTCAAAGCGGTTCCCAAGGCTTGGTGTAGCCGTAGCCAGAATGCCGAGGTAAACAAAGTTCCTCGGTCTGAAGTGATAGTCCTGGGTATCCCATGCAGACTGACAATCCTGGATAAGTAAAGTTGAGCGAGTTGGTCTGCACGGTAGGTTGTCCTTATTGGAATAAAGTGGGCCACCTCGGTGAGCATGTCAACCTTGACCCATATGGCGTTATTTCCTCGTTGTGTCCTTGGTAACCCCACGATGAAGTCCATGCAAATATCATCCCATTTCCATTGTGGAACGGGTAAGGGTTGAAGTAGACCGGTGGGTTTCTGGTGTTCAGCCTTCACCTTCTTGCATATATCACAACAAGCAACGTAATAGGCGATATCTTTCTTCATACCTTCCCACCAGAATGCTTGCTTCAAATCTTGATACATTTTAGAGCCTCCGGGATGAATAGAGTATGCGGACTCGTGGGCTTCCTTCAGAATCTGCTGATTTTATTCCCCGAGGTCCGGTATACAGACTCGATCCCGAAATCATAGTGTACCTTTGTCATCAATGTTGAAATCTAGCGTCTTCCCTTCTCGTACTTGGGCCATTATCTTGAGTAACATGGGGTCACCAGGTTGAGCCTTTCGGATTTCGCCCTCCAGAGTAGGGGTTACTTCCAGGGTAGCCGAGCCAGTTGCATCACACAGGATCATATTGAGCTGAGCTATTTCTACTTGAAGTGCTGGGTGTAGACGCTTGATTAATGAGTTCGCTGTAGCTGTTTTGCGACTGAGAGCATCGGCGACCACATTTGCTTTTCTTGGGTGGTAGTTGATACCCAGGTCATAGTCTTTGACCAACTCAAGCCATCTTCTTTGTCGGAGGTTCAGGTCTGGTTGCATGAATATATACTTGAGACTCTTGTGCTCGGTGTAGATTTGGCATCATTTTCCAATGATGTAATGCCTCAAATTTTTAAGGCATGGACCACAGCTGCCATCTCCAAATCATGGGTAGGATAATTCTCCTCATGCGGTCGAAGCTGTCTTGATGCATAGGCCACGACCTTTCCATCTTGCATAAGTACACACCCAATGCCATGCGTGGATGCGTCGCAATAGATGTCGAAGCTTCGGTAGATATCTGGTAGAGTCAACACTGGAGCGGTGGTCAAACGGGTCTTCAGCTCATTGAAACTGTCCTCACATGCTTCCGTCCATATGAACTTCTGATTCTTCTTGAGTAGTTCAGTCATTGGCTTGGCAATCTTTGAGAAGCCTTCAATGAAGTGACGGTAATAACCCGCCAAACCCAAGAAACTTCTGATTTCTGTCATTGAAACAAGTGTCTTCCAATTTAATACTTCTTTGACTTTGCTTTGGTCCACGGCCACTCCTTGAGCGGAAAGAGTATGCCCAAGGAATCCCACTTCCTTAAGCCAAAATTCACATTTGCTGAACTTGGCATAGAGTTGATGAGCGCGTAGTCGCTCCAACACTGCTCGGAGATGCTGCTTGTGCTCTTCTTCACTTTTGGAATATATGAGGATGTCATCAATGAACACTACTACAAACATGTCCAAGAAGTCCATGAACACCTTGTTCATCATGTGCATGAAGAATGCAGGAGCGTTGGTCAGCCCGAAGGACATGACCGTATATTCGTACAGCCCATATCGTGTAGTGAATGCTGTCTTGGGGATATCTTCTTTTCTGATTTTCAGTTGGTGATACCCGGTGCGCAAATCAATCTTGGAGAACACTTGAGCTCCACTGAGTTGATCGAACAAATCATCGATCCTAGGTAGCGGGTATTTATTCTTGATTGTGACATCATTGAGAGCGTGGTAGTCAACACACATCCGGAGACTGCCATCTTTCTTACCCACAAATATTGCAGGTGCACCCCAAGGAGATGAACTGGGGCGAATATATCCTTTTTGGAGCATCTCATCCAAATGCTTCTTCAACTCCACTAGTTCGGATGAAGGCATACGATAGTATTTCTTGTAAATTGGTGCTATCCCGGGCACAAGCTCAATGGAAAACTCGAGTTCTCGATCCGGTGGCATGCCTGGCAATTCATCTGGAAACACATCTGGGAATTCACAGACCACTGGGACCAGATTCATATCTATAGTAATTGCTGCATTAACCATTCCTTTCTTTGGCATGGCTCGACCAGCAAAGAACCGAGCAGACTGACCCGAGGAATTGATTAGCGTGACTTCTCTTGTTGCGCAGTTGATGCAGACCTGGTGTCTTGTCAACCAATCCATCCCCAAAATAATATCCAAAGTTGGAGATTCAATGGATACTAGGGATGCAGGGAAGATATCCCCATTGATTGATATTTCCAATCCTCGGCATACAATATTCGTCCTGAGCCTGGATCCGGGGGATTGTACCACCATAACTTTGTCCAAAAGAATATAGGAAAGGCAATGCTCGGCAACAAAACTCCATGAAATAAAAGAATGGGAAGCCCCGAAATTGAATAAAATCGTTGCAGGTATGTCATTAACAGGAAACATAGCAATGACCACATCGGGAACTTCGGAGGCTTCTTCCGCGGAGATATGATGAACTTGCCCTTGAATATATTTCCGTTTGGGGAATTGCCCCACATAATTGACTTGAGGCTTCAGGTTGGTTGGCGACTTTCTGTTCTTGGGGCACTACCTAGCGTAATGCCCAGTTTGTCCACATGAGTAACAGGCATTGTTACGCTGACAGTCTTCCTTGTTTGGCTTGGCGACCACAGTCTTGATCTAACTTTCATTCTTGATGTTCCCCTGCTGCCAAGTTGGCTTGAACTCGAACTGGGGTTGCTGCCAAGTACGAACCTTCTGAAAAACTTGCCCTTCCTTCTTGGGTTCAAACTTGCGTTTGTCGTCTTCATAGGCAGTCTTATGATCATTAACCAGTTTGTGTTCCCTTTCGGCAATGAGTGCCTTGTTCACTAAAGTTTGGAAGTCGGGGAAATCCAGCATGCTGAGTGCACATCGGACGGTAAGGTTGAGTCCTCCGAGGAACCGATCTATCTTCCATTCTTCGGTGGCCACATCATGTGTAAAATAATGGGCCAAATGATTGAACTTGTTTAAATACTCACTTACAGTCGAGGTCCCTTGTGTAAGGGTCAAGAATTCTCGCTGCTTAAACTTCAAGATACCGGCGGGAATTGATCCCAAGTAATCTCGTCTTCAGCAGGCCACATAACTTTGGCATTGTCCCACCATATAGCAGCTGGTCCTTCTAGATAATGAGTGGCGAAGGGTACCTTATCAGCATCTTCAGTGCAAGCACTTTCTAGCTTCTTCTCAATGTTTCTCAACCAGTCATCGGCTTCCATTGGGTCCATTGCTTGACTGAAAATTGGCGGTTTGGTCCTCTGAAAGACTGACAGCTTGGAGTGATTACCATTGTGATTATTCTGCCCAACCATAGTCCGCATGCTTCTCAGGAACTCCATCAGATCTTGGTTCCACTTTTCTTCAAACATTCGCATAATCTGCTCTGTTGTGTGTGCTTGAGGTGGAGGAGGTGGTGGCTGATATGGTAACTCTTGGTTCCTCTTTTCTTCAAACATTCGCATAATCTTGGTTCCTCTTGCCGGTTCTGGAGAATGTCCTGCTTGCCTGGCGGATCGACGAACTCGAGTATCGTCGCCACCATGACAGTTACTGCCACACCTTGTCATCCTATATATGTTTCCCAATACGAAGCATCGAGATGAGCAACATCCATTAGGGAAAAAAATAGGAAGGTGAAGCAACAAACCCGGAAGAGAAATCGAGAAAAGCCAAATCGAATAACGGAAAACAACATAATTATACAATACATCATCCAGCATACATAACAGGACAACAGCATGGATAGTACTACTACATGCATACAACCAAACACCACATCATCCTCGTCTACACGCGACGACAACGATCGCACTGGCAATCTGATGGTCCTGCTGGTGTCTCCTCGGTGTCGGACTCCGAATCGGAACTGATAACGGACACCGCCGGAGCAAAGGAAGCACGACGACGCTGACGGGACGACTCTCCCTCAGGGTCTGGAGCAGGGTGGCTCCGCAGCATCGGAGCGGCTGGGGTAGCGAGAAGCATAGCTCACTGGGCTGGGGACTCATGAGGAGTCACTACCGAAGTGGCTGAGTTACTCTGAGAAGGTGTGGGGGTCACAGGTGTAGGTCGAGGTAAGGTAACTGGAGGAACAAGCGATGTATGGATAAGTAAAGGTGGAGCGAAGGCAGATCGAGTGGCAGCTAGCTCGTCTCGAACGCGGTTCAGCTCCTGGGCTAGGCTAATGATCAGAAAGTATCCAGCCGTTATGTAACGAGACAGGTGGCTGGCTGACCGGTCACACTCCGGATCAATGTAAGGGAAGCGGATCTATACTGACTCAAACAGGGACGGATAGAAATAGAAACCTGGGTGAGTCTGCATCTGAATCTCGTTATAGCTCAAGTCAGTGAGAGCCTCGAATGCTATAAACTGGACCGCCTGGTCGGGTGTAGAAGCAGCCCCGCCCTTGGTGGAGCGAGTGTAAGTGCCCACAACGGTACTGTTGTGCATGACGACCTCCGCGTGATACTCGTAAACACCATCAGCAAGCTGCTCTCGGTACACCTGGTACACGGGGTCATCGCCATCGGGGTAGAGTCGGCGCCACACATTGCTAAGCAGATGCGGAAAGGTGGAAGGTACCGGCTCAGGCTGGTACGGATAAGGGACTGGTGCCATCTACACTCATAATATTAGCTGATCAGTATTAACAGTAAGCTATATGCAATGCAATGCAACACCCAAGTGCAGAGTCAACCCTCAGATCGCTACAGAGGCTACAACTACCATTTTCTAGCGCATCGGCTGTCTAGGGCGTCCTACAGTCAGCGCGGCTCCGATACCAAGCGTTGTGGCACCCCGGCTCAAAGCAACCGGTTTACCTTGCATTGCCAGCCCAGAGATCAAGTCTTCTGGCAATACACAACAACTCGGTACAGAAAACAACCACTTTATTGATCTCTTAGCGGAAACATAGGTTCACATATTACATGATGAGCGAGGCCAAGCGGCACCCACGGTGCGTCTGCACTTATGTACATTATTTAGTAGACATCTCAGGGCCTCGATGATAAGGGAACTACTACGCGGCAGCGGAACGACGAGGTAGCGGAACTCCACTCCACAGGGACACTGCTGGGACACGGCCTAGTGCGCGACATACTGCTCGACATCCACACCATGCACGGCTTCTCCTGCATTTGGCATGATAAGCCAGGTGAGTACTTTGAATGTACTCGCAAGCTCACAGCAAACAAAACAAGTGCGACAAACAACAACAAGGCATTCAACAAGTTTAATGCATGAGCATGATACTACCCAACATGAGGTGCGTGTGAAACATTGCCATGGTCCCTGGTACCAACTTACAATTTTGGGGTTACCACGTAACCACCATTCATATCTTTCCCACGTCATCCTGACTTGATCACATCCATACCTTTCATAGTGATCCTCACTCGATTACCACTTCTGCATGTGCCATCTGGTGAGTCTTAGTGTGCAAGTTAATTATATCTGTTGACCTACGGTGTGACCGACTACAAACTGTGTCCATATCCAAGGACGCGGCTATCGATAGATTATACACTCTGCAGAGGTTAGTACACTGTACCCACACAACGGAACTCATGGCCTCGTGCTCCCATTCGGGTGGACCAACGATATTCTGACAAAACCAATCTATTGCATGACACTCTCCCGGCCACTCCAACAAACTCCCCTTTGGGCTATGTCCTGGGTGACCCCGATGCCAACTCGTGACATCTGCCACCTCTGTGGCTACCACCGTCGTGGCCAAACATAAACATCATCCCCAACGGGGACCTCGGTACCATAAAACTCGGGTCCTCAAGGTTATGACTGCCTACCAGGCCAGGGTAGCGCCAGAGCACAACCTTCCCTTGTAGGAGGCACCGGCAAGAGGCATGACAATAGACCGCATTAGGGCCTCCCCATCCAGGCAAGGATGGTTACACTGGTGAACTCGATTCGGTGGCACCATGACTCGATCAACAGCATGTTCAAGTTGAATTAACATCAAGTTTAACTTGAAATAAAATGATTCGAGCCATAGTGTGAATGGATGCATGGGTCACGATCATGAATAACAAATACATCATGCTACCTTGAGAGTATATGACATGATCCCTACTACATACTTTAGCAAGAAATCATGTACCCTACTGGATACTATCAAAATGACAAGGACAAATTCTATGCAATAAGTTCTATATAGCAAATAATTTTAATAGTGAATTAAAAGATGAATTTAATTCAAATAAACCAATGTCATTGCAATGCCATCCTTGCATATGAATGTTGTGGCCTGCCTTGGTTCAGAGGAGTGTCACAATACTCCTGGTCTTCTCCAACACAATTAGGAGCTTCTGAAAATATTTTAAATGCAGAAAGAAAATGTCACATAACACATTTAGTTCACCAGAAAATCTCAACAGCAAGAAAAATTCTGAAATTTGGTATGCATAAACTTTGAATCAATACAAACCAGTAGCAAAAAGAATCAACTCAATTGAGATTATAGAATAAAAGTTATAGCTGGTCAGAGTTGAGGTTAAATCTGGTCAAAATATTCATTTAAATGAATTTAACTGAAATTCCAGAAATGGCCACGTCGAAGACGTATTCAGCGAATACGCCTCCACTCATACTGCTTCGGGAGAGAGAAAGAGAGACTGACAGGGGGGTCCCACCGTCAGGGTTAAATGAGAGAGAGGGAGGGAACAGAGGAGGCGGCGCTGTCGCCGGTGATACTCTGGCGAGGAGGCCACGACGGTCGCCGGCGATGGGCGGGATGGACTCAGGGCGTCACGGCGAGCACGCACGTACCCGAAGTAACGGCTGGGGTGGACGAACGGCGTTGGGAGCTTCTTCTCCAGAGACGGTGGTGGCGGAGCTTCTCGGACTCGGCGATTCCGGTGACAATCCAGCGAGCTGGCGGCACCGTCGAGCTCAGGAGGTCTCCACGGTCTCGGGGGAAGCATTGGATGGAGCTGGGAGGGGCTAGGATGAGTGCACGTTCGTGAGGGATCCGCGGCGGGTTCTGGCAATCAACGGCGGAAGGAGGCCCTCCCGGCCTTGCCGCGCTCGTGGAGGAGTAATTTGTGGCCAAAGAAGTGGAGGGGGATGACTAGAACGACTCGGGGGTGCTTCTATTTATAGATGTAGCTCGCCCGTGTTCGGGTGCCCACCGGCGACGAGCTGCAGAAGAGGAGAGGAGGACATAAGCTCGGGCTCGGCGTGGGGAGGAGCAGTGGTGCACAGGCTACGCGGTGCACGCGTGCGGGCATAGTGGCGCACACTATGCGGAGAACCCGGAGCATGCGCGCGCAATGTTCCGCTGCGTAGCGATCGGCCGCTTCCGGCGAGCGGCTTGCCGGCGTCGGGGAGGAACAGGGTGAGGCTTAGGTGGCGCGCTGGAGTTTGCTGGCGACCTGGGACACGTTGCGGTGTCAAGGGCAGGGCGAATGGACGGCGGCCGAGGGCCCAGATGCAGAGAGCGCGGCGAGCGCATGCAATGCACCGCGCTCTCACGCGGTCACCGCGTGCACTAGCACACGGTGTGCTTTCGGCGTTGCCACACCATGTCCTCCATGTAGTCCCTTCAACGCGGTGCCTAGAAATGCTCTTGGCATGCCATCCGGCGCAGTGGAGGTGACTAGAGCAAGCTGTAAAGTTTCTGGACAGAAACTTGTGCCAAACACTGGGGACAAGCGGCTAGGAGTTTAGAGCTAAAATTTTAGGGTTAAGCATTACTTAGGAGGGTAGTCATGTGGTAAAAATTTCAGCCCCAACAGATCAAGGAAAGATATACTTGCTTCGCAACGTGCCATTTCTGACCAGAAGCAAAAGTATTTTCCTTGGCTGAAAATTTCCAAATGACTATGGGATATTTTTGCATAGGGAGGTGAGGCATGATCCAAAGAATATTTGCGAATTTTCTTGGAATTTTTGGAGCAATAAAAGTAAGGGTTGCTTCATAGCTAAGTGAGAAAATAGGCATTTTCAGGAGGAAAAAGAATATAATGCCATTAAATAAAAATATCCAATGGCATTATGGTGAGAGGGATGAGGTCTAGGGAGGGTTTATGGATTATAGAACCCACTTGGATGAAAATCAAAAATTAATCCAAGTGGTAAGTCCAAAAGAATTGACTGACAAACTCAAATGCAATTTGAAATATTCAATAAATCCAAATAAAAGAAAAAGACAAAATCCAGGGTGTTACAGACGACCAGGAGTAGTTTAGGACGCTCCCAGGCAGGAGGCCTACGCCTTTTCGATTTAGATGTCATTGTGTTGCTCAGCCTTCTTAAGGCAAACTTGTTTACCTTTATGTTTGTACAGAGACATTGTTGCTTCCGCTGACTCTTATGTATCTCGAGCTTATGTATTCGAGCCCTCGAGGCCCCTGGCTTGTAATATAAAGCTTGTATTATTTTATTTTGTGTCTAGAGTTGTCTTGTGATATCTTCCCGTGAGTTCCTAGGCTTGATCGTGTGCATTTGCGTGTATGATTAGTGCATGGTCGGGCCGGGGGTGTCACAAGTTGGTATCAGAGCCGACTGCCTGTAGGAACCCCCTTTCCAACTCCTTGGCCGAAGTTGAGTCTAGTCTTTGAAAAAAAACTATTTTACTAACATGGTTGTGTGGCTTACGGGCCCACGTCGCGAATGGATGGGTTTAGGACCTTTTATTCCTCTTCTTTACTCTGGGACTTTGATCTCTCTTCTACTCGGGTTAAAGGTTTTACTGACTCTAACTCTAGGTTCTCGTGATCACATCCACCCGGAGATTTGAATCAACCCTCCTTTGAATTGTGAGCCAGGTTCTTCTTCACAGTGTTCACGGACCACAGGATCCTTTTATCGAGGGCACCCTGCGTTGTCACTTGCAGATTCGTCGCTCCAGTAGTTTTCTCCGACGTGATGTAGCCTTTGCTATGTCTCCTTGTTGTATCTCTCCACCGCGTGCCTGCGTGCCACCTAGTTTGTCTAGTTGCGAATGTTTCCGAACTCGTGCTGCCCGTTTGAATCCAACTCTGTGCATGGATCTGTATGTCTCTAATGACTACTAATATGTATCTAATGCACTCCTTGTTTATTATTCATGTTACATCATGAATGACTCCTTACACTTGCAATTGCTATTACTAAACTAACCCTTATTATTTTAGGCAGTATGGTTAGGTCCAATGCCCGTGGTCATGGGTGTGGTACCAGTGCTCCACCACCGCCAGATTACATGGCCGCAATAATGCAGCAGTTTGATCCGAACCGTTAGTTTATGACCGGGATAATGGCCCAGCTTCCGAACCAAAATGTTCATCAACAGACTGCCCCAATTACACTGCAAGAATTCGTGCTCCTCAACCCGTCCATTTTCCGCAACTCCATCAATCCTATGGATGCTGATGATTGGCTTCGTGACATCCTGTTTGAGATGGATTCAGCTAATGTTGCCCCTGACAGTTATTTCACCTTTGCGGCATTTCACCTGAAGGGTCCAACTGCTCAATGGTGGGAAAGTCACAGGCGTATGCTGCCTGCTGGAACTGTAACCACTTGGCAGGAATTTAAGTCAACCTTCCGTGCACGGCACATTCCTCAAGCTCTGATGGACCAGAAGAAGAAGGAGTTCCGCAAACTCACACAGGGCAAAATAACTGTTGATGAATATCAGAGGAAATTCCTTGAGTTATCCCGCTATGCTGAGGATGATGTCTGCACTGACACTCACAAGCAGGAGAAATTCCGTGAAAGACTGTGCCCTGATATAAACCTCGCACTTGTTACCCATGATTGCATGGACTTTGCGACGCTTGTCAGCCAAGCTTTCCGAGCTGAAACCGGTCTGAATGAGTACCAGGAGTCGCTCAAGCACACTCGTGATGTTGGCTCGTCTTTGGGTCAGCCTGCTCAGAAACGCCAAGTCTGGATCCCGCACAATGTTTATCACCGACCTGCTCCAACACCAAGGCTGTCTTATGTCGCACCTCGTCTGCCTCCGCCACCGAGATAGCTAACGATTCAGGGTGGACAGCCCAATGATGTGGCTCCTCCCCATAATGATGGTTTATGCCACAAGTGTGGATAGGCAGGGCACCGTGCTCTCAACTGTCGCCTGGGTCAGCTGCAGAATGCATCATGTCCTCCTGTTGGCCGTAAGAAGGGCCGTCGAAACCATCATAGCACCAGTGTTAGTGCCAGGCCGCCTGCTATGAGTTGTGGTCAAGTCACCCATGTCAAGATTGAAGAAGCTCATGAGGCCCCAAAAATTGTGATGGGTACCCTTCGCATTAATTCAGTGCCAGCCTCTATTCTCTTTCATTCAGGAGCATCGCATGCCTTTGTGTCCCAACAATTTGCTCAGTTACATGAGTTAGACATGGAAAAATTACCCACTCCTTTAGCGGTTCAATCTCTAGGATCCAAGTGGCAAACTACAATGGTATGTAAGCCCTCACAATCAAATCGAAATTGGAGGTCTACTTTTTCTGGTTTCCCTCACTGTGCTCGGACCTTCCAACATAGACATCATACTTGGCATGGAATGGTTGACAGCCTATAATGCTTTGATCGACCGTGCCGCCAAGACAGTCCAGCTCACACACCCTTCTGGCCAGGTGATCAACTACTCAGCCCAGATAATCCAGAATGACGAGAGCCAGATATATTCTCTGAATGCACTGAATGCGTCACCTCTTGAAGGAATCGAGAACGTTCCAGTCGTTCGTGACTTTCAAGACGTCTTCCCAGAGGAACTTCCAAGAGTACCCCCTGCTAGAGCTGTCGAATTTGTCATAGACTTGAAACCGGGCACTACTCCTATTGCCAAGCGCCCATACAAGATGCCACCTCATGAACTCCTTGACCTTAAGGAGGAAATTGACAAGTCACTTCGTAAGGGTTTTATTCGCCCAGTTCTTCTGCTTGGGGAGCACCTTCTCTCTTTGTCAAGAAGAAGGATGGAACGAATCGCTTGGTTCAAGATTATAGACCTATCAACTAGGCAACAATTCAGAATAAATATCTGCTTCCTCGGATCAATGACCTGTATGATCATCTTGCTGGTTCCTCAGTATTCTCTAGACTTGATTTGAGATTGGGATACCACCAAATCTGAGTTCGCAAAGAGGATATTCCGAAGACAGCCTTCGTTACTCGTTATGGTTCTTAGGAGTACAATGTCATGTCCTTTGGCTTAACCAATTCTCCAGCAACGTTCTCTCGGTTGATGTACTATATCTTCATGGATTACCTCGACAAGTTTGTCGTGGTTTATCTGGATGATATCCTTGTATATTCTAAGAATGCAGAAGAACATGCCGAACATCTTCGTCTGGTACTAGAGAAGCTGCGTGAACATCAACTATATGCCAAATATTCCAAGTGTGAATTCTGGTTATCTGAAGTGACATATCTTGGTCATGTGATTTCCAAAGATGGCATTGCTGTTAACTTAGAACGAGTTCAGGCTATTCTTGAATGGACTCCTCCGAAGAATGTCAAGCAAGTCAGAAGTTTTCTCGGACTCGCAAGCTATTGCCACCGTTTTATCGAGAACTTCTCTAAGATTGCCAAGCCTCTGACTGATCTGCTTCACAAAGGCATTAAGTTTGAGTGGACAGACAAATGTCAGGAAAGTTTTCAGACACTCAAAGACAAGCTGACATCTGCCCCAGTGCTTGCTCCTCCAGATTCTCGCAAGGACTTCGTGATTTATTGTGACGCATCCCGTCAAGGGTTAGGATGTGGCCTCATGCAAGAATGCAAGGTGATTGCTTATGGCTCTAGACAGTTGCATCCTCATGAAGAGAACTATCCAACGCATGATCTCGAACTTGCAGCAGTTATTTATGCATTGAAGTTATGGCGACATTACCTACTTGGTAATCGTTGTGAGATCTACACGGATCATCAAAGTTTGAAGTACTTGTTTACTCCACCATCTCTGAACCTCCGTCAGCAAAGATGGTTGGAGTCCATTACAGACTATGAAGTTCAACTACAGCAGCCTTGGCAAGGCTAATGTAATGGCCGATGCCTTGAGCTGTAAATCCTACTGTTGTGAACTTGAAGTTCAACTACAGCAGCCACTCCTGTATGAAGAGCTTCGAAAGCTGAACATCGAGATTGTTCCTCGGGGTTATGTGAATACTCTGGTTGTTGAACCAAATCTCGAGCGTACCATCAGAAACATGCAGAAGTGTGACTCCGAAATCGAAAATATTAAGAGCTATCTCTCCAAAGGAAATCCATCGTTCTTCACTATTGATGATGATGGTGCCTTGTTCTTTGATGACCCACAAGTATAGGGGATCAATCGTAGTCCTTTCGATAAGTAAGAGCGTCGAACCCAACGAGGAGCAGAAGGAAATGACAAGCGGTTTTCAGCAAGGTGTTTTCTGCAAGCACTGAAATTATCGATAACAGGTAGTTTGATAGCAAGATAATTTGTAACAAGTGACAAGTAACAATAGTAACAAAGAGTGCAGCAATATAGCCCAATCCTTTTTGTAGCAAAGGACAGGCCGAAACGATCTCTTATAATAAGTAAAGCGTTCTCGAGGACACATGGGAATTTCATCTAGTCACTTTCATCATGTTTGTTCGATTCGCGTTCGCTACTTTGATAATTTGATATGTGGGTGGACCGGTGCTTGGGTGCTTCCCTTACTTGGAAAAACCTCCCACTTATGATTACCCCCTCTTGCAAGCATCCGCAACTACGAAAGAAGAATTAAGATTACTCTAACCATAGCATTAAACGTGTGGATCCAAATCAGCCCCTTACGGAATAGCGCATAAACTAGGGTTTAAGCTTCTGTCACTCAAGCAACCCATCATCTAATTACTACTCCACAATGCACTCCCTTAGGCCCAAAGATGGTGAAGTTTCATGTAGTCGACGTTCACATGACACCACTAAGAGAATCACAACATACACATCATCAAAATATCGAACGAATGCCAAATTCACATGATTACTTATGACAAGACTTCTCCCATGTCCTCAAGAACAAAAGTAACTACTCACACATCATCAACATGTTCATGACCAGTAGGGCATTGAATTGCATAATAGATCTGAACATATAATCTTCCACCAAGTAAACCAACAAGCATCAACTACAAGATGTAATCAACACTACTAGCAACCCACAGGTACCAATCTGAGGTTTTGAGACAAAGATTGAATACAAGAGATGAACTAGGGTTTGAGATGAGATGGTGCTGATGAAGATGTTGATGAAGATTAGCACTCCCACGATGAGAGGGTCGCTGGTGGTGTCGATGGCGAAGATTTCCCCCTCCCGGAGGGAAGTATCCCCGGCAGAATCTCTCCGCCGGAGAGCAAAAGTGCTCCTGCCCAAGTTCCGCCTCGAGACGGCGGCACACCATCCCAAAAGTCTTCTCTATAATTATTTTAGGTCAAAATCACTTACATACCAGAAAATGGGGGCCAGAAGTGGGCTAGGGGCCCCACGAGGTACCAGGGCGTGCCTGGGGGGGGGGGACGTGGCGCACCCTGGTGCGTTGTGGGCACCTGGGTGGCCCCCTCTGGTACTTTTTGCTTCCAATATTTTTTATATATTCCAAAATAATTCTCCAAAAAAATTCAGCTCATTTGGAGTTGTGCAGAATAGGTATCTTGACAGAGCTTTTTCAGGTCCAGAATTCCAGCTGCCGGTATTCTCCCTCCTTGTGTGAATCTTGCATATTTAGAGAGAAAAGGCATTAGAATAGCTCCACAAAGTATTATATTGATTAAAAACACTATAAATAACAGTAGTAATACATGATGCAAAATGGACGTATCAACTCCCCCAGGCTTAGACCTCGCTTGTCCTCAAGAGAGAGAGGTGTCGATAAGAACAAAATACGGACATAGAAGCATCATGATCATTATTATAACAGCAATATTTATTATCATAGTAGCAATATTTATTATCATAACCTTCTTATGAGCAAGTAAGTATTCACCACAACAGTGGAGTATAAGGCATAAACTTCCTTGAAAACTGACAAACTATGTTCTTAGTCAACAATGCAATTACAATTCATCATATTTTCAGGAAGGGTCACATGTAGGAGCTATTTAGCAAGTCCACATACTCAACCATCATTTAGTCTTCTATGATTGCTAACACTCACGACATATATATGGAGCAAAAGTTTCAGCCAGACACATAGAAAGATAGGGGCTTATAGTTCCGCCTCCTAACTGATTCACCTCAAGAGTGATGTCAACAATAATAAATCATGGTCACTCGTAGCCAACTGGATATATGTGCCTAGATCTTTCCCCACCACATGATGCTTGCAAAAGAGAAAAATAAAAAGGAAATAGAGGAGAACACTATTGACTCTTGCATAAAAAGTAAATACATAAAAGTAAAGGATAGGCCCTTCGTAGAGGGAAGCAGAGGTTGTCATGCGCTTTTTGTTTTTGGATGCAAGAGCTCTTAATGCAAAGGAACATCACGTTATATTGCCCCTTGTGATAGCAACCTTTATTATGCAGTCCGTCGCTCTTATTTCTTTACCATCACAAGTTCGTACAACGCTTATTTCCCTTACAATAAAAGTTCAGACATATTTAGAAGCAATTTTTATTGCTTTTTGCACCGATGACGACTTACTTGAAGGATCTTCTTCAATCCATAGGTAGATATAGTGGACTCTCATGACATGAAACTGGGTTTAAGGGTTTTGGATGCACAAGTAGTATCTCTACTTGGTGCGGATTTTTGGCTAGCAAAGATATTGGGCAAGCACCACATGTTGGAGGATCTATAACAATATAACTTCTATGTGAATATAAACAAACATAACTCATTACGTTGTCTTCCTTGTCCAACGTCAACAATTTGACATAAAATACTTAATGGGGGCTCACAATCATAAAAGATTTCCAAGATAGTATATTTGCCTGTGAATCTTCTCTTCCCTTATTAACTTTTTCATGAATTGCATCATTGACTAATACTATGTTTGTTATCCTCCAATAAATTTTACCACTTATACTTTTCTTTATGTAATGTCATTACTTTCCATAAGATTAGCATATGATCTTTTTTATTTATTTTCATTGCTATGATTGAAACATGAAAGTAAAGAAACACAAGCTCAAACTACTCTTTATTATATAGCTCTCAACTCGATTACATAGATGGATGGATCACGAAACTAACACTCGAAAATAGATCATGCTAAACTTTTTTTCAACTAGATCACGAAATAACTAAGGATCGAACTAAAAATAGGTAAAGATAATAAAAGTGATGGTGATACGATACCGGGGCACCTCTCCCAAGCTTGGCACAAGCCAAGGGGAGTGCCCATACCCATGTGATCAAGTGTCCTTCTTCGGTGATGATGGAGGTGGAGGAGTGGCAAGCTTGGCCAGCTTACGTTTGAGGATGAAATTTTCCTCCCTCAAATCATCGACGTCTTGTTCAAGCTTCAATACCCTTTTACACAATGCCTCCTTACTCTCCTACAGAAAACGGGACGGAATAAATTGAATCTTAGATTTCTTTACTGTGTTTGGGAGACTCGACTTCTTGAACTCCACATGCATATCTCCAGGTTGAGGTAGGGGAGCATCATCTTCATCTGAACTCGCGCCTTCCATCGCCTTTATGTTGGCATCTTGCTCCTCCTCCTCGAACAATCCATAGGGGTCTAAATCCCCATAGGCCTTTGGATTTGCAAGATAGTGTGATATGAAGCTCTCCCCATCTGAGTCTTGAGACGACATATTTTCAGATCTGCCAGGAAATCAGCACGAAACAAGAACAGAGGAGATTTCTGCGATACGGTGGTCAAAACGTCGGGAAGTCTATATATAGATTTTTTATCTTGCAAAACAAGTAATACAGAAGAAAAACGGAGTCGGGAAGGCACACGTGGGGCCCACGAGCCACCAGGGCGCGCCTGGTGGGTGGTGTGCCCTGGTGCCTCGTGGGCACCAGGTGGGTCCCCCCGGCTGTTTCTTATTTTTGTATTCTTTTTAAATATTCCAAAACTGACAGAAAATATTTTTATGGAATTTTTGGAGTCGGTTTACTTACCGTATCTCATACCTCTTCCTTTTCAGGGTTCTGGAGTGTTCCGGAAGGTCTCTCTTATGTATTCTTCTGGTGTAATTGTTTCAATAATATTAGTTTCAACATTAATAGGGGTACCTGAAATATAATGCTTAATTCTCTGCCCATTCACCACTCTCGGATTAGTGCCTTCGGAGTTATTTATTTTGATGGCTCCGGAGCGATAAACTTCTTCGATAATATACGGTCCTTCCCATTTAGAGAGAAGTTTTCCTGCAAAGAATCTTAAACGAGAATTGTACAATAGAACTTGCTCACCTACTTTAAATTCCCGTTTCTGAATTCTTCTATCATGCCATCTTTTAACATTTCTTTAAACAATTTGGCATTTTCATAAGCTTGGGTTATCCATTCTTCTAATGAGCTAATGTCAAATAACCTCTTCTCACCGGCAAGTTTGAAATCATAATTTAATTCTTTAATTTCATAATATGCTTTATGTTCTAACTCAAGAGGTAAATGACATGCTTTTCCATAAACCATTTTATAAGGAGACATACCCATAGGATTTTTATAAGCAGTTCTATAAGCCCACAGTGCATCGTCAAGTTTTTTAGACCAATTCTTTCTAGATCTATTGACGGTTTTCTGCAAAATTAATTTTATTTCTCTATTGCTCAATTCAACTTGACCACTAGTTTGAAGATGATAGGGTGATGCAATTCTGTGGTTGACATCATATTTAGCAAGCAATTTTCGGAATGCACCATGAACAAAATGTGAACCACCATCAGTTATTAAATACCTAGGGACTCCAAACCTTGGTAAAATAACATATTTAAGCATTTTAATAGAAGTGTTGTGATTAGCACTACTAGTTGGAATAGATTCTACCCACTTAGTAACGTAATCAACAGCAACTAAAATATGAGTATACCCATTGGATTTAGGAAAAGGTCCCATATAATCAAATCCCCAAACATCGAATGGTTCAACAGCAAGTGAATAATTCATAGGCATTTCCTGCCGTCTACCAACATTACCAATTCTTTGACATTCATCGCAAGTGGAGACAAACTTACGAGCATCCTTGAAAAGAGTAGGCCAATAAAAACCAGATTGTAATACCTTGTGTGCAGTTCTGTCTCCCGCATGGTGTCCTCCGTAAGCTTCGGAGTGACACTTCCGTAGGATTTGTTCCTGTTCACGCTCAGGTATACAACTTCTAATAATACCATCTACTCCTTCTTTATAAAGATGTGGGTCATCCCAGAAGTAATGTCTTAAATCAAAGAAGAACTTTTTCTTTTGTTGGTATGTAAAACTAGGTGGTATATATTTAGCAACAATGTAATTAGCATAGTCTGCATACCAAGGAGTATTACGAGAAGCATTTATGATAGCTAATTGCTCATCAGGAAAATCATCATTAATAGGTAGTGGGTCATCAAGAACTTTTTCTATTCTAGACAAATTATCTGGTACGGGATTCTCAGCTCTCTTTCTATCAATAATATGCAAGTCAAATTCTTGTAGCAATAAAACCCACCTAATGAGTCTAGGTTTAGGATCTTTCTTTTCCATAAGATATTTAATAGCAGCATGATTGGTGTGAACAGTTACTTTAGAATCAACTATATAAGATCTGAATTTATCACATGCAAACACAACTGCTAAAAATTCTTTTTCAGTAGTAGCATAATTTCTTTCGGCACTGTCTAGAGTTTTACTAGCATAATGGATAACATTTAATTTCTTATCAACTCTTTGTCCTAGAACAGCACCAACAACATAATCACTAGCATCACACATAATTTCAAAAGGAAAGTTCTAGTCAGGTGGCTGAACAATGGGTGCAGTGGTTAAGGCTTTCTTAAGTGTTTCAAAGGCTTCTAGACAATCATCATCAAAAACAAATGGAACATCTTTTTGCAGTAAGAGGCCTAGAAATTTTAGAGAAGTCTTTAATAAATCTCCTATAGAAACCAGCATGACCAAGGAAACTTCTTATACCTTTAATATCTTTAGGACATGGCATTTTCTCAATGGCATCAACCTTGGCTTTATCAACTTCAATGACTCTCTCAGAAATTTTATGACCCAAGACAATACCTTCATTCACCATAAAGTGGCACTTTTCCCAATTCAAGACAAGATTAGTTTCTTCGCATCTCTGCAAAACTCGATCAAGGTTGCTTAAGCAATCATCAAAAGAAGTTCCGTAAACGGAAAAATCATCCATGAAAAC
Organism: Elymus sibiricus; assembly: GCA_039707655.1. NCBI lineage: Eukaryota > Viridiplantae > Streptophyta > Magnoliopsida > Poales > Poaceae > Elymus > Elymus sibiricus. The sequence continues at coordinate 8,484,257 of CM077674.1, read as the reverse complement.
CTCAACAATCTTTTCACAAAAGTCAGAGAATATAGCATTCATACATCTTTGAAAGGTAGCAGGTGCATTGCATAAACCAAAAGGCATACGTCTATAAGCATAAGTTCCGAAAGGACAAGTAAAGGTGGTTTTCTCTTGATCGGGTTGTGATACGGGTATTTGAGAAAAACCAGAATAACCATCTAGGAAACAAAAGTGTCTATGCTTAGACAATCTTTCTAACATTTGATCAATAAAAGGTAAGGGGTAATGATCTTTTCTAGTTGCTTTGTTTAATTTTCTAAAATCAATTACCATCCTATAACCAGTCACAATTCTTTGTGGAATGAGTTCATTTTTATCATTAGGAACAACGGTTATACCTCCTTTCTTAGGGACACAATGAACGGGACTTACCCATCAACTATCAGCTATGGGATAGATTATACCTGCTTCCAGAAGTTTCAATATTTCAGTTCTTACCACCTCTTTCATCTTAGGATTTAATCGACGTTGGTGGTCGACAACTGGTTTAGCATCAGGATCCATATTAATTTTGTGCTGACATAGAGTGGGACTAATGCCCTTAAGATCATCAGGAGTATATCCAATAGCAGCTCGGTGCTTCCTTAGAGTTTTCAGCAATCTCTTTTCTTCATGCGCTGAAAGGTTAGCACTAATAATAACAGGATATATCTTATTTTCATCTAGATAAGCATATTTCAATGTATCAGGCAATTGCTTAAATTCAAACACAGGATCACCTTTAGGTGGAGGAGGACCTCCAAGAGTTTCAACAAGCAAATTATGTTTAAGGATAGGTGGTTGATCAAAGAATATCTTATCAATTTAATTTCTTTCATTCATATGCATATCATTCTCATGGTCTAGCAAATATTGTTCTAACGGATCAGTAGGAGGTACGGCAATAGAAGCAAGACCAATAATTTCATCTTTACTAGGCAATTCTTTATCATGAGGTTGTCTATGAAATTTGGAGAAATTAAACTCATGAGACATACCACCAAAATCAACACTGACTGTTTCTTTAGTGCAATCAATCTTAGCATTAACCGTGTTCAAGAAAGGTCTACCAAATATAATGGGACAAAAATCATCTTGTGGAGAACCAAGGACTAGAAAATCAGTAGGGTATTTTATTTTTCCACACAAGACTTCAACATCTCTAACATTCCCAAGTGATGTAATGGTGTCTCTATTTGCAAGTTTAATAGTAACATCAATGTCCTCTAATTCAGCAGGTGCAATATCATTCATAATTTGTTGATATAAAGTAAAAGGAATAGAACTCACACTAGCACCCAAATCACATAAGCCATGATAGCAATGATCTCCTATTTTAACTGAGACAACAGGCATGCCCACGACGGGTCTATTTTTATCTCTAGAATCAGGTTTAGCAATTTGAGCTGCTTCATCGCAGAAGTAAATAACATGCCCATCTATATTATCAACCAAGAGATCTTTAACCGTAGCAACATTAGGTTCAACTTTAATTTGTTCAGTGGGTCTAGGTACTCTATTATGACTTTTGTTAACCACAGTTGAAACTTTAGCATGTTCCTTAATCCTAACAGGAAAAGGTGGTTTCTCAATATAAGCGGTAGGCACAACTGGATCAACATGGTAAACAATTGTTTCTTCTTTAACACTAACAGGTTCCTCTATCTTTTATTTAATAGGGGGATGATATTTAAACCACTTCTCCTTAGGGAGATCAACATGAGTAGCCAAGGATTCACAAAAGGAGGCTACTATCTCAGAGTCAAGTCCATATTTAGTGCTAAACTTATGAAAAGCATCGGTGGCCATAAAAGATTTAACACAATCGAACTCAAGTATTATACCTGACTCATTACCTTTGTTGAGTTCCCAATCTTCGGAGTTGCGTTTAATTCTTTCCAAAAGATCCCATCTGAATTCAATAGTTTTCTTCCTAAAGGAGCCAGTCGAAGAAGAATCGAGCATAGTTTGATCATCATGAGAAAGCCGAGCATAAAAATTTTCTAAGATAATTTTTCTTGAGAGGTCATGATTAGGGAATGTATGCAACATATACTTAAGCCACCCCCAAGCTTGAGCGATGCTTTCTCCTTCACGAGGCCAAAAATTATATATATAATTCCGTTCACGATGAACCAAATGCATAGGATAAAATTTCTGATGGAATTCTAGTTTCAAGCGGTTCCAATCCCATGTACCAGTATCATCACATAGCCTATACCATATTAATGCTTTTCCCTCCAAAGATAAAGGGAATACTTTCTTCTTAACTCCATCTCCGGTTATACCTGCAAGCTTAAACAATCCACAAATTTCATCCACATAGATCAAGTGCATATCAGGATGTACCGGTCCATCTCCTGCATAAGGATTAGCTAGCAGTTTCTCTAACATGCCCGGAGGAATTTCATATTCAATATATTTTTCAATAGGTGCAGTAGGTTGAGGAGCAACTATTTGTGTTTCCGGTCGAGGTGAAGATACCCCGAACAAACCCCTCAAAAGATTACTTTCCATAGTGACAAGTGAGAGTAAATTTCAGCACGTAATATAAATGTTTCCTTACCAAATTCCACTCACCAAAGGCGCTTCACTCCCCGGCAACGGCGCCAGAAAAGAGTCTTGATGACCCACAAGTATAGGGGATCAATCGTAGTCCTTTCGATAAGTAAGAGTGTTGAACCCAACGAGGAGCCGAAGGAAATGACAAGCGGTTTTCAGCAAGGTGTTTTCTGCAAACACTGAAATTATCGGTAAAAGGTAGTTTGATAGCAAGATAATTTGTAACAAGTGACAAGTAACAATAGTAACAAAGAGTGCAGCAATATAGCCCAATCCTTTTTGTAGCAAAGGACAGGCCGAAACGATCTCTTATAATAAGTAAAGCGTTCTCGAGGACACATGGGAATTTCATCTAGTCACTTTCATCATGTTTGTTCGATTCGCGTTCGCTACTTTGATAATTTGATATGTGGGTGGACCGGTGCTTGGGTGCTGCCCTTACTTGGACAAACCTCCCACTTATGATTACCCCCTCTCGCAAGCATCCGCAACTACGAAAGAAGAATTAAGACTACTCTAACCATAGCATTAAACGTGTGGATCCAAATCAGCCCCTTACGGAATAGCGCATAAACTAGGGTTTAAGCTTCTGTCACTCTAGCAACCCATAATCTAATTACTACTCCACAATGCACTCCCTTAGGCCCAAAGATGGTGAAGTGTCATGTAGTCGACGTTCACATGACACCACTAAGAGAATCACAACATACACATCATCAAAATATCGAACGAATGCCAAATTCACATGATTACTTATGACAAGACTTCTCCCATGTCCTCAAGAACAAAAGTAACTACTCACACATCATCAACATGTTCATGACCAGTAGGGTATTGAATTGCATAATAGATCTGAACATATAATCTTCCACCAAGTAAACCAACAAGCATCAACTACAAGATGTAATCAACACTACTAGCAACCCACAGGTACCAATCTGAGGTTTTGAGACAAAGATTGAATACAAGAGATGAACTAGGGTTTGAGATGAGATGGTGCTGATGAAGATGTTGATGAAGATTAGCCCTCCCACGATGAGAGGGTCGCTGGTGGTGTCCACGGCGACGATTTCCCCCTCCCGGAGGGAAGTATCCCTGGCAGAATCTCTCCACCGGAGAGCAAACGTGCTCCTGCCCAAGTTCCGCCTCGAGACGGCGGCGCACCATCCCGAAAGTCTTCTCTATAATTATTTTAGGTCAAAATAACTTATATACCAGAAAATGGGGGCTAGAAGTGGGCCAGGGACCCGACGAGGTACCAGGGTGCGCCTGGGGGGGAGGGTGGCGCGCCCTGGTGCCTCGTGGGCACCTGGGTGGCCCCTCTGGTACTTTTTGCTTCCAATATTTTTCATATATTCCAAAATAATTCTCCAGAAAATTTCAGCTCATTTGGAGTTGTGCAGAATAGGTATCTTGACAGAGCTTTTTTAGGTCCAGAATTCCAGCTGCCGGTATTCTCCCTCCTTGTGTGAATCATGCATATTTAGAGAGAAAAGGCATTAGAATAGCTCCACAAAGTATTATATTAATTAAAAACACTATAAATAACAGTAGTAAAACATGATGCAAAATGGACGTATCATTCTTCAAAGGTCGCTTAGTGGTCCCTACAACTCACAACCAGGATATGACCCAGGACGTTATGAAGGAAGCACATGATACGCCTCTGTCGATTCACCCTGGTAGCACAAAGATGTACCAAGACATTCGTCAGAGATTCTGGTGGTCTAACATGAAGCAAGACATTGCTCGTTATGTTGCTGAGTGTGACGTTTGCCATCGCATCAAAGCCGAACATCAAAGACCTGCTAGGACTCTGCAACCACTTGCTATTCCCGAATGGAAATGGGACACAGTTGAAATGGATTTCATTACTGGATTTCCCAGATCACAGAAGGGTCATGATGCTATTCTTGTCATCATTGACCGATTCTCCAAGGTTGATCATTTCCTGCCAGTCAATGACACAATCATTGCTAGTCAGTTAGCAGACTTGTATGTTTCCAGAATTGTGTCACTTCACGGTGTTCGGTTGGAGATCAGTTCAGACCGTGGCAGCCTCTTTACCTCAAGGTTCTGGGAAAGTTTCGAAGAAGCTATGGGAACTCATCTGTCCTTTAGCACCGCTTTTCACCCCCTGTCCCAGGGTCAAGTTGAATGAGTCAACCAAGTGCTAGAAGATATGCTTCGTGCATGTGTCATCTCCTTTGGCAAGAAATGGGAGGAATCTCTCCCGTATGCTGAATTTTCTTATAACAATAGCTATCAAGCTAGTCTGAAGATGGCACCATTTGAAGTTCTCTATGGACGTAAGTGCTGAACTCCTCTCAATTGGTTAGAAACTGGGGAACGGTCACTCTTCAGTCCGGATATTATCCAACACGCTGAAGAGCAAGTCCGTATCGTTCGTGAACATCTGAAGACTGCTCAGTCTCGTCAGAAGAGCAATTATGACCGTAAACACAAGGTATTGGTCTATCAACCTGGCGAACAAGCATACCTTCGTGTTACTCCGATCAAGGGCACTCACCATTTCGGAATCAAGGGCAAGCTAGCTCCTCGCTACATTGGCCCCTTCCGCATTCTCGCAAGACGTGGAGAAGTGGCATATCAGTTGGAATTGCCAACGAACCTTTCTCAGGTTCATGATGTTTTCCATGTGTCGCAACTCCGCCACTGTTTCAAGGATCCGATCCGAGCAGTGGATCATGAAGTGCTTGAATTGCAGGATGACCTATCTTATAAGGAACATCTGATCTGAATTCTTGATCAAGCTGAACGTCGAACCCGTCGGAAGGCAATCACGTTCCTTAAAGTTCAGTGGTCGAATCATTCAGAAGATGAAGCCACTTGGGAACATGAAGATCGCCTACGGGAAGAATACCCCGACCTTTGCCCTTCTACCTCCTGAATTCTCTGGATGAGAATTTCTTTTAGAGGAGGAGAATTGTAACACCCCCTGTATTATGCTACAGTGATCCCACATCTTAATGCCAAGTTAATTAGTTAAGCAATGCTTGATCATGCCAGATACATATCTCCTTTCTAAAATCCTTCACTAAATTCAAGTCAAATTAAAAGTGGAATTAAAAGTTGCTCAAAACTAAGAACTAAAAAGTTCATGTTTTAGTAAATATTTCATAACAATATATTTTCAGGAAAACAACATCACTAAAATTCTTGAACAACCCCTAGAAGATTAATACAGCAGCAACAGCACCATTTTGACTCTTTTAAATACAATTCAAAATTCAAATGAATTCAAATCACTTCCAAACTTTTTGTGGCAGTGCTATAAAATGCAATGTAAATTATGTGAAAATTCCCACATTTTACCAAAAGTCATTTGGTGCTCCAATAAAATGCAAAACAGCGGGAGGAAAATGAAAACAGAAAATAAAAAAAAGGCCTAGAGCTAACTCTGCAACTGGGTTCGCAACGGCCCAGCCCGCCTTCCCCTTCTTCTTCCTCCCAGCTGTCGCCGCGCCAGGGCGAGCGCGCACGATGCACCGCGCGATGCTTGACACCACCTCCTCTCTGCCCTCGCCAGCGCGTGGATAAGATCCCCGGCGACCCCTCTAGTGAAACCCTAGCGCCATTCCCCTCCTACTCGCGTTGTTCTCTTCCTCCCCGCGCACGGCCGAAACTTCGCCGCCATGCCCGGCCTCAACCGCGCGCCCAGTTAGCTCCTTGCTGTATCTGCTTGCGCCCGGAGCATCGCCACCGTCTGCCTCATCGCCTGCGCCATTGAGCTCGAGCCAGGCGTCTCTCCTTCGACCGGAACGGGCTCGTCTTCAACCTCGGGTCGCCGACGTTCGTCGTCGAATCCGGCCACACCGAGCCTCCCCCAATCCCGCTGTGCACCTCTACAGGGCCACTGTGAGCCCCCCCTCCGTTTCCCCTCTCTCCTACGGTCGCTCTCTCCCTCTAGCTTGCCTTCCCGCCATGGCCGTGCTCGTCGCTGCCGTTCCTGTCGCAGTCGCGGCCACCGCCGCTGCAGCTCGCGCCCGTGCACGCCATCATGCTAGTGGTGCTCCTAGGAGCCCAACACACCCACGCGCTCCTCTCCCCGTGCCCCGTAGCGTTGCCTTCGACCTCACTCGAAATCCGGCGGCCGCTGACCTCGACGCCGACGTTGATTCCGGCCGCCCCGGGGCAAGCCACCACCACCGTTAGACGCGGCCCGCTCCACTAGTTCGAATGAGCCTAGACGCACCCCTCCCCGTGCCCTGTGGCCGAATTCCGGCGAGACCCAAGGCGTGCCGCCGCGAAAACTGGTCGCCGGAGCTCTCTCCGGCGCCGGCGCTGACATGGTGGCCACGTGGCACCCTCCTGGGTCACTGCCACTGGGACCCACGGGCCCAGTTGACCCAGTCAACTGCTGACTGGGCGACGCCCAGTGACTGCCAGTGGGTCCCCCGTGGGCCCCGTTGACTGGTCAGCTGGTTAGTTGACCGATGTTGCAATGATGGCGTCATGATGACGTCATAATCCTTTTTCTGACGAGTTTAGTAATTAAAAATAAATACAGTAATTCCAGAAATTCAATAAAACTTTGAAAAATCATATAAAATAATCCGTAACTTGGATGAAAATATTTTATATATGAAAAATGATCAAAAAAATAAGACGAATCCGAATGTGTGATCAAAATGCTTGACCATCACTCATAACTAGATGAACATGGAACCTTCCCCTCCGGATCCTTATACCGATAATCACCTAGAGCTGGGAAAATATTCCTGGATATTTTCCCGCTCCATTTAAAATACCTAGCACTGCATTAGGACACCCCTAGCATAACCTATCGGCATGTTGTGCATCTGTGTGGCATCTGTGTGCTTTATATTTACTGTATCTTCCCCCTCTTCTCTCTGGTAGACCCAAGACCGACGCTGTTGACGAGTACGACTACGTCACCGACGACCCCTCTTTTACCACAGAGCTTCCAGGCAAGCAAACCCCCTTGATCATTCCTATATCACCTATTCCTTCTTCCCCATGCTTGCATTAGAATTTGCTACCGTATTTGATTGCTCCTATTCTGATGCATAGCCTAATTTTGTAACTGTTGTTGATACCTTACCTGTTATCCTGAATGCTTAGTATAGGTTGTTTAGCGATCCATCTGTGGCCCCACACCCTTGTCCGTGTTGCCCGGCTTTACTACCAGATGCCCCGATCATTGTGATCGATGTACAGAGACCGACACAGCACCGCACACCCCCTTAGTTGTCCGACTCTACAGGGCTACTATCGAGTGCCGAGGGTGATACCTCCTACCTCACTGCTGATGATATCTCTGTAGCGTAGCTAGTCGGTTGTGGGATACCGAGGGTGATTCCTCTTTCACCAGCTCCGATGATGCCTCTGTCGTGCAGCCCCTCAAGTGTGAACTTATCGAGGGTGATTCCTCCAAGTCCCCCTTGATGGTTACATCGAGTAGTAGTCCTTCGACGGTGATTCCTCAGACTCCACATGATGTTATGTACACACAGGTACATTGACCTCACCTCAGTCCTTTGAGAAGTCGGGTTAGCTAGGAGGGCACCCACGAGAGACTATTGTGGCGGAACGACAGGGCAGGCGGAGACCACTTAGGAGAGAGGTGGGCCTGGTTGCTAGTCGTTGGACCGCGGATTACCAAGTCGGTGCGATAGGGTGTCGGAGGTGATCCTTGAACCCCGTTCGTGTCCGCGAGCTAGTAATAACACGCTTAACAGATTTGGGTATTTGATCTGAGTTGGCCACCAGCCAATACGCACTACCACCACGTGGGATAATGGTTTATGGGGCCCTCGGCGCTGTATGTATCAGCCGAAAGCTCTGTCAGACGTCCAGTTCAGCATGGCGGCATGGCTGGGCCGGCGCCATCAAGGACAGAGGTGGTGCCTAGACCCGCCCTGCACGCAACGACCCGGAGTGCAAAGGGCGATGGGCCCAAGACCACTGAGCACTTAGTATGTAGACCGGCGGGGACCTCTGTGCGGAGCCTAGGTAGGACTACGTCGTGCTGATCAGCCGAGGTCGGGCATTACCCAGAAAAGTGTGTCCGGCCAGAGTTAATCGAGCGTGTTGGGTAACAGTAGTGCACCCCTGCAGGGAAGATATATCTATTCGAATAGCCGTGTCCATGGTAACAGGACGCTCAGTGTTGTATCCCGATCTACTACAACTTGAACTGGATACTTGTAATACTTTAATTAATATGTTAGCTCCGGGACCGCTTTCTCGCAGGGAGTCGAGGAAGGATCTCTGGGCTTTGCTACTACATACTAATTACTTTGTTATATGCTAATCTACACTCTTCTAATGTTGCTGGATGCTAGTCTTTGATAGGCCAGGCCTTCCACTCTATTCTGGCATTTCTGCAGTATAGTCCACAGATACAGCCCCTTCCTTTGATACCGATGCATGATTAGCATAGTTCTGATGTAAGTCTTGCGAGTACTATGGATGAGTACTCACGGTTGCTTTACTCCCCTTTTTCCCCCATACCCGACTGCTACGACCAGATGACGGAGCCCTGGAGCCAGCTGATCCCGTCGACGACTATGACTACCCCGACGGAGTTTACTACTACGTGGAGACCGACGACTAGGAGTAGTTTAGGAGGCTTCCAGGCAGGAGGCCTGCGCCTTTTCGATTTAGATGTCGTTGTTTTGCTCAGCCTTCTTAAGGCAAACTTGTTTAACTTTATGTCTGTACCCATACATTGTTGCTTCCACTGACTCTTGTATTCGAGCCCTCGTGGCCCCTGGCTTGTAATATAAAGCTTGTATTATTTTATTTTGTGTCTAGAGTTGTGTTGTGATATCTTCCCATGAGTCCCTGGGCTTGATCGTGTGCATTTGCGTGTATGATTAGTGCACGGTCGGGCCGGGGGCGTCACATCTCAAATTACGGTTTCCCTAAATCTTAAATACTTCATCCACACAAAACTCAACAAGAACTCGTGAGATAAGTTAGTATAAATCAAGTCAAAACCTTAACATTCTCTACTGTAGCAAATCACCAAAATTATAATTAAACGTTGCATACTAAATGCCTCTGCATATTTAATACTCCAATCCACAAATAGAAACATTAAACATGCAAACATATGCAAACAATGAAACCATAACAGCAATCTGCCAAAACAGAACAGTCTGTAAAGGGGGATTTAAAATTCACACTTCCCTAACTCCAAAAATTCTGAAAATTACCAGGTGACAGAGAACTCATGTATTCTTACTGTGTAAAAATTTCAGATTTTTATCATGTTCTGACTATTCAGGAATATTCTGGACATAACATAAAACTTTCTGTTTTCAAACAGCAACACATAAACTTGCAAACTGAGCATGGTAAAGGCTATACTTGGCATTTTATTGAAATAAAAGATACAAAACATTATTATTGATAACAGCAAGCAAATCTCAACAAAAGAAAATGATGCTCCAAGCAAAACTCATATTATGTGACGAATAAAAAATATAGCTCTGAGTGAGGTTACCGATAGTGTTGAAGACGAAAGAGGTGATGCCTTCCGGGGCATCCCCAAGCTTAGTTGCTTGTGTGTTCCTTAAATATTACCTTGGGGTGCCTTGGGCATCCCAAGCTTAGGGTCTTGCCGCTCTTTATTCTCCTCATATCGATATCTCACCCAAAACTTGAAAACTTCAATCACATAAAACTTAACGGAACTTGTGAGATAGGTTAGTCTGTTAAAAATAAATCATCCACTTAGGTACTGTCAAGACAAGATTCATAATTGTTCTCACATGATGCCTACTGTATTCTATCATTTCCACAATTTATATTACTCAATATAAGCTATGGAAACACTAAAACAGAACAGCGTGTAATACGCGATTTAAAAACCATACTTCTGTACCTCCAAAAATTCTGAAAAATTAGGACAACGTAAACAATTTTTAACCCAATACTCTGTAAAAATTTCATAATTGTCTCACGCTCCAGTACAGAATAGAAATTCTAGCACTGGACGCAAAAGTTTCTGTTTTTGCACAAAATCAAGTCAACTATCATCCACACTATCCCAAAGGCATTACTTGGCACATTATTGGAAGAAAACATATAAAACATGATTACCACAGTAGCTTAATCATGTGAACACAAAAAAAAACAGTAGGGGTAAATGTTGGGTTGTCTCCCAACAAGCGCTTTTCTTTAATGCCTTTTTAGCTAGGCATGATGATTTCAATGATGCTCACATAAAAGTAAAGAGTTGGAACACAATGGGAGCATTATGAAACATATGGCAAGAACATTTAAGCCTAACCCACTTCCTATGCATAGTGATTTTGTGAGCAAACAGTTTATGGGTGCAAGAATCAACTAGCATAGGACGGCAAAACAAGCATGACTTCAAAACTTTCAACACATAGAGAGGAAACTTGATAATTTTGAGATATGTAAAAGGATATGCTCCTCTCTCATAATAATTTGCAGTAGCATCATGAATGAGTTCAACAATATAACTGTCACACAAATCATTCTTTTCATGACCCACAAGCATAGAAATTTTATTACTCTCCACATAAGCAAATTTATTCTCCTTCATAATAGTGGGAGCAAACTTAACAAAATAACTATCATGTGATACTTGATTGACATAATCCAATTGAAAATGTAAATCATGATGACAAGTTTCATAGTTATCATTATTCTTTATAGCATACATGTCATCACAATAATCATCATAGATAGCAACTTTGTTGTCATAATCAATTGCAACCTCTTCCAAAATAGTGGAATCATCATTAAATAAAGTTATGACCTCTCCAAATCCAGTTTCATAATTATAATAAGATTGAACGCACTCCAAAATAGTGGGATCATTAGTACCTAGAGTTGACACTCTTCCAAACCCACTTTCATCAATATAATCATCATAAATAGGAGGCATGCAATCATCATAATAAATTTGCTCATCAAAACTTGGGGGACTAAAAATATCATCTTCATCAAACATAGCATCCCCAAGCTTGTAGCTTTGCATATCATTAGCATCATGGATATTCAAAGAATTCATACTAACAACATTGCAATCATGCTCATCCTTCAAGGAACTCACATTAAACATTTTATGAAATTCTTCTTCTATGAATTGAGCACAATTTTCTGATCCATCATTTTCAAGAAAGACATTATAAAGACGAATAATATGAGGCAACCTCAATTCCATTTTTTTGTAGTTTTCTTTTATAAACCAAACTAGTGATAAAACAAGAAACTAAAAGATTCGATTGCAAGATCTAAAGATATACCTTCAAGCACTCACCTCCCCGGCAACGGCGCCAGAAAAGAGCTTGATGTCTACTACACAACTTATTCTTGTAGAATCGTGTTGGGCCTCCAAGCGCAGAGTTTTGTAGGACAGTAGCAGTTTTCCCTCAAGTGGATGACCTAAGGTTTATTAATCCGTGGGAGGCATAGGTTGAAGACGGTATCTCTCAAACAACCCTGCAACCAAATACAAGAAATCTCTTGTGTCCCCAACACACCCAATACAATGGTAAATTGTATAGGTGCACTAGTTCGGCGAAGAGATAGTGATAAAAGTGTAGTATGGATAGTAGATATAGGTTTTTGTAATCTGAAAATATAGAAACAGCAAGGTAACAAGTAACAAAAGTGAGCACAAACGGTTTTGCAATGCTTGAAAACAAGGCCTAGGGTTCATACTTTCACTAGTGCAATCTCTCAACAATGCTAACATAATTGGATCATATAACAATCCCTCAACGTGCGATAAAGAATCACTCCCAAGTTCCTATTAGCGGAGAACATAAGATAGAAATTGTTTGTAGGGTACGAAACCACCTCAAAGTTATCCTTTCCGATCGATCTATTGAGCTATTCCTATAAGTGTCACAAACAGCCCTAGAGTTCGTACTAAAATAACACCATATGATACACATCAACCAACTCTAATGTCACCTAGATACTCCAATGTCACCACAAGTATCCGTGAGTTGATTATACGATATGCATCAAACAACTTCATAATCATAATATTCAATCCACACAAAGAACTCCAAGGAGCACCCCAAAGTTTCTATTGGAGAAAAGATAATGAAAACGTGCATCAACCCCTATGCATAGATTACCCCAATGTCACCTCGGGAATCCGCGAGTTGAGTGCCAAAACATATATCAAGTGAATCAATATAATACCCCATTGTCACCACGGGTATTCATATGCAAGACATACATCAAGTGTTCTCAAATCTGAAATATTCAATCCGATAATAGTGAAACCTCAAAGGTAAAAACTCAATTCTTCACAACAAGATAGAGAGGGAGAAACACCATATGATCCAACTATATTAACAAAGCTCGCGGTACATCAAGATTGTGCCAAATCAAGAACACGAGAGAGAGAGATAAAACACATAGCTACTGGTACAAACCCTCAGCCTCGAGGGTGAACTACTCCCTCCTCGTCATGGAGACCGCCGGGATGATGAAGATGGCCTCCGGTGATGATTCCCCCCTCCGGCAGGGTGCCGAAACAGGGCTCCAGATGGTATTTTGAAGGTACAGAGGCTTGCGGCGGCATAGTCCAAAATCTAGGGTTATTTCTGGGGGTTTCTCTATTTATATGATTTTTCAACGTTGGAATCACGTCAAGACGAGGCACCACGGCATGCCACCCCCCCCCCCTGGCGCGCCATGGTGGCTTGTGAGCACCTCGTGAGGCTTCTAGTCCTTCCACAAAGCTTCGGGGGTCTCTTTTGGTCCAAAAAAAATCATCAAAAAGTTTCGCTGCATTTGGAGAACTTTTATTTCTGCACAAAAAACAACACCACGGTAGTTCTGCTGAAAACAGTGTCGGTCCGGGTTAGTTCTAATCAAATCATACCAAAACCATATAGAATTGATATAAATATGGCATGAATACTTCATAAATTATAGATACGTTGGAGACGTATCACTGCCAAGGTGCTTCAATCAGGATTCTACCGGCCTACACTCTTTAGAGATGCGCACATGTTCGTTAAAAATTGTGATGATTGTCAACGCACATGTCAGAGGCAAGAAATTCCTATGAACTATAGTTTAGTTTGTGAACCTTTTGATGTTTGGGGATTGGACTATCTCGGACCATTCCCTATTTCAGATGGGCATACTCATATTCTTGTGGCTGTAGACTATGTTACCAAATGGGTTGAAGCTATCCGAACTCATCATTCAGACGCGGCTACCTCGTTAAAGATGATAAAGGACATCATCCTACCCAAGTTCGGAGTCCCTAAAGCTCTTATTACTGACAGTGGATCTCATTTTATACAGGGAATTTTCGGGAGAGTACTTCGTAAGTACGGAGTAACCCACCGAATAGCTTCACCGTATCATCCTCAAACAAGTGGTCAAGTTGAACTCTCAAACCGTGAGATAAAGACAATATTACAGAAGACGGTGCAAAAGTCCAGAAAGGACTGGGCAGGAAAGCTGAATGAAACATTATGGGCTTACCGCACCGCTTACAAGAACCCCATGGGTATGTCACCGTACAAGATGGTCTATGGTAAGGCATGTCATTTGCCCTTAGAACTAGAACATAAAGCTTTTTGGGCAATAAAAAATTATCAATTTCAATCTTAAGGAAGCAGGTGAGAAAAGATTGCTAGACATACATGCCTTAGGAGAGCTTCGTAACAGTGCTTACAAGAGTGCCCATTTGTTAAAAGAAAAAGTTAAGATGTGGCACGATCGTAAGATACTGAAGCGAACATTTGTTGCGGGGGACAAAGTCCTCCTATTTAATTCACGTCTCAAGTTATTTCCAGGGAAACTTAGGTCTCGCTGGGAAGGAACTTATGAGATTGAGGAAATTTATAACTCCGGAGCTGTTTGGTTAAAAGGCGAAAAAGATGGACCCTGTATCATGAATGGACAACGCTTGAAGCTATACCTCGCTGATGAACAAAAGGAAGAACGGGAAGTGGAGGAGGTAAGTTTTATAACGATCGAGGAAGCCGAATCCCTCTAGAGGAAACGAAAGGTATCAAGAAGTCCTATTGTAATATGGATGTGAATATCAGGATAGGAGTTATTGTTGTTGTTGAGGTACACCCGTTTAATCTTATGACTGAATCGTTGATGTTTTCGTCCATAGTTGGGGGCATTCGTCATTAACTTTTCAGGAAGATAAAAATTTCTAAGGAAGAAATTGACGAAGAGCCAACAGAGCAGAAGACGGCGTATCATACGACCGCTACCAGTCGTCTGTGCGGTCGCACGGATGCAAGACAGAAATGACAAAGATTTTAGAAAGAATGACGGCATTTCAGGCGGGCGCGTGCGGTCGTCTGGGCGGTCGCATGGATCCTCTTTGTTGAAGGGTTCGGCGTCAGAACAAACGACGACTTATCATATGATCAGTGGTGATCGTATAACTGGTCGCATGGACACTCCACCGTAACAGGTTAGTAAAAAAAGAGAAGAAGAGTTTGATAGCAGGCCATACGACCGGCCGTACGAGCGCCTCCGCTCATATGGAAGGCCGTCAATCGGTCTGTCTCCACGATTCTTCCCCGATTTTGTTTTGATTTCTTGCTAACTAACTTTTTATCTTTGATCTCGGGATTATCTGAGGACCTAACCTTTATAAGAGGGGAAGGGGCATGTCATTAAGCCCTAAACCATCTAATCTCACATCTTCTTTGCTTGCCATCTCCACCAAGAGCTTTTAGCTGCAGAAAACAAGCACGGGCGCCGCCATGAACAACAAGTCCTCATCCACCTGTGCTTGCATCATCCCCTTCCCCAACTTGGATGATGTGGTGTGATACGTCCATTTTGCTTCATGTTTTCCTACTGTTATTTATAGTGTTTTTAATCAATACAACACTTTTGGAGCAATTCTAATGCCTTTTCTCTCTTAATATGCAAGATTTACACAAGGAGGGAGATTGCCGGCAGCTGGAATTCAGGACCTGAAAAAGCTATGTCAGAGATACCTATTCTGCACATCTCCAAATGAGCTGAAATTTTACGGAGATTTATTTTGGAAAAAATACTGGAAGAAAGAAATACCAGAGGGGGCCACCCAGGAGCCCACGAGGCACCAGGGCGCGCCACCCACCCACCCCCCCCCCCCACAGGCGCGCCCTGGTGGCTCGTAGGAAGTACTAACAGTTATTTTGTATCTCCAAGTTTGTAATGAATGTTTATGCTCCATGCTATAACTGCAATGATTCTCGAGTCTACAATATCCACGAGGCTCGGAGGGAAACTCATGTGCACGTGTGGTATAATAAACGGTAAAATGTATTCCTAGTCATGCCTCCAAGACTGGCTTAAGTATTGCATGATGATCCTGTTTTCCTGATCATGGGCATGACTATGCCAGCCATTTTGAGGGCACAATGTTAGAAGAACACTTGTGTTGAATCGACCCAAATTGATGTTATGCTATGAGATACATTCATCACAAGTTAATGGTTAATAACACAGAGATAGTTAATGTTTGCATAATTCCTTAGACCATGAGAGTATCAAGTTCCTTTGTACTTGCTTCGTGAACTTTGGGGTTTCTTAAACGTCATCCGTAACTAGGTGGCTATTACGGCGGCTTACGGGTTCACCGAAAAGTATGACAAGAAACGAGATAGCTCGAGATTGGGATTTGCTCCTCCGATGATGGAGAGATATTCTCGGGCCCTCTCGGTGTTACGGTATCCATCATCGTCTGGCTAGACACATTGTGATTTGATCACAGGGATGCCGAAACACGGAAATGACAAAAGAGAACAAAACCGGTAACGAGGTAACTGGCATAGTGGACAAGTGTTGATCCACGGGGATGCCGATAAATCTCACCTCGGGTGTTTGTAACATATCGCGAAGCAACAGGAATAGCACACGGCAACTGGAGGTTAACTCGAATATTTATTCGTGTGGGTATAGGGATCAATATGGGTGTCCACGGTTCCGCTATTGATCATTGATCAGAAAGTGTTCCGGTCATGTCTATACTTCACCGAACCTATAGGGTCACATGCTTAAGGGTCATCTATTTGCTGAATACTAGACAGGGAGTCTGAGAGAAAGTCACCGGAAAAGTTTCGGAGACAACGGAAGAGTTCCGGAGAGAGAACACTGGAATAGTTTCGGTAAAACCGAAAGGTTGTTTCAGAGTATACCATTAAATCAAAATGGTTTCGGCACATGCCTGGAAATTCTTAGAGGGTGCCAGAATTGTTCTGGGGACTTCTGGGAATTTTCCGGAGAAAAAACCCGGAAATGTTCCGGAGCTGCCGGAACCGCTTTGGTTGCTTTTCGCAGATGAAAATCACTAATCCGGAATTGTTTCGGAACGCGTCCAAAATTATTTTAGTGGGTACAAGAAATGTTCTAAGACCTATAAAAATATTTTTGGATTTAACAGTCGTGGAAAAATGTTTTCGTGAATAGTGAAAATCACTTTTTGGGCTGGTTTTAATGGGGTTTCCTTCAAGAAGGAATTCCCTATTTTGGAGAGGGGAAAAGGTGGATGGAAAGGTGGTGGGGCCCCCCAAGGGGGCAACCATTTTCGATCATGGCTTGGGGGGGCCCCATGGGGCTTCCTTCCACCATTTGGTGGATAAGATCAAGCCTTCCTTATGTGGCATGGTGAAAAGATCCAAGCCCCTTTTGATCTTTTTCACCCCTTGCTTCTACCCCTTGCTTCTCCTATAAATAGAGGTTGAGAGGGCTCTCCAAAATCAGAAATCTTTCTCACATACAAATGCCATGCATGATCTGGCCTTCTCTCTCCCTCCCCGTGAAATAGTTTCGTAGAGCCGAAAGGCTGTCTGGGTTCCGGTGGGAACTAGTTCGGGACGGCGAAGCCCTGCCGGATAGCTGACACCATATGTGTGCAACCCCGTAGAGAGGTCGTAGGTTCGATCTTTTGCCCGAGGGGCTGTTCGAGGGTCCTCCCGAAGGGCTGTCCGAGTTACCGTTCGAGTTTCGAGGGTCCTCCCGAAGGGCTGTCTGTGACATCGTCCAGGGGACTGTCCGACCGCCTCCCGAAGGGCTGTCCGGTGAGGGAGTACATCCTTGCGGTTGGGAGGTTGTAAATCCTAGCTGCGGGGATCTGCACCGACGATCTACATCGACTCTACTTCCGCTGCGCTACGAGTCGGTAATGATCAGATCAAACCTTGTATGCAATCTCCATAGTGATCCTGGGCGTGCTCGCTGTACCAAACAAATTTGTTTTCTGTCGCATTCCCCTACAGTGGCATCAAGAGCCTTGCTATGCGTAGATGCAGGTTGCGATCTAGAATACATAGAGATGTATGGGTATTGCATAATATAATTTTGTAGTAGATGAGATCTATTGCTGAAAATTATTTATGCGGGTAGCGGATGAAATCTGTTACCCAATGTTCTTGTTGCTTCCCTAGAATTTGCGTATTTCTGATCTTGAAATGGCATGGTGGAATTTCACAAAGTTCTGGCAATCCGTGATCCCGATTGATCAACGAAGTGCTATCAGTTCTTTGGGTTCCACCATAGTTGAGAGAAAGATGAAATTTCGCAGACGAAAGGGCAATGCAGATATGATCTTCACGAGGGTCATGCGTATGACGAAGTTTAGTATGGGGCTCGAGATTTTATTATCTCGTGTTTCATACACCCCGCAAAGTTAATCTAGCGACTTGAATAATCATACTTGATGATAAACGTTGGTAGCTGCGGTTTAAGTCAAAACCTTAGAAGCCACGTAAAATAAATTTTTGCATAAACCGATTAGAGGCGTCTAACTTGGTTTTGCAGGATGTGCATGTGATGTGGTATAGCAGCTCTCATATTAATTCGATTATGTATGAGATGACCATATGATGTAAATTTATTAACATGACCTGCGTGTCATGATTCGGCACGATGGCTGGAGCCATATGATTGTCACTTTAATGACCTGCGTGTCAACCTTAAGTAATGCACTTATTTTATTAGCTATAGAGATAGCAATATTATATGGTGCATCGACAAGGTCGTGGCAATCTTCGCGAAGGTGAACACCGACGCAAATGCCGAAGACGAAGAAATTAAAGACTTCTCCGTCAGAAAGGGCTATACCATATCATGCTATTATGAATTGCCTGAGATGTTTATCCCTTATGATGCACCCTGTTGATTGCGCGGTAGTCACTTTTTATTAGGGTGATCTCTCACTAAAAATATCAAGTAGTTAGTGTTCTCCCAAGTGTAGCACCGTCACAGCATCTTTCCTTTCGGGGTGCGCCATGATCTATATGGGTACGAACGATTGTACGGGTGTAAGGCGGGTGAGGTCAGACCTCGCAGCAAGATCACTTGGTTGTCTTGACGTTCATGGCAGGATCGTCCTGAGCTCAGAACACACGCATCGAAAGATGAACAAGAGTCACACGGAGATGTGATCGGCTAGTTTGCCTACCAATTATAATTCGCGCCATCAGTGTTCATCTCGAACATCGACGTTGAATTGCAATTTGGATCTTGAATCACTCACAATCAATTATGAGAGATATTGATTTTAGTGGGAGCGCACTTTAGAATAAAATTGTTTATTCACTAGTGCAAATTAATTATGAACAAAGTCTAAGTGAAAGTTGTGTTTACCATTGTAGATCAAATGGCTCGCAACATCGCGTTCAACTTAGGCCCAATTTTAGGGAAAGAGAAGTTAGCTGCGACTGGAAACAACTATGCAGACTCGGTCCGTAACCTGAGGATTGTCCTCAGGAGCGCTAAGAAAATGTATGTGCATGAAACTCCTCTTCCAGCTAAACCGGCGGCAACTTCCCCGGAAGATGAACAAAATGTCTGGGCCACTAAGGATGATGATTACAACTTAGTGCAGTGCCTCATGCTAGATTGCATGAGTCCAGAGCTTCAAAAACATTTTGAATTCCATAATGCCCGCGATATGATCCGGGAATTGGATGCTCTGTACAAGGAAACCACACGGTCTGAACGGTTTGATATCATGAAGGCCGTGATGGATTGCAAGATGGGTGAGGGCAGTTCAGTTGGCGAACACGTGGTCAAAATGATTGGCTACGCTGAAAGGCTTAAACCCTAGAATTTCCAATTCCACCAGCCCATATGATGGACATGTTGCTTCCTTAACTCCCCCCGTCTTATGACGGTTTTGTCATGAACTACAACATGAGTGGGATGGAGAAGACACCAGATGAGGTGCTCGCCATGCTGAAAACTGCGGAAGGAGGACTGCGGAAAAATCGCAAGCAAGTGTTGCTTGTGAATAAAACCGCCAGTTTCAAAAAGAAAGGCAAGTCCAAGAAGGGCAAGGGCGCCGGTAAGACCGGCTCCCAAAGCAACTCTAAGGGCGGAGCCAAGAATGAAATTAAGTGCTTCTACTGCAAGGGCACAGGACACTGGAAGAGAAACTGCAAGAAGTATCTAGAAGATAAGAAGTCCGGGAAAACCGGAAAAGGTATAACTGTTATACAAGTTAATGCCATTGCCGTTTTGCTTGCTAGTGAAAATTCTAAGTCTTGGGTATTTCATACCGGATCGGTTGCTCACATTTGCAACTCGATACAGGGGCTTCAGAAGGTGCGAAAGCTAGCACAGAATGAAGTCGTGATACGCGTCGGGAACGGCGCTGGGATCGCCGCTCAAGCCGTCGGCATTATGACTCTACGTCTGCCTTCAGGATTTACCTTAGAACTAAGTAACTGTTATTTTGTTCCGACATTGTGTAGAAACATTATCTCTGGATCATGTTTAGTACACGATGGGTACTCTTACAAGTATGAGAACAATGGTTGTTCACTTTATTGTAAGGATATGTTTTATGGATTTGCACCCATTGTTGGGGGCCTTTTCATACTAAATCTTGAATGTGGAAATGATGTCTTTAACGTGAATGCTAAACACCTTAAGAAGCCTAATACCACCACCACTTACTTGTGGCACTGTCGCCTTGGCCACATCGGAAAGAAACGCATGCAAAGACTCCATAAAGATGGAGTTTTACCGTCCTTTGATTTTGAATTATTTGACACATGTGAAGCTTGTCTGATGGGGAAAATGACCAAGACGCTGTTCACGGGTCATCCTGAACGGCCAGGTGAATTATTGGAAATAATACATAGTGATGTATGAGGTCCGATGAGCACAACTGCACGGGGTGGGTATTTCTACTTCGTGATTTTTACTAATGATTTGAGTCGGTATGGCTATATCTACTTGATGAAGCATAAGTCGGAAACTTTTGAAAAGTTCAAAGAATTTCAGAATGAGGTAGAAAATCATCGTAACAAAAGGATTAAGTTTCTGCGATCAGATCGCGGGGGCGAATATCTTAGTCATGAGTTTAGCAAACATCTGAGTGACCGTGGAATCATTTCACAGCTTAGGCCTCCCGGAACTCCACAGCGAAACGGAGTGTCAAAAAGACGTAACCGAACCCTGTTAGACATGGTAAGGTCGATGATGTCTCTTACAGATCTACCGATATCTTTTTGGGGTCACGCACTACTCACTGCCGCTTATACATTAAACAGAGCACCGTCTAAGTCTGTTGAGACGACGCCATTTGAATTATGGTATGGGAAGAAACCCAATGTGTCGCATCTCAAGGTTTGGGATTGTGAAGCTTATGTAAAACATTTACAACCAAGCAAACTCGACCCCAGATCAGACAAATGTTACTTTGTAGGTTATCCCAATGAGACCATTGGATATTCCTTCTATCTTCCCTCCGAGCACAAAGTGTTTGTCGCTAAAAGCGGAGTCTTTCTCGAGAAAGAGTTTCACGCTAAAGAAGTAAGTGGGAGGACAGTACAACTTAATGAGATTAGTGAATCTTCGGCAACCATTGATATGGCTAAGTAACCGGAAAAAATTCCGCTAATTATCCCTACAACCGAGCTGGAAGTTGTCGCATGTGATGTGGAAACTTCAGACAATGTTGTAACTGAACCGCGCAGATCAGGTAGGGCTATCCAGCCACCTGAGTGGTTTCATAACAAAATCTTCATTCTTGAAGACGATGAACTTGCGCACTACAAGGAAGCGATGGCAGGGCCCAGCTCAAGGGAATGGCACAAGGCCATGAAATCTGAAATGGAATCCATGTACGAAAATCAAGTTTGGAACTTGGTTGAACTTCCAGAAGGCGTAAAACCCATTGGTTGTAAGTGGATTTTCAAAAGAAAGACAGACATGGATGGTAACATTACTATCCATAAAGCTAGACTTGTCGCGAAAGGGTTCACGCAAGTTCCAGGGGTGGACTACGACGAGACTTTCTCGCCCGTAGCTATGCTTAAGTCTGTTCGGATATTACTAGCAATTGCTGCTTATTTCGATTATGAAATATGGAAGATGGATGTCAAAACAGCTTTCCTAAATGGAAACCTCAAAGAGGATGTATAAATGATACAACCAAAGGTATGCAAGCTTCATAGGGCCATTTATGGTCTGAAGCAAGCATTAAGGAGCTGGAACATTCGTTTTGATGAAGTAGTCAAAGAGTTTGCTTCATCAGGAATGATGAAGAATCTTGTGTTTACAAGAAGTTTAGTGGGAGCGCAAAAGCATTTCTAATCTTGTATGTGGATGACATATTGTTGATTTGAAATGACGTGAATTTTCTTAGCGAAATAAAAGACTCATTGAAGAAGAGTTTTTCGATGAAAGACTTAGGCGAAGCGGCATATGTATTGGGCATCAGAATCTATAGAGATAGATCAAAACGCATGATAGCGCTTAGCCAAAGCACGTACATTGACAAGGTGTTGAAAAGGTTCAACATGGAGAACTCCAAGAAAGGCCTACTCCCAATGTCACCTGGCACAGTGCTTTGCAAGAATCAGTGTCCTCGGACTCTTGATGAGCGAGTACAAATGAATGATGTTCCATATGCCTCGGCAGTTGGTTCTATTATGTATGCCATGCTATGTACAAGACCAGATGTTTCCTATGCGCTAAATGTTAGCAGCCGGTACCAAAGTGATCCAGGACTGGAACACTGGGCCGCAATCAAAAGTATTCTTAAGTACCTCAGAAGGACTAAGGATTTACTCCTTGTGTACGGAGGTGATGAAGAGCTCATTGTAAGTGGTTACACTAATGCAGGCTTCATGACTGACCCAGATGACTTCAAATCTCAATCAGGCTATGTTTTCATATTGAACGGCGGCGCAGTTGATTGGAAAAGTTCCAAAGAAAAGACTGTGGCGGATTCTAGGACGGAGGCAAAATATGTTGCAGCTTCGGAAGCCTCCAAGGAGGCGGTCTGGATCAAGTAGTTTCTTGAAGACCTTGGTGTGGTTCCAAGTCGCTGGACCCGGTGGAGATCTATTGCGATAATAGTGGTGCCGTGGCTCGGGCTAGGGAGCCATCTTCGCACCATAAGACAAGACATATTGAACGCAAATATAAACTCATTCGACATCATGTCGAAGAGGGTTTAGTGAAAGTATGCAAAGTTCACATGGATCTGAACGTGTCAGACCCGATGACAAAGCCTCTACCACGAGCAAAGCATGAGCAGCACTGAATAGCCATTGGTGTTAGGGAAGCCATGTAACTGGATTATGACTCTAGTGCAAGTGGGAGTCTGTAGGAGATATGCCTGATACGTCTCCAATGTATCTATAATTTTTAATTGTTCCATGCTGTTATAATATCAATCTTGGATGTTTTTATAATCATTTACAGTAATTTGATATCATTTTTGGAGACTAACCTATTAACCTAGTGCCCAGTGCCAGTTGTTGTTTTCTACCATGTTTTTGTTTCACAGAAAATAAATATCAAACGAAGTCCAAATACAGTGAAACTTTTTGGAGATTTTTTCTTGGGCAAGAAGAATACCAAAAGCTTTGAGGGGAGGCCAGAAGACCTTGGTGGGCCCCACGAGCCACCAGGGCACGCTTGAGGGGGCAGGCGCCCCCTGGTGCCTCGTGGGCCCCATCAAGCTCCGTTTGACCTAATTCCAGCACTATAAATTAAAGGAAAATCAGAAACCCTCAGGAGAGTCCACGAAATACTTTTTACGCCACCACAAGCTTCTGTTCCAGAGAGATCCCATCTGGGGTCCTTCTCCGGAAATCTGCCGGAGGGGGAATCGATCACGGAGGGGCTCTACATCAACCTTGCTGCCTCTCCGATGATGCGTGAGTAGTTTACCACAGACCTTCGGGTCCATAGGCAGTAGCTAGATAGCTTCTTCTCTCTTTTTGATCTTCAATACAATGTTCTCTATGATGTTCTTGGAGATCTATCCGATGTAATCTCTTTTTGCGGTGTGTTTGTTGGGATCCAATGAATTGTGAGTTTATGATCAGATTATCCATGAAATTATTTGAGTCCTTGCTGCACGCTTTTATGCATGATTATTGTAGCCTCGTATTTCTTCTCCGATCTATTGATTTGGTTTGGCCAACTAAGTTGATTTATCTTGCCATGGGAAGAGGTGCTTTGTAGTGGGTTCGATCTTGCGGTGCTCAATCCTAGTGACAGAAAGGGACATGACATGTATGTATCGTTGCTACTAAGGGTAACAAGATGGGATCTGTTCATTGGGTTTATTAATTCGTGAGTTTGTCTTGTCTACATCATGTCATCGTTCTTAAGGCATTACTCTGTTCTTTATTGGACTTAATACACTAGATGCATGCTGGATAGCGGTCGATGTGTGGAGTAATAGTAGTAGATGCAGGCAGGAGTCGGTCTACTAATCTTGGACGTGATGCCTATATACATGATCATTGCCTTGGATATCGTCATGATTATTTGCTTTTTTATCAATTGCCCAACAACAATTTGTCTACCCACCGTATGCTATTTTCTCGAGAGAAGCCTCTAGTGAAATCTATGGCCCCCGGGTCTATCAAAATCATATTACTAAAACACTAAAAATATTGCTGCCATTTTATTTTATTTATTTTATTTTATATTTTTGCTGCAATCTATCAATCTATCAAATACAATTTAATCTTGCAATCTTACCGCCAAGGGATTGACAACCCCTTGTTTGCGTTGGGTGCAAGGATTTGTTGCTTGTGTGCAGGTACTGCTTACTAGGTGTTGTGTGATTCTCCTACTGGTTCGATAACCTTGGTTTCATAATCGAGGGAAATACTTATCTCTACTATGCTACATCATCCCTTCCTCTTCGGGGAAATACCAACGCAAGCTACAAGTAGCAATGCCCTAGAGGCAGTAATAACAGTTATTTTGTATCTCCTAGTTTGTAACGAATGTTTATGTTCCATGCTATAACTGCAATGATTCTCGAGTCTACAATATCCACGAGGCTCGGAGGGAAACTCATGTACACGTGTGGTATAATAAACTGTAAAATGTATTCCTAGTCATGCCTCTAAGACTGGCTCAAGTATTGCATGATGATCCTGTTTTCCTGATCATGGGCATGACTATGACGGCAATTTTGAGGGCACAATGTTAGAAGAACACTTGTGTTGAATCGACCCAAATTGATGTTATGCTATGAGATACATTCATCACAAGTTAATGGTTAATAACACAGAGATAGTTAATGTTTGCATAATTCCTTAGACCATGAGACTATCAAGTTCCTTCGTACTTGCTTCGTGAACTTTGGGGTTTGTTAAACGTCATCCGTAACTGGGTGGCTATTACGGCGGCTTACGGGTTCACGGAAAAGTATGACAAAAAATGAGATAGCTCGAGATTGGGATTTGCTCCTCCGATGATGGAGAGATATTCTCGGGCCCGCTCGGTGTTACGGTATCCATCATCGTCTAGCCAGACACATTGTGATTTGATCACAGGGATGCCGAAACACAGGAAACGAGAAAAGAGAACAAAACCGTTAATGCGGTAACTGGCATAGTGGACAAGTGTCGATCCACGGGGATGCCGATAAATCTCACCTAGAGTGTTTGTAACATATCATGAAGCAACTGGAATAGCACACGGCCACTGGAGGTTAACTCGAATATTTATTCGTGGGGGTATAGGGATCAATATGGGTGTCCACGGTTCCGCTATTGATCATTGATCGGAAAGTGTTCCGGTCATGTCTATACTTCACCGAACCTATAGGGTCACACGCTTAAGGGTCATCTATCTGCTGAATACTAGACAGGGAGTCTGAGAGAAAGTCACCGGAAAAGTTTCGGAGACAACGGACGAGTTCCGGAGAGAGAACACCGGAATAGTTTCGGTAAAACTGAAATGTTGTTTCGGAGTATACCATTAAGTAAAAATGGTTTCGGCACACGCCTGGAAATTCTTAGAGGGTTCCAGAATTGTTCTGGTAACTTCTGGGATTTTTCCGGAGAAAAAACCCGGAAAAGTTCCGGAGCTGCCAGAACCGCTTTGGTTGCTTTTCGCAGATGAAAATCACTAATCCGGAATTGTTTTGGAACACGTCCAAAATTATTTTAGTGTGTACTGGAAATGTTCTAAGACCTACAGAAATATTTTTGGATTTAACAGTCGCGGAAAAATGTTTTCGTGAATAGTGAAAAGCACTTTTTGGGCTGGTTTTAATGGGGTTTCCTTCTAGAAGGAATTCCCTATTTTGGAGAGGGAAAAAGGTGGATGGAAAGGTGGTGGGGCCCCCCATGGGGGCAGCCATTTTAGTTCATCGCTTGGGGGGGCCCCCATGGGGCTTCCTTCCACCATTTGGTGGATAAGATCAAGCCTTCCTTATGTGGCATCGTGAAAAGATCCAAGCCCCTTTTGGTCTTTTTCACCCCTTGCCTCTACCCCTTGCTCTTCCTATAAATAGAGGTGGAGGGGGCTCTCCAAAACCAGAAATATTTCTCACATACAAATGCCATGCACTCTCCCTCCCGCGAAATAGTTTCGTAGAGCCGAAAGGCTGTCTGGGTTCTGGTGGGAACTAGTTCTGGATGGCGAAGCCCTACCGGATAGCTCACACCGTATGTGTGCAACCCCCGTAGAGAGGTCGTAGGTTTGATCTTTTGCCCGAGGGGCTGTTCAAGGGTCCTCCCGAAGGGCTGTCCGAGTTACCGTTCGAGTTTCGAGGGTCCTCCCGAAGGGCTGTCCGTGACATCGTCCGAGGGACTGTCCGACCGCCTCCCGAAGGGCTGACCGACGAGGGAGTACATCCTCGCGGTTGGGAGGTTGTAAATCCTAGCTGCGGGGATCTGCACCGATGATCTACATCGACTCTACTTCCGCTGCGCTATGAGTTGGTAATGATCAGATCAAACCTTGTATGCAATCTCCATAGTGATCCTGGGCGTGCTCGCTGTACCGAATTTTTTTGTTTTCTGTCGCGTTCCCCTACAGTGAGGCCCCTGGCCAGCCTTCGGTGCCCATTTTCTGGTATATAAGCCCATTTACCATAGAAAAAATAAGGGGAAGACTTTTGGGACGGTGCGCCGCCGTCTCGAGGCGGAACTTGGGCAGGAGCACTTTTGCTCTCCGGCGGAGCGATTCTGCCGGGGATACTTCCCTCCGCGAGGGGGAAATCGGAGCCATCGACATCACCAACGATCCTCTCATCGTGGGAGGACCAATCTTCATCAACATCTTCACCAGCACCATCTCATCTCAAACCCTAGTTCATCTCTTGTATTCAATCTTTGTCTCAAAACCTCAGATTGGTACCTGTGGGTTGCTAGTAGTGTTGATTACATCTTGTAGTTGATGCTTGTTGGTTTACTTGGTGGAAGATTATATGTTCAGATCTATTATGCAATTCAATGCCCTACTGGTCATGAACATGTTGATGATGTGTGAGTAGTTACTTTTGTTCTTGAGGACATGGGAGAAGTCTTGTCATAAGTAATCATGTGAATTTGGCATTCGTTCGATATTTTGATGATGTGTATGTTGTGATTCTCTTAGTGGTGTCATGTGAACGTCGACTACATGAAACTTCACCATCTTTGGGCCTAAGGGAGTGCATTGTGGAGTAGTAATTAGATGATGGGTTGCTTGAGTGACAGAAGCTTAAACCCTAGTTTATGCGCTATTCCGTAAGGGGCTGATTTGGATCCACACGTTTAATGCTATGGTTAGAGTAATCTTAATTCTTCTTTCGTAGTTGCGGATGCTTGCAAGAGGGGGTAATCATAAGTGGGAGGTTTTTCCAAGTAAGGGAAGCACCCAAGCACCGGTCCACCCACATATCAAATTATCAAAGTAGCGAACGCGAATCGAACAAACATGATGAAAGTGACTAGATGAAATTCCCATGTGTCCTCGAGAACGCTTTACTTATTATAAGAGATCGTTTCGGCCTGTCCTTTGCTACAAAAAGGATTGGGCTATATTGCTGCACTCTTTGTTACTATTGTTACTTGTCACTTGTTACAAATTATCTTGCTATCAAACTACCTGTTATCGATAATTTCAGTGCTTGCAGAAAACACCTTGCTGAAAACCGCTTGTCATTTCCTTCTGCTCCTCGTTGGGTTCGACGCTCTTACTTATCGAAAGGACTACGATTGATCCCCTATACTTGTGGGTCATCAAAGAACAAGGCACCATCATCATCAATAGTGAAGAACGATGGATTTCCTTTGGAGAGATAGCTCTTAATATTTTCGATTTCGGAGTCACACTTCTGCATGTTTCTGATGGTACGCTCGAGATTTGGTTCAACAACCAGAGTATTCACATAACCCCGAGGAACAATCTCGATGTTCAGCTTTCGAAGCTCTTCATACAGGAGTGGCTGCTGTAGTTGAACTTCAAGTTCACAACAGTAGGATTTACAGCTCAAGGCATCGGCCATTACATTAGCCTTGCCAAGGCTGCTGTAGTTGAACTTCATAGTCTGTAATGGACTCCAACCATCTTTGCTGACGGAGGTTCAGAGATGGTGGAGTAAACAAGTACTTCAAACTTTGATGATCCGTGTAGATCTCACAACGATTACCAAGTAGGTAATGTCGCCATAACTTCAATGCATAAATAACTGCTGCAAGTTCGAGATCATGCGTTGGATAGTTCTCTTCATGAGGATGCAACTGTCTAGAGCCATAAGCAATCACCTTGCATTCTTGCATGAGGCCACATCCTAACCCTTGACGGGATGCGTCACAATAAATCACGAAGTCCTTGCGAGAATCTGGAGGAGCAAGCACTGGGGCAGATGTCAGCTTGTCTTTGAGTGTCTGAAAACTTTCCTGACATTTGTCTGTCCACTCAAACTTAATGCCTTTGTGAAGCAGATCAGTCAGAGGCTTGGCAATCTTAGAGAAGTTCTCGATAAAACGGTGGCAATAGCTTGCGAGTCCGAGAAAACTTCTGACTTGCTTGACATTCTTCGGAGG
This sequence comes from Elymus sibiricus, assembly GCA_039707655.1. Taxonomy (NCBI): domain Eukaryota; kingdom Viridiplantae; phylum Streptophyta; class Magnoliopsida; order Poales; family Poaceae; genus Elymus; species Elymus sibiricus. The sequence continues at coordinate 8,455,428 of CM077674.1, read as the reverse complement.
AGTCCATTCAAGAATAGCCTGAACTCGTTCCAAGTTAACAGCAATGCCATCTTTGGAAATCACATGACCAAGATATGTCACTTCAGATAACCAGAATTCACACTTGGAATATTTGGCATATAGTTGATGTTCACGCAGCTTCTCTAGTACCAGACGAAGATGTTCGGCATGTTCTTCTGCATTCTTAGAATATACAAGGATATCATCCAGATAAACCACGACAAACTTGTCGAGGTAATCCATGAAGATATAGTACATCAACCGAGAGAACGTTGCTGGAGAATTGGTTAAGCCAAAGGACATGACATTGTACTCCTAAGAACCATAACGAGTAACGAAGGCTGTCTTCGGAATATCCTCTTTGCGAACTCAGATTTGGTGGTATCCCAATCTCAAATCAAGTCTAGAGAATACTGAGGAACCAGCAAGATGATCATACAGGTCATTGATCCGAGGAAGCAGATATTTATTCTGAATTGTTGCCTAGTTGATAGGTCTATAATCTTGAACCAAGCGATTCGTTCCATCCTTCTTCTTGACAAAGAGAGAAGGTGCTCCCCAAGCAGAAGAACTGGGCGAATAAAACCCTTACGAAGTGACTTGTCAATTTCCTCCTTAAGTTCAAGGAGTTCATGAGGTGGCATCTTGTATGGGCGCTTGGCAATAGGAGTAGTGCCCGGTTTCAAGTCTATGACAAATTCGACAGCTCTAGCAGGGGGTACTCTTGGAAGTTCCTCTGGGAAGACGTCTTGCTAGTTGGTTATTTGGTGGAATATTATATGTTCAGATCCAATATGCTATTTGATGCCCCTCTGATCTTGGACATAAATATGGTTTGTGAGTAGTTACTTTTGTTCTTGAGGACATGGGAGAAGTCTTGTCATAAGTAATCATGTGAATTTGGTATTCGTTCGATATTTTGATGATATGTATGTTGTTGATTCTCTTAGTGGTGTTATGTGAACGTCGACTACATGACACTTCACCTTCTTTGGACCTAAGGGAATGCATTGTGGAGTAGTAATTAGATGATGGGTTGCTAGAGTGACAGAAGCTTAAACCCTAGTTTATGCGCTATTCCGTAAGGGGCTGATTTGGATCCATATGTTCAATGCTATGGTTAGAGTTATTTTAATTCTTCTTTTGTAGTTGTGGATGCTTGCGAGAGGGGGTAATCATAAGTGGGAGGCTTGTCCAAGTAAGGACAGAACCCAAGCATCGGTCCACCCACATATCAAATTATCAAAGTAGCGAACGCGAATCAAACCAACATGATGAAAGTGACTAGATGAAATTCCCATGTGTCCTCGAGAACGCTTGCTTATTATAAGAGATCATTCCGGCTTGTCCTTTGCTACAAAAAGGATTGGGCCACCTTGCTGCACTCTTTGTTACTATTGCTACTTGTCACTTGTTACAAACTATCTTGCTATCAAACTACTCGTTACCGATAATTTCAGTGCTTGCAGAAAATACCTTGCTGAAAACCACTTATCATTTCCTTCTGCTCCTCATTGGGTTTGACACTCTTACTTATCGAAAGGACTACGATTGATCCCCTATACTTGTGGGTCATCATGGTGCCCTCGGGATGGGAGGATTTGAGGTAGCTAAGCCTCGAGGAAGAACCGTGTCTGGAGGAGAAGGATCTCGACAAGAAATTGAGGTGGTGGAGATCAAGGAGGAGGAACCAGAGAAGGAAGGGGATGATGACACAACTCCAGATGAGTATCCTCCTAATCCCTACCAATTCAATATCCGAGGATCTATTCCGTTATTTCCTCTGGGACCTCCTCAGAACGAGTGGGGAAAGGAACCACGTACCCTAGAGGAGATGAAGGAAAAGACCAAGGAATTTGAGAAGGTTTCGAAGGCTTGCGTGAACATAATCAGGGAAGCGATTGACTCCTACTGGCTGATGAGCAAAGTCCTGGAAGCAAGGATCGATGGTCTCTTCCACGAGATTAGGCTCATGATAGATACTCTTAATAACAATACTGCACAACTTGAGTTTTTGACCCTGGTTGTAGACGATCAGCAGGCCATGATTGAGGAGATGAGGAAGCATTTTAAGAGCATCTTCACTACCTTCAAGGATACCCAGGAGTGCGCATGAAACACTTAGTGCCTTGATCTCCACGGCTTGATTATAAGCTTGGGGGAGATTCACGTGCACATTGTATCTTTACCTTTCTGCATTTACTTCCCGCAGGTTGAGAATAGGTTATAAGTTCTATTTCTAATAAGGTTGAACTTTCAATAGCTCTTTTGAATAAGGGATGATCCTTTCCAATGAGTATGTGGATATATTGATGTGTGTGATCTTTATTGCATACTTGAGAATGTAAAGGATGATAGTTGTGAGTCAAATAGTGGCACATATTTACTTGCATGATGATTATAAGTACTCCACACTGTAGTTGTGAATTTTTTGTAGGGAGAACAAATAACTACATATGCTAGTTCATTGAAAGTTCAACTTAAGTGGGGCAAGAAGAAAAATAAATCCTCTTAACTCTAAAAAATGCTTGAATAAAAGAGTTCTCCCGAGATTCATGTTTAGCTTGCATATCACATAAAAGTGAAATGAGCCTTCAACATGTCCCGATGACAGGAGACAAAAATGCTCAAATAATCTTGAATCCTCAAAAAGAAAAGAGGAGAATCTTCATCTGCTTGCCTGGTTGAAACAACGAGGAATTAGGGTATAAAGTTGTTACCTATCCCTTATAGAATTGTGTGACAAAGTTTGGATGCCTGCATAATCATTATCATAGTGAGGATGAGCTATCATTAGTCATAAACCATTTTATCCCTACTAATTCCTATAAGCAATGATGAACTCATGCTTCGTTCATATCCGCATCTCATAAACACCAAGCTGACCTTGTTCTTTACATGCTACAGTACTTGCTCAGGGACGAGCAAGACTTAAGCTTGGGGGAGTTGATGAGTCCAATTTATGTGATAATTTTACTAAGTATTTTGCGCCTACGTAGTAGGCTTTGTGGAATTTTACCGCGTTCACGCACTTCTTTTTGTTGATAATCCCTCAGGTAATGCTTTTTGGACCAATTAGCCTAATATGGAGAAAACCCTGGAAATGGTAGTGAAATCACGTATTTAAAGTGATAATCACCTATCATAAAAGAATCAAGGAAGGAGGCCAAAGTAGAAATCATCGCTGCGCCTCCGGAGCAAAAGAAGGAGTTCCATACGCTCGCTCCCGCTCGTATGGGCGGTCGTATGTAGTGCCATCGCCGCTGCCGGATCAACTATTTCCACCTTGTGAAATCGGATCATGGATCAGACGTACAGAGCGACCAGAAACTCGTTCAGAATGCCGAACCCCAGCCTCCGGAGTTCATCTGGATGAGGGATTGGCAAGGAGAAGAAGGGGATCATCCTCCTCGCGCACAAGGGGACTACAACATCATCACCACTGTCATCGTCTTCGTCATCCACTTCCTTATCATCATCATCAACAACATCCTTGTAACATCAAACACCCTAGTGGATCGTCTTGTGTGTTATTCGAATCATTCATCCATGTATGCTGATACGTCTCCAACGTATCTATAATTTTTGATTGTTCCATGCTATTATAATATCAATCTTGGATGTTTTTATAATCATTTACAGCAATTATATATCATTTTTGGAGACTAAGCTATTAACTTAGTGCCCAGTGTGTAGGGTAACGCGGCAGAAAACAAAAAATTTCCGACCTACGCACCAGCCCAGGTCCACTATGGAGATTGCATACAAGGTTTGATCTCTTTCGTTACCGACTCGTAGCGCAGCGGAAGTAGAGTCGATGACGAACGGCGGTGCAGATCCCCGCAGCTAGGATTTTACAACCTCCAAACCGCGAGGATGTATACCCTCATCTGCCCCGCGGACAGCCCTCTGGGAGGCGGTCGCACAGTCCCCCGGACGGTGTCGCGGACAGCCCTTCGGGAGGACCTCCGAAACTCGGACTGTCACTCGGACAGCCCTTCGGGAGGACCTCCAAAACTCGGACGGTCACATGGACAGCCCTTCGGGAGGCACTCCCGAACTAAGACCGAAACTACGATCTCTCTACAGAGTTGCACACATACGGTGTCATCTATCCGGCAGGGCTTCGCCGTACAGAACTGGTTCCCACCGGAACCCAGACAGCCTTTCGGCTCTACGAAACTATTTTGTGGGAGGGAGAGAAGAAAGGCAGATCATGCATGCCATGTGTGTGAGAGTTAGAGTGAGTATGGAGAGCTCCTCTCCACCTCCTTATATAGTGGTGGAAGGGGTGAGGGGGGGGGCTGAAATTTCAGCCCACAAAACAAGCACCCACCAAACAAGGAAACATGTTCCCACCAAACATGGAGAAAACATGTTCCCTTGTCCATGGTGTTCCCCCATGGGGCCCCACCTTCCTCCCAACACTCTCCACCATTTGTGGGGGCTGCCCCCCACCATGGGGGGGGGGGCCCCAACACTTTGTCCAGCCACAAGGGGGCTGTCCCCTAAAGGGGGCGCCCCCAAAAACAGCCCAAAAACAGCCCCCACGATCCGTGGGATCTTGTCCCCTCTCGCTGGGACAAGATGTTTTCCGAAACTATTTCTTCTGAAAAATTCCGGAAGGTCCCAGAACATTTCCGGCACCCTCTAAAATTATCTGGACGCGCTCCGGAACATTTCCGGTATGGTGGTTTAATTTAAAACCATCTTCGTTTACCCGGTAAACAATTCCGGCAGCTCCGAAAACCTTTTTCGGTTTTTTCTCCGGAAAAATTCCAGAAATTACCAGACCAATCTGGCAACCTCCAAAACAATCCCGGTTCTTGCCGAAACCTTTTTGGATCAATGGTTTTATCCGAAACAACTTTTCGGTTTTACCGAAACTTTTCCGGTGTTCTCTCCGGAACTTTTCCATCGTCTCTGAAACCTTTCCAGTGACTTTCTCTCGGACTCCTCGTCTAGTATTCAGCAGATAGATGACCCTTAAGCGTGTGACCCTATAGGTTCGGTGAAGTATAGACATGACCAGAACACTTTCCGATCAATGATCAGCATCGGAGCCGTGGACACCCATATTGACCCCTATACCCACACGAATGAATATTCGAGTGAACCTCCAGTTGCCGTGTGCTATTCCTGTTGCTTCGCGATATGTTACAATTACCCGAGGTGAGAAACATCGGCATCCTCGTGGATCAACACTTGTCCACAATGCCAGTTACCTCGTTGCCGGTATTGTTCTCTTTTCTCGTTCCCGTGTTCCGGCATCCCTGTGATCAAATCACCCTGTGTCTGGCCAGACGATGATGGATACCGTAACACCGAGAGGGCCCAGAGATATATCTCCATCGTCGGAGGAGCAAATCCCAATCTTGAGCTATCAAGTTACTTGACATACTTTTCCATGAACCCGTAAGCCGCCGTAATAGCCACCCATTTACGGATGACGTTTAACAAACCCCAAAGTTCATGAAGCAAGCATGAAGAAACTCGATACTCTCATGGTCTAAGGAATCATGCAAACATTAACCATCTCTGTGTTATTAACCATTAACTAATGACGAATGTATCTCATAGCATAACATCAATTCGGGTCGATTCAACACAAGTGTTCTACCAACAATTGTGCCCTCAAAATTGCCGGCATAGTCATGCCCATGATCAGGAAAACAGGATCATGATGCAATACTTGAGCCAGTCATAGAGGCTTGACTAGGAATACTTTTTACCGTTTATTATCCCACACGTGCACATGAGTTTCCCTCCAAGCCTCGTTTTATTTGCAGACTCGAGAATCATTGCAGTTATAGCATGGAACATAAACATAATTATGAATAGGGAGATAATCAATAACATTTATTATTGCCTCTAGGGCATATCTCCTACAGACTCCCACTTGCACTAGAGTTAATAATCTAGTCAATGCTAATGCACTTTTCACCTATGGCATACTGGTGTAAAATATGCTTCGCATGTGGTATAGCCTGATGTCCAACGGATCTGACGACTTCAGCTCCGTGTGTAACTTTGCATATTCCCGCGTTTTCACGCTTTCACAAAATTCATATTTTGTGTGGACTTGGCTTTGCATATGTGTGAATCATTGGTCGAAACCTGATTCCTCAGACTGAGCTATGGAGCAACTATCTGCAATAGTGTCCCATAGACCAAAGCCATCTTGGAACCATACTAAGTTCATGAATGAACTATATGATTCAACAACTTCTTTGTCACTTCTTAAGCGTCAACATACTTAGCCTTTGTTATAGAATTCGCCACAGTATCTTGTTTGGAACAATTTCCAGCTACCGTGCCACCATATTGTGTATTACACAAAACCCTTAACTTAAATCGAAAATCGCATGGAGCATTGATGAAGACTGTATCGATGTAATTACTTACAACGAGTACTTCATAATCTCTGCTTGCGAGAAAACATGTCATCACTACTACTCTAGTACTCAATGACATCTTTCACTGTTGTCCTATGATCAGTACTTTGATCACTTTGGTATCTATACTCGCAACAACTTTGGAGTATTGGACATATCTGGTTGTTTTTACATACCATGGAATACATGATTAATCCAAACACAAGAGTGTGTGGAATCACCATCATGTATTTTGCTCATCAGTGTTTTGGGACACCGAGTCTTGCAAAACTCTTTCCATGTGACTTCGGCAAGAATCACTTCTTGGCATTTTAAATGCTAAAAGGTTTTAGCATCTTGTCAATATGTATTCATCGCTTAGCCCTATTAGGTAAATCTATCTCCATAGATCATCATGCCTAATATTGAGGCTATTTAGCCCAAGCACTTCATCAAAAAACTATTTTCAAATGAAGTCCTTAATTCGTGTCAAGAAATTTATTTCCAATTAACAATGTGTCAAGCACACAACATTTTTAGAAATATTATTATGCTCCCACTTAATTTCTTGAATTACAAGCATCTTCGTTACCCATTGATGAAGTCAAACCCCTTTGGCCATTTCATCAAAACACGAAGATTCCAACTCCACTTTTCTCTCTTCTGTCCATCGCTGGAACTCTGAAGTTTGCATACTTGCTAGCATCCTCTAGATTGACAAATTACTTTGGACTGTAACACATACAAGTCCTAGGTTTCATTTCCATCAGATGGAAATCCTTTTGTCATCCATGTTTCATATCTCATGATTGATATATGAATTAATTGCTAGTTCAACCCGAACCAACCTCAAGCATCGCTACGGTGAAACAACCTCATCGTAGTCAACTCCTTGAACTTGTTATTTCAACAAGTCGAGCTTTATGGATAAAACATTTTTATCCGTATCAGTTTTTAGTTCCATAAATATTCGTTTAGACTCTAAGTCTTCCGAAAGGTGTATCAAGGTTCTAATCTTGAATTACTTATATGGAAACTATCCCGGATTGTATTGGCATTTAGCCAATTCCGGAGTCAAGGCCCATCATCGTTTCCTTGTGTATCGTAGGTATACTATTGTCCAACAACAATATCTCGTTTGCGCACCTGAGAGGTTTGCACGAGCCTTGCCTATGAGGTTCAGCTGCAAGTTCGACTGAAGTCCATACATTTTATTGTAGATCCTTCCGTATCAGTCGCAGTAGGAAACTCTGGAATCACTTCCAAGGTTCCTTTCCTTTGACCTGATGACGAAGATACCGGTTATCTCGTCGAGTTGCACTGTCCTCCCACTCACCTTTTGTAAGAACTATTCTCTTTAAAAGCATACCGTTTTGTGGCAATCCTATTTGCCTCGGTATAGTGAGGGAGGAATACCCAATGACTTGGGATAACCTTACAAAGTAGCATTTGTCTGATTTGGAATAGGTTTGTAATCTTTTACACAAGCCCCATATTCCAAATGTTAAGAAAAGATATAACATGGTTGGGCGTACCATACCATGGCGTCATTTCAACAGACCCGATGGAGCTCTTTTCAGTGTAAAAGCCGTAGTCTCTAAAGCATCCCCTTAAAAGGGATAATGGCAAATTTATTTATGTCATCTTTGATCTTACCATGTCATAAATGGTTCGATTACATCTTCACGGACTTTCCACTTGCAGTGGTGTTCCAGGAGGTGCAAGTTATGAAACCCCTTTCATAACTCATCAGACATTCGCTAAAGTTGTAACTCAAATATTCCTTTCTGCAATCGAATTGTAGAAACATAATTTTCTTGTTACAATAACTTCTACTTCATTTTTGAAAACCTTATGAATGAATTCAAAAGATCCAGACTTACGTCTCAACAAGTAAATATCCATATATCTACTTGAGTCATTTCTGAAGATAGACAAATCCACTACTTGCAACAACATTTGTTGGACTTTCACACATCATAATGTATGATCACCAATATGTTCTTTGCTCGTTCCTTATGGCCTATGAACGGTATTTCAGTCACTTCACTTTTCAGAGGAAAGTTGCAAGTGTCAGATGATTCAAAATCAAATGACTTCAAAAATCCATCATAATGGAATTTTCCATGCGGGTTTCTCCAATGTGACCAAATGCAGTGCCACACTTGTGTGGTATTCTTTTAGTCTTGCGACATTTAGCGTCAGTGTTATGGATGTATCATATTACCATCAATATTCATAGCATACATCCCATCCTGTATGGAAGCATGGCCCTTCATGTTATTCATAACACCGAACATCAAAAGTTCTCTTATGAATAACCTTCTTGCAAAATACCTTATGCAAAGGGCTAGAGTGTATGAAACTCTAAATGAATTATGAAAGTAAATACAGAGGCAATGTATTAATATCAATATTCATAACATACATCTCATTCATAATGAAAGTATGGCCCTTATGTTATTCATAACACCGAAAATCAAAAGTTCTCTTATGAACAACCTTCTTGCAAGATACCTTATGCAAAGGGCTAGAGTGTGAAACTCTAAAATGAATTATGAAAGTAAATACATAGGGAATACACCTATGGAAGGCATAGTAACATTTACTATGTTCCCTGCGCGTATCTAAACCTCATTCCTGGCTAGTCTTTCAGACCATAGTAGTTCTTACATCGAGCTGTAACAGAATGCAATCGAGCGGGTATCTTTGTGATTAACTCACAATACCCAAGAATTAGTGATTAACATGTTTAACCATAATTGCCAAGAACTATATCTTTGACCAGCCTTCTATACATCAAAAACTTGTATGACATTCATACATGAGCTGGATATTCCAGTCTTCTTTCCTTTTGCCATTATACTTCTAACAGTTTAACTTTCAGTATTTCTCCTACTCTCAGAAGAAGCACCCAACTTTAGAGTGGCGTTAGCCCCGGATTTCCTAGGCGTGAAAGTTTCACTAACACCCTTCGGACACTTCCTTTCTCTTTAAGTTGTTGTTTTATTCACCATCATCATATGACAGGCGTTCTTCTGGATCCCTCTTTTATCAGTCTAATGCATAGTAAACTCCTTTACTAATAGTTTGCAAACAAACATTGCTTTGGATATCTCATATCTTTTAGCCTTTATCTGTCTCTGAAAATGATTTTCAGATTCCATGAATACCACATAACTATCCAAACTTTTGAAGTTCGGGTCTCATGGAAGCAAACGTATTGCACTTGACTGAAACAGAATTCTAGCTTTTAGATCGAAGGACGAGAGTCACATGATCCATAGCATTAGCGGGAGAATACTGAAAGTATGCGATAGGACAAAGTCCTTCTCGGCACTCTAGAGGACAATCCTCACATTACGTTACCAACCGTAAAGATTTAACTAGATATTTAACAGCTATTCAATTTTTAATAGGGAAGGTGGAAACGCGAGCCATTATCCTACAACTATTATGCAAATCACACTTAGACAGAGTTCATAATTAATTGCACTGAGAATTAAACAAGGTAATTCTACAGTGCGCTCCCACTCAAATCAATATCTCTCATAATTGATTGTGAGTGATGCAAGATCCAACTTTCAATTCAGCGTCAAGGATGTAACCATCTCAAGTGACGAGAATTTCAATTGGTAGGCCAACTTGCCAATCACATCTCTATGTGACTCTTGTTCATCTTTCGATGCTTGTGTTCCGAGCTCATGACTTTCATGCCTGAACGTCAAGAAAACCAAGTGATCTTGCTGCAAGGTCTCAACTCACCCGCCTCACACTTCTCTAATCGTTCGTACCCATGTAACCATGTGATACCCCGAAGAGATAGGTGCCGTGACGGTGCTACACTTGGGCGAACACTAACTACTTGATATTTTTGTGAGAGATCACCCTAATAAAAAACGACTACCGCGCAATCAAGAAGGGTGCATCATAAGGGATAAACATCTCAGGCAATTCATAATAGCAAGATATGGTATAGCCCTTTCTGACGGAGAAGTCTTTCATTTCTTCGTCTTCGGCATTCGCGTCGGTGTTCACCTTCGCGAAGATTGCCACCACCTTGTCGATGCACCAAATAATATTGCTATCTCTATAGCTAATAAAATAAGTGCATTACATAAGGTTGACACGCAGGTCATTAAAGTGCAATCATATGGCTCCAGCCATCATGCCGAATCATGACACGCAGGTCATGTTAATCAATTTACATCATATAGTCATCTCATACATAATCAAATTATTATGAACACTGCTATACCACATCACATGCACATGCAAACCATCCTGCAAAACCAAGTTAGACGCCTCTAATCGGTTCATGCTAAATTTTATTTTACGTGGCTTCTAAGGTTTCGAAACAAACCGAAGCTACCAACGTCCATCATCAAGCATGATAATCCAAGTCGCTAGATTAACATTCCAGGGTGTATGAAACACGAGATAATAAAATCTCGAGCCCCATACTAAACTTCGTCATACGCGTGACCCCCGTGCAGATCACATCTGCATTGCCCTTTCGTCTGCAAAATTTCATCTTTCTTTTTAACTACGGTGGAATTCAATGAACTGTTAGCACTTCGTTGATCAATCAGGATCGCGGATTGCCAGAACATTGAAACTCCACGATACTGTTATCAAGATCAGAAATATGCAAATTCGAGGGAAGCAACAAGAACATCGGGTAACAGACTTCATCTGCTACCCGCACAAATAATTTTCAGCAATAGATCTCATCTACTACCTAATTATATTGTGCAACACCCATACATCTCTATGTATTCTAGATCGCAACCTGCATCTACGCATAGCACGGCTCTTGATGCCACTATAGGGTAACGCAGCAGAAAACAAAAAATTTCCGACCTACGCACCAGCCCAGGACCACTATGGAGACTGCATACAAGGTTTGATCTCTTTCGTTACCGACTCGTAGCGCAGCGGAAGTAGAGTCGATGACGAACGGCGGTGCAGATCCCCGCAGCTAGGATTTTACAACCTCCCAACCACGAGGATGTATACCCTCATCGGCCCCACGGACAGCCCTCCGGGAGGCGGTCGCATAGTCCCCCAGACGGTGTCGCGGACAGCCCTTCGGGAGGACCTCCGAAACTCAGACTGTCACTCGGACAGCCCTTCGGGAGGACCTCCAAAACTCGGACGGTCACATGGACAGCCCTTCGGGAGGCACTCTCGAACTAAGACCGAAACTACGATCTCTCTACAGAGTTGCACACATACGGTGTCATCTATCCGGCAGGGCTTCGCCGTCCAGAACTAGTTCCCACCGGAACCCAGATAGCCTTTCGGCTCTACGAAACTATTTCGTGGGAGGGAGAGAAGAAAGGCAGATCATGCATGCCATGTGTGTGAGAGTTAGAGTGAGTATGGAGAGCTCCTCTCCACCTCCTTATATAGTGGTGGAAGGGGTGAGGGGGGGGCTGAAATTTCAGCCCACAAAACAAGCACCCATCAAACAAGGAAACATGTTCCCACCAAACATGGAGAAAACATGTTCCCTTGTCCATGGTGTTCCCCCATGGGGCCCCACCTTCCTCCCAACACTCTCCACCATTTGTGGGGGCTGCCCCCCACCATGGGGGGGCCCCCCAACACTTTGTCCAGCCACAAGGGGGCTGTCCCCTAAAGGGGGCGCCCCCAAAAACAGCCCAAAAACAGCCCCCACGATCCGTGGGATCTTGTCCCCTCTCGCTGGGACAAGATGTTTTCCGAAACTATTTCTTCTGAAAAATTCCGGAAGGTCCCAGAACATTTCCGGCACCCTCTAAAATTATCTGGACGCGCTCCGGAACATTTCCGGTATGGTGGTTTAATTTAAAACCATCTTCGTTTACCCGGTAAACAATTCCGGCAGCTCCGAAAACCATTTTTGGTTTTTTCTCCGGAAAAATTCCAGAAATTACCAGACCAATCTGGCAACCTCCAAAACATTCCCGGTGCTTGCCGAAACCTTTTTGGATCAATGGTTTTATCCGAAACAACTTTTCGGTTTTACCGAAACTTTTCCGGTGTTCTCTCCGGAACTTTTCCATCGTCTCTGAAACCTTTCCAGTGACTTTCTCTCGGACTCCTCGTCTAGTATTCAGCAGATAGATGACCCTTAAGCGTGCGACCCTATAGGTTCGGTGATGTATAGACATGACCGGAACACTTTCCGATCAATGATCAGCATCGGAGCCGTGGACACCCATATTGACCCCTATACCCACACGAATGAATATTCGAGTGAACCTCCAGTTGCCGTGTGCTATTCCTGTTGCTTCGCGATATGTTACAATTACCCGAGGTGAGAAACATCGGCATCCTCGTGGGTCAACACTTGTCCACAATGCCAGTTACCTCGTTGCCGGTATTGTTCTCTTTTCTCGTTCCCGTGTTCCGGCATCCCTGTGATCAAATCACCCTGTGTCTGGCCCGACGATGATGGATACCGTAACACCGAGAGGGCCCAGAGATATCTCTCCATCGTCGGAGGAGCAAATCCCAATCTTGAGCTATCAAGTTACTTGACATACTTTTCCATGAACCCGTAAGCCGCCGTAATAGCCACCCATTTACGGATGACGTTTAACAAACCCCAAAGTTCATGAAGCAAGCATGAAGAAACTCGATACTCTCATGGTCTAAGGAATCATGCAAACATTAACCATCTCTGTGTTATTAACCATTAACTAATGATGAATGTATCTCATAGCATAACATCAATTCGGGTCGATTCAACACAAGTGTTCTACCAACAATTGTGCCCTCAAAATTGCCGGCATAGTCATGCCCATGATCAGGAAAACAGGATCATCATGCAATACTTGAGCCAGTCATAGAGGCTTGAGTAGGAATACTTTTTACCGTTTATTATCCCACACGTGCACATGAGTTTCCCTCCAAGCCTTGTTTTATTTGCAGACTCGAGAATCATTGCAGTTATAGCATGGAACATAAACATAATTATGAATAGGGAGATAATCAATAACATTTATTATTGCCTCTAGGGCATATCTCCTACACAGTGCCAGTTGCTGTTTTCTGCCCTGTTTTTGTTTTACAGAAAATCAATACCAAACGAAGTCCAAATGCCATGAAACTTTTTGGAGATTTTTTATTGGACAAGATAAACACTAGAAGCTTCGGGGGAGGGCCAGAAGATGATGGAGTGGGCCACAAGGCACCAGGGCGCACCCTAGAACCTCATGGGGCCCACCCAGCTCCGTTTGACCTAATTCCAGCACTATAAATTCAGAAAAAATCAGAAACCCTCAGGGGAGTCCACGAAATACTTTTTCCACCGCCGCAAGTTTCTGTTCTCGAGATATCCCATCTGGAGACCTCCTCCGGTACTCCGCCGGACGGGGAATCGATCACGGAGGGGTCCTACATTAACCTTGCTGCCCTTCCGATGATGCGTGAGTAGTTTACCATAGACCTTCAGGTCCATAGGCAGTAGCTAGATGGCTTCTTCTCTTTTTTTGATCTTCAATACAATGTTCTACTCGATGTTCTTGGAGTTCTATCCGATGTAATCACTTTTTGCGGTGTGTTTGTTGGGATCCGATGAATTGTCAGTTTATGATCAGATTATCCATGAAATGATTTGAGTCTTTCCTGTACTCTTTTATGCATGATTATTATAGCCTCATATTTCTTCTCTGATCTATTGATTTGGTTTGGCCAACTAGATTGATTTATCTTGCCATGGGAAGAGGTGCTTTGTAGTGGGTTCGATCTTGCGATGCTCAATCCCAGTGACAGAAAGGGACATGACACGTATGTATCATTGCTACTAAGGTAAAAAGATGGGGTTTATTCATACGTGAGTTTTTCTTGTCTACATCATGTCATCGTTGTTAAGGCATTACTCCGTTCTCATGGACTTAATACACTAGATGCATGCTGGGTAGCGGTCGATGTGTGGAGTAATAGTAGTAGATGCAGGCAGGAGTCGGTCTACTAATCTTGGACGTGATGCCTATATACATGATCATTGCCTTGGATATCGTCATGATTATTTGCTTTTCTATCAATTGCCCAACAGTAATTTGTCTACCAACCGTATGCTATTTTCTCGAGAGAAGCCTCTAGTGAAACCTATGGCCCCCGGGTCTATCTAAATCATATTACTAAAACCCTAAAAATATTGCTGCCATCTTTATTTATTTAATTTATTTTGTATTTTTGTTTCAATCTATCTATCTATCTATCACATACAATTTAATCTTGCAATTTACCGCCGAGAGATAGACAACCTCTCGTTTGCGTTGGGTGCAAGGATTTGTTGTTTGTGTGCAGGTGCTGCTAACGAGGTGTTGTGTGATTCTCCTACTGGTTCGATAACCTTGGTTTCATAACTGAGGGAAATACTTATCTCTACTTTGCTGCAGCATCCCTTCCTCTTCGGGGAAATACCAACGCAAGCTACAAGTAGCATATGCCATTACCCTTGTCATGATGTTCGTTATCTTCATGTGTGAGTAGAACCCTAGTTCTCGGGGATATGGATGAACCTTCGTATCTGTAGGATCTGAAACATTATTTTGGATATGAGATTCCCTGTTGAATGCTTAGTTTAATAACTTCATGAATGTTGTGAAGGGGCCCCATTCAGCATTTGTGCCTTATGGCCACGAAGTATATCACTGTCGTTGTAAAGGGCTAGGATGTGAAGGTAATTCTAGGTGACAGTTGATACGTCTCTGACGTATCTATAATTTTTTATTGTTTCATGCTATTATTTTATCAATCTTACATACTTTATATGCAATTTTATATCATTTTTGAGAACTAACCTATTAACCTAGTGCCCAGTGCATGTTCCTGTTTTTGCCTATTTTGTTGTTTCAGGGAAAAACTATACCAAACGAAGTCCAAACATGATGAAACTTTACGGTGATTTTTTCTGGACTAGAAGGGACCCTAGAAGCTTCGGGGGGAGGCCAGAAGATATACGAGTGGGCCACAAGCTCACACGGCGCGCCCCCATGGGGGGCGCGCCACCTGAGCTTGTGGGCCGCTCGTAGCTCCGTCTGGCCTAATTCTACTTCCATAAATTCCCTAAAATCCCAAAACCACCGGACCGAGACCCGAAACAATTCTTCTGCCACCGCAAGCCTCTGTCCTTCCGTGATCCCATCAGGAGGCCTCCGCCAGTACTCTGCCGGAGGGGGAATTGATCACGGAGGGCTTCTACATCAACCTTGCTGCCCTTCCGATGATGTGTGAGTAGTTCCTACAGGACCTATGGGTCCATAGTGATTAGCTAGATGGCTCCCTCTCTCTCTTTGATCTTCAATACAATGTTCTCTTCGGAGATCAATATGATGTAATACATTTGTGCGGTGTGTTTGTTGGGATCCGATGAATTGTTGGTTTATGATCAGATTATTCATTGAAAGTAATTGAGTTATATTCTAAACTTTATTATGTATGATTGTTATACCTATGTAACGCTTTCCGATCTATGAGTTTTCTTTGGCCAAGTTGATGATTAGATCTTTGGTGGAAGTGGTGCATAGTAGTAGGTTCAATCTTGCGGTGTCCTCACCTCGTGATAGAAGGGGTAGCGAGGCACGTATTTGTATTGTTGCTACTAAGGGTAAAACGATAGGGTTCAATCATATTACTTGATTTTATTCTGTCTACATTATGTCATCATACTTCATGCATTACTCTGTTTGTCATGAACTTAATACCTAGAGAGGCAAGCATAGAAGCGCTCTCGAAGTGGAGTAATAGTAATAGATGCAGGTAGGAGTCGGTCTACTTGTCACGGATGTAATGCCTATATACATGATCATGCCATGAATAATGTCATAACTATGTGCTTTTCTATCAATTGCCCAACAGTAATTTGTCTACCCACCGTATGCCATGCTTATGAGATAGATGCCTCTAGTGAAAACTATGGCCCCTAGGTCTACTTTAATCATATTACTAAAACCCTAATTTCTTTGCTGCAATTTATTTACATTTATTTTAGTTTGCAATTTATCTATCTATAACTATCAGATTTAATCCTTGCAATTAACGAGTACAGGGGGATTGACAACCCTCTTGACCGCATTGGGAGCAAGTATTTGCTCTTGTGTGTAGGTGCTGTCGATGGTTGTTTGTATGAATCTCCTACTGGTTCGATAACCTTGGTTCTCTACTGAGGGAAATACTATCCGCTACTATATTGCTTCTCCCTTCCTCTTTGGGGAAAATCCCAACACAGCTCGCAAGTAGTAGAAAGAATTTATGGCGCCGTTGCCGGGGGGGGGGGGGGGGTTTATCAATCAACTCAAAGTACCTTCATACACATTGTTATTTACTTGTTATACTTTTTACTTGCTTTTTATTTTGCTTTTATTAGTCTCGTTAAAAAAATCAAAAACACAAAAATATTTTATTTTGCTTGTTTGCTTGAAAGTTGCTATCATATCTGAGTTTCAGAAAGTTATTGTTGAAACTGCTAGTGAAGAAAATCCTAGTGAATCTTATGAGGAAAAGCCTAAATTATTTGATCTTAATGAGGATCCTCTTGATGATAAATCCTATCATAATGAAACTTCCATAAACCTAAAAACCAAAACTTATCGTGTGGGGAGTGGGAATATTATTGGAAAGAATGTCGTCCAAGAATTCTTTAATTTCACGGGAGTTATACCTTTGACTAGTGGATCTATTCTTGATAAAACAAATAGTTATGTGGATGCTATTGTTAATGTTGTGGTTAAACTTGAAAGGAAATTTTTGCATATGCATCCTGTTTTACAATAGATGTTTTTTGAGCTCCCTAATATCCATGACCCAAAAGTTAAAAATATTGCCACTATCATTCTCTTGCACGAATTCGACTATATAATCTGAGAAGCTAGGGACATCTTTGCCTTTTATAAAATAGACTTTGAGCATCCTCCTATAGAAGAAATCCTTCATTATCAAGATACTATGTGTAGGTTGGAATCTAATGACTCTCATGCTTATGGTGAGAATATTAGAAAGAGAGTCCCACAGTTAGAACTAATCAAAGCTTTATACAATAATACCTATGATAAATTTGGATGGATCACTAAAGGAATTAATGAGGAATGGTTTGAAAATACTGCTAGGGATCCTATTGATGATGAAATCTGTGTTTTATATGAGGACCTCCATGGGGATGATTCAGATTTTGAAGTTATGTATGTTAAAATCACCAAACAAAGTCCCTTCAATTATTTGAGCTCACATACTAGAAAAATAGAGTATGAAAGTAGAAAATTAATGAGGAAGGTTTTTCAGGACTTGGTCTAGAAGGAATCGAAAGATGATAATACTTGAAACAATAGCGCTTGTTGGGAGGGAACCCAATATTTATCTTATTTGCAATTTTTATTTTCTGTTTTGGTGTGATGACATGATTATTGCTACTGTAATGATTGTGTTTTTATCTTTTAATTAGTGTTTGTGCCAAGTAAAGCCTTTGGGATAATTTGGATGATAGTTGAATTGATTTTGTGCAAAAACAGAAACTTTTACGCCCAGTGCAGGAATTTCTACATTTTACTGGAATGTGCTTTTGATATGAAATTTTTACACAGTATTGAGATACAAATTTTCTATGTTTTCCTAATTGTTTAGAATTTTTTAGTTCAAGAAGTATGGTTTTAGTTCAGATCATTACAGACTGTTCTGTTTTAGATAGATTCTGTTTTTTTTATTGCATAGTGTGCTTGTTTTAATGATGCTATGGATTATATCGGGGGGTATAAGTCATGGAGAAGTTAGAATACAGTAGTTATTATGCAATAATAATTATGAATCAATTTATAACAGTACCTAATTTATGGTTTACCGATTATGCTAACGGATCTCACAAAATTTCTGTTGAGTTTTGTGTGCTGAAGTATTCAAGTTTTGGGTGAGTTTACGATGGACAACGGAATAAGGAGTGGCAAGACACTAAGCTTGGGGATGCCCAAGGCACCCCAAGGTAATATTCAAGGAAGACACAAGTGTCTAAGCCTGGGGATGCCCCGGGATGGCATCCCCTCTTTCGTCCACAATTCATCGGTATGATTACTCGGAGCTATATTTTTATTCATCACATGATATGAGTTTTACTTAGGGAGTCTTGTGCTATATTTTTATTTTGCTTGTTAGTTTGCCACAATCATCGTTTGCTGGAGACACCTTTTGAGAGAGACACACATTCATCATGATTTGTTGGAATACTGATGCGGAGCATCCTACGGTCATCTCCATGTACACCTCAACATCTCCGCAAGACCCAAGAAGAACCACGCCAAGGCCACGAGGACGACGGAGGAAGAAAACCCGAAGAGGACAGCACCTCCCAGGCGACCCTGTGCACACGGACCCCCAAGAACCCGTGCGCACGGGATACGGCAAACTTACTGGAACCCCCATGTACACGCGCCCCCCGGACCCCCGTGCGCACGGGCCTCGCCGCTGTAGCACCCCGTGCGCACGGGCCTCGCCGCTCTAGCACCCCGTGCGCACGGGCATGTACCGTGCACACGGGACCCCCGTGCGCATGGGCCCCACTTACCCCATGCGCACGGGCCACCCTGCGTGGTGGCTGTCTTCTGCCTGTTTTGCCCTCCATCTCGTCCCCTACCTCCATCCTCCTATATATTTCGTACCTAGACCATTTGTTAGGGTTAGCAAAGTACATGACATGATCTAGAGATAGCTTTGCTCATCTACCCTCTCCCATGGAGATCAAGACCTCCCAGGAGAAGATCCCCTAGTGGATTCAAGACCCCATCTAGGGAAGGATCCCCATCATAGGATCATCATGACCTCAACTCCTTCAAGGATTGGGATGAACTAGTTACCCTCTTTACCTTCTTGTGTTGGATTTGGACCCTTGTATCCCTTTATGTGTATGTGGATCTAGCACATGTGTGATTGGATCTTGTTGATTGAGTGTTTGTTCTTGTGTTCTTCTCTCAATTTGCCCTTTTCCCCCTCCAAGTGTGAAAAGATCTTCCCTTAGGGTCTCCACCCTACAACATCTTGGATCAGAGCTTAGGTTGATTCACATCTTGGAGTCCCCCCCCCCCCACTTTCTAGCCTAATTTTGCTTGTTTCTGTCCAATTTCAAAAATCCCCACCAAAAATAGCCATACCAATTTTTTTTGTGATTTGTTGGTTTGATGATGTTTTGTTGATTTTGATCCATGGATTCGAAGTGTTTCATGTGGAACTAGCTTCCCCCAACCCTCCACCCCATTCCCCACCACAAAATCCGCCCAATTTTTCTTCAAATCTGAGCTTCAAATCGCGAAATTCCGCCACCCCCGTGCCCATGGGCCCTCGACAAGTCTCTGGACACCCCGTGCCCATGGCCTTGTACCATGCGCACGGGACCCCATGCCCACGGGCTCCTAACGCCGTGCGCATGACCCCCCCCCCCCAGCCCAGCCACCGCTCCTTCACCATTTCGGCACCAACTTTCACACCCGGAGTCCGATTTCAGCGTTCTTTAGCTCGTTGAGTAGCTATTGACATGCACCATCCATCTAGATAGGTTACAACACCATTTGATTCCATCAAATTTTTGGAATTTTGGCAAGTTTGACTAGGTCCTCCACCATAACTTCCGCAATACCACCACCGACTTCCGCAACATAACCCATTTTGTTTCCCCCCGTTGCATTTGAGGTTGTTTGAGTTGTCGGTTGTGTCTCCTAAGGTGTTTCGGCTACTTAAGGACGGTGACTTCAACTCCACTTCCGCTTTGCCAACTTCCGAACCACCACCGCATTCCGCTACCACCATTTGACATTTGCCGTTTGAGATTTTGAGTTCGTGGTTTTTTCTATTTCCTAGGGTGTTTCGGCTAACTAGGAACGGTTCGACATCGACATCACTGCCACTAAACTTTGCTACGGATGGTAACCTCGACGACATCTTTGTACATTCTCCTTGCCATTGCATTGTTAACCCCCGAGCCAATTTTGCGTCACTTGCCTACCGAGACTAGCCGTTGAGTATTGCCGGGCAACGCTACTTGTGCACTTTAGTGATACACGTTCCGCATAGCTATCATTGCGTCCATATATCATCATATCATCTCTTGTATCATCAATTGTTCCCGCATATAAAAAATTGCTATATTGGTTTGAGCATTTCGCATATTGGCCATAGAAAAAAATAAGCTTTTAAGCAAAGAAGAAAAGAAAGCAAAGAGCTTGTGAACAATAGCCATAGCATCACCACATTGCATAGCATATCAACATCATTGATCATCTTGGATCATCGTGTGCAAGTTCACCGGGAACCATACATACATAGCATACTTGAGATAGAAGTCGACACGTTTTGTTTCTATAGGTTGTGCACAAGTTCGTATCACACCCAATAGTGCAATCGTGCTAGCGTCTCTCTAGAGTTGTGCAACACAAGCATTTTCCATGGATATCACATTTTGAGCTCATTCCTTGGTTGCACAACCCCATCTATCTATCCGTGTGTGTGTGTTTCCGTGTGCCATTCATTGCTATTGGTCTACTTGTTTTACTTGCGAATTTGTGAATCTTTTTCAACATTATTGACTCTTGCTAACAATTGCATAAAATTTTGTGCCACTATCCTCACCAAGCTACTCCATAAGCTTTATTGTGTAGGTGTGAGAATTGACAAGATCCGGTACCAATTATGCTATTTCCATAATACCATATTGGGTGATCATTGATCCATCTTCAACATTGGGAAGGTACATTTGGTCTAGTTCTTCCCTTTCTTCCACTCACTTTTGCTCGAGTCTTGTGATGGATAGGCCAATCACATCATCTCCGGTCTTCGACGACAACGACGGCGCGAACAACTACAACACCAAAACGCCCCGCTACGGACTACAACGACAAATGCAAGGTGCACAACATGCCTTGCGAGAGCGCATCAAAAACCTCGCCACCGACATACGAAACTCCGAAGCGCGGAAAAGAGACTACATCGACAACAAGTTGGACGCACACATGGATGACATCCGACACGTGTTGGTCAACTACAAGTCTTCTTCCCCTTCGTCATCTTCAAGGCGGCGGCGACCAAGTAGCACATCTTCGAAGCGCCCAACCGATGCAAGCGCACTTCGACCACGTCCTCATCTTCAAGACATCACACACCATCGACATCAAAGTCAAGCGTGGCAACGTCGCCATCAACACGAAGACGCTCATGATGCGAACAACAACAAGTTCAAACAAGCTCTACATCAAGCTATGAGACGACCGCGAGACGAGCGCCACCAAGAAGAAGCCTCGGCGCCAAGTCCAAGGCGACCAAGTACAAACGAGGGCGACCCTTCCATCTTAGGTAGCCCCTCAAGAACGATGGCCGAGCATGGGAAATTCCCTTCGGTCATGGAGACAAGCAACGAGGTGCCACAACACATGGGCCTCCTACAAGACGGCGACAAGACGGTCTAGCATGGGCCATCCCCTTCGACCATGCCGACGAGAATGAACCTCTTCGACAACATGAAGACGACGCCCACATGGGACTCCTACTCGGAGTCAAGCTACGAGACCGCACATGAGACCCTCTCTTTGGTCTCGGAGGAGAGCTATGATTTGCCACATCCTATGGCATTCATCTTTGGAGGCGTTATGAATGAGGAGGTTAACTATGGGACTACTCCCACAATCGAGGTGGCGAAACAAGTTGAGTATGGAGACGCTTGCACCTACCTCTCTCCGACACCCACATATGACGAGATGACCCAATTCCCATGTGAGGAGAGCCACCACCACATGAGTGAGATGAGTGACTCCACCATATGTGACATTGAGTGCATTTCCTATGAGAGGATGAGAGTGACCACCACTAGCCCCACACATGAGTACATGCCGCATATCCTATGTGAGGTTGAGAGCCATCACCACCCTTTGAGTGACTCGACCAACCATATGAGTGAGAGCATCTTACCGGGAGTGAGTGAGCCACAACACTTAGTGAGTGAGGTAGTTGATAGGGCATGTGAGGCCACTATGATTTTTAACGACTTACCCTCTACTCCAAGTGTGTTTTCTTTGGTGCTAGATCTCCTACAAGACGAAGTGCCAATCCTCGACGAGTACATACCTCCAATGGGCAATACGATGGCCATTGTGGACGATGATGCACTCTCCACATGGTTCCATCAAGACGACAATGTTGATCACGCTTCAATTTTTGCCACCTCAACTACACCACATGAGTGGAGCTCCAAAGGTAACATAGGTGATGGTGCTTTGCTTGTCCCACAAGTGGACCATCTTGACATCGATTGCTTGCATGATGTTGATCACCCTATGGATTCACCACATGCTATGTCTTCTACATGCTTAGATATGCCACCCATTTATGATGAATATTATGATGAGCATGTCGAATTACCTAGTTGTGATGCTATGCTCCATAGGATATCTTGTGACAATTCTATTGGTCACGTCATGTTTGACAATCCATTAAACTTGTCATATGCTATGAGTGAGATTTCCCATATTGCATCATTACAAACTCACCATAGTGACTATGCATATCCAATTAAAATCAGTCCCATTTGCACTAATGGCATAGATGACAAGATCATGGTTATTGGTATGTGTTGCTCTTGCGATGATATTGCTATGCTTCCTTTGCATGATTTGTGCAATTCATCTACTATGCCATGCCATGAAAATGATTGTAGATCGCATGATTACATCCATTGTGTGCACCATCTGCATATCATGAATAACAATGCTCTAGATGTTTCAAGTGATGCATTACACACTTTGAGTCTCCATTATGCTATACATAACAACAAACCAATCATGATGGATGACATGTTTCTATATCATGCATATCATTTATTTGAGCATTGGATATTTTGTGTAGGTACTCACGAATACTTGTCAACTTCTCAATCCCATGAGTTGACGAAACGAGCTCTTGAGAGCAACGATGCTTTGGGATTGCTTGGAATACTTATCCGACCATTTCCCTCGCGCAAGGACTACGCACATTACTTTTACTTGGCTCTCACATGGCTATGGGCTATTTACCACTTGTCACCTTATGCTCATTTTACCGTGTTCACTTTGCATGATATGCCTCCTTCTATGCCTTTGCCATGCAATTGTGACCCTTGCTTGCATTTACTCATGATTCACCATTCTACTATTTCTATGTGTACTTGCATGCTTGGTGGAGATCCTTGTTGCTATTGCCATGCTTACCATGTGCCCCATGCTATTGTTGCCTATTGTGTTGGGAGAGTCATATTGTTCAAGTGCTATTTACATAGGACTCATTGCCAATACAATGATACTACTTTGCTCATATCATTTTCTCATGCTCGTGATATGTCATGTGCATTATGTATGCCTACTATTTGCACACATGACATGATTTCTATGATGACCTCTAGTATGTTGCATCTTCGCACTACTAGCTTGCATAACTTGATCACTATGATTGCTTGCTTTGTTGCATCACCCATGATTCATACTTGCTCGTTTCATTGGGTTGATAGAATATATGTTCTTGCCTCTCACATAATTTATCATGATCATTGTCCCTTGTCTCCCTTAGTTGCATCTCTCATATCCACTTGTAGTGAGTGCAACAATGCTATGCTTATTGATCTTGGAGACTTGGACATCTCACTTGTGATGCATGCTTGTTTGATTGAGCTTAATGTCTTTGGTTGTACTCGCATCATATGCTTCCATACCATGCCACATTATCTTGTTCCTTCTTATGATAAGAATGATGACGACACTTGTTGGGTATCTCACCACACGAATGATTGGTTTTGCATTCACGCTAACCTCATTTGTTTTTTCGAGTGTCTGTCATATTCTTTCGTTTTGAAGGATCCACAAGGCGGTGCCGTCATGAGACATATTGGTCATGAGAAGGCATACACGATACACGAAACCAACATTCTCGAGGAACTCTTAAAGGTGAACTCCTTCCCGTTGAGCCACCCTCTCATACACATATCGAACGGGCCAAACTTTCATTCTTGTTTGCTACTTCTTGTCTACATGATACATCTATTGGATGGAGGACCGACATTGAAGATGGGACACCGTGCACACGGCCTCCTGCACCCCCGTGCGCACGGGCCTTCAAGTACCTCGACATCGACTCCAAGGCTACGGCTTCATCCACTACATAGGCATCTTCGCCTTCGGATGTACGGCATCTTCGCCTACTCCACGAGCTCAAGTCCGTGACTTCCACAAGCTCCTACGACATCGACACCGGACCAAAACTCATCCCACAACATGGAGAACTGCAAGTCCAGCCATGCCTACCGATTACATGGCGATGCGGTTTCCGATCCGAGGACGGATCTCTCCCAAGGGGGAGGGGATGATGCGGAGCATCCTACGGTCATCTCCATGTACACCTCAACATCTCCCCAAGACCCAAGAGGAACCACGCTAAGGCCACGAGGACGGTCATCTCCATGTACACCTCAACATCTACCCAAGACCCAAAAGGAACCACGCCAAGGCCACGAGGACGACGGAGGAAGAAAACCCGAAGAGGACAGCACCTCCAAGGCGACCCCGTGCGCACAGACCCCCAAGACCCCGTGCGCACGGGATACGACAAACTTACTGGAACCCCCGTGCACACGGCCCCCCCGGACCCCGTGCGCATGGGCCTCACCGCTGTAGCACCCCGTGCGCACGGGCATGTACCGTGCACACGGGACCCCCGTGAGCACGGGCCCCACTTACCCCGTGCGCACGGGCCACCCTGTGTGGTGGCTGTCTTCTGCCTGTTTTGCCCTCCAGCTCATCCCCTACCTCCATCCTCCTATATATTTCATACCTAGACCATTTGTTAGGGTTAGCAAAGTACATGACATGATCTAGAGATAGCTTTCCTCATCTACCCTCTCCTATGGAGATCAAGACCTCCTAGGAGAAGATCCCCTAGTGGATTCAAGACCTCATCTAGGGAGGGATCCCCATCATAGGATCATCAAGACCTCAGCTCCTTCAAGGATTGGGATGAACTAGTTACCCTGTTTACCTTCTTGTGTTGCATTTGGACCCTTGTATCCCTTTATGTGTATGTGGATCTAGCACATGTGTGATTGGATCTTGTTGATTGAGTGTTTGTTCTTGTGTTCTTCTCTCAATTTTCCCTTTTCCCCCTCCAAGTGTGAAAAGATCTTCCATTAGGGTCTCCACCCTACAACAAATACTCTACGTGCTTCACTTATATCTTTTGAGCTAGGCAGTTGCTCATGTGCTTCACTTAAATATTTAGAGCACGGCGGTAGGCATATTTTATAGAAATCATTTGCATTCTCATACCTCAGTTAAATCTTTTTGAGAGTCTCTTAAATTGGAAGTGGTAATGTGCACGGGTTATGAGACTAGTCTAAGAATGATAGGTATATAAGAGTGATATGATAAAGACTTTCATGTAGATCACTGAATATGAAACGTGTGATTTAATTATATCCATGTAATAATATGAAAGGGTATTGATTCATGATCATTAGTTAGTAAAGATATCTGCTCCGTCCAAAATACTTAGCGATGCATTAGAGAACATAATCAACCTCATACAGCCATGACATGCATATGTGCTGCATTTGTTTGCCGTGTATTTACTGTTTCTTCCCCCTCCTTCTCTCCCGATAGACCCCGAGACTGCCGACGACGCCCCTGAGGACTACTACACCACTCACGATCCCTCTTCCACTTCAGAGCTTCCAGGCAAGCAAAACCCCCTTGATCATCCAGATATCGCCTACTCCTTCGCTCTTATGCTTGCATTAGTTTTGCTACTGTTACAGTTCTGGTAGTTTTGACCATCTGATGCATAGCCTGTTTTCGTCGTCTGCTTGATACAATATCTGCTGTCCTATGCTACCTAGTTAGCTATTGTAACACCCCTATGTAATGAGCAACAGTAATCCATGATGATTATGCCAAGACAATGTGATTTGCAATGTTTAATCATGTTGGATTAATATCTCATTTCAAATTCCTCCACTGAATTCAATTCAAATTCAAAGTGAAATTTGAACTTGCTCAAAAATTGCTGGAAAATAGTTCATGTTGTTGCAAAAATTCCAAAAACAAATTAATGTTCAGGAAAACAAATTAATGCTCCTAAAATGGGCTAGGGGATTAAAACAATGCAAAAACAGCAACTTTAATGCCATTTCCATTTTTGAAAAATTCAAATGGATTCAAAAATTTGCCCAATCTTTTTGTGGCAGAGCAGAATAAAGCAAAGTATTTATGTGGACCAATTTCACATTTTACAAAATGCATTTGGGCAACACATTTTTTTTCTAAACTTCTGTAAAAAGGAAAACAGAAAAAGAAAATAAAATGGCCTAAACCGGCTGGGCCTAAGTGCACAGTGCACTCGACCCAGCCCAACCGGCCCCCTTCTCCCTCCTCTCTCTCTCTCCCTCGCCATGTCAGTCGCGCCGTGGCTGGGCACGCGTGCACCGGCCAGCCGGCCACACCACGACGCCTCAGCCGCGGAGAGGATAAGGCCGAGCCCTATCCCTCCCCCTGGACGCCTAGCCATTCTCCCCTCTCCTCTCTCTCGCTCGCGTGCTCTCTCTCGCCTCTGCCCGAGCGCCGTCGTCGCCGCGCCGCCAAGATCCCGCGGCCACCGTCCTCGCCCTGCCTCGCCATCCTGTCCATCGTGTTGGCCGTCGTCGACTACCCCGTCTCCGTTCACGAGCGCACGCCGGGAGCCACCGCAGTGAGCCCGGCGAGCTCATTTTCTTCCTCGGGTCGCCGGCGCCTCCTCGTCGATTCCGGCCACCCCCTGCGCTCCTAGGCTATCGTCGGCCTCCTTGAGCCCTACCGGGAGCACCCGCACGCCCTCCCTCCTCTTCCTCATCGATCCGCGGCCTCTAGCCGTCGATCTCGACGTGGCCAAGCCCGTCGCTGCATAGCTCGTTGCCGGCGTGTCTCCGGTGACCAAACGGTCACGGGACCGTGTCCAACGAGCTCACCCCATCGCGTAGAACACGCCTAGGCCTTTAGATCGAGCTGCTGCGCGCTGCATCGCCGTCTTCTCCGTCGCTCGAAACCGCTCCGCCGCTGACCTCGTCGCCGGCGTCGATTCCGGCCGAATCCGGCGACACCACCGCCACCAGTCGACGCGCGAGCGAGTGCTCGTTCGAATGAGCCAAGCCGCGCGGGAAACGGGCGCGCGTTGCCGTTTTCCGGCGAGCGCCCGTGGCTTCCGCCATGTTTTCGGTCGCCGGTGGCTAAACGCCGGTGGTTGCCGACGTGGCTGGCCTGGGGCCCACCCTGGGTCGCTGACCAGTGGGTCCCTGGTCCCGGTTGACCGCGTTGACCGGTCAACCGTGATGACATGGCAGTTACTGTCGCTGACAAGTGGGCCCCCTCTGCTAATTAGTGTAATTAAACTATTTTCTAAATAAACTTAATTAATTAACCTAATTAGACACTGACATGTGGAGCCTACGAGCTAATTAGTTTCTGTTTAGTTTAAATTAACTCTAATTAGCCCAGAGTCACTGACCAGTGGGGCCCAGCTGTCAGGTTTGTCCTGGAACACCTGGGTTGACCCGGTGACATCATGCTGGCGTCATGCTGATGTCATCCATTACTATTCTTGATAATGTAGTTTAATTAATTAAAATAATTCCAGGATTTTCAGAAAAAGGTTTAAATCTTTGAAAATTCGTAGAAATTCAACCGTAGCTCGGATCGAAAAGTTTTCAACATGAAAGTTGATCAGAAAAACGAGACGAATCTGAATACGTCGTCAAAAATGCTTGAACATCACTCCTATCTATCTGAACAAGGAACCGTCCCCTCCGGTTCAGTATATCGAAATCTGCCTAAAGGCCGGGAAAATATCCCAGATATTTTCCCACTTCGTCTGTGACATGTAGCATTGCATTAGGTCACCACCAGCACTGCATAACGTCATGCCATGCATCTGTGTTGCATCTGTTTGCTTTTATTTATTGTTTCTTCCCCCTCTTTTTATCCCATAGCCCCCGAGACCGACGCAGCTCCGGAGACCGACTACACCACTGACGACCCCTCCTTTGGCGCAGAGCTTCCAGGCAAGCAATCCCCCCTTGACGCATTCCTATATCACCTATTCCTTCTCCCTCCTGCTTGCATTAGAAATTGCTACTGCTCTGTTTTATCCTATTCTGATGCATAGCCTGTTTTTGTAAACTGCTTTTGATACTTTACCTGTTATCCAAAATGCTTATTATAGGCCCCTCTTCCTTGTCCTAGTTGCCCCGCTTAGTTACTAGTGCCCCGATCGATGTGATCGCCGGGCTGAGACCAGCACATCACCGCACCCCCCCTAAGTTGCTCGGCTCTGCAGAGCCACCATCAAGTGCCGAGGGTGATACCTCTTATCTCACTCACGTTGATGCCTCTGTAGTACAGCTAGTCGGTTGTGGGTCGGCGCCGAGGGGTACCCACCATCAAGTGCCGAGACCGACTTTACTACTGTTACTGAATAAAGTTGGTCGGCCCCGAGGGGTACCCGTGAGTGATGCGATGTGGAGTCGGGTTGACCGTGAGGGTACCCGCCAGATAATTACGTGGCACGGCCGGGCATTCTTAGCCCTTGCCGTAAGTCCACGAGATGGGGCAACGGGGTCACATGATCGTGAGTCTCTGCTTGTCACCGCAAGGTACCAACGCACTAATGGGTTAGGATATGTGATCTGAGTAGGCCTCTGGCCTTTTCGCACTAACCAGCACGTGGGAATAATATGGGTACTCGGCATCATATGTATCAGCCGAAGCTCTTCAGACGTCAGCAGTTGAGCGGCACGCGCCCGGGTGGGACCGTGAAAGCCTGCGCTTGTATTAAGGCGGCTAGGTCTGCTCTCGGCCGTCCTCCCATCGCGCAGGAGTGCAAAGGGTGATGGTCCCAAGACCCCTGAGCGCTTAGGATGTAGACCAGCGTGATGGCCTCTCTGTTGAGCCTAGGTAGGGCTATGACGTGTCGATCAGCCGAGGCCGGGCATGGACTGAGCAAGTGTGTCCGGCCAGAGTTAATCGAGCGTGTTGGGTAAGTTGGTGCACCCCTGCAGGGAAGTATATCTATTCGAATAGCCGTGTCCATGGTAACAGCACACTCGGAGAATATCCCGATCTTCTACAACTAGAAATGGATTGAATATGTTAGCTCCGGGATTGCTTTCTCGCAGGGAGTCGAGGAAGGATCTCTGGGCGTGGCTACTTGTACTTGTTGCTACTACTATATTTATGTACTAATATGCACTCTTCTTATGCTGCAAGACCGCTGAAGATGCTAGTCTTCGATAGGCTAGGCCCTCTCTCTATTCTGGCATTTGTGCAGTCCAGTCCACATATACAGCCTTCCTTTGATAATGTTGCATAACTAGACTAGTTCTGATGTAAGTCTTGCTGAGTACTTTGGATGAGTACTCACGGTTGCTTTGCTTCCCCTTTTCCCCATACTCGATTGTTGCGACCAGATGACGGAGCCCAGGAGCCAGCTGCCCCAGCCGGCGACGACTACTACTACTACCCCTCTGGCAGATACTACTACTACGAGGAGCTCTCCGATGACCAGGAGTAGTTAGGAGGCACCCAAGCAGGAGGCCTGCGCCTTTTGATCTAGTGTTTTGTTTTTCCCCGCCTTTCTAAGGCCTATCTGTTTAAATTTTATGTCTGTACTCAGATATCTAATGCTTCCGCTGATGCTTGTATGACTCAAGCTATGTATTCGAGCCCTCGAGGCCCCTGGCTTGTAATATAAAGCTTGTATGACTTTTATTTGTGTTTAGAGTTGTGTTGTGATATCGTCAAGTGAGTCCTTAGGCTTGATCGTGTGCATTTGCGTGTATGATTAGTGCACGATTAAGTCGGGGGCGTCACAAGTTGGTATCAGAGCCGACTGCGGATACGTCTCCAATGTATCTATAATTTTTTATTGTTCCATGCTATTATAATATCAATCTTGGATGTTTTTATAATCATTTACAGCAATTTTATATCATTTTTGGTCATAGCATGACTTACTCTTGCATATCTCGTAGGGATTGCTATGTTCATATCCTTCTTTGAAGTGTGGGGCCAATGTTTCTCTGAACACAGTCATTCCCGTGTACGAGTGGCTCGCATGAACTGATCCACTGGACAGCATGTTCACAACATATGCAGGGGTAGGATAAATCCTTTCATATCCGCTGAGTTCTGAAGCAAACATATGTCTGGGCTAGTTTGTGCTTCTGACAAGATGGTTGCGGGCATGTTGGCTTGTTGCAGAAGGCTGAATTCCTTATGCCCGAAGCTTCTGCCAGGGTAGTGTGCTGAAGAAGGCTGGGTGTCGTACCTCGGAAGCTTTCCCTCATGCAGCTTACTAAGGAAGGTTGAATACCTTATGCTGGATGCTTTCCGCGGTAGCGTGCTGAGGTAAACTGGAGTACCGTATCCCAGAAGATTTCCTCACCAAGTGGTGTAGCGAGAAAGATTGGGGAGTCTTGCATTATAAGCTCCTCCTGATAGCTTGTGGAGGAAGGCTGGGTTTCTCATACCAGAAGCCTTGCACTGTGATACACAGTTGGTCCTGTGGCCGGTTCTGGTTTCCTTTCGAAATATCCGGAATTTACCCATAGTGAAACCACAACTTGGTATAGGCCATACCTTGACGGAAGATATTCCGTTGGTTATGCACACCACTTGTCCTTCTGCTGACCTGACCATTGTTGCTGTAGAGGTTGCACAACTGGTACAGACTTCATGTTGGTAATTGATTCGGAATACCCTTTTGCATTCAGACCAAGTGTTGCCGGTAGTGAGCAGTTGACAGATAATTCCATTCGGTTTAGTTGAGCTTCCAGGCATTTGAAATTCTCTTTTATTCTGGGCAGTCGTGAACTCATCCATATTTCTCACAGACCTTGTTCACCATGCCCAGAATTTTATGTATGCATCAATAAATTCCAAAATATGCCTTGAAATTTTACCACCATACCAGAGTTTTGTTGTTGCTCTCGGCTCAGTCGCATTCTTGAAATATGCCTTCTGTGGATGATAAATGATTCTTGAGTCCATTGGGAAAAACTCAAGGTTCACTTTACTGACCAAAATAGTCCTTGTACCGAGGATGAAATAACTTGTCCCTTCTGATGTCCATTGCTGACAACTCATCTGACTTCTTCTCAAATGTGATCTGTTCTGAGGCAAACTCCCTCGGGTATATTCTGGCCTTGTCTGTTGCACGCAAATTCTTCTTCTGACCCATTCTTCACTTGATAGCTCTGGGGTTGCTGTTCTAAATATCAGGCAGTTGGCTTGGCTTGACGCTTACTGAGTTTGGATCATTGGGTATTATCCAAGCTGTATGTTGGTCTTCTTTGGTAGCTCTTGCAGATGGATCCAGTCAGAGCGAAAGAACGGAACCGACAAAAGAAACAAAACCGCGAAAAACCAAAAAGCCAAAAAAAACAAATAAAGCTCAAATTTTGCGGACTTTTCACATGTGGCCGAAGATCCACTAGTATAACTAGTATAGCGCACTCGATGTACCTCTAAGGATTTAGAAGCAAAGCCACACAATGCTCCTGGTAGCAATTGGTGTCAAGCTTCTACTACTTCCTTAGGGAACATCAAACTCGACGCACGACTATAGCCAAAGTGGCTTAGTCAACGATCCTAAGGTTGTCGGGGAAAGATGGAATTTATAGGCGTTTCCGAAAGGAAACTGGATTTGAGGAGAGAAATGCCATGGTTAGCAAGCAAGGTAGGGATATCTGGTTTACCTAGGGGTTCAGGGCTCACGGGTCAATGCCTGGTGCGGACATTTCCCACCGGAGGCAAAGGCCACGAGAGTTGGGGTCTGATGGAGCCAAAAGCCTATGGGGTTGCCATATGATCAATAGTAGTCGTGCCTGTCTGGCAAAGATGGCTGAAATCCATGTGGGCTTTCCACTGAGCACAAGACAATGAAATCTGGCTAGGGTAACCTACGGTCAGCCTGGTTCTGATACCATCCGTTGTGGCGCCCCGCCTGAATACCACTGTAGCTAGACGGTCGCCACACACACCAGCCCAGGAAAAATCACTCTGGCATGTGCTTTTACAACAAGTATCATGAACACAGACATTTCTATTAAGGGATATATAAGTCTTACATGATATATTTTACAAGGGTGATGGCAGCGGAAAAGCTCTATCTAAGGCAGCATGGTCTTGGTGCGGCTCCAATCCACAGGGATCTGACTGGGTTACTCTTCTAGCCCTCGAACACTCCGGCTCCTCACTAGCGAATGTCGGATCCTTAGGTGAACCTGGCCACATTGAAGGCCGCTGAGTACTTTTGAATGTACTCGCAAGCAAACCAATCTAACATATACACCAAGCAAAGCAATCCATGGCATTCAAGCATGCATTTGTTATCTTATCCGTATTAATCATCATGCTATGGAAGGAATATCTAGCAATATTAAACCTCTAGTAACATTAATCATCTTAAGTGCTTAAAATGCTTACTGTTACCACTTACCAACTTACTCTCTTCTGGGTTTTCCCACAACCCTCAAAATACTCAAGATCCATTGAGCACTTCCAAACATAAGACAAGTTCTTCCATCATTATTATCGTTATTACGGTTGACCATCCTAGTGAGGCCTAAGCGGACTGTCCAATACCGTGGACGCGGCTATTCGAATAGATTCTTACACTCTGCAGAGGTTGCGCACTTTACCCACACCATGGAGCTCCTGGCCTCGTACTCCCATTCGGGTGGACCAGTGCTGCTCCAACGAAACTTGCCTAACCCGTGACTCCCCCACCGTACCACCGACAATCATCCTCCCCCGGAGTCCTGTCCTGGGTGGCCCCTGTGTCACCCCATGACACTTGCCACCGTCGTGGCCAAACAAACTGTCCCAAACGGGGACCTGGATGCATATAACTCAACTGGGCTCACAAGATTATCGCCGCCTACCGGGCCAGGGTAGCGCGCACGCATAACCTTCCCTCTTTGGTGGTACCGATAAGAGAGCACCAAGCTAGACCAAGTCAAGGCCGTCCCTTACCGGCAAATGTGGTTGCACGGATAAGTCTGGATAGGTGGCTCTTGATCAACCCATTAGGTCTAGTGTTGATTAGTACTTTAACAAGCAGGGGCATTAAGCATGATCAACTTAACATGGCAGTAATTATTCATCAAAGTAAATTACTATGAATTTCACATGTCAAAATAATGCATGTTGTAACAACTGTGAAAACATAACAACCTATCTTCATATAATATCACGGCGAGTTATTAGTGCAACAATGTAATGAGCATTAGCAGGTAACGTAAATAGCAAGTTATCACTTTACAAGCTCTAGCGGTAAGTTACGACCATCTGAACCCTTGTATGAAACCGGCAAATAAACCAGTAGCCACCAGAACGGTTTTTACAACTCATATCTGGGACGTTACCGGAATAGCACAACCCCGGCTCAAGACGGCTGAAAAGCAGCTCAGAGCATGAGACGGTGTTGATAAAAAGAGTGTAGCGGTTCCCTAAGACGGCCGAGAAACAGCTCAGAGCATAGGGTCACCGCTACAGAGAGAAATTCAACAGCTGCTCGAGACGGCCGAAAAGCAGCTCAGAACTCGGGACAGTTGTTGAAAAGAGAAATATAAAGTCGGCATCCACCCCGGACGGCCGAAAGCAGCTCAGAGCTCTGGCATGGTGCCGTTACCAAAGAAAGTGCAAGCAAGGGTTCGTTGGCGTCACATACAGCTCACCACTACGCATACAAGCATAAGCATATTAATTTAAACACGCAAGAATAACACAGAGCAATGCTTTAGGGCACATATCAGATGGTCGGCTTGCCTGGGGGTGAAGGAATACTCCGGAAGAAGTGCGATCACCTCGCGGAAAAATTCACCGGAAAGAATTCTCTCCTAGAGGGCTGATGGAAGGGCAAGGGCGAAATGGTCATTTTCACAGTGTGAAAACATTATGAAAATGATACCATCGGAACGGGCTCGATGAACTGAAGACGTGGGCGTTGAATTCACCTCGATCGGAGTTACGGTTGAAGAGAAACGGCCGTTCGTTCGTTAGGTAGAGAACAAACAAGAATCTGTTCATTTCTGCTGTTAACGGGTGAACGTCCATAACTTAGCGGTTTTGGCCGGCGGCTGAGATTAGAACGCGCACTTCCGAAAATACGTCTTCGGGAACAGAAATCGCACTTCTGCCTAAAGTACTGACAGAGTACGCTTTCCTGTAAGGAAAACGTATTTCCAGAAATACGCGTCCACTTAAGTCACCACGGGCCCGGGCTGGGTCAACGGGTGTGGCCCACAGGCGGGTCCCACGAGCAGGGGGGTTTGGTCGTCGTCGTCGTCCTCCTTCTGCCCGTGCTTGACCGGGGCAGGGCGGACTCCGGCGAGGGTTGCCGGCCGCTCCCGCCGTCCCCCGCAGCGCTCGGCATACCGGCATGCTTGGGAGGCCAAGCCGCGTCCATTCCATGGGTGCATGGACCGTGAGGAGGGCCAGAGCGACGACGGGTTGGGTGTCTGAGGCAGAGGCCGTCGACCGTTGCTGGCTTCGAGCGCACGGGCTCTTCGCCGGCAAATGGAGGATATGGGGAGGCTCGCGGAGGCGGGGTAGGAGTACTGATGAGGGTTAGATGGAGGGAGGGGCTCAGGTTGGCTCAGATTTGAGCAGAGGCCGAGGCGGCCATGGCGGCCATTGGAGCGCAATTCGGGCGAGAGAGCTCGAATGCTTTGGGCAGGAGCTAATAGAGAGGGAGAGAGAGTTGGTATGAGCTCGAGAGGAACCGGGGAGTGGCTATTTATAGCCCGGCGAGGAGAGACGATGAGGACGGCCGCGGTGGCAATCTCATCGGCACACTGGCGCTGCGGGGCGACGTGGCTATAAGGTAGCGGCATCGAGCGGCTTCGTGGAGAGAGGAGAGGTCTCGGGAGCGCTCGAGAGAGCTCGAGGGAGGAGAGGACAGAAAGGAAGGCGACGATGGCACGGTCACGGGCGGACAGTGCGGTGGCGGGACTCGCCGTGACGGGGGGAGAAAGAAAGGGGAGGGGGAAGGTGCTGGAGGGGGTGCACGCGGACGCAGGGAAGCGGTTGGACATGCCCGGACGAGCCATGGCCGTCTGGAGCTTGCTGTTCGTCGCGGTTCATCGAGCAGAGCGCCGTTTTGGCGTTGCCAACTCCTGGTCACCGCTGGCACCACGCGTCCAGAGCGGCTATTTGACTCCAGGCCTTGTCAAATAGATGCATCAGTGGTCAGTGAGTTGACCTGTCGAGGTTTGGATGGGAGTGGGGGCAAGAGCTGACTGATTGGAGCTCACAAAGGTTTTGAACAGGAACTTTGGTGGAATCTTGTGGAGAAATGTATAAGGTTATGAGGCTAAAACTTTGTCATAATGAGATTGGGTAGGAAGGAGTAGCTGCTTGCTAAATTTGAAGCCATTTGGACAAGTTTTGCATACACTTCCTTCACAAAGCATAATCTGGTCCAGAAACTAAACTTGGAAGCTTCACTCAAATGGATCAGTGGAATGAGCTGAATTTTGTTGTAGGGTGATGATTTGAAGATATTAAGATACTAGAAAAATTTCAGCTCATTTGGAAATGCCAAAGTGGTACTTCCTTCACAGAGCTTGGATTTGGACAGAAACTAGATGGAATTTTTGGGAGAAAATGGCTAGATAAAATGATGTGAATTTTTGCATGCTCACATAATATAGGGAATGTGAGGTCCTGGATTAATGTGAGGATTTTTGAAGTAATTTAAATTATAGTTGCTTCACAACCTCAAAATGGGTCCAGAAACAAGAACTGGAAGATGTGCTCAAATTTTGACCTATGGAACTTGGGATATTGATGGAAATGGTGAAGATATGGATAATAGAAGCTCCAAAAATTATTTGGGATTTTTCCTGGCTACCAAAATCGTAGCTCCTTTGGAAAGTGCCCAATGTGCAATATTGGCTTTAAATAGGAAAATGTAATTTCCCTTATTTAATTATAGCCAATATTTTTATGGGAGCTCAATATGATCACAAAGAACATATCCCCAAGTTTTCATGAACTTTGGAGATGGATAGATATTTTCCTGGATTTAATTCCTTTAGCTGGCAGAAAAAGGAATTAATTTTAAATGAAAAATATTGCAAATGTCTTGACAATATTTTTGCATATCCAGGGTTTACAGAGATAGGATGATCACTGGGAAAAGTTTGGGAGGCAACAGATCAAAGGAAATTGGGGTTCCTTTGTAACGGAAGGAATTAGGGTTTCCCTTCCGGTGACTCGGAAGGTAGGGTTTCAGAGGCAAAATCCTGAGGATAAATCTTGGGTGACAAGGTTGGTCTGGAGAGAATCTCTAGTTGGATAGGAAAGGCAAGGCTAAATGACCATCTTCATATACCCAAAGACAAGAGAAAACCCGGTAACATCGAAAAAAAGACGGGAGTCAAATCCCGCGAAGGAAAAAAAACAAGGAGCGAAAACCAGGGTGTCACACTGTTCCAGAGAGATCCCATCTGGGGTCCTTCTCCGGTAATCTGCCGGAGAGGGAATTGATCACGGAGGGGCTCTACATCAACCTTGCTGCCTCTCTGATGATGCGTGAGTAGTTTACCACAGACCTTCGGGTCCATAGGCAGTAGCTAGATGGCTTCTTCTCTCTTTTTGATCTTCAATACAATGTTCTCCTTGACGTTCTTGGAGATTTATCCGATGTAATCTCTTTTTGCGGTGTGTTTGTTGGGAGCCGATGAATTGTGAGTTTATGATCAGATTATCCATGAAATTATTTGAGTCTTTGCTGCACTCTTTTATGCATTATTATTATAGCCTCGTATTTCTTCTCCGGTCTATTGATTTGGTTTGGCCAACTAAGTTGATTTATCTTGCCATGGGAAGAGGTGCTTTGTAGTGGGTTCGATCTTGCGGTGCTCAATCCCAGTGACAGAAAGGGACATGACACGTATGTATCATTGCTACTAAGGGTAAAAAGATGGGATCTATTCATTGGGTTTATTAATTCGTGAGTTTGTCTTGTCTACATCATGTCATCGTTCTTGAGGCATTACTCCGTTCTTTATTGGACTTAATACACTAGATGCATGCTGGATAGCGGTCGATGTGTGGAGTAATAGTAGTAGATGTAGGCAGGAGTCGGTCTACTAATCTTGGACATGATGCCTATATACATGATCATTGCCTTGGATATCGTCATGATTATTTGCTTTTCTATCAATTGCCCAATAGTAATTTGTCTACCCACCGTATGCTATTTTCTCGAGAGAAGCCTCTAGTGAAATCTATGGCCCCTGGGTCTATCAAAATCATATTACTAAAACCCTAAAAATATTGCTGCCATTTTCTTTTATTTATTTTATTTTGTATTTTTGCTGCAATCTATCAATCTATCAAATACAATTTAATCTTGCAATCTTACCGCCAAGGGATTGACAACCCCTTGTTTGCGTTGGGTGCAAGGATTTGTTGTTTGTGTGCAGGTACTGCTTACTAGGTGTTGTGTGATTCTCCTACTGGTTCGATAACCTTGGTTTCATAATCGAGGGAAATACTTATCTCTACTGTGCTGCATCATCCCTTCCTCTTCGGTGAAATACCAACGCAAGCTACAAGTAGCAACTGTCTGTAGAAAGCCCCCCCCTTCCAACTCCATAGCCGAAGTTGAGTCTAGTCTTTGCAAAACGATTTTTCTAACATGGCTGTGTGGCTTACGGGCCCACATTGCCAATGGGTGGTATTTGGATCTTTTATTCCTCTTCTTGACTCTAGGTTCTGTTCTCTCTTCTTTTCGGGTTAAATGATTTTGCTAACACTGACCTTAGGTTCTCGTAATCACATTCACATGGAGAGCTGGATTATCTGCAAATATTTCCTTCCAATGCTATCTTATGCTTCTCACCCTATCATTTGACATTCTGCACTCCTTGTTTCAGATGCGTCCCGCAAGACAGCTTGTGCGTCAGACCATGGCTTGTGATGCGACTGGGTTCCCGGCCATCTTGGTCGATCTCTTGACCAGGTTGGGATATCGCTGGTATCCCGAGTACACAGTTTATGAGGATTACCGCGAGTTCAACCAGGAGCAGTACCATGCTGTGATTCGCATCTTTGATCGGCAGAACAACTCCATCACTGAGTTGCACACCTTTCATGGTGTTGGAGTGACTGTTGATATGGCCGTCCATGATGCTGCCTATACTGCTATTGCCCGTCTCCGTGGAGAGCACAACAGTCGCATGGAGGAGACTGCTTTCAGATACATCCCGTATGCTCCTACTTGGGATGAGACTAGATATTACACTGCTGTCTGTACACCTTACGTGTCGCGTCGCTATGACCCATAGGTTTTGGTACAGTACACTCAGGCTCTGGACCGCACTGCGCGAGCTCTTGCTGTCGAGTTGCACGCCACTCGTGCTCGTCTTTACGACGCTCTGACACAGTTGCTACCAGCAGTCAGTGCACGGATGCACCCAGAGTACATTCTTTACCCGCGCAGGACGGAGATGCCACCAGGTCTTGAGTGGCCGCCTGTTGGAGGTTTTACTCCTCCACGTGGTCCTGTTCTTCCAGTTCGGGACCAGGTTCTGCACCAGAGTGTTCATGGAGCGCAGGATCCTTACATCGAGGGTACCCTGCGTCGTCACCTGCAGCTGCCTGGCTTCAGTGGTTTTCTCCGACGTTGATGTAGCATATCGCTATGTCGCGTTGTCGTATCCCTCCACCGCGTGCCTGCGTGCCGCCTAGTTGTCTAGCTTTTCCATATGTTGTTGTAACGCTGGCTTGTAACCGAACCTATGTATGGATCTGCATTTCATGTTGACTATGTTGATGTATCTATTGCACTTCCTTTTGTTGTGCATGTTACTTCATGAATGAATCCATACAACTGCAATGCTCGTTGCTAAACTACCCACTGTTGAATTTTTAGCAGGATGGTTAGGCCCACAGGTCGTGGTCGTGGTGCCTACAATCCACCACCGCCCGACTATATGGCTACAATGATGCAACAATTCGAAATGCACCGCCAGTTCATGCAAGGGCTTATGGACCAGTTTCCTCGTCCCAATGCCAACCAGCAGCCAGCCGCAATCACTTTGCAAGAGTTTGTGCGTATGAACCCAACCATTTTCCGCAACTCAGTTCAGCCGCTTGACGCTGATGACTGGCTCCGTGACCTCGCTTTCGAGATGGAGTCTGTGAATGTGGCCCCTGCCAACTATGTCACTTTCGCCTCCTACTTTCTGAAGGGACCCGCAGCCCAATGGTAGGACACTCACAGGCAAACCTTTGCTGCTGGAACCATCATCACCGGTATGGAGTTCAAGGCTACTTTCCGTGCCCGTTATATTCCGCAAGGAGTTATGGACCGGAAGAAGCGTGAGTTCCGCAATCTCTCTCAGGGCAGCAAGTTTGTGGAAGCATATCAGCGGGAATTTCTGGAGCTATCTCGCTACGCTGAAGAGGACATTGCTACTGATGCACGCAGACAGGAAAAGTTCCGTGAAGGGCTCAACCCTGACATCAAGCTTGCACTGCTAGTACAGGACTTTGCCGACTTATCCACCTTGGTGAATAAGGCTATTCAGGTTGAGGCAGGACTGAAGGATCACAAGGATGCTCTCAAGCGCACCCGTGAAGCGGGCTCATCTTCGGGCTCGACTTCCTAGAAGCGCCGCATTTGGATCCCTCAAAGCATGTACTGTCTAGCTGTACCTGTTCAGAGGCCATCATATGTTGCACCACGTATGCCTCCTCCACCTCCAAGGCAGTTCAGACCTCAAGCTCCAATGCCTCGAGCTCCTGCTCCCCGTCCCGACAATGGACTCTGCTTCAAGTGTGGCTATCCAAGTCACCGTGCCAGAGACTGGTCCCAGAGTCAGAATCAGCTTGTGCTTCCCCCTGCTGGCCATGGTAATGGCTGTGGCATTAATCAGCCCCGCAACTCTAATGTCAGGCCTTCTTATGGTCGTGGACAATCTTATCATGTCAACATGGCTGAAGCTCAAGACCAACCAGAAACTGTGATAGGGACTCTCCTTGTTAATTCAGTACCAGCTTCTATTTTATTTGATTCAGGAGCATCGCATTCTTTCATGTCAGAAGAGTTTGCATTCATGCATGGCATTAAACATGAAAATTTGCACCAGCCGTTAGTAGTTAACACTCCCGCGGGCCATTGTCGAACCTCTATGTTCAACCCCGATGTTATCATGAAATTGAAGGGTTGGAAGTCCATGCATTCCCCATTATTTTGAAGTCTTCCAAAGTTGACCTCATTCTGGGAATGGATTGGTTGAAGGCTCACACCGCCTTAATCGATTGTGCCAACAAGGTCGTACACCTTCTGCACCCCTCGGATGAGCTAGTAAGCTACCATGCTCATATTGTTCAAAGTGCCGAGGCTCAGATTTATGCACTGAATGCGTTGAACGCTTCTCCTCTTGAGGGGATCGAAAACGTTCCAGTCGTTCGCCACTTCCAAGATGTCTTTCCGGAAGAACTCCCAGGAATACCCCTTGTTAGAGCTGTCGAGTTTGTCATCGATCTAAAACCAGGCACCA
This sequence comes from Elymus sibiricus, assembly GCA_039707655.1. Classification (NCBI taxonomy): domain Eukaryota; kingdom Viridiplantae; phylum Streptophyta; class Magnoliopsida; order Poales; family Poaceae; genus Elymus; species Elymus sibiricus. The sequence goes on along the minus strand of CM077674.1, from coordinate 8,414,469 downwards.
CTCCTATTGCGAAGCGTCCTTATAAGATGCCGCCACATGAACTTCTCGAGCTTAAGGAGGGACTCGACAAATCACTTCGCAAGGGTTTCATTCGTCCAAGTTCCTCTGCCTGGGGAGCACCTTCTCTCTTTGTCAAGTAGAAAGATGGTACAAACCGTTTGGTCCATCAGCCAAGCCACCATTCAGAACAAGTATCCGCTTCCTCGGATCAATGACATGTATGATCAACTTGCTGGATCATCAGTGTTCTCTAAACTCGACTTGAGGTTGGGTTATCATAAGATCCGCGTCCGCGAAGAGGATATTCCCAAGACTGCCTTTGTTACTCGCTATGGCTCCTATGAGTACACTGTCATGTCTTTCGGCTTAACCAATGCTCCAGCAATGTTCTCCCGCCTGATGAATTACATCTTCATGGATTACCTCGACAAATTCGTCATGGTATATCTGGATGATATTCTGGTATTCTCCAAGAATAAGGAAGAACATGTTGAACATCTTCGTCTGGTTCTGGAATGAGGTACCTGGTATCTCTCGAGTTGAAACTTAGAGAAATCATCGAGAGTAATATAAGAAGGTATAAAAGTTTCAAACGGGTAGGCAATCGTTCGATGCCTAATCAGAAGTAAAAGGGGTTCAGAGCAACGAGAATAGATGTTGCGTCTGATACCGGATAGGTCATCTCTAAGAAGGTGGCTCGTGAATTATATACGAGGCCAAGCGCGAGGAATAAATTTGGGAACGGGGATGTACAGGAGAGTCAGGTTTCGGTCCTGTGGAACTGTAGTTAGGGTGGATCAAGAATAGGAAGGCTGGTGACATCTGGTACAATCACGATACAAGGCTTGTCAGAGAACAGCTTGTCCACTATGTTGGCAACAGCGTCGGTACCTAGGGCGAGGGACGAAGAGAACCATTTTCCTGCTCGTTGAAATGAGGCGGACCAATAGGCAAAGTTCTCATCCATCGATGCTTACCGAATGTTAACAGCAATAGTAACATGGTTTTTCTGACAGAGTTGTACACCGAGGTGTTTACATAAGCAGGGAATTATTACTGCTTAGACCATATAAATCACAAGAAAGGTTAAATAGACCAATGGAAAGAAAAATGTGATTATCAGGTTTAAACAAACCAATGGAAAGGAAAATGTGTTAATACACAAGTATTAGGAATATATCCTTCGCATGAGCAACAGAGCATGATATCCAAGACAAGTCAGCAAGGGCATATCCTTTTAGTTAAAAGGGGCAAGAAGAATCCTGATGTTTACCCATACAACGGTGTTTGGATAATAGATCAAGAATCATTTAGCATTACGCTTCCCATGTTCTTGTTGATACTAGGAGTACCACAATCATGCTTCAGGGTAGCAATGACCTAATGTTTTAAGCAAGGGCTGGGTTTGAAGATCACAAGAAGACACATGGAACATTTTCAAGATAGCAAGGAACTTAAGGTATAACCAAAACAAGACCAAGTCTGTGCTGGAAGGAAAAGCAAGGATGTTGTCAATTCACGACTTTACAGATATTAAAAGGCTGAAGATGATCACGACACATTTTGTCGAGAGGTTTCATGAAGATGTATTCGATCAGCGATGACATCAAGCAAAAGGAGTGGTGAAGCTAAAGGTCAACGGGACCATGAATATAACACAAACTCGGAATTAACCTTGCCGTTCAAGGCAACACAATATGACGAAGAAGCTCAACATAAACTTAGCTCATCGTCAAAAATTGTGCTCCGGAAAGAAGGACCAAGTAGCACAGTTAAAATTAGGATGATAACGATGTAGCCGATTAGGCTAGGAATGTCATGATTGAGTTTAAATTTCCCAGCAACAAATTACTAGGAGTAATGAACCATAGGGTGGATGCGATTCACTTATCGGTGTACTCGGTTGACAAACAACCCAGAACTCGGGGAACGACTAAATCAGTGAAAAGTATTATTCCAACAGGCATTCATAAGTGGTAGTGCAATGGCATTATATCCTCGAGATACCAGAGGGTAACACTCGAAGGTAGATCAGAGTAGAGGTTGGACTGGTTTATTGGTCTACGAAAGATAAGTGCTTTAACTTGTCCGAGAAATGGAATCAAAGGAGAACATCATGGTCAGAACCACGATTGCAAAGGATCAAAGCACGGATACAAGGTGAATTTATACTAAGGGGATAATAAAAAAAATTACGAGAAGCTTCCACGATAAGTTCTACATCGTTTCCATGGGCATGAACACAAAGTCCAAGGTCGACTCCCACTTCTTCAACGCATAACCTTTCATTCACTTCTCGCTTTTGATTAAGTTGTAGTGCTGAAAATTTATCTGGCGAAACACCAGTAGAGTATAACTCATAGAAGTTTCCGGGTTCACACAAATTAGGGAAAGCATAGGTTCAACCCATCGGGATATTTTAGAAACCTATACAACACAATTATAAAAGCAATGGATACAAGCTCGAAAGCAGAGGTTGATGACACAGAGTAGATGATACCATATGCCAAAAGCATTTTGTATTAGGAGAAGAACCCAAAGGTTTTAGAATATGAACGAAACTGTCAGATAATAATCCACCAAAGGATCTGGCGGACCGCAAAGGATCTGATGTGAGTATCGGTACTCAACCAGAAGAAGAAAGAATACAAAGGCATCGGATTATAAAAACATTTGAATAATTCGACGCATAAATACAAAGGAATTATGATTTCCAAAATGAAGGATCATAAGCAAACGCTCTGATCAAAAGACGAGTAAGTTGATTAGAATTAGACGGACATTCAATCAAGGTTTGAGTTACCGAGAAACAGCTCATGTCCGGAATGACGTCTGAGCCAGAAGGATGAATTCACAGGAATCAACTGATGATTGCGAGTATTCGCACGCATGTGGAATCAATAGGATCAGAATGGCAATGACAAGGGATGTCGATGAAAATTACTAGGCATATGGAATTTACCATAATGCAAGCAGGTAAGACGAATCTCAAAAGCTGTAGACTGCAGAGGATTATCGAATGATCCGATAGCATTACGAAGCATTTTGCGAAACACAAGAACAACTGGGTATGAACAAATCCCCGATAAGCATGAGGAATTATTCGAAGGTGTATTCATGCGGAAAGGGGCTGCCAGGCAGTAGACAGAAAGGATTATCGAAAAATCGGAGAGTACTTCAGGGCATCATGTAATAACAAGAGTAACTAGGGACGAATGTATGAAGGACAAGTGTAGGTAGTAATCTCCATAGGGACTTATTGGTGGATGAGAATTGCAAAGACGGTGGGCACATGGGTCTCGGGGAATCATCGAAGAGTATCTTCAGAATCTTCTGGTGAATCAATCGATCATCTGGAATGAGAGGCTCTCAGGGAGGAAGGAGTTACGAGAACCTAGAGTCAGAGTTAGTAATATATTTTAACCCGAAAAGAAGAGAGTTCAGAGTCCCAGAGTAAGGAAGAGGAATAAAAGATCCTAATACCACCCATTTGGCGACGTGGGCCCGTAAGCCACACAGCCATGTTAGTAAAAATAGTTTTTGGGAAGACTAGACTCAACTTCGACCAAGGAATCGGAAAGGGGCGTCCTACAGGCAGTCGGCTCTGATACCAACTTGTGACGCCCCCGACTTAATCGTGCACTAATCATACACGCAAATGTGCACGATCAAGCACAGGGACTCATGGGAAGATATCACAACACAACTCTAAACTCAAATTTAAACATAAATCAACATAGTACAAACCAGGGGTCGCGAGGACCCGAATACATAAGTCATACACACAAATGATATCTGAGTACAGACATAGTTAGTCAAGTTTTGCCTTAAGAAGGCTAGCACAAACAGCGACAACGATCGAAAAGGCACAGGCCTCCTGCCTGGGAGCCTCCGAATCTACTCCTGGTCGGCTGGTTCAATCCAGTAGTAAGTGCCGTTGGGACCCTCCTGATAGTAAGCTCCTGTGGTGGCATCTGGCTCCTGGGCTCCATCATCTGAATTTATCAAGTGGGTATGGAAAAAGGGGAAGCAAAGCAACTGTGAGTACTCATCCAAAGTACTCGCAAGACTTACATCAGAACTATTCTATTTATGCACTGGTATCAAGTGAAGAGGCTGTATCTGTGGACTATATAGCAGAAATGCCAGAATAGAGAGAGAAGGCCTAGCCTATCGAAGACTAGCATCTTCAGGGTCTTGCAGCATTAGAAGAGTGCAGATTAGCATATTATGAATTAACAAGCATGTTGAAGCAAAGCCCAGAGATCCTTCCTCGACTACCTGCGAGAAAGCGATCCCGGAGCTTCATAATAATTAACAAGTATCCAGTTCAAGTAGTAGTAGATCGGGATACAACATTGCGTGTCCTGTTACCGTGGACACGGCTATTCGAATAGATAACTTCCCTGCAGGGGTGCACTACTATTACCTAGCACGCTCGATTACATCTGGCCGGACACACTTGCTGGGCAATGCCCGGCCTCGGGTAATCGACATGACGCAGTCCTACCTAGGCTCAGCAGAGAGGTCAACACGCCGGTCAACATCCTAAGTGCGAAGAGATCTTGGGCCCATCACCATCTGCACTCCTACACATTGCGTGACTGGCCAGGGCCCAGGCGCGACACTGAATTCACCATTGACGTATCCAGCCCACCCCAGCAATCAGCCCGCATCTCTGAACTGTGACATCTGAAGAGCTTTCGGGAGAAACAACGACGTGGAGGGCCCCATAAACCATTATCCCACGTGGTGGTAGTGCGTATAGGGCCAACGACCCACTCAGATCAAATACCCAAATCCGTTAGGCGTATTTAGTAACTCGCAGAGACGATCAGGCTAACTGTCGCTCCGACTTGGTTACACGCGGATCACGATCAAGGAGGTCTCCACCTGCCTTGCCGTTCCGCCACAATAATCTCTCGCGGGTGCCCTCCTGGCAAGCCCGACTTCACATTTCCCCGCGGGTACCCCTTGGGGTCGACCCGCCTGTAACAAAGGTCAAAGTAACCGTGTGTCCAAGTATCGAGAAGGAATCCGAGGAATCACCCTCGATGGTTTCCCACTCGAGGAGTTGCACGACGTAAGCTTATCGGAGGTGATGAAAGAGGAATCACCCTCGGTAACACACATCCAGATAGCTATTCTACAGAGGCATCATCGGAAGTGAGATGAGAGGTATCACCCTCGGCACTCGATGCCAGCTCTGCAGAGACGAGCAACTTAGGGGGTGTGCGGTGATGTGCTGTTCTCAGTCCGTTTGATCACGACGATCGGGGCACTGGTACTAAAGCGGGGCGACTACAGCAAGGGAGAGGGGCCACAGATGGTTTACCATCCAACCTATACTAAGCATTTTGGATAACAGGCAGGTATCAATAACAGGTTACAAAACCAGGCTATGCATCAGAATAGGATAAAGCAAAGCAGTAGCAATTTTCTAATGCAAGCAGGAGGGAGAAGGAATAGGTGATATAGGCATGTGTCAAGGGGGTTGCTTGCCTGGAAGCTCTGCTGAAAGACGCTGATCGTCAGTAGGCTGCTCGTCGGGAGTGTAGTCGAACTCAGCTGCGTCGGCGGCGGTCTCGGCGTCTATCGGGAGAGAAGCAGGGGGGAGAAACAATAATTCACGGCAAAAATGCAACAGCGATGCATGACATGCCCAAATGATATGCAGATGTGATATATTGCCTATCTAAGTGTTTTAGTTAATTTAGGAATTTATTTGGGATTATTTTATTAAAGTAATGCACTATTCATTTATCGAAATCGGGCAAAAAGTTCCATGTTCACCTATATAGGAGTGATGGTCAAGCATTTTGACCACATATTCGGATTCTTCATAATTTCCTGATCATTTTTCATATATAAATTATTTTCATCCGAGTTACGGTTTAATTTATATGATTTTTCAAAGTTTTAATCATTTTCTGGATTTTCTGGATTAATTTTATTTCGAAAAATATTAATTACAAATTGATACGGGTACCCAGTGGGTGTACCCAGAGTGTTGCTTATGTGGCTGACTGGTGGGCCCGGTTGACTGGGTCAACTGCCCAGTCAGCCAGTCAACAGGGTCAAAGGGACCCACCTGTCAGTGACTAGGGGCAATCCCAGTCAGCGTTAACTGGTCAACTGGATCCAGGGGGACCCAGTTGTCAGTGTCTGTTAGCACTAACAGTAGGTTAGTTAGTCAACTAGGTTAGTTAGTGGGGTGGGTCCCGTGTGTCAGTCAGTGGGTTAAGGATTAGGTTATTTTCTAATTATGTTAGGGGTTAATTAAACCAGGCGGGCCCACACGTCAGTGGGTTACCCCACTGGTTTAAATGCGCGCACGTGCACAGATGCCGGCGGCGAGGCCGACGCGGCGGTGGGCCACCGGAACGGTTCCCCGGTGACCAAACGGGGCGGCGGCAACGGCAAAACGCATCCGCGCGAAGTGCCGCATCCAGCCATGCATTCGGTGGGAGGAGGAGGTGTCTAACACGACGGCGAGGAGCAAACCCGACGGCGGCCGGAGCTCGGCCTCGCGGCAATGGCGCTACGGGACGCGGGGAAGAACGGGAGGAGGTCGAGGAGGAGCGCGAGCTCACAGTGAGGACGGGGAGAGGCTCGAGGAGGTCCGGGGAGTACGAGGGGAGCAGATCGACGGCGATGTTTGCGGCGGCGTCCGACGAGGAAGGGAGCTCGATGCGCTCGATGCCGGGCGTCCCAGCTCGACCGCTTGTTGTGGTCGAGGCAGAAGAGAGCTGCGGCGCTAATGGACATCTCCGCGGGGCTCGGGGAGGGCAGTGGACGCGGATTGACGGCGGCGCGGAAACGGGGGCTCGGGCACGGATGAACTCGAGAGAGAGAGAGAGAGGGACGAGCGAGGGGAACGGGGGCCCTAGGGTTAGCAGGGGAGGTCGGAGACGTCCTTATCCACCTCTCCGTGGTCCTGTAGCGGCAGATGTCGAGCATCGGACGGCGAGGGCGGCATCGGGCACGGCGGCGCCGACACGCAGAGAGAGAGCGCGGGAGGAGGGAGATGGCGCCTGGTGGGTTGGGCCGCGCTGTAGCCACTTAAGGCCCAGACGCACAGTAGCCCCAGGTAATTTCCTTTTTCTATTTTCTGTTTTGATTTTTGACTATTGTTTTACAATTTCTTTTTACACCGTTTGACTTTTGTAAAATAGGTAACTGGTCTCAATAAATACTAGGAAATATTCTGCACTGCCACAAAAAGGTTTGGGATTATTTGAATTCGTTTGATTTTTGTTTAAATGGGAATGGGTGCTTTAAGTGCTGCTCTTGCTGTAGTTTTGGAGCTAGGGTCAGTTTGGGAATTTTTATAATATTGGTTTTATTTTTACAATTGCTTTGGGAATTTTTGCAATATTATGAACATTTTTTTTACTGTTTGGATAACTATTAATTTTGACTTTATTTTGAATTTGAATTTGAAGTTGGATTTTTTAAATTGTTTTTCTTAGAGCATAATGATGATGATTTGGCTAGACTAAGTAGCATGATTAGGGTTTAGTAATCTGGGGATGTCACAAAAAATTCCAAAAACAAATTAATGTTCAGGAAAACAACATCACCTACTTTCCTAAAATGGGCTAGAGCATTAAAACAATGCAAAAACAGCAACTTTAATGCCATTTCCATTTTTGAAAAATTCAAATGGATTCAAAAATTTGCCCAATCTTTTTGTGGCAGAGCAGAATAATGCAAAGTATTTATGTGGACCAATTTCACATTTTACAAAATGCATTTGGGCAGCTCATTTTTTTTTCTAAACTTCTGTAAAAAGGAAAACAGAAAAAGAAAATAAAACGGCCTAAACCGGCTGGGCCTAAGCGCACAGTGCACTCGGCCCAGCCCAACCGGCCCCCTTCTCCCTCCTCTCTCTCTCTGCCTCGCCGTGTCAGCCGCGCTGTGGCTGGGCGTGCGCGCACCGGCCAGCCGGCGACACCGCAACGCCTCAACCGCGGAGAGGATAAGGCTGAGCCCTATCCCTCCCCCCTGGACGCCTCGACATTCTCCCCTCTCCTCTCTCTCACTCGCGCGCTCTCTCTCGCCTCTGCCCGAGCGCTGCTGTCGCCGCGCCGCCAAGATCCCGCGGCCACCGTCCTCGCCCTGCCTCGCCGTCCAGTCCATCGTGTTCGCCGTCGTCGACTACCCCGTCTCCGTTCACGAGCACACGCCGGGAGCCACCGCAGCGAGCCCGGCGAACTCGTCTTCTTCCTCGGGTCACCGGCGCCTCCCCGTCGATTCCGGCCACCCCCTGCGCTCCTAAGCTGTCGCCGGCCTCCTTGAGCCGCATGGTGAGCACCCGCACGCCCTCCCTCCTCTTCCTCATCGATCCGCGGCCTCTAGCCATCGATCTCGACGTGGCCGAGCCCGTCGCCGCATAGCTCGTCGCCGGCGTGTCTCCGGTGACCAAACGGTCACAGGACCGTGTCCAACGAGCTCACCGCGTCGCGTAGAACACGCCTAGGCCTTTAGATCGAGCTGCTGCGTGCTGCATCGCTGTCTTCACCGTCGCCCGAAACCGCTCCGCCGCTGACCTCGTCGCCGGCGTCGATTCCAGCCGACTCCGGCGACGCCACAGCCACCAGTCGACGCACGAGCGAGTGCTCGTTCAAATGAGCCAAGCCGCGCGCGAAACGGCCGCGTGTAGCCGTTTTCCGGCGAGCGCCCATGTCTTCCGCCGTGTTTTCAGTCACCGGCGGCTAAACGCCGGTGGGTGCCGACGTGGCTTGCCTGGGGCCCACCCTGGGTTGCTGACCAGTGGGTCCCTGGGCCCGGTTGACCGCGTTGACCTGTCAACCGTGATGACGTGGCAGTTACTGTCGCTGACAATTGGGCCCCCTCTACTAATTAGTCTAATTAAATTGTTTTCTAAATAAACATAATTAATTAACCTAATTAGACACTGACATGTGGGGCCTACGAGCTAATTAGTTTCTGCTTAGTTTAAATTAACTCTAATTAGCCCAGAGTCACTGACCAGTGGGGCCCAGCTATCAGGTTTGACTTGGAACAGCTGGGTTGACCCAGTGACGTCATGCTGGCGTCATGCCGATGTCATCTGTTACTATTCTGGATAATGCAGTTTAATTAATTAAAATAATTCCAGGATTTTCAGAAAAAGGTTTAAATCTTTGAAAATTCGTAGAAATTCAACCGTAGCTCGGATCGAAAAGTTTTCAACATGAAAGTTGATCAGAAAAACGAGACGAATCCGAATACGTGGTCAAAATGCTTGACCATCACTCCTATCTATCTGAACTTGGAACCGTCCCCTTCGGTTCAGTATACCGAAATCGGCCTAAAGGCCGGGAAAATATCCCAAATATTTTCCCGCTTCGTCTGCGACATGTAGCATTGCATTATGTCACCACCAGCACTGCATAACGTCATGCCATGCATCTGTGTTGCATATGTTTGCTTTTATTTATTGTTTCTTCCCCCTCTTCTTATCCGATAGCCCCCGAGACCGACGCAGCTCCCGAGACCGACTACACCACTGACGACCCCTCCTTTGCCACAGAGCTTCCAGGCAAGCAACCCCCCCTTGACGCATGCCTATATCACCTATTCCTTCTCCCTCCTGCTTGCATTAGAAATTGCTACTGCTCTGTTTTATCCTATTCTGATGCATAGCCTGTTTTTGTAAACTGCTTTTGATACTTTACCTGTTATCCTAAATGCTTAGTATGGGTTGGATGGTAGTGAACCATCTGTGGCCCCTCTTCCTTGTCCTAGTTTCCCCGCTTAGTTACTAGTGCCCCGATCGATATGATCGCCGGGCTGAGACAAGCACATCACCGCACCCCTCCTAAGTTGCTCGACTCTGCAGAGCCACCATCAAGTGCCGAGGGTGATACCTCTTATCTCACTCACGGTGATGCCTCTGTAGTACAGCTAGTCTGTTGTGGGTTACCAAGGGTGATTCCTCTTTCACCACCTCCGATGAAGCTTCAGTCGTGCAACTCCGCAAGAGTGAATCCAACGAGGGTGATTCCTCGGGTTCCACCTTGATGCTTTGGACACACGGTTACCTTGACTTTACTACTGTTACTGAATAAAGTCTGGCCGGCCCCGAGGGGTACTCGCGAGTGATGTGATGTGGAGTCAGGTTGACCGTGAGGGTACCCACGAGATAATTACGTGGCACGGCCGGGCATTCTTAGCCCTTGCCGTAAGTCCACGAGACGGGGCGACGGGGTCACATGATCGTGAGTCTCTGCTTGTCACCGCGACCTACCAACGCACTAATGGGTTAGGATATGTGATCTGAGTAGGCCTCTGGCCTTTTCGCACTAACCAGCAAGTGGGAATAATATGGGTACTCGGCGTCGTATGTATCAGCCGAAGCTCTTCAGACGTCAGCAGTTGAGCGGTATGCGCCCGGGTTGGACCGTGAAAGCCTGCGCTTGTATTAAGAGGGTTAGGTCTGCTCCTGGCCATCCTCGCAATGCGCAGGAGTGCAAAGGGCGATGGGCCCAAGACCCCTGAGCGCTTAGGATGTTGACCGGCGTGCTGGCCTCTTTGTTGAGCCGAGGTAGGGCTACGACGTGTTGATCAATCGAGGCCGGGCATGGACCGAGCAAGTGTGTCCGGCCAGAGTTAATCGAGCGTGTTGGGTAAGTTGGTGCACCCCTGTAGGGAAGTATATCTATTCGAATAGTCGTGTCCACGGTAACAGGACGCTCGAAGAATATCCCGATCTTCTACAACTAGAAATGGGTTGAATATGTTAGCTCTGGGATTGCTTTCTCGTAGGGAGTCGAGGAAGGATCTCTGGGCGTGGCTACTTGTACTTGTTGCTACTACTATATTTATGTACTAATCTTCACTCTTCTTATGCTGCACGACCGCTGAAGATGCTAGTCTTCGATAGGCTAGGCCCTCTCTCTATTCTGGCATTTCTGCAGTCCAGTCCACATATACAGCATTCCTTTGATAATGTTGCATAACTAGACTAGTTCTGATGTAAGTCTTGCTGAGTACTTTGGATGAGTACTCACGGTTGCTTTGCTTCCCCTTTTCCCCATACCCGATTGTTGTGACCAGATGACGGAGCCCAGGAGTCAGCTGCCCCAGCCGGCGATGACTACTACTACTACCCCTCTGGCGGATACTACTACTATGAGGAGCCCTCCGACGACCAGGAGTAGTTAGGAGGCACCCAGGTAGGAGGCCTGCGCCTTTCGATCTAGTGTTTTGTTTTGCCCTGCCTTTCTAAGGCCTATTTGTTTAACTTTTATGTCTGTACTCAGATATCTAATGCTTCCGCTGATGCTTGTATGACTCAAGCTATGTATTCGAGCCCTCGAGGCCCCTGGCTTGTAATATAAAACTTGTATGACTTTTATTTGTGTTTAGAGTTGTGTTGTGATATCTTCAAGTGAGTCCTTAGGTTTGATCGTGTGTATTTGCGTGTATGATTAGTGCACGATTAAGTCGGGGCGTCACAGCTATGCTGTTGATCCATCTGTGGCCCTTCACCCTTGTCCGTTGCCATGCTTGATATCGGGCCGTGATCACTCTGGGTGATGATCACAAACATGTTTACATTGCTGCAATACTATTAAATAGTTAAAGTTGGGCTAGCTCCAAGAGTGCCCGCGAGATAATGAAACAAGTCGGGTCGGCCCCAAGGGTACCCGCGAGTCATATGGTGGCGGTTCGACGGGTCAGGTGGAGACCACCTAGGAGAGAGGTGGGCCTGGTCCCTGGACCGCGGATTACCAAGACGGGACGACAGGAACCCTGATCGTCACCGCGAGCTATAACATGATTAATGGATTTGGATGTTGAATCTGAGTTGGCCTCTGGCCTTTTTGCGCTAACCACCACGTGGGATTATGGTATGGGCCCTCAGCGACGTACATTCTCCCGAAAGCTCTGTTAGACGTCACAGTTGAGCGGCGCGCACCCGGGTGAGCTGGTTACACCTGCTTGTGTATACAGAGGTTAGGCTTGGTCCCGGCCGCGTACGCAACGCGCAGGAGTGCTTAGGGTGATCGGTCCATGACCCCTTCGCGCTTAGGATGTAAACCGGCGTGCTGACCTCTCTAGAGAGCCTAGGTAGGACTACGGCGTGTCGATCATCCGAGGCCGGGCATGACCCAGGCAAGAGTGTCCGGCCAAAGGTAATCGAGCATGTTGGGCATAGTAGTGCACCCCTGCAGGGAAGAAATCTATATAGCCGTGTCCACGGTAACAGGACGCTCGGAAATGTATCCCGATCCACCACAACTTTAATTGGATACTACATTGTGATTCAACTGTTATATTGCTCTAGGGATCGCTTTCTCGCAGGACAGTCGAGGAAGGATCTCAGGGCATTGCTAATATATACTTATTATTATATGTTCTTCTATTCTACTCTCGTCTGATGCTGCAAGACTGCTTCAAGATGCTAGTCTTTGATAGGCTAGGCTTTTCCCCCTCTATTCTGGCATTCTGCAGTATAGTCCAAAGATATAGCCCCATTCCTTTGAAACCGATGCATATTTAGTATAGATATGATGTAAGTCTTGCGAGTACTTTGGATGAGTACTCATAGTTGCTTTGCTGCCTTTTTCCCCATCCCCGGATGCTGCGATCAGGTGACGGATCCCAGGAGCCGGAGATCCCCACAGGTGACTACTACTACCAGGAGCCCGACGACCGGGAGTAGTTCGGAGGCCCCAGGCAGGAGGCCCGCGCCTTTCGATCTAGTGGCGTTGTTATGCTAGCCTTCTTAAGGCAAACTTGTTTAACTATGTCTGTACCCAGATGTTATTTGCTTCCGCTGACTTATGTATTCGGGTCCTTGAGACCCCCCTAGTTTGTAATATGATGATTTATGTTTGAATTTGTGTTTAGAGTTGTGTTGTGATATCTTCCCGTGAGTCTCTGATCTCGATCATGCATGTTTGCGTGTATGATTAGTGCACGGTCGAGCAGGGGCGCCACAATATCAATATTAAAGCTTGTTATGTATTACTCATTTATACGTCCGACATGGCGTGACGAGGATGTTGGAGCATTTTTATTCCTCTATGAAATCCTTTGTGTTGTTCAAATCGGGGGTGCGCGATGGTTAACTCCTACCAACCTCCTCCCTAGGGGCATGCGAGTAGTACTTTGCTTCGAGGGCGAATAAAACTTTCACAACAAATATATGAGTTCTTTATGACTAATGTGAGTTCATGGACGAATACGGCACTCCCACCTATCCATATTTTGCTAGCCTCTCTGGTACCGTGCATTGCCCTTTCTCACCTCGAGAGTCGGTGCAAACTTCGCCGGTCCATGGAAATCCGTTGATATGATACGCTCTATCACACATAAGCCTCATTATATCCTTCCTCAAAACAACCACCATACCTACCTATCATGGCATTTCCATAGCCATTCCGAGATATATTGCCATGCAACTTCCACGGTTACTATCCACATGACTTGTGTGTTCATCGTCATATAGCTTTGCGTGGTCATATAGAGCTGACATGATATTTGTGGCAAAGCCACCGTTCATCATTGTCATACATGTTACGCTAGATCATTGCACATCCTGGTACACTACCAGAGGCATTCATATAAAGTCATATTGTTTCAGTTTTATCGAGTTGTAAGTAAATAAAAGTGTGATGATCATCATTATTAGAGCATTGTCCCAGTGAGGTAAAGAATGATGGAGACTAATGAGTCCTTGCAAAAGCAGGGATGAGGTTCATGATATTGTTCTAAAAAAAATAAAAAAATAAAAAAAATGACAGAAAAAGAGAGAAGAGGCAATGCTACTATCCTTTTACCACACTTGTGCTTCAAAGTAGCACCATGTTCTTCATATAGAGAATCTCCATGATTTGTCACTTTCATATACTAGTGGGAATTTTTACATTATAGAACTTGGCTTGTATATTCCAATGACGGGCTTCTTCAAATGCCCGGGGTCTTTATGAGCATGCAAGTTGGATGCACACCCACTTAGTTTCAGTAGTGAGCTTTCATACACTTATAGCTCTAGTGCATCCATTGCTTGGCAATCCCTACTCCTCGCATTAATATCGATTGAAAGGCCTCTCCATTACCTATCGATCCACCGAGTTGATGCGAGACTTTCTCCACTTTTTGTCTTCCTTTATATCTTTACCAATATATTCTATTCCACCCGTAGTGCTAAGTCCATGATTCACGCTTATATATTGAGTGAAGTTAAAAATGATGAAGCGCGTGAAAAAGTATGATATAATTGCCTGATTTGACACCGGGGTGCTCATGATTTGTACTTATGTTAGAAAGACGGAGTCATGCCATGCATACATAATTCAATGAGTAGGCATAACATTCGTTAAGCATCGTATATCTTGAAGAGTAATGATTATGTTCTAATATTCATGGATATTATTATGTTGATGTCAATTACTTCATCGTTTCTCAATATTCATACCGCAAAAAGAATACATGATAAACATGCTAGGTAGCATTCAACATCAAAAATTATGTTTGTTTTATCATTTACCTACTCAAGGACAAGCAGGAATTAAGCTTGGGGATGCTGATATGTCTCCGAGGTATCTATAATTTTTTATTTTTTCATGCTATTGTTTTATCAATCTTACATACTTTATATGCAATTTTATATCATTTTTGGGAACTAACCTATTAACCTAGTGCCCAGTGCATGTTACTGTTTTTGCCTATTTTATTGCTTCAAGGAAAAACTATACCAAACGAAGTCCAAACGCGATGAAACTTTACGGTGATTTTTTCTGGACTAGAAGGGACCCTAGAAGATCCGAGGGGAGGCCAGAAGATATACAAGTGGGCCACAAGTTCACACGGCGCGCCCCCAGGGGGCGCGCCACCTGAGCTTGTGCGCCTCTCGCAGCTCTGTCTGACCTAATTCCACTTCCATAAATTCCCTAAAATCCCAAAACCACCAGAGCGAGACACAAAACAATTCTTCTGCCACCGCAAGCCTCTGTCCTTACGCGATCCCATCTGGAGGCCTCCGCCGGTACTCTGCCAAAGGGGGAATCGATCATGGAGGGCTTCTACATCAACCATGATGCCCTTCCGATGATGTGTGAGTAGTTCCTACAGGACCTATGGGTCCATAGTGATTAGCTAGATGGCTCTCTCTCTCTCTCTCTCTCTTTGATCTTCAATACAATGTTCTCTTCGGAGATCGATATGATGTAATATTTTTGTGCGGTGTGTTTGTTGGGATCTGATGAATTGTGGGTTTATGATCAGATTATTCATTGAAAGTAATTGAGTTATATTCTGAACTTTATTATGTATGATTGTTATAGCTGTGTAATGCTTTTCGATCTATGAGTTTTCTTTGGCCAAGTTGATGATTAGATCTTCAGTGGAAGTGGTGCATAGTAGTAGGCTTAATCTTGCGGTGTCCTCACCTTGTGACAGAAGGGGTAGCGAGGCACGTATTTGTATTGTTGCTACTAAGGGTAAAATGACGTGGTTCAATCATATTGCTTGATTTTATTCTGTCTACATTATGTCATCATACTTCATGCATTACTCTGTTTGTCATGAACTTAATACCTAGAGAGGCAAGCATAGGAGCTCTCTCGAAGTGTAGTAATAGTAGTAGATGCAGGCAGGAGTCGGTCTACTTGTCACGGACGTAATGCCTATATACATGATCATGCCATGAATAGCGTCATAACTATGCGCTTTTCTATCAATTGCCCAACAGTAATTTGTGTACCCACCGTGTGCCATGCTTATGAGAGAGATGCCTCTAGTGAAAACTATGGCCCTCGGGTCTAGTTTAATCATATTACTAAAACCCTATTTTCTTTGCTGCAATTTATTTATTTTTATTTTACTTTTTAATTTATCTATCTACAACTATCAGATTTAATCCTTGCAATTAACGAGTACAAGGGGATTGACAACCCTCTTGCCCGCGTTGGGTGAAAGCATTTGCTCTTGTGTGTGTAGGTGTTGTCGACGGTTGTTTGCATGAATCTCCTACTGGTTCGATAACCTTGGTTCTCTACGGAGGGAAATACTATCCGCTACTATATTGCTTCTCCCTTCCTCTCCGGGGAAAATCCCAACGCAGCTCGCAAGTAGCAACAGTAAAAGCCTATCGTTCCTAACCTTTGCAATTGACCGGGGAATTACGGAGAACCCTTAGAGAAACCGCGTCCATGGGGTAACCCTTAATTATCATGAGTTGTAATCCTATGGGGGAGACTATGATAGTGGTGTGTGTGGCACGAAGTCTACTTCGAGTAGAACATGTACTGTACCCGGCTCCGCCCAGCATAATCATCAACACTGTCTCAAGTATCCAT
Organism: Elymus sibiricus; assembly: GCA_039707655.1. Classification (NCBI taxonomy): domain Eukaryota; kingdom Viridiplantae; phylum Streptophyta; class Magnoliopsida; order Poales; family Poaceae; genus Elymus; species Elymus sibiricus. The sequence goes on along the minus strand of CM077674.1, from coordinate 8,398,153 downwards.
CCCAAACTATGCCTATGCATAGGTGCGCTAGAAACATACCAATGGGGATTCCGGACTCCCTGAGAACGCCTTACTTCTCTGTTGTTTCGTTAGTCACTTTAGTCATTGCTCTTTATTTACTTTTATGTTATTAACTTTAAAGCTTGCTCTACTACTCAATCACAATTCTTTACCCCCCTCACTTTGCTTTAAGTCTACAATTATCTGCAGGCATAAAAATACATAATTCACTTCAAGAGGCAAAAGTCTGATTCCTGTGCTCCCTGTGGGATCGATACTCTTACTTCGAAAAGGCTACAACTAAACCATGTGCACTTGCAGGCCATCAGCAGACTATTTACATAGTGTAGGTTTGCAACTGAGCCACTGTTGCAATCTCCCCCACCGTGCAGGATCTGAATCTTATGAGACACGTTAACTGCCTCCTTCGTACTCAACGTGTTCTTGTGGGGTCATTCGACGGCGGGGAAATTGCGACAACATCTTTCATTGCATTCTGCAATATCATCCATGTTGCAAAAGTCATTTCCGCAACATCATCTATGTTGCAAAAAGTGAAGAAAACAAATCTGCAACACAACCTCTATTGTAAATATTTTCCGCAACATGAGATCTGTTGCAAAGAGTTCTGCAACATCGTGCTGCTTGCAATGATAAGGATGTGGTTGGATCATTGGATTATGCCACATCTAGCGGCTGCGGAGGCGGCAGATCTTTTAAAATGATCCGCCGGCCGATGCGTAGAACGGCCCTACAAGTAATGTGTTGCGCAAACTAGGCACGCTGGAAGGCGACTCACCATGCGTGGGTGCAGCGAGCGCTCGGCCAGGAGGGCTGAAGTCATCCGTGCCAAGCATCCCAGTAACGGGTGCTGTTGGAAAGTGGCCCAAAGGCAGCAGCCAGGACCCAGCAGCAAGGGGAGTAGAAGAGCGCTGCTGCTGCAGTCCAGCCAGCAGGCCGGCTCGGCTAGCTAGAGACCCATGTGGTTGGCCACTTAAAAAATTGGGAGGTGCTCCACCAGGAAAAGGAGGCCAAGAGGTTGGGATTGAACGCAGCAGTTTCTCCAGCTCCATGAGTAGGCCAGGAAGGCTAGCTTCAATAGTCACGTGTGGTGGCCATGCAAGCATTGTAAAGGGTGTTGCATGTAGAGCTGAGCTAGCAGATTTGGACCTAGAAGAAGAATCTTCTTCAGTGTTGCCTCCGACAGCAATGGAAGAAAGGGCACCACCATCTACACCCATACAGTTTCATCTACAGCCGGTGTTACACTCATATCCAGAGAAAACTCTACAGATACTTGACCCGGTAAAGGTGAAACAGAGTGGGGAACGATGGTCTCTAGCAAGCGTCGAGGAACCGGCGGAATTTGAGGACACAAATACGATGAAGTGTTGGCGTCAGGCTATGGAAGAGGAGTTGGGGTCGATCAACGACAACAGTGCATGGGGGTTCATCGATCTTCCCAACAACCATAAAGCAATAGAGCTCAAGTGGGAATTTAAGATCAAGAAAGACGCCGAAGGATGTGTGAAGCACAAAGCAAGGCTAGTAGCCAAAGATACGTGCAAGATGATGGAGTAGACTTCGAAGAAGTGTTCATTCCCGTTACAAAGATGGAATCGGTGAGATTACTCGTCGCTCTCGCGGCTCAGGAATCATGAAAGATACATCACATGGATGTAAAATCTATATTTTTGAATGAAGAGTTGGAGGGAGATGTGTATGTGAATCAGCCACCGGGATTCATCAAAGAGGGAGAAGAATACAAGGTACTGAAGCTGCAGAAAGTCTTGTACGGGCTACGACAAGGCTCTCGGGAGTGGAACACCAAACTTGATCGGACGTTAATTTCTCTTGGATTTGAGAAAGCCCCACTAGAGCATGCAATGTACAAGCGAGGTGAAGGAAGGGATCGTCTACTAGTTGGCATCTACGTCAACGACCTATTAATTACTGGAGCAGATAAAGAGGTGATTGCAAAGTTCAAGTTACAAATGAAGGAACTTTACAAGATGGATGAAACAAGTGGTGCTCAACGTTGACAGGGAGTCTAAAACTTTTCTACCCGAGAATCCAGTGCGGCATGACGGGAACACGCGCATTGATATGATGTATCATTACATAAAGGATTGTGTGGAAGAAGGTAAGACGAAGGTCAACTATGGTTGCACTGATAATTAGCTGGCGGACATCCTAACCAAGGCTTTGGATCGAGAGAAGTTTTTGGAGATGCGAAGAAGGATCAGCGTCTGAGCTTTGACGCGACCACGTCGTGTTTAAGGGGGTGATTGTTAGAGTTAAATACGAACTGTGCTCGGAACGTGCACGTGGTCAAGTAGGAATAGGCTTGCATGTACCGTGTAGGACTGGATTAGCAAACCGAGTAGTATTGCTCACGTAGCTATTCTGTGCTATATATACATGTAGCCCGCACCCCTGTAACTATAGAGTGGTTGTATATAAAGCAATAAAGAAACGCACGATACGTGCGTGTGGCCATCAGATCGATTATTTGTCTTGTGCTGGTTACGTGAGATAGCTAGATCGGTTAAAGCAATTCCGGCTAGACTAGTACTAGTACACGTGAGGTGTTTAATCGATCAGGATCCAGCTATAGCAGGAGGCTAGCTTTGTACTATGGTGCAACTCGGCGTAAAGCACTTCGTCGAGTTACAGCCAGCGAGTTACTTCATCGTCGGTCGGTCGTTGCGTGTCGTCGGAAAGTACTCGGCGGCATGGTCTGGGCCAACAATTGGTATCTGTGTTTTTGAATGAAGAGTTGGAGGGAGATGTGTATGTGAATCAGCCACCGGGATTCATCAAAGAGGGAGAAGAACACAAGGTACTGAAGCTACACAAAGTCTTGTACGGGCTACGACAAGACTCTCGGGAGTGGAACATCAAACTTGATAGGACGTTAATTTCTCTTGGATTTGAGAAAGCCCCACTAGAGCATGCAATGTACAAGCGAGGTGAAGGAAGGTATCGTCTACTAGTTGGCATCTACGTCGATGACCTATTAATTACTGGAGCAGATAAAAAGGTGATTGCAAAGTTCAAGTTACAAATGAAGGAGCTTTACAAGATGGATGATCTTGGTCTTTTGAATTACTACCTTGGGATAGAGGTACATCAAAACCGGAGTGGATCACACTATGCCAGGAGGCATATGCAAGGAAGGTACTTGAAAGACGTGGCGTCAAAGATTGCAATCCAACTGACGCTCCAATGAAATCTCGTCTTGAGCTGAGCAAGAAGAGTAAAGCACCCGCAGTTGATGCAATAGAGTATATTGTAGCTGCCGCAGCGGTGTGTCAAGATGAGTGGCTAGGGAGGCTACACGGTGATCTCATGGATCGAGATCCGGAAGAAGTGGTGCTCAATGTTGATATCAAGTCTGAAAGTTTTCTACGCGAGGATCCAGTGCGGCATGATAGGAGCAAGCACATTGATACGATGTGTCAGTACATAAAGGACTGCGTGGAAGAAGGTAAGATAAAGATCAACTACATTTGCACCGATGATCAACTGGCAGACATGCTAACCAAGACTTTGGATGGAGAGAAGTTCTTGGAGAAGCGAAGAAAGATCGGCGTCGGAGCTGTGACATGACGATGTCGTGTTTAGGGGGGTGATTGTTGGAGTGAAACACGTCTCTGATATATGTGTCCGAGTAGTGCACGTATACATTGCCGACTAGGTTAGCTCTTGGGCTATTTGCTCCTATATATATGTAGCCTACCCCTGTACTTTGTAACAAGATCAAAGCAAGAAATAAACAACAGGACCGAGACGGTCCTGTAGCAATCCAATCGGCGTATCCTGTGTCGACTAGTCTCGCGTGTGTTACGAAGCAACAAGCCGGTGACTTGATCTTAGCTACGTGCTAAGCTAGCTAGACAAAAGCATCCACCAGGCTGCTTGCTAGCTTAGACTAGTTCTCTACTGAACGTTGCGTTCTCCTTCGACCGGCGGCTCGGAAGTTAATCGAGCAGTTCGTGTGTATTGCCAGAAAGTACTCGGCAGTGTCGTCAAGGTCGGGACCTACGCCAACATATTAAATTGGCTTCTCAATAGTTCCAACTTCCAAAGGTTCCCTCAATCGCATCCTCAATCCAGTATGCTAGCAACATGAATGAGTTTGTGGCTCCAACCAAATCAGCAGTTGGTCAGGTTGTTTGTTAACCGAGGATATTTTGTCCATTTGTAGAGAAGGAAAAACATAGGGGACAGTAAGTAGGTAGTAGCCGCAGGGCCAGATGAGCTTAACTAGCTAAGAGGATGTTATCAACATTCAACAATCGTTTCAGTTAGTATAAGGTTTGATCTTGCAGACATTTTCTTTGGAACAAATATCAGATAAATATAATGTATAAAAACTAAAAAGGTGCAATCCTAGTGTTGCACAATAGCAACATAGCAATAGCAGTTGTCAGCATATTAATTACATGTCTTGTAAACAATTGAAAAGATTGAGGCTGCCAACAGATATCATTTGACAAAGTAGTACATTTTGAGGCACAAGCAATTTGCCCAGAGACAGAAATCTATGTACAGCACAACAAACAGCAGAGGAATTGGACCAGATGCAATCATTCAATCAGGGAACAACACGACCTTAGAGCATCTCTAGCAGATCTGCTAAAACCCCATCCCGCAAATTTTGTTTAAGGGCCGCCTGTATAAATTTTTGTGGTACCGCGAGGCCTCCGGCGCGGAGCAGATCCTGTAAACTCATCCCGCAAATGTTTTGCGGGACGAGTTTACAGGATCTGCTCCGCGCCGGAGGCCTCGTGGTACCGCAAAATTTTGAAGCTTTGCAAATTCTTGATTTTCAACAATATAAACTTAATAGAATCACAATATAAATCAAACATATAAATGGTCTGAAAGGCAGTTCACAATACAACAATCGTCTTCATTACCACAAATATTCAAATTCGAATAATTAATAAAACAACAAATTGTTCAAATCACACACAAATACATATGAAATTTATTAAAATAAAATGGGAGTCTATCTCCCATAGAGTTGCCACTGATGCTCAACAAGATCATCACGGAATTGGCAGTGCGAAGCACTGTTCTCAATCTTTCGGTAGGTCTCAAGAAATGCATTGATCTCATATGCGTCCCTAGCAAGCTTCACACGGCTACCAACATTATCATAATAAAACTCTAAGTTCAAATCCCTCTCGTAGAATTACACATGCAGGCACGATGTTTATGAGGGATTTCTTATCCCAGAAGCGAACAGGACCCGAACAATGGCAAACCGAGCTTGCAACACACCAAATGCCCTCTCAATATCCTTCTGGCATCCTTCTTGTGCTTCGGCAAAAAAATTGTGCTTCTTGGTTTCGGTGTCAGTTATGGTCTTCACAAATATTGACCATGGAGGATAAATACCGTCGGCAAGGTAGTACCACATGGTATTGCCATGTCCATTGACGGTATAGTTGCAAGCCAGAGCTTTTCCACTAGCTAGCTGAGCAGAAAGATGAGATCGCTACAACGCATTGATATCATTGAGAGGCCCCGGCAATCCAAAGAAGCAATGTCAAATCCATAAATCGTGTGAAGCCACGGCTTCAAGCACAGTGGTAGGTTTACGTTTGTAGCCGGTGTACTGCCCTGCCCAAGCCACCGGGAAGTTCTTCCACCTCCGATGCATGCAATCAAAACTCCCAAGCATGCCCGACCATCCTCTTTCTTCCTTCATCGTTATCAACTTCTTTGCATCCTCCTCATTTGGAGCTCGAAGATACTCCGGGCCAAAAACCCGGATCATTGTCTTTGTAAAGACCCGCACGCATTTAAGCGTGGTATCTTCTCCAATGCGAAGATATTCATCGGTATAGCCTGGCCGGGCTTGGGCCGGGGCAGGGGCCGGGGTGGCGCGCGTGTGGGACGTGCGCGTGAATGGTCCACCGAAATCCGGTCTGATGCCTTGTGGGGGCACAGATTCCTTTTGCCGTTTTATTTTTTGACGTCTTGGCAGACAAGTTACTTATTTCTTGTCCGGAAAGTATACGACTTAGAAACCAAGTCGGTTTGAGATCGTGATCGTGACACGATACCGCCTCTAGTCCTATTATATACATACTCCTACCTGCCGCGGCCAAAGACAGGCCGAAAACACCTAGGGTTTTGCCTCTTCTCGTAACTTGTGCCGCCACCATAGTTTACTCTATCCCGAACGCCGACGCGCATCACCGTGCGGGAGAGCAGGTCTCCGGTACCGTTCGTCCTTGCGATCCTGCATCGGGAGAGGACGAATTAGGTTTTTGGGAAGCGCTCTGCGCGACTGCTCAAGTTAGTCATCACGTCTCGTCTTCCATCCAAGTCGGGCAGTGCTACTCATCGTCGTCTACACCGCCGTCAACAACAGATCGTCGCCAACATCATCATCAACAACTTCACTCCCGTAGCAGCTAACGAACAGTACATCCATCGTCATCTGTTTATGTCTCTTCCTGTAGTTGTTGTTATATGTGCGATTCTGCTGTGCATGTTTTCTTGTTCATCTAGTAAGCTAGATTGTTGCATGCTACTTTCTGTTCTACTCACGAATTGTTTACTGGAATTAATCATGAGTTTTCCTAATATTCCAACAAAAAGTTGCAATTGTCCTCTTGGCTCTTTATGGTGTAGCTCTACCAGCCACTAGTACAGGGTAAGCAAGATTGTATCTCCATACCTTAGATAAATGCTCCTTATCTTAAACCGCCCTCTCTCTAACAAAACAAGTGGTATGTTGTTCCTTCTTAGCTGGAGCAACTACACGAGTGGAAGATAAGTTTTGGAATTCTTTCTTATTTTCCATGAATCTTTGAAGATATATGTATGCAAAGGCGACAAGATGAATGGACCTCTACCATGTCAATATGTTCCTCAAAAGATCATCTTCTGTCCCGATGTAATGTATCCCAGTTACCATACATCGTTAAATTTTAGGTCGCTAGAGATATAAAATTATGTCGGGACAGAAGTTGTGTCTAGCTCGGTGAGCCAAGGGGAGTTTTGGTTCGGTCGAAGCGACCAGGGTGAGGAATTACTTATTCTTCACCCCGCGTATTAAATAGACTTTATTCTACTAACACCCCTTAAGATCTTATTGTACTAACAAACCTCTTATTCTACTAACACAAGAGTAGTTCACGAAAAAACCGAACCAAACCTCCATCCCCACCCGAACCGAACCTTCTTCCCTTCCTCCACTGCCAACCACCCACACAAGCACGACCCAGCGCCCCCGGCCCCGATCCCCTCCACCTTTCCTCCACCTTCCTCCCAGGCCTCCCCCACCTTCCTCCACCGCGCACGCCTAGCGAGCCGCCGCCCCATCCCAGCGCCACCTTCCACCCTGCCCACTCCGGCGAGCCCTGCCGCGCCACGGGTCCCCGTCCCCGACCAACCTTCCCACCTGCCCCTTCCAGCCACGCGCCGTCGGAGACCTGCCCCACCACGTGCCGCACCTCCCAGCACGCTATGACACCGATGCATGCCATCCCCGTCCCAAGAAGCGGCGAGTGGCAGCCGAGGGGATCTGCGCGGCGACAGAGGAGAGCAGAAATGACACCGACACCGATGCATTCGAATGTGGTCAATCCTAAGGCTTCTCTCTCTCTCTCTCTCTCTCTCTCTCTCTCTCTCTCTCTCGGCATTAGATGAGAAATCGTCATTTTTCCTACGAGATTTTGGCGAGGTGTGCATGCGTGGTTATAAATAGTTTCCTTCGTCTTCAATCCGGTTTTGTTGAGGTGTTCATTTCCAATCCGGATCAACACCGGTACGAAAGAAAGATGGATCATGCACTATTGATTAAGGTTGCACCCTAAATATATTTTAAAAATGTTTAGCAGATAAAATAACATCATATTCAATTTATACACATTTTTTCTAATCAAATTTCATATATAACATGTTAAATTTTGAGTTAAGATATAAAAGATATAGATTTTTTTAAAAGCATTTGATACGGACTACGGGTTGATTAAGCCAAACATCAGGTTTTTTTGCAAGAACAAAAATATGACTTAAAAGAGGACCGCAGGTTGATTAACCAAAAGCACAGGTGGTTTGCTGCAAAAATGAAAATCTGAATAAAAAGATGACCGCAGGTTGATTAACCGAGACTATAGGGGGGTTTCTACAAAAACAAAAATATGACTTAAAACGGGACCGTGGGTTGATTAACCGAAACTATAGGGGGTTTCAGCAAAAACGAAAAACTAACTTCAAACGGGACCGCGGGTTGATTAACTGAAATTACAGGGTGGTCCCTGCAAAATTCCCGACGGACGGGCAGAAAGATTAATCCTTTTAGTAGTAGGTACTAATATATATATATATATATATGGTTAAGTATATATTTATGTTGTAGTGAGCTGAATTTTTTTTTTATCGAGGACACATAAATGCATATTTTCACAATCCCTCCGTGGATCAACTTATTACATTAGAGTGATGCTCCACTATTTGTTTCAAATTTTTTGATAACTTTTAAACCGTTAAAAGCTTAGGGACAAATGGAACTTCCGCCAACAATGTATGTCGTAAGCTATGATAGACACAGTTTTACCTATAATACACACACACACACATAAACACTATTCTGATCACGGGATTAGAATAATATTCTGATAACTAGTCGACCCATCGCAGCAGTAGTAGTTGAATTTCATTTAGGACAAATTGAACTTCCGCCAACCATGTCCAAATGGGGCTTGCGATATACCATTGAAAAGTTGTGGACACGAGGATCACAAACTATGTTGAAGTTTGTGCAAAATCTAGACGGTTTAAGAGCATTTTTGCAAACCGTTTTTCTTCATACAAAAAAACGTAAATCGTATTTTCGAGCTCATTTCTAAATCGTTTATCTAAATGAGGCAAATGGAAAGTTGCTGCAAATCCACTCATTACACATATAGAAAGTTTTTCCAAATTCCCAACAGTTAAAGAGCAATTTGAAAAATCGCAGAATTTCTCAAACCGAACAGCCGAGTTCGTATTTTTTGCTTCATTTCAAAACTGCTCATCCGATTGATGCAAATGATATGGCGTTGGAAAGCTTATGAAAATACTTTTTTTTCATGTAGAAAGTTTGTTCCAATTTCAAACGGTTTGAAAGTAATTCAAAAAATGGCCGAAGTTTGACCGAGATCGTATTTTCGCGTTCGTTCTGCAACGGTTTGTCAAAATGGAGCAAATGTTATGTCGTTCGAAAGCTTGAACAAATGCGAAACTATTATGTATATAATGTTTCACTCAGTTCTTTATGGTTTTAAGTCGATTTTGAAAATGGCCGAAAGCATTTTTTGGCCATTATTTTCGCAAACTTTGTCGGAACGGAGCTTTTTTTTCATTTTTGCGACGTTTTAAAAGATTTTTTTGAATACGTAAAAACTTGTTTTGAACGATATACACGAAACCTTTAAACCGTTTATCGAAATAAAGCATATGATATACCATTGGAAAGCTTATGAATAGGAGCAATGTTTTATGTAGATATTTGGTTTTTCAAATTCATCGCCGTTTGTGAGCAGTTTTAAAAATGCCAAAAATGTCGTCGATTTAGTTTGTTTCTTGAACATGTAAATGAAAAATGGACTTCTCGCGCAAGCTACTTTGAACTGTGCCGGGAGCGGCACGCGAACCTCTATCAGCAAACCTTTTACGCTTTTTAGTTTTCTACTATTTTTTGTCATCGGGAATGCAATTCGCGAAGTAATTGAACTGCTCGTTGTTTTCATATCAAACTGCTTTATGGTATTTTGTTCGTAGCTCCTCAATTATTCTTCGGAATTGTGCAAATGAAAGACCTATGTAAAGCTGTTAAAATGGCATAACTTTTTCTTCTTAAGCATTTTTTCAATTACGCCACTGTTTAAAAGATTTTTTTCCATGGTTAAACTTTGTTTCAAAATATACACCATTTTTAATGGTTTATTCTAATATAGCATATCATATACCGTTGAAAAGATATTGAATAAGAGAAACTTTTTCATGTAGAGCATTTGTTTTCAATTCGTAATGGTTTGTGAGAATTATTTTAAAACACCAAACACAACATCATTTTTTCATGTTATGAACATGTAAATACATGATGAACCTCTCTCGCAAGAATTTTTGAACTTTCCTGGGCCGAGCACCTGAACTTCTAGCAACAAACTTTTTATACATTGTCTTTTATTCTTCTTTTTTTTATCATATGAAACACTCCATGCATTAGTTGAACTTCTGGTTGTTTGCACTTTAAACTACTCTATGCTTTGTTTGGCCCTAACTACTAAAATACCCATCGAAATTGAGCAAATGATTCACCGTTAGAAAGCTGTTGAAAATTCACAAGTATTCCCCTTTCAGCATTTTTTTTAAAATTCTCGACGGTTTTAATACCTTTTTTTAATAAGTTCAAACTTGTTTTGAACGATACACGCAAAAGCAGTAAAACGTTTATGATATACCGTTTGAAAGCTTACGAATAGAAGCAATTTTTTAATGTACACATTGTTTTTCAACTTCGTCGCTGTTTATGACTAGTTTGAAAAATGCCAAAATGACATCCTTGTTTTTTAGCTTCTAAATCCTAGGTTTGTATAGACTTCGAACTTCTCTGTTATTTTAATTCGAACTTCTTAATTTTATTCTTTGAAAAGAAAAAAAATCAAATTTTAAATAAACAACGGACAATTTTAAAATAAATATATTTTATACTTTTATTTTTCTAGAAACACGGAGAATTTGAGTTTTATGTATACATCGAACTACTCCGTTTTTTTATTTTGAACTTTCTAATTTTATTCTTTAGTAATAAGGAAAATCTGAGTATTTTATAAACATTGAACCGCTCAATTTTTTTTGAATTTGGATTTCTTGGCTTTATTTCTTTTAGTAATTGAAAAAATCCTAGTTTTGTAATAAATATGAAACAACTTAGTTATTTAAATGTGAACTTCTAGGTTTTTTTATTTAGAAACAATGAAAATCCATTTTTACATTTTTTGGAACATCTCTATTTTTTTATTTTGAACTTCTTAATTTTTACATTTAGAAACAGTGAAAGTCCTTTTTTACAAATTTTAAACTGCCTTGTTTTCAAAATTTGAACTTCTTGTTTTTTATTCTTTAGTAATGAAAAAATTGAGTTTTTTATAAACATGAAAGTGAAAGAATCCATTTTTTAAAAACGTTGAATTGCTCCATATTTTTAATTTGAACTTCTTGATTCATTTCTTTAGTAACGGGAAAAGGCGGGTTTTGTAATAACAACAAACCTCTCCATTGTTTTAATTTGATCTTCTAGTTTTTTCAGAAACGGGCAAAATCCATTTTTTGAATTTTTTTCAACTGCTCTATTTTTTAAAATTTTAAATTTTTGGTTTTATTCTTTAGTATAACGGGAAAAATCCTAGTTTTGTTATAAACATCAAACCGCTATATTATTTAAATTTGAACTTTTAGTTTTTTTATGAACGGAAAAAAAATTCTAAATTTTGAACTTCTCTTTTTTAATTTGAACTTCTTGGTTTCATTATTAGTAACAGGAAAAATCCAATTTTGCTGCAAACATCAAACTGCTGTATTATTTAAATTGGAACTTCTAGGGTTTTTTTTAGAAATGGGGGCAATATTTTTTAGAAAAACTTTTGAACTACTCTGTTATTTTATTTTTAACTTCTTGGTTTTTATTTTCTAGAAACGGAAAAAAATCCTAGGTCCGAATTGTAGTCTGGAGAGGCTTCCTCAATGACGGACCGAGCCCAAGTCCTTTGGAAAGGGGCGCCTGGGTGGGAGGGTGCCCCGTCCGGCCAGGACCCTGTCGCATCACGAGGCGCCATATACGAGAGCCTCTACTTTTTCCTTTAAAAGAAGGTAATAGTGGGTCTCTTGCCAATTGCTTTTGATCTTTTTTTCTAGCTAGAGAGAGTGCATAAAGAAGGCACATCCCACTTAATTACCCCATCACAGGGGTAAATGTGTATACGTCCACTTTATATTCTAGAGATTTCATTAAGGTATGAGAGTCTTCACATATATAACAACTGAACGCATACGTGCATGTATACTGTGTTTAAATATGGCGCACCAGGTATCGAAACCTGGTGGGTGAGAACAAATACCATCACTCCCTCAACTAGATCAAGGTCAATAATGCAGCTTAGCTTAGATGATATTTTTGATGTTTGTAGTGTTATGTAGTAATGCACTAGTGTTAAAAAACGTCTTACATTGTGGGACAGAGGGAGTATGTGTCTGTTTGAAAAAGGGCAAATTTTAACATGCTCCCTCTTACCCATCTTTTTACATGTTAAAACTACTCGGAAAAAAAAAAAAGCTCAACACCTTGGCGTGGTTCATGGCCTGATCTGTCACAACTCGGTGAAGAGCTACGTAGGGTCGAGTCACACTATTGTGCAGTACGAGCCTTACTATTGCTATCCAGCCACAGCGCATTCTCATCCCCAACCACGCCCGACTGCTCCAGAACCCTCCACCGCTTCTACTCTCGAACGCTTTCTTCCTTGTCAAGGACATAGCTAATTATCGCTTGGAATAAGCAGGTAGCTACCTCAAAAAACAATCAACAACTCAAAAAGAAGGATGTAGCTGATTAGTATCATTGCTCTTCCAAACAAACCTACACAGTTAGCAATAGCTCTGGTGATCGAGACTAGACGCGCATCTTTTTAATTAGAAAGTAGAAACGGTACATAAGAGCCCTGCTGATATACTCCCTCCGTCCCAAAATAAGTGACTCAACTTTGTGCTAAATGTAGTTAGCACAAAGTTGAGTCACTTATTTTGGGATGGAGGGAGTAGTAAATTAACAGAAAAGTTGAAGAGCGGTAATGCATGTGAAAGGAAACTTCATGTGGTGCTCGCGTGAAAAGGTTTCAAGACTTTGGTCTTGGCACATGCGGCACGGCACCGCTTGTGCTGCAAAGCTGACGCGACATGTTACATCATATTAAAGTCACCCAGAGTCATGGCATGCAGCACCATTTGTTCTTCAAAGCTAACGCGACAGTCTGTAGCCGATTTATGCACGGCACATGTTAACAGCCACCCATCACTTTGGTTCGATGGGGTTATAGCCATCCATCACAGCTCCGTCTAAAATTCTTACACCAAAGTGTCGTGTGCATAGTGATTTCGCACGGGTGTACGGTTCAGCCAAGTGCTGCACAGAGTCTTCGCATGTGGCACCACTTGTGCTGCAAAGCAGACCCGACATGTCATGTACAATTCAACCTACTGCTGCCTAGACTCACCTGTAAACTTGGGAACTGGTGGACAAAATTACTGTTTTGACCCTTTAAGCAAAGATTAACACGATTTGATTCTACTTTGTAAGTATTTCACGATCTGACTTTTTTGGTCACGCCAACATCCATGGTGTTTTGGTTGCACAGCAGACGCCACTGTTCCTGGCGTTTGCCGTGACACATACTCGTCCAGTTGGCGCTGACGTGGCAAAACAAAAACGTCATTAATCTAGGCGTTTTGAGGAAACACCATAGCCTTTGGCTTTTTGGGAAACGCCATAGACATTGGTGTTTGGTCCCATGGCTGCTCCGGTCACTTAAACCCGTAGACGTTGGCGTTTGGGGACTGAGTGATCCTTTTGAACACCATTCGTGCAGTTTCAGGCTACTTTCAGTTTTTCTTTGCTGTGGGGACTGGGGACTGAATCATGCATGTAATTTGTTCATTACCGGAGAGAGTGCAGCACGTACGTCACGCAAATTTCTTTTAGCTCTTGCTGCACCCCATGCCGAGGCCACCACCTCCTCCAAAGCTGGCTCACGTTCCCACATGAGTTCAGCGCATCTACAGTCGGGCTTGTCAAACCAACCTATACGTCCGGACGGACGGCACGGTCGCTGACCGATCAAAAAAACCTGATCCAGACGGGCTCCTCTAGCCCTATACGCCGGGGCTGACCGGCACCCCTTAGATAAATCAGCGCAGATTCCTCAGGGTAAGTACGAAGGCCAAGGCCCTGCTTCTTTTCAGCCCGGTCATCAGTTCTTGCCGCAGCAACTTGTGCAAACGCAACCGCAGGTGCCCGGGAGGTATATGCATGACTCCATTTGCGCAGCCTACGGTTCAGGGACAGGACATGCAGTTTCAGGTACATGGGCACTACCAACAGCTAACGGTGCCTCATGGGCAGCCTCAGCAGCAAGGTATTAGAGCATCTTTAGCAGATTCCGCAACCGCGCGTCCAACAAAACACGTAGAGAGGGTCCCGCAAAATCTTTTTACGGTGCGGCGAGCTCTCCGGCCGAACATATCCCGCAAACGCGTCCAGCAAATGTTTGGCGGGACACGTTTGCGGGATCTGTTTGGCCGGAGCGCTCGCCGCACCGTATATTTTCCATAAAACATCAAACGAAATGCACATTTCACAATAATGTCAACCGAATGGAATCTAAAATAAATTCAACATACGAATATATAAATGGTCAAGCAACTCATAATACAACAATAGTCATCATTACAACAAATGTTTGAATTCAAATAATTATTACAACACCAAATTGTTCAAATCTCACACGAATAGAAATGGATACAAATGCGGATCTATCTCCCCCCATAGAGCTGCCACCAATGCGAAGATATTCATCCGCGTAGTCGGCCGGAACACCATATGCAATCACTCTCACGGCCGTTGATTTTTTTGATATGCACTAAAACCAATCAAACCGGCGGCATTCCTACGCCGGGTGAAGAAATGGGAATTTTGCTCGCAAGCCTCGACGATGCGGACGAAAAGTGACCTACGCATTCGATATCGCCTACGAAAGAGGTGAGCCGGATATGTCGGTACCTTGGCGAAGAAGTCCTTCTGTTGGGGAACGTCGCATGGGAAACAAAAAATTTCCTACGCACACACAAGATCTATCCATGGTGATGAGCATCTACGAGAGGGAGAGTGAATCTACATACCCTTGTAGATCGCTAAGCGGAAGCGTTAAGAAACGCGGTTGATGTAGTCGAACGTCTCCGCGATCCAAATCGCATGTCGTCCCTCGATCCGATCACGAACTAGTGCCGAACGGACGGCACCTCCGCGTTCAACACACGTACGGCTTGATGACGCCTTCACCTCCTCGATCCAGCGAGCGATGGTGAAGTAGTAGATGAGTTCCGGCAGCACGACGGCGTGGTGATGGTGGTGAGGAACAATCTCTGCAGGGCTTCGCCAAGCACTACGGAGATTATGACGGGAGGAACTAGAGGGTTAGGGTTGCCGGCACACGGCTTGGGAAATCTTGATCTATCTCGTGTGCTAGCCCTGCCCCTCTATTTATATGTTGAGCCCTGGGGTCTAAACTTGGAGTAAAAGCCTCCACAAGGTCGGTTTTGCCTGCACAAGGTCGGTTTGGTCCGCACGGAGAGAGTCCAACTCGGATTCCAGCAGTATCGCGTACAAGCGGTAGTACCGCTCACGAGCGGTAGTACCGCTTCACAGCGGTAGTACTGCCTTCCAGCGGTAGTACCGCTTAAGGCAGCAGCAAAACTTTCTTTTGCACTTTCCAATACCTCGCGGGCTTTACCCCTTTGGCCCATATAAAGTGTTGCTGCACCCGAACATTTCGGTAAACATCCGGAACCCCTTCCGGTGAATTCCGGAACCCTTCCGGAGATCCAAACACTATTATCACATATATCAATCTTTATCCCCGGACTCTTCCGGAGATCCTTGTCATGTCCGGGATCTTATCCGGGACTCCGAACAACCTTCGGTCACTAACACAATAACTCAACTATACTAATCGTCACCAAACGTTAAGTGTGTAGACCCTACCACAAGTCGAGCTTTATAGACGGTCTCATCGTAGTCAACTCCTTGAACTTGTGAAAAACCCTTTGCCACAAGTCGAGCTTTATAGACGGTGACATTACCGTATGCATCCGTCTTCCTCTTAAAGATCCATTTGTTCTGAATGGCCTTACGCCCTTCAGGTAATACTTCCAAAGTCCATACTTTGTTTTCATACATGGATCCCATCTCGGATTTCATGGCCTCTAACCACTTCTCGGAATCCGGGCCCATCATCGCTTCCCCATAGCTCGTAGGTTCATCGTTGTCCAACAACATGACCTCTAAGACAGGGTTGCCGTACCACTCAGGAGCAGTACGCGTCCTTGTCGACCTACGAGGTTCGATAGCAACTTGATCCAAAGCTTCATGATCATCATCATTAACTTCCTCTTCAGCTGATGTAGGCTCTACAGAAACATCTTTCTGCGCTGCGCTACTTTCAGGTTGAAGTAAAGGTTCAACAACCTCATCAAGTTCTATCTTCCTCCCACTCAATTCTTTCGAGAGAAACTCTTTCTCAAGAAACATTCCGTTTTTAGCGACAAACATTTTGCCTTCGGATCTGAGGTAGAAGGTATACCCAACTGTCTCTTTTGGGTATCCTATGAAGACGCATTTCTCCGCTTTGGGTTCCAGCTTTTCAGGCTGAAGCTTTTTGACATAAGCATCACATCCCCAAACTTTAAGAAACGACATCTTTGGCTTCTTGCCAAACCAAAGTTCATATGGCGTTGTCTCAACGGATTTCGGTGTCAGTTGTGAAACAATTCCACATTGTCTTAAGTGACTGCCAAACTCATAACTCAGATATTCTCCTCCTCGATCAGATCGTAGGAATTTAATCTTCTTGTTACGATGATTCTCAACTTCACTCTGAAATTGTTTGAACTTTTCAAATGTTTCAGACTTGTGTTTTATTAAGTAAATATACCCATATCTACTTAAGTCATCAGTGAAGGTGAGAAAGTAACGATAACCACCGCGCGCCTCAATACTCATCGGACCGCACACATCAGTATGTATGATTTCCAACAAGTCACTTGCCCGTTCCATTGTTCCAGAGAACGGCGTTTTAGTCATCTTGCCCATGAGGCATGGCTCGCATGTGTCAAGTGATTCAAAATCAAGTGACTCCAAAAGTCCATCAGCATGGAGCTTCCTCATGCGTTTTACGCCAATATGACCTAAACGGCAGTGCCACAAGAAAGTGGTATTATCATTATCAATTCTACATCTTTTGGCATCAATGTTATGAACATGTGTATCATTACTATCGAGATTCAATAAGAATAAACCCCTCACTTCGGGTGCATGACCATAAAAGATATTACTCATATAAATAGAACAACCATTATTCTCTGATTTAAATGAGTAACCGTCTCGCAATAAACAAGATCCAGATATAATGTTCATGCTTAACGCAGGCACCAAATAACATTTATTCAGGTTCATCACTAATCCCGATGGTAATCGAAGAGCGAGCGTGCCGACGGCGATCACATCAACCTTGGAACCATTTCCCACGCGCATCGTCACTTCGTCCTTTGCCAGCCTCCGTCTATTCCGCAGTTCCTCTTTTGAGTTGCAAATATGAGCAACCGCACCGGTATCAAATACCCAGGCACTACAACGAGAGTTGGTAAGGTACACATCAATAACATGTATATCATATATACCTTGTTTGTTGTTGGCTGCCTTCTTGTCAACCAAATACTTGGGGCAGTACCGCTTCCAGTGTCCAGTTCCCTTGCAATGAAAGCACACAGTTTCTGGTTTGGGTCCAGCCTTGGGTTTCTTCACGGGAGGAGCAACTGCTTTGCCACTCTTCTTGGAGTTACCCTTCTTACCCTTGCCATTTTTCTTGAAACTAGTGGTTTTATTGACCATCAACACTTGATGCTCCTTCTGAATTTCAGACTCAGCGGCTTTCAGCATCGCAAACAGCTCGGCGACTGACTTGTTCATCCCGTGCATGTTATAGTTCAACACGAAGCTCTTGTAGCTAGGTGGCAATGATTGAAGAACTCTGTCAGTGATAGCCTCTGGCGGAAGGGGCATCCCCAATTCAGCCAGACGGGTGGAGTACCCAGACATTCTGAGTACGTGATCACTGATAGACCCGTTCTCCTCCATCTTGCAAGCATAGAACTTATCGGAGATCTCATACCTCTCGATCCGGGCATTCTTCTGAAAGATAAACTTCAACTCCTGGAACATCTCATATGCTCCATGACGTTCAAAACGTCTTTGAAGTTCCGGTTCTAAGCCATACAATATTGCACATTGAATTATTGAGTAATCTTCAGAACGAGCCTGCCAGGCGTTCACAACGTCTAGAGACTCAACTGGAGCGGGTGGATCACCAAGCGGTGCATCAAGGACATAAGCCTTCTGGGAAGCCGTAAGGATAATCCTTAGATTACGGGCCCAGTCCACAAAGTTACTTCCATCATCTTTCAACTTAGCTTTCTCTAGGAACGCATTAAAATTCAGGGGTGCTACTGCGCGAGCCATGATCTGCAACATAAATATATCAAAGACAACTTAGACTATTGTTCAAGATAATGAGTTTAGTTAATCATATTACTTAAAAACTCCCACTCAAATTGACATCCCTCCGGTCATTCGAGTGTAACATGATCCAAATCCACCAACTCAAGTCCGATCAATGGTGAACATCTTCATGTTGATCATATCTACTATATGACTCATGTTCGACCTTTCGGTCTCTTGTGTTCCGAGGCCATGTCTGTACATGCTAGGCTCGTCAAGTTTAACCCGAGTGTTTCGCATGTGCAACACTGGCTTGCACCCGTTGTATGTGAACGTAGAGTCTATCACACCCGATCATCACGTGGTGTCTCGAAACGACAAACTTTCGCAACGGTGCACACGCGGGGAGAACACAATTTATCTTGAAATTTAAGTGAGGGATCACCTTATAATGCTACCGTCGTCCTAAGCAAAATAAGATGCATAAAAGGATTAACATCACATGCAAATCATAAGTGACATGATATGGCCATGAACTTGTGCTTTTGATCTCCATCTCCAAAGCACGGGCATGATCTCCATCGTCACCGGCATGACACCATGATCTCCATCATCTTGATCTCCATCAACGTGTCGCCATGAGGTTGTCGCGCCGACTGTTGCTTCCATGACTATTGCTAACTCATAGCGATAAAGTAAAGAAAAACGGCGAAAATAATTAAAGACAACTCTATGGCTCCTGCCAGTTGCCGTACTCATCGACATGCAAGTCGTGATATTCTATACAACACATGATCATCTCATACATCACATATATCTCATCATGTAATTGGCCATATCACATCACAACATACCCTGCAAAAACAAGTTAGACGTCCTCTAATTGTTGTTGCAAGTTTTACGTGGCTGCTACGGGATTGCAAGAACCGTTCTTACCTACGCAAAACCACAACGTGGTGTAGTGATTGCTTTTTGATCTTCTAAAAGAACCCTCTTCATTGAAATCGATTCAACTAAAGTGAGAGAGACAGACACCCGCCAGTCACCTTTATGCAACGAGTGCACGTAGCGGTGAAACCTGTCTCGCGTAAGCGTACGCGTAATGTCGGTCCGGGCCGCTTCATCTCACAATACCGCCGGATCAAGTATCAACTAGTAACGGCAAGCAATATGTATACACCCACGCCCACAACTCGTTTGTGTTCTACTCGAGATCTCATCTACGCAGAGACCTAGCTCTGATACCACTGTTGGGGAACGTCGCATGGGAAACAAAAATTTTCCTACGCACACACAAGATCTATCCATGGTGATGAGCATCTACGAGAGGGAGAGTGAATCTACATACCCTTGTAGATCGCTAAGCGGAAGCGTTAAGAAACGCGGTTGATGTAGTCGAACGTCTCCGCGATCCAAATCGCAAGTCGTCCCTCGATCCGATCACGAACTAATGCCGAACGGACGGCACCTCCGCGTTCAACACACGTACGGCTTGATGACGCCTTCACCTCCTCGATCCAGCGAGCGATGGTGAAGTAGTAGATGAGTTCCGGCAGCACGACGGCGTGGTGATGGTGGTGAGGAACAATCTCTGCAGGGCTTCGCCAAGCACTACGGAGATTATGACGGGAGGAACTAGAGGGTTAGGGTTGCCGGCACACGGCTTGGGAAATCTTGATCTATCTCGTGTGCTAGCCCTGCCCCTCTATTTATATGTTGAGCCCTGGGGTCTAAACTTGGAGTAAAAGCCTCCACAAGGTCGGTTTTGCCCGCACAAGGTCGGTTTGGTCCGCACGGAGAGAGTCCAACTCGGATTCCAGCAGTATCGCGTACAAGCGGTAGTACCGCTTCACAGTGGTAGTACCGCTTACGTGGTAGTCCTGCCTTCCAGCGGTAGTACCGCTTAAGGCAGCAGCAAAACTTCCTTTTGCACTTTCCAATACCTCGCGGGCTTTACCCCTTTGGCCCATATAAAGTGTTGCTGCACCCGAACACTTCGGTAAACATCCGGAACCCCTTCCGGTGAATTCCGGAACCCTTCCGGAGATCAAAACACTATTATCACATATATCAATCTTTACCCCCGGACTCTTCCGGAGATCCTTGTCATGTCCGGGATCTTATCCGGGACTCCGAACAACCTTCGGTCACCAACACAATAACTCAACTATACTAATCGTCACCAAACGTTAAGTGGGTAGACCCTGCGGGTTCGAGAACTATGTAGACATGACCGAGACACCTCTACGGCCAATAACCAATAGCGGGACCTGGATGCCCATATTGGTTCCTACATATTCTACGAAGATCTTCATCGGTCGAACCTCTATGTCAAGGATTCAGTTAATCCCGTATGCTGTTCCCTTTGTTCTTCGGTATGTTACTTGCCCGAGATTAGATCGTCGGTATCTCTATACCTAGTTCAATCTCGTTACCGGCAAGTCTCTTTACTCGTTCCGTAATAAAAGATCTCGTGGCTAACACTTTAGTCACATTGCTTGCAAGGCTCATTGTGATGTTGTATTACCGAGTGGGCCCTGAGATACCTCTCCGTCACACGGAGTAACAAATCCCAGTCTTGATCCATGCCAACCCAACAGACACCCTCGGAGATACCTATAGAGCATCTTTATAGTCACCCAGTTACGTTGCGACGTTTGATACACACAAGGTACTCCTCCGATGTCAGGGAGTTGCATGATCTCATGGTCATAGGAACAGATACTTGACATGCAGAAAACAATAGCAATAAACTGACACGATCATATGCTACGTTTATAGTTTGGGTCTTGTCCATCACATCATTCTCCTAATGATGTGATCCCGTTATCAAATGACATCTTATGTCCATGGCTAGGAAACCTTCACCATCTTTTGATCAACGAGCTAGTCAACTAGAGGCTTACTAGGGACACAGTGTTGTCTATGTACCCACACATGTATTTGAGTTTCCAATCAATACAATTATAGCATGGATAATAAACGATTATCATGAACAAGGAAATATAATAATAACTAATTTATTATTGCCTCTAGGGCATATTTCCAACACCTTCATGACCATTTTGTCGCCGAGAGCTCGGTTGCGGGGAATGCATAGCTAGCCGACCGTCGATCCGCGCCGCTTTTTCTTCGGCCCCGCCTCAAATTCGTCGACAAGATGCAACAACACTAGGTTCTCATCATCGTCATCGAGGATCAAATCTTCTATGTCCGAATCGTCGGACGAAGACGACGAGGACGAACTCCAATCCATCTACAAAATGAGCACAAGCCGGCATGAGTTTCACCCGAACCTACTCGGGGCCAAAATCGAGCACGAGGTTGCATGAGTTTCGCCCGAGCATACCTCGCCCGAAGCAGCGCGGCACCGCCCGTTTCTTCTTCCCGCAGCCCGAAGCCGCACTGCTGCTTTCTTCTTCCCGCCGCCCGAAGCCGCGCCGCCCCATTCTTTTCCCCGCCGACCGAAGCAGCGCTGCGCCGCCCTCTTCCCCTGACGCGCACCGCTTAGAGTAGCCAGAACCAACCGGATCCGCAAGGAACGAGCCCGCGAGCCGACCTCCCGGGCGGATCCATGGGGCCGGCGGCAGAGGCGAGCCGCCGATGGAAATGGTCACCCCCGCTGCCGAAAGTTGGTGGAGTGGATGCGGCAGAGATTCGGGCGGCGCGGGGCAGCTGGAGGCAGCACCAAGAGGCGGGGAT
This sequence comes from Elymus sibiricus, assembly GCA_039707655.1. NCBI lineage: Eukaryota > Viridiplantae > Streptophyta > Magnoliopsida > Poales > Poaceae > Elymus > Elymus sibiricus. The sequence goes on along the minus strand of CM077674.1, from coordinate 8,376,117 downwards.
TTGCGGCGGCAGCGGCGGCGGGGAGTGGAAGCGGGAAACGTAAGCCGGCGGAAGTGCTTCGCACTAACCGAAAGGGGATCAGGCAAAATCGGGTGGATTCCCGCACATATGGAGGAATTGGGCTCCCGAATGTGGGATCCCACAAAAAAAATTCTGGGACGGCCCGATTTGACGGATCTGCTCGGGCCGGGGATACGGGATGGATCCCGCAAACCGGCGGTTATTATAGCGGACGGCCCGGTTTGCGGGATCTGCTAGACATGCTCTTACACCAGCCGTGATTGAGCCTCTTGTGTCCTAGACCGGTACTACAATGGTTGCTGATGTTGACGGCCCTACTACAGCCAAAGGTAAAGGTAAGAAGCCTGGGAGATGCTGGAAGTATGCCCATGCGGCTGCTCGAGGTGGTTGTGCGGGCCGGTGGAGCGCGCGACGTCGTGGATCTGGCACCTGTGCTATGGTGGGCGGCGCAGGGTGGCTTCTCCAGGGACCGATCCGGCAACACATGTGGCTGGGCGGGTGTAGGCCGAGGTGCGGGGCTTGCTGCACTAGCGATGGGGGTGGCTCTGTCCTAGAGTTCGCGCTCGGATGGATCATATTTGGGCCTAGGGCAGGTCAGTATGTTTGGTCCGGGTAGGTGAGATTGTGCTTGGCCCAGGTGGTGCTCGCGCACTGAGGTCCCTCTTCTCACGGGAGTGGTGGTCGTTGGTGGTGGTCGGGACCCCGTTCCTTTGTCAGGCAGATTAGTGTTGACGGCCTGAGACATGGCGTCGTGTGAGCATGCTCTTCGACGGCCGTCAGTAGCTACAAAGTTGTGTCTCCCCTGGTCCACCGGGACTGGCTAGATACGAAGGCATCGATGACTCCAAAGGTGGAGTCATTAACCCAAACTTTATAGCTGATGAAGCGCTACTAGTGAAAGGAGACACCTTTTACTTCTCTTGCCTTGGTCAGTGCACTAGCTTGTGGGCGGGTGCTGGTGTTTCAGACATTGATCCCGGATGGATGCCCAGATGGCGGTCCGCATGGTTGGCTCTCCAGCGGCCACTGATACGTCTCCAACGTATCTATAATTTTTGATTGTTCCATGCTCTTATAATATCAATCTTGGATATTTTTATAATCAATTACAGCAATTTTATATCATTTTTGGAGACTAACCTATTAACCTAGTGCCCAGTGCCAGTTGCTGTTTTCTGCCCTGTTTTTGTTTTACAGAAAATCAATACCAAACGAAGTCCAAATGCCACGAAACTTTTTGGAGATTTTTTATTGGACAAGATAAACACTAGAAGATTCGGGAGAGGGCCAGAAGATGAAGCAGTGGGCCACGAGGCACCAGCGCGCGCCCCAGGGGGGTGGCGCGCCCTGGTACCTCGTGGGGCCCACCCAGCTCCATTTGACCTAATTCCAGCACTATAAATTCAGAAAAAATCAGAAACCCTCAAGGGAGTCCATGAAATACTTTTTCCGCCGCCGCAAGTTTCTGTTCCAGAGAGATCCCATCTGGGGTCCTTCTCCGGTGATCTGCCGGAGGGGGAATCGATCACGGAGGGGGTTCTACATCAACCTTGCTGCCCTTCCGATGATGCGCGACTAGTTTACCACAGACCTTCGGGTCCATAGGCAGTAGCTAGATGGCTTCTTCTCTCTTTTTGATCTTCAATACAATGTTCTCCTCGATGTTCTTGGAGTTCTATCCAATGTAATCACTTTTTGCGGTGTGTTTGTTGGGATCCGATGAATTGTGAGTTTATGATCAGATTATCCATGAAATTATTTGATTCTTTGCTGCACTCTTTTATGCATGATTATTATAGCCTCGTATTTCTTCTCCGATCTATTGATTTGGTTGGCCAACTAGATTGATTTATCTTGCCATGGGAAGAGGTGCTTTGTAGTGCGTTCGATCTTGCGGTGCTCAATCCGAGTGACAGAAAGGGACATGACACGTATGTATCATTGCTACTAAGGGTAAAAAGATGGGGTTTATTCATACGTGAGTTTATCTTGTCTACATCATGTCATCGTTCTTAAGGCATTACTCCGTTCTTATGGACTTAATACACTAGATGCATGCTGGATAGCTGTCGATGTGTGGAGTAATAGTAGTAGATGCAGGCAGGAGTCGGTCTACTTGTATTGGACGTGATGCCTATATACATGATCATTGCCTTGGATATCGTCATGATTATTTGCTTTTCTATCAATTGCCCAACAGTAATTTGTCTACCCACCGTTTGCTATTTTCTCGGGAGAAGCCTCTAGTGAAATCTATGGCCCCCGGGTCTATCAAAATCATATTACTAATAGCCTAAAAATATTGCTGCCATTTTCTTTTATTTATTTTATTTTGTATTTTTGTTTCAATCTATCCATGTATCACATACAATTTAATCTTGCAATTAACCGCCGAGGGATTAACAACCCCTCGTTTGCGTTGGGTGCAAGGTATTGTTGTTTGCGTGCAGGTGCTGCTAACGAGGTGTTGCGTGATTCTCCTACTGGTTCGATAACCTTGATTTCATAACTGAGGGAAATACTTATCTCTGTTGTGCTGCATCATCCCTTCCTCTTCGGGGAAATACCAACGCAAGCTACCAGTAGCAGGAAGAATTTCTGGCGCCGTTGCCGGGGAGACATCATCAACATCTATCAAGTACCTTTGCATAAACTCTCATCTCCTTGCATTTACTTTATTTGCCATTTGCCTCTCTTTTTCATCTCCCCCACTTCTAAAACGTTTTTACAAAAATACAAAAATATTTTTCGTTTGCCTTTTTCTTGTTTGCTTGTTTGCTTGCTTGTTATCTTGTTTGCGTAGTCACGATGTCTCAAGAAAATACAAAATTGTGTGATTTTTCCAATACTAATAATAATGATTTTATTAGTACTCCGATTGCTCCTCCCGCCGCTAGTGCGGAGACTTGTGATATTAATGCTGCTTTGCTAAATCTTGTCATGAAAGATCAATTTTCCGGTAGTCCTAATGAAGACGCCGCATCCCATCTTAACACTTTCGTAGAATTGTGTGACATGCAAAAGAAAAAAGATGTGGATAATAATATTGTGAAATTAAAATTATTCCCATTCTCATTGCGGGATCGTGCAAAATTTTGGTTTTCATCTTTACCATGAAATAGTATCGATTCTTGGAATAGGTGTAAAGATGCTTTTATTACTAAGTATTTTCCTCCCACGAAAATTATTTCTCTTAGAAATCAAATTATGAATTTCAAGCAACTTGATCATGAACATGTTGACCAATCATGGGAAAGGATGAAATTAATGATAAGAAATTGCCCTACTCATGGTTTAAATTTATGGATTATCATACAAAAAATTTATGCGGGATTGAATTTTGTTTGTAGAAATCTTTTAGATTCCACCGCGGCTGGTACTTTTATGGAAATTACTTTGGGAGAAGCTACTAAATTGCTTGATAATAGTATGGCAAATTATTCACAATGGCATACTGAAAGAACTCCTACTAGTAAAAAGGTGAATTCTATTGAAGAAATTAATACTTTGAGTAATAAAGTTGATGCGCTTATGAAATTGGTTGCTAGCAAGAATGCTCCTATTGATCCTAATGATGTGTCTTTGTCCACTTTGATTGAGCAAAATAATGATCCTGTAGATGTGAATTTTGCCTTGCGGAACAATTTTAATAATAATGCTTATAGAGGTAATTTCAATGCTAGACCGTTTCCTGGAAATTCCTGTAACAATTATGGCAATCCTTATGGTAATTCTTATAATAATAATAGGATGCCCTCTGATCTTGAAAGTAATATTAAATAATTTATTAATGCTCAAAAAGTTTTCAACACTACGATAGAAGAAAAATTGAGTAAAATTGATGATATGTCTAGGAGCATTGATAGAGTTATTCATGATGTGGAAAATCTTAAGACTAAAATTTTGCCACCTAAAATTGATATTAGTGAATGAATTAAAGCTTTATATGTCTCCATGGATGAGAGTAAGAAAAGAACCGCCATGCTAAAAGGTAAACGAGAATTTTTAGAAAAAACGATTCCTCCCGGTTTTTATCGTAGTAATGATGAGATTATTAAAATGATTGGTGTTTCATCTATTGATTCTTTTTTTAGCAATATAAAACATGATGAAAAGGGGACTGAAGAAGAGTCAACTTTAGCTAAAGAGCGTCCCCATAATTCGGAGGGTGAAAATCTTAATAAAAAAATTGCTAAAAGTGGGTTTGGAGAGGTAAAAACTTTAAATAGCGATGTGTCCACTCTCTTCGATTACAAAGATTTTAATTATGATAATTGTTCTTTGATTGAGTGCATTTGTTTGTTACAATCCATGTTAAATTCACCCAACGCTTATGAGCAAAACAAGGCTTTTACTAAACACATCGTAGAAGCAATGATGAAAGCGTTAGAAGAAAAGGTAGAACTAGAAGTTTCAATTCCTAGAAAATTATATGATGAATGGGAACCCACCATTAAAGTTAAAATTAAAAATTATGAGTGCAATGCTTTATGTGACTTGGGTGCTAGCGTTTCCACAATTCCAAAATCTTTATGTGATGTGCTAGGTCTCACCAATATAGATGAATGTTCTCTTAATCTGCATCTTGCGGATTCTACTATTAAAAAGCCAATGGGTAGAATTAATGATGTTCTTATTCTTGCAAATAGAAATTATGTGCCCGTTGATTTTATTGTTCTCGATATTGAATGCAATTCTTCTTGCCCCATAATACTTGGTAGACCGTTCTTACGAACTATAGGCGCCGTTATTGATATGAAAGAAGGGAATATAAAATTTCAGTTTCCATTAAAGAAGGGTATGGAGCATTTCCCTAGAAAAAGAATTAAAGCACCATATGAATCAATTATGAGGGCCACTTATGGAATCAACTTGAAAGATGACAACACTTGAAACTATGCATTATGCCTCGCTAGGGGCATAAAACAATATCGCTTGTTGGGAGGCAACCCAATGAATAAAATAAATTTTTTCTGTTATTGTGTGTTTTCACTGTCATGCTACTGGTATGATTGTGTTTTTGTGTTTTTAATTAGTGTTTGTGCCAAGTAAAGTCTTTAAGATGATTTGGAAGATAGTATAATTGATGCTGTTTGAAAACAGAATGTTTTGCGTCCAGTGCTGGAATTTTGGTGTTCCTCTGGAACATCAGAACCTTCTGAAGTTTTTTACACAATATTGATATATGAATTCCCCACGTCGTCCTAATTTTTCAGAATTTTTGGAGTTACAGAAGTATGACCATAATTCAGATTTCTACAGATTGTTCTGTTTTTGACAGATTCTGTTTTTGATGCACTACTTGCTTGTTTTGATGAATCTATGGATCGTATCGGGGGGTATAAGCCATGCTGAAGTTAGAGTACAGTAGGTATAATGCAAAAATAAAATATGAATGGGTTTGCAACAGTACTTATAGTAATGATTTATTTTGTTATACTAATGGATCTCACGAAGGTTTTGTTGAGTTTTGTGTGATTGAAGTTTTCAAGTTTTGGGTGAGATCATGATGGATGAAGGAATAAGGAGTAGTAAAAGCCTAAGCTTGGGGATGCCCGAGGCACCCCAAGGTAATATTCAAGGAAGACTCAAGCGTCTAAGCTTGGGGATGCCCCGGAAGGCATCCCCTCTTTCTTCTACCAACCATCGGTAATTTTACTTGGAGCTATATTTTTATTCGTCACATGATATGAGTTTTGCTTGGAGCGTCTTGTATTATATGAGTCTTTGCTTTGTTTGCTTTTTAGTTTGTCACAATCATCTTTACTGAACACACCTATCTTGAGAGAGCCACACGATCATCATAATTTGTTAGAATACTCTATGTGCTTCACTTAATTTTTTTGAGCTAGGCAGTTGCTCTAGTGCTTCACTTAAATCTTTTTGATCATGGTGGTGGCTATATTTTGAAGAAATGAATTCTCATGCTTCACTTATATTATTTTGAGAATTGATAAGATTGAAATTTTGAAGAAATATTTGCACTCTCATGCTTCACTTAAATCTTTTTGAGAGTTGATGATAGTAACGGTAATTTGCACAAGATATGAAGTTGGTCTCAAAGTGATGAATATTCAAGAGGGATATAAATAAAAACTTTCATATAGATCATTGGATATGATAAGTGTGATTCCTTGCAATAGTTTTGCGATATGGAAATGATAATATGTGAGTCATGTTAGTGAGTAATTGTGATTTAGTAAGAATATTAGTGTTAAGCTTTGTGATTCCCTATGCATGCACGTTAAGTCAACAGTTATGCAATGAAATTATATCCTACTTATGGTGCACTATTCGGTGTTAGTTGTGTTCAATGCATGTTTATGACCGTTTTCGTTTTTTGGTTGGTTGCTTCTCAATATATTTGCTAGCCTTCATTTGTACTAAGCGGAAATACTGCTTGTGCATCCAAACTCCTTAATCCCAAGTTGTGCCAAATGAGTCCACTATATCTACCTATATGCGGTATTTCAATGCCGTTCCAAGTAAATTTGCGTGTGTCAACTCTAATTTTCAAAATAATTTTCCCTTTTGTGTGCCCGTACCGCTCATGAAGCGGCAGGGGGTGGCCATTATTTTCCATGCTAGATGTGTTATTCTCACGATGAGTGTTTATTCACTTGTCATTGCACGAGAGAATGGTTGGTAATAGGGATGCCCAATCCCACATGAAATCAAATTAATAACAACAAAATTCGTTGGAAAGTGTTGGTATGGAGGGCACCCGTGGATACGGCTAGCCATGGATTGTGAAAGAATGGTGGAAAGGAAATAAACTTTACTTTCTGTTTGGGAACCACCTATGATGTGTCTAGCATGGAAAATATTGGGAATTCTCAGTCGTTTACGTTGACAGGAAAAGCATGACTCTCAAAATATTTTTATCTTTTTAATTTCATCTTTGAGCTCTGGCACATTTGACAAATCTCTGCTTCCCTCTGCGAAGGGCCTATATACTTACTTTTATGCAAATAAATTTTGAGTCTCCATCTTCTCTTACAAAAGCACCAACTAAAGAGCACTATTGTCATACTTGTGCATTGGATGTAGCTAATATTTGAGTGTGTTTTATGAATGGATCAATGATTGATCATAATGGGCTAGGGATAACTTTCTTTAGCGTTGATATTTTGAAAGACATGGTTGCTTGTTAGCATGCTTGAGTATTTATATCTTCATGTCAAATTATAGACTATTTCTTTGAATCATTCAAGTCCAATGTCCATGCTACAAAAGAAAAGAATATGTGATAAATATGATAGGTAGCATTCCACTCGAGGACGAGTAGGAATTAAGCTTGGGGATGCTGATACGTCTCCAACGTATCTATAATTTTTGATTGTTTCATGCTGTTATAATATCAATCTTGAATGTTTTTATAATCATTTACAGCAATTTTATATCATTTTTGGAGACTAACCTATTAACCTAGTGCCCAGTGCCAGTTGCTGTTTTCTGCTCTGTTTTTGTTTTACAGAAAATCAATACCAAACGAAGTCCAAATGCCATGAAACTTTTTGGAGATTTTTTATTGGACAAGATAAAGACTAGAAGCTTCGGGAGAGGGCCAGAAGATGAAGGAGTAGGCCACGAGGCACCAGGGCGCGCCCCGGGGGGGTGGCACGCCCTGGTACCTCGTGGGGCCCACCCAGCTCCGTTTGACCTAATTCCAGCACTATAAATTCAGAAAAAATCAGAAACCCTCAAGAGAGTCCACGAAATACTTTTTCCGCCGCCGCAAGTTTCTGTTCCTGAGAGATCCCATCTGGGGTCCTTCTCCGGTGATCTGCCGGAGGTGGAATCGATCACGGAGGGGTTCTACATCAACCTTGCTGCCCTTTCGATGATGCGTGAGTAGTTTACCACAGACCTTCGGGTCCATAGGCAGTAGCTAGATGGCTTCTTCTCTCTTTTTGATCTTCAATACAATGTTCTCCTCGATGTTCTTGGAGTTCTATCCGATGTAATCACTTTTTGCGGTGTGTTTGTGGGATCCGATGAATTGTGAGTTTATGATCAGATTATCCATGAAATTATTTGAGTCTTTGCTGCACTCTTTTATGCATGATTATTATAGCCTCGTATTTCTTTTCTGATCTATTGATTTGGTTTGGCCAACTAGATTGATTTATCTTGCCATGGGAAGAGGTGCTTTGTAGTGCGTTCGATCTTGCGGTGCTCAATCCCAGTGACAGAAAGGGACATGACACGTATGTATCGTTGCTACTAAGGATAAAAAGATGGGGTTTATTCATACGTGAGTTTATCTTGTTTACATCATGTCATCGTTCTTAAGGCATTACTCCGTTCTTATGGACTTAATACACTAGATGCATGCTGGATAGCGGTCGATGTGTGGAGTAATAGTAATAGATGCAGGCAGGAGTCGGTCTACTTGTATTGGACGTGATGCCTATATACATGATCATTGCCTTGGATATCGTCATGATTGTTTGCTTTTCTATCAATTGCCCAACAGTAATTTGTCTACCCACCGTTTGCTATTTTCTCGAGAGAAGCCTTTAGTGAAATCTATGGCCCCCGGGTCTATCAAAATCATATTACTAAAACCCTGAAAATATTGCTGCCATTTTCTTTTATTTATTTTATTTTGTATTTTTGTTTCAATTTATCTATCTATCACATACAATTTAATCTTGCAATTAACCGCCGAGGGATTGACAACCCCTCGTTTGCGTTGGGTGCAAGGATTTGTTATTTGTGTGCAGGTGCTGCTAACGAGGTGTTGCGTGATTCTCCTACTGGTTCGATAACCTTGGTTTCATAACTGAGGCAAATATTTATCTCTACTGTGCTGCATCATCTCTTCCTCTTCGGGGAAATACCAACGCAAATTATAAGTAGCAGCCACCATGTAGTCAGCGGTGGCTTTCTCTCTTGGTCAAGTGGGCGGCAAGAGGTGGAGCGATGGGTAGCTCAGGCGCGCTCTCTGTCTCTGGCAATGGAAGTGCCCCGATCCGGATCTACAGTTCTGCACTCGTCGCGCTTGTCCCAGAGGCCTCGTGGTGGCACGGGGGAGCTGCAAAGCGAAAGCTTCGCACTTTGTCGTCGATGACAGCAAAGCTCGCGGGCTCCGTTCTCTTCTTGAAAACGTTGTCATGGTGCTCCTCTCGATGGCTGGGGTCCCAGTGAAGTCCTTTGTCCGTCTGTTGCTGATGCATTAGGAGTACTAGCTAATAGTTTGAGCACAGCTTGTCACAGCAGATTAGACTTATCCAACGACTCGTCAAAGTCTGTCCGGTTGGAAGAGCCCTGCTACTGCTAGTGGCCGTGCCTCTTCTTCTCCTTTAGTCTTCTCTGATCAGACAACTACTACTAGTACCAATTATTGGTGATGTTTGGTATTCTGCGACTCAACCTCCGTCCGCCAAGAGACAACAGGGCATGTGTGCCAGCTCACGATTCATCAATTGGGTACCAAACGAGGGCATATGTGGTAGTCACGAATCACAATAGGCCATTGAGATAACATATTTTTTCTGAACACAGCACATACACGAGGATACACTTTTTTTTTTTGAGAATAATTTCCGATCTATTCATCAATTGTCAAGGTAGTACAAAGAACACCAGAAGTAAAAAATACATCTAGGTCCGTAGACCACCTAGCGACGACTACTAGCACTGGAGTGAGCCAAAGGCGCGCCGCCGTCTTCGCCCCTCCCTCATCGGAGCCAGGCAAACCTTGCTGTAGCAGAGCAGGGCGGCGGCGCGGGCAGAGCAGGTGGCGTCGGCCGGGCAGTGAGGTGAAGCGTGGGCGCGGCCGGGCAGGTATGCGAGTACGGGCGAGCAGGGAGGCGAGCGCGGGCGAGCAGGGTGGCGGCGCCTGGCGAGCAGGGCGAGCAAGCTAGTAATTTTTTTGGTTTTGGTCAACATCTAACCGTCGGCATACCTCTGGGCCAGTGAAGAACCACCGGCGACACGTGGCATCGATATGCCAATGGGCAGGCCTTAAGTCGTCGGCATAGGCCCCTATGCCGACGGCCTGACAAGACTACACCAACGGGCCTATGCCAACGGCAGCCGTCGGCATAGCCGTTTGCCGACGGGGTTCGGGCCTAACCAAACAGGCTAACCATTAATCTTACCCTGACAGTTTTAACACTTACTCCATCAGAATCAGATCAGTGAAATTGGTTGGAAACGTTCTCAGGCAACTCACTCTCCCTCCCTCCCTCCCTCCCTCTCTCTCTCTCTGCTAAACGAATTCTATTCGCGTCGATGCGATACAGACTGAAAGGACAATAAAAAATTCAGCTTTACTTTTCCTATTTTCAGTTCTAAAAGTTGGTACCATCAAGCTGCATGACTTGTATTTTCTCCAACCAAAAGGATGTATACGTTAGTTTTTTACCCGTACAGACCCACAGGTATCTTCCTTGTGATAACAGCACCTTTGTGAATGTAAAAATGATTCAAATATTTTGAAGACAAGTACTAGTGGTTTCTGAAAGGTTTTGTTGTTGATGATTGAGATGTTGGGACAGGTCCCGACCTCGACGACGCTGTTGCCGAGTACTCTCCGGCAATATGCAGCGATGTAGCTAACGCGATTATCTTCCGAGCCGTAGCTAGCAGCGCTCCTCCCCTAGCTCCAGCGCTCCTCCTATTCCGCCAACTAACAAAGCGAACCTACTCCCAGTGCTCCTCCCCTTGGCGCCGCCGCCGGCGGCTGCCTGGCCGGCCCGCGGTGGCGGCGGGGCGCCCCTTCGTCCTCTTGATCCCCTCTCCGCTCGATCCCATGGTGACTCTCGGTCTCTTCGGCGACAACTCGCTACTTCTCGTCCCAGTTCGAATCGGATCCATCGATCCAGCGACTCGATCGCCGACGGCAGTGCTCCAACGGACCGGCCAGGTGCCTTCGGTCCTAGCGGGATCCGATTGGTGTTCCTCGGGCCAGGTCAGGGGTTGTGCCCCCGCATGTTCTGTGCCCCCGCATGGTTTGGCCGCAGCCAGCCCACGGGATCTGATGGCGGCCAGGTCCTACTGGCTGCTAGCATCCAGATTGGACCGGGAGATGTCCATACGGCTGGATCTTCGCTGTGAAGGATGTTGTACATGCCATTGTTGAGGCGTCTTGCGTGAAAGGATGTTGCGGGATGCAGCCGGATTGGTTTTGAAAGCTCTCGCTCCGGCCAGTTTGCTTTCGACGGTGAGATGAAAACTACAGATGACAACTTGACATAGAGGATATGGTTGTGAAGCGGCGGCACTGGTCTAGCCGCAGCGCTGCTTTGGGATTGTGGAAAAGTGGTGGCGATAACACATGACTGACTTCGAGATGATGGTGCTTCCGGTCTGGAGCTCCGGGGTGAAATCCCTAGGTCTGACGATGGCTCGTTACCTTGTTGAAGGCATTGCTTGGATATGCTCGGACCCGTTCTTCAGGGTGAAAACCAAGAATCTGGCCTTTGGTGGTTCGATCCGGTGACGATGATGCTTGAGCGGCGTTTCCTTCCTGAAGGCGTTGCTGTTGAAGAATCTTGTTGTCTTTGTGGTGTCAACAGATGGTTGGTGTGGATATGGTCGTTGTTGTACCTTGCCGATCGAATTTGTTTGCTTTGCGAAGAAAGTTCCATCGTTGCTATTCCTTGGTGACACCCAACCATGATCCTACACAAATCAATCAGTATGTCCTTCAGTTATTATCAATTAGTCTAAAGATGTTGCAGTAAAATTAAGATAGTATGATATATGGAGGATGACACATACGTGTAGTAGTATCTAACAGTTTATTACAGGACGAGCAAAGTTGTAGATCATCAAACATGATTAATATGAAACATGTATCACATATAGGTAGGTAGTTGTATTTTAACACATGTGTGAAGTTGAGATGCGTCGGGATATTTGGAAAACAGAAATCTGTAGCAGACATATATAGCTAGCGGGGAAGTAATGCTGCATGTCTTGCTACGTGTTCAGTTTTGTAGATTGAACTTCAAAATGTTACGCAGCTCAGTTTGTTTATCTTTTCACTGACAGCTTTCAGCAACATATATAATACATACCACAGCAGCCATTAATTCTTAATTAGTAAACTAGATAAAGGACAAGAAATTCATTGTCTATTACCTTCTTGAGCCCTTTATACATCCCAAAGCATAAACTGCACCGAGATTGAAACCAATTATGTTCTCAAGCCTGTAATGTTAGGGAGTCCATGCATCGTTAGTAACTCGAAAGTACTAGCACTAGATCCTCTTACATGCGGAAAATAGAGATGTATGTGGCCGTAAAGGCCGAAGAATTGAAGCAGTATGTACTTGTAGGTAGTGGAGTTCCATATGCGTACGGTCCCGTCATGTGAACCCGTAATTAACACTGGAATCTCCGGGTGCAAATTGACGGCACTGATATAGTCTGCATGCCCTTCTAGCATGTCAACACATCCTTCCATCCCCAGTTTCCAGATCTGATTCAACATGAAGAAGAAAAAAAGTGGAAAAATCATTTAGCAATCAGGTATCGTGTATGGCAACTTAATCCATAGATAGCTAGGATTAATTGAGTGTATTCTTCAGTTAAGAGTGCACATATGTCGCTACGAAAAAGAAGGCACCTGTGCAGTCTTGTCCTTACAGCCCACAATCAGATGCTGCCGCTTATTGCGTGTGAAGTAATCAATACAAAGCAGGCTTTCCACAGGCCCATCCATTTTCAATGTGATGATGTTACTGGGGTCATCGGAACAAATACTCCAAATCTGTCAATTATCAATGCCAATTATTGTAAGTGGAAAAAAAAAACCCAACAAGTTTAATTAACGGAAACATAATTATAAATAATAAGAAGACTTATTTCTAACTTTGACCGTGCCATCGCAAGAAGCACTAGCAAAACTGTCCTTGTCCTCTGGGTTAAACTTTACTTGTGTCACTCTGTCAGTGTGCCCCTGAAATGTCCCGGTGCATTTCCAACCCTTGCTCCAATCCCAAAGCTTAATCAGGTGATCATCATCCGATGATGATGATAGCACAAATGAATCCGTCGGATGCACAGCCAAGGTTGTGATGCAACTATCATGAGCATCGAAGCTGTCGACGAGTTGGTTTTGGTCGTAGTTGTACACATTGATGCCCCCATTGCCATCATCAGCGACGACCCATTTCTCTCGTGCGATAAATTTAGCTGCATGAACTGCATGACCAAAATATATATGTAATGTGTGAGCAGCAAAAATTAAACGTGAACAAGTAATAAACTCGGCCAGAAACTAAGTAAACGTGCTTGCCTGTTTCATATTCCACTAACTGAAGTGAGTTCATCATTGCCTGCGGTCGGTCAGAAGAACATACATAAGTAACTTGAGTCACTTTTGAATATACATATGCATGCATAATACTCTCTCCATCCGGTTTACAAGACCCATCTCCAAAATTTGGTTTTCTGAAAATACAAGGTCAAACCTCTCCGATTCTCTTCCCCAAGATCCATTTATCTATTTTTCACCTCGTTTCACGTTCGTTTTTACTCCAGGAGTAATGTTTATGCAGATGTTGCCCAATACGCTGAGATAGAGAGAATCGATAACTCAATGCCTTGATATATATATATATATATTTTGACGAAAAAGCAGCTAGGTGCTGATTTTCATTGATGAAGGAGATGGGTTACAGTAACAATTACAAACGCACACTCACACACAGCTTGCTGGCGCCGGCAGCCAAGCACAAGTGTATCCGGCACTACCGTGAGGACTCAAGGTGGATCAAAAAACTTGTTCATTGGCGCTAAGCCGGCATACAGCCAGCAGCGGCTTAATAGTGAGCGCAGTTATGGTGAGTTTATTAGCGACATCATTGACTCACCTTGGTATCAGGTTTTTTTATGAAGGGCCTTGTAAACCTGGATGGGGGGGGGGGGGGGGGGGGGGGGTTGTATATAGTAGTGTGAACACCAAATAAATTAAGAAAACCCACGTACCAGTGTGTTGTAGTTCCAAACACGAAGGCTCCCAACGTGATTCGTCGTCATAATCCTGCATATATCATTTCCATATATTTTATTAACCTTAAACGTACTCCATATATATATTTCCTCGGAAAAAAATACTCCATATAGCTGGCAATATAAGTACGTGTACGAGGTACTAATTAGCTAGAATGCACGCACTCACCATGGCTCCGTTGGATGCACATCTATGGACGAAACTTCACGCGCTTCAGGGGTGGTTGTGATCTGGAAGATATATAGATTCAACAAGGCCAACACAAGAACCACAATGAAACGTACTCACTCCGTCACTCCGTTTCAAAATATAAGGCATACAAGTTCTGTCCTAAGTCAAAGTTTTCTAAGTTTGACCAAGTTTATAGGGAAAAATATCGATATCCACGATATCAATAAATACATTATGAAAATATATCAATGACAGATCTATTGATTTTGATTTGGTATTGTAGAAGTAGATAATTTTTCCTACAATCTAGCTATGTCAAATTTAGAAAACTTTGACCTAGGACAAAACTTATAAGCCTTATATTTTGGAACGGAGAGAGTAGTTGAGAGTACCTCTCCATGCAATTAAGGATATATATAGTTAACACCCAAAAAAAGAGCGGGAAAGAAAGAAAATCACCTCAACCATCGGTCGAGTTGCCTACGAGCAGATCCCGTCCGGCCCAAGGAAATTAAGGGAAAAAACAATGGAACAACATGTCGATCATACTATTAATTACATAAACAATAGAGTCGTCGATGGAGTTTAATCCTATTCAATCCAAAGACTAGCTAGCTAGTTTACCTCAGATGGCGATGTCCCTTCATCAGCTGGAGCTGGTCCATCACTACAGGAGATAACCTTCAGCGTCACCTCTTGCACCTCTTCGCCGGCCGTCTTAATGAAGTTGTGGATGGTCACGTGATCTTTGTCAACATCCAGGAGGTCGTATCCTCCCAACACGACGCTATACAGCATGAAGAAGTCGCCGTCGCTGTCCGAAGACGTCGATGTCGATGTCGACAATACAGGCTGCTTATTGGGCATTATTGTGAGTGTGAGGGTGTAGGCACACCTTGGCGGCACAACGCCGCAGAGCGGCTTCTTTGTCAAATACTTCTTGGGGCTGTTGGCCACAAGCATGAATGCGACATGGTCATTTCCCTTGTTGTCTAGCCGTAGCGAGCAGGAAATCATGGCATTTTTCTTTATGAAAGGGAGGAAGCAGAGCTCCAGGGGGTGGACGTCAAGTAGTGGCTCGCTGTTGATGGAGGTTTCGGTTATGTTCAGCATATATATGATACTCTCGATGGTGGGTCTTTTGTGTCTGTCAGCCTCCACGCACTTCAACGCTATTTCCAGGCATTTCTTAACTTGTCGGCAATATCTTCCAACTGACGTGCCCTTCACTGTTTTGTGTAGCCTCTTCCTCCAATTTGCACATACCTACGAAATTGGAAATTAATATACCACACAAAATTAATGATGGAATTTCGTTACAAGAAATGACCATCAGTGCAAATCAGATATTCCAAAAAGTAACTTCTTACCTGATCAAAGAACTCCTTGGAAGACATTTCAAGGCTTCCCGAACTGTACTTATTCCCTGTCATGATCTGTATGATGACAACACCCAAGCTGTAGATGTCATACTTTTCTGATGTTATTTGTTTCTCGACAAATTCCGGCGGCATATATTCACTGCGTGAGACCAGAAATGTTAAAGATACAGCTAGTGTAGAGAAAATGCCAATTTAAAATATTACATGGAAAATAATTCAAATTAGCTTACAGTGATCCGGCTTTATGTGGCATACATTGATTTATTGAAGGCCGATTGTGGTAGATGAATTTTAGTACAATGAGATCATCTATTTTTGGCTGCATATTCTCATCCAACAATACATTGCTAGGCTTTAGATTTTGATGGTAAATAGGATGAAACCCATAATAGAAGCCATGATGGAGGTATCTCAAACCTATGCAAGTGCCCTTAATTATTCCGTAGCGTGTGTGCCAATCCAGCCCAGAATGTACGTCTGTCCAAAAGGAGACAAGATATATTATCCCCGAAAATGCTTAAAGTGTTATTTTATTCATCAAATGCCAAAGATATAATAAATATATATCTTGCTGCATGCATGTTGCGGCGCCATATATACCTGAAATATGCCGGTCAAGGGATCCATTTGGCAAATACTCGAAGCAGAGTATCCTTTGCATCTCATTGGCATAATACACATATCCTCCTTCTTTATGCTCTACAAGCTTGCTTTGTGTTCCGTAGCAGTAACCAGTTAACCTGACAATATATTGATTTGCGAACCCTATCATGTCATAAGGCCTTTGTGTCTCCTGTATACTAGTTAAAACCTTCACAGCAAGGACTTGTCCATCCTCACAGATTCCCTATATATATTTAACGCGTCTTAATTATTAGGAAAATGGATTCTTTATTTTGTAGACCAGAGGCATGACAATGTACTATATAAAAGCTAGCTGATCATACACACATAGTACGCACGTACCTTGTAAACCTTTCCATTCCGACCCTCGGCAAGTAGTCGCCCTTCAGAGAAACCACCTGTCATGTGTTCGATCTCCTGGAACGTCATAATCTTGGGCCTGTATTCCTTCATGCGACTAAACCAGCTGCTAACGTCACTGAGCCCTTGTAAATTCAAAAAATAAGTTATTCACTCGTGTAAATTTAGCGCAACCACGGGAGTACACATGCTTTTGTAGCTTGGTCCTCTAATAGTTATTATTATTATTTCTTAAAGATAGTATATATCTAGCTAGCACAAACCTGGAAAAGGCCAGTTGGTGATGCTGCTTCCCATGGAACGGGGAATGGGTTCTCCATGGTCATCTTGATTAAACTATATATCATCAACAAAACAAAGAGATGCATGTATAAACCCACTTTACATGGTGCAATAATTGTTTTCTTTTCAACAAGGATAAAAATAATAATGAAATAGGTGTAGTAGTATCACTTAAACAAAGCATGCATGTGGTCCATCTACGACACTAGCTAGCTGTGCAATCTCCTGATCGACCTGCCCGAGATATGACACTAGCTAGGAGTTTGAACATCAAAACACCTAAACCTGCACCCGCGTCGCTCTCCCAGGGCGACATGGGCGGCAATTCAACCCCACCGCCCACCATCACCCTCCCCTTCGTCGCCGCCCCAACCAGCGCACGACCTCCAGCTACTCGAGCTCGCTGCCCCCACTCCGAGCAGCGGCCGGCGTTGTGCGACCTGCACCATCTCCGCCGCCTCCCCAAGCCGACGTGCGTCGCCTCCCCACACCTCGACACTGATGTCTCTGTTGTGGTGCTGTGGCTGCCTCCCGAAGCCGCGGAAGGTAGCCTACTCCCCCGCTGTCCATGGCGTCCCCAAGCAGCAAGGTATGTTGCTGCTCCTCCAGATCCTCGCTGCCGGCGACAAGATCTCGCCCACAGGAGCTCCTGCAGGAGCTCCTCCACACCCTTCTCTCCGTTGCCTTCCCCTGTTCCTGCCTTCTAGGAGCTCCTCCACGACCTGCTCTCTCCGCTGCCTCCCCCTGTTCTAGCCTTCCAGGAGCTCAATCAAGCCCACCTCTAGGAGCTCCTCCACGCACGGTGCTCTCTCCACCGCCACAAGACAAGGTACGAGAACGATCTATTCCTCTGCTTCAGTCCTCTCCTCTCCTCTTCTCACGAATTGACTTGTTGTGTAAACTATAGCTATATGCAATGTATGGCCCTAGTTAATCAGCCGATTAATGGTCGACCGATTAATTCAATTAATCCCTACACCCCAACCGACCGAGCAGCCACCAGTTACCGATATCCTTAACATTGTTTTATATTCCCGCGTCTTATAATCACGTGAATCAGAGGCTCTACCGCTCTAGGACATAATCTATAAAACTTACAAGCTAATTCAGGATAGATGAAAATGTCATGTGTCACAAGTAACATGTCACCTTTTCTATATGTAGCCCTTGGTCACCGATCATTGTTTCTGTCTCGTTCAAACTAGAAACAATATCTTGTATAGTAGGCCTTTCTTGTCGGTTTGACTTCAAGCAGTCTAATGCTATCTCAATGCATCTCTTCACCTGGTAGCAGTATAGTTCGAGTAGTGGCGTGCGACTTTGAAGTAGCTTATTCATCCATTTTTTGTGTACCTCCAACAATATTGGAATCAAAGTTAGAATGGTACAGTACACATAGATCAAATATAACAGTGGTTTTCCAATATGGATATTGGAAATGGCCTTACAAAAAAAGTATTCTTACAAGTGTAACAGATTTCCGAGTCGTCATCTCAACAACATGACTGTAGCCTTCATGTCCGGTCATTATCTTTACAATGATAACACCCAAACTAAATATGTCAAACTCTTTTGATATTATTTGATGCTTTACGTATTCCGGCGGCCAGTATCCACTGCATATCACCATGTATGGCACAAATTGTTACATTGTGGAATGAAGAGCTAGACAATAAAGTAGATGCAAAAAAAAAGTTCTTATTTGAAAAGGAAAACTTTATTGACCTCCCAGACACTGCATCAAAGTGAATGCACATAAGCCATCGTAGCACCAAATAAAGAGGGGCAGGTAAATTAGGGTTTTGCTTCTGAATAATCTCTTCTAGAAAAAAATACTAATGCTAAGGCAACATATAAAGTAAATCAAATTTAGTAACCCTGAGCCTCTCCTCAACACCCAGCACGCAGCTGGATGCCATGACGGTGGTATTGCCACGTACACGATCGATCACATGGACACGGCTGAGATTATACTACGTACTAACAGTTGGATATTAGACGGGGAAGAACATTTCTTTTGGTGTGTCTTAATTAGAGTTCCCCTACGTAATACTCTGTTTTATTATATAATAAGTATTATTATTCTTTAAGACAAGGGTTTTATTATGATTCTTTAAGACAAGAATTTGACCAACAATTACTCTATCAATAAAGCTCTCTCGTTACCCGAAAATAATAATCATCAAGCTTCCTGACACCAGTCCAAGTCAAAGGAAAGGCTCTTGTTCGTTGCAGCGAGCAAGCGGTGTGCCTGCATATGCAGTCCAGTTCAAGTGTGTGGATTTTTATTTTCGAGGCAAGTGTGTGGATTGTTGTTGGTGCACGTGTACCCAAAGGGCATGCTTGTAATTTTGATTTTCTTGAAGGAGTTGTACTACCTCTGTCCGGGTTTAATAGTCTCCATCGTATTTTGGGTCAAAGTTTGACCACATATTTAACTAGCAAAATGGTAATGCATGTCACAAAAAATTATATTGTTGGATTCAAATTTGAATGTAGTTTTCAATGATATTATTTTTGCTATGTATAACTTACATTTTATTAGTTAAAGTCATGGTCAAAATATGACACAAAATACGAGGAGGACTAGTAAACCCGGACGGAGGTAGTAGTACCGTGTAACCGTGTCGGATCCTTCTGGTTTGTAGCGTGCAGTGTACCATCTTTTAATATTATATAACAGGAAGCTTATGTGAAAAAAAAGGGGGATAAACAGGGTGGGATTGAGAAGGGCGGAGGTGATTAAGGATTTTCAACTTTTTTGGTATTCATGGTGGGACCCAGGTTGGAGCGTTGGGAGTACACATGGTGTAAGGAAAAAAAAATATGTTTGGACTTTTGTATGACATGACAAATGTGCTACTGAGTCACTGACATCTTTAGCAACCTCACTTATCACAACTTTTTTAATACAGTGATCAAAGTGAGTGAGATGGACAAATTCAATGACCAGAGATACATTTTACTCTTTTCATTAAAACATGTAAACCTTTTTCATAATAAAATAATCAAAACACACAAACGAAGTCTCATGGCAAACTTCTACAGCTACCTAGACCCAACCGCCAGATAGAATGCTTACCATGTGCCGATAGAACTCATTGTTTTTCTTGTGTTTTCTTCACCGAAGAGCTTTGATAAACCGAAATCTGCGATCTTCGGCACCATATCCTTATCTAACAATATATTACCTGGTTTTAAGTCGAAGTGCAATATAGGATACTCCAACCTCTCACGGAGATATTTTAAGCCTTCACAAATCCCTTTGATTATTCTGTAACGTGTGGGCCAATTAAAACCTGTGTTTTCATCTGCAACAAAGCGAAAAACATGAGTATTGCTAAAAATGTAAATCCAAAGAATAACTTTTCATTTCCTATGTAAATGCATATGAAGCAGAGGGCAAAAACTGAATTACCAGAAATAAGCTCGTTTAAGCTACCCTTGTGTACATACTCAAAGCAGAGTGCCATATGTATACGTGTAGCGGTAACTTGTTTTCCATCAAACTCTGCAAGTTCTTCCTCGGATTCTTTGCAAAAGCCCACTAACTCCACAATATTTTGATGCTTGAGCCCCCTAAGAATGTTGAACTCTTTGTGAAATTCCTTATCATCTAATCCGGAAATGGTATGTAGTACCTTCACAGCAATGTCTCCTCGACTTTCATGTACACCCTGTCCGACATTTCTTGTTAATACTCATCATCATTGTTGTGCTACAATGATGCATGGTATTGTAGAAACGTAGTACTTGCTCGAATAAATTACTTAATCCCCCGCAAAAAAAAAGAGAATAAATTACTTAATACCACAACTTCGAAGTACCTCATAACACTTTACCACACTTTTAAATATATTTTTCACAAAATCAGAACTACTCGCCTAATTGCTAACAGATCACTCAAACTGTCCACTTGTGGTCATTTGGTAGCAAATCTGACATAACGGGCTCACTTGTCTATGTTACTCTGATACAACTTGTCTATGTTACTTCTTCTGCTCGCTCTCTATCACTAAATTAATTAGCATATTTTCCATTCTCCTTATACATACATAATATTGCATATTATAAAGTAACAATACAATATTTCCTCTCGTATCTTGTTTCCTACTAGTATAGCAGCGGAAGGTCCATGCAAACCCAGGCATGACCATTAATATAATCTAGCGGTCCATAAAAATTGACAGTCGAGCGCTTTTTAAAAAGGAAAACATCAAAACAATTCATTGAAGGAAGGAGAATATGTACACGCTGACCAGCCATGAAAGAAAAGCCGACCGATGGATCGAGAGAATCGAAAACATGCATGCATGGTTTTATTATTCATATACTATGTACCTTGTAAACTGTTCCAAATCCACCACTCCCAAGTATTCGTTCCTCATCGAAATCATTTGTGATGTGCTTTATCAATTGGTATGGTAGCTTACTTGGCTCGTCGCTTGTGTGTTGTTGTAGCTTGGCCTCCATGCTACTGCTTCTGGTAACAAAAAAAAGAAGATTAGATCTGGTACCAAATGAAAACCAAACAAAAATTAAACTGGCACTTAATTACCTGGAAGAATAGGAGGAGGAGGCTACCGGCCGGCCGGAGCTTGACGGGATGAGAATGGATGGAATCAAGCAGAGGCGAAGAAGGATCGATGGAGTCAAGCAGGATACCAGTATGAGATTGAGAAGATGGCGCAAAAGTTGCAGGGCGAGAGAAGAAGTGCTTGTGCACTTTCCCCAATTTTTCCTTTTTGCAGGAATATATCCGGAAGGGAATCAGCAGGGTGGGTGAATGGGACTGCGCTTCGGTGCCTTAAGGCACTTGCCTTTGTGTCCATGACATGTGGGCCCACATGTCAGTGACCCAAAGGCAGTTGCCTTTACGGCACCGAAGCAGCGTCCGGGTGAATGGTCGTTGGTTGATCATTCAAAGTGGGGGACAAAAAGATCGCTCTGGACCAGACGATATCACCCAGGCCCAGCTGTGTGGCCCGAATGTAATGCTACTCCTTAAAAAAAAAGGAATCTAACATGCTAAGGTGGAGTTAGGCCAACTCCAATGCACGACACCAAACGGACGTCCGATTTGTCCGGATTTTGTCCGTTTGGGTCAGCCAAGCGGACGTCCCTGTCCGGTTTTGGTTGGGGGGTTTTGCGTACGCCCAACGCGGCCGACGCATTTTCAACTTTGTCCGTCTTTTTGAACTAAATTTAAAGATAAAACTTGAACTAAACTTATATATTACATTAAGTCCAAATTAAGTCCAAAAGTACTCCCAGTCGTCCATTAAACTTGAACTAAAACTAAAGAAAATAAAAAAAAAACTGGAATGAAACCCTAGATGCGCTGTAGCCGCCGCCGCCATCTTTAGGCTGTCGCCGTCTTCCTAGTCTTCTTCTTCGTCCTCGGTGAGGTCGATGAATAGTGGCGGCTGCCACAGGTGGGCGGGTGGCGCCTGCTGCGGCCCATGCACCGCCGGAGGTGCAGGCGGTGCCTGCGGCTGCTCACGTGGTGGTGACCACGGTTCGGCGCCCACCAAAGAGGCCAGGGCAGACACCAACTCCGGCGTGCGACTGCCCCACCAATGCCGGATCCCAGGGCGCGGCCCCGCTTCGTGATCGTTCTTGGCCGTCTTGCCGGGATCCACTTCCACATCCCCATTGTGGGGTGGCGGCGGCCGGCGGCGTGCTCTAGGGCTTGTCGAGGCTCGAGGGGGCAGGAAGGGTGTGGAAGCAGCGAAGCGGCAGTGGATGTGGAAGTGGACTGACCAGTCCACGGCTTCACCATTAAAAAGGACGCTTCAGGGGCCGGCTGGGTGGCTGACACGCGGGCCCATTCACGCGTGTAGATTAAATGGGGCTGGTGGGGAGTGGTTGCACGGCCGACATGCGGGCCCGAGGGCGGACGACGAGAGGACGCATGCGCGTCCGTCCACACGGACGCAAATCCGACCGAAATATGCGCCGGAATTGGGTCGAGAGGGACACGAGACGGACAGAATATGGGGTTGCTCTCGAGCGTTGGGCTGGCACATTTGTCCGTTTCAACCCAAACGAACTAGGACGGACGAAATAGGGTCATGCGTTGGAGTGGGCCTTAACCATAGCCTCTGATTTTGCTTTCAATGTCGTAGTGCATCATTTTCTTTTGTGTGGAAAGCATACAAGCACGTCTATTCATTCTTTGTAGAAACTTCAAATGTTGGCCAGTCTGAACATTCAACGGCTGGCTCTCTATCATGGAATGGATGGGTCCCCACAATTCTCTTTGGCCATCACACGTCTTGCGCTCACCAGAGTGTACGTGTGGGAGACGAAAATGCGTCAACTAGTTTATTTCCCATATATACTGATTCCTTATTATCTATCTATCTATCACTCGATAGATCTAGGGTCATAAATCCCAAAACCTATCTGGCCGTTCAAGAGGAGGTTTCCTGTCGTCCAAGAAGACGCTGGAGGAGATTCCAACACATGCCTGCCTTAAGTTCTAGCTAGCACTACTTACTGTGCGTCCATCGCTTAATTTGTTGTATCGACTTCAACTCATTGATCATTTTGCTTAGCTTCAATAAAAGCAAGCTATATTCAGTACACCCGCAAAAAAAAAAAAGCTATATTCAGTAAAAGGAGTATATTGATTGGAGATATCTTCCGTCGTGCAGGTGCAGAGTAAATCGGTCAACTTGGCGGACGACAGTTTCAGTTTTTCATATCTTCGGGTAAAGAAAAGACACCTCATTTTAGTACTAGACTGACAAAGTTCTATCGCCACCATTAACCCTTTATGTGGGTCTTGTAATAAAAAGTTTGAAGCATTCGTGTCTTGGTAGTAGCCAGCCATTCTGCGCACAACATCAACATCGCTTGATTTAATTGGAATGTTTGTCCTGAGGTCCGAAACCACAAAACCTTCTTCCGCAACAGCGTCTTCAAGAAGAAATAAGCATCCTTGCGCCACCGTCGTCACGTCCGGCCGTCTTTTCATCCTGGTTGCCGAGACCAACCACCAAAGGCCGGCACATCTGCAAGGAAGTGTCATGGAATATCGACCGTGTGACCGTGACCGTGCAAGGAAGTATCACTCTGATGCGCACAATCATTCTTATTAATTATTAAGCAGAGTACAGAACATAGGCAACCATAGTTGAACCATTACAAGATATGAAATAAACACTTACGACTTCTTTCGCAACAGCGCCTTCAAGATGGAATAAGCATCCTTATGCCACTCGTCACGTCCGGCCGAGACAAGGATTTTCATCCTGGTTGCCGAGACCAACCACCAAAGGCCGGCACATCAGCAACGAGACAACACCTTCAACAAGGTAACAACGTTAGTTCGTCGCTGCTGAGTCCAACCAATCAAGGCCAAAACAAGAGTTTTCACCCCAGACATAAAGCGGTTTTACAATCATCATCTTGAAGATGGATCTTTCAGTACTCATGCCAGCATGTACTCCACGCCAGGCCGGAATGGCGCTAGCGGATGGGTGGGACATCTTTCCACAAAAGACAACCGCCCTGATCGTCAGGTGGTCGTCCATGACACGCACGGATCTGGCAGCAGCCACTCCACACCTGCGTGAACAGGTCTGCAACATCCGGCACTGCCTTGGGGCCGCTGCCTCAGCATCCCCTGTGTGAGAAGGGACAAACATCGTCGTGCTTGATGCCGACTGGAAGCCGCCGGTACGCCTTTGCCCCATCAGCAACGGCCGCTGTTGTTGCCGACGGGAGCCTCCACATGCACAAGCCGTGGACCATGCATGCACCAGACAACAAACGTCCACCCTCGGCCAACATATGACCATCATGCAGACGCCGGCGCACCACCGTCCAAAGCCCGCCATTTGCGGGACCTTGACGGCACCATCTGCCCAGCTGGTCCAAGCGAGAAGCACGCCAACGACGCCCCGAGAGAGGGAGGAGCGCCAACCACAAAAGGCGGGCACATCAGCAATGAGACAACGCCTTCAACTAGGTAACGGCATAAGTTCATCGTTGCGGAGTCCAACTAATCAAGGACAGAACAAGAGTTTTCACCCTAGACACGAAGCGGTGTTGCAATCATCATCTTGAAGATAGATCTTCCAGTAGTCATGCCAGCATATACTCCACGCCAGGACGGAATGGCGCTAGCGGATGGGTGGGACATCTTTCCACCAAAGACCACCGCCATGATCGTCAGGTGGTTGTCCATTACGCGGCGCGGATCTGGCCGCAGCCACTCCACACTTGGGCGAACAGGCCTGCAACATCCGGCATTGCCTTGGGGCTGCTGCCCCAACAGCCTCCGTGCTTGATGCGGACCAACTGGAAGCCGCCGGTACGCCTTTGCCCCATCAACGACAGCCGTTGTTGTTGCCGACGGGAGCCTCCACATGGGCAAGCCGTGGACCGTGCACCAGACAACAAGCATCCGCCCTCGGCCAACATATGACCATCGTGCAGACGCCGGCGCACCACCGTCCAAAGCCCGGCATTTGCGGGACCTTGACGGCACCATCTGCCCAGCTGGCCCAAGCGAGAAGCACGCCAACGACGGCCCAAGAGTGGGGAGGAGCGCCACACGGAGCAGGCACCGGAAGCTCGCTGACGACCGCCGAACGCGGCCGTGCCACCGGCGGGTGCCAGATATGCGAGTTGTATACTGGTATCTGTTTCGGCTCAAAGACAGAGTAAAATATACTGTGCCGCCGTCGGGTTTGCCATAGCCGACCAGCGCTGCGAGCTGGACTGCTGGAGGACCTGCGCGTGACCACGGCAACTGCTGAGAGGGAGGAAGACATGCGCGCGACTGTGGCGGCTGAGAGAAAGAGCGCCGAGCACTAGTACGTGTGTGTGCTGTGCGTGAGAATCTGAAGAGAGAAGGGAGAGAGAGTCATCCGTTTGCTCAATTATCAGGCCTGGCTCGACACGGAATCTCAGGCCCGGCACGCCAACTATCGGGCCGTGCCTTGCAGTTGGGCCTCGTGTCTTGCCAAAAAAAAAAAAGCCCGGGCCAAGTCTCAGCATTAATAAAACCAACCAGATGTGGAGTGAGCCCATTATATTATAGATTAAAAAAAAGGTTATAACCAACTTGACAAGGAAAAAAAATGGTAACTTTGGTCCCGGCGATTACACTTTCAGTTGAATATGCCAGTCCAGCTCAGGGGTTTCATAGACTTGCTGAAACATCCATTCTCGAATCTTATTGAACTGGGCTTCCTTCTGAGAAAAATAATCTCAAAGTGGATTATTTGGAAAATAAAACCTCACAATTTTATAAAAGTGAAATTACTTGCCAAGTACAGCTCAGTTATAAAAGTAAAATCTATTTTTTGAATCGGGTGAAATACGTTTTTGAAATAAGTGAAATTGTTTTCTTGAATTGAGTGAAATCAGTGCCTTTTGAAATTAGTGAATTAGCTTTTTTTGGAAAGACTAAAATACTCTTCTGAATTGAGTGAAATTAATCTCTACTATTAAAGCTCAGCTGGTTAACTCAGTTTTTTTTTTTTGGTTTTGCAGCAATGTTTTCTTTTATATTTTATTCTGATTCAGTCTGTTAACTCTTTTTTTTTTTTCTGGTTTTGGTCCAGATTTTTATTTATCTTTCGGCTTGCTTCCTTTTCATATGTTTTCTTAATTTTCCCCTTTCTTTATCTCCTGCCGTCCATCGTCACCAGATTCGTGCCACGTGGATAGGTACCTAAATGCTACAAGAACCTGCGTGATTTGCGGCCGCGCGTTGCGAGAGAGTGCAAACACTTGCTATCTAGCAGCGTCCATAAAAAAAGGACTTCCTCGTGCGTGCTGTGCTTTCTTTTAGGGGATCGTGCTGTTCGTATATGATCAGGAGGAGTTCAGGACTATATACGAATTGGGCTAACGGGCCAAATATGATGGGAGGGACGGAATCAGGTGGTGCGCTATTCCTTGAGCTTGGGCTGGATGCTTGGATAGCCCATTTCATTCTGTTAAATTTGTTTTTTCTATATTGAAGTACTATATACGCTATATATCTCCCCCCCCCCCCCCCCCCCCCCCCCCCCCCCCCCGCTTAAAAAAAGTAGCTATTATATACATGGCTTTTGGGACAAAATAATGAGTATTGAATTGAATAACTATGAACTGAAGTGTGCCTGCCCGTGGGTGCGTACTGATCAGCATGGACCGTACCAGAATCACCATTCGATGCTTTGTGCGCAACAACAGCGGTGGTGAAGCTTAGCCCAAAGGCGACTGCGGCTGGGCGAGGATGAACGGACGTGCGTGGCGTGACAGTACGGAAGGCGGTTCTCTGGTGGTTGGTGGACGGCGAGCCAGTGGCGGCAATGGCACGCGACGCCATGGTGGATGGCTGGCGTGGCCTCCTGGCGACCGCGATAGCCCTCGTCCGCCTAGTTTCAGCCATCTTGCCCTCGGATCCTTCATTTGTTCTGAGGTGCAGACGACAACTGTCATCTTAGACCCGTTCCTTCAAAGGTGCGGACGACACAATCCATGTTCAGCGCAGGATTTAGCTTCGGCGGCTAAAACAGATATTTTATTGTTGATATAAGCCAGGATATATCTTTTCTTGGTTTGTTAGCTTACAATAATTTTTTTTATAATTAAAAATCGGTCTTCTTTGGACTTCCCCTTGCGATGGTGGTCCTAAGTCGACCTCAACTATCTAATAATCTTGAAAAATCAGAACACCTATCACTGTCACTCCATCTATAATTAAACTCCAAGTTTCTCACTACTCTCACTGCCATCCCTTAATACTGTATATATGGAAGAAAGAGTAACACGTCATCGCACAGTAATACATGGACGATACATATTCCTCCATCTCAATCGATCAAAGTAGCGCAGGACGTATGCGCGCGCTTGGTCCAAGCGCTACATGTCTACTCCCTCCGATCCAAAATAAGTGTCGTGGTTTTAGTTCAAATTGAGGAAGTACATGATTTGTGGTGAGATTTGAAAAACATGGTTCATACATGTCTTTCCAAAATCATTCATGTCCTCTTCCTCGGCACGATGACCAGTCGCTGATCTGCCGAGGCAGTCAAGAACCACAGAGCAGGAGGAGGTGTATGGTGGTGTCCTCTGATGTAGATCTGACATCAACCACACCACTTGATGAGGGGCTGTTTGTGCGTCTTGTATTCGAGATTTTGACGGTGCCGTAACTTTCCTCCCTCGTTGACGTCTTTGTCGTTATGGCAAGCTTTTGTGGTGAGAGCATGGTTATCAGCTGAGTGACATTTCTGAACCATGCGGGTATGCAGCTGGATGCGAGTGCGATGGTTGGAGCCAAGGGTCGTTGTTGTACGTCGTCCATCACTGTTGATCGCTTGGGTTTTGTTTCTTCTAATAATTTGGTTGTGTCTGCATCCTCGACATTTTGACATCGTGTGGTTGCAGAGGCTAGGTGTACTAACTGCTGAGACATCTTTCTCAAAGTGCGGACCCCACTTTATTTGTATGACAGTGGGCGTATCTTCAGGATGCCACATGGAACCCGGGCACTGATTTTACCCAGGTTCGGGCCCTCGTGTGGTGAGTAACAACTCTAATCCTGCTTGTCTGAAATTATATCACAAAGAGAAGACAATGGTCAGGTATAGATGGTGTTCGATGAGATTACAACTTTAATCCTTCATTTTCCTTTGACAATAGTCTTCTACCGTCTTCGCCTAAAGTGTGGAGAGTTCAGTTTTACTTCTCCCCTGATCAATCTCGTCTTTGGAGGCCTTCGACTTTGGGTGAAGAGGGGGTGGCCGCCGACATGATCTTTGAAGATGACGAGGAGAGCTCCCACTACGGGAAAAACATTGTATGCAGAGCACCTAGGGTGCTCGGCGAAGGCTGATATGTACTCGGCATATGGTAAGCCGAGTGTAGCACTCGGCATACCCCTCACCGGCATAGCGGGGTATGCTGAGTGTTATTTCACGGGGTGCTCGGCATAGCCTATGCTGAGTGCAAAATCATGGTACTCGGCTAATAAAACAAGATGACGACCAGCCGACGAAAACGACGATGCCACGTGGCAGCTCAAGTGTGCCGAGTACTGAAAGGGCAGTACTCGGCATACTCCTAGGCTGAAGGGGTGCCACGTGTCCATTAGTATTTTGAGCACCGAGAGGGCAGTGCTCGGCATACACGTATGCCGAGTACATACTCGGCATACTCCTGGGGCAAGGGCGTGCCACGTGTCCAGCAGTATGCCTTGCATCAAGAGGGCAGCTCTCGGCATATACGTATGCCGGGTACAAGGTGCTCGGCATGCTCCTGGGCTCCGAATTACCAAATCATCCCATGTGGCCTGGGTGTCGAGAGTTACACTTGGCATACTTGCTAGTATGCCGAGTACCTGCTGCTAGTGCCTGGCATACTACGAGGCCGAGGGGTGCCATATGCCCAGGTTCACTAGATCATGACACATGGCAACACTCGGCATACCCCTGTTTGCCCAGTGTAACACTCGACAAAGGTCACAGTGGTTTTTTTGTTTGCTTATAGGATCTGCCCTGCAATTCAAAACATATGTATGTGGAGAGACTCCATAGTAATCACATACATATAACATCAAGCTCACAAAAGCACCATATATATAGCCCATATATGGTCCATACAAGCATCATAACAAGTAATATAGCAACATCACAAGTAGTATCATACAAGTCACAAGCACAAGCGTCACATCACAAGTAGTATCATACAAGTCACCTCATGCTAACTGTAGTATCATACAAGTCGCAAGTAGTGCCCATAGAAGCAAAAATTATCATACATGCCCATAGAACGAAGCAAGCTCCCGTCCGCGACGCAAACCTACTAAATGAAATTGAAATGCAAACCGTCGACCATGCACAAGCATTATTTCACATGTTCAAATGCAAAAGGTCGAGAAGCACAAGTGTGAGCTTACAAGTTCAGAAGCAAGCATATGAAGACTAACCTAGAGGCATTGTTGCCTGGAGGTCGAAGGGGCATGAGCCGTAGGCGTCATTGGGCTTGCTTGCCCTTGTCCAGATGCCCATCCTTGCACATTGTTAGATCCAGAACTTGGATTGAGTTGTATGCATGAGATGGTAAGATGAATTAGGTAACGATGAAAATGGTGATTGAAAAGTACCGGAAGAAAACTCACAAAGTTGAAGCCTAGAGGAGGAAGAGGATCTTGCGGAGCTCTGCCTTGCATAGCATCCATCCTCTGCAGATTATTGTTGAGCATGTAAGGCTACATGTTCTAAAATGATGGATGGAATCATAGGCTATAGGGGCAAGAACGTACCCCAAAAAGGAGCGCAAACCTAGCCTTGTAGGGTGCCTACTATTGAGCCAACGTCTCCTGCATCCGCTGCATATTGAGCTCAGCCTCCTCCCGTCATCTCGTTTCATCATCCAGTCGGGCCTAGAGTATGTCATCGCACTGTCATCATCATTGTAATGCAAACATGTAATCACGTGGAAGATCAATGAAGAAGAACATACCTAGACGTCCTGCATCTGATACGTAGCAATCTGTGGGCGATGCTCTATGGTAGGCGAAGAGCTCATCCTGCTAGCACAGATCAAGGAGAGACTTGGCATGTTGGGCGGCTCAACGGTACCGTTGCTAACATATAACCGGACATACTTCAGGCCTTCTCCCGCCAGCATAGCTACCTCAGCGTCAAAGGGCTCTACGCGCGGATCAGAATTGAGCCCGTGCTTCTCCTTGTACTTCTTGGTGTATTCCTCGATCCTCAACTTGGCTGCATCGCCGCATCACTGCTCCACCGGAATGTTTGGATCCCGCTCCTTAGGTTCACGGGTCTCAAAGAATGCCCAAAATTTATTGATATCTTGGCCTTTGACTATTTTCTACACTAGAAAGCAATAAGATCCATAACACAGACGCTCGTGCATAAAGAATAACTTGACGGATTTCATGAAATTCCAGAAAATGCTTTAAATTTCTAAAATTAATAACTAATTCATATTAATTTACAAAAATGCATAAAATATATCCAAATTGATCAGAAAAATGTGTAGATTCTGGATATTCTATTTTCATGCATGTTAACAACTTCTAAAGTTATGTTTAGGGTTAAACCATAATTAATGTAATTCTTTTAATATGGAAAATTATAGAAATGTTATTTACAATTCATTCCACTCCATTTAAAATGTTTAGTGTTGTCCATCACCACCATATGCCGTGTTATGCCATGTTAATAACATTTAAAATGATGTTTGGGATTAAACAAAATAAACCCTTTTATTTAATATGTGGAATTATTGAAAATGCTATAACTTGTGCGTTTCAATTCCAATTTACTTGAAACTAGTTGCATTATGTTAATCTTGCATAATCCTATAAGATGTCATACATTGCATATCATGATCATGCTGGATCTTTGCAGTAGTAGCAAGAGGCATCATTCGCTTGCTTTTCTAGTGTTTCTGCTTCTTCTCGGTTAGAATCCGGAGATGACGTGAGCAACGAGCAAGGTCTGAGAATGTAAAAAGCGTGGAATCGAGGAAAGCAAAACCTCCTTGTTTATTCTGACACATCCCATTATGCTTTCTCCCTTATTCCTGCATTAGTGTAATGATTCAGTTGTCGAGTCTTCGATAGCCACCTTTTCCTTTGCATGGCCTATCCTTGCCACCTAATATTGCTTTTATCTTTATCCTAGCATGCCTAGTAGTTGCTTGTGTTACTATCATGCTAGCCCTGCTTACTTGTCATAGTATGCTATGCTTATGGTTTTGCTTGAGTCATGTCATATCTAGCTGATGTTGCTTTGGGCAGTTGATTTCCTTTGATCCGGTTTTGGATGAAGATAGTCCCTACATTTTTACCAAGTGTGACCCTGGGTATCGAACCCACATGAAGTATTGCTATTAGACAGGGATTCAAGCGAGTTATTGTTGTCGTTGGAAGTTCCAGTTTCCTGGACCGAAAATCGCATGCTTTTTAGAGAAAACAATGGTATGGAAATAGGCTAGGGCATGAGGACTTTACTTACAACCTTATACTTGCAGTTAGGATCTTGTCTTGAGTTCCAACATGGTCCTGGTAGATATCGCTATGATGTGTTCTCAACTTGTAGATGTGGGGGATGCATCCAAATAACGTCACGACCGATCAGCAAACTGCATAGTGAGTCTATTGTCCAACCAAGGCCCTTACCGTTGCATGGGGTTACCTCGATTATTAAGGATCTCTCCATACCAACGCATTGGGCATTTAATGACTTTGGGTGAAGCGGGGGTGGCCACCGACGTGGTCTTTGAAGATGACGAGGAGAGCTCCCACTATAGGAAAAACATTGTATGCAGAGCACCTAGGGTGCTCAGGGAAGGCTGATATGTACTCGGCATACGGTAAGCCGAGTGTAGCACTCGGTGTACAGCACTCGGCATACCCATGACCGGCATAGCAGGGTATGCTGAGTGTTATTTCACGGGTGCTCGGCATAGCGTATGCGGAGTGCAAAATCATGGTACTCGGCTAATAAAACAAGATGACGACCAGCCGACGGAAACGACGATGCCACGTGGCAGCCGAAGTGTGCCGAGTACTGAATGGGCAGTACTCGGCATACATGTATGCCAAGTACCAGGTACTCGGCATACTCCTAGGCTGAAGGCGTGCCACACGTCCATTAGTATTTTGAGCACCGAGAGGGCAGTGCTCCGAGTACATACTCGGCATACTCTTGGGGCGAGGGCATGCCATGTGTCCAGCAATATGCCGTGCATCAAGAGGGCAGCTCTCGGCATATACGTATGCCGGGTACAAGGTGCTCGGCATGCTCCTGGGCTCCGAATTACCAGATCATACCATGCGGCCTGGGTGCCGAGAGTTACACTCGGCATACTTGCTAGTATGCCGAGTACCTGCTGTTGGTGCTTGGCATACTGCGAGGCCGAGGGGTGCCATATGCCCAGGTTCACTAGATCATGACACATGGCAACACTCGGCATACCCATGTTTGCCCAGTGTAACACTCGACAAAGGTCACAGTGTTTTTTTTGTTTGCTTATAGGATCTGCCCTGCAATTCAAAACATATGTATGTGGACAGACTCCATAGTAATCACATACATATAACATCAAGCTCACAAAAGCACCATATATATAGCCCATATATGGTCCATACAAGCATCATAACAAGTAATATAGCAACATCACAAGTAGTATCATACAAGTCACAAGCACAAGCGTCACATCACAAGTAGTATCATACAAGTCACCTCATGCTAACTGTAGTATCATACAAGTCGCAAGTAGTGCCCATAGAAGCAAAAAAGTATCATACATGCCCATAGAACGAAGCAAGCTCCCGTCCGCGACGCAAACCTACTAAATGAAGTTGAAATGCAAACCGTCGACCAGGCATAAGCATTATTTCACATGTTCAAATGCAAAAGTTCGAAAAGCACAAGTGCGAGCTTACAAGTTCAGAAGCAAGCATATGAAGACTAACCTAGAGGCATTGTTGCCTGTAGGTCGAAGGGGCATGAGCCGTAGGCGTCATTGGGCTTGCTTGCCCTTGTCCAGATGCCCCTCCTTGCACATTGTTAGATCCAGAACTTGGATTGAGTTGTATGCATGAGATGGTAAGATGAATTAGGTAACGATGAAAATGGTGATTGAAAAGTACCGGAAGAAAACTCACAAAGTTGAAGCCTAGAGGAGGAAGAGGATCTTGCGGAGCTCTGCCTTGCATAGCATCCATCATCTGTAGATTATCGTTGAGCATGTAAGGCTACATGTTCTAAATGATGGACGGAATCATAGGCTATATGGGCAAGAACGTGCCCCAAAAAGGAGCGCAAACCTAGCCTTGTAGGGTGCCTACTATTGAGCCAACGTCTCCTGCATCCGCTGCATATTGAGCTCAGCCTCCTCCCGTCGTCTCGTTTCTTCATCCAGTCGGGCCTAGAGTATGTCATGGCACTGTCATCATCATTATAATGCAAGCATGTAATCACGTGGAAGATCAATGAAGAAGAACATACCTAGACTTCCTGCATCTGATACGCAGCAATCTGTGGGCGACGCTCTATGGTAGGGGAAGAGCTCATCCTGCTAGCACAGATCTAGGAGAGATTTGGCATGTTGGGCGGCTCAACGGCTCCATTGTCAACATATAACCGGACATACTTCAGGTCTTCTCCCGCCAGCATAGCTACCTCAGCGTCAAAGGGCTCTACGCGCGGATCAGAATTGAGCCCGTGCTTCTCCTTGTACTTCTTGGTGTATGCCTCGATCCTCAACTTGGCTGCAACGCCTCATCACTGCTCCACCGGAATGTTCGGATCCCGCTCCTTAGGTTCACGGGTCTCAAAGAATGTCCAAAATTTATTGATATCTTGGCCTTTGACTATTTTCTACACTATAAAGCAATAAGATCCATAACACAGACGCTCGCGCATAAAGAATAACTTGACGGATTTCATGAAATTCCAAAAAATATTTTAAATTTCTAAAATTAATAACTAATTCATATTAATTTTCGAAAATGCATAAAATATATCCAAATTGATCAGAAAAATGTGTAGATTCTGGATATTCTATTTTCATGCATGTTAACAACTTCTAAAGTTATGTTTAGGGTTAAACCATAATTAAAGTGTTTCTTTTAATGTGGAAAATTATAGAAATGTTATTTACAATTCATTCCACTCCATTTAAAATGTTTAGTGTTGCCCATCACCACCATATGCCATGTTAATAACATTTAAAAT
Source organism: Elymus sibiricus (assembly GCA_039707655.1). NCBI lineage: Eukaryota > Viridiplantae > Streptophyta > Magnoliopsida > Poales > Poaceae > Elymus > Elymus sibiricus. The sequence goes on along the minus strand of CM077674.1, from coordinate 8,341,582 downwards.
AATGTTTAGGATTAAACAAAATAAACCCTTTTATTTAATATGTGGAATTATTGGAAATGCTATAACTTGTGCATTTCAATTCCAATTAACTTGAAACTAGTTGCATTAGGTTAATCTTGCATAATCCTATGCCATGTCATACATTGCATATCATGATCATGCTGGATCTTTGCAGTAGTAGCAAGAGGCATCATTCGCTTGCTTTTCTAGTGTTTCTGCTTCTTCTCGGTTAGAATCCGGAGATGATGTGAGCAACGAGCAAGGTCTGAGAATGTACCAAGCGTGGAATGGAGGAAAGCAAAACCTCCTTGTTCATTCTGACACATCCCATTATGCTTTCTCCCTTATTCCTGCATTAGTGTAATGATTCAGTTGTCGAGTCTTCGATTGCCACCTTTTCCTATTTGCATGGCCTATTCTTGTCACCTAATATTGCTTTTATCTTTATCCTAGCATGCCTAGTAGTTGCTTGTGTTATTGTCATGTTAGCCCAGCTTACTTGTCATAGTATGCTATGCTTAGGGTTTTGCTTGAGTCATGTCATATCTAGTTGATGTTGCTTTCGGTAGTTGATTTCCTTTGATCCGGTTTTGGATGAAGATAGTCCCTACATTTTTGCCAAGGGTGACCCTGGGTATCGAACCCACATGAAGTATTACTATTAGACAGGGATTCAAGCTAGTTATTGTTGTCGTTGGAAGTTCCAGTTTCCTGGACCGAAAATCGCAAGCTTTTTAGAGAAAACAATGGTATGGAAATAGGCTAGGGCATGAGGACTTTACTTACAACCTTATACTTGCAGTTAGGATCTTGTCTTGAGTTCCAACATGGTCCTGGTAGACATCGCTATGATGTGTTCTCAACTTGTAGATGTGGGGGATGCATCCAAATAACGTCATGACAGATCAACAAACTGCATAGTGAGTCTATTGTCCAACCAAGGCCCTTACCGTTGCATGGGGTTACCTCATTTATTAAGGATCTCTCCATACCAACGCATTGGGCATTTAATGTCTTCACCTCATGGTCCCCAAGGAGTTGCTTTCGGCTACCGTACTAATCCTTATTGTCATCGGCTTTCGGTATAGCCTTCCATGCGTCCCTGCACTTTACCTCCTGCTCGATCGATCTACGGGGTCCTGGGTTCCTGTGGGGCCTTGGAACGAAAAAGAGACAAGAGACAAATTCGTTGTGATAACACATACAAATAACGTTCAAATAAACAAAGTCAATACCAACGATCATGTGCGCAAGTACATAGGACTTCAAGGCTATGCCTCAGCCCATGGCCTGAGGGGATTACTCACACTTTGCAATCAGATCGCAGATGGAAAACATTGTAGATGGCATTGATAGATGAATGATTGATAAAGGTCTTACAATGTCGCCGTATGCGATGTATCGATTACAAGTATGGCAAGCTATGGGGTAAATGGCTATGGAGATGGAGATGGAGATGGCGATGGCGATGGCGGCGGCTAAGGTATCTCCTTGGAATGCTCTTTGCGGTTGTGGCAACTCTGGTGACCTTGGCGACTCTTCACAACTCCCCTGTTGCGAATGGAACCTCGGGTCTTTTATAAAGTGTGCTTGTGTTGACGTCATGGAGTTGTCAGAGGGTACGAGCGCTGGTACGAGTGCTCATGCTTGTACCAGACGCCATCTTCTCCCCTGTTTCCTCTGTTGCGCCTCTCGTTGATTTGGTTTGATTTCCACATTTCATATTTCTATATATAACTTCATTTCCTTCCCTCAAATGGTCTATTTCCTGCAGAAACAAATTAAACATAGGGATTTGCAATCTTTTGCATTTGTTAGTCATTAGCGATAAGATCAGAATGATTTTCTCGGAATATCTGGGATAGACACAACTCCTTCTTTAAGAATGTTGCATAATTAGAACAGATATGATGTAAGTCTTGCGAATACAGTTGGGTACTCACCTTGCTTTATTTATATTTTTGAGTCGGATGCTGCAAATCAGATGGTAGCATTTGGAACAGGTGATCTCTAGTGGTGAAGGACGACGTTAACTATGGTTATCCTAGCCAGTGGTCTGGGAAGGGTTATGGACGCCATCTTCTTTTCTTTAGCCTTCTTAAGGCATTTGTTAAATTTTATCTGTCGAAGATATATTTCGCTTCCGCTGTGAGAGCTGGAAATTGGTCATGAGACCCTTGTATGTATTCATTTGTTAAATTTGACTCGATCTGGAGTTGTTATATATATATTGTTACAGTTCTTTTATAGAGTTGTGTTATGATACCTGCTGTCCAACCCACATATCATGCATGTTGTGTGTATGGATATAACGTGCACGTTGTGTGTTGGTGGGTGTTCTGGGGTCGATACTAAGCATTTGCTAGCGGGAGTGCTAGATCTGTATAGTGCCGGTCTCGGGGCGTTACACCTCCTGGGCTAGGGTCTTTCCCCCTGGCTCTCTTCCCGTGAGAAACTGCCAAAAATATTTTTTCCTGATTTTTTCTGTCTCCGGAAAAATATTTTCTTCACTGGGCATCCACAAGAAAAATATTGGTACCCTTGTTATTTGCCATTAAAATTTCAGTTGAATATTCGAGTCCAACTCACGGATTTCATAGATTTACTGGAGCACCCATTCTCGAATCTTATTGAAGTGAGCTCCCCTTTGAGAGAAATATTCTCGGAGTGCATTATTTGGAAAATAAAATTGATGAACATTTCTAAACTCATGATTTTTTTAAATTTTGTGAATATTTTTTTCAAATCCGTGAACATTTTAAAGTTTCTCAAACATTTTCAAAATTCATGACCATTTTTAAAATCCTTAAAGATTTTTCAAATTCCTGAGCATTTTCTAAATTTGAGAACATTTTAAAAACTTGTGAAAATTTTCAATTCATGATTTTTTTAAATCTACAAAAAAATTCTAAAATCCGTAAACATTTTCAAAATGCACTAACATTTTTTAAATTCATAAATAACACTTTAAAAAAATATTTTTAAAAAAATTTGGGACGTTTTCTAATAAAAAGCCGAATGAAATAAAAAGTTCAGGCTGAAAAACGACCGGAAATAAAAAATGCCAACGCACAAAGTGCATGAGGCTCAACATGGGCTGCGGCCTATTGCAGGTTTATAGGGACTATTCAACGCTTGAGCCCCCCCCCCCCCCCCCCCCCTCGAAACGTAGCCTGCAATTGGTAACTTTCTACAAGTCCACCATACATCTATTGTGTTTTCAACACATGTTTGTTATTTTGTGCTGACTTTGCTATCGTTACGTTGTTTGATTGTTGTTTTCTATCCGGAATAAATAAAACAGAGACCTTAGTGTTAGTGAGGATATATATTTTTCTTGGTTTCTTCGGGGTTGAAAGTTCTTTTAGACTGAGTTTGGAAGCACCCTTTACCATCACCATCATACTATTTGTATGCTTACTATGATTTTTCTTTGGTAACATTGGCTGCGGCCCATTGCAGGTTTAGGGACCGACTATTCAACGCTTGAGCTTCCCCATTGAGGCGTAGCATGCAATTGGTAACTTTCTGCAAGTCCCATACATCTATTGTTTTCAACACATGTTTGTTATTTTGTGCTGACTTTTCTATCGTTACGTTGTTTGACTATGGTTTTGTATCCGGAATAAATAAAAGAGAGACCTTAGTGTTAGTGAGGATATATATTTTTCTTGGTTTCTTCGGGGTTGAAAGTTCTTTTAGGCTGAGTTTGGAAGCACTCGGCCCATCACCATCATACTAGTATTCGTAATGCTTACTACGATTTTTCTTTCGTAAGATGCCGGTCTAGTTTAAACTTCCCCTCACAGCTAGTGTGGTCCAAGTCGAAGCTTCTAATCCTGAAAAATCGGAACACCTGTGTGACTCATAACCCTTGATGTTCCTCACTGACGAAATCCCTGACTATCTACGAGTGACATGTCATGGCATGGTAGTACATGGACGATACCTCCTTCCTCCATCTCAATCGAGCGTTGTAGCATAGTGGCGCAAGTTGCATCGATCGTGGTCCATATACAGTTGTGTTTTCTTCCCTTGTAATAGTACTCTACTATTACCTCTGTATCAAAATATAAAATATAAGACGTTTTTGTAGGCTACGGAGGGAGTACGAACGAAGCACTGCAGATGCTTGTGTTGGCGTCGTCATCACTGACCCACGCACTGCACGTTGGGATGTTTCCTCACGGAGGGTCATGTGGACGAGGTTGAGAGCGCCAACGATGGTTGATTGCTGCTACATGAGACAGACACAGTCGAGGGAGCTCTTACTAGTACGTACATGCCTTGCTCCATCTATAAAGACGCCAACAAAGTATACTTCTGCTTGCTCTTGTTGCCCAACCATCACCATACTTCTGCGCCAAAGTATTCGTCTTCCAGTTAAGGTCAGCCGGCCGGCCTCTACTAGCTCTAACCTTGATGCGTACATGGCGCTCTCTTTTTCTTTTTGTCTGTTGCTATCAATTCACGGTGTTTAATTTGCTGGAACGCGTCAGATCAGATAGATGGCCATCACGGTGCGGCGGTCAACGATGGTGAGGCCGGCGAGGGAGGTGCCGCGGACTCGGCTATGGAACTCCCACCTCGACCTGCTGGTGCCGCGCTTCCACATGCCCAGCGTCTACTTCTACTGCCGCTCCTGCCCCGAGGGCGAGAGCTTCTTCGACGGCCAGCGGATGCGGCGAGCGCTGGCGGAGGCGCTCGTCACCTTCTACCCGATGGCCGGGCGCCTCGCGCGGGACAAGGACGGTAGGGTCGAGATCGACTGCAACGGAGAGGGCATGCTGTTCGTCGAGGCCGACCCGCCCGACGCCACCGTGGCCGACTACGGCGACTTCGCGCCCACCATGGAGCTCAAGCGCCTCATCCCCGCCGTCGACTACACGGACGAAATATCCTTCCCGCTCGTCGTGCTCCAGGTGAGCTCATTCTCTAATGGCAGTTACAGTTACTACAGTGACCTCCTGGTGGTCCTCAGACCATTATTGGGGGCTTAGAAGCCACACAACACAACTACCTTATGCTCTTGGAGGTTATTTGCCTTTATTTGCTAATACCATGAGTTGGTATATATATGGAAAATACATCCTACCATTCGGTGGTAGTTACCCTCATGTCTCATATACTATCTTGTGATAGTATATAAACTACTTTATCATTCTAAGTATGTTCATATACTATAACTAAGATTTTTCAAAGTGAGCTATATGAAAAAATTGCATGTGAGTCCATAGTTTTTAGTATATTTTGAAAATACCTTCATATTTGTACGTATAAAACAATATACTAAAAAAATAGTACATACTACATTAAAAATGGTATATATACAACCAAAAAATTATTATATAATACATACTACGCATCCATACTCTCCGGTTTGACAAATACTACATGCAACATACAAAACTCATGTGAGTGTAACAATTCTTCTCCCACCTTAAACTTTGGTTATGTCAGTGTTCGTTATTTGGATTTGGGAGCTTAGAGGCCACACAACACAACCACCTTGGAGGTTGCCTTTATTAGCTAATAGTACGAGTTAGTACATATCATGGTTTTCACTTTCAGTGAGATTTCGATGAAATTCACTGAATTTCAGTAGACATTGAAATATTTACCTTTCGGCCAAAATATTTCAGCAATTTCAGAAGTACACAGGAATTCAAATAATTTTTAAAATATTTTTCAAAAATTTCAAAATTTTAATTAGATTCAAGTGAATATTTCGCCCTTTTGGCCGAAATGCAAACCAAAATAACTGAAATTCACTGAATTTCGGTGATTTCGGTTGGTACTGAATTTTTTCTGAAACTGAAAGTAAAAACCACTACATACTACTGTTTTCGTGTTGTTAATGAGTTGGTTGTGTTTGTTGGCACATACAATTTATTAATTACCTCATTCGTAGATACCTCCTCCATGTAAAAACATACTTTTGTCTCAAGTCAAACTTTGTAAACTTTGACAAAGTTTCTAAAAAAATAATATCGACATCTACATTACCGATGAAATATAATTCCATATCTTACATATTTGGTATTGTAGATATTCATATATTTTTTTATATAAAACTTAGAAAATAACTAATTTTGCACTATATATTGAAATAGAGGGAGTATAAAATTGGATATTGGAGAAACACATCCTAACCTTGAAGATGTGATTGACCAATGTTTGTTTGACTCTTTTGATTTAAAATTGACCATTTCTTTTGGTGTCGACGGATAGTAATACAATAGCTCTTTTTTATCTCCAAAAAAAATTAAAAAATTATTGATGTCTTTTGTCTGGAGCTCCTCCAGTGTCATTTCGCCATCAAATTTGCAACCACCTAAAACATTTATGCAAAGCCACAAAAATTCAGAACTTTTTGATTTTCTTTTCAAATTTTTTTGATTGTACAGTTCATCCAGCGTGTAATGCACCCAAGTTTACAAAGACCTGTCTCGGGTGGAGAATTGTACCATGGTAGTACAATTTCATTTATCACTTTGTGTGCATCCATGATTTTTCATATATATTGCAACAAACCAATGTGGCTAATTGTGGTTTGATCCTTGAATTTTACTGTACACCAGGTGACCTACTTCAAGTGTGGAGGTGTCTCCCTCGGCGTTGGCACACAACAGCATGTTGCTGATGACATGTCCGGCTTGCATTTCATCAACTCATGGTCTGACCTCTATCGTGGAACCAAAATTGCAGTCATGCCCTTCATCGACCGCACCCTCGTCCACGCTCGAGACCCCCCGACACCATGTTATGCACATGTTGAGTACCATCCATCCCCAGCCATGTTGTCATCATCCATGCCCCAGGATCTATCTGCTAAGAGAATATCACCTGCCACCACTGTTGACATCTTCAAGCTCACCAGCTCCGACATTGGCCGCTTGCGCTCGCAGCTTCCCAAAGGCGACGATATTCCACGGTTGAGCACGTACACATTGCTATCTGCGCATGTCTGGCGTTGTGTCTCTCTTGCACGCGGCTTGCCATCTGAACAGCCCACCAAGCTGTATTGTGCCATTGATGGGAGGAAACGGCTGAAGCCCCAACTACCAGATGGTTACTTAGGCAATGTGCTATTCACTGCCACACCAATCGTTGAGGCAGGCAAGGTAATCAGTGGGGTGGCAGGTACAGCAAAGATAATCCAAATGGAGCTAGACAGGATGGATGATGACTATTGCCGCTCAGCATTGGACTACCTAGAGCTCCAACCTGATTTGTCGGCATTGGTCCGAGGAGCGCAAACCTACCGTTGCCCTAACCTCGGAATCACCAGCTGGGTGAACCTGCCCGTCCACGACGCAGATTTCGGATGGGGCCGACCAGTGTTCATGGGTCCTGGTGGCGTCGCATTTGAGGGACTAGCTTACATCCTCCCAAGCGCAGACAATGATGGTAGCTTGTCCATCGCCATCTCATTACACACTGACCACATGAAGAAGTTCCGAAATTTGATCTACTTGGAACTGTAAGCAAATTGCATTACTTACCCCTGCCAAAAGTTGCATGACAAGAAATTTGATTTTGGATCTGTAATCTATATATTTGAGCTTCCCTTTTGCTAGGCCAAATCTATTGCTCCTGATCAGTGGCTGTGCTCAATAAAACACCCATGTTGTTGGCTAGAAAATATACACCCTATTTGGGCCAACAAGTACGCACCCTTTGTCCAATCGTTGTCTGCTTTAGCTACAATGTGAATATTCCAGCAGTAACCACGAATTATAGTCGACTACATAACTGTAAAAATATGTTATGCAATATTAAGGGAAAATTTATAACAACAAAAAATTAAATTTGTCCTACGAAATGTGAGCTTTTCTTCCATGAGCAATCCACTGTGGATTGCGACTTTATTGAAGCTAAATACATTAAGAATTTTGATGCCTAGATTGGTAATTCAATGTCTATGCGGAGATTTAAGTAATCTTGATTGGTGGAGTCGATAGTTTGTTTCCATCTTAGAGTCGTGGTTGCACGTCATTTCATTCCGGTGAAAAGTATGCCAATTTAGGTCTGCCTCTATCAAGGAGTAACTGCAGAGCACGCGAGAACCACGAGCACGAGAGAAAGAGAGAGAGAGAGAGAGAGAGAGAGAGATGATCTTGGAGGAGTCCATGATAGTAACTCGTCTCTGTGTTTTTTTTTAATTTTTTGAAAGGGAGAGGAGTCCAGAAGGAACCTGATGCTGCATTAATAAAGATGTGTTGGTACACAACAAGTTACATAAGGACCCGTAACTAAAAGAAAATAGCAAATTGATCCCTAACGTTTACAAAGAGGACCCCAGAACAGTGATGGAAAACACAATCGGGTTTGATGCTTCTTCATGGGCACAACCTCACCATTGCCGGGACGGCACCACTTGGGACGGGAAGACCTCCGAGATTCCATGTCGTAAACTCCGTGAAGAAGCAGCGTTGCCTCCCTTTTGGCTCCATATCCGGGAGTGTAACACCCCATGTAATTAAGCCACTGTTACTTTCCATAACAATTGCCAAGTCATCATGCTTGCTATGACAATTGTCCCTTAGTTTCAAACTCGGTTCAAATTCCAATTCAAAATGCAAGTTCAAAAATAATTTCTTCAAACAGTGAAACAAAAATGTTGGTAGTATTCTAAATATTCCCCAAGAAATTCTCATGTGGAAACCCAACATGTTTGAATCACCAAACTGCCCCTGGCAAATTATAAATTAGTCCAGCAGCAACTAATTGGGCCATTTCAAAATAAACAAATGTTTAGGCTTTTCCAATTATTTCCAAAGCTTGTATGTGGTCTTGATACATTGTCTAGTATTTATGTGTGGAATTTCAAGTTCAAAAAAAATTGTTTGGACAGTCAACTAAATAGAAAACAGAAGATGAAATAAGAAAAAAGAAAAGAACTAAAGCTACTGTGCATTTGGGCCTAAGTGCCACGGTGCACCAAAACCCAGCCCACCACGGCCTTCTCCTTCGTCTGTACAGAGGAGGAGGCAGTGGCCATAGCGTGGCGATCATCCACGCGCCCTGGCCGCTGCTGTCGCCGTGTCGATCAACCGGAGCGCCCTGGAGATGCATAAGACCCACCCCGATGCCGTTGATGAACCCTAATCCCTTCATACCTCCCACTCGTCTCTCTCCCTCGATCTGAGCTCGCTCCCGAGCCACAGCTGCCATGGCCATCGCCGTCGTCACGGCCATTGGCCTCCCTGCTCCCTGAGTTCATGTCCGGGAGCTCCGTCGTTGTCGACTTCGTCTCCATGCCGAAGGGTTCGAGCTAGGAGGCCCCGTACGCTCGCCATCGCCGGTCTTCTTCGCCACGGCCGCCGCATCTCGTCATCGAGTTCGACGCGTCCGGTCACCCCCGCGCTCCCTAACCTCGTCCACGAGCTACGCGGTGAGCTCCTCTGCCGATTCCCCTTCTTCCCCCTTCGATCCATCGCCGTAAGCCGCCGCCTCCCGAGCTCGCCATGGCCGCCGAACCTCTGCTTCCGCGTGCGCCTGCTCCAGCAGCTCCTGTCGCCCGCGACCGCCCACGCGCTCGGTCCCCTGCAACCGCCCTTGCTCGCGCGCGCCCGCAGCTGCCGCTGCCTACTGCTGCTTGCTGCCGCTGCCGCTGCTCTGCTGCTGCTTCTGCTGCTGTTTGCTGCTGCTGCCGCTGCTACCTGCTGCTGTCGCCGCTACTACCTGCTGCTGGCCCTAATTAAACAAGGGCCGGCCCCACTAGGCAGTGGCCATGGCCGAGTATGTGTGCGCTATGTGTGCTGTGTGTGTGCGTGGCCGGCTGGGCCACTGCCCAGTGGGGCCGGCCCTTGTTTAATTAGGGCTAGGTTTAGTTAGGATTAATTTAGTGCTAATTTAGCCTAATAGAAAATGACATGTGGGACCACCCCTATTAAATACCGTTTAATTAAACCGTAGACAATGACATGTGGGTCCCTCTTAATTAAATTAAAGAAAAATCATTTTTGGAAATTATTAAAACACTGACATGCGGGACCCATTGCATTGTTCACTGTTGACCCAGTCAATAGCTGACTGTGCTGTTGACTTTGACCTAGCCCCACTGTCAGCCTCTGAAGTCACTGCTGGGTGCACTTCTCTGGGTGCAGTTAGCATTTTCCATTAAATGAATTTTCGAAATTAATATAAATCCAGAAAATTCCAGAAAATCAATAAAACTTTGGAAATTCATATAAAATAAACCGTAACTCAGATGAAAATAATCTATATATGAAAAATGATCAGAAAAATATAAAGAATCCGAATATGTCATCCACATGCATGACAAACCACTCTAACATAATGAACATTGAACTTTTGCATCCAGATCAATTAAATGAATAGTGTTTGGAGCTGGGAAAATATTCAAAATATTTTCCCGCTTCAATTAAAATGCTTAGTAATGCATTAGAACATATCACCAACACATCTTGCCGTGCCATTGCATTTGTGTTGCATTTGAATGCTTTGTTGTTTATCTGTTTCCGTATTTACTTCTTTTCCGGTAGACCCCGAGACCGCAGTAGAACCCGAGTACGACTACGACTACTCTTTCGAGGATCCGTTTTCGTCTGCAGAGCAACCAGGCAAGAAAAACCCCCTTGATCATTCCTATATCGCCTATTCGTTCTCTCTACTTTCGTGCATTAGATAATGCCACCGTTGTTGTTCGGTAGATCCTATTCCGATGCATAGCTTGATTTTGTCGCCAGTTACAGATGCTTTACCTGATATCCTAGCATGCCTAGTTTAGTTCTGGTGGTGTTCCATCAGATGGCCCTACACCCTTGTCCGTGTTGCTATGCTAGATTATCGGGCCGTGATCCCCTCTGGGCGATGATCACGGGTAGGCTTACACTATTACATTACAATGTTAATACGGGGCTGGAGGGTAGGTGTTACCATACAGTAAGAGATGGACCTGAGTCCCGACAGCTCCATACTAAAGTCGGGTCAGCTCGGAGAGCACCCGCGAGAGATTCATACTAAAGTCGGGTCGGCTCGGAGAGCACCCGCGAGCGATTCTTGGTTGGCGGAACGACAGGGCAGGCGGAGACCATCCAGAGATTGGTGGGCTTGGGCCCTGGTCGTGGTCCGCGAGTTACCAAGTCGGTGCGATAGGGTGTCAGGTAGATACCCTCTAGAGGAGGTGAGCCTGGACCCTGGTCGTTGACCGCGAGTTATTAATAATACCACTAAACAGTTCTGGGTATTTGATCCGAGTTTACCACTGGCATATATGCACTAACCGCCATGCGGGATAATGGTTATGGGGCCCTCGGCGTCGTCAGTTCCTTACCGAAAGCTCTGCCAGATGTCCAGTTCAGAGATGTGGCACGGCAGACAGCGGATATCCACAGTTGAAGTGGTGAGGCTGGTACCGTGTGGCGCAACGTGCAGGAGCGCTTAGGGTGAGCGGCCGAACAACCCTTCGCGCTTAGGTTTAGACCGGCGTGTGACCTCTCTGGAGAGCCTAGGAAGGATTTCGGCGTGTGGATCATTCTGAGGCCGGGCATTTCCCAGAAAAGTGTGCCCGGACAGGGGTAATCGAGCGTGTCGGGTATTGTGGTGCACCCCTGCAGGGAAGTCAAACTATTCAAATAGCCATGTCCACGGTAACAGGACGCTTGGATGTTACATTTATCCCGATCTTTACCACTTAAACCGGATACTTAATAAAACACACCCACCAGATATATGTATATACAACTTGAACCGGTTACTAAATAAGTTACACTACTCAATAATTATGGAATGCCTACGGACCTTTTCTCGCAGGGAGTCGAGGAAGGATCTCAGGGTATTGTATTGTTGTGTTAATTACAAGTAAGTATCATATGCGCTCATATTCCTTCTTTGCTGCAAGATGCTCTCCTCCCTTCTCTTGCTGCAAGATGGTGGCCCTTGTGCTGCGTAGAATTTCTCCCCCTATTCTGGCATTTCTGCAGTATACTCCACTGTTATACCCCATTCCTTGATACCGATGCATATGTAGCATACATCTGATGTAAGTCCTGCGTGTACTTTGGATGAGTACTCACCGTTGCTTTGCTACTCTTTTCATCCAACCCGGTTCCTGCTATCATATAATAGCCACTCGGATGCAGGTTCCATCGCTGATGATTACAACGTGAATTTCGACGTCACCGAGTAGTTCGGAGGTCCCAGGCAGGAGGCCTGCGCCTTTTCGATTCAGAGTCGTTGTTTGTTTTCGTCTTCTTAAGGCATCTTTGTATTTGTCTGTAGTCAGACCTAACTCTTGATGTAATATTGGGTCCTCGTGGCCCTGCCTTGTAATATAAAGATTTATGTTTAAATTTGTGTCGTAGAGTTGTGTTGTGGTACTATCGTGAGTCACCGTTCGTGATCGTGCATGCTGCGTGGATGATTAGTGCACGATTATGATTCGGGGGCGTCACAGGGAGGAAGAAGAATGGCGGCCTTTCGGCCAGCAGATGTGGTGGCGTGGTGGAGTTGGCCGGCGGCCAATCGCCATAGCAGGTGCCGTAGCTGCTCCAAAGTAGCCACCAGGGATGAGCTCTAACCCGATCTTCACCCCCCCCCCCCCCCCCCCCCCCCCACTTCGTGTTCGCCACCACGACAACCTTGGAAGCACGGGAATGGGCGGAGCACCTCCAGAGCCGGGAATCAGCCGAGCTTACTGAAGGAGATTCCGGCGATGCGTTCTGCAGCAGTAGCTGACCAGCAACCAATACCATCAGGAGCGCGAGCGTCGAGAGCCACCAGCCACTGCTCGGATGCGGAGGCGGCACACTCCACTCCGGCAGGACGCCATGCGCCACACAGGGACTACCTAACCTAGACCTAGACACTGTATGTACAGAACTACGCCGAGCACCTCTCCCTTGTCTACTCCGGCCGGCGACGCCGTCGGCAAGGATAGAGGATCGGGCTGGGAATGGCGACTCCTGCCCGACTCTCAACGGGCGCTCTCTCAAAAGCTCTCACGCAGCAGCAGGTCTCGGTTTCTGTGTATTGTGTTTTTTTTCTCATGCATAGGAATCAACAGATGCTATGTGTTCCACAATCTGTGTATTGTGTGTGGCTTGTTGTGTTTAGCCCACAGGTTGATCACATCACATCAAAAATCGCACGCACATAGAAACTAATGCCGAAGGCACATTTTGTGCATGGCTTTCCTTTATTTCTCTTAATCTCAAGGTGTTCATGGTACAAACCCCACCTTACATGTCTAGCTACTACAAAATAAATTTATATAGGGTGTATTTTATTGACTCAAAATGAAACATCAAGGGGATATGAACATAATAATCACACACCTGGCCTCTATATTATTAGAATTCACATAGCCAACACCAACACACACAAACTAAGAATCATGCCAGCAAAGAGCAAATTATAAAAGATCGAAGCTATGCCTAGGCGGAGGAAAAAAGAAAAAAAAATGAAGCGATCAAAATAACGATCGACGAATTACATGAATAACCATTCACAACATCCATCTCTTGACATCACAAGGATAATCAGAATGGTTGTCTAACAGCAGTGCCTCTAGGAAGGGAACGGCGTTCAAGCGCCGTTGCCGCCGTTTCCAACCACCAAAGGTTAGATCCTAGGTTTTCACCCTGAAGATCAAGTCCGAGCAAATCCAAACAATGCCTTCAACAAGGTAACAACGCAAAAACGCAGCCATTGCCATGTATAACCAAAGATTAAAATTCTAGGAGAAATGATTTAGCGGCAGCCCTAAATTACAGCAATAATGGCGCTATTTCTGTGAAATCGGCGTTGTCCGCGCAATTTAGTTAGGGAGGCAAATAGTGGGGTGCATTTCCCTGGCGCGATAACGACCAGATCACGGGCGATTAAAAATCTTGTGTATAACCAACTAGGGTTAGACGAGTATTTATCCTGGAGCTCAAGACCGCGTACTCAAGAAGCTCCACCATACCAAAATCATCCTATGCTGTCGCCACCATTTTCCATGATCCCACTATCTATATTGTAGCACAGTCATAACGTGAGATGCCACACAAGGGAAGACCTTGCACACACAAGCAAGTAGTCGAGCCACTACAAAAGCTGGTTGCCATCGAATGCTCCGAAAGGGGAAGGTCACCGTGGACACGCGACGAAGATTGACGAAGGAGGAAGGTCACCGGCACCGTCAAAATCTCAATTCAGGACGCTCCAACAGTCCCACACCGTCCACTTGCTCCATCGTCTTCACTTGTGGTGGAAGAATCAACTGGCTAACATACTCACTGTTGAGGCCGAAACTGAAGGTCAAAGACCCTCCGGCCCGTCGGCAACCACCGTCCAGCCACTGCCATGACCGCCGCCTAGCAGCACAGGACAACGACGTCACCCGCGCGCATGAGCGCGAGGACGGCCTCGTTTGGTCAGAGTTGCGTGCGGATTCTCCCTTGTTTCTAAAAGCCTTGTATGAGTTAGTGATTGCAAAATAAACACGGACACCTGTGGCTTGGCAAAGCTGTGAGACTTTCCTAAATGACATAGACAGGTAGCGTCCAAGAGCACAGATGTTAGATGTATGTCAATTTTCTGCAACAGTTGTTAGAATAATCTTGTTTAGTGGAGTCTTTAGTTTGTCTCCATCGTATATTTTTTTCAACGGTTGCGTGGGCTCTGATGCTATTTTTATAAAAATGTTAATGCAATGTGTCTTCCTGCCGACCACTGGAAGATGGCTCTCGTTGTCTCCGGCTGCCTCGCTGGCAGCTTCGCCCGCCCCATGCGCTGTCGACGAAGCAGGTTGCTGCAGGAGCTCCTATAGGGCGGCTTATGCGCCCGCTCACCTTCTGGCACCCGTGATTGTTGTGGGCCGGCCCAACAGCACACGAACACAGCCGTCGTTCGCTGCATTAGATCGCACCGATTACAACCACACTTTGACCATTCAATCCGATCCTAGGACCATTGGCCGGTGACCTTTGACCATCGACCGATGACATGGAGTGTTGGCCGTTGACTTTAAAAAAAATCAAAAAAAAAAATCATGAATACAAAAAAGTGCACGAAATTGAAAAAAGGTTCATGAATTTCAAAAATGTTCATGGTGATTTTGAAAAAAAGTTCACAAATTTAAAAAAAGTTAATCGATTTTGAAAAAAAAGTTCACAAATTTGCAAAAAGTGCATCAATTTTGAAAAAAAAGTTCATCGATTTGAAAAAAGTTCACAAATTTGAAAAAAATTCATCAATTTTGAAAAAAAGTTCATGGATTTTGAAAAAAAAGTTCACCGGATTTTGAAAAAAAATTCATGGATATGAAAAAAGTTCGTCGATTTTGATAAAAAAAGTTCATCGATTTGAAAAAAAAAGTTAATCAAATTTCAAAAAAAGTTCATCGATTTCCAAAAAAAAGTTCACGAATTTGAAAAAAAGTTCATCAATTTTGTAAAAAAAGTTCATCAAATTTGAAAAAAGTTCATCGATTTCCTAAAAAAGTTCATGAATTTGAAAAAAAGTTAATCAATTTTGAAAAAAATTCATCGATTTTGAAATAAATTCATCAAGTTTGAGAAAAAGTTCACGCATTTTGAAAAAAGAAAAAAGAAAAAAGGAACAGAGAAAAAGAAAAAGAAAAAAGAAAAAAAGGAAAAAAGAAAAGAAAAGAATAGAAAAGAAGAAAGAAGAAAAGATGAAAAAAGATGTAACTAATCTCCATTGCCTAAGGCTAGGTCGCCCTGTGTACTGTTACCGCGGTTTCCGACGACAGCCCATGCATACTCTGGCCGACTAGTAGGATTTGTGAAGCATAACTCAATTTCCTATATCTTTTTCTTTGCCCTTGGGGCAGCCATATGTGGCATTTTATTTGTTGATTTTTTTAAAACACAGATGATAAACTTTGAAATGATTAATAAAAGGTTGTGTGCACTACTCTATGTAGAGGCCCATTTTTCAAAAAATAAATAAATACAACTGCTATACCAAGCCATTTCACTAATCCTACTGGGTGGGCGTATATTAGCACACACCTAGTCAAATCCTAAGAAGAACAGACACAACATTAACCAATGGTCCAATACTAATCCAATGCCATTAGAAATAATTAATATGTCATTTAATTACTAGATTTTATACAAACTTTTAAAGATGGCCCGCGCAACTGTGCTAGTTAGTAGAAAGATGCTCGCAAGGGAGGAGGAGATCAGCAGAAGGAAGAAGGCGATGTGGTGGTACCGTGGTAGGGACAAGAGAAGACAAAGCGCGACATGACCGGGGAAAAATGAAGAGGTTGTGAGGGGGGAGGTGGCCGGTGTTCGCACGGCCAAAAAAGTGATTATGGGTGGTGTGAAGTTCACGTGGTGGCCTTGTGAAGCGAACCGTCGCGGTGCAGTTCCTTCCGATATATATGCCATCGTTTCTGGTATTTATCAGGCGACTGAAAAATAATTATATTTAGGAATCATCTAATTAAACATTGAGATCTCTGGAAATACAAAGGGATTGGAAGATCCTGATTGAACGGCTATGAGTGTTGACGGAGAAATAACTATTTCGAATCCCACTACAAAATAGTTACTCCCACATCCCTCTCATTGGGTCCACTGGTAAAGAGAAAAGAAAAAGAATGATCGTGCCAAAGACAAAAGCAAGTACGTGATCAAGAGCAACGGCATGCAATTATATCATGCACAGTTCGCAGCTCTAGCTTTCGATGGATCGAGAGAATCAAACCTAGCTGTAGGTTGCCGTGCGAGAACGTGATGCCACGAAAAATATTCTCGTACATGGCTATTTCTACGCATGCACGCAATGATAGGTCAATTAGTAGTACGTACGAGTGTTAAAGATGTTCACCTTCCCGGGCAATACCAGCCGTTTCGTCAGACACTTCTGCAACGCCGAGGAGGGCGTCGAAAGTTACGTCCGCAACCTCACGTCCTCGTACGCCAACACCAGAAATGAGTCGTCCATGGTGTCCGCCTCCGTCATCATGTTCGTCCTCGTCGGCCTCTCCTTCAACCTCAACCTCTCACTAGTAGAAAACAGGGCATTGGTTTTTGTCAGATCAGAGCAACAGTCCCGGTCGACTTACGAATCGGGACTAATGCGTGCATCAGTTCCGGTTCGAGCGGCCAGGACGCCGGCCGGGCCTCGGCAGGCACCAGTCCCGGTTTGGCTGGGACCTTTAGTCCCGGTTCCAGCCACCAACCGGGACTAAAGGGCCTCGCTCCTGGCGCAACCCCTTTAGTCCCAACCGGGACTAAAAAGATGCCTATATATATGCTCGCCCCTGCGCGCTCACTTCTCTGTTTTTTGGCCGGCCGGCGTGTGGGAGGTGTGTGCTACTCTGTTCTCACCTCCTATGCACATGAGGTGTTTGATGAAATGCCCGAGCCACACTTAAGCTTTCTCCTCTCTAAGCTCGACCTCCAAGCTACATTTTCCCCAAGATTTGTCTAGGTTTGGCGGTGCACCAACTATCCAAGTGTTCTAAAAGGTTAGCAACTTCATCCTTTCATCTCTCACTGCTAGTTTAGCTCATTTCAAATGCTCTAGAAGTACAGTGGTTTGTGGGTTTTAGTGGAGGTGTGTACGTGGGAGTTCTTTTGATTTAGATGCACAATTTGAGCTCAAATTAACTTCTTAGAGTTTGCACATGTGTAGGGTGCCGTCCCGTCCCCGTCCCCGTCCTCACCGCCGTCGATCGCCCGCGCTGATCTCGTCGCCGGCACCACCGTGGTGAGCCTCTTGTTCTTATCTTCTTTTTAAAAGAAAAAATTCTTACTTGTATGATTTAGATAGCTACTTGTATAATTTTCTTACTTGTATTATTGTTTGTTATTATATAGTGTCATGGTTTTGGTATCCGCCCCCGTCGGCTCTCGTCCGGTCTATGATTCGGATGTGGTATATTATCTTTTATAACTATTTGTTTCATTTAGTGTTTATGACAATTACGCCGACCAACGTGACATAGATGTTTTTATCTAGGAGGTATGTGAACCGGAAATTCTAACCGACCCTCTTGTCGAGAGGTTAAATTTAGTTGAAAAAGAAAACAATTATTTGAAAGAAAAATTGAAAAGAGTTGAAGAAGAGAAGATGAAATTGGAGTTGCATGTTGCCGATATCGTCGATCTACACAAGATCCAGATGGATGCAATGCGCTTGAAGATTAGAAAGATTAGAAAATATGCCATTGATAATGAGGCTTGGTATCATTATGCTGTTGGATCAATTGTTACCTTAGTTGCGATTTTGATCGCATTTGTTGTTGCATTTAAATGTTTTACATAGTTGTATGTTAGTTTCAATGTATGTTTTAATTAGATGCTCTAGAGAGCTGTATGTTGTTCTATGAGAACTATGTATGAACTTTATGTATTTATTTTTTCAGTAATAACATTTGATCACTACTGTACTTTGGTTTTAATGTGATGATGAACTTGTATTAATTTGGTCATTTCTCTATTCATGATGTTCTGTAATGGTTTTTGATATACTTAATTATATAATGCACGCAGATGAACCGGCAATGGATGTACGATGACCGACGCACATCCGACTACATTACGGGCCTGCATAATTTTCTCAATGTGTCTGAGGCAAACAAGCAGAATGGTTTTATGTATTGTCCATGTACTGTCTGAAAGAATACGAAGGATTACTCTGACTCGAAAACCCTTCACTTCCACCTGCTTAAGAAGGGTTTCATGCCACACTATAATGTTTGAACCAAGCACGGAAAAAGAGGGGTTATGATGGAAGACAACGAAGAAGAAGAGGATGATGACAACTATCCTATGTTCCCTGAATACGGTGATACTGCAACGTGGGAAGCTGAAGATCAAGAGGCACCAGATGTGCCCGATGATGATCTTCGCCGGGTCATTGTTGATGCACAGAGAGAATGCGAAAGTGAAAGGGAGAAGTTGAAGTTCGATCGCATGTTAGAGGATCACAAAAAAAGATTGTACCCAAATTGCGAAGATGGCAACACAAAGCTCGGTACCGCACTGGAATTGCTGCAATGGAAGGCAGAGAATGGTGTATCTGACGAGGGATTTGGGAAGCTACTAAAAATAATGAAGAAGAAGCTTCCAAAGGATAACGAATTGCCTGACAGTACGTACGAAGCAAAGAAGGTTCTCTGCCCTCTAGGATTAGAGGTGCAGAAGATACATGCATGCCCTAATGACTGCATCATCTACCGTGGTGAGGAATACGAGAATTTGAATGCATGCCCGGTATGCGGTGCATTGCGGTATAAGATCAGATGAGATGACCCTGGTGATGTTGAGGGCGAGCGCCCCAGGAAGAGGGTTCCTGCCAAGGTGATGTGGTATGCTCCTATAATACCACGGTTGAAATGTCTGTTCAGAAACAAAGAGCATGCCAAGTTGTTGCGATGACACAAAGAAGACCGTAAGAAAGACGGGAAGTAGAGAGTACCCGTTGATGGGTCGCAGTGGAGAAAAATCGAGAGAAAGTGGCCGGACTTTGCAGGTGACGCAAGGAACTTATGGTTTGGTATAAGTGCAGATGGCATTAATCTTTTTGGGGAGCAGAACAGCAATCATAGCACCTGGCCTGTGACTCTATGTATCTATAACCTTCCTCCTTGGTTGTGCATGAAGCGGAAGTTCATTATGATGCCAGTGCTCATCCAAGGCCCTAAGCAACCCGGCAACGACATTGATGTGTACCTAAGGCCATTAGTTGAAGAACTTTTACAGCTGTGGGACATAAAAGGTGTACGTGTGTGGGATGAGCACAAACAGCAGGAATTTGACCTACGAGCGTTGCTGTTTGTAACCATCAATGATTGGCCTGCTCTTAGTAACCTTTCAGGACAGACAAACAAGGGATACCACGCATGCACGTACTGTTTAGATGAGACCGAAAGTATATATTTGGATAAATGTAAGAAGAATGTGTACCTGGGACATCGTCGATTTCTTCCGACCAAGCATGCCTTAAGAAAGAAAGACAAGCATTTCAAAGGTGAGGCAGATCACCGGAAGAAGTCTGTCCTCCGTACTGGTGATGATGTACTTAATATGGTGAAGGATTTACAAGTAATCTTTGGAAAGGGTCCTGGCAGACAATCTGTTCCGAATGACGCTGACGGACACGCATCCATGTGGAAGAAGAAATCTATATTTTGGGACCTACCCTATTGGAAAGACCTAGAGGTACGCTCTACAATCGACGTGATGCACGTGACGAAGAATCTTTGCGTGAACCTGCTAGGCTTCTTGGGCGTGTATGGGAAGACCAAAGATACACCGGAGGCACGGGAGGACCAACAATGTATGAACGAAAAAGACGGCATGCATCCAAAGCAGTATCAAGGTCCTGCCAGCTACGCTCTTACCAAAGCAGAGAAGGAAATCTTTTTTGAATGCCTGCTCAGTATCAAGGTCCTGTCTGGCTTCTCGTCGAATATAAAGGGAATAATAAATATGGCAGAGAAAAAAATTCCAGAACCTAAAGTCTCATGACTGCCACGTGATTATGACGCAATTGCTTCCGGTTGCATTGAGGGGGCTTCTACCAGAAAATGTTCGATTAGCCATTGTGAAGCTATGTGCATTCCTCAATGCAATTTCTCAGAAGGTAATCGATCCAGAAATCCTACCAAGGTTACAAAATGATTTGATCCAATGTCTTGTCAGTTTCGAGTTGGTGTTCCCACCATCCTTCTTCAATATTATGACGCACGTCCTAGTTCACCTAGTCGACGAGATTGCAATTCTGGGTCCTGTATTTCGACACAATATGTTCACCTTTGAGAGGTTCATGGAAGTCTTAAAGAAATATGTTCGTAACCGTGCTAGGCCAGAAGGAAGCATCTCCACGGGCCATCAAATAGAGGAGGTTATGGAGTTTTGTGTTGACTTTATTCCTGACCTTAAGCCGATTGGTGTTCCTGAATCGCGGCATGAGGGGAGACTGGATGGAAAAGGCACGCTAGGACCGAACTCAATAATATGTAGGGACGGGCATTCTTGGGCGCAAGCACACTACACAGTTCTACATAATTCTACCTTGGTGGCCCCATATATCAATGAACACAAGAATATTCTACGCTCCAAACACCCGGAGGAGTCTGACGACTGCATTACACATGAACACATGGGGACTTTCGGCGGTTGGTTGCAAACACATCTCATGGGTAACACCACTGTTGGAGATGAGTTGTACTTGTTGGCCAGGACACCATCTTTGACTGTATTGACTTTCCAAGGGTACGAGATAAATGGGAATACATTTTACACGATCGCCCAAGATAAAAAGAGCACCAACCAAAACAGTGGTGTCCGCTTTGATGCAGCAAACACCAATAGGGCAAAGGACACATATTATGGTTACATAGAGGACATATGGGAACTTGACTATGGACGTGATTTTAAGGTCCCTTTGTTTAGGTGCAAATGGGTCAATCTGTCAGGAGGCGGGGTACAGGTAGACCCGCAGTACGGAATGACAACAGTGGATCTCAACAATCTTGGGTACACAGACGAACCATTCGTCCTAGCCAATGATGTGGCGCAGGTTTTCTATGTGAAGGACATGTCTACCAAACCGAGAAAAAGAAAAGATAAGGAAGCGAATACATCATACGATGAGCCAAAGTGCCACATAGTTCTTGCAGGGAAAAGAAACATCGTGGGAGCGGAGGACAAGACAGACATGTCATAAGATTATGAAAAGTTTCATGAAATTTCTCCCTTCAGAGTGAAGACTGACCCAAGCATCTTGTTAAATGATGAAGATTATCCATGATTACGGCGCAATAAGCAAGGGACACACACGAAGAAATAGTTTTATACCCCAAGATCCCACTCTGGGATGTGACCGGCTTCACCGCCATCACTTTCTCTCTAGTGTGAGTTTCCGGACTTATAGCTGGAAAGTGCCACTTCGGACAAACCGGAGGGAATCTTTGTAAGAGCTAGCTAGGGCATTTTGGCATTTGAAACATGATTTTATAATAATTATTTATTAAGTTATGAAATTTCAATTATTCCTATCCTTTTAGTATTTTAATTATATAGAGGAGTTAATCAATGCAATTATGTCCAAACAAAATATGAATGTCTTCTGAGCACCGGTTGGTTTCTCAATTTTTTCAAAAACATATTGACAAACCACCACCTGATGTGTCAAAGAATAAAGTTATATAAAATTCTAGTTATGATCAACTAAAACAAAACTATAATATTCTTCAATAGCAAAAAGAATCAACTAAAAAGTTTTTATAAAACTCTAGTTATGATCAAAATAATATTAACTTAAAATTATATAAAAATGAGGTACATACCTCCGACTTTACCTCAAGCCTGCTCATAAAAAAAACTTAAAAAATAAAAAGACATAACATATGCAAAAAATTAAAATTGCCATAACATAAAAAATAACATAAAAAATGAAAAGACATAACATGTGCCATATATTTTATAGTGGTTATGAAAGAATATTAAAATTGACATAACATATGCA
This sequence comes from Elymus sibiricus, assembly GCA_039707655.1. Classification (NCBI taxonomy): domain Eukaryota; kingdom Viridiplantae; phylum Streptophyta; class Magnoliopsida; order Poales; family Poaceae; genus Elymus; species Elymus sibiricus. The sequence goes on along the minus strand of CM077674.1, from coordinate 8,319,115 downwards.
AAAAATAACATAAAAAATAAAAAAAAACATAACAAATGCAAAAACTTAAAATTACCATAACATAAAAAATAACATAAAAAATAAAAAAGACATAACATGTGCCATATATTTTATAGTGGTTATGAAAGAATATTAAAATTGACATAACATATGCAAAAAATAACATAAAAAATAAAAAAACAAAACATATGCAAAAAATAACATAAAAAATAAAAAAATACCCGCCTACTAGCAGACACCACGGCCTGCATACGACTAGAAACCCATCTATATATGGGCGAGGATGCAGGCCCGCGGGGCTTGTAGGCCCAACAGGGCAGAGATTAGGCAATTAACTGCCTGCTTTAGAGAGGAGATTGGGAGAGAGATCGCAGCCGCGTATATAAACCGCTGCGAGCGCCTCTCGCTTGGCGAGGTGGGACTAAACTCCCACCGCCCCTCGGCTGTGCCAGGACCCCTTTAGTCCCGGTCCGAGCCACCAACCGGGACTAAATGCCTGGGTTTCGTGCCCTTTGGGCTAGTGAAATTCACCTTTAGTCCCGGTTGGTGGCTCGGACCGGGACTAAAGGGGGGCCTTTATTTCCGGTTGGAGCCACCAACCGGGACTAAAGGTCTCTGTATATAAGCAGCACTTAGCAAAATTTCCAAAAGCCATCTGCAGTTTTCGATCTCCCTCTCGATCCCCTGACGGCGCCGAAGACCACCTCGACGCCGCCAGGCCGCCAGACCTCGCCGTTGCCTCCCCGAGCCAGCTTCTCGTCGCCGCCCCCGACGCCGTCCCCGAGCCCTGTCCCGACGCCGTCCCCGAGCCCGCTCGCTCCTCATCGCCGGCCGGACCTCCCCGAGCATTGCCGCCCCTGAGCCACTCCTCGTCGTCGGACCTCCTCGCCATCGTCGCCACCGAGCCCGCTCCCGTCGTCGCCGGCCCTCCAGCTCCATCGCGCGCCGCCCCCAGTGAGCTCCCCCTTCCCCTGCTGCCACTGCTCCATTGCGTGCTCTGCTTGCCGCCGCTGCCGCCGCTGCATTGCTGTTGTTAGATGGATGGATGTTAGATGGATGTTAGATAATGATCTTGCTAAAACAAATTGAAGAACAAAATTTTTTCTGAATTTTTTGACAGTGCACATCAAGTGTATGATGAAATGCCAGAGGGCTCTAGGAATTTTAGGAATTTTTGAGAATTTTTGTGGTGAGGTGTTGATGCATAAAAGAGAGTCTGGCAAAGTTTCAGAATATTTGGAGCAATTTAAATTGGGCTTTGACCATGGAGTTTGAATCTGGTCCAAATTTGAACTGAATGAAATTTGAAAAATTTGAACTATGGAACCAAATGTTTTTGGTGGAATGGGTTGTGGGTACTGTCAAATAGATGGAGTAATTTTTGTGGGTGCAAAAGAATTGGGGAGAATATAGCTCCTTTGCAAATCAAAGAACAATTTTTTTGCATTAGAGTTCATTTTGTCTTTTTTGTATGTTTTAATGCAAGCATCTTTTGGGCAATGTTTGAACACGAAGTAGGAGCATTTTGATTTCATCTTGCTGGTACATTTTACTTCATGCCATGTTAGGACTTGTAGTGAGTGCTACAAGCTTGTAAACTTGCTATCTATTCATTTCTGCCATGCCATGCAAATATCACTAAGTCTGAAAATCTGTTAATACTTGTCAACTTGTCATGAGGATTGCCATTGATCTAGGGGTCATTTGAATTAGTTCAGTAAGCATGTTTTGCCATGTGTTACATGTACATTCATGTCATGCCATTTGTTGCCATGTAGAAATTCTATAGCATGTTCAAATCTTGCTTTCAAATTGGTATCTAGCTATAATGGACAGATTTGCATTGCATATTGCTTTGATCACCATTTGAGTTCCGTGCATCCGTTTGCCATGTTTATAGGTCCATTTCAACTAAAATCTTCCATTCTATCAAGTGGCATACTTGGGTTTGTGTCGTGGATTTGTCACGGCAGATGTCCTAGTGTAAGGACTTAGTCGTGAGGCCAACGCATCTAACTGGTAGCTTGAGAGGGGTTGAGCGGGACGAGAGACGCGGAGTTTTTACCCAGGTTCGGCCCCTCCGATGGAGGTAAAAGCCTACGTTCTGCTTGTCTTATATTGATGACGATGACGATCTCGGTTACAAGGGTGCGGAGTCGCTACCTCTTAATCTCGAGAACCTCTAATCTGACTATCTTTTCTGACCTGTCTCTCAGACCTGTCTATGGAGACGTCTAAACTTAACCCTCTCGGGGTGACCCGCCCCTCCTTATAAAGGCTGAAGGGGCGGTTTACATGTAGAGTCTAAGTCGGATTGAGACTTAACTTACTATGACTTCCCATCGTGGGCTTCTCTTCATGGGCTTCTGAGTCCCGGGCTTCTTAACTCTCCTGGGCGGCTTACACCGGGCGGCTTAGCGCCGGGCGGCTTATAACCGGGCTTATCTTTGAGACTCGTCTTCGGGGACTCGTCTCCGGGACTTAACTGTCTGCCAGGAAACACTGTTCACCGGGTTAACACTGTTCTTCGGGTTAACACTGTTTGCCGGGTTAACATCCTGGCACTGTAGCAGCCGGGTTACATCCTGACACTGTAGCAGCCGGGTTAACATCCTGGCACTATAGCATGACGGGTTACATTTGTCTGCCGGGTTAGCTGTCTGCCGGGTTACAATTATTTGCCGGGTTACAATTTGTCTGCCGGGTTAGAACTGTAAACGGGTCATAATCATTCCGGGTTATACCGTGGGGTATATCCCCGACATTAGCCCCCAGGTTAGCTTGAATTTATTCATGGTAACCTCCTGAAATAAGAATATGTAAAGGGACCAGTTCACTCAAAAATACCAGTTGATCAGCTCCTGAAAATTCTGAAACTCTGTCATATCAATATACTGACGCTGGCTCCTTGAAGAAAAAATAACCCTTATTATCAACTGCCTTGGCTTGATAAATTTGGTTGGTTCCTCACAATTGAGAATTTGAAGACATATCTTCCTCATATCCATATTATCTGTAGCCCCCAAGTCTTAAGAAGGGAAACATAGTGATAGCCTTAAGACTTGCTTCATATTACCTAGATTGCTCATCTGAGTCACCAGTCATAAATTGAATGTTTCACATATGTAGCCCCCAAGTACCGGGTTGTCTTGCCTGCAGCAACCTGGGACTTGTAACTGTCTTATACCTTATAAAGCTTCAGCTGGTGTAGCCCCCAAGGGCCGGCTCATCAATGTTTGATGCGCCGGGTCTTCAATTTGGACCTTATAATCTGTTTAAACAACTGAATACTGTAGCCCCCAAGTGCCAGGTCGCATGCCTGCAGCGACTTGGGACTTCTTAGAAAATTTGATCTGAGCGGTGTAGCCCCCAAGTGCCGGGTCAGTAAGAAGTACTGGGCTGGGACTTAGAAAAATATTTGAAAGGCCGGCTCATCTCCTTGAGATACCAGGGTCTTGTTGACAATGTAACGATTTGAAAACCAGCTTGCATTAGCCCCCAAGTGCCGTGGTGCATGCTTGCAGCGACATGGGACTTGCATACTTCGTATGGACTTGAATAATGTAGCCCCCAAGTGCCGGGTCGTCAGCCTGCGGCGACTCGGGACTGTGTGAGAATAATATGACTCATCATAATTTGTTGAATCAATCCTTGACTGTGGTTGTAATATAACCCGGAGTGAATATCCTGAAATAATTCCTGTCTTTGACATGAAATCCCTGCCCGTAGTTGCGGTGCAACCTGGCAAATATTTTAAGAAAACCATGAGTGCTGTAGTACACTACAGAGCACTAGTTAAAGAAATCCAATAGCCGGTCAATTAAATGACACGTCATTATATCTGATAGGGCGGCTCATCTTAAGAGACAAGACCTGCAAAAACAAGACAGAATATTCTGCATTGTTGTAAGGGCGGCTTGAAAAAGCACAACCCGGAGATGTTAAAATCTGTTATAGCCTTGCTTCTTCTTTCATAATCTTGCTCTGACCCAGTTTGGCAAACCGGCATGATATGTATGTATGATGTAATGCATGATGTAATGTATGATGTAATGTATGATGCAATGCATGATGTTCTTGCTTTTCTGTTCGAAAACTCACAAGCCGGTTCTTCTGGGTGGACTCGCTACTTGAACTCTAACAGTACAGGGTCTCTAGCGAGAGTGACCGTCAATTCTTTGACCGGCTCAGGGTCTCTAGACGAGATTAACTGATAAGAGCGTAGCGAACCAGAAAGAGACGCAGCAGGGGGTGAATACCCTTAGAGCCCATAAGCTACTTCTCACGTGACGTAAATCCATCGTTTGAACCTCCAGGGTACGACGGGCCACTCGGCAGAGAGTACGCAGCAGATGGGAGAGTTTGCCTCGCCGCTGTAAGAGGCCCTTGCAGGGGGTAAGTTTTAGAACTCGCTGCACCCCTGGCAAAACAGCAGCAACTTACAGGCAGGTATAATCCGGCCTTGTAGATGAGAGAGTTTGCCTCGCCGCTGTAAGAGGCCCTTGCAGGGGGTAAGTTTTAGAACTCGCTGCACCCCTGGCAAAGCGGCAGCTACTTACAGGCAGGTATAACCCGGCCTTGCAGATCGGAAAAGGGGGTAAGTTCACAACTCGCTGCACCCCTAGTGATCTTTGTTGACGGAGTCAACATTTGGGTCCACGACCCGCCTTACAGTGGCTGAAGAGCCTGATCGAGAGGGTTGAAGCTTAACCCGGTTGGTTGAAAGCCCCCAAACGACCTTGTTGACGGAGTCAACTTTTTGGGTATACAGCCCGCCTTACGTTGGCTGAAGAGCCTGATCGAGAGGGTTGAAGCTTAACCCGGTGGGTTGAAAGCCCCCAAACGACCTTGTTGATGATATCAACTTGTGCATCGTCTTGTGAGCAATCGTCATGTGGACCGCCGACTTGTAAGCCGCCGTCTTGGTTATTATTGTGGCTGAAGAGCCGATCAAGAGGATGAGCGAGCTAAACCCGGCGGGTTGGAAGCCCCCAAATGACCTTGTTGAAGTATCAACATTGTTGCAGCATTTTGTAAGCCGCCATCTTGTATGAAGAAACAGCAGAAGCCCCCAAGTTGAACGGTGCATCATGGCGGCTCGTCTTCTTGGGTAACTTTTAATTTTCTGAAACTCGAACTTGCGAGAGATGAATTCCTTTTGAACCGGATGCTTGTGCCGGAAATTTTCTGACAGCCTTTAAACTTTCACCAATGTGGCAGTAGCCCCCGAGATTGGGTGATCCGGGGTTCTTGAATTTGCTGAAACTAGCAACATTTGCTGAATCATGTCTGTAGCCCCCGAGTCTTACGATGACTCGAAGAGGCGACTTGAGAATCTCCACTGAAGATTGAAGTTGACCGTGGCGGATTAGACGATCCCGTATGAATTGTTTCGATAATCCGGTCGACAGTCCGTCCCGGCTGGTTGTTGAAGTTTAACCAAACTGCAGTGGCGGCGACTTGTGCGCCTGTCCGTTTGGGCGGCTCGTATAGACAAACACTGCACCAATATGTTGATGTAGATCAGACTTTGGGCGGCGTCTTGCGCTCGTCCGTTGGGCGGCTCGTACAGGCGAGCACCGCACCGATATGTTGATGCAGATCAGACTGTGGGCGGCGTCTTGCGCGCGTCCGTTGGGCGGCTGAAGTGAGCAAGCACGACACTGACGTGTCAATGTAGACCAGACCACAGGGTGGTGACTCACGAGCGCTCGTAGGGCGGCTCGTACTGGTGTCTGCGGCTCTTGTCGTGTTGATGTGGATGTAGAAGCCAACCGAGCGTTTTGAAGACGACGTGGTTGTGAGAGATGGCCACGACATTGTAAGCCGGCGCGGTCGCGAGAGATGGCCGCGGCGTTGTAAGCCGGCGCGGGCAGGCGCATCGGCGACGGTGTTTGTAAGACGGCACAGAAACACGAGTCGGCAACGGCATGTTGACGTTGGATCAGACCATGGGCGGCTTTCGCGCGTCTGTTGGACAACCCGTATAGGCGGGCGCTGACGTGAGCTTTGTATCCGCGGTACGACTGTCACTTTGGCAGTCCTGCATAAAAGACATGCAGACGAGAGTAATTGTTCTCGAAAAGATGAAAAATGCATCAATAAAAATTGACTGGATTGACTTCACCTGATATACTTGTCGGAAATTATCTGCCGCAGGATTGATGATAACTGCGGTGGAGTTGTAGTCAACCGCGGGCGAGTTGGAGATACTCATAGTAATTTGCGTGTGTACTCTGATAAAACTTGAGCTGACCCCACCCTCCCTCTCTCTCTTTTTTTTTTGGCTGCCTCTCCACTTCTCTTCTAGCCAGTCCTTCCCTTATCTTTCTTTCTTTTTGTCTGGGGAAACGGCTATCGAGAGTAACCGAAAACGCCGAGGCGGCTCAGGCAGAGCGGGCCGGCGGCTCAGAGGCCAACGGCGAGGCCGACGCGAGGCGGCAGGCCGGGGCAACGAAGGCAGCACCAGTGGAGGCGGCAGGCCAGCTCGCGGCGTCGCAGAGGTGTGGTGAAGGCGGGTCGTCTCAAGGCGATATGAGGCGACGGCGGCTCGGTCACGGCCGCTGGCGCGGACGGGCGAGTGCAACGGCGGAGCAAGCCAGCTCGACAGAGGGGCGAGCCCATGGCGACTCGGGTGGAGACGGCCGTGGAGGAGCGCGCGAACCGGCTATGGGCGGCGCTGGTATGGCGTGGGAACCGGCGGGTCTGACGCGGCAGAGGCGACGGCTCGAAGCTTGTTCCAGTGGAAGCGGCTCACATCAGCGGCTCAGGGCCTGCTCCGGCGAAGTGATGCTGAGGTGGGGCGAGCAAACCGCGGCGGCGGAAGCGCACGGCGAGAGGCGGCGCAGGGCGGCTCAACGGCGACGGCCGGTGCGACGCACGGGAGCCGGCGCTGAGCGGGGCGAGCCGGGGGCAGCTCAGAGGTGACGGCCCGTGGCGGCGACTCAGCCATGGCCAAGGCGGGGCAGAAACGGAAGCACGGCAGCGGCGGCCGGCTGTGAAGGCGAGGTGAGCGCAGCCATGGAGCAGCAGGCCGGCGACTTGGTGGTGGAGCTAGGCGCTGCGCAGCGGGGCTGTCATGCCGGCGTGCGGAAGCGATTCGTGGTGGGAGAGACGGATGGTAAGTGCAGCAGAGGCAGGGCAGGTGCGGCGAGGAGGAGCATCCCGCGGCGGGCGGAGCAGATGGGAGTGGTGCGGGCATGGCTGTGGTGAGCCGGCGGGGAGTGCAGCGCTGAGCGACGCAGCTATGGTGGATGCGGGTGGAGTTGGCCGCGACGGGAGCTCGGACGCGGCGGACCGGCCGTGGGGGCGAAACGGCTGCGGCAGCGCGGATGCGGGAGAGGAGCGCGATCCGGGCCGTTGGGCGACCACGACGCAGCGGTGCCGCGAAGCCGAGGCGACGCCAGCTCAAAACGAGTCCGCGGCGGCGGTAAGCACACGAGGCACGGTGGAGCCACATCGGTGACCAGAGGCGGAGCCGACGCGCAAGGTGGCAGGTGCGCAACGGGGCCGGCTGAGGCGGCGGATTGCGACAGCAGCATTGGCTCGGCGAGGCGACTCGGCAGCGCCGACCCGTTGTAAAAGAGCAAGGTGGAGGCGAGGCCGCATCGACCAGGAACCATAGCGTGGAGGCGGGAGCACAGCGGCAGCAGAGTAGGCGGGTTAGAGCCGGCGTTTGAGCAGCTCGGGATGCCGGGCGAGAACAGAGCGGCGGTGGATGCAAGTGGCTTGGAGGCAATGGCGGGTCTGCCGCCACACGGCCACAGCGGCGGATGCGAGGCGGGTCAGCAGCCACGCAGCAGAGGTGATGGTTCAGAGGCGGCTTGGCACAGATGGAGTATGGCCATGGCGGAAGCGATCAACAGCGGCGGTTTGACGCAGCCACGGCAGAAGTGATCCAGCAGGGGCGCCTCTGAGGCCGCGACTGTTGTGGCGGCTCAAGGCCGGCCACGGCGGAGGAGGCATCTCGACGGCCGGGGCGGCTCAAAGGCTGTTTGAACCGTGAGGTGAGGCCGCCGGCGATGAGTGACTTGGCACAAGGCCACAGGCGACTTGTAGACAGCCGGCGGAGGCGGTTCGGAGCAGAGGGCCTAGCCGGCGGTGGCCATTGGACAGCGGCTCGAAGCGCCCTTTGGGAGGCGGCTGGGCGCGCTGGCGGGCAACAGAGGGACCGCGGCTGAAGAAACGCAGGACCGGGGCGACTCTGTGGCGAGGCTCAGACGCGGAGGGGCGGATCGAAGGCCGCGCCGGCGGAGACGGCTCAGGGCCGAGGCGGGAGCACAGCGGCAGCATGATCCGAAGCGAGGCAGAGCCGGCCACGGCGGCTCGTGGCAGCGGCGGCTTGGAGACAGGGGTGGAGGCCGGTGACACGCCGGGCGGAGGAGTGCGTGGGCGCGGCGGCTCGGCAGCCTGGCGCAAAGCGGAGCCAGCCACTAGGGGGTGCAGAGGACAACGGCGACTCGACGGCCTGGCGCCGGTGGTTTCGGCCGTAAAACGGGCGCCGGCCGGGTGATGGTGAAAACCGGCGACTCAGCAGTGGCGGCCAAGGTGATTCGGCTGTATTCGAAGCGGAGGTGAACCGTAGTTGCGGCGGCGACTCGGACAGTCAGGGCGAGCCGGCGACGGGGCGGAGACCTGAACCCGCAACCTTGTCCGTTTCCGGGTCGTAGGTGGCTTTGGAAATTTCACGTCCGCCCTTTCTTCCTTTTCCTGGCCCTTTCCTTTGCTGTTGATAGTTAATCAATGAACCAAAAACGAAAACGGCGACTCGCAGCAGTATTAGCTTAGGCGATTCTCCAATGGAACAATTTGTGACAGGAACTTCTGCTTGAAACTTGGCTTTTCATGACAGCGAACTGGAAGCTGATCTAGCTCCTGGTCAATGGGTTATTGTGGCTCGTGTAAGGCGCCGCACGTAACCCTATTTTTTTTTTCTTCTCGATCTCAAACTTGTATCAGCTCTTCTTCATCCGAAAATTGCAAACTTCTCGAAACCCTAGAAAGATCCCTCCAAGAACTCAACACCACTGTGCGCGTTGCCCCACGGTGGGCGCCAACTGTCGGCCCCTCCGATGGAGGTAAAAGCCGACATCCTGCTTGTCTTATATTGATGACGATGACGATCTCGGTTACAAGGGTGCGGAGTCGCTACCTCTTAATCTCGAGGACCTCTAATCTGACTATCTTTTCTGACCTGTCTCTCAGACCTGTCTATGGAGACGTCTAAACTTAACCCTCTCGGGGTGACCCGCCCCTCCTTATAAAGGCTGAAGGGGCAGTTTACATGTAGAGTCTAAGTCGGATTGAGACTTAACTTACTATGACTTCCCATCGTGGGCTTCTCTTCATGGGCTTCTGAGTCCCGGGCTTCTTAACTCTCCTGGGCGGCTTACACCGGGCGGCTTAGCGCCGGGCGGCTTATAACCGGGCTTATCTTTGAGACTCGTCTTCGGGGACTCGTCTCCGGGACTTAACTGTCTGCCAGGAAACACTGTTCACCGGGTTAACACTGTTCTCTGGGTTAACACTGTTTGCCGGGTTAACATCCTGGCACTGTAGCAGCCGGGTTACATCCTGACACTGTAGCAGCCGGGTTAACATCCTGGCACTGTAGCATGCCGGGTTACATTTGTCTGCGGGGTTAGCTGTCTGCCGGGTTACAATTATTTGCCGGGTTACAATTTGTCTGCCGGGTTAGAACTGTAAACGGGTCATAATCATTCCGGGTCATACCTCGGGGTATATCCCCGACAGTTTGCCTAATTTTTTTTCACTCGCTGGAATTACAGGTTGTGGTGTTGCATCTCCGTGGAGTTGGTCCCCGATCGTCCCTCCGCTGTTCGACAAAAAGTATCCATTTGTCGTATGTTGAGTTTTGTTCATAGGATGATGGTTGGTTCATTTGTTGAGTTGTGTATTCATCTTGTGTATAAATCTTGTATTCATCTTGTATTCATTTTGTACAAATATTGTCGTAACTTCGACATGAGAGGAGGGGGGGTCGTTAAAACATAACCCCGATAACTTTGATTTTGAGGCATATGAAAACCTGATTTGCACGTCGGACAGGCATGAGAGAGGCGGTCAGCAAAGTATCCTCTCCCGAAAGATAGGACGACTCATCAGATATGATTCAAGATAATGTCCAATGCCTCATATCGCGAACATAGTTATATTGGATAATTGATCTTCATATAAATGAAGCATAAAAGTTTAGCAATCACTTACAAATTTTCATGTTGTTCATTGACTTCGACATGAGGGGGGGGGGGGGTGGTCGTGTTAAAACATAGCCCCGATAATTTCGGTATAACTTCGACATGAGGGGGGAGGGGGTCATTAAATCATAACCCCGATAATCCACTAATCCATTGCTCATATGCATATGATTCCTTGTTGAGATTAGGTCTATGTTTGCCACTAATCCATCTCTCATGGTTGTATATTGCCATGTTGTAATATTTGCAGAAACTATGGAACACGACAGAGACTTATAGCAAGAAAAGGCGTTGGAGGAAATAATCCGCAAGGGAGATGATGATATCATGACCTCACAGTTTCTCAACGACTCCGATGGTGAGGGAAGAGAAGATGACGGCTCCGCCAGTGTTGGAGCCTTAACTGTTGCAACGTCCGGTGAGGTATATATATTAATTAAGCCACTGCTGACTAGATGCATTAATTGTTTTGTATGTACATATATTAACACTTCTTTCTTCTTTTAGCCCTCCGGATCGAGCCAAACTTCTATAAGGAGACGAGGCCCGAAGAAAAGGTTGGGCGAGAATGAAAGGTTCACGATCGAAGAAGTCGATCCAGATGGCAAACCGACTGTTCCCAAGCGAACCCAAGACCGATTTATACATCAGTGCGGAGTTGTTGTTAGGGACAGCGTCCCGACCAGCATCCAAGAATGGAATAAGAAGAAGGACGATGGAGTTTCTTATGTCGACGATAGATGCAAAGATCAGCTTTGGAACTCGCTCATGATAAATTTCAGCCTACCGCTAGAGGAGGATCCAAATAACCCAGTTATACAGCGAAAAGTCAAAAAATGGGCTCTTAAGAAGATGGTAGAACAATTCAAGAACTGGAAGAAAAGATTGAACGAACAGTTTGTCGAGAAAGACGAGACTCCAGAATTCACCAGTCAATATGCGAAGATAAAAGATCACTGGCCCGCATTTGTGGCGTACAAGAAATCGGAGAAAGCTAAGAACAGGTCACAGACAAATAAGCTAAATGCTGCAAAGAAGCAGTATCACCATGTTATGGGGTCAGGTGGCTACAAGGTTGCCCGGCCTACGTGGGACAAAGCTGAGAACGACCTGCTTGCTAAAGGGATCCAACCAGCAACATCGAACTGGCCCGAACGGGCAAGGACTTGGTTCTTCGGGCATGGGGGAACTTTGGACCCAGAAACAGGGAAGTGTGTTCACACGAAAGAACAACTTGAAACACCCGTCACAAAGATTCAGGAAGCAATCAAGGACGTGCAGGAAGGGAGGTTCCATCCCGACAGAGAGAAGGACGTGCTGTCACGCGCCCTCGGGAATCCTCAACACCCTGGACGAACACGAGGAACAGCAGGCTCCGTTCCGTGGGTGCATGGGTTTCCCGACAGCACTGGTTATAGAAGCCGAGGGAGAAAGAAGAAAGAGGAAGCAGACCAGATGCAGAATGTAGAACAAAGATTAGCGTTGCAGGAGAAGAAACTAGAGGCACTTACCAGTCAGCGAGCTACCGACCCACCATCTCAGCAGCATGAAGATTCTTCATTCGATACTGCCCACGAAGCTACCCCACCATCTCAGCGGAAAAGCAGTGTGGCTTCCACGGAGCTCGTTCGGCCTGATATCATGGCTCCTCGCTACCCCGTGGATTATATCACGGAGAGGGAACATTGTGAGCTAATGGCGAAATGCATCAACCTAACCTTGAAGGTGGCGGTCGGCTATGTCTTACCTCCTAGACCTGATGCAACTTTCCATTGCAATCCGATTCCAGATGGCTTTGCTATTGTCGGGGTGGATGAAGTTACCAACGGATTCGAGGGGCTGGAGCTTGAGTACCCTACAGGTGAAGGGGAGACTCATCTGGTAGATGCCGTAAGGACTACCATTCTATGGAGAAAGGAAAACATCGTGCTTCCACAATGGACGCCGCGTCAGCAGACTCAGCCGGAGGAGGCCCCTCAGCAGACTCCTCACAGTTCAGCTCTATCTCCGCTGCCCCAGTCGTCTCTGCCGCGTCAGCACACTCCGCCGCCTCAGCTGTCTCCGCCGCCTCAGCGGACTCCGCCGGAGGAGGCCGGCCCTCAGCAGAATCCTCCGCCGCCTCAGCTGTCTCCGCCGTCTCAGCGGACTCCGCCTCCTCCGCCGCGTCAGCGGACTCCGCCTCCTCCGCTGCGTCAGCTGACTCCGCCTCCTCCGCCGCCTCAGCAACGGCAGAAGAGACCCGCCGCCGCTCCAGCGGCTAGCAGTACAACAACGAAGAAATCCAGAGCAGGTCCAAGCGTCAAGAAGGCTCCTCCCAAGTTACCATACGACATGACTGAGGAGGAAAACAACAAGATCGTGGCTGCCGATGTGAAACGCCAGCTTGCACCGAAATGTCCAGATCCAAAGGAGAAAATAGATCCGGTAAAAGCAAAGCGCTGTCTGGATGCCCTTCAGCGACCACCACCTCCTCCGCTGCTCTCACACTATGACCGCTGTATTGTAAAGATATTTCATGAAGCGAAAAGGTCGGGAAGTACTAGCAGTGCTGCAAGAAGTGGGAAAACAATTCCCCAGCTCGGCGAACAGGAAAAACAATCATGCCCCCCGCTCAAGGTGTTTCCCGATATCGCTAATGATCCGGGGGTAGCGGCCGCTCATCCTGGTTACACTCTTGGTGATTACTTAGGCGATGAGGTACAGTTTGAAATGGCTGAGGTAGCCTTTAGATACGAGCACGGGAAGCCTCTCGTCAGACCTGCGCAGCTCCCGCATCTATCAACGATGATGCGAACATTGCATAACTGGTACTTGAAAGCCTGCAAGGAAGGGACCAACAGTATCTTAGTGGGAATTAAAGATGAGCACTACTTCAATGGAGACGAGGCATTGTACATTGAATTTGAAGAATTATTTCAGTTATAAAATCAAGACGCCCTCGACAAAACTATCGTCAGTTGCTATTGTCTGTAAGTATTTTTTCTGTAATTAAGTCTCTAGCTCAGCTCGTTCATTGCATGTATAATTATCCTCACACTATATTATGCAGATTGAAGATCCGCGAATGTAGAGGAAAAATCTATGACATTGGGTTCATTAACCCAAATACCGTAAATGAATATATGATACAAAAAAACCCCGATGATACAGAGAAAAACTTGCTAAAGGCGTTACTTGGACAACAAAACAAAAGGGAAATACTATTTCCTTACAACTTCCAGTGAGTGTTACTGTCTTGTGCACATTCTGTTTCGCTTATTCGAGGTTAAGTGTAATTGATGAGTTATGCGTGCGCAGGTTCCACTTTATTCTGCTAGCCATTCAGCTTGATGCGGGACTAGTAGTTGTCTTGGACTCGAGACGTAAAGACGCTAAGGAGTGGGCGGACATGAGTCAAATGCTCCAGAAGTAAGTTCAATCATTATCGCACCATATCGGCAACTTTCGTTCATTTCCTGATATCAAGTAATCATTTTCTTTGCCGGGCAGGGTTTGGAAAAAGTTCACCAACCGGGTTAGGGGTGAATGGAAAAAGGAGCTGCGATTTTCACACCCCAAAGTAAGTACTACTAGCTAGTTCCGCGCATCTCTCATTGATTCTAGTTTCAATACCATTATCATGCTTGATTATCATTTTGATTGAACTTTATTCTCGTAAATTTCTTGTGGCAGGAACCCAGGAATAATTTATGTGGATACTACGTTTGCGAGTACATTCGCCACAAGATCTCTGAGCAGGGCAGATCTTTAGAAGAATTTGAAGTACGTAAACAATATTCATATTTTTATTTTATTACCATCAATTGTGTTGAGTTTCATTCATATATATATATATATATTGACCCCCTTCTTTAAATTAGATCCGGCGGAAGCGAGACGAACTCCTACCAACTGATCGCATACGAGCAATTCAAGAGGAATTGGCGGGATTCTTTGTTGACCATGTCATACCTACAGACGTAGAATACCATCGGGATTGGCAATGCGATTTTGGTAATTAGATATTAGGGATCGTAAGAGATGTTATATTGTATATATGCATGAACCTGTACTATATGTAGTAGCGTCGAATAGATATACAAAAACTTGTTGTTCGACCAAGCACGGAGAAAGAGAGGTCACTTCTCTATATATATTGATCATGACGATGTTGTGTAATGGTTCCTTCATTGCTATATATATGTAGTAGCTAGCGTCGAGTTGAATGAAAAGCATAAAATAAAAATGAAAACCCTAAATGTAAAGGAATTGAATGGTAAACACAAAAAGAAAAGGGGAAACACAATATGAAACCCCTAAACCCTCCAAAACCCCTAAACCCCTCCTTTCAAAAAAAAAAAAACCCCAGCGCCTGGCAGTGCTGACGCGTGGCTGCCTTCTAGTCCCGGTTGGTGTTACCAACCGGGACTAGAGGTCCTCCTGCCTGGGCGCCCACAGCGGCCACGTGGGGCTCCTTTAGTCCCGGTTCGTAACCCAACCGGGACTAAAAGTGTGGGCCTTTAGTCCCGATTGTTCAGTCCCGGTTGCAGAACCGGGACTAAAGGCCCTCTGGAACTGGGACTGATGTCCTGTTTTCTATTAGTGGGAGCACGTACGCTGAAGGCATGCATGGCAAGCTTTGTGGAGGATCAACACTATTGTCCTCACAGAAAACAATAATGTTAGTGTTGGTGTCACCGTTGGGTTATATATATGGTAGACGTTGTTGCATTTATGCTCTTGGAAAATACGGACCATCTAAAAAAAATACGGACCCTCTCTCTCATCAGAGCTTCCTCCGGATCACGGCACGTTCAGTTACATGCAGAACGTGTAAATAAGATCGAGGGAGGAGGTTAGCGGATATAAACGGACCGGTGTTTTCTCCCGTTGCAACGCATGGGCATTTGTGCTAGTTATATATAAGAACACAAAAAATTGGGTGCGACGGGCGACGAGGGAGGCACAAGGGGAAGAAGGGGGAATCAAAACTTTCGTGGCAATGAGGTCCAACGGTGGCGACGAATGGTGAGCTCCGGCGGTGGCAACGAGCAGCGACCTCCGGCGGCAGCGGCGCCTGGTCATGAGAGGGAGAGTGGGTGAGTGGAGACAGAAGTATGTGGCTTCTAGTAGTTTTCTACGTAGGTAAAAAATGTCCCAAGTAGTGGCGTCTAACTCGCAGTCCATGCCATAACTAACTCGGGCCCGAAAATTCTGTCCAAAAATAGCGCCCGAAATAAACCAGTAGCATGTCCATGTAGCCCAGGCCATAGCTACTTAAGTAATCCATGGCGTGCCGAGTCACGCCACCAATAACGTTCGTGACTGGGCAGGCTATTGAGCCCATACAGCAGTGGCATAGTCGCCTGCTTGCACGCCACCAGTAAGGCCATAGTGGTGGCGTACCAAATTTTCCCACGTCAACAGTATTTTGGAAAAATAGTTGTGGCATGTATTGAAAATGGCGCGAAACCAATTAAAGTTGTTTGTAAGCATTTCTGCACTAGCGATAGGGTGCTCTTTAGATTAATTGAAAAGTCTAAAATCTGTCAAGAAATTAAAACTTGGGAAAAGAGTCCATTGTTGTGCTAAGTAGTCTATTCAACCCCCTCTAGACATATTTATCGATCCTGCAGGCTCCCCTCTGTTGCGAATGGGGCTCGACCCTTTTATGAAGTTGGCTTGTGCTCACATCATGGAGCTGGCACCGGGCGGTACGAGCGGACACGCTCATACCAGGCACTGCGTTCTCTCCTATTTGCACTCCAACGCCTCTGTTTGCTGGGGTTGAATACCAAACTTTATATTTCCTTTTATTCTTCGATTCCTTCCTTCAAAATGGTTTGCAGGAAACAAAATAAACAGAGGGATTTACAATCTCTTGCTTTTATTAGTCATTAGTAGTAATGTTGGAGTGAATCTCTTGAAATATCTGGGATTATCTAAACAACGGTGAAAATACACTCATCAATACTTCCCATCAAAGACCGTTGTGATCCCCTACATTTTTGGGTTATCAGGTGCCCTTTGCTCTTCTTTCCGAATGATTGGAGGTGCAAAACATCCTTGAGTTCATATGCGAGATCATGGAAATAAGAAGCATCGATTACTGCTGCATAATATTTGATGGTAGATGGAGCCCAACTACCTTCGCATTTCCTCTGTGAGTCACATAGTTAATATGTGTAGGCTATATGCAGTTGGCACTTGTTATCATAAATACAGTCTTCTCGTCTATCGAAACTAAAATTTCCGAGTTGGAACCTGAATTAATTATGGATGTTGGAACACAAGTGTCTATAACAAACTTTAGCGCTCAAGGAGAACTCAACTTAGGAAACTACAAATACAACGATTTTCTAATTTAACTTTGATCAACGGTTAATCCGTCTACATGGTCCAAATTTGGTTTGGTAATTATTTGTCTTTGCTTCCTTGTGAGGCATGATAGTCTAGCCATCCACGCATTGCCCAACCGGCCCCAAAAAAGACCCCAACCCAGACCGCGGAAGCCCAACCCACCCCGTACCAAAGCACCCATCTTTCCTCTCTTCTGCTGCTTCCGCGTTTCCTCTTCCTCATCTCGCTAGGGTTTCCCCTAGCCACTGCCCTTGCTGCTGGAGTGTTTGTGGAGGTTGGCGTAGGAAGAGACGGAGAAGGGTGTAGAGGAGAGGGCCTGGAGAAGAGGGCTCATGATGATGGTGGGCGGTCATGGCTGAGAGGAGGCATGCGTTGGGGGCACACGGTGGTGCGGTGTCCATCGCGCCAGATCGGGATCCATGGCCGGCTGGAGGAGTGGGGAAGGGATGGGGCTACACGGGGGAGACAAAATGGGTTTGTGCAAAAGCAAAGAGCGGAGCGGCGGGGGTCTGTTTGAAAAATTGCCACTGCTGGCCTCGCATGCGTTAGATATAGACTGGACGGTTTGGTTTGGTAGTATTTGCCTTCGCTTTCATGTGAAGTACAATAGATAGATATCCATCCACGCGATCTGCAACCCAACTCGCCTCATAAATTAGTAAATACCCAACCGGACCCTAGAAGCCAAACCCACCAGCTCACATCTCTCCTCCCTTCCACCGCCACCACGTCTCCTCGCTCCTAGATCCCCAATCCATCCACACCCACCCCAGCCCGGATCCAGCCGATGGCGGCCGTAGAGGCAGGTGAGAATAAGATGATCACGCTCAAGAGCTCAGATGACGAGGAGTTTGAGGTGGAGGAGGTTGTCACCGTGGAGTCGTGGACCATCTGCCACATTATCGAGGACAACTGCGCCAACAACGGGATCCTGCTCCCCATCGTCAACTCCAAGATCCTCTCCAAGGTCATTGAGTACTGCAGAAAGCGCATCCAGGCCAAGTCCGCCACAGACACTGCCGCCAGAGCTTCAGGAGCATATGATGTCATGGCGCCCGCCGGCCCCGTTGAGGACCTCAAGAACTGGGACGCTGAGTTTGTTAGGGTCGACGAGGCCACCCTTTTCGACCTCGTTGTGGTATAGTTTCCTTTGGTCGATCCCCTCCTCACTCTAGATATGTTTCTTACTAGTCCCCTTCCCTATTTCTTACTAGTCCCCTCCCCTGGCTCGTATCGGCTTTGAATTCATTTTGTTTCTATTTGCTTTAAATTTGCTTTGTTACAATTATGTTTCTCTTATCTTAGATAGAGTGATACACAATCCTATATCATACATTCCTAAGCGCTAAACCCATGTTTTGTCTTGTGGTTTGGCCTTTGAATCAATACATACATGTCTTGTTATGTGTTTTAGCTTGTCGCAAACACACCTTATAAGGTTTGGTCTTTGGATCAATACCCATCATTCAATTCATTTCTTTTTTGTGTTTTATGTTGTCACATATGCATGTAATAAATATATCTAACTATATATGCATTTTAGTCATTTGTTAATGAATGCTTATGTTTGAGAAGTGATGTTTGCCATATGAAGTGAACCCATTTATGAATTTACATAGCTATTGCAAAATCCTTAATGTGTCTAAAGGAATTATTATTTTGTGTATTTTGTGGTGTTTTGTTACAGTTATGTTGTTTTATCTTAGATGGAGTGGTGTCTCACATCTAGCATCTTCAGTTACCATACATAATCATGTATCATACATTTCTGACACCTTAACTTATGTTGTCTTGTGGTTTGGCCTTTGAATCAATACTCCACATTCAATTCATGTCTTGCTTTTGTTCTAGATTGTAACAAAACATCTTTATCCAAGGCAATACAGTATCATACATTAGTGACCCCTGAATCCATGTGTTGTCTTCATGTTTGGTCTTTGAACCTGTCAATCCATCAGTCACTTGATGTCTTTTTCACGTCTTTTTTGTGTTTTACAAGTTTGTAACACATCTTTATGCAAGGCAATCTATCTAATTATATATGTTCTATAGCCATTGTAGATTAATGCTTCTCTCTGACACCCTGTGTTTCTTCTTGCCCCCTTTTAGGCTGCAAACTAGCTGAACATCAAGGGACTGCTAGACCTGACTAGTGAGACTCTTGCGGACATGATAAAGGGCAAGAATCCAGAGGAGCTTCTAGGCCGAGGAGCAGAAGATCATCAGTGAAAACTAGTGGGCCTTTTAGTAGAGGAGTTTCTAGGCCGCATTGAATCAACGCTTAGTATTCATCATGACTACCTTTCAACATCCATCTTTATGTTGTAATGGGTTGTAATTGTATTGGATTCTATGAGGTGGTGTCGGTGAACATCTTCAGTGGTTGTGTTGCAAGAACAAAAAACCTATTGTGGTCAGTGCTCATCGCTTGTCAAACATATTTGCATTTTCATAACCTTCATTCCTCCATTCGTTAAGTCACTCATGTCAAGCAACATTTTCTCTCCAGCTGACGGTGCAGAAAACCGTCAGATCCCTCGGTAGGGTACATTGCATAGCTAAAAGTCACAGATCGGAGGTCGCACGGGGAATTTACCCAGGTTCGGGCCTCCATGGTGGAGTAATACCCTACGTCTTGCTTGTGTTTGTTATTGATGGTGGGTATACCTCGAGCGAGGGATTACAGAGATGTATGAGTCAACCGAGAGTTTTTCTATGGGAGAGTAGATGGGAATGAGAGCCCCCTAGCCTCCCCTTATATACACGGTGGAGGCTAGGGTTTTACTGAGAGAGAGAGAGATGCAATCTAGGTCACCGCCATGATCATCTTGGGGAGCAAGGTGGTCCAGGGGTTTCTATCTCCTCCTTCGGGCTCCCTCCTATCGTCGGGTATATGGCGGGCCTTGTGGGCCTACCAGCAGGCCTACCAGCAGGCCTACCGCCAGGCTCCTTGCTGGTGAGCCACCCCGGGTGTATGACACCGTCAGTAGCCCCTGAGCGCGTCGGAGGTTGTAGAAGCTGGTCTTCGAGTTCTTCAGCGGGCTTTTTTTGCCGTAGTGCTTGGCTCTCAGGAATGTCCCTCCGGAGCCTGGCTCTGATGAGGCCTCTGTGAGGGGCAGTCTGTGACCCGGGCTCCATTGGTAGGCCTCCTGAGGATCGAGGCGCCGCAGATGTAGTCTTCCCAACGGGGTTGAGGTCTTCTGGGAAGCCGTTGGCTGGATCCCGCTGATGGCACTCTGTCATGAGGATGACCCCGGAATCCGGGCGATGACGCCTCGCAGAGTCGGAAACCGCGGGGCACATGGAGCACGTGTCATACCGTGACTTCCGCCTGAAGGGTTTTCTTCTTCCTCAGGCTTCTCCATTTCCACCCTTCCGCCTGTTGTCCCTCTGCTTGCACCGCCGCTGCCAGTTTCTCACGGTCTGCCCATGCCATCCCCGGTTGTTTAGCGCCGCCGCCAACATGGCCAAGACCAAGAGAGAGAGGAGAGCTCACGCCTCTAGCCAAGATCCGCCCGCTGCCACGACAGGGGGGGAAGCGAAAGAGAGCCGCCGCTGGAGACGGAAAGGAGTAGCCGCGGGAGGCCAACAAGACCATAGGGAAGTAGTTTCCCTTGGTAGTTTCTTCTGAGGAGCTTCATCTTCTTGTGGAGGATAAATCAATGTCGGTGGATCTTGAATATCGCATTCCAGATGGTGAGGTCCTACCGGCACCTCGCGGTGGTGAGTATGTGATCCATCAGGAGTATTTTGATAGGGGGCTCGGTTTTCCGCTGCCTAGCTTCGTTCGTGGACTGCTTCGCTTCTACGGCAGTCAATTGCACCACATATCTCCTAATGGAGTTCTTCACATCACAAATTTCAAAACATTCTGTGAATGTTTCCTCAGAATGGCTCCTCGCTTCGAGCTATTACGCTATTTCTTCTGGGTTCGAGTTCAGAAGAACGGGAACGCCGTTTGCGATCTTGGGGGCCCAGCTTGCAACTCCGCCCTAATACCAAATTATTTGCGGCGGACCTCCCAAAATCTGTCCGCGAATGGCACAAGTCTTGGATCTATGCATCTGGGCTTGGAGATAGCTTGCCTGCTTTCGTGAACGAGCCCCTGAGGAAGCTACGATCCTGGGCTCCGTTGGGTCGGTTGTCACCCAATGCCCGGGCTTTGGCCGACGCCGCAGTCCGTATGAAGGCCCATGGGTTAAGGGGAGGCCCTATATTCAAGACATGGGTGGAGTGCCGCGTCCTCCCGTTGGAGGCCCAGCCGTCCCCGATGTACAGGTATACCGGGCCATAGGACCCAGCGCGGGTGTCCCAAGATGAGCTTGGGTCGGAGGAGGTCGAGTGCCGCCTCAGTTTTTTGACTAGGCCATAGGCGATCGAAGACTCCACGATCACCGCCGTGGAGGCCTTTAGTGCTGCCCGCCCGCCAAGCAATGTGCGTGTCAGACCTTTTGATTTGTTTACTTGGAGCTTGGGGCTTAATCCTTCCTTATCACTTTCTCTTGGTTTGTAGGAGTTTGCGGCCTTTGAGGCTTCCGTTCGGAGCCCCCATTGCCTGGGAAGGTGGTGGATGCGGCCATGTCCGCGTTCATGGAGCCCGCCCCTCCGAAGTCAGAGAGGGCTAGCGGTACCTCTTCCAAGAGGCATAAGAAGGCATCGGAGGGAGCCTCGAAAGAAGAAGACCCGGAGGCCGCGGCCTCCAATGATGGTGATGATGCCGACCTCCTCGAGGGGGAGGATGATGAAACCGTGGCCTCCATGCAGGAGGAGCACAGGAGCGATGATGGCAAGGATGATGGCACGGATTGCCGTCGGGACCCTTTTCCGTGGGGACCCGGACCTCCGCTCCGACCTCGACACTATGTTGGCCATGCTTGGTAGGTCTCCACAACAGATGGATGGTTGGCTCCTTTCTACAGCATATGAGGGAGCTTGCCAGGTGCTTGCTAGCGTGCAGGCTAACAATGCCGGCATGAATCAAGGGCCGCTGGTGTGGAATGTGCCGGGAGACTGGGAGCCAGTGTCCTTCTTTGAAGAGGTCAGCGATGATGCCGAATTCGCCGCTGGGGCTTGTGACCTGCGAGGTATTATCACGAGGGCACCAAAATATGATGAGAGCTCAAGTCGAGCTTTGAAAAGAAACCTTGTACGCTTTTATGTTCCACCGGTTTGATTAAGTCATTGACCCTACTTGTTTGGATCTTGCGAAGTCTTTTTATTCGCCTTGAGAATGCCACTGTTCAACCAAGTTATGTCGCGTGCTAGCGTTGGCATTTTTTAACAGAGGCCCCTTGTGAGCCTGGCGTGCATGTCTTTGCATGTTTGCTCGGAGTTGGTAGCGGGCTCAGGGTAGTATTCTTAGCTTGTGTTAAGACTATGTTTCGTGATGCAAACAAAAAGGTCGGCCGATATCTTAGCCTTGAACCAGCCGCAATGTGTTCGATGGCGGAGCTTGGTGTACCTTGAATGCAGCCCTGTATGTTTTATTTGAGGGGTTTCTGGATGCAGCCCCTAGACCGACTATGGGAGGTTGCAAATAATGATGCAGCCCCTGAGTCTAGTAGATAGGAGGGTCTCTTGAACCAATCCACAAACATTCCCCGAGGAGGTTCAGTACAATTGCTTTGTGTGATTCATTAGCAATCATATTGTGAGTATTGGAATAAAACGAAGTGGTTGCAGTACAAAGCACTTTTATTCATTGTCTAATACATGATCGAGCTAATATGATAATGGCACAAAATTGAAAGTTTGCGGATTGCATGGTCCTCGGGCTCCTTGTTCTTTCCGGAGTGCTTCATAGGTCTCGCTTGGGCATCCTTCTCGTGGCTACCGCTACTTCCTAGTTGTAGCCTGGTGGCGGACCTACTTGTTGGGCATATGGGCTTGCCGCCATCTGCCTCTGCGAGCTGTAGACCCTGTTGTCCCGTTGAGGCTTCCTTGTTGTATGTTTGATGGTTATTGCCGCGGCCTCGCCTGCTATTTGGCCGTCCAGGAAGAAGGGTGCTCCTTCGGCCTGCGCTAGGTTAGCGATAACTGCTTCATACGCGTTCAGTGGGTCGCTACAGATTGTGATGATGCCATGTGGTCCTGGCGAAGGCGGTAAGTCCAAGCACTGGATGGTAGCCTCCGTCAAAGGGGACAACCTCGAAGCAGAGGAGCTCAGACCGAGAGTTATGTGCTGGCCCGAAGGTGACCTCCAAGGTTATCTGCCCGAGAGGCTCTGCCTTCTTTCCTGGTATATAGTTTGTTGATGCCGGAGCCCCCATCCATGATCGGAGGGCTGTGAGCGGTATCCCTATTTGGGACAGGGTGCTGGCATATAGTTTGTTGATGCCGGAGCCCCCATCCATGATCGCCTTGGAGAGCTTGTGGCCTGCTATCACGGGGTCCACGACGAGGGCGGTTCTGCCTGGGTTTGAGATGCGTGCCGGGTGATCTGCTGTCCAAATGAGATGGTGTATTTTGACCAGTCAAGGAGCCGTTTAGTTCCCGTTGTGTATGTAGAGTGTTGCCGGCTTGTTCGTTTCCTTACACGTTTTGGCTTGATCTCGGAGGTTATCATATTGACCCTGTGCATATCCTTGGGGAATGCCCATTGGCCCGAGCTGCGTGCTTGCGAGTCTGGTCGGGCTGCTGGAGCCGGGGGGCTCGTGTCGTTGTTGGCGCCATGGTCTGCGCCTGGATGGCTGCTCTTCTCTTTGACAAGTTGTTCATTCAGTTGGCATTCTCTCGTGGGGTGCGCTGCCTTATGGGTTCCATAGCTGTGATACAAGCATGGCCCGCTCATTATTTCTTCATATGTGCTGGGAGGTCGCCGTGACTTTCCTCCCCGCTTTTGCTTCTTGGCGCCGGCTTCTTCTGCCTCGCTAGCCACAGCGACTAGCTCGGAATCCTGTACCTCCTTCCGCTTGTGGTCCTCTTTGCTTTTGGTGTTGCGGCCTTTGGAGCCATCGCCGTTGGCGGGCTCCATGGTCTTCAGTCCTGGCATGGGGCAGCGGCCTGCCCTTGCGGTTTTTTCACCGGTGGAGAAGTCATTTGCAACCTTCATGAGAGCTGCCATTGACGTTAGCTTGCCTTCCCCCCTCTTCTTCCTAAGCTTGTGGTGGAAGAAAGGGTCCTGTGCGCTGTTGACGAATGCTTCGACGGCGGTCTCGTCGGAGACAGTGGTCAGTGTGTTCCTCTTCTTGAGCCACCGTGCGACGAAGTCACCGACGGGCTCGTTGTCCCCCTGGATGATGATGTGGAGGTCAGCGTCGCTTCCTGGGCACTGGTATATGTGCCCTCAAAGTTGTTGAGGAACTCATGCTCGAAGTCCACCCAGGTGTGGATGCTGTTGGGCGGGAGCCCGCTCAGCCAGGAATGTGCATGGCCCGTGAGGCACAAGGGTATGTGCCGCAGTGCGTTGCCAAGGTCCCCATTGGCCATTTCGATGGCTGTGAGGTAATCGTTGAGCCAGTGGTCGGGCTTCGTGTCACCTGAGTATTTTTTGATGCTGCAGATGATGAATGACTGGGGAATGGGTGTGTTACCACCTCATACCCAAAGCATGGTGGTGCAATGCTTGACGTGAGGGAGGTGAAGCGTGGCGCAGGGGCTTCTTGGTTTTGGCCGTAGCTCTCCGTCTCTTGAGCTCGAAGGTTGGGATGATGACCTGGGTAACCCTGCGTGATCGGGGTTCGCGGTGGTAGATCTATTCGGTGCTGTGCTGCCACGACTGAGATTGGCTGATGAAGATTTCTGACCTCCACTTCTGCTGCAGCCTCTGGCCTCTGCACTGAGCCTTGCCATCAGTTCCGGGCTGGTTGGTTTGTTGCGGTGACGATGCTCTCCGTGCCGGCGAGCCAGTCTCTCAGTCATGAGACATTGTCCTAGAGTTCCACTGTCCTGTGGAGGACTTGCGTTAGGTTAGCGAGGAGGTTGGGGTCTCCTGGCATAGCTTGCAACTTGTCAATTAACACCGCGGCGGCTTGGAGACCATGGGCTGGTGCTGGAGGCGGCGCGGCCTCTGTTGGCCCGTTGAATCTTATGCCCGTCTCCCATCCACGGGCTACGAGGTCATTGATGGTAGCCCGCGGGCGGCGATGAGCCTGTCGCAGCCACTTGTGTGTCATCGTTTCTTGCCACCGTGCTTCTCGCGCGGCGTCCTCCAGGGTGCGCTCCTGTAGATGCAGCTACGTGTTCAGCTGTGTCACGCGGAGGGCCTCCATTGCCCGGGCTACTGGGTCGTTTCTGGGTATGGGCGTGGTGAGGAAGTTCATAGTCTCCGCGGTGATGATTGATTGCTGATGGGGCTCAGCTCCGGGGGTGGCTCACCAGGACGGACCAGGCTGGAGGCTGGATCAGGGCCCGTGGGACCCAGCAAAAGGGTGAACCGACGTACAAGTATCTTGCTCTCGAAGCCATGAAGGGCGGCGGCCAAGATCGCATCTCCTCCCTGTAAACCCTAACCTTCACCGCTTATATAAGGGGAGGTTAGGGAGCAGCCACGGCACCTAATCTTAGAGAAAACAACTCTTGGTAGCAATCTAGTCCATATCATTGTAATCCCTCGCATGAGGTATCCCACCCTTATGAATAACAAGAAGAAGCAGGATGTAGGGTATTACTCTCCGGAAGCCCGAACCTGGGTAACTTGTGCATGCGGGCTCTGTCTCGGTACTTCCGATCTTGTCAGGAACCCTACCGAGGGATCTGACGGTATTTTGCATCGTCAGTTGGAGCCCCAGGCATGGGCGATGCTGGTCGGAGATCTAATCCGGGGCAGAGATCCAGATGAGCCCGGCAAGTTCATGCCAGGCCAAACCTTCACCTTCGGCTCTTTCGAGATGGCGGTCGATGGCTCGGGGCAGCTCTTCGACGTCTCGCCCCCGCCATTCATCGACTACATGCGTTTTGGGACGATCAAATTTGTCTTCAACGAACAAGGCAAAACCGTGGCGGGCTTCCCTGGCTCGAACAATATCGCAAGGAGATATGCGCGAGCCGCCGCCCACAGGGAGAAAGCTGGGCCATCTTCAACCCACTAGCCCTCCCACGTGTCCACGGTAAATATGATCTTCCCGCAGCACAAACACGCCGGAACCAAAAGATCACGCGCGATCTGTGCAATGGAACCAACGACCAGCGAGCTCCTTGCATGGTCGGATGAAACAGTGACGTTCAGCATTAGGGACCACACCGAAAACATCCCCCACTCAGGCAGGCATGCCTTGGTGGTAGATCTAATCGTCGGGGCTACCACCTCCCACGCGTCCTGATGGACGGGGGTAGTGGTCTCAACATAATCTTCCCTGACACTTTGGACAAGATGAGAATCTCCCTATCCGCCCTACAGAAGTTGGACGTAGGCTTCCATGGTTTTGTGCCAGATCACCCCATTCATCCCCTAAGGCGGATCGAGTTTGAGGTTGTCTTCGGGGATGAAGATAACTTCCAAATTGAATGAGTTCAATTCGAGGTCGCCCCTTTCCACAGCGGCTACAATGCAATTTTCGACAGGCCAGCATAAGTGAAATTTATGGCAGTACCATCGTATGCATATGTATAGCTAAAGATGCCAGGACCAAATGGCACCATCACGGCCTGTGGGAGTCCAGAAAGAGTGTTCGAGGCGGAAGTTGCGAGCGTAGAGCTCGCAGAGGCCGCCTTGGCCTCAGCGGAGCTCGAACAGATAAAGCGAAGCGTGCATACCTCAACGACGGAGCTCACGGAAAAGCCGAGGCCAAGCCCGGTCTTCCAACTGGCCAAAAACATGAAAAAATTCCAGGTGCACCCGGAGGATGCCAAGAAAATAGTAATAATCAGAGGAGATCTCTCAGATGAACAGGAGGCCGAGCTCCTGGCCTTCCGCCAAGCCAATTGAAACATATTCGCTTGGATGCCCGCAGACATGCCAGGGGTGCTGGCCAAAAAAGCAAGCATTGCATAAACGTCCGCAAGGATGCACGGCTAGTCAAACAGGCCTTGCGCCATTTCACTACAAAGAAGCAATAGGCCATAAGAGAAGAAATACCCCGGCTCTTAGCCGCCGGGTTCATCAGAGAGGTCGCACACCCAGAGTGGCTAGCTAACCCAGTCATGGTAAGCAAGAAAACATGTCCTGGCGCATGTGCGTTGATTATACCAACCTCAACAAAGCTTGTCCCAAGGACCCATTCCCTCTTCCATGAATTGATCAGATCATCGATTCCACCGTGGGCTGCGAACGCTTATGCTTCCTCGACGCATACTCAGGGTAGCATCAGATACACATGAAGGAGTTAGATCAAGGGAAGACCTCTTTCATCACACCCTATGGGCCTTTCTGTTACATTACAATGCCCTTCGGGCTCAAAAACGCTGGAGCAACATATCAACGGACGATGCAAAAGTGCTTCAACAACCAAATTGGGATTAACGCGGAGGCCTACGTCGACGACATTGTGGTCAAATCTTGCAAAGGGTCCAACCTCCTAGCAGACCTCCAGCAAACGTTCGACATCCTCCGCCGCTTCAGCATGAAGCTGAACCCCGAAAAATGCGTCTTCGGAGTCCCTGCAAGACAACTCCTGGGGTTTATAGTGTCCCAGCGGGGGATAGAGGCAAACCTGGAAAAATCCAAGCAATAGTTAACCTGAAGCCACCAGAAATGGTGCGACAAGTCCAGAAGCTCGCAGGATGTGTGGCAGCGCTCAGCCGTTTCATCTCCAGGCTAGGGGAGAAGGCTCTCCCACTTTATAGACTCCTAAAGAAAGGGGACAAGTTCTGCTGGAGCGAGGAGACCAAAGCAGTGTTCGCCGTCCTCAAAAGATTACTGCAGTCGAACCCGCTCCTCGCCTCTCTAGCATAGTCTGAACCAATGGTATTATACAAATCGGCGGCCACCCAGGTAGTCAGCATGGTGATAGCAGTGGAAAGAGAGGAGGCCGGAAAAACCCAGCGGGTACAGCACCCGGTCTACTACGTTAGCGAGGTGTTAACACCGTGCAAGACACGGTACCCACATTATCAGAAGATCACATACGGAGTGTTCATGGCTGCCAGGAAGCTGCATCACTATTTTCAGGCCAACCCAATTACAGTGGTCAACCATGCCCATGCTCTCTGATATCATCAACAACAAGGATGCCACATGTCGTGTAGCTAAGAGGGCAATCGAGCTCCTGCCGTTCGAATCTCGTACAAGCCACGCTCGGCGATCAAGTCTCAAGCAATCGCCGACTTCCTGGTCGAATGGACCGAGGCTCAGCAGGTCCCCAAGAATATTGACCTCAAGTACTGGACAATGTATTTTGACGGGTCAATGATCGTGCAAGGGCTGGGGGCTGGAGTGGTTCTGGTGTCACCAAGAGGCAACAGAATGAACTATGTCCTACAGCTCCACTTTCGGGACTTGAACAATGCGGCGGAGTACGAGGCCTTTCTCCATGGGCATCCGCCGCCTCATCTGCCGAGGTGACTCCGACCTCGTGGTCCAGTAGGTAATGAAGATGTTTGACACCAAAGACGCAAAGATGGCCGCATATTGCGCGGCCGTTCGGGGGCTAGAAGGCAAGTCCGACGGCATCGAGCTACACCATGTCAAAAGAAGTGACAACGTAGCAGCTGACAGTCTCGCACAGATAGGCGCAGCAAGAGATCAAGTGCCTGATGAAACATTCCAAGAAATACTTTACAAACCAACGGTAAAAATACAAGGCACAGAAGAAGCAAACCCGACCTCCCGTACCAGAGGCCAGAAAAGCAGGCGGCCCCACACCAGACCTCACAAAAGGAGTACTGAAGACGACATCAAGCGAAGAAGTGCTCGCTGTCACTCCAGATTGGACCCAACTACTATTGGCATACATGATTAATGGCGACCTCCCAGCAGATAACACTGAAGCCCGGCGCATTGTCTGCAGGTCAAAAGCATACATAGTGATAAGAGGAGAGCTTTACAAACGTAGCCAAACCGGTGTGTTCCAAAGATGCGTCTCAGAAGAGGAAGGATGGAAACTTCTACAAGAAATACACGCGGGGGCTTGCGGCCATCACACAGCCTCCAGGACGATAGTAAGAAAAGCTTTCCTCCACGGTTCCTTTTGGCCCCATGCCATGAGAGACGCAGAGGATATCGTCCGGACCTGTGAAGGATGTCAACACTTTGCAAACAAGACCCACATGCCGGCGACAGCTCTGAAAACAATCCCTCTAATATGGCCATTCGTGGTGTGGGGACTGGACATGGTAGGACGCCTGTCACCATCACCAGGAGGCCACAAGTTCCTCCTAGTTGTAATTGACAAGTTCACAAAATGGATAGAGGCCAAGCCTGTAACCAACGTAGAGGCCGACACCGCAGTTAAGTTCGTATTCGGGCTAATACACCATTTCGGCATCCCACACAGCATCATCACTGACAATGGATCCAACTTCATGGCTGACGTATTCAAAGATTTCTGCCACAAGAGGAGGATCCACATCGACAACGCATCCGTAGCACACCCCCAGTCCAACGGGCGGGTGGAACGGGCCAACGGATTAATAACACAAGGCCTGAAACCCAGGCTCATCACTCTGCTAATAAGAGCGAAGGGAGAGTGGGTCGATGAGCTCCCTTCAGTACTATTGAGCCTGCGGACAACACCAAACAAATCCAATGGATATACTATGTTCTTCATGGTCTACGGAGCAGAAGCAGTCCTGCCCTCAGACATAGAATACGACTCCCCGAGGGTCCATGCATACGACAAGGAGGCCGCCAAGGAAAGCCGCAAGGACGACGTCAGCGCCAAAGAAGAGGCACAACTCCTCGCCCTCGAACGAACAACCATCTAACAGCAAAAGCTATGCCAATACCAAGGCTGGCACGTGCAAGCATGCGAGTTCAACGTCGGCGACCTCGTCTTATGCCTCAAGCAGAAGCGGCGGAAGAACAAGCTTTCCTCCCCATGGGAGGGCCCCTATGTGATCCACGAAGTTCTGAAAAACAGGGCCTACTACCTTCACAACAGAAAATCAGGTCGGCTCACATCTCGCCCTTGGAATGCCGAGCATCTCCGTCTTTTTTATGCCTAAGTTAGTATTAGATATTTTTGCATAAAATGCTACACTTTCTCACATATGTATCTTAGCTGAAGCAAATAGATTGGTAAATAAGAGAGAACTCATTGGTCCTCCCAATTTATGCACTGTTAAAACTCATACATTGTTGAAAAGTACTCTTTCCATGAACCCCTCGGGATAGACAATCGAGGCCGCAACAAACGTATCTCTTTGCTTGTTGGACTCGGGGGCTGCATCGCTTTAAGTGGACCTCCTTGCAGCTCCGCACAAAGGCCGCATCGTACGTTCCTTCTTTTGCTCTGGACCCGGGGGCTGCTTCATCCTTACCGACCTCCCACAACCGCGTGCTCTGGGGCTGCATCGACGTAACTACTAGGTAGCCCTCAACAGTCAAGGTGCAACCTACAGGGATGCCAGAGACTGAATACAAAATTCTGGTCATGCCGAGCCCCACAAAATATGCGTACAGCATAACACTAATCAATGCAACCTCCAGTCCCATGAGAGGACTGGGCGTATTAAAACCGCCTATACGGCATAATATAAAAAGTACTATGACTAACGCAGTTTCAAAGTACAAAAAACCAAAAAACATCCTAACAACTGCAAAAGCTGCGGAGTATTTCTCATGTTTTCAGGACAATAGCCGCTAAGCGCGGCGACGACAGTCAGTCACTACAAAGGAGGAAACCTCCTCGACTTCATCAAAAAAGTCTTGCAATGGGCGGTTCTAAGGCACAAAGGTCGCAACGGCATGGGTAGAGATTTCGGGCCGACTGGCTCGTAACCGCGCCAGTACGAACCGGGCTCCCTCTGCTGCCGCGCATTCTTGAAGCTGAAGAAGACGCTCTGGAGCCTTAGGGATCCGATGAATCAGTTGAAGCAAGGGCATCTCACCAGGCTCAATGCCCCACAAGGATCTCCCCGCTTGTGCCAGTGCCAGCGACATCCATTGGATCAAAGGGACAACTACGCCTAGCCTCGACTGGCCAGGCGCAACCTCCATCAGCGGGAAGATAGCTGAACCACAAAGGCAAGCGAAAGAAGTTAAGCGAAACGCAAAACTCTAAAGGAACAACAAAATAACAAGACACAAGGGGTCATACCTTCTGATGCTGCCTTGAGCCCGGCTATGCGCTCCTGGCAACCTCGCAGGTCTCGGGCGACAAACTGACCACCCTCTCGTTGAGAGGCCTCCTCCGCGACCAGATCCTTGGAATGACTTTGGGAGGACGCAAGTTGCTCCTGGACATCCCGGATCCGCTGTCGGAGGCCATCCTCAACAGCACGTTCTTCTATAGTTGGGCACGCAGACCATTGGTGATCTTGCCATTTGCTTCCACAACTCCCTCTTCCCTGGAGAGCAGCTCACGATGTCTACTCCTGAAAATATCTTATGTTGCAATTTCTGCTTTTGTTGCCACGATGTCTACTGAAAATACCAAGCTTTGTGATTTTTCTAGTACTAATAATAATGACTTTATTAGTACTCCTATTGCTCCTCCCGCCACTAGTGCGGAGTCTTATGAAATTAAAGCTGCCTTGTTGAATCTTGTGATGAATATCAATTTTCTGGAAATTATAATGAAGATGCTGCTGCCCATCTTAATACTTTTGTTGAATTATGTGATATGCAAAAAACAAAAGATGTGGACAATGATATTATAAAATTGAAGTTATTTCCATTTTCTTTGAGAGATAGAGCCAAAGAATGGTTAGTTTCTTTGCCAAAAAATAGTATTGATTCTTGGTCTAAATACAAAGATGCTTTTATTGGTAAATATTTTACTCCCACAAAAAATCATATCTTTGAGGAATCAAATTATGAATTTCAAACAACTTGACCAAGAGCATGTTGCACAATCATGGGAAAGAATGAAACTTATGCTTAAAAATTGTCCCACTCACGGATTAAGTCTTTGGATGGTAGTGCAAAAAAATTATGCAGGACTAAACTTTGTTTCCAGGAACCTTCTAGAT
The DNA here is from genome assembly GCA_039707655.1 of Elymus sibiricus. Classification (NCBI taxonomy): domain Eukaryota; kingdom Viridiplantae; phylum Streptophyta; class Magnoliopsida; order Poales; family Poaceae; genus Elymus; species Elymus sibiricus. The sequence goes on along the minus strand of CM077674.1, from coordinate 8,287,550 downwards.
TCAGCTGCAGGTGGTACATTCATGGGGATAACACATTAAGATGCCACCAAACTTCTTGATAATATGACGGCAAATTATTCCTAATGGCACACCGAGCGCGCTCGAAGTGGTAAGAAGGTAAATTCTGTCGAGAAAATTTCCTCTCTTAACGATAAAGTTGATGCTATTATGTCCATGCTTGCTACTAAGAGTGCTACTATTGATCCAAATGATGTTCCTTTGTCTACTTTGATTGAGCAAAATAAGGATAATATTGATGTGAATTTTATTTCAAGGAGGAATTTTAATAATAATGCTTATAGAGGGAATTTTAATAATAATCCTAGATCGTATCCCAGTAATCCCTCAAATAATTATGGTAATTCCTATGGTAATTCTTATAATAATAATAATAGGATGCCTACTGAACTTGAAAACACTATTAAAAATTTCATTAATTCTCAAAAAGCTTTCAATACCATGGTAGAAGAGAAATTCAGTAACTTTAATGCTATGTCTAGAAATATGGATAGACTTGTTCATGACGTGGATATGCTTAAAATTAAAATTTTGCCACCAAATAAGGATGAAATGCCTGAATCATTAAAAGCTATTCAAGTCTCTATAAATTATAATAGAAAAATGATTGATATGCTTAGAGCTAGAAGAGAACGAGAGGAAAGAGAGGCTGAATTGCGTTGTCTTGCTAATAATGATGAAGATGTTAAAACTATTGGTGTATCTACTATTGAATCATTATTTAGAGATATTAAAGTTGATAATTATGGGACTGGAGAAGAGTCAACTTTAGTTAATAGGTGTCCCAATTGTTCGGAGGGTGATAATCTTGATGCTAAAAATGATAAAAGTGGGTTTGGAGAGGTAAAAACTTTAGGTTGTGTTGTACCCACTGTTTTGGATTTCAAGGATTTTAATTATGATAATTGTTCTCTTACAAAATGTTTTTCCTTGCTTCAATCCATGATTAATTCACCCAACGCTTATGATCAAAACAAGGTTTTTACTAAACATATCGTAGAAGCCCTTATTAAAGCTAATGAGGAAAACCTTGAGCTTGAGGTTTCCATCCCTAGAAAATTGCATGATGAGTGGGAACCTACTATTAAAGTTAAGATTAATAATTTTGAATGCAATGCTTTATGTGATTTAGGAGCTAGCGTATCAACTATGCCCAAAGCATTGTATGATGTTCTCGGTTTTGATAATATGAGTGAATGTTCTTTAAACTTGCACCTTGCGGATTCCATGGTTAAAAAGCCTATGGGTAGAATAAATGATGTGCTTATAATTGCTAATAGAAATTATGTTCCCATAGATTTTATTATTCTAGATATTGAATGTAATCCCGCTTGTCCTATTATACTTGGGAGACCCTTTTTGAGAACTATAGGTGCAATTATTGACATGAAGGAAGGCAATATACGGTTCCAATTTCCTCTAAATAAAGGTATGGAACATTTTCCTAAAAAGAGGATTAAGCCTCTTTATGAATCTATCATGAGAGCTACATATGATCCATCTCTAAAAGATGATAAAACTTCATAGATTGCATTATACCTAGCTAGGGGCATTAAACAATAGCGCTTGTTGGGTGGCAACCCAATATTTATCTTAAATGCTTTATTTTGTTTTCAGTGTGTCAACATTATTATTGCTATTGTAGTAATTGTGTTTGTATCTTTCTTTTATTTTTGTGCCAAGTTAGACCTTTGGGATGTTGCAAATGCTTGTTTATTAAGTTCTGTTCAGAAACAGAAACTTTTGCGCCTAGTAATTGAATTTTAATTTTGTACTGGAATGTGATAATTTTCGGAAATTTTTACACAGTACTGAAATATAAATTTTCTGCATTTTCCTAATTTTCCAGAATTTTAGGAGTTACAGAAGTATGATAATTAATTAAATCTTTATGTACTGTTCTGTTTTTGACAGATTTTGTTTTGTTTTTTTGTTTGCTTGTTTTAATGTTTTCATGGCATATATTGGGGGATATAAATTGTGGAAATGATACAATACAGTAGACATCATTTATAAATAATTTTGAATCTTGTCTTAATAGTACATGATTGAATGATTTATTTTTATTATACTAACCTATCTCACGAGTTCTGTTAAGTTTTGTGGGAATGAATTTTTCAAGTTTTGGGTGAGATTGAGATATGAGGAGAATAAGGAGCGGCAAGAGCCTAAGCTTGGGGATGCCCAAGGCACCCCAAGGTAATATCTAAGGAAGACTCAAGCGGCTAAGCTTGGGGATGCCCCGGATGGCATCCCCTCTTTCGTCTTCAAAAATATCGGTATATCTTACATGGAGCTATATTTTTATTCTTCACATGATATGTGTTTTGCTTGGAGCGTCAATTGTTTTTGTTTGGTTTTATTTGCTAGTATGTACAATCATTATTTCCTGATCACACCTATTTAGAGACACACACATTCATCTTATATTCATAGAATGCTCATTTGATCTTCACTTATATCTATTTGAGTTGAGGCAATTGCTCTTGTACTTCACTTATACCTATTTGAGCATGGTGATATGTTTTGTAGAAAATATTAGGACTCTCTTGATTCACTTAAATCTTTCTAGAGAGTTGAATAGGAAGTGGTAATTTGCATGAGTTATATGGTTGGTCTAAAAATAAGGGGTATACAACGGTGGCATAATAAAAACTTGCATGAAACATGTAGATCATTGAATATGGTAGGTTTAATTCCTTGCAATAGTTTTGCAATATTGAGGTAGTGATATGTGATTGTCTAGGTAAATGATTAAAGTTAAGTACAGATATTGGTGTTAAGGTTTGTGAGTGCGTATACAAGAAAATTGTAGCTGCTGGTATTAGCGAGAAAGTCTGAGTGTGAGATGTCTTAGAGTGGCGCCCGTGTGTGTTCGGATCGGGGGCACGATGGTTAACTCCTACCAACCTCCCCCCTAGAGGCATGCGAGTTGTGCTTGCTTCGAGGGCTACTAGACTTTTGCAATAAGTATTTGAGTTCTTTATGACAAATGTGAGTATTTTGGTCTACATGCACTTCCGCCATCCATATTTAGCTAGCCTCTTAGGTACCATGCATTGCCCACTCTCACATTGAGACATGGTGCATACTTCGCCGGTGCATCCAACCCCGTGGGATGATACGCTCTCTCACACATAAACCTCATTATATCTTTTCAAAACAGCCACCATACCTACCTATTATGGAATTTCTATAGCCATTCCGAGATATATTGCCATGCAACTTCCATTATTACTATTCATTAATGACATGAGCATTCATTGTCATTTTGCGTTGCATGATCATAGAGCTGACATGATATTTGTGGCAAGGCCACCATTTATCATTATTATACATGTTACACTAGATCATTAAACATCCTGGTACACTGCCAGAGGCATTCATATGTAATCATTGATGGCCTGCAAGTGCACAGGGTTTAGTTGTAGCTTTTTCGAAGTAAGAGTATCGATCCCACAGGGAGCACATAAATCAGCCTTTTGTCTCTTGTAGGGTTCAAGTAGCGATGCCTGCAAGTTAGAAGAGATCCAAAGCAATAGTAATATGGGTGAAAGTGGTGTAGCGAACAAAAAGTTAAAGTACTGAAATAAAATAAAGTAACGAGAGATGTGGAAGAAAGTGCTGAAATCGATAGCACTAAAGCGATCCCAGGGAATCAGGATTCCCCACTAATGTGCATCTAAAACTGATACCTAAGCATAATGCTCTGTCAGATTCCTAAGCCACTTTATATGTTTCTATTTGTGGGTGGAGCTGGTACAGATACGTCCATACACGCAGTAGCCCCGTATCACATACGCCACCACCGTTCTTCCCCACTCCGGCTACCAAACGGTGATTAAGGGGAAAAAGGTCCTTGTGGACGCAGCCTATAAGCGGTCTCCGTTAACCCCCTACTGCAACGATCCGGGACGAAGGGAGATAGGCCCTGTCATGTACCTACCTCCGCAACTAGCCGGTTCGCCAACAGTAATAACCTTCCATCCAAAATTGGCATATGTTGGATGGTGGACTTCACCCAACATCAAGAAGACTATTAGCATAAACATATAAAGAGGATATCAAATCCTAATACCAAACAATCTAATACACACTAGGATTCCACCATATCCCCGAGAACTAAGAAAATTACTCACACATCAAGGGCACAAACGAGATGAAGTGAATTATGATGAACATAGTGATCCCACACAAGTAACACAAGATTGAATCCACTCCAACTATTGTATTACAAATGGATGGGGATGAGATGATGATGATAGTGGTGATGATGATGAAGCCTTCATGATGTAGCGTAGCGGTGGCGAAGTCCTTGGATCGATTCCCCCTCCGGAAGCTAGGGTTCTGTCTTCTGGATGTGTTTCTGGTGGCTTTGCGTGTCTGATCCCCGATCTGACATCACGGGGTGGAAGTAGTGGACGAGGCGGCAGCATCGGCACGCCATACAACAGCGTGCGCTCGTATGCTAGGCCGTCTTTTGCTCTGGTTCCACCATGTGGCCTCCTTCTTTCTCCCTTTGCTTCATTCTTTTTATGGTAGTCTATTATCACATTGAATAACGTGATTCCACCATAATTTCCTGGTATTCCTTCCATATCATATTATTTTCTCCAAAAGACATTACCTGAGGAAAACCGACAAAAAGCAATGCGTGAACGCAGTAAAATTCCATAAAGCCTACCGTGTAGGCACCAAATAACTATCGAAATTATCATACATTTTGGACTCATCAACTACCCCAAGCTTAGAGGTTTGCTCGTCCCCGAGTAAATAGCGTAGCTTGTAAGAAAGAGGTCATCTTTATTATGAGATGCGGTTAACGAAAATGAATGAGTCCATCAAATGATTCTAGAATTCATATTGTATAAACAATCATACTGAGCACTATCATATGTCCGTCTTAATTAGATGATCATGAAGGCTTCCACACCTTACTATCTATCAGTTAGCAGACGTATCACAACTCTATGGGATAATTCACTCGTTTCTTGGGAGAACAAGTTACATCGGTCTTTTGGTTCTATCTTTCCTCCCCTTCTCTTTTCAAAGAGCCAGGCCTATACCCATGTCACATCGAATTGATTTTTCTTTTAGGCGTGACATGAAAAGATATGCATGGTTCTTATACTCTCCGTCTACAGAACAACTACATATATACTTATAAGAACATGATGGCACAACCAAATTAAACATCCAATTACATAACTGACTACACATAACATTTGCACACCCCAATACACAATTACATGCATAATAAACTAGGAGAAACGATCATCAAATCATCTACTTCTTGTGACGCTTGCCGCCACTGGTCTGCTTCTGGCTCGATCCCTCGTCGTCTTCAGGACGGAGGCACTTCGTCATGTCAACGATCTGCCTAAACATCTCGTAGCATGTGTACGCGACCTTGGCCACGTACTTGACGTGATCTTCATTTAGTCTCTGCACCCAGGCCCTGTGCCAGGCAGACTTGTTCTTGTTGTAGTCATCCTTCATGTTGTTGTAGTAGGGGTCGATGTCAACCAGGGAGTCCTTCTCCTTCGTGCTTCCCCAGACCCTGTACTGGTGCTGGATTTCGACAAGACTTGAGCACCTTTACATCATTGGTGGTTTCCACCGTAGTGAACCTGTAGTTGGGGTTGTAGACAAACCTGGCGAAATGCTCGCAAGGCCTTGTGGCCAGGCAGTGGTGATAGACGAGGACGTGATGCCGCACGCACAACTGGGCGACGGCAACCTTCTGATCATACCCAGCACTACCGCCGGTGGACTCGAGGTCAAAGTCGACCACTTTGTACTTGTCATCCTCAGCAAGCAACTGCTCCATAGTGTTGATGGAGTTCTCCACCACGACCGGGTCATTGGTGTACACCACCGAGAGGTCCATCTTCCTGATGTGGGTGTCCACTACAGGATACAAGTTGAACTACCGCTTGCCGTCGTCGGCCACTGGGAGTGCCATTGGAGGCGCTGGGAGCACCATTGGAGCCGTGCCGCTAGATATCCTCTCAGTATTTGTCGTCGTGGGTGTTCTTATTGTGTTGTGGGAGTGATTGAAAGGTTGAAGAGACTAAGGTTAATGCATGGCTGCAGGAATGAATGGGGGGCGGACGGACTGGAATATCGGCTCGTCTGGATGGCAGTTTTTGCAGCGTGTAACGGCATCGTGGCGCATGTAACTACATGGTGCCGACCCGCGTGGCGCAACCGCATGCATATGGCGCCCCAAACATGATCGTGCATCGGCCCCAACTATTGGCAGAGACGCGTGCGGAGGGACGCGAGCAAAGCGAGCCGTGGCAGCATCAACCGGGAGCAACCACATGCATAGAGCAGTTGAACACGCAGGGAAAAGCCGTCTACAAGCCGGAGGATGCGAGCCGGCGGCGTCCTGGGGAACAACGACATTGCGTTTGACATCACACCATTCGACCAAACTTTGTGTGATGTACAAATCGCAAACGTGTGCGACGGCCCATTCATCGGGCACGTTGACGGCACACAGACCGTGTGCGATATGTAGTTGTAATGCGCATGGTTGCAATGTTCTAAGCGTGTGTGTTTATTAGCAAATGCTTTGTAGAAACAAATTGTCGGCGATGGCTAGGAGCATCGCACATGATGCGTGGTGCGAGTACTCATGTGTGATGATTTGAAAGTTACACACACGGTTCCTTATGTAAACGTGTGTGATAACACGTGACACGGCATACAATTGTGTGCTGGGAATTGTGTGCTCTAACGAGCACATAGTGTAATTAAAAGAATCATATGCGATAGTAATAATGAGCGCGCACAGTTGATGGAACAAGACGTGTGCTACCCAGAAACCGGCCCCAGTCCTACCATTAATGGTGTGCACTAGCTGGTACCAACCCGCAGACGCCCCAGTGCAGAAATTAATGGCGTTATACGCATGTCCCGCAAACCATGCCACCGATTCCCGCCTCTTCCCCCATTGGGTTCCCACCACCAGCGAGTGGCTAGCTAGCTATAAGCCCTAGGCGGCAACGTCGACGCACCATAGCGACACACTACTAGGGAAAACCCTAGAGGTAGAGGGTTAACAGTAGCGTGGGGTAACGGGCAGGCGCTACTGCTACTTAGCAGCAGCGCTGGGATGTACCCAGCGCTACAGGTAAGCACATAGCAGTAGCGCGGGATATCAACAACGCGCTGCTGCTAAGTGGTCCCCACCGTACCCACCTGGACTACCTGTAATAGCAGCGAGGCCCATAAACCCCTCGATACTGATAAACATATAGCAGTAGTGTGGGTGTGCTACCCCGCGCTTCAACTATGGGCTCACTGTGCCAGCTGGTGGGCCCCACTTATCAGCAGCGCGGGATTATGGCCCAGCGCTACTGCTATGGCCTTTAGCAGTAGTGCTGGCTCCTGACCCGCGCTATTGGTAGACGCAGTAGCTTCCTTTCCCCATTCCCCTCCTCTCCCTCACCCCTCCTCTCCCTCACTTTGCTTCTCCTCCATTATTGCCTATGTTCTCTCTTCCTTCTCCTACCTCTCCTCTCTCTCCATTAATGCCCCCCTCTACCATCTCCATTAATGCCCCCCTTTCTCTCTCCCTTCCTTCCATATATCCCTTGCCCCCTCCACTCCTAGCTTTGTCTCACTAGCTAGCTCTCTCTCCCTCTCCACTAGTTAGAGCCATCTCCTCCCTAACTAGATCTACCCATTTAATGAAGTGTAACCTATCTACCTCCCCTCATTAATGAAGTAAGCCATCTTGGTCCACTTTCGATCCCTAGGTAGCGACACCGGCCTCATCACTGTGCTCGATCTCTCTCGAGATAGGTCAGTAAAAAGTTGTGCTTTGCAAGAATGGAAATATGTGTGTGTGCGCACGATATGACCAAATCGGGCGATATGATGGGAATTGTGCGTGTGGCATGAGGTGCCGCCTATGTGTATTTGCCGAATTGTGCGTGACATGAGTTGCTTATGTTTTTCCAAAATGTCGATTTATTTCCATTTTGGCGAATTTCGGGCAAACTCGATATGTCCTATTTTTAGGGAAGGTCATGCCGAATTTTTGTATGACTTTGATGCATGCATGCATGCATGCGTTTATAATCCTTTTGTTTATTATACCGCGCAGGCGATCATGAAGGTCAGTGGAAGGATGGTGGATAGATATTTGCGATCCGCGGATTTCAACATGTATGCAAATAACCGGAAGGCGGTTTTATGTCTGTGTCGAAGATGCAAAGAAGGAGTCTGGCATGACCCCTTTGAGGGTGGCCGTTTGAAGGCGCACCTGCTCATGAATGGTTTCATGAATGGCTATACTCGGTTGATAAGTGAAGATGATGATGAGGACGTCGACGGGGCAGGCAATAACGACATGGGGCCAGACGAAGAGATGACCGATGGAACTGAAAAAGAGGGCGCCGGACATGGCGGCGGAGAAGAGGCCGGACATGGCGGAGAAGAGGCGGACACGCCACAGTCTTCGTCGGTAATAAGTTCAGTCGTGCAGGACCCTCATGTTCGAGACCTGCTTCGCAAGAATACGACTAGTGACAGAGCTGCTTCTAGAGAGGAGGCCAAGCTGGAGCAACTGGAGGTAGACTCGAAGACTCCATTGTATGATGGTTGCGATCCTGAGGTGAACGCTTGAGTTTCACGCTCGAACTTCTAAAGACGAAGGCCAAAAACAAATGGACCGACGCAAGCCTCGATGAGCATTTGAAGTATCTACATAATAAAGTTCTTCCCGCGGGGAACCTGTGTCCTACTAGTGTCGAGGAGGCCAAGAAAATCGTGTGCCCTCTTGATCTGCCGCACAGTAGATACCACGCATGCATCAACGATTGCATCTAGACACCAAGAAGAAAAGGTTCAGCGGGATGAAGTCTCATGACTGTCACGTGATGATGACGCAGATACTCCCGGTTGCCCTTAGAGGGATAATGGACAAGCACGTCCGTGACACGCTTACTGCTCTCTGCAACTTTTTCGACGTTATCTCTCAAAAGTCGATCAGTGTGAAGCAGCTCCGAAGGCTACAGGAAGAGATCGTTGTCATACTAAATGAGCTTGAGATGTACTTCCCGCCCGCTTTCTTTGACGTCATGGTGCATCTGTGTGTCCACATTGTGGACGACATCATCGACCTCGGGCCGACATTCCTACACAGCATGATGCCGTTCGAGAGGATGAATGGGGTCATCAAAGGTTTCGTTCGTAACATGTCCCGTCCGGATGGAAGCATCGTCCAGGGCTATCTGACCCAAGAGTGCATCTCCTTCTGCGAGAATTATCTAGGCATCGGAAACCCTGTTGTTGGTTTACCCGTCAACAAGCACGTTGGGAGGCTCGGAGGAAAAGGTCACACGAACGGCCGGAGGGAATTGCATGTGGACCACTCGGGTCGACGCAACGACTTTGACAGAGCTAACTTAGTAGTGCTACAGCACCTAGATGTGGTAGAAGATTTCGTGACACTGCACAAAGAAACCATCGCAAAGAACTACCATGACCGGGGGCTGCGCAAGACGGACACCGAAGTTATTAGAGAGCACAACTCCACTTTCTTGCGTTGATTCAAAGAGCAAGTTCTTGCTAATCCCCCAGAAGAGGGCTGTGCAGACGGATTGCTCATATACGCCTTAGCACATGGCCCCGCGGCCAACCTCGCGACCTATCAGGCATACGATATCAATGGATACACGTTCTACACGGAGGCCAAAGATATAAACAGTGATTACCAGAACTCAGGGGTGACGATGGAATGCATGACCGGGGACAACGGCGCAACTGAAAGATTCTATGGAAGGGTCGAAGAGATCTGGGAGCTTGACTACTCTAGACTGCATAATGCGACGATGTTCCGTGTCAGATGGGCAAAGGTCGTCCAAAGAGAAAACCGGTATTTCACAACCATGTCTATACCCGATGCCAAGAGCGCTACCGTGAATGACATCGCCAAAAATGAGCCATGGGTACACGCTAAGCACGTGACACAATGCTTCTTCATAACCGACCCGAGCAATCCCAACCGTGTTGTCGCGAGAAGAGGCAAAAGGAGCATCGTCGGAATGGATGGAGTTGCCAACGAGGAAGACTACAACCAGTACGGCGACCCGATGAGGGAAGATGACGATGACGATGAAGCATACATCAAAAGAAGAAGCAAGACTACATTACCTAAGAAATATTGTACTCCATGGAAAAGGAAAAGTCACAACGAGAATTATTCGACAGTGAACAAGAAAGGAAAGAAGATCACTCTGAAACGTCGTCGACGCTGAGAAACCATCATTTATATATATGTATCTATTTTGTCGTCAAATGATGTAATATATATATATATATATATATATATATATATATATATATATTATGCACTAATATATCGATCGCCTGAGTTATATACATTGTATCCCACCATGGTTCCGACCATATTCGCTCAATGTGAGAGAAGGCGTTCCCATCGACTGCGAGGCCGGCTCGGTCGTCTTTCGGGGAACAAAAAGAAAACAAAAAGGAGAAAGAAAATGAAAAGTAAAAAAGAAAAGGAAAGGGAAAAGGAAAAATAATAAAAAGAAAAGAAAAGGAAAAAGGAAAAATAAAAAAAGAAAAGGAAAAGAATTTTAGAATTAAAAAAAAGGAACAGTTAGCAGTAGCGAGGGGTCTAGACCCCGCGCTATAGCTAACTTAGCAGTAGCACGGGTCTCCCAAGCCCGCGCTGTAGCTAAGTTAGCTATAGCGCGGGGTCTAGACCCCTAGCTACTACTAATTTGACTTAACCTCCGTGCGGGCCTCCCTTTCTCCCCAAATTCCCCATTCCCCCGAGCCCCTGCCTCGCCGTCACCCTCGACCTCACCGCCGCCGCCCGAGCCCCTACCCCGCCGCCGTCGCCGCCCCGCCGTAAGCCTCTCCCCTCCCCTCTTCCCTCCTCTCCCCTCCCCTCCTCTCTCTCTCTCTCACATGAACCCTAGGCAGAGATTTGAACCCTAGGCAGAAATTTGAACCCTAGGTTTTTAGTTTTTAGTGCTAGATTATGAACACTAGCTAGGGTTAGTGGATTATCTTGAATTGTTGCTATTTAAAAAAAATGTGTTGTTGTCCCTGTCTGCATGTTACTTAAGCTATATGAATGTTCCATCTGGTTGTACAATTTTGGGATAATTAAATTATCATGCTTATGATTTTGTTGCAAGTCTTTGTACTTTCTATTTTGATGCAAGTCCTTGTAGTTTCTATTTTGAGGCAGAAATTTAGGCAGAATTATGAACCCTAGATTATCATGTATGTATGTATGTATATATGTATGTATGAACCCTAGGCTAGATTTTGATGTATATGAACCCTAGGCTAGATTTGACAGAATGTGATCTAGGCATTTCTTTTAGAAAAAATAGACTAAAGAAAAATCTGATCAGCACTTGTTATTAGTATGAGATGAGCACTTATTGTTAGGGTTAGAAGATATATATGCTCATGTGTGAATGATCATGTGGTGCAGGGTAGATCACCGACTAGCCGCTGGACGACGCCCACAAGATCACCGAGGACACCCGCATCCTCGACAGCCATCTAGTGAGTAAAGTTTTTTTCCCCTAAATGCAAGCTTGGGGGTCATAAGAGTGATCGGAGTCGACTCACTTGGACTCCTGTATATGTATATGTATATGATGTAGTCCTGATCAATTGGACTTGTGTTGTGTGGTTCGATTGTGCCCAAGTGGCCTATGATTGTGCCCAAGTGGCCTATTTTTGGCCTTTTCTTGTTTGTAGGGAAAATGATCCAAGTGGCCTATGTTTTGCCGGAATGTTGATTCATTTCCGTTCCGGCAAATTTCAGGCGCTCCATATGTCCACTTTTTAGCAAAGGTCATGCCGAAATTTTCCGTGAATTTCGGCATGACTTGTGCTAGAAAGTAGGACATATCGAGTGCCCGGGATTTGCCGGAACATAGGCCATTTTTTATGTCATTATTCGTTTTATTAGGTCTAGAATTACACGATCATATTGAACCGTAGGAAGCATGGCGCACAACGACGAAGCCGGGGGTTGAAAGCACATTTGCTCCCTTGGTGGTTTTGGTAATTTCTGTCAACATACATATTGTTGGACTAATGCTTTTATCTAGTGAATTTCAGACAAGTTCAACAATGGCGTGGCAGGGACAAGAGGACGTGGACCCTTCAAAATGCTAAGGACAAGAATTGGCAAAGATCAAGACTCTACATTTTTGGTTTAGTGATCCAAGATCACATTGAGTCCATAGGAAAGCCAATACTATTAAAAGGGGATGAGGTGTTGCTTAGTGGTCTTTTTGCTCAAGTGCTTAGTGACAGTATTCCTAAACCCTCAACCACTATCTCTACCCAAATATGTCCTACACCTAAAGTCCAACTCGGCCCCACCGAAATTTCCAATCCGGCCCCACCGAGTTCATCCAAGACTTAGCCACTGCCAAACCCTAACAAATCGGATCCACCGAAATGGATCTCGGTCCCACCGAGATGGCCTTGCCAACTCTCTGTAATCGTTTGCATTTACTTCGGTCTCACCGAGTTTACAAATCGGTCTCACCGAGATGGCTTGCCAACTCTCTGTTGCCTTATTGCTTCACTTCGGTCCTACCGAGTTGATGCAATCGGTGCCACCGAGATGAGGATTGCCCTAAGCCATTGCACTTCGGTCCATCCGAGTTGTTCGTATCGGTCCCACCGAGATTCCTAAAGTTCATATCTTTTACATAGTTCGGTGCTACCGATATGATTGTTTTGGTGCCACCGAGTTGGGTCAAAAGTGTGTAACGGTTGGATTTTGTGTGGAGGCTATATATACCCCTCCACCCCATCCTTCTTAGTAAGGAGAGCCATCAGAACGTGCCTACACTTCCACCATATATTTTCTGAGAGAGAACCACCTACTAATGTGTTGAGATCAAGATATTCCATTCCTACCATTTGAACCTAGATCTCTAGCCTTTCCCAAGTTGCTTTCCACTCAAATCCTTCTTCCACCATAGCCAAATCGTGAGGAGTGATTGAGTGCTGGGAAGACTATCATTTGAAGCACAAGAGCAAGGAGTTCATCAACAACACACCGTCTATTACCTTTTGGAGAGTGGTGTCTCATAGATTGGTTAGGTGTCACTTGGGAGCCACCAACCAGATGTGGAGTTAAACCAAGGAGTTTGTAAGGGCAAGGAGATCGCCTACTTCGTGAAGATCTACCCCGAGTGAGGCTAGTCCTTCGTGGACGTAAGCCATGGTGGAATAGGCAAGGTTGCTTCTTCGTGGACCCTTCGTAGGTGGAGCCCTCCGTGGACTCGCGCAGCCGTTACCCTTCGTTGGTTGAAGCCTCCATCAACGTGGACGTACGATAGCACCACCTATCGGAACCACGCCAAAAACCGCCGTGTCTTCATTGCGTTTGATCTTCAATACTCTACCCCTTTACTTTTCGTACTATTGCATGCTTTACTAGTTCCGCTGCTTAATATCTAGGTATGCATGTGTAGAAATTATTGGAGTGATCTTAACTTGTGCCAAAATCTGCCTAAGTTCCAAGAGAAATTAAAAACTGCTAATTAGGCTGGTTAGGAGTCTATTCACCCCCCATCTAGACCTATCTCCTTGATCCTACAATTGGTATCAGAGCTTTGGTCTCCGTTGCTTTGGTTTCATCACCATTGGAGGGAGATGGATATGTCTACGTTCGGGAGTATTAGACGTAGAGTGCCTATTCTCAATGGGGAGTATTACAACTTTTGGAGGGATGAAATGCTTGATATCTTTGATGAGTTTAACTTGAGCAAGTATATTCATAATCCTTATGTGCCCCCTATTGATCCCTTGCATCCTACCCATGAAGAGGAAATTGATATGCTTCGTAATCTTAGAACCGTCAATCTTATCATTAGAGGATTACCTAAGATTGTGCTTGGTTGTATGCGAAACTTTGCATGTGCTTATACTCTATGGCATGATTTAGAAAAGCGATATCCTGATTATTCCTTAAAAATTCTTGATAAGATTCTTCATAAGGCTATTGTTTTTCACAAGATGAGTCCTAATGATCCTAAGTTTGATGATTTCTTGTTTGAGCTTCGTGATCTCATGCGTGCCAAAGGAGATGTTAGAACTATTAGCAATATTATCATGGAAACTACTAGAATTCATAAACTTGTATATTGTCATGATCATGAGACTAATGAATTTGTTAATTACCCGCATGATGATGATGTTGAGCGTGGCTATTATGATGAAGACGAAGACTTTGATATTGAATTTGAGAAGACCATGAGGAATCTCAGTCTTATGGCAAATCTTCGAGATTATATGGCTGGAGGAAAAGAGTGGATTCTTGATAGTGGATGTACCGATCACATGACCGGAGATAGAGACATGTTTCGTGAGCTTACTAAAAATGATGGTCCACGCAAGTATGTGACTTTTGGAGACAACTCCAAGGGTAAGGTACTTGGCCTTGGTAAGGTGGCCATATCCAATGATAGCTCCATACAAAATGTTATGCTTGTTGAATCTCTTGGCTACAATCTTCTTTCCGTATCTAGACTAGCTGATTTTGGCTTTAATGTTCTATTTACCAAAGTAGATTGCCAAGTGTTTCGCCAAGATAATCATAATATAGTCTTTACCGGCATTCGTAGAGGTGATCTTTACATTGTTGACTTCACTAAGAGAGCCCAACCTCGTACATGTTTAATTGCAAAATCTTCTAAAGGTTGGTTATGGCATAGAAGACTTGGACATGTTGGTATGTGTAACCTAGATAAACTTGTTAAAGGAGATCACATTCTTGGAGTAAAAGATGTTATATTTGACAAAGATCGACTTTGTAGTGCTTGCCAAGCAGGAAAACAAGTTGGAGGAAGTCATCCCGTAACGAACATTATGACCACGAGGAGACCACTCGAGCTACTTCATATGGATCTGTTTGGTCCCAACGCCTATAAGAGTCTTGGTGGTAACTCTTTCGGCTTAGTCATTGTTGATGATTTTTCCAGATTTACGTGGGTGTTCTTTCTTGATGACAAATCACAGGTACAAAAGATCTTCAAAAACTTCGCAAGAAAAGCTCAAAATCAATTTGAAGTAAAGATCAAGAAGGTTCGGAGTGACAACGGAACGGAGTTCAAGAACGCTAATGTGGACACCTTTCTTGATGAGGAGGGTATTTCACATGAGTTCTCGGCTATGTACACACCTCAACAAAATGGAGTTGTTGAGAGGAAGAACCGTACACTTATTGAGATGGCAAAAACAATGTTTGATGAATACAAGACGCCAAGACATTTTTGGGCAGAAGCGGTTGAAACAGCTTGTCATGCAACAAACCGACTCTATCCTCACAAGCTTCTTGGTAAAACGGCGTATGAACTGCTCACCGGTAATAAACCACAAGTTGGATACTTTCAAGTATTTGTCTCAAAATGTTACATTCTTGATAAGCATCGTCGTTCAAAATTTGCTCCTAAATCTCATGAAGGTTTCCTACTTGGTTATGGA
The DNA here is from genome assembly GCA_039707655.1 of Elymus sibiricus. Taxonomy (NCBI): domain Eukaryota; kingdom Viridiplantae; phylum Streptophyta; class Magnoliopsida; order Poales; family Poaceae; genus Elymus; species Elymus sibiricus. The sequence goes on along the minus strand of CM077674.1, from coordinate 8,272,019 downwards.
TCGAACTCTCACACTTACCGTGTCTACAACAACTTCACTCGAAAAGTTGAACAGACGGTAGATGTGAAGTTTGATGAGACTAACGGCTCGCAAGTCGAGCAATTGCCACTTGATGTAGGAGATAAAGAACCATCGGAAGCAATCCAAGACTTGCCCATTGGCAAGATTCGCCCGATGGAAGTAAAGGAGAGTACCTCGTCTATTCAAGTGGAAGCCCCAACCTCACATCAAGGTGAACGACAAGTTGATATGGAGGCATCCACAAGTGGAACACGTCAAGACGATGGGAATGAGGAAATGCAACAAGATGATCCACCTCAACCTCCTTCTCCACCTCCACAAACAAACAATGACAACATCAACGAAGAAGAAGAAGATGATGATGATGAGGAAGCCTCACCACAACCCAAGAAAAAGCTACCTCGAGTTAGAGCAAGAATCGACAAGGATCATCCCGTCGAACAAATACTTGGAGATATCCAAACCGGGAGAATCACTCGCTCTAAATCTCGTTTAGCTAACTTTTGTGAGCATTACTCATTTATCTCTAGTGTTGAACCCTTAAAGGTAGAAGATGCTCTCAAGGACCCCGATTGGGTGAATGCAATGCACGAGGAGCTACACAACTTTGAGAGGAACCAAGTTTGGACATTGGTTGAGAAGCCTAAGGAAGAGCAAAACATCATTGGAACCAAATGGGTGTTCCGGAATAAGCAAGATGAAGATGGACAAGTTGTACGCAACAAGGCTCGTCTCGTAGCACAAGGTTACACTCAAGTCGAAGGTATGGACTATGGTGCGACCTATTCCCCCGTTGCAAGACTTGAATCCATTCGCATTTTACTTGCTTGTGCCAATCACCATGATATCACTCTTTACCAAATGGATATTAAAAGTGCTTTCTTAAATGGTGAAATTGAGGAGGAAGTGTATGTTAAACAACCTCCTAGCTTTGAGAATCCCAAGAAACCTAATCATGTGTACAAACTTCGCAAAGCTCTTTATGGTCTCAAGCAAGCCCCTAGAGCTTGGTACAAATGCTTGACAAAATTTCTTCTTGAAAAAGGCTTTGAAATTGGAAAGATTGATTCAACTTTGTTCACTAAGAGGGTTAATGGAGAATTATTTGTATGCCAAATTTATGTTGATGATATTATCTTTGGATCTACTAACCCCTCTTTCAGTGAAAAGTTTGGAAGGCTGATGTCGGAGAAGTTTGAGATGTCTATGATGAGTGAACTCAAATTCTTTCTTGGTTTGCAAATCAAGCAAACTAGGGAAGGTACCTTTGTCTCTCAAACAAAGTATACTAAGGACTTATTCAAAAAGTTCAACATGCAAGAGAGTAAAGGTATGAAAACTCCCATGCCCACGAGTGGACATCTTGACTTGACCAAGGATGTCAAACCAGTTGATCAAAAGGTTTATCGATCTATGATTGGTTCATTACTATATCTATGTGCCTCTCGTCCCGACATTATGCTAAGTGTGTGCATGTGTGCACGATACCAAGCGGCACCAAAAGAGTGTCACCTTAAGGCGGTGAAAAGAATTGTGAGATACTTGATACATACACCAAACTTTGGCATATGGTATCCCAAAGGATCTTCTTTCAATCTTGTTGGCTACTCCGATTCGGACTATGCCGGAGACAAGGTTGACAGAAAATCCACTTTGGGTACATGTCAATTTCTTGGTAGATCTCTTGTGTCTTGGTCCTCCAAGAAACAAAATTCCGTATCTCTATCTACTGCCGAAGCGGAATACATTGCCGCGGGATCATGTTGTGCTCAATTACTATGGATGACACAGACTCTTAAAGATTATGGTGTGCATGTGAGACATGTACCACTACTTTGTGACAATGAGAGTGCTATTAAGATAGCACACAATCCCGTGCAACATTCTCGAACTAAGCATATTGAGGTTCGTCACCATTTCATTCGAGATCATGTTGAGAAAGGAGATATTGACCTTAAACATGTTCATACTGACAAACAATTGGCGGACATCTTTACCAAACCACTTGATGAGAAAGTGTTTTGTCACTTGAGAAGTGAATTGAACATCATTGATGCTTCAAACGTGAACTAGAGGTTCATGTGGATGCATACAAGGGCATGAGCATTCTTGACTAACCCATGATATCCTTCATGATCGTTTTATATCTTGGACATTTTGCTCCCTTGTATGGTATCTAACTTTTTGTAGGTACTTGGACAAGCTTCATGTCACAAGATTGCATCACACTCTTATCTTGAGCAATCTTGTATAACCCAAGTATCAACAATTGATGGAGTAACAAGGAACAAGACAACCTAAACATATCCTTTGACAACATTTGATTTATGCTTCATTCTTGTCATTTTGGATATACATGTTGTTCCTTGCAAATCTAACCCATGTAGGAAGATGAACTACAAATGATAATATAGCCCCAAACGTCAATTCACGAGTATCCACTTCAAGTTCAACTACATGGACATCACCAAACAACAATGTAAGTTCTCACATCTTAGAGAAGCTTCACTCAAAGACATGAGCTAAAGCAACTCAACAAGGTGTGAATACATTGAAAAGCTTAAAGGAAAAATGGCAACCCCATTTTGAGCTTAAACGATGAATATGACCTATGATCAAGTGCTCTCACTTGACTCCTAAGTCAATATACTCTAACATAGGTGTCCTAGTCGCCGGCCCATCTAGATGAAGTTCTCCAAAAAAAAACTTCATCTAGACGTTTCTTTGTTTTTGTTTCATTTCTTTTCGTTTGATTCGCAGTTAATTCATTGCAAATCCTTGTGAGAATTCCTTGCCTAGTGAGCTGAGTTGACAAAATATTCCATTGCATCAAACTCGGTTCCACCGAATTGTCTCAACTCGGTGTCACCGATTTTGACTGCTCTAAGGAATTTTCTGTCAAATTTTTTTCCTGAGTTTTTCTGCTCCAGCTCCACTCGATGATTCTTATCCTCCACATGCATCTAGCTGTATTTCTCAAGGACCAAACCCACTTGATCAATAACCTTGAAGTCCCTTCTTGGAAATTGATGTCAAAGGGGGAGAGAGGAATACACATCAAAGCTTATGAGAGGAATACACATCAAAGCTTATCACTATAAAAGAGATGCACCTTACAAGAGGAGAGAATGTTACATGTTTCTTTTAGGGGGAGAGAGAAACATGATAAGTTTGTTCTTTGGTTGTTTTAGTTTTCTCACCCTACCTACTCCCAATATCCATGTCAGATTCAGGGGGAGAGGAAGTTCCTTAAGGGGAGACAGCTATTTCTTTTGGGGACATGTCTGCTTCAAAGAAGTATTCACCTAGTGATACTCTCTTCTACATGTCATCCCAATCTTGGTTTCTTGTTGGTCTTGTGTTCTTTTCTTGAAGAAATTATCTTGTGTTATCTAACCCTATTTTCTCAAGTGTATTTCTTCAGGTACTTGATCAAGAACTTCAAGGTAAGCATATGCATCACACTCATGTACATGGTTGACCTCTTGCTAAGTATATATTGTTTGCAAGGAGAAAATCTTGTACATGTGGATACTCCAATGTCATATATATATTGCTCTGATGCATATAGCCAAGATACATGTTACATGTATATTTCCCATAAGATATCATCATGTTATGCACATCTTCAGGGGGAGTTCAAGGGAGCTCATACATTTTACATGTTTTCTTCAAAGCTTTCATACATACCTCTACTATATCTGTATTTCAAGCTTTGATGTATGTTGTCATCAATTACCAAAAAGGGGGAGATTGAAAGCACATTTGCTCCCTTGGTGGTTTTGGTAATTTATGTCAACATAAATATTGTTGGACTAATGCTTTTATCTAGTGAATTTCAGACAAGTTAAACAATGGCGTGGTAGGGACAAGAGGACGTGGACCCTTCAAAATGCTAAGGACAAGAATTGGCAAAGATCAAGACTCTACATTTTTGGTTTAGTGATCCAAGATCACATTGAGTCCATAGGAAAGCCAATACTATTAAAAGGGGATGAGGTGTTGCTTAATGGTCTTTTTGCTCAAGTGCTTAGAGACAGTATTCCTAAACCCTCAACCACTATCTCTACCCAAATATGTCCTAAACCTAAAGTCCAACTCGGCCCCACCGAAATTTCCAATCCGGCCCCACCGAGTTCATCCAAGACTTAGCCACTGCCAAACCCTAAGAAATCAGATCCACCGAAATGGATCTCGGTCCCACCGAGATGGCCTTGCCAACTCTCTGTAATCGTTTGCATTTACTTCGGTCTCACCGAGTTTGCAAATCGGTCTAACCGAGATGGCTTGCCAACTCTCTGTTGCCTTATTGCTTCACTTCGGTCCTACCGAGTTGATGCAATTTGTGCCACCGAGATGAGGATTGCCCTAAGCCATTGCACTTCGGTCCATCCGAGTTGTTCGTATCGGTCCCACCGAGATTCCTAAAGTTCATATCTTTTACACAGTTCGGTGCTACCGAGATGATTGTTTTGGTGCCATCGAGTTGGGTCAAAAGTGCGTAACGGTTGGATTTTGTGTGGAGGCTATATATACCCCTCCACCCCATCCTTCTTAGTAAGGAGAGCCATCAGAACGTGCCTACACTTCCACTATACATTTTCTGAGAGAGAACCACCAACTCATGTGTTGAGATCAAGATATTCCATTCCTACGATTTGAACCTTGATCTCTAGCCTTTCCCAAGTTGCTTTCCACTCAAATCCTTCTTCCACCATAGCCAAATCTGTGAGGAGTGATTGAGTGCTGGGAAGACTATCATTTGAAGCACAAGAGCAAGGAGTTCATCAACAACACACCGTCTATTACCTTTTGGAGAGTGGTGTCTCCTAGATTGGTTAGGTGTCACTTGGGAGCCTCCAACCAGATGTGGAGTTGAACCAAGGAGTTTGTAAGGGCAAGGAGATCGCCTACTTCGTGAAGATCTACCCCGAGTGAGGCTAGTCCTTCGTGGACGTAAGCCATGGTGGAATAGGCAAGGTTGCTTCTTCGTGGACCCTTCGTGGGTGGAGCCCTCCGTGGACTCGCGCAGCCGTTACCCTTCGTGGGTTGAAGCCTCCATCAACGTGGACGTACGATAGCACCACCTATCGGAACCACGCCAAAAACCGCCGTGTCTTCATTGCGTTTGATCTTCCATACTCTACCCCTTTACTTTCCGTACTATTGCATGCTTTACTATTTCCACTGCTTAATCTCTAGGTATGCATGTGTAGAATGTATTGGAGTGATCTTGACTTGTGCCAAAATCTGCCTAAATTCCAAGAGAAATTAAAAACTGCTAATTTGGTTGGTTAGGAGTCTATTCACCCCCCCCCCCCCTCTAGACCTATCTCCTCGATCCTACAGGGGTTCTGATCACGCCGACGCCGCCTATGAGAATGCACACGCTTACTTAGACTCTCTGTCTAGTCAGGAAAGAGAAGGGTTGCAGGCCCCCTTATCATAACGGAGGGTGGTAGTGCCGCCGACCCCGACACCGGCGCCGAGACCGGCGAAGCCGCTGAACAAACGAAGAAGAAGAGGGCACGACGCCCAAACTAGCTCGGCACCGGAAGACTGGTGGTCACGGAGATGCACCCTGGCAAATTCGAGCCAATAGCGCCGGAGGAAGCGCGCAAGTGCTACGGCAAGCAAATAGGATGCATCCTATGGGAAACCACCAGCATCAACGACTCGGACTTGAGGAAGAAACCAAATATGGAGCACCTCCTCCTAACGAGTTTGCACCAGAGATTCCAGTTCCCCGACTGGGATGACACCAAATTTCTGTGGTGTTGAACGTGACATATCTGTACTTATCTCCGATTGATCCTCTTATGATCTCTAGCCTTGTATAGATTAATTACTAGAGATATTGTAGGGTTAATTGGCTTGTCACGCAAGACATCTCCTGTATATATTGTAACAGACTCCGATGAATACAATTGAGTTGCATCCTATAGTCTTCTACATGGTATCAGTTTCCTACCGATCTCCATCGCTTCCGCTCTAGGCCGCCGCTGCGCCCTCCACGCAGCCGCCGCCTCCCCTAACCCTACCACGCCGCCGCCGCTGCTTTCCTCCTAAGCCGCCGCCGCACCTAAACCCTAACCCGCCGCCGCCGCTTCTGCCCCAAGCCGCCGCTGCTCCCATCCATCACCATGGTTGGATCTTCTTCCTCCCTCTCTCATGCCAGCTCCACCACTGTCCTCGCCTTCACCTCTGACCGCCTCAATGACCTTCCCATCAAGGATCAAGTTCCCATCGTTCTCGATCTCTACTCCCCCTCCTACAACGCCTGGCGCACCTACTTCGCGTTGCTTTTCCGCTCCTACCGCCTCATCGATCATGTTGATGGGAGCATCGACATCCACGACATGAAAGATGACGACGAGTGGCTGGCCGTCGACGCATGCATCGTCAAGTGGTTGTTCCTCACGGTCTCGCGAGGGATCTTTGACATGGTGAACCTCCGTGACCCCTCCGCACACGTCGTATGGACGCGGATATGCGACCTCTTCCTTGAAAATCAGCTCCAACGCCGTGTGCTTCTCCAAGGCGAGTTCTTCACCTTGCAGCAAAACGATCTCACGATCGATGAGTACTGCACGAAGCTGAAGGTGCTCTCCGATGAGCTTCGCGACGTCGGCATGGTGATCGACGACTCCGTCCTCCTCACCAACCTGCTCCGCGGCCTCCACCCCGACCTCGGCCAGTCCACCGGCAACCTCTCCCTCATCACGCCCACCTTCGCCAAGGCAGTCACCTACCTGCGGATGGAGGAGAAACGCCTCCGCCACTCGGCCCGGCAGGCGACTCATGCGGCTCTCCACGTCGGCACCACCAGCGGCCTCGTCGCGCCCCCGCCGCCTCCCCGTGCGCCTGCTCCAACCCCGCCTGCCGCTCCCGATCGCGGGCGCCAGAAGAAGAATCGGGGGGGCCGTGACGGGCGGGCCCGCACCCCGAGTTCCATGCCGCGCCAGGACACCGCCCCGGCTGCTGCCTCTGCCACGGCGCCAACGCCTCCCTGGCTTGCCGGTTATAACCCATGGACCGGCGTGGTCCACGCCTACTCCATGCCGGTTCCCCGGCCTCCTGCTCCGAGCCTCCTCGGCCCATGGTCGGCCACCCATCAGGCCCTCTTGACTGCGCCCGCCCCCGGTCCTCCGGCATATGGTGGTCCCAGTTATGGCGGCCCTCCGGCCTACAGCGGCCCCTCGGCGTACGGCGGCCCCACGGCCTCGCCATATGGTGCCGCCCCTGGTTGTTCCTCCTACGACCCGGCACTTCTCGCTGCTCTCCACGCCGCCCCTTCCCCGAGCAACTACAATGGTGGCGGGGACTGGTACATGGACACAGGAGCTAGCTCTCATATGGCATCGCACCCCGGTATCCTCTCTCGTGCCTCTCCGTATCCCTTCTTCTCTTGCATCGTTGTAGGTGATGGCACCACTCTTCCCATCACCCAACATGGCGCCTCCTCCCTTCCCCTTCCATCGTCATCATTACCTCTTAACAATGTGCTTGTTTCTCCGTCCTTAATCAAAAACTTATGTTCTGTTCGTACTCATACTCGTGAACACCCTGTTACAGTTGAGTTTGACAAACTTGGTTTTTCTGTTAAGGATGCTCACTCCCGGAAGGTTCTGCATCGATGTGATTCACCCGGCGATCTTTATCCATGCGGTCCAACGGCGAGTAGCAGTCCCGTTGCCCTCCACGCCGACATATCCCTATGGCATGCTCGTCTTGGTCATCCCGGCACCGATGCTCTTCATAAAATTTTGCGCACTTTTCCCTTTTCATGTAATAAATCGGAGGCTCATACTTGTCATGCCTGTCGCATAGGAAAACATGTTCGTTTGCCGTTTTCATCTTCTTCATCAATTGCCACTTTTCCATTTGATGTTATTCACTATGATGTTTGGACGTCTCCAGTGCCTAGCAATTCGGGTCTATCATATTACCTTGTGATTTTAGATGATTTTTCTCACTTCACTTGGACTTTTCCGTTACGCCGTAAATCCGACGTCGCTTTGACACTCCATGCTTTCTATGCTTATGTTGCCACCCACTTTCATCGCACCATTGCCCATCTACAAACAGACAACGGAAAAGAATTTGACAATCTCGTTATTCGTAATCTTTTATCCACTCATGGCACCATTTTTTGTCTCACCTGTCCCTACACATCACAACAAAACGGCCGTGCCGAACGTGTTCTTCGCACGCTCAATGAGAGTGTTCGTGCTTTGCTTTTCCATGCACACATGCCCGCCCGGTTTTGGCCCGATGCTCTTGCCACCGCTACTCTCCTTCTCAACATTCGGCATTGCAAACCGCGGTGGCACTACACACCTCATCACCTCTTATTTGGGTCTCCTCCGTCTTATGATGATCTTCATGTCTTCGGTTGCCTATGTTATCCTAACATCACAGCCACCGCACCACATAAACTTGCGCCCCGGTCTCTCGCTTGTGTCTTTCTTGGGTATCAACCTAACACCAAAGGTTTTCGTTGCTACGACCCAGTGTCCCATCGCGTGTTCGTCTCGCAGCATGTTTACTTTGATGAGGTTGTTTTTCCCTTTCAGCAGGCACCGACGGTTTCACACCCGTCTCCGGACGCTCCTTCTCGCCGGCCTCGTGGAGCCCTTGAGCTTCCTCCGCCGCGTCGCTTGGTTGCACCCGCAACCCCCTCGGCCTCCTCGTCCTCGGCTGGGACTACACCGGCCTCGGTGTCCCCCTTGCTAGCTTCGATGCCGGTCTCGCTGGCTCAGGAGGAGTTGGCCTCCCCCTCGCTGGCTCAGGAGGAGCCGGCCTCGCCTTCACTGGCTCGGCCTGAGCCGTCCTCCGGACCGTCGGCACCCTCGTCGCCGCCCATGGTAGGGTCCTCGGGCGCCTCTTCGGCCGCACCTTCGGGCCCCTCCTCGGCCGTGCCGTCGGTGCCTCCTTCCCCGCCACCCGAGGCCTCACCCGCGGCCATGTCCTCTGAGCCGCCGGTTGTGGCCCCTCGTCGCTGCGGCCCTCGCCCGCCCCCTCCGCCGCCTCATCATTCCATGGTGACGCGTGCCAAGGATGGGGTCCAACAGCCGAACCCGCGCTACCACAACCTCAGCGTCACGACCATCTCTCCGGTACCGCGCTCGGTGCGTTCTGCATTGAGTAATCGGCATTGGACCGCCGCCATGCGCGCTGAGTATGACGCTCTTGTTGCCAACAGAACTTGGACCTTGGTTCCTCGTCCGCCAGGCGCGAACGTCATCTCTGGCAAGTGGGTCTTTCGTCATAAGCTCCTTCCGGATGGCTCCCTCGACAGGTACAAGGCCCGCTGGGTCGTACGAGGATTCTCACAGCGTGCCGGTGTTGACTTCTCCGAGACTTTCTCTCCTGTTGATAAACCCGCTATGATCCGGGTTGTCCTCCAGCTCGCCGCCTCTCGCCGCTGGCCCGTACATCAGCTCGACATCAACAATGCTTTCTTGTATGGTCATCTTTAGGAGCGCGTTCTCTGTAAGCAGCCGGCTGGTTTCGTTGATCCTCAGCGACCGGATGACGTCTGCCTGTTGTCACGGTCTTTATATGGCCTCAAACAGGCTCCTCGCGCGTGGTACCAGCGCATTGCGGCGTTCCTCGCCGCTCTCGGATTTCGGAGCACCACGTCCGACACATCGTTATTCGTGCTCCATCGGTCTGATCATGTCGCCATGCTCCTGCTGTATGTTGATGACATTGTCATTACTGCTTCCAGAGAGGATCTTCTTCGCGACATCATCGATCGCCTTGGCTCCGAGTTTCGGTTGAAGGACCTAGGCGCGTTGCACTTCTTCCTCGGCATTAATGTGCGACACGATGCCTCTGGGTTCTTCCTCCATCAGGGGCAATATGCCCTTGATCTGCTGGACCGTGCTGGCATGACCGACTGCAAGCCGGCCACCACGCCTGCTAAGGCCAAGCCGAAGCTCTCTGCCACAGCTGGACAGCCTGCCACTGACGCCGCTCTCTACCGCAGCATTGTTGGTTCCCTTCAGTACCTAACGCTTACCAGACCAGACATTCAGTTTGCGGTGCAGCAAGTCTGTTTGCACATGCACTCGCCGCATGACGCTCACTGGTCTCTAGCTAAGCGCATTCTTCGGTATATTTGTGGCACGCCGACTTATGGTCTTCGTCTCCGTGCCTCCGCCTCCACCGAGCTTCTTGCTTATATGGATGTGGATTGGGCTGGCTGTCCGGACACCCGACGTTCTACGTCTAGATACTGTGTCTTCTTCGGTGACTCTCTTGTCTCGTGGTTCTCCAAACGGCAGCCCACCGTCTCCCGTTCGAGTGCCGAGGCTGAGTACCGGGCTGTTGCCAATGTCGTTGCTGAGACGTGTTGGCTGCGTCACCTACTTGGTGAACTTCGGGTTTCACTCCTGAAGGCTACAGTGGTCTTTTGTGATAATGTGTCGGCCACCTATATCGCGGCTAATCCGGTGCAACACAAGCGCACCAAACACATTGAGCTGGATGTTCACTTTGTGCGCGAGAAGGTTCAGTTGGGTCAGCTCCGTGTCCTTCATGTACCGACTACCCAACAGTTCGCCGACATCATGACCAAGGGGTTGCCAACTGCTGCATTCCAGGAGTTTTGTTCCAGTCTTTGCATCGCTGACGCCGACGCTTCGACTGCGGGGGGGGGGGGTGTTGAACGTGACATATCAGTACTTATCTCCGATTGATCCTCTTATGATCTCTAGCCTTGTATAGATTAATTACTAGAGATATTGTAGGGTTAATTGGCTTGTCACGCAAGACATCTCCTGTATATATTGTAACAGACTCCGATGAATACAATTGAGTTGCATCCTATAGTCTTCTACACGTGGTAAGATGATGCCATGGACAAGATAAACAACAAAGCCATGGGCAAGTTCAGCAAGGCATTGGCCGCCTGGAAAGTTAGGGTGAAACGAGCGATTGAAAGGAAATAACCCTACTCCCAGATTCTTGCGGACAATCCGACACTTACGGAACCGGAGTACGAAAAATTCAAGGAGACTTGCGCTGCCGAAGAAACCAAGCTTAAGTCGAAGAAAATGAAGGGGCTTGAGGAAAGGAACACGGGGAACCACCGCCTCGGAAGCCGTAGTTACACGGGCAAGAGGCCCATATGGGCTAAGGAGGACGCGGAACGTGAACGTCAGGGGCTCCTTGACCCCTTGGTGGAGTTCACCGACCAGCAGGAGCATGACTTCATCAGGGCCCGGTACAAGTGGGACACGGAAAAAAAGATTTTTTACACGGACACGGCCACGAGGGATTTCATGAGACTACTGGTAATTATTATTTTACCACCTTATATTAGCTTTTGATCAAGTCGACTACACGTTCTAGTCACATTGGTAAACGGTTCACGTTCCTTTTGCAGAGAGAGCAACACAAGCTTGCGGCCGAAAGCGACTCGTCGTCTCCGTCATCGGCGAGGCCCTAGTGGGACACCCCTTTCAACTGGGCCATGAGCATACTGAAGGGACTCCCGGCGCACCAGCGGCCGCAGTATGGACATGTGCACGGCACCGGAGACGGTGCCACATGGACGTACTACTACCATGAGCACCCGGAGGCCAAGCGGCAAAGAAGGAAGTTCAGTCAAGTCAACATCGACAAGAAGGTGGCGCTTGCGGTCGAGAAGAAAACATCTGAGACCAAAGAAGCGACCAAAGCTGAGTTGGTCCCCGAGGCAGTCCAAGCAGCGATAGCTGCTTGCAGAAGTCATTTCGCAGCTACGGTTAGTACCTTGATTCCGGCTATTGTCGACTGGACGAAGCAAAATCCAGACAAAAGGGCAGAGGACTTTCCAATTCCCAGCTTCGTCGGGAGCAACTCGGTGAACATCGCACCAGCACCTGCTACCACAACCGCACCTGCTCCCGCGCCCGCTCATAGCAGCCCGTCCTCCGTCTTTGGCGTGCTCGGCAGGGCTTCGACTTTGGCTGAGCTCGACGCCCTCACGGTAATTACGCGTCGCACCCTCTTCAACATATCTATAATCTTCCATTTCCGTTGCCTTTCGGATGTCTGACGTCATAGACATGTCTTCGCAGGCCGACGAAACCCCGTGCACCGTACTGTACACCATCAACGGCCAGAAGGTGGACGTGGGAAAGGCAACGATAGTGAAGCCCGAGGAACGCTCGTTCCACAACCGGGAGATGCCCGTTGACGTCTTCAAGGTTTCCTTGGCGAGTGTCAGAGCGGGCCACGAGAGTTTGGCCCCTCCGATACGACTCGGGGGAGAGGACGACGAGACCCCGACGCGGCTTGGTGATTGCAAGAGTTGGATGCTGCTGTGGCCGAAGAGTCTTCTTCATGTGGAGGCGGCCGGGAGCACACCAACGACAACACCTCACCAAGGTATGAACACCACCCAACCTATGCAATTACCACCGCCTGTCGTGCCGGGTGATAGCGGAGGACGCGAGCAAGGGGGTCCAGTAGTGGCTGATGATGTCGCCCCCGTCGAAGAAGCAATGGATGATGCCATGGAGGAGGATGACCCTCTCCGGTGGCTCAATACCGGCTATGACGACGGAGGAATGATGGCTCAGCAATATGACTCAGCCTATGAGCGTGGAGATGAGGAGATGCCTAATGTGCCGGAGCAGGAACGTCCTAGGGTTGATTGCAAGTAGTCTCTCTTCATGCAATCCTCGCAGGACACGCCTGTAACACCCCAAAAATAGGGTTATCGATTTTTGTGTTGTTATTCCTTCCTAGCTTTCCTCTCCCAAATTTTTTTCCCTCTGGAATCGGTTAAGTGACCAGGTGAATCCAGATAATCCTTAGCCTCTCCATACCTTTCCCATGCTTCTGTGCCAGTCAAGCTCCCGTCAGTAAACCCTGAACCTCATTCAAACCCTAGTTCCAAAATATTGGAACTGGAAATCCTGCCTTTGTGTTTACAAAGGAGCTATCATTTTCCTTGCTCTGTTAATCCTCCCAAAATTTCCAGAGATCCTTCTTCATCCATAAACCCTAGATGTGCAAAAATATTGCCAAGTCATATGCAATATTTTTCATCTAGAATTAATTCCTTGTTTTGCCTTTCTCAGGAATTAAATCCAGGAAAATATCTATTCATCTCCAAAGTTCATGACAACTTGTGGAGATATTCTTTGTGATCATATTGAGCTCTCACAAAAATATTGGCCATAATTAAATAAAGGAAATTACATTTTCCTATTTAAAGCCAATATTTCAATTTGGGGCCTTTCCAAAGGAACTACCATTTTGGTAGTCAGGAAAAATCCCAAATAATTTGTGGAGCTTATCCTATCTATGTATTCACCATTTCCATCAAAATCTCAAGTTCCACAATTCAAATTTTGAGCACAACATCAATTTGCAAATTATGTCCAGATTTCCAGTTTGCAAAGGAAGTGCTTGCTCCCTTGATCTTTTTGGGCTGAAATTTTTCAGGGTGGTTAACATTGATAAATCACCCCTGAATACCAAAAACCAGCCCATTTCATCTAGCCAATTTTCCTCAGTAAATTATCTAAGTTTCTGTCCAGATTGTATCTCTGTGAAGGAAGTACCCTCATGGATGATCAATTTGAGCTGAACCTTTTCAACTATCTCTCATGACCAAATCATCACTCTACACCAAAAATCAGCTAATTCCATCTAGTCATTTGACCCGAACATCATCATCTTCATTTCTGGTCAGATTGCTAGGTTACAAAGGAAGTACCATCTAGATTTGTCCATTTGTGCTGAAATTTGGCCAATATGACTACCTTGGTAGATGATTGACCTCTGCCAAAGATCAGGCCAAGAAGAGCACTATGGTGGCCACACCACATGTCCAAACTTTGCTGCTGGAAACTGTTTGACCAAGGTGTGGTCACACCAGAGCGGTTCATTGCATTTCAACCACGTAAGTCAACTCCAGGAAGGAGAACCCCCTAGACAAGGTTTGGCATCGAGTATGGCATGGCAAGGACATGGCCGCGTGGTGACCACGACATTTGCAGGCACAGCCGAAGCTCTGCACTGCGTCGTCGCGTCCCTCCCCTGTTCCTCTCGCCGTCACCTTCTGCCGACATCTGCGACGACGTACGGCACCCCATCCACCTCCCAGCTACTCCTGCAGGAACCTAGCTCGTGGCCGTTCTTGCCGACATCGGGGCACTATTGGGACACTACTGGAATGAGGGTCTTTGCCATCTGCCAGGTCTATGCCGTCTGCTGGCAGATGGCAAACAGGTTGTTTGCCGTCTGCTTTGGGAAAGCAGACGGCAAAGAGCTGGCTGATGGCAAAGACATTGTTTGCCATCAGCCATCTCTTTGCCGTCTGCCAGCGGACGGCAAAGTTTCTTTACCGTCCGCTAGCAGACGGCAAAGAGGTGGGGTGGGGCCCCGTGGAGGCCAGTTAACTGCAATGGCCCACCCCACCTCTTTGCCATCTGCCAGCGGACGGAAAAGAAACTTTGCCGTCCGCTGGCAGACGGCAAAGAAAATAACCCCCTAACGGCCGTTACCCCCCCCCCCACCTCCTCTCTCTCCCTCTCTCTCTTCTCTCTCTCCCGCACCCTTTCCCCTTTTAATTTTTGTCCCCCGCCGCCGCCGCCCGACGCTCCCCCGCCCCTCCCCCTCCGCCGCCCTGCGCCGCCACCCCGCACCGCCCCCCCGCCCCCCGGAGCCCGCCCCGTCGCCGGCCGCCCCGCCCAGCGGACCCAGGCCGCGGCGGCCACCCTGCCCCGCCCCATCGCCGGAGCCGCGCCGCGTCGCCCCGCCCCGCCGCCGGAGCCGCACCGTCGCCGGCGCCAGCTCCCCCCCACCCGCAGCCATCCTCCTTCCGCAGCCACCTCCCCCCCACCCGCAGCCACCGGAAGGTAAGCCCCCCTCCTCCCCTGTTCTTTTTTTTTGTATTAGTTAGATTTAATTTTTAGGTTGAATTAGATTTAGTTTTAGACTAGCAAAAATGCCCGTCCGTTGCAACGGGAGAAAAAACTACCTCACACAGGGAGATATCATTTATAACTACCAAGATGTATATTTGCAATATTACATAAAATACATTCATTCAGCAAAAATAACACCACCATTACAAAAAAAGATTTTAGATTTGTCAATTATTCGAGTATTGGCCGTTAGGCTACTATGGATAGACCGGGGCATCATTTGTGATTGGTCACTGGGACATTCTTTGTGTCTTGTAAGGCTAATGCAAGTTGAAAATGGATGGAAACCTAATATTAGATTTTTCATTTTGTCCAAAAAAAGTATCCTTGGTATTCTGTAGTTGTGCACACCACCCAAGTTTTATTAGGAGAAAATCCACAGGCTCCAGGAGTCACTGATAAGTATGTTCCCCAACACCAGAACACAAGAAGGAATTAACTGGAAGTAGACCAAGAAAAACTGAACTAAGCAGAGCCATGCTGCCACAAAAATTAAACCCACTTCTGGAGGCCTAGCACCAGTGAACATCATAGTCATATTTTTTTGTTCGGTAGTTGGGCAGAATTATCATTGACATGTGCAGGAACTGGAACCAACTCATCAATCTGCAAACTACCATTTGTCCGAGTGCTAGAGAAGTGCTCTACAGTTCAAGATACAGTGCAGAAGTGTGGACTGTTCGGACTTCTCATACATTTTTTTGGTTAAAAAAAGTATGTTGGGACATAGCAAGTTGAAATCATCCGACATACAAAAAGTCAGTTAGGATCAAAGGCATCCTACTACTTTATGACGTTCATATAAAAGCATCTATCTAGAATCCCACTCCAAAGAATTATGTAGAGCCAAAGGGGGTCCGAGCGAAGAACCTCATATGTGCTAATTAATTTTGACAAACCTATATCCATACTAATAAGCTTTCCGGACAGTACCAAAAAAAGAATTAGGAAATTGCCCCGTTGAATGATGGTAAACAAAAATGGAAGATAATAGCTTCTTCATATGCACCTGATCTCTCCACCGAAACCAAATGTCATCCATCCTTGTCAGCTTCAGGTTCGGTTGTAGTACCGATTCCTCTGCAGCACAAACAAATAGTAACCACGATCGCCACAAGGACCTGATAGTTCTACAACATGCATCTAGCGACTGATTTGTGATCAAGGCGGTCGTGTTACGAGTCTTACGATGCCATTGATGAGCCTGGCGAACAATATGCACGTGAGTCTTCACGATTTGCTTTTAATCTTGGGCGCATTGTAGTTTCTTCTGAAGATCTACTCTCCTTCAGAACAATACATAATACAACAACCAAGAGCTAAATAAGTCACAACAGTATCAGGTAGAGTTTTCGGCTTCAATGCACATTGCAAAATGGTTTAGATCAACTTAGCAACCAGAAATTAAGGGGTCAATAATCTCATCTCTACCACATAATTGACGGATTTTATCTCCCTAAAAATATCGTTTGAATAAATTGTCTTTAGTTGGTATGTTTATATTTTCAAAACCAGACATGAAAAACTTTAATTTTCAGAGGAAGCCGAAGTGCTCACAACCACAAAGAGGATGTGGTACTGGCTGCTGCTCTGAACATCTAGAGATGCCGCGACGTGGTGTAAGCTGAAGTCTGAGAGTTCATAATCGGTCCCTGGCTCGTGAGAGATGCCCTTGTTGCTCGCGTTGTTTTGTATCTGATAATGCTTATGTTGTCTCCGCTCTTATCCCCTTAGAGGGAGAGGTTAGGAGAGAGCAAACCATGTCTTATAGCCTTAAAGAGAGAGTTTAGGAGAGAGCAAACCATGTCTTATAGCCTTAGAGAGAGAGGTTAGGAGAGAGCAAATCATGTCTTCTTCACAAGACGTGCGGTGCACGTGCACGTTTACTAGTTTAGGTAATAGGAGTAAGATTTAGGAGAAGAAAAAGGAAAGAAGAAGAGAAGAAGAAAAAGGAAAGAAGAAGAAGTAGAAGAAAGATAGGAAATAAAAGAAAAGGAAGTATAAGAAAGAAAGAAAATGAAAAGAAAGAGAAGAAAAATATGTAGATGTAAATATAATTAAAGGAAAATGGAAAGGAAAAAGAAAAACAGAATAAGAAGATAAAGAATAGGAAGAGAAGGAGAAGGAGGAGAAGAGGAGGAGGAGGAGTAGGTTGAATTAGATTTAGTTTTAGATTTGTTCTCTGTTTGTATTATTTAGGTAATAGGAGTAAGATTTAGGAGAAGAAAAAGGAAAGAATAAGAGAAGAAGAAAAAGGCTCGTTAGGCTACTATGGATAGACTGGGGCACCCCGACCCCGACACGACACCCCGACACCCGACACGACACCCCGACCCCGACACCCCGACACCCCGACCCCCACACCCCCGACACCCCGACACCCGACACGACACCCCGACCCCGACACCCCGACACCCCGACCCCGACACGACACCCCGACACCCCGACACCCCGACACGACACCCCGACACAACACCCCGACACCCCGACATGACACCCCGACACCCCGACCCGACACCCCGACATGACTGACTCGAGAAAACCAAATGTGCAGACCATGTGCCAGAACAATGGCACGACCCCTCCGCCGATGCCAGTCATTGCTCCAGCGGGCACGGTGAGTTTCATTTGAATGGTCATTAGTTACTAGTCTTCACATTTGAGTTGCATCATGCTAACGATACATTGCAAATGATCTTTGGTGCAGCATAACTCCCGACAAGCATCGACCGATGCTTCTCCGTCTGCCACTGGCGCGACCGGGCCTACACCTACACCTAAGTGATGACGGTAAGCTTTCCCAAGTGTTTAGCTTAACAAATGCATACTTAGCTTAATAAATGACCTATTTATCTCCAAAATGCCGTATACTTAGCTTAGTTTCCTCAAAAATGACATTATAACCTTACTTAGCTCCAAAATGACCAATTTTACCATGGATAGCTCTCAAATGACATATACTTAGCTTAGCTTAAGAAATGACCTATTTACCTCTAAAATGACTTGTACTTAGCATTATTTCCTCCAAAGTGACATAATAACCTTAATTAGCTCCAAAATGACCAATTTTACCACGGATAGCTCTCAAATGACCTATACTTAGCTTAGCTTAAGAAATCACCTATTTAGCTCCAAAATGACCTATTTAACATAGGAAAGCTCTAAAATGACCTATACTTAGCATTTATTCCTCCAAAAATGAATTTATATGGTTAGCTAGCTCAAAAATGACATAATAACCTTAATTAGCTCAAAAATGACCTATTTAACCTAGGATAGCTCTAAAGTGACCTATACTTAGCATTTATTCCTCCAAAATGACTCAATATGCTTAGCTAGCAAAAAAATTACATAACAACCTTAATTAGCTCCAAAATGACCTATTTAACCTAGGATAGCTCTAAAATGACCTATACTTAGCATTTATTCCTCCAAAAATGAATTTATATGCTTAGCTAGCTCAAAAATTACATAATAACCTTAATTAGCTCCAAAATTGCCTAGGTTAGCTCCAAAATGACCTATTTAACCTAGGAAAGCTCTAAAATGACCTATACTTAGCATTTATTTCCCCAACATGAATTTATATGCTTAGCTAGCTCAAAAATGACATAATAACCTTAATTAGCTCAAAAATGACCTATTTTAACATAGGATAGCTCTAAAATGACCTATACTTAGCATTTATTCCTCCAAAATGACTCAATATGCTTAGCTAGCTCAAAAATGACATAATATGCTTAAGAAATGACCTATTTAGCTCCAAAATGACTTAATATGCTTAATTAGCTCAAAAATGGCATAATTGCCTAGGTTAGCTCTAAAATGACCTATACTTAGCTTATTTAGTTCATTTATGACATACTTAGCATATTTAGGTCAAAAATGGCCTATTTAACTAGGTTAGCTCTAAAATGACACAAGTAAGCAATAAGAAGAAGAGAAAGAAAGAGAAGAAAATTCTTCTTTTTCTTATTCTTCTTCTTCTTCTTCTTCTTCTTCTTTTTCTTCTTCTTCTTCTAGTCTTCTTCTTCTTCTAACTTGCTTCTTTCCCATTTTGCAGATTTGCTTCAGATCACGGAAGCTTGCATTGGAGTCTACTCTTCTCCTTGTCCTTCCTTTTTGTTGTGATTTTGTAGGATGAACAATGTGAAACTTGCTACCTATATATGTATTTATGGATGAAACCATTGTATATGGACATTTTGCTTAATTGTTGGATATGTTGGACTTTTCATTTGGTGTATATATCTGTTGGATGATCATATCCATATGGCAGGGATATGTTGGCTATATGTACTTGTTGAAATATTTTGAAATGAATATATATATATATATATCTGTGAAATTGATTGAATTTAAGAAAAAACAGAAAAAATAGGGGCAATATAGCCACTTTGCCGTCTGCTAGCAGATGGCAAATCTCTTTACCGTCTGCTAGCAGACGGCAAAGGGGCCACGTGGCAGCAGCCTGTGCAACCTGGGGTGGCCTACTTGGCTTCTTTGCCGTCTGCCAGCAGACGGCAAAGAGCTTTCTTGTTTGCCGTCTGCTGGCAGACGGCAAAGAGCGCCGTTAGCCCCCTAACGGGGCTGGCACCTTTTGTCTGCCGTCCAGGGGCTTTGCCGTCTGCCAGCAGACGGCAAAGTGGTCTTTGCCGGTAGCAGTTCAGCCGGACTGTTAGCCGTCTGCTGGCTGACGGCAATGTCTTTGCCGTCCGGCATTCATGCCTTTACCGTCTGCTATGGCAGACGGCAAAGCAGCTGATTCCTGTAGTGGACGCGGCCGCGGCACCGCGTATCCCGAGCCTTCTGGTTGCCGGCCACAGCTCGTCCGGGAGCACCGACGACCTCCCCTCCGCACACGTACCTCGCTTGGATCCCTCCTGCCTCGTCCCCTAGCCGTTGGCCGGCCGTGCCGACAGCGAGTGCTCCATCGGAGCACCGCCACCTCGCCGAGCTCCCGAAGCCTCGGCCGTCGTCGCATAGTCCTCCCCTCGCCTATTTAAGGAGCTCCCCGAGCCTCTCTCGACCAGCAGCAAGCCCAGTGATGTCTACTACACAACTTATTCTTGTAGACTCGTGTTGGGCCTCCAAGCGCAGAGTTTTGTAGGACAGTAGCAATTTTCCCTCAAGTGGATGACCTAAGGTTTATCAATCCGTGGGAGGCATAGGTTGAAGATGGTATCTCTCAAACAACCCTGCAACCAAATACAAGAAATCTCTTGTGTCCCCAACACACCCAATACAATTGTAAATTGTATAGGTGCACTAGTTCGGCGAAGAGAAGGTGATAAAAGTGTAGTATGGAGAGTAGATATAGGTTTTTGTAATCTGAAAATATAAAAACCGCAAGGTAGCAAGTAACAAAAGTGAGCACACATAGTATTGCAATGCTTAAAAACAAGGCCTAGGGTTCATACTTTCACTAGTGCAATCTGTCAACAATGTTGACATAGTTGAATCATATGTAAATCCCTCACGCGCGACAAAAAGTTCACTCCAAAGTCACAAATAGCGGAGAACAAACGAAGAAATTGTTGTAGGGTACGAAACCACCTCAAAGTTATCCTTCCCGATCAATCTTATGAGCCATCCCCATTAATTGTCACGAACAACCCTAGAGTTCGTACTAGAATAACACCTTAAGATACACATCAACCAAAACCCTAATGTCACCTACGCACTCCAATGTCACCACGGGTACCCACGGGTTTGATTATACGATATGCATCACACAATCTCAGATTCATCTATTCAAACCAACACAAAGAACTTCAAAGAGTGCCCCAAAGTTTCTATCAAAAAGTCAAGACGAAAACGTGTGCCAACCCTTATGCATAAATCCCCAAGGTCACGGAACCCGCAAGTTGATCACCAAAACATACATCAAGTGACTCAAGTGAATATCCCATTGTCACCACAGATATTCATATGCAAGACATACATCAAGTGTTCTCAAATCCTTAAAGACTCAATCCGATAAGAAAACTTCAAAGGGAAAACTCAGTTCATCACAAGAAGATAGAGAGGGGAAAACTCCATATGATTCATCTATATCAACAAAGCTCGCGATACATCAAGATCGTGCCATCTCAAGAACATGAGAGAGAGATATAAAACACATAGCTACTGGTACAAACCCTCAGCCCCGAGGGTGAACTACTCCCTCCTCGTCATGGAGGCCGCCGGGATGATGAAGATGGCCTCCGGTGATGCTTTCCCCCCTCCGGCAGGGTGCCGGAAAAGGGTTGTAGATGAGATCGTGGAGGTCCAGAGGCTTGCGGCGGTGTAAAAACTCATCTAGGTTAACTTTCGGGGGTTTCTGAATATATATGATTTTTTGGCGTTGGAATCACGCGAAGAAGGGCCACAGGGGGCCCACGAGGCACCAGAGCGCGCCCTGGTGGCTCGTGGAGCCCCTGTGGGTCTTCTGGCCTCCTCGCGAAGCTTCTAGTACTTGTTATGTCCAATAAAAATCTCCAAAAAGTTTCGTGGCATTTGGACTTCGTTTGGTATTGATTTTCTGTAAAACAAAAAGAGGGCAGAAAACAGCAACTGGCACTGGGCACTAGGTCAATATGTTAGTCCATGAAAATCATATAAAAACCATATAAAAGTGCACTAAAATCATACAAAACTATAATAAACATAGCATGAATACTTCATAAATTATAGATACGTTGGAGACGTATCACCCAGCCCCTCCCATTCGAGCCCGGGAAGCTCTCCCCCCGTCCATGGCCGCGGCTCTGCCGCCATTCCCCTCGAGCCCAACCCCGCACCCCGGCCCTTTCCCTCCTCTCCATCCATGTCCTCAGCCTCCCCTAAGCACCCGCAGGACGCCGCCGCCCTCCATTCCTCTGGGGGAGTTCGGCCGGCGCGGCTCCCCGCCGTGGTACGGCCACCATGCCCCGGCTCTGTGGCGACGGCGATGTGCGTCACCGCGGGCTTCCCCGCGGCCACCCCCTGGCGCGGCGTGGAGCGGCCGCGCTCCCGCGCTCGTCAACCGGCCCTGGGGAGCAGCAAGGCGGCGGCCACGCCGACCGCCCGAGCGGCCGCAGCCCCTGCCTCTGCTCCGGCCGGGAAGAAGGAGAGAAGGGAGGAGAGAGAGAAGGAGATAGGGTGGGGCCCGCCCGTCATTCCCACAGTGTTGACCTGGCCGGGCCCGCTGTCAGGTTAAGTGGAGGCGCCCTCTGCGGAGTACGCTTCCCAGCCTCGAAAGCGTATTTTCATAAATACGCTTTCAAATTCTCAGCCGCCGGCCGAACTGGCTATATAGCGAACGTTCACCCGTTAAGAGCTAAAGTGGACAGTTTTCTGTCGGTTTTATTGCTTAACGAACGAATGGCCGTTTCTCCGCGACCGTAACTCCGATTGAGGTAATTCCAACGCCCACGTCTTCAGTTCGTCGAGCCCGTTCCGATGATATCATTTTCATAATGTTTTCACGCTGTGAAAATGACCATTTTGCCCTTGCCCTTCAATCAGCCCCTTCAAGAGGGAAACTTTTCCGGCAAATCTTTCCGCGAGCTCATCGCACTTCTTCCCAGTAACTCCATCAACCCCAAGGCAAACCAAACTCTTATCATGAGCTCCAAACTTGTGTGATGACTTTCCTTGCACCCTGTGTGTTTATTGCAGTAGGTTTCAGATCATCTGCAATGGCATAGTCCTGTTAGTTCATCTGTGCCAGATACTAGTGTTATTTACCATGTGATATCATGAATTGCTTTCATGTCATATTTTCCTATGCTAGTAACAATATTTTAATACCATTATCTTGTTAGTGCTATGATCTCATGCCATGATTGTCAATACTGTTATGATTTTACCATACTGTAGTTGAGTAATTACTCTTCCTCATAAGTGTTGATGTTATGGTATGATGATGGACATGTTAAATTGAACCTATAAACTAAACCTCCTCCGTCATCGATGGGATCGAGTCATAGTGCCACCGAACCGAGCTTACCCGTGCAACCACATTTGCCGTTATGGGACGGCCTTGGCTTGGTCTAGCTTTGTGTTCTCTTATCGGTACCACCAAAGAGGGAAGGTTATGCGTGCGCGCTACCCTGGCCCGGTAGGCGGCGATAACCTTGTGAGCCCAGTTGATTGTTTAACCCGCGAGTCCCCATTTGGGACAGTTTTGTTTGGCCACGACGGTGGCAGGTGTCAAGAGTGAGACAGGGGCCACCCAGGGCATGACTCCGGGGGAGGATGATTGTCGGTGGTACGGTGGAGGAGTCACGGGTTAGGCAAGTTTCGTTGGAGCAGCACCGGTCCACCCGGAAGGGAAGTGTACCGAGGTACGGGACAAGGAGCTCCATGGTGTGGGAAAAGTGCGCAACCTCTGCAGAGTGTATGAATCTATTCGAATAGCCGAGTCCACGGTATTGGACATGGTTCGTACTAGGTCACACTATTTGGTCTTGGTCGATCTGGAGGACAAACCTGTTATTATAAACTTGTTAAAGAATGAGCTACCAAGTAAATGTGGTAACTTAGACTATGGGATGATTGTGAGTAGTCACCATGTGGTTTTGACATGATCCCGAGATGGGGTCTCGGTGAGTAATGAGTTAGCCCAGAGGGGCAGTAAGGTTGAATGATGTCACCACATGTTACTTGAATGCTTCACGGGAGGTAAGCGTAGTGTAGGTTCCAGTTTGATTATGAATACCATGTCTCGTAGAAGTAGTCATGCCATGCCATGATATGTAGTTGTATGCCTGATCCATATTATGCCGTGCTTGATCCATGATTTCCTGTTGATTCCATGCCATGCTTAGAGTAAATTCTTACCTGAGCATAGGGCTTGCTTTGTCATCTACTTGTTTGGATGCTATGTATTTTGTTGTCTTGCGAGTACATTCAAAGTACTCACCTGGCCTTGCACGTGGCCAGTTGCAGGAGAAGATCCGTCGTGCTAGATTGTAACCCAGCCAGTCCTGTGTGTTGTGGAGCCCAGCCAGAGACGTCGTTGCCACTGAACCAAGACCTCCGCTGCCATTTAGTTAGCCTTGGAGCCATGTAATATTGTTGTAAGCAACAATGTTGTAATACTCCATTTCATATAATAAAGCCATTTTTGTGCCTGGAATTGTTGTATCATGTCTCAGACGTGCGCCAGGTCTTATCCTGGGACTGGCGTGTGTCGGCCCTCTATCGGGGTGCCACAACGCCTTCAGATGCCGCCTCAGCCAAGCATCTACAAGGTGATGGTCGTGCAATGCTGAGCCCGACAACACTGGGGGCGGTGGTCAGGGAGGGTCTGGTAGGCTCACTACCTGTAGCCAAGAAGAAGCAGAGGAAAAGACCGCCGAGGAAAGGCCCTACTGGCGCCAAAGCTGCTTCTAGCAGCCAGCCGCCTCCGCAGACCCGGGTTGCAGACAGTATACCGATCAGAGGTGCGGCGGTACTCCATGTCGCGGGCGAGCCGATCCTACCGGCGAAAGCGCTAGAGAGCATATCAGGGGATCTAAGGAGACTGCATGACGATGTGCTGTCGACAGAGAACAGCCTTCTCGCCTCGAAGGCTCCAGGATACCCACTGTACGCGGTTCATGTGCCGGCTGACAAGTTGTACGTCAAAACCTGCCCCGCGGACCTCTTCTTCCTGCGATTTGATTACATCTTTGAGATGTTTCACATGAGGCGGCTGGATTTTACCTTCGTCCACCTTTATGCGCTGCATATGAACTACATCATCAGGCGCGAGCAAATATCTTATATCTCGGTCGCGGACCCGTACTACATGCACGAGGGCTTCTTGGCAGTCTGCCCATAGCACCGTGAATATGCGAGAAACTACATCACCGACTTCATGGTCGCCAATAAGGACAACGAAGCAATTCTCCTGCCTTATCATCCCATGTAAGTCATCCGCGGATAGCCACTATAAAACTTACATCCTTTCATAAATTTCAATCATTCCTTTGCACGCATGGAGGCTAATTTGAGGTGTACTTATTTTGCGCAGCGAGGGGGCGCCGTCCTCATCATTCTTTACCCGTGATTCTCTCATGCTCTGTATTTGGACTCGTCGAAGAACATACAGAAAAAGTATTACACACACATAAAGAATGTTCTCGATAGTGCTATGATAAGCTTCGGCCATCGGGGTGGCGAAATCAGGGTAAAAAAGACAAGGAACGGCGTGCCGTCTTTCGGCCATAAGACTGACTTCTGGTGCTTGCAGCAACCGACAGGTAGTCTCATTGATGGATTCTACGTCATCCATCACATGCTAGAGTACAGAAGGGATAGCAAAATCTTCACATGTCATCTACTACCGGCGATGCCGATATCCGCAAATGGGCCAAAGACTTAGGAACCGTACCGGATCATCGACTCCGAACTGACTTCTATCACATCCAGCGTGAACTTGCGACGGTCATCATGAAGGAGGTCGTCGAAGAAGCAGGGATGTTCTACAATGGCCCAGTGTCGCGGGATGACGTCCGAACACACATAGCCTTACAGCGTCTGGACATGAAGCCTTTCACGAAGCTAGGGTGCATCCTCCCGGATTTGGACGGATGGAACGACATGGCGGAGTGATTGACGATGACAATGTGTCCGTTTAGTTACTACTTTCTCTAGGATGAAACTTTGAATTTCTGTACGACGAAACTTGGTGATGTAAACCGTCCTCCTCAACTAGCGTAGATCGCTCTAGTTAATTAGTTTGGGTACGATGAACTTCGTTATTTATGTTTACTATATATGTTGCTTGTATTGGCTCACTCTTTCTCTTCGTGTTGCTCAAGTATATTATGTTGCATATTATCATATTATCGATGAATTCATCAAGTGAAAATGCAGGGATATAGATCATCGATGGCGAAGAAGTGCTATGCCGTGTACATAGGGAGGGTTCCAGGAGTGTACGACAAGTGGCCAGAGTGTCAGGCCCAAGTGTACCGGTTCCCGGGCGGCAGCCAAAGAGGGTTTGAAAGCAGACGCGAAGCGGAAGATAGTTACTTGAGGTTCAAGCTAGCGCGAGAGAGGAATCAGAACCGGCGCCTCAAGAACTACTACATAATCCCGCTCTTGCTCATAGTGATCGCTCTTCTCTTGTATATCATAGTTTAGATAGATGATGAAACATGTGTATGTGATGACCATGTAGTTGCATGTATTCGAGACATGTCATAACTTGTATCGCTATTTTGAGATGATGATGAGACATCATTTGTGTTGGATCATGATGATGATGATGATGATGATATGACGAGACTATTGTATGTGTATGATATGATGAGTCTATTGTATGTGTATGATATGATGAGACTACTGTATAAAACCTGTACAAATACAGCGTAAATATGCAGAAGAAAAAAAAATACAAAAAATATTAGCAGTAGCGAGGGGCTTGTATATAGCAGCAGCGCGGCCTTAGCAATAGCGCGTGTCCAACAGCCGCGCTACAGTTAGTTAGCAGTAGCGCTGGTTGGACCAGCGCTACTGATAGGTAAGAGTAGCAGTAGCGCGGGGTAATACCCCCGCTACTGCTAAAAGTTAGCTGTAGCGCCCTATCAGTAGCGCGGGGGCCCACGCTACTGCTAGGCCTTTAACCCGCGCTACAGCTAGGGTTTTCCCTAGTAGTGACACTACGCAACCGCCCATACCCATACCCATATACATATTCCAAGCATGCCAGGCCGTCGAAGCGCCACCTCCTTCATCAACTTCGACGAGGAGAACGAGCCGGAGCAGGTCGGAGAGCAAGAGCGTCGTCGGCCGGTGCCGGTGCAGGCACCACGGCCCATCGGCGATGTCAGCGTGGGCGTGGCGGCCATTCGGTGCACAATGGTCATGATGCAGAGGACCCTTGAAGCGGATTTGGCTAGCCACCGTGCAGAAGCGCTAGAGCGGCAACGTCGCGGCATGGTCCCACCCCTCGGGCCATTGGCTACGGTGCCCATCGGGAGGCTAAGGCCCCGCCAGGAATGGACAGCGAACATCTACGCCGCAGTTGCACAACATCATTTCGACCGCGATGTCATTGCAAACGGTCGTGCCTTCCTCGATGCCAATGGCAAGGTCGCGAGGCTCGAGCGTGTCCTTGGCGGAGATGACGTGCCCGGCGAAGTAGAGGGACATCACCGTCGAGATGGAGCTGTATCGTGCGCGTGTCATGCGATTGCTTGCACGCCTTCAAGAGCTACTGGATGAGGCCGAGCAGCCCCAAGAGCGTCCTAGCAGCCCCGCAGGCGGAGACGGTCACCGTGGCTGCGGGTCTGGAGACTAGGAATGAACGGCGGCAAAGGTGCCACGCGCCGTCGTACCCTTTTTAGCAACGTTCTTGTCGAATTGCGGCGGCATTGCCTGTCTATTTTAGTATAATTGTATGGAAATGTCGCTTATCGACATTTTAAGTCTCTAATCATTTGTAAAAGCGACAAAAATTGCCCCTTATTTATAGGAAGTACCAACATTTGTTTCAGCATTTCTTGAGTTTTAAAGCCCAGTAGTGGTCAGCCGTGTGGCACACAGTTTTACATTAACAAACCGTGTGCCATGCAAAATGGCAAACACGTATGTGCAATGAAAAAACTGTAGAGAAACACACGGTTTTTAAAGCGTCCAATTAGATGTCACACGGGTGCAAAATATGAAGCGCCTCCGATGAGGCACGCAACCACACACGGGTGTAAAGTAACAACTGTGTGCCACGCCTCGCCGCCCGTCGCCGCCTACCATGACCAACGGTGGCAGGTTGCCGCTCGTGGGCTCCACTTAGTCTTCTCGTGCTCCAGCCAAGGCTTCCCGCGCAAGCGCCAGCCACAGGGCTAAATTGTAAAATCCCCAATCCCTAGCCAGCTGCTAGCTATAAATAACCACAACAATGGCCGGCGGCGGCGACTCACTGATCCCTTGCATGTTACCACCACATATACCATCAAACCCCCAATGGCCGACGACAGGATGGAGTTGGGCGACGGTGGAATCGAGGCTTGTAACACCCCTTGTAATTAACTACAGTAATCCCCTGTTAACAGTGCCATGTCATCATGATTAATAGTGCATGATCATCATTAGCATCATATCTCATCTCAAATTCCAAATTAAATTGAAATTCAAATATCAAGTGAAAATAAAATTTGTTCCAAAATTAAAACAAAATAGTTCATAATTTTGCAAATAATCCAGAGGCATTTATAAAAATATAATCAACAATGATTGAATTAGTTAAATGACTCCAACAACCTCAAAACAGAACCAAACAGCAACATTTAATTCCTTTTTGATTATTAAAAATTCAAATAAAATCATATTGACCCCAAATCAATTTCTAGTAGTAACTAAATTTGCACTGATAATTTTGGGCTAAGTCACTTATTTTACAAAACTACTTTTGTGGCTAAACGATTTACTAAACAAAGAAAAGAAAAAGAGAAAATAAGAAGAAAAAAAAGCCCTGGGCCTCGGCCCAGCTGGCCAACCAGCCAGGCCGGCCCACCCGTTTTTCCCCTGGCCTATTTAGGCCACAGCGACCGAACCCTAACCCTTTTCCCCCCACTCCCCCTCGCCCCTCTCTCGCTCCCCGACGCCGCCGCCTGTCGCCGTCGTCCTCGTCGTCGCCGCCTCTCCTCGTCGCCGCCGTTGCCGTCCTCGACCTCCTCCTCACCGGCCTCGTCGAGCCTCGCCGCTGTTCCCCTGCATCGGGGGTGAGCCGCGCACATTCCCCCCCCCCTCTCCTCTCTGTCGCCGCTCGCCGTCCCCGCCGTCCATCGCCGCCACACGCCGCGCCCGCCCCTGGACTCCTCCTCCCGCGCGCACGATTGCCTCTCCTGGCCGCATCCGCCGCCCGCTCGCGGCCGCCTCGCCGCTGCTCCCCGCCTCCCCGCGTTTGCCCGCGCCCGTGCCGCCCCGGCCTCGCCGCTGCTCCGCTCGGCCGCCTCCCGCCGCCCGTGCTGCTGCTGCTGATGCTGCCCGGCCGCTCGCGCGCTGCCGCACTCCCCTGCCGCGCCCGGCCGCCCGCATCTCTCCCCGCCCGCGCTCGCGCCCGCCGTTCGCCCGCCGCAGCCGCGGCCTCCGCTGTGGCCAGCGGACACGTCCGCCCCCTCTCTGTGCCCGTGCGCGCATGAGAGGCGCGGACATGTCCGGCCCCCGAACGATCACGGGCGGACATGTCCGCCTCGTGACGCTGACCACAGGGGCCCACCCCCTGTTTACTATTTAAAATGAAAAAGAAAAACGAAAAGAATAAAAGAAAATAAATAAATAAATAAGTATTAATTAATTAACTAGCTAATTAACTTAATTAACCCTGTTTAATTAAACTAATTATTAATTAATTTAATTAATATGTAATTAGTTAATTAATCACTAATTAACCTAAACAGTGACTGACAGGTGGGTCCCACCTATCAGGTTGACTACTATTGACTGCTGACGTCATGCTGACGTCAGCAATGACTGTTTCGGATAATGTTGAATTAAATCATTTCAGAAATTCCAG
Source organism: Elymus sibiricus (assembly GCA_039707655.1). NCBI lineage: Eukaryota > Viridiplantae > Streptophyta > Magnoliopsida > Poales > Poaceae > Elymus > Elymus sibiricus. The sequence continues at coordinate 8,242,595 of CM077674.1, read as the reverse complement.
AAAACCATTAAAACTTTGAAAAATCATATCTTTTAAACCGTAATTCGGATTAAAATAATTTATATATGTAAAACGATCAAAAAAATGTGTAGAATCTGAATATGCAATCAAAATGCCTGTCCAACACTCCTAGCTAGATCAACTTGGAACTTTTAGACTGATTTCAGTAAATGAATAGTGCACAACCTTAATAAAATAAATCCAAATAAATTCCTAAATTAACTAAATCATTTTGTTAGGCTGTAAAACACCTCTGCATATCATTTAGACATGTCATGCATCGCTGTTGCATTTTGCCGTGTATTTATTGTTTCTTCTCCCCCTTCTCTTCCGATAGCCCCCGAGACCGCCGCCGACGACACCGCCGTGTACGACGACGTCGCCGACGACCAGGCCCCTTCAGCAGAGCTTCCAGGCAAGCAAAACTCCCTTGATCATCAGATATCACCCATTCTCTTCTCTCTTATGCTTGCATTAGAAAAGCCCCTGCTACTGTTCCGTTAGCACCTATTCCGATGCATAGCCTGATTTTGTAGTCTGTTATTGATACCCCACCTGTTGTCCCACAATACTTAGCTGTGCTACTTCTTTATCGGTGGCCCATCACCCTTGTCCGTATGCCATGCTTGATATCGGGCCGTGATCACTCTGGGTGAGGATCGCGGAAACATTTACATTCTGCAAATACTTAAACTGTTAAAGTCGGGCTGGCCCCAAGGGTGCCCGCGAGTGTATATTCATTAAAGACGGGTCGGCTCCAAGAGCACCCGCGCGATATGTCTTACCAAGTCGGAGCGGCAGGAACCCTGCTCGTCTCTGCGAGTTACTAAACGAGCTTAAACGGATTTGGGTATTTGATCTGAGTTGGCTACGTGCCTATACGCACTACCACCACGTGGGATAATGGTTTAATGGGGCCCTCTGCGTTGTACGTTTCTCCCGAAAGCTCTTCAGACGTCACAGCTCAGAGATGCGGGCTGATTGTTGGGGTTGGGCTGGTTACGTCACTGGTGTATTCAGTGTCGCGCCTGCGCCCCGACCACCCACGCAACGTGCAGGAGTGCGAAGGGCGATGGCCCAAGACCCCTTCGTGCTTAGGATTTAGACCGGCGTGTTGACCTCTCTGCTGAGCTTAGGTAGGACGCTGCTTCGTGTCGATTACCCGAGGCCGGGCATTGCCCAGCAAGTGTGTCCGGCCAGATGTAATCGAGCGTGTTGGGTAACAGTAGTGCACCCCTGCAGGGAAGTGATCTATTCGAATAGCCGTGTCCACGGTAACAGGACGCTCGGAGTTGTATCCGGATCTATGACAACTACAAATTGATGATGATTCATATTAAACTGTTAATACTGCTCTCGGGATTACTTTCTCGCAGGGTAGACGAGGAAGGATCTCAGGGAGTTACTAAACTATGATTGCTATATATTATCTTGCTCTACTCTCTTCTGATGCTGCAAGATTGCTTCAAGATGCTAGTCTTCGATAGGCTAGGCCTCTCCCCCTTTATTCCAGCATTCTGCAGTACAGTCCACAGATATAGTCCCATTTCTTTGATACAATGTATTTAGCATAGTTCTGATGTCAGTCGTGCGAGTACTTTGGATGAGTACTCACGGTTGCTCTGCTCTTCTTTCCCCCCATACCCAATTGATGATACATCAGACGATGGAGCCCAGGAGCCAGACGCCACCTCAGACTGCTACTACCAGGAGAGCCCCGGAGGCCACTTCTACTACGTTGAGCCAGTCGACCAGGAGTAGTTTAGGAGGCTCCCAGGCAGGAGGCCTGCGCCTCTTCGATTCGTGTCGTTGTTTGTGCTAGCCTTCTTAAGGCAAAACTTGACTAACTATGTCTGTACTCAGATATTTGGTTTGTATGACTTATGTATTCGGGTCCTCGTGACCCCTGGGTTGTAATATGATGATTTATGTTTAAATTTGAGTTTAGAGTTGTGTTGTGATATCTTCCCGTGAGTCTCTGATCTCGAGCGTGCACGTTTGCGTGTATGATTAGTGCACGTGCCGACCATCAACCCAGCGGCGTAAGTGCCTTTGCTTTTGCGGCCTTTTCTATTTGAAGCTTGAGCCTTTGACATTTTGTCATTGCTTGTCTGACGTGCAGGAGTTTGTGGCCTTTGAGGCCTACCGCTCAGAGCCCCCACTTCCAGGGGTTGTGTTGGACGCTGCTATGACTCAGCTGATGTCTCCCGCCCCTCCAGAGCCCATCAGGGTCAAAGGGGCTTCCTCCAAGAGACAAGGACGGGCCCCAAGGAGGCCTCAGAGGAGGAAGAGTAGGACTCACAGGCAGAGGCCTCCAGTGACATTGATGCTGTCGACTTCCTGGATGAGAAGGAAGAAGCCATGACTTCCTCTCACGGCGGGCGCGGCAGCAACGATGATGACAACGATGATGAAGACGACGACGACGAGGAGATGGATGCCCGGTATGGGGCAAACGAAGAGGAGATCGACGAGGAAGAGCTCAGGAGGCCGAAGGTGGAGACACCGAGCGTGTAGCTGAAAAAGTTATGGAGAAGCCTGAAGGAGGATGCTCCCTCTAGCGAAAGTAGCCGTGAGTTACGCCGTAATCCCTCCAAGTCTCCGAGCTTTGAGATCCCGGTGGTTGTGTCGGCGCTGTCTCGGAGGCACAATGTTCCGATGCAGACCTCGTAAGTTTACTTAATGTTTTCGTGTTGTGACCTCCTGCATTGTTTTGCTAAGCTTGCGCCTTTTTTGCAGAACCGTTTCTTCTAGGACTGAGGCCGTGTCAGCCGCGGGCTCCGCCGCTGCTGCTGCCATCGCGGCGGTCCCTCTGTCAAGCGCACCTGGCGTGCCCATCACTCCGAAGTCCGGAGACCGCACTGCAGGTGAGTTCCTTGTCATGCTGTGTTCCTAAGCGGGTTTAGTGATGCTGATAGTGATTCCTTCTTTGAAACAGACTCGCCAGTTGAACCTGCGATGAATGTGACCATGGGAAGGCCGTCGCGATAGGTGAGCCTGCGGGCTCACCCAGTGCTGAAGGAGGAGCAAGCCCGTCGCCCGCCTTGATAGAGAGGATATAGAACCAGGGTGCCGTTGGCTTCCTCCTACGACCTCGTCTGCGCAACCCGGCAAGGGTAAGGGTGTCTCTGGTGGCTCCGCTTCTTCTGTGCAGTGGTGATCGTGCCCCTTGGATCCATGGCCGAATGTCGGAAGAAGAGTGCGGTGGATCCGGTGCTCGGAATGCCTTCATTTCTGGCGGAGGCCGGGTCATACGGCCCTGAGGTGCCGCAGGAGCTTGCCGCGACGTTGGGAGGTCCTGATAAGGCCCTCCAGCGGCTCTGGTCCACCCTGCGGGAGGTCGGACTCTCAGTGGATCCAGGGTTCAAGTTGAGCCTCGTGCTTTGTAGTAGTAGTAGCCCCCGAGATCAAGGATGGTCTCGTTTTGCGCGCCATGCTTGGTTCTTTTTCATCCGTCTCAATGCTTGGACTAATAGGCTTGTCTATTGCTTGTATATGCTCTCGCTCAGGGGAACCGTGACTTGGCCACTCAAATTGCGGAGCTGCAGAAACAGCTGCGCTCCTATCACCAGGATACCGATGGCCTGCGGCAGCTCCGCGATGGCGCCATTGGTGAGTGCAATCGCTGCGTTCTCTGTGCTTGTACCTTGGCCTGTGTTCCGCATAATTGTTGTTCTTGACTCTTTTTTGTTCCAGCCTCTGAGCAAGCGAGCGAGGTCTGTCGCGACCTGAAGGAGGCCACATGCCCTCTAACACGGAGATAGCGGATTATTACTAAAACATTACTCGAGTCATTCTTGTTTTTCAAACAACAATATTATGTTGTTCATTTATTATATATTATGTATTTTTTAGAAACAAGAAATAAATGCCAACAACAAAAAATCTTTTATTCAAAATAGAGCTCCATTGATCTATGGAAAAGTCAACATATCAAGATTCACCCTCTGTATCATGAAAGTATTTTTGTGTCCAATAACAATATAAACAGAAGAAAAAAATCTGTGAAAATCGGCCTTGCATCGTAAGTTTTCAATAGCCGCATGAGCATGCCATTGGAAATAGGACCCTAAGACCGGTGATCATATTATAGCTTGTTTTTAGGGGAGGTGATCATATTATAGCTAGAGAGACAATTGTCCCACAATAGACTGTGAAACCATTGCTTCATCACAGCACTACCGAGGAAAAAGACCAAAAGCATGAAATCTTGAGTCATGAGAACAAGCATCACACCAGAAAGGGAAGCTAAGAACCCTTTTCTAATTCTGCAAGACGCTGTCATCAGGATCGGGAAGTCGTTGCAAGGAACACGCAGACCTAACAAAAGGTTTGCAAACTACTCGCAAGAGGTTGATCATTGTTTGACTGACTAAAAAAAAGGTTCATCCACTAAAAAAAGAGGTCCGCCCACACACCTGATTCGCATTTGAACGCAAGGAAGGTGATGGGACATTGTAGATTATAAATGGCAAAAAGCCAAGCAGTGTGACCCAGGGGCTGCATCACTAGTACAAAACAGGGCTTTGGTCCACCCCTGAGAAGCCCATTAGTCCCGGTTCACTCACGAACCGGGACCCATGGGGGCATCGGTCCCGGTTCGTGAGGCCAGGGCGCCGGCCGGGCCTCGTGGGCCATTGGTCCCGGTTCATATGACCCCTTTGGTCCCGGTTCCAGACACGAACCGGGACCAATGCGCCTCGCTCCTGGCCCACAACCATTGATCCCGGTTTGTGGCTGGAACCGGGACCAAATGGGGTCCTTTAGTCCCGGTTCCAGCCACAAATCGGGACCAATGGTTGGCCTATATATAGCCCCTGCCCGCGAACAGAGCAGTGCACTGCTCTGTTTTTTTGGCCGGCCGTGGGAGAGCTTTTGTGGTGCTCTAGCTCACCTCCTATGCACATGAGGTGTTCGATGAAATGCCCGAGCCACACTTAAGCTTTCTCCTCTCGAAGCTCCTTGTCCAAGCTCCATTTTCCTCAAGATTTGTCTAGGTTTGGCGGTCCGTCCTGTCCCGTCCCCGTCCTCACCGCCGTCACATGAACACATACTGAGCAGCGGTGGTAACATTGGCGTTGGCGTTGACGTTGACGTTTTGTCGGCCATGCTGTCGAAGAGGTTGTCGACGTCGGGGAAGAAGTCGTCGTTGAGGAAGTGGTCGTCGGAGTCCTTGGCATCCGTGATGAAGAGTTCAGTAGTCGCGCAAAGCGCTCCCCAAAAACCTTATCACCCTTCTCCCGTACAGGACTCGAGGTGGCGGGGTTTCGGAGGCCTACTGTCCCGACCTGCGGTGCACGCCGCAAGTCGGGATGGGGAAGAACCTAGTAGTAGCTCAGTACTTGAAACTCGATGGCGTGAGGCAGATGCTGTTCTGGCATGTTTTTCCGAAGAGGAGCGACCTCTCTTTTATAGGCACAGGAGGAGGAGGCGAACTGGCAGCGACGGGAGATGAGAGGCGAAACGAACAGGCAGCAGCCGAAGTGTGCAACGTTCGTACTCAATCTCCACTACAGCAAAAACGTTTCAGCTCCCGTGCGACCTTTCGTGTACTAGTCAGGCGTGGCAAAAATTTAGACAATGGCTCGGCTCATTCCCGTGACGCGCGTGCGCGTCGGGACAAGGCGGGCGAGCGGCGGAGGAGGAGCGCGCGTGTACGTCTCTCTTCTTCTCATGCTCACACATATGGGGAAACAACCTCTCATATAAGGAGGTCCAACTCGGAATATTGCTAGTTGTGCACGGGCACCATGGTGCCCGTTTAAAAAAACATTTTTTTACAGCGCAAAAAATTTCGAAACTTTTTGTAAACACACACACATATATACTACATATGTGCAAAAATTCATTATATTTTACTTTCACGCGTGGCGTACAAAAAAAAGACAAATATTTATTGTCAAATGGGCCGGAATTTTTTGTTTTCGGCCCGGAATTTTGGTTTTTTTTGCACAGCTTACAAATTACATTTTTTTCAAAACAAAATTTCATGGATCCATAGTGAATACATATCAAGTTTCCATAGAATTATTTTTGATTTTTTTTGAAACTTGTAAGTATGGTTTTTGATTTTTTTTCAAAAAAAAGAGCACCATGGTGCCCGAGCACACAAACTTCGCACTAGCAGCATGTGACCAAATTCCATCATAAGATTTCGCCAGCGAATGCGTCTCGGCATTGTGGCACCTCTTTTTTTTTTTTGAGTAACTAGTGGCATCTCTGTTAATGCAGATTATCTTTTCTTTTAGACAAGTTAATGCCCAATACCATGTGAGCATGAGGCAGATTTCTCTAGGGAAAAGAAGCTCATTGAACGGGCGAGAGTGTACACAACAGTCTAGCCCATTACTACAGTCGACTCGCCCAATAATCAAGGCCCATGACGTCTCTATCTCAGCTCCAAGCTCCAAAAATTTATGCCCAATACCACACTGCTCAGACCCTGGCCCTGTGGCACCGAAGCTGCAGTAGACAGAGGACACGACCGCGGGGCCGGGGCTCGTAGGCGGCGACCTGGCAGAAAAGCCGCTGGGCCACCGGGAGAGGGCTAGGTTCCCAGCGGCGAGGAGCGGGTGGAGTCTGCGAGGGGGAGAGAGTCTGGCGCCGACACGTCTCTCTGGGATCCGGCAGCTCTCCCTTGTCCATGCCTCTTTGCTTGTTCTTTCTTTCTTTCTTATTAAGATTTTTTCGACTCAATCGGCTGGTAGTTCACCATTAATTTGATTAGGATGGGGAACGCAATCCTGCTGATTACCATGTGATGTGACGGAGACTGACTGTATATCTGTATGCAGACTCCACTGATGATGCAACTCTGTCTTAACGAAGAACCAAAGCAGAGCGGCAGGTAAATGAGGTCGCCGGTCATTTGTTTCGCGGTTATTGGCAATCATTCTTCTTAATAATCAAAGGATTACAATATGGGGAGTGATAATCCCAACCAAAGTCGTACTTATTAGCTCAGAAAACAGTGCAATGATGCCACTGTCATGATCCTCTCTTCGGTGCCCGTGTGCAGAAACTGGAAGAGCAGTGAAACTCTGATTCAGACAAAAAAAAACTGTCATGATCCAACGTGCATCAATCTTTTCTAGTCATTTTTTTCTAGATAAAATATGTGTGGCTGAGTCTGTTGGTTGCCCCCTCAAACCATCGAGCACACGGCAAAGAATCGTCAAACCGGTTAGTGTATGCGGACGCGCACGGACGCCCAGCTGTGGATGCTCTGAAGAGGCCAGTGATCATACATTTTGTCTTGAAAAAAATCAAAGGAGAGTAGGTAGATGATGCCACTGATCATTCATCTCATCGTTGGTTGTCATGATTCTCTCTTTGGTGCAAAAACTGGACGAGCAATGAAGTTCTTCTCAATCGAAAAAAAAAAAAAAACCGTCATGATCCAACATGTATCGATCTTTTCAGCCTGCTGTTGCCTCCACAAACCCTCGAGCCGTCGAGCGCATGGCAAAGAATCGTCAAACATTTCCCCGTCGATTGTCTGAACCCCACTTGGCCTTGTGGAAATTAAATTGACTAGAGGAATGAACCTGCCCAGCTAGTGTCAGTGTCACTGAAACCCACTTGGCCAAGTGAACATTTGGCCTAGTGCACATTTGTCTAGAGGAATCTGCCCAGCTAGCTAGCTTGAATACGAACTGCACCCATCCTGGCAGCCACAAGACGAGCCATCATCAAGCTAGGCCTCTCGCACACATAGGCCTGCTCTAGTATTTCAAGCTTTGATCTAGCTTAGGAAACGCCAACCTGCTTAATTAGTGCTTGCCTGCTTCACCATGCCATGCATGATGTAGCTAGCTTCTTATCCAAAAGGAGTGAACGAGAGGTCACGGAAAATCTCCACATATTATGTCAGGAAGTAAATTTGCATCCTTTTGAATGGTACCTGCTCCGATTTCTTCCTTCACTTCGCAAAGAAAAAAGCAATTGCTTCCTTAATACTCCATCCGTTCCATAATTCTTGTCATAGTTTTAGTGAAATTTTGAACTAAAACTATGACAAGAGTTATGGAACGGATAGCTAGCTACCACACACTATCTTCACATGGACCAATGTCTCAAGAAAATGTCTTGGATGTTTCAGCACCAATAATCTTCCTAGAAGTTAAGAGACCAAAACATCAGAGAATAACCTTAACTGTACTGTGAACCCCGAATCATGGATGCACTGTATTGCATCAACTTGTTTTGTAGATTATCAGACACCCGTGAGTTCCATTTTCATGAACAAGAAGATAGGACAAACTAAGTTATCTGGACAACATAGAAATTTGTTGCATTAACTGGAAAATTCATTCCATTGATAACATTAGCGTATCTTAGCTGTAGCAAGCTCCAGTTTATTAGATACCCAGCATCGATCCAGGATGGCCCTAATTAATTGGTATATAGCGAAACCAACTTAGGGATTTTAGAAAATCAACCTATAGAAAAATCCAACTTCCTAGGTGGCAAATTGATCTTAGAGCCATTAACGAACACTCCTTGTATAATTGTTTTGTTAAATTAAGGCAACTTTAGAAACAGGAGTTGTGCAATTTCTGGGATTCCCATCTACTGAGAGCAGCAATGCAACTGGATTTCGTTTTGGTTGCTCTCTAAAAACCTGTTACAGCACAGTCCCTGAATGAAGGCAAATCAGAGCAACAGAACATAAGATTGCACAATTAAGATGATGCAGCAACGCATGCATACATACACCACTAAAGTGTCATTATGACTACATGCCTGCAAGTATTAAACAAGTTGCTAGTACGAGGAAACATCATTAATTTTTGCCTCGATTACTGTTTGTGGCCTTGTATAGATGCAAAATGTAGTTTTCATAGTGGCCTTGTATAAGGGAATGAATGGAGTAGTTCAAGCTGTGATCTAGCTTGGCAAACGTCATCCTGCTGAATTAGTGCTTGCATCCTTCACCATGTCATGCATTCCGTATCAACAATGAGTGAAGGAGAGGTCACTGAGCAGCATCTTATCTCAAGTTATAGGCATGCATACTGGGCCCATTTCTTCCTTCACTAAAATGCTATAGCTACCATTACCTTCACATGGACCAGTCTTCAGCTCGATCCCCATCCCCATCAGAGGACAAGGTCAAGGATAGCATCAAATCCTTTCATTATCGATCACTGAACCCCACTTGGCCCTAGCTAACTTGAATACGACTACACCAACGCTGGCTAGCTATAAGACGAGCCATCATCAAACTAGGCTTCTTCCACACACCTCCTTTGCAGCACGCTTACCACACAAAACAACACCAATAATTTCTACCCCAGCTCGCCACCGGGACCATCCCGATCGCTGGCGGAGGAGATGGAGGCGGCTGTCGGCGCGGCGAGCTGGCTTCTCAGCAAGGCGCTTACAAAGCTGTCCGATGAGCTGGTGGCCGCATTCGTAGCCAGCTCCGAGCTCGGCCGCAACTTCGAAAGCATCAAGCTCCGGCTGACGTACACGCTGGGGCTGCTCGAAATAGCCCAGGGAAGGGACATGAGCAATAGTCCTGGCTCTGCTCTGCAGAGCTTGCTGGCGTTGCTAAGCAAGAAGGCGGATGAGGCCGAGGATGTGCTGGATGAGATCCACTACTTCATGATCCAGGATCAGCTCGACGGCACCAGCGAGGCCACCGAGCCCTCCCCGCATATAGGTGATGTCCTTCGTGGTCATGCTCACGATGTTGGACATACAATTCGCCATATCGGTAACCGGATTCCATACTTTTCATGTTCGTCTACTCAACATGATGATCCTGTTGTTGATGCTGTCACCACTAGTATTAACCCATCCCGCAAAAGACAAAAAAAGAACAGTAGTAGTAACCCACGTGATGCGACCAACTCTGGTAGTGATATTTATGGTGGCCCTATGGATATGATGTCTTTCGACAAAGTAGCCGTATCCAACAGAATCAAGTCCACAATTGAGGAAATGAACCACATATGTGAACTTGTCTCGGACTTGCTCAAGATTGCAAACCAGAGTAGCACTGCAACAAGCACCACTGTCACCCTCAATAGGCCAACCACAGGTTCAATGGTGGTGCATGATAAACTGTTAGGAAGGAGTGCCATTTTTGAACAAATTGTAACCGCGCTCACTTGTGGCACGTACCACACTAAAACCCTTTCTGTTCTGCCTCTTGTTGGCCCTGGGGGTATAGGAAAGACAACTTTCACCCAACATTTGTGTAATGATAAAAGGATTGAAACACACTTCAGTGTCAAGATTTGGGTATGTGTTTCAACCGATTTTGACGTGGTTAAGCTGACCCAGCAGATCCATAGCTGCATACCTGCAACTGAGAAAGAAGATTCCAATTTTAAGAATGAAACGTCCAATCTAGACCAACTTCAAAAATCCATTGCAGAGAGACTGAAGTCAAAAAGGTTTTTAGTTGTCTTGGATGACATTTGGAAATGCAATAGTGAAAGTGATTGGAATAACCTGTTAGCTCCGTTTAGAAAGGGGGAAATCAAGGGCAACATGGTTCTTGTCACAACTCGGTTTCCATTTATAGCACATATGGTGAAAACAACTGATCCAGTAGAACTGAAAGGTTTGGAGCCTGATGTCTTCTTTGAATTATTCGAAGCATGTATATTTGGTGACAGCAAACCTGCCGATTATGAAGATGGCTTAATTGATGTTGCAAGAGATATTTCAAAGAAATTAAAGGGTTCACCACTAGCAGCCAATACAGTTGGTCGGTTATTGAATAAAAACATTTCTTGGGAATATTGGGTTGGAGTTCTTGAAAAGAATGAGTGGCAAAATGCAAAAGGTGCTGATGATATTATGCCATCTCTAAAAATTAGCTATGATTACCTTCCTTTCCTTCTGAAAAAATGTTTTTCATACTGTGCCATCTTCCCGGAAGATTATAAGTTTTACAATTTAGAAATTACTAGCTTTTGGACCGCGATAGGTATCCTAGAATCTAGTTATCAAAATGATAAGAATTACTTAGAAGAACTAGTAGACAATGGTTTTCTCATGAAGGGAGTTGATAGGTCTGAAGATGAATACTATGTGATGCATGATCTATTTCATGAACTATCCCGGAATGTTTCATCACAAGAATGTGTGAATATAAGTAGCTTAAGTTTTAGTGCTGATAACATCCCACATTCTATTCAGCACTTATCAATCACCACAGAAGATATATATGATGAAAGTTTTGAAGAAGAAATGGGTAAACTGAAGAGCAAGATAGACATTGGAAATTTGCGTACTTTGATGATATTTGGATTACATGATAAGAGAATAGCTAATATCTTAAAAGATACATTTGAAGAAATAAAGAGTCTCCGAGTTCTGTTTATAGCAATGAACACTCCGGAATCCTTGCCAAACAAATTTTCAAATCTTATCCACCTCCAGTATCTTAAAATTAGATCACCCTATCACTTGAAAGAAATGACTTTACCTAGCACATTGCCTAGATTTTACCACTTGAAATTCTTGGACCTTAAAAATTGGCATGGTAGTAAAAAAATGCCTAAAGACATTAGCCGCCTTCTGAATTTATGCTATTTTTCTTCTTCCAAAGAACTCCATTCCAATATTCCCGAGGTCGGAAAGATGAAGTGTTTACATGAGCTAAAAGAGTTCTATGTTAAGAAAGAGTGTACTGGATTTGAATTGCGAGAGTTGGGAGAACTGACAGAGCTCGGAGGTGAACTCACTATATGTAATCTTGAAACCGTGGTGTCGAAGGGAGAAGCTAGTGCAGCCAAATTGAAGAATAAAAGAAATTTGAAAGAGCTGAGATTAGTTTGGGGTAAGGAGCGCCAGACTATAAATGATGAAGTTCTTGAAGGTCTTCAACCACACCCTAATCTTAGGGTGCTTGGCATTATAAATCCTGGTGTTGCATCTTGTCCTAGATGGTTGTGTGTTGATATTAGCACAAAAAGGTTGGAGTCTGTTCATCTACAGAGTCTTTCTTGGTGTCCTCTTCCAGCTTTTGAGCAGCTACCACACCTCAGCAGTCTCACTTTGAAAAATATTGCTGGGATGAGTGTGTTCGGGCCTGGCTTTAGTGGTGTTACAGAAAGAAGCTTCATGCACCTGAAGAAACTTGAGTTTGAGGATATGCCAAAGCTTGAGAAGTGGGTCGAGGAACCTAATAGCCGTCTATTTTCAAGGCTTGAAAGCATCAAGTTTGGAGGTTGTCCCCTTCTCCGCTTGTTTCCCTTCTTGGAGAGCTCTGACCTATTTACCAACCTGTGTAGTCTTCATATTGATGACTGCCCCGAGTTGTCCCACTTCCCACCAATGCCTCACACCTCCACACTAACAGATATTCATGTGAAAAATGATGGGTCAGAGCTATTATATGATGGTAAGGAATTGAGCATTAAAGGGTATACCAGGGCATTGGCTTTCCACAATATGGATAAAGTAGAGGTTATGAAAATTACAGATGTGTCACACATTTCGTTTTCAGACCTCCAAAAACTAAATTCGTTGAGAAGTATACATTTCAAGAAATGCGACGACATGTTTTCTGCAGAAATGGCTGACAGTGTTGTCATCCATTCAGTTCAGAATCTTGGTATAGTGGAATTATGTATTACTGGAGAATTGTTTTCAAAGGTTTTGAGGTGTTTCCCGGCCCTTTCCCAGCTTATCATCAGAGAGTGTAAGAGCCTTGAACTTCTACCCGTGGAGGATGGAGGACTCTCGGGCCTCCAGATGCTCCAATCATTTACAGGATTCAGTTGTGGGAAGCTGTTCTCTTGGTGGCCCATGGGCGAAGTAGGTGGAGGAGCTCATGTCATCAAGCCTTTCCCTACTTCCCTCAGGGAACTTGAGATTTACTCTGAGCCAAGCATGCAGTCAATGGGTCTTCTCTCAAACCTCACGTCTTTGACTAGTCTAAGCCTGAATAGTTGTGAAGAATTAACAATGGATGGGTTCAATCCTCACATCACAGTCAACCTCAAGAAACTGATTGTAAATGCTATGTATTCAGAACAAGAGTACATGTCTATAGCAGGGGATCTGCTGTCAGAGATTGCATGGAGCAAATTAATGCATGCAGGTTCTTTCCAGCTGGAAGAATTCATGGTGGATAGCATCTCGGCCGTGCTTACTGTTCCCATCTGCAGCCACCTTGCCGCAAACCTCCACACATTGCAGTTCAGTTTTGATCAGCGGGCAACAACCTTCACGGAAGAGCAAGAGCAAGCGCTGCAGCTCCTCACCTCCCTCAAACATCTAGAATTTTGGAGTTGCAATAATTTGCAGTCCCTCCCTCAAGGGTTACGTGGCCTGTCTTCTCTCAAGAGACTATTGATCTTCAGTTGTCAGAAAATCCAATGCCTGCCGCCCAAGGAGGGCCTCCCCGCTTCACTGGAAATGCTGGGCTAACTGAGCAAGCCAAAAAACTGAAAGAAAGTGACCCATGGTTTTCTGTAGAAGGATCAGGTACGTAACCCACCCCCAGTCTTAATTTGATTTGATGTGATGCCTCCCCATATGCCTACCTTTGCTTCTAAGACCTGACGGGCTAACATGTTTCAATTGCAGCGTATTAGAGACAGAGAGACATAGAGAACACTCACGTGCGGGGGTTCTGGGAATGGTGGGAATCTTCGCCACTCCCTCTCGGATTTCAGGGTTTCCCTGCCCCTTTCTCTCTCCCTCTCCCTCTCGACCTTCGCCGCCGGTGGGCCACGAGGGCGGCGGTGGAGCGGAACGATGGCGACCAGTGGGGGATGGTCGCGGGGTCGCACAATCGCAATGACCTGGTCATGATCTACCCACGGCCCTGGTACGCCTCCCCCCCCCCCCCCCCCCCCCCCCCCCACCCTCTCTCGGCGCCTTAATTTGTCATCGGTACCATTTTTTCGAGCTGTTCGTGCGCCGGCGTTGGTGCATCTAGGTCGTCTTGTTAGGAGGTGCAACAGCTCGCCATTCCCTTGAATCCTTATGAAGATTTCCCAAATTTGTCCCTTCATGGTTGTTACTGATTAGAAATGCCAAAACAATGCGAGTCAGACAAGTTTTACTGTGCTTGCTCAATTCGCATGATTTCCGTCTTAGCTTAGTTCATATGCTGTCTACAGAGTACAGATACAGGATGCAGATTTCATCCTACACAACACTTGAACTATATTGCGTATCTTAGAAAGGCAATTTTCAGGCCACTAAAACTGTCATGAGAAAAAATGTATCTATTATAATTATCTTAAAAAAAGGCAATAGCATGGGCCCATTCTGCACACTCATTACTCAATTCACAAAAAAATAGTAATCCAAGCAGAACATGTTTTCTTTACACAAACTAGCTCAATAAAATAGACAAGCAAATCCTTCGGCAGCTCACAGTCACCAGGCTGCGAAGCTTGTTTCCATTCAATTCATGTTTCTCAAGCTGATCAAGAAATAGCAATCTGGGAGATCTGATTCACTGATCCATCTGTTCCTTTCTTTCAATGGTAACACTCATGTTAAGTATTCACTGATTGATGAGCCTACGTTATCTTAACATCGTGCAGTTCATACCATTAATTCCCAACTTTAATTAGGATCCTAGTTTCAACTTTAAGCAGCCAAGCAGATGGTCAATTCTTGCTGCTCGATTATGTATGGTGCTGACCTTGTTTGTATCTCACTGATGCGGTGCAGGGTAAACAGCAGGCAACAGGTGTGAATGGGCAGCAGGTCTGCCAAATATGTGGCGATGTTATAGGCATTTCGGCCAACGATGTTATAGGTCGTTTTCTCCTGCAACAAGTGTGCCTTCCCAGCCTGCCGCCCCTTCTATGTGTACGAATGCAAGGAAGGGAACCAATGCCGGTGCCAGACTAGATACAAGAGGCTGAAAGGTTTGTTTCCGCAATGGCATATTGCAATTTGCATGTAGCTCTGCATGATTTCCCTTTTGTGAAATGCCATCGAGTAGGAATTTGCTAGCTGGAATATTAAGGTAATACACTCTGCAATCTTTCCTTTTTCAGAACTATAAGCAGACCTGAATAATGGAGTATATGACAACAGGGTTAATCGTTCTATTGTTAGCATGATTTGATTCTGCAAACTGTGCCTCATATGGAAAGGAGCAACACTTTTGATGGTAGGTTTCTGACCATTCCAACGTTGCAACAATAACATGTAAAGAAAGAGGTGCGAGGGAATGTATTCTTCATGTGTGGAATTGGTCCTAACCTCCACATTATGCACATTGCAGGTTATGTGCTTAACTTTTTCATCATAACCTTCGCAACCAACTCTCTGTTCTGCAGATTGCGCCTCTGTCTTCAAACTGTGCCTCATCTGGAATAATGGAGCGTGTGACAACATGTTTAATCGTTCTTTTGTTAGCACAATTTGATTCTGCAAACTGTGCCTCGTCTGGAAAGAAACAACACTCCTGATGGTAGGTTTCTGACCATTCCAATGTTGCAACAATATCAAATTCAAAAAGAGGTGTGAGGCAATGTTTTCTGCATGTGTGCAATATGATCCTAACCTCCAAATTATGAACATTGCAGGTTATGCTCTTAACTTTTTCATCAAAACATTTGCAACCAACTCCCCATTCCGCAGATTGTGTCTATTTCTTCTTCTTCGATGAAACAACCATTGTGTTAGTAGCCTTCTTCTGACCATTCCAATGCCGCAGGCTTTATGTCCGCAAAATAATGTTATGTTTATGATCTTTCTTCTCTCAGGAACATCCTGAACATGTAGACGTGTTCGTGGTCAATCCAACCAAAATCGTGACACATACTATGTGGCGTTTGTTTTTCGTTGGTCTTTAGTTAGCAATATCAAATAAGAAAGGAGGTACGAGACACTATCTTTCTTGTGGCATTTACTATTAGGCAACTGTAAGGTTTTCTTCAGGTGTGAAATATACGCATTGCAGAACATTGCAGGTTAAGTCCTTAAATTTCTATGGCTCATTGGCCAAATCATTTGTGCAGTCATAGTGGGCTTCCTAGTGATTGGATGGCTTGTGTTCCACGAGATTAAAAATCTGGGTGGAGAGTCATTACCTAAATGGTAAATATCTAAAGCATCATTCATCCTATCGTTTATGAGATTTTCTCTGCCTCACAGAGCATCTATACTCGTGGGTTGATCTACCATCTCTGTTTTCTGACCACAAGTATTTCACTCTCATTCTGCAGACAATTGCAGTCAATTGTGGATTCTCGCAGTTAGTGGCTTTGCATTCAGAACAATTGCAACCAGTCGTGTATTCTGAAGCAGCTGCACTGACCACAATTCCGAAAGGTCAGTTGGTCATTATTTCCCTTAAAAATTGAAGCGGCTATCCCCTGTGCCATCGGCTCGATTCTTGGACTCGCATTGCCTTGACTTGTGAACTTGGTATAATCGTCCAGATTTTCCTCCCAACTTGCCGACCAAAACCCACAAGAATTCATGACTAAGACTGCTCTGGACGATAGGTGGCACAATCTGCCCCTCCTTTGTTTGCGAAGAATAGATGGAGCAATTGCACTGGGAATTCGGTCAGCAGGTCCACCATTAAGCAAATTAAGGTGCTTTACTGCTATATGCAACAGTATTTTATTTTTCTTCCCATGAGATCATCATTGCCTTAATTCAGTTTTTATTTTTCTTCAGTCCATACGGAGGAACGACTGCCTTGCTGTGGCCCGCTTCTTCCTGGGTGGCGAACCAGGCCTCCCTCCCTGACGTGCTGCGCTCCACAGCGTGAGACTGTATTTATTACCACTCAAAATCGTGACTGTGCATATATATTCATCATTTCCTGTACCTTGTCCATTTATTTGACCTTAATTACTTCATTACTCGGATTCTGCAGAACAATTGCAACCAATGGTGACCGTGAGCTCTTGCGGTTGTCAGTTTTGCATTGAGGGCATAGCTCCTTGATCCAAACAAAAGCAACAATGGAAGCACCTGTCTTTATTTTCTAAAGCAGCAACTCCACAAAGGTCAGCTGGGCATTGTTTCAGTCAAAAGTGTACCTGTGTCATGTGTTGTCCTTTAGATTTGCATCACATTGACTTGTGAACTTGGTGTAACTGTCCAGGTTTTCCACTAACTGCACTCCCTAGTCCCTACTGGCAAAGCTAAACTCGAAGGAGTCTTGATTCACTAGTAGAAAACAGGGCATCTGTCCGGGTTCCAGAGGGCCTTTAGTCCCGGTCACTAGTACAAAACAGGGCTTTGGTCCAGCCCATGTCAGCCCATTAATCCCGGTTCACTCACGAACCGGGACCCATGGGGGCATCGGTCCCGGTTCGTGAGGCCAGGGCACCGGCCGGGCCTCGTGGGCCATTGGTCCCGGTTCGTATGACCCCTTTGGTCCCGGTTCCAGACACGAACCGGGACCAATGCGCCTCGCTCCTGGCCCACAACTATTGGTCCCGGTTTGTGGCTGGAACCGGGACCAAATGGTGTCCTTTAGTCCCGGTTCCAGCCACAAACCGGGACCAATGGTTGGCCTATATATACCCCCCTGCCCGCGAGCAGAGCAGTGCACTGCTCTGTTTTTTTGGCCGGCCGTGGGAGAGCTTTGTGGTGCTCTAGCTCACCTCCTATGCACATGAGGTGTTCGATGAAATGCCCGAGCCACACTTAAGCTTTCTCCTCTCGAAGCTCCTTGTCCAAGCTCCATTTTCCTCAAGATTTGTCTAGGTTTGGCGGTCCGTCCTGTCCCGTCCCCGTCCTCACCGCCGTCGATCGCCCGCGCCCATCTCGGCATCGGCACCACCGTGGTTAGCCTCTTCTTCTTATCTTCTTTCTAAAAGAAAAAAGTTCTTACTTGTATGATTTAGATAGATACTTGTGTAATTTTCTTACTTTTATTATTGTTTGTTATTATATAGTGCGATGGATTTGGTATCCGCCTCCGTCGGCCCTCGTCCTGTCTATGATTCGGATGTGGTATATATTATGTTTTATAACTATTTGTTTTATTTAGTGTTTATGACAATTATGCCGACCAACGTGACATAGATTTTTTAATCTAGGAGGTATGTGAACCGGAAATTCCAACCGACATAGAAATTCTTGTCGAGAAGTTAAATTTGGTTGAAAAAGAAAACAATTACTTGAAAGAAAAATTACAAAGAGTTGAAGAGGAGAAGATGAAGTTGGAGTTGCATGTTGCCGATGTCGTCGACGATCACAAGATCAAGATGGATGCAATGCGCTTGAAGATTAGAAAGATTAGAAAATATGCCATTCATACTGAGGCTTGGTATCATTATGCCGTTGGATCAATTGGTACCTTAGTTGCCGTTATGATCGCATTTGTTGTTGCATTTAAATTTTTTACATAGTTTCAATGTATGTTTTAATTAGATGCTCTAGAGAGTTATATGTTGTTCAATAATGAGAACTATATAACGCACGCAGATGAACCGGCAATGGATGTACGGTGACCGACGCACCTCCGAGTATATTAAGGGCCTGCATAATTTTCTCGAAGCGGCTGAGGCAAACAAGCAGAATGGTTTTATGCATTGTCCATGTACTTTCTATGAGAATACGAAGGCTTTCTCCAACTCTAAAACCCTTCACTTCCACTTGCTTGAGAAGGGTTTTATGCCACACTATAATGTTTGGACCAAGCACGGAGAAAGAGGGGTTATGATGGAAGACAACGAAGAAGAAGAGGATGATGACAACTACCCGCCCCCTGAATACGGTGATGCTGCAATGGGAGAAGCTGAAGATCAAGAGGAACCAGACGATGTGCCCGATGATGATCTTCGACGGGTCATTGTTGATGCACAGAGAGAATGCGAAAGTGAAAGGGAGAAGTTGAAGTTCGATCGCATGTTAGAGGATCACAAAAAAGGGTTGTACCCAAATTGCGAAGATGACAACAGAAAGCTCGGTACCACACTGGAATTGCTGCAATGGAAGGCAGACAATGGTGTATCTGACAAGGGATTTAGTTCGCTACTGAAAATAATGAAGAAGAAGCTTCCAAAGGATAACGAATTGCCCAGCAGTACGTACGAAGCAAAGAAGGTTCTATGCCCTCTAGGATTGGAGGTGCAGAAGATACATGCATGCCCTAATGACTGCATCCTCTACCGCGGTGAGTACGAGGATTTGAACGCATGCCCGGTATGTGGTGCATTGCGGTATAAGATCAGACGAGATGACCCTGGTGATGTTGAGGGCGAGCGCCCCAGGAAGAGGGTTCCTGCCAAGGTGATGTGGTATGCTCCTATAATACCACGGCTGAAACGTCTGTTCAGAAACAAAGAGCATGCCAAGTTGATGCGATGGCACAAAGAAGACCGTAAGAAAGACGGGAAGTTGAGAGCACCCGCTGACGGGTCGCAGTGGAGAAAAATCGAGAGAAGGTGGGGGGACTTTGCAGGTGACGCAAGGAACGTATGGTTTGGTTTAAGTGCAGATGGCATTAATCCTTTTGGGGAGCAGAGCAGCAATCATAGCACCTGGCCCGTGACTCTATGTATCTATAACCTTCCTCCTTGGTTGTGCATGAAGCGGAAGTTCATTATGATGCCAGTGCTCATCCAAGGCCCTAAGCAACCCGGCAACGACATTGATGTGTACCTAAGGCCATTAGTTGAAGAACTTTTACAGCTGTGGAATGGAGAAGGTGTACGTGTGTGGGATGAGCACAAACAGGAGGAATTTGACCTACATGCGTTGCTGTTTGTAACCATCAACGATTGGCCTGCTCTCAGTAACCTTTCAGGACAGACAAACAAGGGATACCACGCATGCACACACTGTTTAGATGACACCGACAGTGTATATTTGGACAAATGCAGGAAGAATGTGTACCTGGGGCATCGTCGATTTCTTCCGATCAACCATCAATGTCGAAAGAAAGGAAAGCATTTCAAAGGTGAGGCAGATCACCGGAAGAAGCCCGCCCTTCGTACTAGTGATCACATACTTGATATGGTCAATGATTTACAAGTAATCTTTGGAAACGGTCCTGGCGGACTATCTGTTCCGACTGACGATGCGGGACGCGCACCCATGTGGAAGAAGAAATCTATATTTTGGGACCTACCCTATTGGAAAGACCTAGAGGTCCGCTCTACAATCGACGTGATGCACGTGACGAAGAATCTTTGCGTGAACCTGCTAGGCTTCTTGGGAGTGTATGGGAAGACAAAAGATACACCGGAGGCACGGGAGGAACAGCAACGTGTGCATGAAAAAGACGGCATGCATCCAAAGCAGTATGAAGGTCCTGCCAGCTACGCTCTTACCAAAGAAGAGAAGGAAATCTTCTTTGAATGCCTGCTCAGTATGAAGGTCCCGTCTGGCTTCTCGTCGAATATAAAGGGAATAATAAATATGGCAGAGAAAAAGTTCCAGAACCTAAAGTCTCATGACTGCCACGTGATTATGACGCAACTGCTTCCGGTTGCATTGAGGGGGCTTCTACCAAAAAATGTTCGATTAGCCATTGTGAAGCTATGTGCATTCCTCAATGCAATCTCTCAGAAGGTGATCGATCCAGAAATCCTGCCAAGGTTAAGGAGTGATTTGGTGCAATGTCTTGTTAGTTTCGAGCTGGTGTTCCCACCATCCTTCTTCAATATCATGACGCACGTCCTAGTTCATCTAGTCGACGAGATTGTCGTTTTGGGCCCTGTATTTCTACACAATATGTTCCCCTTTGAGAGGTTCATGGGAGTCTTAAAGAAATATGTTCGTAACCGCGCTAGGCCAGAAGCAAGCATCTCCATGGGCCATCAAACAGAGGATGTCATTGGGTTTTGTGTTGACTTCATTCCTGACCTTAAGAAGATTGGTCTCCCTCAATCGCGGTATGAGGGGAGACTGACTGGAAAAGGCACGCTAGGAGCGGACTCAATAATATGTAGGGACGGGCATTCTTGGTCTCAAGCACACTACACAGTTCTATAGAATTCTACCTTGGTGACCCCGTATGTCGATGAACACAAGAATATTCTGCGCTCCAAACACCCGGAGCAGTGTGACGACTGGATTACATATGAACACATCAGGACTTTCGGCAGTTGGTTGCAAACACGTCTCATGGGTGACAACACTGTTTCTGATGAGCTATACTCGTTGGCCAGGGGACCATCTTCGACTGTATTGACTTACAAAGGGTACGGGATAAATGGGAATACATTTTACACGATCGCCCAAGATCAAAAGAGCACCAACCAAAACAGCGGTGTCCGCTTTGATGCAGCAACCAAGAGGGGAAAGGACACATATTATGGTTACATAGTGGACATATGGGAACTTGACTATGGACATGATTTCAAGGTCCCTTTGTTTCAGTGCAAATGGGTCAATCTGTCAGGAGGCGGGGTACAGGTAGACCCACAGTACGGAATGACAACAGTGTATCTGAACAATCTTGGGTACACAGACGAACCATTCGTCCTAGCCAATGATGTGGCGCAGGTTTTCTATGTGAAGGACATGTCTACCAAACCGACAAAAAGAAAAGATAAGGAAGCGAATACATCATACGATGAGCCAAAGCGTCACATAGTTCTTTCAGGAAAAAGAGACATCGTGGGATTGGAGGGCAAGACGGACATGTCTGAAGATTATGAAAAGTTTCATGAAATTCCTCCCTTCAAAGTCAAGGCTGACCCAAGCACCCTGTTAAACGATGAAGATTATCCATGGTTACGGCGCAATAAGCAAAGGACACAAGCAAAGAAAAAGTGAAGACTTTCTCTCCACAACTATATCATTGCAGTTACATGTGAAGAAATTAAATGAAATCCCTTTGTAACAGATGAGTTTTCGTCCGAAACCCTGATACTTCGAAAGAGATTGTCCGTTTTGTACACGAAGTGCATCCAGTTTTTGCCGTAACCCTATCAACTTTTTATAACATGCTATGTGGGTGAAATGATGATACCATGCCAACTTTCAACCTTTTCAGAGTTTATTTGTAGTGCTTTTCAATTTCAGGGTCATTTAGCTAAAAAAAAATCAGTAAATGCATGAAAAATACCAAATGAAGTCAGAAAGGGTTGAAAATTGATGATGTGGCTTTGAATGGTGCATTTTGAACACACAAAAAGTCTGGAGTTCAAATAAGTTCAAAAAAATGAAATCCCTTTGTAACAGATGAGTTTCGTCCGAAACCCTGATACTTCGAAAGAGATTGTCCATTTTGTACATGAAGTGCATCCAGTTTTTGCCGTAACCCTCTCAACTTTTTATAACATGCTATGTGGGTGAAATGATGATACCATGCCAACTTTCAACCTTTTCAGAGTTCATTTGTAGTGCTTTTCAATTTCAGGGTCATTTAGCTCAAAAAATCAGTAAATGCATGAAAAATACCAAATGAAGTCAGCAAGGGTTGAAAATTGATGATGTGGCTTTGAATGGTGCATTTTGAACACACAAAAAGTCTGGCGTTCAAATAAGTTCAAAAAAATGAAATCCCTTTGTAACAGATGAGTTTTCGTCCGAAACCATGATACATCACTCAAAAATCTATTTTTATAGTAAAGTTATTCACAAACTAGTGATTCACACCAATTTAAAAGAATTCAAATTTAAACTATTCAAATTTGGAAACTAATGGCACTAACAGAAAGTTTATAATTTTTGTGACCTAAAAGAAAATAAATAAAGCAAAAAAGAAAACAAAAAAAGTAGAAAAAAATTAAAAAAAATGCCGCCTACTGGGCCACCACGGCCTGAATACGACTAGAAACCCAACCAGCCAGTTGGGCCAGGATTCAGGCCCGCAGAATGCCCAGAAGGCCCACAGGCAGAGGTGTGTGCGATTAGGCCCGTAAGCCTGCTGTTGAGAGGAGCTCGAGAGGGTGTGCGCAGCAGCGCTTATAAACCACTCTCGAGCCCTCTCAGCTAGCGAGGTGGGACTAAACTTTTGGCCCCGGGCAGCACCACCCTTTGGTCCCGGTTCGTGGCACCAAACGGGACCAATGCCCACCTTTGGTCCCGGTTGGTGCCACCAACCGGGACCAATGCCACCCTTTAGTCCCGGTTGGTGCCACCAACCGGGACCAAAGGTCTCTGCTTCCCGCCCTTTGGGCTGACGAAAAATGACCTTTGGTCCCGGTTGGTGGCACCAACCGGGACGAAAAGGGGCCTTTCGTCCCGGTTCGAGCCACCAACCGGGACCAATTCTCTGTCTATATAAGCCGCACTTAGCAGTTTTCGTCTCAGTTTCTTCGATCTCTCCTCGTCCTCTCCTCCGACGACGCCGCCAGGCTGCCCCGACGCCGTCGCCGCCCCCCTGCCCTGCCGTCGTCGTGCCCCTGCTCCGCCGTCGCCGTCGCCGCCCCCGAGCCCGCGTGCTGTCCCTCTTCCCCAAGCCCATCCGACGCCGCTCCTCGTCGCCGCTCCCGTCGCCGCCCCCGTCGCCTCCCCGAGCCCGTCGCCGACCCCGTCGCCGCCCCGGCCCGTCGCCGCCCCCGTCGCCCGCCGACGCCCTTGCCGACGCTCTCGCCGACGCGCTCTCCTCCCCGAGCCCTCGCCGACGCCCTCGCCGCGCCCCACACAGTGATCCCCCCCTTCCCATCGCTTGCGCGGTACTACCGCCTTGGGCGCGGTACTACCGCTCTGGGGTCCAGAAGCATTTTTTACGCGGTAGTAGCGCGATAGTGAACATACGGTAATACCGCTTGCGCGGTACTACCATCCTGGGCGCGGTACTACCGCTTACGCAATTTTTTTTGCGGGCATGTATATGTGTATATGTTCATGTATATGTTTTTTTTCATGTATATGTGTATATGTTCATGTATATGTGTGTATATGTTCATGTATGAGATGAGATAGATAGATAGATAAATTTTCATGTGTATATGTTCATGTATGAGATGTATATGTGCACTTTTGTATACAAACTTCGTTGTTTTTCATATGTACGAAAATGCAAGTCTTTTTTTGAAGGTAGTTTTTTTGTTAAATGAAAATGTTGGCATCGGCTCTATCATCACGTTGGCATCGGCTCTATCTATCAACAAGGCCACGGGAGCACCTCGGCCCCCTATCATCACGTTGGCATCGGCTCCCCGAGAGCTTTCCAACGGATCCGGAATCGTCTCGATCGGAGCTCTTGTGCTCAAGTAACTTCGACATGAGGGGGGACGTCGATCAACCCCCTCTCGCCCGGCCAACTCTCGAGTCCACCCAAACCGGGACTGAAAAAGCGTTGTCGAGGCCACCCCAAACCCTAGAAGTGTTGTCGAGGCCACCCCAAACCCTAGAAGCATTGTCGAGGCCACCCAAATTTACCAAGTTAAATGAGTTAAATGAGTTAAAAGAGCGTTGTCGAGGCCACCCCAAACCCTAGAAGAGTTGTCGAGGCCACCTGTACCCCCTCCCCGATAACTTCGACATGAGGGGGGACGTCGGACATGAGGGGTGAGCGTCGTTGTCGTCTACCCCCTCCCCGATGACTTCGACATGAGGGGGGACGTCGGACATGACATGAGGGGTGAGCGTCGTTGTCGTCTACCCCCTCCGGTAACATAGATAACTCCGGTAACATAGATTTATCAAGAATGCCCCCATTATGGATGTGCACAAGTTGATCCAATTTTTTTCTGATCTCATCTATATATATATTCTTCTATATGTCACGTTGTCTGTCAAAGTATTGAAGAAATCCATGGCTTCATCATTAGCCGTAAGTAACATGCGTATGATGCTACGAAGCTCTTCAAAGTTGTTTTGGAACGGAGTTCCGGATAGAATAATTCGCTTTTTGGTACGAATTTCAGCAAAGGCCTTCCAAATAGCGATATTCGGAAGGCTCTTGCTGAACTTCGTACCAAAAAGCTAATTAATTATCCTATCTGGGACTCCGTTCCAAAACAATTTTGGAGAGCTTCGTACCATTATGCGCCTGTAACTTCCGGCTAATGATGAAGCCTTGGTTTTCTTGAATCCTTTGAGACTAGACAACGTGACATATAGAAGGGTAGATGAGATCAGGAAAAATATGGACCATTTTTTGCACATTCAGAATGGCGCCATTTTGTTAAATCCCTTAAAGGTTAAGAGAATCCCTTGTTTGACATTCATGAGAGAGGCGGTCCGGACGTCGGACATTCATGAGAGAGGTGGTCCGGACGTCGGACATTCATGTTTGTATATTAATTGCCATGTTGTAATATTTGCAGAAACTATGGATCAAAGAGACTTGGAACAAGAACAGTTGTTGGGGGAGATAATCCTCGCCGGAGGTGATGCTGTCTTGTCGTTTCTCAACGACACCGATGGAACAATGGAGGAGGAAGGACATGATCATGATGGCTCCGGAGGTGCTGACTAGCTAATTAATGCATTAATTGTTTTGGTATGTACATATATTAACTCTTCTTTCTTCTTTTATAGCCCTCCGGATCGAGCCAAACTTCGGTAACGAGACGAGGCCCGAAGAAGAGGTTGCGCAAGGATGAAAGGTTCACGATCACAGCACTCGCGGACGATGGCCTACCGATTGAACCCAAGCGGACCAAGGACGCATTTTCTGCTCAGTGCGGAGCTATTGTTAGGGACAACATCCCGATCAGCATCAAGCAATGGAATAAGCCTAAGGACGACGCCCCTGAAGGTGATTATGTCACCGATAGACAGAAAGATGATCTTTGGACCTTGCTGAAGGCAAATTTCACCCTACCGCCAGAGGAGGATCCGAATAAGCCAGTTATAGAGCCACTGGTCAAGGCGTGTGCTCTTAAGAAGATGGCAGATCTATTCAGGAGGTGGAAGAAGGAGTTGAAATCAAAGTTTGTCGACAAAGGTGAGACTCCAGAATTCATCGGCCGATTTGAGAAGATAAGAGATCACTGGCCCGCATTTGTGGCCTACAAGACATCGGACAAGAGTAAGAAAATGTCAGAGGCAAACAAGAACAACGCTGCAAAGAAGAAGTATCACCATCACACGGGGTCAGGTGGCTACCTCAAAGCCCGGCCGTTGTGGGACAAAGCTGAGAATGACCTGATTGCTAAAGGGGTCGAACCAGAGACATTGAACTGGCCAGACCGTTCAAGGACTTGGTTCTTCGGGGTTGGGGGAACTTTGGACCCTGAAACAGGGAAGTGCCGTTGGACGGACGAGCAACTTGCAATACCCGTCACGAAGCTTCAGAAGTATATCACCGCAGCGCAGGAAGGGACGTTCATTCCCGACAGAGAGAAGAACGAGCTGACTGAGGCCCTAGGGAATGCTGAGCACCCTGGACGAACACGAGGCACACCAGGCTCCGTTCCGTGGAAGGTTGGGTTTCCCGACGCAGGCGGTTACAGAAGCCGGGAGAGAAAGAGGAAAGCGGAGCTGAGCGACATGCAGAAGATGAGTGCAAGACTACAAAAGCTAGAGGAAGAACTTGAGAGCCAGCGAGCTGCCGGCCAACCATCTCAGCGGCACGAAGCTACCCCAGAAGCTACCCCGCCATCTCAGCGGAGAAGCAGCGTGGCTTCCACGGTGCCCGTTCAGACTGATTTCACGGCTCCTATCTACCCCGTGGATACTATCACGGAGGCTCAAAATTGTGAGCTTATGACGAAATGCCGGAACCTCACTTTCAAGGCGGCTCTCGGCTCTGTTGCACCTCCTCAACCCAACGGAACTTTTCACTGCCTTCCGATTCCACATGGCTATGCTGTTGTGATGGTGGATGAAGTAATGGAGGGATTTGAGGAGCTCGAGCTTTACCACTCTACAGGTGAAGGGGAGAATCAGCTGGTTTGTGCTCTGAGGAGTACATGTCTATGGCAGAAGGAGTACATCAAGCTTCCAAACTGGACGCCTCCGCCTCCTCCTCCTCCTCCTCCGGCGAGTCAGGGCACTCCGCCTCCTCCTCCTCCGGTGAGTGATCAGGGCACTCCGCCTCCTTCTCCGGCTCCTCCGACGCGTGAGGGCACTCCGCCTCCTCCTTCGCCTACTTCGGCGCGTCGGAGCAGTCCGCCTCCTCCTCCGCCTCGTCGGCAACGGCGGAAGACAGACGTCGCCGCTCCGGCTCCTTCGGCGCGTCGGAGCACTCCGCCTCCTTCTCAGCCTCATCAGCAACGACGGAATAGAGACGCCGCCGCTCCGGCGGCTAGCAGTACAAGCAGAGACGGGAGGCAATTCAAATACGTTCCATCTCTCAAGCCTCTGGAAAAGTTACCATATGAGATGACCAAGCAGGAAAACGAGGACATAGTTCGTGCCCAAGTGAAGGCCCATTTGGAACGGAAACGTCCACCTCCGAAGGAGAAGCTAGATCCGGTGAAAGTGAAGCGCACTATCGATGCCCTGAAGCGACCACCACCGCCTCCGCCGCAATCCAACTATGACCGCATTATTCAAAAGACATATGATGAAGCGCGGCGGTCGGGAAGTACTTCTAGTGATGCAAGGTTAGCAGAACGAAGAAGTGGGAAAACAATTCCCCAGCTCGGCGAATAGGAGAAGAAATCGTGCCTCCCGCTCAAGGTGTCTAGCGATATCGTCGCTAATCATCCGGGGATGGTGCTCGGTACCAATCCTGGTGATTACTTGGGGGATGATGTAATTTTTGAAATGGCTGAGGTACAAGAAGAATATAAATACGTGCACGGGAAGCCTCTCGTCAAACCTGATCATCCTCCTCTAACAACGATGATGTACAAATTGCACGAGTGGTACTTGGAAACCTGCAGGAAGAATGGGTCCGATAGTTTGCTGTTGAGAATTAAAGATGAGCACGACCTCATTGGAGTCGACCTGATGCCTATTGAATTTGTGGAGTTATTTCAGTTATTCAATCAAAAGAACCTCGACAAACAAATCATGACTTGCTACTGTCTGTAAGTATTACTTATGTAATTAAGTCTCTAGCTCAGCTCGTTCACTGCATGTATATATAATTATCCTCACTATATTATGCAGATTGAAGATCGTCGAATGCAAAAAAAGACAAATCTATGACATTGGGTTCATTAGCCCAAATATCGTAAATGAATGGGCGGTACAAAACAGAGTTAAAGATACCGAGGAAAACTTGCTAAAAGCGTTCCTTCGACATCAAAACAAAAGGGAAATACTCTTTCCTTACAACTTCATATATTTAAAATATTTTCAGTCTTTTATTTATTACACATTTAGCTTTTTTGTATACATGTCAAACAATTTTCTGATACATGTTTAAAAAAATGTGTATGCATTTCAAACATTTGTTTTATACACGTTGATCATTTTATAAATATTCAAAAATATGTTGAACATTTTTATCAGAATACATGCTGAAAAATTGTATAATGTAAATTGGACATTTTTAAATACCCAATGAATATTTTTAAACAAACGTCGAATATTTTTGAAAATTCGTTGTTTTTTTCATCTCATGAATAGTTTTTTTAAGATGTCACAAAACATACTTTTGTCTATGTGAACTTGTTTTAAATGTCATGAAATTTTCTTGGAATGATACAAATATTTTTTTAACTTATGGGAAGATTTTTTACATTTTCATGAACATATTTCTTAAATGTGATGAACACATGTTTAAACGTGTAAACATTTCTTAAATGCACTTACATTTTTTAACTCTCACCTACGTCTTTCTGAATGGTACAAACAAAAAAATTGCGTGAACAATTCTTTTAAACAACATAAACATTATTTAAATGCGTGGTGTACGTTTTTGAAATTTTAAGTAAAGTAATTTTAAATATATTCAAAATATAAACAAAAGTACCTTTTATTTTTGGGGGTTTAGACATTTTTTTTGTTCGTATTGAAATACATCCACATGCTATGGATCTGCTTTACATTTTTTTTATAAAGGACACATTTTATTAACATAAAACATTCGCATCAAGTTGATACAAGCCAAGAGTCCACACCTAGCCACTGTATAACTAGAATGCACTTGACCAATAAGAGAGATGAGACAAAAAGGAAAAAAACAAAAAACAAAGTCAAGCATGACTACGAAAATGCGTAAGGCAATGGAGGGTTGATCCGAAGAATCCTTCATAGATATATAAAATTTTAAATTACTATCTCCTAAATGTACTTTACCAAGGCTCGCTTCTGCCTTATTTTCTGCAGTTCAACATGTCCGCGTTCTACATCTTCAACATGAGGAATATTCTGACTTCCTAGACCTCACTGCTATCAGTAGGCTGTTTCTCCTAAGGTACTCGAAGATTGTATGTTCTAGGCTATTTCAAAATGGGTTGAAGCTACCTGATCAAATTGGGGATCTACAGCAGTTGGAGACCATAGATGTAGAAGTCTGTCTACTGAAAAATTATGCATCAGATATTGTTACATTGCCGTGGTTATCTCATCTCAGATATGGTGGAGTTGATGGTGCAGCGTTGCCTGATGGGACCGACAGGTTGAAATCCCTGCGCACCCTAGAAGGTGTATCTCTGTACGTAAGTACAGTAGACAGTATCAAGGGCCTCGGCGAGCTGACCAACTTGAGAAATCTCCAGATTTGTTCGGGTCGCAAACCTATCCAAGGAAGAGACCACTAAGCGTACGAAAGCCTTGCATTCTTCCATTTCGAGGCTTTCTACCAGCGTCGCGATCCTTAATGTGGGATCTGACTGTGGCGGCCGATTATATATATATATATATATATATATATATATATATATATATATATATATCTATACCTACTAATAAAGCAAGGTGATATTCTTGGTTTCGTCCCGCGTCTGATTCTACATTATGTGAAATACATGAGGTGGTACTAATTTGAGCCAGGCGCCAAGTTTTGTTCAGAGTCAGTCACCGACTTTCCAGCCCACGTTGCTCTACGTATGATGGCTGAGAAGGGCATCGGCCCATGCCGCTCCTCTGCACGTGCTCTACTGGGCCTCTAAGAACAAGCAAAAAAATAATCATATGCCTCGCTTAATAGTCCCACCCCGTAACTTTGCAAGGAATCCAACTAATTTATATACGTTTGAAAATAGACCATCAACAAGCCTCTTTAGCGATATACATAACCAAAGAGAGAACGATCTCTCAGGACGATGCCATGGTGGATAACCAAATCGAGGTGCCACGCCTCAGGAGGCCAGAAGAAGTTGACGAGAGGAGGATGGTGGCGCAAGGGGCGGCCATGGCAAAGCAGGGGGAGCGGGGACGCGCTGCGCTGGGGCGCCGCATCAGGCGGCAGGGACAAGGTGGGAGAGGAGTACAGAGAATAAAGGAGGAGAAAATGGAGAGTCAACAGGGTGCAGGAGGCGGCACTGCGCTTGGGCGTGCCCTCGCCTGAAGACACAAGCGGCGGGGTAGCATGGACAGCGCCGGTGGGCTGGACACGACGAGCACGCCGATCCGAAGCCCCGGCGCATATCCACGCGATCCCGTCAAGCAGCCGCCGGCCACATGCCCAATCCCCGCGCGCGCAGGCCAAACCACCACGAGCCCATACACAGCCACACTGCAACTGGCCGACGAACGCTAAGTACCATCAGTCGCGGGGCGAGACGGCCTGGGAAATTGGATCGTCCGACCACCAGAAGCACGCAGCCGCGCCGCAACTGGCCGACTTGGCGAAGTAGCCATCAGTCGCGGAAGGTTGTGCAAGAGAGAGGAACGCGGCGCCATGGGCTGGAACACGGCACGAGCGCGTGGGTGTGTGTGGCTGGATCACGGAGAAGGGGAAGGAGAGCAGCTCCTCGTGGTGATGTGGATGGATACAAAGAAAAGGAAGGAGAGATGTGGATCTGCAGTGTGGATTGCTTTCTTAATTGGCTGTATCGAACTAAATAATATACTAGATGAGCACCGATTACAATTATTTTTCTTCTAAATGAGCACCGGTATAATTTGGTGATGTTGTTTGTTGTTACTGTTATACTCCCTCCGTTCCTAAATATAAGACCTTTTAGAGATTTCACTATGAACTACATACGGATGCATATAGACATACTTTAAAGTGTAGATTCATTCATTTTGCTCCGTATGTAGTCTATAGTGAAATCTCTATAAGGTCATATATTTAGGAACGGGGGGGGGGGAGTAGTTTAATGTTCATGCCTACCATATATTATGAATACATCATCGGATATACAATAATTATTGCCATCAGATAGAGATTTATCGTTCCATCTCACGCAGTCGCTGCCTTCCCTAAAAAGAATAGGGTTTTTTCGCCTCCCGCCGGCACCGGCGTCAGTCCCCCTTGTCTCCGGTGGCCTTAGGGCCATGGAGGCACAGTGGATCCCGGCCCTTGCCACTGGGAGGAATTCGTTTTTATATGTGTTTTCGAGTTTTGTTAGGGTTTGTGTCCTACACAAGAAGGCGAGGCAGCGGCGGCTCCTTGAAGATGGAATAAGATTTTCCCCGCCTAGGCCTCGTTCGGTGGTGCATCTAGCATCGTCGGTGGGTGTGTGGAGGTGTGCCTTTGGTGGATCTGCCTTTGGTGGATTTGCTCGGATTTGTTCATCGTCCGTCTACGTTCGTGTGTCTTCAGGTTGGATTATGTCAATCTGTGTTATTCTTCATCGGCGGTGGTTGCTATTCTGGTGCGCTGGTCCTATGAGGGAAGAGGACGACGACTTCCCGACTGTCTACTACAACAAATTTTGCCCGGCTCCGGTGAGGGAGGGGCGATGACGGTGGCATGCCTCCGGCTCGCTTCAATACTTATAGTCGTCGCTAGCTGGTCTATGAATTTGGATGTAACTTTTATCATTTCTTGTGTTCGTTGAACTATCATGGTTGAAGATGAATGGATCAGATGTTTTCTCGCAAAAAATAATATATACAATAATTAAAAGCGAGTGAAATATTGGAAATAAATAGTTCATAAGGGAGATGATATTTGGAGCTCATGGAGACTTGCCGACAATTACGATATTTCTTAACTCTGGATGTCACCGACGTCAATTGGTGAGACATGGAGGAAAGAGGGATGGATGAAGAGAAAGAGAATGTGACAACGGTGCATCTTAAAATTTACCTTTTTTAGACAATCCATGCAAAATTTACCTGTGATGGGGAACAGAGAAAATCTTGTCTTTTATGGTGATGATGGCCAAGTTCAAATAGTGCAAAAGAAGAGGAACGAAATATAATCTTGCAAATCAAATAACCAACATTCTCTAAAAAGTAATTAACATAGTAAAAATCTGTTTGCTTTCAAATATTAACAAAAAAATTGTATATAAACAATCCCACTTCAATGCACCATTACTATTTCATCCAAAAAGGATTCGTTTGCAAATCTATTGAAAATTCTAAGAAAAACTTTTGGATTAGTTATTAAACTCTTAAATAGTATAAAACAATTTTACCGTCTGTATAGCATGTTAAAAACAACAATTACAGCATTCCTCTTCCACCCTATGATAGTGCTAAGCTCATGGAGGCACCATGCAAGGACACCGGCCCCTACAACTTTCTTAAATTTATACTACACCGAGCGTGTGCGTTCTTTTAATTGCAGAAACCAAGCATGTGTGTTTTTAAGATAAGGAGTGTTTTAAACTCTTCTCGCTTTAAAAATTTCATGAACGTACAATATTTTTCCCGTTGCAACGCACGGGCATTTGTACTAGTATACTATTAAAGGGAGGTGATATTCTTGGTTTTGTCCCGCTTAATTTCGTCCCACTATTGTTTTCACGCGTACGCTATTGTTTTGTTTTGTTTGGACTATTTTATGAAGTACATGCAAATTGCAAACGAAACAAAAAAAAGAAACGTAGCGGTCAGCCCATATGTCTAATATGTTGCCGAAACGAAACGAACCGGCCGGCCCATAAGTTTATTTTGTTTGCCAGCCCATATCCATTGTTGACAAACCAGCCCACGCGGACGCTTCGTTGCTTGATCCGCACGCACGTTTGCCCGGCAATCCCTATTCGGCGCCTTCTGCGCCAGTTAACGTGCATTTCGTTAACTGGCACCTGAAGCGTTCGGAAATGGGCCGGCCCATCTAGGTTCCAGCGGGAGGGAGCTATTTCCGGTTTTGGGAAGCTTCTGAAAGCTTTGGGAAGCTTCTGAAAGCTTCCCAGCCTGGTTTTATTTTCGTTTAGGTTTTTTTCTGGACCGGTTTTTGTTCGGTTTTTCTCTTTTTCTTTTTCTGTTTCTTTTTTTACTCTTTTCTATTTTTACTTTTCTTTTTATTGTTTATTTATTTATTTTTCTTTTTAGAAAATGCACAACATTTTTCAAATTCGATGAACTTTTTTTCAAACGAACGAACTTCTTTTCAAATTTTAGGAATTTTTTTCAAATTTTGATCAACTGTTTTTGAAAATTGATGATTTTTTTTCAAATTCGCTGAATTTGTTTAAAAAACTTTATGAACTTTTTCCAAAATTGATGAATTGTTTCAAAATCGATGAGCTTTTTAAAAATTTGTGAACTTTTTTTTAAGTTCAATGAACATTTTTCAAAATCGATGAACCTTTTTTCAAACTCATGAACTTTTTACCAAAATACATGAACATTTTTTTTGCTATTTTTTATTTTTTTTAAGTCAACGGTTCACCGGTCAGCTAGTCAACCGGTCAACCATGACCGAGCGAACCAGTACGCGATCTGGGCGAGCAACCACGTCGCATTTTATTGGGCCGGCCCAGAGTTCCGAGCGCGCGGGCGCTAGTTCTCCTAGCCGACGCTTAAGGCGCCGACTAGGAGGTCCCCATTTGCCCACCCCGTTTTTTTTGTCCCTGAGATGTGAAACTCAGTTGGAGTTGGAGTTGAACTCTACATTCCTCGCGATCCGGACTCTCTCTGACTAATCCTTCCCTAACGCCTCCCATAAATATGTTGCTGATGAGGAGGTGAAGAAGCAGCAGACGAGGCGCTGTAGGAGGACACATAGGGCCGAGGTCAATCTTACGGTGCAATTCATCCGGGCCTTCCGGGAGCGTCAGAACGGCGGGCCGCCGTGGGCGCCATCACCCTCCACTGCTACGTTCCTACCCAGCCGTGAGATCTCAGCCTCGCAGGACTGCAAGTCTGTAGTAGCAACGGTCGAGGCCAATGCCAACGATTCCCAAGTCGTCGCCGTCGGAATCCCTTCCTCCACCGAGCCCGCACCATGGCATCAGCATTGCCGTCCACGCGGCGATGGCAGAGCACACCAACCGTCGGCGTCCTGTGCTTGTAATCCTCCACGAGCCACACCGAGTGGCCGATCCAGGAAGCCAGCCTTGCCGCCCCCCATCTCCCCGCGTCATCCCGAGATGGCGAGATGGTCGGGCACCCCGGCGGCCGAGCGTCCTGGAGGCCCCACCGTATGCTGCAGCTTGGTATGACAGACGTGCATGGGGAGGACGCCGTGGGGAGGTTCCTGAGTGCAACTGCCACGACAGCGATGACAGCCGAGTACGAGGCACGATGCGACCAAGGCGCTCCTGGAGGCAGTTGCGGCTGTGTGGGCAGTGGTGGAAGAGACAACTAATCTCGTCAGCAATAATGTGTTTGCACCAGTGAAGAGAGAACTTATTTTTTACATTGTAAGAAACGCGTCCTTTTTTCCACCATCATTTAAGTGTGTGCCGTGTTATCTCTGTTCATGTTTCTGACTGTACATTTTCAATATTCTTAGGATATATCTTATTATGATGATGTTCAGTACTGCTCCTCTGGTGCCGACACCTCTTTGGACTGCTGGACGTTTATAACCAATGAGACTACTTTTTTGGTTGTTGGCATAAGCTATCACTATGACTGAAATCTATTCACTCGAGTAAATTTGTATGGTCACCAAAAACCAACGACAGGTCTACACTTATGAGCAGTTTGCAATTTGTATTAGAGTAAGTATGCCTAAGCCAATGGTCAGACAATGTTGTTTTAGTTAGGAAATGTAGAAAACGTGGTCATGATTTATGTAGATTGGACAGTCCCTTCAAACTGCACTCTTCATTCCTCATTCGGCAGCTGCTGCTGGTTTGTTTGTCGTACAATGGTCAGACAATGTTGTTTTAGTTAGGAAAGTACAGTTCAGGCAGCTGCTGCTGGTTTGTTTGTCGTACCAACTATCCTCTTTCGGCAGAGACATGTGGCCTTCCTCATTCCTCAAGACATTTTTCTTTGGTACCAAGATTTTTCTTCCAAGGTTGTGGAAAAATGGATCTAGCAATCCTTCTACAAGTCGTCATGAGCTAGGACAAAGTCAACCCGACCAATCCTGGTTCATTGCAACATTTGTTTTCTACACACGGGTCTAAACAATGCAATCTCTTCTTAAGCTGTGCAAATATGAGCCGGGTGGAAGGAGAGCAGGACGTCCCTTCTTGAGCGATTAGGGACGTATCATTTCCTTCTCCCGTTGCATCGCACGGGCATATGTCCTAATATATCTTGAAGGCTGGAACAGCACACCATTCCCACAAGGTTCTCATATTCGGAAGCTTGATATGTCCATGTGGACATTACAAAGGTGCCCCAAGTGGATTGGGCAGCTCCGCGACCTATACAGCTTAAGTATTAGGATAGAGGAGGTGGGTGATGTCATCAGCATTGTTGCAGGCTTGCCTTCACTTGCCTTCTTCGATTTGTATATTGATTATTTGCGTGGGGAAGGAGATGCAATGTTCCAAGTACTCAATTACAAAAGCAGAGTTACAATGCCTCGAAAGAGAAGTGTAGTCATCTTTGGCGGTGGGGCATTCCAAGCACTCAAGCACCTGGGTTTGGATTGTCGATTGGTTTCACCGATTTTTGAAGAGGGAGAGTTGCCCAAGATTGAAAAGCTTGACATATTGTTCCCTTTCCACAAGACTCCCGATGCTTAGTACCGGTTGGCATCGAGCACTTGACAGCCCCCACACTTAAAGAAGTCACTTTAAATGTGGACTGGTGGGACTGGATAACGCCAGCCGACGAGATGAAAGAGCATGCAGGAAAGTTGACGGCCCTGTTTGAGAGAGCATATAAGGTGCATCATTCTGGCGCTGACACTGTCATTCACTGTAAAGTTGAATCTGACGACAATACTAAGTATTTGTTCGATGACAATGAAGAAGATTATAAGGAAGATGGGGATGAAGAAGGTTGCAAGGGTGCTTATCATAGGGAAGAATTTGACGAGGGTGCTCTTTTGGCTGCTACGAAATTCTTGCCGCAGCCTGCTAAAGGTGTGATTTACTCCCATCTCCTGAGGAGAGCAGCACCCTGCTCTTCGCCGGACAGAGTTGAGCCTGTGGCGAACTTTTCTGAGGAACATGGCGACGAAGGTGGTTATGAGAAAGATGACGATGAAGAAGATTATAAGAAAGCTGGAGATGCATCAACACTAAGTCTGATTGACCCCCTTATCCTGAGAGCAGCAATGAGAATGCAAGTTGAGCTAATTGAGGCACGTGAAGATTCTGGTAGCTGGATGAGCAATAATACTGATGCGCCTCCGACGTCGCTCCATCTTGCGGTCGGATCGGAGGGTCGCACTGAAGGTTTGGAATCCTTGCAGATGCCTCTTACCAATCTAGCAGTCTGCCCAGCATCAGACAGAGTCGAGCCCGTAGCCAACTTTTCTGAGGAAGATGGCGATGAAGGTGGTTATCAGGAAGATGATGATGAAGAAGATTATAAGGAACATGGAGGTGCATCAATACTAAGTCTGATTGACCCCATTATGCTGAGAGCAGCACTGAGAGTAGCACTAAGACCAGCACTGAGAATGCAAGTTGAGCTAGTTGAGGCGCGTGAAGATTCTGGTAGCTGGATGAGCAATAATACTGATGCGCCTCCGACGTCGCTGCATGTTGCGGTCGGATCGGAGGGGCACACTGAAGGTTTGGAATCCTTGCAGCTGCCTGTTATCAATCTAGCAGTCTGCTCATCGTCCGACAGAGCCGAGCCCGTGGCCAACTTTTCTATTGATATCCACAATGATCTCTTAGTCAAGCAGGGTAACAATAGCATGCTGGTTAATGAAGTGGGACAATATATTGATCTCTGCTGTCAGGCCCTTCCAGGTGGACTTGTTGGTATTACTGCTTCGGTTGTGGACGACGGGACTAGTGAAGATATCTTTTGGGACAACCTGGTGACGGACTCGGACGAGGGTGCGGTGGAAAAGGACGCAGACTCTTGCGAGGATGCCTTTTGGGACAACCTGTTGATCGACTCCGACGACGATGAGGGGGACGCAGTTGTTGGCCAAGCTTGAGAAGCTTGAAATACTATTCCACTGGCGGCCGAACGGCGACGGGCAATGGAGATGGTGGTCATGTTGTGCTGGTAGCTGCCACCTGTGAGTGTGGAGGCAGAGCCAGGCGACGAAGAGGATGGCTGCTGCATGCCGTTGCTCCTACCGGTAAGTAACGCATGGCCATTCATCTTTTGTAATGCGTCTGCGTATGTGTTTGCTTGGATGAATGAAATTGATATATGGATGCATAAAGTTGAAGAATTTATGTGTGTCGATGAAGCACCAACAGTTGAAGTTGAAGATTCTCTGTGTTGTGTACTTGAATTGCATATAGACAGAACCCCTCTGCTCTGCAAGATGAAGTTACAGTTGAACTTGCTGAACTTGTTGAACTTGATATCATCTGTCTATGGATGCAAAAATGAGCTGAAGAGGATGACGAGACTGCTCATCGAGTGAATGAATCCCAAACTTCAGCACAAATCCAGTCTGACACAAGGCAATTATTTCAGCTAATTGAGGAGCAGAAATTTTCTGGTAGGTTGGGCACTGAGACTGGTGTAAGTACCTCTGAATCTGATGGTGGTTGTTGGACACGTAGCTGCATCTTGCAGGTCAAGCCTTCACCCTTTTGGAATCCTTGCAGGCTTGCAGCTGCCTTTTTATACATGTCCGCTTGTCGCTTCTTCGCCTTCCTCCCGTCACCTGCTGACACCTAGTGGAATTAGGGGAATAAAAATATGAACGATTAAACTCAATTTACCTGCGCAAGCTTGTAGGGATTCAGAATTTCAGATGGATCGGAGAAGTTGCCTCGCCGCCGTCCACTACTGCCGCCGCCTCGCCGGTGGGCCATCTGAATGTGGGGTGCACTGGACTGGTGGGGCGGGAGGGAGGCACTGGTGGGACTGGTGGTGCGCCAGTGGCCGGCGGCCAGCGGCTGCGCTATGAGGGGGTGGTCGGCGGCTGGTCGTGAGCACCTCCGCTGCTCTATTTTTTTTGAGGAACGACTCTCTGTGCGAGGCTGATGCGTGCTGCTGTGTATCGGCTGTGTCGTGGGCTGTACTACCGGTGGGCTGGCGGCTGGGCTTCATGCCTATGTATAAATAATTTTTTTGCTCCAGCTCTGGGCGGGCCACGGCCCACTCGGCCATGCAGAAGCTCCGCCAGTGCTCCTCTGCGCGGTATCCCTCCATCGGCAAACTTTCGTGTCCCCTCAGAAAAAAAAAAAAAAAAAGGCAAACTTTCGTGTTGGTATTTACAGTTGGTACCAACAATGATCTCTTAGTTCAGCAGGGTAACAACGACATGCTGGCTAATGGTGGAGATTATTGTTGTGAAGAAGATGATGAGAGAGACTGCTTATCAAGTGAACGGGTCCCAAACTTCATGATACACAGAGCCATAAACTTTCCTTCATCCCTGGGGCATCTGTTGTAGTGTTTTCCACAACAACATGATAGGTTCCCTCCCTGAGGCATCTCATGCTCTCCTCGATCGGCTTGAATGTCTTCTTCTCGAGGTTCTCATCGAAGGCACACACGCTTACATGTGGGTCCAGCACTATCCCATAACTTCACATCGAGGTTCTCAGCTCATCATGTGAACCCTACTGTACTGCTTCTCTTCTTCCAAATCTACAAAACATATTATTTAGGAGTAGGACCACCATGCTACAAAAAAAGACCCTTCTGTTTCACTTCCTGAACCACCATGCATCAAAAAAATCAAGTTAATTGCTCCAAAGAATGCCCACGACATGAAACGAAAAACATGTCTTCATATCAGGACAATAAGTTGGATTTAAGCAGAACAATCATGGTATGCAACTCTAGAAACGTCAAAGGCATAATATTTTATCACAAAACATTATTTGAAACGTCAAACGGCAAAAGCAACTCTAGAAACAGTTTCTTCTCAATATAACATGAACTTGCATCATACTCTGAAGTCTGCAGGCAGCGAGTTTGAAGTCTGCAGGCAGCATCATACTCTGAAGTGCACTAATGCACGTGAAAAGGCAAGACTTTGGTCTTGGCACATGCAGCAAAACTGACGATGCTGCAGCCTGCCTACACAAGTGGTTTTGTCTTGGGTGAACTATTTGCAGCAGAGCAGCCAGCAGCTAAACTGAGATACAATCCTGTCTGTTGCTACAAATGAAATTAAACAGGATTACACTTACAAAAACACTGGCCACCTTGCCGATCACCATTCCTCTGTTTAGCAGCCATTGTTGACGTCTTTGGAAAAGCCTGCAGATTTCAGATTTTGTCATTTCCTCCTTTTTTCCCGGATAGATCTAGTCATTTCCAAGTCGCAAAAGGTGGACAAAGTCTAAATTATTTCGGGAAAATGAAAGTAAAGGGACATAAATAACGGTTTAGACATTGATGGAATATCAGTACAACACTTGCAACAGGCACAAGGCAACCACGCAAGACCTAGTAGCAATTAAGAACAGGCAACTTCTACCTGGTAACCAAACCAAGAGGGACACTGCAATAGGGGTCATCATCATGAGCTTACTATGGTCATTTGCCGCTGTCCTGGTGACTGTCGTCGTGACCGGTGGTGATGAGGCAGCATTGCTTGATTTCAAAGCACAGTTCAGCGATGGAGGCTCATGGAACAGCTGGGAAGGCGTGACATGCAGCCACTGGAAGGTCGCACGGGTGGTGGCGCTAAGATTGAACGGTCGGGCGCTCATCGGAGCACTGTCCTCTACCCTGAGGAACCTCACGTTCCTAAGGACGCTAAACCTTAAACTGGCTGCGCGGGGAGATTCCAGCGAGCCTCCGTCACTCCATACAACTCCTTTCTCTGAATTTTGAACCTGACCTCCTACGTGACCACCGTGGTGGTGGATAAGCAGAAAAGTTTAAAGGGCAAAATTAATGCAATTTTAATCTCCAAAAAGAGAACATGTCCCAAAATTAGTGTTAGTAAAAGGTATATGTATCGTTTCGGTTAATAATTGTACTCGGAACTATGTTATTTACATCTGTATCAAATAAATGCCCAAGCATGATGTTCTGCAATAATAGTGCAAAAGCAAGTTGTATAGAGTTTCATAAATGAAGCAGTGTAATTGTTTTTTCCGTTCTCAGAAACTGTACACATGCAGGCAACACTAGTTCATGCTTCAGATAAACCTACTGACAAGAATTCAGACTGCACCACAAAGCATAGCCCAGTAACAACAAACAGATATGCTTGACAGTATGTGATGAGGAAGAACAACATACATTCAGATGGCACCACGAAAAAAATCGCAAACTAGAAGTGCATTAGTAGTGCAGTACTATTCTGATACGTCAGGCAAGGCAACAGTAGGAACACATCATGTTAAATTCCAAGAATCGATTAAGAATCCCTCTGACGACAAAGCATTTGTTTGTTATCAGAGCTATTCCATTTGCAACAGTATCAGAAAAAACTATAGCAACAGCAGCTGCCAGCATATTACCATTGGCTTCTTAAAAACTCCAAAGAATATTTGAGGAATCGCATCCTCAATCCAGTAAGCTCCACTAACAAATTTGTCAGCATATTACGTTGGCAACATTAATGAATTTGTCACTCCAAATCAATGCATATGCTCCATTTTACAACACAAGCAATTTATCCCGAAACAGAAATCATTCTGTACCAAGTACAAATCGGCATCATTCATTCATCTAGGGAACAATTCATCTAGCTAACAACTTGATGCCGGCCGGCCTTGGTGGATCTGGATAGGCGGGGACGGAGGAGACGGGGGAGACGAGGGGCAGGAGGCCTACCTACCTGCTACCTGGTAGTATGGTTTCCTCCCCGATTGGTCATAGCAGCCAGGGGGGAGGCGCGGAGGAGAGAGGAGGCCGTCATGGCCATTGGTGGAGGCCGGCCAGCGACGGAAACGGAGGATGAACAGATGGATGTGGTGCCTTTCCAAGATACACTTACAAGACTAGTTTACGTATTCCTAATAAGGGTTACTAGAATACGTCTTAGTGGCTGCCTCACGGATCACAGGGAAATACGTTTAGTGCCGCTGCTGCTTTTCTTTTCTTCTTTGAAATGTTGGATTTTATATTGAAACCGTGCACTCATTTGACATCCACGAGTGTAATCTCCTCAGATTACATGATTTGACATGCAACTTATAACCGATATAAACAGAAATCCAACCCACAATTCTCACAAATCCAAAACTATTGAACTGCAACTAAATTCTAGGAGCAAATGGATTCCCCATCCGAGAAATCGGTAGCTAATTCAGGCGAATGTAAATTCACACGAATGTTCAGAGCCGCGGGCATCGCCATCCCCTCACGCGTCCACTGCACAACAGCAGTCAACCAAACAGTCTGAGAAATTCATCAGAGAGAGGATGCATGGCTATGACATGGCATGTCATGGATGTAAAATCCATTACTTCGTTCAGTTCAGTTCATAAGGATAGATCATACAGGTTCAAAAGTTCCGTGGATGCTGACGTGATGTGGGGCACGACCACGCGTTCTTGTTCTCCACCGAGCCCGGCTTCATGTAGGGCTCGTCCTCGAACACGTCCAGCCCCACATGGAACATGGGGTTGGCCCTCGTCGATCACGGGCCCTGACTCGTGTTCACCAGCACCGCCTCCTTCATCATCGCCAGACGCTCCGGGGTGATCAGGTGGTACGTCGTCTTGTCAATCACAGGGTACAGGCTTATCTGTTGCCATCGACAGAAACAGAGTTCCTCATATCAGTTGTACATTCTCCATCTGCATTTTGAAAATTGCAATGTCAGCGTGCATATCCTGTCTATCCTGACCACATCAGCTTCCCTAAAGA
The DNA here is from genome assembly GCA_039707655.1 of Elymus sibiricus. Taxonomy (NCBI): domain Eukaryota; kingdom Viridiplantae; phylum Streptophyta; class Magnoliopsida; order Poales; family Poaceae; genus Elymus; species Elymus sibiricus. The sequence continues at coordinate 8,200,712 of CM077674.1, read as the reverse complement.
CTTCCTCCATACTGGAAGTGACGCAGCCAGCTCCGCCATCGTGTCCGACTGAACCCCCCGCGTGCACCCATCCATGACCCATCATTCATGCTGATCAAGAGATTCAGAGTTCAAAGCGACATTCGTTGTGTCAATCAAAGGAATCGTTCTGCAGCGGGATGCAAACACCCGAATATTTGCTACCAATATCAAGCAGAATGGTGACACAGCAGTTCACAATAAACCTTATAATAAAGCTCAGATCAGGTCGTCTTCTTCTTATGGCCCTTGCCGTGGCAAAACGTCGAATACCTTTTTGTATTTTCATAAGGTAGGGGATTTTTGGTTACTAGTGAACAGGCCGTCATGTCCTCCTCTTCTAATTCTGTTAGCACAAGAGCCATTGTCTTGAGGTACAAGACCCAATGCGTACTCTCTGCACAAAAACAACTACAATTTGTCATAGCATTATTAGCACTAAATTTGTTGACAAATAATAGTTCCACAAGTCGATGAAGCTGCATCCAATAAACAACATGTATCAATATAAACAAATTGTAATCTGACATGTGCAAATCCAGCATTACCATCAGCTGAGGACAAACAAATTGTATTTCATCACCTGCCTACCAATCCATTCCACGAATATGCAAGGTTGAGACGTCGAAAGAAATACAACTGTTACGGTGATTGGCAATTTTAGGAGCCGTCCATCCGCCCTAATCTGACGGTGGGAAAATAGGAGTTACAAGGAGTTACAAAACTAAAATTACAGGAAATTACATCTAACAGTGGGACCATTACAAAACTTTAGTAGGACCAGTTAGTTTTTCCAAGGGTAAATCCGTCATTTAGGCCTCATTTGGTTGGCGTTGATCACGGGGATCTCATCAGGTCAGGCAGGAAATCGTCGAGAAGCGACGACGCCGACCCGATCCTCCCGAGCTTCTGCCTCCGGCGACCGCCCGCGCCTCCGGCCAAGAGCTTCTCCCTCCACCGGCGACGTCACCCCTCCCCTCTTGCCAAGATCCTCTGCCCGGTGATGGCGATGGCCCAGAGGTCGGTTTCTACTTCCGGCAAGATCGACTACCCCTAGTGGCTTCCATCTCCTCATACGAACAGCAACGAGCTAGCGGTCACCTTCCTCGTCCTTCGAGCCAGGTTAGCCCTCTCCTCTTCCTCGTCCACCACTAACACCTCGTTCTCTCCTCTATTTGATGCCTCGGTTAGCACTGATGATGTTGCTCCAGATCCACGGACGTGAGCGTCTGTTCCTCCTTTTCCAGCTAATCGGAATCTTGGAACTCTCCCACCATTGTCAAATTAACTGTGAGCACAATCTCTTCCTTTCGCTTCTCTCCCCTAGATCTGCACAATGTTTTGATTGGTTAATTGGCTCTGGTAATTGATTCTGAAGGTCTGATGCTATATTTTGGATCTTCCAAGGAACATTTTTCTTGTTTAGATTCTTATTCCTAGAGCAAAGCATTGCCTAATGTGTCGCAATTTGTCTACTGAAGTTAGATTATTGGCTTCATACATTACAATTTAGCTGCAATTCTGAAGAATGTGGCAAATGCAGTGGATTTGCTGCATTTTAATTACTGGCGAGTCTTGTGAGCTTTGGTTTAGGCAGGTTAATTGCTTTTGTGTAGGCAGGCAAATACTGAACGTTTCTCTTTGTTAGATCCTTATGGCAGTACAATTTTTCAGAATTATTTTTTCATCGGAGGCAAGGATGGGGTCCAATGGTCCTACGTTTTGAAGGTGCCTGAGGAGTGAGCAATGCAGTAGAAGCACCTGAGTGTGGCCCTTTCTAGCTACAGTAATTTCAACTGGTTCATGTTCTGTTCTGGTGTTTTTCCTAGTGACCTGATAGTAAGTAGTTTCTGTACTGGGATCTGTGTTTCCAAGTTCAACCTTTGCATCTTAGTCTTTGCAGTAAATGTGCTACCTTACTGTGGTTGCATGGATGGTTTCGGCCATGGCCGTCTTGTGTGACTTGATTTTGGTGATGTATTATCGATTTCATTTCTATGAAATTGGGGGACTGGTTGCAACGGTGGAGGACGCCATGATATGGAAATACATCCTCCCCTGATAAATCTAGAAAGCTTCAGTATACACCAAAAAAGGGAGCTACCAGCGGCCCATTTTTGTCTGAAAACCTCAGTATTGTAAAGGTAGTTGTAGAAAAATGGCTATATTATTTCATAATGTGTTTGTCCACTATATTTGATCTGTTCATGTCTATCTGCAGATTCTTTTATTTTATTCCGAGGCAACCTGTTCCTTTTCTTTTGGTGTAGTACAAGATGAAGCTAAAAGCTTCAGTGTCATCTTGTCAGAGCTTCAACCTTATCTTCTGAGCTATTGAGAGCTTATGAGTTTTGAGAGCTGTAGTGTTATCTTTGGAAAGTTCCTTCTGTTTACCTTTAGAGGAATTCAACTTTATCTTGTAGAGAGATATGACTAGATATTTATTTTCTGAAAGAATCGTATGTTGTCACGGGTTTATGTACTATGTCCACCCTGAATTAAATACTTTGCAATATGGGCAATGTATTTTCTTGTTGTTAAGGTTGAGCGCACAAGAATATGCTAGTTTTCCAATACTTTGTTTCTACAGTATTATACCTGATCATGGCAAGATTAATCGGTTTCCCAATTTGCTGCAACCAATTATTAACCACCGAATCAAACAAATCAAATTCAAATTCAAAATCATATATCCATGGATTACATCAGGAATTACAAGAGTTGTAATGTGAATAAATCTCTACTATTAAAGGAGAACCTACAGTCGTTTTCGTTCGACCTCCTCCTTCCAACGTTTTGCTGAAAATGACATGGTACCTATAGGCCACATGGTACGACGGGATCGATACTTGTGGGCCCGAACGAGTAAGACTATTACTTGTGGGTTTGGATTGCATAGATTGGTACTTGTGGGCCCGAACGCGTAAGATCCATACCAGTGAGCCCGAACGAGTAAGATCAATAGTAGAGATCTCGAACTGGTACTTATGGGTTTGGGTGGCAAAGATCGATATTTGTGGGCCCGAACGAGTAAGATCTATAGTGGTGAGCCCGAACGAGTAAAATCAATAGAAGAGAGCCTGAATGAGTAAGACTGGTACTTGTGGGTGTGGACGGCTAAGATTGGTACCTTGTGGCGCCCCCGACCCGCCCGTGCACTAATCATACACGCAAATGCACACGATCAAGCCTAAGGACTCACGGGAAGATATCACAACACAACTCTAGACACAAATAAAAATCATACAAGCTTTATATTACAAGCCAGGGGCCTCGAGGGCTCGAATACATAAGCTCGAGTCATACAAGCATTAGCGGAAGCAACAGTATCTGAGTACAGACACAAAGTTAAACAAGTTTGCCTTAAGAAGGCTAGCATAACAATGATACTGATCGAAAAGGCGCAGGCCTCCTGCCTGGGAGCCTCCGAAACTACTCCTGGTCGTCAGTCTCCACGTAGTAGTAGGCTCCACCGGAAGTGTAGTAACAGTCGTCGGCAGGAACAGCTGACTCCTGGGATCCATCATCTGGTCGCAGCAATCGGGTATGGGGGAAAAAGAGGTAGCAAAGCAACCGTGAGTACTCATCCAAAGTACTCGCAAGACTGACATCAGAACTATACTAAGTATGCATCGGTATCAAGAGAATGGGGCTATATCTTTGGACTAAACAGCAGAAATGCCGGAACAGAAAGGGGAAGGCCTAGCCTATCGAAGACTAGCATCTTGCAGCGTCTTGCAGCATTAGAAGAGTGCAGATTAGCAGCATAACATAAAGTAACAAGCATGTAGTAGCAAAGCCTAGAGATCCTTCCTCGACTCCCTACGAGAAAGCGATCCCGGAGCTTACAATTAATTAACATGTATTCAGTTCAAGTTGTAGTAGATCGGGATACTACACTGAGCGTCCTGTTACCGTGGACACGGCTATTCGAACAGATAACTTCCCTGCAGGGGTGCACTACTGTTACCCAACACACTCGATTAACTCTGGCCGGACACACTTTCCTGGGTGTTGCCCGGCCTCGGCTGATCGACACGACGTAGTCCTACCTAGGCTCAACAGAGAGGTCCCCGCCGGTCTACATCCTAAGTACTCAGGGGTCTTTGGGCCATCGCCCTGTGCACTCCGGGTCGTTGTGCGCAAGGTGGATCCAGGCACCACCTCTGGGGCGCCGATCCTACCCGGCCACAATGCTGAACTGGACGTCTGACAGATCTTTCAGCTGATACATACGGCGCCGAGGGCCCCATAAACCATTATCCTGCGTGGTGGTAGTGCGTATAGGCCAGTGGCCAACTCAGATCGAATACCCAAATCCGTTAGCGAATTATTAGGAGCTCGCGGTGACGATCAGTACTCCTGTCGCCCCGTCTCGAGGAAGTGCAACAAGGGTCAGGCCCATCCCTCTCTAGGGCGGTCTCTGCCTACCCGGCCGCGCCTCGTAATTATCTCGCGGGTACCCTCATGGTCAACCCGACTTCACACCTCTCGCGGGTACCCCTCGGGGTCGACCCGACTTTAACCAGGGGCCTGAGGTAAATTCAAGGTATCCGTGTGTCCGAAACATCAAGGGGAAATCTGAGGAATCACCCTCGATGGATTCCTTCTCGATGTAACCGTCAAGGTGAACTTGGAGGAATCACCCTCGATGGGTTCACACTTGAGGGGTTGCACGACAGAGGCTTCGTCGGAGGTGGCGAAAGAGGAATCACCCTCGGTAATCACCACCGATGTGCTATACTACAGAGATATCATCAGGAGTGCAGTACGAGGTATCACCCCCGGCACTCGATAGTAGCCCTGCAGAGCCGTACAACTAAGGGAGTGTGCGGTGCTGTGACGGTCTCTGCACATCGATCACAATGATCGAGGCACTGGTAGCAAAGCGGGGCAACAGGGACAAGGGTGAGGGGTCACTGATGGATCACTAACCAACCTATACTAAGCAGTTTAGGATGACAGGTAGAGTAGCAACAGCAGGTTACAAAAGCAGGCTATGCATCAGAATAGGAGCAATCAATTACAGTAGCAAAATCTAATGCAAGCATGGAAGAGAAAGAATGGGCGATATAGGAATGATCAAGGGGATTTTGCTTGCCTGGAAGCTCTGCTGAAAGGGCCTAGTCGTCGACGACGTAGTTGTACTCAGTAGGGTCGACGGCAGTCTCGGGGTGTATCGGGAGAGAAGGAGGGGGAAGAAACAATAAATACACGGCAACAATGCAATCACAGATGCACGGCATGGCAGCACGTTATTCGAGGGGTGCCCTAATGCAGTACTACGTAAGTTAGTCGGAGCAGGAAACATCTGGAGGTGTTTTACCAGCTCCGGGTAATTATCGGACAGACGAATTGGAGGGGAAAGTTCCATGTTCATCATGTTAGAGGGGTGTGGCAGGTATGTGAGTGGCATATTCGGATTCGTCACATTTTTCTGATCGTTTTTCATATATAAATTATTTTCATCCGAGTTACGGTATATTTTCTATGATTTTTCAAAGTTTTAATCATTTTCTGAAATTAATTTAATTATTAAATTTGAATTATCCAAAACAGTGTAATGTGACGTCAGAGTGACGTCAGCGGGTCAAACCCGGCTGATCAGAGTCAAACCTGACCAGTGGGTCCCACTGGTCAGTGACACAGTAGGTAATTAGGGATTAACTTTAACTAAAATAGGTTAATTAACGGGTGGGACCCAATTGTCAGTGACTGTTTAGATAATTAATTTAATTAACGAAATAATTAGCATTTTATTTATTAATAAAAATTGTTTAAATTAGGCGGGGCCCGCATGTCAGTGGCTAAGCCAGCCCAGTCAGCAGTTGACCCGGTCAACGGGTCAACTGGGCCCACCCGTCAGCGGCACAGGACCGACCCGGTGGCAGCCACGTCAGCTCCGACCGGCGACAAAATACGCGGCGGCGCGCGTCGGGCGTCGCCGGGATTTCGCTACAGGGGGTCTCCGGACCCGTGCGACGACGCGTTCGAAAGAGGGAGCCGAGGCGCATCGTTTGGCAGTGGTGCCGTGGCCGGGGACGGCCGGAGACGACGGCGGTGAGCAGCGCGACGGCGCCGGAGTTCTGCCGTCTTCGGAAACGCGGCTGCGGGGCTCTCTCGGGCGCGCGAAGTAGCTAGGCAGGGTCTACGCGGTGCGGTGAGTCCAACGGGCACGAGCCCGTGACCAAAAGGTCACCGGAATGACGCCGGCGACGAGCTCCGCGGCGGAGAGCTCGGGCACGATGGGGGCGGCAGCTACGGCTAGCGAACGGCAGCGAGCGAGGAGGGAGAAGAAAGCGGGGCTCACAGTGGTCCTGCAGGTGAGCTTAGCGGGCTCGGGGGAGGTTCGGCGCGGTGGATCGACGTCGGCGATCACCGGCGCCCGTAGGTAGAAGACGACGTCGTCGGCGACGTTGTGGCGGCTCCAAGCTCCAACGAATCGGCGTAGCCGACGTAGTCGAGGATGGGGAAGAAGCTGGACACAGTGCGGCGGCGAGAGGGAGGCGGTGGTCGCGCGATCTAGTGAGGCGCCGCCATGGCTGTACTCGGGTGAGGGAGAGGGAGTGAGGCTGCTAGGGTTTGTCAGAGGGGTCGGGGAGATCCTTATCCACGCGGGGGCAGCGTCGGATGGTCGACAGCGGCAGCATCCGCGCGTGGACGGCTGCGCGCGCGTCGGCCAGCGCCATGGCTTCGGCCTGGCAAGAGGAAGGAGAAGGCCTTGCTGGGCCGGGCCGATTTGCACTGTGCACCGGAAGCCCAAGTGCACAGTAGCCTGTTGTTCTTTTCCGTTTTCTTTTCTGTTTTGTTTTTGCTTTTCTGTTTTGCAAAATGTTTGGCCCCAAATTGACTTTTGTAAAATGTGTAACTTGTCTCAACAAATACTATGCAATATCTAGTACTGCCATAAAAGGTTTGGAGTTAATTTGATTTCATTTGAATTTTGGATTAATTAAAACAGATTAAACATTGCTGTTTTATTACTGTTTTAGGATGTTAGAGTCATTTAAGTAATTCAATTAATGTTGCTTTTATTTTTATAATTGCTTTCGGAATATTTGCAATATTATAAACTATTTAGTTCCTAGATTTGAACAACTTTTAAATTCACTTTAAATTTGAATTTCAATTTGAATTGGAATTTGAAATGAGATATGATTCCAATGATGATTAAGCACTGTTATGCATGGTGACTTGGCATGATTAAGAGATGGTCACTGTAGTTAATACATGGGGGTGTTACAATTCTCCTCCTCTAAAAGAAATTCTCGTCCCGAGAATTCAGGAGGTAGAAAGGAGAAGGTCAGGGGTATTCATAACAAGAAGGCTTGGCATGACGACGTGGGCCGTAAGCCACATCCTGGTGTATACAGTCGCTGCATATTTGAAAAAGATATGCAGATTTCGAAGCTAATAAGAACTAACTAAAAAACAGATGCCTTTTTGGACTTTAGCCTCACTGGTCATCGATAAAGGAAAGGCAGATGAGAAAGGGACATGACTTTTGTGCTACAGCATGATAGATAATGCCCGTCTTTTCTAGACTGGAGAGACATATGTGCCTAGATGCTCCAGTCATTAATTGACAGGAAAGTTAGTAACTGTACAACTTTTTCACCACCAACGGTACAATATTCCAAAATATTTTGGTTGGTTATAAATTGCAATAGGATAATTAGCATATGCATATGAGTAGTATGCAAGCAGAATGTGAGCACAAAGGGCATCCGGATTCTAGCATCTCGTACAAGAGGTGTCAAAATAGACATATCAACTTTCTCTCTCCATTTATCTCTTTGAGTTTATTTTAATGCATCTTTTGCCGCTTGGGACTTTAAATTTGACATCTAAGTTAAAAACCATATGTAAAGTAAATTTTGTTACCATTATTTTTAGTCAAATTTTATGGCGCTGTGCATTAACCCATGAATACGATGGATGCAAAAACTCGGTTTTATAAGGTGAAGAATAATTTCTCTATATTAATACAGATTGATCTTCTGTTGAACCCCAAACACATATCGATCCATGGTGGGGTTGGCTATCGTTGACATGCACCTCATAGGTCGTCAACGGAGATACAAACCAGACCCGCTAAGGGGACCTCCGCTGATGCCCAGGAAGTAATTTTGACCATCGGTGGATAGTCGACCCGGTGTTCCAGAACCCCATAGAGCGAAATCCCCTTCTCCTCTATCGGGTCGCTTTGGCAGCCCGTCACTGACCATGACTTTCTGCTCGCAGATTTGCAAGGCTCCCCATCAGTAACACTGGAGCCTCCTCTATAAACGTGTGAGGCCACACTAAACATAATCTGTTGATAATCATACTAGTCTTTGGATGTGTGTCCTAACACCCCCAGTGACTAGAGACATTAGATAACATCGTACAACTTAGAGTTCCGCAGATGAATCACGCATTCATTGATTCAAATCAAGGTTATATTTAGGGACAATTAAAGATAACTCATGAATAATCATGGAATACTAGATTTTTTGAAATATATGTGTAGTGACCAATAAAATTATAATACGCCAAAAATATTTCTAGAGACATACATATACATATGATTTAATAAATTCCAGATTAAAATATTACAATCAATGTGGGTGCTCAAAGCTTTCAATGCTTGAATTAAGACATTTCCAAAGTGTCTTTGCATACCTGGATGTAATTTTTACTTCTGGTGTTCTTTATACTACCCTAACAATTAATGAATAGATCAGAAGTTTTTATTGAAAAAAAAGAGATAATATCAGTGGTAGTCATAGAACTTGTATCTGATGTTCAGTTTAGTGCTAAAAGTTGTAAAATACGCTATTGTAGTCACATAACTTGCCTATGCGTGCATATACAGTCACTTCTTTCGTATCCAGACGGATCTAGTGCTCACGTGGTGTGTCAGCATGAATGCGGCCCACATATCAGTGACTGGGACTGGTGAGGCGTTGGGTGAGCCACACATTATCTTTTTGCAGAAAACACCCTTGTTTTATTTAATTGCGCACCTATCATAAAAATAAGAAAACCCTAGAGCTAGATTTGATCCCCGACCTCCTGTGATTAAGGGCGCCTAGATAACCACTCGACCAACTGGCGTATGACGGTTAGATTTATATAATATACGATCAATACGAATTAAAATAAAAATCAAAAGGGAAAAAGGGTGTGCAAAAGAGGGAAAGCCCCTGTTTGAACCTATGACCTCCTGACATGAATTAAAGATATATACATAATTTATCTTATGTATTCTTTTTTATTTTTTTCTATGTACGCAAACAACAAATATTCTAGATTATTTTTTTGGACAAAGCAACTAATTTTTTTGTTTGAATTCAAATAATTTGAAAATTTTAAATATAGATAAAGGAACATATAGATCAGAATGCATGCATGTAAATATTTCAGACAAATCAACTAATTGTTTTAAACTTGAATAATTTTAACTTTAAAAAACTAGCTAAAAATGATATAGTGCAGATTGGACGTACGTAAATTTCTTGCAGACAAATCAAGGATTTTTTTAATACGAATAATTTTAAATTTGAAAGGCTAGGTAAAAGAAAATATAGTTCAACTGATTTGTTCGAAAGAAATTTGAAATTTGATTTTTTTTTTATATTTAGACCGCTCAATCAGAATGATCCCACTCTCCCTGTGATAATATGGACATGTCATGGAGAATTTCTTTTCCCTGCGTAATTTTCTTAAATAGAACAAGATAAATAAAAACATACACATGCCGCAAAAAATAACAACATACACGAACATTTCTATTCCACGCATGAACATTATTTGGTATACATGAACATTTTTCAAATGCAACTTATACTTTCTAGTTACTCAAATATTTTTTACAATGTTTAAACATTTTTTTAAATGTCATGTACTTTTTTTTGTAACGCATAATATTTTTTAGTGTCACATACAACAAAATATAAGTTGTTTCCTTACATCAATATATTCCTGTAGGGAATAACACGAGAGGTTTTAGTTTTAGTTTATTCCTTTGTTCGGCTGAGTAAACACTATATTAAAGAAAATAGTGTAGTTTTTCTTCTATCAAATTATTCCTGGTCGAGTGCATAGTTCAGTTAGTTTATGGAGTGGAGGACGTCCATCGAATCCCCTTGGCGCTATTTTTTTATTCATGTTTTCCGCGAGCAACTATGTGCTGGCAAGTTCACATTTGTCAGTGGCTGGGAGTTGATGTGAGCCACTGACATGTGGGCCACATTAATGTTAACACGCCACGTGAGCTCGTGATACGGCTGGATACGGGAGAAGTTACCGTATCTGCACGCATATGCAAGTTATGTGACTGCAATGACGTATTTTACAACTTTTAGCACTAAACTGAACATCCTATACAAGTTCTATGACTACCACTGATATTACCTCAAAAAAATACTAAAGGAAGTACATCTAAAAGTAAATAATTAGATGAACTTGAAAAACCTCATGATACAAAATACTGCCAAAAAGGATAATTCTCTCTTCTAGAGGGCGTCTCATACCTTTGACTACAAAATTTCCAATGGAGAAGATATTTTTCATATCTAAATAGCAAGCCCCCACTACTTGATTTCTCTCACATGCGTGCTTCCACATCACCTCAATTATTGATAGTCGTACGACCTAAATTGTTTGGCATCAGCAACTCATGCATGTACTCATAAGTTATGTTTTCTGCATTGATCTGTCCATGCAAATCATGCCACCTCATCAATTTATGCATGCCTATTTTTCCCCGGTGAATCAAGTCATGCATGTTGATCACACATTAATTTTCCTACGTTAATTTCTATGTGGACATGGATAGTATATGTGTTGCACTATTGGAGCAAAAACATGTAGTTCATACTTCACATTTTTGTTAAATGTTGGTGTCGTCGTGTTAAGTTCAATTCAAAAAAATAATATCTTTTTGTACCTAGTTGTCACGTAACTCATAGCTTCATTGTTTTCTAAATGTAAGTCGAGAACATTCCTACATTAGTTTTAGATATTTTAAACACGTGTTTATTAATGGACCCCAATAGTTGGCGAACGTTCGCTGTGAGGGGTAGAAACTATCATCGTTTGATCTCGCGTCGCAACTAAAACTGTCAGGAAAATGCTTTCGCTTGCCATCCCCTCCCAGGGAACGTTCGCCAGATAGCATTTCCGCTATTCGCAGCAACATGCGGATCGTCTCATACCTTGGACTAAAAATAATCCGAAGGAAAAGATATAGGGCAGTAAAAGATGCGCTCAAAGGGAGCAAGGGCAACAAAAGCGGAGGGTATATTAATTTTCAGAGAGTTTATTTCGAGCCCAGGGACAGGTGGAGCATTATCATCGTCCTTGAGCCGGGAAAATATATATATATATATATATATATTCTCGCGGGAAAATGATGGTGGGGGCCTTTTTTCCTTATACGGCCCGCGTCCCGTGTAAGCTAACATTTCGGGAAAGTCCGTCTTCTTCATCCTTTTCGACCACGCACACACCCAGGCCAGTCCCCCCAGCAAAACAAATAACCCTGCAGCCTTCAAATGATCTCTCCCGTACGACCCATCGACACCTGGCCAGCTACGGCCGGCAGCAGCTGATGAAGCTTACATCAAATCGAGCTAAGCAAGCATGCACCCCAGTCACCGTCTCGCGCTAGCTAATTGGCAGACATTCCCGGTGCCTGCCTGCCGGCCGGCCGCGGCGTGACCGCCGGTCGGCCCAGAGCCCCAGACGCAACGCAAACCTACACTCCAGCAGGCACGGCCTAGAAACCACCATTAGCGTGGTGATCATGATCAGGAGCTTATTACGGCAGACAGATCCATCCATCGGTCTCGCTTCTGCCTGTGGGGGTCAAAAGCGCTGCCGGTTGCACCACGTCCACAGAACCAATTCAACAGAGAGAGGTGACGAGATTCCCTGGCCACGCCAGCTAGGAAGCGCCAAGGACTAGAGCGGAGAGCAGCAGCTGAACTGGTGCGGACATGGACATGGAACCTGCCTGACTGAGCTTTTGGGCCCTATATAAAGTGGCCGCCGGCCGTGGGGCAACACTCATCATCACCACTTCCTCAATTCACAGCTTACTCCTGCTCCAGAGAACCTCTGCTCACTCCCTCTTACCCTAGCTAGCCGGTCGATCTATACTAGGGAGGAAGGGTAAATGGCCGGGAGGGATAGGGACCCGCTGGTGGTTGGCAGAGTTGTGGGGGACGTGCTGGACCCCTTCGTCCGGACCACCAACCTCAGGGTGACCTTCGGGAACAGGGCCGTGTCCAACGGCTGCGAGCTCAAGCCGTCCATGGTCGCCCAGCAGCCTAGGGTCGAGGTGGGCGGCAATGAGATGAGGACCTTCTACACACTCGTACGTACACAGTCACTATCTAATGCCAATTTAGCTCTGAAAGTGCTTGCCACACGCACATGATCGATCGAACTCCATGCATAGTACGTGTGGGAAATTGATTTTCGATGCTTCTGTTCACATGTTTGTCTTAGCAAGCACATGACTAATGCTCCATCTTACATATGTCTCTGTGCTCTCTAGTGTTGATCATGATTTTCTATGCTTCTTTTCTATACGGGGAACATTGATTTTCAATGCTTCTGTTCACATGTTTCATGTTTGTCCTAGCAAGCATACGACTAAAGCTCGATCTTAAATACATATGCTTATGTACGTACTACTCTCTACTTCTCTAGTATTGATCATGATGTGCATGCGTGTACTGCCCGCAGGTGATGGTAGACCCAGATGCTCCAAGTCCAAGCGATCCCAACCTTAGGGAGCATCTCCACTGGTAAGTAATTGTAACTCAGTTGAATAATTTCTCTTTCCCTAGATGCACACACTAGCTCATGTGTGTGTGTGCATCTACATGTGTGTGCAGGCTTGTGACACATATCCCCGGTACAACTGGTGCGTCGTTCGGGCAGGAGGTGATGTGCTACGAGAGCCCTCGTCCGACCATGGGGATCCACCGCTTCGTGCTCGTGCTCTTCCAGCAGCTCGGGCGGCAGATGGTGTACGCCCCCGGGTGGCGCCAGAACTTCAACACCAGGGACTTCGCCGAGTTCTATAACCTCGGCCCACCCGTCGCCGCCGTCTACTTCAACTGCCAGCGCGAGGCTGGCTCCGGCGGCAGGAGGATGTACAATTGACCTACCCACCGCCCATGTATCGTGGCTAGTTTACCAGTATATAGTTTGTCATAAGAAGCCAGCCACGAATTAAGCATTATCTATATATTGGCAACACATACACTACATATATGCATACTATGATCGATGTATAACTAGCCACATGCATATATGCATATCAACGGCTAATTAAGGGGGGATGAACCCTAGATCAATGGCTTGGTACTGCACTATATATATAGTCTGCAATAAACTGATGCCAATAGTATACAACACACAATATCGGAGGAGCTACACGCCATATGTGCAACTTTAGACGTACCACCAACTTTAGACGTACATATATGCAGGTTGGTCTTGTGTGTTCAATTATGCTGTGCATGAACATCAGTCAATCATATAGTTATGCATGGGAGACAAACATGTGTACTTGACAGCGACTGCTACAAGACAGAGTGATATACACACACTTAGCGCAGTAACAAAGCACATGCATGTGTTGGGTCTTGTACAACTTCCACATGATTATGGCAATATATAATTAAATGTCAAAAAAATATATAATTAAATGTCAAGTTATGTATGGGACTCTTGTGACTTCTCAGTGATGATCGATGAACAATATTAATGTCTGGTGCGCCCATCAATCTGTATGTGTCTATATATATGCTAGCTAGGTGGCATCTCTTTCAGTTGAGTTCCACGGTCTACCGTCCTAGGTTTCTGAAATATCTTATAGTATCATGCTTCAGAAATATCTTTCAAAGTTCCAAATAGTATCTTGCTTCCCAGCAGCCAAAGTGCATATAATGATCGATTCATCATCAACACTTTGCATTGTACTACACTGGAGTACATGCCAATCTCAAAAACATTTAAGTTCTCTAATGCCAGGAGAGTAGGCGTGTGTTATTGTATCCGTGGCACAGGGGCCTCGATCGGTAGTTCGTTATCATAACAAACTCTCTTCTAAATTAACAAAAATGTCGGGTATTTTGTTTTTTTAAAATATACTCTTAAGAACTAAATATATGCCTGGATCTTTCAAAGTGAGTATATATCGACGACATTTTCAACTTTTTCCCGGCCTCGGCTTGATTGGACTTCGTCAGCTCTTGTCGTCCTGCTTACCCTCTCCTCTCTCATCTTGTCTGGCGTTAGGAAGTAGGGCACCAGGCTTAAAGCAAAGTAGTTTCAATCCTTGTGTTCTACAATTATATAAAGTCAATGAAAAAAATCTACACACGTAAAGATGTTATTATTCCTGGGTAAAGAGAGCTAGAGCATCAGCCTTTGGCGTGCGATTGGTGGGCGCAGCAGCCGCCTTTTTTCACCGCCTAGGACACAAGATTCACCGTATGTAAAATGATAGTAAAGTTTTTTTTGAGCGGAAAACGATAGTAATGTTGCTTTGCTGATCTACCACTGTAATCAACTTGCGTTGTACGTACTGACATTGGCCGGCCGGCCGGGGGACTCTGGAGTGCACTTTAGGGCCGCCGTATATACTAGCGGCAAGTAGGAGTAGCAACTGGGGCACGAATCCTGCGGCAGCAACAAGTGTCGTTGTTCTTCTCCTTTCTAACGGGATTAGTGTATGTTCATCACATGCGGTCAACGACACTTATTTTGGGACGGAAGGAGTATTTATTAACAAGCTAGTGTGGCACGCGCACTCAAGGATGTCACGTACTTCACCGCCGTTACGTCCATCCGGGCTCGCCGACGGCGACATCGCACCGATATCAAAAGTCTCTGCGTGTAGTCCTCGGCCGCCTTCGCGTCGATCAGCAGAAGACATGTTCTAGTAATGTGCTTCCGCCAGCATGTTTCATAGCCGTGGGCTTCTCATCCTTCGGGCTGACGGCCCCAAACTGGACGTGAACTACGCCGAAACGTGGCCAGCCTGCAAACTAGGCCAGATAGTTGGAACGGCCGGGCAGCAGCCTAGCCCATTTCCTATTTGGCGCCCTCAGCGCCCGTTACTTCGTTATTCGCAAACCGGCGCACCCCCCCCCCCCCCCCCCCCCTCCTACGTAGATTCGATCTCTGAACCTCACGCTTCAGTAGTAACCGCTATAACCAACTTGGACAGCTCACCTTCCATGCTTACTTACTCTTTTCCTCTTCTTTTGTTGTGCGTCAAATTGTAGCGCTAAAAAGACGACTCTGTTTTTTTCCTTTTTTACGATTTTTTCAAATGCATACTTTTCTCAAATTTCTGAACTTTTCGAACTTCGTGAACTTTTTCCAGTTTTTGCTCACTTTTTTTAGTGAACTAATTTTCATGAACTTTTTTCAAATCCATGAACTTTTTTTCAGTTTTGCTAACTTTGTTTAGTGAACTTTTTAAAAATTCATGAACTTTTTCAAATTTTCATGAAGTTTTTTCAAATCTGTGAACTTTTTTAGTCAACTTTATTCAAATCCATGAACTTTTTTCAGTTTTTGCTAACTTTTTTAGTGAACTTTTTTCAAATTCATGAACTTTTTCAAATTTGCATGAATATTTTTCAAATATCTGAACTTTTTTCAAATTCATGAATTTTTCAGATTTAATATTTTTTCAAATTTATGAACTTTTTTCTTTGTGAACTTTTCCTGAAAAGTCAACGGTCAGCAGCCAATCGTGGACCAGTCGACCCAGCGATTGAACGAAGAATTGATTTCGACCGAGCGAACGAATGGCTGGGTCGCGTTATTTAGGCGGCCCACGAAAGGGCGCGTGTGAGCCCTGGGTTGGTTTCCTGGCGCTGAAGGCGCCCAATAGGAGCTCCCACAGCCTAGGACGAACAACAAATCGTATTATTTGCTTCGACAATATTCCTAAGGGGACCTCGCTCTTTGCGTCAAATAGTGCAAATGCCAGGTCTCGCTTATTGCGAGGCCGTACCAACTCTCGCCTACAGGTTTGCTCGGGTGGGCCGGCCTAAAAACATGTGAGCGAGCGGTTTTAGCGTGCGTTTTTAGGAAGGTCCTACCTATAGTTGGGATTGGTTTTATTGGTTTTAGGAACCTATCCGCCCGGTTCTGGGAAGATTTAGCATGGGTGTTCTTTTTTCTGTCTTTTCCTTTATAGGTTTTCATCTGTTGGTTTTCCTTTGATTTCTTTCGTGACTATTTTTTCCTGTTTGTTTTTTATTTTTTTGAATATAATTTGAACATTTTTTGTCCACATGCTGAACAACTTTAGATGCACGTTGCACATTTATTAATACACAGTGAACATTTGTAAACACACGTTGAACATTTTTCACGAACGTCATTAAAAAATTTGTTAGACATACGACAATTTCTGAAGTTTTTATGACCATTTTTTCAAATGTGACACACATTTTTATATGTTACGTACATTTTTAAAAAACTGTGAGATTTTTTTTCATTTAAGTAACATTTTTCTAAAATGTCAAGAACATGTTTTTAAATGTGTGAACAATTTTATGAATGGAATGATCATTTTCTACAAATTACAAAAATAATAATTTATATTATCATGAGCATTTTTTTAAGTATGTGAAAATTTTCGTAAATGCTGTGAACATTTTTTATTTCGTACGAACATTTTCCGTCTGTCAGAAATATGTTTTAAACATTGTGCAAAAAATAGTCCTGCAAATATAGATTTTTTGAAGCATTTCAGAGCATATATGAATAAGTGGAAATGTTAAAAAAATTAAACAACAAAAGTGTGTAAAGGATGCACCAACTATCGCTGCACTACCATGAGCATACACTGTAGAACTGGGCATGGCCAGTGATCGACGTAGTTGTAGGCGAGACCGACCGATTACTCTCAATAGGCGAGTCATAGACGATCCGGCCGAGTTGACGCACATGCTTCACACACACACACAATCACCCAACCACCACCACCCACCTATTGCGCCGGCCCATTGCCATCGCACTGTAGCAATCTCTACTCCTAATGTCTTAGTTGGTAGGATCGTACCCCCACCTTTCAACCGGTTTATTTCGACAGGTTTTTTTTCGTCCCCTCCCAACCCCCCACCCCGCCCCCCCACCCGCACACACAAAAAGAAAAACCCCGCATGGACAAAAAAAAAACCCCGCACTCCCAATCTCTCCCCACCGGTTTTCTCTCTGCCGATTTTCTTTTCTCCCTCCAATCGACTCTATCTTTGTTAAACAAATAATTCACATAAGGTAACCAAGCGCAATCAATCCAACGCAATCAATTCATGCATGGTAATCAATTTATTTATGACGGTGATCAATCTCCTTCCTTATTTCAATCAAACGGTGATCAATCTCCTTCCTTCTTTCAATCACTTCCTTTCTTACGTTCCCACCTTTCGTCCATCCTCCTCGTATGACCTCCCATACTATTAAACAATCAAACAAGAACTTCTTTAAGCGCACCCCACAAAACGTACACGAACCGATTACCACCGTATGATTAGACCCGTTGAACTTAATCTAACGGCTAGACTTAATCTAACTCGTTTCTGTGTGCGCTTAGCAATTTACATTGACTGACAGTACTCCACCGTGGAGGAAAATATGAAAGTCCACGTCTGGTCAATTAGGAAACTATAATCACGAACGCATCCTATTAAGAAACCAATCACGGGCGCATCCAATTATTAGGAAACTAATCACAGACGCATCCTATTATTAGGAAAATAATCACGAGCGCATCTTATTATAAAAATAATCACGGACGCATCATCTACACTACTATTAAACAATCGAGTTGTGGCAGAAACATTACATCTCAGCCACACACCCACCATCTCTCAATGGACCGGATTGCCTCAATGTTGTATCACATCTAATTCACATCATTTACTATAATTAATTTTATTTTAATCATAATCAATTAGCAATAATTACCACGATCTCCGTCATCATAATTAAGCAATAATTACCCAGATTTCGCTCCAACCTAGAGACCTCCACCTAGAGTCGTCCAGGCCTATTTTAATCATAATCAATTAGTAATAATTACCACGATCTCCGTCATCATAATTAAGCAATAATTACCGCGATCTCGCTCCAACCTGGAGACCTCCACCTCGCGTCGTCCAGGCCTCGCTCAAACCTCTCGATCCGGATTTCTCAGGCAGCCCTCCTCGCGCCGTCCAGACCTCCTTGCTCCAACCCCTCGCCGTCCTCGCTTTGTGGTTGTGCTCTCACTGTGCCATCGACCAAGTCTCACCACCACGTCCACATCCACATACGTGTGTAGACATCACCATCGGCCCTAGGAATCCATACCCGCTGCTGCCTTGATTACTGAGGTGCGTGTTCTGATTTCAGCTTCAAGTTCACACGGATATGAATTGAATGATCACGAGAGAATTAACCACGATGTGGACGGGCTTCATGTACGATCCGTACGTCTATGGTTACAAGTGCACGTACCTCTAGCTAGACAAGAAATCAATTAACCTGCCTCTTTGCTTGTTTGAGGCTAGCTTTGCGTACGTGTGCTGGTGCTGCTCTGTGAATTGGTTTAGCGTTCTGAATCCAACATATTTTTTATATTGATGTTTTGCCGGGTGTTTCAACAGCCCTGAGCGGCTACGTCGACGAGCGAGCGAACAAGCGGACGTGTTACGTCTGATATGCAGTCGGGGATCAAATCCACTGGGACTGATCAACATAATTCAGAGGTGCGTGTATTGACCAAATCAATTCAACTCAAATTGTCACTGTTGCAGTTAGCTCCCTCATTTTTTACTGATCATTAGATCTTTCGGAATGTGATGTACTGATTATTAAAGGTTTCGGAGTGTGCGTGCTGGAAGTTGTTTTTTTATGACATTATCGATCTCACTTTTACTATATAGTTCAGTATTCTTAATGTCTGCATTATGTATCCTCTATGTAGGGTCTTGTAGACACGATCGCTGCTGGTGAGTCATGTGGTGATCGGATTGGTAAAAGGATTGTGCTCCCAAGGACATTTCCTGGTGGTGATAGAGATATGCAGAGAAGGTTCCTAGATGCAATGGCCATAGTGCAGCGATGGGGTAAACCAGATTACTTTATCACGATGACATGCAACCCGTACTGGGAGGAGATAACAACAGAGCTGATGCCCGGACAGCTACCACAGGACCGGCCAGACCTGGATGATGCAGGTTCGTTCTTCTTTGATTTATTTTTATTCACGCTATTTTGTAGTCAACCATACTTTGTTAGCTTTTTTATTTATTTTATTTGAATCATCATTTTATTTAAATACATATGGGCATGCTATGAATTCTGAAATATTTTTAGATGGTTTTCGATTTCTGAAATGTGTTTAGAATTCTGAAATGGTTTCATGTTGTGAATTATGAAGTAGTTACCTATCGCTTATGCAGATATGACCTTCCTAACTACTGATTTGCCACATACATGACTTTCCTAACTTGCTACTGATATTAATCAATTTATATTCCAAAAATAATTTGTGGGGTCAGGTATGTCTTTCACTCCTAAATAATATCAATGTTTACCTAAAATAAAAATGGATTCTATGGAGTTAATGGCTTGGCAGAACTCTTGCTAAATTACATATAAACACTGCAATCTGATCCAACTTTACACAATGCAGATATGAAAGGGAAAACCCAAATTGCTATGATCTGGGATTCACACTGATGTTTCATGAGCTTTGGTCTCTGTAATACTGGAACTAATCCAGTCGCTTGTTCAGGAGTGAAATTGTTTTGCCGCTGAAAAGGAGCATGTGTCATTTGTCTTCCATGTCATGTCAAAAACATGTTTAGTTCCCTTAAATTAGAGTGAAAAACAGGGTAGCCTGTTGCCTAAGGTTAATGTGATATTTTATTTTTGTCAAATGGCTTGAAATTTCTTTAACATCAATTTTAATGCTAATGTCATGTACCGTCATATTTTGTTTCCAAACTGTGGCATGAAGTTATATTGCCAGTTTCTGTCATGTTTGGTTTACAAATATATATTGCCAGTCTGTGGCTTGAAGCTCTGTTGCCAGATTCTGTCATTTACAGTGCATAAAATCTATCTGTACTTTTACTGTCAAAATTGACTTGTACACAATTTGACATTTTCAGACATTGTGCTTACATGTGCTTGTTTTCGCTATATTTAGTATAGATAGTGTTCTAACAGATTTTATAAAGTAGGTCAATAGTTGGATCGTGTATCCTTGACTTGATAGACAAGTTCAAAGGATTTACATTCTTCAGAGTGCATGACTGACATGCTAGATCCTAACCTCGACTGCTTGCATAATCAACTTTCAGTCCAAGGAAGCTTCAGGTCTTACCTTGGAAATTTCTTTTGCCTCTTCCATCCAGCACGAACATGTTTTCCAATTATTGATTACTGATTGTAAACAAAAAAAGTTCCCAATAATCTCTTCTACAATAGTCCAACATAATCAAAGGAGTCACTAAAAGTAGCTGGGAAATACCAAGGAAACCTGCAGGCATGGCTGCACGGGCATCCTCGATCTCCAAAAAAAAAGGCATGTGACATCTTCTTCGTGTGACTGCCGCAATAATCAATCCTCCTCTCTCGACACTTATGTTGCCGCTCCCCTTCCCGCGATCCAATTTTTTCTCTCTTCCATAATTCTATTGATAGTTTTGTAATAGATGTTTAGTTCGAACATCGCTCAGTTTGTTACATGGACATGTCGTTAATCTTTCTTTTTGTTATCAATTTACATTGCAAAAATGGACTTCAATTATTCAATAATTGTGTTTGTGTTATATTGTTTGTACATATGAAATTTAACATGTAACTCTTGCAAACTATTTCAAGAGCCCGTGGCAACGCACGGGCACTCTACTAGTCAATTTTGTTTTCTAGCATTTTTTTTTTGTTTTTAGACAGTTTTTATTCAGGATTTAAAATAATATTCTTTTGAAAAAAGTATTTTTTTAAAACAATGAATTTTCTTAAAGCGTCTAAAGTAATTTATGAAATTTCCAAACATTTTAAAAACACAGATGTATCATGAAAAACACGATTAATTTTATTTGCAAACATTTTTTGAATTTTTAGAAACAAATTTAACGGAAATATCTTTAAAATTTGGACATTTTCAAAATAAATAAATAAATATGCAATAAAAGAAAAAACGAAAAATAAAAAACCCATAAATTGAAAATAAACAGAAACAAAAAACCGAGGACAAACCTTTTTACCGGTCATGAACCTTCTAGAAGGTAACCAAAACCGGGATCCGTGCAAAATACATTGCTAGGTGTGAGTCGTGTGTTTGTCCAACAACTTGACGCATCGAGTGTCAGTTAGGAAATACCTTGCCTATGGAGTAACTATTGCACGCGCCGAATAGATGGCAAAACGCCTGCACAGGCTCTAGCGCTCGATCGCTGGACTTCGCTCGCACTTTCGCATATTTTCGTTTTTCTTCCACTTGGACGGAAAAAAACCGTAGATCTCGGACCAGTAGAAAAAAATGCTAGCCCCGCTAGGAAAAATTGGCTATCAATTTTGTTGGAAGATATAAAAATGGAATGATTTAAGAAATGTTGTTGAATTGGAAAAAATGTTCATGAATTTCAAAATAGTCCCAAATTTGATAAAAGATGTTCAGTTGTTTATTTTTTAATGAAATTAATGTTTCTAAATTCTAGAAAATGTTGATAATTTCAAAGATGTCCGTGAATGTAATAAATATAAATGCATATGAAACAAAAATCATAAATTTTGAAAGTTTTATCAAAATTAATGCAAAAATTGAAAAATTCTCTAGAGAAATGCTCATGGATTTTAAAAGCATTGATGAATTTTAAAATGTGTTTGCGCATTTAAAAATGGCATGATTTGAAAATAAAAAAAATTGTAGAAAATAAAAAGGAGAGGTAAAAACAAAAAAGTAAAACAGAAAAAACGGACAATAGAAGAAAAAAAACAGAAAACAAAACAGACGAAAGAAACCAGTAAAAGCGGCAGGAAAAACACAAAAATAAAGAAAGAAAATGGAACAAAAAATAATGGACGGAACCTTGTAAAAATAGAAACCAATTTGCTCCAGCTGATCCTTCTAGTTAGGCAGGCCTATGAGGCCCTCTACCCTCCGCAAGTTTTCAACCGGACATGCATTATTCCACACAACGGGCGAGGATTACGAAATTCCTATTGCACGAGTCCCTCTAGCTCATTGGGTGAAATAGGTTGGTACCGGGCAAGCACATTGTTAGGCTAGCCAAACATGTAAGGCCTAAAATACCTCGTTTTTAATTTGATTTATATTCTTTTGTTTTTATATAAGAAGTATATAGTATCAAAAAATATTGTTAATGTTTATTGAAATATGAAGAAAATGTTTCAAAAATTATAAAGCTTATTTGCAAAAATATATTCTTACAATTAAACGAGGTGGTCATGTATTAAAAAAAAATGACGTCATCCTATATACCTAAGAGTTTGATCCCATTACTTCTAATGATCTCAACATGCATGCTTTCACACCATCAAAACTGCTGTAGCCGTTGGATTTACTAGCTAGATCCGCTAGGATCCGTACGATCTACACATAAGAATTCTCTACCATGCCACATGCATTAGTGGATTCTAAGTGGGTTTTAAATCACATTAGATTTAATTGTGACACAACTCACTATCTATTTTTCCTAGCCATGCAACCATGCCACATCAACATGCCATGCATGTATGTTACAAGTTATATTTTTTACATTAGCATATTCATGCAGCACTGCCACATCATCAGTTCATTCATGTAAGTCATCGATTATTTTTTTGCATTACATTTTGTGCTCTCATAGACACGGTATATGTGTTGGGCATTTGGAGCATACCTATATAACTTATCCTTCAATTTTTTTAGAAACAACACTCTTTTTCTCTATTGTTGCTACAATTCACTACTTATTTTCCCCAGCCATACAATGATGCCACATCAGCAAGCCATGAATGTAAGTTATACGTTATATTTTTTGTATATCCATGCATGTAAGTTATACTCCTTTTTGAACCCCTGAATGTTTTTCCACAATACATTAATATTTAATCCTTTTTGAACCCCTGAATGTTTTTTAAACATGAAAACTTTTCCTAACTATTTGAACTCCTCTTTAATATATGAACATTTCCCCCTAAATCCGTGCGTATTTTTATAACTTGAGACAAATATTTTTTCCAATATATGATTATTGTTATTTTTGCGGCATATATTTTGAAATACATTAATAGTGTTTATTAAAAAAATATTAACAAAAAAAATTCAGAAGTAATAAATAAAAATTCTGTAGTCATTGGGCTGGCCCGTATAGCTAGTCTTGAGTGTTATAGGAGCTATTTCATGCACTAAACGCTGAATGTGAGCTCCCCGCTTTGTGTGTGATTTCGCTTAAGGGCCAGTAGGTGGGCCTACTACTGGAGCCGGCCATAATTAGGTTTTTCTTTTGTTTTTATCTTTTGAAACTTTTGTACTTTTATTTTATTTCATCTTTATTTTTTTATTCTTATTTATTTTTTGTAAATACATAAATATTTATTTTAAATAACTGAAGTATTCTTGAAGTTATGAGTATTTATTTTATGCATATGACTTGCCTAATTTTTTTGGATAAATGAATATAATTTGAGGTAACTCAACATTTTATTTAAAGTCATAAACTTCTATTTTCAAATACATGAACACATTTTTCTACAATACACAAACACTTTTCTTGTTAAACTTGTGCATAGCAATCTTTTAAATACAAATACATATTATTTTGCAAATTCTAAAAAATGTACTACATTCTATATGTTAATGGGCCATGCTAGTGCCCGCTCCATCTAGAAAGTTGATGCGATAGAGCACATGTTCTTTGCTTAAGACAGAGAATGTGAGCACTCATGACGAGCTTCAGAAATGCATTTCTCCCTTCACAACAAAGAAATCCATAGAAAGATGAATTTCCCTCTTCTAGTAAATGGAAATTCTGTTTCAAATTATGTGAAATGCATTCTAGTATAAGAAAATGTTATATATTTTAATAAAATTTCAAATGGACATGATGTAACATAATATAAGATGATCATGTTGTTAAAAAAGACGGAGAGATTGAAGCAGTGAATATGCATTTGAAATATATGTGAACATTTGCGGGGTGTTCAGAATATGGTGTTAAGAACATGCATCAAACTTTTACGATATGTGTGCACAAGAGTTGTTATATAAGTGTTTTTCATAGATAAAAATGAGGAATAATGAAGGACAAGAACATCAATGTTTCATGATTAACAAAGAGAACTTATGTTAGCAATTTAAATAATTTTCAAATTGTTGTCACTCGTTTGGTATAAAGAACTCGTTACGTTTTTGATGTGTTCATCCACTTGCCATGTATCACTTTGTTGTTTGCCAAAAAAAAGGTATCACTTTTGTCAATATGTCAACATTTGTTTGATGCCAGACATTCAAACCGGTGTGATAGTTGTCGGCTCTATGAGAATAAAGAAACAAATCTGTCAAAAAATAACAATTGAAAAAATAGTTGGCGTAGCAACGTCGCTGATAAGGGCTATAGATGCTATAAGTAGGCACAACAACTGAACACATTTAAAGCCTTAGGGAGCATCTACACTGGTAAGTACATTTCCATGATGAAAATGGACATTACTAGTGTAGATATTCTCCAAGGCTTATTTTAGTGCTTTTAGGGATGTTTATGTGGAATAACGTCCTCGTTGCATCATCTTGTTATAAGTTATAAACCTAAAAGAAAAGGAAATAAAGGTTGCTCGTTCCTGAATGAAAAAAGAAAAAAAGAGCGACATCGGAGACACAAACACTGCAATAAAGAATGGACACTCTAGCCTCTTACATGATCGCTCGGGGCTTTGCATATTCTCCAATCATGCACCCTTCGTCGCTCGAACGAATGGATCATCGTGAGAAAATGATAGTGAGGTCACACGAACGTTACCTGACAGTGAGGGCAAAGCAGCGTAGAGGAGGTATGCGGTGGTCTTCCTAGGTCGTCGTGGTCATGCGCGGCCACCGCAGGCACGCTGCTGTGTCTCGGCGTACCAGCCATACGGTGTGTGGTGCTAGTGTCCTCCACCTATCCGGAAGAGCCTGTGGCGCCCCCGCCTTGATCGTGCACTAATCATACACGCAACATGCACGATTAAGGTCAGAGACTCACGGGAAGATATCACAACACAACTCTAAACACAAATTTAAACATAAATCTTTATTTTACAAGTCAGGGGTCACGAGGACCCTAATACATAAGTCAGCGGATGCAATTAATATCTGAGTACAGACATAATTAGACAAGTGTGCCTTAAGAAGGCTGAGCACAACAACGACACTAGATCGAAAAGGCGCAGGCCTCCTGCGTGGGGCTTCCGAACTACTCCTGGTCGGCGGTGTCCACGTAGTAGTAGGCTCCATCGGGGATCTCTGGCTCCTGGGCTCTGTCATCTGATCGTAGCAACCGGGTAGGGGAAAAGAAGGTAGCAAAGCAACCGTGAGTACTCATCCAAATTACTCGCAAGACTTACGTCAGATCTATACTAAGTATGCATCGGTATCAAAGGAATGGGGCTATATCTTTGGACTGAACTACAGAAATGCCAGAAGAGAGGGGGATGAACCTATCCTATCGAAGACTAGCATCTTGCAGCATCAGACGAGAGTAGCGTATATATAATATCATATAGTATCTGATGACCCACAAGTATAGGGGATCAATCGTAGTCCTTTCGATAAGTAAGAGTGTCGAACCCAACGAGAAGCAGAAGGAAATGACAAGCGGTTTTCAGCAAGGTATTTTCTGCAAGCACTGAAATTATCGGTAACGAGTAGTTTAATAGCAAGATAATTTGTAACAAGTGACAAGTAGCAATAGTAACAAAGAGTGCAGCAAGGTGGCCCAATCCTTTTTGTAGCAAAGGACAAGCTGGAACAATCTCTTATAGTAAGCAAAGCGTTCTCGAGGACACGTGGGAATTTCATCTAGTCACTTTCATCATGTTGGTTTGATTCGCGTTCGCTACTTTGATAATTTGATATGTGGGTGGACCGGTGCTTGGGTGCTGTTCTTACTTGAACAAGCCTCCCACTTATGATTACCCCCTCTCGCAAGCATCCGCAACTACGAAATAAGAATTAAGATAACTCTAACCATAGCATTAAACATATGGATCCAAATCAGTCCCTTACAGAATAGCGCATAAACTAGGGTTTAAGCTTCTGTCACTCTAGCAACCCATCATCTAATTACTACTACACAATGCATTCCCTTAGGCCCAAAGATGGTGAAGTGTCATGTAGTCGACATTCACATGACACCACTAAGAGAATCAACAACATACACATCATCAAAATATCGAACGAATACCAAATTCACATGATTACTTATGACAAGACTTCTCCCATGTCCTCAAGAACAAAAGTAACTACTCACAAATCATAATCATGTTCAAGAACAGAGGGGTATTAAATAACATAATGGATCTGAACATATAATCTTCCACCAAATGAACCAACTAGCATCAACTATAAGATGTAATCAACACTACTAGCAACCCACAGGTACCAATCTGAGGTTTTGGGACAAAGATTGAATACAAGAGATGAACTAGGGTTTGAGATGAGATGGTGCTATTGAAGATGTTGATGAAGATTGGTCCTCCCATGATGAGAGGATCGTTGGTGATGTCGATGGCGACGATTTCCCCCTCCCGGAGGGAAGTATCCCCGGCAGAATCTCTCCACCGGAGAGCAAAAGTGCTCCTACCCAAGTTCCGCCTCGAGACGGCGGCGCACCGTCCTGAAAGTCTTCTCTTTATTTTTTCTAGGGCAAATGGACTTATATACCAGAAAATGGGGGCCAGAGGCTGGCCAGGGGCCCCACGAGCCACCAGGGCGCGCCTGGGGGGGGGGGGGGGGGGGGGCGGCGCGCCCTGGTGCCTCGTGGGCTCCTGGGTGGCCTCCTCTAGTATTTCTTTCTTCCAATATTTTTTATTTATTACAAAATAAATCTCCGTGAAATTTCAGCTCATTTGGAGATGTGCAGAATAGGTATCTCTGACATAGATTTTTCAGGTCCAGAATTCCAGCTGCCGGCAATCTCCCTCCTTGTGGAAATCTTGCATATTAAGAGAGAAAAGGCGTTAGAATTGCTCCACAAAGTGTTATATTGATTAAAAACACTATAAATAATAGTAGCAAAACATGATGCAAAATGGGCGTATCAACTCCCCCAAGCTTAGACCTCGCTTGTCCTCAAGCGAAAGCCGATATCGATAATCGTGTCCACATGTTTAGAGAGAGAGGTGTCGATAAAAACAAAATACGCACATAGTAGCATCATGATCATTATTACAACAACAATATTTATTATCATAAAACTTCTCATAAGCAAGTAACAATTCATCACAACAATGAAGTATAAGGCATAAACTTTCTTGAAAACTAACAAACCATGTTCTCAGTCAACAATGTAATTGCAATTCATCATATTTTCAGGAAGGGTCTCATGTAGGAGTTTTTAGCAAGTCCACATACTCAACCATCATTTAGTCTTCTATGATTGTTAACACTCACGACATATATATGGAGCAAAAAGTTTCAGCCAGACACACAGAAAGATAGGGGCTTATAATTTCGCCTCCCAACTGGATATATATGCCTAGATCTTTCCCCACCACATGATGCTTGCAAAAGAGAAAAATAAAAAGGAAGTAGAGGAGAACACTATTGACTCTTGCATAAAAAGTAAATACATAAAAGTAAAGAAGAGGCCCTTCGCAGAGGGAAGCAGAGGTTGTCATGCGCTTTTTGTTGTTGGATGCATAAACTCTTAATGCAAAGGAACGTCACTTTATATTGCCCCTTGTGATAGCAACCTTTATTATGCAGTCCGTCGCTTTTATTTCTTTACCATCACAAGTTCGTACAAAGCTTGTTTTCCCTTACAATAAAAGTTCAGACATATTTAGAGGCAATTTTTATTGCTTTTTGCACCGATGACAACTTACTTGAAGGATCTTATTCAATCCGTAGGTAGATATAGTGGACTCTCATGACATGAAACTGGGTTTAAGGGTTTTGGATGCACAAGTAGTATCTCTACTTGGTGCGGATTTTTGGCTAGCAAAGATATTGGGCAAGCACCACATGTTGGAGGATCTATGACAATATAACTTCTATGTGAATATAAGCAAACATAATTCATTACGTTGTCTTCCTTGTCCAACGTCAACAATTTGACATAAAATACTTAATGGGGGCTCACAATCATAACAGATGTCCAAGATAGTATATTTGCATGTGAATCTTCTCTTCCCTATTAATTTTTTCATGAATTGCATCATTGACTAATGCTATGCTTGTTAACTTCCAATAAATTTTACCACTTATACTTTTCTTTATGTAATGTCATTACTTTCCATAAGATTAGCGTATGATCTTTTTCATTATTTTCATTGCTAGGATTGAAACATAAAAGTAAAGAAGCAAAAACTCAGACTACTCTTTATTATATAACTCTCAACTCAATTACATAGATAGATAGATCACGAAACTAGCACTCGAAAATAGATCATACTGAACTTTTATTCAACTAGATCACGAAATAACTAAGGATCGAACTAAAAATAGGTAAAGATGATAAAAGTGATGGTGATACGATACCGGGGCGCCTCCCCCAAGCTTGGCACAAGCCAAGGGGAGTGCCCATACCCATGTACTCAAGTTTCCTTCTTCGATGATGGTGGTGGTGATGAAGTGGCGAGCTTGTCCTTCAGTTGTAGCAGATACATCAATCTACGGTTGATGCTCCGAAGAGCGATGTTTTGCTCTTCCAACAAAATAACTTCACGAGTGAGAGATGTATTCTGAACAGAAACTATTACAAAGACTCTTAAGGCTTCAATTACGGATGGGGAGAGATGCTCATATAAGGGTTGAAGTATATCTCCCTTCTCTGCGGTCTCCTCCATGGGAATCGCTTGCCCTCCTTCTGGAGCCTGGGGTCCTTCAATTTCCTCGACCTTGTCCTCCTCTAATCGTCTTCCTCTCCCGACGACCACTCGTAATAAACCTCGCTGTAAGGACGTTTGCCCGGCGATGGTTGCACAATACGGTGCTTGGTATGGAGCATTTTGGGATCCATGGCGATCTAGATCTGTCAGAAAAATATCACGAAACAAGAACAGGGAGAAAACTTGCAATACGGTAGTCAAAACATACGGGAGTATATATAAAGAATTTTTATCTTGCAAAACAAGTAATCCAGAAGAAAACGGAGTCGGGAAGGCTCACGAGGGGCCCACGAGCCACCAGGGCGCGCCTGGGGGGGTGGCGCGCCCAGGTGCCTCGGGGGCACCAGGTGGGTCCCCTCGGCTGTTTCTTATTATTATTTTTTTCTAATATTCCAAAACTGACAGAAAGTATTTTTATGGAATTTTTGGGGTCGGTTTACTTACCGTATCACGTACCTCTTCCTTTTCAGGGTTCTGGAGTGTTCTGGAAGGTCTCTCTTATGTATTCCTCCGGTGTGATTGTTTCAATAATATTAGTTTCAACATTAATGGGGGTACGTGAAATAGAGTGGTTAATTCTTTGCCCATTCACCACTCTCGGATTAGTGCCTTCGGAGTTGTTTATTTTGATGGCTCCGGAGCGATAAACTTCTTCGATGATATACGGTCCTTCCCATTTAGAGAGAAGTTTTCCTGCAAAGAATCTCAAACGAGAATTGTACAATAGAACTTGCTCACCCACTTTAAATTCCCGTTTTTGAATTCTTTTATCATGCCATCTTTTAACTTTTTCCTTAAACAATTTGGCATTTTCATAAGCTTGGGTTCTCCATTCATCTAATGAGCTAATATCAAATAACCTCTTTTCACCAGCAAGTTTAAAATCGTAATTGAGTTCTTTAATTGCCCAATATGCTTTATGTTCTAACTCAAGAGGTAAATGACATGCTTTTCCATAAACCATTTTATAAGGAGACATACCCATATGATTTTTATAAGCAGATCTATAAGCCCATAATGCATCATCAAGTTTCTTAGACCAATTCTTTCTAGATCTATTGACGGTTTTTTGCAAAATTAATTTTATTTATTTATTGCTCAATTCAACTTGACCACTAGCTTGAGGGTGATAGGGAGATGCAATTCTATGGTTGACATCATATTTAGCAAGCAGTTTACGGAATGCACCATGAATAAAATGTGAACCACCATCAGTCATTAAATATCTAGGGACTCCGAACCTTGGGAAAATAACTTCTTTAAGCATTTTAATAGAAGTGTCATGATCATCACTACTAGTTGGAATAGCTTCTACCCACTTAGTAACGTAATCAACAGCAACTAAAATATGTGTATACCCACTGGATTTAGGAAAAGGTCCCATATAATCAAATCCCCAAACATCAAATGGTTCAATAGCAAGTGAATAATTCATAGGCATTTCTTGACGTCTACCAACATTACCAATTCTTTGACATTCATCACAAGATAGGACAAACTTACGAGCATCCTTGAAAAGAGTAGGCCAATAAAAACCAGATTGTAATACCTTGTGTGCAGTCCTGTCTCCCGCATGGTGTCCTCCGTAAGCCTCAGAATGACACTTCCGTAGGATTTGTTCCTATTCATGCACAGGTATACGATGTCTAATAATACCATCTACTCCTTCTTTATAAAGATGCGGGTCATCCCAAAAGTAATGTCTTAAATCATAGAAGAACTTTTTCTTTTGTTGGTATGTGAAACTAGGTGGTATAAATTTAGCAACAATATAATTAGCATAGTCCGCATACCATGGAGTATTACGAGAAGCATTTATGACAGCTAATTGTTCATCAGGAAAATCATCATTAATAGGTAGTGGGTCATCAAGAACATTTTCCATTCTAGACAAATTATCTGCTACGGGATTCTCAGCTCCCTTTCTATCAATAATATGCAAGTCAAATTCTTGTAGCAATAAAACCCAGCTAATGAGTCTAGGTTTAGCATCTTTCTTTTCCATAAGATATTTAATAGCAGCATGATCGGTGTGAACAGTTACTTTAGAATCAACTATGTAAGATCTGAATTTATCACATGCAAACACAACTGCTAGAAATTCTTTCTCAGTAGTAGCATAATTTCTTTGGGCACTATCTAGAGTTTTACTAGCATAATGGATAACATTTAATTTCTTATCAACTCTTTGTCCTAGAACAGCACCAACAGCATAATCACTAGCATCACACATAATTTTAAAAGGCAAGTTCCAATCAGGTGGTTGAACAATAGGTGCAGTGGTTAAGGCTTTCTTAAGTGTTTCAAAGGCTTCTAGACAATTATCATCAAAAACAAATGGAACATATTTTTGCAAAAGATTGGTAAGAGACCTAGAAATTTTAGAGAAGTCTTTAATAAATCTCCTATAGAAACCAGCATGACCAAGGAAACTTCTTATACCTTTAATATCTTTAGGACATGGCATTTTGTCAATAGCATCAACCTTAGCTTTATCAAGTTCAATACCTCTTTCAGAAATTTTATGCCCCAAGACAATGCCTTCATTCACCATAAAGTGACACTTCTCCCAATTCAAGACAAGATTAGTTTCTTCACATCTCTGCAAAACTCGATCAAGGTTGCTTAAGCAATCATCAAAAGAAGTTCCGTAAACGGAGAAATCATCCATGAATACCTCAACAATCTTTTCACAAAAGTCAGAGAATATAGCAGTCATACATCTTTGAAAGGTAGCAGGTGCATTGCATAAACCAAAAGGCATACGTCTATAAGCATAAGTTCCAAAAGGACAAGTATAGGTGGTTTTCTCTTGGTCGGATTGTGATACGGGTGTTTGATAAAAACCAGAATAACCATCTAGGAAACAAAAGTGTGTATGCTTAGACAATCTTTCTAACATTTGATCAATAAAAGGTAAGGGGTAATGATCTTTTCTAGTGGCTTTGTTTAATTTTCTAAAATCAATTACCATCCTATAACCAGTTACAATTCTTTGTGGAATGAGTTCATTTTTATCATTAGGAACAACGGCAATACCTCCTTTCTTAGGGACACAATGAACGGGACTTACCCATCTACTATCAGCTATGGGATAGATTATACCTGCTTCCAGAAGCTTTAATATTTCAGTTCTTACCACCTCTTTCATCTTAGGATTTAAGCGTCGTTGGTGGTTGACAACTGGTTTAGCATCAGGCTCCATATTAATTTTGTGCTGACATAGAGTGGGACTAATGCCCTTAAGATCATCAAGAGTATATCCAATAGCAGCTCGGTGCTTCCTTAGAGTTTTTAGTAATCTCTTTTCTTCATGCTCTGAAAGGTTAGCACCGATAATAACATGATATATCTTCTTTTCATCAAGGTAAGCATATTTCAATGTATCAGGCAATTGCTTCAATTCAAATACAGGATCACCCTTAGGTGGAGGAGGGCCTCCAAGAGTTTCAACAGGCAAATTGTGTTTAAGGATAGGTGGTTGATCAAAGAACATCTTATCTATTTCATTTCTTTCATTCATATGCATATCATTTTCATGGTCTAGCAAATATTGTTCTAACGGATCAGTAGGAGGTACGGCAATAGAAGCAAGACCAATAATTTCATCCTTACTAGGCAATTCCTTATCATGAGGTTGTCTACGAAACTTGGAGAAATTGAACTCATGAGACATACCACAAAAATCAACACTAACAGTTTCTTTAGCGCAATCAATCTTAGCATTAACAGTATTCAAGAAAGGTCTACCAAATATAATGGGACAAAAATCATCTTGTGGAGAACCGAGAACTAGAAAATCAGTAGGGTATTTTATTTTTCCACACAAGACTTCAACATCTCTAACAATCCCAAGTGGTGTAATGGTATCTCTGTTTGCAAGCTTAATAGTAACATGAATGTCCTCTATTTCAAAAGGTGCAATATCATTCATAATTTCTTGATATAAGGTAAACGGAATAGCACTCACACTAGCACCCAAATCACATAAGCCATGATAACAATGATCTCCTATTTTAATAGAGACAACATGCATGCCTACTATAGGTCTGTTTTTATCTTTAGGATCTGGTTTAGCAATTCTAGCTGCTTCATCACAGAAGTAAATAACATGCCCATCTATATTATCGACCAAGAGATCTTTAACCATAGCAACATTAGGTTCAACTTTAATTTGTTCGGAGGGTCTAGGTGCTCTAATATTACTTTTGTTAACCACAGTTGAAACTTTAGCATGTTCCTTGATCCTAACAGGAAAAGGTGTGTTTCTCAATATAAGCAGTAGGCACAACTGGATCAGCATGGTAAACAATTGTTTCTTCTTTAACACTAACGGGTTCTTCTTTTAATTCAATAGGTGGGTGATATTTAAACCACTTCTCCTTAGGGAGATCAACATGAGTAGCAAAGGATTCACAAAAGGAGGCTACTATCTCAGAGTCAAGTCCATATTTAGTGCTAAACTTGTGAAAAGCATCGGTAGCCATAAAAGATTTAACACAATCAAACTCAAGTATTATACCTGACTCATTACCTTTGTCGAGTTCCCAATCTTCAGAGTTGCGTTTAATTCTTTCCAGAAGATCCCATCTGAATTCAATAGTTTTCTTCATAAAGGAGCTAGTCGAAGAAGAATCGAGCATGGTTTGATTATCATGATAAAGCCGAGCATAAAAATTCTGTAGGATAATTTTTCTTGAGAGCTCATGATTGGGGCATGTGTACATCATGTACTTAAGCCTCCCCCAAGCTTGAGCGATGCTTTCTCCTTCACGAGGCCAAAAATTATATATATAATTCCGATCACGATGAACCAAATGCATAGGATAAAATTTCTGATGGAATTCCAGTTTCAATCGGTTCCAGTCCCATGTATCAGTATCATCACATAGCCTATACCATGTCAATGCCTTTCCCTCCAAAGATAAAGGGAATACTTTCTTCTTAACTCCATCTCCGGATAAACCTGCAAGCTTAAACAATGCACAAATTTCATCCACATGGATCAAGTGCATATCAGGGTGTACCGTTCCATCTCCTGCATAAGGATTAGCTAGCAGTTTCTCTATCATACCCGGAGGAATTTCATATGAAATATTTTCAGTAGGTGCAGTAGGTTGAGGAGCAACTATTTGTGTTTCCGGTCGAGGTGAATATACCCAGAACAAACCCGTCAAAGGATAACTTTCCATAGAGACAAGTGACAGTAAATTTCAGCACGTAATATAAATGTTCCCTTACCAAATTCCACTCACCAAAGGCGCTTCACTCCCCGGCAACGGCGCCAGAAAAGAGTCTTGATGACCCACAAGTATAGGGGATCAATCGTAGTCCTTTCGATAAGTAAGAGTGTCAAACCCAACGAGGAGCAGAAGGAAATGACAAGCGGTTTTCAGCAAGGTATTTTCTACAAGCACTGAAATTATCGGTAACGAGTAGTTTGATAGCAAGATAATTTGTAATAAGTGACAAGTAGCAATAGTAACAAAGAGTGCAGCAAGGTGTCCCAATCCTTTTTGTAGCAAAGGACAAGCTGGAACGATCTCTTATAGTAAGCAAAGCGTTCTCGAGGACACATGGGAATTTCATCTAGTCACTTTCATCATGTTGGTTTGATTCGCGTTCGCTACTTTGATAATTTGATATGTGGGTGGACCGGTGCTTGGGTTATGTTCTTACTTGAACAAGTCTCCCACTTATGATTACCCCCTCTTGCAAGCATCCGCAACTACGAAAGAAGAATTAAGATAACTCTAACCATAGCATTAAACATATGGATCAAAATCAGCCCCTTACGGAATAGCGTATAAACTAGGGTTTAAGCTTCTGTCACTTTAGCAACCCATCATCTAATTACTACTCCACAATGCATTTGTCGGGTAACGCAGCAGAAAACAAAAATTTTCCAACCTACGCACCAGCCCAGGATCACTATGGAGACTGCATACAAGGTTTGATCTGTTTCGTTACCGACTCGTAGCGCAGCGGAAGTAGAGTCGATGACGATCGGCGGTGCAGATCCCCGCAGCTAGGATTTACAACCTCCCAACCGCGAGGATGTATACCGTCATCCGCCCCATGGACAGCCCTCCGGGAGGCGGTCAGACAGTCCCCCGGACGGTGTCGCGGACAGCCCTTCGGGAGGACCATCGAAACTCGGACAGTCACTCGGACAGCCCTTCGGGAGGCACTCACAAACTAAGACCGAAACTACGATCTCTCTATAGAGTTGCACACATACGGTGTCATCTATCCGGCAGGGCTTCGCCGTCCAGAACTAGTTCCCACCGGAACCCAGACAGCCTTTCGGCACTACGAAACTATTTCGTGGGAGGGAGAGAGAATGCCAGATCATGCATGACTTGTGTGAGAGAGTTGGAGTGGAGTTGGAGAGCACCTCTCCTCCTCCTTATATAGTGGTGGAAGGGGTGGAGGGGGCTGAAATTTCAGCCCACTAAACATGGGGAAAACATGTTCCCACAAAACAAGGAGAACATGTTCCCACCAAACAAGGGAAAAACATGTTTCCTTGTCCATGGTGCTCCAACATGGGGCCCCACCACCTCCCAACACTTCCCACCAATTGTGGAGGCTGACCCCCACCATGGGGGGCCCCCCTAACACCTTTTGTCCAGCCACAAGGGGCTGCCCCCCCAAGGGGAGGCGCCCCAAAACAGCCCCCACGCTTCGTGGGATCTTGTCCCCTCACGCTGGGACAAGATGTTTTCCGTGACTATTACTTCTGAAAAATTCCGGAAGGTCCCAGAACATTTCCAGCACCCTCTAAAATTATCTGGATGTGCTCCGGAACATTTCCGGTATGGTGGTTTAATTTAAAACCATCTTCGTTTACCCGGTAAACAATTCCGGCAGCTCCGAAAACTTTTTTCGGTTTTTTCTCCAGAAAAATTCTAGAAATTACCAGACCAATCTGGCAACCTCCAAAACATTCCCGGTGCTTGCCGAAACCTTTTTGGATCAATAGTTTTATCCGAAACAACTTTTCGGTTTTACCGAAACTTTTTCGGTGTTCTCTCCGGAACTTTTTCGTTGTCTCCGAAACTATTCCAGTGACTTTCTCTCGGACTCCTTGTCTAGTATTCAGCAGATAGATGACCCTTAAGCGTGTGACCCTATAGGTTCGGTGAAGTATAGACATGACCGGAACACTTTCCGATCAATGATCAGCATCGGAGCCGTGGACACCCATATTGACCCCTATACCCACACGAATGAATATTCGAGTGAACCTCCAGTTGCCGTGTGCTATTCCTGTTGCTTCGCGATATGTTACAATACCCGAGGTGAGATTTATCGGCATCCCTGTGGATCAACAACCTTGTCCACTATGCCAGTTACCTCGTTACCGGTATTGTTCTCTTTTCTCGTTTCCGTGTTCCGGCATCCCTGTGATCAAATCACAAAGTGTCTGGCCAGACGATGATGGATACCGTAACACCGAGAGGGCCCGAGAATATCTCTCCACCGTTGGAGGAGAAAATCCCAATCTTGAGCTATCAAGTCCCTTGACATACTTTTCCATGAACCCGTAAGCCGCCGTAATAGCCACCCATTTACGGATGACGTTTAACAAACCCCAAAGTTCATGAAGCAAGCATGAAGAAACTCGACACTCTCATGGTCTAAGGAATTATGCAAACGTTAACTTCTCTGTGTTATTAACCATTAACTTATGATGAATGTATCTCATAGCATAACATCAATCGGGTCGATTCAACACAAATGTTCTTCTAACATTGTGCCCTCAAAATTGCCAGCATAGCCATGCCCATGATCAGGAAAACAGGATCATCATGCAATACTTGAGCCAGTCTTAGAGGCCAGACAAGGAATACATTTTACCGTTTATTATTCCACACGTGCATATGAGTCTTCCTCCGAGCCTCGTGGTTATTGTAGACTCGAGAACCATAGCAGTTATAGCATGGAACATAAACCTAATTATGAACTGGGAGATAATCAATAACATTTATTATTGCCTCTAGGGCATATCTCCTACAGACTCCCACTTGCACTAGAGTCAATAATCTAGTCAATGCTAATGCACTTTACACCTATGGCATACTGGTGTAAAATATGCTTCGCTTGTGGTATAGCCTGATGTCCAACGGATCTGACAACTTCAGCTCCGTGTGTAACTTTGCATATCCTCG
This sequence comes from Elymus sibiricus, assembly GCA_039707655.1. Lineage (NCBI taxonomy): Eukaryota > Viridiplantae > Streptophyta > Magnoliopsida > Poales > Poaceae > Elymus > Elymus sibiricus. Next base: position 8,163,408 of record CM077674.1, on the reverse strand, counting down.
CATTTTTCATGCTTTCACAAAATTCATATTTTGTGTGGACTTGGCTTTGCATATGTGTGAATCATTGGTCGAAACCTGATTCCTCAGACTGAGCTATGGGGCAACTATCTGCAATAGTGTCCCATAGACCAAAGCCATCTTGAAACCATACTAAGTTCATGAATGAACTATATGATTCAACAACTTCTTTGTCGCTTCTAAAGCGTCAACATACTTAGCCTTCGTTATAGAATTCGCCACAGTATCTTGTTTGGAACAATTTCCAACTACCGTGCCACCATGTTGTGTATTACACAAAACCCTTAACTTAAATCGAAAATCGCATGGAGCATTGATGAAGACTGTATCGATGTAATTACTTACAACGAGCACTTCATAATCTCTGCTTGCGAGAAAACATGTCATCACTACTACTCTAGTACTTAATGACATCTTTCACTGTTGTCCTATGATCAGTACTTTGATCACTTTGGTATCCATACTCGCAACAACTTTTGGAGTACCGGACATATCTGGTTGTTTTACATACCATGGAATACATGATTAATCCAAACACAAGAGTGTGTGGAATCTCCATCATGTATTTTACTCATCAGTGTTTTGGGACACCGAGTCTTGCAAAAACTCTTTCCATGTGACTTCGGCAAGAATCACTCCTTGGCGTTTTAAATGCTAAAAAGTTTTAGCATCTTGTCAATATGTATTCATTGCTTAGCCCCATTAGGTAAATCTATCTCCATAGATCATCATGCCTAATATTGAGGCTATTTAGCCCAAGCACTTCATCGGAAAAACTATTTTCAAATGAAGTCCTAATTCGTGTCAAGAAATTTATTTCCAATTAACAATGTGTCAAGTACACAAGGTTTTTAGAAATATTATTATGCTCCCACTTACTTTCTTGAATCACAAGCATCTTCGATACCCATTTGATGAAGTCAAACCCCTTTGACCATTCCATCAAAAACGAAGATTCCAACTCCACTTTGCTCTCTTCTGTCCATCGCTGGAACTCTGAAGTTTGCATACTTACTAGCATCCTCTGGATCGACAAATTACTTTGGACTGTATCACATACAAGTCCTAGGTTTCATTTCCATCACATGGAAATCCTTTTGTCATCCATGTTTCATATCTCATAATTGAAATATGTATTAATTGCTAGTTCAACCCGAACCGACTTTAAGCATCGCTACGGTGAGACAATCTCATCGTAGTCAATTCCTTGAACTTGTTATTGCAACAAGTCGAGCTTTATGGATAAAACATTTTATCCGTATTAGTTTTTAGTTCCATAAATATTCGTTACACTCTAAGTCTTCCGAAAGGTGTTCAAGATCTTAATCTTGAATCACTTATATGGAAACTATCTCGGATTGTATTGGCATTTAGCCAATTCCGGAGTCAGGGCCCATCAACGCTTCCTTGTGAATCGTAGGTATACTGTTGTCTAACCACAATATCTCGTTTGCGCACCTGATAGGTTTGCACGAGCTTTGCCTACGTGGTTCAGCTGCAAGTTCGACCGAAGTCCATACATTTTATTGTAGAGACTTCCATATCAGTCGCAGTAGGAAACTCCGGAATTACTTCCAAGGTCTCTTTCCTTTGATCTGATGACGATGATACTGTTTATCTCGTCGAGTTGCACTGTTCTCCCACTCACCTTTTTGAAAGAACCATTTTCTTCAAAAAAGCATACCGTTCTTTGTGGCAAACCTATTTGCCTCGGTATTGTGGTGGGGAAATACCCAATGACTTGGGATAACCTACAAAGTAGCACTTGTCTGATTTGGAATAGGTTTGTAACCTTTTACACAAGCCCCATATTCCAAATGTTAAGAAAAGATATAACATGGTTGGACGTACCATACCATGGCGTCATTTCAACAGACCCGATGGAGCTCTTTTCAGTGTAAAAGCCGCAGTCTCTAAAGCATCACTTTAAAAGGGATAATGGCAAATTTATTTATGTCATCTTTGATCTTACCATGTCATGAATGGTTCGATTACATCTACACGGACTCTCCACTTGCAGTGGTGCTCCGGGAGGTGCAAGTTATGAAACCCCTTTCATAACTCATCAGACATTCGCTAAACTTGTAACTCAAATATTCCTTTCTGCAATCGAATTGTAGAAACATAATTTTCTTGTTACAACAACTTCTACTTCATTTTTGAAAACCTTATGAATGAATTCAAAAGATCCAGACATACGTCTCATCAAGTAAATATCAATATATCTACTTGAGTCATTTATGAAGATAGATAAATCCATTACTTGCAACAACATTTATTGAACTACACACATCAAAATGTATGATCACCAATAAGTTTGTTGCTCGTTCCTTATGGCCTGTGAACAGTATTTCAGTCACTTCACTTTTCGGAGGAAAGTTGCAAGTGTCAGATGATTCAAAATCAAATGACTTTAAAATCCATCATAATGGAATTTTCCATGCGGATTTCTCCAATGTGACCAAATGCAGTGCCACACATATGTGGTATTCTTTTAGTCTTGCAACATTTAGCATCAGTGTTATGGATGTATCATATTACCATCAATATTCATAACATACATCCCATCTAGGATGGAAGCATGTCCCTTCATGTTATTCATAATACTGAACAACAATTGTTGTTTTTATGAACAACTCTTTTGCAACAAATATTGTGCAATGGGCTAGAGTGTATGAAACTCTAAAATGAATTATGAAAGTAAACCCAGAGGTAATGTATTATTATCAATATTCATAACATACGTCTCATTCATAATGAAAGTATGGCCCTTATGTTATTCATAACCCCGAACATCAAAAGTTCTCTTATGAACAACCTTCTTGCAAGATACCTTATGCAAAGGGCTAGAGTGTGAAACTCTAAAATGAATTATGAAAGTAAATACATAGGGAATACACCTATGGATGGCATAGTAACATTTACTATGTTCCCTGCGTGTATCTAACCTCATTCCTGGCTAGTCTTTCAGGCCATAGTAGTTCTTACATCGAGTTGCAACAGAATGCAATCGAGCGGGTATCTTTGTGATTAACTCACAATACCCAAGAATTAGTGATTAACATGTTTAATCATAATTCCCAAGAACTATTTCTTTGACCAGCCTTCTATACATCAATAACTTGTATGACTTTCATACATGAGCTGGATATTTCAGTCTTCTCTCTATTTGCCTTTATACTTCTAACAGTTTAACTTTTAGTATTTCTTCTACTCTCAGAAGAAGCATCCAACTTAAGAGTGGCGTTAGCCCCGGACTTCCTAGGCGTGTAAGTCATACTAACACCCTTTGGACATTTCCTTTAAGTTGTTGCTTTATTCACCTTCATTATATGACAGGCGTTCTACTGGATCCCTCTGTTATTAGTCAAATGCATAGTAAACACTTTTACTAACAGTTTGCAAAACAAACATTGCTTTGGATATCAAATATCTTTTAGCCTTTGTTTGTGTCTGAAAATTGATTTTCAGTTCCATGAATATCACATAGCTATCCCAAACTTTTGAAGTTCGGGTTTCATGAAATCAAACATATTGCACTTGACCGAAATGGAATTCTAGCTTTTGGATCGAAGGACGAGAGTCATATGATCCATAGCATTAGCGGGAGAATACCGAAAGCATGCGATAGGACAAAGTCCTTCTCGGCACTCTTGAGGACAATCCTCACATTACGTTACCAACCGTAAAGTTTTAACCAGATATTTAACAGCTATTCAATTTTAATAGGGAAGGTGGAAACGCGAGCCATTATTCTACAACTATTATGCAAACCACACTTAGACAGTGTTCAAAATTTAATTGCACTAAGAATTTAAACAAGTTAATTCTACAGTGCGCTCCCACTCAAATCAATATCTCTCATAATTGATTGTGAGTGATACAAGATCCACATTTCAATTCAACGCCACGGTTCGAGATGAACTCAAATGGCGCGAACTTCAATCGGTAGGCAAACTTGCCGATCACATCTCTATGTGATTCTTGTTCATCTTTCGATGCGTGTGTTCCGAGCTCAGGACTATCCTGCCTGAACGTCAAGACAACCAAGTGATCTCGCTGCGAGATCTCAACTCACCCGCCTCACACTTCTCTAATCGTTCGCACCCATGGAGATCATGTGATGCCCCGAAGAGATAGGTGTCGTGACGGTGCTACACTTGGGAGAACACTAACTACTTTTAAGTGAGAGATCACCCTAATAAAAAGCGACTACCGTGCAATCAAAAAGGGTGCATCATAAGGGATAAACATCTCAGGCAATTCATAATAGCATGATATGGTATAGCCCTTTCTGACGGAGAAGTCTTTCATTTCTTCGTCTTCGGCATTCGCGTTGGTGTTCACCTTCGCGAAGATTGCCACCACCTTGTCGATGCACCAGATAATATTGCTATCTCTATAGCAAATAAAATAAGTGCATTACTTAAGGTTGACACGCAGGTCATTAAAGTGCAATCATATGGCTCCAGCCATCATGCCGAATCATGACACGCAGGTCATGTTAATATTACATCATATAGTCATCGCATACATAATCAAATTAATATGAGCACTGCTATACCACATCATATGCACATGCAAACCATCCTGCAAAACCAAGTTAGACGCCTCTAATCGGTTTATACAAAATTTTATTTTACGTGGCTTCTAAGGTTTCGAAACAAACCGAAGCTACCAACGTTCATCATCAAGCATGATAATTCAAGTTGCTAGATTAACTTTCCAGGGTGTATGAAACACGAGATAATAAAATCTCGAGCCCCATAATAAACTTCGTCATACGCGTGACCCCCGTGCAGATCACATCTGCATTGCCCTTTCGTCTGCGAAACATCCATCTTTCTTTAACTATGGTGGAACCCAAAGAACTGTTAGCACTTCGTTGATCTGTCAATCAGCATACTCAGGAGTAGCATGAAAGGATCGCGGATTGCCAGAACTTTGTGAGATTCCACCATGCCGTCAAGATCAGGACTACGCAAATTCAGGGGAAGCAACAAGAACATCGGGTACCAGATTTCATCTGCTACCCGCACAAATAATTTACAGCAATAGATCTCATCTACTACCTAATTATATTGTGCAACACCCATACATCACTATGGAGACTGCATAGAAGGTTTGATCTGTTTCGTTACCGACTCGTAGCGCAGCGGAAGTAGAGTCGATGACGATCGGCGGTGCAGATCCCCGCAGCTAGGATTTACAACCTCCCAACCGCGAGGATGTATACTGTCATCCGCCCCATGGACAGCCCTCCGGGAGGCGGTCAGACAGTCCCCCGGAAGGTGTCGCGGACAGCCCTTCGGGAGGACCATCGAAACTCGGACAGTCACTCGGACAGCCCTTCGGGAGGCACTCACAAACTAAGACCGAAACTACGATCTCTCTACAGAGTTGCACACATACGGTGTCATCTATCCGGCAGGGCTTCGCCGTCCAGAACTAGTTCCCACCGGAACCTAGACAGCCTTTCGGCACTACGAAACTATTTCGTGGGAGGGAGAGAGAATGCCAGATCATGCATGGCTTGTGTGAGAGAGTTGGAGTGGAGTTGGAGAGCACCTCTCCTCCTCCTTATATAGTGGTGGAAGGGGTGGAGGGGGCTGAAATTTCAGCCCACTAAACATGGGGAAAACATGTTCCCACAAAACAAGGAGAACATGTTCCCACCAAACAAGGGAAAAACATGTTCCCTTGTCCATGGTGCTCCAACATGGGGCCCCACCACCTCCCAACACTTCCCACCAATTGTGGAGGCTGACCCCCACCATGGGGGGCCCCCCCAACACCTTTTGTCCAGCCACAAGGGGCTGCCCCCCCAAGGGGAGGCGCCCCAAAACAGCCCCCACGCTTCGTGGGATCTTGTCCCCTCACTCTGGGACAAGATGTTTTCCGTGACTATTACTTCTGAAAAATTCCGGAAGGTCCCAGAACATTTCCAGCACCCTCTAAAATTATCTGGACGTGCTCCGGAACATTTCCGGTATGGTGGTTTAATTTAAAACCATCTTCGTTTACCCGGTAAACAATTCCGGCAGCTCCGAAAACTTTTTTCGGTTTTTTCTCCAGAAAAATTCTAGAAATTACCAGACCAATCTGGCAACCTCCAAAACATTCCCGGTGCTTGCCGAAACCTTTTTGGATCAATGGTTTTATCCAAAACAACTTTTCGGTTTTACCGAAACTTTTTCGGTGTTCTCTCCGGAACTTTTCCGTTGTCTCCGAAACTATTCCAGTGACTTTCTCTCGGACTCCTTGTCAAGTATTCAGCAGATAGATGACCCTTAAGCGTGTGACCCTATAGGTTCGGTGAAGTATAGACATGACCGGAACACTTTCCGATCAATGATCAGCATCGGAGCCGTGGACACCCATATTGACCCCTATACCCACACGAATGAATATTCGAGTGAACCTCCAGTTGCCGTGTGCTATTCCTGTTGCTTCGCGATATGTTACAATACCCGAGGTGAGATTTATCGGCATCCCTGTGGATCAACAACCTTGTCCACTATGCCAGTTACCTCGTTACCGGTATTGTTCTCTTTTCTCGTTTCCGTGTTCTGATCAAATCAGAAAGTGTCTGGCCAGACGATGATGGATACCGTAACACCGAGAGGGCCCGAGAATATCTCTCCACCGTCGGAGGAGCAAATCCCAATCTTGAGCTATCAAGTCCCATGACATACTTTTCCATGAACCCGTAAGCCGCCGTAATAGCCACCCATTTACGGATGACGTTTAACAAACCCCAAAGTTCATGAAGCAAGCATGAAGAAACTCGACACTCTCATGGTCTAAGGAATTATGCAAACGTTAACTTCTCTGTGTTATTAACCATTAACTTATGACGAATGTATCTCATAGCATAACATCAATCGGGTCGATTCAACACAAATGTTCTTCTAACATTGTGCCCTCAAAATTGCCAGCATAGCCATGCCCATGATCAGGAAAACAGGATCATCATGCAATACTTGAGCCAGTCTTAGAGGCCAGACTAGGAATACATTTTACTGTTTATTATTCCACACGTGCATATGAGTCTTCCTCCGAGCCTCGTGGTTATTGTAGATTCGAGAACCATAGCAGTTATAGCATGGAACATAAACCTAATTATGAACAGGAAGATAATCAATAACATTTATTATTGCCTCTAGGGCATATCTCCTACAGCATTCCCTTAGGCCCAAAGATGGTGAAGTGTCATGTAGTCGACGTTCACATGACACCACTAAGAGAATCAACAACATACATATCATCAAAATATCGAACGAATACCAAATTCACATGATTACTTATGACAAGACTTCTCCCATGTCCTCAAGAACAAAAGTAACTACTCACATATCATAATCATGTTCAAGATCAGAGGGGTATTAAATAGCATAATGGATCTGAACATATAATCTTCCACCAAATAAACCAACTAGCATCAACTACAAGATGTAATCAACACTACTAGCAACCCATAGGTACCAATCTGAGGTTTTGGGACAAAGATTGAATACAAGAGATAAACTAGGGTTTGAGATGAGATGGTGCTGTTGAAGATGTTGATGAAGATTGGTCCTCCAACGATGAGAGGATCGTTGGTGATGTCGATGGCGACGATTTCTCCCTCCCGGAGGGAAGTATCCCCGACAGAATCTCTCCGCCGGAGAGCAAAAGTGCTCCTGCCCAAGTTCCGCCTTCAGGCAGTGGCGCACCATCCCGAAAGTCTTCTCTTAATTTTTTCTAGGGCAAATGGACTTATATACCAGAAAATGGGGGCCAGAGGCTGGCCAGGGGCCCCATGAGCCACCAGGGCGCGCCTGGGGGGGGGGGGGGCTGGCGCCCTGGTGCCTCGTGGGCTCCTGGGTGGCCTCCTCTGGTATTTCTTTCTTCCAGTATTTTTTATTTACTCCAAAATAAATCTTCGTGAAATTTCAGCTCATTTGGAGATGTGCAGAATAGGTATCTCTGACATAGCTTTTTCAGGTCCAGAATTCCAGCTGCCGGTAATCTCCCTCCTTGTGTAAATCTTGCATATTAAGAGAGAAAAGGCATTAGAATTGCTCCACAAAGTGTTATACTGATTAAAAACACTATAAATAACAGTAGCAAAACATGATGCGAAATGGACGTATCAGTATCATGTATATGGCAGTCACACCCTGAGATCCTTCCTTGACTACCTAGCGAGAAAGCGATCCCAAAGCAGTATATTCGATAATTGTTATTATAGTATCCGGTTCTAGTTGTAGTAGATCAGGATACAACTCCGAGCATCCTGTTACCGTGGACATGGCTATTCGAATAGATTAACTTCCCTACAAGGGTGCACTACTGTTGCCCAACACGCTCGATTACCTCTGGCCGGACACACTTTTATGGGTAATGCTCGGCCTCGGATGATCGACACGCCGTAGTCCTACCTAGGCTCTCCAGAGAGGTCCTCGCCGGTCTACATCCTAAGCGCGAAGGGGTCATGGACCAATCGCCCTAAGCACTCCGGGTTGTTGCGCTCATGGCCAGGTCCAAGTACCACCTCTGTCCCGGATGGTACTTGCCCAACATCGTGCCGCAATGCTGAACTGGAAATCTGACAGAGCTTTCGGGAGGAACGTACGATGCCGAGGGCCCACATCATAATCCCGTGTGCTGGTTAGTGCGTATAGGCCAGAGGCGAACTCAGATCAAATACCCAAATCCGTTAATTTGTTATCAGTAGCTCGCGGAGACGACCAGTGCGTCGGTCGCTTTGACTAGGTAACTCGCGGACCACGACCAGGGGCAAGGCCCACCTCTCTCCTAGGTGGTTTCCACCTGCACTGTCGCTCCGACTAAAGTGTATCTGTCGTGTTGGCTTTTGGGACAAGTCCGGAGCTACCACCACATCAGGGGTGGTATCGCTAAATAGCCAGCCACCGCAGTATCTCTCGCGGGTGCCCTTGGAGCTGAGCCGACTTTAACAGTTTATTAGCATTGTGATAAAGTAAACATATCCGTGATCCTCGCCCAGAGGAATTACGACCCGATAGCAAAGCATGGCAACGGACAAGGGGGTAGGGCCACTGATGGGATACCAGACTAACTATACTTAGCATATAGGATAACAGGTAAGGTATCAACAGAAGGATACAACAACATGCTATGCATCAGAATAGGTGCTACCGGAACAACAACAGTAGCAAAATCTAATGCAAGAATAAGAGGGAAAGAATGGGCGATATCAGAATGATCAAGGGGGGTTTGCTTGCCTGGAAGCTCTGCGGAGGGGAACTGGTCGTCAGGGACGTAGTCGTACCCGTCAGCGTCGGCAGTCTCAGAGTCTACCGGAGGGAAGGAGGGGGAGGAAACAGTAAATATAAATCATACAAATGCAACACAGATGCATGGCATGTCAGAATGAGTCGACGATGTGACCTAATGCATTACTATGTATTTTAGACGAAGCGGGAAATATCCGGGAATATTTTCCCATCTCCCGGCAATTATCGGCATATGGATCCAGAGGGGAAGGTTCCATGTTCATCATGATAGGAGTGTTGGTCAAGCATTTTGATGACATATTCGGATTCGTCATATTTTTCTGATCATTTTTCATATATAAATTATTTTCATCTGAGTTACGATTTATTTTCTATTATTTTTCAAAGTTTAAATGATTTTTCTGAATTTTCTTTAATTATTAAGTTCGAATTTAAACAGTGTAATACATTTGTCACCTAGTGCTACCCTAGCCATAGTGTATGACAGTGGGGCCGGTGGGGACCAGTCAACAGTTGACCAGTCAAGGTTGACTGGTCAACAGGGTTAATGTGGGACCCATCTGTCATTGGGTGTAGTATTAAACAGTGGATAATTAGCTAGTTTAACTAAAACGGGCCCACCAGTCAGTGAGGGTTAGCACGTGGGTTAGTAGCTAATTAGTGATTAGACCCTAATTAGTTGGGGCGGGCCCATACGTCAGTGAGCCACCACGGCCAGTTCAAACGCGCGCGCGTGCCAGAGCACGCCGGCGTCGGCAAAGCGCAGCGGCGTCTCACGGGCGGCCAACTCCGGCAACGAGATGGCACATGGGTGTGTCTTATCGAACGGGCGAAGCACGACGAGTCCAACGGTGGCATCGGCTCAAGCAGGGGTGGATGAAATCGTGCTCTACGTCGGCGACGGGCGGCGGCCGGAGCTAGGTGACGGCAACCGCGATCTAGAGCTCGAAATCGAGCTTGGAATGAAAGGGAGTTCGTGCGGTTACTCACATTGGAGCACAAGGAGGCTCGTCGGGGCTTGTAGCGCAGCACAACAACATATCGAGGGCGGCGTTCGCCGGTGCCTGAAGTGGATGATGCAGTCAATCCGGTTGACGTAGGGCTCCCCGGCCCCAGCTGCTTGGCGTAGAAGACGAGGTCGAGGTAGGCGCGCCTCCTGGACACCAACGGGCAGCATGGGGTAGCGCCGGAGCATGGCAACGACGAGGCGGCGACGACAGTTGCGCTCGGGTGAGCTCCATCCGAGAGAGAGGGCGAGGGAGAGGGGTACTGGGGCTAGGGTTCGACTCAGGGGCTCGGCCTCGATCTTATCCGCCTCGGGAGCTCGTTGGATGCCCAACACGCGCTCCACCGCTGTCGGGGACGAGCTTGGCATCGACACGGCGCGGGAGCAGGTGGGAGGTAGGTGACGACGCGGGATGGGCTGGGCCGCTGCTATTTCCATTTGGGCCGAATGCACAGTGACGCTGTTATCTCTTTTTCTTTCTCTGTTTTATACTTTAGCTATTGTTTTACATTTCTTTTTTCTATCAAATAACTTTTGTAAAATGTGTAACTTGTCTCAATAAATATTGTGCAATATTCTGTATCGCCACAAAAAGTTTGAGGTTTAAAAGAATTCATTTGAATTTGCCTTAAATGAAAAAGGATTACATGGGGCTGTTTTGGGTACTATTTTGGTTGCTAGATTCAAAATGAGGAAATAAGTGATGTTGTTTTCCTTAACCTTAATTATCTATGGAATATTTGTAGGATGATGAACTATTTTGTTTGCTAGTTTGGAGTTTTTCAAATTTCACTTGCTATTTGAATTTTAAATTTGAGTTTGATTTAATTTAATTTTTAAATTGAAATTTAATTTTGTTGATCATGATGACATGGCATATTAGTTAGGCTAATAAAGTGATTAGGGTTTGGGGATGTTACAAATCTCCTCCACTCGAAGAAATCTCGTCCCGAGATTTAAGAGGTAGAGTAAGGGGAAAAGTCTGGTTACAAATTTCTAACGAGTCTTCTTGTTCTTGTTGCCCTTCTCGAAGAAGTTGATCCTTCTCGTTGATGTCTTCATTTCTCTGCATCAATGCATCGTGTCGGAGACGCTATTCTTCCTTCGGAATCTTCCTTGCACTTACGAAAAGATGAGGGGTGACTTGGCAACGAAGGAATTCTCCAAGGGGTAATCATCTGGGGTTATCTCATGGAATTAGGTACAGGGTATCTCTCAAGTTGGAACTCAGGAAATACATCGAGAGCATAGTAAGAAGGTACATTGAAAAGTTTCAAGCGGGCAGGCAATCGTTTGATGCCTAATCAGACGGTGAAAGGGGTTCAGAGCAACGAGAAAAATTAATGCGTCTGATACCAGAATAGAACAGCGTAAGGAAAATGGCTTGTGAAATTTCATACGAAGCCAAATACAAAGGATGATTTTCGTTACAAGGATCACGGAGTTGTTTTCATGAAACTTTATGATCAAGAGATCTTTTTAAGAGGGTTCAAATGATCAACATGCTCAGGTCAGAATGATAATTGATTACATGGGTAACTGGAATATACAGTCGCAAGTGCTACAGAAAGATCAAGCACACTGCACCCGTAAGTATTTGAGGACTCAAGCATTTCTGAATCATTAGGATGATCAAAATTGAAGTGATCAACATTCATACCACCATGATGAATAAGAAGGGTGGTGGCATCTTGTGTGATCACGATACAAGGTTTGCCAGAGAATAGTTTGTCAGCTCTGTTGGCAACATCGTCGGTACCAAGGGCGGGGGACAAAAAGAACCATTTTCCTACTCGTTGAAACGAGGCGGACCAATAGGCAAAGTTCTCGTCCACCGATGGTTACCGGAATGTCATCAACAATAGTTACAAAGTCTTACTGATAAAGTTGTACACCGGGGTGTTTGCATAAGCAGGGAATTATTACTGCTTAGATCATATAAATTACAAGAAGGTTAAACAGACCAATGGAAAGGAAAATGTGATTATCAGATTAAACAGACCAATGAAAAGGAAAATGTGTTTATTCACAAATATTAGGAGTATATCATTCACAAGAACAAGCAGAGCATGATATACATGACAGGGCATCAAGTACCTAACCCCTTAGTTAAGAGGCAAGAAAATTTATGATGTTACCCATACAAGGGTGTTTGGATAATCGATCAAGAAACAATTAGCATTGCGCTTGCAATGTTCTTGTTGATATACAGAGTACCACAGTCATGCTTCGGGGTAGCGATGATATGGTGTGTAAGCAAAGGCTGAGTTTGAAGATCACAAGAAATGCACAAGGACAATTTCAAGAATAGCAAGGAATTCAAAGTATAACCGGAACATGACCAAGTCTGTGTTGGAAAGAAAGCAAAGATGTTGTTGAGAGGTTTCAAGAGGATGCAATCGAACAGCGATGTCATCGAGCAAAGGAATGGCGAAGCGGAAAGTTATGGGAACAACAGATAAGATGTAAATTCAGAATCGGAGTTTCCTTTCAAGACAAACAACATGATGTTGAAAACTTGATGTAAGCTTTGCTCACGGCCTGAAGAATTTGTGCACCAAAGAAGGATGAGGTAGCACGGTCTAAGGTAGCATGATAAGGATGTAACCGACAGGCTAGGAATGACAAGATTGAGTATTAAACTTCCCAGCAACAAATTACTAGGAGTAAGGAACCACAGTGTGGATTCGAGTCACTTGGTGGAGTTCTCGAGTGACGAACAATGCAAACCCGTAGAGTGACTAAAACGGTGAGAAGTATTATTCCACAAGAATTCATAAGAGGTAATGCAATGGCACGATATCCTCGAGATACCGGAGGGCAATACTTGAAGGTAGAACATAATGGAAGCTAAACTAGATCGTTCATCTACGGATGGCAGGTACTTTAACCATGTCAAAAAATAGACGAGACATGAGAATGGAGTTATCAAATGAGGTCAGCATGGTCAAAACCATAACTGCATGGAATCCAGTTAAGGAAACTGGAAGAATTATACAAATGAATGAATATTTAGCAAGAAGCTTCTGTGACGGTCTACATCGTTTCCATGGGCATGAACACAAGGTTCAAGGTCGACTCCCACTTCTTCAATGCATAACCTTTCATTCACTTCTCGCTTTCGATGAAATTTTAGTGTTGAAATTATATCTGCCGTAACACCAGAAGAGTATGACCCGTGAAGATTTTTGGGTTCACACAAATTAGGGAAGGCATAGGTTCAACCCATCGGGGTATCTTAGGAACATATACCACAAACTTCAGGAGTAAAATAACTCAAGCTCGGAAGTAGAGCATCGTTGACAAGAGCAGAGGATACATTTTACCAATGGCGTTATGTATCAGGGGAAGAACTCGTAAAGGGTTCAGATTTACAAAAGAACTATCGGGTAATAACCCACCAAAGAGTTCATATCGGTTAAACAATGGCCACGCATTAGAGTCCATCAAGAGAAGAAAGGAGGCAAAGACATCGGGTTATGAAAACATCAGAATAACCCAAAGTATAAAATACGAAGGAATTGCAAATTTCAAAATGAGGATCAGAAGCAGACGCTCTGATGAAAGAATGAATATGTTGAAAAGAGTCAGATGGACAATCGATCAAGGCTTGATAGACCCAGAACCAGCTCATATCTGGAATGACGTCTGAGCCAGAAGGACGAATTCTGAATTGGATTGATGATTGCAAGCATTCGCAAACATATCGGATCAAAGGCTCAAAATGACGGTGACAAAGGATGCCGATGAATATTGCTGGACATATGGAATTAACCATAATGCAGGCAGGCAAGACTTTCCAGAGCAATAGGTTGCAGAGGATTCTCGGAAGATCGGATAGTATTTCAATATTTTGTGAAACACATGAACAACTGGGGATGAATGTATGAACGACAAGTGTAGGTAGTTATCCATAAGGATTTATCGGTGGTAGGGAATTGCTATAGGGTATGATACGTCTCCAACGTATCTATAATTTATGAAGTATTCATGCCATGTTTATAACAATTCTATATGGTTTTGGTATGATTTGATTAGAACTAACCCGGACTGACGCTGTTTTCAGCAGAATTGCCATGGTGTTGTTTTTTGTGCAGAAATAAAAGTTCTTGGAATTGGATGAAACTTTTTGGAGATTTTTTATGGAATAAATAAAAAATACTGGAACCAAGACCCACTGGAGGGGGGCCACCCAGTGCCCACGAGGCACCAGGGCTCACCACCCCCCAGGCGCGCCCTGGTACCTCGTGGGGCCCACGTGGCTCCGTCTGACCTGATTCCAACGCTGAAAAATCCTATAAATAGAGAAAACCCCAGAAATAACCCTAGAACTTTGACTCCGCCGCCGCAAGCCTCTGTACCTCCACAATCTCATCTACAGCCCTTTTCCGGCACCCTGCCGGAGGGGGGAAACCATCACCGGAGGCCATCTTCATCATCCCGGCGGTCTCCATGACGAGGAGGGAGTAGTTCACCCTCGGGGGTGAGGGTTTGTACCAGTAGCTATGTGTTTTATCTCTCTCTCTCGTGTTCTTGATTTGGCACGATCTTGATGTATCGCGAACTTTGTTAATATAGTTGGATCATATGGTGTTTCTTCCTTCTCTATCCTTGTTGTGATGAATCGAATATTTTCCCTTTGAGGTTTCGTTATTGTTGGATTGAATATTCAGATTTGAGAACACGTTATGTATGTCTTGCATATGAATACCAGTGGTGACAATGGGATATTATATTGATTCACTTGATGTATGTTTTGGCACTCAACTTGCGGATTCCCGTGGTGACATTGGGGTAATCTATGCATAGGGGTTGATGCACGTTTTCATTATCTTTTCTCCGATAGAAACTTTGGGGTGCTCCTTGGAGTTCTTTGTGTGGATTGAATATTATGATTATGAAGTTGTTTGATGCATATCGTATAATCAACTCATGGATACTTGTGGTGACATTGGAGTATCTAGGTGACATTAGAGTTGGTTGATGTGTATCATATGGTGTTATTTTAGTACGAACTCTAGGGCTGTTTGTGACAATTATAGGAATGGCTCAATAGATCGATCAGAAAGGATAACTTTGAGGTGGTTTCGTACCCTACAAACAATTTCTATCTTATGTTCTCCGCTAATAGGAACTTGGGAGTGATTCTTTATCGCACGTTGAGGGATGGTTATATGATCCAATTATGTTAGCATTGTTGAGAGATTGCACTAGTGAAAGTATGAACCCGAGGCCTTGTTTTTAAGCATTGCAATACCGTTTGTGCTCACTTTTGTTACTTGCTACCTTGATGTTTTTATATTTTTAGATTACAAAAACCTATATCTACTATCCATACTACACTTTTATCACCATCTCTTCGCCGAACTAGTGCACCTATACAATTTACCATTGTATTGCGTGTGTTGGGGACACAAGAGATTTCTTGTATTTGGTTGCAGGGTTGTTTGAGAGATACCATCTTCAACCTACGCCTCCCACGGATTGATAAACCTTAGGTTATCCACTTGAGGGAAAATTGCTACTGTCCTACAAAACTCTGCGCTTGGAGGCCCAACACGAGTCTACAAGAATAAGTTGTGTAGTAGACATCAGGGTAACGTAGCAGAAAACAAAAAAATTCTGACCTACGCACCAGCCCAGGAGCACTATGAAGATTGCATACAAGGTTTTGATCCGATCGTTACCGACTCGTAGCGCAGCGGAAGTAGAGTCGATGTAGATCGTCGGTGCAGATCCCCGCAGCTAGGATTTACAACCTCCCAACCGCGAGGATGTACTCCCTCGACCGCTCCTCGGACAGTTGATATGTCTATAATGTATCTATAATTTATGAAGTATTCATGCCATGTTTATTATAGTTTTGTATGATTTTGGTGCACTTTTATATAGATTTTATATGATTTTCATGGACTAACATATTGACGTAGTGCCCAGTGCCAGTTGCTGTTTTCTGCTTGTTTTTGGTTTTCCAGAAAATCCATATCAAATGAAGTCCAAATGCAGCGAAACTTTTTGACGATTTTTTCTGGAAGGAAACAGACCCAGGAAGCTTCGGAGGAGCAGCAGAAGAGCCACAGGGGCCCCACGAGCCACCTGGGCGCGCCTGCCTCCCCCCCCCCAAGCGCGCCCTGGTGCCTCGTGGGCCCCCTGTGGCACCTCTTTGCATGATTCCAACGCTGAAAAATCCTATATATTCAGAAACCCCGGAAAGTTAACCTAGAGGAGTTTTTACGCCGCCGCAAGCCTCTGTACCAAGGAGATCCCATCCGGAGCCCTTTTCTGGCACCCTGTCGGAGGGGGGTATCATCACCGGAGGCCATCTTCATCATCCCGGCGGTCTCCATGACGAGGAGGGAGTAGTTCATCCTCGAGGCTAGGGGTTTGTACTAGTAGCTATGTGTTTGATCTCTCTCTCTTTCATGTTCTTTATTTGGCACGATCTTGATGTATCACGAGCTTTGTTAATATAGTTGGATCATATGGTGTTTCTTCCCTCTCTATCCTTGTTGTGATGAATCAAATCTTTTTCCTTTGAGGTTTCGTTATTGTCTGATTGAATATTTCAGATTTGAGAACACTTGATGTATGTCTTGCATATGAATACCCGTGGTGACATTGGGTATTATATTGATTCACTTGATATATGTTTTGGCACTCAACTCGCGGATTCCCGAGGTGACATTGGGGTAATCTATGCATAGGGGTTGATGCATGTTTTCATTATCTTTTCTCCAATAGAAACTTAGGGGTGCTCCTTGGAGTTCTTTGTGTGGATTGAATATTATGATTATGAAGTTGTTTGATGCATATCGAATAGTCAACTCACGGATACTTGTGGTGATATTGGAGTATCTAGGTGACATTAGAGTTGGTTGATGCGTATCATATAGTTTTATATTAGTACGAACTCTAGGGCTGTTCGTGACACTTATAGGGATGGCTCAATAGATTGATCGGAAAGGATAACTTTGAGGTGGTTTCGTACCCTACTACAATTTCTATCTTATGTTCTCCGCTAAAAGGAACTTTGGAGTGATTCTTTGTCGCACGTTGAGGGATTGTTATATGATCCAATTATGTTGGCATTGTTGAGAGATTGCACTAGCGAAAGTATGAACCCTAGGCCTTGTTTCTAAGCATTGCAATACTGTTTGTCCTCTGTTTTATCACTTGCTACCTTGCTCTTTTTATATTTTCAGATTACAAAAATCTATATCTACTATTCATACTACACTTGTATCACCATCTCTTCGCCGAACTAGTGCAACTATACAATTTACCATTGTATTGGGTGTGTTGAGGACACAAGAGATTTCTTTATTGGGTTGCAGGGTTGTTTGAGAGAGACCATCTTCATCCTACGCCTCCCACGGATTGATAAATCTTAGGTCATCCACTTGAGGGAAATTTGCTACTGTCCTACAAAACTCTACGCTTGGATGCCCAACACGAGTCTACAAGAATAAAGTTGCGTAGTAGACATCAACAGTCCCTCGGACAGGCCTTCGGGAGGCGGTCGGACAGTCCCTCGGACGGTGTCACGGACAGCCCTTCGGGAGGACCCTCGAACAACCCCTCGTGCAAAAGATCGAACCTACGACCTCTCTACAGGGTTGCACACATACGGTGTCACCTATCCGGCAGGGCTTCGCCGTCCAGAACAAGTTCCCACCGGAACCCAGACAGCCTTTCGGCTCTACGAAACTATTTCGTGGGAGGGAGAGAAAAAAGGCAGATCATGCATGCCATTTGGTGAGAGAGTTGGAGTGAGTTGGAGAGCTCCTCTCCTCCTCCTTATATAGTGGTGGAAGGGGTGGGGGGGGGGGGACTGAAAATTCAGCCCACAAAACATGCACCCACCAAACAAGGAAAACATGTTCCCACCAAACATGGAGAAAACATGTTCCCTTGTCCATGGTGTTCCCACATGGGGCCCCACCAACTCCCAACACTTTCCACCATTTGTGGGGGCTGCCCCCCACCATGGCCCCCCCAACACCTTTGTCCAGCCACAAGGGGCTGCCCCCTCAAGGGGGGGCGCCCCCAAAACAGCCCAAAACAGCCCCCACGTATCGTGGGATCTTGTCCCCTCACGCTGGGACAAGATGTTTTCCGCGACTATTACTTCTGAAAAATTCTGGAAGGTCCCAGAACATTTCCGGCACCCTCTAAAATTATCTTGGACACTCTCCGGAACATTTCCGGTACGATGGTTTTATTCCGAAACATTTTCGTTTTTCTCCGAAACAATTCCGGCAGCTCCGAAACACTTCCGGTTTTCTCTTCGGAACTTTTCCGTCATCTCCGAAACTTTTCCGGTGACTTTCTCTCAGACTCCCTGTCTAGTATCAGCAGATAGATGACCCTTCGTGTGACCCTATAGGTTCGGTGAAGTATAGACATGACCGGAACACTTTCCGATCAATGATCAACATCGGAGCCGTGGACACCCATATTGACCCCTATACCCACACGAATAAATATTCGAGTGAACCTCTAGTTGCCGTGTGCTATTCCTGTTGCTTCGCGATATGTTACAAATACCCGAGGCGAGATTTATCGGCATGCTCGTGAATCAACACTTGTCCACTATGCCAGTTGCCTCGTTACCAGTTTTGTTCTCTTTTCTCGTTTTCGTATTCCGGCATCCCTGTGATAAAATCACATTGTGTCTGGCCAGACGATGATGGATACCGTAACACCGAGCGGGCCCGAGAATATCTCTCCGTCGTCGGAGGAGCAAATCCCAATCTTGAGCTATCAAGTCCCTTGACATACTTTTCCATGAACCCGTAAGCCGCCGTAATAGCCACCCATTTATGGATGACGTTTAACAAACCCCAAAGTTCATGAAGCAAGCATGAATAAACTCGATACTCTCATGGTCTAAGGAATTATGCAAATGTTAACTTTCTCTGTGTTATTAACCATTAACTTGTGACGAATGTATCTCATAGCATAACATCAATTCGGGTCGATTCAACACAAATGTTTTTCTAACATTGTGCCCTCAAAATTGCCGGCATAGACATGCCCATGATCAGGAAAATAGGACCATCACGCAACACTTGAGCTAGTCTTAGAGGCATGACTAGGAATACATTTTACCATTTATTATTCCACACGTGCATATGAGTCTTCCTCCGAGCCTCGTGGTTATTGCAGACTCGAGAACCATAGCAGTTATAGCACGGAATATAAACTTAATTACGAACATGGAGATAAATAATAACATTTATTATTGCCTCTAGGGCATATCTCGTACAGACTCCCACTTGCACTAGAGTCAATAATCTAGTCAATGCTAATGCACTTTACACCTATGGCATACCGGTGTAAAATATGCTTTGCCGTGTGGTATAGTCTACGTCTAACGGACCTGACATCTTCAGTTCCGTGTGTATCTTTGCATATCCTCGCATTTTCACACTTTCACAAAATACATATTTTGTGTGGACTTGGCTTTGTATATATGTGAATCACAGGTCAAACCTTGATTCCTCAGACTGAGCTATGGAGCAACTATCTGCAATAGTGTCCCATTGACCAAAGCCATCTTGGAACCATACTAAGTTCATGAATGAACTATATGATTCAACATCTTCTTTGTCGCTTCCAAAGCGTCAACATACTTAGCCTTTGTTATAGAATTCGCCACAGTAACCTGTTTGGAACAATTTCCAACTACCGTGCGACCATATCGTGTATTACACAAATACCCTTAACTTAAATCAAAAATCGCATGGAGCATTGATGAAGACTGTATCAATGTAATTACTTACAACGAGCACTTCATAATCTCTGCTTGCGAGAAAACATGTCATCAGTGCTACTTTAGTACACAATGACATTTTTCACTGTTGTCCCATGATCAGTACTTTGATCACTTTGGTATCTATACTCGCAACAACTTGGGAGTATCGGACATATCTGGATGTTTTACATACCATGGAATACATGATTAATCCAAACACAAGAGTGTGTGGAATCTCCATCATGTATTTTGCTCATCAGTGTTTTGGGACACCGAGTCTTGCAAAAACTCTCTCCATGTGACTTCGGCAAGAATCACTCCTTGGCGTTTTAATGCTAAACTGTTTTAGCATCTTGTCAATATGTATTTTGGCTTAGCCCTATTAGGCAATTCTATCTCGCAGATAATTATGCCTAATATCAAGGCTACCCAGCCCAAGCACTTCATCGTAAAACTATTTTTCAATGAAGTCCTAATTCGTGTCTAGAATTTTATATTATTTCCAATCAACAATGTGTCAAGCACACAAGGTTTTTAGAAATACTATTATGCTCCCACTTACTTTCTTGTAACCACAAGCATCTTCGCTATCCATGGATGAAATCAAACTCTTTTGACTATTTCATCAAAACGAAGATTCCAACTCCTTTTTGCTCTCTTGTGTCCATTGCTGGAACTTTGAAGTTTGCACACTCACTAGCATCCTCTGGATCGACAAAATACTTTGAACTGTATCACATACAAGTCCTAGTTTGTATTCCCATTTCATGGAAATTCTTTCGTCATCCATGTTTCATATCTCGTGATTGAAATATGTATTAATTGCTAGTTTAACCCGAACCGACTTTAAGCATCGCTACGGTGAGACGACCTCATCGTAGTCAACTCCTTGAACTTGTTTATTGCAACAAGTCGAGCTTTATGGATAAAACATTTTATCCACATCAGTTTATAGTTCCATTAATGTTCGTTAGACTCTAAGTCTTCCGAAGGGTTCATCAAGATTTAATCTTGAATCATTTATATGGAAACTATCTCGGATTGTATTGGCATTTAGCCAATTCCGGAGTCAGGGCCCATCAACGCTTCCTTGTGTATCGTAGGTATACTGTTGTCTAACAACAATATCTCGTTTGCGCACCTGAGAGGTTTGCACGAGTTTTGCCTACGTGGTTTAGCTGCAAGTTCGACCGAAGTCTATACATCTCATGTAGAGGCTTCCGTATCAGTCGCAGTAGGAAACTCTGGAATCACTTCCAAGGTTTCTTTCCTTTTGACCTGATGACGAAGATACTGTTATCTCGTCGAGTTGCACTGTCCTCCCACTCACACTTTTGCAAGAACCATTTTCTTCAAAATCATACCGCTCTTTGTGGCAAAATCTTTTGCCTCGGTATAGTGGTGGAGGAATTCCCAATAATTTGGGATAACCTACAAAGTAGCACTTGTCTGATTTGGAATAGGTTTGTAAATATTTTACACAATCCCCATATTCCAAATGTTAAGAAAAGACAAAACATGGTTGGGCGTACCATACCATGGCGTCATTTCAACAGACCTGATGGCGCTCTTTTTAGTGTAAAAGCCACAGTCTCTAAAGCATTACTTTAATAGGGATAATGGCAAATTGATTTATGTCATCTTTGATCTTACCATGTAATAAATGGTTTCATTACATCTTCACGGACATTCCACTCACAATGGTGTTCCGGGAGGTGTAAGTTATGAAACTCTTTTCACAACTCATCAGACATTCGCTAAACTTGTAACTCAAATATTTCTTTCTGCAATCCAATTGCAGAAACATAATTTTCTTGTTACAATAATTTCTTCTTCATTTTGAAAACCTTTTGAATGATTTCAAAAGATCCAGACTTACGTCTCATCAAGTAAATATCCATATATCTACTTGAGTCATTTTAGAAGATAGACAAATCCACTGCCAGCAACAACATTTATCGGACTACACACATCATGATGTATGATCACCAATAAGTTCGTTGCTCATTCCTTATGGCCTGTGAACGGTATTTCAGTCACTTCACTTTTTGGAGGAAAGTTGCAAGTGTCAGATGATTCATAATTAAACGACTTCAAAATCCATCATTATGGAATTTCTCCATGCGGGTTTCTCCAATGTGACCAAATGCAGTGCCACCCATGTGTGGTATTCTTTTAGTCTTGCGACATTTAGCATCAGTGTTATGGATGTATCATATTACCATCAATATTCATAACATACATCCCATCCATATGGCCCTTATGTTATTCATAATACTGAACAACAATTGTTCTTTTATGAACAACACTCTTGCAACAAACATTGTGCAAATGGGCTAGAGTGTATAAAACTCTAAAATGAATTATGAAAGTAAATACAGAGGTAATGTATTATTATCAATATTCATAACATACATCTCATTCATAATGAAAGTATGGCCCTTATGTTATTCATAACACCGAACATCAAAAGTTCTCTTATGAACAACCTTCTTGCAAGATACCTTATGCAATGGGCTAGAGTGTATGAAACTCCAAAAAATAATTATGAAAATAAATACATAGGGAATACACCGATGGAAGGTATAGTAACATTTACTATGTTCTCAGCGCGTATCCAAACCTCATTCCCGGCAAGTCTTTTAGGCCATAGTAGTTCTTGCATCGAGTCGCAACATAATGCAATCAAGAGGGTATCTCTGTGATCAACTCACAATACCCAAGAATCAGTGATTAACATGTTTAATCATAATTCCCAAGAACTATTTCTTTGACCAGCCTTCTATACATCAATAGCTTGTATGACTTTCATACATGAGCTGGATATTCCAGTCTTCTCTCTTTTTGCCTTTATACTTCTAACAGTTTTACTTCCAATATTTCTCCTACTCTCAGAAGAAGCACCCAACTTTGAGAGTGGCGTTAGCCCCGGGCTTCCTAGGTGTGCAAGTCACACTAACACCCTTTGGACATTTCCTTTCTCTTTAAGTCGTTGTTTTATTCACCTTCATCATATGACACGCGTTCTTCTGGATCCCTCTCTTATTAGTCTAATGCATAGTAAACACTTTTACTAATAGTTTGCAAAACAAACATTGCTTTGGATATCCCATATCTTCTAGCCTTTGTTTGTATCTGAAAATAATTTTCAGTTCCATGAATATCACATAGCTATCCCAAACTTCTGAAGTTCGGGTCTCATGGAAGCAAACATATTGCACTTGACTGTAACGGAATTCTAGCTTTTGGACCGAAAGACGAGAGTCACATCATCCATAGCATTAGCGGGAGAATACCGAAAGCATGCGATAGGACAAAATCCTTCTCAGCACTCTTGAGCACAATCTTCACATTACGTTACCAACCGTAAAGTTTTAACCAGATATGTAACCGCTTATTCAATTTTAATAGGGAAGGTGGAAACGCGAGCCATTATTCTACAACTATTATGCAATTTTCACTCAGACAAAGTTCATAATTAATTGCACCGAGAATTAAACAAGTTAATTCTACAGTGCGCTCCCACTCAAACCAATATCTCTCATAATTGATTGTGAGTGATACAAGACCCAAATTTCAATTCAACGCCAAGGATGCATCCATCTCAAGTGACGAGAATTTCATTTGGTAGACCAACTTGCCAATCACATCTCTATGTGACTCTTGTTCATCTTTCGATGGGCGTGTTCCGAGCTCAGGACGATCCTCCGGAACGTCAAGACAACCAAGTGATCTTGCTGCGAGGTCTCAACTCACCCACCTCACACTTCTCTAATCGTTCGTACCCATGCATCCATGTGATACCCCGAAGAAATAGATGCCGTGACGGTGCTACACTTGGGAGAACACTAACTACTTGATATTTTTGTGAGAGATCACCCTAATAAAAGCGACTACCGCGCAATCAAAAAGGGTGCATCATAAGGGATAAACATCTCAGGCAATTCATAATAGCATGATACGGTATAGCCCTTTCTGACGGAGAGGTCTTTAATTTCTTCATCTTCGGCATTCACGTCGGTGTTCACCTTCGCGAAGTTTGCCACCACCTTGTCAATGCAATAAATAATACTGCTATCTCTATAGCATAATAAAATAATGCATTACAACAAGGTTGACACGCAGGTCATTTAAAGTGACAATCATATGGCTCCAGCCATCATGCCGAATCATGACACGCAGGTCATGTTAATTTTACATCATATAGTCATCTCATACATAATCAAATTAATATGAGAACTGCTATGCCACATCAAATGCACATCCTGTAAAACCAAGTTAGACGCCTCTAATCGGTTTATGCAAAATTTTATTTTACGTGGCTTCTAAGATTTCGAAACAAACCGAAGCTACCAACGTTCATCATCAAGTATGATTATTCAAGTCGCTAGATTAATTTTGCGGGGTGTATGAAACACGAGATAATAAAATCTCGAGCCCCATACTGAACTTCGTCATACGCATGACCACCGGCAGATCATATCTGCATTGCCCTTTTGTCTGCGAAATTTCATCTTTCTTTTAACTATGGTGGAATTCAATGAACTGTTAGCACTTCATTGATCAATCAGGATCGCGGATTTCTATAACTTTGAAACTCCACCATGCCGTTATCAAGATCAGAAATACGCAAATTTCAGGGAAGCAACAAGAACATCGGGTAACAGATTTCATCTCCTACCCGCACAAATAATTTTCAGTAATAGAACTCATTTACTACAAATTATATTGTGCAACACCCATACATCTCATGTATTATAGATCGTAACCTGCATCTACGCATAGCACGACTCTTGATGCCACTGTTGGGGAACGCAGTAGAAATTTTTTTCCGACCTACGCACCAGCCCAGGACCACTATGAAGATTGAATACAAGGTTTTGATCCGATCATTACCAACTCGTAGCTCAGCGGAAGTAGAGTCGATGTAGATCGTCGGTGCAGATTCCCGCAGCTAGGATTTACAACCTCCCAACCGCGAGGATGTACTCCCTCATCCGCTCCTCGGACAGTCCGTCGGACAGCCCTTCGGGAGGCGGTCGGACAGTCCCTCGGACGGTGTCACAGACAGCCCTTCGGGAGAACCCTCGAACAGCCCCTCGGGCAAAAGATCGAACCTACGACCTCTCTACGCGGTTGCACACATACGGTGTCACCTATCCGGTAGGGCTTCGCCGTCCAGAACTTGTTCCCACCGGAACCCAGACAACCTTTCGGCTCTACGAAACTATTTCATGGGAGGGAGAGAAAAAAGGCAGATCATGCATGCCATTTGGTGAGAGAGTTGGAGTGAGTTGGAGAGCTCCTCTCCTCCTCCTTATATAGTGGTGGAAGGGGTGGGGGGGGGGGGCTGAAAATTCATCCCACAAAACATGCACCCACCAAACAAGGAAAATATGTTCCCACCAAACATGGAGAAAACATGTTCCCTTGTCCATGGTGTTCACACATGGGGCCCCACCACCTCCCAACACTTTCCACCATTTGTGGGGGCTGCCCCCCACCATGGGGGGGCCCCAACACCGTTGTCCAGCCACAAGGGGCTGCCCCCTCAATGGGGGGCGCCCCCAAAACAGCCCAAAACAGCCCCCACGTTTCGTGGGATCTTGTCCCCTCACGCTGGGACAAGATGTTTTCCGCGACTATTACTTCTGAAAATTTCCGGAAGGTCCCAGAACATTTCCGGCACCCTCTAAAATTATCTTGGACACTCTCCGGAACATTTCCAGTACGATGGTTTTATTCCGAAACATTTTCGTTTTTCTCCGAAACAATTCCGGCAGCTCCGAAACACTTCCGGTTTTCTCTCCGGAACTTTTCCGTCATCTCCGAAATTTTTTCGGTGACTTTCTCTCAGACTCCCTGTCTAGTATTCAGCAGATAGATGACCCTTAAGCGTGCGACCCTATAGGTTCGGTGAAGTATAGACATGACTGGAACACTTTCCGATCAATGATCAAAATCGGAGCCGTGGACAGCCATATTGACCCCTATACCCACACAAATAAATATTCAAGTGAACCTCCAGTTTCCGTGTGCTATTCCTGTTGCTTCGCGATATGTTACAAATACCCGAGGTGAGATTTATCGGCATCCCCGTGAATCAACACTTGTCCACTATGCCAGTTGCCTCGTTACCGGTTTTGTTCTCTTTTCTCGTTTCTGCGTTCCGGCATCCCTGTGATCAAATCACATTGTGTCTGGCCAGACGATGATGGATACCGTAACACCGAGAGGGCCCGAGAATATCTCTCCATCGTCGGAGGAGCAAATCCCTTGAAATACTTTTCCATGAACCCGTAAGCCGCCGTAATAGCCACCCATTTACGGATGACGTTTAACAAACCCCAAAGTTCATGAAGCAAGCATGAAGAAACTCGATACTCTCATGGTCTAAGGAATTATGCAAACGTTAACTTTCTCTGTGTTATTAACCATTAACTTGTGACGAATGTATCTCATAGCATAACATCAATTTGTTTCGATTCAACACAAATGTTCTTCTAACATTGTGCCCTCAAAATTGCCGGCATAGACATGCCCATGATCAAGAAAACAAGACTATCATACAACACTTGAGCTAGTCTTAGAGGCATGACTAGGAATACATTTTACCGTTTATTATTCCACACGTGCATATGAGTCTTCCTCCGAGCCTCGTGGTTATTGCAGAATCAAGAACCATAGTAGTGATAGCATGGAGTATAAACTTAATTACGAACATGGAGATAAATAATAACATTTATTATTGCCTCTAGGGCATATCTCCTACGATTGCAAAGGCGGTGGGCACAAGGATTTCGGGAAAACATCGGAGAGTAACTTCGGAGTCTTCTGGTGAATCAAGCTATCATCTGGAATGAGGGGCTCTCCGGGAGGAAGTAGTTACGAGAACCTAAAGTTAGAGTTAGTAAAATATTTAACCCGAAGAGAAGAGAGATCAGAATCCCAAATTAAAGGAGCGGAATAAAATATCCTAATCCCATCCATGTGCGACGTGGGCCCATAAGCCACACATCACTGTTAGTAAAATAGTTTTTCAAGTACTAGACTCAACTTCGACCAAGGAGTTGGAAGGGGGGGCTCCTATAGGCAGTCGGCTCTGATACCAGCTTGTGGCGCCCCCACCTCGACCGTGCACTAATCATTCACGCAACATGCACGATCAAGGTCAGAGACTCACGGGAAGATATCATAACACAACTCTAAACACAAATTTAAACATAAATCTTTATTTTACAAGCCAGGGGTCACGAGGACCCGAATACATAAGTCAGCGGAAGCAATTAATATCTAATTAGACAAGTGTGCCTTAAGAAGGCTGAGCACAACAACGACACTAGATCGAAAAGGCGCAGGCCTCCTGCCTGGGGCCTCCGAACTACTCCTGGTCGGCGGTCTCCACGTAGTAGTAGTCTCCGTCGGGGATCTCCGGCTCCTGGGCTCCGTCATCTGATCGCAGCAACCGGGTAGGGGAAAAGAAGGTAGCAAAGCAACCATGAGTACTCATCCAAAGTACTCGCAAGACTTATGTCAGATCTATACTAAGCATGCATCGGTATCAAAGGAATGGGGCTATATCTTTGGACTGAACTGCAGAAATGCCAGAAGAGACAGGGATGAACCTATCCTATCGAAGACTAGCATCTTGCAGCATCAGAAGAGAGTAGCGTATATATAATATCATATAGTATCATGTATATGGCAGTCACACCCTGAGATCCTTCCTCGACTACCCGGCAAGAAAGCGATCCCAAAGCAGCATATCCGATAATTGTTATTATAGTATCCGGGTCTAATCACTAACTCCGAGGGTCCTGTTACCGTGGACACGGCTATTCGAATAGATTAACTTCCCTGCAGGGGTGCACTACTGTTGCCCAACACGCTCGATTACCTCTGACCAGACACACTTTTGTGGGTAATGCCCGGCCTCGGATGATCGACACGTCGTTGTCCTACCTAGGCTCTCCAGAGAGGTCCCCGCCGGTCTACATCCTAAGCGCGAAGGAGTCATGGACCGATCGCCCTAAGCACTCCGGGTCATTGAGCTCACGGCCAGGTCCAAGTACCACCTCTGTCCTGGATGACACTTGCCCAACATCGTGCCGCAATGCTGAACTGGACATCTGACAGAGTTTTCGGGAGGAACGTACGACGCCGAGGGCCCATACCATAATCCCGCATGGTGGATAGTGCGTATAGGCCAGTGGCCAACTCAGATCGAATACCCAAATCAGTTAATTTGTTATCAGTAGCTCGCGGAGACGACCAATGCGTCGGTCGCTCCGACTATGTAACTCGCGGACCACGACCAGGGGCAAGGCCCACCTCTCTCCTAAGTGGTTTCCACCTGCCCTGTCGCTCTGACTAAAGTGTATCTGTCGCGTTAGCTTTCGGGACAAGTCCGGAGCTACCACCACATCAGGGGTGGTACCGCTAAACAGCCAGCCGCCGCTGTATCTCTCGCGGGTGCCCTTGGAGCTGAGCCGACTTTAACAGTTTATTAGCATTGCGATAAAGTAAACATATCCGTGATCCTCGCCCAGAGGAATCACGTCCCGATAGCAAAGCATGGCAGTGGACAAGGGGGTAGGGCCACCGATGGGATACCAGACTAATTATACTTAGCATATAGGATAACAGGTAAGGTATCAACAGAAGGATACAACAGCAGGCTATGCATCAGAATAGGTGCTACCGGAACAACAACAGTAGCAAAATCTAATGCAAGAATAAGAGGGAAAGAATGGGCGATATCAAAATGATCAAGGGGGTTTGCTTGCCTAGAAGCTCTGCGGAGGGGAACTGGTCGCCAGGGACGTAGTCGTACCCGTCAGCGTCGGCAGTCTCAGAGTCTACCGGAGGGAAGGAGGGGGGGAAACAGTAAATATAAATCATACAAATGCAACACAGATGCATGGCATGTCAGAATGAGTCGACGATGTGACCTAATGCATTACAATGTATTTTAGACGAAGCGGGAAATATCCGGGAATATTTTCCCAGCTCCCGGCAATTATCAGCATATGGATCCAGAGGGGAAGGTTCCATGTTCATCATGATAGGAGTGTTGGTCAAGCATTTTGATGACATATTCGGATTCGTCATATTTTTCTGATCATTTTTCATATATAAATTATTTTCATCTGAGTTACGGTTTATTTTCTATTATTTTTCAAAGTTTAAATGATTTTTTGAATTTTCTTTAATTATTAAGTTTGAATCTAAACAGTGTAATACTTTTGTCACCTAGTGCTACCCTAGCCATAGTGTATGACAGTGGGGCCGGTGGGGTCCAGTCAACAGTTGACCAGTCAAGGTTGACTGGTCAACAGGGTCAATGTAGGACCCATCTGTCATTGGGTGTAGTATTAAACAGTGGCTAATTAGCTAGTTTAACTAAAACGGGCCCACTAGTCAGTGAGGGTTAGCACGTGGGTTAGTAGCTAATTAGTGATTAGACCCTAATTAATTGGGGCGGGCCCATACGTCAGTGAGCCACCGTGGCCGGATCAAACGCGCGCGCGCGCCGGAGCACACCAGCGTCGGCAAAGCGCAGCGGCGTCGCATGGGCGGCCAACTCCGGCAACGAGACGGCACGCGGGTGTGTCCTATCGAACGAGCGAAGCACGACGAGTCCAACGGTGGCATCAGCTCAAGCAGGGGTGGATGAAATCGTGCTCTACGTCGGCGACGGGCGGCGGCCGGAACCAGGCGACGACAACCGCGATCTAGAGCTCAAAACCGAGCTTGGAATGAAAGGGAGTTCGTGCGGTTGCTCACATTGGAGCACAAGGAGGCTCGTCGGGGGCGGCGTTCCGGTTGACGTAGGGCTCCCGGCGCAGAAGACGAGGTCGAGGCAGGCGCGCCTCCTGGACACCAATGGGTGGCATGGGGTAGCGCCGGAGCATGGCAACGACGAGGCGGCGGCAACAGTTGCGCTCGGGTGAGCTCCATCCAAGAGAGAGGGCGAGGGAGAGGGGTACTGGGGCTAGGGTTCGACTCAGGGGCTCGGCCTCGATCTTATCCGCCTCGGGAGCTCGTTGGATGCCCGACACGCGCTCCACCGCCGTCGGGGACGAGCTCGGCATCGACACGGCGTGGGAGCAGGTGGGAGGTAGGTGACGACGCGGGATGGGCTGGGCCGCTGCTATTTCCATTTGGGCCGAATGCACAGTGACGCTGTTATCTCTTTTTCTTTCTCTGTTTTATACTTTAGCTACTGTTTTACATTTCTTTTTGCTATCAAATAACTTTTGTAAAATGTGTAACTTGTCTCAATAAATATTGTGCAATATTCTGTACTGCCACAAAAAGTTTGAGGTTTAAAAGAATTCATTTGAATTTGCCTTAAATGAAAAAGGATTAAATGGGGCTGTTTTGGGTACTGTTTTGGTTGCTAGATTCAAATTGAGGAAATAAGTGATGTTGTTTTCCTTAACCTTAATTATCTATGGAATATTTGCAGGATGATGAACTATTTTGTTTGCTAGTTTAGAGTTTTTCAAATTTCACTTGCTATTTGAATTTTGAATTTGAGTTTGATTTAATTTAATTTCTAAATTGAAATTTAATTATGCTGATCATGATGATATGGCATATTAGTTATTAGGCTAATAAAGTGATTAGGGTTTGGGGATGTTACAGAGCCCGTGCCTCTCGTCTCCTTGGTGGTCATCGTCGAGTCGGGGGCGCACGGCGGCTCCAGTGATGAATGCTTCTTCTGCTCGTCGGACATGGATCGCGGAGGGCCGAAGCTTAACCTAACTCGTCGAGGACATTGATTCTTTGTCGAGCTAGGTTACGTACGTGGGGGTTTGATCGATCTCGCACGCACAGCGGGGGCAGGGCCGAGGCCGAACCATAACCTGACTCGGTACGCTTTCCAGCGGACTCATTGATGTATTGGGACTTCCTTTCTGTACCTTGTTCACTCCAGAAAAAAACAATTTTCGCCTTCTGTTCAAGAGTAAGCCGAGGGCTATTTATCGAACACTCGGCTTATGTCATTGTATGCCGAGTGATTTTAGTAAGATGCACGGCAGAAAAACGTGTCTCGGCTTACAGGGCTGTACGCCGAGAAGAGCCAGAAATGCACTCGGCATAGACAGAACTCACGCCTATAGCAAACGCTAGGCGTACCTCCATGCCACGTGGCCATGCTCCCGTACTTGACGGCACCGTGACGGCTGGGTGGTGGAAGCCGAGTGTCTCTGACGGTACACAGAGCATACATAAGTTCCTTTTATTTTTTAAAAGCTAAAAACTTTTCAGCTCACATAAGCTGAGTGTCAGCGATTCGGCACACGGCTTATTTTCGCATATATCCCGTGCCCACGTCTACCAGGAACCGTGCAGCGCCTCCCTCTCTCACGCTCCTCTGCCTCCCTCCACCGCCTGCCCCTGCCTCCGCCTCACCACTGCCGTCGACCAGCCGGTCTCCTCACCTCGATGCGGGTCGCGCCCGATCTCTGCAGCCCGCCCACAGATAGACTTCGGGCGACGGCTCCTCCACCAGACCTCGACGCCACACCCCAACAACCTCCACGCCGGCGACAACCACCTCGACGCCGGCGACCCACCGGTGGTGAGCTCTCTTTTGCATTTTTTTTCTATTAGTTTAGCACTTTTTTTAATCCATGTATGAAAATTTCATAGATTTTCGTAGATTGGATGATGATATAGATCCTAGTTAGGTTAGGTTAATTTGTATCGATGACTTGGATATATAGCTAGCTAGGTTTAAACTTACAATTTATTTGGATTTCGATGATAAATTATGATTTTTTTTTATGATATGAATATGATATATGGATAGTTGATATTATACTATGATAGGTACATATATAGTTTTAATTTGAAATGGATGCATATGATAGATTATACGGATAATATGGATATTTTTTTTTGTTTTCTTCATAGATGAAAGCTTGTGTTTTTTTAATGAATAATGACATCCTTGTATGGTTTTGTGAAGATGGACGACAGTAGGGAATAGAACGGACTTTTTGAGGCGCAGGCGGCAGGCGATGCCGTCAAGTTGGCCAAGATAAAGGAGATCACTTCATGGTATAACAGCTTCTCGAATATGGTATGTAAGGCTAACTTCATGCTCTTAGGTACTTCGGAAAGGGAGCAGCAGCGGTTGAGGGTTGCCTATGGTGACGACCCTAGTTCGATGGAGGTCCTCTTGTGGGCGATGGACGAGGGGCATGGGTGGGATGTGGAGCTGTCACACAAGTATGAAGTCTACCGCTCTGTCTTGCCCGATGATGCAATCCTGGATGTGGCACGGACTGAGCTGGTGGTGGTGGTGGGCAGCAGGCCGGATCAGCCAATCTGTATCCTCGACGACGTGGAGATGGAACCCGCCGCCATACCACGCCCTGCCGCCCCGTACCGCTCGTGACGCCTGCAGACGACGGCGGCGTCTCGTCGCGCATAGACTGCTGGCTTTATTATCGTCGCTTGCTAATTAGTACTCCTAATTTGAGGATCCGGCTTGTGGATGCCCTATGACCTAGTAATATTTTGGTTGTAATACTTAATTTCTATATTTATCGATGTCATAGTACTGGTGTCCCTCCTCTCGTAACTTCCCAACATTCACTCTATAGGAAAAACAAAGTTCTCGGCATACTCTGCGATAAGCACCCGTCTTATAAGAGTGGCGGCATCGGAAGGGGGTAAGTTCTCGACATACTCTACGATTTCACGTGTCCCACCTGTCTGACGGGCCCCGCGTCGTGTACCCTAGGGTTTTCGTATATAAAGAAATTATTAAAAAAGATAAACCAACAATAAAGTGGTAGAATAAAGAATCAAAGAAATAAGCCGAGGGAGAAAAAAACAAAGATGCCTAGTGTCCCCTCGGAAGGCACACGGCTTACCCTACAGCTTGGCTTGTAAAGCAAGTGCTTCTTTAAAGTTGTGATTGGCTTTGCATTCTTTACACCTCCCTTGCATCCTCATCAAACCACCCTTGAATACCCATGTCAGAACCCCACATATCAAAGGGATGGTGGTTCCGACACCTTCCGAGCACGATTCCATGCGTCCGTCTATCCGACGGCCACGTATGTGCGTTTGAACTTGGGCCATGTATATATATTGGGCTCAATTTGTGTTTTTCGTGTTCCTATGACCTACCCTAACACAAACAAAGAGAAAAGGACCATGGTCTACCCCCTTTCAAAGCTGGTCGAAGGGCTGGACGATGCAGGGCCCACGGATCAGGGTTTCGTCTGAACTGCTCGAGGAAGGGTCGGAAACCGCCCCCCACATGCATGTGGCCCTAATTTATGTATATAAAGGTGGTGTAATGTGTAAATAGCCAATACACAACTTTAATGTCTCACTTCCTTCACAAACAGGACTATCGCGCATGAAGCTTCTCGACTTATAATGTGAATCCCCCTCTTCGAGGCCACGGGAGGGTATCTTGTGAAAACTTGGGCTCAATTTTGATTTTCCATGTTCCTGTGACCTACCCGAACACAAGCAAATAGAAAAGCCCCATAGTCTACCCCCTTTCAAAGCCGGTCAAAGGCTAGACGATGTGGGGCCCATGGATCAGGGTTTTTCCAAAACCATGCGATGGAGGGTTGGAAACCCTCCCAGTGGTAGAAAAACCCCTTATAGGATTTCCACATCAGCAGCGTCTTAGTACAAACGAACGCTGCGGTTATTTCGGCGAAGTACTAGCTGCGTGTAGTAAAACAGAAAACGCTGCTAGAAATTTACTATTTGCAGCGTTTTGAAATATTAAACGGTGCTGGTAGGTGGTGCCCAGAAGATTCCCTGGGTGAAAGTACTAGCAGCGTCCAGACGTGGTCGAACGTCACAAGTGTTCGAAGCACTTGCAGCGTTCGCGACATTTACAAATGCCGCTACAGTTTAGTTCCTGACACGGCTGTCAGGCCCGAGCATTAGCAGCATTCAGTTGGTTCGAACGCAGCTAGCTTTCGTAGTATTAGCACCGTTTAGTTTCCTCGAACGCCTCTAATATCACTACTGGGAAAAGGCCTATAGGTGAACTCACATTAGTGGCGGGCACAGTCTAGCACCTGCCACTGGTAATCTGAAAATTTATCAGTGGCGGGCGAAAAAACCCCGCCCGCCACTTCTATAGGATTACCAGTGGCGGGCACGGAACTCTACAGAAATATGGCTCCCATTTTGTTTTTCTAGGACTGGAGCTAACATCCACACAAATTCGATTCATATATGTCATAACTTTTCCATGCCTTTATTATTGGGTATAGGCAAAGGCCTGACACTTTCATAAATCGAATTAGTGCTTAAATTTTAGGCATATCATACCATCAGTGATCCCATTGCCAGCTGCCACCCATATGTTTTATCTAAATTGTTCCTTTACAAAGCTAAAACCAATTCAATATTCCTTTACGCCATGCATAACCTCATTGTGTTTTTGACCCACCTTTGGATTGACTGAAAGCAGAACTTTGTGTTAGCTTATAGGAGCTTCATGCATACACAATGTTTTTTTTTTGCGGGGGATGCATACACAATGTTAACCTTGAATTTTGTGTCAGGGACCTTTAATTATGCATTTGTTTTTAGTTATAACTGCTGTGGAGAGCCCCGTCAATTTTTATATGACATTGTCATGGCTTATATCTATGTGCACTTTTTTGTCCTCTTTCCTTAATGCTGCATATTTTTCATTTTTCTTTCTGTCCCTTCAGCGGGAATAGATGCAAGACATGGAGATTTTACAATGAAAAATAACTTTAATTGTTGGGAAATAATAAAATTATTTGAATTTTTCTTTACTGGATTGGTTTTTGTTATACAATATTGTCTTATATAAATACACATGTATAAAAATAGGAAATCATACAACAAGGCAATGGTGATCAGGAACTGATTGAAGGAATGTAATTCCATTTTGCGCAATAAGTAACCAGGTATTTTTTAGGCTTTTTTTTATTGCAGCTTGCATTTAATTTTGGAAGAATTATTTGAAGCTTTTAATATATTTATAAAATTTCTAGCCCGCGCGGCCACATGGGTTGATGACTAGTAGGCATAATCGACATTAAAATTAACACACAAGTAACATAGCTAGACCTAAACTCAAATTAACATAGGCACCTAATTAACCACTACCAAAACCTAATTAACCTAACCTAAATACAAAATTACCATAGGCACGACTACATTATTCAAATTAACATAAAGGCATGATTCAAATTAACGTAGGCACCTAATTAACCTCAACATAAACATAATTAACCTAAGCCTAAACCCGATCCATTACAAAATTAGCATATGCATGACTAAACTAAATCAAGTTCACCTAAACAGATTCATCGGCACGAAGGCCGGTACCATGCGGGAGCTCAACGTGCATGACGACGGGGTCGGCGGCCTTCTTCTCCTAGGACCATGCGGGAACTGCCGGCCACCCACACCAGTGGAGGCCGGCGGCAGCGGTGACCGTCTCCTCTCGGGATACGCCAGCCACCACTGACGAGCGGCCTTGTCGTTGCGACGGCAGCAAGCCCGCCGGGTTGGCGGAGGGCGGCGAGGCGGATCGGACGAAGGCGTGGTGGTGATTCCTTAGATCCGACTGGATTGTCCAGTATTGTCCTTCTTCCCTAGTAGACCTAGGTTATCGAATCCATGGGAGGTGTTGGTACTGGGTGATGTTTGCGAACGCCAAGCTTATCGTCCGCTTCTCGTTTGCCGGATTTTGGGGTGCTCCAATGGTTAGCAACACAAATGAGATACAAAATGGAAACGGTGGTATTCAATATGATGGAAATAGGCTTGGGAGAAGGTTCACCTGCAACCTCGTACGTGCGTGTGGGATCACAGAATAAACAACAAGCATTGGTATGAATAATAAATAATAAAGTACTTTGCATGAGATAAGTGGGCGGCACGCCATAGGACACCTCGGCCAACTGCTGTTGCACTGTAGGATACATTGTCCAACCACGGCCCAGTGACATCCTGATTTAATAGGATTGATAGATTACTCATATCAACAAGGTGCACCATTTTTTTTCAGAAGCTCGTCTCCAAAGAACCTCGGGTTAAGCGTGCTTGTCTTAGAGCAATTTGAGGATGGGTGACTGATCGGGTTGTTTCCGGGTGCGCACGAGTGAGCACAAAGTGCGCAAGAAAGACAAGAAAGACAAGAAAGACTAGTGTTGGTCTGTGGGTCCAGTCTAGATCTCAGGTGGTAGCCAGGTATAACGATCGGGAACCGGTGGCTGTGTCCGGTCTGTTACAGAATGGTATCAGAGCTGACCCTCGCGGTAACATTGGTGTGTGCGGGTCCGTGGTGCAGACATGTGCACATGACGCGTGGTAAGGCCCGTCGTGGCACATGGCATGGCATATGTGGATGCTGGCATTTGACGCATAGATGTGTGCTAAAAGGAAACGTTCCTGCTAGGCCGACTAGGACCTCAGATCCTTTAAGTGGGGGTGTATGTGACATCTGGATTTAATAGGATTGATAGACTACTCATATCAACAAGGTGCGCCTTGTTTTCTGGAAGCTCATCACCAAAAGATCCTCTGGGTTAAGCGTGCTTGGCTTGGAGAAATTTGGGGATGGGTGACCAACGGGGAAGTTGTTTTCGGGTGCGCATGAGTGAGGACAAAATGCACAGAAAAGACCAGTGTTGGTCTATGGGGCCAGTCTAGATCCCAGGTAGTAGCCAGTCGTAACAGCTAGGAACAGGTGGCTATGGCCGGGGTGTTACATTCCCCTATGATTCCCGGGGTTGCCGCGGTTATTAAGGTCAAACCGGATAAACGCCTTAGCGTTTCATGACTATGCCATTGTTCCCCAAGGATTTGCATCTGGCCCCTCACTTCACCTTACTGTCACCGGCTTCGAGGACGTCCACGCATCCTTGTCGATTGCCTTCTCCTTGTGCCAATCATCGATGCACCGGGTACCATCGAGTATTAGGTTGAGGCAAGACAAAAGGCTAAATTGCATGACAAAGATAATATAAAGTAATCCTGCCATGGATCCCATCAAGAGCGCATATGTGGGCTGCGAGACTACGCATCCGCCCTTAGCCCGAGGAGGCTACTCACGCATCGCAATCACCATGAACGCAAGAGACATTGTAGAATGGTCTTTAAGATGAATGATTAAAACCCATCTTACAATCTTGTGAATTGCGATGAATGGATCTTCCTTGTGTGCGAATCTCCTTCCCGTTGTCTTCTCTTCCCCTTAAATATCTTCAGCCCTTCTGGACTAGGGTTTCGGGCATCGCTCAGCAGAGAATGGCTTGTGGTCCCTTCATGAAAGTTCCTCCATTTGACTTGGGCAAGTGGGCCCTGCCTGGCACAATCGTCGGATGCTTGGCTTCTTCTCTGGATTGGCCTCTGGTAACCTGCCACATATGGAAATGCTCCGTTTTGAGAGTAGACCTTGGAATTGAATTGTGCTCGTTTCCCAATTTTGTCCATTAAGTCTGCAACAAATTGCCAAAACAAGGAGATTTGGACATCTTGCAATTAATTAGTGATTAGTAGGCAACTTGAAGTGATATTTCTAAGAAAAATCTTAGGAATATCAAAATTAAACTTAGGAAAATATGAGTGTAAAATACACTCATCAAACTACCCAAGCTTAAGCCTTGATCGTCCTCGAGCAAGAAACTTGACCCGTAACGAACTTAAAGTTTAATCTTGAGATTCAAAGAAGGTTAGTATTCACTTACAATCAGCACACCTAGATTGCCTACCACATCCGTCCACCTGAAAACTTAGCTAAGATAGGAGCAGCGGCAAGGTTATTGCAAAAGTTTTGTTGGGCCAAGCCGGTTAGAGCAAAAGTATTATTAGCAAAGTTAATTTGGAAGCCTAACACTTACTCTACATCGTTCTAGCTAACACCCCACTTGCCGGTGACAAAACTAAAAACTAAAATGGAAAGTCTTTGAGAGTGCGAGTGGTGTCGAAAAGTAGAATAAAACTAGAGGATTTCGACACTACCCACTAATGCTCCCAATTCAAAGCTTTTCAAGCATTCTCTCCAGTCATTGAGTTTCAAGAATGTCAACCTATAGGTTTCTGAGACCATGCCAAAGAGTTACGTAGGAAATTAAAGCTTGTTGCGGGGAGGAGACGAGGTTTTACATGGCATAGCGTTGCCGCTACAGTCATTGTTCCACTCTTAGCTGAGATCCGAGATTTACCTCTGGTAGATCGCTCATAGGCCCGTGGAGTAGCCAGCCTCCCCTTATTTGCAACTCTTTTAAAAGTAAAGGACACGAATAATTATGCATGAAGCACAATCCTTTTGGATCAAGTTATTGGCACGACATAGTTTCGTAAAGTTCAAAGTATCAATTATATCGCTCAACTCCCTTTGTGAGCGCTATCGAGCCTATTCTATCAAACATCATGGGGTCGAGCCTCTCTAGGACTATTCCTTCAAGACATTCTAACCGAGACACCCAAGCCCTCTTTGGACTTTTTCTTATTATATTTTTCTTATTTTTCTTACTTTAAAAACCACATGGCAAGTTTTGGTCAAATAGACAAACTAAAACAAGTGCTAATCTACCAACTTAACTAGGCGAATAAAAGTTTTACACTAACTAACAAGACCTACGCCCACTTAAGCACATCGTGCAATACTACCGCAACTACTTAGCATCGGTAATCAAGTATTCAAAGTGGGAGTCTTAGAAGCGTACCTCTCACATGTGAATGTTCACGTTCCTCCCCTTAGGATGGTTCCTTTTCCATGCTCGGGCTGGATCAACTTCAGCTGCAAAAAGATAAGCAAGATTGCGAAGACACCGAAGCCAAAACTAAACAAAGAAAAGGAAAAAAATATTTTGGGTTTTTATTTTATTTTTTAACACTAAAAGAAAAATGAACCAAGCACTCCAAATAAAAAGCGCGAAGCAAGGCGGTTCAACTAAAAAGCAAAAAG
The DNA here is from genome assembly GCA_039707655.1 of Elymus sibiricus. Taxonomy (NCBI): domain Eukaryota; kingdom Viridiplantae; phylum Streptophyta; class Magnoliopsida; order Poales; family Poaceae; genus Elymus; species Elymus sibiricus. Next base: position 8,124,418 of record CM077674.1, on the reverse strand, counting down.
GAAAATGATGACGGCGGTGTCGGAATAAATCTAACATGCGTGTTTTACGTCTCCCTCGGAGCTGCAGTACAACCTCATTACAACTTAATAAAACAAAAGTTGCCACCTCTTGATGAAGCGGTGACAACGACCTCCCCAAGCTCAGATATTTTCAGGTCTAAGCTCGAGAGCTCATTGTGGTGGCGACGGGTAGTAGCCGGGAGCCCATCCTTGGCTCCACGATGTGAACAGAGACATCATGTCGGTAGTGTCTCGGAGGGCGTCGATGTGGTTGCTCAAGTTGTTAATGGAGCCTCCAAGATGGTTCACATCTGCGTAGGACACATATGCTCCCTCTGCTTTATCTTCATCGTGCAGCTGAATCTCCTCCTCTGGTTCACCTTCTTCTTCTCCAATGCCTTCGGGCATCTAGGCTTCGGGGTCGACCTCTTCATATTCTCCCTGCACATGATAGCGCACAATCCCATTCTCAAGAGAGAATATGTTAGTAGTAGGTGCCGGCACTGAGTGCGCGACATTAGGGATAAATAAATATGGCTTACCTGCCCTAATCATGACCATTGCAATGTGCCTAAGAATTGAAATATTAAGGAATCGGTTACCATCTAGCGGGCGTACTTCATCGAAGTTGACTTGTAGCTAGGTCACTAGAAGGGTGATGACTCCTCCGCATGTGATGTTGCGTTGGCTTTGGCGTGCTTGGCGGTGAAGATGGAGTAGAAGCATGGGTTCCAAGCTGAGTGTTGCATTGGTAATCGGGAACATGGCCTCCGCGAATATCATCATTTCTTATTCATTCACCTTCGTGTACTCCGCTCGTGCATGCAATGTGTTAGCAATAAAATAGAAGATGTAATTCCATTTAATTCCTTAAAAATACCAAGTGAACCGGGAAAAAATGCCAAATTTTGAGATGGAAGATGTAATGGTGTACGTTGCATGTAGAAAACATTTCAAGGTCAATGTTTGACGATATTTTGTCATGTTTTTTAATCAGGCCCACATGTTATGGTCATGTGACATACAAAAATACATGCAAATGATATTTGCATAGGAGCCCACGACTTGACCAAGCATGCATGGCCGGATAGCTTGTTAGCGATCTAGTACTAATTACTATAGTTGGCTAGCACCTATGGCTAGTCTAACCAAGGATAAATACGTGCAGCTCCTATGTGTGCATGCGGCGTTGGACTCGTAGCGTACATCAACGCAACGCATGCATAGGCCTGGTTGATATCCACTCGTTAACAACCTTGCTATGTTAATCTCTTTGCTTAAGTGGTGGGGCCGGTTGGCTAGAACCCCACTCATCAGCTTAGCTCGTGCATGCACGGCCGCATGGCCTGTTTGTTGATATTTTCCTGTGAGTTGGTTAGCTAGTAGTACATCCTTATCCAGCTAATGGATTGGTACGTGCAGCTCAGCATGCAAGCGTGATCAGCAAGCCGCTGCGCAAGAATCGGCCGCTCGCCAACAGCCCGCGCGGCGCGCTCCTGATCTCTCTCGCTCATTCGCTACCCTAGCTCCTACCCATATAATTATATAAAGACCAACAATCCTTCACGCAGGAGACACACACAGAAGCACGCCCTGCAGAATTCCATCCCTATCTCGGTCGTGCAAAGCCTTTATTCCGTATCTCCACACAAATATTTTCTCAGATCCATGGAAGCCATCTCTCCCACTTCATGCCCAAGGTGATGGTAAGATTGGTAAGAACGGCTATATTCTTATTTTCTTGACCTATACAGGTCTTTTTCTCTCGCCACCGATGAACAGGTCACGTGCATGGCGTACCCTTGTGAGGGGAGACGAACAGGTCTTGCACACAGCAACGCCGTTGTGAGGAAAGGCGATGAGATCGCGCACGGCATGCGGCCTTATATGGCCATGACCGTTGAGACAAGAAATATGCCATCTCGCAACCCGATCTATACAGGTCAAATCGCAGGAATTCCAGCATGACGTGCTGTGATAAAATGGATAATACGTCCATAGTCCAGTGACGAATAAATCTGAAATTATTCAGAAGGGTAATAAACCCATGCAGGGGCATGCCCATAAATTTTTGAGGCAATTTGGCAAATCCCCACAAATTCACAGGCACCACTGACATGCATTTCGCAGTCAAGACGGCGGCACAGTTTACGACGGGTCGATGGACTAATCCGTGAGGATATTAAATCCCAAATTTTTATGATGTGCAGCAGATGCATCCATACACATTACATATAATTTTTCAGGTTATTCAGACAAGGAAAAGGTGGCAAAACAAATCATGTTAGCCATGGCCTCGCCTTACACACGTGCGGCCGCGCAGACTTGCGGCCGGCCGGCCGGCCAGCTTGATATGGTTTTGCATGCTTTACTATGGAGAAGCTCTGTGCATGGACTCCCGAGTACTTAAGATCATATGGCGATCGAGTGATGCGATAAGGAGTTTAATTAACTCCATATTATTTTTGTGAGGTGCCGATCTATGGCAAGGCTTTGTATTTGCAGTTGCACGTACATGATCATGGGAACGATCATTGATTCCTAATCATGGATTGTAGTCTATTGTGTTTGTGGCCCAGTGGCAATAAAACGAGGACGAAATACATGTCTCGATTTATCAAAGAGGCATCATACCCTCAATGCAGTGAGTTACGGGAATGGTGAATTGGCAATATAATTATGTGAGATGGAGCAGGCTCGACAGAGGTAGCTCCCTAGATATTGTCATTGTTGATACATCTGGTACCAACAAGGCCGGATATTTCATAACAAGTCTCTTGCAATATAATCTTTTCCGCGACCGATGAGGCCGGAATTATCAATCTTTGTCTAGGCCGACGAGGCTAGGCATACTTCTCCCTGGGCGAGAAGGCTAGGAGATATTACCCCTTGCCGCCACCGACGAGGCCGGAAATCATTCATGTCCTGACCGATGAGGCTAGACGCATTCTCTCCTTGACCGACGAGGCTAGGAGACATTACCTCCTTCATGACCGACGAGGCCAGAAATATTCATAAGTCCTGACCGACGAGGCTGAACGCATTATCTCCTTGACCGAAGAGGCTAGGAGACATTACCTCTTTCCGCGACTGACGAGGCCGAAACCCTTTCGTCCTGACCGACGAGGCTGGACCCACTTCGTTCGTGACCGACGACGCCGAACGCCCCTTTTTGAGACTTTACTATGAACCCGGTGCCGACGAGGCCGGACATTTCATACCAAAGATCAACAAGGCTTTGGAACATTATTATATGCCACTTTTATCTCAACACATCATGAGAACATTTCAGATTTCAAGACGACGACAATCAACGCGGTTTAATCAGAGGTGTTATGCGGGATTTACCAGTAGATGTAATTAACCGGATTGTCTTGCGAGCCTCCGGGAACTAGAATCTCCTCAATCGCCATATATTAGTCCAATGTACTTATCTATGGCGCAACATCATGGAATTATGTGGGAAACCACACTTTGAAATTCTATACAGAATTAATAAAGGAATATTTCCCTATGTGATTGTCCCTTTTTTTATTTTGTATACGAATGTATACTAGCACGCCTGCGATTTATTATCGTTACACCATTACGAAATACCCCTACCCTGGGGACGTTTCTTTTTTGCGAAACAGTCAAATGATGAAGCAAGTGTGAATTCGCCTTCAAACCTCAAACTTTCCCTTTCAAAATTATGATTCTTCCTCGGAGATACTTCAGTTTCTAAGCAATGTACATCATAAATTTTTGTGAAACTTTTTCAAATTTAAACCACAGCCTACTGAGGTCATATCATGACATCATGCCAACTTTCATATTTTTCAGACTTCGCTTACATTTTTTTAAATTCAAAAACAATAACCTCTAATTTACTGTTTGAGTTTTCCCACCCAATGTTTGAATTTTTAAGAAAAATCTTGGATAAGACCTAAAAATGTATGTAAGAACTTAAATATGTTTTTGAACCAATTTGTGGGCATTTTCTCATGTAATTGTTGTTCAAATTTGAATTATATCTATTAAATTGTTGGGAAACGTAGTAGAAAATAAAAAAAATTGCACCTACGCACAACCAGGAACAATATGAAGATGCATAACGGGTTGTGATCACGATCGTTACCATCACCGAGTTGCAGCGGAAGAAAATCGTGTCGGTGTAGATCGTACTTGGAGTCCCTCGAACCGTCGATGAACGATCCCACGAACCGCCCACGAACAGTCCCTCGAACCGAAGACCGAAAGCACGGCCTCTCTACTTGGTTGCAAGCGTGCAGCCTTCACGATCCGGCAGCGCTTCGCTGTCCAGAGCTAATCATCGCCGGACAATTAGAAGGAGGTGATTAGAACCACACTGGGCTTCTAATTATGAGGATTAGAGGAACTAGACCAAGCTCTAATTAGTCAACTAGGACCAATTTGAACTAAGGCTAGATGAACTAGAGGAGGCTCAAAAACTTGTATGTCAAAAGAGCACCAAACCTCAAGTATATATAGGTTAGATGGGAGAGGGAGGGCTGCCACCAAGGGGGAAGGAGTCCCCCTTGTGGCGCCGGCCAGGGGAGGGGAGGATGACTCCCTCCCCTTCTCCAATTCGGCCTCCTTCCTTTGCCTTCCACCACTTGGCCTTTTTAGGCCCGCTGATATTAAATAAAATATAAAATTGTCCTAAATACTTTCAGACCATTTTATATATAATTTAACATCCCCGGAAACATTTTCCACCTATATATATTTATCGGTAATACCCGTTATTACCCGATACTCTCCGAAACCCTTCCGGTGACCCCGAAACGCTTCCGGTTCCTCTCAGAACTATTCCGAATATTAATGAAACAATTCCACAAATATGTTCTCATCACTCCCGTCCTACTAACACTCAGCAGTTCGTGATTGCCTTAAGGTTGTGACCCCATAGGTTCGGTAACTCACAGACATGAACGAAACCCATTCGTTCAATGAGCGACAGCGGAACCGTGGACGTCCATATCGATCCCTGTGAGCACACGAATGATATTCGAATAAACCTTTGGTTATCATGTGATGTTCCCTTTGTTTCACGATACTTCACAAAACCCGGGATGTGTCGGTATCCTCCTGAGTCATCACATGCTCTTTATACCGTTATCCTCATTACCGGTTTTGTTCCTGTTTCTCGTTAGCGTGTTCCGGCATCCCCGTGACGAAGTCACCTGTGTCTGGCCAGACAATGATGGATGCCGTCACACCGAGAGGGCCCTAAGAATATCTCTCCATCGTCGGAGGAGGAAATCCCACTCTCGAGCTATCTAGTCCCTTGTCAAACTTTCCGATGAGCCTGTAAGTTGTCGTTATGATCACCGTGTTACAGGTGACGTTTGAGCAACCCCAAAGTCCACCGTACGGTAAGAAGTGACTACGATACTCTCATGGTCAAAGGAGCATAATCACACGTTAACACTCCGTGTTATTACAATTGATTACAGACGATATTAACTCAATTCTTAACAGACAAGTTTGGGTCGATTCAATATGATCGTTCTTCCAACGTCATAATCTCAATGTTGTTTTAGGACTATCGTTACACTTAACGATATCCTAAGATCCGGAAAACGTGATCACCAACAACACTTGAGCTAGTCCTAGAGGCAATACTAGGAACTTTTTATTTAACCGTTTATCATTCCACACGTGCATATTTATTTTTCACTGAATCACATATTCCAGGATCATAGCAGTTATAGCATAGAATATAAACTCTATAATTATGAATATGGAAATATAATAATACAAATATTATTGCCTCTAGGGCATATTTCCAACATAAATATCTAGAAATCTATTTAGTGCCTTAAAAATAGCAAATTAACCCTGAAAAATGCCAAATTTTGACATGAAAGATGTAATGATGTATGTTACATGGATAAAAAATTCAAAATTAAATGCTGAAATAACTGTGAGTTCGCCTTCAAACCTCACAATTTTTCTAAGCCATGTACATCACAATTTTTGTGAAACTTTTTCAAATATAAACAATAGCCTTTTGAGCTCATATCATGACAGCATGCCAAGTTTCATATTTTTTAGACTTTGTTTACATTTTTTAAAACAAAAAACAAATAACCTCTAAATTACTTTTTGAATTTTCCCACCTCAATATTTGAATTTTCAAAACATTTCTTTGATAAGACCTTCAAATGTACTCGAGACCTTAAATATGATTTTTTATCCAATTTGTGGGAATTTTTTATGTACTTGTAGTTCAAATTTGAATTATACCCATTAAATACATATAAATCCATTTAATGCCTTAAAAATAGCAGATGAACACTGAAAAATGCCAAATTTTGACATGAAAGATATAATGGTGTATGTTACATGTAGAAAAAAAAATCAAGATCAAATGATGAAGCAACTGTGAGTTCGCGATCAAATCTCACACTTTTCCTTTCAAAATTACGATTCTTCCTCGGAGATGCTTCAGTTTCTAAGCAATGTATCACAACTTTTGTGAAACTTTTTCAAACTTAAATCACAATCTATTGAGATCATACCATGAGACCATGACAATTTCGCAAAACTTGGAATGTACATTGCTTTCTAACGGATGAATCTCCAAAGAAGCATTACAGCTTTCAAGCCAAACTCTGGAGTTTGTACTCTCAGAAATATTTTCTTCATCAGTTGCATCTAATATTTAGTATACAACTTCCTTCTACACTAGTATGCACAAATGTACCTTCTTTTTCAATCTTGTTGTGGAATATTTTGCATTCTCTATTTTTTGAAATACCAAGTTAAGGTACCTTGTGTAGTACCTTCAATTTTTTGTACATAAAAAATCCCTATATTTTTCCACATGGAACATACTACGTTACATTACTAACGCCAAATTTTGGCATTTTTCTGGAACCATTTGTTACTTTTAAGATATTATTTGTATTTCTAGCTATTTACCAGATAATATTCAATTTTCAACTACATGTCCTAGTAGAAGGCACGTGCTATGCACGTAGGCTCTTGGCTAAACTTCAAAAATGATATGTGTCTTTACATGATGAGTAGGAGTATATAAGAAGGGTACCCATGTAAGAAAACATCAACAAAAGATCTTGAATGGGAAGTTTTCTACGCACCACCACGTGAGGGTGCAGGAGGTGCGCAGGTGTAGTGTGTGGACACGTCCAGAAGAATCCTGCAGAACTCGTTTTAGCGCGCGAGCGCACGGAGCGAAGAAATCAACGGTACCGATTCACCTTGTGGAAGAAATCAACGGCTAAGAAGTCGTCCACGTAAGGGCCAGGGCAAATCCAAGTTTAAATTTGCAGTACTATAGTAGTAGAGATATAAAAATGGGCTATAAATTCAAGCAAAATTCATATTTAGATACTTGTATATCTTTCTAACTCCTTCCAAAAAATAAACTAAAAATTCAAAAGTTTGCACTTCAAAATCCAAATGTATACATGCATCCTACTGGAAAACACTTGCTAAAGTTGGTCTCGCAGTCCGTCTGCCGTCAAACGCGATTACAATGGACCGTGTCTAAATCTTTGCCAAGTGTATTGCCCAAAAAACACTCACAAACTACAAATATGCCGTGTGTCTGTTTTTTACCGAGTGTTTTACCACCACACTCGGTAAAGTTACATGTTTGCCGAGTACCCGAGAAAATACACTTGGTAAACTTCTTGACACTCGGTAAATAACGTTTCACCCGTAGTGACTGCCAAATCCTCCACAAGATTAACAATTATTTATTTGTTCTTGCTTCTAAGCCTATTGGCACTGTAACATAGGTTTGCGTGCCGAACCACAAAGCTTGAAAAAGCAACTCGTCACAAATGTGGCTCAAATCCACATAAACACCACATGGGATCCAACGGTACAGAGCATAGGTCCAGCTGGTCATAGGTTTAGAAAATCTTGTCTCCCAAAAATAGATATCTGGTAATGTTTTCATCGATCATGACAGTTGTATTTGAGGATGGTGGAGGGAACAGGTTTGGAATAGTCTCTCTTCCCCCTCATCCCCCTCGTGTCGCCTCCGCGGGCGACCCAAGGGGGAACCCTAGCCGCCGTCCTCTCGGCCCTCCTCCGCCTCCACCTTTCCTCGCCGCCGTCCGCAGCGCCGCCGGGCAAAGCTTGGCCGGCTGGGCGGCGGCGGGGCATCTCTCCCCCTTGTCTGTCGCGGCTGGCGCGAGGCAGCCAGATCGGGTGGGGCGCCGGGCTAGCGTGGGGTCGGGCGGCGCGGCGGGCGGGTTTCTTGGCGACGTCGTGCGCGGCGTGGCGGCGGCGGCGGCCTACTCGCGGCGTGGTGACGGCTGCGTGGTGGGCAAGATCAGTGGTCGCGGGCGCTGCCGGGTTCAAATCGGATCCAATTCTGGGTCTTGGGCTTGAACGCCGTCGGCCGCCGCGGGGTGGTGGTGGTCGTCGCTGACCACGCCGGATCGCTGGATTCGGCACCTGGAGATCTACGATGGATTCTTCTCGATCCTCCTTCATGGTGGGTTGAGCCCCATGGCTCTCTCATCTCTGCAGGTTTCGGTTCGTGGTCCGTTGCCGGATCCGGAGCCGACGGAGGTTTGGTGGTATAGGATGGGGACCGGAGGAAAGTTTTGATCGGCTTGTTCGGTCCGGCATCGGCGACGTCTCTCGACGCCATTACCCTCCGTGGAGGCGATGTCGAGGTCTCTCCTATCCACCTCCGAACCCCTCCCAGACGAAAGTCCAAAATTCAGTCTGGATTGGGCGGCGGCGGCGTCCTTCGCGTCGTACCCTCCATGGAGGCGCCGTCTTGGGAGGTTCTGCTGTTCGGCGGAGAGATGCTGTGGGTGATGGACTCCGTGTAGCTCCAGCAGCGGCGACGGTGTGGAGGTTGCCAGGAGGTGCGGCGTTGTATCTACCGCGTCGATGACGACGAGTATTGGCGGCATGGTGCAGCTGGATATCGACGACGGATGCGGCTGGATGGACGAGCGTAGGGCGGTGGCGCTGTCTGGCGCCATGGTGGCGTCGACGGCAGGCTTGGCAAGGTCTATGCGTCAGTCCCTGCTCTGGAGATGGATCGGTGGAAGATGGCGGCGGCAGCCTCGGTGAGTGCGCCGGACCGGTGTGTGACCCAGTTCCGGTATGTGGCTGGGATGGGGCACCCAGCATTAGATGTTAGGTTTTGGTGCGATGTTTGTTTGGTATTAGGCTCGGACATTCGGTACCCCTGCATCAAGGGGATAGGGGTAGCGACAGGTGTTGCCAAGATGGTGATCCAGGCTTACTGATGTATTACTTTGTAAAGTCTTTGTGAATAATTAATAAAGTGGCTGCATGCATCGCCCAGATGCAGAGGCCGGGGGTACATCCTCCTTTTAAAAAATAAATGACATTTGTATTGAGTAAAATATCATTTACCTAAGTTTCAAAATCTGTGAAAAAATCATACAAGTAAAGTACTACATGTAGGACTTATATATGTGCAATTTGGGAAGAAATTATTATCACTTGTGGTACGTAAGTGATGTACAGTAACTTAATTTGTGACTCTTCTCCAGCTTGCAAATGATCATCTGTTTTTACAAGATTTCACATGTATGTGTGTTACCCATCTTTCATATGCAAGGGCTTTTTTCACAAATTTTTGAAACGTACACTACTGGAATCAGGGAATTTGCCGTCAGCCAGTTCTTTGCCGTCTGCTAGCGGACGGCAAAGAAGGTCTTTGCCGTCCGCTTTCAAAAAACAGACGGCAAAGAACTGGCTGATGGCAAAGATACAGTTTGCCGTCTGCCATTTCTTTGCCGTCGGCCAGCAGACGGCAAAAGGCCCAAAGGTAGACGGCAAAGAGACCAGCTGGGCCCCACTGAGGCGTGGAGCTGGCTAGGTCAAAATGGACGGCCTGGATGCCGTCCGCCAAATCTTTGCCATCCGCTTTCTTGTCTTTGCCGTCCGCTAGCGGATGGCAAAGAATTTGCCTAACTAACGGCCGTGCCCCCCAGCCCCACCCCCTCTTTGTCGTCTGGTAGCGGACGGCAAAGAAGTCCGCTAGCAGACGGCAAAGAGGTTTGCCTAACTAACGGCCGTGCACCCCCCGGCCCCACCCCCTCTCTCTCTGTTCCTCTCTCTCTCTTCCCCCCCACGACCTCACCCGCCGTCACACGTGCAAAATTTGGGAGCGTGCCGCACGAATATTCTACAATAGCAGGTATTGAAGAATCCGTACAAGAAATTTTACTAAATTTGAAAGAAATTGTATTGAGAAGTAATCTCTATGGAGTTAGAGACGCATCCATTTGCGTCAAAGGTCCTAGATACATAACTGCTCAAGATATCATCTTACCGCCTTCCGTAGAAATCGTTGATACGGCACAACCTATAGCTAACTTGACAGAGCCCATTGATTTCTGTATTGATTTACAGATCAAGAGAGATCGTGGATATCAGACAGAACTCAGAAAGAACTATCAAGATGGAAGTTATCCTATAGATGCTGTATCCATGCCTGTTCGAAATGTGAATTATAGTATTTTTTCTTGTGGGAATGGAAATGAAAAACACGAGATACTTTTTCTAGAAATATGGACTAATGGAAGTTTAACCCCTAAGGAAGCACTTTATGAGGCTTCTCGTAATTTGATTGATTTATTTCTTCCTTTTCTACACGCGGAGGAAGAGGGCACTAGTTTCGAAGAAAATAAAAACAGGTTTACTCCACCCCTTTTTACTTTTCAAAAAAGATTAACTAATCTAAAGAAAAACAAAAAAGGAATTCCATTGAATTGTATTTTTATTGATCAATTAGAATTGACTTCTAGAACGTATAATTGTCTAAAAAGGGCCAATATACATACACTATTGGACCTTTTGAGTAAGACTGAAGAAGATCTTCTGAGAATTGACAGTTTTCGTATGGAAGATAGAAAACATATATGGGACACTCTAGAGAAGCATCTCCCAATTGATTTACTTAAGAATAAACTCTCGTTTTAAATCCATTGCAATTTTTTTTCTTCTTCTTTTTCGAGTTAGAATAAAAAGAAAAAAGAAAACAATTTTGCATCTTTGGTACAATCTATATTTTCGCGAAATGGATCATAATAAAATGGATTGTAGGTATCTAGGGAAAATTCACTTGGAAGTAACTATTTCCTAGATACCTATGGTACTTCACGGTTGAATGAATCAAAAAATATCTAAAAAAGACCTAAAGTTAACGATTTATCAATGGGTAATGTTGCTCCAATACCTAACCAAAGAGCTACTACAGTACCGATTAAAAAAACGGTCGTAGCTACTGGGCGGCGAAATGGATTTTGGAATTTATTGACATTCTCTAGAAAAGGTACTGTCAATAAGCCTGTTGGCACAGAAACCATTAAGAGAACGCCCAATAACTTATTGGGTACCGTACGGAGTATTTGAAACACGGGAAAGAAGTACCACTCGGGTAATATTTCTAGAGGAGTTGCAAACGGATCTGCCGGTTCACCAATCATTGATGGCTCGAGAACCGCTAAACCTACATTACATGCAATAGTACCTAGAATTACTACTGGAAAAATATATAAAAGATCGTTGGGCCATGCGGGTTCCCCGTAATAATTATGTCCCATCCCTTTAGCTAATTTAGCTCTTAATACAGGATCATTTAAGTCTGGTTTCTTTGTTATTGGGATAGGTGAACTCTTTAGGATCCATCCCCCAAAGGAACCGGACATGAGAATTTATCATCATCCGGCTCGAGCAAGAGTGAAAGAAATAAGACCGCGGAATATCCTTAATAGAATTAAGGTATATAATGACTCAATGACTCTAGGCAAGAAAAGCTTTATCAGATTCTCTTTTCCGAAGTTGCACCTACAACTACTCATTGAAAATAATCCTATTCTTATGGGTAAATGCTCAATATCCAAGTGGGCTTACAAATTTGATCATGATCAATTGCTTTGTGGATTGTCTCATGTCTCTTGATTAGTTGGTATTTATCCCCTCAATATCGCAAGTTTCTTACCTCCAAACAAAATATTTACTTGTTACTAATAAAAAATCAAAAAGTTTAGCCTACATTCTTCCTTAGATCCCTTCTTTTACTCCGATAGTATTGCGGATCACAATCGATGCAAAGAAAATGAATGCATTTCCATACTATAATAAAAAGGTAAGTGTAATAAATAGAGAATTGGATCATGTCACATGACTTATTCCATTTCTACTCTATGGGATCTTACGGAGCCTGTTCATGGATGACATGGTTGCGGTATGATCATAGAAGATATTCTCCTCAAGTGAACCAGCCTATCCTTCCTAGGTAGGGGACTTACATGTTGATTGGATGCGGAGACACCTTTGGTTGTGAATTCTAATGTGGCAGATCCAATTCTTTATCTGCATGGCCAAATCAATAATTCAAGTCACACACTCCCATAATCCGCCTTTTTTCTTTCGTAAAATTAACTTCAACTATTTGTATTGTATAAAAATACTTCGGAGTTGAAGAGAAGTATCCAAATGACATGTGTTATTTTACAATAACCCATGCTTGTAGCAATGAAATACCACAACCTACCCGATATGATATATGAGAATTCTAATTCTCTATGATATGCCTTCCCTATAAAGGACCCGAAATACCTTGCTTACGTATCATTGGAAAGTGCATTAACATAAATACGGCAGTAAGCAGAGGCAGTACAAAGGTATGTAAACTATAAAAACGAGTCAAAGTGGATTGGCCCACACTAGCACTTCCGCGTAATAACTCCACTAAAGGCGATCCTATTACCGGAATAGCGTCAGGTACACCTGTCACAATTTTGACTGCCCAATAGCCAATTTGATCCCAAGGCAAAGAATAACCAGTTACACCAAATGATGCAGTCAAAACAGCCAAAACCACACCTGTGACCCAAGTTAATTCACGGGGTTTTTTAAATCCCCCTGTGAGATACACACGAAATACATGCAGGATCATCATTAAAACCATCATACTTGCTGACCATCGATGAACTGATCGGATTAACCAACCAAAGTTGGCCTCGGTCATTATGTATTGAACCGAGGAAAAAGCCTCTGTAACGGTTGGTCGGTAGTAAAAAGTCATAGCAAAACCGGTAGCGACTTGTACTAGAAAACAAGTAAGTGTAATTCCCCCTAAACAATAAAATATGTTGACATGGGGAGGAACATATTTACTAGTTATATCATCCGCAATTGCCTGAATCTCAAGACGTTCCTCAAACCAATCATATACTTTATTGAGATAGGTAACTAACCCGAGTCCCCCTCTAAGAGCCGTATATGAAAATTTCATCTCGTACGGCTCAAGCAGAAACACACAAATTTTCAACGAATATTAGAAAAAAGGTTCAAAACTTCATCAGCCACTGAATTGGGTCGATTTGCCTTGAAGATATCAAATAAGAAAAATCCGGAATATCTTCTTTGTGATGATAATGCCAAAAAATCTCAAGTTGGCGCGTCTTTCTTCCTTTCCCTTATGTTGGTCATTAGAGGCTTCTTGACTTTTCTCTTCCCTATTTTGGATTTGTTTTTTTATGCGTAATATAGAAATTATCTTGTTGCGATCCTATGAATCAGTTCAATTAAAACCTTAGATTCATACTAGCGGACGGCAAAGAAGTCCGCTAGCAGACGGCAAAGAGGTTTGCCTAACTAACGGCCGTGCACCCCCCGGCCCCACCCCCTCTCTCTCTGTTCCTCTCTCTCTCTTCCCCCCCACGACCTCACCCGCCGCCGCTCCTCCTCCGACGATCTCACCCGCCGCCGCCCCTCCCCCGACGACCTCACCCGCCGCCCCTCCCCCGACGACCTCACCCGCCGCCCCTCCCCCGACGACCTCACCCGCCGCCCCTCCCCCGACGACCTCACCCGCCGCCCCGCTCCCCGGCCCCTGCGCCCTCCCCCCCCCCCCGACTACCTCGGAGCCGCGGCGCCTCCCCGCGACGCCCCACCGCCGGAGCAGGCCGCGGCGCAGCCCTCCTCCCCGCGGCCTTTCTCCCCCTGCGCCGGCCCTCCTCCACCACCGCGCCGGACCTCCTCCACCGGCCCTCAAGGTGAGTTTTTTTTCTTTTTTTCTGTTTTTTTTCTGTTTTTACTGTTTAGGTTTAGGTTAATTAGTGTTTGGTTTAGGTTAGTGCTAGCTAGGTTTAGGTTTAGATAATTAGAAGAAGAAGAAGAAAGATGAAAAAAAAATAAGAAGAAAAGAAGAATAAGTAGAAGAAGAGGAAAAAGGAAAAGAAGAAGAAGAAGAAGAAGAAGAAGAAGAAGAAGAAGAAGAAGAAGAAGAAGAAGAAGAAGAAGAAGAGGAGGAGGAGAAGAAGAAGAAGAAGAAGAAGAAGAAGAAGAAGAAGAAGAAGAAGAAGAGGAGAAGAGGAGAAGAAGAAGAGGAAAAAGGAAAAGAAGGAAGAAGAAGAGGAGGAGGAGGAGGATAGGGAAGAGAGGGCGAGGTGGTTGGCGTCGACGAAAGCCTAAATGACGGGTTGACCGGAAGAGATGGCGTGCTGACCCGTCGACAGTGCGTCGCCATAGCTGAGGGCGCCCGGGGACGAGCGGGTTAGGGGGTTCCTCGGCGTCGATGGAACCCTAAATGATGGCTATTTAGGTTAGGGGGTGCCTTGGCGTTGACGAAAGCCTAAATGACATCTATATAGGTTAGGGGTGCCTCGACGTCGACAGAACCTTGGATGACATATATTTCGGGTAGGGGTGCCTTCGCGTGGACGGAACCTTAAATAACGTAAATTATGGTTAGGGCATACCTCAGCGTCGATGGAACCCTAAATGACGGCTATTTAGGTTAGGGAGTGCCTCGGCGTCGATGGAACAATAAATGGCAGCTGTTTAGGTTAGCGGATGCCTCGGTGTCGACGAAAAAACCCTAAATGATAACTCTTTAGGTTAGGGTTGTTGCGGAGAACGAGCAGTGCGAATCGTTTTTTTACAACTTGGCGGTGGCATCCTGTTGTAAATATTTAGTTAGGTTGACGGAAAAAACAATAATGCTATGTTACTCATCTTTGGATTTAAATGTGCAGTTGTTTCGTCGCTGCGAGGGTCCGGTGTTCGACGAGCTCCGCCCCTGCGTTCGTGGGTGAGCACAAATGACATCTCATCCTCCCCCCTTCATTATTTGCTCTGTTCTGGTCTTCGTGCCGATGAAACTTGCTAGCTACGTATGCGTGACCAGTATGCGTCTCCCGTTCGAAAGGGTTACAGTTATAAATATGCATGCATTTGCATATTTATAACCGTGATTCTTTCGAATTGTCCAACGTTATCCATGGACAGCCCGAGTATGTGTAGATTGGGTTCGTTTTCCCATATGCTCTGCTCCGGATCCGACGCATAATTTCGTCAGTGCCTCCTTGTTGTTCTCCGGGTACACATCCTCTCTGTTTATTGCCGAGACGTGTATCCGGAGAACAGCGGGGAGGTGCTGCCGAAATTTTGCGTCAGATCCGGAGCAGAGCATGGAAAAACGAACCCAATCTACACATACTAGGGTGGGATTAGGACCTATCTTTACCTATTAGCGTCTAGGTTGCATGGACGTAATAAAACTGAGAAACTCCATTAACTGATGAATATGGTTTGCTGAATTATGTATATATTTCTTGTGTGTCCAGTAGCTAGGCAAGATGAGTGATCGTGCGTGGATGTACACCGGTCACACTAGTCAGAAAGACATGACCGATGAATGGTTAACAAAAACCAAGGGGTTTGTGAGAGCCGCATTTGCAAATGGCCAGAGAAAAACCTGGTGCCCCTGTGTACGGTGCGACAACTATCATAAGAGGACAGAGCTTGAAATGAGTAAACACCTGCAGAAGTGGGGTTTTACGCCTGCTTATACGGTCTGGACATTTCATGGTGAGTCTGCCCAATGTGCCAGAGCAGAGGTGGGCCGTCGTCGCACCGACGAGCATGGTACCGGGATCGAAGACATGGTGGAAGACTTTGATGATGCTCGGGATTCGGACGATGAGATGGAGGAATCTGCAAAGACCTTCAATGATATGTTGGAGTCTTCAAAACGTCCTCTCCACGAGCACACTGAGCTTTGTCAGCTGGATGCCATCGCACAAGTAATGGCTCTGAAGGCTCAATTCAACTTGGGCAGAGAATGCTACGACGCGATGATGACACTATTTGGACGCTTTCTACCCAAAGGCCATGTAATGCCTGCAAACCTGTACTAGTCGGACAAAATCCTCCGTGTACTTAAGATTCCCTATGAGAAGATACATGCCTGTGAGAATGGATGTGCCTTATTTAGGCTTGAGTATCCGGACTTGAACTATTGTCCCGTTTGCAAGTCTTCCAGGTATGTTGTGGTAGACAACGGTATGGGTGAGAAGAGTCAGACAAAAATCCCAGTTAATGTTCTTCGGTATATGCCAATCATACCAAGACTTCAATGTCTTTTCATGGTCGAAGAGACGGCCAGACAGATGACATGGCACAAATTTTGCAAAAGAACCGAACTAGATGCAGATGGGAATCAGATGTTGGTACACACATCGGACGCTTTTGCGTGGAAGCACTTCGATGCAATACATTATGATAAAGCGGCAGATCCAAGGCATCCTCGAGTCGCCATCAGCACGGATGGGTTCAATGTGTTTGGTATGATGGCAGCCCAATACAGTTGTTGGCCTGTATTTGTCATTCCACTCAATCTCCCCCCCGGACAGAATATGCAAAGAAAGAACATCTTCCTGACGTTGATAATTCCGGGGCCCAACTATCCGGGGAAGAGTATGAATGTGTACATGCAGCCGCTTAAGGATGAATTGCAGGAAGCTTGGGATAATGGGATCATGACATACGATGCCGCTACAAAAAAAAACTTCCTAATGCATGTGTGGTACATGTACTCGATGCATGACTTGCCGGCGTATGCGCTATTCGTTGGCTGGTGTGTGCATGGAAGGTTCCCGTGCCCCACATGCAAGGCAGCTCTTGAGTTTCGTTGGCTGGATGTGGGTCGGAAGTATTCTTGCTTCGACTTGCATAGACAGTTCCTGGATCCTCGCCATAAGTTCAGAAAAGACAAGAAGAAATTCATCAAAGGTAGAGTTGTCAAAAACTCTGCACCACCTGCGTTGACAGGCCAACAGACCCTGGATCAGTTAAACGCTCTCAAGCCGGATCCAGAGCGTCCAGGGTATTTCAAGGGGTATAATTCGGAACACGCCTGGACTCACAAGACATGCTTGTGGGATCTGCCTTACTTCACAGACCTCCTTTGCCCACACAACATCGATGTGATGCACACTGAAAAGAATGTCGCCGAGGCCCTCTTTGGTACATTGTTCGGCATAGAGGGGAAGTCAAAGGATAATCCTAAGGCTAGAGTCGATCAGGAGGCTCTATGTGATAGACCGTTACAAAACATGCGACAACCGAAAGGAAAGCAGAACTGGACGAAGCCAAAGGCATGGTTCAATCTTGGAAGGCCAGATATGAGGAAAATTATCCTGTGGGTGAAAAAGGAGTTGATGTTCCCCGATGGGTATGCAGCGAATCTAAAGAGGGGAGCGAGTCTTGAAAAATTGAAAATATTTGGTCTCAAGAGTCATGATTGGCACATATGGCTTGAGCAGGTAATGCCGGTGATGTTGCGTGGCTTTATCCCTGAGGATGAATGGCTAGTACTGGCAGAGCTGAGCTATTTCTTCCGTGTTCTTTGTGCGAAAGAACTATCGCCTGGCTTGCTAGATGAAATGGAAGAGTTGGCGCCGGAGTTGATCTGCAAGTTAGAGAAGATCTTCCCACCGGGCTTCTTTAATCCAATGCAGCATTTGATTTAGCATCTCCCGACCGAGGCACGATTGGGGGGGCCCATGTAGAATCGTTGGTGCTACGCAACTGAGAGGATGCAGAAGATGCTTCGAGCAAAATGTAAAAATAAACATAGAATTGAAGCATCGATGGCCGAGGCATTCATTACTGAGGAGGCGGCAAACTTCGTGACAGCACACTACGAAGCCAAAAATCGTCATTTGCATAATCCGAAACCTCGGTACAATGCTGGCGACCCTAAAAAGGGTGGATCCAACCTCAGCCTATTCAAAGGGAAGCTCGCACCAGCCGGTGCTTCTAATTCCTTATCGTTGGATGTCGAAGAATGGCGGACCATTTCATTGTATATCTTCAACAACCTAACAGAAGTGCGGCCGTACATCGAGTAAGTTCTCGGTACATTGTTTCGCAACTTCTAATTCCTTTGAACTGCTCTTATTCCCGGATATTTGATACAGTCGATACGTCGCGAAATTCTCGTATGGAGCGGTGATCCAAATGGATTCCGTCGAAGAGTATGAGCTTCTGGCAAAGCATGGAGGCGGCTATCCCGGTTTCATCTCTTGGTTCAAACAAACGGTAATTTCCATTAGACCATTTTATTTCTTCGTCTAAATTGCGGCTAATGCAACAATCCTTTCGTATTAAACTTGTAGGCTAATTCAGAGTCTATGGACGCCGAATTGAGACAGGTCGCTAATGGTTTTAACTATAAGGTCCGTTCATTTGACAAATACGACATCAACAGGTATCGCTTTCGTACCTATGGCAAAGAGCTATCTATGGCCGACCGAAAGTCTACAAATTGTTGTGTCTCTGCTATCGGCGAAGGAGATACCGAGTATTATGGAAGAGTTGAAGCAATTTATGAACTTTTATTCTATGGTGCAAACCCACCGAACGTCGTAGTCTTCAAATGTTTTTGGTTCCAGCCGAAGGAGACTAGAAGGACTCATGAACATATAGGGCTAGTCGAAATCAAACAAAGCACCCATTTGGATGTTCCCGATGTCTATATTACGGCTCAACAGGCAACCCAAGTTTTCTATCTACCGTGGGCCTGTCAAAGTGATCCAAATCTCAATGGTTGGGATGTCGTTTATGAAGTGCCGCCACATGTTAGACCACCTCCCCCCAATGAAGAGGATTATGAACCTCACATTAACCCAGACACATATGAAGGATAATTCTTCCAAGAAACACGTCTTTCCAAAAAACGTTTCAAGAACCGCTCTACTTCACCCCAGAACATTGAAGTAGACAGCGACAGTGAATCCGACTTCACCCCTGAGCCGGAACAAGAAGAGCCGGAACAAGAAGAGGTTACTGTTGCGGATGACCTGTGAATGCTTGACCGATTATGTAAAGGAGGCCTTCCACATGTTGATGCATTTATTGATGATGATGATGAGCACGTCATTACTGATAGTGATGATGATGATGCATTTATTGAACCCGGAGCATATATAGACGATGAAGATTAATATTAGTTCATGTCAGGTATTCAATTATTATTATGTACATATATATTATTAATTAGTTCATGTTAGGTATTCCATTTTTTATTATGTTCATGATGATGATACACTTAAATTATATACATATTATTATTCATGTCAGGTATTCAATTTTTTTATGTTGTACTAATTTCGTTTACTCTTTGTCATTGCAGGTGTTGACAGATGGCGGGCACGGGTCCAGAGCGCTCCGAGGCTCCTTCCTCGGCGCGTGGTGGGAGGGGTGCTTCCATTCCACCCCAGCACCTCCGGAGAGCGCTGCATCTCAGTATGCAGACACGACCGGCGGGTGCTTCTTCTTCGGCCGGGAGAGGTCGGGGGAAGAAGAGGGGTACTAGAGGTGGCCGTGGCGGCGGGAGAGGTAGGAAGGCTGCTACGCCTTCCTCGCCGCCACCCCCAGCTGATTCACCCGACCACAGGACTGCTCCGTCTGAGGTGGACCCGTCTCGGACTCCGGTCCACAAGCCTCGGGCCGACAAGCCTTGGGCCGACGAGCCTCGGGTCACCGAGCCTTCGCCCCACGAGACTCCGGTCCACGAGCCTCGGGCCGCCGAGCCTTCGCCCCACGAGACTCCGGTCCCAGAGGCTTCGTCCCACGAGACTCCGGAGCAGAGCACGGATCAGGCTACGTCGCAGTCGACCCGATGGGGGGACTGGCCGCCGGAGGCGAGTGGCCATGCTGATGGTGGCGAGGATCGCTTTTCGGATGATAGCTATAGCGAGGGCAAGCTGGTTGAGGGGTGCAACGTCTACCAGCGTGGTGGTACAAAGCTCCCGCCCATGCCGGCGACCCGCGAGCAGAGGTGGTTGATTGCGCCTAATGGGGAGAAGTAAGTGCATTTACTCTTTTTTAACCTTTTGCCTTCACGTTTCTTCAAAATGTAATGCGTTGGCCTTGTCATACTACAGGGGTTGGATACACGACCCTGGTATCCGCAAGCCCAACTTCGTCCTTGCTGTGCTTTGCCGGCAGAACTTCCCGGGGTGGGTCACGTTGCCCGGTGAGGGTCAGGTTCGACAGCTCGGACTGAGCTGGGAGCTGTACTTGGCTGCCCCGGCCCCGCCGCAGGAGAGGATCGACGGTGTCTTGTGCCGCACGAGGGCCGAGATGGTGATCCAGACATTTTGGGTAATTTCTCCTATACAGAATTAAAAATCAACAGTACCGAGTTATTGTACTAATCAGTGTTGTTGTTGGTGCAATACTTGCCCTCTTGTGTTTTGGAGATTGTTGACAGAAACAGGCATGGACTGATTTGTTTGCTAGTGCACACAGAAAGAAATAGTCCATGCAGTGCCGAAGAGAATGTTGTCTCAGGTGTACAGTTTGAGGAACTTCACCGAAGATTATCTACGTCGACGAAGAGAATGAGCAACCGAGAAGAATGAAGTGAAGGAGTTGACCCCTCGAGTGTTTATTGCTGACGCAAAGCAATTGGTTCGGTGATCGCGTCCGAAGAAATTGACTGCAGCGATGGAAGACGAAGACGAAGTGAAGACGTAGCATTCTTTTCGTCGTTCTTCTTTCATTCATTTGAGTCATAGGACATCCATACTATTAAGAGGGGTATAGGTTCTCGAAGCTTAGATCCGCTGTGATGCTTAGCCCAAACCTATGCGAGACCGAGAGAAATCTCTTTATGCTTCGAATGATTACCTGCCAGCAGAAGACGTTGTTCTTCGTTGCTGTAGGAGATATCTTTCGAACTGAGGAGTTAGCATTACTTGCTCCGCACGTAATGTTACCGTTGTGCTCAAATTCCGACCGTTGGACTCGTGTCGTTCGGCCATTGGCTGCTCCACATGTCCAATTTGGTCATTTCCCATCCGGGAAGGCTGCGGCTATAAATAGCCACCCCGCTCCAACGTTGCCCGTTGGCTGCTCCGCTTAAGATTTCTGAGAAGATTGATTGAGCATCCCCTCTCCGAGTGATTTGAGTTTAAAATCCACCGAGAGAAAAATCAAGAGCCAAAACTTAGACAGTGGTTGAGCATCACAGTAGTTCTGAGTTAGAGTTCTTGTACCTATTACTCTTGAGAGCTGCCCACTCTCTAGATGGATAGGTGTCGGCTCGAGTGTCGAAGAGTATTGTCTTCACCGAGTGAGATCTTCAGCAACCAAGAGTCTTGTGGTTCGCGAAGAAAGCTGAAGAAAGTTTATCTTCAGTGAAGGTTTGGAGATCGCCGACAAGTATCTACCACGAGTGAAATCAACTTGAGTCTGATCAGCTCCAAGTTGAAGGAGAACAGGGCGAGGAGAGTTTATCCTCTGTGTTAAATCACAACCTCTCCAACCAGACGTAGTCCTTTGGCAGAAGGGCGAACTGGTCTACCAAATTCTTCTGTCGCCATCGAGCACCACTGGTTCGCTTTACATTACTGCATTTCCTTCAGCAGTTTACATTCGTGCTCTGTGCCGATAGTTGTACCTGATCAATCACAGTTCATCAACTATCTGTCGCGTTATTATCGTTCTTCACTTCGCATCAAGTCAACTTGTTTATCATCGTAATACTGCATGTCTGCGTGATCTCATCTCATGCCATATTCATTCACCCTGTCATCATTTCCAGTGCATTTCTATCGCAGTCATATTTAGTTTTCTCTCGAAATTGACCTCCTGATTACTAGTTGCATTTCTATCGATCAAGTTGGACTTGTGATATTCATCGCTCGATAAAATTGCTGCATTCTTTATCGATAGTTTTGGTCCTCTATAGCGAGCTAATTCAAGTGCGTTGCTACCGAACATCATTTCCGCTGCCGTGATTGGGATCGGTTCAAAACCTTCGAAAGAAATTTTGTATCTCCCATTCACCCCCCCTCTGGTCGATATACTCTCGGTCCTAACAATTGGTATCAGAGCTGGTACTCCCTGTCTCTGTTTATTAAAGGTCTAACAACCATGGAGTTTTGAGTATGTCGTATGCAGGTAGATCCTCGCACTCTGAAAGGTTTCCTATCTTCGATGGAAATGATTATATCTACTGGAGAGATCGAATGAAAATCAGACTTCAAGCTATCAACATTGAACTTTGGCAAATTGTGGAAGCTGGATACACTGTTAGGCATCCTGATGCTCTTTCTTCGAATGACGAAGTTATAATACAGTTGGGTGCTCAAGCAAAAGATATTATCAGCAACAGCATCTCGAGAGATATCTTTATTCGGTTCCGAAAACTTGACACTGCTAAGCAACTCTGGGATGCCATCAAAGATGTTCATGAAGAATTTATCGCCAGAACAGATCAACACACAGATATGCTTCGTGCCATGTTCGCTGGGTTCAGAAGTCTTCATAAGGAAAGTGCTATGGAACTCACTGATCGGTTGACAAATATCCTTGAAAGGCTTCGCCAACGTGGTGTAACAAATATCACCGATAGAGATGTGGCCAACAAGCTACTAAGTGCTCTTGATGCAACCTACGATCCAATCGTGACTGAAATCAAGCAAAGACCAGACTATGAAGAACTTCACTATGTCGAGATCATGACGCTGTTTTCCATTCACGAAGAAAAGATGGAACTTGAGAACGGGATTCAAGAATCTTCTTCGGAAAGCGAAGGGGAAATTCTATCTCACTATGGCAGTCCTCAAGAAGAAGATATCGAGAATCAACGCTCTATCACAAGAGAAATGGAAATGCTCACTGAAAGACTAAGCTATCTCAGAAGACAGAATCTATGTCTCACAAATGATGATGAAGTTGACATGCCTGGATCGTCTAGGAAATTGCCTCCGAAAGAAAAGAAATGCTTCAAGTGCAAACAACCTGGTCACTTCATAGCAGACTGTCCTTGTTGGGAACAAGATGAAAAACACAACAACAGATGGACTAATCGTCACTGCTCTGGATTCATTCAAGTGGATCATCACACTAAGCTCTCGAAGAAAAATGAAGCTACCGCATCATCTTCTTCGTCGAGACCAGTCACTGACGTGCAAACAAGAGCGACCATTGAATCAAATCTGAAGAAAATATCGCAGCTGACTAGAGTGTGTGCAGAAATGAATATGGAATCTGAAGATGAATCATCTGACTCCGAATCAGAAGACTAAGAGTTGTACAGAAACCTAGGAAGAGGCAATGCACTCGTCGCATATGAACCATCCGCGAAGTCTCTCGAATCAGATACTGATGACAATGCTTCAAGTGATGATGAACCTGTTGCATTCTGTCTCATGGCAAAAACCTCAAAGGATCAGGTATCAGCAAAGCACCAAAAATCTAAGACTGCATATTCCTCTGAATACATTGCCTATGCTAAACTTGTTAATATTGCAAAATCTCAACAAGATGAGCTAGAATGACTTGAGATGAATCTCAGGAAAACCGAAGGATTACTGGTCGAAGAGATGGAGAAGAATCAAGAGTTGGCTGAAAAGCATGATGCTTTTTCTTCAACGTTTGATGACCTTTCCGAACGATATGACTCTCTTACAGTTGACTACGAGAGTTTATCAGATGAACTCCTTGACAGGAATCAAGAACTCGGGTCACTGAAAGAGTCTTATAACGTGCTTGCGAAAGAAAATTCTTCTCTCTTCGCCGAGCAATCTAACAACCTTCCTGATGATTTTGTGC
This sequence comes from Elymus sibiricus, assembly GCA_039707655.1. Classification (NCBI taxonomy): domain Eukaryota; kingdom Viridiplantae; phylum Streptophyta; class Magnoliopsida; order Poales; family Poaceae; genus Elymus; species Elymus sibiricus. The sequence continues at coordinate 8,100,523 of CM077674.1, read as the reverse complement.
CTCCTTGCTTAAAATGCCTAGAACGTAGCAATGCTGAGTCAAATGCTGAAACATCTAATGCTGCCATCAAGAATATTGCAACTGCTTCGAATGATATCTCTAACCCCTCCACCGAGGAATTTGTTGCTATTTCTGATGAAAATTGCAGGATAAAGAACTTGCTTGACACTGGTATGCTAAAGTGCCTCAAAGGGCATCAAACACTTTGTGATGTGCTCAAGAAGTCAATACTGCACAAAAACCCCCGAAAGGAAGGATTGGGTTTCGAAAGGAAACTCAACGTTGATGGAATCTATTGGACTCCCGAGCAATATCCTCGAACAAGTTGGGTTATTGCTAAGAGCAAAACTCTCGAACCTGCGCTCCTGTCTGGATATGACACTCCCATTCCTGCTGTTTCTGACGAGTCTGATGACTCAAATTACAAATTATTCAAACAACAGAATGGTAAGGTCTTCACTCGGTATGTTGGAACTAACTGCAGGTCTGGATCACCCAAGAAGCAAATCTGGGTGAAGAAATGTATCATTGAAAATCTATCTGTCACTGCTAACCTGAACCTGCAGGGCAATTCTCCTCGAGGAAATGAAAATTCATCGCAGTATGGGACTGCAACTTCCTCGAATGCATGTTAGCTAAACCTTCGACAAAAGGAGTATATGCGCATCTCTTCGAATCATTATGCTCATGTCTCTGGGAACAATTTCAATGCTTACTCATATGATTACTCTCGAGATACACATGTGATCTACGGAAATCAACGAAGGAATGTCCCTGATCAGTCAAGACAAATGAGATCTGCGCCGCCCACACAAGTGTGGGTTGCGAGAAAGAACTATCCCATCTTGCAGGAACTCGCTCTCAGGGATTTTGATTGTATATCCTTTGCCCTGAGATCTATATTGTTGGTGCTAGTTCTTTGTGTTTATTTGTTCTTTGATTGTTGTTTGTTTTCGAGTCGCCGTGTTTGTGTTTCGTCTGATGAACAACTCACTCATAGCTTCTCTCGTTTGGTGTTTCTTCTCGTTTGCCTGAGTGATTTGTTTCGAACCCTTTTTTCCCTCTATTCTCTCTCATCTAAATCTATGCTGTCCGTCATGAGCATGCAATTTGATCTGAAGTAAATCTCTCTCCGACGTCCTTGGTCGCGAAAGAAATTATCTTCGAACATTTACTCATTTTTGGCGTTATGCCCTTCATACCTTTCGTCCTCCCGCTCTCTTCCCGAGATTTTCGCAGGAAACGGTTGCCACGTGCCCACGATCTTTTTGATCGTGATCGTGTCCATTGAATGCGGAACGTCCCGCATCTGTAGGCCGTAGATTTCGGAGGGGTGGTTCAGCCCTCCAGCTATAAATGCCTCTCGCCGCGTCTTCTTCTTCATTCGCGCAAACCCTCGTTTCACCCTCATCCGAGCCCGAGCTCGAAGCAACTCCGGCGAGAATCTCCGCCGAGCAACTTCGGTGAAGCCTCGTCGCAGCTGATCACGCCGGTGCGGTAATCCTCCTTCCCGCATTTCCGTAGTTGATCTAAGTTGCCAAGTTAGGGCGCCTAGATCTGGAACTGCTCGTCTCCATCTCTCTGTTCTTGGGCAGTTCTTACCGTCTCAATTTATCTCGATTTATTTCACTGCAGTAGATCTTTAGGAATCACTAGGATTTGACTAGTGCGGTTTGTAGTTCTTCCTCGCACTTGGTCTCCTCATCTTGGGTACATAAGTGTTATCCGAAAGATTAGATGGTTTTCAATCTACCCTGTATCATCTGAGGCTAGCTTGTAAAATCTACCAAGGATATCGGATTGGATTTCCTTGGGTTCCCTAATCCTCCTAAAAAAATTCATTCAAAAATAGTTCTGTGCATGCTTATGACCCTACCTTGTTTTTCCCTCGCATCTATTCTATTTCACAGGTTGGTCATGTCACAGAGTTCGGAAGAACACTCAGATTCTGAAGGATATTTGCCTCAGTTCCCACCAAGATCAGAACAAATGAGAATGACAGGAGGAGGAAAATCCTCGAATCCACCCAAGGCCCCAAAAAAGAGACAAGAATCTATGTCCGAAGAAGAGTCGGAAGAAATTCCCTCTGCTCACAGTCAGCCCGAGGATGAATTGGTCACTGACGCTCTAACCATCTTCTCCGATGTAAATTCCAAGAAGGGCGGTCGTGGCTGAGAAAAGAACACTACTGCTGAAATGTCAGATCCCGATAGCTACAGAACTCCACCTGAAGGAGAATCAACAACAGATCGCAACAACAGGTTGCAGAGAATTCGCCGCCACTGGGCTGGCAAATGGTATAGATATGAAAATGTTCGCGAAAAGTACCAGATCCTATTTGCCTTCACGCCACCATGGAATGACTGCATTGCAGAAAATTGCATTGGCCCAGATGATGAAAAAGTCAGGCCTCCTCCGCCAGTAAAGGCTCATCCTGACTCTCTCAAAACAATCGCTGATTTCCCCGAGGAAGTAGCTAAAAGGGCGAAAGCCAAGGCCAAACGTGAAGCCAGAGAAGCTAAGAAGAATCAAGTCAAAGCTAGAAACGTCGCGCTATCCCAGCAAGACGTGCAGAAAAAGAAGGAATGTGCATCAGCTTCGAAGGGAAGCAAGTCTGAGAAATCGGTTTCCCCTCGTGCACCACAAAAGAAAACCCTTGTCAAAAGAACCAAGAAGGCTGTTCCGGACTCGTCTGATGAGTTATCCAATGAAGAAACCCCAGATGAAATTCCATTGTATGATCATCCCGCCATTCTCAACAAGCCACACATTAGTCCTTCGCCAGTGAAAACATTGCCATCATCGAGGAAGTCTCCCAGGCATGCACCTATGCCTTCAATCGATAAACCTTCGGGTTATGCGGCCCCGAGGACTTTGTCAGGTGCCGCTACGAAGAGAAAGCTGCAGTCAGAAGAGAAAACAGATGTGACTACCAAAAAGGCCAAGCTCGATGTTCCTGCTTCCACAGAGGAACAAAAATATGACTTCAATTTCATGATTGATGTAATTGACAGCGCTGCTTATGATGCAAATGCTAATGATGTGTGCGATCTCGGTTTGCCCGATGATGTTACCAAATTGGTGACGAAGCATTTTATTGAGCTGAAGAAAATCTCCAAGAAGCTCAACAAAGTTGTCAAAGAAAAACAAGCTGTCGAGCAAATGAGAAATGAGGCCAAATCTGAGTCCGAAAGGAAAAAGAGGAACAAAGAAATTGTTGAACTCACCAAGGCTCTGAGCGTCTTGCGTAATGAGAAAATTGAGTGGAACTCTCGCTTGCACATGGAAGTATCTCAACTGTGTGATAGGAGAAACGAGGAGATTGCTCACCAGGCAGATCTCGCTCGGAGAAGAGCTGAAGAGGAAAAGCGTCAGAAGCTATGGCGAGAGCAAGCAAGCCGAAAACAAACAAAGACCGCCGCCTTCAGAACGTCTCTGCTGATCTTACCCCAATGGATTCCCATGTAGCCTTGCAGCAAGTTCCACCTTCTCCTCCTCGCGAAGATGAACCCATGCAGCAGGCTGGTACTGAAGAGGTTCTCATTCCTGAGCCAGTTGCCCAAGTGCAACATGAAGAAGTTGATATATTCTTGGTAAGGACTGATGAGGAAAATGCACCTCCCAACCAGCAATCTCCAGCTGATGAAGTTGATGAAGAGATTGAGGTTGAAAAGCCAGATCCATCACCTCCGAAAACATTGCAAGCTGAGCCCTCCAAATCGAATGAGGAAAATGATAAGAATGAGGAGGAGCTCAATGCTTCCCGAGAGAAAACACCCCCGGTCTCATCATCTGGTGCCCCTACCCAGATGGATGTTGATCCTGCTCCTCGTACCACTGCACCACAGTTGGTACAAGAAGAAAAGAAATCAGATGAGCCGATGGCTCGAGAAGAAACTGCCCCACCAGCCATGCCTCATGCTACCGAGAAAGAAGTTGTCTCACCTCCCACCGAAGAAACTGCAAGAAAAGAAAAGGCCCTTGTGCCTTAAAGTCAGAAAGATGCCGAAGGAGTTCCGGCGAGCAAGAACAGCAGTCAGTCAAGTGCTTCAAAGCTGTCTGCACGACAGAAATCAAGGAAGTCTCATGCTCCTCTCAAGCCTATCGATGAAGGTGTGCCTGCACCTGATGATGTCCGAACCAAATCCATGGCCGATGAGGAATCACTGCGAAATCCACTGGAAATCTTTCCTCTGTTTCCCGTCGAAGATGGCCCGAATGGGCCAGCGTTTAATGAGTAGTTTCATCGCTCGAAACTTGCATTCTTTGGGACCAGTCCGTATGAAGGAGAAAGGACTTCGTTGTCACCGAGGTTCTGGACAAAGGAACAGGCTGTGTATTATGCTCGTATTTTGTATGGCTAGAATCGTATATTCGAGCACAAGATTCTGGACTTTGCCAAGCTAGAAAGCATACCCTGCTTCCATCACACCATCGAGCAAATTGGGCATGTCTATCTGAAGAGTTTTCTTTGATTCAACCATGGCTGGAATCGTGAAGTTGTCCTTCAGCTCTATGCCACGCTTTATATCTCAGGAGATCTTGCTGATAGCAGTACATGGATCCTCGAATGGATGACCGAGGAAGAAAGAATCAAATGCTCGGCTGACCAGTTTTTGGCCCTATTAAATTTACCTCGTTTCGAATTCGATGCCTCACGAGAACACAGACTGCATTTCTGGGATGTATCCGAAGCTCAACTGCATATGCTGATGGACCCTAAGCTTGTTGGTGACGAGTGCACTGAAGCAAATCCAAAGCATCTGGCCTATGAGAACAAAGTGTTGTTCTATATAATCTGCAATTCTCTCACGCCAACAAACCGGCCTGAAAACATTCAAGGAATTGTGGCTAATTCTCTTCATGCTATAGCTCATGGTATTCGGTTTGACATTCCCGATCTTCTTATTCGCAACCTGGCCTATGCAGCTGATAGCCCTCAAGTATTGAAGCCATTTGCACCATGGGTCATGTTCGCCATTGAGCAGCTTATCGAGAAAAAAGCTTTTCTGCCCATATGTCCCGAAAGTTTTCATGCCACCAGTCCGAGACACTCTCCGAATTGTAAAGGATATTCCGAAAGGAAAGACACCAATTGATGCAACTGCTTCTGCCTCTGCGAAAGCTCCGAAGGTTAAGAAGGTCACAATTGAAATCCCTCGTGAAGAAAATCCATCTCTGTATGAGATCTGTCTCCGTACTCAGCAAGCTTTGGAAAGTCACATCAAGCTCGATCGCAAAGAAAAGTAGAAATGATGACTGAAATCAATTTGCTTCATAATTATGCTCGTCAAGCCCTACTGTATGAAAAGGAACAGAAAAAGCGCTCATGGACCCTTCTCCGCAAGCATTACTCTCGTAAACAACTGTCTGCGATGGGAATCGAGAAAGATTATGATCATCTGGAGTTGTTTGAAGTCCCTCGCATCCGAAGGCAAACTCCTGTGCTTCCTCAGCGCTCTGCCTCAACCGACCTGCTGTTTGTCGAACCCGATGATGCACTCGAAGACACAGCAGGCACATTCATATACAAACCAGATGAACCTCGCACTGCTACTCCCGATGCTGATCCCGAAGCCCGTGCTGCATCTCCAACTCCTGCCTCGGCCTCGACCATCGCTCGTTCTGCTTCGCTGAACAGTTCGAGTTCTGGGGATTCTTCGGACGAGTAGTTCCTCGCATGCATTCTCTTTCCTTTTTGACACTTGTTGACAAAAAGGGGGAGAAGAGCATCGAGAAGATAGAAAAGCGGGTCATTTGCAGGGTGTTTCTATTCGCCATTTGCTTTTTGTTCGAACAATTTGCTTTTGGTCGTTGAACTTTTGGTCGTGGAACTTATTCTCACCGTCTGTGGTGATGACACACTGCGTCATCATGTACCGTTAATAACCCCTGCAATGCTATAGTTGCTATCGTTTCGTTATTTGTTTGCAGGTGCAATCGAATGCTTACTTCCTTGCAATGATTATCCTCAATAATTCATTTTTCATGCAAGGTTAAGTGAAAGCAGTTCAAGGAGAATTGGAAATCATGTCTCTCGAAGAGAGAAATGTCATTACTTAAAACTTCATATATCTTACTCCTATGCTTATCTTTCGATATCTAACGATGCAGGAGAAGAAAAATAGCTTCAGAATAAAGTCATTCGTGAATTCGAAAGAAAATTCTATCTATCTGTCTGACAAGATGTTTTCCCTCGCACATATCTATGGTATCATTTTTGTTGCAGGAAAACATCATCTGAAATATATCCATTCCGAGCAATATACTTGAGTCTCCCTTGCTCTGATTGCTTTTGCCCTGATTGTTCATCGAACATCTAACTTGCAGGGAAATTTATATCTCGTGTGGAATTTAAACTGTGTTCTGAGAAAATCTTCATGGCGTATCCTTTGCCACAACACTTTTCAAACTATCATTGCTATCTAACTAACCTTTGTCAAAGGTTGTGTGTGGCAGGAAATACCTCAGACACCACCGAGTGCATTGGATAAAGCTACGAATGAGATCATCTGCCAATGTCACTCGTACGAAGATTCACCTTGCCTCCTTATTATGTCCTAATGATCAGTCAAATCAGAATGATGCATATCTTCAGGGGGAGCGTGTCTTATCTTCGTATTTATCTCTCGTCTTTCAATTTCCTTCGCATTCCATTTCATTCCTTTATCTATCTTTCGATGTGTTCTGTTTTGTCAACAATCGTCCAAAAAGGGGGAGATTGTTGGGGAACGCGACAGAAAACAAAAAATTTCGGTATAGCGAGCACGCCCAGGATCACTATGGAGATTGCATACAAGGTTTGATCTGATCCGTACCGACTCGTAGCGTAGCGGAAGAAGAGTCGGTGGAGATCGTTGGTGCAGATCCCCGCAGCTAGGATTTTACAACCTCCCAACCGCGAGGATGTACTCCCTCGTCGGACAGCCCTTCGGGAGGCGGTCGGACAGTCCCTCGGACGATGTCACGGACAGCCCTTCGGGAGGACCCTCGAAACTCGAATGGAAACTCGGACAGCCCTTCGGGAGGACACACGAACAGCCCCTCGGGCAAAAGATCGAAACTACGACCTCTCTACGGGGTTGCACACATACGGTGTTATCTATCCGGCAGGGCTTCGCCGTCCAGAACTAGTTCCTGCCGGAACCCAGACAGCCTTTCGGCTCTACGAAAAACTCTTTTCGTGGGAGGGAGAGAGAGAGCTAGCAAAGCATAGCATGTGTATGAGAGCAAAAGGATGTGAGAGATGGCAGCCCACTCACCTCCTATTTATAGGAAAACCAAGGGGTAGGGTGGTTTTACAATAAAACCCAAAATGCACATGAATGAAGTCCTTCCACAAGGGCATAAAAGTGAAACCAAGGAACAAGAGGGACTCCATGAAGGAGTCCACCATGTGGCCGGCCACACCCCCATGTGGGGCCCCAAAATTGGCTCCAATCCATCCATGTCATCCCCAAGATCTTTTGGAGCAAAGCCCCAAAAGGTGGCTTTCCATAAAGTAGTCCAAAAAGCACTTTCACTATTCACGACGACATTTTTCAGCGTCCAGTCGAACTGAAAATATTTATGTGGTCCTAGAACATTTCCAGTACCCACAAAAAATAATTTTCAACGCGATCCGGAACAATTCCGGTTTAGTGATTTTCATCTGCGAAAAGCATCTGAAGCGGTTTCGGCAGCTCCGGAACATTTCTGGTTTTCATCCCGGAAAATTCCAGAAAGTTTCCAGAATGATTCTGGCACCCTCCAAGAATTATCAGGCATGTGCCGAAACCAATTTGACTTTTTGGTATCCCCTGAAACAACTTTTCAGTTTCACCAGAACTCATCCGGTGACCTCTCTCTGCGGAACTTTTCCGGTGTCCGAAACTTTTCGGTGATTTTCTCTCAGACTCCCTGTCTAGTATTCAACAGATAGATGACCCTTAAGCGTGTGACCCTATAGGTTCGGTGAAGCATAGACATGACCCGGAACCCCTTCCGATCAATGATCAACATCGGAGCCGTGGACACCCATATTGACCCCTATACCCACACGAATGAATATTCGAGTGAACCTCCAGTTGCCATGTGCTATTCCTGTTGCTTCACAATATGTTACAATTACCCGAGGTGAGACATGTTGGCATCCCCGTGGATCAACAACTTGTCCACTATGCCAGTTACCTCGTTGCCGGTATTGTTCTCTTTTCTCGTTCCCGTGTTCCGGCATCCCTGTGATCAAATCACAAAGTGTCTGGCCAGACGATGATGGATACCGTAACACCGAGAGGGCCCAGAGATATCACTCCATCGTCGGAGGAGCAAATCCCAATCTTGAGCTATCAAGTTACTTGACATACTTTTCCATGAACCCGTAAGCCGCCGTAATAGCCACCCATTTACGGATGACGTTTAACAAACCCCAAAGTTCATGAAGCAAGCATGAAGAAACTCGATACTCTCATGGTCTAAGGAATTATGCAAACGTTAACCATCTCTGTGTTATTTACCATTAACTAGTGACGAATGTATCTCATAGCATAACATCAATTCGGATCGATTCAACACAAGTGTTCTACCAACATCGTGCCCTCAAAATTGCCGGCATAGCCATGCCCATGATCAGGAAAACAGGATCATCATGCAATACTTGAGCCAGTCTTAGAGGCAAGACTAGGAATACAATTTACCGTTTATTATACCACACGTGCACATGAGTTTCCCTCCAAGCCTCGTTTAATTTGCAGACTCGAGAATCATTGCAGTTATAGCATGGATCATAAACATTCATTACAAACTCGGAGATACAAAAGTAACTGAAATTACTGCCTCTTGGGCATATCTCCTACAGAGATTGTTGGTGCAATACTTGCCCTCTTGTGTTTTGGAGATTGTTGACAGAAACAGGCATGGACTGATTTGTTTGCTAGTGCACATAGAAAGAAATAGTCCATGCAGTGCCGAAGAGAATGCTGTCTCAGGTGTACAGTTTGAGGAACTTCACCGAAGATTATCTACGTCGAAGAAGAGAATGAGCAACCGAGAAGAATGAAGTGAAGGAGTTGACCCCTCGAGTGTTTATTGCTGACGCAAAGCAATTGGTTCGGTGATCGCGTCCGAAGAAATTGACTGCAACGATGGAAGACAAAGACGAAGTGAAGACGTAGCATTCTTTTCGTCATTCTTCTTTCATTCATTTGAGTCATAGGACCTCCATACTATTAAGAGGGGTATAGGTTCTCGAAGCTTAGATCCGCTGTGATGCTTAGCCCAAACCTATGCGAGACCGAGAGAAATCTCTTTATGCTTCGAATGATTACCTGCTAGCAGAAGACGTTGTTCTTCGTTGCTGTAGGAGATATCTTTCGAACTGAGGAGTTAGCATTACTTGCTCCGCACGGAATGTTACCGTTGTGCTCAAATTCCGACCGTTGGACTCGTGTCATTCGGCCATTGGCTGCTCCACATGTCCAATTTGGTCATTTCCCATCCGGGAAGGCTGCGGCTATAAATAGCCACCCCGCTCCAACGTTGCCCGTTGGCTGCTCCGCTTAAGATTTCTGAGAAGATTGATTGAGCATCCCCTCTCCGTGTGATTTGAGTTTAAAATCCACCGAGAGAAAAATCAAGAGCCAAAACTTAGACAGTGGTTGAGCATCATAGTAGTTCTGAGTTAGAGTTCTTGTACCTATTACTCTTGAGAGCTGCCCACTCTATAGACGGATAGGTGTCGGCTCGAGTGTCGAAGAGTATTGTCTTCACCGAGCGAGATCTTCAGCAACCAAGAGTCTTGTGGTTCGCGAAGAGAGCTGAAGAGAGTTTATCTTCAGTGAAGGTTTGGAGATCGCTGACAAGTATCTACCACGAGTGAAATCAACTGGAGTCTGATCAGCTCCAAGTTGAAGGAGAACAGGGCGAGGAGAGTTTATCCTCTGTGTTAAATCACAACCCCTCCAACCAGACGTAGTCCTTTGGCAGAAGGGCGAACTGGTCTACCAAATTCTTCTGTCGCCATCGAGCACCACTGGTTCGCTTTACATTACTGCATTTCCTTCAACAGTTTACATTCGTTCTCAGTGCCGATAGTTGTACCTGATCAATCACAGTTCATCAACTATCTGTCGCGTTATTATCGTTCTTCACTTCGCATCAAGTCAACTTGTTTATCATCGTAATACTGCATGTCTGCGTGATCTCATCTCATGCCATATTCATTCACCCTGTCATCATTTCCAGTGCATTTCTATCGCAGTCATATTTAGTTTTCTCTCAAAATTGACCTCCTGATTACTAGTTGCATTTCTATCGATCAAGTTGGACTTGTGATATTCATTGCTCGATAAAATTGCTGCATTCTTTATCGATAGTTTTGGTCCTCTATAGCGAGCTAATTCGAGTGCGTTGCTACCGAACATCATTTCCGCTGCCGTGATTGGGATCGGTTCAAAACCTTCGAAAGAAATTTTGTATCTCCGATTCACCCCCCTCTGGTCGATATACTCTCGGTCCTAACAGTTGTCTTGTTTGATTGCAGACCTTCTACAGGTGTCTTGAGGGAGAGGAGGAGGCCGCGACTATGGTTATCGAAGCCGAGTGCAGGCGCCTACTTCAGAACTTACGACACGAGGCTCGGGTGCAGGCTGTTCGAGACTACTACGCCTCGATTGGTATTAAGAGGTCCAAGACGAAGTGCCGCGGCAAGTTTTTGAGTAAGGAGAAGTACATGAAGGTAAATACCTATTCTTAAGGCCTTGTACTTAGTTTCCTTGATTTTATTCGTAGGCGTAGCGCTGAAATTTCTCTTGACTAACTTAGGTGCCCCCGAGATGGTGTGCGGATAGGATGGACTGTTGGGAGGCGTTGGTGGATGAGTGGTGCTCTCCCCAATGGCTAGCCGTCCACAACAATGCCAAGGAGCGGCGTGCCAAAATGGTTGGTGTGCCACACCATCAAGGGAGCGCCAACCTATATGAGTACGGGAATAACGGGGTATGTGGTTTGCTTCATGATTCATGCAATTTCATTCTTCATGCTAGCTTGAGCCCTTAACTAATACTTTGTTCCTCTCTTTTAGGCGCGACACAACAAGACGGAGGTGCCAGAGGTGTTCGACCTCTATGGCATGGCCCCGTATAAGAAGGCCAATGCATTCTCTGAGTCTGACCTTGATCATCCAGAGAGCTTCACCAACATCTCCTCCCACAACAAGCTCGTGAGGTACAGAGACGAGGGGAAGGCGAGGAAAGGGGAGGACTTTAACCCGAGCCGGCAACCTCTTGATCCAGAGCTGGTGATGATATCTGGTGGCGGGAGGCCCCATGGCTCGATAGCCATTGGGGATGGACTGATACGTTGTCCTAGCACTCTCCCGGAGATAAAGAAGCGCCAGACGAGCTCCGATCCTGAGATAAGGCCTCGTCCACGGCCAATGGAGCTCCAAATCGAGGTTAGTTATACGGACTCAGATACCTTTCCTCCATTACATTGTGTGTGCGGCCGTCGATGATTACAATGCTAACGAGGAGTGGTGTTGCAGGCTGCTCTTGAGAAAGAGAGAGCGAAGACCCAGGAGCTTCTGGCGGAGGCAAAGAGGCAGGCGGCGGAGAGGGAGAGGGAGTTGGAGGAGAGGACTGCTACGCTGTTGGAGGAGGAGAGGAACCAGAACGACGCGTCTCACCGGGCCTTATACGAGCTCTTCGTGGTAAGTTTCTTCTGCATATTAGCCAAATCATGCACGTAATGTTCGTTTCATTACTAACTAATATGACTGACTTGTGAAAACCAAATGTGCAGACCATGTGCCAGAGCAACGGTCAGACCCCTCCGCCGATGCGAGTCATTGCTCCGGCGGGCACGGTGAGTTTCATTTGAATGGTCATTAGTTACTAGTCTTCACATTTGAGTTGCATCATGCTAACGAGACATTGCAAATAATCTTTGGTGCAGCGTAACTCCCGACAAGCATCGATCGATCCTTCTGCGTCTGCCACTGGCACGACCGGTCCTTCACCTCCGTGATGACGGTACGTTTTCCCTAGTGTTTTGCTTAACAAATGCATACTTAGCTTAAGAAATGACCTATTTAGCTCCAAAATGTGATATAGTTAGCTTATTTTCCTCGAAAATGACATAATAACCTTACTTAGCTCCAAAATGACCTATTTTACCTAGGCTAGCTCAATAATGACCTATACTTAGCTTAATTAGTTCATTTATGACATAATTAGCTTACTTAGGTTAAAAATGGCATAATAACCTTGGTTTAGCTCCAAAATGTCATATACTTAGCTTATTTTCCTCGAAAATGACATAATAACCTTACTTAGCTCCAAAATGACCTATTTTACCTAGGATAGCTCTAAAATGACCTACACTTAGCATTTTTTTCCTCCAAAATGACTTAATATGCTTAGTTAGCTCAAAACTGGCATAACTATCTAGGCTAGCTCAAAAATGACTTATACTTAGCTTAGCTAGTTCATTTATGACATAATTAGCTTACTTAGGTAAAAAATGGCATAATAACCTTGGTTTAGCTCCAAAATGTCATATACTTAGCTTATTTTCCTCGAAAATGACATAATAACCTTACTTAGCTCCAAAATGACCTATTTTACCTAGGTTAGCTCTCAAATGACCTATACTTAGCTTAGCTAGTTCATTTATGACATAATTAGCTTACTTAGGTAAAAAATGGCATAATAACCTTGGTTTAGCTCCAAAATGTCATATACTTAGCTTATTTTCCTCGAAAATGACATAATAACCTTACTTAGCTCCAAAATGACCTATTTTACCTAGGATAGCTCTAAATGACCTATACTTAGCATTTTTCCTCCAAAATGACTTAATATGCTTAGTTAGCTAAAAAATGGCATAACTACCTAAGATAGCTCAATAATGACCTATACTTAGCTTAGCTAGTTCATTTATGACATAATTAGCTTACTTAGGTAAAAAATGACATAATAACCTTGGTTTAGCTCCAAAATGACCTATTTACCTAGGTTGGCTCTAAAATGACCTACACTTAGCATTTTTTCCTCCAAAATGACTTAATATGCTTAGTTAGCTCAAAAATGGGATAATTACCTAGGTTAGCTCAATAATGACCTATACTTAGCTTATTTAGTTCAATTATGACATACTTAGCATATTTAGGTCAAAAATGGCATAATAACCATGGTTACCTCCAAAATGTCATATACTTAGCTTATTTTCCTCGAAAATGACATAATAACCATACTTAGCTCCAAAATGACCTATTTACCTGTTGGGTAACGTCGCATGGGAACCAAAAAATTTCCTACGCACACGCAAGATCTATCCATGGTGATGAGCATCTACGAGAGGGAGAGTGAATCTACATACCCTTGTAGATCGCTAAGCGGAAGCGTTAAGAAACGCGGTTGATGTAGTCGAACGTCTTCGCGATCCAAATCGCAAGTCGTCTCTCGATCCGATCACGAACTAGTGCCGAACAGACGGCACCTCCGCGTTCAACACACGTACGGCTTGATGACGCCTTCACCTCCTCGATCCAGCGAGCGTTGATGAAGTAGTAGATGAGTTCCGGCAGCACGACGGCGTGGTGATGGTGGTGAGGAACAATCTCTACAGGGCTTCGCCAAGCACTACGGAGATTATGACGGGAGGAACTAGAGGGTTAGGGTTGCCGGCACACGGCTTGGGAAATCTTGATGTCTCCCGTGTGCTAGCCCTGCCCCTCTATTTATATGTTGAGCCCTTGGGTCTAAACTTGGAGAGAAAGTCTCCACAAGGTCGGTTTTGCCCGTACAAGGCCGGTTTGGCCGCACGGAAAGAGTCCAACTCGGATTCCAGCAGTACCGCGCACAAGCGCTAGTACCGCTTTCACACAAGCGGTAGTACCGCTTACGCGGTAGTACTGCCTTACAGCGGTAGTACTGCTTAAGGCAGCAGCAAAACTTCCTTTTGCACTTTCCAATACCTCGTGGGCTCTACCCCTTTGGCCCATATAAAGTGTTGCTGCACCCGAACACTTCGGTAAACATCTGGAACCCCTTCCGGTGAATTCCGGAACTCTTCCGGAGATCAAAACACTATTATCACATATATCAATCTTTACCTCCGGACTCTTCCGGAGATCCTCGTCATGTCCGGGATCTTATCCGAGACTCCGAACAACCTTCGGTTACCAACACAATAACTCAACTATACTAATCGTCACCAAACGTTAAGTGTGTAGACCCTGCGGGTTCGAGAACTATGTAGACATGACCGAGACACCTCTGCGGTCAATAACCAATAGCGGGACCTGGATGCCCATATTGGTTCCTACATATTCTACGAAGATCTTTATCGGTCAAACCTCTATGTCAAGGATTCAGTTAATCCCGTATGCTGTTCCCTTTGTTCTTCGGTATGTTACTTGCCCGAGATTCGATCGTCTATATCTCTATACCTAGTTCAATCTCGTTACTGGCAAGTCTCTTTACTCGTTCCATAATACAAGATCCTGCGGCTAACTCTTTAGTCACTTTGCTTGCAAGGCTCATTGTGATGTTGTATTACCAAGTGGGCCCTGAGATACCTCTCCGTCACACGGAGTAACAAATCCCAGTCTTGATCCATGCCAACTCAACAGACACCCTCGGAGATACCTGTAGAGCATCTTTATAGTCACCCAGTTACGTTGTGACGTTTGATACACACAAGGTATTCCTCCGGTGTCAGTGAGTTGCATGATCTCATGGTCATAGGAACAGATACTTGACATGCAGAAAACAATAGCAATAAACTGACACGATCATATGCTACGTTTATAGTTTGGGTGTTGTCCATCACATCATTCTCCTAATGATGTGATCCCGTTATCAAATGACATCTCATGTCTATGGCTAGGAAACCTTCACCATCTTTTGATCAACGAGCTAGTTAACTAGAGGCATACTAGGGACACAGTGTTGTCTATGTACCCACAGATGTATTTGAGTTTCCAATCAATACAATTATAGCATGGATAATAAACGATTATTATGAACAAGGAAATATAATAATAACCAATTTATTATTGCCTCTAGGGCATATTTCCAACATTACCTAGGTTAGCTCTAAAATGACACAAGTAAGCAATAAGAAGAAGAAAAAGAAGAGGAGAAAAAGAAAGAGAAGAAAAATTCTTCTTCTTCTTCTTCTTCTTAAGACACCTTCCTTCGCCGCCTCCGAGGCAGCGATGTACTCCGCTTCGCATGTAGAATCAGCTACCACGCTTTGCTTGGAACTGCACCAGCTAACCGCACCCCCATTAAGAATAAATACGTATCTGGTTTGTGACTTAGAGTCATCCGGATCAGTGTCAAAGCTTGCATCGACGTAACCCTTTACGACGAGCTCTTGATCACCTCCATAAACGAGAAACATGTCCTTAGTCCTTTTCAGGTACTTCAGGATATTCTTGACCGCCGTCCAGTGTTCCACTCCTGGATCACTTTGAAACCGTCCGGCCATACTTATGGCAAGGCTGACATCGGGGCTTGTGCACAGCATTGCATACATGATAGAGCCTATGGCTGAGGCATAGGGGACGACACTCATCTTTTCTCTATCTTCTGCAGTCACTGGGCATTGAGTCTTACTCAACTTCACACCTTGTAATACAGGCAAGACACCCTTCTTGGACTGATCCATTTTGAACTTCTTCAAAACTTTGTCAAGGTATGTGCTTTGTAAATGTCCTATTAAGCGTCTCGATCTATCTCTATAGATCTTGATGCCTAATATGAAAGCAGCTTCTCCTAGGTCCTTCATTGAAAAACTCTTGTTCAAATATTCCTTTACGCTTTCCAACATTTCTATATTGTTTCCAATCAGTAATATGTCATCCACATATAATATTAGAAACGCTATAGAGCTCCCACTCACTTTCTTGTAAATACAAGCTTCTCCGTAAACTTGTATAAACCCGAACGCTTTGATCACCTCATCAAAGCGAAGATTCCAACTCCGAGATGCTTGAACCAGTCCATAAATGGATCGTTGGAGTTTGCAAACTTTGTCAGCATTCTCTGGATCGACAAAACCTTCTGGTTGCATCATATACAACTCTTCCTTAAGGAAACCGTTAAGGAACGCTGTTTTGACATCCATCTGCCAAATTTCATAATCGAAAAAGGCAGCTATTGCTAACATGATTCTGACGGACTTAAGCATCGCTACGGGTGAGAAGGTCTCATCGTAGTCAACTCCTTGAACTTGTGAAAAACCCTTTGCCACAAGTCGAGCTTTATAGACGGTGACATTACCGTCCGCGTCCGTCTTCCTCTTAAAGATCCATTTGTTCTGAATGGCCTTACGCCCTTCAGGTAATACTTCCAAAGTCCACACTTTGTTTTCATACATGGATCCCATCTCGGATTTCATGGCCTCTAACCACTTTTCGGAATCCGGGCCCATCATCGCTTCTCCATAGCTCGTAGGTTCATCGTTGTATAACAACATGACTTCTAAGACAGGGTTGCCATACCACTCAGGAGCAGTACGCGTCCTTGTCGACCTACGAGGTTCGCTAGCAACTTGATCCGAAGCTTTATGATCATCATCAACTTCCTCTTCAGCTGATGTAGGCTCTACAGAAACATCTTTCTGCACTGCGCTACTCTCAGGTTGAAGTAAAGGTTCAACAACCTCATCAAGTTCTATCTTCCTCCCACTCAATTCTTTCGAGAGAAACTCTTTCTCAAGAAATGTTCCGTTTTTAGCGACAAAAACTTTGCCTTCGGATCTGAGGTAGAAGGTATACCCAACTGTCTCTTTTGGGTATCCTATGAAGACGCATTTCTCCGCTTTGGGTTCCAGCTTTTTAGGCTGAAGCTTTTTGACATAAGCATCACATCCCCAAACTTTAAGAAACGACAGCTTTGGATTCTTGCCAAACCAAAGTTCATATGGCGTCGTCTCAACGGATTTCGATGGTGCCCTATTTAAAGTGAATGCAGCTGTCTCTAATGCATAACCCCAAAACGATAGTGGCAAATCGGCAAGAGACATCATAGATCGCACCATATCCAATAAGGTTCGATTACGACGTTCGGACACACCATTACGCTGTGGTGTTCCAGGCGGTGTCAGTTGTGAAACAATTCCACATTGTCTTAAGTGACTGCCAAACTCATAACTCAGATATTCTCCTCCTCGATCAGATCGTAGGAATTTAATCTTCTTGTTATGATGATTCTCAACTTCACTCTGAAATTGTTTGAACTTTTCAAACATTTCAGACTTGTGTTTCATTAAGTAAATATACCCATATCTGCTTAAGTCATCAGTGAAGGTGAGAAAGTAACGATAACCACCGCGCGCCTCAATGCTCATCGGACCGCACACATCAGTATGTATGATTTCCAACAAGTCACTTGCCCGTTCCATTGTTCCAGAGAACGGCGTTTTAGTCATCTTGCCCATGAGGCATGGCTCACATGTGTTAAGTGATTCAAAATCAAGTGACTCCAAAAGTCCATCAGCATGGAGCTTCCTCATGCGTTTTACGCCAATATGACCTAAACGGTAGTGCCACAAGAAAGTGGTATTATCATTATCAATTCTATATCTTTTGGCATCAATGTTATGAACATGTGTATCATTACTATCGAGATTCAATAAGAATAAACCCCTCACTTCGGGTGCATGACCATAAAAGATATTACTCATATAAATAGAACAACCATTATTCTCTGATTTAAATGAGTAACCGTCTCGCAATAAACAAGATCCAGATATAATGTTCATGCTTAACGCAGGCACCAAATAACATTTATTCAGGTTCATCACTAATCCCGATGGTAATCGAAGAGCGAGCGTGCCGACGGCGATCACATCAACCTTGGAACCATTTCCCACGCGCATCGTCACTTCGTCCTTTCCCAGCCTCCGTCTATTCCGCAGTTCCTGTTTTGAGTTGCAAATATGAGCAACCGCACCGGTATCAAATACCCAGGCACTACAACGAGAGTTGGTAAGGTGCACATCAATAACATGTATATCATATATACCTTGTTTGTTGTTGGCCGCCTTCTTGTCAGCCAAATACTTGGGGCAGTTCCGCTTCCAGTGTCCAGTTCCCTTGCAATGAAAGCACATAGTTTCTGGTTTGGGTCTAGCCTTGGGTTTCTTCACGGGAGGAGCAACTGCTTTGCCACTCTTCTTGGAGTTACCCTTCTTACCCTTGCCATTCTTCTTGAAACTAGTGGTTTTATTGACCATCAACACTTGATGCTCCTTCTGAATCTCAGACTCAGCGACTTTCAGCATCGCAAACAGCTCGGCGACTGACTTGTTCATCCCGTGCATGTTATAGTTCAACACGAAGCTCTTGTAGCTAGGTGGCAATGATTGAAGAAATCTGTCAGTGATAGCCTCTGGCGGAAGGGGCATCCCCAATTCAGCCAGACGGGTGGAGTACCCAGACATTCTGAGTATGTGATCACTAACAGACCCGTTCTCCTCCATCTTGCAAGCATAGAACTTATCGGAGGTCTCATACCTCTCGATCCGGGCATTCTTCTGAAAGATAAACTTCAACTCCTGGAATATCTCATATGCTCCATGACGTTCAAAACGTCTTTGAAGTCCCGGTTCTAAGCCATACAACATTGCACATTGAACTATTGAGTAATCATCAGAACGAGCCTGCCAGGCGTTCACAACGTCTAGAGACTCAACTGGAGCGGGTGGATCACCAAGCGGTGCATCAAGGACATAAGCCTTCTGGGAAGCCGTAAGGATAATCCTTAGATTACGGGCCCAGTCCACAAAGTTACTTCCATCATCTTTCAACTTAGCTTTCTCTAGGAACGCATTAAAATTCAGGGGTGCTACTGCGCGAGCCATGATCTACAACATAAATATAGCAAAGACAACTTAGACCATTGTTCATGATAATGAGTTTAGTTAATCATATTACTTAAAAACTCCCACTCAAATTGACATCCCTCCGATCATTCGAGTGTCACATGATCCAAATCCACCAACTCAAGTCCGATCATCATGTGAGTTGAGGTGGTTTCAATGGTGAACATCTTCATGTTGATCATATCTACTATATGACTCATGTTCGACCTTTCGGTCTCTTGTGTTCCGAGGCCATGTCTGTACATGCTAGGCTCGTCAAGTTTAACCCGAGTGTTCCGCACGTGCAACACTGGCTTGCACCCGTTGTATGCGAACGTAGAGTCTATCACACCCGATCATCACGTGGTGTCTCAAAACGACGAACTTTCGCAACGGTGCACACTCGGGGAGAACACAATTTTATCTTGAAATTTAAGTGAGGGATCACCTTATAATGCTACCGTCGTCCTAAGCAAAATAAGATGCATAAAAGAATTAACATCACATGCAAATCATAAGTGACATGATATGGCCATGAACTTGTGCTTTTGATCTCCATATCCAAAGCATCGGCATGATCTCCATCGTCACCGGCATGACACCATGATCTCCATCATCTTGATCTCCATCAACGTGTCGCCATGAGGTTGTCGCGCCGACTGTTGCTTCCATGACTATTGCTAACTCATAGCGATAAAGTAAAGCAAAACAGCAAAAATAATTAAAGACAACTCTATGGCTCCTGCCACTTGCCGTAGTCATCGACATGCAAGTCGTGATATTCTATACAACACATGATCATCTCATACATCACATATATCTCATCATGTAATTGGCCATATCACATCACAACATACCCTGCAAAAACAAGTTAGACGTCCTCTAATTGTTGTTGCATGTTTTACGTGGCTGCTACGGGTATCTAGCAAGAACGATTCTTACCTACGCAAAAACCACAACGGTGATACAAAAATTGCTTTTCAACCTTCTCAAGGACCGCCTTTGTCAAATCCGATCCGACTAAAGTGGGAGAAACAGACACCCGCTAGCCATATTTATGCAATGAAGTTACATGTCAGTTGAAGGAACCGGTCTCTCGTAAGCGTACGAGTAATGTTGGTCCGAGCCGCTTCATCCCACAATACCGCCGAAACAAGAAAAGACCAAGGGAGGAAGCAATCTGAATATCAACGCCCACAAACTCCTTTGTGTTCTACTCGAGATCTCATCTACACATAGACCTAGCTCTGATGCCACTGTTGGGTAACGTCGCATGGGAAACAAAAAATTTCCTACGCACACGCAAGATCTATCCATGGTGATGAGCATCTACGAGAGGGAGAGTGAATCTACATACCCTTGTAGATCGCTAAGCAGAAGCGTTAAGAAACGCGGTTGATGTAGTCGAACGTCTTCGCGATCCAAATCGCAAGTCGTCCCTCGATCCGATCACGAACTAGTGCCGAACAGACGGCACCTCCGCGTTCAACACAAGTATGGCTTGATGACGCCTTCACCTCCTCGATCCAGCGAGCGATGATGAAGTAGTAGATGAGTTCCGGCAGCACGACGGCGTGGTGATGGTGGTGAGGAACAATCTCTGCAGGGCTTCGCCAAGCACTACAGAGATTATGACGGGAGGAACTAGAGGGTTAGGGTTGCCGGCACACGGCTTGGGAAATCTTGATGTCTCCCGTGTGCTAGCCCTGCCCCTCTATTTATATGTTGAGCCCTGGGGTCTAAACTTGGAGAGAAAGCCTCCACAAGGTCGGTTTTGCCCGTAAAAGGTCGGTTTGGCGCGCACGGAAAGAGTCCAACTCGGATTCTAGCAGTACCGCGCACAAGCGGTAGTACCGCTTGAGCGGTAGTACCGCTTTCACACAAGCGGTAGTACTGCCTTACACGGTAGTACCGCTTAAGGCAGCAGCAAAACTTCCTTTTGCACTTTCCAATACCTCGTGGGCTCTACCCCTTTGGCCCATATAAAGTGTTGCTGCACCCGAACACTTCGGTAAACATCCGGAACCCCTTCCGGTGAATTCCGGAACTCTTCCGGAGATCAAAACACTATTATCACATATATCAATCTTTACCTCCGGACTCTTCCGGAGATCCTCGTCATGTCCGGTATCTTATCCAAGACTCCGAACAACCTTCCGTTACCAACACAATAACTCAACTATACTAATCGTCACCAAACGTTAAGTGTGTAGACCCTGCGGGTTCGAGAACTATGTAGACATGACCGAGACACCTCTACGGTCAATAACCAATAGCGGGACCTGGATGCCCATATTGGTTCCTACATATTCTACGAAGATCTTTATCGGTCGAACCTCTATGTCAAGGATTCAGTTAATCCCGTATGTTGTTCCCTTTGTTCTTCGGTATGTTACTTGCCCGAGATTCGATCGTCGGTATCTCTATACCTAGTTCAATCTCGTTACTGGCAAGTCTCTTTACTCGTTCCGTAATACAAGATCCTGTGGCTAACTCTTTAGTCACTTTGCTTGCAAGGCTCATTGTGATGTTGTATTACCGAGTGGGCCCTGAGATACCTCTCCGTCACACGGAGTAACAAATCCCAGTCTTGATCCATGCCAACTCAACAGACACCCTCGGAGATACCTGTAGAGCATCTTTATAGTCACCCAGTTACGTTGTGACGTTTGATACACACAAGGTATTCCTCCGGTGTCAGTGAGTTGCATGATCTCACGGTCATAGGAACAGATACATGACATGCAGAAAACAATAGCAATAAACTGACACGATCATATGCTACGTTTATAGTTTGGGTCTTGTCCATCACATCATTCTCCTAATGATGTGATCCCGTTATCAAATGACATCTCATGTCTATGGTTAGGAAACCTTCACCATCTTTTGATCAACGAGCTAGTTAACTAGAGGCATACTAGGGACACAGTGTTGTCTATGTACCCACAGATGTATTTGAGTTTCCAATCAATACAATTATAGCATGGATAATAAACGATTATTATGAACAAGGAAATATAATCATAACCAATTTATTATTGCCTCTAGGGCATATTTCCAACATTACCTAGGTTAGCTCTAAAATGACACAAGTAAGCAATAAGAAGAAGAAAAAGAAGAGGAGAAAAAGAAAGAGAAGAAAAATTCTTCTTCTTCTTCTTCTTCTTAAGACACCTTCCTTCGCCGCCTCTGAGGCAGCGATGTACTCCGCTTCGCATGTAGAATCAGCTACCACGCTTTGCTTGGAACTGCACCAGCTAACCGCACCCCCATTAAGAATAAATACGTATCCGGTTTGCGACTTAGAGTCATCCGGATCAATGTCAAAGCTTGCATCAACGTAACCCTTTACGACGAGCTCTTGATCACCTCCATAAACGAGAAACATGTCCTTAGTCCTTTTCAGGTACTTCAGGATATTCTTGACCGCCGTCCAGTGTTCCACTCCTGGATCACTTTGAAACCTTCCGGCCATACTTATGGCAAGGCTGACATCGGGTCTTGTGCACAGCATTGCATACATGATAGAGCCTATGGCTGAGGCATAGGGGACGACACTCATCTTTTCTCTATCTTCTGCAGTCACTGGGCATTGAGTCTTACTCAACTTCACACCTTGTAATACAGGCAAGACACCCTTCTTGGACTGATCCATTTTGAACTTCTTCAAAACTTTGTCAAGGTATGTGCTTTGTGAATGTCCTATTAAGCGTCTCGATCTATCTCTATAGATCTTGATGCCTAATATGAAAGCAGCTTCTCCTAGGTCCTTCATTGAAAAACTCTTGTTCAAATATTCCTTTACGCTTTCCAACATTTCTATATTGTTTCCAATCAGTAATATGTCATCCACATATAATATTAGAAACGCTATAGAGCTCCCACTCACTTTCTTGTAAATACAAGCTTCTCCGTAAACTTGTATAAACCCGAACGCTTTGATCACCTCATCAAAGCGAAGATTCCAACTCCGAGATGCTTGAACCAGTCCATAAATGGATCGCTGGAGTTTGCAAACTTTGTCAGCATTCTTTGGATCGACAAAACCTTCTGGTTGCATCATATACAACTCTTCCTTAAGGAAACCGTTAAGGAACGTTGTTTTGACATCCATCTGCCAAATTTCATAATCGAAAAAGGCAGCTATTGCTAACATGATTCTGACGGACTTAAGCATCGCTACGGGTGAGAAGGTCTCATCGTAGTCAACTCCTTGAACTTGTGAAAAACCCTTTGCCACAAGTCGAGCTTTATAGACGGTGACATTACCGTCCGCGTCCGTCTTCCTCTTAAAGATCCATTTGTTCTGAATGGCCTTACGCCCTTCAGGTAATACTTCCAAAGTCCACACTTTGTTTTCATACATGGATCCCATCTCGGATTTCATGGCCTCTAACCACTTTTCGGAATCCGGGCCCATCATCGCTTCTCCATAGCTCGTAGGTTCATCGTTGTATAACAACATGACTTCTAAGACAGGGTTGCCGTACCACTCAGGAGCAGTACGCGTCCTTGTCGACCTACGAGGTTCGCTAGCAACTTGATCCGAAGCTTTATGATCATCATCAACTTCCTCTTCAGCTGATGTAGGCTCTACAGAAACATCTTTCTGCACTGCGCTACTCTCAGGTTGAAGTAAAGGTTCAACAACCTCATCAAGTTCTATCTTCCTCCCACTCAATTCTTTCGAGAGAAACTCTTTCTCAAGAAATGTTCCATTTTTAGCGACAAAAACTTTGCCTTCGGATCTGAGGTAGAAGGTATACCCAACTGTCTCTTTTGGGTATCCTATGAAGACGCATTTCTCCGCTTTGGGTTCCAGCTTTTCAGGCTGAAGCTTTTTGACATAAGCATCACATCCCCAAACTTTAAGAAACGACAGCTTTGGCTTCTTGCCAAACCAAAGTTCATATGGCGTCGTCTCAACGGATTTCGATGGTGCCCTATTTAAAGTGAATGCAGCTGTCTCTAATGCATAACCCCAAAACGATAGTGGCAAATCGGCAAGAGACATCATAGATCGCACCATATCCAATAAGGTTCGATTACGACGTTCGGACACACCATTACGCTGTGGTGTTCCAGGCGGTGTCAGTTGTGAAACAATTCCACATTGTCTTAAGTGACTGCCAAACTCATAACTCAGATATTCTCCTCCTCGATCAGATCGTAGGAATTTAATCTTCTTGTTATGATGATTCTCAACTTCACTCTGAAATTGTTTGAACTTTTCAAACGTTTCAGACTTGTGTTTCGTTAAGTAAATATACCCATATCTGCTTAAGTCATCAGTGAAGGTGAGAAAGTAACGATAACCACCGCGCGCCTCAATGCTCATCGGACCGCACACATCAGTATGTATGATTTCCAACAAGTCACTTGCCCGTTCCATTGTTCCAGAGAACGGCGTTTTAGTCATCTTGCCCATGAGGCATGGCTCACATGTGTTAAGTGACTCCAAAAGTCCATCAGCATGGAGCTTCCTCATGCGTTTTACGCCAATATGACCTAAACGGCAGTGCCACAAGAAAGTGGTATTATCATTATCAATTCTATATCTTTTGGCATCAATGTTATGAACATGTGTATCATTACTATCGAGATTAAATAAGAATAAACCCCTCACTTCGGGTGCATGACCATAAAAGATATTACTCATATAAATAGAACAACCATTATTCTCTGATTTAAATGAGTAACCGTCTCGCAATAAACAAGATCCAGATATAATGTTCATGCTTAACGCAGGCACCAAATAACATTTATTCAGGTTCATCACTAATCCCGATGGTAATCGAAGAGCGAGCGTGCCGACGGCGATCACATCAACCTTGGAACCATTTCCCACGCGCATCGTCACTTCGTCCTTTCCCAGCCTCCGTCTATTCCGCAGTTCCTGTTTTGAGTTGCAAATATGAGCAACCGCACCGGTATCAAATACCCAGGCACTACAACGAGAGTTGGTAAGGTGCACATCAATAACATGTATATCATATATACCTTGTTTGTTGTTGGCCGCCTTCTTGTCAGCCAAATACTTGGGGCAGTTCCGCTTCCAGTGTCCAGTTCCCTTGCAATGAAAGCACATAGTTTCTGGTTTGGGTCTAGCCTTGGGTTTCTTCACGGGAGGATCAACTGCTTTGCCACTCTTCTTGGAGTTACCCTTCTTACCCTTGCCATTCTTCTTGAAACTAGTGGTTTTATTGACCATCAACACTTGATGCTCCTTCTGAATCTCAGACTCAGCGACTTTCAGCATCGCAAACAGCTCGGCGACTGACTTGTTCATCCCGTGCATGTTATAGTTCAACACGAAGCTCTTGTAGCTAGGTGGCAATGATTGAAGAACTCTGTCAGTGATAGCCTCTGGCGGAAGGGGCATCCCCAATTCAGCCAGACGGGTGGAGTACCCAGACATTCTGAGTATGTGATCACTAACAGACCCGTTCTCCTCCATCTTGCAAGCATAGAACTTATCGGAGGTCTCATACCTCTCGATCCGGGCATTCTTCTGAAAGATAAACTTCAACTCCTGGAATATCTCATATGCTCCATGACGTTCAAAACGTCTTTGAAGTCCCGGTTCTAAGCCATACAACATTGCACATTGAACTATTGAGTAATCATCAGAACGAGCCTGCCAGGCGTTCACAACGTCTAGAGACTCAACTGGAGCGGGTGGATCACCAAGCGGTGCATCAAGGACATAAGCCTTCTGGGAAGCCGTAAGGATAATCCTTAGATTACGAGCCCAGTCCACAAAGTTACTTCCATCATCTTTCAACTTAGCTTTCTCTAGGAACGCATTAAAATTCAGGGGTGCTACTGCGCGAGCCATGATCTACAACATAAATATAGCAAAGACAACTTAGACCATTGTTCATGATAATGAGTTTAGTTAATCATATTACTTAAAAACTCCCACTCAAATTGACATCCCTCCGATCATTCGAGTGTCACATGATCCAAATCCACCAACTCAAGTCCGATCATCATGTGAGTTGAGGTGGTTTCAATGGTGAACATCTTCATGTTGATCATATCTACTATATGACTCATGTTCGACCTTTCGGTCTCTTGTGTTCCGAGGCCATGTCTGTACATGCTAGGCTCGTCAAGTTTAACCCGAGTGTTCCGCACGTGCAACACTGGCTTGCACCCGTTGTATGCGAATGTAGAGTCTATCACACCCGATCATCACGTGGTGTCTCAAAACGACGAACTTTCGCAACGGTGCACACTCGGGGAGAACACAATTTTATCTTGAAATTTAGGTGAGGGATCACCTTATAATGCTACCGTCGTCCTAAGCAAAATAAGATGCATAAAAGAATTAACATCACATGCAAATCATAAGTGACATGATATGGCCATGAACTTGTGCTTTTGATCTCCATCTCCAAAGCATCGGCATGATCTCCATCGTCACCGGCATGACACCATGATCTCCATCATCTTGATCTCCATCAACGTGTCGCCATGAGGTTGTCGCGCCGACTGTTGCTTCCACGACTATTGCTAACTCATAGCGATAAAGTAAAGCAAAACGGCGAAAATAATTAAAGACAACTCTATGGCTCCTGCCAGTTGCCGTACTCATCGACATGCAAGTCGTGATATTCTATACAACACATGATCATCTCATACATCACATATATCTCATCATGTAATTGGCCATATCACATCACAACATACCCTGCAAAAACAAGTTAGACGTCCTCTAATTGTTGTTGCATGTTTTACGTGGCTGCTACGGGTATCTAGCAAGAACGATTCTTACCTACGCAAAAACCACAACGGTGATACAAAAATTGCTTTTCAACCTTCTCAAGGACCGCCTTTGTCAAATCCGATCCGACTAAAGTGGGAGAAACAGACACCCGCTAGCCATATTTATGCAATGAAGTTACATGTCAGTTGAAGGAACCGGTCTCTCGTAAGCGTACGAGTAATGTTGGTCCGAGCCGCTTCATCCCACAATACCGCCGAAACAAGAAAAGACCAAGGGAGGAAGCAATCTGAATATCAACGCCCACAAACTCCTTTGTGTTCTACTCGAGATCTCATCTACACATAGACCTAGCTCTGATGCCACTGTTGGGTAACGTCGCATGGGAAACAAAAAATTTCCTACGCACACGCAAGATCTATCCATGGTGATGAGCATCTACGAGAGGGAGAGTGAATCTACATACCCTTGTAGATCGCTAAGCAGAAGCGTTAAGAAACGCGGTTGATGTAGTCGAACGTCTTCGCGATCCAAATCGCAAGTCGTCCCTCGATCCGATCACGAACTAGTGCCGAACAGACGGCACCTCCGCGTTCAACACAAGTATGGCTTGATGACGCCTTCACCTCCTCGATCCAGCGAGCGATGATGAAGTAGTAGATGAGTTCCGGCAGCACGACGGCGTGGTGATGGTGGTGAGGAACAATCTCTGCAGGGCTTCGCCAAGCACTACAGAGATTATGACGGGAAGAACTAGAGGGTTAGGGTTGCCGGCACACGGCTTGGGAAATCTTGATGTCTCCCGTGTGCTAGCCCTGCCCCTCTATTTATATGTTGAGCCCTGGGGTCTAAACTTGGAGAGAAAGCCTCCACAAGGTCGGTTTTGCCCGTAAAAGGTCGGTTTGGCGCGCACGGAAAGAGTCCAACTCGGATTCTAGCAGTACCGCGCACAAGCGGTAGTACCGCTTGAGCGGTAGTACCGCTTTCACACAAGCGGTAGTACTGCCTTACACGGTAGTACCGCTTAAGGCAGCAGCAAAACTTCCTTTTGCACTTTCCAATACCTCGTGGGCTCTACCCCTTTGGCCCATATAAAGTGTTGCTGCACCCGAACACTTCGGTAAACATCCGGAACCCCTTCCGGTGAATTCCGGAACTCTTCCGGAGATCAAAACACTATTATCACATATATCAATCTTTACCTCCTCGTCATGTCCGGGATCTTATCCGAGACTCCAAACAACCTTCGGTTACCAACACAATAACTCAACTATACTAATCGTCACCAAACGTTAAGTGTGTAGACCCTGCGGGTTCGAGAACTATGTAGACATGACCGAGACACCTCTACGGTCAATAACCAATAGCGGGACCTGGATGCCCATATTGGTTCCTACATATTCTACGAAGATCTTTATCGGTCGAACCTCTATGTCAAGGATTCAGTTAATCCCGTATGTTGTTCCCTTTGTTCTTCGGTATGTTACTTGCCCGAGATTCGATCGTCGGTATCTCTATACCTAGTTCAATCTCGTTACTGGCAAGTCTCTTTACTCGTTCCGTAATACAAGATCCTGTGGCTAACTCTTTAGTCACTTTGCTTGCAAGGCTCATTGTGATGTTGTATTACCGAGTGGGCCCTGAGATACCTCTCCGTCACACGGAGTAACAAATCCCAGTCTTGATCCATGCCAACTCAACAGACACCCTCGGAGATACCTGTAGAGCATCTTTATAGTCACCCAGTTACGTTGTGACGTTTGATACACACAAGGTATTCCTCCGGTGTCAGTGAGTTGCATGATCTCATGGTCATAGGAACAGATACTTGACATGCAGAAAACAATAGCAATAAACTGACACGATCATATGCTACGTTTATAGTTTGGGTCTTGTCCATCACATCATTCTCCTAATGATGTGATCCCGTTATCAAATGACATCTCATGTCTATGGCTAGGAAACCTTCACCATCTTTAGATCAACGAGCTAGTTAACTAGAGGCATACTAGGGACACAGTGTTGTCTATGTACCCACACATGTATTTGAGTTTCCAATCAATACAATTATAGCATGGATAATAAACGATTATTATGAACAAGGAAATATAATCATAACCAATTTATTATTGCCTCTAGGGCATATTTCCAACATTACCTAGGTTAGCTCTAAAATGACACAAGTAAGCAATAAGAAGAAGAAAAAGAAGAGGAGAAAAAGAAAGAGAAGAAAAATTCTTCTTCTTCTTCTTCTTCTTCTTCTTCTTCTTCTTCTTCTTCTTCTTCTTCTTCTAGTCTTCTTCTTCTTCTTCTTCTTCTTCTAGTCTTCTTCTTCTAACTTTCTTCTTTCCCATTTGGCAGATTTGCTTCAGATCACGGAAGCTTGCGTTGATGGAGTCTACTCTTCTCCTTGTCCTTCCTTTTTGTTTTGATTTTGTAGGATGAACAATGTGAAACTTGCTACCTATATATGTATGTATGGATGAAACCATTGTATATGGACTTTTTGCTTAATTGTTGGATATGTTGGCTATATATATGTTGGATATGGACTTTTGATTTGGTATATATATGTGTTGGATGATCATATCCATATGGCAGGGATATGTATGCTTGTTGAAAGTATTTTCAAATGAATATATATATATATATATATATATATATATATATATATATATATATATATATATATATATATATATATATATATATCTGTGAAATTGATTGAATTTAAGAAAAAACAGAATTAACAGGGGCAATACAGGCACTTTGCCGTCTACCAGTAGACGGCAAAGAGCTTTGCCGTCTGCGAGCGGATGGCAAAGCTGCCACATGGCAGCTACTTGTGCAACCTGGGGGGCACCTGGGCTGGCCTATTTGGGCACTTTGCCGTCTGCCAGCAGACGGCAAAGGCTGGTGTGCTTTGCCGTCTGCTGGCAGACGGCAAAGGGCATGCATTGGCCCCAGCTGACGCCTGACGTCAGCTGACGTCAGCTGGCAGACGGCAAAGAACTTTGCACCTTTGTCGTCTGCTGGCAGACGACAAAGTACGCCGTTAACCACCTAACGGGCCTAACCCTATCCCTCCGCCGTCCAAGGCATTTGCCGTCTGCTTGCTTAGTATGGCTGACGGCAAACTTCTTTGTCGTCCGCTTTATTTAAGCAGACGGCAAAGCAGCCCTCTGCCGTAGTTCATTCAGCCGGACGTGGGGCCGTCTGCTGGCTGACGGCAAAGGGCTTTGCCGTCCGCCAGACATTCCTTTGCCGTCTGCCATGGCAGACGGCAAAGTGCCTGATTCCTGTAGTGGTATAGGTATGAGTTTTGCTAAGTTGCTAGTAAAATGGTCATATTAATACCGTAACCAGAAAACTTTGTTCAGTGCACTCCTCAACTAACTATATGGGAGGGATCAGGAGGATATCCCTCTCCCCCAGCGAAGGTGCGCTCCCTGCACGCCACGGGACCCTCGATGGGAGCGCCCCCTACCTGGCTTCTATTTGGGCGTTGTTTCTAGTTTCTTATGTTATGTTTTGCTTCTTGTTTTGTCGGGTGTCAGCTCTTGGACTGGAGCAATAGTTCCCTCACTCGAATATTTGTCGCAAGCTCAAAGGATTATACTGGGAAAGTTCACAACACAATGATCCCCTAATCGTCCCTACTCGGAAGGTGAAATCTCCCTTTCGATCGCGCACCGGATTGCCGCGGAATTCGTGCATCCAGGCAAGCAGGAGGCCCAGCCGCCCACATGCATGCCCAGTCGATCAGTTACAAGGTACTCCCTCTGTAAAGAAATATAAGACCGTTTAGATCACTAAACAAGTTTAATTAGTATGCAAGATTCCAGAAGGTTCACGGGACAGCTCACTAGCCGATCAGTTCATCCCCCATACCAATTCTGGGCCGGTGATTGTACCGAATAATTGGGGAGCGCACATGCGTCCATCGATCGATCGGTTGCTGCTTAGTTAACTGCTCGGTACGTTTAGGCTTGGGCTTTCAGGTGGAAAACTTCAGCTTCCAATGATTGCAAGCAAGAGTTCACTTAGTTACGGTTAGCTTTGATCGATCGAGGAAAAATGTGGGCTTTGTCACGATTTTTTTTTGAAACTGTGATGATTTTTATAGCCAATTCGGAAAATATATGACCTAAATAATTTTTTTCAGAACTATGACCCCGTCGGCTTGTAGTTGGCCGAAGAGGCAGTTT
Source organism: Elymus sibiricus (assembly GCA_039707655.1). NCBI lineage: Eukaryota > Viridiplantae > Streptophyta > Magnoliopsida > Poales > Poaceae > Elymus > Elymus sibiricus. Next base: position 8,069,734 of record CM077674.1, on the reverse strand, counting down.
TCGGTCAACCGAAGGCCGAAAAGGGCTCTTCGGTCGGCTGTTGGCCGAAGAGTGGGGAGGTGGGCCGAAGAGCGGGCTGTCGGTGGGCTGGCGACCGAAGTGGCCCTCTTCGGCCAACCAGCGACCGAAAAGGTCTTCGGCCAACCAGCGGCCGAAAAGGCTGGGATAAGGCCGAACGGCCATCTTGTTCCTCTGCTCGAGTTCATCCTCTCTCTCTCTCTCGTTTCTCTCAGTTTGTCTTGCCACTCCCCGCCGATCTCCTCGCTGTTCCGTCCATTTTCACATCTAAGCCACAGAAAGAGTAGATCGTAGCCATCCCCGGCGGCCTACGGTAATTTTTTTTCAATGGGATAGTTTTTTTTGCTCGTACAAGTGAGGTGAGGAGGAGCCATGGTGGAGGTGGTTCGCCCATGGTGGAGGTGGTGGTGAGGAGGAGGTGCTGCTGGGGAGGAAGAGGTGGTGAGGAGGATGCGGTGCGGCCGGTGCAGCTGAGTTGAAGAGAGGAGCAAGAAGCAGGGGCACACGCGTCGAAGGTATAACCATGTCGTCACAAATTTTCTCTGAGTTGTAGAGTTTAGTTAGTGTAGATAAGTCATATTGCGTACTTCGAGTGTTAATTTGTCTGTGCTGGCATTTTAGCGGTTAGTTAGTGTAGCGGGTAATATTTTTGTTCTTCGTGATTAATGAGAAGATGGAAATGTGTGACAGGTTAAAATGTTTGAATCAGTAAATTTGTCTGTGCCGGCATTTTAGCGATTAGTTAGTGTAGCGGGTAATAATTTTTTTCATTGTGATTAATGAGAAGATGAAAATGTCTGACAGGTGAAAATGTCTGAATCAGTAAATTTAACTGTTTACTATGGCCCTGGTAATGTTCGATACAATGAGTTTGGGGTTGATCTTAGCGAATATAAAAATGACGTCATGACACTTCCAGACCCGGACAGACTGGACATTAGACAATTGAAGTACTGGTTGACTACTAGTTTTGGGCTGGATCCTGAAGTATGTTCCGTCAGTATTCATGCATTGTGGACCAAATCCTGTAAAAATGTCAAGTGGGAGTTGATGCCGATAGATAGGAGCCATCATTGGTTGATGCTGTTAAGTCGTTTCCGAGACCAAGAATCCACCCATATGCCCTAGTGCAACCTGTGGCGAAGGAGGAGAATACCGTACAACTCCACGTGGGGTATGAACCCGGCCATGGCAGTAAAGTGGCTAACGAGATTTGTTTATCCGGGTCACAGCCACTGGATGTGGATGGTAGCCAACCTGAGAAAGAGTCAGACTACGTGCCACACAATGTGTGTGGTCATGATACTGGGCAGAGTAGTCAGTCGATAATATTGGCGGATGATCTGGATTCTGATGGGGATGAGGAAGAGGAGGAAATGCTGAGGGTGATGGAGGAAGAGGACGAGGATGGATTGGCGGAGGATCTGGATTCTGAAAATTCCGAGGATGAAGTGGAGGTACCGATTCCTTCTGCATGGGATCAGGACATATCCACCGGTTTTACAGTCAACGATGGCTATGAGGTTCCATGGCAGTATAACCTGAACCAAGTCCAGATAGGGGCTATGTTTGATACAAAGAAAAAATTGAAGTATGTGGTGATCAAGTGGGCTATGTGTACGCAGAGGGTTTTCCGGACACACATTTCAAGTCCAACAAACTATACCGTGAAATGTGTTGAAACAGGTTGTCCTGGGAAGGTGCACGGGCATGTCCCGAAGTATAACATCCACTGGGTTGTGACCGATGTCGTCCTACATAATTGTGTGAGGAAAAACCTTCTGATGAATCATCCAAACCTGACTTCAACTCTCATTGCGCAACTCATGTATACTGATATAGTGCAGAAGAAAGATATGGAAGCAAAACACATCCAGACAGCAGTGAAGGTCAGATGGAATTATGACATTCCTTATGGGAAGGCTTGGAGGGTTAAGCAGAAGGCTTTGGAGGAAAGGTTTGGGACGTTCATCGACTCATATGATAATGTTGTCCGTCTCCTTGACATACTGAAGGAGAGGAATCCCGACACTTATGTTAACATATAACACACGATGTTGGCGAGTATACCAGATTTCAAGGTGTTGAAATGAGTATTCTTCTCTTTCGCTATGTGCATCGAAGCTTTCCGACATTGTCCTCCTGTGATGTTTGTGGATGGTACATTCCTAACTGGTCAGTACAAAGGGCAAATCCTGACTGCTATTGGTGTGGACGGGAACAATCAAATCATCCCACTTGCCATGACATTTGTGGAGGGTGAGAACTTTCCGAGCTGGGTATGGTTCTTCCGGCAAATGAAAATTGCGATCGTGAAGGACCGACCAAACGTGTGTGTCATTCATGACAGACATGCTGGTATATTGAAGGCCGTGAAGACACTAAGGAATCCAACAGAAGACGAACGAACACCTTGGAAGGACTTGCAGAGCCGGTGGTGCATGCGCCATCTTGGGGCTAATTTTTTCTCACAGTTCAAGAACAAGGGGTTGATGAACTTGTTCAAAAAATTATGCAAGCAGAACCAGCAGCGTAAATACCATTTTATTTGGTCAAAACTTGATGAGTTTACTAAGAAGCAGGTCGGTGCCAGGAAGAAAATGGAAGCAGATCAGGTTAAATTAGCAACACTCATGGCGGAGCTAGAGGAGCCAGTAGGTCTTTGTGACTTGCCAGCAATTGACCCTCCTAATACTAAGAGAAAGAAGGAAAGGGCAATAAAGAAATTTTCTGAATGGATAGAGAAAGAGCCTCCCGTGAATTGGTCTTTGCTACATGACACCCATGGAGCTAGGTATGGCCACATGACAACCAACCTTGCAGAGGTGTATAACTTTGTACTCAGAGGGAATAGAGCATTGCCACTCACAGCTATTGTGGAGGCTGTATTTCATGGCAGTTTGAGATATTTCAGAGAAAGGCACGAGTTAGCAAAGAAGCATATTGTAGATAATCAGAACACACCTTATTGTAGCCGTGTCATGGAGTACATGGCAAAGAAGATAGAGAAAGCAAAGAAGCACACTGTCAGACTCATAGGTAATCAGGAAAGGAGGTATGAGGTTCAACTTCCTACCGATGGTTTTGGTTCTGCAAATGAGGTGAAGACGCACGAGGTAAAAATTGGAACGGAACTTTATCCAACGTGTGAGTGTACATGCAACAAACCTAAGTTGTTGCACCTGCCTTGCTCACATGTGTTGGCTGCATGTGGCCAGATTGAGTTGGATGCCATCTCCTTCGTGTCCCCATACTATTCAAAAGAGGCAGTACTCAATGTCTTAACCGGTGAGATGACAGGGTTTAAAGTCGTCGGCAATTTTAACAAGGTAAACGACGATGAGAGAGTATACATCCCAGATCCAGCTCTTCGGCGAACAAGCAGGGGTAGACGTAAGGTCAAACGCATCAGAAACGATATGGACCAATCTGAAGCTGGTGGAGCAACCAGACAATGTTTGCTATGCGCGGCTTATGGGCATAAGATGAAATATTGTCCCGACCTCAAGAAAGACGGTGCTTCCACATCGACGAGTGCTTCAACATCGACGAGTGCTTCCACATCGACGAGTGCGACAACAGGAGCAAGAGGCGGACGTGGTCGAGGCAGTCGAGGACGAAGGGGAGGACGAGGAAGAAATAACTCACAAGCTATATAATTTGTGAGGACGAGAACTATGTTTTAATTTGTCATATGTCTGGACTATGTTTTAATTTGTAATATGTCTGGACTATGTTTTAATTTGTAATATGTCTGGACTATGTTTTAATTTGTAATATGTCTGGACTATGTTTTAATTTGTCATATGTCTGGACTATGTTTTAATTGCATGTTAGATTTGTTATTTTAATTGCAGATATGTCTTCGTATCCGTTGCTTGATGGTAAGATTGATAGAGTTCACCGGGCTGCACTTATGCAAGGAGGCAAGAACTTAGACGTGTTGGTCACTCGCACACCAAGGACTAACCGGATGATACACCCTTTATGGGTTAATAGGTATGTGTATATATAATAACTTACATTTTTGATATACTTTTGATGCCCACTAACTGCATGCTACATTCTCTTTATTTTGTAGGTTAAGTTGGGCTGGACTTCTACCATTGGCACGGCTGGTTGAGGGTACATTGGATGAGTGGGTTGAACATCCGGAATTGGATGAGGAAGGTGAACCAATGCAGTTACACAAGAGGCAAGTGAAACGTTTCTCTTATGACAGGTCACTACTTACCTGCTTAATTAGTAGATAGATGGAGACGAGAGACACATACGTTTCACTTTCCCTGGGGAGAGATGGCTCCTACTCTACAGGATGTGTCTTTCTTGTTGGGATTACCTTTGGCCGGTGCTGCCATAGGTCCTTTAGAGCCAGAACCTGGCTGGCTAGCACTGATGCAGGCACGTTTTCTACATGCGTTGCCTTAGACGACGATCCTCACGGGCCTCATTTTAGGTGGTTGAGCCAGTTTCAGGTAACCTTCTCAGTGAGCTGAACATATTTTGTTTTCCTAGTTGCCCTTACTAGATAGTTTACACAATCGTATGGTTTCTATACAGATTGTCTCGTTAGGATACCCCGGAGTTGAGTTGTCAGAGGGACAGATTGATCGATCCCTAGAGGCATATATTCTTTGGTTGTTCGCCAAGATGATGTTCACGGAGAACCACATGACTACTGTCGATGCGCGACTCATCGGTATTGCACGAGAGATAGCTGACGCACGTTGCCCTGGGGACATTGTGCAGAGGAGTTTTGGTTCTACTGTGTTAGCAGCTACGTACAGAGGCATGTGCAAAGCTTGCTCGTTGAAGTCCAGAAAATCAGCTCTGGTTGGATGTCCACTACTCTTGCAGCTCTGGTCATACGAGAGATTCCCTATTGGACGACCCTATGTATACGTTGATAGACCTTTTGGGATGGAGGACCTAGCAGGGGCTTACGTGCTTGCTATTGGCGATTTGCCTACTGTGGGATCTGTTTGGGTACGGAGAGAGGTACTTATATATTACGTAACAATTTATTGGATTAATTATTTCCATGCAAAAGTATTACTAATGTTTATTTGTTGTCATGTACAGAGACAGTTTGCGCATACCCAGGTTAGGGGCTGCTACCCGTCCTTCACGGCGCAGTTTGATAGTTTGCACTAGGATCAAGTTATCTGGGAGCCATACTCGCATCAGGCTATATCATCCAGGTATCCAGTTGGGATATCTGGAATGTGCACTAGAGATCAGCGCTATTGGATGACCAAGGCCAGAGTGGTGTTCGACGTGACGGTTGAGGAGATGGCTCTTCATAGGGTGATGAGACAGTTCGGTCTGTGTCAAGAGCCTGATATTCCAGTTATTCCACACATACCAGCACACGTGTACAAGTAAGTAATTGTAATTTAGTTCTCAACATTGCATTCCGAACATAGCTAACCATGTAACACGCACGTCAATCTCGGGGAAAGCCGCGTAGGAGGAAACAAGTCCATGGCTGTTTGGCTTGAGACCATTAGCCCTTACGTTCAGGGATGGGCTACCGCGCCGACAAATATCTGGGATGAGGTTCGGTCCTTTGAATGGGACAAGTTCGGGTTGTATCAACGACGTTACCGGCATAGCACGAGGATCTACTTGGTTCCATCAGCTGCTCCTGATCAGATGGACGCCCCTCTCACCAGCGATATGTTCCCAACTGCCTCTGTTGTGGGAACCAGACACCACGCGGTACATGCCATGGTTCTCATATATGTGTAGTTTTATCATAACCTGAACATATATAATTGGTTAACTCTTCATGTACAGAGTGACTTGACAGTCGAGGCGCGAGAGGAGGTTTCCGCTTTAATGCGGCGGGTTGAGAGGGGGGATACTATCCCACAGCCAGAGCACCTCTCATGGTTGAGGCATTTTGATGAGAAGCTACGAGGGATTTACGCAGTTGTTACGTGTAGACGATCTTCGGATGTTGCAGTTCCTCGTCCAGCACATCGTCCCCCACGTCCCTCTATGCAGCGTTCAGAACCACGCCACTCTGTGCAGCGTTCAGAGCCACGCCACTCCATGCAGCGTTCAGAGCCACCTCCTTCAAAACCAGGGAGCTCGTCCTGGCAGCAGCCACCTCCTTCACAACCAGGGAGCTCGTCCTGGCATCAGACACCTCCTTCACAACCAGGGAGCTCGTCCTGGCATCATCAAATGGAACTAGGTAACACTACTTTGTACATTCTTTTAAACATTATAGTTTCGCTCATCAATTTTACATGTTTTACTATACTACAGGCGGAAACCAGTCGCAACAGTTCATGCATTCAGTGCAGTCACCGATACTTAGTGGTGCTGGATGTGGATTAGAGGGCTACGGCGATGATGATGACGAAGCTGCAACCACTTATGACTTCTCTCAGACAGTGTTTCACAGTCCACCACCAGGACCGACGCAGGAGACACAGACCGTGGCAGACGATGTTTTCTACGGTCATGGTTACCGTGAGCATCGCCCACCGCCTCAGCGCTTATCGCCTTCCGGTCCTCGCCCGAGGAAGACCCAGATTCGTCGTCGTCCCCAGTGGTGATATCGTTATCTATGCATTCGTCATTATCTATGTTAGTTTCAGACTTTTCTCATGTGTGTGAGTCATTATCTATGTATGAGACATGCTTCATGTATGTGTTACTATCGCACTTGCTTCTATCTGATCACATTTAATTCGCATTGTTATTCCAGTTACATTTCCAAAGAGACTGCAACAGATAATTAAGATACAAGTACATCTGAATTAAACGGTATGGCTGAACTTAAAAAATACAGCTTACAAACTACATGAAGGCATCATCGTCATCCTCCGTCGATGTAGCACTCTTGCCCTTCGACAATGCGGTACTCTTGCCCTTCGACGATGCGGTACTCTTGCCCTTCGTGCTCGGCATGAAAAGATAATCTTCGTCCTCGCTGTCTTGGGTCCACAAATAAGTATGTTCTGCTGCAGCCTTTAGGAATGCTTCACCCTTATGTTGTTGTTTCTTCCACCTTCCATGCAACCTGAGAAGTTCTTTTCGTATCTCCTCAAAGGTCCTTGCAGGCCACCCGCACCTACTTAATGCGTGAGCCAACTCATTCAGTAAGGTGTCACTACTGAGGAGTTCGTCCCATAGAACTATCCTATTGTCTATCTCGAAATTGGCGGCTAACCTCAGAAGACATTTCGACATACTAGGGTGAAAACTATGATCGAAAGGATAACCGGACATCTTGACGAGACTACACTGGCCTGCTTACCCTCCTTAGTGTGGAGGGGGTTTTATAGGTTGAGAAGAGAAGATGGCGGGAAAGAAGATGGCGGGAGAGAATGTCGGGAGAGAAGGCCGGGAAAGAAAATGGCGGGAGAAAATGGCGGGAGAGAATGGCCGGAGAAAATGGCGGGAGAGAATGGCGGGGGAGAATGGCGGGAAATAAAATGGCGGGAGAGAATGGCGGGAGAGAAGGGCGGGAAATAAGTTGGCGGGAGAGAATGTCGGGAGAGAAGGGCGGGAAAGAAAATGGCGGGAGAGAATGGCCGGAGAAAATGGCGGGAGAAAATGGCGGGGGAGAATGGCGGGAAATAAAATGGCAGGAAATAAAATGGAGGGAAATAACGGCGGGAAAGAGTTGGCGGGAATATATGGAGGGAAAAAGGTTGCGGGAAAGTACATTTTTTTCATATATATGACGAAAATGGTTGTACAGGATTTATAAGTCACTTTTATATATAAAAAAACTCTTCGGTCAACTATTAACCGAAGATAGTATGGCGGGAGAGAATGGCGGGAAACAAAATGGCGGGAGAAAATGAAGGGAAATAACGACGGGAAAGAAAATGGAGGAAAAAATATTGCGGGAAAGTACATTTTTTTCATCTTCGGCCAACGGTTGACCAAATACTACTCTTCGGCCAACGGTTGACCAAAGAGCATGTATCTTTGGCCAACGGTTGACCAAAGACCACTCTTCGGCCAACGGTTGGCTGAAGTTACTATTTTCGACCCAGCTGGGGACTCTTCGGCCAACGGTTGACCAAAGAGCACTCTTCGGCCAATGGTTGGCCGAAAAGGCCCTCTTCGGCCAACACGCGGCCGGCGGGGTCATAGTTTTGATTTTTCTGCTTTAGGGTGTATAGTTTCCGAATTTGCTATAAAAATCATCATAGTTTCAAAAAAAATTCCTTTGTCACATCCGTCTGTGTGCATGTGTATATTGTGCAGTCTTTATTGCGTAGCGTTTGCGTGCAATGAAGGGGGTCCTGGTTAATTGGTACGTAGTTAAATGAAGGAATAGGTCGAGGCTGTACTTGGACCCTACTATCCGGAAAATCCTCAGATGGCTACAAGCGAACGACAGACGACGAGCAGACCAACTGTACTATACTGCTTAAAGCAAACGGAACAAGTACTTGTCTGTTCCGATGAACTTTCATTTCCTTATTTTTTTTGTTCAAATTTGCTTCAAGAAACCACATGGCTGGTCCCACTGGTTAGTGGCTACAGCGAAGGGAAGCTAGGCAGGCGCACCTCGTCTCTGGACAACTCTTAAGACTTTTTTCCCCCCAAAAACTCTGAAGACTTGTGCACGCAAACACAGACGGCAGCAGCGACAAGGCGATAATCCTTGCAAAACAGATTGTTTTTCTCTCTCTTAATAAGAGCTTGATGTTGAGGCACTCCCCGTAGTTCTGAAAAAATGATTGGATATGCCCCATCACGAAGTTTCTGGTTCTGAGAAATGCCATCACTATTCTCCGTGTTTGAGATATGCCACTGCTATGTTTGCATAGTTTGAAATATGCCATTACATACCGTAAAAACGGTGTTTGGTCACTTTGTATTTTCCACGGGGGACCAAACGTTTGTCCTGCAAGATCTATTCACCATTCTCTCCTTAACTCAGTCTCCGCCGCCGCAGCTCACCTGCTTCTTCTCTGCTTCCGGCCGCTCCCTCCCCTGCTTGCTCCTTCCCCGTCTGCTCCTGCCCTCCATACTTAGCGCCTGAGCCGGCACCTCGCCGCCGGCACGCCATGGAGGCTTCTGCCAAAGGAGGCACCGTCGCGGCGGCAACACCAGCAGCAGCAGGGGACGCCACTGCCTTCCATGTGGAGAGCAGGATACCCGGAGCACAAGGCGGTGTTCGGGCTCCGTTTCTGCATGTTCACGGGCATCTCCGTCGACGCCATCATGTACTTGCTTTCCTGCTGCTATTCCTCTGCCTCTCCTGGTGCCGGCGCCGGCGCGGTGACCTCGCAGCGAATATGTACCCTGCCGGCACCAATTAGTTCCTCAAACAGCACATGCAGCAGCAGAAGCCCACGCAAATCGTTCGCCAGTAGCAGCTGTCAAAGACATGTACCAACAACGGCATTTTTGACAGGATATGAGCAGCTGCATTGCTTTGCGTTTGGTGCTTTATTTGCACTGGGCTTGTTTGCATTAGCTGTAGCATTCCCTTGGTGTTTTGCAATAAATTTGGACAAAATTTAATGAGAAGTATTAGCAACTGGATAATGCGATCGGCACCTCCGCCTGCAGCAGCCTCCTCAGGATCAGTGAGCATGCCGTGGGCCGTGACGTGCCGGCGGCGAGGTGCGGGATCACACGCTAAGTAGGGAGGGCAGGAGCAGACGGGGGAAGGAGCAAGCAAGGGAGGTGGCGGTCGGAAGCAAAGAAAAAGCAGCTGGGCTGCGGCGGCGGGGAACGAGCCGAGGGGAGGGAGGTGATCATGTGAATGTGTACCTTGGAGGAGGTTAGTTTGGACTGAGGGGCATTTTCGTCTTTGTGGAAAATGCGCACTTGTATTTTTTTTCGAAAGAGGCCCAAGGCCATATATTAAATATCACAGGACCTTACAAACACACCCATACGGAAAAATAAAATTACATTCAAATCCTTGGGGGTGCCGAAGCCTTCTTCCTCCTGCATCCACCGGCGGCGTGCCATGAGCATAGCTCGATGCCGCCTTTGGGCCTCTGCCTCGGCGGAGCAAACCTTTTTTAACCCAGGAGCTTGTAGAAGCAGTGGCTGGGAAGTCGTCGATGTAGACCAGGAGAAGCCGGCGGCTACGATCTACGAAGCAAATCGCCACCCCGGAGAAGAAAACACCGATAAGGGCCTGTAGAAATTCCAAAGACCACGACAGCCGATCGAATCCAGATGGATCCACCAGAAATCTAAACCGGCCGGATCCCGGAAGAATTGCCGGAGACACGGCTTCACACGCCCTCCGCTGGCAATAAGCACACCAGGGGAACGGGGAAAGGGCGGGGAGAACATTATTCCTACCCTGGGGCAACGCCGCCGCGTCGCCTCCCCAAACCAAACACGAAGACTCCCTAGAGAAATCAAGAAAAAAAATCACCCATGCCGCTGCGCGCCAGGTCCGAGGTTGATGTCGATCTCACCACCGACCAGGACCATCCACCGATGCCCTCTTCTCCGATGAAGATCGCCGCGCTGGATCACCAACGCCGCCGTCAAGCTGGCATTGCCTGCCGGAGACCGCAACCCGGCCACACATCCCCATCGCCGGCCCACAGCAGGCCCCCACAAACAGCAGCCTCCCCGCCGCCACCGGCGCCGCACGGGCTTTCTCTGGCGGCGGCGAGAGGGGAAGGAGATGGAGTGGCGGCTAGGGTTTAGTCGCCGCCTGGAGTCTCTCTCGCTCACGAAAACCCACTTGTATTGCTTTCAAACGTTCTAAAACTATATGTAATGGCATGTTTCAAAGTATACAAACTTAGCAATGGCATATTTCAAACTCAACAAATAGTAATGGCATTTCTTAAAACTAGAAACTTTATAGTGGCATATATCAAATTTACCCCTTTTTCTATGTGGTTGCTAGCTCTGAACATTCGGTTTTATTCGCTTTATATGGTTTGGTAAATACGGCTGTGATACTTCGGCAAATATGATATTGATTTAGAATTCGGTTCGGTTTCGGTAATTTGGTATATATATACCATATTAACCAAAGTTGACATGAATTCAAAAATGAGGCAACAATATTTTACTTTTGTTTATATATTTGATAACTACATATGTTCTTATCGATCAACAAACACCAAGAAAAAGCAACTTAAGCATATTTGGTCAATATTATAACCTGTTTTCACTTTCTAGTACACGTGAAACACAAACTGCAAGAAGTCATGACGATGTTTACTCATGAAAGATGCGTGTCCTGAAATCGCGAGTACGTACGTACATAAATCTACGGATCATGCACGAGTATCATCTCCATCTCCATCTACGGATCATGCACGAGTAGGTGGCATTGACTCTTGCCCGAGGGCCAGACTCATCAGCCTTTGGTTTGATTGGAACTCTGTAACAAAATTCCCTTGGTGACAAAAAATAACTAAGCTGATGTGTGTGCTTCGCTGCTGGCTGGCGAGCTGCCTGCATTATACGGTGGCGGCCCGTGAACCTGCTACAGAAAGAGATTCCAGAAGAGTGCAAACGACGAAACCACTCATGGAGCCATGGAACGATGCAAGCAAGCTAGGGTAGCTAGCTGGCTGCTTCTGAAGCAGGACAGCCTACCACACGCACGGTCCGGCGCTATATAGTCTTGGCTGGCTGTTCCATTCACCAGCAGCAGCACAGTTGAAGCTTCTCCTGATTAATAGTAGCCTAGCCATCGTCGTCCTTGCATAGCCTAGCATTCTTGGCGTGTGAAGATGGCGTCGAGGGCTGTGATGATGGCGCTGCTGGTCGCGGCGTCGTGCGCGCGGGCGCAGCTGCACGAGAAGTTCTACAGCGAGACGTGCCCCAGGGTGGAGGACGTCATAAGGAAGGAGATGGTGCGCGCGCTCTCCCTCGCGCCCAGCCTCGCCGGGCCGCTCCTCAGGATGCACTTCCACGACTGCTTCGTCAGGGTAATTTACATTTGCATGCATGTATAGTCTCGTTGCATCAGTGTCCGTGGCCCGACCACCGCGCGACGTGAATTAACGAATGCAGGGGTGCGACGGCTCGGTTCTGCTGGACTCCGCCAACAAGACGGCGGAGAAGGACGCGTTGCCGAACCAGACGCTCCGTGGCTTCGATTTCATCCAGAAGGTGAAGGCCTCCGTGGAGAAGGCCTGCCCCGACATCGTCTCCTGCGCCGACATACTTGCCCTCATGGCTAGGGACGCAGTGTGGCTGGTGAGTACTGACAACTGACTACAATACTACTAAGCAAATTTGCAAATGACACGGTACCTGTCGAACCAAGATTCTCAGTGCTGCTCGATCATGGTTTTTTCAGAGCAAGGGCCCATTCTGGGCAGTTCCTCTCGGCCGGCGAGACGGCAGCGTGTCCATCTCCAACGAGACCGACCAGCTGCCTCCCCCGACTGCCAACTTCACCGTGCTCACCCAGCTCTTCGCCGCCAGGAACCTCGACGCCAAGGACCTCGTGGTCCTCTCCGCCGGGCACACGATCGGGACGTCTCACTGCTTCTCCTTCTCCGACCGCCTCTACAACTTCACCGGCAGAGTCAACCCCCACGACGTCGACCTGACGCTGGACATGCACTACATGGCGCACCTCAGGAACAAGTGCACCAACCTCAACGACAACACCACGCTCGTAGAGATGGACCTCGGGAGCTTCAGGACCTTCGACCCCGACTACTTCAAGAACGTCGTGAAGCGGAGGGGCCTCTTCCACTCCGACGGTGCGCTGCTCACCAACGCATTCACCCGAGCCTACGTTGAGCGCCATGCCGGTGGTGGCTACAAGGAGGAGTTCTTCGCGGACTTTGCTGCCTCCATGATCAAGATGGGCAACGCCGACGTGCTCACCGGAAGCCAGGGCGAGATCAGGAAGAAGTGCAACGTGGCCAATCATTAATTGACACAAGTAGAAAGGGTTGTTCGCAGCTAGCATGACTACGGGTTGATGAGGCTTCTCATTTGTGGGAGTTAATTGCACGGAGGTACCACAATTCGGGCAATGCGTGCAGATTGGTACCACTTTCCGTAATTTTTACATGTCAGTATCATGTTTGGGGCAGTTTGTTACAAAATAGTTTAAACTGCATATAACAGTGTATTGACGGTGTATCTGACCGTTGGGGCCCGCCCGGCAGGGGCTGATGTGGCATGTTCTTTTGCGAAAAACCCCTTACTTTTTATTTAATCAGGCGTATATCCCTCGTTTGCCAAAAAAAAGGGCTTGCCAGAAAAAATATTTGAACAAGAATTACACACGCGCGTGCGATCGCCGGGATTCGAACCCGAGCAAGCCCGCCGGCAGTGCGTGCACTGACCTCTGCGCCACTGTACTGCTCGATTTTAATAGCAGGCAGTTACATTTTATACTAAATAAACGCGCGCGCAAGGCCGCCGGGATTCGAACGCGAGCCAGGCCGTTCGCACCGCGCTATCGCTGCCACTGCGCCACTGCATCCATTCAATCTAGTGGCACGCGGATACCCTTTTATACGCTGGACCATTTCGTTTTTTTTATATGTTTTTTTTTTGCGGATGAATATATGTTATATGTTTCTTTTTTCGTATTTCTTTTATCTTTTTTCAGATCTTGGGTACTCTTTCGGCAGTACGCAGTGTGCGTATCATATATTAAAAAAATTAAACACACATATATATACATTGTATATTAAAAAATGTTCAATATATATACGACGAACGTTCTTATAATACGAAAAAAGTTCATCGTATATTTAAAAAATGTTCGCCTTATATTTAAGTAAGATAATTGTATATTAAAAAATGTTCAATATATATATTAAACGATGTGATGAACATTTTTTTTAAATACGATATGCTTTTGTAATATACGATGAACTTTTCAATATATGATCCAATGAACATCTTTTTAATTATATGATGCGATGACCATTTTTTTAATATCGTATATCCTTTTTTAGTATCGTATAACATTTAATACGAAATTTTTAATGTACACATTTTTGTAATATACGGTGAACTTTTTTGTAAATAGGGAAACACAAACAAACATGGCACTGTAGGATTTGGCTGGGTAGACGATATATCAATCATACAGTAGGATTTGACTGCTGACATTTGGATATTGGCACAATCTTCAAATCTAGCTTTGATGAATATTTCAAATTCTGAAAATAGTTCTTTAAACAAATCCATGCATCTGATTTTCAAGTTTCCAGTCTAAATATTAAAAAAAAATATAGAAGGTCCCTATTATCTTATTTAAATATACGATGAATTTTTTTCGTATTATAAGAATGTTCGTCGTATATATATTGAACATTTTTTAATATACAATGTATATATATGTGTATAATTTTTTTTATATGATACGCACACTTCGTACGGCCCGAAGAATACCCAAGATCTGAAAAAAGATAAAAGAAATACCAAGAAAAACATACAAAAAAAATGAAAAGGTGCAAAGTATAAAATGGTATACGCGTGCTGTCTGAATGAAAGATGCAGTGGCGCAGCGGTAGCGACGGCGTGCTGCGAACGGCCTGGCTCGGCCTTGCCCAGGGTTCGAATCCCGGCAGGCGCACGCGCGTTTGCAATTTTTCTCGCAAGATCCTTTTTTGGCAAACGAGGGATACACGCGTGATTAAGTAAAAAGTAAGGGTTTTTTCGCAAAAGAACATGCCAAGTCAGCCCCTGACAGGCGGGCCCCAAGGGTCAGATACACTGTTATATGCGGTTTGGACTATTTTGTAACAGACTGCCCCAAACATGGTATTGACATATAAAAATTACGGAAAGTGGTATCAATACGCACGCACTGCCCTAATTGTGGTACCTTCATGCAATTAACTCCATTTGTCGCCATCTTTTTCCGTGTAGATTACTTCCTTCCTCCTCTCACCCCCTCCCCCCACGACACACACCCCACACCACACGCACCCCAGTTTTCACTTCATTGATTGATTGTTTTAGGTCGTGCTGGGTTGTTTGTCTTGTAAGGGTCGTGATATTTGGGTCGTGCCTGTAGAGAGACGAGGAGAGATGGGTTGTATCGCACATGTATTCACAGGCATCTGGTGCCAATATATAGCACGTACAAGGAGTCCCACACGTCCACAACTAAGATCCTATTAACATGCAACAGCTTAGAGGATAAGTTGGGACGTTGGCTAAGATTACAACCAGGGAATGGGACGTGCATGGGCCATGCACATGGTACGCTCAACACCCCCCCTGCAGTCGAAGCGTCGTCGCCGGCGACGCAGAGACTGGACCGAAACTCCTCGAATGTTGATGTTGGCAACCCTTTCGTCATGATATCCGAAAATTGTTGGGTGGTGGGTACATGAAGAACTCGAACGTGCCCAAGAGCCACTTGCTCACGAATAAAGTGTATCGATATGCTTTGTGCGACGGTGATGATCGGGATTTGCAAAGAGGTAGACGGCGGAGACGTTGTCGCAATACACCACAGTGGCCTTGTTGACGGGGCAAGAGAGCTCATGGAGGAGTTGATGAAGCCACGAGCATTCGGCGACGGCATTGGCCACTGCTCGATACTCAGCCTCGGCGCTCGATCGGGATTCCGTGGGCTGCCGCTTGGACGACCACGAGATTACAAGAAGCAAAGTTGAAACGGGAGCTTTCCCACCACGAGTGATGGCCCAAGGAAGACACAGTACCCAGAGGTGGAGCAGCGCGTGTCGGGGCAGCCGGCCCAATCAACATCAGAGTATGTGACGATGTCGGTGGATGGCGAGGCGAGCAGGGTGAGGTCGAGGTCCGCTTCACCGAGGCCCAATGAGCATCACGTCCATTTGATGCACTGGCCAAGCACGAGACACCGCGAGCTGAAGAACGGTGTGAATCGTGCCCGGTTTGACGACCGGCGCAGAGGTGTCCGTGAAGTCGACGCCGGTGCGTTGCCGAAATCCCCGAACCACCCAACGCACTTTATAGCGCTCGAGTGTGCCGTCGGGACGTCGATTATGGCGGAAGACCCACTTGCTGCGGATGACGTTGGCGTGGCGAGGGCGTGGGATGAGCTGCCACGTCCGGTTACGCTGCAAAGCGTCGAACTCCTCTTGCATGGCTGCGAACCAGGAGGGATCGCGGAGAGCAGCCCGTGCCGAGGTGGGAAGCGGCCACATATCAATAACAGCGTACATGATACCATGTAGAGAGACGAGGATAGATGGGTTGTATCGCACATGTATTCACGGGCATCTGGTGCCAATATATAGCACGTACAAGGAGTCCCACACGTCCACAGCTAAGATCCTATTAACATGCAACAGCCTAGAGGATAAGTTGGGACGTTGGCTAAGATTACAACAACCAGAGAATCGGACGTGCATAGGCCATGCACATGATACGCTCAACAGTGCCGTCTTGGCATTGTATGGGTCGTGATGTTTGCGTCGATGTAAGGGTCGTTAGTTTTAGCGCTAGGGGCCATGCCACACCCTCTTTTCGCATGCAAAATAGGAGTTTGTTCGCATTCAGTGGCTGGCAAGGAGCTGAGACATGCAGCACATATAGAGCACCAGCTTTGTTCTTTTTTTAATTAGTTGGAGAAGCATTTCTTTGTGCATTATTCTTGGGTTCTTATCGTAGTTAATTACATGCAACACGGCGACCACACGTCACGTTTATTGTATAGCTAGGGTGCATGCATGCCCAAGCACCATACGAGTTGCGAGACTTCTGGCTACTCTAGTACTACTGGCTGGCGGACTAGTGGTCGCCCTCCAGCCGGCACATCGCCGGCAGACGTGCCACGAGCTCCTGCGCCTTTGCCACCTTCAGGTGGTCTGCCTCCGGCTCATCTTGTCCCTTCTCGCCGAGCTCATGTTGGGCTGGCTGTTGGCCATGGCGGTAGACAGTGGCGGCGCTAGGAATATCAACCTGTGATGTCAAAAATTCAAAAGCTGAAAGATGTACCACAAAAGCCACTTCTATATTATATTCAAGGCCAGTACTGTTCATGGCAGCAGACCATTACGGTCATGCATACCTTGGTAGTTACATACAATATCATCAGTACTAATCATCTGAAATACATCAGTTTCAACATAGGTAATCACAGGGCCGGTCTTGAGATTTCAGGGGCCCGGGGCGAAACTATAATCCGAGGCCCTTCGGGGCCCTTAGTATAAATGTTTAAAATAGTAATCAACATAAGTCGATATAAATTTGTATCTACGAAAGCAGTCAAGTGCATCGATCCAAATTAAATCTGTGTGCATATCAAATAATGTATTACATAATACCTTAAAAAGTAACCATTTTCTATATCACGAAAACAGTCAAGTGCATCCAAAAACACCTTATTCATGTGTTCAGAAAAAATAAACATTTTCTTTCACGGACCTCTCCATTGCTCATTTTTCTTGAGTAATGGCTACACGAAAAATGTCGTGAATTTTCATCCAAAGGATATTTAGTACTTTCTCCTTCCCTTTCAGGCCCCTTATCCACTAATATGTCCCACGCTTTATTATCAAGATTACCCCAATTGCTTGTATCATAAATGTCCATAGTAATAACTGGTTCCTCATCAACACTAGCAGATTTTGGTGCAGATGAATTAAATATGTGCTCAGGATCACTCACATTGGTATCATCTATGTTGATGGCAACATCGTCTTCTTTTGGAGGACAATTATCTCCTTGACTAGCATTAGTTTGGTCATCGCTAATTCGTCTGGATTTCTTGAAGTGCTTGTATCTCTCTTAAAATATTTACGAAGGGATCCTCTCAATTATCCTTTCATCTCCTCTACCTCATTCTTCCTTTTTCTTTTACCACTGCTGGATGGATATTTCTGACCTGAGCCTGACATGATGGTGCTGACATTAAAAGGAACAATTAGCTTCTATAATTAGGACAAAGCTATGTAGATATTAGATAAATTACAGAAAATCTAGGGAGTACCTTCTCTCTAATCTAATCTAGCCATAATTTTATTCTGTGCCCAATGATTCGAGCGCCGGACAATGCAATTCTCCCGGTTCAATCGATCGAGATTCGAGAATTCAGATTAGAAAAGAAATAGGAAGAACACTAGAACAATACAGGGGAGGTCAGAGGGCGCGAGGAGATGTAGTCGTACCTGGCGTAGTCGTTCTCGTTCGTGAGGAAGCGTCGTGGAACTGTTGAACTCGAAGACGAACAGGCAAAACCGCAAAAGAAGGAAGGGATCAAGGGAACGATCGCAATCAGGGTCCTCTGATCTATAGGAAACAATCTTTTTTTCTTTCGAGAAGAATCTACGGGAAACGAGTATTCCTTTCTACGTTCGTCTCTGCTTGTGGCCTGCGTATACATGGGCTTCACTTTTTTTTTCGTTCTAAATCAGGGCCCTAACACTACGTATGCATACCTGGGACGGGGCCCCTGAGTTTTGGGGGCCCGGGGCGGCCGCCCAGTTCGCCCCCCTCCAGGGCCGGCCCTGGGTAATCATACAATCATACAAAAAGTCATCGGCTCTTCTATTGCGCAAATCAGACTTGATGTATTTCATTGCAGAAAATGCTCTCTCTGCGGTGGCTATAGCGACCGGCAAAACCAATGTTAGCTTCACTAAAAGAAACACCAGAGAAAAGGCAGTATGTTTCTTCGTTTCAACAAGCTTCCGGCAAAGTTCACCAATCCCTCTCAAATCGGAGAATCTTGAATCATCACGGATGTTTTCAACAAAATTATCAAGTTGGCAGCTAAGTTCTACAATCTTGCTTTCAGTTTGAAAATCGTCGGGATACAAACGAGCCATTGACAATATTCTGTCCTCGTCAAAGTTAGAGAAAGAGCCACTAGGATCCAAACAACCCATTCCAAGAAGTAAGGTAGTGCCAGTCTCACTAAAGCGGCCATCAAGCTCCACACGTAACATATCAAGAACAACATACATGACACTTTTGTAGTAATTCTCATTTGATAAGCCATCAGTTTGAACTCTATGCTTTGATTTTGACCCCCGAGGAACATGCATGGTGTGACGCCCCCGGCTTAATCGTGCATTAATCATACACGCAAATGCACACGATCAAGCCTAAGTACTCACTTGAAGATATCACAACACAACTCTAAACACAAATAAAAGTCATACAAACTTTATATTACAAGCCAGGGCCTCGAGAGCTCGAATACATAAGCTCGATGTCATACAAGCATCAGCGGAAGCATTGGATATCTGAGTACAGACATAAAGGTTAAACAGATAGGCCTTTAAGAAGGCGGGGCAAAATAAAAGCACTGGATCGAAAGGCGCAGGCCTCCTACCTGGGTGCCACCTAACTACTCCTGGTCGTCGGAGGGCACCTCGTAGTAATAGTATCCTCCAGAGGGGTAGTAGTAATCGTAGTCGTCGGCTGGGGCAGCTGGCTCCGGGGCTCCGTCATCTGGTCGCAATATTCGGGTATGGGAAAAAAGGGAAGCAAAGCAACCGTGAGTACTCATCCAAAGTACTCAGCAAGACTGACATCAGATCTATTCTAATATGCATTAGTATCAAAGAAAAGCTGTATATGTGGACTTGACTGCAGCAATGCCAGAATAGAGGGGAAAAGGCCTAGCCTATCGAAGACTAGCATCTTCAGCATCTTGCAGCATTAGAAGAGTGCAGATTAGTACATAAATATAGTAGTAGCAACAAGTATTAACATCGCCCAGAGATCCTTCCTCGACTCCCTGCGAGAAAGCAATCCCGGAGCCAATATATTCAACCCATTTCTAGTTGTAGAAGATCGGGATATTCTCCGAGCGTCCTGTTACCGTGGACACGGCTATTTGAATAGATATACTTCCCTGCAGGGGTGCACCAACTTACCCAACACGCTCGATGACTCTGGCCGGACACACTTGCTCAGTCGATGCCCGGCCTCGGCTGATCGACACGTCGTAGCCCTACCTAGGCTCAACAGAGAGACCAGCATGCCGGTCTACATCCTAAGCACTCAGGGGTCTTGGGCCCATCGCCCTTTGCACTCCTGCGCGATGCGAACGCAGCCGGTGAGCAGTCCTAGCCCCCTTAATACAAGCACAGGCTTTACCAGACCAACCCGGCGCGCGCCGCTCAACTGCTGACGTCTGAAGAACTTCGGCTGATACATACGACGCCGAGTACCCATATTATTCCCACGTGCTGGTTAGCGCGAAAAGGCCAGAGGCCTACTCACATTACATACCCTAACCCATTAGTGCGTTTGGAGCGCGCGGAAACGAGCAGAGACTCATGATCCTGTGACCCCGTCACCCCATCTTGTGGACTTACGGCAAGGGCTAAGAATGCCCGGCCGTGCCACGTATTCATCTCTCGGGTACCCTCATGGTTAACCCGACAACATATCTCTCGCGGGTACCCCTCGAGGCCGATCCGACTTTATCAAGTAACAATAATAAAGTGCAAGTAACCGTGTGTCCATAACATCAAGCAGGAATCCAAGGAACCACCCTCGTTGGATTCCCACTCAATGATCCCGTCAAGGTGAATCCGGAGGAATCACCCTCGATGATACTCACACTTGCGGGATTGCACGACAGAAGCTTTATCGGAGGTGGTGAAAGAGGAATCACCCTCGGTATCCCACAACCGACTAGCTGTACTACAGAGGCAACATCAGGAGTGAGATAGGAGGTATCACCCACGGCACTCGGTGTTAGCTCTGCAGAGTCGAGCAACTTAGGGGGTGGTGATGTGCTGGTCTCAGCCCGACGATCCCATCGATCGGGACACAGGTACTAAAGCGGGGCAACTAGAGCAAGGAAGAGGGGCCACAGATGGTTAACTACCAACCTACACTAAACATTTTGGATAACAGGCAGGTATCAATAACAGTTACAAGGACAGGCTATGCATCAGAATAGGATAAAACAATAGCAGTAGCAAATTCTAATGCAAGCAGGAGGGAGAAAGAACAGGTGATATGTGCATGTGTCAAGGGGGGGTTGCTTGCCTGGAAGCTCTGCGGAAAAGGAGGGGTCGTCAGAGGTGTCGTCGGTCTCGGGGGCTATCGGAGAAGAAGAGGGGGAAAAAACAATAAATAAAGGCAGACAAATGCAACACAGATGCATGGCATGGCAGTATGCAGTGTTAGTGGTGACGTAATGCAGTGCTACATGTCGCAGACGAATCGGGAAAATATCTGGGATATTTTCCCGGCGTTTAGGCGAATTTCGGTATACTGAACCGGAGGGGAAGGTTCCATGTTCAGGTAGTTAGGAGTGATGGTCAAGCATTTTGACCGCGTATTCGGATTCGTCTCGTTTTTCTGATCAACTTTCATGTAGAAAGTTTTTCGATCCGAGCAACGGTTTAATTTCTACGAATTTTCAAAGATTTAAACAGTTTTCTGAAATTCCTGGAATTAAAACTAATTCGAAAATTACAGAAAAAGAAATACTACGTCAGCCTGACGTCAGTATGATGTCAGCGAGTCAACCTGGCTGGTCCAGGTCAAACCTGACCAGCGGGACCCACCTGTCATAGACAGAGACTAACTAATCTAACTAACAGAGTTAATTAGCTAGGTGGGGCCCTATGTCAGTGACTAACTAACTAATTAGATTAAGTTTTAACTAAAAACGCTTTAATTAGTTTGTTAACCGAAGGGGGCCCATGCGTCAGCGGCTGTAGCGCCACGTCAGCGGCTTTGACCAGGTCAACTGGGCCCTGCGGGACCCAGCCGCCAGTGACCCAGACACGACCACGTCGGCGCCACGTCGGAGTCGCCGGAATCTCACCGCCGGCGACCCGAAAAACGGCGGAGAGCCTCGGGCATCGCCGGAAATCGGCTGTGGTGCACCGTTACGCGTGATTTTGGGCATCGCCGGAAATCGGCTGTGGTGCACCGTTTCGCGTGATTTTGGGCGCGTTCGAACGAGCAGATCACCCCGCGTCGATCTAGGGCAGTCCCGGGTGCGGTGGTGGCCGGAGTGGATCCGGGCGTCGACGGCGGCGGCGGTGACTTTCGGGCAGAAATCGGGCACGCGGCTACGGCGCCTCTTCGCGCGCGCTTTCGGTCGCGTTCGAGCGAGAAAGATACGCCGCGTCGATCTAGCCTACTAGCGCGGCCGGTGGGGGTCGGAATTGGCCGGAGCAACGTCCGCAGCGGCGGCCACAGCATGGCGAGGCGGCGAGCTAGCTAGGGTGAAGCACGCGGCGCGAGGAGAAGAACGGAGGGAGGGAGGAGCTCACCTAGTGGCTACGGAAAGCCCTCGACAGGTTAGGAGCGCAGAACTGGCCGGAACCGTCGGGGATCGCCGGCGACAGAGAGCTCGATGCCGAGCTCGATCCCATCCATGTGGTCCTCCCCGAGCTCAATGGCGAGGTGTAGACGATGTAGTCGAGCGAGGCGGAGACGACGGGCACGGCGGGGCTACGACGGCGGACGGCGACGAGCCCGCTCGGGCAGAGAAGAACGAGAGGGAGAGAGATGAGCGAGGGGGAGAGGAATGGCCAGGGGGGAGGGGGAGGGGCAGGTGGGCTCTCCCTTATCTGCCCCGGCGTCCCAGCAGCTCCACGCGGCGAGACGCAGCGGCGCGGCGAGCTCCTGGCCATGGCGTGCCCGACACCGAGGCGGGAGCAGGTAGGCGACAGTGGGGTGGGCTGGGCCGGTTCGGCCCAGTGACAGGTAAGGCCTCGCCCGTTTTCTTTTATTTCTGTTTTCTCTTTTATTTAAATAAACAGAGAGAGAAAAGAATTTAGATGGGCATCCAAATGGTTTAGGAAAAATACGGAACTAGTCCATATAAATCCCTGGCATTTTTAGGTACTGCCACAAATATTTTTGGGAGGCAGAGGAATTCATTTGCATTTTTCATAATGGATTTGCATTTAAAATTGCTGGTATTGCACTGGATTAAATGCTAATGCTCATTTTTGCAACATGGTGATGTTGTTTTTCTTAACAATAAATTGTTTTGGAATATTTGCCAAAAGATGAACATTTTTCCAGCAACTTTTGTGTAACCTCAAATTTCAATTGCATTTGAATTTGAATTCAGTGGCAGAATTTGAAATGAGATATTAAACCACTGTGATCAAGCATTGCAAATGATGATGACTTCGCATGATTAACAGAGGATCACTGTGCTTTATTACATAGGGGTGTTACACATGGCATCCATATCAGGAAGTTCAATATCATGTTTCAAGCAAAAGTTGGCAACTTGTGTAAACATACCTTCCCGACCTTCGTTTCTCATTTCTTGAAGCCTTCTCTCAGTCATACCAAGATATGACATAGCATTCACAATGTCTTAAGCCGAACATTGCAATAGCATCAATAACTTTGACAACTGACTGAAACATAACAATCATATTCAACAGAGCACCGAAATGAGCATGCCATCGAGTATCACCGGCTCTTTTAAGCCCAAGTTCTTGATTCAAACCTCACCCAGTTTCAAGTTCACCCACTTGGAGTGCCTCTTCTAATTTTTCTGCTTCCTTTTCTCTGAGCATATCCATGTTCTTGAAAGAACCTCCTATTGCAGGATGCTGCCGTTTAAATCCATGAAAATTCATACGAACCCAGAAATTCATGGGATTTGACACAATGTCTTCATATGGCCCCTGAAGGATGTGGTAAATACGAGAGTGTTTTGCAGAAGCCTTCCTAGAGATTGTGTAAAAAGGGACCATCTCCCAGGAAGGATCTAGGTTTCGAGAGGGAAAGGGTCGGGTTTATGAAGGAAGTGCGGGGCCTGTTCCTCCGTTGGCCTTGAAACTTTTTCTGCACTCAGCAGAGACCATGACATGGCACATGCCAGGCCTTGACCGTTTCGGAGCCCGTCTGCTATATGGGACATTTATTGCATTTCTAGGGTTTTAATGCCGAAAATTCAAGATCTGAACTGTGGCCTCGTGAAATCATGGCCCGAAATGGGTTGAAAATTCCAATATGTGGTCTTTGGCCCATATACTGAACTGTGCGCTCCTGTCACCGATGATGCCCTCATCCTGCAATTGCCTCAACGGTCTCCACGAGGACTATGACAACGTCTCTGACCTTGTATCACCGATGGAACCATTTCCCTCCTTCGCTCGTGTTTGTTCTCTCCTTGCACTACAGGAACTCAAAAAGAGGACTCTCCACGCGTTGCGATAGCACTCCTCCCTGGTGGAACTCCCACTGGTGGTGGCGGCGCTGTTCCAAAAGTCCCTATCAGCAAGGGCAAGACTGTGAACCGCCGTACCAAAGGGAAGAACAAGGGGAACAACAACACCGGCAACAAGGGGGCCTCACAGCCCTCTCCTCCGTCTGTGCCGTGGCCATCCTACACCAAGCCCTCAAAGAGCGCCATCAAGCTATGGTCACACGCGCCTAACGCCGGTCTCCTCGGCGCACATCCTACCAGCCCCTCCTATGGGTCGCAAGCCCCTCAGGCCTTCTACGCCGCAGCGCCGTACCACCACCCCGGTGGCCTCCCTAGTGGTGCATATGGCTACGGGGCATCCGATGCTGGCTACGGTGCGTCGTCTCCTACCCTGCCGCAGGCGTCGTGGGACTCCACTGCCCTCATGAACCAGTTCAACACCATGGCGCTTCAACCTCAACGCCCGGTGATTCGTACATGGACACCGGCACCTCCTTGCATCTTGCATCCGATCCCGGAATACTTTCATCCCTAACTCCATCCCTTCCATCATCCTACTCCGTAGTTGTGGGTAAGGGTTCCTTTCTTGCGGTCACTGCCACAAGGCTTACTATTTTTCCCTTCACTTCCACTAGTCGTCCACTTCATCTTAATAGTGTCTTAGTTACCCCTCGCATCATTAAAAATCTTGTGTCAGTTCGCCAATTTACTACTGATAATCTTGTTTTCATTGAATTTGACCCTTATGGTTTTCCTGTGAAGGATTATCCCACCAGGAGAAAGTTTTTCAGATCCAGTAGCTCTGGCACCCTCTACCCTATCCGCCCCACCTTGCCATCGCGTCATCACTCTGATTCCTTCCTCATTGACAGCTGCATCACCTCTTTGTGGCATCATCGTCTCGGTCACCCAGGGCAGTCTATCATGGATAGTCTTGCTCGGGCTTCTATCATCCCTAGGAATAAACATAAGCATTTGTGTCATGCTTGTCAACTTGGTCATCATGTTCGTCTACCTTTCGCTCGTTCAACTACCTGTACTATGTGTCAGTTTCAATTACTTCATCATGGACAGCGGCATCACCTCTTTGTGGCAACATGTGTGTGTTCTACACGTTCCTAGTTCATCTCAGTACGTGGATGTTTTTACCAAAGGATTAGCGTCACCTCTTTTCCGAGAAAAGCAATTCTCTCCCGTGCATGGGAGAGCCCTTGATTTGGTTTGAGATTCGGAGCCATGCATAGGTACTGCTCATAGTTGGTCAGCTGTTTCTTTCACTACATGCAACCACACTGTTCCAGCTATGCAGCCTATGCTCCACCATCCCATACTTTTTCATCTTATTCCTAAGTTTAAATCTATTTTGTCTTTTGAACCAAAAGTCCAATTTATAATTTGCTTGCATATTTGTGTTTATGACGACGAGAACTTTAAAACGAGACCACTTTTGAATATATTTCAACAAATTTTACAATTCACATTCTGAAACATGGTGAAAAAAGGTGAAGCACGATGAAACACTATACAAAACTACGAGATGTTTTGTTAAACTCGTTCATGAACCGAACGCGATGGTACACTCTGGATATAAACAATTTAAAGCACACTATTACACGATGAAACACTATGATGCATTCTAGATCATGATGTACCGCAATGAAATTGAAACTTTTGTTGCAATAAAATCTATTGATATTTACAAACTTTGAGATTCCTCAGAATCAGTTTGAAACACATTGGCACACAATGTAACATTATGATACACTACGGAACATGGAGAGCCATAGTGAAATAATACGAATTTTTGTGAAACTGAATAAAATATTATTGATTTTTTTCGCATGAAATTAATGAATTTGGATGAAACATGTTTGAAGCGTGGTGATTTAGTTGTCAAAATAATAATTTCTAAAAATATATTCAATATCGGTCTTGTTTTAAAGATCTTGTCAGAAAAAACACATTTGTACAAATATAATGTAAATCAAACTTTTGTTTCAAAATATATTAGACATCTATTTATCTGAATGAAACTAAATGAGTAGGGAATAATATGTGACTGTATGTTGTATGTTATATGAGAGAGAAAATACTATACATGATGTCAGCGGTGCCATACAACAATAATAAAAAATGATGGATGCATGCACAGTAGTAGAAAATCCTCTCTCCCTCTTTTCCTTGATTTTCGGGACAGTCTCAACCTTTGGGAGCCTACTGTTTCGACCGAGGGAGGGTGTTAGCACATATATATCTAGGACTTGTATACAGTGGCGGCGCCACGTACAAGCTGTGGGGTCAACTGACCCCAGAGCTTTTGCGGAAAACCCGCTAAATTTATTATACACTGTGAAGGAAATAATTCTAAAAATTATGAATGACCCCACAGATTCTTCCGGCTGACTTCGGCACTGCTTGTATAACTGTCTAGATATATCCTTTCTGTATTCGTATATGTATTCAATCTGTTGTAATTGTGTATATACATATATGAGAAATACAACATCCACCGGTGTGAATTACACCGTATCACAAATTACAGCTCCGACGTTGAGTCTCATGTCGCTTTGTCTTCCTACTAGGAGTTATTCACGTACATACTTACAATACCGACCATGCACGCACGCATGCTCGTAGACATAGAGAGATGGAGTTAGACCTCCCGTAGTGCGGTATCATAGCTAGTATCATGCATGCCAACTAGACAATTTTGATGAGGTGACATTTAATTAAATGAAAAAAGGGATAATTGAGTATCATATCATGATACCGTATCATAATAAATGATGTATTATTATGTATCATACATGGCATAAATGAGCGATCTAAAATAGTACGTTATGATACTATGCACTAAAGAGACAGTATCATACAAGTAGTATCATATGCATGATACTACAATATGATACCATAATCTGATACCACCCACTACGGGAGATCTTAGTGCTAGTAGCGTGCGTACGTGCATGCTCGCGGCATGACGTCTCACACTGAAACACTTGACAATAATCATACATTATTAATCGTCAAGTCCGCGTGTAGCGACGACACCGACCGCACCAGGCTCCACAGGTCGCTGTCGCCGGTGCCGGTGCCATCGGAGATGGCCGTGGCGCTGCCGTGCTCATCGATGAAGAAGGACATGCCATTCGTCTTGGTCGATGCACCATCGGAGAGGTCATTGAGCTCGTACGCCGCGAGCCGGTTGAGCGTGTCCCAGTCGACAACGATATTATTCCCCAACGTGCCGCCGCCGCCACCATACTCGGTCAGCGGCGGCAGGAGCCGGCCGGCGACGACGTGCTCGAGCGGCTGGAGCTCTATGAACTTCTCGTACAGGGTGCTACCGTTGGGACACGCGTTGTTGATCAGGTGATCCAGCGCTGATGATGGGTTGGTGGGCTTAGTCTCCTGCTTGCACGACGTCGTGGAGCTGAGGATGTGGTCGAGCGCGTCGTCGCTGGTGGAGTAATGCAGCAGCTGCTGCATCTGCGCCTTGACGTGGTCGCTGACGGCCACCGTCGACGAGCAGTTGCTGGGGCTGCCCTCCATGGCGGCGGCGCCGGTCAGCTTGGTCACGGCGGTGCTCTGGCCAATCTGGTGCTGGACGACGAGGTTCTTCTTCTTGAACACCTTGCAGATGACCCACCCTTCCTCATGCGCCGACGAATGGTCCCCGGCCACGCCGCGTATCTGCGCATATGATTTTTTTGGACATATGGAGCGGGTTTGATGGATCGATCGGGGAGAATATAGTCGACAAGGATTATAATGCAAAGAAGTAATCTAGCCATATATCTAGGCAAGTAGTTGTATTAGAGTATACTAGCACAAATGCCCATGCGTTGCAACGGGATAAAACAATGATTCTTATGAATCAAAATTGACCAGGTCGAATACGGGCTAGCCGGGTGCTAGTGCTCCAAATCTTCTACCTGAAGCTTCCATGTCCACCGACGTCGATGCTCACACAGCCACAGGTGTCGGACTCCATCGCTAGGGCCCGTGCGTTGCAACGGGGTGACAAAATTATGCCCTTCAAATCAAGCGACCGATAACATAACACCTATAATGATTATGGATAATATACAACCCATTTTGTTAATTCAAATCAATAAAACTGTTGTTGGTTGCACTTATAATAATTAGACATGCTAATATAATATATTTAGTTGATGGACTACATGACACAAGCTTAAAGACTGGTTATCTTGAACCAAAATGAATCAAACATATTACGTGATTAGATCTCTTATTGCAACTGCAAGCTCAACGCACCGCAAGGCTTAAGTTCTCTTATTTCAGACATGTGTAGCTACTAACATCATTAAGGCATCATTATTAGGGGTAGTAGTGCTAGCGCATAGTCTTCTTCTTCATAGATTGTGATTTGTGAAATACTCTCGCAGTACATTGTCTTGTTACACCGTCTTGTGTCGTCGCCAAGTCCTAATGAGAAGCAATGTTTAGCTGATAAGAACTCTACCAAAAAGTAATTAATGGCAATAAAGCTGGGATTGTATTAGTGGGTGCTCATAAATCCCACATGCAGTTGGCCTCTCCTCTGAAATATGCAAGACACAGAAAACATGTGATATCGTTAATCGACTACTGGACAGTTTTTGATACAATAAATCAGTAAGAAAAAACACAGGCAAGTGGAGAAAATATGAACTGATGTTGTTGCTCCTCTTCACTAACCTCGGTGACTTGGCTGTCTTCATTTTGATCTCCCAAGATCTTTTTTGATGGCCCTTTTGGTGCACCATCTCAAAATTACAAGAAATACGACATCCTTCTGTTGACCGGTCTCGGAATTGGCACAACTCCTTTCATCAGCATACTGAAGGATCTCTTGAACAACATAAAGTCTAATAAAGTAACTCAATCACTGAAAGTTCTTTCTCATACATGCATGACGAGGAGTTAGGCAGTACCACTCTGATTGCCATGGTTCAATCGCTCCAACATGCAAAAAAATTGCCATGGTTCAATCGCTCCAAAATGCAAAAAATAGCGTGGATATCGTCTCCGGTGGCAAGGGTTTTTTTTTCTTCTTCTCCCTTATCACTCCCTCTGTTAACTGCAAAAAGTTTTAGATACACCATGGTTTCTCTCTTTCCTGACTACTAATTCACAGATCCGGACACACTTTGCAAGGCCAAACCGGAGAAAGGTGTACTCTGATTTGGCCAGTACCCACAAGAACACTCGTATAGGTTAGTCACATTTGATTATTTTTTGTAGCGGTGCACCAAATCAAAATTTAAGTGACAAAAGGGCAAAATAGAGACAGAATGGAGGCGTGGGCGAAGGAAAGGTCCTGCTGTCGTACGTGCGCGCCGAGGAGAACCGCCTCGCCCCGCGCGCACAAGGCTCACACGCTGCAGAAGGCTGCAGAGAATGCTCAATATCTCCCTCGCTTCCGTTGAGGCCGTGTCGTGCTGGAGGCCTTGGCCGAGTCGCAGCAGCGGGGTAAGACCCCGGCGGCGCTCCCGATCGGTTGCAGCGCCTCATTGTGCTCATCATGGCGAAATCGACGCTAGAGGGCTTTTCTCCTCCGATCCAATCTCTTCCTTTTTCCTTCGAAGCCTGCCGCGTCTTATCCGCTCTTTCCGTTCTATTTAATCACAATTTTCTCTCCGATCCCTCCTCTTCCTTTTTTCTTCCGAAGCGTGCCATGTCTTTTCCGTAATCCTTCTATTTTAATCGGTTCTCCTGTAGCCGTGCCTTTTCCGTTCTTTATTTTATCGATTTTCTCTCCTTCGTTAACTCCTTCTTCCCTTGATTCTCAAGACGGCTTGTTGATTTCTGATCACAGGCATATATAAATTAGTGCAATAGGTTGTAAAGGGGCGAGGTGGTACTATTTAATAAAAAAACGAATCCTTATTCTGCACAAAGCGTGAGCTAGCCCAGTTGGTTGGAGTCTTCGTGAGTGATTGGTAGATTGGGAGTTCGATCCCTCGGACCACCAAATTC
The DNA here is from genome assembly GCA_039707655.1 of Elymus sibiricus. Classification (NCBI taxonomy): domain Eukaryota; kingdom Viridiplantae; phylum Streptophyta; class Magnoliopsida; order Poales; family Poaceae; genus Elymus; species Elymus sibiricus. The sequence goes on along the minus strand of CM077674.1, from coordinate 8,039,691 downwards.
TTTTTGCCTCCTCTCCTGGGCCGCATGAGCCTGGGCCGTAGTCCTCCATACACGCACGCAGGGTGGCCAGGTGGGCTGCCTTCCTTGGGCTGAAACAGACGTACGCAAACGATGACGTACGAAAAAATCTGTTCGCTAACTTCTTCTCTATTTCCCTCGAAACGTTTTTTTCAGATCCACTAAAATAAGGACTGCGGGTTCAATTATCAAAAAACACAGGACTTTTTTGCAAAAATTACGTGACGGTGAACCCACGGAGTCAATCCGTGCTTTATATATATATATATATATATATATATATATATATATATATATATATATATATATATATATATATATATATATATATATATATATATTAGGGAAAGATATAGGTCGGTTACGGATAGTATGGCTTGCCGGGTTTGAATTGTAATCTATCTCTATTAGTCTTGGAGTCCAAGTTTTGTAATCTATATAAACAGCCATTTGAGGCCTCAATCAATATAGTTATTATTCTTCAATTATCATGGTATCAGACGCCTAGGTTTTTCCGCACCTGGCATGGCATCGCCGCCAACGCCGTCGCCGCGGCCGACTCGGCCCCTCTTCTCCATAGCCGAGTTCCGCGCCGCCGGTGCCCCTACCTCCTCTACAACCACCCAACTAGCTCCTCTTCAACTACCAATGCTTTCCCTAGCCGACACCATCGCCGACGTCTCCCCCTTCATCCCGATCTCTCTCGATCTTGGCGCCCACAACTACTACCATTGGCGCCACCTCTTCAACATCCACCTCGGCCGCTGCGGCCTCCGCCACCACATCGATCCGTCCTACCCTCCGCAGCCCGCCGATCCCCGCTGGGTGAAAGACGATCTCGCCATCATCCAGTGGATTTACACCCGCATCTCCACGGAGCTCTTCAATCTGGTCTCCTCCGACGATTCATCCGCCGCCGAGCTTTGGGCCTCCCTTCAGCAGCTGTTCCAGGACAACTCCGACGCGCGCATCAACGCTCTCCACACCGAGCTCCGTACGACCGTCCAGGGAGATGCTCCGGTCACCGTCTTCTGCCAGAGGATCAAGGCCATCGGCGACGAACTCCATGAACTCGGTGATCACGTCGACGACCGCGCCCTCATCAACGCCCTCCTCGTCGGCCTCGGCGAGCAGTTCGACAAGCAGCAGTCCTTCATACCCATGCTCAAGCCCTACCCTACCTTCAAGGAGGTCCGCTCCCTCCTCCAGCAAGAAGAGAAGAACCAAGCTCGCAAGGCTCAACGGCCACCGCAGGTGTTTCACGCTGCCGCGCCTGGGCTGCCGCGCCAATCTGCTGCACCCGCTCCTCCTCCCGCGGTGACGCCGGCAAGCCTGTGGCAGCCGGCAGGCCCGGCAAGCCCAGCAGCTCCTTCACCACCGCCAGGCTGGCGCCCGAGCCCTAACTACCGGGGCAAGATCCGATCTACCGGCACCCTGCTCCTCGCCCCGCCGGCACCGCACCAGCTCCGCCATCGGCCGCTCCATCGCCACCAGCTCCTTCGACATGGTCTCCTCAGCACGATCCCTGGACCGGCCTTGTTCAATCTTGGCCGATGCCCTGGTCGGCCCCTTCGCCGTACGACGCCCCGCCTGCTTACACGGGCACGTGTAGCCCTGGCCTCCGCCCGGCCACCGGCTCTCCAGGACTCCTTGGGCCCAAGCTGCCGGCGCATGTCTACACTGCCACTCCTACGCCACCTCCCAGCGTGTCAGGACTACTGCCACCCTACTAGACCTTGCCGGCTTCTTACGGCACCTTGCCGGGCTTGCCGGCCTCTTACGGCACCTTGCCGGCCCCGGCAGCATACCACCAGTTGCCGACCCTGCCCTACGCTCCCATGCACGCTCCTGGCCCCTCTGCTCCTCCACAGCAGCCGGCCTGGGATCAAGCCGCCTTCATCAACGCCATGAACAACTTTACTCTCAATAACGAAGGTACGGATTGGATTTTCGATTCTGGTGCATCCTCGCATATGTCTTCAAATATGAATTTGCTGTCAGCTTGCTTCCCTTCTGCTTTTTCTACAATCACAATTGGTGATGGTTCCACCATACCTGTTTCTTGCACTAGTCATTCTTATATCTCTTCCTCTTTCGCCAATTTTCTTCTCCGCAATATTCTTGTTGCTCCTTCCCTCATCAAAAATCTTATTTCTGTTCGCCAATTTTGTATTGACAATCGAGTAATTTTGACTTTTGACCCTTTTGGTTTGTCTGTGAAGGATCTGGCAACGGGGAAGGAACTCGCTCGGTACAATAGCACGGGCGATCTCTATCCGCTTCATGGCACACCTACATCCACTCCCCGAGCCATGCTTGCATCAGTTGATTTGTGGCATCGTCGTCTAGGACACCCCAATAGAACCACCTTGTCATCTTTGCTTCAAGAATTTTGTATTCCTAGATCTAGTGTTCCTCATAATCCCTCTCTTTGTAATGCCTGTCAATGCGGCAAACATGTTAGATTACCTTTTGGAACCTCTACTACCCTTAGTACTTTTCCTTTTGAATTAATTCACTGTGATTTATGGACCTCTCCCGTCCCTAGTGTCTCTGGTTACAAATATTATCTTGTGATTTTGGATGACTATTCTCATTATATTTGGACTTTTCCTCTCCGTGCTAAATCTGAAGTACATGCCATCTTTCTCCACTTTCGACAATATGTTCTTACACAGTTTGGCTTGCCAATTAGATTTATTCAATGTGATAATGGTCGCGAATTTGACAACACTCAAAACCGCAACTTCTTTCTCTCTCAAGGTATTCTTCTTCGTTTTTCCTGTCCTTATACCTCACCTCAAAACGGTAAAGCTGAACGTTCTCTTCGCTCCATTAATGATATTCTTCGCACCTTGCTACTACAAGCTTCTCTGCCCTCTCGTTTTTGGGCCGAAACCCTTCGCACTGCCACACTCCTTCTAAATATTCGACCAACTAAGACATGTCCTCTTTATTCGCCTTTTCAATCTCTTTTTCTCTCCCATCCCGATTATTCTTTTTTCCGTGTTTTTAGCTGTCTTTGTTTCCCGAACACCGCCTCTACCGCCTCCAACAAACTCGAACCACGTTCACTACCTTGCATTCATCTTGGTCTTTCTGACGATCACAAAGGATATCGCTGTTTCGATCCATCTTCTGGTCGCGTGCTTGTCTCTCGCCACGTCACATTCGATGAAAACACTTTTCCTTATTCTGTCACTAACCCCGCATCAATCCCTACCACCACCACCCCTGCCGCGGCCTCTCTCTCTCCCGCGGCAAGGCCGGCAAGCCTGGCAAGCCTGGCAGTCCCGGCAGGTCCGGACCCGGCAAGCCCGTCACCGGCAAGTCCGGCAAGTCCGGACAACCCGGCAAGTCCGGCAAGCCCGACCCCGGCAAGTCCGGCAAGCCCGTCCCCGCCAGGCTCCCAACCACCACTCTCAGCAAGACCGGCAAGTCCGGCAAGCCCGGCAATCCCGTCACCGGGAAGCCCGGCAAGCCCGTCACCAGCAAGTCCGGACAACCCGGCAAGTCCGACCCCGGCAAGTCCGGTAAGCCCGTCCCCGCCAGGCTCCCAACCACCACTCCCACCCAACGCTGTACCCATTCCACCACCTACTAATGATCACATCATGTGCACCCGCGGCAAACGCGGATTCCTTCTACCCACCAAACGCCTCAACCTCACAGCCACCCCAACCCCGGCAACCCTTTCTCCTATTCCCTCTTCTTACAAATGAGCTCTTCTTGATCGTCTTTGGCTCTCAGCTATGCGCGATGAATTTAACGCTCTTCAGCAAAATAACACATGGACTCTTGTTCCTAAACCTCCTGGTGTTAATGTTGTTTCTAGAAAATGGGTCTTTCGACATAAATTTCTTTCTGATGGCACCCTTGCTCGTTACAAAGCTAGATGGGTGTGTCGTGGTTTCTCTCAGCAACATGGCATTGATTTTGATGAAACCTTTTCTCCTGTTGTTAAACCAAGTACTATTCGCGTTGTTCTTAGTCTTGCCGTTTCCTCCTCTTGGCACATTCATCAGCTAGACGTTAAAAATGCTTTTCTTCACGGCACTCTTAATGAAACAGTTTATTGTCAGCAACCATCAGGTTTTGAGAATCCCTCTTCTCCCAACTCTGTTTGCCTTCTTAACAAATCTCTTTATGGTCTTAAACAAGCTCCTCGTGCATGGTTTCAACGTTTTGCTGCCTTCATTCAAACAGTAGGTTTCATACCCTCCAAATCTGATTCTTCCTTATTTATTTTTCGCTCCTCTTCCCACACTGCCTATCTCTTGCTTTATGTTGATGATATAGTTCTTACGGCTAGCTCTGACTCTTTTCTTCACCATATAATCTCTTCTCTTAGTAATGAATTTTCCATGACTGATCTTGGTCCTCTTCATCATTTTCTTGGCGTTACTGTTTCTCGCACCAAGTCTACCATTTTTCTCTCTCAACGCTCCTATCTTTTAGACTTGCTTTCTCGTTCTGGTATGTCTGATTGTCAACCCACTCGTACCCCGGCCGACATTGGTGCCAAATTGTCGGCTGATGGTGATCTCGTTTCTGACCCCACTTTGTATCGTAGCATCACCGGTGCCCTACAATATGCCACTCTCACTAGGCCCGACATTTCATACTCCGTTCAGCAAGCCTGTCTTTTTATGCATGATCCTCGTGCTCCTCATCTTGCTCACGTCCACCGCATTCTTCGCTATTTAAAAGGAACTCTTGATCATGGTCTTCTCATTAATTCTTCTTCTCCAACAAGCTTGACAGTTTATTCTGATGCAGACTAGGCAGGTTGTCCAGATACTCGACGGTCCACATCCGGATTTTGTGTTTATTTGGGTGATAATCTTGTTTCTTGGTGTTCTAAAAGGCAGGCAACAGTTTCCAGGTCTTCTGCTGAGGCTGAGTATAGGTCGGTTGCTCATGCTGTGGCTGAAGCAGTGTGGCTGCGTCAGCTTCTCGTGGAACTTCATCGCTCACTGGATCATGCCACCATCGTTTATTGTGATAACATCTCTGCAGTATACATGGCTTCCAATCCAGTTCAGCATCGTCGCACCAAGCATATTGAGATTGACATACACTTCGTTCGAGAGAAGGTGGCTCTTGGCGAGGTCCGCGTTCTTCATGTACCTACCGGTGCTCAATTTGCTGACATTTTCACCAAAGGACTTCCGACTGCATCTTTCACCGACATACGCTCCAGTCTCAACATCGTTACTCCTGATGCTGAGACTGCGGGGGGATATTAGAGTATAGGTCAGTTACGGATAGTATGGCTTGCCGGGTTTGAATTGTAATCTATCTCTATTAGTCTTGGAGTCCAAGTTTTGTAATCTATATAAACAGCCCTTTGAGACCTCAATCAATACAGTTATTATTCTCCAATTATCAAGTTCCTCTGCTAATTTCTAACTCCAATTTTACTTGTGTCTCCTTTGTTTAATTGCTGCACGATGATCGATTGATCCTCGTTATCCTTTGTGGGGACTGAAGAGAGACTGTACGTACCGGGGATGAGGCGCTGGAGTAGTAGGTCGCGTCGCAGTTGACGACGTCATCGAGGCGGTACTCATGCATGATCCAGTCAGACTTGTGGCCATAGGGGGCGCGTCCCTTGTAGAAGACAAGCGTCTTGCGCATGCCGATGCAGCCGGAGCCGGCGGCGGAGTAGATGACCTTATCCCGGCCGGTGGCCTTCCAGAACCCGGCGGCGGTGGCCCGGTTGGTGCGCGTCCCAGTTGGGTACTTCTTGTCCTTGTGGCTGAATAGGTACCAGTCGTTCTGTGGCCCCGTCCCGATCCTGCAACGTTCTGCTTCGTGCATCCATGGCCAATTCACCATGAGTACGTAGATGCAAGCTAGCATTGTGCAACGAGAGTGTAGGATCGATAAATGAAAGAACCTTGGATGTCCCATGGCTCGAGCTTGTTGAGGTCGACGTCGGGGATGACGTGGAGGTCGATGGGCTGGGAGGCCACCTTCTTGGTGAGGTAGTAGGTCAGCAGCTCCTCCTCCGTCGGGTGGAACCGGAACCCTGGCGGCATCACCGACTGCCCATTCACCGAGGTGCTCATGATCGATCGATTCTCAGTCGTACCACTCACACAGTGATCACTAGTATTAGAAGACCCTGTAGCTGAAGCGTAGGATCGATGAATGAAACAAAACAGAAGTAAAGGAGAAGGAAGGGAGCTGCAGGGAATGAAGTTGTTGCTGGTGATGGGGTACAAGCAAACAATTGCAACGAACGAGAGGTAGTTATATATAGCTATTGATCGATCACAGCTCCAGCTGCTGCCAAGCGCTAGTGGGATTAATTAGTTTCGTTCGCTAGGACGGAGGTACACTACACTAGGGAACTGGCACCAACCTTGAGAGAGAAACGCCAAGACATCGGTGGTCCCTGTCCACGGCAAGGGAGAGAGAGAGAGAGGAGAGGGGATTGGAAAGGGAGCCATGACACACGACCTTCAAAATCTCTAGGAAAAGTACAGCCGAAACCGAACTGATCTCCTCTGCATCACGGGCCCATCAGGTAGCATAGCATGGATGGCATGGCGTGGCCAGCATAACCAGTTAACCACGGCAGTAACCCAAAAAAAAAAACCCACTGCAACAGCACTAACAGCGTCACCAACAGCAACAGCAACAGGAATGGTTCTAGCAGTAGCACTGATTTAGCCAGCCGGCAAGGCTTTTTGACTTGTTCTCTGGAAAAACAATAAAGAAATCTGTGCATGCATATGATTATGCACTTCAGTTGTAGTGTTCATATGTGCCACGCGTCGGGCAGGCGTACACTCCCACGTGTTCCCTGCAGGGCCACTCCTAGTTGTAGTTAGTTTTCTTGAGATTGACGAAGTCGCCACAGACGCTTTCGTAGTCGACAGGAACGTCTACTCTCACTGAACGCACATCGCCGGAAGGCCTGAAATAAATACAAGAAAATGCGAGCACCAATGTCAAGTTTAGGACTTGAACTCTGGTGGGCTGGGGATACCACTGTCCTTCTAGCCATCCAACCACAGGTTGGTTCGCCCACCGCTAGTTAGTTGCTCCTAGTAATTATTGATAGCGCAAGTCGTCACGGGAGAACAACGGCTGTTGACTTTGTATTTCAAGTTACTATGTGTGCTACCTAATTAATTGACCAAATTAATTACTGAGGATATTGTATTTTAATGATTATTAATTTATAGATATGCAAGCTCTCGTGCGCATTTTTGTTATATAGTAAGTTGTTTCTAGTTATCGGTTTAATAGGAAAGGAGATAGAGCTTTCGTCGATCTTAGACTTCAAGCATTTGAGTGTACGTCTATTAAATGATGAATTCACGATCAGTTTCTATATCCTTATAGTGCCGGCATAATTGCACGCTACCTATAAGCAAGCTTTTTGACGATTTGTGAAACGAGTGGTTGTCATATCTTACGAACGTATGAGCAAGGGGGGCTCCGGACACCCCACTGGTAGTTTCTTTATCTCCTAGGTACCCTTCCAAACAAGGCCGGATGGACCGGGTGTCTAGAAGGCCCCTAGGACGTCGTATTGGGATGCAATATTTTATACAATAGTTTTACATTACTCAACGTCTGAGCAATTGAGTATTCCTATTTGAACCATGTATTTGTAATATAGTGAGACTTATATTTTAATTTTTGCGACACGGTGAACAACATTTTGTACCATGCATTCTACTTTGAATCACAATTGAGCAATTGATCAGGTTTTCTGTCAGGACATGACACTTAGACCTAGACACATCTCTACTAGCTTGCTCCATTTCATATTATTTTTATGAAAAGGACCCAAGATCTATATTAAAGGATTCCAGCAATACCGACAACCCTGAAAGAAAGGAAAATTAACCAAGTCCTGGGGATGCCACACAAACTCTGCCACCGGAGCGAGCCGAAGGTGTGCCGCCGTCACCGCAGCTCCACCCGATATAGCCTTACATTTTCACCAATGGCCGGGAAGTCTTCGAAGCTAAGGTGCAGCTGGACGAACGCCCCGGAGGAGAGATCGTCGTCGAAAGATTCTTGCCGCCACCCTCACCAACGAACACCAAGAGAGCAGCAGATCCGGAGCCACTCCTAAACACAACCCCGAAGAACTTGTCGCCGGCACCGGAGCCTGTGGCAGCGAGGCGGAGGAGAGGCCTTGGGACCAAAACCCAAAGACAGACCACGCTGGTCCGAGCTTGCCGTGGAAATCGATTAGCCTAGGCTGTTGTATGTGGGCTTCCGGCTGATTGAAAGCTAGCTTTCATTGGATGGAATCGATCTAGAAGCCTGCCTCCAAAGCCAAATCGTATACTTATGTGGGTTCAAGCTGAGCATGTCCGTGCGTCGGCGTCGTACGTGCACCCGCGCGTGCAGCAACCCCAATTGGAGGAAATCCAGGGTGCATATTAGCGTCAAGGCCGTCCAATCCGACGCGGCGCCCACGTCGTGCAGCCATGCTCGATCACGGTTGGAGAGGCCGGGGTGCAGTCTCGTATGGAGGCCGGCCAGTTTAGGCGGCACGCCCCACTCAAGGCCGTTCAATATGGAACTTCAAAGATGACGATAGCATGGAGAAGTACGACGCTAGGGTTTCTCAAGGATGCTTTGGTGTCTTTGTGGGCGAAGGAATCTTCAACGGAGGTTCGTTTCTCAAGGATGCTTCGGTGCCTTGGTGGGCGAAGGTTTCTCAAGGATGCTTCTGCACGGGCTAGTCTATTTAATGAAATTACTGAATATCTCTTAACATTTGTTGCATGCAATATTTTCTAACATTAATATTATAAATAATTAGAATATGGTTCCAGATGATTTGAACTAATAACATACAACAACTCACATGGTTACCGTGTGATAAAAATGATACAGTTTTTAGTAAAAAAATAATCGTACGATTCACACATACGTAAAGTATACCAATTATGTAATTATTAATGAAAGGAAAATATAGTGCATGACAACATTCCTTATTATTCATACTGACTAAATCTTCGGAACCCTAACTTATTCATTCAAAAAATAAATAGGTAGCATACCTTACTCTAGAAAGGATAAATATATTTCTAGCATGAAAAAATGTCCTATCTTTTACTTTTATTAAAAGCGACAGATATAAACTTGTGAGCTTTCCAAATCTATTGTCTAAAACCTAGTGACACTAATATGTCATGATAGTACCCGGAATGTCTCCTTTGAGCTCGGTTAAAAAAAAGTGTATTGTAAATTTTCAGAAAAATGTACATGCATATATGTACTAAAAAACTTTAAAATTTCAATTATTTTTACTTGTATGTTAACAGAAACACAAATGGGTGCATCATTTTCAATGTACAACTATTTACTATTTTTGATTAGAACATTTTTGTGTGTAACCTGCAAAGATAAATATTCAGCATTAAAATGTTAGTATTGACATTTACATGTAAGAAAAATAGGATTTTCTCAAATATAAAGGAGGGATTTTATTGGCTATCCGAAGCTTGGGGGAAAAAGGTTTGTACTCCATATGGTGATGCAATTTTATGAAATATATTGAAGACAAAATAATAAACATAAATGTAGAAGATTTTTTACCTCAAAGTCGTCGGCATGATTCCATTGCATTAATAATATCATGCATTGTATTTTGCATATGCCTATTGAAATTGCAAACATGAAAAACTACTAATCAAGCCTAATTTATTTATATAATTTGTAGGTTATAAGGAAAAACTCCATGCTTTCATAGAACAGAATAACGTGAAGCCCCAATCACAGGCATGTTCAAATGAATGTTCTACCAAGTATATACTCTTGAAGGGACAAAGCGAACACAAATTTCCATGATCTTATACGGATGTAGCAGTCATGTAAAACAATAATATATCGCTTGTTACATCAAAAGTTAAGTACTTTGTTTGTTTGCTGAATGAATCCTAGTTTCCGACTGTAAAGTTCTAAAAGCCATCCTTATATTTAAAATTTCTACATTAAATCAGAAGTTTGCCTGAACATTGTTAAGCTGGCCTGGAAATTTCTAAAATCTCATCTTTCTATGGTCTAAAAATTCCCTTAAATTATTTGAAGCCCATCTGTACGACTTATAAAGTTATTATGTGCATTTCTGAAAACTGATCCATTCAATATCCAACCGAGCCACCGGAAAAAGTAATGCTGAGGCTTTTCTTTAGTCGGTGTACTGTAGCAGGTACTCTAGTTATATAGTTTTTAGGGCCAATGCCTATGTTATCAATTTATCTGGTCGTGAGCACACCTCCTCTTGTAGCTACAACTATTAAATAATTATAACTTTATTAAATAAGCAATTTTTTAAACATTTGGGGAAACCACCGTCACACAAATTTTGGATTATATATGTATGTGTGATTTATGGACGGAATTGGTATATACACACATATTTGTGATTGGGTGTGTGGTGATTTTTTGATGAAAAAAAATTAATTCACATACTTTTTCAGAGAAATATTATTCCACGTATCTAGATGTACGCACAGCAGACTTAAGTACAGTACGTACACATTTTTTTAACAAATTACGCATAGAGCTAGCCGTGTCATGCATGGTAACTGCATTACTATGTTTCCTAAAAAAACACAGTTTGTTAGATGGTTTTAGTTTTCACTTTTTTTAGGAGTTTTAATTTTCACTTTTCCTAGAGTAACACGTGTGGAATCTCTTGGGCTGATCGCATCTGACTTGTAATTAACGTATATGGACTTCTAAACATGAGCGAATAGAGGTCCATGTCTCATTTAATCCAAGACGTACAATTAAGATCTAATGGTTATTTGTAAGGAGTTTTCTAGGATTAACGTGGACGCTCTAACGGTGCCTCCAATTAGTAAATATAAGAAGGCCGGTAAGGGTAAAAAAGGTTAAATATTGATCAAAGACTAATAAAAGTGACTGCAATTTTAAAAACGTATATAGTTACATCATTGCTAACATGAATGGAGAAAATCTAAGAGCAACCGACTAATATTTTGAAAACCTGTAGTCGTCGCGTTCTTCTATTTAACATGTCGTTCTCTTCTTCTATTATTTGCCCTGCATTGTTGCACCAACGCATGGCTATGCCATCATCCATGGACGCACACTACCGTAGACAAGTGTATAATAATAAAAAATGGAAAAGCAAGCCACCACGTTTGTCCACATAGGCTCAATAATATGACCCATTGATTTTAGGGTGGGTCCAGATTATAATGGTCGAGATTTAACCTAACACAACATATTAGAAATGTAGAAAGTACAAGTTTTTGCATTAAAATTTAAGAATGTCCAAATGTAACGAAGTTTCAAGAAATCTCCTAATCATAATGAGTATAGACATTGCATGAAGCTGGAAAGCTAGATCGCATCATCAATTTAACAAATCTACCTTCGCCTTCCACCTTCATGTCTTCTTCATCCGGACTCTAATTACCAAAATTAGACGTGTGGTTAGGCAGGATCTCGAACCGGACACCACGGGCATATTTGAATTAGGACAAGATGAACTCTACTCCAACATCTATATATTTATTTTTATATGTGAGATATATATATATATATATATATATATATATATGGAACAAAGTACACTGACCATAATAATGTTAGCTAGCAGAGATTGTCAGAAATATGCGAATATCAAATGCCAACAATTTACCTTTCCAATCTTTGATTATGGGTTCTAATTATAACAACTTAGATATGTAAAATCAATAAAAAATTACATGTCTAGCGTTGGTAGCAGTATGGTGTTTCATATGTACTTCATATGAAGCCCATAATAGCTAAATCTCAAAATACTTTTATTTTGAAATTACATTATAAATTTAGAAGAAATTCTAGAAGTAAAATTTACAATTTGATTTCTGTTTTGTAGCATTAAATACAATGGGACAGAGGAACAATATTCGCATAAGATACAACGAATGTATCAACATGTATGAGGTGTTTTAGATGTATTGACGTGCTATCTTCAACATTCGGACCAGAGAGAATAAAAATTACATGATCCAGAACAAAGCAAAATGGTGTACTGTACAACAAAAGCAAAAAGGTGTCGTCATTGCGATAGTAAAAGATGAAAGCTAAAAAAAATAACAGGTTGTGATGAGTGGTTGTAAAAAAAGAACAAGTTCTGATGGGAGTGAAGGAGAGACAACCGTTTTAGCCAGTTTTTAATGAATGTCCAAACATAATTGCATTTCCTTAGATGAAGGAAGCATTTAGAGGCATGCAGTTGCACTCATCGTAAAAAACAACAACTATATTACAAGCAATGATGAGGAAGAATACAAGGTTTAAGACGAGCCCTCGATTTGCATGGCGGACTACGGTACTCAGTGCCAACAATCTTCAATTGTCACACCCCAAAGTCCTTAACAACAACCTAATAGCCGCACCTAACGGAGAGATTTCTAAAAGTCAAACCATAGAGGTGAATTAAATTGAATAACAGTTGGGGCGGTGGAAACAATTCTAAATAAGTTTTCATATCGTGTGTTTTGGTTACAAGCAATTTATTATTTTTATACGTCTGTCTAATAATATATACCAAGCTACCTTTTCCTTAAACTATCTGAATGTATATCGAGATCAAAATCCTCTGACTAGCTGTTCCACTTGTTTAATAAGGCTTGATTTTGTGTTCTGTTGACAGGAGATATACAAAGTTCTACAGTACTCACTACTACAGTACAATGCTCTTCACTAGGGCATGTCTCACCTTTTCACACCGGACGATCTACGTTCAAATCTCCATAATATCATATCAAATGGAAAGTGAACCGAAGTAAAGATACTTCCCACTTGCTAGGCTAGACCAGACAATGGATATGTCCAACTCAATGGCAAGTCTTACCTTTTCACACCTGACATCTCAGTTTAAATCAACATCTTCTTCTCCGCGTACTCCTCAGGCTCGCAGCTTCATCGAGAGCCTCCTGTCCCTTTTTCCTTGCCTCTCTCCCATTTCCTGGACCATTCCCTCGCCGAGATCCGCGACGAGGTGCCACCACGCCACTGCACGAGGGACCGGTGATGCTGCGGGGCGAGGCCGGCGGCTGCTCCATCCGTGGACACGCGATTGCTGCGACGGCGCCTGGGGAGCGTTTGCGAGCGTGGACACACGCGTTGTGAGCGCAGACGAGAGCTTCTAAAACTTATCGTTTTGGATATATGCAAAGTCAAACTTTAGAAACTTTGACTACCAATATCTTTAAAAGCATTTGGATTAATTGGATACATCAAAATTATATGCATAAATTTATTTCGATAAGTACTTTCACAATGTATAATTTTATTAAGATAAAGTAATATAAATTAATGATCAAAGTTGTATTTTGAACACCGTGCCGATATCCAAAATGATAATGTTGGGAAGGCAACATCGTGCGCCGTCTGTGAGAAACTACCAAGAAGTCGTGTGACTAGGAGACTGTGACCGTCGTGGACCGATGCGAAGAACGATGAGCAAGAGGAAGGCCAACCAACCCCCGCTCCGCGTGCTCACTTGCCGGCCTGAGTCGGAAGTCGAAGCCATGGCGCCTCGAACCGACCTACGCTGCCTATAAGGCCGGCGATGCGGCGGGCAACACGCGCTGAAGCTCGTGCGAGTCGATGCACCCGACTGACAGTGTCCCGGCCAGGGGTCTCTCACCATGTCGGATCCCGGCTATGTGGCCCGGGCTGAGGACCCCTAGGTCGGTTCCGTCCTGGGCCACTTTGGGCGTCCCATGGTGGGTTTTACGAAGACTCCGGAAGACTTGACGTACAAGCCAAAGATACCGGAGCCATGGAGAATTCTATCTCCACCAACCTAGCCGAATAGGATCTGTAACTCTAGGACCCCGGTGTGATATATAAAATGGGGCCCGGGCTCGTCATAGGGCATCTCACACAATCCCTTGGTATTCACCTGTACTTTGTACACACCCCAACGCAATATATGAAGAGCAGGACGTAGGGTATTATCTCCTCCGTGAGAGCCCAAACCTGGGTAAAACCTTGCTTCCTGTTACCATCCAGCCCAATCGCCTAGCCAGGATACCCTAACGAGGGATCTGCTGGATTGAACTCCGACAGTGGTAGCCCATGCAGGTCCCGCTAGGTGAACTCAGAGGCTCGATGGGAGTCAAGATCGGAGTTCAGATCGGAGCCGGCAGGCTCTTCGTGCCGGGCCAGATGTTCGTCTTCGGCGCTGCCACTTTCATCATAGACTCGACCGGCCACCTCGGCTGGGTCAAGAACTATGCTCCAGGCCGAGTCGTCAGATTTAGAAATCTCGAGTATGCCGCGGAGAGCTGATTCTCCAGGGCCTGGCATAAAGCCAGACCCAGGAGTTGCAGGAACCACTTCTCCGGGATTCGATGTCAGATCGGATCCTGGAGTAGCTGGAGCGTGTTCTCTCGGACTCGATGTCAGATCCGGTTCTGGAGCTGTACGAGCCGGATCTTCCAGACTTGCTGTCAGATCAGATCCAGGAGCTGCCGGAAGAAGTCAATTTTTTTGACCAACCAACCACCCACCTAGTCGCAAATATCGAGGACCTCACCGGCCTCTTGGATGGCGCCATGGAGGAAGGCGAGGACATGAAGGAAGAGTTCGGCGACTCCGTGGACAGCCGCCCGCCAGCCACGATGCCATTATGCAAGTGGTAGGTGACCTCGACCTACGAATGCTACATGGTGGACTCCAACCGCGTGAGTCAGGGCTCTGGTGAGGGCTCACAAGATGATCCCGACTACAACCCAAGAGAAGAAGAAGTGCCACGCGACGAAGAGTAGGTGCCACCTTGGTCGCCTAGCGAGATTAACCCCTCTAGGATCAGTGGGGGAGCTCGGGGTAAGAGTTGAGCAGTGCCAACCCCTCTAGGATCGGTGTGTCGGCCCGGACGGGCGCTACTCTACCGCCTGGACCTATGAGGGGTTACTGTTGGGGAACGGGTCCCCGCGCTACCCAGATTCTATTGTCTTCCAGACTTAGTGGGAAATCTCCTAGCCTCTGCCACTGACTCACGCCAATGGGAGGCGCCATCTCCGCCCCGATGGGGAGCGTTGTCACTCACCGACATGAGACTACCCAGATTCTATTGTGTTCCAGAGTTAGTGGGAAAACAGAGGGGAAGGCTGGCTGAAAAAGCCACACCAAAACCCCTGGCAGCCGACACCTCGAGTGTGAGCCACAACTGCCTTGCAAGGCGTGCCATAGGCAACGGCGAAGGACCTGCACCAACTGAGACCACGCCACAACACCAGTGTATTGCCCACACTATCAAAAGGCGGTGCAGAGTCAAGCCTATCGCTAGCACCCACAGACCAAAAACATACGTGGAGACACCACATCGAGAACCGCAAGCCGAAGGCCAGACAAGCAACTCCGCTGAGAACCTGATCCCACCATAGGCAAAAGAGCACTAGAAGGGCTAGATGCGAAAAAATGTAGGCACCAAAGCAGAAGCTCGCAGAGGAGCATCACTGGCGCGATCGAAGGGCGTCGGTTAGCCGACATCGTGCGGTGACACCGATGTGCCGCCTGCGAGGCCAAAAGATAGAGTGCACCTGAGACCAAAGGGCGCGGCATCGGTCTACCGCCACAGAGGTCGAAGGGCAAGGCGCCGCCGAAGCCACCCCAGGACGTCCAGGCAAGCGTCGCCCAGGCCACCATGATGACAACCTTGCCAAAACGGAGACACCAAAGTAGAAGCACGACGACGCGTTAATGGCATATATGAAGGGCGTCGGATAGCTGAGATCGTGCGGCGACACCAATGTGCCACCAGCGAAGCTTTAAGACAGCGTGCAACCAAGACCAAAGGGTGTGGCACCGGTGTATCGCCACCGAGGTCGAAGGGCAAAGCGTCGTTGAGGCCACCCCAGGACGTCCAGGGAAGCGCCTGTTGGAAATATGCCCTAGAGGCAATAATAAATTGGTTATTATTATATTTCCTTGTTAATGATAATTGTTTATTATCCATGCTATAATTGTATTGATTGGAAACTCAAATACATGTGTGGGTACATAGACAACACTGTGTCCCTAGTAAGCCTCTAGTTGACTAGCTTGTTGATCAAAGATGGTTAAGGTTTCCTAGCCATGGACATGAGATGTCATTTGATAACGGGATCACATCATTAGGAGAATGATGTGATGGACAAGACCCAAACTGTAAACGTAGCATTTGATCGTGTCAGTTTATTGCTATTGTTTTCTGCATGTCAAGTATCTGTTCCTTTGACCATGAGATCATGCAACTCACTGACACCGGAGGAATACCTTGTGTGTATCAAACGTCGCAACGTAACTGGGTGACTATAAAGGTGCTCTACAGGTATCTCCGAGGGTGTCTGTTGGGTTGGCATGGATCAAGACTGGGATTTGTTACTCCGTATGACGGAGAGGTATCTCAGGGCCCACTCGGTAATACAACATCACAATGAGCCTTGCAAGCAATGTGACTAAAGTGTTAGCCACGAGATCTTGTATTACGGAACGAGTAAAGAGACTTGCCGGTAACGAGATTGAACTAGGTATAGTGATACCGACGATCGAATCTCGGGCAAGTAACATACCGAAGAACAAAGGGAACAGCATACGGGATTAACTGAATCCTTGACATAGAGGTTCGACCGATAAAGATCTTCGTAGAATATGTAGGAGCCAATATGGGCATCCAGGTCCCGCTATTGGTTATTGGCCGTAGAGGTGTCTCGGTCATGTCTACATAGTTCTCGAACCCGCAGGGTCTACACACTTAACGTTTGGTGACGATTAGTATAATTGAGTTATTATGTTGGTGACCGAAAGTTGTTCGGAGTCCCGGATAAGATCCCGGACATGACGAGGATCTCCGGAATAGTCCGGAGGTAAAGATTGATATATGTGATAATAGTGTTTTGATCTCTGGAAGGGTTCCGAAGTTCACCGGAAGGGGTTCCGGATGTTTACCGAAGTGTTCGGGTGCAGCAACACTTTATATGAGCCAAAAGGATAAAACCCACAAGGTATTGGAAAGTGCAAAAGTAGTTTTGCTGCCGCGTAAGCGGTACTACCGCTTGGTGAAGCGGTACTACCGCCGGAGCGGTACTACCGCTTGTGTGAAGCGGTACTACCGCCCAAGCGGTACTACCGCTTGTGTGAAGCGGTACTACCGCTTGTGTGCGGCTGTGCACGATTCGGCAGGGGTCCGAGTTGGACTCTTTCCCTGCGGGCCAAACCGACCTTGTGCGGGCAAAACCGACCTGGAGGAGGCTTTTACTCCAAGTTTAGACCCCAAGGCTCAACATATAAATAGAGGGGCAGGGCTAGCACACGGGACACATCAGGATTTCCCAAGCCGTGTGCCGGCAACCCTAGCCCTCTAGTTCCTCCGTCATAATCTCCGTAGCGCTTGGCGAAGCCCTGCAGAGATTGTTCCTCACCACCATCACCACGCCGTCGTGCTGCTGGAACTCAACCACTACTTCACCATCGCTCGCTGGATCGAGGAGGTGAAGGCGTCATCAAGCCGTACGTGTGTTGAACGCGGAGGTGCCGTCCGTTCGGCACTAGATCGGAAGGATCGTGATTGGATCGCGGGACGCTCGGCGATTTGGATCGCGAAGACGTTCGACTACATCAACCGCGTTTATTAACGCTTCCGCTTAGCGATCTACAAGGGTATGTAGATTCACTCTCCCTCTCGTAGATGCTCATCACCATGGATAGATCTTGTGTGTGCGTAGGAATTTTTTGTTTCCCATGCAACGTTCCCCAACAGTGGCATCATGAGCCAGGTTTATGCGTAGATGAGATCTCGAGTAGAACACAAACGAGTTGTGGGCGTGGGTGTATACATATTGCTTGCCGTTACTAGTTGATATTTGATTCGGCGGTACTGTGAGATGAAGCGGCCCGGACCGACATTACGCGTACACTTACGCGAGACAGGTTCCTTCAACTAACATGTAACTTCGTTGCATAAAGATGGCTAGCGGGTGTCTGTCTCTCTCACTTTAGTTGAATCGATTTCAATGAAGAGGGTTCTTTTAGAAGATCAAAAAGCAATCACTACACCACGTTGTGGTTTTGCGTAGGTAAGAACGGTTCTTGCAAACCCATAGCAGCCACGTAAAATTTGCAACAACAATTAGAGGACGTCTAACTTGTTTTTGCAGGGTATGTTGTGATGTGATATGGCCAATTACATGATGAGATATATGTGATGTATGAGATGATCATGTGTTGTATAGAATATCACGAATTGCATGTCGATGAATATGGCAACTGGCAGGAGCCATAGAGTTGTCTTTAATTATTGTATGACCTGCGTGTCAATCATTAAGCGCTATGTAATGCTTTACTTTATCGCTAAACGTTAGCAATAGTCGTGGAAGCAACAGTCGGCGCGACAACCTTATGGCGACACGTTGATGGAGATCAAGATGATGGAGATCATGGTGTCATGCCGGTGACGATGGAGATCATGCCGGTGCTTTGGAGATGGAGATCAAAAGCACAAGTTCATGGCCATATCATGTCACTTATGATTTGCATGTGATGTTAATCCTTTTATGCATCTTATTTTGCTTAGGACGACGGTAGCATTATAAGGTGATCCCTCACTTAAATTTCAAGATAAATTGTGTTCTCCCCAAGTGTGCACCGTTGCGAAAGTTCGTCGTTTCGAGACACGCCGTGATGATCGGGTGTGATAGACTCTACGTTCGCATACAACGGGTGCAAGCCATGTTGCACGTGCGGAACACTCGGGTTAAACTTGACGAGCCTAGCATGTACAGACATGGCCTCGGAACACAAGAGACCGAAAGGTCGAACATGAGTCATATAGTAGATATGATCAACATGAAGATGTTCACCATTGAAACCACCTCAACTCACGTGATGATCGGACTTGAGTTGGTGGATTTGGATCATGTTACACTCGAATGACCGGAGGGATGTCAATTTGAGTGGGAGTTTTTAAGTAATATGATTAACTAAACTCATTATCTAGAACAATAGTCTAAGTTGTCTTTGCTATATTTATGTTGTAGATCATGGCTCGCGCAGTAGCACCCCTGAATTTTAATGCGTTCCTAGAGAAAGCTAAGTTGAAAGATGATGGAAGTAACTTTGTGGACTGGGCCCGTAATCTAAGGATTATCCTTACGGCTTCCCAGAAGGCTTATGTCCTTGATGCACCGCTTGGTGATCCACCCGCTCCAGTTGAGTCTCTAGACGTTGTGAACGCCTGGCAGGCTCGTTCTGATGATTACTCAATAGTTCAATGTGCAATGTTGTATGGCTTAGAACCGGGACTTCAAAGACGTTTTGAACGTCATGGAGCATATGAGATGTTCCAGGAGTTGAAGTTTATCTTTCAGAAGAATGCCCGGATCGAGAGATATGAGATCTCCGATAAGTTCTATGCTTGCAAGATGGAGGAGAACGGGTCTATCAGTGATCACGTGCTCAGAATGTCTGGGTACTCCACCCGTCTGGCTGAGTTAGGGATGCCCCTTCCGCCAGAGGCTATCACTGACAGAGTTCTTCAATCATTGCCACCTAGCTACAAGAGCTTCGTGTTGAACTATAACATGCACGGGATGAACAAGTCAGTCGCCGAGCTGTTTGCGATGCTGAAAATCGCTGAGTCTGAAATTCAGAAGGAGCATCAAGTGTTGATGGTCAATAAAACCACTAGTTTCAAGAAAAATGGCAAGGGTAAGAAGGGTAACTCCAAGCAGAGTGGCAAAGCAGTTGCTCCTCTCGTGAAGAAACCCAAGGCTGGACCCAAACCAGAAACTGTGTGTTTTCATTGCAAGGGAACTGGACACTGGAAGCGGAATTGCCCCAAGTATTTGGCTGACAAGAAGGCGGCCAACAACAAACAAGGTATATATGATATACATGTTATTGATGTGTACCTTACCAACTCTCGTTGTAGTGCCTGGGTATTTGATACCGGTGCGGTTGCTCATATTTGCAACTCAAAACAGGAACTGCGGAATAGACGGAGGCTGGCAAAGGACGAAGTGACGATGCGCGTGGGAAATGGTTCCAAGGTTGATGTGATCGCCGTCGGCACGCTCGCTCTTCGATTACCGTCGGGATTAGTGATGAACCTAAATAAGTGTTATTTGGTGCCTGCGTTAAGCATGAACATTATATCTGGATCTTGTTTATTGCGAGACGGTTACTCATTTAAATCAGAGAATAATGGTTGTTCTATTTATATGAGTAATATCTTTTATGGTCATGCACCCAATGTGAGGGGTTTATTCTTATTGAATCTCGATAGTAATAATACACATGTTCATAACATTGATGCCAAAAGATGTAGAATTGATAATGATAATACCACTTTCTTGTGGCACTGCCGTTTAGGTCATATTGGCGTAAAACGCATGAGGAAGCTCCATGCTGATGGACTTTTGGAGTCACTTGATTTTGAATCACTTGACACATGTGAGCCATGCCTCATGGGCAAGATGACTAAAACGCCGTTCTCTGGAATAATGGAACGGGCAAGTGACTTATTGGAAATCATACATACTGATGTGTGCGGTCCGATGAGCATTGAGGCGCGCGGTGGTTATCGTTACTTTCTCACCTTCACTGATGACTTAAGTAGATATGGGTATATTTACTTAATGAAACACAAGTCTGAAACATTTGAAAAGTTCAAACAATTTCAGAGTGAAGTTGAGAATCATCGTAACAAGAAGATTAAATTCCTACGATCTGATCGAGGAGGAGAATATCTGAGTTATGAGTTTGGCAGTCACTTAAGACAGTGTGGAATTGTTTCACAATTAACACCGCCTGGAACACCACAGCGTAATGGTGTGTCCGAACGTCGTAATCGTACCTTATTGGATATGGTGCGATCTATGATGTCTCTTGCCGATTTGCCACTATCGTTTTGGGGTTATGCATTAGAGACAGCTGCATTCACTTTAAATAGGGCACCATCGAAATCCGTTGAGACGACGCCATATGAACTTTGGTTTGGCAAGAAGCCAAAGCTGTCGTTTCTTAAAGTTTGGGGATGTGATGCTTATGTCAAAAAGCTTCAGCCTGAAAAGCTGGAACCCAAAGCGGAGAAATGCGTCTTCATAGGATACCCAAAAGAGACAGTTGGGTATACCTTCTATCTCAGATCCGAAGGCAAAATGTTTGTCGCTAAAAACGGAACATTTCTTGAGAAAGAGTTTCTCTCGAAAGAATTGAGTGGGAGGAAGATAGAACTTGATGAGGTTGTTGAACCTTTACTTCAACCTGAGAGTAGCGCAGCGCAGAAAGTTGTTTCTGTGGAGCCTACATTAGCTGAAGAGGAAGTTAATGATGATGATCATGAAGCTTTGGATCAAGTTGCTATCGAACCTCGTAGGTCGACAAGGACGCGTACTACTCCTGAGTGGTACGGCAACCCTGTCTTAGAGGTCATGTTGTTAAACAACGATGAACCTACGAGCTATGGAGAAGCGATGATGGGCCCGGATTCCGAGAAGTGGTTAGAGGCCATGAAATCCGAGATGGGATCCATGTATGAAAACAAAGTATGGACTTTGGAAGTATTACCTGAAGGGCGTAAGGCCATTCAGAACAAATGGATCTTTAAGAGGAAGACGGACGCGGACGGTAATGTCACCGTCTATAAAGCTCGACTTGTGGCAAAGGGTTTTTCACAAGTTCAAGGAGTTGACTACGATGAGACCTTCTCACCCGTAGCGATGCTTAAGTCCGTCAGAATCATGTTAGCAATAGCTGCCTTTTTCGATTATGAAATTTGGCAGATGGATGTCAAAACAGCATTCCTTAACGGTTACCTTAAGGAAGAGTTGTATATGATGCAACCAGAAGGTTTTGTCGATCCAGAGAATGCTGACAAAGTTTGCAAACTCCAGCGATCCATTTATGGACTGGTGCAAGCATCTCGGAGTTGGAATCTTCGTTTTGATGAGGTGATCAAAGCGTTCGAGTTTATACAAGTTTACGGAGAAGCTTGTATTTACAAGAAAGTGAGTGGGAGCTCTATAGCGTTTCTAATATTATATGTGGATGACATATTGCTGATTGGAAACAATATAGAAATGCTGGAAAGCGTAAAGGAATATTTGAACAAGAGTTTTTCAATGAAGGACCTAGGAGAAGCTGCTTTCATATTAGGCATCAAGATCTATAGAGATAGATCGAGACGCTTAATAGGACTTTCACAAAGCACATACCTTGATAAGATTTTGAAGAAGTTCAAAATGGATCAGTCCAAGAAGGGGTTCTTGCCTGTTTTGCAAGGTGTGAAGTTGAGTAAGACTCAATGCCCAGTGACTGCAGAAGATAGAGAAAAGATGAGTGTCATCCCCTATGCTTCAGCCATAGGCTCTATTATGTATGCAATGCTGTGCACAAGACCCGATGTCAGCCTTGCCATAAGTATGGCCGGAAGGTTTCAAAGTGATCCAGGAATGGAACACTGGACGGCGGTCAAGAATATCCTGAAATACCTGAAAAGGACTAAGGACATGTTTCTCGTTTATGGAGGTGATCAAGAGCTCGTCGTAAAGGGTTACGTCGATGCAAGCTTTGACACTGATCCGGATGACTCTAAGTCGCAAACCGGATACGTATTTATTCTTAATGGGGGTGCGGTTAGCTGGTGCAGTTCCAAGCAAAGCGTGGTAGCAGATTCTACATGCGAAGCGGAGTACATCGCTGCCTCGGAGGCGGCGAAGGAAGGTGTCTGGATGAAGGAGTTCATGACAGATCTTGGAGTAGTGCCTAGTGCACTTAACCCAATGACTCTGTTTTGTGATAATACTGGTGCCATTGCTCTAGCCAAGGAACCAAGATTTCACAAGAGGACCAGACACATAAAACGACGTTTCAATTCCATCCGCGATTACATCAAGGAGGACGACATAAATATTTGCAAAGTACACACGGATCTAAATGTTGCAGATCCGATGACTAAACCTCTTCCAAAGGCTAAACATGAACAACACCAGAACTGCATGAGTGTTCGATTCATTACAATGTAAATCACATAGTGATGTGAACTAGATTATTGACTCTAGTGCAAGTGGGAGACTGTTGGAAATATGCCCTAGAGGCAATAATAAATTGGTTATTATTATATTTCCTTGTTAATGATAATTGTTTATTATCCATGCTATAATTGTATTGATTGGAAACTCAAATACATGTGTGGGTACATAGACAACACTGTGTCCCTAGTAAGCCTCTAGTTGACTAGCTTGTTGATCAAAGATGGTTAAGGTTTCCTAGCCATGGACATGAGATGTCATTTGATAACGGGATCACATCATTAGGAGAATGATGTGATGGACAAGACCCAAACTGTAAACGTAGCATTTGATCGTGTCAGTTTATTGCTATTGTTTTCTGCATGTCAAGTATCTGTTCCTTTGACCATGAGATCATGCAACTCACTGACACCGGAGGAATACCTTGTGTGTATCAAACGTCGCAACGTAACTGGGTGACTATAAAGGTGCTCTACAGGTATCTCCGAGGGTGTCTGTTGGGTTGGCATGGATCAAGACTGGGATTTGTTACTCCGTATGACGGAGAGGTATCTCAGGGCCCACTCGGTAATACAACATCACAATGAGCCTTGCAAGCAATGTGACTAAAGTGTTAGCCACGAGATCTTGTATTACGGAACGAGTAAAGAGACTTGCCGGTAACGAGATTGAACTAGGTATAGTGATACCGACGATCGAATCTCGGGCAAGTAACATACCGAAGAACAAAGGGAACAACATACGGGATTAACTGAATCCTTGACATAGAGGTTCGACCGATAAAGATCTTCGTAGAATATGTAGGAGCCAATATGGGCATCCAGGTCCCGCTATTGGTTATTGGCCGTAGAGGTGTCTCGGTCATGTCTACATAGTTCTCGAACCCGCAGGGTCTACACACTTAACGTTTGGTGACGATTAGTATAATTGAGTTATTATGTTGGTGACCGAAAGTTGTTCGGAGTCCCGGATAAGATCCCGGACATGACGAGGATCTCCGGAATAGTCCGGAGGTAAAGATTGATATATGTGATAATAGTGTTTTGATCTCTGGAAGGGTTCCGAAGTTCACCGGAAGGGGTTCCAGATGTTTACCGAAGTGTTCGGGTGCAGCAACACTTTATATGAGCCAAAAGGATAAAACCCACAAGGTATTGGAAAGTGCAAAAGTAGTTTTGCTGCCGCGTAAGCGGTACTACCGCTTGGTGAAGCGGTACTACCGCCGGAGCGGTACTACCGCTTGTGTGAAGCGGTACTACCGCCCAAGCGGTACTACCGCTTGTGTGAAGCGGTACTACCGCTTGTGTGCGGCTGTGCACGATTCGGCAGGGGTCCGAGTTGGACTCTTTCCCTGCGGGCCAAACCGACCTTGTGCGGGCAAAACCGACCTGGAGGAGGCTTTTACTCCAAGTTTAGACCCCAAGGCTCAACATATAAATAGAGGGGCAGGGCTAGCACACGGGACACATCAGGATTTCCCAAGCCGTGTGCCGGCAACCCTAGCCCTCTAGTTCCTCCGTCATAATCTCCGTAGCGCTTGGCGAAGCCCTGCAGAGATTGTTCCTCACCACCATCACCACGCCGTCGTGCTGCTGGAACTCAACCACTACTTCACCATCGCTCGCTGGATCGAGGAGGTGAAGGCGTCATCAAGCCGTACGTGTGTTGAACGCGGAGGTGCCGTCCGTTCGGCACTAAATCGGAAGGATCGTGATTGGATCGCGGGACGCTCGGCGATTTGGATCGCGAAGACGTTCGACTACATCAACCGCGTTTATTAACGCTTCCGCTTAGCGATCTACAAGGGTATGTAGATTCACTCTCCCTCTCGTAGATGCTCATCACCATGGATAGATCTTGTGTGTGCGTAGGAATTTTTTGTTTCCCATGCAACGTTCCCCAACAGCGCCACCTAGGCCGCCATGAACATAGCCATGCCAGGATCAAAGCCGAGGGGCGGCGAAGCGGCAAGAGAAAAATCCGCTCAGAGCAGATCAATACTCAAGATGAAGCCCAAAAGGAGGAGATGACGTAGGGTCGTCGACATTGTCCAAGCCGGGAGACTCTAGATACGAGATTTCTCTCGGGAACTGATTGCAAAGGCATCACCGTCGATAGAGTTTTGACACAGGAATGCCTCCTCCACCTCGTGCCCGGAGCAAGTCGGCCACCCCACCACCTTAGCCCTTCAACCCAAGCAGCGACGAGCCGCGCAGGTCTGGCCAAAGCCGAGCTACGGAGGGCTGAAGATGCAGCATGCCGGCACCGCCAACGTCACCGGCCGCGCCTGCCACAGGTGCCTACATGAGCCAGCCCCTAAAGCACCGCGGGGCAGAGGCCCAAAGCACTTGTGCGTCCCTGCTAAATCCCGCACTCGCACCCGCCGCAGCTGCACACCAGAGCCAACTCTGGCGCGCGGAGGGACGATGAAGCAGAAGGCCGAAGAACCCCCCCCCCCCCCCCCCCCACGCACTCACACATGCCACTGGAGCCCAACTCACTCCCGCAGGTGCCCCTCACCAGGGCCATGACCCTGGACACCAGATCCGAAGCCAATCGGCATAGATCGGCGACGGCAAGCGCGGTGCCACCAGATCCTTCATGAAAGCAGGGATGCCCGCCGGACCAGAGGGTTTCAGTGGATGCAAGGAGGGCGCGGGCCACCAGTGTCTCCAACACACACAGGTGTGAGAGATCTCACAAGAGACCGATGGCACAAGCACGGGTGCACACCGGCAGGGGAGCGAATCACCGCAGGAGGCCAACAGACGAAGAGGACGAGCACAGGAGGGATGGGGAACCGACGCGAAGAGGCCACACTGCCGTCGTCCACCGACCAACGGCTTCCTCTGGCGGCGGCGAGGTAGATCAGAGGATGTGGGGAAGGTGTTTTTGGTGGCGACACAAGCTAATAGTTACGAGATTTGCTTAATAGCTACAAATAAGAATAAACTCTTGGGCTTTCCTCCTAGTTTAACACTCAGCTGACATCATCATAGGACATTTTGTTGTTTCTTCTTCTGTTTTTATTCTTCACTTTCATTTTTTTCTTTTTCTTTTTCTGTTTTTCTCCACCTTTTATTGCATTTTTTTGGAAAATATGTATTTGTAGTTGCACGTGGCCGGCGGTCGTGCAACTATAGCCAGAAGGCATCCCTTCTTTCGTCTTCAACATTATCGGTAACCTTACTTAGACCTATATTTTTATTCGTCACATAATATGAGTTTTGCTTGGAGCGTCATTTTATTTTGTTGAGATTTGCTTGCTGTTATCAATAATTATTTTTTGTATCTTTTAGTTTAATAAAATGCCAATTATAGCCTTTACCATGCTCGGTTTGCAAGTTTATGTGTTGCTGTTTGAAAATAGAAAGTTTTCTGTTATGTCCTGAATTTTTGTGAATTGTCAGAACATGATAAAAATCTGAAATTTTTACACAGTAAGCATGCATGAGTTATCTGTCACGTGATAATTGTTCAAAAATTTTGGAGTTAGGGAAGTATGAATTTTAAATCCCCCTTTACAGACTGTTCTGTTTTGGCAGTTGCATTGTTTGCATATGTTTGCTTGTTTAATGATTCTATTTGAGGATAGGAGTATTAAATATGTAGAGGCATTTAGTATGCAATGTTTAATTATAATTTTAGTGATTTGCTATAGTAGAGAATGTTAAGATTTTGAGTTGATTTATACTAACTTATCTCACGAGTTCTTGTTGAGTTTTGTGTGGATGAAGTTTTTAAGATTTAGGGAAACCGTGATATGAGAAGAATTAAGGAGATACAAGAGCTCAAGCTTGAGGATGCCCAACGCATCCCAAGATAATATTTCAAGAAGTCTCAAGCATCTGAGCTTGGGGATGCCCCGGTAGGCATCCCACCTTTCTTCATCAACACCTATCGGTTAGGCTAAGTTTTTACTTATTCACATGATATGTGCTATTCTTAAATGTCATTTTATTTTGTTTTCTTTGATGTTTGAATAAAATACTTCATATATGAAATTTTTAAATGAGAGAGAGTCCTCATATAACCACCTATTTACTTAACTACTCATTTGATCTTCACTTATATCTTTTTGGAGTAGTTTGTCATTTACTCTTGTTCTTCACTTATATCCTATGAGTTAATTGTTGAATAAATTGAATATCATGAAGTTGAAACAATATGAGCTTCATATGCTTGTATCATGCCTAGTAGTAGCTTCACATTGGGTTTAGAAGGTAAAATCTATTGAAACTTGACAATCACAATATTGATCATACAATCAATTTATGAATGATTAGTATAAGGAAGAGAACTTTCACATATAAATATATTATCTTGCACATCTTTTATGATTGTGAATATCCATTAATTATTTTTAAACTTGAGCAAATTAGTTGAAGTTGTACAAGTAAGACAACGTAATGAGTTATGTTTGGATATATTTGTATAGAAGTTATATTGTTATGGATCCTCCAACATGTGGTGCTTGCTTAGGATCTTATGCTAGCCAAAAATTCGTACTAAGTAGAGATACTAATTGTGCATCCAAAATCCTTAAATTCAGTTTCTTGCTGTGAGTGTCCACCATATTTACCTATGGATTGAATAAGATCCTTCAAGTAAGTTATCATCGGTGCAAAAAGCAATAAAAATTACTCCTAAAATATGTATGATCTTTTAGTGCAAGGGAAAATAAGCCTTGTACGAACTTGTGATGGTAAAGAAATAAAAGCAATGGACTGCAAAATAAAGGTTGCTATCACAAGGGGCAATATAACGTGACGTTCCTTTGCATTAAGGGCTTGCACATCCAAAAATAAAAAAAGCGCATGACAACCTCTGCTTCCCTCTGCGAAGGGCCTATTTTTTACTTAATGTATTTACTTTTATGCAAGAGTCAATAGTATTCCTTCTCATTTCAACCTCAATTATTCTCTAGTTGGCAAGTATCATGTGGTGGGGAAAGATCCAGGCATATATGGCCAGTCAAATATATTTGATCATGGTTTATTATTGTTGACAATTATCTCTATGATAAATAAGTTAGGAGGCGAAACATTAAGCCCATATCTTTCTCTGTGTTCGATGGATACCATTTGTTCTAAAAATATGCTTTGAGTACTAGCAATCATAGAAGACTATATGATAATTGAGTATGTGGAGCTCTTACTGGATCATTGTTGCTCTTTTTTTTCTCTTTTTTGTAATAATTTGACTGTGTGCATGCACGATTTCTTGACTAACTCTTGATATCATGTTGTTGCAGAGACCGGGTGTAATTGGTATCCTCGTGATATTAATATATTACACTTTATTAAAAAAATTAAGTATATATAAAGATTTGTTCCATCAACTTTTTTTTTATCATAATAGAAAATACATAGCATACCAAATAACCAAAGCAGAACGCACGGCTTAGAAGAAGCATCATGCCTCGCCGGCGGATGCCACTGGCCATTAACTACGCGGCCTGGCGGGGGTATAGCTTGCTTGTCACCTGCGACAACAACACCGTACCCACCCCTACTTCCTCGGGCTTCAACACAAACACGACGCCGCCAGACTCAGGATAGGCCCTGACAGGAAGGGGATACCTTACGGAGCGGAGTCAGAGGTGGAAGTCATCGCCCGCGGACAGGTGATGGGAAAGTATGGGCTTCTTCGGCCGACACACTAAAGTATGTGTGGACAAAGGAAACAATCATGACGACGGACTTTACAAAACTATCGCTTGATCATCTAATCAATATAACACAGCACGAAAAGACGCCGGAAGAACAGCCCTCCAGGGAACCAGAAACCTTTGTTGCTGGTTGCCCCTCACACTGATTCACATGGTTGTAAAATTGTATCTATGGCACAACACAGTACAGTGACTAATTCGTCTACATTTTGCAGTTTTGATTCTGGCAGAAGCTTCGTCTCAATAGACTTGACAAGACAATCGACAACAGTGGACGTGAGAGACCACTCGTCTAGTATTGGGACCAGGTGAAGGCGTGCAAGGTCTGTGCTGTTTTAGATAAGCAGCACGGTCGTGAGGCTGGAGAGGTAGTCACATTATATAATGCTCCTTACTATTTTTTATTCTGTCACTACTTATAATTTATTTATAAAATTGAAACCAATGTCATCTATCTATTTCAGGTCATACATGACCTAAAAGAGCCTTGGGAGCCACCTAGGTCGCCGTGACCATCACCATTATTTCACTTTTTGCCACCAACAGATTTGGGGATAATTAGTCATTCCTAAGTTCTATAGTTTTTCGACCACTTAACAGTTAATATTTATTTTTATTTTTCTGGTATATATATAGCTGATGGTAAAGGTTCAGGAATGCTAATTATGGAGGCGTTTGGTTCGATGTTTGGTAACGTAACCTGATAACAGCGGGAACTGAAAACGTTATTTTCTGTTTGGTTCGAGTTAAGCGTAATGAGGTCCCGTGTAATAAGATTACACTGCTGTTCAAATCTGATTCCGCCCACACCTCTCCGGTATCCGGTACCTCACGATTTTGTAGCAGCTGTTATTCTCTCGGCCTGGAACAGAGGCAAAGACGCACATGCTCGGGGGCTTGCGAGACCGGGGACGGCCGGCGGCGCGCGAGACCAGCAACTGCCGGCGGCGCACGAGACCGGGGCCGGCCGGCGGCGCTTGAGATCGAAGGACGGCTGCAGTGCGCATGATCCGAAGGGCCGACGGGGCTGAAGATCTGAGCGACCGGCGGTACTTGATTTCGAGGATGGACAGTGCCGCTTGAGATCCTAGGCGGCCGGGACCTAGCAAGAGCAGGTCGCTGATGTAGAGGATCATGGCCGGCAAGCAGCATCAATTCCTTTACGTGAGCGAACCAAACAAACTTGGAAAGAATTCATTACACCTCCTAAAACGCTGTGATCTGATTACGTTTACGTTACCATTTCTGTAGCCAAACACCTCCTTCACTGCAGATTTCTCTTCTGGCCAATATTACGAATACACAAAGGCTAGTACAAGTTCTCGACTCCATGCATATACAAACAAAAGATTTTAAGAAGGCCCACCTGGAATTAGAACACATGGTAAGGTTTTTCATTGATTGCTACAAACATACTAAGTTAAGCGAATTAATTACCATATTACATGTCTTATATTTTTTAACTTACAGCTCAAAGGCATGGAAGCCCATATGGAACATCTCGACATGGTTGCCCAAAAAGTAATAGCTAGCGGAATTACAACGTGAATACTTGGCCAGTTCAAGTAATAAAAATTTTACCACCACAACGAGCAGGTACGGTACACAACAGTTTAAACTGCACATTTGGTATTCGTAATATAAATATCGATAACAATAGACATGTTACTGCAGCATGTCATGCGGGCTTTGTTCGCTCATGAACATGGAGAATTGGGACAGGCGATGAGCTAGCTCAAGATTACACAAATATTTATGAATTGAAATACAAGTAAACAATAATATACAATTTTACAACATAAGTCTAGGCACACAATCTGCGCGGGTGACCAGCTAGTTGACACTAAATTGAAAGAAACATGATACACGTCGATGGCCAAAGTAGCACATATTAAACATACATCCGGGGATTCAAATTAAATTTGCTGTTTAAACTTCGTGACTAGTTTGCTGCGGGCTTGGAAAGGAACCTGATGCCGAAATACGCAACAGTGACGAACGTTGCAAGGATACCAACAACAACTCCAAAAATGCGTGGATCATTGGATATAACAACGACGAAGGAACAGGAAAAAGTTATGTAGACGAGCACCATCATATGGGTAATGCCGCTGAGATAATTGGTGGGCGGTGCCTCTGTACTGAGTGGCATTAGCACCGTTGTCAGTGCCATCGCGAAAGTAGCCGTGTTTAGCACCAAATAACCAAATGCGATGCGGGACGTGCTGATATCCGCAGATGCCGGCGAAGGAGCAGCAGAGGCTGCCTTCCCAGCTTTTGTAAAACCGAAGTCTGGGGGCATCCAGTTTGGCGGGTTCGTGATTGCCAGAAATGCCATGCCCATGAAGAGCGTGGCCAGCAATAGCATCATCAGCCACGCAAGCCCGCGGAAAAGCTCGGCTGATATTGCCGCTGCATCTCCAGCTGTCATACCACCGGCCGGATCAGGTTGTTGGCCTTCCTCAATGGCAGGTGCCGCACCACCGGCAGGAGCAGGTTGTTGACCTTCCTGATGGGGCGGTGGAGCCAGCGCATCACCACAGGCTGGACAGAGTAGTGGAGCCACCACATGGCCAGTTTCAGCTGCCAAATTGATGACAACACCATCCTGCCGACGGCCATCCATGCTGTCTTCTCTACCTCTCTAAATATTAGATAGATGAACTGTCGATGCTCACAGACACCATGCACGCCGCATTTATATAGACACTTCTGTAGGTCTTGGCCTCACTAAGTGGGCCATTCTTGTCGCTGTAGTCAGTAAAGACTACTATTAGCTGTAGATTAGTGTATCTAAAAAAATCTGCTGGATTAGCCAATCACCAACAACACATGTTTTTTCTCAGTGAAACTGCTAGATTTCATTTTTTTTCTTCTTCTTCTTTTTGTCAGGCGACATGAACCAACTTCCAGCTATGTTGTGTACTATATAGGTCTTCTACGCATTAACCCATCATACTACATCAATTTTTACGCAAGGGATATTTGGCACCAGAGAAATCTTACGTGGAGAAATCATATTGAAGACAAAATCACACTCATCAACTGGTTGTCACGTTTCCCTTTTACATTTTTCTTTTTCGGAAAACATGGTTGTGTGCATACCGGCATGTTTGTTTTCGACGTCATGTTGTTGTAGAGATTAAGTATATTTTGTATCGTCATGATGTATCTATATAGGACCCTGTTAAAAAAAACGTAAAACTTGTGATGGTACGTAGGAATGCTAAAAACCAGAGGAGGTTATAACTTACATGACTATTTCCAATAAATGATTTACTTCGAACTTTGATTGTATTATGACTGGGCTCTAAAGGAAAAATTGCACAGTGAAGCCGCTAAAGAAATAGATAGTACTACGTCAAAAGGGTTAAAGTGGTATATGGCAGCTAGGCGTAGAATCACTAATTATGAAATAGAGAGCACTACATTTTACATGGCACTAGAAGATAAACAAGGACCTGAACAAATTTAGATTCTGTCGAGCATGTTAGATCAAGCGGAAAGCACTTCATCTTCATGCAGCAGGATACTTTTTTTCCGATGCTGTAAAGTATGAAAACGACAGTCAAAACTCCTGCCTACACGCTCACCCCCAGTTAAACTAGTTTATCCCTGTAATTTCCATGCAACTAGTTATGTAAGCCAGTAAAGTAATGAGCATGGCAAGGGGACTATTTTGAGTTTTCCTGTTGTATGTGCTTTATTTTGAGTTGTAATGGTTGGACCTTAAATGATTCTGGTTTGTACGTAAGCACTAACCCTAGAATTCAGTAACATGCAAAAATCGCTACCCCCCGCCGCCGCCCAACCCAGCATCACGTCTCAATGCCGCTGCCGGCGGTGGCGAGTCCCGCTACCAAAGGTGGTTTGGGAGGTTTCTTCCTTCGGCCAGGGCTTTGCCGCGCAGCTCCTTGTGCTTTTGTTGTGGTTCGTCTCTGATCTGGCGAGGAGCTTTTGTGGGAGCTGCTGTTCAAGGCTAGGTGTCATGAGGTCGTTCAAATGCGCATGTCTGCTGGGCTGCTGGATGCTGCTCTCCTTGGGGCGACTCATCGGCACACCGGTGGATTTGGAGCGGCCGTCGGGCTACTCTAGATAGTTATGTCAACGCATCTACGGGGGAAGGGGAAGGCGGCGACTTTTTGAAAGCTGTAACACACATAGATTTTGTATAAGAGGATACAATTCATAATAAATAGCAACTTGATAGATGTAAAGAAACTAGAGTAAGTGGCAAACTTACAATTGCTTCAAAAATGGCCAAGAATGCCTAACTCAAGCCGCACTCGTTGCGCGATTTGGTTCAAACTTTTCGTGTAGTGCATCCAAAATAGAGTAACGTCCCCGATGTGACATTTTAGTTGCACCGCACAAAACACTCTTACGAAAAAATGATGCTCTTACAAAAAAGTGATTTGTGCAGTACACTAAGAGGTCACAACAGCAATCATGTTTGTCCATAACCCTGTTCGCACAAAATGAAGAATTGGTTCATTTGCTATACTTGATAGCCATACACATAGTAATAAAAAGTGATATATACTTGACCTTGTAAGATATAATGGACCTTATGACTTAGGCAAAACATGTGCCTATGTTTAAATGCATGAGTTGAAGAATTGAAGTGACTACCAAACACTTGCATCGAACGTTAGACACATACTTAGTTGCTAAGGTCCATCATTGGTCAAGCTTCCAAAGTGTAGTATTAATGTGAATATGAAAAACAAATATGATACAAAGTAGGTATTACTTGCCTCAGATATGACCCACATTCCGACGAACGGTATGCACTCTATCTCCAAACAAATTCTTTGGTCGCAAACACTATCTTTCCATAGTTGATAGGACTAACGAATCTGGTCAGAGACAGCGTAATACGAACGATAGGAGCTGAACAGTTTGTCTAAGTTATTATCGAGGAAACCATATGGACAAAATTACTAAGACATATATATTTTCAGTTTTTTCTTCGTCGGCGATACGAATAGAACCTACACAGTTAGGCCTTAAGCTTCAAAATCTAGTTTTAATGTGCACAAGTAGAATTCTAACATGCATAGTAAAATAACATACAAATTTATACCACAGTAATAATGACACATCCATAATATGCATAGCAAACTTCAAATTTCAACATTAATAGAAAGTAATAGAGCTCGCCATCGTGGCCGCCGCCGCAACCAAAGAATTAGGAAGCACATGCGGGGTCTACGACTGCGCACATATGCGTGGGAGACCCGGCGTCCGATGGCAGAATGGAGTGCACGGCACCAGAAACTGCTGGACGGAGGCGACGCCGCGCGACCGTCGAGACGACGCACGGCAAGAGAGCACCGCTCCGGACGGTGTGGGTGCAGAAGCGTCGGGGCGGTGCAGCCACGCCGGGTGACCGCGTGGGCGTCGGCGAGGGCATTGTGATCAGCGGTGGGAGGGAAGGAAGGGTTTGAGGGATGCCGACGGGATGGAGATGAAAGGCAGTGCGCGGCTGGAGAGAGTAAAAACTAAATGGAGAGGGGCTCGGTGGCGGTAGTGAGGGTTTGGAATGGAGACGGGCACTGGACGATGGATTATAATAGGCCACGTACAATACATAACAACACTGACTGGCGGGAAAAGCGAAGGGTGAGCTTGAAATGAACAACACAGACGGGTGAAATATTGCAGCCGATCAGTGATAACCTTTTGTCCATTTTGGTCATCGGAAAGTGCGATCATTGACCGGTGTGTTTTAGACCGGTCTGTGATAACCATCCAGCCGAGCCCAAAAACACATATCACGGACCACTCCGGACTGGCCGGTGAGTGTTGACCGTCATCAGTGATGCCTCGCCAGGCACCGGTCAATGATGAGGGGTTAGTGCTATTCGGATCTGTAGTAGTGTTTCATAAGGTGGGTCGTGACGAAGTCGGAGCTACCGTGGCGCCAATACCGGTGGCGATGATGAAGTGTGGCATGTTGAGCTGTCGTGGAGCGCTTGTTAACTATGTGCATCGGTTTTGGTTGTTCGGCTTCTTTTGGGGTTTGTGCCACGGCGCCGTGCAATGTTGTCCTCGGAGGTGGCCCTGCATGGTGACTTGCTTTTTTTTATTGTGTTGTTTTTATTCTCGCTTCGTCCACTGCTTGGGATCTTTCAGAATTTTGAGTGCATTTTGTGACGCCCCCGCCTCGATCGTGCACTAATCATACACGTAAATGTGCATGATCAAGATCAGAGACTCACGGGAAGATATCACAACACAACTCTAGACACAAATTTAAACACAAATCTTTATATTACAGACCATGGGTCACGAGGACCCGAATATATAAGTCATACAAACAACATAAGTCTAGGTACAGACGTAGTTAGACAAGTTTGCCTTAAGAAGTCTGAGCAAAACAATGACAACTGGATCGAAAAGGCGCAGGCCTCTTGCCTGGGGCCTCCGAACTACACCTGGTCGGCTGTCTCCACGTAGTAGTAGGCTCCGTCGAGGATCTCCGGCTCCTGGGCTCCATCATCTGATCGCGGCAACCGGGTAGGGAAAAGAGGTAGCAAAGCAACTGTGAGTACTCATTCAAAGTACACGCATGGCTTACATCAGAACTATACTAGTATGCATCATTATCAAAGGGATGGGGCTATATCTTTGGACTGAACTGAAGCAATGCCAGAATAGAGGGGGAAGAACCTAGCCTATCGAATACTAGCATCTTGCACCATCAGAAGAGAATAGGGATCCATATCATGTAGTAATAAGTAAGTATTAACCACGCCCAGAGATCCTTCCTCGACTATCCTGCGAGAAAGCGATCCCGGAGCAACATAACA
Source organism: Elymus sibiricus (assembly GCA_039707655.1). Classification (NCBI taxonomy): domain Eukaryota; kingdom Viridiplantae; phylum Streptophyta; class Magnoliopsida; order Poales; family Poaceae; genus Elymus; species Elymus sibiricus. The sequence continues at coordinate 8,004,166 of CM077674.1, read as the reverse complement.
TTTTAGCATCACAGGTATGCGGTTCTAGTTGTAATAGATCAGGATACAACTCCGAGCATCCTGTTACCGTGGACACGGCTATTCGAATAGATTACTTCCCTGCAGGGGTGCACCAACTTACCCAATACGCTCGATTAACTCTGGCCGGACACACTTTTCCAGGTAATGCCCGGCCTCGGCTGATCGACACGCCGTAGTCCTATCTAGGCTCAGCAGAGAGGTCAGCACGCCGGTATAAATCCTAAGCGCTCAGGGGTATTGGGCCCATCGCCCTTTGCACTCCTGCATGTCGCGTACGCGGCCGAGAGCAGACCTAACCTCTGTATACACCAGCAGGCGTACCCAGTCCAACACGGCGCGCGCCGCACAACTGTGACATCTGAAGAGCTTTCGAAAGAATTGTACGACGCCGAGTGCCCATAACTTGTCCCGCATGGTGGTTAGTGTGAAAAGGCCATAGGCCTACTCAGATCAAATATCCATATCCGTTAGTGTATTAGTAGCTTGCGGAGACGATCAGTGCTCCTGTCGCCCCGTCTCGTGGTTTACGACAAGGAACCAGGCCCATCTCTCTCCTGGATGGTCTCCGCCTGCCCGGTCGATCCGCGTCAATATCACTCGCAGGTATCCTTGGGGCCGACCCGACTTAATCAAAGGGCTGTCGGGAACCCAGGTCCACCGCTACCGGGGTGGTACCACCTGCCCTTCAGTCCCGTAGTAACCATTTAAAGTGCAGTAGTGTGTCCAAACCATCAAGGGAATCTGAGGAATCACCCTCGATAGGTTCCCACCTGAGGTACTACATGACAGAGTCATCACCGAGAGTGAAGAACGAGGAATCACCCTCGGTAAACCACACTCGGTGTGCTACACTACAGAGATATCATCAGAAGTGAGGTACGAGGAATCACCCTCGGCACTTGATAGTAGCTCTACAGAGTCGTACAACCAAGGGGGATCTGGTGATGTGTTCGGTCTCTGCTCCATAGCCATCTAGCTCGGATCACCCGGTAGTAAAGCATGGCGACACGGACAATGATGTAAGGCCACAGATGGATCACTAACCAGCCTATAGTAAGCATTTAGGACAACAGCTAAAGTATCAACAACAGGTTGCAAAAACAGGCTATGCATCAGATTAGGTAATACCGGAACAACAGTAGCAAAATCTAATGCAAGCATGAGAGAGAAAGAATGGGCGATATAGGAATGTTCAAGGGGGTTTTGCTTGCCTGGAAGCTCTGCGAAAGGGGTCTGATCACCAGGGGCGTAGTCGTACTCAGTTTCGTCGGCAGTCGTCTCGGGGTCTACCGGAGAAGATGAGGTGGGAAGAAACAGCAAATACATGGCAAACAAATGCAACATGGATGCATGGCATGACAACATGGGTTGCTTACGTGTTCTAATGCATCGCTTAGTGTTATGGACCGAGCGGGAAAACATCCGAAGGTGTTCCCCCGGCTCCGGGTGATTATCGGTCAGACGATTCGGAGGGGAAGGTTCCTTGTTTGACATGATAGGAGTGATGGTCAAGCATTTTGACCAGATATTCGGAATCATCATAATTTTCTGATCATTTTTCATATATAAAACTTTTTCATCTGAGCTACGGTTATTTTTCTATGAATTTTCAAAGTTTTAAACTATATTCTGAAATTCTCTGAATTATTTTTATTTCGAAAAATACACTGAATAAATACTAGGTGCACCCGGTGCAGTGCACCCATAGATGCACCAGAGGCTTACCAGTGGGCCCCTGTTGACCTGGGTCAACTACCCAGTCAGCTGGTCAATTGGGCCAGTTGACCAGTCAACTGGGCCCGTGGGTCCCACTGTCAGGGGCACTGGGTGGGACCCAGAGGCCGACCACGTCAGTGGCGGCGCCGGAGGGGCTCCGGCGACCAAAAACCAGGGCGGCGCGCCTCGGGCCTCGTCGGAAATCGGCTACCGACGCCCATTCGACGGGTGCGAGGTGGCGTTCGAACGCGGGGAGCAAGCTGCATCCGATGCTGGGGGTGGGAGCTGCTGGGGAGGCCTATAGCGACGGCGGCGAGCTCGCAAGCGGCGGCCGGCATTCGTGCGTCATGGCAAATGTCGACAGGGGCCACGGCAGGCCCAACGGAGGGGTGATACGGGGTCCTAGCGAGGCATTGAGCACGTTGACGCGCTCAGTAGGACATGGCAACGCCTACTGCGACGGCGCCGAGCTCGCGGCGGAGGTGAGCGCTGGCAAGCGTGGCAGGAGCGGCAAGCAGCAGCGGATCGAGGAGGAGGCAGAGGGGTTCGGTGCGGTGCTCACCTAGGAGCACACGGTGGCTCAGCGGGAGGTTTAGGAGCAGCAGACGGCGCGAATCGACGCGGCGGAGCTCCGGTGATCCGAGGAGGAAGAAGACGGCGTGGTGGCGGTGTGGTGCCGTAGAGCTCGAGGTCGTCATCGAGGAAGAAGAAGCGGCCACCGGCGGTGCTGGGGGACACGATGGCGAGGCAGGAGAGGCTCGGTGGCCACGAGATCGACGGCGACGCAGCCACGGGAGCGCTCAATCGTCGTTGGAGAGCGAGGGAGAGAGCACGAGGGATGGGGAGGAGTGGAGCCAGGAGGTCCAGGGGGAGCAGGGCGTCGCCCTTATCCTCTTAGCGGCGCCGGGGCAGCAGCTGTCGAGCAGAGGTCGGTGGGCGCGCGCGCAGCCACGTGCGCGCCGACACGGTGGCAGGAGCAGGTGAGAACGATGATGGTGGTGGGCTGGGCCGGCGCTATCCCACTGGGCCTTAGTGCACAGTGGGTTTTCCCCTTTTCTTTATTTCCTTTTTCTGTTTTCTTCTTTAGCTTCTGTTTGCACTTATTTCTTGCACCAAAAGACTTTTGTAAAATATGGAGATGGCCACATAATTAGCAAGGCATTATTAGGTACTGCCACAAAAAGTTTGGAGGCAAGATGAATCCATTTGAATTTTGCTTAATTGAAAAAGGAGTTAATGGGCTGTTTTAGTCACTGTTTTTGGGTGATAGTTTCCAAATAAGCAAACAAGTGATGTTGTTTTCCTGAACCAAAATTACCTATGAATTATTTACAAAATGATGAACTATTTTGCTTGCAAGTTTGTGGATTTTCAAATTTCACTTGCTATTTGAATTTTGAATTTGAATGTTGGATTAATTCCTAAATGTAATTTTATGGGGATGATCATGATGACATGGCACATTAATTAGCATAACAGGGCATTAGGGGCTGGGGATGTTACAAATCTCCTCCACTCAAAGAAATCTCGTCCCGAGATTTAAGAGGTAGAGTAAGGTGGAAATGGTCTGGTTGCGAAATTCTAACGGGTCTTCTCGTTCTTTGTTGCTCTTCTCGAAGAGGTCAATCCATTACGTGGTTGTCTTCATTTTCTTCTGCAGTCTTACGTCATGTCGAGCTTGGCACCTTTTCCTTGGAACTTCATCGTACTTACGAATAGGGTAAGGGGGAAACTTTAAGGACAAAGGTATAGAAGGGTTGACATCCGGTAATTATCTCAGGGAAGGAGGTACAAGGTATCTCTCGAGAAAAACACATCGAGAGAGAAAATATATGAAGGTGCGATAAGTTTAAATGGATAGGCAATCATTCGATACCGGGTTAACATGGTACCTGATACTGGTATGGAACGCGTTAGGGAAGGTGGCTCGTAGAAATACTTATGAAGCCAAGTGCAAAGGATACTTTGGGAAAAAGGATGTGCAGAAGAGTCAGGTTTCGTTCCTTTGGAACTGTAGTTAGTGAGGATTATGAATAAGAAGGGTGGTGACATCTTGCACGGTCACGATAGCAAGGCAAGTCAGAGGATATTCTGTCAGCCATGTCGGCATCAACGTCGGTACCAAGGGCGAGGGACAAGGAGAACCATTTTCCTGCTCGTTGAAATGAGGCGGACCAATAGGCGGAGTTCTCGTCCATCGGTGGTTACCGGAATGTCATCAACAATAGTAACAGAGTTATACTTACAGAGTTGTACACTGAGGTGCTTACATAAGCAGCGAATGATTACTGCTTAGATCATATAAATTATTTGAAAGGTTAAACAGACCAACGGAAAGGAAAATGTGTTTATACTCAAGAATCAGGAGTATGTCCATTCCCAAGGACAAGCAGAGCATGATATACATGGCAGGACAACAAGTAGATAACCATTTGGGTGAAGGGGCGAGGAAATCATGATGTTACCCATTCACGGTGTTTAGATAATTGAGCAAGAAACACTTAGCATTGCGCTTCCAATGTTCTTGCTGATATTCGGAGTACCACAATCATGCTTCGGGGTAGCAATGATATGGTGTTAAAGTAAGGGTTGGGTTTGAAGATTACGAGGAATACACAAAGAATGATTTCAGGAATAGTAAGGAACGTAAGGTATAACCAGAACATGACCAAGTCTGTATTGAAAGGGAAAACAAAGATGTTTCCGATGACAACACAAATTATCGAGGGGTGTGATGATGAGGTAACAGCAAGGTGACATGATCTAAACGAAGAGGTGATGAAGCAGAAGGTCACTAGTACGACAGATATGACACAAACTCGGAATCAATCTTGCTGTTCAAGGCAAAACAATATGACGAAGAAGCTTGACGTCGAAAATTATGCTCCAGGAAGAAGGACCAGGTAGCACAGTTAAAATTAGCATGATAATGATGCAGATAATCGGGCTAGGAATTACATGATTGAGTTTAAATCTCGTAGCAACAAATTACTAGGAGTAATGAACCACAGTGTGGATTCAAATCACTAACCAGTGTTCTAGGTTGACAACAACCCAGAATCCATGGAATGACAAAGACGGGGATAGGTATTACTTTATCGAAATTCATAAGATGTAGTGCAATGGCACGATCTCCTCGAGATACCAGAGAGTAATACGCGAAGGAAGAACAGAATAGAAACTGAACTGGATCATTGATTTGCGGACGGCAGGTGCTTTAACCTTGTCAAAAAATAGATGAGGCACGAGAATGAAGTTACCAAATGAGGTCAGCATGGAATCAATTTAAGGAAACTGGAAGAATTATTCAAGTGAATAAATATTTTGCAAGAAGCTTCCGTGACGGTCTACATCGTTTCCATGTGCATGAACATAAAGGTTCAAGGTCGACTCCCACTTCTTCAACGCATAACCTTTCGTTCACTTCTCTCTTTCGATGAAGTTGTAGTTTTAAAAAATTTATCTGGCGTAACACCAGTGGAGTATGACTCGTAAAGGCTACCGGGTTCACACAAATTGCTGAAAGCATAGATACAGCTCATCATAGGAGTTTAGAAGGCTATACAACACACTTATAGAAGCAACGGATACAAGCTCGAAAGCAGAGTGCCGAAATCAATGTAGATGATACGACTCGTCAAAGGCAATTCGTATCAAGGGAAGAACTCAAGGTTTCTAGAATATGTAGGAATGGTCGGATAATAATCCACCAAAGGATCTGGCGGACCACAAAGGGTCTAATGTGAGCATCAGTACTCAACTAAACGATGAAAGAATGCAAACGCATCGGTTTATAGGCGCATCTGAGTAATTCGAAGCTTAAATACAAAGGAAATTGTGATTTCAGAATCGGGGGAGCAGAAGCAGATGCTCTGATCAAGGATGAGTGTGTCGAATAGACTTAGAAGCACAACCGATCAAAACTTGATTGGTCAAGAACCAACTCATATCCGGAATGACGTTTGAGCCGGAAAGATAATTTCTAAGGATCAACTGATGATTACGTGTATTCACACACATGATGAATCAACAGGGTGAGAACAACAATCGCAGGGAACTTCGACGAAGATTGTCGAGTACCTTGAATTAACCATAAGTGTGGGTAGGTGACACGGGATTTCAGCAGCCATAGGATTGGTAGCTCAAGGCATCAGCCATCACATCGCTAAAACTAATGTCGCGACATGATAAATGACAAAAGACACCATGTAGCGTGCCTGCTTTGCTTGCTGGTCTCTAATCCGATGTAGTCAGTGCCTTCAGTCAGTGTCCCGTCTTGCAGAGACCTGCATCCAGGGCTACGTGACATGTCCTGGTCAGTGGACAGTCCCAAGTCATATCGTCCATGATGACCTCTCAGCTGTCTCTGCACAAAAGTGGAGAGGCGCCACCCGTTAGTCTGGTCAGTCTGTCCATGCATGCCCCGGTACGGTATGTGTCATGCGTGTCCCTCCACCAGTGAAGCCACGCATGGCTATAGTTGCAAGCAGTTAGCACTCCGGATTGATGTGATCACGAGAACCTAGAGTTAGAGTTAGTAAAATCTTTAACCCGAAAAGAAGAGAGATCAGAATCCCAGAGTAAAGGAGCAGTATAAAAGATCCTAATCCCATCCACAGGTGATGTGGGCCCGTAAGCCACACAACACGGTTAGTAGCTTAGAAAATAGTTTTTCAAAGACTAGACTCAACTTCGACTAAGGAGTTGGAAGGCGGCTTCCTACAGGCAGTCGGCTCTGATACCAACTCATGACGCCCCCGCCTGGGTAGTGCACTAATTATACAAGATCAAGATCAGAGACTCACAAAAAGATATCACAACACAACTCTAGACACAAATTTAAACACAAATCTTTATATTACAGACTGGGGGTCATGAGGACCTGAATACATAAGTCATCCAAACAACATAAGTCTGGGTACAGACGTAGTTAGACAAGTTTGCCTTAAGAAGGCTGAGCAAAACAACGACAACTGGATCGAAAAGGTGCAGGCCTCCTGCCTGGGGCCTCCGAACTACTCCTGGTCGGCGGTCTCCACGTAGTAGTAGGCTCCGTCGAGGATCTCCGGCTCCTGGGCTCCATCATCTGATCGCGGCAACCGGGTAGGGAAAAGAGGTAGCAAAGCAACCGTGAGTACTCATCCAAAGTACTCGCAAGGCTTACATCAGAACTATACTAGTATGCATCATTATCAAAGGGATGGGGCTATATCTTTGGACTGAACTGCAGCAATGCCAGAATAGAGGGGGAAGAACCTAGCCTATCGAAGACTAGCATCTTGCAGCATCAGAAGAGAATAGCGATCCATATCATGTAGTAATAAGTAAGTATTAACCACGCCCAGAGATCCTTCCTCTACTATCCTGCGAGAAAGCGATCCCAGAGCAACATAACATTTTAGCATCACAAGTATCCGGTTCTAATTGTCGTAGATCATGATACAACTCCGAGCGTCCTATTACCGTGGACACGGCTATTCGAATAGATTACTTCCCTGCAGGGGTGCACCAACTTACCCAACATGCTCGATTAACTCTGGCCGGACACACTTTTCCGGGTAATGCTCGTCCTCGGCTGATCGACATGCCGTAGTCCTACCTAGGCTCAGCAGAGAGGTCAGCACGCCGGTCTAAATCCTAAGCGCTCAGGGGTCTTGGGCCCATCGCCCTTTGCACTCCTGCACGTTGCGTATGCGGCCGGGAGTAGACCTAACCTCTGTATACACCATCAAGCGTACCCAGTCCAACCCGGCGCGCGCCGCACAACTGTGACGTCTGAAGAGCTTTCGGAAGAATCGTATGACACCGAGTACCCATAACTTGTCCCGCATGGTGGTTAGTGTGAAAAGGCCATAGGCCTACTTAGATCAAATATCCAAACCCGTTAGTGTATTAGTAGCTCGCGGAGACGATCTGTGCTCCTGTCGCCCCGTCTCGCGGTTTACGACAAGGGACCAGGCCCATCTCTCTCCTGGATGGTCTTCGCCTGCCCGGTCAATCCGCGTCAATATCACTCGCGGGTACCCTTGGGGCCGACCCGACTTAATCAAAGGATTGTCGGGAACCCAGGTCCACCTCTACCGGGGTGGTACCACCTGCCCTTCAGTCCCGTAGTAACCATTTAAAGTGCAGTAGTGTGTCCAGACCATCAAGGGAATATGAGGAATCACCCTCGATAAGTTCCCACCTGAGGTATTGCACGACAAAGTCATCACCGAGAGTGAAGAACGAGGAATCACCCTCGGTAAACCACACTCGGTGTGCTACACTACAGAGATATCATCGCAAGTGAGGTACGAGGAATCACCCTCGACACTTGATAGTAGCTCTGCAGAGTCATACAACTAAGGGGGATCTGGTGATGTGCTCGGTCTCTGCTCCACAGCCATCTGGCTCGGATCACCCGGTAGTAAAGCATGGCGACACGGACAATGATGTAGGGCCACAGATGGATCACTAACCAGCCTATACTAAGCATTTAGGACAACAGATAAAGTATCAACAACAGGTTACAAAAACAGGCTATGCATCAGATTAGGTAATACCGGAACAACAGTAGCAAAATCTAATGCAAGCATGAGAGAGAAAGAATGGGCGATATAGGAATGTTCAAGGGGGTTTTGCTTGCCTGGAAGATCTGCGAAAGGGGTCTGATCACCAGGGGTGTAGTCGTACTCAGTGTCGTCGGCAGTCATCTCGGGGTCTACCGGAGAAGAAGAGGGTGGAAGAAACAGTAAATACATGGCAAACAAATGCAACAGGGATGCATGGCATGACAACATGGGTTGATTACGTGTGCTAATGCATCACTTAGTGTTATGGACGGAGCGGGAAAACATCCGGAGGTGTTCCCCCGGCTCCGGGTGATTATCGGTCAGACGATTCGGAGGGGAAGGTTCTGTGTTTGACATGATAGGAGTGATGGTCAAGCATTTTGACCACATATTCGGAATCGTCATAATTTTCTGATCATTTTTCATATATAAAACTTTTTCATTTGAGCTACGGTTATTTTTCTATGAATTTTCAAAGTTTTAAACTATATTATGAAATTCTCTGAATTATTTTTATTTTCAAAAATACACTGACTAAATTTTAGGTGCACCCGGTGCAGTGCACCCACAGATGCACCAGAGGCTGACCAGTGGGTCCCCGTTGACCTGGGTCAACTGCCCAGTCAGCTGGTCTACTGGGCTAGTTGCCCAGTCAACTGGGCCCGTGGGTCACACTGTCAGTGGCCCTGGGTGGGACCCAGAGGCCGGCCACGTTAGCGGCGGCGCCGGAGGGGCTCCGGCGACCAAAAACCACGGCGGCGCGCCTCGGGCCTCGTCAAAAATCGGCTACCGATGCCCATTCGACGTGCGCGAGGTGGCGTTCGAACGCGGGGAGCGAGCCGCATCCGATGGTGGTGGTGGGAGCTGACGGGGAGGCCTATAGCGACGGCGGCGAGCTCGCAAGCGGCGGCCGGCGTTCGGGCGTCGTGGCAAATGTCGACAGGGGCCACGGCAGGTCCAACGGAGGGGTGATACGGGGTCCTAGCGAGGCACTGAGCATGTTGACGCGCTCAGTAGGACATGGCAATGCCTACAGCGACGGCGGCGAGCTCGCGGCGGAGGTGAGCTCCGGCAAGCGTGGCAGGAGCGGCAAGCAGCAGCGGATCGAGGAGGAGGCAGAGGGGTTCGGTGCGGTGCTCACCTAGGAGCACACGGTGGCTCGGCGGTAGGTTTAGGAGCAGCAGACGGCAAATCGACGCGGCGGAGCTCCGGTGATCCGAGGAGGTAGAAGACGGTGTGGTGGCGGTGTGGTGCCGTAGAGCTCGAGGTCGTCGTCGAAGAAGAAGAAGCGGACGCCGGCGGTGCTGGGGGACACGATGGCGAGGCAGGAGAGGCTCGGTGGCCACGAGATCGACGGCGACGCAGCCACGGGAGCGCTCGGTCGTCGTTGGAGAGCGAGGGAGAGAGCGCGAGGGATGGGAAGGAGTGTAGCCAGGAGGTCCAGGGGGAGCAGGGCGTCGCCCTTATCATCTCAGCGGCGCCGGGGCAGCAGCTGACGAGCAGCGGCCGGTGGGCGCGCGCGCGGCCACGGGCGCGCCGACACGGCGGCGGGAGCAGGTGAGAACGACGATGGAGGTGGGCTGGGCCGGCGCTTTCCCACTGGGCCTTAGTGCACAGTGGGTTTTCCCCTTTTCTTCATTTCCTTTTTCTGTTTTCTTCTTTAGCTTTTGTTTGCACTTATTTCTTGCACTAAAAGACTTTTGTAAAATGTGGAGATGGCCACATAATTAGCAAGGCATTTCTAGGTACTGCCACAAAAAGTTTGGAGGCAAGATGAATCTATTTGAATTTTGCTTAATTGAAAAAGGAGTTAATGGGCTGTTTTAGTCACTGTTTTTGGGTGATAGTTTCCAAATAAGCAAACAAGTGATGTTGTTTTCCAGAACCAAAATTACCTATGGATTATTTACAAAATGATGAACTATTTTGCTTGCAAGTTTGTCGATTTTCAAATTTCACTTGCTATTTGAATTTTGAATTTGAATGTTGGATTAATTCCTAAATGCAATTTTATGGGGATGATCATGATGACATGGCACATTAATTAGCATAACAGGGCATTGGGGGCTGTGGATGTTACAAATTTGTATTTGAATCCCCCTTCTTATAATCTAATGTAGAGCTCCTACCATTCGGTGCAAAAAAATATACCTGATTTGTACCTTTTATAAGCCGCACGGAGCTATCGACACATTATAATTTCTCTACTTCTATAAAATACTCTTTTACTATAGTAAAGATCTCCTTCATGTACCGGCTGGTTTTTCATAAAAAAATCAATGTCCCATCCTTAATTTGCTGCACGGATTCCAGCTATCCCCATCGATCAGTTGGTATCGATGCCTTCGCTTGTGGCCCACATAGGATCAATCAAGTTTGAGCCAAAGAAACTTGGGGAGTTAGGCCAGAGTAATAATTATACAAAGTAGAGCCAATTGTGTTGGATTCTAGGAAAACAATGTATTGGCGTACCAGATGAGGGTCGCTGCTATCATGGGCCATGTGCACTAGTAGTAGCAAGTGCTAAAGTGGCCTTAATAATATGATTGCATGTCACACCAATCGGCTTCATTGAGGATAGGCAGGAGTTAATGTTAGTAAGACTACACCGAAATTGTGTGCCATATACTCCAGGTTCGATGTGACATGGTCTGTGCCAGCTGGGACATAACACTAACAGTGACGGGCTGATGTAGGTACGCGCTTGCGACCCAGGCAGACAGATCAACCAAAGTGCTCTGAAGCCATGAACACTGATAGTAATCCAAATCCCTATTTAATATATTCTCTTTGCCCGAAAGAAAAATAAAACCATGATGTTGTACCATGATGCGGACATTCACAAGCCATGATGGTTGTAGGTACCATGATGTTGTACATTCACAAGCCATGTCTTCCCGCGGGGCCTTTGGGGATAATGGCGCCTCAACCGCTAATAGTATGTCTATATGCTTGAGTCGAGTTTTGCCGCTCGCAATTTTAGCCGTCATTTTTTTAAATGGAATTAAGCTTTTAAACAATTAAATTTTCAAATCTCTCCGCTGTGATAAGCCCACCGTATCAGTCGTCACTGTTCATTGTTTTGAGTGGTGGGGTCTAGTTGTTTATAAGGTGACAACAAAAAAGCAAAAATATCTGCAGCTATCCAGACTCTACAAAGATAAGGGAAAATATCACTGCGACTTTTGAAACTGGAGACGCACCTGCGGAGGAGTTTGTACCTGCCACAGTGATGCTCCAACCCTATATGAAGAGATGGACTGAACATCCCCGAGAGATCTCAATATCAAGACCACACAAACCACTAGTTGTACATCTCGTCTAGTAGACGAGGGTAGTTGCTCCCTTGTGAATTAAAGAGGGCCTAATTAAGTTCCATGTGCAACTGAAACAGACTCATAGTCTGAACACCCAAGACTACACGTACGCGTCGTGCAGCTGAAACCACACTCAAAGTGAACATCCAAGACTACACGCCGGCCTGGTGCAGCTGAAACCACAGACTTGAGACAATCATTGCGTTTCCTTATTTCTTGCCACCGACCGTATATGCTTGGCCGGCAGATCTGTCCGCAGCACTTACACTGCAGCTGCTGGGTACATCTCTCTCAAGCCAGGTCTACAAAACACAATCCATCTCCATCGCTGTGTACGTAGGAGCACCCATCCATTTTATGCCATCACCAGTTCCCTGCGGAATCAGTTACTGTGTCATGTCATCACCATCGATCCTACTGCATATGGATGGACCATTACAAATTAAGTACGTATATGATTAACGGATTTTCCCTTCGATTTCTCACTCTTGGTATACTAGCTAGTACGTGTTATGGACCTAGCTAGTGCTATCGGTGACGTATAAATTCTTTCCACTGTGTGTGGCGCGTTTAAGGGCATATGTAACTAAATCAAAATATATGGACAGTATGAAGGGGTGTAATCGCTAGGAGCGGATATGGCTGGGTACCATTCGAACCATACCTACATGGATGATAATATGTACATACCGCCAGTGGCGGAGCGTGAAACAAAATGAAGAACGGGCCAAGGGCGGGCAGCAGCTTGCTTAGTGGGCCATCTTTTATTATTAGGCCAAATTCAGACCAAATCCTCAAAGAAAATGCAAAGAAAAGGGCGAGCCATTGCCCGGTTTGGTCCCCACAAGGATCCGCCCCTGCATACCGCAAAACTAACATCACATAGCTATTTTCATGAGTCAAGATTATGAAACAAACAATTGAAAAAATATATTTTGTTTCCACTAAATAAGGTAATAAGATTTTTTTTACTAAAACCATTTTTAATTATTTTTTACTCTAGTACAAGTGACAAGTATTTTATTTGGCTTTCTCATAATTAATATGACTTTGAAACTTTTGGAATTTTCTGACACATTTGCATTTCTTTCATTTACTCAAATTTAGAACAAAGCTATCTGGATAATATCCGAACAATATCCAAATTTTACCAAATATGGTCGAATAGTGTTTAATCCATATTTGTATTCATATCCAACTACTAATACCACTACTACAAAAAGCGTCACAGCAGTCGGTCCGTTGACGGGATATTGTCGGCCCGTCAGCGGTAACTCATAGACGACTGATGTGAATAGTAACCACTGACGGGCCATTTTCCGACCCGTCAACGGTGACTGGAGCGGCCACCCTCGGGTGGCACACCGCTGACGGCAAGTCACCTCTGACGGGTCGCTTGAGCGGCCCATCACCGGTTCAGTGATCTGTACCGACGGGCCACTCCCTGGACCATTGGTGGTGACTTGACCCATTATTTGGTCATGGCTGGTCCAGTCACCACTGACGGGTCGTTTACAAGGGATCGTCGGTGATGACTTGCCTATATAATCTCCGAAGAGAACACCAAGATCTGCACCCCTCTGCGCACCATTCCGTCCGGCTGCGGGCGGGGCGGGGGGGGGGGGGGGGGGGGGGGATGTGTTCAAATTTTTGGAAGAGACAGATCTTTGCATATATGGTTTTATATATTTCTTTAGAGGCAAAATTAAAACCGAGCAAGTTGTTGTTGATGGTTCAAAAACACAATCTGGCTCTGCTGTTAGCCTCAAGGCAAGTAGGATGATAAGCTTGACGACTCCACCCCCAGAACACAAACTAAATCACAGTAACACATGGAAAAAGTAAATGAATCAACAGTTCATCGTGTCGAGAGCTGTGGAGATTATGAGACCAGGAGCTCAACGCGTTGCATTGCAGTCTGGTAGCCTCAGCATGTCTGTAAATTGACGGAGGCAGTAGGTCAGGCATGGATCTTGCAGATCGACCCGTCTATGGCGTTACGGGTTGGGCGCCAGCGTCTCCTTGCTCCACTGCTCTCTCCAGGTGCTTCCTTCCTAGGTGCCGTCTTTGCCTCCTTCCCCTTAGAGAACGACCACGCTACGCGAGAGCGCATGGGTCCGTCTTCTTCTCATTCTTAAGGCCATGCCCAGTGGACAAGCTCCACTGGGTGGGTGACTGGTGGGCCGCGCAGGGTATGGCGGGTAGCTGGCAGGTGCGCGGCAAGTGCGTGTAGCTGCTCGGGTTGGGGTGGGTGACTGCGCAGCATGGGGCCAGGTCGGGGGCCGTGCATGACACAGCGAGTGGCTGTGCTGGGTAGGTGGCTGCGCGGGGCGCTGAGCGTAGGTGCGCAGGGAGGAGGGATGATGGCCACCCGGCGCGAGGGAGGGTGGATGCCAGGAAAGCAGTTCGTGATGGCGAGAAGCGGTGGTGAGGAAGGGTAAAGCATAGAGGAGAAGGTACGAATGGAGGAATTGGGGCGCGCGGCATGCGATGGAGGTGGGGCGATTTCCCCGCGGCCGTTCGAATTGGGGATCGGGGCGGAAATGGCACCGGTGGGGATGGAGGTGGCGTGTTTGCGTCGAGGACGTGGCTGCTCATGGGGCGGCGAGGATCGGGTGGGTACGGAAAGGAAAGGAGGGCACTGGGTGGATAGGATTTGAATTTTTCTGTTGTGTTGTGTGTTGAGTTATAATATCTTACAGGTGTAGATAATTAGTGACGCGTTCCCAAAAACACACGCCACTGGTAATTCAGAAAAATACCAGGGGCGTGAGCAGAAATTAGACCGCCACTGCTATACTAGTGGTGTTGGTGTTGGTGTTGGGAGGGCACGTCCTTGGTTCTATGCTAAATATCTTTCGCATGCGGCTTCCTCGCCATGCCGCTGATACATTTGCCGGTGCCACACATAACCCGAACAATTTTAGTGGCGTTTGGTCTGTGGTGGGACGCCACTGTTGTTTTACACATCAAATGTGGCAAAAGAACTGTCATAATTATTAAGTACTAGTCGTCAACCCGTGCATTTGCACGGGCTAGCATTATACATATATAGTTGTACTTGAGTTTTTGGGAATGGGAAATATGTAAAGAAAATTTAATTGTACGAAAATGTTAATGTTGTATAATAGTTTTCATCATATGTAGGAAAAAAGAAATAATATTCCATCAATCCTTCCTAACTCTGCAATAAAATGCATGCAAATAATTTGGATCTTTGTTGTATTCTTTTAGGCTCAGTTTGCAGTTGATAAATTGTGATGGGATGTGATTACTTTATAATCGACTATGGAAAATTGACAATGAGAGTACGAAAAAGTTGGTCAAATAAGCAATGTAATAGTCAAAAATGGGCAAGGCAAATGTCAAACCCATGCATAATCGTGTTGGGTTTACTAATAGCTCAGAAGTTTATTGACATAACCGTGTCCTTGCAGAATCAAACATGTATAGACAAATATAATTGTAGTAACATGATAGAGCTAGCCAATGTGTAGATTTATTTGATAAATTTTGTTATCATAGTGACCTAAACTTGATTGATATGAAAAAAAATGTGAGTTAGGATGCTATTACTATACTTGTATCGGCATATTGCCATAATGGAAATGCCAGATCATCGTGGCCGACCATCATCAGCCAATTATGTTATGTGTTAAAAGTTTTAACCATCAGGTAATGTGAAGAAAATGTCCTCCAGTTTTTACAAACAGAAGTAAGATTTAGAAATAAGCATGTAGGTATGAAGAATCAACCAAGAGCCACGTAACTGCCTCCCGGGTCGCTTAGGCGACTCCGGAGGCGCCGCCGCCGGGACCTTAGAAGGCCCTCCCCCAGCTCCCCGTTCACCACGCCGCCGCCGGAGGATGCCGTCCCGCGGTGGACAGCGGCGGCGGGGCATGTCCGCTCGTCTTTGTTATTTCTCTAATCTGGCGGTCTTCAACTCAACCCAGCCAAGATTTCTTTCGATTGGGCGTCGTTGTTCTGCATCCCGGCCTCCCGATCTCGCTGTGGCCGTTCTACGTCGGCGGCATCGCGATCTGGCCACCACTAGGCTTCCGATCTAGCAGGCCGCCGGCCTTTAGATCTACAGTCGTCTCCGCAGATCAGCTGCGTCGAGCAAGATGCGTCTGGCAAGATCTTTCAAGTCCACGTCTCGTGCATACCAAGCAACCAACACATGTGCCATTGCTGGGCTGGATGCTCCACTACCAGGGTCATGCACATGCACGTTGTGCATGGGCTGAGCACAAGAGCGTGGAGAGGATCAGCGATCGGCTAGCCTGCCGGTGCACCACGCCCCCGTGCTGACACCGGGCACTGGGTGTGCCGTTGGTGATCCTCTTCTGTGGTTCGGTGCCTCCCATAGATGTACAAACTGATCTTGGGTGTGGTGCCGCCGCTGCGGGTGCTGCGGGCCGAGGCGACATGATTTCTCCGGCCTTTCTTGTCAGAGATCTATACGGATTGGCGTATGTCACCCCTGGATATCTAGACCGGAAAGGCTTCGGTCGCGCGCGCGCTCACATTATCAGCCGACACGGCATCAAGAGGGCGCGGCGTGAAGAATCGTTTTCTTATCGGAGTCATGGGACATGTCTAAGTCAAGATTCCCAAGGCATTGATAGAGGGGGAGGAAGTCATGGCGGCTGCGGTTGAAGATCTTGAAGCGTTGACAGAAAGGTATATTGGATGCGATGAAGACTGCGTGCTAGGTGTTTGGTGACTTGCAACAGCGGTCTCGGCAAGCGGGAGCGGCGGCACCGGAGGACTGCAATTTGGGTGGTACTCTTCGAGTACCGAGTCTCGATTCCCAGGGTGAAAACCGAAGGTTGGCCTTTATTGGTTGTACCTGGCAATGTCCTTGTTGAAGGCATTGTTTTTGGATGATTTCGGACTTTCTCCAGAGTGAAAACTCAAGATCTTCGATCGGGCAACGACAAAGCTTGTGCATTGTTTCCTTGAGGGGGGCGTTGCTTTTGGAGAACCTCTTTTGTAATTCGGGCGTCGTCTTCGGTGGTGGTTAGAGTACTGTTGTTGCTAGTGATTGACCACCATGGCAGGATCTTTTTTCTCTTATGTTCTTTTTATTTTCTTTTTTGGGCTGTGTGTATCCTTGATGTTTTTGGACATCTTGTTGTTACAGAGGCCGGGTGTAATTGATATCTTCGCGATATTAATATATTCCCTTTGTCGAAAAAGACAAATTTTCGTTAGTACAAAACTTACAGAAGCGAACCGCTACATTTTTATACTAAGTCAAAATCTTGAGCAACAGCCTTCAACATTGTCCTATTGACATAAATCGAAGGACGCTGATTAAATTCAGTTAACTACATATGCTATCTGGAGAAGATTGTATTACATTATTGCATTCTCGGATCAACTAATTATAAGAAATCCATTATTCTATAGATCAACATTCGAGAGGCTTTGACCTGTAGTACTTTTCCCCTTTTCCCATGTTGATATGACACGAAGACCTCATGTGGTCCTAAAGTACATTAAAGGATCTGATTATATGTGTAAATAAGATAGTAAAACTCATCTATGAGGAATACGATAGAATTAATTACTGCATGCAGGTAGAATTGCTTTATATTTCGATATGTAGATAATTTAGGGATCCTTACGGCTCATGCACTTGCAGCATCTCACTTGTCTCTGAGCAATATGGCTTGTAATACCAAATATAAACGTATCCATCATGTTGAATAAAGACCTACACTTGCCAGTGCTGCTGCACAATTTTGATAGTTCTTCCCTGAAAAATAAAGAATAATCGAGAATTACAATGGAATCAAGTTGTTCCATGATAACAGTAATATGAAGTATTGAATTAACTATTGGTGCTTCAGATCAAACTTAAAGCATCTGAAACCCAAGACATAAATGTGTGACTTATCTGGGCGAAGTTGATATTGTAGTTTGCTATCTTTTTTTCTAGCAGCTGAACAAAAGGTCTTGGAAGGAACTAATATACAAAAAAATAAGCAGATCAAATAGATGGTCACCAAAAACTTTATTGTGTAATTTCGTTGATATAGGCCAGTTTATTCCTCTGCCATCTGCAATGTAAAGAAGATTTGACATCATTCTGTAAGTTATGCTTGCTACATCATGCAATCTCATTGCATAATTATTTTTTATTTAAACAACATACAATCAACCATTAGATAAAAAATATAATATGTTCGCTTACATATCACACACATCAATGCATAAACCTGACTTGAAATCTTGTTCACTTCCTCTTCTTGCTATGATGGACAAATCAAGCAGCCAGAATAGCCACTACCAGACTAACGCACGTTGCCGACGGCCTCAGGCCGACGGCCTCAGGCCGTCGGCCTAGGCCAGAAAACCATCGGGATAGACCTATCCTGACGGTGGCCGTCGGCGTACGTCCGTCGGCAACTCGAACGTCGGCGTACCGCCGGGCGGCCGTCGGCATAGAAACACCGTCGGGATAAGTAGGTATCCCGACGGCTTTCGTACGGCCCTCGGCATAAATAGGCCGTCGGCAACGAATTGTGTCTGACGGTGGCTGACTGCGAGGCCACCCATTCAGGGCACGCCACGTGGCAGCCGCTGGCAGCTCCTGGTCGTCCTCTATGCCGACGGTGTTGCTGTCGGGATACCTCAATTTAATTAATTAAATTTTTTTCAAAAAAAAAATTCAATTTTTTTTTCAAATTGCTCCTGGCCGTCCTCTATGCCGACGGTGTTGCCGTCGGGATACCTCAATTTAATTAATTATTTTTTTTTCAAAAAAAAAATTTCAATTTTTTTTTTCATTTTTTTTTTCAAATTGCTCCTGGTCGTCCTCTATGCCGACGGTGTTGCCGTCGGGATACCTCAATTTAATTAATTAATTTTTTTTCAAAAATAAAAATTCAATTTTTTTTTTCAATTTTTTTGATTTGTTTTTAATTTTCTTCTCACTGCTCCAGAATTTAATCTCTAGTCTCTAATCAGCACTCATTCCAAATCGTCTAACTTCCCGACCAGTCACCCATCCTCTCACTATTCTAGCCCCAGCACGCTTAACTTTCAGGTTCTATCTCCCCTAGTTTCCAAGTCTGCACTTGTTGTTTTCCTGACAATTTTAAGCTATCAATCCTATTAACCCTTAGGTATTGATGTCACATGATTTAATTTTTTGAATTCTAAACAATTATTAAAATAAACAAAATAAGTACTAATAATATTGAATTTCAATGAAAATAAAATAAGTAATAATATTATGTTATTAATTTTTTTTGCCATTTATTCATTTAATATGACATAATTAATATCTTTAAATCTGTAAATCGAAATTCGACAAATAATATATCCATTATTATCAGAAAAATGTGAGGGATCCAAATATGACATCATTTATTTATTTTTAAATAAAATTAATTTTTAAAATTATTATTTTTTGATTCGAAATAACTTTTTTTACTTTTGGAATTTTGAGAATCTGAGAAAACTTCACCGGACGGGATACATCAATTTAATTAATCCTGGTCGTCCTCTATGCCGACGGTGTTGCCGTCGGGATACATCAATTTAATTAATTAAATTTTTTTCAATTTTTTTTTTCAAATTGCTCCTGGTCGTCCTCTATGCCGACGGTGTTGCCGTCGGGATACCTCAATTTAATTAATTAATTTTTTTTCAATTTTTTTTTCAAATTGCTCCTAGTCGTCCTCTATGCATAGACGGTTGATGGTTTAACTTCGACCAAACCATAGGGTTAAAACTCTATTCATAGACTGATCTAGCCCTTTGACTTTCGCCGGACGGGCTTTGACCAGTTGACTCTTCCACCTGGTTGCGATAGGTCAGCCCATAGGAACAACCCCGAACACGGTCTGGACCCAACCAACCACTAGATTCCCTCCGGTTCTACCCGACGCGCACGATTCCCCCCTCCAGGTGACGGCGGCACTTCCGTCCGTGGAGGGGGGGGGCACACCCCGGGGCCCCAAGACGGGCGTCTACGCATGCCACGTCGCTTTCACACATGCAAGAGGGCCCGGTGTGGTGTTTCTGTGGCATTGCTACCCCCGGAAGCCCCACCGACCGGACTAACCCTAGCCCCGTTGAACACGAGATCTAGCCCTTTGACTTTCGCCGGACGGGCTTTGACCAGTTGACTCTTCCACCTGGTTGCGATAGGTCAGCCCATAGGAAGACAACCCCGAACACGGTCTGGACCCAACCAACCACTAGATTCCCTCCGGTTCTACCCGACGCGCACGATTCCCCCCTCAAGTTGAAAAACACTACAAATGAACTCTAAAAATGTTGAAAGTTGGCATGGTTTCATCATTTCACCCACATAGCATGTGCTAAAAATTTGAGACGGTGACGGCAAAAACTGGATGCACTTCATGTACAAAATGGACAATCTCTTTCGAACTATCAGGGTTTCAGACGAAAACTCGTCTATTACAAAGGCATTTCAATTTTTTAAACTTATTTCAAACTCCAGACTTTTTGTGTGTTCAATATGCACCATTCGAAGCAACGTCATCAATTTTCAACCCTTTCTGACTTCATTTGCTATTTTTCATGCATTTACTCACTATATAAGCAAAACAGTACTGTTTTAATTAAAATCTTAATTTAAATTATTCGAAAAATAACCAAATAAATCTTATTGTGACAATAATCTAACATGTGACTAGGAGCAAAAAGAATTAAATTAAAAGCTATTTTTAAACTCAAGTTATTCACAATCTAGGGTTTGAAGCAAATTTGAAAATAATTCATATTTAAACCATTCAAATTTGAAAAATAATGGCACAAACAGAAACTAGACAAAATTTTGAATCTAATGCAAAAAGAATCACTCAAAAACATCAAATATCCTAAAAGATATAAGCAATTTGAAACATCAAATAAAAAAAATATCTACGCCGACGGTGTAACCGTCGGCGTAGTCAGAATAGATCTACGCCGACGGTTACACCGTCGGCATAGATATGGACCCGGTCGGCAGCTCCCTCGGATCGATGACGCGGCACCGCCGCGGATCGATGACGTGGCAAGTGAGCCTATGCCTACGGTGTCCGTCAGGACCGTCGGCGTAGCTTTGACGGCGTCAAACGGACGTCACCCGTCAAGTGGCCGGTCCCACATATATGCCGACGGTGTTTGTACGCCGACGGTGGCCGTCGGCATAGGTTCTCTTACGCCGACGGTGTTTGTACGCCGACGGTGGCCGTCGGCATAGGTTTGTCTACGCCGACGGTGTTTCGTACGCCGACGGCTAGACGCCGGTGGTCGGCGTAGGGTTATATACGCCGACGGCCACCGTCGGCGTAGATTAAGCCGTCGGCGTCGGCCCCGATTCTGGTAGTGAGCAACAAATTCAGAGCACGTTCTTTATTTTTTCATCTTTGATTTCTTTGTGTTGCTTCCATTGCCATATGTATAAATTGCTAACTGCATGTATATGGGATAGATATCTACAATATGTTGCAAAACAATTACTCGCATATAGGCTGCCACATGGGTAAGAACATGAATGTCGTTCTATCATAATCAATTTGTAATACCATGATTTTTTTTCAGATTTTCCAGAGTAGTGTACCGAGAGCATATCCGAGGCCGAGGCTGGCGTATTATCTCTCTAGCGTACCTGGCCGACACCGGAGTGCAGCCAGACGTCTCGTCATCCCACATGTTGGCGCTGGTGCGTTTTTCTGCCGTACAAAAGCATCGGCCGAGCTGCTCATGAAATCCATTAACCTAGGCTGTAGCGTGGGCATGTTTCTGACAGATAGAAAGCTAGCTAGCCTTGAACGTAATCGATCCAGCAGCCTGCATCCAAAGATAGATCATTTACTTGTATGTCTCAGCAAAATCAACCCAAGCATGTATGTACGCCAACGCTGTGCAGCCAGCCATCCATGCTTGCTGTCTCAATTGGTGGATGTCTAATCGACGCTCAGATCGTGCAGCTGCTCACGACCGGAGAGGCCGGCTGACAGCTGAATCAAGCCGCATGCATCAGCCAAGAAGGAGCGGCGGCCTCAATCTAGATTGAAGGAAAATGGTCATGGCTTTGACGGGAAGGTAAACTTTGTGTGAGAAGATTAGGGCAAAAGAAAAGCCTTGCGTGAGGAGATAGGACTGCTCCAGCCTGCAGGGATACACGCGACGCACATATCCGATCGAGGGAGAGAAATTGGGATCGTTAGGATTTTTTTTTTGCGAGAAGAGATCATTATGTTTCACATGATATATTTGTTTTTTATTTTCATTGATTAACGTGTGAATTCTGAATATATGGATTAATCAGGACCGTAATAACTCGGTCCCACCAGATGAGCGGCTCCTAATTACTGGTTAACATGAGAATTTCTAGGGAGTCCCTAATTAGTATAGGTATAGATAGATAGATAGATAGATAGATAGATATCCCTGTAAATTTGATAACCTCCTCACTCGCCAGCCGGTCACGCGGGGCCGTGTGCGCGCACCTAGAGCGCGAGGCCGGCCTGGTCGGCAACGGAGGCCGCACGACCGGCAGCCAGGGCGACGTCATCTACGGCCTGCGCGTCGCCATCTGCGGCCTCCTCAAGCACGGACTGGTCAAAGCCCTCTTCGAGCATGGCCGCCCCCTCCGCATCAGAGCAGGCATACACTAAGCCGGCCGTGTCCAGTGCCGGTTCTCGGACCGGCGGCACGAACTCCACTTTGGAGCGTGCAAGCACGGCCGCGAGCATTGCCGCCTCCTCCTCCTCGGTGTGTCATTCAGGGAACGGCGCCAGTGGAGGCAGGAGTGCGAGCGAGGCCACGAGGACGGCTGACGCCGCCTCCCCAAGCGGGAGCTGGCTGGCCCGCTCGCCGACGCCGTATCCCGCCTCCGAGATCTCCTCATAGTCATCGCCAAGAAGGGTGGTGGCGGGGATGGCAGGCGGGTGGAGCGCGAGGCTGAGGTCGAGTCGGCGTCGGGGTCGTGCTTGCTCCTCACCTCTCGGTGGAGAACGGGGACAGCGACAGGAAGGTCCGGTGCTGTTGTCACCCCGTGGTGGTGCGTGGCGGGCGGCGGAGGGGCGTTACCTCTGGATGCTCGCACCGACCTCGTTGCTCCATCGATCATACGGAGGAGCCACGCCATCCGGCACCGCGGGAGAGGGAGCTACGTGGGGGAGAGTGAGAGAGAGTGTGAGTGAATGAGACTGAGGGGAAAGAGCTTTGACTTTAATTGCGCAGAGGGGTTTCCCGACGAGGCGAGCCCACGCGACAATGAGGGGTGGCGAAGGCGAAGAGTCCGGTGCCTTCTAGATATTAGTGGTGTGGCCGCGCACACGCGAGCAATAGGCTTCAAGTGGTGGTTCGGTACACGTGGCATGCCACTAATATCTAGAAGTTACAAATTTTTCAAGTGCAAATGTATTCGTACCCTCGACATCTATAAAGTGCCAAATTTTAACCACAACCTATATACAGGTCATAACATTTTTAAATTGTCAAAAATTATTGGACTTAATTAACAGTTTTGCATATTCAAAAAATCTTTTAAGCTTGTTTGAATTTTCCACACAAATAGATGTCCAAGTTTTTCCAAAATTCTTGCGTAATACCTAATTAGATAATATGGAATTAAATTAAATATGATCTTTCTACCAATTTTTGGCAATTTTTAATCTATATGTAGCTCAAATTTGAATTGTATTTTTTAAATATATACGTGTAAATCAATTCAATATATTTCCCTCCATCGTTATCATGGAACCAATGTTGTATGTACATTGCGGAGATGAATGCAACTCTAAATGATAAAGAAAACTATGAGTTTGCATTCAGACATCGGACATTCAGACATCAGTGAGTCGGTCGTCGTCTTCGCCAGCACGTCGAACACCTTTGCCGATGTGGACGCGTACTTGTCAATGGAGTCCTGGAGCTCATCCAGTCGCTCTGCCGTCTTCGCCGGCATCGGAGACCGCCTTGCTTTGATGGATCGTCTCCTGCACCAGTTTTTGCAGATCTGCCAGGGAGAGTTCCATCGCCACCATGCAAGCGGAGACCGTAGGCTAGGATGAATGCGCCGTGGAGCTTGGCCAGAGATCTACTCTACCCAGCACAGGTACACCGAGGTGTTTTGCGCAGAATCACCCAAGGAGATCCGCACCTTCTGCCGGGATTTACAAGCCGATCGAAGGATTGATAGCCTGAGATTGGAGAAAAAATTATTTTGAGAGAGAACTCGATTATTTAGCAGGTGGTTTTTACAATCACACACTAGGAACTACGCCGCAGAATCAATAAAAAGAGTCATCCAACCTGAGATGATGATGATGATGATATCGCTATAGAATGTAATAAGGTGAATGAATGACAGCACAGATTATATCCTGTCAACCTTAACACTCTTTTTGGAGCAATATCAGTTTTTATAAGATTGATTGGAACACTTGCTTCTTCCTTGCTTGGTTATTGAAATAGGGATGCAAAGTGCTAGGATTATAACTTGTAAGTAGTAGAGGGAAGTGATGATTAGTCTCATACTACCCCAAACTAGTCAAAAATAACAAGAAACCATCTCAAACTGCTGCAAATCCTGGGCTCCTTCCTGATGGTTGGTGCCTTGAAACTTTACTGCCACTACGAAAACGCCGACTACCCCACCAGCCCCAAGCCTTCGTCCTCCACCCGGCGGCGACAGCTTCATAAGGCCATGCTAAGGATGAGCTCGCCCAGCTACGAGGTCTACATGTTCGACCTCTTTGTCCAGCTCCTTAGTTGTTTGACTCCATGTTCAAATGGAAGATAAAAATGAAACAGAAAAACAAGGTTACGCGCCGCAGCAGTGTTCGCTCGGTACATTAGAGTTTCTCCTCATGTACGCTGTCGCCGCCGCCACGTTAGCTCGGTACCTACGACTGTCCAGTCCGTCCTCCACCGCGTGCACATCAGGGCTTCTTCTCATGCATGTCGCGGTGGCCACGTTAGCTTGGTACCTATGGCCAGTCGATGGGGCCTCCACCGCGTGTACATTAGGGACCTCAAGTTTCAAACTTGCCTCATGGTTCTGTTAGCAATATGCAAGAAACGAATGAGCATGCTGCAAAGTTTCAGTTCTGTTAAGTACTGGTGTTTTTTGTTCAGTAAAATGGTGCTATGAGAAAATTCGCCCAAATGTACTAGCGAAGATGAGGAAACAACTGGTATACTCAAATTTCAAAAGAACCAACTGGTATATTTGAAGTTCGCAGGAAGGAATATTTTTGTAGACAAAATTACTTGATTTCTCTTACAAGCAATTGGTATACCATTCAGCATGTGCAATTGATCTTTTTAAAGAAAGATAGAAGTGCGTATGATGTATTGATGCATCACAATTATGGGAGGTTAACATTCGCCAGTTGAAGTAATAGAGAAATATATGTAATCTTTTTCTTCACCACACATCTTGAGATGAAAGATTGAAAGATGGTTGTTCTGTGTACCTAAGTATTAAATGATGAAACTATGGAAGATGAAAGAATAAGTTTCCATGTTGTACAAGAGGGTTCCGAGGGATACGGTGATTCTACTAAAATATAGTAGTTTAAATCTGAACACTCTTCTCCTAAGAAGAAGCTGTTAGAAATACCAGTCTTATCTAACTGTTTATCTTCGTTGTTTGTTCAAAGTGGAACTGACATTGAATAGTTCTTTCAGGTGTTGTACCTTTTCTTCTGATTGTCCTCACTGGCCTTCTTTGATAGGTTAGTGAAACCACAAGCCACTTATGCGGCTTGCTTGGTAGATCTCTATGCATGATAAGTACTTTCTTATTAGCCTTTGACAAACCTTCCCATAAATATAGGAGGTATGCTTTCTTTGCTCTGTGATGCATCAATAGTTGTTTTATTTAAGCGATAGTAATTCTAATTATTTCTTATCTTTTCACTAAAAAACTAGAAGTACCAGGCCAACATGTATTTTAAGAAGAAAATCATTATGATGTTAACGTTTCAAGGTATGTGCTTTTGGCAACATTGGCGCTATGTCTTTCTTCTTCTACACCGATCGAGCTTTCTAATGCTAAACAAGTCATTTGCCCTCGGAGCACACTAAATATTTGTCTTGGGTATCCCTATAGTTGCAGTGCCTTTTACATCAACCTCACTGTTGGTTTATTTGGATACATGTTGAATATGGTGTCTTAAAAAGCAAATTTCTTCCAAGTTTAAGATAGAGAACTTATTTGCTTCTACAATCGATGTATAAATAGATGTTGGGATTGGCCAAAAGAAAACAACATGACTGGATTTTTTTCAAAAGTATTCATCGTTCCACAGAAAATGTAACTGTCAGCAACAATTCAAACAATTGCCAAATTTATATCTTAGAAATTGTTATATAAGACGTCATGTATATTGGAACTAAGTGAGTAAATGAGAGGCAGACATATACTAGGTAAGATAAAAATATTCAATGGCCTACCTGTCAATTCGGATGAACTGTTTTATCTCACACAACTAATATTGTATACAAACTATTGGATCTCAACTCCATACTTAATGTCACGCACAAACTATCTCCTGACACCAAATCAAAACTTTAATTCTATGCACTAATATATTGTCACACAAATGAACATAGAACCAACAGTATGATATATGAAATCATAAAGATTATTTTGAAAACAAATCACCATGATAAAAATGACGCCATCACATTAAATTCAACACCCTAAAGATGATGCCCTCGCATTTGTGAGGGCCACTTTGCTAGTTTCTTAAATGGTGCGTTGTCATTATTGAGAAGAAATGAGCTAGTCATGATGCGTAACAAGCCAAGTTTGCAAGGACAAGCTTCTTGGTTTAGCTTTTACTTATGACGTTTTATGTTAATGGGTAAGTTCGTGGTCTAAAGTTCCTAGACATATAACTTTAGTAAACTATTTTCCACCTCATTTTCTCTGGTTCCGTAGCAGCGTAGCACGGGCACCTTGCTAGTAATTAAAAACATCATCATGTCTTGCGGCGAAAACAATTCTAGCGCCCAATCACGTCGAATTTTCGAAGTAAAACACACTTACTCATGTATGTCTTAGGTGGAAAAAAAATCCAAGTTAAGGCCCAACTTCCAAGTTGGTGTTCAACTTCACAGGCCCAACTCCGAACCGTCCGACCCGATCCAAACCCACACTCCTTTTCCGACGCGAGAGAGACGCAGAACTCTACTTTTATAGCACCGAGACGATGCGTGTACTCCTGCGATCGCCGGCCTTCCCCGCCCCACAGCCGCACCGCACGTGACCCCCCTCCGCCACTGTAGGTCGTCCCTGCGCCACAACCCCCGATCCGGCCCCCAACATCCCTGCTAGTAATTTTGAGTTTAGTACTAGAAATTCTGTCGCTACTGCAGAACATGCTAGCGGTGGCGGGCAGGGCAGTGAAGGGCGACGGCCACTGATCTCCCGCCACTGCTAACAGGTTACCAGTGGCGGGAAAGGCGATTGCCACTGGTAACCTCTTAGCAGTGGAGGGCAACCATAAGCACCCGCCACTTCAAAGCCACCCACCCGCCACTGCTAACCTATTACAGTAGTGGCGAGCACTTTGCTCCGCCTGCAATTAATAACATTTTCATGATTTAAAAAAAATACGAGCGGCGGTCTGGGCCACGTTGCAATGGCGCGGTTTCGTCCCATGCCGCCCTGGTGGTGGCGAGCAGAGGAGGCGCCCACGCACGCACGCCCGTCGGTGGCGAGCAGAGGATGCCCCAGCCGAGCACCAGGTCGACGGTGCCGGACAGGCACCTCAGCGCTGGATCCGCACTGGACATGCTCCAAGGTGCCAGAGCGGCAGCCACGAGTGTGCATCTGATGTTGGTAAGCAGAGGAGGCGGCGGAGCGGTGAACACATGCGTGCGCCCGTCGGTGGCGAGCAGAGGAGGCTCCAGGCGAGAACTCGGTTGACAGCTTCGTGGTAGAGCACCGTGCTGCTGAATTCACACTGGAGGAGGCCGGATCTGCACCATGGATGAGCACCTTGCCGTCGGCTCTGTGTTGGATGAGCTCCATGCCGCCGCAGCTCTAGGCAGTGAGAGGGAGATGGCTCGGGGCGCTTCGAGTGAGAAAGGGGCTCGAGAGAGAGGGGGGGGGGGGAGAGAGAGGGGTTAAGGAGGTAGTGTAGGAGATATGTCCTAGAGGCAATGATGATAGTTATTTTGTATCTCCAAGTTCATAATTGATATTTATGCTCCATGCTATAACTACAATGATTCTCAGGTCTGCAATAACCACAAGGCTCGGAGGGAAACTCATGTGCACGTGTGGAATAATAAAAGGTGAAATGTATTCCTAGTCGTGCCTCTAAGACTAGCTCAAGTGTTGCATGATGGTTCTGTTTTCCTGATCATGGGCATGACTATGACGGCAACTTTGAGGACAAAGTATTAGAAGAACACTTGTGTTGAATAAACACTACTAGGGAAAAGGCTACTAGTGGCGTGGGTAAACTGGCTAGTAGTAGCGCGGGTTCCCGCGCTACTACTATCACGCTACAGGTAAAAGTTAGTAGTAGCGCGGGTACACTACAA
This sequence comes from Elymus sibiricus, assembly GCA_039707655.1. Taxonomy (NCBI): domain Eukaryota; kingdom Viridiplantae; phylum Streptophyta; class Magnoliopsida; order Poales; family Poaceae; genus Elymus; species Elymus sibiricus. The sequence goes on along the minus strand of CM077674.1, from coordinate 7,976,019 downwards.
CAGGACCGCCCGTGTAGCAACGCATTTTTCCGTATCTAAATGTTCATATATGCGTTGCTAGTGACTTTACCAACGGTTTGGGATGCGTAGCCTTATTCAGTGTTGCTAGCGCATAATGCAACGCTTATACTGCCGTTGATAAAAAGGACCGTTGCAAGACTACAACAGATAAAGCAGACTTTTAGAACACTTCTATATGTTGGTGCTTAATGTATCGGAATCGAAATCCCATTGCTGGACAACGGAGAATTTCCAACGCTTCCAAGTGTTAGTACGTATATAGTATGAATAATATTATATATATATATATTGCTAGCAATTAAATTAATGGTCCATGTAAAGGTGATAATTATGTATTTCAAGTGAAGGAAAAACAAGAGAATACACTCACGAGAAGAATAAATCATATATTAGATAAAACTGTTGGATTACAATAGTGGATACTACAGGAGGAACATCATCCAAATGTGATGCATAATCTGACAGTGAAACTTAAACTGAAAGCATCCATCAACATCCCTACAACTTAACTAAAACTTAACCTAGGAACAACATCCAGCAGGAACGTCATTCGTACAACATAACTAAAACTAAAAGGATCCAGCATCATCATCATGAAACGGAACATCGACATCATCATTGCAGTATACTTGCCACACACCCATATACTCATCCATTTATCTTTTGAATCTACAAACAAGAAAACAAGATAAACCGTTAACACACAATGCACTGACATGATGCAAGTAGTAATAGAGGCAAGATATTTGTCACGTACAAAGGTTGAAGGCCATGCAATCTTTGTTTTTTCTGCATTACCGAGAGTATTGCAGTTTTTACGACTCCGTACCAAAATTTCAGTTTTCATAAGTGCAATATAAGTAAGGTGAATGCAATGTAAGGCAACATAGAACAAGCTAGTAAAGGATATTGAGTGGGTTAAAATTTACCTTTACTTGATCTAGTATAGCTTTTAGGTTTATTTCAGTTTTGAGCAATCTCCAATCCTTGTAGCTCAAGCAACACAATGATCCATTCCTTGTAACCGGGCCAAGAAAGTCCCCAAGATGGTTAGCCTCTTTTCCAATTGACTGACCTACGTCATTGCAGCGAACCATTATCCTTTTCCCTTTTGGAAGGTTCCAAATATATTTCAGCTTCCTCTTCTTACGCTCTTTTGTTTATGCATTTTCAGCTGAATATATACAACCATGAATTATATGTTACGATGATGAATAATCATATATTGCAAACAGTAAGGAATGAGCAACAAACTTACCATCTTCATTTTCATCCACGTCAACATCATCACAATCTATGAAGCCTTCTTCATCATTAGTAGTTCTTTCATGGACATCAAATGATTCGACATCTTTTTCAGCAGAATTGATGTTCGGTCGGTTCTTCCATCATATATTCTTCATTGGATTCAAGAACGTTAATTCTTATCTGTGGCATATCTGCTGCAACATGACAATGACCAAAAGTTTAAATAATTATGTAAAAGACAATATTATGTGGTCCTACTCGTCCTTATGATAGTCATCCCCACATATGTGAAGACGATTAATTCAGATTTCAGCTCAAGCAATCATATTTTGAAAAAATTACTGCCCCTACAATCAATAAAATAAGTCTGACCGCATTTATTCCTTATCAAATCAAAATAGCAACTCATTCAGTACCGAGTAGGTACTAGGAATACATAAAGCTATTCATATTTCATAGTGAAAATGATGAACTAAGACATGAAACCATTACTCTGAAATGTAAATTTGCAAGGGGGCCATTATTTTGTTCATTGCGTGTATAAGAAAAGCAGCAAGTAACAAAAGGAAACTCCATATAGTAGGTCTTTCGATGAGCCCTTGTTTTCTAGTTATGTTCCTTTGTTGCGAACATTACTATGAATAAAATGCAGTTGTCTTTCAATACTAGTAGTTTAACTATCGATCTATTTCAGTTGGTTAGGGAAGATGTACTTGTACTTGATGTGGTATGATGCTTAACTTGGTGTTTGCTGGGGGCACAGTTGTTCAGGTATAACACTATCCACGGATAGTAAGAGGATCATAAGGTCAAGGACACCCAAGTTCATTCTCTTTGGTGTTAAGGAGGTTTCGTTCATGCACAAGCATTATAGCTAGCCTGATGATATGTTATTCAAGTTGGAACCGTGAGGAGATCCCATGGGCCAAGTCTGAGTGTGTTGCAAAGTATACAGGTGCTTTCACTATCATGCACATGGCTGTTCACTAACATTTATTTTTAGAACAAGTGTGTCGTTTGCAGACTGGGGTTGTAGTTTTGCTGCTGCAGATCATGTTTTGATATTCATAATAAAATTAACATTCGAATTATTGGGCCTGGCTAGTCAACAAGCTATTAATTATTATAACTATAACATGACATACTTAGTGCAACTTGTTCATATGTACGACCAAGATAACACTTTCTTCTAGTCACTCCCATCGTTTATTTTTCTACAAATGACACTCTGGCCAGATTACAATATGATAGCAATAACAAAATAACAAGGTCACAAGTGTCTTGCGCACACGAAGAAAGAAACTATGCTAGGTGGTCAGCCGCAAAATGTTAGGCAAGAACTAACCCAACTGTACTACCCAACCAGATCAGGATAGTCAGAATTGTAGTTCCATAAAGAAAGTCTATGAAGAGATTGAACTCACCAAGGTAGTAATGGTGCAGAACCAGATTGAAATATTGCACGCGTCCACACCTGACACCCCAACAGTTACTAGAACTAAGCCACCTGTTATGTTCAGCTAAATCTACGAACACAAAAACAAAGAAGCGTCAGGGACCTAATGAATGAAACCTAAAATGCTAATTTCAATCGAGTATAGGGAAGGTGTAACCTTATAGAAGAAGAAGTAGAAGAAGAATCAGAAACAACTCCCTCTATCTAAAGGGCCCCCAAAATTCTAAACCAATAACAAAGGACATCTATCAAACACTTGGTGTGCACAATCAAATTCACTCAAGAGAAGAGTAATTAGGAAGCATAGAAGGGATATATCTGAACCAAGAAGGGGGAGGAGGCAAAATCTTGAAGTCGTACTAGTATTTACCTTGTTTTTTTATTCATTGGGGGTGGGGATTGATCTGCTTTCCGCCCCAGTTGCGGAACAACACACGCCTCTTGTGCCCTCACCTCAATGGTGGAATCGGCAGGGCCAGCCATGAGGTTCAGGAGGGAGGGCAGGCCATGATCGATCTGCTCAAGATAGGGATCCTGCAACGAGAGGTAGAGGAGAAGGCGCCTACGGCGAGAAGCTGTGTTGATATGGGGGGAGGGGGTAGGTTTCCGATTTTGGCGGCGTGGTTACCTCCTCGCGAGACCTGATGTTACTCTCAGTCCTTGGTTCGTATGACAGGTGGGGCCATGGTAATGAGGCGCGCGTACTTATTTTATTTTGACCATAATTAGTCGCTATTGGCGGGAGAGAATGGAGGGAAAGGGGAAAAATTAGTGTGAAACCAAAAAAGAATAGGAGGGAGTACAAATTTGAAGCGAAATAAATTCTAATTTTTGTTATTATCATCTGGCCCTTGACTGGCACTTGTACATATATTTGTGCCAAACACAATGTGCTTCTTCTATGTTTGTACAAATTCAATGTAAGATGGGTGAAGTAATAATTATTTCTATTGCTCAAACCGAGCATGATTGGCCGCGACCTGCCTCTTGTGGCGTAGCCACTCAGCTTCCACCGCCGTCGCGAGCATGGTAGCGTCGGTCGTGGACGCGGACCCATTCCGCCCGCCCCTCCCCTTGCCATTGCCGGCGATGAGGGCGGTGGCGCGTAGCGACTTGGCCATGCCGATCTTGACCAATTGGCCGTTGAGGCGGCGTCGACACCGCGCGAACATCTCCTGGTGGTCTTGGAACAATACATGGCGTAGGCTTCCGCCAGCGCGTTGTTTGCGAGGACCTAGTCAGGCGTGACGTCCGACATCGCGAACACGACACGGCGCTGCATGTTGCACTGCTCCCGCCACTCTGCTGACTCAGCTACCGTCAGGGCACTGCGGTGACGTTCTCCCGCGGCCGCGTCCAAGGTAATGCATGACGCGCTCGCGCACGTTCACGAGCGCCAGGTATGGCGCCCGCTTCACGGCGAACGGGCATCGACGAGGTGGCGAGGGCGGCGCCGAATGGCAGCAACAGAGGGAGCTCGAACTGTCGCTGGAACTCCTCGTCTGTTGCGGCAGCCTCAGCGAGGAGGGGCTGTTGGGGAACGCGACAGAAAACAAAAAAATTCGGTATAGCGAGCACGCCCAGGATCACCATGGAGATTGCATACAAGGTTTGATCTGATCCGTACCGACTCGTAGCGCAGCGGAAGAAGAGTCGGTGGAGATCGTTGGTGCAGATCCCCGCAGCTAGGATTTTACAACCTCCCAACCGCGAGGATGTACTCCCTCGTCGGGAAGCCCTTCGGGAGGTGGCCGGACAGTCCCCCGGACGATGTCACGGACAGCCCTTCGGGAGGACCCTCGAAACTCGAACGAAAACTCGGACAGCCCTTCGGGAGGACACACGAACAGCCCCTCGGGCAAAAGATCGAAACTATGACCTCTCTACGGGGTTGCACACATACGGTGTCACCTATCCGGCAGGGCTTCGCCGTCCAGAACTAGTTCCTGCCGGAACCCAGACAGCCTTTCGGCTCTACGAAACTATTTCGCTGGGAGGGAGAGAGAATGCCAGATCATGCATGGCTTGTGTGAGAGAGTTGGAGTGAGGATGGAGAGCTCCTCTCCACCTCCTTATATAGTGGTGGAAGGGGTGAGGGGGGGCTGAAATTCAGCCCACTAAACATGCACCCACCAAACAAGGAAAACATGTTCCCACCAAACATGGAGAAAACATGTTTCCTTGTCCATGGTGTTCCCCCATGGGGCCCCACCTTCCTCCCAACACTCTCCACCATTTGTGGGGGCTGCCCCCCACCATGGGCCCCCCCCCAACACTTTGTCCAGCCACAAGGGGGCTGTCCCCTAAAGGGGGCGCCCCCAAAAACAGCCCAAAAACAGCCTCCACGATCCGTGGGATCTTGTCCCCTCTCGCTGGGACAAGATGTTTTCCGAAACTATTTCTTCTGAAAAATTCCGGAAGGTCCCAGAACATTTCTGGCACCCTCTAAAATTATCTGGACTCGCTCCGGAACATTTTCGGTATGGTGGTTTAATTTAAAACCATCTTCGTTTACCCGGTAAACAATTCCGGCAGCTCCGAAAACCTTTTTCGGTTTTTTCTCTGAAAAAATTCCAGAAATTACCAGACCAATCTGGCAACCTCCAAAACATTTTCGGTGCTTGCCGAAACCTTTTAGGATCAATAGTTTTATCCGAAACAACTTTTCGGTTTTACCGAAACTTTTCCGGTGTTCTCTCCGGAACTTTTCCGTCGTCTCCGAAACTCTTTCAGTGACTTTCTCTCGGACTCCTTGTCTAGTATTCAGCAGATAGATGACCCTTAAGCGTGTGACCCTATAGGTTCGGTGAAGTATAGAGATGACCCGGAACCCCTTCCAATCAATGATCAACATCGGAGCCGTGGACACCCATATTGACCCCTATACCCACACGAATGAATATTCGAGTGAACCTCCAGTTGCCGTGTGCTATTCCTGTTGCTTCGCGATATGTTACAAATACCCGAGGTGGGACATGTTGGCATCACCGTGGATCAACAACTTGTCCACTATGCCAGTTACCTCGTTGCCGGTATTGTTCTCTTTTCTCGTTCCCGTGTTCCGGCATCCCCGTGATCAAATCACAAAGTGTCTGGCCAGACGATGATGGATACCGTAACACCGAGAGGGCCCAGATATATCTCTCCATCGTCGGAGGAGCAAATCCCAATCTTGAGCTATTAAGTTACTTGACATACTTTTCCATGAACCCGTAAGCCGCCATAATAGCCACCCATTTACGGATGACGTTTAACAAACCCCAAAGTTCATGAAGCAAGCATGAAGAAACTCGATACTCTCATGGTCTAAGGAATTATGCAAACATTAACTTCTCTGTGTTATTAACCATTAACTTATGACGAATGTATCTCATAGCATAACATCAATACGGATCGATTCAACACAAGTGTTCTACCAACATCGTGCCCTCAAAATTGCCGGCATAGCCATGCCCATGATCAGGAAAACAGGATCATCATGCAATACTTGAGCCAGTCTTAGAGGCAAGACTAGGAATACAATTTACCGTTTATTATACCACACGTGCACATGAGTTTCCCTCCAAGCCTCGTTTAATTTGTAGACTCGAGAATCATTGCAGTTATAGCATGGAACATAAACATTCATTACAAACTCTGAGATACAAAAGTAACTTATATTACTGCCTCTAGGGCATATCTCCTACAGTCTCCCACTTGCACTAGAGTCATAATCCAGTTACATGGCTTCCCTAACACCAATGGCTATCCGGTGTTGCTCATGCTTTGCTCGTGGTAGAGGCTTCGTCATCGGGTCTGACACATTCAGATCCGTGTGAACTTTGCGTACTTTCACTAAACCTTCTTCGACATGATGTCGAATGAGTTTAAATTTGCGTTGAATATGCATTGTCTTATGGTGCGAACTTGGCTCCCTTGCCTGAGCCACGGCGCCACTATTATCACAATAGATCTCCACCGGGTCCAGAGCACTTGGAACCACACCAAGGTCTTCAAGGAATTGCTTGATACCGACAGCTTGCTTGGAGGCTTCTGAAGCAGCAACATATTCCGCCTCCGTCGTAGAATCCGCCACAGTCTTTTGTTTGGAACTTTTCCAATCAACTGCGCCACCGTTCAATATGAAAACATAGCCTGATTGAGATTTGAAGTCATCTGGGTCAGTCATGAAGCCTGCATCAGTGTAACAACTTACAATGAGCTCTTCATCACCTCCGTACACAAGGAGTAAATCCTTGGTCCTTCTGAGGTACTTAAGAATACCCTTAACTGCGGCCCAGTGTTCCAATCCTGGATCACCTTGGTACCGGCTGCTAACACTTAGCGCATAGGAAACATCCGGTCTTGTACATAGCATGGCATACATAATAGAACCAACTGCCGAAGCATATGGAATATCATTCATTTGTACTCGCTCATCGAGGGTCCGAGGACACTGATTCTTGCAAAGCACTGTGCCAGGTGACATGGGGAGTAGGCCTTTCTTGGAGTTCTCCATGTTGAACCTTTTCAACACCTTGTCAATGTACGTGCTTTGGCTAAGCGCTATCAGGCGTCTTGATCTATCTCTATAGATTCTGATGCCCAATACATATGCCGCTTCGCCTAAGTCTTTCATTGAAAAACTCTTCTTCAATGAGTCTTTTATTTCGCTAAGAAATTTCACATCATTTCCAATCAACAATATGTCATCTACATACAAGATTAGAAATGCTTTTGCGCTCCCACTAAACTTCTTGTACACACAAGATTCTTCATCGTTCCTGATGAAGCCAAACTCTTTGACCACTTCATCAAAACGAATGTTCCAGCTCCTTGATGCTTGCTTCAGACCATAAATGGCTTTCTGAAGCTTACATACCTTTCCAGCATTCTTAGGATCGACAAAACCTTCTGGTTGTATCATGTATACATCCTGTTCAAGGTTTCCATTTAGGAAAGCCGTTTTGACATCCATCTGCCATATTTCATAATCGAAATAAGCAGCAATTGCTAGTAATATCCGAACAGACCTTAACATAGCTACGGGCGAGAAAGTCTCGTCGTAGTCTACCCCTAGAACTTGCGTGAACCCTTTCGCGACAAGTCTAGCTTTGTGGATAGTAATGTTACCATCCGCGTCCGTCTTTCTTTTGAAAATCCATTTACAACCAATGGGTTTTACGCCATCTGGAAGTTCTTCCAAGTTCCAAACTTGGTTTTCGTACATGGATTCCATTTCGGATCTCATGGCTTTGTGCCATTCCTTTGAGCTAGGCCCCGCCATCGCTTCCTTGTAGTGCGCAGGTTCATCGTCTTCAAGAATGAAGATTTCGTTATGAAACCATTCAGGTGGCTGAATAGCCCTACCTGATCTGCGCGGTTCAGTAACAACATTGTTTGAAGTTTCCGCATCACATGCGACAACTTCCGGCTCGGTTGTAGGGATAATTTGCGGAATTACTTCCAGTTCCTTAGCCATATCAACGGTTGCCGAAGATTCACTAATCTCATTAAGTTGTACTGTCCTCCCACTCACTTCTTTAGCGAGAAACTCCTTTTCAAGAAAGATTCCGGTTTTTGCGACAAACACTTTGCCCTCGGATGGGTGGTAGAAGGCATACCCAAAGGTTTCCTTGGGATAACCTACAAAGTTACATTTGTCTGATCTGGGATCGAGTTTGCTCGGTTGTAAACGTTTTACATAAGCTTCACAACCCCAAACTTTGAGATGCGACAAATTGGGTTTCTTCCCAAGCCATAACTCATATGGTGTCGTCTCAACAGACTTAGACGGTGCTCTGTTTAATGTGTGAGCGGCAGTGAGTAGTGCGTGACCCCAAAAAGATATCGGTCGATCTGTAAGAGACATCATCGACCTTACCATGTCTAACAGGGTTCGGTTACGTCGTTCCGACACTCCGTTTCTTTGTGGAGTTCCGGGAGGCGTAAGCCGTGAAACGATTCCACGGTCACTCAAATGTTGGCCAAACTCGTGACTAAGATATTCGCCTCCGCGATCAGACCGCAGAAACTTAATCTTTTTGTCACGATGATTTTCTACCTCATTCTGAAATTCTTTGAACTTTTCAAAGGTTTCCGACTTATGCTTCATCAAGTAGATATAGCCATACCGACTTAAATCATCAGTAAAAGTCACGAAGTAAAAATACCCACCCCGTGCGGCCGTGTTCATTGGACCACATACATCACTATGTATTATTTCCAATAATTCACCCGCCCGTTCAGGATGACCCGTGAACGGCGTCTTGGTCATTTTTCCCATCAAGCAAGCTTCACATGTGTCAAATGATTCAAAATCAAGGGACGGTAAAACTCCATCTTTATGGAGTCTTTGCATGCGTTTCTTTCCGATGTGGCCAAGCCGACAGTGCCACAAATAAGTGGTGGTGGTATCAGCCTTCTTAAGGCGTTTAGCATTCACATTAAAGACACCATTTCCACATTCAAGATTTAGTATGAAAAGGCCCCCAACAATGGGTGCAAATCCATAAAACATATCCTTACAATAAAGTGAACAACCATTGTTCTCAGACTTGTAGGAGTACCCATCGTGTACTAAACATGATCCAGAGATAATGTTTCTACACAACAACGGAACAAAATAACAGTTACTAAGTTCCAAAATAAATCCTGAAGGGAGACGTAGAGGCATAATGCCGACGGCTTGAGCGGCGATCCCAGCGCCGTTCCCGACACGCATCACGACTTCATTCTTTGCCAGCTTGCGCACCTTCTGAAGCCCCTGTATCGAGTTGCAAATGTGAGCAACCGATCCGGTATCAAATACCCAAGACTTAGAATTTTCGCTAGCAAGCAAAACGTCAATGACATTAACTTGTATAACAATTATACCTTTTCCAGTTTTCCCGGACTTCTTATCTTCCAGATATTTCTTGCAGTTTCTCTTCCAGTGTCCTGTGCCCTTGCAGTAGAAGCACTCAGTTTCATTCTTGGCTCCGCCCTTAGATTTGCGTTGGAAGCCGGTCTTACCGGCGCCCTTGGCTTTCTTTGGCTTGCCTTTCTTTTTGAAACTGGCAGTTTTATTCACAAGCAACACTTGCTTGCGATTTTTCTGCAGTCCTCCTTCAGCAGTTTTCAGCATGGCAAGCACCTCATTTGCTGTTTTGTCCAACCCATTCATGTTGTAGTTCATGATAAAACCGCCATAAGACGGGGGGAGTGAACCTAGCAGCAAGTCCATAACATGCTCTTCTGGAAGTGGGAATTCCAGGGTTTTAAGCCTTTCAGCGTAGCCAATCATATTGACTACGTGTTCGCCAACTGAACTGCCCTCAGCCATCTTGGTCTCCGCCATCATTTTCATGATGTCAAAACGTTCAGACCTTGCATTAAACTTGTAAAGAGCATCCAGATCCTTGATCATATCAAAGGAGTTATGGAATTCAAAATGTTTTTGAAGCTCTGAACTCATGCAAGACAGCATGAGGCACTGCACTAAGTTGTAATCATCATCCTTAGTGGCCCAGACATTTTGTATGTCTGCCGCGGCAGTTGCCGCCGGTTTAGGAGGAAGAGGTCCGTCAAGCACGTACACTTTCTTAGCACCCCTGAGGACAATCCTCAGGGCACGGACCCAGTCCGCATAGTTGTTTCCATTCGCAGCTAACTTCTCTTTCTCTAACATAGGGCCTAAGCTAAACGCGGTGTTGCGAGCCATTTGATCTACAACGGAAAACACAAGTTCACTTAGACTTTGTTCATAATGATATTTGGCACTAGTGAATAAACAATTTTATTCTAAAGTGCGCTCCCACTCAAATCAATATCTCTCAAAATTGATTATGAATGATTCAAGACACGAATTTTAATTCAACGCCATTGATGGTTAGCATCACTGATGACGAGAACTTCAATTGTTAGGCAAACTTGCCAATCACATCTCTATGTGACTCTTGTTCATCTTTCGATGCGTGTGTTCCGAGCTCATGACTTTCATGCCTGAACGTCAAGACAACCAAGTGATCTTGCTGCGAGGTCTGAACTCACCCGCCTCACACATCCCTAATCGTTCGTACCCATGTCAGCATGGCGCACCCCGAAAAGTTAGGTGCCATGACGGTGCTACACTTGGGAGAACACTAACTACTTGATATTTTAAGTGAGAGATCACCCTAATAAAAGCGACTACCGCGCAATCAGGAAGGGTGCATCATAAGGGATAAACATCTCAGGCAATTCATAATAGCATGATATGGTATAGCCCCTTCTGACGGAGAAGTCAAGTATTTCTTCGTCTTCGGCATTCGCGTCGGTGTTCACCTTTGCGAAGATTGCCACCACCTTGTCGATGCACCAGATAATATTGCTATCTCTATAGCAAATAAAATAAGTGCATTACATAAGGTTGACACGCAGGTCATTAAAGTGCAATCATATGGCTCCAGCCATCATGCCGAATCATGACACACAGGTCATGTTAATTACATCATATAGCCATCTCATACATAATCAAATTGAATATGAGCATTGCTATACCACATCACATGCAAACCATCCTGCAAAACCAAGTTAGACGCCTCTAATCGGTTTATGCAAAATTTTATTTTACGTGGCTTCTAAGGTTTTGACTCAAACCGCAGCTACCTCCGTTTATCATCAAGTATGATACTTCAAGTTGCTAGATTAACTTTCCAGGGTGTATGAAACACGAGATAATAAAATCTCGAGCCCCATACTAAACTTCGTCATACGCGTGACCCCCGTGCAGATCATATCTGCATTGCCCTTTCGTCTGCGAAACATCCATCTTTCTTTAACTATGGTGGAACCCAAAGAACTGTTAGCACTTCGTTGATCTGTCAATCAGCATACTCAGGAGCAGCATGAAAGGATCGCGGATTGCCAGAACTTTGTAAGATTCCACCATGCCGTCAAGATCAGGACTACGCAAATTTACGGGAAGCAACAGGAACATCGGGTAACAGATTTCATCTGCTACCCGCACAAATAATTTTCAGCAATAGATCTCATCTACTACAAAATTATACTATGCAATACCCATACATCTCATGTATTCTAGATCATAACATGCATCTACTCATAGCCTGGCTCTTGATGCCACTGTTGGGGAACGCGACAGAAAACAAAAAATTTTGGTATAGCGAGCACGCCCAGGATCACTATGGAGATTGCATACAAGGTTTGATCTGATCCGTACCGACTCGTAGCGCAGCGGAAGAAGAGTCGGTGGAGATCGTTGGTGCAGATCCCCACAGCTAGGATTTTACAACCTCCCAACCGCGAGGATGTACTCCCTCGTCGGGCAGCCCTTCGGGAGGCGGCCGGACAGTCCCCCGGACGATGTCACGGACAGCCCTTCGGGAGGACCCTCGAAACTCGAACGGAAACTCGGACAGCCCTTCGGGAGGACACACGAACAGCCCCTCGGGCAAAAGATCGAAACTACGACCTCTCTACGGGGTTGCACACATACGGTGTCACCTATGCGGCAGGGCTTCGCCGTCTAGAACTAGTTCCTGCCGGAACCCAGACAGCCTTTCGGCTCTACGAAACTATTTCGCTGGGAGGGAGAGAGAATGCCAGATCATGCATGGCTTGTGTGAGAGAGTTGGAGTGAGGATGGAGAGCTCCTCTCCACCTCCTTATATAGTGGTGGAAGGGGTGAGGGGTGGCTGAAATTCAGCCCACTAAACATGCACCCACCAAACAAGGAAAACATGTTCCCACCAAACATGGAGAAAACATGTTCCCTTGTCCATGGTGTTCCCCCATGGGGCCCCACCTTCCTCCCAACACTCTCCACCATTTGTGGGGGCTGCCCCCCACCATGGGGGCCCCCCCCAACACTTTGTCCAGCCACAAGGGGGCTGTCCCCTAAAGGGGGCGCCCCCAAAAACAGCCCAAAAACAGCCCCCACGATCCGTGGGATCTTGTCCCCTCTCGCTGGGACAAGATGTTTTCCGAAACTATTTCTTCTGAAAAATTCCGGAAGGTCCCAGAACATTTCTGGCACCCTCTAAAATTATCTGGACTCGCTCCGGAACATTTCCGGTATGGTGGTTTAATTTAAAACCATCTTCGTTTACCCGGTAAACAATTCCGGCAGCTCCGAAAACCTTTTTCGGTTTTTTCTCTGTAAAAATTCCAGAAATTACCAGACCAATCTGGCAACCTCCAAAACATTTTCGATGCTTGCCGAAACCTTTTAGGATCAATGGTTTTATCCGAAACAACTTTTCGGTTTTACCGAAACTTTTCCGGTGTTCTCTCCGGAACTTTTCCGTCGTCTCCGAAACTCTTTCAGTGACTTTCTCCCGGACTCCTTGTCTAGTATTCAGAAGATAGATGACCCTTAAGCGTGTGACCCTATAGGTTCGGTGAAGTATAGACATGACCCGGAACCCCTTCCAATCAATGATCAACATCGGAGCCGTGGACACCCATATTGACCCCTATACCCACAGGAATGAATATTAGAGTGAACCTCCAATTGTCGTGTGCTATTCCTGTTGCTTCGCGATATGTTATAAATACCCGAGGTGAGACATGTTGGCATCACCGTGGATCAACAACTTGTCCACTATGCCAGTTACCTCGTTGCCGGTATTGTTCTCTTTTCTCGTTCCCGTGTTCCGGCATCCCCGTGATCAAATCACAAAGTGTCTGGCCAGACGATGATGGATACCGTAACACCGAGAGGGCCCAGAGATATCTCTCCATCGTCGGAGGAGCAAATCCCAATCTTGAGCTATTAAGTTACTTGACATACTTTTCCATGAACCCGTAAGCCGCCGTAATAGCCACCCATTTACGGATGACGTTTAACAAACCCCAAAGTTCATGAAGCAAGCATGAAGAAACTCGATACTCTCATGGTCTAAGGAATTATGCAAACATTAACTTCTGTGTGTTATTAACCATTAACTTATGACGAATGTATCTCATAGCATAACATCAATACGGATCGATTCAACACAAGTGTTCTACCAACATCGTGCAATCAAAATTGCCGGCATAGCCATGCCCATGATCAGGAAAACAGGATCATCATGCAATACTTGAGCCAGTCTTAGAGGCAAGACTAGGAATACAATTTACCGTTTATTATACCACACGTGCACATGAGTTTCCCTCCAAGCCTCGTTTAATTTGTAGACTCGAGAATCATTGCAGTTATAGCATGGAACATAAACATTCATTACAAACTCTGAGATACAAAAGTAACTTATATTACTGCCTCTAGGGCATATCTCCTACAGGGGCGGCTACTGCTGCGCTTCGCCATCTGAAGAGAGCATGACCTCCTCCTTCGACAGCATTAGAGGAGGATGACGAGCCAAAAGACGACGCGTTGCGGCGCCACGATCCGAAGGAAGATCCCTCCGCCGGCGCCGAGAAACATCCGGAAAAGCTTGACTTGCCCATCCCACCGGTCCGGGAGAGGATTGGATCGGATCATATGGCTGTGGGGAGAGGAGATGGGGTTGTCCGACGTCGGAGCCCTGCTTAATTAGCCCGGGCAGGTGGACCGACATTGCTTCAATGCGGCACAGCGACTGGAGTAGGCTTCTCGATCGCCGCGTCCACATTGAAGAGGCGCCGCCCTCCCGTCCTGTATGGGCACACTGACCGACATCAAGGCCGTCGAGTCGCGTCCGCTCTGGAGTGGTTGACCGGCATCGATGCGCGGGCGAAGTTTCGAGAGCGGTTCGTGCGAGAGAGTGGTTTGGTGGGACCGTGTACATTAGCATGACTCCGAACGCCCGCAAACCTCCCTAGCTTTGGTGCCGGTTCGAGGGAATTCAACGCGCAAACTTAATCATATGTGTGTGTTTTAATAACATTAATATATTAGTATAAAATCATTCTAATTTTTTCCTTCAAAAAAAATTCATTGTTATTTTCTGCCATGCCTCAATATTTTGTGACGTCGTAATATTTGCCTACCGCTAAAAAAAATTATTCCTACGATTCAAAGTCCAACGCTGCTTAATTTTGCTTTTTATTTCAATTTATGCCGATACCGCTAAAAGTATAATCAATTTATGCCCACGGTATGAAATTTTGTCAAAAATACAACGCTGCCAAAGTTCGAACCTGTGTGTTCACGTAAGTTTATAAAGATCTAATCTTTTCGCAAAAAAAAATTATTTATTTATTCATGGACTAGCAAAAGGGCCCGTGCGATGCAACGGGAGATTTTTTTTTCATAATCTCCAATGGCCTTGACCACATTTTGCTGCATCATCGAGATATACTATCGCTCTCAATTTCGTGAAATCATGAAAAAATAATTCAACTCGTGAACATATTTGAAATTGTGAACATTTTTTAAATTCGTGAACACTTTTACAAATTTTCGAACATTTTCTAAAATCAAGAACATTTTTTGGATTCTTGAAAATTTTATACTATTTGCAAAAAAAAAATTCTGAACATTTTTTAAACAATTTTCTTGAATCGGCGAACATTTTTTGAACATTTTTCGAATTCTTGAAAAAAATTATAAATCTTGAAATATTTTGAAAATCATGTACATGTTTCAAATGCTTGATTTTTTTTTACAAATAAGTAAACATTTTTCTGAAATCGAGACCATGTTTTAGAATCGGTGAACATTTTTGAATCAATATTTTTCTGAAATTTGGCAATAATTTTTAGAAATTTGTGAAACTTTTTTTGACTTTTTCAACATTTAAAAACATCTTGAATATTTTTTGAATTCATGAATATTTTTTAATTCACGAACATTGTATGCATACGCGATCATTTTTTTATTTTCCCAAACATTTTTCAATGAATTAGTGAACATTTTCTTAATACAAGAACATTTTTAAGAAATCCATGAACATTTTTTGAATTTGCGAACATTTTTTAAAAATTGCAAACATTTTTTGAATCTTGTGAACATTATTTTAAAACTTGTGAACAATTTTTAAATATGTGAACATTTTTTAAAAATCACACATATTTTTTGAGTCCGTTAACATTTTATGATTTCTGGAATCTTTTTCTCAAAATTCACAATTTTTCAGAATTTTTGAACCTTTTTGTAGTCCCGAATTATTCTAAAGAAGAATAAAACAAAAATAGAGAAAAAGAAAAAAAAAACACAAGGGATGTCCCGCCCCGAAAATGGGCCGGCACAAAGTGGCGCGCCGGGGGAAGGGAGGGTGCGCGTTCGCCAGCGTGCACCGCGCTAGATAGGAGCTCCTATCCCGCGTGACACCTCCAGCCTCCCTCCTATGTGGTATACTGTGACGCCCCGACTTAATCGTTCGCTAATCATACACGCAAATGCACACGATCAAGCCTAGGGACTCACTTGAAGATATCACAACACAACTCTACACAAATAAAAATAATTCAAGCTTTATATTACAAGCCAGGGGCCTCGAGGGCTCATATACATAAGCTCGATGTCATACAAGCATCAGCGAAAGCATCAGATATCTGAGTACAGATATAAAGTTAAATAGATAGGCCTTTACAAGGCAGGGCAAAATAAAAACACTGATCGAAAAGGCGCAGGCCTCCTGCCTGGGAGCCTCCTATCTACTCCTGGTCGTCGGCGGACTCCACGTAGTAGTATGCTCCTCCAGAGGGGTAATAGTAGTAGTCGTCGACTGGGGCGGCTGACTCCGGGGCGCCGTCATCTGGTCGCAGCAATTGGGTATGGGGAAAAAGGGAAGCAAAGCAACCGTGAGTACTCATCCAAAGTACTCAGCAAGACTTTCAACAGAACTAGTCTAGTTATGCAACATTATCAAATGAAGGCTGTATGTGTGGACTTGACTGCAGAAAAGCCAGAATAGGGGAAAAGGGCCTAGCCTATCGAAGACTAGCATCTTCAGGGTCTGGCAGCATTAGAAGAGTGTAGAGTAGTTACATAATTAAAGTAGCAATCATGTTGTAACAAAGCCTAAAGATCCTTTCTCGACTCCCTGCGAGAAAGCAATCCCGGAGCTTCCAATTAATTAATATGTAACCAGTTCAAGTAGTAGATCGGGATACTTTAATAAGCGTCCTGTTACCGTGGACATGACTATTCGAATAGATATATCTTCCCTGCAGGGGTGCACTACTGTTACCCAACACGCTCGATTAAATCTGGCCGGACACACTTTCCTGGGTCATGCCCGGCCTCGGCTGATCGACACACCGCAGCCCTACCTAGAGCTCAGCAGAGAGGTCCCCGCCGGTCTACATCCTAAGTGCTCAGGGGTCTTGGGCCATCGCCCTTTGGACTCCGGGTCGTTGCGAGCAGGGCGAATCTCGGCACCACCTCTCTTCTGGATGGCGCCGGCCCAGCCGTGCCGCAATGCTGAACTGGACGTCTGACAGAGCTTTCGACTGATACATACGGTGCAGAGGGCCCCATTAAACCATTATCCCGCGTGGTGGTAGTGCGTATAGGCCAGTGGCCAACTCAGATCAATACCCAAATCCGTTAGCGCATTATTAATCTTAGTGACGGCTGTCGGGACAAGTCCGGAGCTACCACCACAACCTGGGTGGTACCGCTAAACAGCCAGCCGCCACAGTAACTCTTGCGGGTGCTCTCCGGGCCCGCCCGACTTTCCATTGAACCTCTCGCGGGTACCCCTCAGGGTCGACCCGTCTTTAATCAGCTTATGTAATAATGTCAAGGTACCCGTGTGTCCACATCATCGAGAAGGAATCCGAGGAATCACCCTCGTTGGATTCCCACTCGATGTACCCGACAAGGTGAACCAGGAGGATTCACCCTCGATGGTATCCACACCAGCGTGGTTGCACGACAGAAGCTTCGTCGGAAGTGGTGAAAGAGGAATCACCCTCGGTAACCCACTACCAACTAGCTGTATCAAAGAGGCAACATCAGGAGTGAGATAAGAGGTATCACCCTCGGCACTCGATATTAGCTCTGCAGAGTTGAGCAACTAAGGGGGTTGTGTAGTGATGTGCAGGTCTCAGCCCATCGAGCACATCGATCAGGGCCCTGGTAACTAAGTGGGGCACTAGGACAAGAAGGAGGGCCACAGATGGTTTACTGCCAACCTATACTAAGCATTTAGGATATCAGGTAAAGTATCAAAAACCAGTTTACGAAAATAGGCTATGCATCAGAATTAGGATCAATCATTAGTAGTAGCAATTTCTAATGCAAGCAGGAGGGAGAGAGAATAGGTGATATAGGCATGCGTCAAGGGGATTGCTTGCCTGGTTGCTCTGCGGCAAAAGAGGGATCGTCAGTGGTGTCGTCTGTCTCCTGAGCTGCGTCGGTCTCGGGGGCTATCGGAGAAGAAGAGGGGGAAGAAACAATAAATAAAAGCAGACAAATGCAACACAGAGCATGACATGCTAAAATGCAGTGCAGGGTTGCCTAAATGTGTTACTAAACCATTTTAGTTATTTTAGGATTTACATTGGAATTATTAACCGGTATGTATGCACTATTCATCTACCGGAAACAGGCAAAAAGTTGCGGGTTCACCTACGTAGAGGGTCCCGACATGAAAACAGATGGCACGATCGGATTCGTGGGATTTTTCTGAGCAACTTTCATGTAGAAAGTATTTCGATCCGAGCTACGGTTTAATTTCTACGAATTTTCAAAGTTTTTAGCATTTTCTGAATTTATTTAAATTAACAGAATTAACAGAAATGGAATATGATGTCATGGTGGTGTCATGCTTGCGTCAGCAGTCGGCTGACCAGCAGACTGGTCAAACAGACAGGTGGGACCCACCTGTCAGCCTCAGAGGTTAATCCAGGATTAATTTTAAACTAAACAAAGTTATTTAACTGGTGGGCCCAGCATGTCAGTGTCTAACTAATTAACCATTTTAACTAACTAACCGTTATCAGTTTAATTAACCACGCGGGCCCACACGGCAGCGACTACGGTGAACAGTAACTGCGCGTTGACCCTGTCAACGAAGTCAACACAGGCCAGGGGCCCACTTGTCGGCATCACAGGGTGGGGCCCGCGCCTTGCCACATCGGACGCCGGTGCCGGAAAACGCTCCGGCGAGCTCGGGATTCGCCTGTGGTGCTCCGTTTCGGGCGTTCTCAGGCTCGTTCGAACGAGCGAAGAGTGACGCATCCAACGCGGGTGGTCTCGGGAGCTGAGGAGGCCGGAGTCGTCGCCGGTGACAAGGACGACGAAGACCCGAAATCCGGCGAACTCGCAAACGGGGAGGCAGCGAGCAAATCGGGCGGCGTTGGGCTCATACGACGTCTACGCGAGGTCACGATCGCGTTGGCGAGTTCGGTGGACCGTGACGGCCACTGCCGCGACGGCAGCGAGCTCACCGGCGGAAAGCAGAGAACGGCAAGGGTGGAACTGGCCGCTCCGGGCGTGGAGAAGAGTGAAAAGAGAGGGGAGGAGGTGAGGATCTCACCGCAACGGCTCACGGTGGCCCTTGGCGGATTTGTAGCGCAGAGGCGGCGACGTACGGTACGGCGGAGCTCTGGTGACCCGCGGCGGACTCCGGCTCGATTTGGCCAATGCCGTAGCCTCGGGCTTGAACGCGGGGTCGGGGAAGAAGCAGGAGACGACGGCGGAGCTGCTGGCCAGCTCGGAGAGGCAAGGGAGTGGCTGGCCGCGGAGATTCACGATGGCGCGGCAGCGACGACGTCGGGCAGAGGAGAAAGGGGCGAGCGCATGCGCGAGAGTGAGGGGGGGGAAGAGGAATGGGGGCGAGGCGACCAGGGGGAAGGGCTCGGGGAGGCCCTTATCCCCTCCATTCAACCACTCCGGCTCGGTGGCGAGCGGTGGACGGCCGCCGTACGCGCCGATTGCGGGGAAGACGACAGCGTGGCGGGAGCAGTTGAGCTGGGCTGGGCTCGGCCCAGTAACCGGTATGGCCTCGCCCTTTTCTTTTATTTCCTGTTTTTCCTTTTTATTACAATAGAGAGGTTTAGGGCAATTATTAGGGCATCCAAATGACCTAGGAAAAATAGGGAAATTGGCCCATTAAATCCCTGGCATTTTTATGCACTGCCACAAATATTTTGGGAGGCAGATAATTTCATTTGCATTTTTCATAAATGAATTTGCAATTTTTAATTGCTGGAACAACACTGTTTAAATGCTACTATCCATTCTTGCATATGAGTGATGTTGTTTTTCTTACCATCAGATTGTTTTGGAATTTATGCTAAATGATGAACATTTTTCCAGCAGCTTTTGTGCAACTTCAAATTTTACTTGCATTTGAATTTGAATTCAGTGGCAGAATTTGAAATGAGACATTTAACTCATGATGATCCAACATTGCAAATCAAGGTGACTTGACATTAACATGGTGGATCACTGTAGCTTAATATTCAGGGGTGTTACAATTTTCCTCCCCTAAAAGAAATTCTCGTCCCGAGAATTTAGGATGTAGAAGGGGAAAAGGTCGGGGTATTCCTGGAAATTTTTCTGGAAGTACCATTTAGTAGACGCGGACGACTGGAACGTTTCAATTCCACGAAGTTAATGCCATGCATGTATGCAAAACTTTTTGCATGAATGGGTACGATGCTCCCGAATAAGTTAAAGCAGAAGCTAGTACTGAGTTAACAAGAGGAGTACCCTTCGCAGTAGCTGGCTGGTCTTGAGCTTCACCCAGATCAACATGGTAAGCTGGACCATGACCATAAGAAAGCCTGACATTGTTGTTGCGATGCTGGTTGTTGCCACGGCCATTACCACGGCCATTAGAGGGAAGTGCAAGCTGGTTCTGGTTCTGAGGGCATTCCCGGGAATAGTGACCTGGACGGCCACACTTGAAACAGAGCCCACTGTCGGGACGGGGAGCAGGAACTCGTAACATGAGAACTTGATGTCTTGGCTGTCCCGGCGGTGGAGGAGGTGCGGCTGGATGGTACATGCTGTGAGGAATCCAGATGCGGCGCTTCTGTGATGACGAGCCCGAAGATGAGCCCGCTTCACGGGTGCGCTTAAGAGTGTCCTTGTGTTCCTTCAGACCAGTCTCAACCTGTATAGCCTTGTTCACCAACGTGGCGAAGTCGGCAAAGTCCTGGACTAGGAGTGCAAGCTTGATATCTGGCTTAAGCCCTTCACGAAACTTCTCTTGTCTGCGGGCATCAGTAGCAATGTCCTCTTCAGCATAGCGGGACAGTTCAAGAAACTCCCGCTGATAGGCTTCCACAGTCTTGTTGCCCTGGGTAAGGTTGCGGAACTCTCGCTTCTTCCGGTCCATAACTCCCTGAGGTATGTAACGAGCACGGAAAGCAGCTTTGAACTCCTCCTAGGTGATGATAGTTCCAATAGGTAGGGTATGTCTGTGAGTGTCCCACCATTGGGCTGCGGGACCCTTCAGAAAATAGGATGCAAAGGTGACGTAGTGGACTGGGGCCACATCCGCAGACTCCATCTCGAAAGTGATGTCGCGGAGCTAGTCATCAGCGTCAAGCGGCTGGACTGAGTTGCAGAAGATGGTTGGATTCAGACGTACAAATTCTGACAACGTGATTTCAACTGGCTGCTGGTTGGCATTGGGGCGAGGAAACTGATCCATAAGCCCTTGCATGAACTGACGGTGCATTTCAAATTGTTGCATCATAGCAGCCATATAGTCGGGCGGTGGTGGATTGTTGCCACCGCGACCACGACCACGACCTGCTGGTCTAACCATCCTGCTAAAATTCAACAGGGGGTAGTTTAGCAACGAGCATTGCAGTTGTATGGAAATTTCATGAGGTAACATGCACAACAAAAGGAAGTGCAATAGATACATGAACATAGTCAACATGACATACAGATCCATACATAGATTCGGTTACAGACCAGCGTTACAACAGCGAAAAGGTAAGCTAGACAACTAGGCGGCACGCAGGCACGCGGTGAAGGGATACAACAACGCGATATAGCGATATGCTACATCAACGTCGGGGAAAACCACTGTAGCCAGGCAGCTGCATGTGACGATGCAGGGTACCCTGGAAAGAAGGATCCTGTGCTCTATGAACACTCTGGTGCAGAACCTGGTCCCGAACTAGAAGAAGAGGACCACGTGGAGGAGCAAAACCTCCAACAGCAGGCCACTCAAGACCCGGTGGCATCTCCGTCCTGCGCGGATAAAGGATATACTCTGGGTGTATCCGTGCACTGACTGCTGGCAGCAACTGTGTCAGAGCGTCGTAAAGACGAGCACGAGTAGCGTGCAACTCAACAGCAAGAGCTCGAGCAGTGCGGTCCAGAGGCTGGATGTGCTGTACCATAACCTGCGGGTCATAGCGACGCAGCACGTAAGGAGTACAGACATCAGTGTAGTATCCAGTCTCATCCCCAGCAGTAGCATACGGGATATATCTGAAAGCAGTCTCCTCCAAGCGAATGTTATGCTCTCCACGGAGACGGGCAATAGCAGTGTAGGCAGCATCATGGACAGCCATATCCATAGTCACTCCAACACCATGGAAGGTGTGCAACTCAGTGATAGAGTTGTTCTGCCGATCAAAGATGCGAACCTTAGCATGGTACTGCTCCTGGTTGAACTCGCGGTAATCCTCGTAAACTGTGTACTCGAGATACCAGCGATATCCCAGCCTGGTCAAAAGGTCGACCAAAATGGCCAGAAACCCAGTCGCATCACGAGCCACGGTCAGACGGACAACCTGTCTTGCGGGACGCATCTGAAACAAAGGGTGTAAGATATGAAATGACAGTGTGAGAAACATATAACAACTTGGAAAGAAAAGGTTAAACAGATCAATGGAAAAGAAAATGTGATTATAAGATTAATCAGATCGATGGAAAGGAACATTTTGCAGACAATCCAGCTCTCCGGGTGAATGTGAGCACGAGAACCTAATGTTAGAGTTAGCAAAATCATTTAACCCGAAAGGATGAGAAATTCAGAGTCCCAGAGTAAGGAAGAGGAATAAAAGATCATAATACCACCCGTTGGCGACGTGGGCCCATAAGCCACACAGTCATGTTAGTAAAACAGTTTTTGTAAAGACTAGACTCAACTTCGGCCAAGGAGTTGGAAAGGGGGTTCCTACAGGCAGTCGGCTCTGATACCAACTTGTGAAGCCCCCGACTTAATCGTGCGCTATTCATACACGCAAATGCACACGATCAAGCCTAGGGACTCACTTGAAGATATCATAACACAACTCTACACAAATAAAATAATTCAAGCTTTATATTAAAAGCCAGGGGCCTCGAGGGCTCGAATACATAAGCTTGATGTCATACAAGCATCAGCGAAAGCATCAGATATCTGAGTACAGATATAAAGTTAAACAGATAGGCCTTTACAAGGCAGGGCAAAATAAAAACACTGATCGAAAAGGCGCAGGCCTCCTGCCTGGGAGCCTCCTATCTACTCCTGGTCGTCGGCGAACTCCACGTAGTAGTATGCTCCTCCAGAGGGGTAATAGTAGTAGTCGTCGACTGGGGCGGTTGACTCCGGGGCGCCGTCATCTGGTCGCAGCAATTGGGTCTGGGGAAAAAGGGAAGCAAAGCAACCGTGAGTACTCATCCAAAGTACTCAGCAAGACTTTCAACAGAACTAGTCTAGTTATGCAACATTATCAAATGAAGGCTGTATATGTGGACTTGACTGCAGAAAAGCCAGAATAGGGGAAAAGGGCCTAGCCTATCGAAGACTAGCATCTTCAGGGTCTGGCAGCATTAGAAGAGTGTAGAGTAGTTACATAATTAAAGTAGCAATCATGTTGTAACAAAGCCTAAAGATCCTTTCTCGACTCCCTGCGAGAAAGCAATCCCGGAGCTTCCAATTAATTAATATGTAACCAGTTCAAGTAGTAGATCGGGATACTTTACTGAGCGTCCTGTTACCGTGGACACGACTATTCGAATAGATATATCTTCCCTGCAGGGGTGCACTACTGTTACCCAACACGCTCGATTAAATCTGGCCGGACACACTTTCCTGGGTCATGCCCGGCCTCGGCTGATCGACACACCGCAGCCCTACCTAGAGCTCAGCAGAGAGGTCCCCGCCGGTCTACATCCTAAGTGCTCAGGGGTCTTGGGCCATCGCCCTTTGCACTCCGGGTCATTGCGAGCAGGGCGAATCTCGGCACCACCTCTCTCCTGGATGGCGCCGGCCCAGCCGTGCCGCAATGCTGAACTGGACGTCTGACAGAGCTTTTGGCTGATACCTACGGTGCAGAGGGCCCCATTAAACCATTATCCCGCGTGGTGGTAGTGCGTATAGGCCAATGGCCAACTCAGATCAATACCCAAATCCGTTAGCGCATTATTAATCTTAGTGACGGCTGTCGGGACAAGTCCGGAGCTACCACCACAACCTGGGTGGTACCGCTAAACAGCCAGCCGCCAAAGTAACCCTTGCGGGTGCTCTCCGGGCCCGCCCGACTTTCCATTGAACCTCTCGCGGGTACCCCTCAGGGTCGACCCGTCTTTAATCAGCATATGTAATAATGTCAAGGTACCCGTGTGTCCACAGCATCGAGAAGGAATCCGAGGAATCACCCTCGTTGGATTCCCACTCGATGTATCCGACAAGGTGAACCAGGAGGATTCACCCTCGATGGTATCCACACCAGCGGGGTTGCAAGACAGAAGCTTCGTCGGAAGTGGTGAAAGAGGAATCACCCTCGGTAACCCACTACCAACTAGCTGTATCACAGAGGCAACATCAGGAGTGAGATAAGAGGTATCACCCTCGGCACTCGATATT
Source organism: Elymus sibiricus (assembly GCA_039707655.1). Lineage (NCBI taxonomy): Eukaryota > Viridiplantae > Streptophyta > Magnoliopsida > Poales > Poaceae > Elymus > Elymus sibiricus. The sequence goes on along the minus strand of CM077674.1, from coordinate 7,951,638 downwards.
AGCTCTGCAGAGTTGAGCAACTAAGGGGGTTGTGTAGTGATGTGCAGGTCTCAGCCCATCGATCACATCGATCAGGGCCCTGGTAACTAAGCGGGGCACTAGGACAAGAAGGAGGGCCACAGATGGTTTACTGCCAACCAATACTAAGCATTTAGGATATCAAGTAAAGTATCAAAAAGCAGTTTACAAAAATAGGCTATGCATCAGAATTAGGATCAATCATTAGCTGTAGCAATTTCTAATGCAAGCAGGAGGGAGAGAGAATAGGTGATATAGGCATGCGTCAAGGGGATTGCTTGCCTGGTTGCTCTGCGGCAAAAGAGGGATCGTCAGTGGTGTCGTCTGTCTCCTAAGCTGCGTCGGTCTCGGGGGCTATCGGAGAAGAAGAGGGGGAAGAAACAATAAATAAAAGCAGACAAATGCAACACAGAGCATGACATGCTAAAATGAAGTGCAGGGTTGCCTAAATGTATTACTAAACCATTTTAGTTATTTTAGAATTTACATTGGAATTATTAACCGGTATGTATGCACTATTCATCTACCGGAAACAGGCAAAAAGTTGCGGGTTCACCTACGTAGAGGGTCCCGACATGAAAACAGATGGCACGATCGGATTCGTGGGATTTTTCTGAGCAACTTTCATGTAGAAAGTATTTCGATCCGAGCTACGGTTTAATTTCTACGAATTTTCAAAGTTTTTAGCATTTTCTGAATTTATTTAAATTAACAGAATTAACAGAAATGGAATATGATGTCATGGTGGTGTCATGCTTGCGTCAGCAGTCGGCTGACCAGCTGACTGGTCAAACAGACAGGTGGGACCCACCTGTCAGCCTCAGAGGTTAATCCAGGATTAATTTTAAACTAAACAAAGTTATTTAACTGGTGGGCCCAGCTTGTCAGTGTCTAACTAATTAACCATTTTAACTAACTAACCGTTATCAGTTTAATTAACCACGCGGGCCCACACGGTAGCGACTACGGTGAACAGTAACTACGCGTTGACCCGGTCAACGAAGTCAACACAGGCCAGGGGCACACTTGTCGGCATCACAGGGTGGGGCCCGCGCCTTGCCACGTCGGACGACGGTGCCGGAAAACGCTCCGGCGAGCGCCGGACGCGGCCGAGAGCTCCGGCAAGCTCGGGATTCGCCTGTGGTGCTCCGTTTCGGGCGTTCTCAGGCTCGTTCGAACGAGCGAAGAGCGAAGCATCCAACGCGGGTGGTCTCGGGAGCTGAGGAGGCCGGAGTCGTCGCCGGTGACAAGGACGACGAAGACCCGAAATCCGGCGAACTCGCAAACGGGGAGGCAGCGAGCAAATCGGGCGGCGTTGGGCTCATACGACGTCTACGCGAGGTCACGATCGCGTTGGCAAGCTTGGTGGACCGTGACGGCCACTGCCGCGACGGCAGCGAGCTCACCGGCGGAAAGCAGAGAATGGCAAGGGTGGAACTGGCCGCTCCGGGCGTGGAGAAGAGTGAAAAGAGAGGGGAGGAGATGAGGATCTCACCGCAGCGGCTCACTGTGTCCCTTGGCCGATTTGTAGCGCAGAGGCGGCAACGTACGGTACGGCGGAGCTCTGGTGACCCGCGGCGGACTCCGGCTCGATTCGGCCAATGCCGTGGCCTCGGGCTTGAACGCGGGGTCGGGGAAGAAGCAGGAGACGACGGCGGAGCTGCTGGCCAGCTCGGAGAGGCAAGGGAGTGGCTGGCCGCGGAGAATCACGACGGCGCGGCGGCGACGACGTCGGGCAGAGGAGAAAGGGGCGAGCGCATGCGCGAGAGTGAGGGGGGGGGGAAGAGGAATGGGGGCGAGGCGACCAGGGGGAAGGGCTCGGGGAGGCCCTTATCCCCTCCATTCAACCACTCCGGCTCGGTGGCGAGCGGTGGACGGCCGCCGTATGCGCCGATTGTGGGGAAGATGACAGCGTGGCGGGAGCAGTTGAGCTAGGCTGGGCTCGGCCCAGTAACAGGTATGGCCTCGCCCTTTTCTTTTATTTCCTGTTTTTCCTTTTTATAACAATAGAGAGGTTTAGGGCAATTATTAGGGCATCCAAATGACCTAGGAAAAATAGGGAAATTGGCCCATTAAATCCCTGGCATTTTTATGCACTGCCACAAATATTTTGGGAGGCAGATAATTTCATTTGCATTTTTCATAAATGAATTTGCAATTTTTAATTGCTGGAACAACACTGTTTAAATGCTACTATCCATTCTTGCATATGAGTGATGTTGTTTTTCTTACCATCAAATTGTTTTGGAATTTATGCTAAATGATGAACATTTTTCCAGCAGCTTTTGTGCAACTTCAAATTTTACTTGCATTTGAATTTGAATTCAGTGGCAGAATTTGAAATGAGATATTTAACTCATGATGATCCAACATTGCAAATCAAGGTGACTTGGCATTAACATGGTGGATCACTGTAGCTTAATATTCAGGGGTGTTACAATTCTCCTCCCCTAAAAGAAATTCTCGTCCCGAGAATTTAGGATGTAGAAGGGGAAAAGGTTGGGGTATTCCTGGAAATTTTTCTGGAAGTACCATTTAGTAGACGCGGACGACTGGAACGTTTCAATTACATGAATTTAATGCCATGCATGTATGCAAAACTTTTTGCATGAATGGGTACGATGCTCCCGAATAAGTTAAAGCAGAAGCTAGTACTGAGTTAACAAGAGGAGTACCCTTCGCAGTAGCTGGCTGGTCTTGAGCTTCACCCAGATCAACATGGTAAGCTTGACCATGACCATAAGAAAGCCTGACATTGTTGTTGCGATGCTGGTTGTTGCCACGACCATTACCACGGCCAGTAGAGGGAAGTGCAAGCTGGTTCTGGTTCTGAGGGCATTCCTGGGAATAGTGACCTGGACGGCCACACTTGAAACAGAGCCCACTGTCGGGACGGGGAGCAGGAACTCGTAACATGAGAACTTGATGTCTTGGCTGTCCCGGCGGTGGAGGAGGTGCGGCTGGATGGTACATGCTGTGAGGAATCCAGATGCGGCGCTTCTATGATGACGAGCCCGAAGATGAGCCCGCTTCACGGGTGCGCTTAAGAGTGTCCTTGTGTTCCTTCAGACCAGTCTCAACCTGTATAGCCTTTTTCACCAACGTGGCGAAGTCGGCAAAGTCCTGGACTAGGAGTGCAAGCTTGATATCTGGCTTAAGCCCTTCACGAAACTTCTCTTGTCTGCGGGCATCAGTAGCAATGTCCTCTTCAGCATAGCGGGACAGTTCAAGAAACTCCCGCTGATAGGCTTCCACAGTCTTGTTGCCCTGGGTAAGGTTGCGGAACTCTCGCTTCTTCCGGTCCATAACTCCCTGAGGTATGTAATGAGCACGGAAAGCAGCTTTGAACTCCTCCCAGGTGATGATAGTTCCAACAGGTAGGGTATGTCTGTGAGTGTCCCACCATTGGGCTGCGGGACCCTTCAGAAAATAGGATGCAAAGGTGACGTAGTGGACTGGGGCCATATCCGCAGACTCCATCTCGAAAGTGATGTCGCGGAGCTAGTCATCAGCGTCAAGCGGCTGGACTGAGTTGCAGAAGATGGTTGGATTCAGACGTACAAATTCTGACAACGTGATTTCAACTGGCTGCTGGTTGGCATTGGGGCGAGGAAACTGATCCATAAGCCCTTGCATGAACTGACGGTGCATTTAAAATTGTTGCATCATAGCAGCCATATAGTCGGGCGGTCGTGGATTGTTGCCACCGCGACCACGACCACGACCTGCTGGTCTAACCATCCTGCTAAAATTCAACAGGGGGTAGTTTAGCAACGAGCATTGCAGTTGTATGGAAATTTCATGAAGTAACATGCACAGCAAAAGGAAGTGCAATAGATACATGAACATAGTCAACATGACATACAGATCCATACATAGATTCGGTTACAGACCAGCGTTACAACAGCGAAAAGGTAAGCTAGACAACTAGGCGGCACGCAGGCACGCGGTGAAGGGATACAACAACGCGATATAGCGATATGCTACATCAACGTCGGGGAAAACCACTGTAGCCAGGCAGCTGCATGTGACGATGCAGGGTACCCTCGAAAGAAGGATCCTGTGCTCTGTGAACACTCTGGTGCAGAACCTGGTCCCGAACTGGAAGAAGAGGACCACGTGGAGGAGCAAAACCTCCAACAGCAGGCCACTCAAGACCCGATGGCATCTCCGTCCTGCGCGGATAAAGGATATACTCTGGGTGTATCCGTGCACTGACTGCTGGCAGCAACTGTGTCAGAGCGTCGTAAAGACGAGCACGAGTAGCGTGCAACTCAACAGCAAGAGCTCGAGCAGTGCGGTCCAGAGGCTGGATGTGCTATACCATAACCTGCGGGTCATAGCGACGCAGCACGTAAGGAGTACAGACATCAGTGTAGTATCCAGTCTCATCCCTAGCAGTAGCATACGGGATATATCTGAAAGCAGTCTCCTCCAAGCGACTGTTATGCTCTCCACGGAGATGGGCAATAGCAGTGTAGGCAGCATCATGGACAGCCATATCCACAGTCACTCCAACACCATGGAAGGTGTGCAACTCAGTGATAGAGTTGTTCTGCCGATCAAAGATGCGAACCTTAGCATGGTACTGCTCCTGGTTGAACTCGCGGTAATCCTCGTAAACTGTGTACTCGGGATACCAGCGATATCCCAGCCTGGTCAAAAGGTCGACCAAAATGGCCGGAAACCCAGTCGCATCACGAGCCATGGTCAGACGGACAAGCTGTCTTGAGGGACGCATCTGAAACAAAGGGTGTAAGATATGAAATGACAGTGTGAGAAACATATAACAACTTGGAAAGAAAAGGTTAAATAGATCAATGGAAAAGAAAATGTGATTATCAGATTAATCTGATCGATGGAAAGGAACATTTTGCAGACAATCCAGCTCTCCGGGTGAATGTGAGCACGAGAACCTAATGTTAGAGTTAGCAAAATCATTTAACCCGAAAGGATGAGAAATTCAGAGTCCCAGAGTAAGGAAGAGGAATAAAAGATCATAATACCACCCGTTGGCGACGTGGGCCCATAAGCCACAGTCATGTTAGTAAAACAGTTTTTGTAAAGACTAGACTCAACTTTGGCCAAGGAGTTGGAAAGGGGGTTCCTACAGGCAGTCGGCTCTGATACCAACTTGTGACGCCCCCGACTTAATCATGCGCTAATCATACACGCAAATGCACGCGATCAAGCCTAGGGACTCACTTAAAGATATCATAACACAACTCTACACAAATAAAATAATTCAAGCTTTATATTAAAAGCCAGGGGCCTCGAGGGCTCGAATACATAAGCTTGATGTCATACAAGCATCAGCGAAAGCATCAGATATCTGAGTACAGATATAAAGTCAAACAGATAGGCCTTTACAAGGCAGGGCAAAATAAAAACACTGATCGAAAAGGCGCAGGCCTCCTGCCTGGGAGCCTCCTATCTACTCCTGGTCGTCGGCGGACTCCACGTAGTAGTATGCTCCTCCAGAGGGGTAATAGTAGTAGTCGTCGACTGGGGTGGCTGACTCCGGGGCGCCGTCATCTGGTCGCAGCAATTGGGTATGGGGAAAAAGGGAAGCATAGCAACCGTGAGTACTCATCCAAAGTACTCAGCAAGACTTTCAACAGAACTAGTCTAGTTATGCAACATTATCAAATGAAGGCTGTATATGTGGACTTGACTACAGAAAAGCCAGAATAGGGGAAAAGGGCCTAGCCTATCGAAGACTAGCATCTTCAGGGTCTGGCAGCATTAGAAGAGTGTAGAGTAGTTACATAATTAAAGTAGAAATCATGTTGTAACAAAGCCTAAAGATCCTTTCTCGACTCCCTGCCAGAAAGCGATCCCGGAGCTTCCAATTAATTAATATGTAACCAGTTCAAGTAGTAGATCGGGATACTTTACTGAGCGTCCTGTTACCGTGGACACGGCTATTCGAATATATATATCTTCCCTGCAGGGGTGCACTATTGTTACCCAACACGGTCGACTAACTCTGGCCAGACACACTTTCCTGGGTCATGCCCAGCCTCGGCTGATCGACACACCGCAGCCCTACCTAGAGCTCAGCAGAGAGGTCCCCGCCGGTCTACATCCTAAGTGCTCAGGGGTCTTGGGCCATCGCCCTTTGCACTCCGGGTCGTTGCGAGCAGGGCGAATCTCGGCACCACCTCTCTCCTGGATGGCGCCGGCCCAGCTGTGCCGCAATGCTGAACGAACTGGACGTCTGACAGAGCTTTCGGCTGCTACATACGGTGCAGAGGGCCCCATTAAACCATTATCCCCCGTGGTGGTAGTGCGTATAGGCCAGTGGCCAACTCAGATCAATACCCAAATCCGTTAGCGCATTATTAATCTTAGTGACGGCTGTCGGGACAAGTCCAGAGCTACCACCACAACCTGGGTGGTACCGCTAAATAGCCAGCCGCCACAGTAACTCTCGCGGGTGCTCTCCGGGCCCGCCTGACTTTCCATTGAACCTCTCGCGGGTACCCCTCAGGGTCGACCCGTCTTTAATTAGCATATGTAATAATGTCAAGGTACCCGTGTGTCCACAACATCGAGAAGGAATCCGAGGAATCACCCTCGTTGGATTCCCACTCGATGTACCCGACAAGGTGAACCAGGAGGATTCACCCTCGATGGTATCCACACCAGCGGAGTTGCACGACAGAAGCTTCGTCGGAAGTGGTGAAAGAGGAATCACCCTCGGTAACCCACTACCAACTAGCTGTATCACAGAGGCAACATCAGGAGTGAGATAAGAGGTATCACCCTCGGCACTCGATATTAGCTCTGCAGAGTCGAGCAACTAAGGGGGTTGTGTAGTGATGTGCAGGTCTCAGCCCATCGATCACATCGATCAGGGCCCTGGTAACTAAGCGGGGCACTAGGACAAGAAGGAGGGCCACAGATGGTTTACTGCCAACCTATACTAAGCATTTAGGATATCAGGTAAAGTATCAAAAAGCAGTTTACAAAAATAGGCTATGCATCAGAATTAGGATCAATCATTAGCAGCAACAATTTCTAATGCAAGCAGGAGGGAGAGAGAATAGGTGATATAGGCATGCGTCAAGGGGATTGCTTGCCTGGTTGCTCTGCGGCAAAAGAGGGATCGTCAGTGGTGTCGTCTGTCTCCTGAGCTGCGTCGGTCTCGGGGGCTATCGGAGAAGAAGAGGGAGAAGAAACAATTAATAAAAGCAGACAAATGCAACACAGAGCATGACATGCTAAAATGCAGTGCAGGGTTGCCTAAATGTATTACTAAAACATTTTACTTATTTTAGGATTTACATTGGAATTATTAACCGGTATGTATGCACTATTCATCTACCGGAAACAGGCAAAAAGTTGCAGGTTCACCTACGTAGAGGGTCCCGAATTGAAAACAGATGGCACAATCGGATTCGTGGGATTTTTCTGAGCAACTTTCATGTAGAAAGTTTTTCGATCCGAGCTACGGTTTAATTTCTACGAATTTTCAAAGTTTTTAGCATTTTCTGAATTTATTTAAATTAACAGAATTAACAGAAATGGAATATGACGTCATGATGGTGTCATGCTTGCGTCAGCAGTCGGCTGACCAGCTGACTGGTCAAACAGACAGGTGGGACCCACCTGTCAGCCTCAGAGGTTAATCCAGGATTAATTTTAAACTAAACAGAGTTATTTAACTGGTGGGCCCAGCCTGTCAGTGTCTAACTAATTAACCATTTTAACTAACTAACCGTTATCAGTTTAATTAACCACGCGGGCCCACACATCAGCGACTACGGTGAACAGTAACTGCACGTTGACCCGGTCAACAAAGTCAACACAGGCCAGGGGCCCACTTGTCGGCGTCACAGGGTAGGGCCCGCGCCTTGCCACTTCGGACGCCGGCGCCGGAAAACGCTCCGGGGAGCGCTGGAAAACGCTCGGGATTCGCCTGTGGTGCTCCGTTTCGGGCGTTCTCGGGCTCGTTCGAACGAGCGAAGAGCGACGCATCCTACGCGGGTGGTCTCGGGAGCTGAGGAGGCCAGAGTCGTCGCCGGTGACAAGGACGGCGGAGACCCGAAATCCGGCGAACTCGCAAACGGGGAGGCAGCGAGCAAATCGGGCGGCGTTGGGCTCATACGGCGTCTACGCGAGGTCACGAACGCGTTGGCGAGCTCGGTGAACCGTGACGGCCACTGCCGCAACGCAGCGAGCTCACCGGCGGAAAGCAGAGAACGGCAAGGGCAGAACCGGCCGCTTCGGGCGCGAAGAAGAGTGAAAAGAGAGGGGAGGAGGTGAGGAGCTCACCGCAGCGGCTCATGGTGGGCCTTGGCGGATTTGTAGCGCAGAGGCGGCGACGTACGGTGCGGCGGAGCTCCAGTGACCCGCGGCGGACTCCGGCTCGATTCGGACAATGCCGTGGCCTCGGGCTTGAACGCGGGGTCGGGGAAGAAGCAGGAGACGACAACGGAGCTGCTGGCCAGCTCGGAGAGGCGAGGGAGTGGCCGGCCGCAGAGATTCACTACGGCGCGGCGGCGACGACGTCGGGAAGAGGAGAAAGGGGCGAGCGCACGCGCGAGAGTGAGGGGGGGGGGAAGAGGAATGGGTGCGAGGCGACCAGGGGGAAGGGCTCGGGGAGGCCCTTATCCCCTCCGTTCAACCACTCCGGCTCGGTGGCGAGCGGTGGACGGCCGCCGTACGCGCCGATTGCGGGGAAGACGACAGCGAGGCGGGAGCAGTTGAGCTCGGCTGGGCTCGGCCCAGTAACAGTTATGGCCTCGCCCTTTTCTTTTATTTCCTGTTTTTCCTTTTTATTAAAACAGAGAGGTTTAGGGCAATTATTAGGGCACCCAAATGACCTAGGAAAAATAGGGAAATTGGCCCATTAAATCCCTGGCATTTTTATGCACTGCCACAAATATTTTGGGAGGCAGATAATTTCATTTGCATTTTTCATAAATGAATTTGCAATTTTAAATTGCTGGAACAGCACTGTTTAAATGCTACTGTCCATTCTTGCATATGAGTGATGTTGTTTTTCTTACCATCAAATTGTTTTGGAATTTATGCTAAATGATGAACATTTTTCCAGCAGCTTTTGTGCAACTTCAAATTTTACTTGCATTTGAATTTGAATTCAGTGGCAGAATTTGAAATGAGATATTTAACTCATGATGATCCAACATTGCAAATCAAGGTGACTTGGCATTAACTTGGTGGATCACTGTAGCTTAATATTCAGGGGTGTTACATATACTGGCCGGGCCAAAATTCCAGGGTGGAGCGTGGCCCACCCCGTGCCTCCGCCACTAATCTGGACCGGATAATAAAAGGAAGGGAGTACGTGCGATTTTGTTTTTGCTGAATGGTTTGCGCATATTTTCATGCGACTTTTCCTTATGTGTACCTGTATGTCTAATAAATTTTATTTTAATTATGCATATTTACCATCTTATAACAAATATGATTTGCAACACATACATGACAACAATATAAGATCTGTTGCAATCTATGTACAACACTATGGTCACGAGCTACAAGTCTACAATGCATACGCTGCAACGCTTATATGCGTATCTCTCGTAAATTTTTCAACTTATCATCAAAACGTTGTACAATATGTGTTACTTTATAGGGGGTATCCTTGTAGTGGTAAACCCACGCTACTACCAACATTTTAGTAGTAGCGTGGGTGCCACCCGCGCTACTACTATTTCACACCCGCGCTACTACTATTTCGCACCCACGCTACTACTAACGAAATAGTAGTAGCGCGTCTATAGTACCACACGCTACTAGTATCCTAAATACTAGTAGCGCGCAATTTTTCCCCCATGCTACTACTAACTAATTAGGAATTAAAAAAAAATCCACCAATTCCATTTTATGCATACAATTCTGACAACTAAAACAAGCCCATATTTGTAATAAACCAGCAGCATTACACATCATTACCAATCCAAGATTTATAGTAAACCAGGAGCATTAGAGCATATCCAGACATCTACACTTCTTGCCTAGTCACTTATTCCCAGCTAGTGCAAACACAGTTGAAAGCAAACCAAAATGCATAAAAACACCAATCAGTGGCATCCTATCCCTCCAAATGAGCTGCTCCCTCTGCATCCTTGCAATCATCTTCTTCTCCCTTATGTGCTTCTCCCATTTATGAATGTGATCCATAATGACGTTTCATTTTCTCTGAACACCGGTAATTTCACCCCCCAAAAAAATACTTTGTCTAGCCAGTTCTTAGTTTCTTTGATGGTTTCACTGCCACTTCATCCAACAGATTTCTGTACAGAGTAAAGAACAATTAAAATTAAATTTCAGCAGACATATATTTCCTTGCATGTTGTGCTATACAGTAGCTACGGGAATAAATATACGAAAACGAAAAAGTGAGTGATTTCTATTAACAAGACATCGCCTATGTAATATTGTATTGAGACAGACAAACTGAAATATTAGAACAATTTTGTATAGCAATAACACCAATAGCTCATCATATTAGTAAGTGGAGAATTGTGGGGCACAAATTACTAAGCTCGATGGAGTCAGAGAAATGAGCATGCTTATCCGTGAAGAACAATTAGCGAGTCATTAATCTCTAAGCTCCCAGTTGCTTCAGAAGATTTATAGTGTACAAATGGTGGTATATTTTAACTGAATTTTCTGCTCCTGGTGTTTTTGGAACGACAAGGATGCAGTGCCCAGCTAAGAGTTTCGAGAGCAATTAAGAGGTAAAATCTATTGCTATCGGTCTCAAGCACTACTACTTTTTCTAGGAGCTACAAACAAATGAACCTGCTACACCAACTCATATCATGTCTTACATTGATATTCTCCACGTGTTACACATATACACCATCAACTATTTGTCATAAAGTATTTGTCAATGACTAATTGGGTTCTTTAAACTTCTAAGGGAAAGAAAGATGCCATGGCCTTGCTCGCTGCTAACCTGAATGGATGAAAGGGACATGCTTTGGAGTCTGGAGTACTTTGGAATGAATTTGAGAGTGTCAGTTATAGCGCTGGATGCCACCATTTATTTTCAGTAATGTAACTGTAGTAATGAATAATCTCACTAACCTCTGTAACTTTCTTTGACTACCGATTATAAGGGTTGTCATCAGTCGTAAACATTTCCATCTGAGATGGGCTTAAGCCATAGAGGAATTGAGGAACGTTCTTGTAATTATCCATTACTGCAAGAAGGTTAAAAATAAAGCTTTAAAGCCACACATAAAATAACTAGCATGGAAAGCATTAGGGATAAGGTACAATTGCTTATCGGCTCACCATAAAAAGCTAGAAACTGCTACAGTTTGTAAGCATGCATAGATGTGTCATATGAGGACATTTTACATCAAGAGTTTGATGAGACAAGACCACCTAGGAAGATAAAACATGGACATAGCATGTCTGGCACTTATGCATAGTCAACTTGCAAATGTCTACCATTTCTCCTCTACGGGTTTCCTTAAAAAAACTTCTACGGCTTCTTAACAACCACCGGGCAGTAAAATTGCCCTATGGATACATATTTTCCTACCATTTGGTAAGACAATATGAAGATGATATATTGTGCAGTAGTAAACTTCTGAACTTTTACAAACATTTGGACCTATAGACCTTCCATATATAGCCCATTGCCAATACTCAATAGCCTCAACTCCTAGTCATAGTTGAGTCAGCTGTATGCAACATGCTATCTACATTCTGGTACCGCCAATTGCTCTACAAAAGACCTATGTAATTCATAGCAGATAGGAGAAATATCTCATGTTCGATGCCCTTGTACATACATGGTTTCGTACAGCTGTACCGACCGGTTCGTGCCCAGGTGTGAGCGTTGAAATTGGGCAATGAAGTGCAGCAATGAACTGTCTGAATCTATGAACCAATAACTTATCTTCACAGTCATAACCTGTGCAGATGATATTTTTGTTCTGTTTCATGGTTGCATACCATTGGAGGTCTGAATATGATTATGATGAGTTCGAGCATAACTCAAGAAGGACATCACATAGTTTATTCACAAAACTAAATACTACTCCTAGAGTACATTTCAGCAGCTGACAGGAATGAGTTGCTGCTTGAAGGTTGAAGCCATGGAAGGCAGGATAAGTCCATTACATGATAAGCCAGCCTAGCAAGATGCTCTAATGAATCTTTGAGGGGGGGAAAAGGGGGAGGGAGCTCACAACCATCCTTGAGGTTCTCCTCGCGAAACTGCTTGGGGATGTGGTCGTAGCTCCTTGGGGGGCTGTTGCCATGGTAGTAGTGGCACCTGCAGCCCCCCGCCGGCCTCCTCGCACTAGTGGAGAAACGGCCTTTAGTCCCGGTTGGGAAGGGCCTTTAGTCCCGGTTCACCAACCGGGACTAATAAATCGGGACTAAAGGCCCCCACCCTTTAGTCCCGGTTGGCCACGACCCGGGACTAAATCCCTGCCACGTGGCCGGCAGCCCGCGCCGGGGGCTGGGGACCTTTAGTCCCGGTTGGTGTCACCAACCGGGACTAAACCTTTAGTCCCGGTTGGTGACACCAACCGGGACTAAAGGTTTAGGGGTTTAGGGGTTTAGGGTTTATTGTTTATTTTTCCTTTTCATTTTGTGTTTTCCATTTAATTCTTTTTCATTTCAAACATATTTGACGCTACTACATACTGTACACGTTATGCATATATAATAGAATTTCTCGTAGAACCAATCATATATAATAGAATTTCTCGTACGACCATGCATACACATATATATATACAATTTGGTATATACAATTTCTCCTACAATTTGCAGATCATTACATGCAGGCATTAGGTGAAATGGTATTCTCCGTCGGGAGATATGACCTGCTCAAGCAAAAATCCCGCCATTTCCTCTTGAAGTGCTCGTATGCGGTCCTTTGGTAGGAGCCTATCCCGCATCTCCACCATCTTTAAAGAAGGAGATCAATATGAATATATTAGTTGTGTGTATATATATTAGATCATGATAAAAAAAATTGTGAATAGTGTTTACGTACCCAAAGATGTCAAGCATCTCTGCTCTTTTTGGTCAGAAAGCGAATGTTCTCGCAAACGTAGTATGCACAAAAATTAGTCGCCTTTTCCTGCCTCATACACTTTACGAGAATAGAATTCAATCAGATAATAATCAAGCATGATAATGGTATTGAAACTAGAATTAAAGAGATGCGCAGACGTAGCTAGTACTACTTAATTACCTTGGACCGTCGCCATTTCAGTTGTGGTTTCCATTCACCGACAACCTCTTTGATGAACTTTTTCCAAACCCTGCCCGGCAAAGAAAATGAATAAAGGAGTTATTAATTACTTGATATCAGGAAATGAACTAAAGAGGCCGACATAATGTGATAATGATTGAAATTACCTGTCGAGCATCAAAAACAGGCTCATGTATTCTTCAGGGTCTTTACCTAGTGAGTCTAGTACTTCAACAGTTCCCTCGTCAACTCTAATGATTAGCAGGATCCAGTGGAATCTGCGCACACGTTTGTATAAGCGGGCATGCATAACTCATCAACTACACTTAACATCGAGTAAGCAAAAATATAATTTATAGTACAAGACAGTAACACTCACCTGAAGTTGTAAGGAAAAAGTATTTCTGGTCTGGTATTTAGTTCCTTCAAAAACATTAGCAAGCTATTCTCTGTGTCTTGTTTGTGGTTATTTAACACATTTTCATTAACGGTATTTGGGTCAATGAACCCAATGCCATAGACTCCATCTCTTTTCAATTCAAAAATCTTCATTCTGCACAATACCACACAAAAGAATATAGTGAGGATAATTACAGGCAATGAACGAGCTGAGCTAGAGACTTAAATTACAGAAAGAAATCACTTACAGACAATAGCAACTCACGAGAGATTTGTCGAGTGCGTCTTGATTGAATAACTGAAAATTTCTGGAAATTCAATCCACACATCTTTTCCATGGAAGTAATGCTCTGGCTTGACTTTCACCATGAGGCTCTCTCGCCCGGCCTTTATTTCTCTCAGGTACCAGTCATGCAATTTGCGCATTTGCATAGATAGAAGCTCAACCTCGTCAGGCCTGACCAGAGGGTTCCCGGGGACATATTTCCATGCTAGTTCCTTCGGATCCATCGTGGGGACTTCCTCGATGCCTAGGAGTTGTTCAACTGTGATACCCATCTCTCTATCAGCGTCGGTTACCGCCTTATCGGTACTCACCTTGAGTGGGGGGATCGATTGCACTGCCTGTTCTCCGAGCTGGGGAACAGTTTTCCCGCTTTTATTACCACCTGTAAGGCTCGACTGCTGATTTTTTTGTTGATAATATGACTTGCTAATAGAGCGTTCATAGTCTGATCGCCTTTTCTCCACAGCCGGTTTAGCAAGATCCACAAAGTGTTGTATGACTTTCTCAGGTATTTTCTCCTTCGGCGGCGGGGGCGGTTTTGGTGCAAAATGGGCCTTCACTTGGGCATCCACGACCCCTTTGTTTTCCTTCTCAGTCATCTCGTAAGCTAACTTCTTTTTGGCAGGAGGCTCGGGTTTCTTCTTTGCTGCACTCTTCCGCTTTGTAGTCGTCTCACACGGCGGAGATCGATATCGCGTACTCGCACTGGGCTCCGTCTCGACGTGGGGTGGATTCGGCTGACGCGGCGGAGATCGATATGGCGGACTCGCGCTGCGCTCCGTCTCGAGGTGGGTTGGAGTCGGCTGATGCGGCGGACTTGGAGGAGGAGTCGCTAGCCTTGGCACCGAGTTTGGAAACACGATGCATTCCTTTCTCCATACAATGAGACCACGTATGGCTTCTCCCAGTGTCTGCTCCCCTTGACCTACAGGAAAGTCAAGCTCTAGTGAGTCATATCCCGACAGAACTTCATCCACCCCGACACGAGCAAAGCCGTCCGCCACCTTCATGGATATGTTCTTCATTTTCATGTGTAGCTCACAAGTTGTCGTCTCTTGGATATCATCCACGGGGTAGCGAGCCAGCAGTGCATCATCGGCCGGGACCCCTGTGGAACCCAAGCTGCTTTTTGGCATAGATGGGATGGTACTATCCAATGCTGGATCTGGTTGCTCCTGCCGCTGAGACGCCCTTTGTTGGCTAATTGTGTCGATCTGCTCCTGCTGCCGCATGAAAGCGCGTTCCAACTCCGCATTCTTTGATTCTACCTTTTGAAGCCGGTCTGCATCCTGCTTCTTCTGGTCTGCATCCTGCTTCTTCTTTCTCGCACGGCTTCTGTAAGCGTCGTTCCACTCCGCAAACCCCTCAACCCACGGAACAATGCCTTTGCCTCATGTTCGTCCCGGGTGTTCAGGATTCTTGAGGGCGCGTGTAAGCTCGTCGTTCTCTCTCTCGGGCTGGAACGCCCCCGTTCGAGCCTCTTCTATTGCTTCAAGTAAAGCATCCGAGGCTTCTTTAAGACTTGCCTGTTCAATAATCTCCCCTGTCTTTGGGTCCAACTTTCCCCCATTCACATAAAACCAAGTCCTGCACCCGTCGGGCCAACCCACTGTTTGTGGAGTGACCCTTGCAGCAATCATCTTTTCATCAGATTCATCCCACTTAGGTAACCCAGTCTTGTAGCCACCTAGCCCCAGAACATGGTGAAACTTTTTTTTCTCAGCATTTATCTTGTTTTTCCTTGACCGTTCCTTAGCTACTTCCGATTCCTTGAACTGCACAAATAAGTCCCAGTGATCTTTTACCTTATCTAGTGGTCCAGTGAATTCTGGAGTCTTCTTTTCTGCGTTGACGTAGTTGGCCCATAATCTTTTCTTCCAAGTCTGGAATTGTGTGGCCATCTTCTTAAGAGCACACTTCTTGACTTTCTCCCATTGGAGATCTGTGAAACCCTCTGATAGGGTGAAATGTGACATGAGTGTATCCCAAAGCAGATTTCTTGCTCTTTCGTCGACAAAACTAACTCCTCGTTCTTCCTTTGGCTTATTCCATTCTTGAACGGTGATCGGGATTTGGTCCCTAACAATAAATCCGCATTGACGTATAAATTTGTCCGCATTCTTTTTAGGAGCAATCAGTTCGCCATCTTCGTTGATTTCATCGATTTTGTACTTTATGCCATCGGGCAACTTTTTGGCCGGGCCTCGTACTACCCTTGTAGAAAATTTGCTCGATCCGGAGGGCTAAAAGAAGAAATATTCGTTAATATATATATATATATATATATATATATATATATATATATATATATACCTCGCCGGACTTTGTTAATTGAAGAACATTTCCTTCGCCATCATTGTTTGTGTGCCCTTCGTCTATTGGTTCTTCCTCAATTCCCTCACCAGACTCGTTCAGATATTGTGAGCCGTCATCTGGTTCAATCTCTGGGTTTTGGGAGCGTATCATGTCGAACATGATATCCTCTTGATCATGGTCGTCTCTGCAGCTATAGTCCATAGCTTAACTAATCCAGAAGAAAGATAAAACAATTTAGTATTCAAATTAGAATGCATTCAATAAGCAAAAACTGAATCATAGTTGTCATCATCCTCTTCTTCTTCATTCTCTTCTATTAGAACCCCTCTTTATCCGTGCTTGGTCCAAAAGTTATAGCCGGACATGAAACCGGACGTAAACAGGTGGACGTGAATGACTTTTGAGCTAGAGTAATTCCTATCATTCTTACAGACACCACATAGACAACACATAAAACCATTCCGCTTGTTTGCCTCAGCCGCACGCAGAAAACTATGCACGCCATTAATGAACTGGGGAGAGCGTCGGTCATCGTACATCCATTGCCGACTCATCTTCATTACACAACACCGAAAAGACCAAATTAATACAAGTTCATACATAAAGTTCATACACACTTATTCTCATAAAACAACATAAAACTATCTAGCTAAAGCATTTAAATGCAACAACAAATGCGATCAAAATCGCAACTAAGGTAATAATTGATCCAACAGCATAATGATACCAAGCCTCTTTATTAACGACATATTTTCTAATCTTTCTAATCTTCAAGCGCATTGCATCCATCTTGATCTTGTGATCATCGACGAGATCGGCAACATACAACTCCAATTTCATCTTCTCTTCTTCAATTCTTTTCAATTTTTCTTTCAAATACTCGTTTTCTTTTTCAACTAAATTTAACTTCTCGACAAGAGGGTCGGTTGCAATTTCCGGTTCACATACCTCCTAGATAAAAATATCTATGTCAACTTGATGGGCATAATTGTCATAAACATGAAATGCACCAAATAGTTATAAAAGAGAATATACCACATCCGAATCATAAACCGGACAAGGGCCGACGGGGACGGATATCAAAACCATGGCACTATGTATAACAAACAATCATACAAGTAAGAAAATTATACAAGTAACTATCTAAATCATACAAATAAGATTTTTTCTATAAAAAGGATAAGAACAAGAGGCTCACCAAGGTGGTGCCGGCGACGGGACGGTGCGGGCGATCGACGGTGGTTAGGACGGGGACGGGAAGGCACTAAGTAAACCACACCTACACATATGCAAACTAAGAAGTTAATTTGAGCTCAAATTGAATATAAATCAAATAAACTCCCACATATTTACTCCCAAACTAAAACCCACAAATCACTATACTTATAGAGCATTGCACGAGCTAATCTAGCAATGAGAGATGAAAGGACAAAGTTGCTAACCTTTGTGAACACTTGGATAGATGGGGTGCCTCAAATCTTGACAAATCTTGGCAAAAATGGAGGATGAGCTCGAGCAAGGGGAAGAGAACAGAGGAGAGAAAGGAGAAAACAGAGAAAGGAGAGCTTGGGCTTGGGCTGGACGAAGCACTATATATAGTGATATCTTTAGTCCCGGTTGGTGATACCAACCGGGACTTAAGGTCCATCTCTAGTCCCGGTTGGTGATACCAACCGGGACTAAAGGGGCCCGCAGGGGCCCCAGCCTGACGCCAGCCTGCCACCACCCCTTTAGTCCCGGTTGGTAACACCAACCGGGACTAGAGGTCACAAATGAACCGGGACAAAAGCCTAGCAGTTGGAACCGGGACTAGTGGTCACATTAGTCCCGGTCCAAAACCCGACCGGGACTAATGCTCCGGACGAAAGGCCTGTTTTCTACTAGTGTCGCGAGCCTCACAGCCGACTGGGAGTGGGAGGAGGAGTTGGGGAAGGGGGCCCTGGCCGGCGACGGCGAGGCTATTGAGCCATAGAGCAGAAATGAAGGTAATCATTCAATGGGTCAGTAAAATTCAGACTGTTCTTTCAGGACTTCTAATAATTACCTCAATACACCTCCCACCCTCCAAAAAAACTTATTACAGTATACACTAAAAAATTCTTCTAAATTAGTGCAACAGGACAACTGCTCATAGGTAAGTTCAAATACCTCTGCCAATCATTAATATTATTCAATATTTCAGCGAGCTATGCAACTGAATCCAACTAATTAATGAAACATATACATATATTCCTATAACGAAATGTCAAACCCGTCACATGAAATGCCGCCATACATTAGAACAATTAGCATACAAATATTTCCCATTTTAACCAAAAGCATATCGCATCCAATCAAACAAGGTCACTTTTCATAAAAATCACATCGCGGACAGTCAAATCAAGGAGGAAATTACAGAAGTAGGCATTGAAATGGGCACAGGAAGAAAGGGATAGAAAATTCATATGCCAGGGGAACTCCTTGTTGCGGATGTGCAGGTAGGGGTAGGCCTGCAACACGAGAAAACAAATCAGACTCAGGCCACGGCCACCACAAGACCCGAAATACACCATAGGCGCGAGATCTGACCGGTGGCTTGTCGAAGTGGGGGCGGCCCTTGGAGAGGTTCCACGCAGCCAGGAGGGTGCAGGTGACGGCCCCTGGTGATCTTCTCCCACTTGGCCATCTCATCTGCGAGGCATCAGCATCAAACGAGAAAAATCCCCAAATCCACGTCAAACGATCGATCGAATCGGGGGGCATGGGCAAAAGAGAGGGAAGGTTCGCGAGGTGTATGGACAGGCATCGTCGTGGGCAGAGGAGGACATGCGGCGTCCGGCCGGGGCCTAGGCGGGGGCCCTGGCGCGCGCCGCCAGGGAGCGGAGGCCGGATCTCGCCGCCAGGGAAGCCATGGGTGGTGGTGCCGCTGGTTTCGAGGAATGGGGGTCGATTGGCTCCCTGCAGCACCGGCTCCTCCGCACCCCTCGCCGCCTCTCCCTGCGGCCCTGCTATGGGTCCTTCCGCCATGGTCGGCAGGTAGGGCAGCGAGTGGGGGAGGAGGGACCGGTTTGTGCTGCTAGTGGTGGTGGGCGCAGGGTGCGGCGGCGGGGAGGTGGTGGGCGGAATGGTGGCGGAGCTGGATGTTGATGCGGTGGTGGTTGCGGGGGTCGAGGCGGAGGTGGAGCCGGTGGTGGTGGTGTGGCGGGAGCGGCGAATAAGGGAGGTAGGGAGGTGAGAGAGCCTAGCGAGAGAGGGGACAAGGGAGAGAGAGGGTGCGGTGCGCTTAGTTGCAGTGCATGCCCGTGAGCCGCGCTACCACTACGGTCGCAGTGGTAGCGTGGCCTAGCAAACCGGCGCTCCTACTAAATCGGGTTCACCAGCGGATTTTGTTGACAGATAGTAGTAGTGCGGGTAGTACCTCAAGCGCTACAACTATTTATTAGTGGTAGCGCGTGTGGTACAACCCGCGCTACTACTATGGCCTGTCTGCGAGGCACGGTTAGGATTATTTACTAGTAGCGTGTCTTTTTAGGTCGCGCGCTACCAGTAATATTTACTAGTAGCGTTGGTTAATATAGCACGCAACTAGTATGTAGCAGTAGCGCGGGTCAAAATAGCGCGCTACTAGTAAGCGATTACCTATAAGCTTTTTCCTAGTAGTAAGACCCAATATTGATGTTATGCTATGAGATACATCTATCACAAGTTAATGGTAAATAACATAGAGAAAATTAACGGTTGCATAATTCCTTAGACCATGAGAGTATCGAGTTCCTTCATGCTTGCTTCGTGAACTTTGGGGTTTGTTAGACGTCATCTGTAAAAGGGTGGCTATTACGGCGGCTTACGGGTTCACGGAAAAGTGTGACAAGGAACTAGGTAGCTCAAGATTGGGATTTTCTCCTCCGACGATGGAGAGATATTCTTGGGGCCCTCTCGGTGTTACGGTATCCATCATCGTCTGGCCAGACACAGTGTGATTTGATCACAGGGATGCCGGGAACGCGGGAACGAGAAAAAAGAACAAAACCGGTAGTGAGGTAACTGTAGGGGAACGCGACAGAAAACAAAAAAATTCGGTACAGCGAGCACGCCCAGGATCACTATGGAGATGCATACAAGGTTTGATCTGATCATTACCGACTCGTAACGTAGCGGAAGTAGAGTCAATGTAGATCGTCGGTGCAGATCCCCGCAGCTAGGATTTACAACCTCCCAACCGCGAGGATGTACTCCCTCGTCAGTCCCTCAGACAGCCCTTTGTGAGGCGGTCGGACAGTCCCCCAGACGGTGTCACCGACAGCCCTTTGGGAGGTACTCACAGACACTCGGACGGTCACTCGGACAGCCCTTCGGGAGGCACTCTCGAACAGCCCCTCGGGCAAAAAAGATCGAACCTACGACCTCTCTACAGGGTTGCACACATAGGGTGTCATCTATCCGGCAGGGCTTCGCCGTCCAGAACTAGGTCCCACCGGAACCCAGACAGCCTTTCGGCTCTACGAAACAATTTCGCGGGGAGGGAGAGAGAAGGCCAGATCATGCATGGCATTTGTATGTGAGAAAGAGTTGGAGTGTGGAGAGTGCCTCTCCACCTCTATTTATAGGAAAACCCAAGGGGTAGGGTGGCTCTCATCCATCCATGTCATCCCTGAAATATTTTGGGACAAAGCCCAAAAAGGTGGCTTTCCATAAAGTAATCATAAAGTGATTTTCACTATTCATGGAAACATTTTTCCGCGACCGTTAAATCCAAAAATATTTCTTTAGGTCTTAGAACATTTCCAGTACCCACTAAAATAATTTTGGACACGTTCCGAAACAATTCCGGATTAGTGATTTTCATCTGCGAAAAGCAACCAAAGCGGTTCCGGCAGTTCTGGAACATTTCCGGGTTTTTTCTAAGGAAAAATCCCAGAAGTTCGCAGAACAATTCTGGCACCCTCCAAGAATTTCCAGGCGTGTGCCAAAACCAATTTGACTTAATGGTATACCCCGAAACAACTTTTCAGTTTTACCGAAACTCTTCCGGTGTTCTCTCTCCGAAACTCTTCCGTTGTCTCCGAAACTTTTCCGGTGACTTTCTCTCAGACTCCCTATCTAGCATTCAGCAGATAGATGACCCTTAAGCGTGTGACCCTATAGGTTCGGTGAAGTATAGACATGACCAGAACACTTTCCGATCAATGATCAACATCGGAGCCGTGGACACCCATATTGACCCCTATACCCACACGAATAAATATTCGAGTGAACCTCCAGTTGCCGTGTGCCATTCCTGTTGCTTCATGATATGTTACAAAACCCGAGGTGAGATTTATCGACATCCCTGTGGATCAACAACTTGTCCACTATGCCAATTACCTCGTAACCAGTTTTGTTCTCTTTTCTCGTTCCCGTGTTCCGGCATCCCTGTGATCAAATCACAATGTGTCTGGCCAGACGATGATGGATACCGTAACACCGAGAGGGCCCAAAGAATATCTCTCCATCGTCGGAGGAGCAAATCCCAATCTTGAGCTATCAAGTCCCTTGACATACTTTTCCATGAACCCATAAGCCGCCGTAATAGCCACCCATTTACGGATGACGTTTAACAAACCCCAAAGTTCATGGAGCAAGCATGAAGAAACTCGATACTCTCATGGTCTAAGGAATTATGCAAACATTAACTTTCTCTGTGTTATTAACCATTAACTTGTGACGAATGTATCTCATAGCATAACATCAATCGGGTCGTTTCAACACAAGTGTTCTCCTAACATTGTGCCCTCAAAGTTGCCGGCACAGACATGCCCATGATCAGGAAAACATGATCATCATGCAACATTTGAGCCAGTCTTAGAGGCTTGACTAGGAATACTTTTTGCCGTTTATTATTCCACACATGCACATTGGTTTTCCTCAGAGCCTTTATGGATATACGGGCTCGGGAACCATAGCAGTTATAGCATGGAACATAAACTTAATTAGGAACATGGGGATAAATAATAACATTTATTATTGCCTCTAGGGCATATGTCCTACAGACTCCCACTTGCACTAGAGTCAATAATCTAGTCAATGCTAATGCACTTTACACCTATGGCATACTGGTGTAAAATATGCTTCGCTTGTGGTATAGCCTGATGTCCAACGGATCTGACAACTTCTGCTCTGTGTGTATCTTTGCATATCCTCGCGTTTTCACGCTTTCACAAAATTCATATTTTGTGTGGACTTGGCTTTGTATATATGTGAATCACTGGCCGAACGCTTATTCCTCAGACTGAGCTATGGAACAACTATCTACAATAGTGTCCCATTGACCAAAGCCTTCTTGGGACCATACTAAGTTCATGAATGAACTATATGATTCAACATCTTCTTTGCCGCTTCTAAAGCATCAACATACTTAGACTTTGTTATAGAATTCGCCACAGTAACCTGTTTGGAACAATTCCAACTTACTGTGTCACCATATCATGTATTACACAAAAAACCCTTAACTTAATCAAAAATCGCATGGAGCATTGATGAAGACTGTATCGATGTAATTACTTACAACGAGCACTTCATAATCTCTGCTTGCGAGAAAACATGTCATCAGTGCTACTTTAGTACTCAATGACATTTTTCACTGTTGTCCCATGATCAGTACTTTGATCACTTTGGTATCTATACTCGCAACAGTTTGGGAGTATCGGACATATCTGGTTGTTTTACATACCATGGAATACATGATTAATCCAAACACAAGAGTGTGTGGAATTTCCATCATGTATTTTGCTCATCAGTGTTTTAGGATACCGAGTCTTGCAAAACTCCTTGGCGTTCTTATGCTAAACTGTTTTAGCATCTTGTTAATATGTATTATTGGCTTAGCCTATTAGGCAATACTATCTTCGCAGATAATTATGCCTAATATCAAGGCTACCCAGCCCAAGCACTTCATCGTAAAACAATTTTTCAATGAAGTCCCAATTCGTGTCAAGAAATTTATATTATTTCCAATCAACAATGTGTCAAGCACACAAGGTTTTCAGAAATATTATTATGCTCCCACTTACTTTCTTGTAACCACAAGCATCTTCGTTATCCATTGATGAAATCAAACTCTTTTGACTATTTCATTAAAAACGAAGATTCCAACTCCCTTTTGCTCTCTTTTGTCCATCGTTGGAACTCTGAAGTTTGCATACTCACTAGCATCCTCTGGATCGACAAAACACTTTGGACTGTATCACATACAAGTCCTAGTTTGTATTTCCATTTCATGAAAATCCTTTTGGCATCCATGTTTCATATCTCATGTTTGAAATATGTATTACTTGCTAGTTTAACCCGAACCGACTTTAAGCATCGCTACGGTGAGACAACCTCATGGTAATCAACTCCTTGAACTTGTTATTGCAACAAGTCGAGCTTTATGGATAAACATTTTATCCACATCAGTTTATAGTTCCATTAATGTTCGTTACACTCTTAGTCTTCCGAAGGGTTTATCAAGATATAATCTTGAATCATTTATATGGAAACTATCTCGGATTATATTGGCTTTTAGCCAATTCCGGAGTCAGGGCCCATCAACGCTTCCTTGTGTATCGTAGGTATACTGTTGTCTAACAACAATATCTCATTTGCGCACCTGAGAGGTTTGCATGAGTTTTGCCTACGTGGTTCAGCTGCAAGTTCGACCGAACTCCATACATCTCATGTAGAGGCTTCCGTATCAGTCGCAGTAGGAAACTCTGGAATCACTTCCAACGTTTCTTTCCTTTGACCTGATGACGAAGATACTGTTATCTCGTCGAGTTGCACTGTCCTCCCACTCACCTTTTTGCAAGAACCATTTTATTCAAAATCATACCGTTCTTTGTGGCAAACCTTTTTGCCTCGGTATAGTGAGGGAGGAATACCCAATAATTTGGGACAACCTACAAAGTAGCACTTGTCTGATTTGGAATAGGTTTGTAAATATTTTACACAAGCCCCATATTCCAAATGTTAAGAAAAGATATAACATGGTTGGGCGTACCATACCATGACGTCATTTCAACAGATCTGATGGCGCTCTTTTCAGTGTAAAAGCCGCAGTATCTAAAATAGTACTTTAAAAGGGATAATGGCAAATTGATTTATGTCATCTTTGATCTTACCATGTCATAAATGGTTTGATTACATCTTCACGGACATTCCACTCACAGCGGTGTTCTGGGAGGTGTAAGTTATGAAACTCATTTCACAACTCATCAGACATTCGCTAAATTTGTAACTCAAATATTCCTTTCCGCAATCTAATTGCAGAAACATAATTTTCTTGTTTCAATAATTTCTACTTCATGTTGAAAACCTTTCGAATGATTTCAAAAGATCCAGACTTACGTCTCATCAAGCAAATATCCATATATCTACTTGAGTCATTTAGGAAGATAGATAAATCCACTACTAGCAACAGCATTTATCGGACTACACACATCATAATGTATGATCACCGATAAGTTTGTTGTTTGTTCCTTATGGCTTATGAACGGTATTTCAGTCACTTCACTTTTTGGACGAAAGTTGCAAGTCTCAGATGATTCATAATGAAACGACTTCAAAATCCATCATTATGGAATTTCTCCATGCGGGTTTCTCCAATGTGACCAAATGCAGTGCCACACATATGTGTTATTCTTTTAGTCTTGCGACATTTAGCATCAGTATTATGGATGTATCATATTACCATCAATATTCATAACATACATCCCATCCTTGATGGAAGTATGGCCCTTATGTTATTAATAATACTGAACAACAATTGTTCTTTTATGAACAACACTCTTGCAACAAACAATATGCAAATGGGCTAGAGTATATAAAACTCTAAAATGAATTATGAAAGTAAATACAGAGGTAATGTATTATTATCAATATTCATAACATACATCTCATTCATAACAAAAGTATGGCCCTTATGTTATTAATAAAACCGAACATCAAAAGTTCTCTTATGAACAACCTTCTTGCAAGATACTTTATACAATGGGCTAGACTGTATAAAACCCTAAAAATGAATTATGGAAATAAATACATAGGTAATACACCGATGGAAGGTATAGTAACATTTACTATGTTCCCAGCGCGTATCTAAACCTCATTCCCGGCAAGTCTTTTAGGCCATAGTAGTTCTTGCATCGAGTCGCAACATAATGCAATTGAGCGGGTATCTCTTTGATCAACTCACAATGCCCAAGAATCAGTGATTAACATGTTTAATCATAATTCCCAAGAACTATTTCTTTGACCAGCCTTCTATACATCAATAACTTGTATGACATTCATACATGAGCTGGATATTCCAGTCTTCTCTCCATTTGCCTTTATATTTCTAACAGTTTAACTTTTAGTATTTCTCCTACTCTCAGAAGAAGCACCCAACTTAAGAGTGGCGTTAGCCCCGGACTTTCTAGGCGTGTAAGTCACACTAACACCCTTTGGACAATCCCTTTCTCTTTAAGTTGTTGTTTTATTCACCTTTCATCATATGACATGTGTTCTTCTGGATCCCTCTCTTATCAGTCTAATGCATAGTAAACACTTTACTACTAATTTGCAAAACAAACATTGTTTTGGATATCCCATATCTTCTAGCCTTTGTCTGTATCTGAAACTAATTTTCAGTTCCATGAATATCACATAGCTATCCCAAACTTTTGAAGTCCGGGTCTCAAGGAAGCAAACATATTGCACTTGACTGTAACATAATTCTAGATTTTGGATCGAAGGACGAGAGTCACATCATCCATAGCATTAGCGGGAGAATACCAAAAGCATGCGATAGGACAAAGTCCTTCTCGGCACTCTTGAGGACAATCCTCACATTACGTTACCAACCGTAAAGTTTTAACCAGATATTTAACAGCTTATTCAATTTTAACAGGGAAGGTGGAAACGCGAGCCATTGTTCTACAACTATTATGCAAATCACACTTAAACAGTGTTCATAATTAATTGTACTGAGAATTAAACAAGTTAATTCTACAGTGCGCTCCCACTCAAATCAATATCTCTCATAATTGACTGTGAGTGATTCAAGATCCGCGTCTTGATTGTTCGCCATTGGTGTAACACCACTGATGACGAAAATCTTAACCGGTAGGCCAACTCGCCAATCACATCTCTATGCGATTCTTGTTCATATTTCGATGGGCGTCTTCCGAGCTCATGACGGTCATGCCTGAACGTCAAGACAGCCAAGTGATCTTGCTATGAGGTCTCACCATCACCCACCTTACACCTATCTAATCATTTGTACCCGTGTGACACGGCGCACCCCGAAAAGATACGTGTTGTAGACGGTGCTACACTTGGGAGAACACTAACTACTTGATATTTTTAAGTGAGAGATCACCTTAATAAAAGCGACTACCGCGCAATCAAAAGGGTGCATCATAAGGGATAAACATCTCAGGCAATTCATAAAAGCATGATATGGTATAGCCCCTTCTGAAGGAGAAGTCTAGTATTTCTTCGTCTTCGGCATTTGCGTCGGTGTTCACCTTCGCGAAGATTACCACCACCTTGTCGATGCACCAGATAATATTGCTATCTCTATAGCTAATAAAATAAGTGCATTACTTAAGGTTGACACGCAGGTCATTAGAGTGACAATCATATGGCTCCAGCCATCAGGCCGAATCATGACACGCAAGTCATGTTAGTAAATTTACATTATATAGTCATCTCATACATAATCAAATTAATATGAGCACTGCTATACCACATCACATGCACATCCTGCAAAACCAAGTTAGATGCCTCTAATCGGTTTATGCAAAATTTTATTTCATGTGGCTTCTAAGGTTTCAAAACAAATCGAAGCTACCAACGTTCATCATCAAGTATGATTATTCAAGTCGCTAGATTAACTTTGCGGGGTGTATGAAACATGAGATAATAAAATCTCGAGCCCCATACTGAACTTCGTCATATGCATGAGCCCCGTGCAGATCATATCTGCATTGCCCTTTCGTGTGCGAAATTTCATCTTTCTTTTAACTAAGGTGGAATTCAATGAACTGTTAGCACTTCGTTGATCAATCAGGATCACGGATTGTCAGAACTTTGAAACTCCACCATGCCGTTATGAAGATCAGAAATACGCAAATTTCAGGGAAGCAACAAGAACATCGGGTAACAGAATTCATCTGCTACCCGCATAAATAATTTTCAGCTATAGATCCTATCTACTCCAAAATTATATTATGCAACACCCATACATCTCATGTATTCTAGATCGTAACCTCCATCTACGCATAGCACGGCTCATGATGCCACTGTAGGGGAACACGCCAGAAAACAAAAAAATTCGGTACAGTGAGCACGCCCAGGATCACTATGGAGATGCATACAAGGTTTGATCTGATCATTACCGACTCGTAGCGTAGCGTAAGTAGAGTCGATGTAGATCGTCGGTGCAGATCCCCGCAGCTAGGATTTACAACCTCCCAACCGCGAGGATGTACTCCCTCGTTAGTCCCTCGGACAGCCTTTCGGGAGGCGGTCGGACAGTCCCCCGGATGGTGTCACGGAAAGCCCTTCGGGAGGCACTCACAGAAACTCGGACGGTTACTCGGACAGCCCTTGGGGAGGCACTCTAGAACAGCCCCTCGGGCAAAAAAGATCGAACCTACGACCTCTCTACGGGGTTGCACACATACGGTGTCATCTATCCGGCAGGGCTTCGCCGTCCAGAACTAGTTCCCACCGGAACCCAGACAGTGTTTCGGCTCTACGAAACTATTTCACGGGGAGGGAGAGAGAACGCCAGATCATGCATGGCATTTGTATGTGAGAAAGAGTTGGAGTGTGGAGAGTGCCTCTCCACCTCTATTTATAGGAAAACCCAAGGGGTAGGGTGGCTCTCATCCATCCATGTCATCCCTAAGATATTTTGGGACAAAGCCCAAAAAGGTGGCTTTCCATAAAGTGATTTTCACTATTCACGGAAGCATTTTTCCGCGATCGTTAAATCCAAAAATATTTCTGTAGGTCTTAGAACATTTCCAGTACCCACTAAAATAATTTTGGACATGTGACGAAACAATTCCAGATTAGTGATTTTCATCTGGGAAAAGCAACCAAAGCGGTTCCGGCAGCTCCGGAACATTTCCGGGTTTTTTCTCCGGAAAAATCCCAGAAGTTCCCAGAACAATTCTGGCACCCTCCAAGAATTTCCAGGTGTGTGCCGAAACCAATTTGACTTAATGGTATACCCCAAAACAACTTTTCAGTTTTGCCGAAACTCTTCCGGTGTTCTCTCTCCGGAACTCTTCCGTTGTCTCCGAAACTTTTCCGGTGACTTTCTCTCAGACTCCCTATCTAGCATTCAGTAGATAGATGACCCTTAAGCGTGTGACCCTATAGGCTCGGTGAAGTATAGACATGACCGGAACACTTTCCGATCAATGATCAACATCGGAGACGTGGACACCAATATTGACCCCTATACCCACACGAATAAATATTCGAGTGAACCTCCAGTTGCCGTGTGCTATTCCTGTTGCTTCATGATATGAGATTTATCGGCATCCCTGTGGATCAACAACTTGTCCACTATGCCAGTTACCTCGTTACCGGTTTTGTTCTCTTTTCTCGTTCTCGTGTTCCGGCATCCCTGTCATCAAGTCACAATGTGTCTGGCCAGACGATGATGGATACTGTAACACCGAGAGGGCCCAAAGAATATCTCTCCATCGTCGGAGGAGCAAATCCCTATCTTGAGCTATCAAGTCCCTTGACATACTTTTCCATGAACCCGTAAGCCGCCGTAATAGCCACCCATTTACGGATGACGTTTAACAAACCCCAAAGTTCGTGAAGAAACGCGATACTCTCATGGTCTAAGGAATTATGCAAACGTTAACTTTCTCTGTGGTACTAACCATTAACTTGTGACGAATGTATCTCATAGCATAACATCAATCGGGTCGATTCAACACAAGTGTTCTCCTAACAATGTGCCCTCAAAGTTGCCGGCATAGACATGCCCGTGATCAGGAAAACGTGATCATCATGCAACACTTGAGCCAGTCTTAGAGGCTTGACTAGGAATACTTTTCACCGTTTATTATTCCACACGTGTACATGGGTTTTCCTCAGAGCCTTTATGGATATACGGGCTCGTGAACCATAGCAGTTATAGCATAGAACATAAACTTAATTAGGAACATGGGGATAAATAATAACATTTATTATTGCCTCTAGGGCATATCTCCTACAGTAACTGGTATAGTGGACAAGTTGTTGATTCATGGGGATGCCGATAAATCTCACCTTGGGTTTTGTAACATATCGCGAAGCAACAGGAATGGCATATGGCAACTACAGGTTCACTCGAATAATTATTCGTGTGGGTATAGGGGTCAATATGGATGTCCATGGTTTCGCTATTGATCATTGATCGGAAAGTGTTCTGGTCATATCTATACTTCACCGAACCTACAGGGTCACATGCTTAAGGGTCATCTATTTGCTGAATACTAGATAGGGAGTCTGAGAGAAAGTCACCGGAAAATTTTCGGAGACGACGGAAAAGTTCCAGAGAGAAAACCGGAATTGTTTCGGAGCTACCGGAATTGTTTTGGAGAAAACAAAAATGTTTTGGAATAAAACCATCATACCGGAAATGTTCTGGGACCTTCCAGAATTTTTTCGAAACAAACCGTCGGGGAAAACATCTTGTCTCAGCGTGAGGGGACAAGATCCCACGATTCGTGGGCTGGTTTGTTGGGCGGCGCCCCCTTTGGGGGGCAACCCCCTTTTGGTGGCTTTTTGGAAGGGGAGCATCCCCCTTTTGTGGGGGGGTGTTTGGTGGAAGGTGGCGCCCCCCATGTAAGGGGCTCAAGGTGGGGCGCCATGGGTGGAAAAGCCCCCATGTGGGGCCTTTTCCAAAGTACTCGCAAGACTTACATCAGAACTATGCTAGTATGCATCGGTATCAAAGGAATGGGGCTATATCTTTGGACTATACTACAGAATTGCCGGAATAGAGGGGGGAAGAACCTAGCCTATCGAAGACTAGCATCTTGCAGCATCAGAAGAGAGTAGCGAATAATATCATATAGTAACAAGTAAGTATTAACTACGCCCAGAGATCCTTCCTCGACTATCCTGCGAGAAAGCGATCCCGGAGCAGTATATCAGTTAAGTATCACATAGTATCCGGTTCTAGTTGTAGTAGATCAGGATACAACTCTGAGCGTCCTGTTTCACGGCTACTCGAATAGATTACTTCCCTGCAGGGGTGCACCACGTTACCCAACACGCTCGATTACCTCTGGCCGGACACACTTGCCTGGGTAATGCCCGGCCTCGGATGATCGACATTACGTAGTCCTACCAAGGCTCTCTAGAGAGGTCAGCATGCCGGTCTACATCCTAAGCGCAAAGGGGTCATGGGCCCATCACCCTAAGCACTCCTGCGCGTTGCGAGGACGGCCGGGACCAAGCCTTGCATGTGTATACACAAGCAGGCATTCCAGCTCACCCGGGCGCGTGACGCTCAACTGTGACGTCTAACAGAGCTTTCGGTAGAATGTACGTCGCCGAGGGACCATACCATAATCCTGCGTGGTGGTCAATGCGTAAAAAGGCCATACCCAAATCCGTTAACGTATTTTTGGTAGCTCACGGAGACGACCAGTGCTTCGGTCGCACCGACTTGGTAACTCACGGACCAAGACCAGGGACTAGGCCCACCTCTCTCTTAGGTGGTTTCCACCTACCCTGTCGCTCCGGCTAGGTGCATCTTTCGTGTTGGCTGTCGGGACAAGTCCGGAGCTACCACCACATCTGGGGTGGTACCGCTAAACAGCCAGCCGCCATAGTATCTCTCGCGGGTGCTCTCCGGGCCAACCCGACTTGGTAAGATTCACTCGTGGCAACCCTTGGGGCCGGCCTGACTTTAACAGTTTGTAAGTATTGTAGTAGAGTAACATATCCGTGATCATCGCCCAGAGTGATCACGACCCGATAGCATAGCATGGAAAACGGACAAGGTGTTGGGCCACCGATGAAACATCTGACAAGCTATACTAAACATTATAGGACGGTAGGTAAGGTATCAACAACACGTTATGAAAAACAGGCCATGCAGCAGAATAGGAGCTACTGGAACAGTACTGAAGCAAAAGCTAATGCAAGCACAAAAGAGGGAGAATGGGCGATATCTGGATGATCAAGGGGGTTTGCTTGCCTGGAAGCTCTGCTGAAAGGGGCTGGTCGTCGGGAGCATAGCGGTCCTCGGTGTCATCAACGGCAGTCGTCTCGGGGTCTACCGGAGAGAAGGAGGGGGAAGAAACAGTAAATATAAAGCATACATATGCAAAAAAGATGCATGACATGGCAGTATGCTATGCTAGGGGTTGTTCTAATGCGATACTAGGTATTTTGGACGGAGCGGGAAAATATCCGGAGGTGTTTTCCCGGCTCCAGGTGAATATTGATCAGATGATCCAGATGGGAAGGTCCCATGCTCACTATGATAGGAATGATGGTCAAGAATTTTGATCATATATTTGGAATCGCCATATTTTGTTGATCATTTTTCATATATAAAACTATTTCATCCGAGCTACGGTTATTTTTCTATGAATTTTTGAAGTTTTAAATGTTATTCTGAAATTTTCTGATTTCTTTAATTCGAAATAAAAAAAATAGTCAAATTGCTATGGGTACGCTTCTGAATACCCAGCAATTTGTGCATGTGCATGACAGGTGGGGCCTGCTGACTGGGTCAACAGCTCATTTTATTGGTCAAACTGGGCCAGTGGGGCTGAGGTGTCATAGACACATTTCTTTTAACAATGTTTTTTTATTTGTTTTAATCAAGTTTAATTAACCGCGGTGGGGTCCATGTAGGTGAACGCGACAGAAAACAAAAAAATTCGGTACAGTGAGCACGCCCAGGACCACTATGGAGACTGCATACAAGGTTTGATCTGATCATTACCAACTCGTAGCGCAGCGGAAGTAGAGTCGATGTAGATCGTCGATGCAGATCCCCGCAGCTAGGATTTACAACCTCCCAACCGCGAGGATGTACTCCCTCATCGCACAGCCCTTCGGGAGACGGTCGGACAGTCCCCCGGACGATGTCACGGACAGCCCTTCGGGAGGACCCTCGAAGCTCGAATGGTAACTCGGACAACCCTTCGGGAGGACCCTCGAACAGCCCCTCGGGTAAAAGATCGAACCTACGACCTCTCTACGGGGTTGCACACATACGGTGTCAGCTATCCGGCAGGGCTTCGCCGTCCAGAACTAGTTCCTGCCTGAACCCAGACAGCCTTTCGGCTCTACGAAACTATTTCGTGGGAGGAAGAGAGAAAGCCAGATAATTCATGGCATGTGTATGAGAGTTAGGAGTGAGTGTCGAGAGCTCCTTTCCACCTCTATTTATAGGAAAGCCAAGGGGAAGGGTGCCTCCAAAAATTACCAAATCACCCATGCATTAGGTCACATATGATGGGTATTAAGGGCATAATAGGAGGCCATGTGGAGCTCCAAGGAGGAGCTCCACCCTTGGCCGGTCACCCCATGGGCCCCCCCCAAAAGGGGTTCCTTCCCTTGCAAGCCAATCCCTTTTAGAACTTTGACTAAAGTCCTAAAAAGTGGCTTTCCAAAAAGCAACCCAAAAAGCACTTTCACTATTCACGAAGACATTTTTCTGCGACCGTTAAATCCGAAAATATTTCTGTGAGTCTTAGAATAATTCCAGTACCGACTAAAACAATTCTAGATGCAGTCCGAAAAATTTCCGGATCAATGATTTTCTTTAGCGAAAAGCAACCAAAGCGGTTCCGGCAACTCCGGAACATTTCCGGTTTTTATCCCGGAAAAATCCCAGAAGTTTCCAGAACAATTCTGGCACCCTCCAAGAATTTCCAGGCGTGTGCTGAAACCAATTTGACTTAATGGTATACTCTGAAAGAACTTTTCAGTTTCACCGAAACTATTCCGGTGTTCTCTCCGGAACGTTTCCGTTGTCTCCGAAACTTTTCTGGTGACTTTCTATCAGACTCCCTGTCTAGTATTCAGCAGATAGATGACCCTTAAGCGTGTGAACCTATAGGTTCGGTGAAGTATAGACATGACCCGGAACACTTTCCGATCAATGATCAACATCGGAGCCATGGACACCCATATTGACCCCTATACCCACACGAATAAATATTCTAGTGAACCTCCGGTTGCCGTGTGCTATTCCTGTTGCTTCGTGATATGTTACAAAACCCGAGGTGAGATTTATCTGCATCCCCATGGATTAACAACTTGTCCACTATGCCAGTTACCTCGTTACCGATTTTGTTCTCTTTTCTCATTTCCGTGTTTCGGCATCCCTGTGATCAAATCACAATATGTTTGGCCAGATGATGATGGATACCGTAACACCGAGAGGGCCCGAGAATATCTCTGCATCATCAGAGGAGCAAATCCCAATCTCGAACTATCTCGTTTCTTCTCATACTTTTCCATTAACCCGTAAGCCGTGATACGTCTCCGTCGTATCTACTTTTCCAAACACTTTTGCTCTTGTTTTGGCCCCTAATTTGCATGATTTGAATGGAACTAACCCGGACCGACGCTGTTTTCAGCAGAATTGCCATGATGTTGTTTTTGTGCAGAAAATCAAAGTTCTTGGAATTGGATGAAACTTTCTGGAGATTTTTTATTGAATATATAAAAAATATTGGCATCAAGAACTACTGGAGGGGGGCCACCCAGTGCCCACGAAGCACCAGGGCGCGCCACCCCCCCAGGCGCGCCCTGGTACCTTGTGGGACCCACGTGGCTCCGTTTGACCTATTTCCAACGCTATAAATTCAATTTTGTGGAGAAAAAAATAAGAGAGGAAGTTTTATTGCGTTTCACGATACGGAGCCGCAGCCACCTCCTGTTCTTTATCGGGAGGCCAGATCTGGAGTCCGTTCAGGGCTCCGGAGAGGGGGATCTTCCGGCATCGTCATCATCAACCATCCTTCATCACCAATTTCATGATGCTCACCGCCGGGAGTGAGTAATTCCTTCGTAGGCTTGCTGGACGGTGATGAGTTGGATGAGATTTATCATGTAATCGAGTTAGTTTT
Organism: Elymus sibiricus; assembly: GCA_039707655.1. Taxonomy (NCBI): domain Eukaryota; kingdom Viridiplantae; phylum Streptophyta; class Magnoliopsida; order Poales; family Poaceae; genus Elymus; species Elymus sibiricus. The sequence goes on along the minus strand of CM077674.1, from coordinate 7,917,326 downwards.
GTTAGGGCTTGATCCCTAGTACCCACTATGTTCTGAGATTGATGTTGTTATGACTTTGCTATGCTTAATGCTTGTCACTAGGGCCCGAGTGCCATGATTCCAGATCTGAACCCTTTATGTTTTCACCAATATATTTGTGTTCTTGATCCGATCTTGCAAGTTGTATGCACCTGATACGTGTTATGATCCGCATACCCCATGGTGACAATAATTGGGATTCTTTCCGGTGATTGTCGTAGTTTGAGGAGTTCATGTATTCACTAAGTGTTAATGCTTTGTTCCGGTTCTCTATTAAAAGGAGGCCTTAATATCCCTTAGTTTCCTTATGGACCCCGCTGCCACGGGAGGGTAGGACAAAAGATGTCATGCAAGTTCTTATCGCAAGCACGTATGACTATATACGGAATACATGCCTACATTACATTGATGAATTGGAACTAGTTCTGTGTCGCCCTAGGTTATAACTGTTACATGATGAATGTTATCCAACGAATATCACCGATCCAATCCCTACGAGCTTTTCATATATTGAATCTTGCTAAGTTACAACTATTGCTTCGGCTCTTACAATTGCTACTGTTACTGCCGTTACCGTAACTGCTACTGTTACTATTATTGCTACTGCTATCAAACTATCATACTACTGTGCTACTGATCACTCTACTGCAGATATTTAGTCTCCAGGTGTGGTTGAATTGACAACTCAACTGCTAATACTTGCGAATATTCTTTGGCTCCCCTTGTGTCGAATCAACAAATTTGGGTTGAATACTCTACCCTCGAAAACTATTGCGATCCCCTATACTTGTGAGTTATCAAGCCGCCGTAATAGCCACCCAGTTACGGATGACGTTTAACAAACCCCAAAGTTCACGAAGCAAGTACGAAGGAACTTGATACTCTCATGGTCTAAGGAATTATGCAAACATTAACTATCTTTGTGTTATTAACCATTAACTTGTGACGAATGTATCTCATAGCATAACGTCAATTCGTGTCGATTCAACACAAGTGTTCTTCTAACATTGTGCCCTCAAATTTGCCGGCATAGTCATGCCCATGATCAATAAAACAGGATCACCATGCAATACTTGAGCCAGTCTTAGAGGCATGACTAGGAATACATTTTACCGTTTATTATACCACACGTGCACATGAGTTTCCCTCCGAGCCTCGTGGATATTGTAGACTCGAGAATCATTGCAGTTATAGCATGGAACATAAACATTCATTGCAAACTTTGGAGATACAAAATAACTATTATTACTACCTCTAGGGCATATCTCCTACAGACTCGCACTTGCACTAGAGTCATAATCTAGTTACATGGCTTCCCTAACACCTATGGCTATTCGGTGCTGCTCATGCTTTGCTCGTGGTAGAGGCTTTGTCATCGGGTCTGACACGTTCAGATCCGTGTGAACTTTGCATACTTTCACTAAACCCGCTTCGACATGATGTCGAATGAGTTTATATTTGCATTCAATATGTCTTGTCTTATGGTGCGAAGATGGCTCCCTAGCCTGAGCCACGGCGCCACTATTATCACAATAGATCTCCACCGGGTCCAGCACACTTGGAACCACACCAAGGTCTTCAAGAAATTGCTTGATCCAGACCGCCTCCTTGGAGGCTTCTGAAGCTGCAACATATTCCGCCTCCGTCGTAGAATCTGCCACCATCTTTTGTTTGGAACTTTTCCAATCAACTGCGGCACCGTTCAATATGAAAACATAGCCTGATTGAGATTTGAAGTCATCTGGGTCAGTCATGAAGCCTGCATCAGTGTAACCACTTACAATGAGCTCTTCATCACCTCCGTACACAAGGAGTAAATCATTGGTCCTTCTGAGGTACTTAAGAATTCTTTTGACTGCGGCCCAGTGTTCTAGTCCTGGATCACTTTGGTACTGGCTGCTAACACTTAGCGCATAGGAAACATCTGGTCTTGTACATAGCATGGCATACATAATAGAACCAACTGCCGAAGCATATGGAACATCTTTCATTTGTACTCGCTCATCGAGAATCCGAGGACACTGATTCTTGCAAAGCATTGTGCCAGGTGACATGGGGAGTAGGCCTTTCTTGGAGTTCTCCATGTTGAACCTTTTCAACACCTTGTCAATGTAAGTGCTTTGGCTGAGCGCTATCAGGCGTTTTGATCTATCTCTATAGATCCTGATGCCCAATACATATGCCGCTTCGCCTAAGTCTTTCATTGAAAAACTCTTCTTCAATGAATCTTTTATTTCACTAAGAAAATTCACATCATTTCCAATCAACAATATGTCATCCACATATAAGATTAGAAATGCTTTTGTGCTCCCACTAAACTTCTTGTAAATAGAAGATTCTTCGTCATTCCTGATGAAGCCAAACTCTTTGACTACTTCATCAAAACGAATGTTCCAGCTCCTTGATGCTTGCTTCAGACCATAAATGGCCTTCTGAAGTTTGCATACCTTTCCAGCATCCTCATGAACGACAAAACCTTTGGGCTGTATCATGTATACATCTTCTTTGAGATTTCCATTTAGGAAAACCGTTTTGATGTCCATCTACCATATTTCATAATCGAAATAAGCAACAATTTCTACGGGCGAGAAAGTCTCAAAGTCTCGTCGTAGTCCACTCCTAGAACTTCCGTGAACCCTTTCGCGACAAGTCTAACTTTATGGATAGTAATGTTACCATCCGCGTCTGTCTTTCTTTTGAAAATCCATTTACAACCAATGGGCTTAACGCCTTCTGGAAGTTCAACCAACTTCCAAACATGATTTTCGTACATGGATTCCATTTCGGATTTCATGGCTTTGTGCCATTCCCTTGAGCTGGGCCCCGTCATCGCTTCCTTGTAGTGCGCAGGTTCATCGTCTTCAAGAATGAAGATTTCATTATGAAACCACTCAGGTGGCTGGATAGCCCTACCAGATCTGCGCGGTTCAGTTACAACATTGTCTGAAGTTTCCGCATCACATGCAACAACTTCCGGCTCGGTTGTAGGGATAATTAACGGAATTTCTTCCGGTTCCTTAGCCATATCAACGGTTGCCGAAGATTCACTAATCTCATTAAGTTGTACAGTCCTCCCACTTATTTCTTTAGCGAGAAATACTTTCTCGAGAATGTGTCCAACTCTTGCGACAAACACTTTGCCCTCGGACTGGTTGTAGAAGGAATACCCAATGGTGTTATTGGGATAACCTACAAAGTAACATTTGTCTGATCTAGGGTCGAGTTTGCTTGGTTGTAAACATTTTACATAAGCTTCACAACCCCAAACCTTGAGATGCGACACATTGGGTTTCTTCCCATAACATAATTCAAATGGCGTCGTCTCAACAGACTTAGACGGTGGTCTGTTTAATGTATAAGTGGCAGTGAGTAGTACGTGACCCCAAAAAGATATCGGTAGATCTATAAGAGACATCATCGACCTTACCATGTCTAACAGGGTTCGGTTACGTCTTTCCGACACTCCGTTTCGCTGTGGAGTTCCAAGAGGCGTAAGCTGTCATGTCTAACAAGGTTCGGTTACGCCACGGGACGGTAGGACAAAAGATGTCATGCAAGTTCTTATCGCAAGCATGTATGACTATATACGGAATACATGCCTACATTACATTGATGAATTGGAACTAGTTCTGTGTCGCCCTAGGTTATAACTGTTACATGATGAGTGTTATCCAACGAATATCACCGATCCAATGCCTACGAGCTTTTCATATATTGAATCTTGCTAAGTTACTACTATTGCTGCTGCTCTTACAATTGCTACTGTTACTGCCGTTACCGTTACTGCTACTGTTACTATTATTGCTACTGCTATCAAACTATCATACTACTGTGCTACTGATCACTCTGCTGCAGATATTTAGTCTCCAGGTGTGGTTGAATCGACAACTCAACTGCTAATACTTGCGAATATTCTTTGGCTCCCCTTGTGTCGAATCAATAAATTTGGGTTGAATACTCTACCCTCGAAAACTGTTGCGATCCCCTATACTTGTGGGTTATCAAGACCTTTTTCTGGCGCCGTTGCCGGGGAGCATAGCTTTATTTGCTAAGTCACTTGGGATTTATATCTGTTGATGACTATGAAGAATCTGAAGGATACTAGAACCAAGATCGTTCCCTCTAAGACGAGGGGAGGTAAGGAACTGCCATCTAGCTCTGCACTTGATTCACCTTCTGTTTTGAATAAACTTGCAACACCACAACATGCTATTAATTCTGATATGTCGCAAGTTATTGATGATACCACTTCTGCTATGAATGATACTCATGATGATGCTAGTACTTTGCTTGAGAATGCTGTGCCACTTGGTGAATTTCTTACTAAACAAATTGCTAAAGCCAAAGAAATTGAAAATGCTGAAACTCCTGAGAATGATGATTCACCTATTATGCCTAGCTCTCCTACTAGAGTTGAAACACCTGAACAATTTTTTGATAGGGAGACCGCTAGAGCCATTCTTGCTTGTAATGATAGATATGAAGTTATAAAATTAATTGCTGATATGAAAGAAAAATCTATGAGAGAGAAAATGAAATATGATCCTAAATTTGCAACCTCTCCCATATTTGTTACTGATAAGGATTATGAATTCTCTGTTGATCCGGAATTGATTACGTTGGTAGAATCTGATCCTTTCCACGGTTATGAAACTGAAACCGTTGTGGCACATCTTACTAAATTAAATGATATAGCCACCCTGTTTACTCATGAGGAAAAAATCCGCTACTATTATATTCTTAAGTTGTTTCCTTTCTCATTAAAGGGTGATGCTAAAGATTGGTATAATACTCTTGCTCCTGGATGTGTACGTAGTCCCCAGGATATGATTTATTACTTCTCTGAAAAATATTTTCCTGCTCATAAGAAACAAGCTGCCTTACAGGAAATATTTAACTTTGTGCAAATTGAAGAAGAGAGTCTCCCACAAACTTGGGGAAGGCTTCCCCAATTACTTAACGCTTTGCCTGATCATCCTCTCAAGAAAAATGAAATACTTGATATCTTCTATAATGGACTAACTGATGCTTCTAGGGATTACCTAGATAGTTGTGCGAGTTGTGTTTTCAGGGAAAGGACTATTGAACAAGCCGAGGAATCATTGAATAATATATTGAAGAATGATAATGATTGGACACTTCCTGAACCACCGCCTAAACCCACTTCGAAGAAGAGGGGTATCTTATATCTCAGTCCTGAAGATATGGAAGAAGCAAAGAAATGTCAGAAAGAGAAAGGTATTAAAGCTGAGGATGTTAAGAATTTACCACCTATTGAAGAGATACATGGTCTTGACAAACCGACACAGGTAGTAGAGGTAAATTCTCTTATAAAATTTGATGAAAGTGATATTCCGTATAACAAACCTCCTAGTCAATGCTTGTATGAATTCGACAATTATATTATGAAGCAAGATCATTTTAATGCAAACGTTATGAAACAATTGAAACAAAATTCTTACATGATTGATCGCCTGAGTGACTTGTTATTTAGAATTGCTAATGATGTTAAAGGTGTTAGTAAACATGCATCTATGGTTCAAACTCAATTAGAACAAGTTGCCAAATCTCAAAGTGAATTGCTTAATGAAATGAACAACAATATGAATGATCATGCAGTTAGAGTAATGACTAGAGGAGGAAGAATGACTCAGGAGCCACTCTATCCTGAGGGTCACCCAAAAAGAATTGAACAAGACTCTCAAAGAATTAATGCTGATGCACCTAGTCCTTCCAAAATGAAAAAGAAAAAGAAAAATGATAGGACTTTGCATACTTCTAGTGAACCCGAGGTAGAAAAACCCTTGGAGGATAGTAATGATGTTTCTATCTCTGATGCTGAAACAGAATCTGGTAATGACAACCACTTGATGATAATAATAATGATGATGTTCATGTGGATACCCAACTAGATAATGATAAAGAACCAGATAATGATGTTGAAATTGAACCTGAGGTTGATCTTGATAACCCACCTACTAAAAATAAACGTTATGATAAAAAAGATTTCATTGCTAGAAAACATGGTAAAGAAAGAGAACCATGGGTCCAAAAACCCATGCCCTTTCCTCCTAAACCATCTAAGAAAAAAGATGAGGAAGAATTTGAACGCTTTGCTGAAATGCTTAGGCCAGTCTTTTTGCGTACTCGTTTAACTGATATTATAAAGATGCCTCCTTATGCTAAATATATGAAAGACATTGTCACAAATAAAAGAAAGATACCTGAAGCTGAAATTTCTACCATGCTTGCAAATTATTCTTTTAAGGATGGAGTGCCTAAGAAACTAGGAGATCCAGGAATACCAACTATACCATGCTCCATTAAGAAAAAATATGTCAAAACTGCTTTGTGTGATTTAGGAGCCGGTGTTAGTGTCATGCCTTTCTCCTTATATAAAAGACTTGATTTGAATAAACTCACTCCCACCGAAATATCATTGCAAATGGCTGACAAATCAACTGCCATACCTATCGGTTTTGTGAGGATGTGCCCGTCGTAGTTGCAAATGTCACTATTCTAACAGACTTTGTTATACTTGATATGCCCGAGGATGACAACATGTCAATTATCCTTGGTAGACCTTTTTTGAATACTGCAGGGGCTGTTATTGATTGCAACAAAAGCAAGGTCACTTTTCATATCAATGGTAATGAACATACGGTGCACTTTCCAAAGAAACAATTTCAAGTGAATGGTATTCATATTATTGAAAAGACTCCGACAATTACTATTGGGAGTTTCCAAATTCCTCTTCCTACTGTTAAAAAGAGATATGAAACTTTTATTGTAGGGGAGATGCATATCCCCGTTGAGGTAACTTAGTGTTATACGAAAGTTCTTCGGTTTCATGTCACTCGAAAATGGTTTGTTAATAAGACCTGATCAACCTTATTAATGGATTCGTTTTGAGAGGCATGTGGTCGATGAATTCAGTAAGCACAACCTTCTGTACCCACTCTTAGTTTGCTGTTATTTTTATTCAAACTAGCAAAGTGGCCCTCGCAAATGCTCGGGCTAGAATTTAATAATGTTGATTTACCAAGGCAATATATATATTGATGTATTTGTATAACGCAAACTTTGATCCTTTTGCATGTGTTAGAAATGTTTTGTTTTCATTGATATGTAGATATACATATGTTATGCAATGTACCTAATTTTGTGCATAATGTACTTGCACCATTGTCCAGCTAAAGTTTTCTTACGTGATGGGATAACAATGTCCCAAGCGAGGCAACCCGGCAAACACGTCCCCTTCAACCTTGAATGCAGCAACCCGGCGTCAACGTCGCATTGACTTCACTTGGAACACGTCATCTCTCTATGTCTATCTATCTCTCTTTCTCTCTGTGTGTGTGCGCGCGCGCTTAGCTTCCCTTTAATTTTTCGATGCTTGCATCACATTATTTGTTGTTCGTTATTACCTTCGCTCCTAGATTTTGCTTCAAGATTATTTTGCGCATATTATTTCATATTATATGTATGTTTTCATGAATATTGCATAATATACTGATGTTAATGATTACCTAATGTACCGACTATAGTAAACAGTTATATAACTATTAGCGATTTTCATCTTTGTATGCTAAAACCAATTTAATGTAATTAAGGTAGTGCTTGAGAGTTAGAAAGGTTAATTGGTTGATGCCCCGGCCCCTCCATTTTTTTCCAGGCATTGGCTGATTGGATTCTACGTATAAAATGTAAAAATGTGTAGTTGCTCCACTACTGACCATCACATATTAGATAATATAGATTACCATTTTTTACATTATAGAAACTAAATATTAAAATATAACTTTCATTCAATAAAATTGCAAAACACTATAAGCTTGTATGTGTCTAAATTGTTTACCTTTTTTTGAATTGTTTCCATCAAGTGTTGATGCTTTCTGACCATACTTCTACGAAAGTGTTAGGCCATATACATCCTAACGTATATACTGTGTATCAATCTTGTTAACATTCATAAGTCAATTCTTTTGCGGAACAAACTATTTTGCAATGAGCTAAATTTCCATGAACTTATTTATGCTTGTCTCCAATGTAGTAAAGAATGTTCTTTATCACATCAACCCCCATAGATATTTTCCATATTTATCATTACAGCATATGTCTATATGTCCCATGCAAACGAACCTATGGAACCAATATCGCTCACACATGTATATGTGCTATGTATCAGTATACACGTAATTTATTTCCTTGTAGGCTTGTCTAGTTTATGCATGCATTTATTTTCTCAGAAAGACCTGCCCGTATGTTTCTTTAATATATGCACGTGACCTGGTTTAATTGATATTCATGTAGGTTCACTGAGTTACGCGTGCATGCTTTCTTTCTCAAAAGATCTGCTCACACCTCTCAAAAAAAGGATCTGCCCGTATGATTGTTCTTTGAAGATGTCCCTGCTTCAAAGGGAGAGGTTACTTTAAGAAATTTTGAAGAAAGAAGTTGATTTAGCAACGTAACTGGACCGGATTTTTTTTTTCAAATACACTTTCATATCTTTTAGCATGTACGGGGCAGCACTCAGTTTTTTATCCTTCTTTTATTTTCGATCATGGCATATCCAGCCAGTCCTCTCGTATAGGTATTGGACACATGGATACACTCAGTTTTTTTATTCCTTCTTTTCTTTGGGATCGTAGCATATCCAGCCGGTCCTGTATTGGAAGTGGACTCATGGCTTTGTACGTGCCTGGACATTCTTTTTACATGTCCATGTCCGACTAAGTTTTACGTAACATTGTTGTCAATCTGTTGTCAATCATGACCAGTAAAATCAAATATTAACTGTAGAGATATTTTAGCACGTTGCTTCCTTTACGCTTTCTGTTACGTAGATCGAACGGCTATGACTCCTTAATTTATGAAGGTCCACCAGATAAAGGGCTGGCATTTTCTGATTAACGTGAGATTTTCTAGCTAATATGTCTATCTTTCCTCCGTATTTTCCTTTTAGTATATAATAGATATAATAAAATGCCATGATTACTCTGTTTTCTGAATTACCCATGCAATAAAAAATGCCCAAAAATAAAAGTGCTCAGAATGCAATAAAATTTTAACATTATTTTTTATTGAATATTTAAGAATTTTTGGAATAAAAATCATACCAGGGGGGTGCTCCAGGTGCCCACGAGGCACCAGGGCGCGCCACCCCCCTGGCGCGCCCTGGTACCTCGTGGGCCCCACAGAGGCCCCCTCACTTATCCCTTTAGCTCACTTCGTCTCCTACCTCAAGAAAAAATTCCTGGTAGCTCTCTTTCATGAGTTCTTGCTCACAACACTGAAATTTTCGATCTCTTTGCTAGGAGCTCCGTTTCCGAAACTGTTTTGGGGAATTGCTCCCTGGTATGTGACTCCTCCAATGCTCCAATTAGTTTTTGTTTTAGCGGATTATATTTTGCATAATTAGCTACTGTTGGTGCTACAGAAAATGAGCTTGCATGTTGAATTCTTTGAGTTCCAAGTAGTTTGAATGTTTGATATAGCCTCTAGACATTCATATGAGTAGTTGCTATCAATCTTGTGAAGTTTTATTGATATCATTTTGTGGTCCAAAATTTTTCAGAATTTTGTTCATAGGAAAATGAATTTTCTCCGGAGAAGCTCTCCGAGGAGGAGGTCCTCGGAGGCGTCATTAAGTGAAAGCTCGGCACGCCAAGCATACGAGGAACCAAGGACAAGTTCAGTACGTGGTGCCGAACAAAGTCATGTCGGTGGCCGTGCAATGAATTCATGTTGAGAGCGGGTATCAAAGAAGAATTTGACCAATACATTCACAATGCCGAGCTCTCCGTCTTCATTGCAGATAAGCCACCACAGCATTACAATCTCACCCACTCCTTTACTCAAAACTTTGCTTATCATCAGTGCACTTCTAGAATTTTATTTCACCTCTATGACAATTCCTACAATATATCTCTAGAAGAATTCTGTGATGCTTGTAAAATCCCATATTGGGGTTCGTTAGATGAACCGCCAAGATCTGATTATGAGTTGTTTCTTACTAGCCTTTGCAACGGTGAAGATAGGGGAATCACGCAGGCTAGCATAGTTAGCATTCAATTTCCCGCTATCCGGTATTTTGCGCTTTTTAATGGTAAATGCGTTGTTGGTAAGCAAGACTGTAGTGCACTTTGTACCCCTGATCTGAGTCTTATCCATACAGCTTTGACTGGTAGCAAACTTTATAATCTTGGGGCTATTGTTGCACGTAGGCGGCAGCTTAATGCATGTAATGGTGATTTGTATGGAGGAATCTATGCCTCCCGTTTAGTGGCAAGGTTAGGGGTGTCGCCTAAATTCAATGATCCCCTTTTGCCTTATAAATATTTAAATTTTGAAGCAATGCGAGAACATAGGTTCTTAAAGCGCAACGCACAGGGTCACGGATATAACTTAGTTTTTAATAAATATCACTCGGTGTATGTTGCTTTGCCTACTCCTGCCCTCTTTGATTTTCAGAACAAACAGAGACATTTCCTTCATGAGAGTGAGGTGCACAAGTACAATGCAGCTACCGAGGCTGCTTGTCAGGCTAAAGGGGCAGCTCAGAACCCCTCTACGAGCTATCATTTCGACCACTATCCAGGACAGCCATGGTAGTAGACCAAGCTAGGCAAAAGCCTAAGCTTGGGGAAGTACGTATTTCTCACCGACATTACATTCATGTTCACACATTTTATTCTAGTCGTCGGTGTTCATACTTTTTCATTGCATAATCCATGTTAGGTTTATTTTCTCGCATTCTTTTTCTGTATTTGAAAAACTTTGAGAAAAGCCAAAAACATTCCTCATTTCCTACTTTGTTGGTTTTCCTTTTTAGTTTAATTAGTTGTAGTTTCGTAGTAGCAAAAGAAAACCCAAAAAAGATTTCTCGTTTCTTCTTTTGCTTGTTGGGAGCTCTCCCGTGTAAATAGTTTTCTTTTCTCGTTTTTCGTCTTCTTTTTTTTGTTTCCTTCAGAAAACTAAAAACTCCAAAAATATTTCAGCGTGTTTCTCTGAAATTCTTTTCTTTTCTTTTATTGAGTCCTTGTAAGGAGAAGACCACGATGAAAATGATGAGTGGCTCTTATATGCATTATTGTTGATTTAACAAAGAGCGCATATTACCTTGTCTTCTCCTTTGAATAAAATTCTTGCAGATTCCAACTTACTCCACGACACACTTGCACTATTATTATTTTTATATCATTCGGTCGTGCTAGTGAAAGGCAATAATGACGATGATTTGATGAAGTGACTGTGGCAAGGAAAAGCGGGTATGAACTCAACTTGTTCTTTGTTTTTGTAAATATGTTTAACTCAGTATCCATGATTCAGCATATTATGATTAAACATGTTTGTGATGACAATTAGAGATTATAGTTGCTCATACCATGCTTAAGTAGCTAGGAGTGGATAATGATTTATCTTGAGTGTCAACATGCATTAAAAGGTTCATGATGTAGTATGATGATATGGTATCCTCCTCTGAATGTTTCAAGTGGCTTGACTTGGCACATGTTCACGCATGTAGTTGAATCAAAACCAACATAGCCTCCACGATATTTATGTTCATGGTGTTTATATCCTACTCATGCTAGTATTCAATGTTAGTTATTCATAATGCATGGTTATGACCGTTTTCGCTCTCTAGCTGGTCGCTTCTCAACCTATTTGCTAGCCTTCGCCTATACTAAGCGGGAATGCGGCTTGTGCATCAAAACCCTTAAACCAAAGTTATTCCAGATGAGTCCACTATATCTACCTATATGCGGTATTATCTTGCCATCCTAAGTAAATTTGCATGTGCCAACTCTAAATATTCAAACGAACATCTGCTTTGTGTGCCCGTACCGCTCATGGAGCGATAGGGGGTGGTCAGTATCTTCCATGCTAAGCGGGTTATTCTCATGATGAGTGTTTACTCACTTGTCCTTGCACGAGAGGGGCTGGTAATCGGGATGCCCAGTCCCATCATTAAGAATGCAAAATAAAAAAACAAACTCCCCCGGAAAGTTGTTAGTATGGAGGGCACCCGAGGATTCGGCTAGCCATGGATTGTGATTGATGGTGGAGGGGGAGTAAACTTTACTTTACCGCTTGGGAACCACCGCTAATGTGTTTAGCATGGAAGATATTGAAAACTCTCGGTCGTGACGTTGACAGGAAAGGCGTACCTCCCAAAAATTTAATTACCTCTGATTTAAGCTTCGAGCTCTGGCACCTCTGCAAATCCATGCTTCCCTCTGCGAAGGGCCTATCTATTTACTTTTATGTTATTTTACTTTTATTGTTGAGTCATCACCTTCTCAAACAAGCGCCAGACCTGAGAGCACTATTGTCATTCTCATGCATTGTGTATAGTTAATGTTGTGTGCATCATGACTAGATCTCTGCTACCATGAATTACAATGTTTAGTCGCTGCTTGAACTTTGGAGGTGCTCTGCATTTATGTTTTGCGGTCTCAGAAAGGGCTAGCGAGATACCATGTTGTCATATTATATCATGATTGTTTTGACAAATTGTTGGCATTTGAGATATTTTATTATTGCTCGCTAGTTGATTATGCCATTGATATGAGTGAATATAATTTCTAAGAGTTATCATTTGCATGGTTAGTTATAATCTTTGCTCAAAGCTTGGGTATTACTTAAGCATATATATAGACACAAGAACAAAAGAGTTTGTAAAAGTTTTTCTTTATCACTTTCAGTTTGTCAACTGAATTGCTTGAGGACAAGCAATGAGTTAAGCTTGGGGGAGTTGATACGTCTCCATCGTATTTACTTTTCCAAACACTTTTGCTCTTGTTTTGGCCCCTAATTTGCATGATTTGAATGGAACTAACCCGGACTGACGCTGTTTTCAGCAGAATTGCCATGATGTTGTTTTTGTGCAGAAAATCAAAGTTCTTGGAATTGGATGAAACTTTCTGGAGATTTTTTATTGAATATATAAAAAACATTGGCATCAAGAACTACTGGAGGGGGGCCACCCAATGCCCACAAGGCACCAGGGCGCGCCACCCCCCCAGGCGCGCCCTGGTACCTCGTAGGGCCCACGTGGCTCCGTTTGACCTATTTCCAACGCTATAAATTTAGTTTTGCGGAGAAAAAAATAAGAGAGGAAGTTTTATTGCGTTTCACGATACGGAGCCACCGCCACCTCCTGTTCTTCATCGGGAGGCCAGATCTGGAGTCCGTTCAGGGCTCCGGAGAGGGGGATCTTCCGGCATCGTCATCATCAACCATCCTTCATCACCAATTTCATGATGCTCACCGCCAGGAGTGAGTAATTCCATCGTAGGCTTGCTGGACGGTGATGAGTTGGATGACATTTATCATGTAATCCAGTTAGTTTTGTTAGGGCTTGATCCCTAGTACCCACTATGTTCAGAGATTGATGTTGCTATGACTTTGCTATGCTTAATGCTTGTCACTAGGGCCCGAGTGCCATGATTCCAGATCTGAACCCTTTTTGTTTTCACCAATATATTTGTGTTCTTGATCCAATCTTGCAAGTTGTATTCACCTGCTACGTGTTATGATCCTCATACCCCAAGGTGACAATAATTGGGATTCTTTCCGGTGATTGCCGTAGTTTGAGGAGTTCATGTATTCACTAAGTGTTAATGCTTTGTTCCGGTTCTCTATTAAAAGGAGGCCTTAATATCCCTTAGTTTCCTTATGGACCCCGCTGCCACGGGAGGGTAGGACAAAAGATGTCATGCAAGTTCTTATCGCAAGCACATATGACTATATACGGAATACATGCCTACATTACATTGATGAATTGGAACTAGTTCTGTGTCGCCCTAGGTTATAACTGTTACATGATGAATGTTATCCAACGAATATCACTGATCCAATGCCTACGAGCTTTTCATATATTGAATCTTGCTAAGTTACTACTATTGCTTCGGCTCTTACAATTGCTACTGTTACTGCCGTTACCGTTACTGCTACTGTTACTATTATTGCTACTGCTATCAAACTATCATAGTACTGTGCTACTGATCACTCTGCTGCAGATATTTAGTCTCCAGGTGTGGTTGAATTGACAACTCAACTGCTAATACTTGCGAATATTCTTTGGCTCCCCTTGTGTCGAATCAACAAATTTGGGTTGAATACTCTACCCTCGAAAACTATTGCGATCCCCTGTACTTGTGGGTTATCAAGCCGCCGTAATAGCCACCCAGTTACGGATGACGTTTAACAAACCCCAAAGTTCACGAAGCAAGTACGAAGGAACTTGATACTCTCATGGTCTAAGGAATTATGCAAACATTAACTATCTTTGTGTTATTAACCATTAACTTGTGACGAATGTATCTCATAGCATAACGTCAATTCGGGTCGATTCAACACAAGTGTTCTTCTAACATTGTGCCCTCAAAATTGCCGGCATAGTCATGCCCATGATCAAGAAAACAGGATCATCATGCAATACTTGAGCCAGTCTTAGAGGCATGACTAGGAATACATTTTACCGTTTATTATACCACACGTGCACATGAGTTTCCCTCCGAGCCTCGTGGATATTGTAGACTCGAGAATCATTGCAGTTATAGCATGGAACATAAACATTCATTGCAAACTTTGGAGATACAAAATAACTATTATTACTACCTCTAGGGCATATCTCCTACAGACTCGCACTTGCACTAGAGTCATAATCCAGTTACATGGCTTCCCTAACACCAATGGCTATCCGGTGCTGCTCATGCTTTGCTCGTGGTAGAGGCTTTGTCATCGGGTCTGACACGTTCAGATCCGTGTGAACTTTGCATACTTTCACTAAACCCACTTCGACATGATGTCGAATGAGTTTATATTTGCGTTCAATATGTCTTGTCTTATGGTGCGAAGATGGCTCCTAGCCTGAGCCACGGCGCCACTTTTATCACAATAGATCTCCACCGGGTCCAGCGCACTTGGAACCACACCAAGGTCTTCAAGAAATTGCTTGATCCAGACCGCCTCCTTGGAGGCTTCTGAAGCTGCAACATATTCCGCATCCGTCGTAGAATCTGCCACAATCTTTTGTTTGGAACTTTTCCAATCAACTGCGGCACCGTTCAATATAAAAACATAGCCTGATTGAGATTTGAAGTCATCTGGGTCAGTCATGAAGCCTGCATCAGTGTAACCACTTACAATGAGCTCTTCATCCCCTCCGTACACAAGGAGTAAATCATTGGTACTTCTGAGGTACTTAAGAATTCTTTTGACTGCGGCCCAGTGTACTAGTCCTGGATCACTTTGGTACCGGCTGCTAAC
Source organism: Elymus sibiricus (assembly GCA_039707655.1). Lineage (NCBI taxonomy): Eukaryota > Viridiplantae > Streptophyta > Magnoliopsida > Poales > Poaceae > Elymus > Elymus sibiricus. Next base: position 7,902,029 of record CM077674.1, on the reverse strand, counting down.
ACTTAGCGCATAGGAAACATCTGGTCTTGTACATAGCATGGCATACATAACAGAACCAACTGCCGAAGCATATGGAACATCTTTCATTTGTACTCGCTCATCGAGAGTCCGAGGACACTGATTCTTGCAAAGCATTGTGCCAGGTGACATGGGGAGTAGGCCTTTCTTGGAGTTCTCCATGTTGAACCTTTGCAACACCTTGTCAATGTAAGTGCTTTGGCTAAGCGCTATCAGGCGTTCTGATCTATCTCTATAGATCCTGATGCCCAATACATATGCCGCTTCGCCTAAGTCTTTCATTGAAAAACTCTTCTTCAATGAATCTTTTATTTCACTAAGAAAATTCACGTCATTTCCAATCAACAATATGTCATCCACATATAAGATTAGAAATGCTTTTGTCCTCCCACTAAACTTCTTGTAAACAGAAGATTCTTCGTCATTCCTGATGAAGCCAAACTCTTTGACTACTTCATCAAAACGAATGTTCCAGCTCCTTGATGCTTGCTTCAGCCATAAATGGCCTTCTAAAGTTTGCATACCTTTCCAGCATCCTCATGAACGACAAAACCTTTGGGCTGTATCATGTATACATCTTATTTTAGATTTCCATTTAGGAAAACCATTTTGATGTCCATCTACCATATTTCATAATCGAAATAAGCAACAATTGCTACGGGCGAGAAAGTCTCAAAGTCTCATCGTAGTCCACTCCTAGAACTTGCGTGAACCCTTTCGCGACAAGTATAACTTTATGGATAGTAATGTTACCATCCGCGTCCGTCTTTCTTTTGAAAATCCATTTACAACCAATGGGCTTAACGCCTTCTGGAAGTTCAACCAAGTTACAAACTTGATTTTCGTACATGGATTCCATTTCGGATTTCATGGCTTTGTGCCATTCCCTTGAGCTGGGCCCCGTCATCGCTTCCTTGTAGTGCGCAGGTTCATCGTCTTCAAGAATGAAGATTTCATTATGAAACCACTCAGGTGGCTGGATAGCCCTACCTGATCTGCGCGGTTCAGTTACAACATTGTCTGAAGTTTCCGCATCACATGCAACAACTTCCGGCTCGGTTGTAGGGATAATTAGCGGAATTTCTTCCGGCTCCTTAGCCATATCAATGGTTGCCGAAGATTCACTAATCTCATTAAGTTGTACTGTCCTCCCAATTATTTCTTTAGCGAGAAATAATTTCTCGAGAATGTGTCCAACTCTTGCGACAAACACTTTGCCCTCGGACTGGTTGTAGAAGGAATACCCAATGGTGTTATTGGGATAACCTACAAAGTAACATTTGTCTGATCTAGGGTCGAGTTTGCTTGGTTGTAAACATTTTACATAAGCTTCACAACCCCAAACCTTGAGATGCGACACATTGGGTTTCTTCCCATACCATAATTCAAATGGCGTCGTCTCAACAGACTTAGACGGTGGTCTGTTTAATGTATAAGTGGCAGTGAGTAGTACGTGACCCCAAAAAGATATCGGTAGATCTATAAGAGACATCATCGACCTTACCATGTCTAACAGGGTTCGGTTACATCTTTCCGACACTCCGTTTTGCTGTGGAGTTCCGGGAGGCGTAAGCTGTGAAACGATTCCACGGTCACTCAGATGTTGGCTAAACTCATGACTAAGATACTCGCCCCTACGATCTGATCACAGAAACTTAATCCTTTTGTTACGATGATTTTCTACCCCACTCTGAAATTCTTTGAACTTTTCAAAGGTTTCTGAGTTATGCTTCATCAAGTAGATATAGCCATACCTACATAAATCGTCAGTAAAAGTCACGAAGTAGAAATACCCACCCCGCGCGGTTGTGCTCATCGGACCACATGCATCACTATGTATTATTTCCAATAATTCACCTGCCCGTTCAGGATGACCCGTGAACGGCGTCTTGGTCATTTTCCCCATCAGACAAGCTTCACATGTATCAAATGATTCAAAATCAAAGGACAGTAAAACTCCATCTTTATGGAGTCTTTGCATGCGTTTCTTTCCGATGTGGCCAAGCCGACAGTGCCACAAGTAAGTGGTGGTGGTATCAGCCTTCTTAAGGCGTTTAGCATTCACGTTAAAGACATCATTTCCGCATTCAAGATTTAGTATGAAAAGGCCCCCCAACAATGGGTGCAAATCCATAAAACATATCCTTACAATAAAGTGAACAACCATTGTTCTCAGACTTGTAAGAGTACCCATCGTGCACTAAACATGATCCAGAGAAAATGTTTCTACACAATGCCTGAACAAAATAACAGTTACTTAATTCTAAGGTAAATCCTGAATGGAGACGTAGAGGCATAATGCCGACGACTTGAGCGGCGATCCCAGCACCGTTCCCGATGCTCATCACGACTTCATTCTTTGCTAGCTTACGCACCTTCTGAAGCCCCTGTATCGAGTTGCAAATGTGAGCAACCGATCCAGTATCAAATACCCAAGACTTAGAATTTTCGCTAGCAAGCAAAACATCAATGACATTAACCTGTATAACAATTATACCTTTTCTGGTTTTCCGGACTTCTTATCTTCCAGATACTTCTTGCAGTTTCTCTTCCAGTGTCCTGTGCCCTTGCAGTAGAAGCACTCAATTTCATTCTTGGCTCCGCCCTTAGAGTTGCTTTGGGAGCCGGTCTTACCGGCGCCCTTGCTCTTCTTGGACTTGCCTTTCTTTTTGAAACTGGCGGTTTTATTCACAAGCAACACTTGCTTGCGATTTTTCCGCAGTCCTCCTTCCGCAGTTTTCGGCATGGCGAGCACCTCATTTGGTGTCTTCTACATCCCACTCATGTTGTAGTTCATGACAAAACCGTCGTAAGACGGGGGGAGTGAAGAAAGCAACATGTCCATCATATGGGCTGGTGGAATTGGAAATTCCAGGGTTTTAAGCCTTTCAGCATAGGCAATCAATTTGACCACGTGTTCGCCAACTGAACTGCCCTCAGCCATCTTGCAATCCATCACGGCCTTCATGATATCAAATCGTTCAGACCGTGCGGTTTCCTTGTACAGAGCATCCAATTCCCGGATCATATCGCGGGCATTATGGAATTCAAAATGTTTTTGAAGCTCTGGACTCATGCAAGCTAGCATAAGGCACTGCAGTAAGTTGTAATCATCATCCTTAGTGGCCCAGACATTTTGTTCATCTTCCGGGGCAGTTGACGCCGGTTTAGCTGGAAGAGGAGTTTCAAGCACATACATCCTCTTAGCGCTCCTGAGGACAATCCTCAGGTTACGGACCCAGTCCGCATAATTGTTTCCAGTCGCATCTAAATTCTCTTTCTCTAACATTGGGCCTAAGTTGAACGCGGTGTTGCGAGCCATTTGATCTACAACGGTAAACACAAGTTTCACCTAGACTTTGTTCATAATTAATTTGCTCTTAGTGAATAAACAATTTTATTCTAAAATGCGCTCCCACTCAAATCAATATCTCTCAAGATTGATTATGAGTGATTCAAGACCCGTATTTCCATTCAGCGCCACGGTTCGAGATGAACACAAATGCCGTGAACTTCAATCGGTAGGCAAACTTGCCGATCACATCTCTATGTGATTCTTGTTCATCTTTCGATGCATGTGTTCCAAGCTCAGGACTGTCCTGCCTGAACGTCAAGCCAACCAAGTGATCTTGCTGTGAGGTCTCAACTCACCTGCCTCACACTTCTCTAATCATTCGCACCCATGGAGATCATGTGAAGCCCCGAAGAGATAGGTGCCGTGAAGGTGCTACACTTGGGAGAACACTAACTACTTGATATTTTAAGTGAGATATCACCCTAATAAAAAGTGACTACCGTGCAATCAAGAAGGGTGCATCAAGAGGGATAAACATCTCAGGCAATTCATAATAGCATGACATGGTATAGCCCCTTCTGATGGAGAAGTCTAGTATTTCTTCGTCTTCGGCATTTGCGTCGGTGTTCACCTTCACGAAGATTGCCACCACCTTGTCGATGCACCAGATAATATTGCTATCTCTATAGCTAATAAAATAAGTGCATTACTTAAGGTTGACACGCAGGTCATTAAAGTGACAATCATATGGCTCCAGCCATCATGCCGAATCATGACACGCAGGTCATGTTAGTAAATTTACATCATATAGTCATCTCATACATAATTGAATTAATATGAGCACTACTATACCACATCACATGCACATCCTGCAAAACCAAGTTAGACGCCTCTAATCGGTTTATGCAAAAATTTATTTTTACGTGGCTTCTAAGGTTTTGACTTAAAACGCAGCTACCAACGTTGATCATCAAGTATGATTATTCAAGTCGCTAGATTAACTTTGCAGGGTGTATGAAACACGAGATAATAAAATCTCGAGCCCCATACTAAACTTCATCATACGCATGACCCCCGTGCAGATCATATCTGCATTGCCCTTTCGTCTGCGAAATTTCATCTTTCTCTTAACTATGGTGGAACCCAAAGAACTGATAGCACTTCGTTGATCAATCAGGATCACGGATTGCCAAAACTTTGTGAAATTCCACCATGCCGTTTCAAGATCAGAAATACGCAAATTCTAGGGAAGCAACAAGAACATCGGGTAATAGATTTCATCAGCCACCCGCATAAATAATTTTCAGCAATAGATCTCGTCTACTACAAAATTATATTATGCAATACCCATACATCTCTATGTATTCTAGATCGTAACCTGCTTCTACACATAGCAAGGCTCTTGATGCCACTGTAGGGGAACGCGACAGGAAACAAAAAAAATTGGTACAGCGAGCACGTCCAGGACCACTATGGAGACTGCATACAAGGTTTGATCTGATCATTACCGAATCGTAGCGCAGCAGAAGTAGAGTCGATGTAGATCGTCGGTGCAGATCCCCGCAGCTAGGATTTACAACCACCCAACCGTGAGGATGTGCTCCCTCGTCGGACAGCCCTTCGGGAGACGGTCGGACAGTCCCCCGGACGATGTCACGAACAGCCCTTCGGGAGGACCCTCGAAGCTCGAACGGTAACTCGGAAAGCCCTTCGGGAGGACCCTCGAATAGCCCCTCGGGCAAAAGATCGAACCTATGACCTCTCTACGGGGTTGCACACATACGGTGTCGGCTATCTGGCAGGGCTTCGCCTTCCAGAACTTGTTCCTGCCGGAACCCAGACAGCCTTTCAGCTCTACGAAACTATTTCGTGGGAGGGAGAGAGAAAGCCAGATAATGCATGGCATGTGTATGAGAGTTAGGAGTGAGTGTGGAGAGCTCCTCTCCACCTCTATTTATGGGAAAGCCAAGGGGAAGGGTGGCTCCAAAAATTACCAAAACACCCATGCATTAGGTCACATATGATGGGTATTAAGGGCATAGTAGGAGGCCATGTGGAAATCCAAGGAGGAGCTCCACCCTTGGCCGGCCACCCCATGGGGGCCCCACCAAAAGGGGTTCCTTCCCTTGCAAGCCAATCCCTTCTAGAACTTTGACTAAAGTCCTAAAAAGTGGCTTTCCAAAAAGCAACCCAAAAAGCACTTTCACTATTCACGAAGACATTTTTCTGCGACCGTTAAATCCAAAAATATTTCTGTGAGTCTTAGAATAATTCCAGTACCCACTAAAACAATTCTAGACGCTGTCCGAAACATTTCCGGATCAATGATTTTCTTCAGCGAAAAGCAACCAAAGCGGTTCCGGTAGCTCCGGAACATTTCCGGTTTTTATCCCGGAAAAATCCCAGAAGTTTCCAGAACAATTCTGGCACCCTCCAAAAATTTCCAGGCGTGTGCCAAAACCAATTTGACTTAATGGTATACTCTGAAACAACTTTCAGTTTTACCGAAACTATTCCGGTGTTCTCTCCGGAACGTTTCCGTTGTCTCCGAAACTTTTCCGGTGACTTTCTCTCAGACTCCCTGTCTAGCATTCAGCAGATAGATGACCCTTCAGCGTGTGACCCTATAGGTTCGGTGAAGAATAGACATGACCCAGAACACTTTTCGATCAATGATCAACATCAGAGCCGTGGACACCCATATTGACCCCTATACCCACACGAATAAATATTCGAGTGAACCTCCGGTTGCCGTGTGCTATTCCTGTTGCTTCGCGATATGTTACAAAACCCGAGGTGAGATTTATCTGCATCCCCGTGGATCAACGACTTGTCCACTATGCCAGTTACCTCGTTACCGGTTTTGTTCTCTTTTCTCGTTTTCGTGTTTTGGCATCCCTGTGATCAAATCGCAATGTGCCTGGCCAGAAGATGATGGATACCGTAAGACCGAGAGGGCCCGAGAATATCTCTCCATCGTCGGAGGAGCAAATCCCAATCTCGAGCTATCTCGTTTCTTCTCATACTTTTCCGTGAACCCGTAAGCCGCCGAAATAGCCACCCAGTTACGGATGACGTTTAACAAACCCCAAAGTTCACGAAGCAAGTACAAAGGAACTTGATACTCTCATGGTCTTAGGAATTATGCAAACATTAACTATCTCTATGTTATTAACCATTAACTTGTGACGAATGTATCTCATAGCATAACATCAATTCGGGTCGATTCAACACAAGTGTTCTTCTAACATTGTGCCCTCAAAATTGCCGGCATAGTCGTGCCCATGATCAGGAAAACAGGATCATCACGCAATACTTGAGCCAGTCTTAGAGGCATGACTAGGAATACATTTTACTGTTTAGTATACCACACGTGCACATGAGTTTCCCTCCGAGCCTCGTGGATATTGTAGACGCGAGAATCATTGCAGTTATAGCATGGAACATAAACATTCATTACAAACTTTGGAGATACAAAATAACTGTTATTACTGCCTCTAGGGCATATCTCCTACAGTCCAGTGTTAGTGGCTATTAGGGTGGGTTTAATTAAGGTCTTAGTGATGGTTTAACCGCGGCTAATCGCCGGCGCTAACCAGAGGCGGCGGAGGTCGCTGGCCGGCCGTTTCCGGCGTCAAGAGCAAGCACGGCTTAGGGCGTTCGGAATCCCAGAGTACGACGCGTCTGGTGGTGGTCTCAGGGCGGCCGGTACTAACCGGAATCATCGCCGGTGTCAATGGTTGCCGCGGCGCTGCCACGGGCTGGCTCGGGGTGAGCCGTCCGAACAGGAGCGAGCGAGTTTGGGCATGGGCTATCCTCCTAGGGAGCTCACGAGCACATTGACGCGCTCGGTCTCATCGGGAACAAGCCCTGGCCACGGTGGCGACATGGCATGCGGCGGCGGGGCTACGGTGCAGGCGTGGGACACGGCTAGAGGACGAGCGTGAGCGAGGGAGGTGACGGAAAATGATGGCTGGCTCACCGCGGATCTCCTGGGCACCTCAGCTAGCTCGGGGATGCTCTGGAGCGGCGGAATCGACCCGGGGTGTGCGTCGGTGCCGAAGGACGAAGATGATGGCGAGGTGGCGATGGAGCGCGACCGGGCTTGAGCTCTTCGGCATGGAGACGTAGACGAGCCTCGCGGAGCATCTAGACACGGCGGGGAGGTCAGTGGGTGGCGTTGGTTGCGGGGACAGCAAGCGGCGGCGACGGCAGCGTGCAGGCTCCGCCACAGTCGGAAGAGAGGAAGGGAGCGAGGAGGAGTGGGGGCTAGGGTTAGTAGGTGGGGCGAGGGGAGGCCGAGGATGGCCTTATCTGTGTCGGTCAGCGCCGGATGGACGACGCGCGGCGCATCGGCGTCCATGGCGTGCGCGCAGCCGACACGGCACAGGAGCAGGTGGAGGTAGGTGACGGCTTCGGGTGGGTTAGGCCAGTGGCCATGGCGGTTGGGCCGGGGTACACAGTGGCCTTTGGCCCTTCTTTTCTTTTTATTGTTTTTCTGTTTTAGTTTTCTATTTTGTATTTTATTCTGGCACCAATTACTTTTTTGTAAAATGTGAAACTTGTCTCAATAAATACTTTACAATATTTTGTACTTCCACAATAAGTTTGGGATTTAAAGGAATCCATTTGAATTTGGTTTAAATGAAAAAGAATTAAATGAGGCTGTGTAGGCACTGTTTTTGGATGCTAGGTTCCAAATGAGCAAACAAGTGAAGTTGTTTTACTTAACCATAATTACATATGGATTATTTAAAAAATTATGAACTATTTTGCTTCCTTATTTATGAAACTTTTATTTTCACTTTGAATTTGAATTTTGAATTTGAATGTTGGATTAATTCCTAACTGCAAATTTAAAGAAGATGATCATGATGACATGGCACATTAGGGTGAGGTTACTATACCTTAACTATTGGGGTGTTACACATCCCCTCCTCCTCTAGAAATATAGGTGGAGAGGAGCTCTCCAACTCACTCCATTTCTCTCAAACACATGCCATGCATTATCTGGCTTTCTTCTCTCCCTCACATGAAGTAGATTCGTAGAGCCAAAAGGCTGACTGGGTTCTGGTAGGAACTAGTTCTGGATAGCGAAGCCTTGCCGGATAGCTGACACCGTATGTGTGCAACCCAGTAGAGAGGTCGTAGTTTCGATCTTCTGGGCTGTTTGAGGGTCCTCCCGAAGGGCTGTCCGAGACACCGTCTAAGGGGCTGTCCAAGGACCTCCCGAAGGACTATCCGAGGGACCGTCCGAGGAGTTGATGATGGAGAACATACTTCTGCTGCACTACGGGGATCTGCATCGATGATTTTCATCGACTATACGTCCACTGCGCTACGAGTCGGTAATGATCAGATCAAAACCTTGTATGCTTCTTCATAGTTATCTTGGGCTTGCTCGTAGTACCGAATTTTTTATGTTTTCTGCTGCGTGGCCCTATAGTGGCAACATGAGCCGTGCTATGCGTAAATGCAGGTTACGATCTAGAATACATGATATGTATGGGTATTGCACAATATAATTTTGTAGTAGATGAGTTATATTGTTGAAAATTATTTGTGCGGGTAGCAGATGAAATCTATTACCTGATGTTCTTGTTGCTTCCCTTGAATTTGCTTAGTCCTGATCTTGATGTCATGGTGGAATTTTTTGTGACAAAGTTCTGACAATCCGCAATCCTTCTATGCTGCTCCTGAGTATGCTGGATGTAGATCAACAAAGTGCTTCATTTCTTTGGGTTCCACCATAGTTAAGAAAGATGGATGTTTCGCAGACTAAAGGGCAATGATGATATGATCTGCACGGGGTTATTGCGTATGACAAAGTTCAGTATGGGGCTCGATATTTTATTATCTCATGTTTCATATACCCCGCAAAGTTAATCTAGTGACTTGAATAATCATACTTTATGGTGAACGTTGGTAGCTATGGTTTAAGTCAAAACCATAGAAGCCACGTAAAATAAAATCTGCACAAACCGATTAGAGGCCTCTAACTTGGTTTTGCAGGATGACATGTGATGTGGTATGGCCTTCATCATATTAATTTGATTATGTAAGAGATGTCTATATGATGTAAATTAATTAACATGACCTGCGTGTCATGATTCGGCATGATGGCTAGAGCCATATGATTGTCACTTTAATGACCTGCGCGTCGACCTTATGTAATGCACTAATTTTATTAGCTATAGAGATAGCAATATTATTTGGTGCATCGACAAGGTGGTGACAAGCTTCGCGAAAGTGTACACTGATGCAAAAGCCAAAGGCGGAGAAAAGGAAAAGTAACAGGCCTTGGCAGAAAAGTTCTGCCACGGCAACGTTTCTTGGATTTTCACGAAGACCGAAAAGACTACTCCGAAAGACGGGCTATACCATATCATGTTATTATGAATTTCCTAAGATGTTTATCTCTTTTATTGCACCCTTTTGATTGCGCGGTAGTCGCTTTTATTAGGGTGATCTCTCACTTAAAATATCAAGTAGTTAGTGTTCTCCCAAGTGTAGCACCGTCTAGAACACGTATCTTTTTGAGGTGCGTCATGTTTCCATGAGTATGAACGATAAGAGAGGTGTAAGGTGGGTGATGGTGAGACCTCACAACAAGATCACTTGGTTGTCTTGACGTTCAGGTAGGAAAGTCCTGAGCTCGAAACACGCCCATCGAAAGATGAACAAGAGTCACATAGAGATGTGATCGGCAAGTTGGCCTACCGATTAAAATTCCCGTCATCAGTGATGTTTCCATCAATGGCGTTGAATTGAAATGTGGGTATTCAGTCACTCACTGTCAATTATGAGAGATATTGATTTGAGTGGGAGCACACTTTAGTATTAAAATGTTTAATCACTAGTGCAATTTAATTATGAACGAAGTCTAAGTGAACTTGTGTTTACCGTTGTAGATCAAGTGGTTCGCAACACCTCATTCAGCTTAGCTCCGATGTTAGAGAGAAAGAAGTTAGATATGAATGGAAACAATTGTGCGGACTGGGTCTGTACCCTAAGGCCGGACCTCAAGAATGCTAAGATAGAGTATGTGCTAGACACGCCTCGTCCACCATGGATACATAAATTTCGCAAGCATGTGATACCTGTGAATAAAACCACCAATTTCAAAAAGAATGGCAAGCCCAAGATGAGCAAGGGCACCGGTATGACTGGCTCCCAAGGCAAGTCAAAGGGCAGAGCCAAGAAAGATACTAAATGCTTCTTCTGTAAAAACCCCGGTCACTGGAAGAGGAATTGCAAGAAGTATTTGGCAGATAACAAGAAGTCCGGATTGTCCAGCAAAGGTGTAACTGTTATATAATGTCATTTACGTTTTGTTTGCCAGCAAAACCTGTAAGTCATGGGTATTTGATACCGGATCGGTTGCTCACATTTGCAACACGATGCATGGACTACAGAAAGTGCACAAGCTGGAAAAACACGAGGTTGTGATGCGCGTCGGGAACGGTGATGAGATCGCCGCTCAAGCCATCGCCATCTTGTCTCTACGTCTCCCTTCAGGATTCATATTAGAACTAAATAAAAGTTGTGTAGAAACATTATCTCCGGATCATGTCTGATACACGATGGATATTCTTATAAGTCTAAGAACAATGGTTGTTTGATTTATTGTAAGGATATGTTTTATGAATTTGCACCAATTGTTGGTGGCCTATTCATATTAAATCTTGAATGTGAAAATAATGTCCTTAACAACGGAGCTAAATGCCTTAAGAAGGCTGATGCAAACACCACTTTCATGTGGCACTGCCGTCTTGGCCACATCGGAAAGAAACACATGCAAAGACTTCATAAAGATGGGTTTTTACCGACTTTTGATTTTGAATTATTTGACACATGTGAAGCTTGTCTGATGGGGAAGATGACCAAGACGCCGTTCACTGGTCATCCTGAACGGGTGAGTGAATTATTTGAAATAATACATAGTGATGTATATGGTCCGATGAGCACACAAGCGCGCAGTGGATATTTCTACTTTGTGACTTTTACTGATGATTTTAGTAGGTATGGATATATCTAATTGATGAAGCATCAGTCCGAGACCTTTGAAAAGTTTAAGGAGTTTCAGAATGAGGTAGAGAATCATCATGACAAAAAGATTAAGTTCCTACGATCAGATCGCAGAGGCGAATATCTTAGTCATGAGTTCAGCCAACATCTGAGTGGCCGTGGAATCATTTCATAGAGAAATGGAGTGTCCGAGTGACATAACCGAAACTTGTTGGACATGGCGAGGTCAATGATGTCTCTTACAGATCTGCCAATATCTTTTTGGGGTCATGCGCTAGAAACGGCAGCTCATACATTAAAAAGAGCACCATCTAAGTCTGTTGAGATGACACAATATGATTTATGGAACGAAAAGAAACCCGGTGATGGTGTCCTGGACAAGGGGGTCCCAGCCTAGCTGGCCTAGTCCATGGGCCAAACAGACGGCCCACCGTTAAGGGGGGGGGGGGACTTCAAAAGCCTCGAACCTATGACGTGATCATATCTGATACCTCCGAAGACTTGACGTCCACTCCAAGATTATGTTCGGCGGGTAACCCCTAGCTGGCAACCGACCATGTGTAACCCTAGATACCCCCGGTGCCTATATAAATCGGAGGGTTTAGCCCGTCGAGGGACATTCATTCACCATCATCATTAGCCTTAGGGTTAAGTTCACAACTTATGATCTCGAGGTAGCTCAACTCTGTACTTCGACACATCCACAATATAAACAAGAGCATGACGTAGGGTTTTACCTCCTCAAGAGGGCCCGAACCTGGGTAAAAACACCGTGTCCCTTGTCTCCTGTTACCCATCGATCCGACATCACAACTCGGGCCCCCCTACCCAAGGTCTGCTGGTTTTGACACCGACATTGGTGCTTTCATTGAGAGCTTGCTGTTAGATCGCCAAGGGTTGATGGCTCACTTGCAGATTGATAGTAGTGTTGGCTCTGGTGACATCTTCGTCCCCGGCCAGCTTTTTGCCTTCGGCAGCATCGTGTTGTACGCTGATCCGGCCGGCCGTCTGGCCCATGTCGAGAACTTTTCCCCGAACCAAGTCATCATGTTCGAGAGCCTGGAGTACACCATGGATGCCCAAGGTGATTTAGTCCTCTCAGGCTAGACCGCAGATCAACTCGAAGATCCCTCAGGCGCCGCGGCCCCGGAACTGGCGTCCGACCCGATCCTCGGATCCGGCCTCTTACCAGAACCGACCTCGGAGATAGATCCAATGGTCGCCATGTCCGATCCGACCCTTGCCGCCCCGTGCATAGGTCTTGAGCCAATCTGGCCTTCGGACCAGGCAGATGCGGTCTCAGACTCGAATTATCTTCCCGTCGACCAGGGGTCAGCCCTGTCCTGGACTAGGCAGAAGCGGCCTGAACAAACTACTTCAGATCAGTTCGGCTTACAGCCAGGCAATGGATACCAAGGAGCTCTCACAGATAAATGAGGTACTGGATCGAATACAAAGCCTAGCGATCTCATCCGCAGTTTATGATCAGACAGGATGTAGAGCTGATGACTGATACGTCTCCATCGTATCTATAATTTTTCATTGTTTCATGCCAATATTCTACAACTTTCATATACTTTTGGCAACATTTTATATTATTTTTGGGACTAACATATTGATCCAGTGCCCAGTGCCAGTTCCTGTTTTCTGCTTGTTTTTTGTTTCGCAGAAAATCCATATCAAACGCAAACGGAGGCCCACAGCCTCCACAAGGCACATGGGCGTGACCCCCCTGGCCGCGCGGTGCTGCCTTGTGGGCACACCGTAAGTCGGTTGGGTCTCTTCTTCGGCCGCAAGGAAGCTTATATCAAGAAAATAATCGTGTTGAAATTTCAGCGCAATCTGAGTTACGGATCTCCGGGAATTTAAGAAACGGTGAAAGGCCAGAAAACAGGAACGCGAAACAGAAGAGAAACAGAGAGAGCTCCAATCTCGGAGGGGCTCCTCCCCTCCGGGAGCCATGGCGGCCATGGACCAGAGGGTAAACTCTCCTCCCATCTAGGGGGTAGGCCATGGAAGAAGAAGAAGGAGGGGGGCTTTCTCCCCCTCTCTTCCGGTGGCGCCGGAGCGCCGCCGGGGGAACCATCGTGACGGCGATCTACACCAACAACTTCGCCGCTGTCATCACCAACTCTCTCCCCCTCTATGCAGCGGTGTAACCTCTCTATTCCCGTTGTAATCTCTACTTAAACATGGTGCTTAATGCTATATATTATTATCCAATGATAAGTGGCAATCCTATGATGTTTGAGTAGATTTCTTTTGTCCTACGGGTTAATTGTGGTATGGTGTGATTGATATGAGTTGTATGCTAAATTGGTGCTATCCTATGGTGCCCTCCGTGTTGTGCAAGCATGAGGGATTCCCGCTATAGGGTTTGCAATACGTTCATAATTCTCTTATAGTGGGCGGCTAGAGTGACAGAAGCTTACACCCGAGTAAGGGGGTTGTTGCGTATGGGAGTAAAGGGGACTTTTTACTTAATGCTATGGTTGGGTTTTACCTTAATGATCTTTAGTAGTTGCGGATGCTTGCTAGAGTTCCAATCATAAGTGCATATGATCCAAGTACGGAAAGTATGTTAGCGTATGCCTCTCCCTCGTTGCATATAATAATTATCACACATGTCATATTCAATTGCCTATGGACAATCTTTCTTTTGTGTTACAAAAAGCTTGCTACTTTTATTATCTTGCAAATTACTCGTAGTTTTATTCTCGCAAAGTACTCCTAGTTTTATTCTTGCAAAGTAGTTCTAGCATTACACCTCAAAGTAGTTTTATTCTTGTTCTAGGTAAAGCGAACGGTAAGTGTGCGTAGAGTTGTATCGGTGGTTGATAGAACTTGAAGGGAATATTAATTCTACCTTTAGCTCCTCGTTGGGTTCGACACTCTTATTTATCGAAAAACCTAAAATTGATCCCAAATACTTATGGGTTATCAAGACCTTTTTCTGGCGCCGTTGCCGGGAAGCAACAGCGTGGGGTTAATATTCTCGTGTGCGCTTGTTTGCTTTATCACTAAGTAATTTTTATTTTCTGTTCCACTAAGTAGTTTTTATTTTCTTTTCTAAGTTGTTCTCTATTTTTAGTTAAGGATATGGGACATGAAATACCAAAAAAATTAGTTTTACTTGCTACTCATGGAGATGGGGAACCTCCTAAAACCCTCGATGCTCGTTATGTGGAAAACCTTAAATACTACTTTGATAATCCTGATAAATCTCCATTCAACTTGATAATGGGATATACTTTGGATCAACAGGAAAACTTTAGGGATTATCGCTTGTCTCAAAAAGGGAAACACTTATGGGATCAAATTAAAATGTTGCAATGGTATGCTTGGAATTTATGCTTAAGATATGATTATACTTGCTGGTCTAGGATGAAGGCTCCACACCTTCCCTTTTCATGTGAATCTAATGATAATGAAACCTTGGCTTCTTATGCTAATGGTATATATGATTACTATGATGTGGAACAAATAGAAGAATTTGTTGCTTTTAAGGGTGCTTATGAAATTGAATCTTTGTTTGAAAAGTATGAAAATTATGATGATGCTGTTTACATATCTCAAAATTATGCTATACTTAAATATTGCTATGAGAATTATGAATACAATGCCTATATTTATCAACTTATTGAGAAAGTCTCCGTTGTCCAAGAAGAGACTAATGTTTTGCAGGAATCTATGGAAGAAGAATTGATGACACTGTGAGCTCATTAGATGAAAAAGATGGCAAGGAGAGCAAAGAACAAAAGGAGGAAGAGCGGATTAGCTACCCGTGCCCACTTTCTAATGAGAGTAACTCTTCAACTCATACATTGTTTAATTTTCCTTCATGCTTACCGAAGGATGAATGCTATGATGATTGCTATGATCCCTTGGATTCGTTTGAAATATCCCTTTTTGATGAAATTGATGCTTGCTATGCTTGTGGCCATGGTGCCAAGTTGAATTATGCTTATGGAGATGAACTTGCTATAGTTCCTTATGTTAAGAATGAAATTGTTGTTATTGCACCTACACATGATAGTCCTATTATCTTTTTGAATTCTCCAAACTACACTATATCGGAGAAGTTTGTGCTTATTAAGGATTCTATTGATGGGTTGCGTTTTACCATTGCACATGATGATTTTGATGAATATAATATGCATGTGCTTGCTTCTCCTAATTGCAATTATTTTGAGAGAGGAACTACATCTCCGCCTCTCTATGTTTCCAATATGATAAAATTGCAAGAAACTGTTTATACTATGCATTGGCCTTTACTTGATGTGCATGAATTGTTCTTTTATGACATGCCAATGCATAGAAAGAGAGTTAGACTTCATGATTGCATGATATATGTTGCTTTGTGTTCACTACTAAATTACAAATCATTGTTAATTAAATTGGCTTTGATATACCTTGGGATCCGGGTGGATCGATTACTTGAGCACTTTATGCCTAGCTTAATGGCTTTAAAGAAAGTGCTGCCAGGGAGACAACCCGGAAGTTTTAGAGAGTCATTTATTTCTGTTGAGTGCTTTAATAAAGTTTAAAAACAAAAAAATATAGAGGGGAACCTAAAACTTTTCAAAAAGAAAAGTGAAAGTGAGAAAGACGAACACCGTTGAAGTGGGGGACGTCCTTGAACTTTGTTCATGCCCATGGAAACTTTGTGAATCTTGATTACAGAAACTTTTCAACAAAAATAATTATCCCCTTGTACAAATCCATTGTATTATAAAAATAATGTGCCAATATTTACCTTTAGGATGTTTAAATTGCTTGTTTGGTGTGTGCTGTGAAAAAACAGAAACTTTTGATGTAGTGTTTGAATTTCTATAATTTACTGGAACGTGCAAAAATTCTGAAATTATTACACAGTACTGATATGAATTTTTTTTATTTTTCCCTAATTTTTCAGAATTGTTTGAGTTCCGCAAGTATATGTACCATCTGCATCTTTACAGACTGTCCTGTTTTCACAGATTGCTGTTATAGTTTCGTTATTTGCGTATGTTTGAAATCTTGTTGACCCCCATTTACTTGGGAGCCATAGAATTGTGATAGAATACAGTGGGTAATGTTTGATTATAATTATACAATAATGTTACAGCAGGACATGATGGGATTTGATGTTATATGTACTAACCCCTCTAATAAAAAGTTTGGTTAAGTTTTGTGTGGATGAAGTGTTCGAAGATCGAGGAGGTATCGATATGAGGATAATAAGGAGAGGAAAGACCTCAAGCTTGGGGATGCCCAAGGGACCCCAAGTAAATATTCAAGGAGACTCAAGCGTCTAAGCTTGGGGATGCCCCGGAAGGCATCCCATCTTTCTTCAACAATTATCAGTATGTTTTGGTATTTGTTTTGTTCACATGATATGCATAAATTCTTGGAGCCCCATGTGCTTTTTATTTTTCTTTTAATAAATGCACCATGCTGGTATGAGATAGTCCTTGGTTGATTTATAGAATGCTTCATGCACTTCACTTATATGTTTTGAGTATGGCTTTATAGAATGCTTCATGTGCTTCACTTATATCATTTGAAGTTTGGATGCCTGTTTCTCTGCATATAGGAAAACCATTATTTGTTGAATGCTATTTTGCTTCACTTATATTTATTAGAGTGTGGTCTTTTGTAGAAATAATTAAACTCTCATGCTTCACTTATATCTATTTAGAGAGTCAACAGGAATTGGTCATTCACATGGTTAGTCATAAAATCCTACATAAAACTTGTAGATCACTGAATATGATAAGTTTCATTCCTTGCAATAGTTTTGCGATATTAAGATGGTGATATGTGGGAGGTACTAGTGAATGATTGTGGTTTAGTAAGAATATTGGTGTTAAGGTTTGTGATTCCCGAAGCATGCATGTATGGTCTGTTGTTATGCTAAGAAGTTGGAGCATGATTTATTCTTGATTGTCTTCCTTTGTGTGGCGGTCGGGGGCGCGCGATGGTTAACTCCTACCAACCTCCCCCCTAGGGGCATGTGTAGTAGTACTTTGCTTCGAGGGCTAATAGACTTTCGCAATAAGTATGTGAGTTCTTTATGACTAATGTGAGTCCATGGATTATACGCACTCTCACCCTTCCGCAATTTGCTAGCCTCTTCGGTACCATGCATTGCCCTTTCTCACCTTGAGAGTCGGTGCAAACTTCGCTGGTGCATCCAAACCCCGTGATATGATACGCTCTATCACACATAAGCCTCCTTATATCTTCCTCAAAACAGCCACCATACCTACCTATCATGGCATTTCCATAGCCATTCCGAGATATATTGCCATGCAACTTCCATCATCATCATATACATGACTTGAGCTTTCATTGTCATATTGCTTTGCATGATCGTAAGATAGCTAGCATGATATTTTCATGGCTTGTCCATTTTTTGATATCTTTGCTACGCTAGATCATTGCACATCCTGGTACACTGCCAGAGGCATTCATATAGAGTCATCTTGTATAGTTTTTTTTTATCGAGTTGTAAGTAAATAAAAGTGTGATGATCATCATTATTAGAGCATTGTCCCAGTGAGGAAAGGATGATGGAGACTATGATTCCCCCACAAGTCGGGATGAGGCTCCGGACGAAGAAAAAAAGAAAAAAAAGAGAAAAAAAGACGCCAAAAAGAGCCCAAGAAAAAACAAGAAAAAAAAGAAATAAATAAATAAATGAGAGAAAAAGAGAGAAGGGGAAATGTTACTATCCTTTTTCCACACTTGTGCTTCAGAGTAGCACCATGTTCTTCATATAGAGAGTCTCCTGAGTTGTCACTTTCATATACTAGTGGGAATTTTTCATTATAGAACTTGGCTTGTATATTCCGATGATGGGCTTCCTCAAATGCCCGAGGTCTTCATGAGCAAGAAAGTTGGATGCACACCCACTTAGTTTTCAGTTTGAACTTTCATACAATTATAGCTCTTAGTGCATCCGTTGCATGGCAATCCCTACTCCTCGCATTGATATCGATTGATGGGCATCTCCGTAGCCCGTTGATCCACCTAGTTGATGCGAGAATTTCCCCCTTTTTGACTTCTCCTTATTGATCCCTATCACCGCATTCTATTCCACCCATAGTGCTATGTCCATGGCTCGCGCTCATGTATTGCGTGGGGGTTGAAAAAGCTGAAGCGTGTTAAAAAGTATGAACCAATTGCTTGGCTAAAACCGGGGTTGTTCATGATAAATATTTTGTGTTAGGAAGATGGAGCATGACAGGATCGTTTGATTTTATAGGGATAACTTTCTTTTGCATTTTTATTCTGAAAGGCATTATTGTTTATGCGATGATTAGATTATATGATCAAGATTATGCTAGGTAGCATTCCACATCAAAAATTATCTTTTTATCATTTACCTACTCGAGGACAAGTAGGAATTAAGCTTAGGGATGCTGATACATCTCCATCGTATCTATAATTTTTGATTGTTTCATGCCAATATTCTACAACTTTCATATACTTTAGGCAACATTTTATATTATTTTTGGGACTAACATATTGATCCAGTGCCCAGTGCCAGTTCCTGTTTTCTGCTTGTTTTTTGTTTCGCAGAACATCCATATCAAACGAAGTCCAAACGCAATAAAATTTTACGGAGAATTATTTTGGAATATATGTGATTTTTGGGAGGTGGAATCAACGCAAACGGAGGCCCACAGCCTCCACAAGGCACTTGGGCGCGACCCCCCTGGCCGCGCGGTGCTGCCTTGTGGGCACACCGAAAGTTGGTTGGGGCTCTTCTTCGGCCGCAAGGAATCTTATATTGAGAAAAAAACGTGTTAAAATTTCAGCGCAATCGGATTTACGGATCTCCGGGAATTTAAGAAACAGTGAAAGGCCAGAAAACAGGAACGCGAAACAGAAGAGAAAATGAGAGAGATCCAATCTTGGAGGGGCTCCTCCCCTCCGGGAGCCATGGCGGCCATGGACCAGAGGGGAAACTCTCCTCCCATCTAGGGGGGAGGCCAAGGAAGAAGAAGGAGGGGGGCTCTCTCCCCCTCTCTTCCGGTGGCACCGTAGCGCCGTCGGGGGAACCATCGTGACGGCGATCTACAACAATAACTTCGCCGCCGTCATCACCAACTCTCTCCCCCTCTATGCAGCGGTGTAACCTCTCTATTCCCACTGTAATCTCTACTTAAACATGGTGCTTAACACTATATATTATTATCCAATGATATGTGGCAATCCTATGATGTTTGAGTAGATTTATTTTGTCCTACGGGTTAATTGTGGTATGGTGTGATTGATATGAGTTGTATGCTAAATTGGTGTTGTCCTATGGTGCCCTCCGTGTCACGCAAGCGTGAGGGATTCCCGCTGTAGGGTTTGCAATACGTTCATAATTCTCTTATAGTGGGCGGCTAGAGTGACAGGAGCTTACACCTGAGTAAGGGGGTTGTTGCGTATGGGAGTAAAGGGGACTTTTTACTTAATGCTATGGTTGGGTTTTACCTTAATGATCTTTAGTAGTTGCGGATGCTGGCTAGAGTTCCAATCATAAGTGCATATGATCCAAGTATGGAAATTATGTTAGCGTATGCCACTCCCTCATTGCAGATAATAATTATCACACATGTCATATTCAATTGCCTATGGACAATCTTTCTTTTGTGTTACAAAATGCTTGCTACTTTTATTATCTTACAAATTACTCGTAGTTTTATTCTCGCAAAGTACTCCTAGTTTAATTCTTGCAAAGTAGTTCTAGCATTACACCTCAAAGTAGTTTTATTCTTGTTCTAGGTAAAGCGAACGTTAAGTGTGCGTAGAGTTGTATCGGTGGTCGATAGAACTTGAAGGGAATATTAATTCTACCTTTAGCTCCTCGTTGGGTTCGACATTCTTATTTATCAAAAAAGCTACAACTGATCCCCTATACTTGTGGGTTATCAATGACCGGGAAATTTTCATCCCGCCCACCACCCACCTAGTCGCCACGATCGAAGAATTGACCGACACGCTTGACTACGGCTCTGACGAAGCCGCTGACATGGATGAAGATGTCAGCGGCGACGCCGAAGTAAACCCATCCGCGACCATATCCCATACAGGGAACTGGGCCGCAACATCTACTTATGACATTTACATGGTCGACACTCCTAAGGACGATTCCAAGGAAAAACTTAAGGAAAAACCTAAATGTCGCCGCCCTAAGAGTCGATCGAAGGGCAATCACGGGAGAAGAAGTACGACCAACACTACGGGCGCCACCGATAATGGTGCTGCCCCCAAAACCGCTGAAAACCGGGGCGAGGATGATCAAGTCTTGCCCGCCTAACAGAACGGGCCAATAGGAACACCTCCGGAGGGCGATCCCAAAGAAGTAGGCGCCTTCGACAACGGATCGGATAGGGATTACCTTCCCGAATCCAAAGACGACGACAGCCTCGGACCCAAAGACTTTACAGTGCCCAAGAACCCAACGATCAGGCACGGTTCCAACGGCAGCTAATCGCAACCGCGCGGAGCATGAAAAAGAGCAGCAGGAGTTGTATACACATGAAAACACGCTCAATGAAAAATGGACAAAAATCCTCGCGGCCGAAGACGACCTCAAAGCTCGATGCGCGGCTGCCAAGTCGTTTCCACGATGATGGCTACTGCCTGACTTCGATGATGAGGCAGCAGATAATGAGCTGCCAGCACGCGGCCATCTAGGACAGGCTGACCGTCCCCCTAGGGGGCAAGACTGGCCATCTGGGGCAAATAAAGAGCCTCCTGCATAAACCCGCCCTCACGGAAAGAGCCCGGTCAAATACCCCGAGTCCTATGCCTTGCGCGATAAGATACATGCCAATGCAGCCCCTTCCCGATCCATTTATGGACTAAGGGAGCGCGCACCTGCTGGCCTAGAGGGCTATGATGCCTGGCTAGACAGAAATGAAATATTATCAAGTTCTTCAGCGCACTCAACCCGATAGGACCTGCACCCTTGCCCACTTCATGATTGTTCTTCTCTTTTAGCACAAACATGGAGTAATCATCCTCTGCATCGTCCCTAGTGTTAAACCCTTTATAACATCAGTTTTTGTCACCGTGCACTTGTTCATGGCATGTCTGCCATGAACCATAGACTCCTGGATACCTCAATGAGTACACTACATACCACTTCATCTACCAAGACAGAAGAACAAGATTCCAAAAAGCAGGACAAGCAACACAAGTTGAGAAGAACACATGGAACATAAGCAACATAAGCATTCATGATTCATACACCAAAAAGCATCATTTAGTGGAATTCCGAGCTGACATCACCATCGACTTCATCATCATCTAGCTAGACTACTCTGAGAATGGAACTCTACTCCAAGTGGTAATCGGTGAAGCCGATCATCGTTGAGTCGGAGCAGGTGGGGATCTCCCACACAGTGGAGGACCAGCGTCGTCGGCCTTCTCCGGTGGCGGTTCTCTCTTGGCGAGCTCATCAAAAAACTTTTGCTGCTCAACACGGAGGCGGACCATCATCTCGCGAATGCCTTCGGCCTTCCGATCATCCTTAACGGACTCGTAGACCACATCGTTCTTAGCGATGAGCTGCGGGTTCGACTGAACGAGCACGGCCAGGTAGTCTTCACTGGCACGTTTGGTCGCAATGTGCGCCATGCGGTCCGCCTCCTCCTCGACCGGGGAGTCAACCCTAAAGGGGGTGGCGTCATTGGGCAAGTTCAACTTGGACGGCGACGACGTGACCTTGAGGTCGGTGCTATAACCTAACAATTCATTAACATAGAATGTGTCACATAGGAAATATAACCTAAATATACATCACGGATAGTCCATACAAGCTTGCAACAAGTCAATTACCATAGCAATGACATATAGTCCATATCATCAAGTCACATAACAATCTTCGTAGCAACATAGTAAGTTCACAAGCTTCATACAAGTCAAAATAAAGGAAGTTCACAAGTAGTTCACAAACAAAAGACCAGCTCCATGGACATGCGATCTCCGCCTCCTCCATCTCCAGCTCGTGCTCGCCAATCTCGTGGGGAAGTGGCTGCCATGATCTAGGCTAGGGTAGCCACCGCAGTATCGGCGGATGCTCGAGCACTCTCGGCGGATGCAGCTGCCATATCGGCGGAGGCGGCCACGCTCAAGGCTGATGCGGCCGCGCTCTCGGCTAAGGCGGCCGCGCTCGCGGTGGAGGTTGCCACCGTAGGCACCCTCACAAAGTGTCTCCACGTCCCCATCTTTGTCATCCGTTAGTCAACACATAGACCAAATCTAACATGAAGAAAAACACGTTTTGTTCATATTCGATTTGATTTGCTTAAAAAAATGCCACTCATACAAACTGCAAGATTGTTCTGCTCAAATTTTAGAAAGTCTAACATCATATACATTATTGTTAAGAGCCTGTTGCTTGACGGTTCTCAAAATATTTAATCAATGTTGGTTTATAAACCACTCCGGTATCACATGTTTGCTACAGCTGATACCAGAGTGGTTTGTGAACCAACATTGACGAAAGATCTGGGGAACAATCAAACAAGAGACCCGAAATGGTAACATATATCACGTTGGACTTCCTGAGAATATGAACCAAACAATCTTAAAGTTTGGGTGGACCCTAAACCCCTATCCCTAACCTAGAAGGCTTGCTTATTCAGCATGTGGGTTGACTTTCAGTCCGTCGAGGCTCTCTTCAACACCACTCAGCTTTCAAGTGGTTGTATGGTGGGCACTCCCTCACTGTTATTTCGACTATTGGTGATGGTCGATCCGTCGGCCCCCTCCTGCGTTACCAAGGTTTCATAGGATGAGGCCAAGTGGATCGACCGCCTATGACAACAGTCGGGATCCTTCCTCAAAGAACATCTCTTACAAAGCGAGCCCCATCGGACTGAAAGTCAACACACAGACCAAACCTATAGCTGGTGTTTCCTAGGTATCGAACAACAAAGAATAATTTTCTTCTATTCGATTGTCATAAAAAATTGCCGCTCATACATACTGCATGATTATTCTGTTCATATTTCGAAAAGTCCAACATCATATACATTACCGTTGAGAGCCTGTAGTTAACGATTCCTGAGATATTTCATTGATGTTGGTTCACAAACCACTCCGGTATCACATGTTTGCTACAGTTGATACCAGAGTGGTTTGTGAACCAACATGGACGAAAGTTCTTGCGAACAATCGAACTAGAGGCCCCTGATGGTAACATATATCACGTTTGAGTTATGAACAGAGCAGTCCTATAGTATGGGTGGACAGGATTCGTGGATGCAAATCAAATAGAAAATAATAGTCCTACAGTATGGGCTCGCTTATTCGAACCACAACAAATGTGGCCCTACCAGACTTTAAGATTGTTCTGCCAATATTCTTAGAAAATCAACCATCATGTACATTGCCGTTAAGAGCCTGTAGCCTGACGGTTCCTGAGATATTTAATCGATGTGAGTTCACAAACCACTCCGACATCACATGTTTGCTACAGCTGATACCAGAGTGGTTTGTGAACCAACATCGACGAAAGATCTGGGGAACAATCAAACTAGAGACCAAAATGGTAACATATATCACGTTGGACTTCCTGAGAATATGAACCAAACAATCTTAAAGTTTGGGTGGACAACATTTAATGAAGCCTAAACCTGGAGGATACTATACCTAAACCTTTTGACCCTATCCCTAACCTAGAAGGCCAACCTCCGGCAACTCGACACATTTTCACCCTATCCCTAAACCCTTAGGTTTTAACAAGCTCGCTTATTCGGCATGTGGGTTGAATTTCTGTCCGTCGACCCCCATCGGACCGAAAGTGAACACACAGGTCGAGTAATGATGGTTACGACTCGAAATAGTTAAACACTACATAGATCATCATTGCTATAACATAACTAAACTCTAATACAAAATGTTTAACATTAAATGACTACATAGGTCAACACTACTATGACATAATAAAACACTAATACTACATAGTTCAACACTACTACTACTACAAAGATCAGTACTAATCATCGGCCGAGTTGAAGTCGAAGCTGTCATTCTCCGAGTCAAGGTTCCGCACATTGGTGCGGGAAGGGCATGCCTTGCCATCATTGCCGTTAGATAGCTTCACCACCTCCTCCTCCTCACTGTCAAAGTAGCCCTCCATCTCGAGCTTGTTGAACACCCTATCGACCTTGTCAGAAATTTTCTTATCCATCTCGGCGTCCTCCTTCTTCCTCTGCTCCTTCTCCCTATTGGCATAGAACTGAAGCTCCTCTGCCACGAGGTGGGAATTATCCTCGATGAACTTCTTCATGGCCACCTCATCCATCTCCCATGTCCAGCGGTGTGCCTCGGTCCAGCAGCATGCCTTCTCCACCTCATAGGAAATATCTGGTAACGAGGGGCAAGGAACTCCACCTCCGCGGCATTTGCCACATCGGGGAAGTTGAGGTCAGCCCGGCTCTGGCCGTACCTCCATGCCACCATGTCGTATGCTCGCGCGGTGTGCTCGGAGGTCTCCAAAGTGTCGATCCACTGCCGATCAGCATCACAGGTGATCTCGGAGGCGTGGCGGACCGACTCCCTACGCCGAACCCCGCGGTACCGTGGAGGAGGCGGCAGCGACTGGCACGACGGCATCCTCTACACAGCGGAGCAACGGGTTGGCCTAAATAAGGGCGGCCAAGTAGTACAATTTTAATCTTAAAAGATTTATGGATTTCTTTCATTTTTTCTTTTCTTTAATTTCCTTTATCAATATTGCTAAACTATACATACTGCATTGAAAAAACCCTAGAAATTACTACTTCATTGACCTACATGTATACAAAAATGATATATGTAGCAAAATTCCTATGCAATTAACCGATAACAAAATTCATTAACTGATAACAAAATTCATATAGCAAAATTCCTATCAAATTTGCTATGCAAATTCATATATCAAAAGTCCTATGCAATTAACCTATAACAAAAATCATATACAAAAATGCTATATATATCAAATTTGCTACTTCATTAACCTATAACAATATTCATCATCTTTTACTTTCCTTTTTCATCATCTTTTCACTTTTTACATTCTTTTAGTTTTCCTTTTCTGTCAATTTTAATATAGCAAATCATCTAAACTTAATTAGCAAATTATCTAAACCTAATTAGCAAATCAT
The DNA here is from genome assembly GCA_039707655.1 of Elymus sibiricus. NCBI lineage: Eukaryota > Viridiplantae > Streptophyta > Magnoliopsida > Poales > Poaceae > Elymus > Elymus sibiricus. The sequence goes on along the minus strand of CM077674.1, from coordinate 7,876,553 downwards.
CTAAACCTATTTAGCAAATTCCATATAACCTATCATATCAATTTTGTAATGAATTTGCATTAAAAAAGTGGTAAATTAAAAAAATGCATGGTAGTTGTGGATCACCTAGGGCAGAGGAAGGAGGCTCGGGCCGGCGAGGGGTAGCGTCGGCCGACGAGTAAGGAGGCGCTAGTCAGCGTCGGCCTCAGGGAGACACGGGCCGGCGTGGGGTGGCGTCGGGCTCGGGGAGGCTGTCGGCCGACAAGGAAGGAGGAGCCGACAGGGGGCACGGGGGTGGCGGCGGTCATGGGCCACCGGTGATCTGGGTTGGTGGAGGCAGCGACGGTGGCCGGAGGGGCGACAGCCACGCATGATTATAATTTGGGGGAATTGGGGGTGGGAGAGAGGCGGCGGCGGCACCGTTGGGTGCCGCCGATGTGGGACGACGGTGGATCTGGGGGTGGTGGAGGTGGTGGTGGCGGCGGCGGCGGCCGGAGGGGAGTTTAGGAGGAGGAGGAGGGGCGGCGCGGAGAGGAGGAGAGGAGGAGGAGGGCAACGGCCGCGTGTGGCAATGGGGGAAATTAGGGGAGGAGAAGAAAATGTGGTGGTGGTGGTGTGGGGGGGGGGGGGTCGCTAAGTCCCCGCGCAAAACCTATGCCGATCTAAGTTTGTCGGGTGCCCGGCATAGTCAACCTATGCCGAGCTTATTTTAAAGGGAGCTCGGCAAATCACATTTTCTGTGTTTTTTATTTGTTTCATATTAGCTTCTTTAATTGTTTGTTTATTTCCTTTCTGCTTCTTTTTTCTTCAATTGTTTCTTTTGCTATGACCCCTTGCAAAAGGGGAATGGTTTCCGACTCTTCTCGCTCAATTTCACAAGTCCGCCTGTCCGGAGGGCCCCACAATGTCTACCCCATAGTTTTTCATAAAAAATGATAATTACATGTGACATTGCTCTTTTATTGTGTTACAATAGTTCATAGGAACATGGAAAACCCAAAGTGAGGCCAAGTTCTTACAATAGTTGGGTCAAATTTTGAATTTGCATCATTTAAACCCTTGAAAAGCAATAAATGTCTCAAGTGTACCAGACGGGCCTCGATAAGGGCCTGGCATGTGTCATGCCATGGCTTCTGCTGAGTGCAGAAAATGTTTCGAGGCCAAGGGAGGAACGGGCCTGCACTCCCTTCAGAAACCAGACATGTCCCATCTCAAAAGCTAGATCCTTCCTCGGAGATGGTCCAGTCTCTATGCAGTCTCCGAGAAGCCTTCGACGAAATGCTCTCAAATTTTTATCACACCCTCCATACGGCATATGGCGACAACGTGGCAGGTCCATTAAAGTTCCGGCTTCATATGATTTTTTGTGGATTTAAACGGCAGCATATGGCATGTCGACGACCTAGCCTTGGCCCCCCAATGGTGGGGTCTACCTCTTCTTTGGTTGTACATGGTCCAGGCATAGGCCAAAGACCACGGATAGGAATTTTCAACCCGTTGCCGGCTATGATTTCATGTGGCTGCAGTTCACATCTTGAATTTCTGGCATTTAAACCGTTGAAAAACAATAAATGTCCTGGGTGTAGCAGACTGGCCCCGATAAGGGCCAGGGCTTGGCATATGTCATGTCATGGCCTCTGCTGAGTACATAAAAAGTTTCGAGGCCCATCTCTAAAGCTAGATCCTTCCTTGGAGATGGTTTAGTTTCTACGTGGCCTCCGAGAAGGCTTCTCCAAAACGCTCTCAAATTTTTACCACACCCTCTAGGGGCCATATGACCGCACCGTGCCAGGTCCCATGAAGTTCTAGCCTCCTATCATTTTCCGTGGATTTAAACGGCAACATCCATCATGTCGACGACCTAGCCTTGGACCCCGATGGCGGGGCCTACCTCTTCTTTGGCTGCACATGGCCAGGCATAGGCCAAAGACCACAGATAGGAATTTTCAACCCGTTTCCGGCCAAGATTTCATGTGGCCGCAGTTCAGATCTTGAATTCCCGGCATTAAAGCCCATGAAAAGCAATAAATGTCCTGGGTGTAGCAGACGGGCCCCGATAAGGGCCAGGACCTAGCATGTGTTATGTGATTTCATGTGGCATGGACTAACTACAACCAAAGCTACCTACACATCGGTATATATATAGACCGAGAGACACAAAGCAGACGGACCCCGAAAAGGTAACAAGCACATTACCTAGAACATTAAAAAAGGAGAAAAAAAAGAAAAAGAAACAAACAGCAAAGAAAAATAAAAATAAAATTAAAAATGATATTTGCCGAGCTCACGATTTTTGACGCTCGGCATAGGCCCACTCTGCCGAGCTCCCGTCGTTTGGCACTCGGCAAAGCTTTGGCTCACCAAGTTAAAGAGCTTTTTATGATTTTTTTTTCATATTGGATTCTTTAAAAAAAAATGTTTAGTTCCTTTATTCTTTCTTTGTTCCTTTTTCTATGACCCCATGCAAAATGTGAAGGGTTTCCAAAATCACATGTCCCCCTGTCCGGAGTGCCCCGCAACGTCTAACCATAGTTTTTCGTCAAAAGTCATTGTTAGACGAAACAAGTACTAGCTAGACATATCAGACACATATAAGCATAGAAATCATTGCATTGATAGATATAAAAATTAAGTTATACAACCAAAATAACAATATGCAAGATACGGTATCCACAAGTCGGACCCTCAAATTAAGAGCGGAATGGACTGGCCTCCTCCTTGGGCTCTAGGCAACCCTCCTCTCCATGTGAGCGGTACAAACCCTCACTTGAGGTTCCTCCTCCTCCTCTGGCTATGGTGCTGGGGCCGGGGTAGGTGAAGGTAGTGGTGATAGTGCCTTCAGCTGCTTCTCCCACATGTCCACCCTCTTCAGCATCCTAACTACCTCCTGATCCTTAGCCAGAAGTAGTGTATCTCTCAAGGTGACCTTCCCCTTCAGCTTCTCATTCTCACCTTCCAACTTCTCCTTCTCCATCTTCAGTTCCTGGACCTCTGTCGTCAGCCTCTGAGCTTCATCCTTCCAGTTGGCCCTCATAATCTCCAAGTTCTGTTTTCCCCCATCAGTTCCATCATGAGTGCTCCTAGCTTATCTGCGTAGATCTCCATGTGCTCCAGCTGGCTGGTGTACAGGGCCATCTCCTCCCTATTGGCCCTGATCAGAGGAATGCCAAACTCGTCATGTCTCCCAAAGTGATACTAGTCAGAATCCTCTGGAATCTCGTCCTGGTAGGCTCGCAAGGTGCGGCCCAAAACCTCATGGATAGCCTACTCTAGTCCATTCTCCCAGCTTATGTAGGCCTTGGTGAAGGTGATGTCTTCCGTCATTGGTGGTACTTGTTGTTCTCTGACTGTAGCATGGATGATCCACGTGTCCCTGGCTCCTGGCACCACACTTGGGATCATTCTTCCCCTGAACTCCGGTCGTGCAAGTCCTAGCTCATGAGCCAACTTGCCTAAACTCGGTGAAGTCGGTAATCTACATTCTGAGAGAGGAGAAAGTCAGAAATGAATGAGATATGAAGTACAAGATCAAATGTGAAAGTGTACATATCAGACACATATAAGCATAGAAACCATTGCATCGATAGATATAGGAATTAAGTCATACAACCAAAATAACAGTATGCAAACTAGGGTATCCACAAGTCGGACCCTCAAATTAAGACTAGTAGTAGCATACTATGATAACAGACCAACTTCAGTGGCCTTTAGCGCGGCGAGCCGCGAGGCGTGCTGACCGGTGCGGGGCGGCGGGGCGTGGTGCAGCGGCAGGCTCCATCTCCACGTCCTCGGGGACACGAATCGGCTACTCAGGGTGGCTGCCCGGCACCTGTACCGGGTTAGTCCAGACCACATCAGGGACCGCATCGGCGGGCATGCGAGAGCTGTAGTCGGGCCAGCACCATGACTAACTGACGTCATCAGACTTCACCTCATCCATCGCCTAGAGAAGGAGCTCCATTCGAATGGCCGACTCACCATAGACGGCAATCATCCGTTGTTGCTCCTCTTCGGTAGAAGGTATGATCACGTACTCCGCCGCGCCCATCATTTCCTTCGAGGTGCGATACCAAGAAGCGATCTCCTTCATCTTCGCCAACTTGATGGCATCGCTTGCCGCCTGCGCCTCAAACATCCCGTTCCATCCCCTAGTGCCATCCATCTTCACGAAACTATACAAGCATGCCATTATTCATCAAAAAAACATAAAGCAACATGTAACATATGGCACTATATATATATAACACCTAACTAAAGTACTTCTCTTCCTTTCTTTTCTTCTCTTTTTTTTCTCTTTCTTTTACTTTTACTTTTTCCTTTGTTCCGAACATAGTAAACATTGCAAAAAATTTCAAAGGTTTTAACATAGCAAACCCAAGGCAAACACACATAGCTTTTTTTCCAAAGTTTGTTACACTAATGAAGCTAACCAATTAGCAATTAATTAACAAGCAAACTAAGCTAGCTAACTAACTAGCAACTAATATATCTAGCGAGCTAACCAACTAACAATTAACTAACTAGCTAGCATTTTTATTACATGCAACTAGTTAATAATCTAACTAACATTTCTAATTTAACAAAAAAAGGACCGTACGTACCTTAGCTTCGTTGGATGCTCCGGCCGCGGGCGTGGGCGGCGGAGGAGGAGGCGGCGCAGCTCCGCGCGTCTATCTTTCATAGTGTTGTGGGGAAACAAAGGGTCGGGGCTTTACCGAGTTCTTTGTGTCGGGAGGTCAGCAAAGGGGTGACCCCTGAGTTTCCTCATTTAAAAAAAGATAATGATAAATGTTTGGCGAGTTTCCGTTAGCAGAAACTCGGCAAATGCAGCAACGCCGTCACGTAGCTGTCGTCTGGTCCTTATGGGTCAGCCTGGACACGGTCCGGTCCCGGTCCGAGCCGGCGTTTGGACCGGCCGCCGGCGGTCCGGTCCGGACCGGACCGAGCTGTCCAGCGAGCTCCTTTTCCAGGACCGGACCGAAAGGGTGCTGGCTCGGTCAAGCTTTTGAGGACCGTGTGGACCGATGCCACTACTTCTGCCAGCTGCTGTTTAGGTCCTAGTTAGCTGTTTGGCTCCTAGTTAGCTGCAGTTTAGGTCCTAGTTAGCTGCAGTTTAGTCATCTGTTGAATCTTGGATGAAACTGACGAACTGAATCTCTGAATCTGACGAAACTGAATTTTCTGAATTTTCTGAATCTCCCAGTTCGTGTTCAGAGCTGATGTCGGCCGGTGCATGCCCACTTCCAGAGAAATCACTCACCATGCAACGTGTGCATGCCCACCTCTTGACTTAGTTTCATGTTAGATCAGGCGGTTGTGGGAGATCGTGGCATGGCACGATTTCAGCTCATGCAGCGGCAACATAGCTACGTACGGGTGGACGTGGGATGCCACCTCTTTCGTTCCTTTCAGTTGTAAGAAAAACATCTTGACCTGCAGCTCCTTTCGTGGCACGATTTCAGCTCATGCAGCCGCAATACCCGCAAGAATTGGTGCCACGGTTGGGGTCGAGGTCATGTTCGAGAACTCCAGATCGGCAGCAGTCTACGCACGACAGCGATGGCGACTGGCGGCAAGAAGATGCGGCGCACGGGGAGGAGTGGAAGGAAGGAATGGGGAAGCTCGCGGACATGGTGGTTCGCCCAGGGGCTGCCGGTGTCTGCGACGACGAGGAACGGCGGCGGCGGTGACTGCGATCCCTCGGTCCGACCGAGCGGCTCGGTTAAAGACCGGACCGGACCGACATTTTTTCGGGCCCAATATCGCAGCCCGGACCGACCAGTTTTCCTACCGGTCCTGGACCGTGCGGTCCGGTCCTGAACGGCCCAAAAGCCCGCTCGTTCCGTCCAGGCCTACTTATGGGTCCCCTTGAGCCTTGGTCAGATCTTTGCCGAGTATGATTTGGGCAGAATTCGGCATATAGAAGATTTTGCCAAGTTTCGTCTGGTCGCTGAGTAGCTTTTGCTCGGCACTGGGCAAATGTTCCTGTTTGCCGAGTTTCGTTGTATTGCCGAGTTCATTTAGTCCCGCTCTCTGCAAAATGCTACCGCTGCCGTGCTCCCGATAAAAAGAAATCGGCAAACACAGGGAACTAGGCATCTATGCTGACTCCAGTAGTGAAATGTTAACAGCTATTGACATGGCTGTTCAACATCCGATGTCGGGCTGAAAAATGGTTTGGGCCGGGTAGTTAACAGCGTAATCGTCATGCTGGCTGTGCAAACCTAATGCTCTGGCCAGTGACTTTCATTTCCGGCCCATCCTTTTATAATAATTTGGCAAGGGTCCACTTTTGGATCCACTTGAAATTTCTTATTAAGTAAACAAAATAGTAAATTTAGTTGTGTTTCTAGTCAATTATGAAAAGGGCTGTCAAATTATTAGTTTCCTCATTTTGCTTTGTTTACATTCCTGTGGAAGGCTGCATTAAAAGTAGATGATGTCCATGGGAACTACTGCCAAACGAAGTCAGAAAAAACAAAGTGCATTGCAAAGCTTGAGAAGTTTGCTGAATAATTTATCTGGATAATTCCGAACATTTACTTACTCCTGTGTGTTAAATAATCGTGTAGCTGCCGCATCTACCGATTCATTAGGAGAAGCCAAAGCCTCTAACTTGCCCAAACCCAAGAACTCTATGTGTTGTTTTGTGGCTAAGCTCAAAGATTTGATGCGCTGTAGCCATGATATAAGTTCATCAGCTCCAAACAGCTGAATCTGGTCAGCTTGAATACGCTGCTGTTATGGTGGCCAGATTGCAAGTCCTGAAAAGCAAGCCATGTAGATAACAATAGCAGCGTTGTGAGTGCTGTTATGATGAAGCGGATAGCAAAACTGCAAGCCAGCAAGTCGGTGCTTTGCATGAAGAGTCCCATGTTCTCTCAGCACCAGCGGAACCTGCAAGTGCGCATTTGCATGACAAGCAGTCACCGTCAGAAGGACAACTTGTTCCTCCCAGGAAACCCTTTGAAGTGTAAGGCATCTGCTCGCCCCTTTGGTTTAATTTTAAAATCGTGTATGTGTTGTATTATTGTATATACAAGTTGTCCAAACCGAAGATTGTGACAAAAGTTGCAGAATCAATCGTCGGATGCGTAAAAGTGAAACTTTATGTAAACCAGGGAAGAATTATCTCAACTCATGGCTCATAGTGTGGATATTTGTTGCCTGCCCTACCTGGTTGTATGCTTGAAAGGATCATGCACATTACTTAACACACATATATTATTATATCATAATATGTTTAATGCTTGTATATGTACTACGAGTACATATGTTACATTTGATTATCTTTTGGATGTCCCTTTCCGAGTTGCCCGTGAAGATGTTTTTAGCCTCATTTTGTGTTCCATCCTGCACTGCAGTTTTCTGTTGAGTTTATATATATTGTGTCGCTTGTTTCAGATCCTATGATGCTATCCAGCCGATGAGATGTCGCCTGCAAAACAGTATGCTGCGGCGTACGTATGTTGTTTCAGTGGTGTGATTAGCATATTATGCATATATAGATCTTGTTGGTCTATGCTATTGTTTTGAGCTATGAATACCTATTTCTTTGTTTCTGCACCTAGCCATATATTAGCATATACATACATGTTGGTGTCGCACTCTCCGTGATGTTAGAGACCTGCGCTGGTTGCAGGGCTATCTGAGACTGTGACCTACAAGTTGAACTGCTGCCGCTGAATCAAAAGACCTCGATAGGAGCTGGTCTCTCTCCCCTTTCCCCTTCTACAGTGCATAGAAAGGTGAAAGGGGAGGACTTCCGTCTTCCCCCTCGTTTCCCAGGCATCGCCGCGGGTTCTCCTCCCCTCTGTCGGCCGCTCTGGCGGCGGGAGGGTGGGGCAACCCCGGATCCATGCGTTGGGTATGTAAATAGGGTGTGGAGTGGCGTCTCCAGCGTCGGTGTTCGTGAGGGAGCGTCGCCGGCATGGTGGAGAATAAGGTTCCCTGATCCTTCCTCCCTCCCGGCGTGGTTCTGTATGGTGCCGGTGGATCTGTGGGGTTCTGGTTTTCTGTTGGTGCGGTTGAGGCGCTGGAGACCGTACTGCGTTGGAATAATTTCCCCTCAGCCCCGTCCACGTTTCGCCAGTGTCTTCACCGATGTAGGGCATATCTGGGTGTGGTCGACGGGGCGGCATCGCCGACTTCGCCAGGGATCTTTTGTGCCTCCGCTAGCGCCCTCCTTGTGGTTCTTTTGGTTCTTTGGTGTGTCGCCGGATGGAGGTGTGGAGCTCGTCACCAGGTGTTCGTCCTGGTGGTGCTTTTGGTTCTCTCGTGTTGTTCCTTAGGTGCTTCGTGGGAGCTGTGGCAGTGGCTGTGGACAGCGATTCCAGCTTGACAGCCTTCCCAGGTTGGGGCGTGCCCCCCATCGACGCACCTTCCTCGACGCCAAGGACTCGCTATGTCAGGCCAGTGGCTTATGCGGTGACATCAAAGGGATTCACTCCAGTCTCCAATCGTCCTGTGCAGGCGACTCCTTTCTCTTCTTCATCCTCCGTCGGGTCCCTGGTGATGCGATGGTGCGGCGATGGGCGGCATGCCGGAGGCGGATTTCGGGTAACAGGAAATATCCATAGGCTTCGTTGTAGTTTTTGTTTTGTGCAGGGTGTTTTCTGCATTAGGGACGGCTGTGTTGGGTTAAACCCTGTCTCCCGTGTGGGCCCCATGTGTGGTCATCATACATGGGGTGGCTCGTTTGACACGTCTGTGTCAAACTCATGACACATGCGTGAGCAGGTAGTAGTAATGGCAAACCCTGCTGCGTCACGGTGTAGTCCCATCTAGGGATAGATAGGTAATTTCCTATTACCCTGCACTGCATATACAAATATTAATGGAACACTCACTAGTGTGAGTAGAGCAAGAGAGCCAGAAATATCCCGGCGTAAAGATCTTTCTCTTCCTCTCCCCTTCCTCTTTCTCCTTCCCGGGAACACCTCCCGGTAACACCCCGGCAACAAGCAGAGCTCGCTCCAGTCACCGGCCAAGCCCCGGTCTTGGCTAACAATTGGAATCAGAGCTGCCAGGTTCCAGCGGCCATGTCGGACGACAAAGGAAAGCAGAAGCGTGCCAGTTCCGGTGGCTCCAAGTCGCCGCCTACAAACGATGGCTCCAAGTCGCCACTTCCGCGGGCTCAACGACGGCGCTCGTTGAGCCGCAGGCGCACCCCGTCGCGTCGCGGCAACGGCGGTGAGATCGTGGTAAGATAGGTTGTGCGCGAGATTGTTGGAGGCGAAGTACAGCGACTGGGCGCTGGTCATGGAGTGCAACCTGCAGGCGGCGAGTCTGTGGGTCCCCATGGATGACGACTCTATCCCTAGGAGGGAGGACAGGGAAATGGTGGTTGCGCTGAAATGCTCCACCCCGCCGCAGATGCATAGCATGTATGAGGCGACGGCGAGTGCCAAGGAGGCATGGGATTCGATCAGGACCATGCGCCTCGGCAGCGACCGCGTGCGCGAGGCAAACGTATAGCACCTGCGGACAGAGTTCAAGCACCTTGCCTCCAAGGATGGGGAGCAGGTCGACGACTTCGCCATGCGGATCACCAACCTCGCGACGTCCCTCCGCTCGCTCGGCGACAACGTCGACGATGTGAGGATTGTCTAGAAGTTCCTACGCATCGTCCCCTCTAGGAGCTCATGGGCCGGTTGCGGGTGGTCGAGGACCGCCTCAACAACGGCGGCGAAAACTACGGCAGGGGACGACTCCTTCTCATGGAGAAGGAATGGGAGGTGAAAAAATGACAGGCTCGTGGCGGTGGCGCCTCGAGCAGTGGTAGCAACTCCAGCAGAGGAGGAGGCAGAGCCCGCGCCCAGAGTGGTGGCGGCAACCGCGAACGGAAGCAAGGCTAGCACCAACAACAGGGCGGGCCTACGCGATGTTCTGGCAGCAACGACGACCGGGACAAGTGCCACTACTACGGCAGGAAGGGTCACTGGACCCGTGAACGCCGCAAGAGGTTAGCCGATGAGGCGGCCGTGGCTGCGGGAAACCTTGTCCAGGCTGACGTAGATGGTGGGCAACCAATGATGCTGTCTTATGTAGAGACCGTGCAGGAGGGCCCAGCGCCTCCGGCGACCACGGTGCCGACTACCGTATAGTTCATTCAGGTGGCACAGAGCCCGTCAGCTGATTCCATCCCTCCAATGGTAGGCCACTCCCCGACAATGATGTTCTTGGGGGCCTTTGACTAGGAGGCGATGAGGGCACGGGCATGGAAAAGCCATGCCCCAGCAACCACGTCCCCCACGAGATTGGTAGTTGCCCCGACATCCACGTCCCCGATGACGCTGGCTGTTGCCTCAGCAACCACGGACCAGACAACATCAGGGCCCAACAAGTCCATGCAAGATGACACGGTGCATCTGGTGGGCCACGTCCTGACCACGATGCTGGCGACCATCGAGTTCGTGCAGGAGTACACGGCGACTCAGGTTGACCACAACCCAACAACCAGGTGTTCAGGGTCTATGGCGCTGATGGAAAATGGCTCCCCGCCAATGGTGTGCACGTGCGGCTACGTCTTCCTCAACGAAAAGAGAGCAGTGGCCACACACCCCCCCCCCCCCCGCCAAGGCGACAAGCATGATGAGGGTTGGTTTCTCGACACCAGCGCCACGAACTACATGACTGGTTCGGTCGACGGATTCACGGAGCTGGACCGCTTGATCTCCGGGAAGGTGCGGTTCGCGTACGGCTCATCCCGGCGCTCAAGAGCAGCATCGTGAGCCTCAGACAGCTCGACGAAGGCTAGTACGACATTGTTATTCATCGTGGGGTGCTCACCATGAGTGACAAGTGTTCCTGGGTGCTTATCAAGGTAACCCCAGAACCGAATCGCCTCTACAAGCTTTTCTTTTGAACTGTGCATCCTGTGTGCCTCGCCGTGGGCCTTATCTCCGATGCTTGGTGTTGACATGCTCGGCTTGGGCACCAGCACTTTGATGGGCTGTGGAAGATGTCGCGTAGCAACCCAGTTCGTGGGCTGCCACACATCGAGCACGCCGATGAGCTGTGCGATGCGTGCCTTGCCGGGAAGCAGCAGCATCTGCCCTTGCCCGAAAAGGCAAGGTTACGGGCGAAGAAACCCCTGGAACTGGTTCACGGGGACCTCTACGGTCCGATCACCCCGGCAACGCCAGGCGGGCGTCCCTACGTCAAGCTCCTCGTCGACGACTATAGCAGGTTCATGTGGGCGGTGCTCCATGCCTACAAGGATGAGGCAGGGTGAGCCATCGTCAAGCACCAAGCGGCAGCGGAGGTGGAGTGCGACCAAAAGCTGCGCGTGCTGCATACTGACCATGGCGGCGAGTTCATGTTCGCCACCTACTACAAGCACTGTGACGAGCAAGGGGTGCAGCGTCACCTCACGGCTCCATACTCACCGCAGCAGAACGGTGTCGTCGAGCGCAGGAACCAAACGATGCTCAGAATGGCACGCTGCATGCTCAAGGCAAAGCAGTTGCTGAGCACGTACTGGGGGGAGGCCGTGCTCACGGTTGTCTTCATCCTCAACCGCTCCTTCACGAGGAGCATCGACGGCAAGATGCCTTATGAGGCGTGGTATCGAGAAAACCCGGCGTACGCTTCCTACGTACTTTTGGTTGCATCGGGCACATCAAGACGGCGCACCCACAGTTGAAGAAGCTTGACGATAGGAGCACCCCGAGGGTGTTTGTGGGCTACGAGATGGGCCCCAAGGCATACACGATGTACGACTACGTCTTGAAGCACGTGCACGTCTCCCGTGACGTTGTCTTCGATGAGGACACGGGTTGTTGATGGGAGGCACCAGGGGAGGCAGCAGTGAGCAGCTCCTTCGTTGTGGAGTACCTGACGTACTCTAGGACCCCGGGAAGGACATCCCCGGGAACATCGAACCCGGGTGGTGCCACATCATGCACAGCGACCCCGGGAAGCATGACCCCAGGCACAACGACCCCGGGAATGGCGTCCCCAGTAACTGAGACCATGGGAAGTGTGGACCCGGGGACTGCGACCCCGAGAAAACATCGACCGTGGGTGCAGCGTCCCCGAGCACAACGCTTACGAGCGAGGTGGTTCCCGAGCAGTTTGCAACTCCGCCAAGGGCACAGTCAGACCCGTTTTGAGACTGATGACATCGTTGGCACCAGACACAAGTACCGCCTCCTCGGGGATCTTCTCGGCGAGCCATCGGCTCCACCTTAGCTGCCCAAGAATGACGATGAGGACGACGTCCTATATCTGATGGCCGGCAAGGAGCCGACCACGTTTGCGGTGGCAAAGCAAGAGGATTGTTGGCACCACGCAATGCTGGATGAGTTGTCATCTATCAATGACAACGCCACTTGGATACTCACCACGCTGCCTGCAGGGCATCGAGCCATCGGTCTCAAGTGGGTGTTCAAGGTGAAGAAAGACGAGCACGGCGCCATTGTCAAGCACAAGGCGCGCCTCATTGCAAAAGGCTATGTACAGTGCGTGGGGGTGGACTTCGTGGAGGTCTTTGCTCCGGTGGCAAGGCTCGAGTCCGTACGACTGATCCTTGCCCTGGCGGCTCACCGGGGATGCGAGGTGCACCACATGGACATCAAGTCGGCTTTCCTCAAAGGCGACCTCGACGAGGATGTGTACGTCTCCTAGCCGCCGGGTTTCATTGCCGGGAAGCACGAGCAGGGTGTGTACAAGCTACACAAGGCCCTGTATGGCCTCCGGCAAGCCCCGAGAGCGTGGAACGCCAAGCTAGACACGAGCTTTGCCTCCCTCGGCTTCTTCCGCAACGCCTCCGAGCATGACATGTACTCGGGAGGGACCGCGAACACGCTGCTCATCGTGGGCATCTACGTCGATGACCTTGTCATCATTGGAGCCGAACCGGACGAGGTGCAACACTTCAACATGAGTGACCTCAGGTTGCTCCGGTACTACCTCGGGCTGGAGGTGAACCAGGAGCGTGGACGCACGACGATCACTCAAGCGTCCTACGACACCAAGATGCTCGAGCGAGCAGGCATGGAGGACTGCCATGCCGTGCAAGCAGCGATGCAGGCACGTTCTACTGCAGCGTTATCGGGAGCCTCAGGTATCTCGTGCATACACGGCCCGATATCTCGTTCGTTGTCGGGTTCCAGAGCCGCTTCATCGAAGCCGCGGCAAGCGACCACCTCGCGGCCGTCAAGCACCTGCTCCGGTACATTGCCGGGACACTCACGCACGGGTGCGTGTATTGCCGTGGCGATGGCGAGAACCTGGTCGACTAGAGCGACTCCGATCACGCTGGTGATGTGGACTGCAGAAAGAGCACATCTGGCGTGTTGATCTCTCTCAGGAGCAGTCCCGTCAGCTGGCAATCAGTGAGGTAGAATGTTGTCGCCACTTCTTCATGCGAGGCGGAGTACATTGCAGCAGCCACGGTGGCGTGTCAAGGGATCTGGATGGCTCGCCTTCTCGGCGTGATGCTGAACCAAGACACCACCCCTGTGCTCATCTTCATCGACAACAAATCAGTGATTTTCCTCTGCAGGAACCCAGTGTTGGATGACCGCAGCAAACACATCCATATCAGCTATCACTTCATACGTGACTACGTCGAGAAGGGCACGGTGGACGTGGAGTTCATCAGAACTGGTGAGCAGAAGGTCGACATCCTGACAAAGGCTCTTGGTCGTGTTCGGTTCCAGGAGCTGCGCGACAAGATCGGGATCATCGACATCCAACCCCGGTGACAGGGTTAAAGGGGAGAATGTTAGGTTAAACCCTGTCTCCCGTGGGGCCCCATGTATGGTCATCACACATGGGGTGGTTCGTTTGACGCCTGTGTCAAACTCATGACACATGCGTGAGCAAGTAGTAGTAATGGCAAACCCTGCTGTGTCAGGGTGTTGTCCCATCTAGGGATAGAGAAGTAGTTTTCTATTACCCTGTACCGCATATACAAATATCAATGGAACGCTCACAAGTGTGAGTAGAGCGATAGAGCCAGAAATATCCCAGCGTAAAGATCTTCCTCCTCCTGTCTCCTGCCTCGCTCCCCTTCCCGGGAACACCTCCCGGCAACAAGCAGAGCTCGCTCCGGTCACCGGCTAAGCCATGGTCTGGGGTAACAAGCTATCCCATCACTAGTAGAGAAACGGCCTTTAGTCCCGGTTGGAAAAGGCCTTTAGTCCCGGGTCACCAACCGGGACAATTAAATCGGGACTAAAGGCCCCCACCCTTTAGTCCCGGTTGGCCACGACCCGGGACTAAAGGCCCTCCACGTGGCCGCGTGCTAGCCCGAGGACTGAGGGACCTTTAGTCCCGGTTGGTGACACCAACCGGGACTAAGGGTTTAGGGGTTTAGGGGTTTAGGGTTTTCGGGGTTTAGGGGATTTAGGGGTTTAGGGTTTTAGGCTTTATGGTTTATTTTTCCTTTTCATTTTGTGTTTTCCATTCAATTCTTTTTCATTTCAAACATATTTTACGCTACTACATACTGTACACGTTATGCATATATAATATAATTTCTCGTACGATCATACATATATCATATAATTTCTCGTACGACCATACACATATATATATACAATTTGGTATATACAATATCTCCTACAATTTGCAGATCATTACATGCAGCAGGCATTAGGTGCAATGGTATTCTCCTCTTTCAGATATGACCTCCCTAAGCAAAAATCCCGCAACTTCCTCTTGAATTGCTCGTATGCGGTTCTTTGGTAGGAGCCTATCCCGCATCTCTTGCATCTTTAAAGAAGGAGATCAATATGAATATATTAGTTGTGTCTATATATATTAGATCATTAAAAAAAATTGTGAATAGTGTTTACGTACTTGTAGTTGTCTTACATCTCTGCGCCATTCGGTCGTCATGCGAATGTTCTCGCAAACGTAGTATGGACATAAATTAGTCCCTTGTTCCTGCCTCATGCACTTTGCGAGGATAGAATTCAATCAGATAATAATCAAGCATGATAATGGTATTGATACTAGAATTAAAGAGGTGCGCGGACCTAGCTAGTAGTACTTAATTACCTTGATCCGTCGCCATGACAGCTTCGGTTTCCATTCACCGACAACCTCTTTGATGAACCGTTTCCAAACCCTGCATTGCAAAGAAAATGAATAAAGGAGTTATTAATTACTTGATATCAGGAAATGAACGAAAGAGGCCGATATAGTGCGATACTGATTGTAATTACCTGTCGAGCATCAAAATCAAGCCAGTGTATTCTTGAGGGTCTCTACGTAGTGAGTCCATGGTTTCAACAGTTCCAACGTCAACTTAACATCGCACACGTTTTAGCAGGATCCAGTGGAACCTGCGCACACGTTTATATAAGCAGGCATGCATAACTCATGAACTACACTTAACATCGAGTAAGCAAAAAATAAAATTTGTAGTACAAGACAGTAACACTCACTTGAAATTGTAAGGAAATAGTATATCTGTTTTGGTATTTTGTGCCTTCAAAAACCTTAGCAAGTTCTCCTCTGGTCATCGGGGAAGTCTTTTATACTTAGTTCATGAATGATATATGGGTCAACGAACCCAATGTCAAAGATTCCCTCTTTTTGGCATTCAAGAATCTTCATTCTGCATAATAGCATACAAAAGAATATAGTGAGGATAATTACAGGCAATGAACGAGCTGAGCTAGAGACTTAAATTACAGAAATAAATCACTTACAAACAATAGCAACTGACGATAGATTTGTCGAGTGCGGCTTGATTGTATAACTGAAAAATTTCTGAAAGCTCAATGATTATCTCATTTTCATAGAAGTAATGCTCTTCCTTGACTTTCACGCTGAGCGTCTATCGTCCGTTCGCTACTTCTTTCATGTACCACTCATGCAATCTTCGCATTTGTGTTGGTACATGCTTGACCTGCTCAGGTCTGACCAGAGGGTTCCCGAGGACATATTTCCATGCTAATTCAGCCACGGGGAATTCCTCGGTGCCTAGGAGTTGTTCAACAGTGATACCCATCTCTCTAGCAGCGTCGATTAGCGCGTTATCGGTAATCACCTTGAGCGGGGGGGTCGATTGCATTGCCTGTTCTCCGAGCTAGGGAACTGTTTTCCCGCTTTTATTACTACTTGTACTTTTCGACTGCTGCATTTGATCATGATATGACTTGCTAATACAGCGTTCATAATCTGATGGCCTATTCTCCACATGTGCCGGGGGTTGCTCTAGAAGATCCACAAAGTGCTATACGGTTTTCGCAGGTATTATCTCCTTTGGCGGTGGGGGGGGGGGGGGTTCGGTGCAAAATGGGACTTCACTTTGGAAGCCACGACCGATCTGGTTTCCTCCTCAGTCATCTCGTAAGCTAACTTCTTTTTGGCAGGAGGCTCGGGTTTCTTCTTTGGTGCTCTCTTCCGCTTGTGGCCCTGCTGCTGGGACATAAGGGGTGGAGTCGGCTGACGCGGCGGAGATCGATATGGCGGACTCGCGCTGGGCTCCGTCTCGAGGTGGGGTGGAGTCGGCTGACGCGGCGGACTTACATGTGTATTGCTACTCGGAGGAGTCGGTGGCCTTGGCGCCGAGTTTGGAAACACGATGCAATCCTTTCTCCATACAATGAGACCACGTATGACTTCTCCCAGTGTCTGCTCCCCTTGACCTCCAGGAATGTCAAGCTCTAGTGAGTCATATCCCGACAGAACTTCATCCAGCCCGACACGAGCATAGCCAGCTGGAATCGGATTGCCATGGATGGTTGCTTCAGGTGCATTCGCTAAAGCAAAGCCGACCGCCACCTTCATGGATATGTTCTTCATTTTCATGTGTAGCTCACAACTTGTCGTCTCTTTGATATCATCCACGGGGTAGCGAGCCAGCAGTGCATCATCGGCCGGGACCCCCGTGGAACCCACGCTGCTTTTCCGCATAGATGGGACGGTACTATCCAATGCTGGATCTGCTTGCTCCTGCCGCTGAGACACCCTTTGCTGGCTAATTGTGCCGATCTGCTCCTGCTGCCACATTAAAACGCGTTCCAACTCCACGTTCTTTGATTCTACCTTTTGAAGCCGGTCTGCATCCTGCTTCTTTTTTCTCGCACGGCTTCTATAAGTGTCGTTCCACTCCGAAAACCCCTGAACCTACGGAACAACGCCTTTGCCTCGTGTTCGACCTCCGTGTTCAGGATTCCCGAGGGCGCGTGTAAGCTCGTCGTTCTCTCTCTCGGGCTGGAACACCCCCTTTTGAGCATCTTCTATTGCTTGAAGTAAAGTGTCTGAGGCTGTTTTAAGAGATGCCTTTTCAATAATCTCCCCTATCGCTGGGTCCAACTTTCCCCCATGCGCATAAAACCAATTCCTGGACCTCTTGGGCCAACCCGCTGTTTTTGGAGTGACCCCTTCAGCAATCATCTTGTCCTCAGCTGCTTCCCACTTAGGCACGCCACTCTTGTAGCCACCTGGCCCCAGAACATGGTGATACTCTTTTTTGTCAGCATTTATCTTATTTTTTCTCGACCGTTCCTTAGCTTCATCTGATTCCTTGTACTTCACAAATAAGTCCCAGTGATCTTTTTCCTTCTCTAGTGCTCCAGTGAATTATGGAGTCTTCTTTTCTGCCTTGAGGTAGTCGCTGTATAATCTTTTCTTCCAGGTCTGGAATTGTGTGGTCATCTTCTTAAGAGCAAACTGCTTGACTTTCAACCGTTGGCCATCTGTGAAACCCTCTGGCAAGTTGAAATGTGGCATGAGCGTATCCCAAAGCAAATTTTTCGACCTTTTGTCCACATAACTAACTTCTCGATCTTCCTTTGGCTTATTCCATTCTTGAATGGTGATCGGGATGTTGTCCCTAACAATAACTCCGCATTGACTTATAAATTTACGGGCACTATGTGCAGGAGCAATCGGTTCACCATCTGCTGCAACTTCATCGATGTTGTACTTTATGCCATCGGCCAACTTTTTGGCCCGGCCTCGTACCCTTGTAGAAGATTTGCTCGATCCGGAGGGCTAAAAGAAGAAAGATTCGTTAATATATATATACAAATCAATTAATACATCTAATGATCACCAGAGGCCTAATATATATATACCTCGCCGGACTTTGTTAATTGGAGAACATTTTCTTCGCCATCATTGTTTGTTTGCCCTTCGTCTCTTGGTTCTTCCTCAAGTCCCTCACCGGACTCGTTCAGATATTGTGAGCCATCATCTGGTTTATTCTCTGGGTTTTGGGAGGAGCGTATCATGTCGAACATGATATCCTCTTCATGGTCTCTGCCGCTATCGTCCATAGCTTAACTAATCCAGAAGAAAGATAAAACAATTAGAATGCATTCAACAAGCTTCCATGGTGGAAAGGTGGTAACTAATGCAAATAAAACATAGGTAAAACAATGATCACAGTGACTTGCCTTCCTGGTGAGCTTGAAACTCCAAAGCCTCATAATAACAAGCTTCGCACTCCGGATGGTCTAACGAATCAAACAATTTACACACAATGAGGAATTCATCCTAATAATCATAACAGCAAGTAAAACTAATAATAAAACAATCAATAAAACAATCAAAGAAAACCAAGACAAAAACCAAAGAAAACACGAAATCACACAAAGGAAAACTATAGTGCTAAACTACACCATACAATTAACTTTCTGTCCTAATTAAAGTCTTAACAGAAAAAAAATTTAAAACAACTAACTTAACAGAAAGTAATTAACTAAATTATTTACTAGCAAAAAGAAATAATTAAAAAGCTATTCTAATGCTAAACTTAATAAGAAACTAAGTCATATCACTAATATATCTAAATAAATTTTAATTACTCTAAAAATTATTTGTCCAACCCTGTTATTACTTTTTAAATATCAGTAGGAATTATTTCCATAATGATAATTTGCCCCCAAAAATAATTCTTTTAGTGGCATTTTCAAACTTTAAAATCCTCCTATTGCACTAGAACTATTTTTAATAAATTTTAAAAAAATGCCACAAAATTATTGGAGACTCTCTTAGGCCTATACATCACTTTTGTGCAAAAACCAATCCAAGTCTTTTGAAAATTTTGACCACAGCACCATCTTTTCAATTCTGGTCCAACTTGAGCATTGAACTCCAACCCTAATTTTCCTTGCTCCATAAATTCTGAAATTTTTTCACCTCATAGTACCTCCAATGAAACCCTTAAGTCCAGAAGATCATCTACATTTGTATCTCTTAAATCCATCAAATAATTCCCTGCAGTTTTGGTACAGAACTGAAATTCCTCAAAATTTGCACTAGCAAGTTTTTCCTTTTATAAAACCAACTTCACTATCATCTTTAGCATCCAATGAGACATCATACTGCCTATTTTCACAGCCAACAGAAATCCCTAGGTCACCTATTCATTTCATCAAGCACCTGGTAAGCATGACAGAATTTGGACACCTTTCTAAACTGCAGTTAACACTAGCCCCTCTCCCCAAACAAGCTTGTCCATCACCCCTCTCATGCCCAGGAGCACAATCCTGCTAATTTGTAGTTCATTTGGGTCCCCCTAGATGCCATTGGCATTTCGTCGAACGGCTGGTGATCACGTCCAGTGAGCGAGCAGAGCACCAGGATTGCGCGAGCAGAGCACCAGGATTGCAGTGCGCGAGCAGAGCACCAGGAGGCCGGGGCGAGAGGTGGCCGAGGCGGGGCGGCGGTGCGCATCGCCGGAGAACGACGACGGAACGGCGGTGAAATCCGGCAGCCTGGCGGCGTGGTTCTGTTCCTTCTCCCGGGCGGTGGCTAGCACCGGGACACGATCGAGTTATATAGCCGCTACCTTTAGTCCCGGCTCCAGCCACGAACCGGGACTAAAGGTCCTTTAGTCCCGGCGCCATCCACGAACCGGGACTAAAGGTCTCTTTTCGGCGGCCCAAATTAAGCGCGGGAGAAGGAACCTTTAGTCCCGGTTGGTGGTTACAACCAGGACTAAAGTCAAATAACGCGAATCGTTTTCTTTTGTGGATCGGCCGTCCGCCTGTAGTTTTAGATCGCCCGCACCCGTAGCGAATCAGGAGCCGCCATGTGTCCAGTGCCCGACCAGTAGTGTTTTAGCCTTTTTCTATTCTGTTTTATTTTCAGGTTTTGTTTCTGTTTTAGAAATTGAATATCTTTTAGTTTATAGATCCGAATTGAGTGATTCTTTTTGCATTGGGTTCACCAAATTATGAAGTTTCTGTTGGTGCACTTAGTTTTCAAATTTGAGTTGTTTAAATTTGAATTTGCTCAAATTTGCTTCAAACACTATTTTGGGAATATCTTTTATTTAAAAATAGGTTTTTGAGTAATTATTTTTGCTACTGTTTTCTTATTGTTTTGTTTATACAGTAGCATCTAGTGATTTATTTTTTGTTTATTTGAAATTAGGTTTATTGCAAAAAATAGTACTGTTTTGACTTTGGTTTGGTTTTCACTTTAATCCTTTTGACTTTGGTTTCCTGTTGTTTAATATTAGTGTGTTTTATCAGTATGTTCAATTTGGGAATTTTTAGGATATTTTAAATAGGTGTTTTAATCAAAAACAGATTCTGTTTAGCTCTTTTGTATAATTGCATTGATTAACTCCTCTGTATAATTAAAATACTAAAAGGACAGGAATAATTGAAAATTCATAACTTAATAAATAATTATTCAAAAATCATGTTTCAAATGCCAAAAATGCCAAAACACATATATACCCTAACTCTTACAAAGATTCCCTCCGGTTTGTCGGAAGTGGGACTTTCCAGCTATAAGTCCGGAAACTCACTAGAGAGAAAGTGATGACGGTGAAGCCGCTCACATCCCAGAGTGGGATCTTGGGGTATAAAACTTTTTCTTCGCATGTGGCCCTTGCTTATGATTGCGCCGTAACCTTGGAGAATCTTCATCATTTAACAGGATGCTTGGGTCAGTCTTCACTGTGAAGGGAGGAATTTCATCAAACTTTTCATAATCTTCTGACATGTCTGTCTTGTCCTCCACTCCCACGATGTTTCTTTTCCCTGAAAGTACTATGTGGCGCTTTGGCTCATCGTATGATGTATTCGCTTCCTTATCTTTTCTTTTTCTCGGTTTGGTAGACATGTCCTTCACATAGAAAACCTGCACCACATCATTGGCTAGGACGAATGTTTCGTCTGTGTACCTAAGATTATTGAGATCCACTGTTGTCATTCCGTACTGTGGGTCTACCTTTACCCCGCCTCCTGTTAGATTGACCCATTTGCACTGAAACAAAGGGACCTTAAAAGAATGTCTATAGTCAAGTTCCCAAATCTCCTCTATGTAACCATAATATGTGTCCTTTTTCCTATTGTTGTTTGTTGCATCAAAGCGGACACCACTGTTTTGGTTGGTGCTCTTTTTATCTTGGGCGATCGTGTAAAATGTATTCCCATTTATCTCGTACCCTTTGAAAGTCAATATAGTCGAAGATGGTGACTTGGCCAACAAGTACAGCTCATCTCCAACAGCGGTGTCATTCATGAGATGTGTTTGCAACCAACCGCCGAAAGTCGCCATGTGTGTACGTTTAATCCAGGGGTCAGACTGCTCCGGGTTCTTGGAGCGTACAATATCCATGTGTTCCTCGATATACGGAGCCACCAAGGTGGAATTTTGTAGAACTGTGTAGTGTGCTTGAGTGAAAGAATGCCCGTCCATACATATTACTGAATCCTTTCCTAGCGTGCCTTTTCCACTCAGCCTCCCCTCATGCCGCGATTCAGGAACACCAATCGGCTTAAGGTCAGGAATAAAGTCAACACAAAACTCAATAACCTCCTCTGTTTCATGGCCCTTGGAGATGTTTCCTTCTAGCCTAGCACGGTTATGAACATATTTCTTTAAGACTCCCATGAACCTCTCAAAGGGGAACATATTGTGTAGAAATACAGGACCCAGAATGGTAATATCTTCGACTAGGTGAACTAGGACATGCGTCATAATATTGAAGAAGGATGGTGGGAACACCAACTCGAAACTGACAAGACATTGGACCAAATCATTCTGTAACCTTGGTAGGATTTCTGGATCGATTACCTTCTGAGAAATTGCATTGAGGAATGCACATAGCTTCACAATGGCTAATCGAACATTTTCCGGTAGAAGCCCCCTCAATGCAACCGGAAGTAATTGCGTCATAATCACGTGGCAGTCATGAGACTTTAGGTTTTGGAATTTTTTCTCTGCCATATTTATTATTCCCTTTATATTTGACGAGAAGCCAGACGGGACCTTCATACTGAGCAGGCATTCAAAAAAGATTTCCTTCTTTTCTTTGGTAAGAGCGTAGCTGGCAGGACCTTGATACTGCTTTGGATGCATGCCGTCTTTTTCGTGCATACGTTGCTGGTCCTCCCGTGCCTCCGGTGTATCTTTTGTCTTCACATACATGCCCAAGAAGCCTAGCAGGTTAACGCAAAGATTCTTCATCACGTGCATCACGTCGATTGCAGAGCGGACCTCTAGGACTTTCAATAGGGTAGGTCCCAAAATATAGATTTCTTCTTCCACATGGGTGCGTGTCCGTCAGCGTCATTCGGAACAGATTGTCCGCCAGGACCCTTTCCAAAGATTACTTTAAATCCTTGACCATATCAAGTATGTGATCACCAGTACGGTGGTCAGGCTTCTTCCGGCGATCTGCCTCACCTTTGAAATGCTTGCCTTCCTATCTTAAGAGATGCTTGATCGGAAGAAATCGACGATGTCCCAGGTACACATTCTTCTTACTTTTATCCAAATATATACTTTCGGTCTCATCTAAACAGTGCGTGCATGCGTGGTATCCCTTGTTTGTCTGTCCTGAAAGGTTACTAAGAGCAGGCCAATCATTAATGGTTACAAACAGCAACGCTCGTAGGTCAAATTCCTGTTGTTTGTGCTCATCCCACACACGTACACCTTTTATATCCCACAACTGTAAAAATTCTTCAACTAATGGCCTTAGGTACACATCAATGTCGTTGCCGGGTTGCTTAGGTCCTTGGATGAGCACTGGCATCATAATGAACTTCCGCTTCATGCACAACCAAGGAGGAAGGTTATAGATACATAGAGTAACAGGCCAGGTGCTATGATTGCTGCTCTGCTCCCCAAAAGGATTAATGCTATCTCCACTTATACCAAACCATAAGTTCCTTGCGTCAGCTGCAAACTCCGGCCACTTTCTCTCGATTTTTCTCCACTGCGACCCATCAGCGGGTACTCTCAACATCCCGTCTTTCTTACGGTCTTCTTTGTGCCATCGCAACAACTTGGCATGCTCTTTGTTTTGAAACAAACGTTTCAACCGTGGTATTATAGGAGCATACCACATCACCTTGGCAGGAACCCTCTTCCTGGGGCGCTCGCCCTCAACATCACCAGGGTCATCGCGACTGATCTTATAGCGCAATGCACCGCATACCGGGCATGCATTCAAATTCCCGTACTCCTCACCGCGGTAGAGGATGCAGTCATTAGGGCATGCATGTATCTTCTGCACCTCTAATCCTAGAGGGCAGACAACCTTCTTTTCTTCGTACGTATTGTCGGGCAATTCGTTGTCCATTGGAGGCATCTTTTTTAACATTTTCAGCAACTTTTCAAATCCCTTGTTAGATACACCATTCTCTGCCTTCCATTGCAGCAATTCCAGTGTGATACCCAGCTTTTTCTTGTCATATTCGCAATTTGGGTACAACAATTTTTTGTGATCCTCTAACATGCGCAGCAACTTCAACTTCACCTTTTCACTTGCGCAGTTTCTCTTTGCATCAGCAATGGCCCGACCAAGATCATCAGCGGGCTCATCTGATGCCTCTTCTTCAGCTTCTTCCCCCATTGTAGTACCATCGTATTCAGGGAACCTAGGATAGTTGTCATCATCCTCTTCTTCTTCATTCTCTTCCATTATAACCCCTCTTTCTCCGTGCTTGGTCCAACAGTTATAGCCGGACATGAAACCGGACTGAAGCAGGTGGCTGTGAAGGACTTTTGAGGTCGAGTAATTCCTATCATTCTTACAGACAACACATGGACAACACATAAAACCTTTCCGCTTGTTTGCCTCAGCCACACGCAGAAAACTATGCACGCCATTGATGAACTGGGGAGAGCGTCGGTCATCATACATCCATTGCCGGCTCATCTTCATTACACAACATCGAAAAGACCAAATTAATACAAGTTCATACATAAAGTTCATACACACTTATTCTCATAAAACAACATACAACTATCTAGCTAAAGCATTTAAATGCAACAACAAATGCGATCAAAATCGCAACTAAGGTAATAATTGATCCAACAGCATAATGCTACCAAGCCTCTTTATTAACGCTATATTTTCTAATCTTTCTAATCTTCAAGCGCATTGCATCCATCTTGATCTTGTGATCATTGACGACATCAGCAACATACAACTCCAATTTCATCTTCTCTTCTTCAATTCTTTTCAATTTTTCTTTCAAATACTCGTTTTCTTTTTCAACTATATTTAACTTCTCGACAAGAGGGTCAGCTGCAATTTCCGGTTCGCATACCTCCTAGATAAAAATATCTATGTCAACTTGATGGGCATAATTGTTATAAACACGAAATGTAACAAATAGTTATAAAAGATAATATACCACATCCGAATCATAAACCAGATGAGGGCCGACGGGGACGGATATCAAAACCATGGCACTATGTATAACAAACAATCATACAAGTAAGAAAATTATACAAGTAACTATCTAAATCATACAAATAAGAATTTTTTTTTACAAAAAGGATAAGAACAAGAGGCTCACCAATGTAGTGCCGGCGACGGGACGTTGCGGGCGATCGACGGCGGTGAGGATGGGGACGGGAAGGCACTAAGTAAATCACACCTACACATATGCAAACTAAGAAGTTAATTTGAGCTCAAATTGCATATATATCAAATAAACTCCCACATAATTACTCCCAAACTAAAACCCACAAATCACTATACTTAGAGCATGAAACGAGCTAAACTAGCAATGATAGATGAAAGGATGAAGTTGCTAACCTTTTAGAACCCTTGGATAGATGGGGTGCCTCCAATCTTGACAAATCTTGGCAACAATGGAGGATGAGCTCGAGCTAGGGGAAGGAAACAGAGAGGAGAGAAATGAGAGCTTGGGCTCGGGCTAGACGAAGCATCTATATATAGGGAGATCTTTAGTCCCGGTTGGTTATACAAACCGGGACTAAAGGTGCTCGCAGGGGCCCCGCCTGCGAGCACCTTTAGTCCTGGTTGGTATCACCAACCGGGACTAGAGGTCCCAATTGAACCGGGAATAAAGGGGGACGTGCCCCCGTCCGCTCCTAGCCGTTGGAACTGGGACTAATGATCACATTAGTCCCGGGCCCAAACCCGGCCGGGACTAATGCTCCGGATCAAAGGTAGGTTTTCTACTAGTGCATATCTGGTTGTTTCCAGACTGATGTTTTCCTTGCTTGTTATACCAGATATGTGCTGTCAAAATAAAATAAAAAGTACACTGCCTAATGTTTGCAAGGCAATCTGTGAGTTGCGGCAGTCTCAGATCCAACCGCATGCATGCATGCATGTGCCATTTCAGTGCGAAACATGCTAAGTAAATGATCTGCAAAGTGCGCATCAGGATTTAGGCTCCATTTTTCCATGATCGTGACTTCATGCATGCACGGCTAAAAAGGAACTCCTCTCACACCTGGCATGCAATCCTGATAGGCCGTCATGCTCTTGACCTTGGTTTGATAAAGCGCATTGGTGATGGCACTTCAAGAACATCTGGGGTGATGGTTGGATACCAGATGTGCCAGGGTGTAAGCCGATTTGCAGGCCTTCTGAAGCTGCTGCAACAAAAGTTTGTTCGCTGATGACTGCAGATGGGCTGTCCTGGAATGACAATGCTTTACATGCTAATATACTGTGCGGTTGGCTTACAAAATCCTTGCCTCCTCTGCTAGATTACACTAGTAGAAAACAGGGCTTTGGTCCAGCCCTGAAAAGCCCATTAATCCCGGTTCACTCACGAACTGGGACCAATGGGGGCATTGGTCCCAGTTCGTGAGGCCAGGGCGCCGGCCTGGCCTCGTGGGCCATTGGTCCCGGTTCGTCTGACCCCTTTGGTCCCGGTTCCAGACACGAACCGGAACCAATGGGCCTCGCTCCTGGCCCCCAACCATTGGTCCCGGTTTGTGGCTGGAACCGGGACCAAATGATGTCCTTTAGTCCCGGTTCCAGCCACAAACCGGGACCAATGGTCGGCCTATATATACCCCCTGCCCGCAAGGAGAGCAGTGCACTGCTCTATTTTTTTGGCCGGCCGTGGGAGAGCTTTGTGGCGCTCTAGCTCACCTCCTATGCACATGAGGTGTTCGATGAAATGCCCGAGCCACACTTAAGCTTTCTCCTCTGGAAGCTCCTTGTCCAAGCTCCATTTTCCTCAAGATTTGTCTAGGTTTGGCGGTCCGTCCTGTCCCGTCCCCGTCCTCACCGCCGTCGATCGCCCGCGCCCATCTCGGCGTCGGCACCACCGTGGTTAGCCTCTTCTTATTATCTTCTTTCTAAAAGAAAAAAGTTCTTACTTGTATGATTTAGATAGATACTTGTGTAACTTTCTTACTTTTATTATTGTTTTTATTATATAGTGCGATGGTTTTGGTTATATGTTGCTCTAGATAGTTCTTACTTGTATGATTTAATTAGATGCTCTAGAGAGTTATATGTTGTTCAATAATGAGAACTATATAACGCACGCAGATGAACCGGCAATGGATGTACGGTGACCGACGCACCTCCGAGTATATTAAGGGCCTGCATAATTTTCTCGAAGCGGCTGAGGCAAACAAGCAGAATGGTTTTATGCATTGTCCATGTACTGTCTGTGAGAATACGAAGGCTTTCTCCAACTCTAAAACCCTTCACTTCCACCTGCTTGAGAAGGGTTTTATGCCACGCTATAATGTTTGGACCAAGCACGGAGAAAGAGGGGTTATGATGGAAGACAACGAAGAAGAAGAGGATGATGACAACTACCCGCCCCCTGAATACGGTGATGCTGCAATGGGGGAAGCTGAAGATCAAGAGGAACCAGACGATGTGCCCGATGATGATCTTCGTCGGGTCATTGTTGATGCACAGAGAGAATGCGAAAGTGAAAGGGAGAAGTTGAAGTTCGATCGCATGTTAGAGGATCACAAAAAAGGGTTGTACCCAAATTGCGAAGATGACAACAGAAAGCTCGGTACCACACTGGAATTGCTGCAATGGAAGGCAGACAATGGTGTATCTGAAAAGGGATTTAGTTCGCTACTTAAAATAATGAAGAAGAAGCTTCCAAAGGATAACGAATTGCCCGGCAGTACGTACGAAGCAAAGAAGGTTCTATGCCCTCTAGGATTGGAGGTGCAGAAGATACATGCATGCCCTAATGACTGCATCCTCTACCGCGGTGCGTACGAGGATTTGAACGCATGCCCGGTATGCGGTGCATTGCGGTATAAGATCAGAAGAGATGACCCTGGTGATGTTGAGGGCCAGCGCACCGGGAAGAGGGTTCCTGCCAAGGTGATGTGGTATGCTCCTATAATACCACGGTTGAAACGTCTGTTCAGAAACAAAAAGCATGCCGAGTTGATGCAATGGCACATAAAAGACCGTAAAAAAGACGGGAAGTTGAGAGCACCCGCTGACGGGTCGCAGTGGAGAAAGATCGAGAGAAAGTGGAGCGGCTTTATAGGTGACCCGAGGAAAGTATGGTTTGGTTTAAGTGCAGATGGCGTTAATCCTTTTGGGGAGCAGAGCAGCAAGCATAGCACATGGCCTGTGACTCTATGTATGTATAACCTTCCTCCTTGGTTGTGCATGAAGCGGAAGTTCATTATGATGCCAGTGCTCATCCAAGGCCCTAAGCAACCCGGCAATGACATTGATGTGTACCTAAGGCCATTAGTTGATGAACTTTTACAGCTATGGAATGGAAGAGGTGTACGTGTGTGGGATGAGAACGAACAGGAGGAATTTGACCTACATGCGTTGCTATTTGTAACCATCAACGATTGGCTTGCTCTCAGTAACCTTTCAGGATAGACAAACAAGGGATACCACGCATGCACACACTGTTTAGATGACACTGACAGTATATATATGGACAAATGCAGGAAGAATGTGTACCTGGGGCATCGTCGATTTCTTCTGACCAACCATCAATGTCAAAAAAAAGGAAAGCATTTCAAAGGTGAGGTAGATCACCGGAAGAAGCCCGCCCTCCGTACTGGTGATCACATACTTGATATGGTCAATGATTTACAAGTAATCTTTGGAAAGGGTCCTGGCGGACTATTTGTTCCGACTGACGATGCGGGACGCGCACCCATGTGGAAGAAGAAATCTATATTTTGGGACCTACCCTATTGGAAAGACCTAGAGGTCAGCTCTGCAATCGACGTGATGCACGTGACGAAGAATCTTTGCGTGAACCTGCTAGGCTTCTTGGGAGTGTATGGGAAGACAAAAGATACACCGGAGGCACGGGAGGAACAGCAACGTGTGCATGAAAAAGACGGCATGCATCCAAAGCAGTATGATGGTCCTGCCAGCTACGCTCTTACCAAAGAAGAGAAGGAAATCTTCTTTGAATGCCTGCTCAGTATGAAGGTCCCGTCTGGCTTCTCGTCGAATATAAAGGGAATAATAAATATGGCAGAGAAAAAGTTCCAGAACCTAAAGTCTCATGACTGCCACGTGATTATGACGCAACTGCTTCCGGTTGCATTGAGGGGGCTTCTACCGGAAAACGTTCGATTAGCCATTGTGAAGCTATGTGCATTCCTCAATGCAATCTCTCAGAAGGTGATCGATCCAGAAATCCTGCCAAGGTTAAGGAGTGATTTGGTGCAATGTCTTGTTAGTTTCGAGCTGGTGTTCCCACCGTCCTTCTTCAATATCATGACGCACGTCCTAGTTCATCTAGTCGACGAGATTGTCGTTCTGGGCCCTGTATTTCTACACAATATGTTCCCCTTTGAGAGGTTCATGGGAGTCTTAAAGAAATATGTTCGTAACCGCGCTAGGCCAGAAGCAAGCATCTCCATGGGCCATCAAACAGAGGATGTCATTGGGTTTTGTGTTGACTTCATTCCTGACCTTAAGAAGATTGGTCTCCCTCAATCGCGGTATGAGGGGAGACTGACTGGAAAAGGCACGCTAGGAGAGGACTCAATAATATGTAGGGACGGGCATTTTTGGTCTCAAGCACACTACACAGTTCTACAGAATTCTACCTTGGTGACCCCGTATGTCGATGAACACAAGAATATTCTGCGCTCCAAACACCCGGAGCAGTGTGACGACTGGATTACATATGAACACATCAGGACTTTCGGCAGTTGGTTGCAAACACGTCTCATGGGTGACAACACTGTTTCTGATGAGCTGTACTCGTTGGCCAGGGGACCATCTTCGACTGTATTGACTTACAAAGGGTACGAGGTAAATGGGAATACATTTTACACGATCGCCCAAGATCAAAAGAGCACAAACCAAAACAGCGGTGTCCGCTTTGATGCAGCAACCAAGAGGGGAAAGGACACATATTATGGTTACATAGTGGACATATGGGAACTTGACAATGGACCTGAATTGAAGGTCCCTTTGTTTCAGTGCAAATGGGTCAATCTGTTAGGAGGCGGGGTACAGGAAGACCCGCAGTACGGAATGACAACAGTGGATCTGAACAATCTTGGGTACACAGACGAACCATTCGTCCTAGCCAATGATGTGGCGCATGTTTTCTATGTGAAGGACAGGTCTACCAAACCGAGGAAAAGAAAAGATAAGGAAGCGAATACATCATACGATGAGCCAAAGCACCACATAGTTCTTTCAGGAAAAAGAGACATCGTGGGATTGGAGGGCAAGACAGACATGTCTGAAGATTATGAAAAGTTTCATGAAATTCCTCCCTTCAAAGTCAAGGCTCACCCAAGCACCCTGTTAAACGATGAAGATTATCCATGGTTACGGCGCAATAAGCAAAGGACACAAGCGAAGAAAAAGTGAAGACTTTCTCTCCACAACTAGTATAATGATGCCTTTGATCTAGAATATCACTGCAGTTACATGTGAAGAAATGAATTGTCCATTTTGTACACGAAGTGCATCCAGTTATTTCCGTAACCCTCTCAACTTTTTATGACATGCTATGTGGGTGAAATGATGATACCATGCCAACTTTCAACCTTTTCAAAGTTCATTTGTAGTGCTTTTCAATTTCAGGGTCATTTAGCTTAAAAAAATTAGTAAATGCATGAAAAATACCAGATGAAGTCAGAAACGGTTGAAAATTGATGATGTGGCTTTGAATGGTTCATTTTGAACACACAAAAAGTCTGGAGTTCAAATATGTTCAAAAAAATGAAATACCTTTGTAACAGATGAGTTTTCGTCCGAAACCCTGATACTTCGAAAGAGATTGTCCATTTTGTACACGAAGTGCATCCAGTTTTTGCCGTAACCCTCTCAACTTTTTAGCACATGCTATGTGGGTGAAATGATGATACCATGCCAACTTTCAACCTTTTCAGAGTTCATTTGTAGTGCTTTTCAATTTCAGGGTCATTGAGATCAAAAAAATCAGTAAATGCATGAGGATACCAAATGAAGTCAGAAAGGGTTGAAAATTGATGATGTGGCTTTGAATGGTGCATTTTGAACACACAAAAAGTCTGGAGTTCAAATAAGTTCAAAAAAATGAAATCCCTTTGTAACAGATGAGTTTTCGTCCGAAACCATGATACTTCGAAAGAGATTGTCCATTTTGTACACGAAGTGCATCCAGTTTTTGCCGTAACCCTCTCAACTTTTTAGCACATGCTATGTGGGTGAAATGATGATACCATGCCAACTTTCAACCTTTTCAGAGTTCATTTGTAGTGCTTTTCAATTTCAGGGTCATTTAGCTCAAAGAATGAACTAATAGCAAAAAGAATGAACTAGAAAACTTTTATGAAACTCTAATAGCAAAAAGAATGAACTAAAAATAATCAATTAAAATATTCTGTTATGATCAACTAAAACAACACTATAATCTTCTTCAATAGCAAAAAGAATCAACTAAAAAGCTTTTATAAAACTCTAATAGCAAAAGGAATCAACTAAAAAGCTTTTATAAACCTATAGAATTTTCATAAAGAATTTTTTTGTTAGAAACTTTAATAGCAAACTAAAATAACAAAATCTTTTTTTGATTAAAACGGACATTTAAAATAACCTAAAAATTACCAAATTGAATATAATGATAAAACACAGTAATATTAAATAGCAGGAAAAAGAATCACTCGAAAATCTATTTTTATAGTAAAGTTATTCACAAACTCGTGATTCACACAAATTTAAAAGAATTCAAATTTAAACTATTCAAATTTGAAAACTAATGGCACTAACAGAAAGTTTATAACTTTTGTGACCTAACAGCAAAAAGAATCAAACCGGGACCAATGCTGTGTGTATATAAGCAGCACTTCGACGACGCCGACCAATTCCCCCCGACGACGCCGACCTCTTCGACGCCGCCAGGCTGCCCCGACGCCGTCGCCGTCGCCCGTGCCCCTGCCCCGCCCCCGAGCCCACGCCGACGCCGTCCGCCGCCCACGCCGTCGCCGTCCGCCGCCCCCGAGCGCGCCCGGCCGCGCCCCTGCGCCTCGGCCCGCCCCCACCCTCATCGTCGTAGCCGGCTCCCTCGTGCGCCGCCCCCGCCGTCGCCCTCGCCAGCCGACGCCGTCGCCGGCTCCCTCGCGCGCCGCCCCTGCCGTCGCCCTCGCCAGCCGACGCCGTCCGCCGCCCCCGAGCGCGCCCGGCCACGCCCCTGCCCCGGCCCACCCCCACCGTCGCCGTCGCCGACGCCCTCGCCGCCCCCGCCGTCGCCCTCGCCGGCCGCTCCCGCTGTGAGCCGCCGCCGCCCCGGCTCTGTTCATATCATTTTTTTGTTCATTTTTTATATGATGAATTTTTTGTTCATATATATATAATGTATATATGTATGTGGCTATATGTATGTATGGATGTTTATATATGTATTAATTTTTTTGTATGTGGCTATATGTATGTATGGATGGATGTTCATAGCATTTTTTTGTTCATATATGTATTTTTTTTCATAACATTTTTTTCCATGTATATATGTATGTGGCTATGTATGTATAGATGGATAGCATTTTTTCCATGTATGTATGTCGTTGTCGATATACCCCCTCCCCGATAACTTCGACATGAGGGGGGGGGTCGATATACCCCCTCCCCGATAACATTTTTTTTCTAAGTTAGTAAGGTAAAATGTTCACCCCCCTCTCGATATACCGGGCGACCAACTCTCGAGGCCACCCAAACCCTAGAAAAAAAGCGTTGTCGATATACCCCCTCCCCGATAACATTTTTTTTCTAAGTTACTAAGGTAAAATGTTCACCCCCCTCTCGATATACCGGGCGACCAACTCTCGAGGCCACCCAAACCCTAGAAAAAAGCGTTGTCGATATACCCCCTCCCCGATAACATTTTTTTTCTAAGTTACTAAGGTAATATGTTCACCCCCCTCTCGATATACCGGGCGACCAACTCTCGAGGCCACCCAAACCCTAGAAAAAAAGCGTTGTCGATATACATATGCAACATTTGATCATATGTCAAATTTTGATCATATGTCAAAGTTTGATCATATGTGAAAGTTTGACTTTTGACATAGATTTATCAAGAATGCCCCCATTATGGATGTGCACAAGTTGATCCAATTTTTTTCTGATCTCAGCTATATATATATTCTTCTATATGTCACGTTGTCTGTCAAAGTATTGAAGAAATCCATGGCTTCATCATTAGCCGGAAGTAACAGGCGTATGATGCTACGAAGCTCTTCAAAGTTGTTTTGGAACGGAGTTTCCGATAGAATAATTCGCTTTTTGGTACGAATTTCAGCAAAGGCCTTCCAAATAGCGATATTCGGA
The DNA here is from genome assembly GCA_039707655.1 of Elymus sibiricus. Classification (NCBI taxonomy): domain Eukaryota; kingdom Viridiplantae; phylum Streptophyta; class Magnoliopsida; order Poales; family Poaceae; genus Elymus; species Elymus sibiricus. The sequence continues at coordinate 7,843,630 of CM077674.1, read as the reverse complement.
AGTTTCTTGCTGAACTTCGTACCAAAAAGCTAATTAATTATCCTATCCGGGACTCCGTTCCAAAACAATTTTGGAGAGCTTCGTACCATTATGCGCCTATTACTTCCGGCTAATGATGAAGCCATGGTTTTCTTGAATCCTTTGACACTAGACAACGTGACATATAGAAGGGTAGATGAGATCAGGAAAAATATGGACCATTTTCTGCACATCCAGAATGGCGCCATTTTGTTAATTAAATCCCTTAAAGGTTAAGAGAATCCCTTGTTTGACATTCATGAGAGAGGCGGTCCGGACGTCGGACATTCATGTTTGTATATTAATTGCCATGTTGTAATATTTGCAGAAACTATGGCTCAAAGAGACTTGGAACAAGAACAGTTGTTGGGGGACATAATCCTCGGCGGACGTGATGTCTTGACATTTCTCAACGACACCGATGGTCTGGAAGGAGAGGATGACGGCTCCGGTGATCGAACAATGGAGGAGGAAGGACATGATCATGATGGCTCCGGTGACCGAATGCCGGAGGAAGAAGGAGACCATGATGACGGCTCCGGTGACCGAACGGATGAGGGAGCTGTTGCAAAGTCCGGCGAGGTATATATATTAATTAAGCCTGTGCTGACTAGCTAATTGATGCATTAATTGTTTTGGTATGTACATATATTAACTCTTCTTTCTTCTTTTATAGCCCTCCGGATCGAGCCAAACTACGGTAACGAGACGAGGCCCGAAGAAGAGGTTGCGCAAGGATGAAAGGTTCATGATCACAGCACTCGCGGACGATGGCCATCCGATTGAACCCAAGCGGACCAAGGACGCATTTTCTGCTCAGTGCGGAGTTATTGTTAGGGACAACATCCTGATCAGCATCAAGCAATGGAATAAGCCTAAGGACGACGCCCCTGAAGGTGATTATGTCACCGATAGACAGAAAGATGATCTTTGGACCGCGCTGAAGGCAAATTTCACCCTACCGCCAGAGGAGGATCCGAATAAGCCAGTTATAGAGCCACTGGTCAAGGCGTGTGCTCTTAAGAAGATGGCAGATCTATTCAGGAGGTGGAAGAATGAGTTGAAATCAAAGTTTGTCGACAAAGGGAAGACTCCAGAATTCACCGGCCGATTTGAGAAGATAAGAGATTACTGGCCCGCATTTGTGGCCTACAAGACATCGAACAAGAGTAAGAAAATGTCAGAGACAAACAAGAACAATGCTGCAAAGAAGCAGTATCACCATCACACGGGGTCAGGTGGCTACCTCAAAGCCCGGCCGTTGTGGGACAAAGCTGAGAATGACCTGATTGCTAAAGGGGTCGTACCACAGACATTGAACTGGCCAGACTGTTCAAGGACTTGGTTCTTCGGGGTTGGGGGAACTTTGGACCCTGAAACAGGGAAGTGCCGTTGGACGGACGAGCAACTTGCAATACCCGTCACGAAGCTTCAGGAGTATATCACCGCAGCGCAGGAAGGGACGTTCATTCCCGACAGAGAGAAGGACGAGCTGACTGAGGCCCTAGGGAATGCTGAGCACCCTGGACGAACACGAGGCACACCAGGCTCCGTTCCGTGGAAGGTTGGGTTTCCCGACGTAGGCAGTTACAGAAGCCGGGAGAGAAAGAGGAAAGCGGAGCTCAGCGAAATTCAGAAGCTCAATGCAAGACTACAAAAGCTAGAGGAAGCTGAGAGCCAGCGAGCTGCCGGCCAACCATCTCAGCGGCACGAAGCTACCCCAGAAGCTACCCCGCCATCTCAGCGGAGAAGCAGCGTCGCTTCCACGGAGCCCGTTCGGCCTGACTTCACGTCTCCTAGCTACCCCGTGGATACTATCACGGAGGCTCAACATTGCGAGCTTATGACGAAATGCCGGAACCTCACTTTCAAGGCGGCTGTCGGCTCTGTTGCACCTCTTCAACCCAACGAAACTTTTCACTGCCGTCTGATTCCACATGGCTATGCTGTTGTGATTGTGGATGAAGTAATGGAGGGATTTGAGGAGCTCGAGCTTGACCACTCTACAGGTGAAGGGGAGAATCAGCTGGTTCGTGCCCTGAGGAGTACATGTCTATGGCAGAAGGAGTACATCAAGCTTCCAAACTGGACGCCTCCGCCTCCTCCTCCTCCTCCTCCTCCGGCGAGTGATCAGGGCACTCCGCCTCCTTCTCCGGCTCCTCCGACGCGTCAGCGCACTCCGCCTCCTCCTTCGCCTACTCCGGCGTGTCGGAGCAATCCGCCTCCTCCTCAGCCTCGTCGGCAACGGCGGAAGATAGACGCCGCCGCTCCGGCTCCTCCGGCGCGTCGGATTTCTCCGCCTCGTCAGCAACAACGGAAGAGAGACGCCGCCGCTCCGGCGGCTAGCAGTACAAGCAGAGGCGGGAGCCAATTCAGATACGGTCCATCTCTCAAGCCTCTGGAAAAGTTACCATATGAGAGGACCGAGCAGGAAAACGAGGACATATGTCGTGCCCAACTGAGGGACCATTTTGCAAAGAAAACTCCACCTCCGAAGGAGAAGGTAGATCCGGTGAAAGTGAAGCGCACTATCAATGCCCTGAAGCGACCACCACCGCCTCCGCCGGATTCTAACTATGACCGCATAATTACTAAGACACATGCTGAAGCGCAGCAGTCGGGAAGTACTTCCAGTGCTGCAAGAGCGAAAAAACGAAGAAGTGGGAAAACAATTCCCCAGCTCGACGAACAGGAGAAGCAATCGTGCCCCCCGCTCAAGGTGTCTAGCGATATCGCTAATCATCCGGTGCTACTGCCCGGTACCACTCTTGATGATTACCTGCCCGATGATGTACAGTTTGAAACGGCTGAGGTAGTAGACGTCTTTAGATACGAGCACGGGAAGCCTCTCGTCAAACCTGATCATCCTCATCTAACAACGATGATGCAAAAATTGCATGACTGGTACATGGAAACCTGCAGGAAGTCTGGGAAAGACAGTTTGTTAGTCGGAATTAAAAAAGAGCATGACTTCCCTGGAGTCGACCTGCTGCCTGTTGAATTTGTGGAGTTATTTCAATTATACAATCAAAAGGCCCTCGACAAACAACTCATGACTTGCTACTGTCTGTAAGTATTACTTCTATAATTAAGTCTCTAGCTCAGCTCATTCATTGCATGTATATATAATTATCCTCACTATATTATGCAGATTGAAGATGGTCGAATGCAAAAAAATAGGAATCTTCGACGTTGGGTTCATTAGCCCAAATACCGTAAATGAATGGTCGGTACGAAATGCGGCTGAAGATACCGAGAACAACTTGCTAGAAACGTTCCTTACACATCAAAACAAAAGGGAAATACTCTTTCCTTACAACTTCAAGTGAGTGTTACTGTCTTCTGCATATTCGGTTCCGCTTACTCGTGGTTAAGTAATGTAATTGATGAGTTATGCGTGCGCAGCTTCCACTATATTCTGCTATCCATTAACCTTGACGGGGCATTAGTAACTGTCTTAGACTCGCTCCGTAAAGATCCCAAGTATTATGCGGACATGACTGCAATGCTCCAGAAGTAAGTTCAATCAATACCGGGACCATATCGGCAACTTTCGTTCATTTCCTGATATCAAGTAATCATTTTCTTTGCCTGCCAGAGTTTGGAAAATGTTCACCGCTAAGGTTCCGGGTCTGAAGAAGGAGCTGCGATTTACACACCCCAAAGTAAGTAGTACTAGCTAGTTCCGCGCATCTCTCATTGATTCTAGTTTCATCAATACCATTATCATGCTTGCTTATCAGTTTGATTGAACTCTATTCTCGTAAAATGCTTGTTGCAGGCACCCAACACTCATTTATGTCGATACTACGTATGCGAGTTCATTCGCTACTATACCTCTGAACGGGCCTCCTCTGAGAAACAATTTGAAGTACGTAAACAATATTCACAATTTTATTTTATATATTACCATCAATTGTGTTGAGTTTCATTCATATATATGTATTGACCCCCTTCTTTAAATTAGATCTGGCAGATGCGGGATGAACTCCTACCACATGATCGCATATGAGCAATTCAAGAGGAATTGGCGGGATTCTTTCTTGACCACGTCATACCTGAACACGGAGAATACCATGTGAAATTGAAATGGTTGTAAGGGATGTTATATATTGTACATACGTAGCAGCGTCGGATAGATATACGAAAACTTGTTGTTCGACCAAGCACAAAGAAAGAGATGTCACTTCTCTCTATATATGTTCATGACGATCTTGTGTAATTAATGGTTTCCTTTATTTGCTTACTAGCTAGCGTCGAGTTCTCTCTATATGTGTAGTAGCTAGCGTCGACCAAGCACGGAAAAAGAGAGGTCACTTTTTTCTATTAGCTCGCAAACCGCTAAATTAACCCTCCAAAACCCCAAAACCCCCCCTTCCAAAAAAAAACAAAACCCCCAGCGACTTCGAGCTGCTGACGCGTGGCCGCCTTTTGGTCCCGGTTGGTGTTACCAACCGGGACTAAAGGTCCTCCTCCCTGGGCTCCCGCAGCGGCCACGTGGAGCCCCTTTGGTCCCGGTTCGTAAGAGAACCGGGACTAAAGGTTTTGGGCTTTAGTCCCGACCCTTTAGTCCCGGTTCCAGAACCGGTACAAATGGGCCTCTGAACCGGGACTAATGGGCCCTTTTCTACTAGTGTTAACACAGCACCATGCTCCACAGTTTCCTTGTCCATCCTTTGACGAGACAAACGAATGTGGAAGAAGTTGTGGAAGATGGCGGTTCCTCCAAAGGTTAGAGCTTTCTGGTGGAGAGTGGCTTATTAGAGTATAGGTCGGTTACGTTACTATATCCGGCAAGACTTGGAATTGTAATCTATCTCTATTAGTCTTGGAGCCCAAGTCTTGTAATCTATATAAACAGCCCTTTGAGGCCCCAATCAATACAAGTTATTATTCTCCAAACTATCATGGCTAATGATTTTGTTCCAGTGCGAGCAATCTTCAAAAAAGGCACATTGAGAACCATGATTCATGTCTTGATTGTGGAGCTGTGTCGGATATGGTTTTCCATGCTCTGACGGAATGCTCCTTCATGCGCATGTTTTGGGCCTCTTTCAAGCAGTTATTTGATATAAAACTCTCTAATTAACCTGCACCCAGCTACATGGTTTGCCGATCTCCTGGAAAGCTCCATTTGCCCTTCTTCTGATTCGTGCGCTATCCTATGTGGTATGTGGTCTGTTTGGAATGCTAGGAATGGGCGGCGGCAAGGGGATGTTCCGATGAATCTGGTCCTTGCTTGTAAATGGGTTCGAGATACAGCCAATAACCTCTTTATGGAGGCGAAGGCTGTGCTTCACAGAACAGCAACTGACAACCTGTGTAGCTGGTGCCCTCCTCCTGGAGGTGTTCTAAAAGTGAACGTGGATGCCTCCTTTGACCAAAACAATTTTTGCGGAGTGACAGGTATGGTAATTAGAGATGATCGGGGCTGTTTCGTTGCAGCAAGGGCTAAGAAGTATGATGCTCTCCCAAATGCAATGGTTGCTGAAGCTTTTGCTTGACGCGATGGAGTCAAACTTAGCAGGGATATTCAGGCTGTGCCTGTCATCCTTGAAACGGACTGCCAGGCTTTGATTGAGCTCTGGAAGACAAGGGAGAAGAACATGTCTTCAGTGCTGCCGGAGCTGAATGAAATTCATGAGCTGAGTAGGGCCTTCAGTTCTTTTGTCTTCTCCTTTGTAAAGCGTCAGGCTAACATGGTTGCCCACTGTATATATTGCAAAGGATTCAAGCTCCAGCTTAATTACATGCAACATTGAGCTTAGGAGGAGCAGGAGGATATCCATCCAGGATTTGTTTCTACTAATGGCAGTAAATTAATGTTTTGTCGTCGCTACTGCTACACCTATACACGTACGTACGTACGTACAAAGATATCTCTCGAAAAGTTACTGCCGTTCGTGGTTGTTTGGCCCTTAGCCAGTGGGGTTGCATACAATGCATGCATGGTTATGGAAGCAGCAGCAGCAGATCGATGCCTGGCACCGGCACCGGCATTGGCAGGCAGTGAATAGATCGATCCCCATACCTAGCTAGCTAGCTGGAGTAGCACATAGTAATGTATACACTGCTGCACTACACCACACCCTACTGAGTTGAGTTTTTTTCTTCCCTTTTCTTTTTCCGAACCATGCACGCTACTGAGTTGAGTTGGCGGCCGCACAAGCAGAGCAGCAGTAGTACGGGTCCGCAGGCGCCGGCTGTGCCATGTGCCTCGGACTTCGCTGACGCTGAGACCGTCCAGGTGCTCCCCTTGTGCGGGCACCGGTTCCACACCACGTGCGTCGACAGGTGGCTCGCACATGGCCATCTAGCTATGGCTACGTGAAGGCGCACATGGAGAGTGGGTCGCTCAAGTGCGTTGTCTACCTCACCGAGTTCGTGGACTGCGATGAGCTCCGGGTCCTCCCGGCTTGCTGCCACATCTTCCTCCCGGACTATCCACACGTGGCTCGCCGGTGCGGTCACCTGCCTGCTTTGCCGGGCCGATCTAACGGAGCCCCCTGTTCTCCCCGCTGCCGCCGAGAGCCGCGACCTGACGGGGCGCTAGGAGATAGCCGTGTAGGAGGAGCCGGAGCGGCTCGACGAGGAGTGCTCAGTTTCATTCACGGCTGAATCTCTCACCAGCTTCAGCTCAATATGGAGGCACGAGTTCACGGGCGCCGAGTATAACCGCCACCGGAGGACGTAGTTAGCCATGGATGCATCGGACCGGCATACTCTCAGGCTGCCAGAGCTCGTCATGGTGGAGCTCGCCACCAACATCGACGTGTCGGTACCTCCGCTATGTCGTCATGACAGTCCCTCGCGGCGGCGGGCAGCGCGATGGCCAGCTCGATGAACCTGGCAGGCTGTAGCGACGGATCCGGTGCGACCTCGGCTTGTGCTTAAGAGTGGAGTGCTGGTGCTATTCACTGTGTTTTGGGGCTGAAGATGCTCCGTACAGGTGGGGCCCACAGGTAAGTGAGAGAGATAGAGAGAAAAAATCTAAGTGAAAAAATTGAGTAGACGAGGTGGGGCCTACACTGTTGGAACTTCACTCTTAGGATCGATCACATCAAACTGTGATGAACACACGCACGCGCGAAAACTTTTGCCAAAGGCACGTGTCGTGCCTTTCTTCTCTCTTTTTCTTTATTTTTCTCCTTTTTCAGCTCACGGTTACAAATCTACAGCCCCTCGTGCACATATATATGCAAGAGTAGCCGACCCAAGAACTACCTAAGCCTACACGTACTTGGTCTTGAGTCCAAACCGGACTCAACATAACCTAACTAGTATTAGCACTTTTCCTACGTATCTTTAACTAGTATCAGACTTGGACATCGACGTGCAAGCCAGCTCCTACTACTACTGGACTCTACTTATATCACGTAGACTCTTAACTCATTACAATTCAAGATTATTTCTAACATTCTCTCCCTAATCTTGACTGTTTGTCTTCTGTGCTCTCTTTGATCTTGGCTTGTTGACGATCCATCCCTTGTCGACTCATCCGTCTCGCACCACGACAAGTTAAATTGACGGCCTTGATTGCTCAACAATCTCTCCCGGATGACGATCTTGACGACACCGGTCGGTCGGTCAGTTGGTCATCGTCGTCGAGTCGTCGTCGTCATGTCCAAGTTCTCGTCTCTGTGAGGAGTCGTTGAAGATGAAGCCCAGGTCGTCTATGTGTCTCGACGAGAGGATCAAGTTCAACTATGTGGGGGCGGTAAACCAGTGAAGGTGAGTCTCTTCAATGAGGCCATGTCTCTACATGAGGCTGGAGTGCATGGTGTAGTGCACGGGGTGGTGTGATCCACAAGGAGCCGGCATGTATCTCGCTAGGGTGGATGGTGTAGTTCACCAGGTGATGTATTCCACAGGTTACTAGCGAGGCTGGGTAGTCCAAGGCATATTTGAAGTGGTCCGTAAATTCGTCAAGTCAAAATTGGAGAGAGATTGTTGAGCAATCAAGGTCGTCAATTTGACTTGTCGTGGTGCGAGCGGATGAGTCGACAAGGGATAATCTACAACAAGTCAAGACCAGAGAAGAGCACTTGGACTTGACAACGACGACTCACTGACACGATGACGACTGACCGTGCTAACTCACACGACTTCTTGACTCAAACTCTCCGGACGACGATCTTGACGACTTGCCGGCACCGCACCTTGGCACCACCACTCCCATCAACGATCACATTCCACAACCTTGCCGACGACAACCCGCCGTCTTCCTCCATGTCGCTCGCCGAACGACAATCACCCGATCCTCCTCGTCGCTGCACCACCCAACGACCTCATCACCCGCCCCGAGGCGCTAGTAGGGGTCGCCTCCCCGGGGCAAGCGCGGCTTCGCCTCGAACCTTGCTCTGATACCAATTGTTGGAACTTCACTCTTAGGATCGATCACATCAAACTGTGAGAAAAAGAGAAAAGAAATAAAGAGAAGGAGGGGCACGACACGTGCCCTTGGCCAAAGTTTTTTGCACGTGCATGGTCGTCGTGATTTGATGTGATCGATCCGTGGGCCGAGTTCCAACATACACATGTGAGCTCGAGTCAAAAACTACTCCCCGTCATCAAAGAAACCAGTTTTTGTCTCGCGAGGGACCAAAGTTGTCCGGTATAGAAAGTTAAGGGTGCAAATTGTCTGGTTAAAGAGTTGAGGGGCTAAACCCGCACTTTGCGAAGAGTTAAGGGATGAAAAATATACTTTTCTTTTATATATACCGTGCGTAGGTACAATGTATGTGTGTGAGAGAGAGAGATGGGGCTGGTATGGGTGTGCAGAAAGCAAACCAACGGTTTTGGCGGGTCTTCTCCGTTGGGGCCCACACGCGCACATCTACCGATTAATTTGTCATTATGTCCTCCAATTAATCTATCTTATCACGAGCAAAGAAAGATAACGACTCGTGGTAAGTATGTCCATGTGCTCCGATCCTGTTGATGGATTTTTCCTACATACGCACGTACACCCCACACGAGATATAAATTCAATGTTTGAACACATCACTACGGGAATCGAGCTATATGGCGATGGCCAAAAGCCCTCGGCAAAGACCAGAAAACCCTCGGCAGACGGCATAGCCTATGCTGACGGCTGCCCTCAGCATAGGTCCGTCGTCTTCGATCTCCTCGGCAACTAGTCGGCTGGCCGTCGGCATAGAAAAGTCGTCGGCATAAATGCCTAGGCCGAGGGTTTTTCATGGCCGTCGGCATAGAAAAGCCATCGGCAAACAAAGTAGACGTTAACTCCGGCTGACACCATCCGGACAGGTATGCCGAGGGCTTGCCGTCCGCATAGACGTGCCACGTGTCAGCGCCTGGTTCCCCCTGGTGGCCGCCTATGCCGAGGTCAAAGCCATCGGCATAGCTCCAATCTATGCCGAGGGCTTTGCCGTGGGCATAGACGTGCCACGTGTCCGTGCCTGGTTCCCCTGGTGGCCGCCTATGCCGAGGGTAAAGCTGTCGGCATAGCTAGTTAGCCATCCAATTTGAAGCAAGCATTGGTCAGCACTGTGCTGTTCCTAGCTACTTCATAACAAGTTAAGAAACCATGCATCTACGTACCTCTCATATCATAAGTATCTGTATTAAGTAAGCATGTGCATACGCATAAATTATGGTATATTAGCTATATATAGATCTAGTACCTAGCAGCTCTTTAGCAGCTAGCAGCCATCAAGGCAAATAATTGGTGGTCCAGACATGTCATCGCATATGCATATGGCCTAGAAAACAACAGAAATATATACTCCCTCAATTCCAAAATATAGTGCGTCCTCGGTTTCCGCGTTTCAACTTTGACCATAAATTTAACCAACGAGACCGGCTGCGGCGGAAGCAAAAATTATACCAGTGAATTCGTATTCGAAAGAAGTTTTCAATTATATAATTTTTGCACCCGCCACAGTCGGTCTCGTTGATTAAATTTATGGTCAAAGTTAAATCTCGGGAAGCGCGGGCGCACTATATTTTGGAACGGAGGGAGTAGTATATGCATATGAGAGAGAGAGAAGCTTTAAGCATGGCAGGGGGCAATATTAATCAATATCTTGTCCACGCGTGGCGCCAGAACGCACGTGCACTGTACCGTACCATCCCCCTTCTTCACTCGCTCCGCCCCTTTCCGGTCGCATTCCATTTCAAAGGAACCGGTCCCCTCCTCCTCTCCTCACCTCCATCACAACATAGCCATAGCTCTCCCCCCCCCCCCCCCCCCCCCCCCCCCCCCCCCCAAAAACCGCCGCTACGCCACGGCAAGGCATTTTATCGTATCACGGCGTCGATGGCACGCGTGATGGGGACCCCGTATGTACGTGTCGTCGACGCGCCTCAGGGGAGAAAAGATTAGGAGAGGGATCGGTCGATAGCGAGCGATCATGGATAGATAGATCGATACAGATGCATGCACTCCTACAAATGTAAAGACTAAAGAGAGAAAGGTGCTGGCTCCGGGTAGCCACCCCTGCTAGTACTCGAGGGTATTAGATGCATGCACTCCTACATATGTAAAGACTACAGACAGAAAGAGGAGAGCTAGGCTGCCTCTCCTTTCATTAATATCCACCTGCATCTTGCTTTAATTCTCTGCAATTGCTGTAAGGCTTTGTTACTAGTACTACGTACAGCACAGTACAAGCAAACAATTCTATGCATGCAACGCACAGGCAGTCAGGCACTATGCATGTATCGGCATCTCTGTGCTGTGCCATCTTTAGCTTCACTCCTCCCACGTTTAACCATTTGCATGTTTCTGCCTACGCTTTAGAGCATCTCCAACAGAGGCGCTAAATAAGCGGCGCATCCGAAAAAACGGCTATTTAGCGCTCGCGACCGAATCAGTAGCTCCAACAGACGCGCAAAAATCGCGCGCGCTAAAAACGGCTCAGCGCGCCGAACAAAACTGTATCGCGCGCTGTTAATTTCGAGCGCCCGCTACCACGCGCTGGACAGCCAGTCGGGCGCGCAAATCTCCACCAACCGCCGGATCTAAAATATCCACGCACGCGCGCGGCTTCCCCATTCGCTCCGGTGACCCGTCGGCGCTTCCCCCGCCTATCCCCAGCGCGCGTGCCGCTTCCCCTGCTTCTCCGGTGGCCGCCGCTGCTTCCTCCGCCTTCTCTCCTCGCCGCCGCCCCTCGAGCGCCCCGTTCCTCCGACGAATAGCGCCCGGCGGGGGTTTGCAGCTCGGCACCCACAAGGTGTTCGACAAAACGCTTGCAAGGTATATATTGCTTCTAACTTCATATTTGTAGATGAATTTGGAGCATGTTGTTTGTAGTTTTAAATTTTAGCTTGAATTCAAGTTTGTAGATGAGTTCGTCCTACGATTCTTCCAATGAAGAATTTGATCTTCAAGAGGAGGAGGACGTCGCAATGATCCCAGCTATGCACATCAATAAAAAGCCAAAGCACGGTGGTTCGGTTTTTGGTCGTCAGAAATTGTGAAGGGCAAGGATCGATGCCCACAACAGATTGATGAGGAACTATTTTGTGGAGAATCCCACATACCCCGAGTCCTACTTTCGGCGCCGTTTTAGGATGAGCATCGAGTTGTTCAAACACATTGCGGAGAAACTGGCGAGCCATGATCGGTTTTTTCAGCAAAGGAGGGATGTCGCCGGAGAACTCGGGCATAGCACCTTTCAAAAGGTGACCGCCGCTTTGCGTATGTTGGCATACGGTATTCTGGCGGATCTAGTTGATGATCACTTGGCCATGGGTGAGAGTCAAGCCATCATGTGTGTCAAGCGCTTCGCAGTTGGAATTGTGCAAGTGTTTGGTTCGGAATATTTGAGAGCTCCCAATGCTGAAGACGCCGCAAGGCTTATGGAGATGAACAAAGCTCGTGGGTTCCCAGGTATGCTTAGCTCAATAGATTGCATGCATTGGAGTTGGAAGAACTGTCCTAAGGCATGGCATGGACAATTCCACGGCCAGAAAAAGGGTACCACTATAATCCTTGAAGCGGTGGCCTATCAGGAGACTTGGATTTGGCATGCTTTTTTCGGAATGCCAGGATCTTTGAATGACATCAATGTTGTTCAACACTCACCACTCATGAATAGGATTGCAAATGGTGAACTGCCACCGGTGCAGTTTGTAGCAAATGGCCATACATACAACTATGGCTACTATCTTGCGGATGGCATCTACCCAAGGTGGCAAACATTTGTGAAGCCGTTGACGGCACCGCAAGGTAAGAAAAATCTTGATTTCCACAATGCTCAAGCGGCGGCTAGGAAAGATATAGAGAGAGCTTTTGGGATTTTGCAAGCCCAATTTGCTATTGTGAGAGGACCGGCTAGATTTTGGGATCAAAAGATCCTTTGGTACATCATGAACGCTTGTGTGATCATGCATAACATGATCATCGAGAATGAGCGTGGGCAAGATTTGGACTATTCTCAGTATGAGTTGATCGGACACCCGTGCGAGTGCGGAGGAGGGCTGAGAGGGTGGCCCGCTTTGTTGCCTCCTATCATGCCATTCGACGTGCCGAAACGCATGATGACCTTCAAAAGGATCTAGTCGAGGAGTGGTGGTCATGGAATGGGCGACAAAACTAGTTTGATGTTGTATGTTTGTTGTATTGTTGACTATTTGTTGTATTGGTCATGAACTATTTGTTGTATTGGTCATTAACTATTTGTTGTATTGAAGATAAATTATTTGTTTGAGTTGTAATAATAATTGAACTATTTATTGTTGATTTATTTTGTGTGTGTTTGATCTTCTTGGTTCCACATTGAATGGAAAATGTTGTTTGTGCTGGGCGCGCGCTGGATTTTACCGCGCCTGCTAAAGCGCTACAGTGGCATGCTAAAATTTTGCAGTGCCTGGTGAAGCAACCTCCCTGTCCGGCGCGCTAAAACGCACTTTCGGCGCTGTAAAAAAAATTTAGCGCGCCGCGCCGTAGCGCCTCTGTTGGAGATGCTCTTATGATTGCAGGATGCTGGTGGCCTAGAGATCAAAATTTGACTCACGGGTGCCAAACCTCCTTTTGAACCGGTAATGCATGATGAGATAGCTTGTGGTAGTGGATACAGATAGCCAGTGACACAAGATAATAGGGAGGGGCGGGTCCACATGCATATTCATGTACTCCCTCCGGTCCTTTAGATTTGTGTCAAGTCAAACTTTGTAAAGTTTGACCAAATTTTTATTAAAAAATATTAACATCTATAATACCAAACATATATTCTATGAAACTACATTTTATAATATCTACCCATATTGATGTGACATTGTGAATGTTGATGCTTTTTTCTGTAAGTTTGGTCAAAATAGAGATAGTTTGACTTCAGACAAAATTTATATGCAGACTAAAAACGACCGGAGGGAGTAGTACAATGAACTAGCACATAGAAGACTTTGCAACAACAACATAGCCTTGAAGGAACAGCTAGCTAAAGTAAAGTAAGGCACGCGCGTGCGCATCAAGGCTTGTGGTTTGACGGTTAAACTAAAGTAAGCCATGTTGTATATATGCTCGTTGCAAGTTGGTGAGTTGATCGTATCAACAATTCTGCAAAGTCCCCCGCAAAACAAAACAAAATCTGCAAAGTGATTATAGATAGAAGTTGAAGGCAGACAGGTAGATAGGCGTACCTCGATGGTGACACGCGCATGCGCGCGCAGTTGGTGCATCTCCAAGAGCAATGCATCAAATGTCTGGGTCAAATATCCGCGGACACGTCCGAACATGTTCGCGGACATCCCCTACTTGTCCGCAATTTTAATGGTACCCAAGGGCATACCCTAATTGTCCGGCCCCATTTCGTCGAACTTGTGGTGTGCGGCGACCTAGCGATATGCACACACGCAAGCCGGCGACCTAGCAATACATCGGCGATCCACCACTGCGCCCACCGCCCACCCAGCGCGCATACACTCGTCGGCTCTCGCCATCAAACACGGCGTGGGACAGACGCCAACGCTCGGACACGACACGCACATGGCACATGCCGGTGCGCTCGGGCAAGACTGGCCCGCCGAGCTCGCACCCCAGCGACGCACGCACCAGAGGCACTCAACGCACACAACACGCAGCACCCACGCACGTGCGCGCGCACATTGGAGCACGTAGCACCCACAGACACATACACGCTGGATCACGCAGCACACACACCGGAGCACGCAGCACACCGGAGCCTACTCCACAAGTCACGGGCCTGCTCCCGTCGCGAGCTCGTCAGCCTTGGCCAGCCGCCATGCCCCTGTGGAGCGGCACGCCGTCGGCCGTGCTCCGGCCATCGAGCTCCCTGCACGCACGCACGCGGACACCATCTGGGCACGGAACCTCCCCACGGGCGATGTCCGAGACAAGGAAATGGGGGCTGACGGCTCGGGCTATCTGGTGTCGGGGACGAGGAGATGGGGACCGGCACACCTATCTGGGAGGAGCGAGGCGGCGTCCGTGCGGGGAGAGGAGTCGAGCGCGAGCTGGTCCGTGTGGGTAGCAGCTAGCTCGTGGCGGCGGCACGGACTTGGTGGGGATGGAGAAAGAGGAGACGGAGGGAGGAGAAAGACAGGGGGAACGGGCTGACCTGTGGGCCTGGGTGTGTCCGGGCTGACGTGGCAGCCAGACATCTCCCACTTATCCTCTTGATTTTTTGAGACCAAAGTGGGGGATTCCGGATAGTACACACAAGTAGGGAAGGTTTAGGGGAACCTGTTGGAGGGCTTTTTTTTTCAGACAGTCCGGTCCGGGCAAGTAGGGGAGGAGTGGGGGGTGCCCTTGGAGATGCCCTTAGCCCCCTACTATATATGTTCCCTGGTCTTCATGGCAATCCAACACATGCCCCTGATGGATCCAACGTCATTAGGAAAATCACTCGTTACGTTATCAGTGATAATTAAATCACCCCACTCGATACTCCTTCGTTCCGAGACATGAATGGCAAGACTAGTAATTAAAAAATCATCTATGTAGGGCATATTGTAGACATGCCTGGTAATTAAGAGTAGGACGCTGCTATGCGTCGGTCGGCGGATCTTTTAGATCCGCCGCCTCGCGAGCCATTGGATCTGGCAGATTGAGTGGGCGAGCGCCATCTTCTATCACTGCAACACAAGTCGTGTTGCAGGAAATTTCTGCAACAAGTGTCATGTTGCAGAAATTTTTACAACATAGGTTAAGTTGCAGAATTTTTTTTTGCAACACAGGTCTTGTTACAATTTTTTTTGCAACATGGATCTTGTTGCAATTTTTTTGCAACAGGGGCGCGGGGCAATGGCGACCGGAGCCGACCGTGGAGGCTGCCAGGGAGGCAGGGGCGTCCCTAGGTGAGCCAATCCGGCAACGGCATGTCGTGGGGGGTAGTACCTGGCCAGATCCGGCGAAGGAGCGTTCACGGGTGGCCGTGCTTGGCCAGATCCGGCAACAGCGCGGCAGCCATCGGCCGCTTCCGGCCACGAGGAGTGCAGATGTGCTCTTCGGTAGCATGAGGACGACGTAGGTGAGCCAATCCAGTAGCGGGGAGTCATCGCTGATCATGGGGAACGAGTCTGGAGCGGGCGGCCTTGTCTCTAGTCTGCAACAATCACATTGTTGCGGTCAAAGGAATTGCAACTGGGGCCAAGTTGCAAACCTGAAATATGGGTTAGTAGTTGTTTCTGAGCCAACTGATCAAACGAGATCCGACGGCTACGGAGACGGTGGACGCGCGCAGAAAGATCAGCCGGCTGACTCCAAACGTTTCCCTTAAGACTATGGCTTGGTTTGATTTTTTTTTGAGGAATCCCCGAGGGGAAAGCCTTCCCACCTGAATATATTGCACAAAGAGTTACAATTAAGTGACAATACAATACCAGCCTCCCGACTTCCCTCTGGGGTAGTCATTGGTCAGGATAGTAGAAGAGTAAACCTTACAATTCTAATATCTAGAAGTTTTCAACAAAACAAAAAAGAAAGAAAGGGGGCAACAAGAGCCCTCGACCAAGAACGACATCAGAATTCGGAAGTCGAGAGGCCCCAAACCAGCCGTACCACCACCACCAACATCCCTGCAGTGAGCAACCATCAATCTTGAGAACTGAGCCGAGCCCGAGATAATGCCTTCAAGAAGTGTCGCGACACAAGTTGCCCCACCATTATCCATTCCAGGAGGACCTGGAGTAAGGGTTTTCCCCGGGGTCTGGCAGAGGAGGGGCTGTAGGGGAACGCAGCAGAAAACAAAAAATTTCATCCTACGCACCAGCCCAGGACCACTATGAAGATGCATACAAGGTTTGATCTGATCGTTACCGACTCGTAGCGCAGCGGAAGTAGAGTCGATGAAGATCGTTGGTGCAGATCCCCGCAGCTAGGAATTTACAACCCCCCAACCGCAAGGATTTTCTCCCTCGAACAGCTCCTCGGACGGTCCCCCGGACAGCCCTCCGGGAGGCCGTCGAATAGCCCCCCTTGGACGGTCCCTCGGACAGCCCTCCGGGAGGCCCTCGAATAATTTCTCGGGCGGTCCCTCGGACAGCCCTTCGGGAGGCGCTCAAACAATTTCTCGGACGGTCCCTCGGACAGCCCTTCGGGAGGCCCCTCGAATAGTCCCTCGGACAGAAGATCGAATGTACGACCTCTCTACTTGGTTGCATACATACGGTATCACCTATCCAGCAGGGCTTCGCCGTCCAGAGCTAATCCCTACCGGAAACTAGACAGCCTTGCGGCAGTACGAAACTATTTCGTGTGAGGAAGAAAGAAAGGCAGATCATGCATGCCATTTGGTGAGAGAGTTGGAGTGAGTTGGAGAGCTCCTCTCCTCCTCCTTATATAGTGGTGGAAGGGGTGGAGGGGGGCTGAAATTTTAGTCCACAAAACATGCACCCACCAAACAAGGGGAAAACATGTTCCCACCAAACAAGGGGAAAACATGTTCCCTTGTCCATGGTGCCCCAACATGGGGCCCCACCCCCTCCCAACCAGCTCCACCATTTGTGGGGGATGTCCCCCACCATGGGGGGGCCCGCGAACACCTTTGTCTAGCCACAAGGGACTGCCCCCTAAAAAAGGGCGCCCCCAAAACAGCCCAAAAACAGCCCCCACGAATCGTGGGATCTTGCCCCCTCACGCTGGGTCAAGATGTTTTCCACGACTATTACTTCTGAAAAATTCCAAAAGGTCCCAGAACATTTCCGGCACCCTCTAATATTATTCTGGACACTCTCTGGAACATTTCTGGTATGATGGTTTTATTCCGAAACATTTTCATTTTCTCTGAAACAATTTTGGTAGCTCCGAAACACTTCCGGTTTTCTCTCCGGAACTTTTCCGTCGTCTCCGAAACTTTTCCGGTGACTTTCTCTCGGACTCCTTGTCTAGTATTCAGCAGATAGATGACCCTTAAGTGTGTGACCCCGTAGTTTCGGTGAAATATAGACATGACCGGAACTCTTTCCGATCAATGATCAATAGCGGAACCGTGGACATCCATATTGATCCCTATACCCACACGAATGATTATTCGAGTGAACCTCTAGTTGTCGTGTGCTATTCCTGTTGGTTTGCGATATGTTACAAATACCCGAGGTGAGATTTATCGGCATCCCCGTGGATCAACAACTTTTGTCCACTATGCCAGTTACCTCATTACCGGTTTTTGTTCTCTTTTCTCATTCCCGCATTCCGGTATCCCTGTGATCAAATCACGCTGTGTCTGGCTAGACGATGATGGATACCGTAACACTGAGAGGGCCCAAAGAATATCTCTCCATCGTCAGAGGAGCAAATCCCAATCTTGAGCTATCAAGTCCCTTGTCATACTTTTCCATGAACCCGTAAGCCACCATAATAGCCACCCTTTGACGGATGATGTTTAACAAACCCCGAAGTTCATGAAGCAAGCATGAAGAAACTCGATACTCTCATGGTCTAAGGAATTATGCAAACGTTAACTATCTCTGTGTCATTTACCATTAACTTGCGACGAATGTATCTCATAGCATAACATAAATTTGGGTCGATTCAACACAAGTGTTCTCCTAACATTGTGCCATCAAAGTTACCGGCATAGTCATACCCATGATCAGGTAAACAAGATCATCATGCAACACTTGAGCTAGTCTTAGAGGCCAGACTAA
This sequence comes from Elymus sibiricus, assembly GCA_039707655.1. Classification (NCBI taxonomy): domain Eukaryota; kingdom Viridiplantae; phylum Streptophyta; class Magnoliopsida; order Poales; family Poaceae; genus Elymus; species Elymus sibiricus. The sequence goes on along the minus strand of CM077674.1, from coordinate 7,825,537 downwards.
GAATACATTTTACCGTTTATTATTCCACACATGCATATGAGCTTTCCTTCGATCCTCGTGGTTATTGCAGACTCGAGAATCATAGCAGTTATAGCACGGAATATAAACATAATTACGAACATGAAGATAAATAATAACATTTATTATTGCCTCTAGGGCATATCTCCTACAGACTCCCACTTGCACTAGAGTCAATAATCTAGTCAATGCTAATGCACTTCACACCTATGGCATACCGGTGTAAAATAAGCATCGCTTGTAGTATAGTCTTTGTCCAGCGGATCTGACAACTTCAGGCCCGTGTGTATCTTTGCATATCCTCGCATTTTCACGCTTTCACAAAATTCATATTTTGTGTGGACTTGGCTTTGTATATATGTGAATCACTGGTCGAACCTTGATTCCTCAGACTGAGCTATGGAGCAACTATCTACAATAGTGTTCCATTGACCAAAGCCATCTTGGAACCATTCTAAGTTCGTGAATGAACTATATGATCCAACATCTTCTTTGTCGCTTCTAAAGTGGCAACATACTTAGGCTTCGTTATAGAATTCGCCACAGTAACTTATTTGGAAGAATTCCAACTTACCGTATCACCATATCGTGTATTACACAAAACCCTTAAGTTAAATCAAAAATCGCATGGAGTATTGATGAAGATTGTATCGATGCAACTTCTTACAATGAACTCTTCATAATCCTCGCTTGCGAGAAAACATGTCATCAGTGCTACTTTAGTACTCAACGACATTTTTCACTGTTGTCCTATGATCTGTACTTTGATCATTTTGGTATCTTTACTCGCAACTTGCTTGGGAGTACTGGACATATCTGGTTGTTTTACAAACCATGGAATACATGATTAATCCAAACGTGTGGAATTTCCATCATGTATTTTGCTCATCAGTGTTTTAGGACACCGATTCTTGCAAAAACTCTTTCCATGTGACTTCGGCAAGAATCACTCCTAGGTGTTCTTATGTTAAACTGTTTTAGCATCTTGTCAATATGTAATTTGGCTTAGCCCTATTAGGCAATTTGATCTCCGTGGATAATTATGCCTAATATCAAGGCTATCTAGCCCAAGCACTTTATCGAAAAACTATTTTTCAAAGAAGTCCTTATTCGTGTCAAGAAATTTATATCATTTCCAATCAACAATGTGTCAAGCACACAAGGTTTTAGAAATATTATTACGCTCCCACTTACTTTCTTGTAACCACAAGCATCTTCGCATTCCATTGATGAAATTAAACTCTTTTGACTATTTCATCAAAACAAAGATTCCAACTCCTTTATGCTTGCTTCTGTCCATTACTGGAACTCTGAAGTTTGCACACTCGCTAGCATCCTCTGGATCGACAAAATACTTTGGACTGTATCACATACAAGTCCTAGTTTGTATTTCCATTTCATGGAAATCCTTTTGCCATCCATGTATCATATCTCATGATTGAAATATGTATTAATTGCTAGTTTAACCCGAACCGACTTTAAGCATCTCTACAGTGAGACAATCTCACCGTAGTTAATTCCTTGAATTTGTTATAAGCAACAAGTCGAGATTTATGGATAAAACATTTTTATCCGTATCAGTTTATAGTTCCATTAATGTTCATAAGACTCTAAGTCTTCTGAAGGGTGTATCAAGATCTAATCTTGAATCATTTATATGGATACTATCTAGGATTATATTGGCATTTAGCCAATTCCGGAGTCAGGGCCCATCAACGCTTCCTTGTGTATCATAGGTATACTGTTGTCTAACAACAATATCTCGTTTGCGCACCTGAGAGGTTTGCACGAGTTTTGCCTATGTGGTTCAGCTGCAAGTTTGAGCGAAGTCCATACTGTTGGGGAACGTTGCATGGGAAACAAAAAAATTCCTACGCACACACAAGATCTATCCATGGTGATGAGCATCTACGAGAGGGAGAGTGGATCTACATACCCTTGTAGATCGCTAAGCGGAAGCGTTTAAGAAACGCGGTTGATGTAGTCGAACGTCTCCGCGATCCAAATCGCAAGTCGTCCCTCGATCCGATCACGAACTAGTGCCGAACGGACGGCACCTCCGCGTTCAACACACGTACGGCTTGATGACGCCTTCACCTCCTCGATCCAGCGAGCGATGGTGAAGTAGTGGTTGAGTTCCGGCAGCACGACGGCGTGGTGATGGTGGTGAGGAACAATCTCTGCAGGGCTTCGCCAAGCGCTACGGAGATTATGACGGAGGAACTAGAGGGTTAGGGTTGCCGCACACGGCTTGGGGAAATCTTGATTTATCCCGTGTGCTAGCCCTGCCCCTCTATTTATATGTTGAGCCTTGGGGTCTAAACTTGGAGTAAAAGCCTCCTCCAGGTCGGTTTTGCCCGCACAAGGTCGGTTTGGCCCGCAGGGAAAGAGTCCAACTCGGATCCCTGCAGTACCGCGCACAAGCGGTAGTACCGCTTCACACAAGCGGTAGTACCGCTTGGGCGGTAGTACCGCTTCACACAAGCGGTAGTACCGCTTGGGCGGTAGTACCGCTTCACAAAATGGTAGTACCGCTTACGCGGCAGCAAAACTACTTTTTGCACTTTCCAACACCTCGTGGGCTTTATCCCTTTGGCCCATATAAAGTGTTGCTGCACCCGAACACTTCGGTAAACATTCGGAACCCCTTCCGGTGAACTCCGGAACTCTTCCGGAGATCAAAACACTATTATCACATATATCAATTTTTACCTCCGGACTCTTCCGGAGATCCTCGTCATGTCCGGGATCTTATCCGAGACTCCGAACAACTTTCGGTCACCAACATAATAACTCAACTATACTAATCGTCACCAAACGTTAAGTGTGTAGACCCTGCGGGTTCGAGAACTATGTAGACATGACCGAGACACCTCTACGATCAATAACCAATAGCGGGACCTGGATGCCCATATTGGCTCCTACATATTCTACGAAGATCTTTATCGGTCGAACATCTATGTCAAGGATTCAGTTAATCCCGTATGCTGTTCCCTTTGTTCTTCGGTATGTTACTTGCCCGAGATTCGATCGTCGGTATCTCTATACCTAGTTCAATCTCGTTACCGGCAAGTCTCTTTACTCGTTCCGTAATACAAGATCCTGTGGCTAACTCTTTAGTCACTTTGCTTGCAAGGCTCATTGTGATGTTGTATTACCGAGTGGGCCCTGAGATACCTCTCCGTCACACGGAGTAACAAATCCCAGTCTTGATCCATGCCAACCCAACAGACACCCTCGGAGATACCTGTAGAGCACCTTTATAGTCACCCAGTTACGTTGCGACGTTTGATACACACAAGGTACTCCTCCGATGTCAGGGAGTTGCATGATCTCATGGTCATAGGAACAGATACTTGACATGCAGAAAACAATAGCAATAAACTGACACGATCAAATGCTACGTTCTTAGTTTGGGTCTTGTCCATCACATCATTCTCCTAATGATGTGATCCCGTTATCAAATGACATCTCATGTCAATGGCTAGGAAACCTTAACCATCTTTGATCAACGAGCTAGTCAACTAGAGGCTTACTAGGGACACAGTGTTTGTCTATGTACCCACACATGTATTTGAGTTTCCAATCAATACAATTATAGCATGGATAATAAACGATTATCATGAACAAGGAAATATAATAATAACCAATTTATTATTGCCTCTAGGGCATATTTCCAACAGTCTCCCACTTGCACTAGAGTCAATAATCTAGTTCACATCACTATGTGATTTACATTGTAATGAATCGAACACCCATGCAGTTCTGGTGTTGTTCATGTTTAGCCCTTGGAAGAGGTTTTGTCATCGGATCTGCAACATTTAGATCCGTGTGTACTTTGCAAATATTTATGTCGTCCTCCTTGATATAATCGCGGATGGAATTGAAACGTCGCTTTATGTGTCTGGTCCTCTTGTGAAATCTTGGTTCCTTGGCTAGAGCAATGGCACCAGTATTATCACAAAACAGAGTCATTGGGTTAAGCGCACTAGGCACTACTCCAAGATCTGTCATGAACTCCTTCATCCAGACACCTTCCTTCGCCGCCTCCGAGGCAGCGATGTACTCCGCTTCGCATGTAGAATCAGCTACCACGCTTTGCTTGGAACTGCACCAGCTAACCGCTCCTCCATTAAGAATAAATACGTATCCGGTTTGCGACTTAGAGTCATCCGGATCAGTGTCAAAGCTTGCATCGACGTAACCCTTTACGACGAGCTCTTGATCACCTCCATAAACGAGAAACATATCCTTAGTCCTTTTCAGGTACTTCAGGATATTCTTGACCGCCGTCCAGTGTTCCATTCCTGGATCACTTTGAAACCTTCCGACCATACTTATGGCAAGGCTGACATCGGGTCTCGTGCATAGCATTGCATACATGATAGAGCCTATGGCTGAAGCATAGGGGATGACACTCATCTTTTCTCTATCTTCTGCAGTCACTGGGCATTGAGTCTTACTCAACTTCACACCTTGCAATACAGGCAAGAACCCCTTCTTGGACTGATCCATTTTGAACTTCTTCAAAACTTTGTCAAGGTATGTGCTTTGTGAAAGTCCTATTAAGCGTCTTGATCTATCTCTATAGATCTTGATGCCTAATATGAAAGCAGCTTCTCCTAGGTCCTTCATTGAAAAACTCTTGTTCAAATATTCCTTCACGCTTTCCAACATTTCTATATTGTTTCCAATCAGCAATATGTCATCCACATATAATATTAGAAATGCTATAGAGCTCCCACTCACTTTCTTGTAAATACAAGCTTCTCCGTAAACTTGTATAAACTCGAACGCTTTGATCACCTCATCAAAACGAAGATTCCAACTCCGAGATGCTTGCACCAGTCCATAAATGGATCGCTGGAGTTTGCAAACTTTGTCAGCATTCTCTGGATCGACAAAACCTTCTGGTTGCATCATATACAACTCTTCCTTAAGGAATCCGTTAAGGAACGCTGTTTTGACATCCATCTGCCAAATTTCATAATCGAAAAAGGCAGCTATTGCTAACATGATTCTGACGGACTTAAGCATCGCTACGGGTGAGAAGGTCTCATCGTAGTCAACTCCTTGAACTTGTGAAAAACCCTTTGCCACAAGTCGAGCTTTATAGACGGTGACATTACCGTCCGCGTCCGTCTTCCTCTTAAAGATCCATTTGTTCTGAATGGCCTTACGCCCTTCAGGTAATACTTCCAAAGTCCATACTTTGTTTTCATACATGGATCCCATCTCGGATTTCATGGCCTCTAACCACTTCTCAGAATCCGGGCCCATCATCGCTTCTCCATAGCTCGTAGGTTCATCGTTGTCTAACAACATGACCTCTAAGACAGGGTTGCTGTCCCACTCGGGAGCAGTACTCGTCCTTGTCGACCTACGAGGTTCGATAGCAACTTGATCCAAAGCTTCATGATCATCATCATTAACTTCCTCTTCAGCTAATGTAGGCTCCACAGAAACAACTTTCTGCACTGCGCTACTCTCAGGTTGAAGTAAAGGTTCAACAACCTCATCAAGTTCTATCTTCCTCCCACTCAATTCTTTCGAGAGAAACTCTTTCTCAAGAAATGTTCCGTTTTTAGCGACAAACACTTTGCCTTCGGATCTGAGGTAGAAGGTATACCCAACTGTCTCTTTTGGGTATCCTATGAAGACGCATTTCTCCGCTTTGGGTTCCAGCTTTTCAGGCTGAAGCTTTTTGACATAAGCATCACATCCCCAAATTTTAAGAAACGACAGCTTTGGCTTCTTGCCAAACCAAAGTTCATATGGCGTTGTCTCAACGGATTTCGATGGTGCCCTATTTAAAGTGAATGCAGCTGTCTCTAATGCATAACCCCAAAACGATAGTGGCAAATCGGCAAGAGACATCATAGATCGCACCATATCCAATAAAGTTCGATTACGACGTTCGGACACACCATTACGCTGTGGTGTTCCAGGCGGTGTCAGTTGTGAAACAATTCCACATTGTCTTAAGTGACTGCCAAACTCATAACTCAGATATTCTCCTCCTCGATCAGATCGTAGGAATTTAATCTTCTTGTTACGATGATTCTCAACTTCACTCTGAAATTGTTTGAACTTTTCAAACGTTTCAGACTTGTGTTTCATTAAGTAAATATACCCATATCTACTTAAGTCATCAGTGAAGGTGAGAAAGTAACGATAACCACCGCGCGCCTCAATGCTCATTGGACCGCACACATCAGTATGTATGATTTCCAATAAGTCACTTGCCCGTTCCATTGTTCCAGAGAACGGCGTTTTAGTCATCTTGCCCAAGAGGCATGGCTCACATGTGTCAAGTGATTCAAAATCAAGTGACTCCAAAAGTCCATCAGCATGGAGCTTCCTCATGCGTTTTACGCCAATATGACCTAAACGGCAGTGCCACAAGAAAGTGGTATTATCATTATCAATTCTACATCTTTTGGCATCAATGTTATGAAAATGTGTATCATTACTATTGAGATTCAATAAGAATAAACCCCTCACATTGGGTGCATGACCATAAAAGATATTACTCATATAAATAGAACAACCATTATTCTCTGATTTAAATGAGTAACCGTCTCGCAATAAACAAGATCCAGATATAATGTTCATGCTTAACGCAGGCACCAAATAACACTTATTTAGGTTCATCACTAATCCCGACGGTAATCGAAGAGCGAGCGTGCCGACGGCGATCACATCAACCTTGGAACCATTTCCCACGCGCATCGTCACTTCGTCCTTTGCCAGCCTCCGTCTATTCCGCAGTTCCTGTTTTGAGTTGCAAATATGAGCAACCGCACCGGTATCAAATACCCAGGCACTACAACGAGAGTTGGTAAGGTACACATCAATAACATGTATATCATATATACCTTGTTTGTTGTTGGCCGCCTTCTTGTCAGCCAAATACTTGGGGCAGTTCCGCTTCCAGTGTCCAGTTCCCTTGCAATGAAAGCACTCAGTTTCTGGTTTGGGTCCAGCCTTGGGTTTCTTCACAGGAGCAGCAACTGCTTTGCCACCCTTCTTAGATTTACCCTTCTTACCCTTGCCATTTTTCTTGAAACTAGTGGTTTTATTGACCATCAACACTTGATGCTCCTTCTGAATTTCAGACTCAGCGGCTTTCAGCATCGCAAACAGCTCGGCGACTGACTTGTTCATCCCGTGCATGTTATAGTTCAACACGAAGCTCTTGTAGCTAGGTGGCAATGATTGAAGAACTCTGTCAGTGATAGCCTCTGGCGGAAGGGGCATCCCCAATTCAGCCAGACGGGTGGAGTACCCAGACATTCTGAGCACGTGATCACTGATAGACCCGTTCTCCTCCATCTTGCAAGTATAGAACTTATCGTAGATCTCATATCTCTCGATCCGGGCATTCTTCTGAAAGATAAACTTCAACTCCTGGAACATCTCATATGCTCCATGATGTTCAAAACGTCTTTGAAGTCCCGGTTCTAAGCCATACAACATTGCACATTGAACTATTGAGTAATCATCAGAACGAGCCTGCCAGGCGTTCACAACGTCTAGAGACTCAACTGGAGCGGGTGGATCACCAAGCGGTGCATCAAGGACATAAGCCTTCTGGGAAGCCGTAAGGATAATCCTTAGATTACGGGCCCAGTCCACAAAGTTACTTCCAACATCTTTCAACTTAGCTTTCTCTAGGAACGCATTAAAATTCAGGGGTGCTACTGCGCGAGCCATGATCTACAACATAAATATAGCAAAGACAACTTAGACTATTGTTCTAGATAATGAGTTTAGTTAATCATATTACTTAAAAAACTCCCACTCAAATTGACATCCCTCCGGTCATTCGAGTGTAACATGATCCAAATCCACCAACTCAAGTCCGATCATCACGTGAGTTGAGGTGGTTTCAATGGTGAACATCTTCATGTTGATCATATCTACTATATGACTCATGTTCGACCTTTCGGTCTCTTGTGTTCCGAGGCCATGTCTGTACATGCTAGGCTCGTCAAGTTTAACCCGAGTGTTTCTGCACGTGCAACATGGCTTACACCCGTTGTATGTGAACGTGGAGTCTATCACACCCGATCATCACGGCGTGTCTCGAAACGACGAACTTTCGCAACGGTGCACACTCGGGGAGAACACAATTTATCTTGAAATTTAAGAGAGGGATCACCTTATAATGCTACCGTCGTCCTAAGCAAAATAAGATGCATAAAAGGATTAACATCACATGCAAATCATAAGTGACATGATATGGCCATGAACTTGTGCTTTTGATCTCCATCTCCAAAGCACCGGCATGATCTCCATCGTCACCGGCATGACACCATGATCTCCATCATCTTGATCTCCATCAACGTGTCGCCATAAGGTTGTCGCGCCGACTGTTGCTTCCACGACTATTGCTAACGTTTAGCGATAAAGTAAAGCATTACATAGCGCTTAATGATTGACACGCAGGTCATACAATAATTAAAGACAACTCTATGGCTCCTGCCAGTTGCCGTACTCATCGACATGCAAGTCGTGATATTCTATACAACACATGATCATCTCATACATCACATATATCTCATCATGTAATTGGCCATATCACATCACAACATACCCTGCAAAAACAAGTTAGACGTCCTCTAATTGTTGTTGCAAATTTTACGTGGCTGCTACGGGTTTGCAAGAACCATTCTTACCTACGCAAAACCACAACGTGGTGTAGTGATTGCTTTTTGATCTTCTAAAAGAACCCTCTTCATTGAAATCGATTCAACTAAAGTGAGAGAGACAGACACCCGCTAGCCATCTTTATGCAATGAAGTTACATGTTAGTTGAAGGAACCTGTCTCGCGTAAGTGTACGCGTAATGTCGGTCCGGGCCGCTTCATCTCACAGTACCGCCGAATCAAATATCAACTAGTAACGGCAAGCAATATGTATACACCCACGCCCACAACTCGTTTGTGTTCTACTCGAGATCTCATCTACGCATAAACCTGGCTCTGATACCACTCTTGGGGAACGTTGCATGGGAAACAAAAATTTTCCTACGCACACACAAGTTCTATCCATGGTGATGAGAATCTACGAGAGGGAGAGTGGATCTACATACCCTTGTAGATCGCTAAGCGGAAGCGTTTAAGAAACGCGGTTGATGTAGTCGAACGTCTCCGCGATCCAAATCGCAAGTCGTCCCTCGATCCGATCACGAACTAGTGCCGAACGGACGGCACCTCCGCGTTCAACACACGTACGGCTTGATGACGCCTTCACCTCCTCGATCCAGCGAGCGATGGTGAAGTAGTGGTTGAGTTCCGGCAGCACGACGGCGTGGTGATGGTGGTGAGGAACAATCTCTGCAGGGCTTCGCCAAGCGCTACGGAGATTATGACGGAGGAACTAGAGGGTTAGGGTTGCCGCACACGGCTTGGGGAAATCTTGATTTATCCCGTGTGCTAGCCCTGCCCCTCTATTTATATGTTGAGCCTTGGGGTCTAAACTTGGAGTAAAAGCCTCCTCCAGGTCGGTTTTGCCCGCACAAGGTCGGTTTGGCCCGCAGGGAAAGAGTCCAACTCGGATCCCTGCAGTACCGCGCACAAGCGGTAGTACCGCTTCACACAAGCGGTAGTACCGCTTGGGCGGTAGTACCGCTTCACACAAGCGGTAGTACCGCTTGGGCGGTAGTACCGCTTCACAAAACGGTAGTACCGCTTACGCGGCAGCAAAACTACTTTTTGCACTTTCCAACACCTCGTGGGCTTTATCCCTTTGGCCCATATAAAGTGTTGCTGCACCCGAACACTTCGGTAAACATTCGGAACCCCTTCCGGTGAACTCCGGAACTCTTCCGGAGATCAAAACACTATTATCACATATATCAATTTTTACCTCCGGACTCTTCCGGAGATCCTCGTCATGTCCGGGATCTTATCCGAGACTCCGAACAACTTTCGGTCACCAACATAATAACTCAACTATACTAATCGTCACCAAACGTTAAGTGTGTAGACCCTGCGGGTTCGAGAACTATGTAGACATGACCGAGACACCTCTACGATCAATAACCAATAGCGGGACCTGGATGCCCATATTGGCTCCTACATATTCTACGAAGATCTTTATCGGTCGAACATCTATGTCAAGGATTCAGTTAATCCCATATGCTGTTCCCTTTGTTCTTCGGTATGTTACTTGCCCGAGATTCGATCGTCGGTATCTCTATACCTAGTTCAATCTCGTTACCGGCAAGTCTCTTTACTCGTTCCGTAGAACAAGATCCTGTGGCTAACTCTTTAGTCACTTTGCTTGCAAGGCTCATTGTGATGTTGTATTACCGAGTGGGCCCTGAGATACCTCTCCGTCACACGGAGTAACAAATCCCAGTCTTGATCCATGCCAACCCAACAGACACCCTCGGAGATACCTGTAGAGCACCTTTATAGTCACCCAGTTACGTTGCGACGTTTGATACACACAAGGTACTCCTCCGATGTCAGGGAGTTGCATGATCTCATGGTCATAGGAACAGATACTTGACATGCAGAAAACAATAGCAATAAACTGACACGATCAAATGCTACGTTCTTAGTTTGGGTCTTGTCCATCACATCATTCTCCTAATGATGTGATCCCGTTACCAAATGACATCTCATGTCAATGGCTAGGAAACCTTAACCATCTTTGATCAACGAGCTAGTCAACTAGAGGCTTACATGGGACACAGTGTTTGTCTATGTACCCACACATGTATTTGAGTTTCCAATCAATACAATTATAGCATGGATAATAAACGATTATCATGAACAAGGAAATATAATAATAACCAATTTATTATTGCCTCTAGGGCATATTTCCAACACATACATCTCATGTAGAGGCTTCCATCTCAGTCACAGTAGGAAACTCTAGAATTACTTCCAAGGTTTCCTTCCTATGAACTAAAACGGCGATACTGTTATCTCATCGGGTTGCACTGTTCTCCCACTCACCCTTTTGCAAGAAACATTTTCTTCAAAATCATACCGCTCTTCGTGGCAAACCTTTTGCCTCGGTATAGTGATGGAGGAATTCCCAATAATTTGGGATAACCTACAAAGTAGCACTTGTCTGATTTGGAATCGGTTTGTAAACATTTTACACAAGCCCCATATTTCAAATGTTTATAAAAGACATAACATGGTTGGGTATACCATACCATGGCATCATTTCAACAGATCTGGCGCTCTTTTCAGTGTAAAAGCCGTAGTCTCTAAAGCATTACTTTAAAAGGGATAATGGCAAATTGACTTATGTCATCTTTGATCTTACCATGTCATAAATGGTTTGATTACATCTTTATGGACATTCCACTCACAGCGGTGTTCTAGGAGGTGTAAGTTATGAAACTCTTTTCACAACTCATCAGACATTCGCTAAACTTGTAACTCAAATATTCCTTTCCGCAATCGAATAGCAGAAACATAATTTTCTTGTTACAATAATTTTTATTTCATTTTAAAAACCTTTTGAATGATTTCAAAAGATCCAGATTTATGTCTCATCAAGTAAATATTTGCATCTCTACTTGTGTCATATATGAAGGTAGACAAATCCACTGCTAGCAACAACATTTATCGGACTACACACATCAAAATGTATGATCACCAATAAGTTCGTTGCTTGTTCCTTATGGCCTGTGAACGGTATTTCAGTCACTTCACTTTTCGGACGAAAATTGCAAGTGTCAGATGATTAATAATCAAATGACTTCAAAATCCATCATATTGGAATTTCTCCATGCGGGTTTTTCCAATGTGACCAAATGCAGTGCCACACATATGTGGTATTCTTTTAGGCTCGCGGCATTTAGCCTCAGTGTTATGGATGTATTATATTATCAATATTCATAACATACATCCCATTCATAATGGGAGTATGGCCCTTATGTTATTCATAACATCGAAGAACAATTGTTCTCTCATGAACAACCTTCTTGCAACAAACATTATGCAATGGGCTAGAGTGAATAAAACTCTAAAATGAATTATGAAAATAAATACAGAGGTAATACACCGATGGAAGGTGTAGTAACTTTTACTATGTTCCCAGTGCGTATCTAAACCTCATTTCTGGCAAGTCTTTTAGGCCGTAGTAGTTCTTACATCGAGTTGCAACAGAATGCAATCGAACGGGTATCCCTGTGATCAACTTTTAATCACAATGCCCAAGAATCAGTGACTAACTGTTTAATCACAATTCCCAAGAAATATATCTTTGACCAGCCTTCTATACATCAATAACTTGTATGACATTCATACATGAGGTGGACATTCCAGTCTTCATTCTTTTTGCCTTTATACTTCTAACAGTTTTACTTCCAATATTTCTCCTACTCTCAGAAGAAGCACCCAACTTTAAGAGTGGCATCGGCCCCAAACTTCCTAGGCGTGTAATTCTCACTGGCACCCTTTGGACTTTTCTTTTCTCTTTAAGTTGTTGTTTTATTCACCTTCATCACATGACAGGCGTTCTTCTGGATCCCTCTTTTATAAGTCTAATGCACAGTAAACACTTAACTAATACTTTGCAAACAAACATTGCTTTGGATATCTCATACTCCCTCTGGTTCAATATGTAGTGCGCATGGTCTGTAGCTCCAAAACCAAGGCATGACGTGGAGTTGTACTTTTGGACCATAGTAACCCTGCATGCACACACTCTATACACATGCATGTGGATGTGGCTGCACCTCCCATGAACAGTTGAGGGTAATGTCTGTCCAAAGTAGCTCACGCGCACTACATTGTGGAATTCTAACAAAAAACTAATATGCACTACATCTGGGAATGGAGGGAGTATCTTTTAGCCTTTGTTTGTATCTGAAACTAATTTTTAGTTCCATGAATATCACATAACTATCCCAAGCTTTTGAAGTTCGGGTCTCATGGAAGCAAACATATTGCATTTGACCGTAATGGAATTCTAGCTTTTGGATCGAAGGACGAGAGTCACATCATCCATAGCATTAGCGGGAGAATATCGAAAGCATGCGATAGGACAAAGTCCTTCTCGGCACTCTTGAGGACAATCCTCACATTACGTTACCAATCGTAAAGTTTTAACCAGATATCTAACAACTATTCAATTTTAATAGGGAAGGTGGAAATGCAAGACATTCTTCTACAACTTTTATGCGAATCACACTTAGACTATGTTCATAACTAATTTCACTATAGTGTTATAATCTATGGGTCCTCCACATCCCATATGCAATAACTCACAAACTTGGACACGGTAATTTATGTCACTCTGGCCGTCCTTCCTAAGCAAATCATTACATACAACAAAACTCTAAAGTGTGATCCACATACGTACATGCTCATATGATGGGCACCAAAGGACAACAACAAAATAAACCATGCAAGTCAAATCAATCATGATCACTGATACGTCTCAAACGTATATATAATTTTTGATTATTTCATGCTATTATATTATCACTTTTATATACTTATCATAGGAATTTATATTATTTTTCTGGACTAACCTATTAATTTAGTGCCCAGTGCTAGTTGCTCTTTTCTGATTGTTTTTAGTTTCGCTGGAAATCAATATCTAGGAAGGTCAAAACACGATGCCCATTTTTGACAATTTTTCTGGACGACGATGGACCCTAGAACTTCGGGGGAGGGCCAGAAGACCTACCATAGGCTCAAACAGCCACATGGCGCGCCCTGGCCCTAGGTCGCGCCGGCAGGGTGTGTGGAGCCCACACAAACTGCCTTACCTTGATTCCACCGCGATAAATCCCAATAAATATCGAAACCTTTCGCCGTATTTTTAGAAGAATTTTATTGCCGCCGCAAGTTCCTGTTTCACGAAGATTCAATCGAGAGGCCTGTTCCAGAGTTTTGCCGGAGGAGGAAGCCATTGCCGGAGTCTTCTTCATCAACCTTGCTGCCTCCATGACGATGTGTGAGTAGTTCCATTACGACCTTAGGGTCCATAGTAGTAGCTAGATGGTTCGCTCTCTTTTGGATCTTCAATACCATGTTCGCGTGAGCCTTCTCACATGATCGGGATCTATTCGATGTAATCGGTGGTGTGTTCATTGGAACATGATGAATTGTCACTTTATGATCAGATTGTTCATTGAAATCAATTGAATCTTCTGAGGTTTTCTTGCTGTATAATTAACTAGCTTTGCATGCTCTCCGATCTATCTATCTTCTTTGGCCAAGTTCGATGGGTTTTTCTTCAGAGGGAGTGCTGCTTTGTAATGTGTTCAATCTTGCGGTGATCTAACCCAGTGACAATAAGGGCTAAGGCATGTATTGTATTGTTGACACAAAGGATAAAACGACAGGGTTTTGTCATATTAATTGACTTCTTCCTGTCTACATTATGTCATCTTGCTTATTGCGATACTCTATTTCTTGCAAACTTAATACCTTGAGATGCATGCTGGATAGCAGTTTTGGGGTGGAGTATTAGTAGTAGATGCAGTTGGATTAATGGTCTACTTATCATGGACGTAATGCCTATGTGAGATTATACCATGAATGAGCATAGCCATAAATATTGCAATTTGGTCGATTGCCCAACTATAATTTGTTTACCATGCCATTCGCCTATTTTCGAGAGAGATGCCACTAGTGAACCTATGCCCCCTGGGTCTATTCTCCATTACTGAATTCTTCTATGCAATTTCTACTATAATTTTGCAGTGTTACCTTGCTACTATCTATCTCTATCATTTGTGTTTAATCTTGTAACTAGCAAGACAAGGGGATTCCCAACCCTCTTGCCATGTTGGGGATGAGTGTGTGTGTGTTTTGTGCACAGGTGCTATTGACGTTGCTAGCGTGGGAGACTCCTACTAGAGTGATAACCTTGGTTCTCTAACTGATGGAAATATTTGCTACCGTTCTGCTTCACCCTTACACTTGGGGGAATCCCAACAACTCCTGAGGGAGCAAGCAAGATTTCTGGCGCTATTGCCGGGGGGATCTTCTACTACCAAATAAGGTGCCTTCACACAAACACATTACTTACTTGTTATCTATCTTGCCTAGTTACTTTTGCTTTTTGGCTTGCTTGCATCTTTCCTTGCCAAAAAAAAATCTCCAAAAATACCTTTTGCTACTCTCGTTTTCTGTTACCATGAGCTCGCTTCCTCCCTCCACTGTCCTTTCTAGGGAAGATTCTAAAATTCTAAATTTTAAGCAACTAAGTGATGAATCTTTAAAAGATGCTTGGTATAGAATCTTGGAAATTCTTGAAAAATCTACGGAAAAATGCCATACAAATGTTTTACTTAGCAGTTTTTATGTTGTCTTATTCCCTCATCATAGACACATGCTTGATATAATATCTGAGGGGTACTTTATTGGAAATAATACTTCGGACTCATTTGAGCTACAAAAAAATTTGTTAGGAATTCCTAAAGTGGTAGAAATTCAACCTACAGTTTTAGTGAGTTGTCAACCTTCTGTGACATCCCCAGATTACTAAACAATAGTTATGCTAATTAGTCATGCCAAGTCATCATCATTAAGCCCTATAAAAACAATTAAGAATAATCCAACTTCTGATTCAAATATAAAATAAAGTCAGAATTAAAAGTTATCCAAACAGCAAAACAAAAATGTTCATAATATTGCAAAAATTGCCAAAGCAATTATAAATATAAGATCAACATTATTTGAATTATTAAAATGCCCCTAACCTATTTAAAACAGTACCAAATCAGCCTATTTAATCCACTTCTAATTTAAATCAAACACTCACCAAATTTTTTGTGGCAGTGAGGAATATTGCATAACATTCATTGGGACCAGTCTCACATTTTACAAAAGTACTTTGGAGTTAAAAAAAAGACAAAACAGTGACTGAAAATAAAAACAGAGAAGGAAAAAAAAAGAAGAAAAAAAGAGACACTGCTCACTGGGCATTAGACTACAAGAGCAGGCTCAGCCCAGCAGGTCATCTCCCACCTACTCCCGCCCCGCTGTCGCGCTCGCCGTGGCCGAGGGCGCGCCGCTCCGTTCACCGGCCGCCACGGCGCTGGAGTGGGTGGCCGGAGGGGATAAGGCCGCCCCAACGCCCCGCGCTCCCCTGGCTCCCCTCCTTCCTCTTCCCTCACTCTCTCTCTCTCGCTGCACACCCGCCCGAGAGCGCCGCCGCCGCACCGTCGGTTCCGCCGTGGCCACTGGCCTCCCCACGGCCAGCCAAGGCGCCCAAGAGGACCGCCACTGTCGTCCTCTTCGCCTACGAGGACCCGCACGAGCTCGGACGCCCTCGAGCCGCCGCATTCGTCGGAAATCGCCGACGGCATCCGCCGCTCGCCGCCGTCGATCCGCCTGACCTCGGCCACCTCCGACCTCACCGAGACGCCCGCGATCCTCACTGTGAGCTTTCGGTCCCCGGTGACCTCTCCCCTCTCTTCCCCGCGTCCCGTAGCCGCCTATCCGACGAAGCCCGATTCTGGCCACCGCCAGGCTCAACGTCGGCGTCGATTCCGACCTCCCCGCGAACCACCTCCGGCATCGTTGGATGCGGCGCACACCCAGCTTCCGATTGGTACTAGGCGCGCGACATTTGGTCACCGGAATGGGAAGTCCGGCATGCCTCCGCCGCACTGGACGGTCGCCGGTGGTTGACTCCGGTGACGGTGACGTGGCACCGACATTAGTCGCTAATGACGAGGTTAATTACCCTCTAGTGACACTGACAGTAGGGCCCGCGGATTAGTTAAACTGGCTTTTAAAAATAATCAAACTGTTAGTTAAAAACTGAGCCACTGACACGCGGGTCCCACTGGACCCGCTGACCAGTCAACTGGCTGACTGGGCAAGCCCAGTTACTGGCAGGTGGGTCCAGTGGACCCCCTTGACCAGTCAACGTGGACCAGTCAACTGCTGACTGGGCAGTTGACTGGCCCCACATGTCAGCCACAGTAGCAACCCCCTGGGTACACTTCTGTGTACCCAGAGCAATTAGTATTTAAATAAATTCTAGTAAATTCCAGAAATTCCAGAAAATCATTTAAAACTTTGAAAAATCATAGAAAATGAACCGTAACTCAGATGAAAATAATTTATATATGAAAAATGATCAGAAAAATCCAACGAATCCGAATATGTCATCTGCACTCATGTCAGAACGCTCTAAGTAGATGAACATGGAACTTTTTGCCCGTTTCCGATAGATGAATAGTGCATGACCTGAGATAAATAATTCCAAATAAATTCCTAAAACATCTAAAATATTCAGAGATGTAGTATATCACCCCTGCATATCATTTAGGCATGTCATGCATAGTGATTGCATTTGTATGCTTGTATTTATCTGTTTCTTCCCCCTCTTCTTCTCCGGTAGACTCCGAGACCGCTGCCGAACCGGAGATCGACTACACCGTTGAAGATTCCTTTTCGCCTGCAGAGCAACCAGGCAAGCAAACCCCCTTGAGCATGCCTATATCACCTATTCTTTCTCCCTCCTGCTTGCATTAGAATTTGCCACTGATTTTGATTGATCCTATTATGATGCATAGCCTGTTTTTGTAGCTGCTGTTGATACTTTACCTGTTATCCTAAAATGCTTAGTATAGGTTGGTAGTAATCCATCTGTGGCCTCTCTTCCTTGTCCTAGTTGCCCCGTTTAATTACCAGTGCCCTGATCGATGTGATCGACGGGCTGAGACCAGCACATCACCACACACACCCCCTAAGTTGCTCGACTCTACAGAGCTAATATCGAGTGCCGAGGGTGATACCTCTTATCCCACTCCTGATGTTGCCTCTGTGGTACAGCTAGTCGGTTGTGGGTTACGAGGGTGATTCCTCTTTCACCACCTCCGACAAAGCTTCTATCGTGCAACCCCGCAAGTGTGAATACCATCGAGGGTGATTCCTCCGGGTTCACCTTGACGGATACATCGAGTGGGAATCCAACGAGGGTGATCCCTCGGATCCCATCTTTATGTTATGGACACGCGGGTACCTTGGCCTTGTTACAGATACTTGATATAGTCGGGTAGGCCCCGAGGGGTACCCGCGAGAGATGTGTAGACGGGTTGACCATGAGGGTACCCGCGAGATAATTACGTGGCACGGCCAGGCATTCTTGGCCCTTGCCGTAAGTCCACAAGACGGGGTGACGGGGCCACATATTTCGTGGATCTCTGCTCATTTCTGCGAGCTCCCAATACACTTAACATATTTGGGTATTTGGTATGAGTTGGCCACTGGCCTATACGCACTACCACCACATGGGATAATGGTTTAATGGGGCCCTCTGCGCCGTATGTATCAGCCGAAAGCTCTGTCAGATGTCCAGTTCAACATTGTGGCACGGTCGGATCATGCCATCCAGGCAGAGGTGGTGCTGGTATCCACCGTTCTCACAACGACCCTTAGTGCGAAGGGCGATGGGTCCAAGACCCCTGAGCACTTAGGATGTAGTCCGACGGGGACCTCTCTGCTGAGCTCTAGGTAGGGCTGCGGTGTGTCGATCAGCCGAGGCCGGGCATGACCCAAGAAAGTGTGTCCGGCCAGAGTTAATCGAGCGTGTTGGGTAACAGTAGTGCACCCCTGCAGGGAAGATATATCTATTCGAATAGCCATGTCCACGGTAACAGGACGCTCAGTAAAGTATCCTGATCCACTACAACTGGAACTGGTTACATGTTACTTAAATTGGAAGCTTCGGGATCGCTTTCTCGCAGGGAGTCGAGGAAGGATCTCTAGGCTTTGATACAGCATGCTTGTTACTTTATGTTATGTTACTAATCTGCACTCTTCTAATGCTGCAAGACACTGAAGATGCTAGTCTTCGATAGGCTAGTTCTTCCCCCCTATTCTGGTATTTCTGCAGTCCAGTCCACATATACAGCCTTTCTTTGATACCGATGCATAATTAGAATAGTTCTGATGTAAGTCTTGCGAGTACTTTGGATTAGTACTCACGGTTGCTTTGCTCCCATTTTTCCCCATACCCGTTTGCTGCGACCAGATGGCGGAGTCCCGGAGCCAGCTGCCCCAACCGACGACTACTACTACCCCTCTGGTGGAGCCTACTATTACGTGGAGACCGCCGACGACCAGGTGTAGTTAGGAGGCTCCCAGGCAGGAGGCCTGCGCCTTTTCGATCAGTGATTTTATTTTGCGCCGCCTTCTTAAAGGCCTATCTGTTTAACTTTTATATCTAATGCTTCCGCTGATGCTTGTATGACATCGAGTTATGTATTCGAGCCCTCGAGGCCCCTGGCTTGTAATATAAAGCTTGTATTATTTTATTTTGTGTTTAGAGTTGTGTTGTGATATCTTGAAGTGAGTCCCTAGGCTTGATCGTGTGCATTTGCGTGTATGATTAGTGCACGGTCGAGTCGGGGGCGTCACACCTTCAGAAGTGTTGAATGAAATTAAGACTAGAATGGATGCCAATTTTAGAAGTCATTATAATATTACTAATAAGCTGAATTCTAATGTGGCCATTCAAGATAATAAAATTGACAATATGGAACAAAAATTGGAGTGTTACCGCATTCAGAAGGCAATAGTAGAAACCTTAAATGGTAAATTGGACAATTTTATATAAATTATTTGTGAAAATAAAGAATTTCCTAAAGACAAAGTTAAATTAGTAAATGTAAATTTGGAATAGAACCCATAAGGAATGGGAGTACTAATTATGATCTATCTTTAAATGATGATTAAACTTGATGTTAGCATTATGCCTAGATAAAAGGGATTAAACAATAGCGCTTATTGGGAGGCAACCCAATAGTTATCTTTATTTTTTCTTTTGCTTTTTTGTGAGTCGACATGATTATTGCTACTGTAGTAATTATGTTTGTATCTTTGCTTTTATTTTTTATGCCAAGTTGAGCCTTTGGGATGTTACAATTGCATGTTTGTTAGGTTCTGTGCAGAAACAGAAACTTTTGCCTCCAGTATTGGAATTTTTATTCTGTACTGGAACATGAACAATTCCTAAAATGTTTACACAGTACTGCATCACAAATTGTATGTTATGTCCTAATTTTTCGGAATTTTTGGAGTTACAGAAGTATATTATTTATTTAGATCTTTATAGACTATTTTGATTTTGATAGATTGCTGCCTGTTTTCGTTATCTGCTTGTTTTAGAGTTTTCATGGCTTATATTGGGGGATATAAATTGTGGAAATGATAGGATATAGTAGCTAATACTTGGAAATAATTATGCAACTTGTCTTGACAATACATGAATGGGAGATTTATTTTTATAAGTACTAACCTATCTCATGAGTTCTAATGAGTTTTGTGTGAATGAAGTTTTGAAGATTAAGGGGAGACATCGATATGAGAGGAACAAGGAGCGGCAAGAGCCTAAGCTTGGGGATGCCCAAGGCACCCCAAGGTAATATCTAAGGAGACTCAAGCGTCTAAGCTTGGGGATGCCCGAGAAGGCATCCCCTCTTTCGTCTTTGACAATTATCAGTATGTCTCGGTTAGACCTAAGTTTTTATTTGTTCCCGTGATATGTGGTTTGCTTGTAGCATCATTTGCTTTTATTTTAGTTTAGTTTTCTAGTCTTTATAATCTTTATGTTATAATTGCACACCTTGAGAGACACACATTGGTCATATAATTTTTAGAATTGCTCTTTATGCTTCACTTATATCTTTTGAGTAGAGGTACTCATAGAATTGCTCTTGTACTTCTCTTATACATGTTAGAGCACAGCGGTATAAATGTTTTTATATAAAAGATTAGGACTCTCTTGCTTCACTTATATCTTTTTAGAGAGTTGAATAGTAATTGGTAATTTGCTTGGGTTATATGTTGGTCGTAAAAATGATAGGTATATAACAGTGGTATAATAAAAACTTGCATAAAACTTGTAGATCATTGAACATGATAAGTTTGATTCTTTGTAATAGTTTTGCGATATTGAGGTAGTGATGTATGATTGTGTAGATGAATCATCAACCTTTAGTATGGAATATCGATGTTAAGGATCATGGGGTCGTACCTTCATTAATATACATAAAAATGGGAACTGCTAGTATGGCAGTGATGTCCAAGTAGACGGCAACTTAAAGTGGTCTCATCACGTGTGAAAGGTCAAGGAGTGCGCAGTGGGGTTCGCTCCGCCAAATACTCGTCCTAGGGGCATGGGGGCTGCGTTTGCTTTGGGTCCGTTGCTAAGTCCTTACAAAGTATTTGAGTTCCTTGTGATTAATGTGAGATTTTGGCTTTTTGTGCACTTCCAACTATCCATATTTTTGCTTAGCCTCTTCGGTACTGTGCAATGCCCACTCTCACCTCGAGACTTGGTGCAAGATTTCACCGGTGCATCCAAACCCCGTGGGATGATTCACTCTCCTACACATAAGCCATCATATATCTTCCTCAAAACAGCCACCATACCTACCTATCATGGCATTTCCATAGCCATTCCGAGATATATTGCCATGCAACTTCCATCATTACTATTCATCACATGACTTGAGTTTCATTAGTATTTTGCTTTGCATGATCATATAGAGCTAGCATGATATTTGTGGCAAAGCCACCATTCATCATTGTTTACATGTTATGCTGGATCATTGCACATCTTGGTACAATACCAGAGGCATTTATTTGTAGTCATTTACATTTTTGATTTATGAGTAAAAAAGTGTAATGTAATTAGAGTGTGCCCCTACCAGTGAGGATAAAAAAAGAGGCCAAAGAGCCCAACAAAAGAGGCCAAAAGAGCGCAAACAAAAAAAAGAGAATGAAAAGAGAGAGGGGGCACACTACTATCCTTTTGTATACACTTGTGCGTCAAAGTAGCACCATGTTCTTCATATAGAGAGTTTTCATATGCATCATTGTCACACTAGTGGGGATCTTTACATTATAGAACTTAGCTTGTATATTCCGATGACGAGCTTCCTCAAATGCTCGAGTTCATGAGCAAGCAAGTTGGATGCACACCCCACTTTAGTTCATTTGGAGAGCTTTCGTACATTCATAGCTCTAGTGCATCCGTTGCATGGCAATCACTACTCCTCGCATCAATATCAATTCTAAGGCCTCTCCATTGCCTAAGGATCAACTGCATTGGTGTGAGACTTTCTTAATTTTTCACTTCCTAGAAAACCCCCATCATTATTCTATTTCCCATTTAAGTGCCAAAGTCAAGCTCACGCTCAAGTATTACATAGGGGTTTAGTGGTTGGTTCAAGGTGGGTGTACTTTTTGTGCCTGGCCCAAGCCTGAGCCTGTTCCGTTTCATGTCTGTCCCTACGATGAAGACATAGTATATTATGTTCTTGTGATACACTTGACTAATAATTGGTACGGAATCATGATATTTAGCATTTGTATTCTTGAAAGACAATGACTATTTATTTGCATGCTTATGTATCATTGTTTTAATATCAAATTGATAGACTATTGCCTTTAATCACTTTTGTCTTAAGTTCATACCACCTACATCATTTGATCAAGATTATGCTGGGTAGCATTCAACATCAAAAATTATCTTTGTTTATCATTTACCTACTCGAGGACGAGCAGGAATTAAACTTGGGGATGCCGATACGTCTCAAATGATCTATAATTTTTTATTGTTTCATGCTATTATATTATCACTTTTATATACTTTTTATAGCAATTTATATTATTTTTCTGGACTAGCCTATTAATTTACTGCCCAGTCCCAGTTGCTCTTTTCTGCTTGTTTTTGGTTTCGCAGGAAATCAATATTTCGGAAGGTCAAAACACGATGCCAATTTTTGACGATTTTTTCTGGACGACGAAGGACCCTAAAAGCTTCGGGGGAGGGCCAGAAGACCTACCATGGGCCCACACGGCCACACAGTGCGCCCTGGCCCTAGGGCACACCAGCAGGGCGTGTGGGGCCCACACAAACCGCCTTACCTCGATTCCACTGCCATAAATCTCTATAAATACCAAAACCCTTCGCCCTATTTTTAGAAGACTTATATCGCCGCCGCAAGTTCCTGTTTCACAAAGATCCAATCTGGAGGCCTGTTTCGGAGTTCTGCCGGAGGGGGAAGCCATTGCCGGAGTTTTCTTCATCAACCTTGCTACCTCCATGATGATATTTGAGTAGTTCCATTAGGAAATTAGGGTCCATAGTAGTAGCTAGATGGTTCCCTCTCTTTTGGATCTTCAATACCATGTTCCCGTGAGCCTTCTCACATGATCGGGGTCAATTCGATGTAATCGGTGGTGTGTTTGTTGGGACATGATGAATTGTCACTTTATGATCAGATTGATCATTGAAATCAATTGAATCTTTTGAGGTTTTCTTGCTGTATAATTAAATAGCTTTGCATGATCTCCGATCTATCTATCTATCTTCTTTGGCCAAGTTCGATGGGTTTTTCTTCAGAGGGACTGGTGCTTTGTAGTGGGTTCAATCTTGCGGTGATCTAACCCAGTGACAATAAGGGGCTAAGGCACGTATTGTATTGTTGCCACTAAGGATAAAACAATGGGGTTTTATCATATTGATTGACTTCTTCATGTCTACATTATGTCATCTTGCTTATTGCGATGCTCTGTTTCTTGTAAACTTAATACCTTCAGATGCATGCTGGATAGCGGTTTTGAGGTCGAGTATTAGTAGTAGATGAAGTTGGATTAACGGTCTACTTATCATGGACGTAATGCCTATATGAGATTATACCATGAATGATCATAGTCATAAATATTGCAATTTGGTCGATTGCCCAACTGTAATTTGTTTACCATGCCATTCGCCTATTTTCTAGAGAGATGTCACTAGTGAACCTATGCCCCCCTGGGTTTATTCTCTATTACTGAATTCTTCTATATAATTTCTACTATAATTTTGCCGTGTTACCTTGCTACTATCTATCCCTATCATTTGCGTTTAATCTTGTAACTAGCAAGACAAGGGGATTGACAACCCTCTTGCCATGTTGGGGACGAGTGTGTGTGTGTTTTGTGCATAGGTGTTGTTGACATTGCTAGCTTGGGAGACTCCTACTGGATTGATAACCTTGGTTCTCTAATTGAGGGAAATACTTGCTACCGTTCCACTTCACCCTTACACTTGGGGGAATCCCAACAACTCCTATGGGAGCAAACAATCACCAATTAACCACAGGACAAAGAGGATCTACTCAAACATAATGTAGATGCAAGAAATCATGGGCAAATAATTAATCACATCAAATACCATGTTCAAATAGGGGATTACATTGGGTAGCGGGAGAGTGAACCACTGTATATAGAGGAAGGAAGGTGATGGAGATGTCGGTGCAGGCGGTGGAGTTGATGGAGACAATGGCGGTGATGATGGTTCCCCCGGCGGCACTCCGGCGCCACCAAAAGAGAGGGGGAGAGAGGCCCCCCTCCTTCTTCCTCTTCCTTGGCCTCTCCCCTAGGTGGGGAGAGGTTTCCCCCACTAGTCCATGGTGTCCATGGCTCCCGGAGGGCTAGAGCCCCTCCAAGATTGGATCTCATGTCTCTCTGTTTCTCTCTGTTTTCAATACTTTTCTCAGGCAGATCACCATTTCTTAAATATCCGGAGATCCGTAACTCTGATCGGGCTGAATTTTTAAGGGATTTTTATTATTTTTGGAGCTTTCTTGTGGTAAAAGTAGAGCCTGAACCGACTTAAGGAGGCCCCATGCCCCCCCACCACGCGCCCCTAGGGGGCGCGTGGGCCTGCCGCATGGGCAACTGGTGGCCCCTCGGGCTCCATCTTTTGGCTGGTACAGTCTTTTGGCTTAAAAGAGTTTCTGATATTTTTCCAGATTTTTCAAGCTTCATGAATTGTTCACCTAAAGTGCCAAAAAACACTAGAAAACAGGAACTGGCCTTTGGCACTAGATTATTAGGTTAGTCCAAATAAAAATGATATAAATTGGTGCCAAAAGTATCTAAAAATGATATAAATATAGCATGAAACAATCAACAATTATAGATATGTTTGAGACGTATCAACCACCGTGGCCGGCGCCTCGACCGAAGAACAAGGCAACACATGCCGGGTCTAGAACCATGCACGAAGGTGCGGGAGACCTAGCTGCAGGGAAGATCAACCCCGTCACCACCATTAGCATGACAGCCGGGTCTACGGCCGCGCACGACGGCGTCTGATGGCAAGGTGGACTGCACGGCACTAGAAACGGCCGGACGCTCGAGATGGCGTGGTTACAGCCGCGTCGGGGCGGTGCGGCCGTGCCGGCTTGCCGTCGGGCCGTCGGCGAGGGTACCGTCGGCATAGATGAGTGGCGGGAGGGAAGAGAGGGTTTGAGGGAGGCTCACGGGATGGAGATGAGCAGCGGTGCATGGCCGAAGAGAGTGAAAACTAAAGAGAGAGGGGCTCAGCGGCAACAGTGAGGGTTTGAAATGAAGACGGGAATGGACTTGGATCACAACAGGCTGCGTACACAACAACACTGACCGGCGGGAAATCGATGGGTCAGATTTAAATGATCAATAAAGATGGGTCAAATATAGCAGCCGGTCAGTGATAACTTTCCGTCCATTTTGGTAATCGAAGAACACGATCACTGACTGGTCACTTTTACACCGGTCTATAATATACATCCAACCGAGCCCAAAAAACCTTATCATTGACGCACCCGAGGAGGCCGGTCAGTGCTAACCATGATCACTGACGCGTGGCCAGGCACTGATTAGTGTTGAGGGGTCAGTGCTATTCGAATCTATAGTAGTGTTCTTCGGTGTGAAGGGGCTAAGCCATATCACATATATTAGTTGTTTGTGATGTTAATCACTTTTATGCACCATATTCGATGCGCAGTAGACATATTTTATATGGTGATCCCTCACTAAAAATATCAAGTAGTTAGTGTTCATCCCAGTGTAGCACCACCTAGAATACACGTCACTTCGAGGTGCGCCATGATAACATGGGTACGACAGGCTTGATGTGTTTGAGGCGGGTGTGAATGGTTCGCGTAGGAGGAACACACGGTTGTCTTGACGAACTTAGAAATAGAGACTTGAGTTCGGAACATGCCCATTGAAAGATGAACAAGAGTCATATGGATATATGATCGGCAAGTTGGCCAACCGGTCTAATTGTTCCGTCATCAGTGATGTCAACATCAATGGCGGAATGATTGAGACGTGGATCTTGAATCACTAGTAATCAATTATGAGGGATATTGATTTTAGTGGGAGCACACTCTAATTAAAGTTGTTAATTTGAGTTGCAAATTAATTATGAACAATGTCTAAATGAATTTTCATATTTTGTTGTAGATATAATGGCACGCAATACCACCTTTAGCTTAGCACCAATGCTTGAGAAAGAGAAGCTAACTGCGTCTGGCAGAAACTATGCAGAGTCGGTCCGTAACCTGAGGATTGTCCTCATGAGTGCTAAGAAAGAATTTATTCTGCAAGCAACTCTTCCTGCTGCCCCTGGCGACTATGCCTCGAAGGATGAAAGAAATGTCTATCAGACCAAGTGTGATGATTCCATATTTGTATAATGCCTTATGCTTGCATGTATGGATCCAGAGCTTCAAAAATGTTTTGAGAACTTTGGCGCCTACTAGATCATCGTGGAGCTGAATGCTTTG
This sequence comes from Elymus sibiricus, assembly GCA_039707655.1. NCBI lineage: Eukaryota > Viridiplantae > Streptophyta > Magnoliopsida > Poales > Poaceae > Elymus > Elymus sibiricus. The sequence goes on along the minus strand of CM077674.1, from coordinate 7,798,965 downwards.
TTTCAGCAGCAAGCAAGGTCTGAACATTATGAGATAACTAAGGCCTTGTTTGAATGCAAAATGGCAGAGGGAAGTTCAGTAGGCCAGCACGTGCTAAAGTTAGCATTGTATGGGCAGAGGTTTGAATTCTTGGGATTTTCGATCCCCGCTACGCTTGGCACTAATATTGTCCTTGCATCTCTCCCACCGAGCTATAATGGCTTTATCATGAATTATAACATGAACGGGATGGACAAGAGTGTGAATGAATTGTTCGCCATGCTCAAGACTGCAGAAGTTGTAATATAGAATAACGACAACCATGTGATGGTGGTGAACAAAACCCCTTGTTTTAAGAAGATGAGCAAGACCAAAAGAAGGGCAAGGGCATCGGTAAGACCGACACGAAGCCTAAGGGTGGCGCCGCTTTAGAGATTGAGTTCTTCTTCTGTAAGCAAAAGGGTCACTAGAAGAGAAACTTCAAGAAGTATCTGGCAGAGAAGAAGAAGACTGGACTGTCCAGCTCAGGTATATGAGTGGCATATAGATTATAGATGTTTTCCTTGCCGGTCCTCACTGTAATTCTTGGGTATTGGATACCGGATCAGTTGCTCACATTTGCAACTCGATGCAGGGACCATAGAGGCCGCGAAGACTGGCAAAGAATGAGGTGTAGATGCACGTCGGGAATGGAGAAAAGGTTGCTGTCAAAGCCATCATAGTCCTACCTCTACATCTACCTTCGGGATTTATATTAGAGCTTAGTTATTATTACTATGTTCCAGCCTTATGCAAGAACATTATATCAGGATCTCGTTTATTGCAAAGTGGATATTCGTTTAAGTGAGAGAACAATGGTTGTTGCATATATTTGAATGATATATTTTATGGCTGTGCACCTACTGTGAATGGGTTGTTTATTATGGATCTTAAATGTTGTAATCACGTCCTTAACACTGATGCTAAACGTCTTAAGAAGACTGATAAAAGAAATACCACATTTTTTGGCACTGATGTCTAGGTCATATCAGAAACAAATGTATGAAGAAACTCCGTAGTGATGGAATTTTGGAGTCATTTGATTATAAATCATTTGACAATTGTGAATCTTGTCTAATGGGAAAAAGGACTAAGATGTCATTTAGCGGCCAAATGGAACGGGTGAGTGACTTATTGGAAATCATACATACAGATGTATGTGGTCCGATGAGTATACCAACACACGGTGGATTTCTCTACTTTGTAACTTTTACTGATGACTTAAGTAGATATGGATATATTTACTTGATGAAACAGAAGTCTGAAACTTCTGAAAAGTTCAAAGAATTTTAGAACGAAGTAGAAAATCATCGTAACAAGAAAATCAAATTTCTGTGATCGCATCATGGAGGAGAATATTTGAGTCATGAATTTAGCGAGTATCTGAAGAGTTGTGGAATAGTTTCACAACTTACGCCACCCGGAACACCACAGAGGAATGGAGTGTCTGAGAGACGCAATCGAACTCTGTTGGACAAGGAGAGATTGATGATGTCATTAACCGAACTGCCATTCTCTTTATGGTGTTACGCTTTAGAAACCTCAGGTTTTACACTGAATAGAGTGCCGTCAAAGTTTGTTGAAAAGACACCATATGAGATATGGAATGGGAAGAAGCCCAATTTGTCATTTCTTAAAATTTGGGGATGCGGTGCATATGTAAAAAGTTTACAACCAAATAAGCTTGATCCCAAATCAGACAAATGCTACTTTGTTGGTTATCCCAAGGAAAATATTGGGTATTACTTCTATCACCGAACTAAAGGCAAAGTGTTTGTCGCGAAAAATGGAGTATTTCTTGAGAAAGAGTTTCTTTTGAAAGTGGTGAGTGGGAGAATAGTATAGCTCGATGAGATTGGAGAATCTTTGGTGTCAGATCAAAGGGCTAAGGCATCAGAAGAAATTCAGGAGATCACCCATATGCGACTGAACCGGAAGCTACTACATGTGATGTTGAACCTTCGGTCGAAACTGTAGCTGAACCACACAGGACAGGAAGAATTCGTTCTGTACCACAGAGGTTTGAGAATGAAAATTTCCTTCTAGACAATGATGAACTTGTGAATTACAAAGAAGTAATGGCTCGAGGCCATGAAATCCGAGATAGAATCCTTGTACGAAAATCAAGTTTCAAACTTGGTGGACCCTCCAGAGAGTGTAAGACCAATTGAATGTAAATGTATCTATAGAAAGAAAATAGACGCAGATTGAAATGTGTCCATCTATAAAGCTCGACTTGTCACAAAGGGTTTTTCACAAATTCAAGGAGTTGACTACGGCGAGACGATCTCGCCGGTAGCGATGCTCAAGTATGTTCAGATTTTGCTAGCAATGCATATTTCGATTAGGAGATATGGCAGATGGATGTCAAAACAACTTTCCTCATTGGAAATTTAACCGAGGACGTGTATATGATACAAACCAAGGGTTTTGCCCATCCTATGGAAGCTGGAAAGATGTGCAAATTTCAAAGAAACATCTATGGACTAAAGCAAGCATCAAGGAGTTGGAATCTTCATTTCGATGAATTGGTCAAAGGGTTTGGATTCATCAAGAATGGCGAAGAGGCTTGTGTTTACAAGAAAGCAAGTGGGAGCCGAATAGCATTTCTAATACTATATGTGGATGACATATTGTTGATTGGGAATGATGTAAAATTTCTTAACACGTTAAAGGAGTCATTGAAAAATACTTTCTCGATGAAAGACTTGGGTGAAGCAGCATACTGATACGTCTCAAATGTATCTATAATTTTTGCTTGTTCCATGAGATATTTATATTACTATGGCATACTTTTGGCACCAATTTAAATCATTTTTTATTATTTTCCTGGACTAACCTATTAATCCAGTGCCCAGTGTCAGTTGCTGTTTTCTGCTGTTTTTTGACCTCTGTTTCTTCGCGATCCAATCTGGAGGCCTTTTCCAGTACTTTGCTGGAGGGGGAAATCATCAAGGTGGCCATCTCCATCAACTTGAAGGCCATCATGATCGCTTGTGAGTAGTTTCCTTTGGACTATGGGTCCATAGCAGTAGCTAGATGGTTCTCTCTCTCTTGCTTCTCAATACAAAGATCACATGAGCTGCCCTACATGATTGTGATCCATCTGGTGTAATTCTTGTGGTGTGTTTGTTGGGATATGATGAATTGTCACTTTATGATCAGATTTATTCATGAATTCTTGTGAGATCTATTTGGTTCTTTTGCTGCATAATTCTTATTGATATATGCTCTCCAATCTATTCTCTATTTCTTGGGCCAAGATTGGGGTTTGATCTTCAGAGGGAGTTGTGTATGATAGTTGGGTTCAACCGTGCAAGTAAGCTACCATAGTGACAGAAAGTGGAAAAGGCTTGTATTAGTGTTGTTGCCGCTATGGATAAAAAGATGGTTGCATAGTTGTCCTTTGAACGTAGGGTGAAGATAATATATCATCTACTTCATGTCATCATAATCACTGCAATACTCTGTTTTACTTGATACTTTAAGATGCATGTTGGATAGTGGTCTTTGGTTGAGTATTACCTATAGATGTTGTTAAATAATGGTCTATGGATTTACGGACGTGATGCTCATATGTTAATTATGCCATGAATAGTCATACTCATAAATATTGCAATTTAATCGCCGCCCAACTGTAATTTGTTTACCACAATGTTGCTTATCTTTTGAGAGAGACCTCTAGTGAATCTATGGACCCCAGTCCTTTTTCTTCCATAAAGTTTTCAATCTCAATCAATGTTCTGTTACTTTCTTGTTTTTACATTCTCATCAAAGCCAAACATTTTTCTATCACTATTGCATTTAATTCCTTTTCAACTAGCAAAGCTAGTGAGATTGACAACCTCACTAGTCTTGTTGGGGGCACAAGGAAATTTTGTTTTTTGTGTGCAGGTACTGGTCATTGATTGTAATTGCGTAGCTCTCATGGATTCAATGAACCTTGGGGTCACTTGAGGGAAACTGCTACTTGCTGCAAACCATTGCACTTGGGGGCCCAACACCTTCCTAGTTGAGGGGAAGCAAGCCTTTTTCTGGCGGCATTGTCGCGGAGCTTTCATCACAATCATAGGTCCTACACTCTGCTTTATTTCCTTATTTTCAATTTTTCTTAGTTACTTTTTGCTGCTTGTTATTTTGCTTTTCTGCTTTTTTAAAAACTCAAAAATACCAAAAATATTTAAAGTTGAGCAATTCTTTATAGCATTAATCTTGTTGGCACACAACAACAATGGAAATTTCTGAACTTCTCAAAGGTATATCATATTTGGACCAATAACTATAGAAAGGGCTTGTTGGCCATGCTCATCAAATAGTAAAAATGATTTGAATAAACATAATGAACTTTATGATTCAAGTGATGAAAATGATAAGCTGGTAGCTAAGAATCTTAGGGAGGAAACTACCTTAGAGGTTACTACTACAAATAATGACACACTTGATGAAAGTATTGCTTTTTATGGTGATGATATGTCAGTAGGCACTATTGAGGATGATTTTGTTATGCCTACTACTTATTAAGATGATCATGATTGGGGAGATAATTATGATAGTTCTTGTGACTATGAAAATTTATTCTGTACCAATGATGAGTCTATATTTGACAGAAATGATTATAATATTATCGAAAGTGGGCTTGGAGAGGTCATGTCTTTAGGTAGAAAGAATCCCACATGTTTGGAGAGTTTTCAATCTTGTGATAATATTATCAAAAGTGGGTTTGGAGAGGTCATGACTTTAGGTATTAATGTTGATCCCACTATTCTGGAGGATGATACAATTTATGTGAATGTGGATCATGAGAAAAGTGTCTTAGGTGATAGCTATATTGTTGAGTTTGATTATGATCCCACATGTAATTATTATGAGAGAGGGAAATATGATTATAGAAATCTTCATGCTATTGAATTACCTCTATTTATGTTGAAAGCTTCAAATTTTCATCCTTCTCTCTTTCCTATGCTAGGGATTGCTTGTCCTAATAATTTGTTTACTTATAAGATCCCTATGCATAGGAAGTATGTTAGACTTAAATGTGTTTGATATATGTCTTTTGATGCTCTCTTTTATGCATCTATTCCTATTTTCATGTGAGCATCATTAAAATCTCAAGCCTATCTTAATGGCCATAAAGAAAGAGCTCATGGGAGACAACCTAAAAGTATTGTCTACATGGTTAATGCTACTGTAGTAATCCTGTTTTTTATCTTTGCTTTCAATAAAGTGCCAAGTTTAGCCTTTACCATGCTCAGTTTGCAAGTTTATGAGTTGTTGTTTAAAAATAGAAAGTTTTCTGTTATGTCCTGAATATTCCTGAATAGTTAGAATGTAATAAAAATCTGAAATTTTAACTCAGTAAGTATTTATAAGTTTTCTATTACATGGTAATTTTTCAAAAAAAATGGAGTTACATAAGTATAGATGAATATTCTTCCTTTACAGACTATCCCGTTTTAATAGATTGTTGTTACAGTTGCATTGTTTGCTTATGTTTGCTACTTTAATGTTTCTATTGGGGGATAGGGATATTAGATATGTGTAGACATTTAGTATTCAATATTGAAATATAATTTTGATGATTTTCTACGATAGAGAATGTTAAGGTTTTGAATTTGTTTTATACTAACCTATCTCACAAGTTCTTGCGAAGTTTTGCGTGGATGAAGTTTTTAAGACCCAGGGGAGACTGTGATATGAGAAGAATTAAATTGACACAAGAGCTTATGCTTGGGGATGCTCAAGGCACCCCAAGGTACTATTTCAAGAAGTCTCAAGCATCCAAGCTTGGGGATGCCCCGGTAGGCATCCCACCTTTCTTCCTCAACAATTATTGGTTAGTCTCGGTTGGACCTATGTTTTTATTTGTTGACATGATATGTGCTATGCTTGGAGCGTCTTTTGTTTTAATTTTCTTTTTCTTTCGTGTGTGCTTGGTGGTATAATTAAAATTGCATGAATTAATCTAGAATCATTGATTTGAAGATAGGATTCTTTGCAATAGTTTTGAGATAGATTGTGAGTAATAGATGAATATGTTGGTAAAAGCGTTTGAGTAAAGTAGTGGTGAGGGGTTGTAGGCGTCATGCTAGTCAACACTCTTTCTTCATTAATTTACATAAAAGTGGAACAGCTGTTGTAAAGGGGTCTAAGTTGAAGAACGTTGTAAGTAACCGCTCACGTAGAATGGGTCGGGAGGCGCAACGGGGCTTCGGCTTTGCCAAACTCTTCCCCTAGGAGTAATTGGTTTCATGATAATCTTCGTGTAGACTATGATGTACTAGTAGAGTGTTCAAGTGTGGGTTGCGATGTTACATGCACTTCCACCTATCCATATTTTGTTAGCCTCTACGGTATCGTGCATTGCCCACTCTCACCTTGAGATTTGGCGCATCCTTCACCGATACATCCACCTCCCATGAGAGAACTTCCTCTTGTTCTCCTACACATAAACTACCTATCCTTCCTAAAAACAGCCACCATACGTACCTACTATTGCATTTCCATAGCCATTTCGAGATATATTGCCATGCAACTTCCATCATTATTCATTACATGATTAGAGATATTTATTACCGCCATTGCATGATCGTAAGATAGCTAGCATGATATTTACATTTGATGTCTTTTGCTATGCTAGATCATTGCACATACTGGTACACTACGAGAGGCATTCAGTAGATGTTTTTGCATCATGTTTATTATCAATTGAGTTATGAGTACAGTTATTATATTGATCATCATGTTAGAGTGTTTCCCCTGCCTTGTGAGAAAAAAAAGAGAGCCAAAAAGGCCACAAAAAAAGAGAATAAAAGAGAGAGTGGGCACACTACTATCCTTTTTGTATACATATGTGTTTCGAAGTAACACATTGCATTGTCATATAGAGACTTTTCATATGCTTCATATTTACATACTAGTCAGGGATTTTGACATTATAGAACTTTTCTTGCATATTCGTATGATGAGCTTCCTCAAAGTGCTCTAGGTCTTCGTGAGCAAGCGAGTTGGATGCACACCCCACTAGTCCATCAGGAGAGCTTTCATACACTTATAGCTCTAGTGCATCAGGTGCATGGCAATCTCTACTCCTTGCACTAACATCGATTATAAGGCCTCTCCATTACCTAATGATCATCCGGGTTTGTGTGAGATTTTCTTCCACTTTTGACTTCTTGTAAAACCCCCATCATTATTCTCTTTTTCCATTTATAAGTGCAAAGATCAAAGCTCGTGCTTGGGCATCGCGTGGGTACTTAGTAGTTGAAAAGAGAGAGTCATGTGATTGGTTCCTTGACCGAAGCTCTGGGTCGTGTTTTGATAAGATGTTTGATATGATAAAGCCTTGAGCATCAAGTTTCATGATACACTTGACATTCTTTCTAAACCTTATAGTGTTGACGAGTGTGACGTGAAAGTTTTGATCCATGAAACGCGATAATGATTTTATTTGCATATTTTGATGTTACTTGTTTTGTATCAACAATAGACTATTGCATTGCATCACTATCCTTAAAGATCATACCCAATTACATTAGATTGATTAGAATTCATATGCTAGTGTCATTCACAATCAAAAATTATTTTTTTATCAACTACCTACTCGAGGACGAGCTGGGATTAAGCTTGGGGATGCTGATACGTCTCAAACGTATCTATAATTTTTTCTTGTTCCATGCCATGTTTATATTACTTTGGCATACTATTGGCCCCAATTTAAATCATTTTACATTATTTTCCAGGACTAACCTATTAATCCAGTGCCTACTGCCAGTTGTTGTTTTCTGCTGTTTCTGGATTTTTTAGGAAAATCAATTTTATCGGGATCAGAAAAATCCCAGAAAAAATCATCAAAACTTTGAAGTCCAGAAGGTTTCAGGAGTCACTGACCAAAGTCGGGGGGGGGGGGTTGTGGCTCCACGTGACATTCCCACATGCCCTAGGGGGCGCGTGCCCCCCTGGTGCTCCGATTTACCGCTTCTCGGTCCTCGTGCCTTTATATACTTCCGAAAACCCTCAGGAATTTATCGCCCAAAATGTTCCGCCGCCGCACACCTCTGTTTCTTCGCATTCCAATCTGGGGGCCTTTTCCGGTACTCTGCTGGTAGGGGAAATCATCACTGTGGCCATCATGATCGCTCGTGAGTAATTTCCTTTGGACTATGGGTCCGTAGCAGTAGCTAGATGGTTCTCTCTCTCTTGCTTCTCAATACAAAGATCACATGAGCTGCCCTACATGATTATGATCCATCTGATGTAATTCTTGCAGTGTGTTTGTTGGGATATGATGAATTGTCACTTTATGATCAGATTTATTCATGAATTCTCATGAGATCTATTTGGTTCTTTTGCAGCATAATTCTTATTCATATATGCTCACCAATCTATTCTCTCTTTCTTTGACCAAGTTTGGGGTTTGATCTTCAGAGGGAGTTGTGTATGATAGTTGGGTTCAACCGTGCAAGTAAGCTACCGCAGTGACAGAAAGTGGAAAAGGCTTGTATTTGTGTTGTTGCCGCCAGGGATAAAAAGATGGTTGCGTAGTTGTCCTTTGAATGCAGGGTGAAGACAATATATCATCTACTTCATGTCATCATACTCATTGGAATACTCTGTTCTACTTAATACTTTAAGATGCATGCTGGATAGCGGTCTTGGGTGGAGAATTAGCTATAGAGGTAGTTGGATAACGTTCTATGGATTTACGGACGTGATGCTCATATGTTAATTATGCCATGAATAGTCATACTCATAAATATTGCAATATAATCGCTGCCCAACTGTAATTTGTTTACCACACCAGTGCTTATCTTTCAAGAGAGACCTCTAGTGAATTTATGGACCCATGTCCTTTTTCTTCCATAAAGTTTTCAATCTCAATCAACGTTCTTTTGCTTTCTTGTTTTTACATTATCATCAAAGCGAAACCTTTCTCTGTCACCATTGCATTTAATTCCTTTGTAACTAGCAAAGCTAGTGAGATTGACAACCTCACTAGTCCTGTTGGGGGCACAAGGAAGTTTTGTTTTGTGTGTGCAGGTACTGATCATTGATTGTAATCGCGTAGCTCTCGTGGATTCGATAAACCTTGAGGTCGCTTGAGGGAAACTGCTGCTTACTGCAAACCCTTGCACTTGGGGGCCCAACACCTTCCTAGTTGAGAGGAAGCACATACATATTGGGCATAAAGATCTATAGAGATAGATCAAGGTGCCTGATAGGGCTGAGCCAAAGCACATACATTGACAAAGTACAAAAGAGGTTTTGTATGAAAAATGCCAAGAAGGGGTTCTTGCCAATGCCACATGGCACTATGTTGAGCAAGAGTTAGGGCCCGCAGACCACTGATGAGCGAATACAGATGACTAAGATTCCATATGCTTCCGCAATTGAATCTATCATGTATGCCATGATTTGTACAAGACAAGATGCATCATATGCTCTAAGTGTTACAAGCAGGTACTAGAGTGATCCGGGAATTGGTCATTGGACGGTAGTTAAAAATATTTTAAAGTACCTTAACAGGACTAAGGAAATGTTCCTAGTATATGGAGGAGATGAAGAGCTCATTATAAAGGGTTACACTGATGCAAGCTTCATGACTAATCCAGACGACTTTAGATCTCAATCGGGCTTTGTTTTCACACTCAATGGTGGCATAGTGGGCTGGAAAAGTTCTAAGCAAAGCACTGTGGCAGATTCTACAATGGAGGCGGAGTACATGGCGGCTTCGAAAGCTGCAAAGGAGGGTTATTGGATTAAGAAGTTTGTCACCAAGCTTGGTGTGGTTCCTAGTGTGCTGGATCCCATGGTACTCTATTGTGATAATAGTGGCGCCATTGCCCAGGCCAAGGAGCCAAGGTCCCACCAGAAATCCAAACATATTGAAAGCCGATTCCAGATAATTCGAGATTTTGTGGAGCATGGAAGCGTAAAGCTATGCAAGATTCACACAGACCTGATTGTGTCAGATCTGCTGACGAAGCCACTACTACTAGCAAAACATGAGCAACAACGGAATGCCATTGGTGTTAGGGAACTTATATAACTAGATTATTGACTCTAGTGCAAGTGGGAGACTGTTGGAAATATTCCCAAGAGACAATAATAAATGTATTATTATATTTCCATGTTCATTATTAAAGTTTATATTTCTATGCTAGAATTGCAATTGTTCTTGAATATGAGATTCAGAGGAAAACTCAGTTGCATGTGTAGAATAATAAACAATAAGTAGATCCCTAGTCTCGCCTCCAAGACAAGCTCATGTATTGTAGATGATCATGTTTTCCTGATCATAGGGCATTGTTAAGAGTAACAGGGATGCCGGCAATAATGAGAATTCATTTTTGCCTAAACAATGGTGTTGGATGGACCCAAACTTATGATATACTGCGAGATCCCATTGTCATTAAGTTGTCGGCATTATCATATTATATGTTACGTTTACTCACATCCTTAGACCATCAGAATATCTTAGAGCTTCATGCCGGATGACGACTTTGGGGTTGCCAAATGTTTCCCGTAAATGGGAGATCATAAAGGTAGCTTACGAGCACACCGAAAAAGTATGTCCAGGTGCTCGATGATTCAAGACTGGGATTTGCTCCTCCGACAATGAAGAGATACACTCCGGGCCCACTCGGTATTACGGTATCAATCATCGTCTGGCCAGACACATCGTGATACAGATCACGGGGATACCGGAATAAAGAAATAAGAAAAGAGAACAAAACTGGTAACGAGAATAACACGGTATAGTGATCAAAATATAGCTTCACAAGGATACCGATAAAAGTCTCACCTTGGGTTTTATAACATATCGCGAAGCAAAGGGAATTGTATGCGAAAACAAAAGGTTCGCTCGATATTGATCTTCGTGCATATGTGGGAATTAATATGGGTGCCCATATCCCGCTGTTAATCATTGACCGAAAGGTGTTCCGGATCATGTCCACATATTATCAAACCTGCATGGTCACACGCTTAATGACTAATGGTTTTAGGAGATCTAGGAGATCATAGGAGAATGAGAGAAGGGCACCGGAAGTGTTCCGGGAGGTCCGGTGAGTGTCCCGAAAGTGCTTGGGAAGGTCCCGGAAGGCCCCAGAACGTCCCAGAAAGTCCTGGAAGGTTCTGGAAGGGTCCAAAAACTTCTGGAAGGTTCCATAGGGTCCTGGTGGGCCACCTCCTTGGCTGGCCCAAGGTGCAGCACCCACATGGGCCATTATGGGCCCAATAGTGGGGCGCCCTCTTTAGGTTTGGGGGGCAAGCCATCGGGGGGGGGGGGGGGGGGGGGGGGGCAGGAGTTCCAGGAGGACACCCCCTCCTGGTGACCCGGCCCTAGGGGACGACCCGTCCCCAAGGCAGCCGCCCCCTGTGAACCTATATATATGGGGGGCGCCCCTAGAGCACCCCAATCCCTTGGAGCACCCCCCCCCCCCCCCGCGCTGCCCTGCACCTCCTCTCTCTCTCGCCTCTAGTTAATCTAGACGGAGACCGCTGCTTCGCCTCCCTCTAGTTCTTCATTGAATTTTTTGTGCTGGTCCACGGAGTGCAGCTGAACCTCTACTTCGGGACGCGTGGATACCTACCATCTTTTCGGTACTAGATCGGCGGATCATCTAGGCGAAATTCTCGTGGCTGGGAGGTATAACCTAGCTGCGAGAATCGATGAATCTTCACAAACATCTACTTCCTCTCTGATGCGTTCTTGTTGGTAAGATTGGTCTATCCTCGCATCTTCATAGTGTTCCTGGGTGTGATCGTACGGTAATTTTTTTATTGCGTAGTACGTTCCACTACAAGGGTTTGGCAAGATATGGATTTGGCAAGGTTTTAGAGTGGCAACCTTCACTTGATTCTGCTAGGATAGGTTTTCGCCTCAGAAGGTCCAATAAAAAGCCAGAAATCCAAAGGTTCAAATAAAATCCAAAAGAAAAGAAAAAGGGCCAAAAATCAGGGTGTTAAAATTTTCTTCGGCAAGTGGTGGCGCCAACGCACGGTGACTTCGGCAAGGTGGTGCTCTTTAAGTACCAGGTCTCGAGCTCCTAGGTGAGAACCATAGGTTTGACCTTCGATGGTCGCATCTAGCAATGGTGGTGTGTACACGCCGTGTACTTGTTGAAGATATTGCTTTGGAGTTTGTTCGGACATGCTCTCCGGGGTGAAAACCCAAGATCTGACCTTCAGTGGTTAGATCTGGCGATGGCGGTGTTTGCTCGTCATTTCCTTCGTAGAGGTGTTGCTTTTGGAGAACTTTTCTCGTAGTTCGTGTGTTGTCAAAGATGGTGCATGCTGTTGTTGTTTGTTTACTGCGCATGGTTGGTCGCGTGGGCTTTCTTTATTTTTTCCTTCTTCTTCATTTTATCCTTTTGGGTGTGTGCATCCTCTGTATCTTGACTAGGTCTTGATATTGTGCTGTTGCAGACGTCGGGTGTAATTGGTATCATCTTGATATTAATATATTGCCCTTTGTCAAAAAAATAACTAGACTGACTATAAAGTTTTGGAAAGCCACATCAGTCATTTCTTGGGCGGAAAGCCACATCAGTCATTTTTTGGGCGGAAAGCCACATCAGTCATTTACCTGAAAACGTGGTTACGTGAGAACCTAAGACATGTAAATCGTTGTGGATGGAAACACAATTTTTTTGTTGTGAGAAGGCCAAAGCTATATATTAAAATTGTTCAACCCTTACAAGACCATCCTTACAAGAGCAGAAAATAAAACACAGGTCCTTGTTTATATCGACGCCGTCTTCCTTTTGCACTCACCGGCGGCGTGCGTGAGCAAAGCTCGATGCCCCCTTTGGATCTCCGAAACACCCTCAGAGCCAGGGTAACGTTGTTGACGCAGTGGTCGGGAAGTCGCCGCCCCGGAGAAGAAGGGGACGAATGGGGCTGTACAATCATCCCAGCTTCAGCTAGACAGAATCGGGAAGGCCTTACGTCACTAGCTTCCCTATGAAGCCGGAGCCGGTCGTGCATCGCCGAGCGGAGAAGAAACCAGAAGACCAAAACATGAACCGTCGCCGTCCACTCCGCCGAACGACGCCGTCCAAGACCACCTAGATGAAAGGTAGACAAAAACGGGGCATAAGATCTGGCCCTGACTGAAGCTCCACACACCATTCGCCGAGGCCAATCAGCATCGCCGGAATAAGGACATGATGGGGAGAACTTATTCCACGCCACTGATGACGCCATCACCTCACCACTGTCAGCTAGAAACCTAAACTGGGCCCTAGCCAGAGTTAGGGCGACCCAAACACAGTCAACCCCAAACCGGGTTCCCCCCACCTCGTCGGCGCCGGAAGGTACCCGGAGGCGAGGGGAACTGGCGGCTGCAGCAGTTACGTGGAACCCTAGCCGCCTTTTTTAAGAGAGGTAGGAGACGAGGTGGAATCCTATTCGAAACGAACATAAACTAGTGGAAACACACTTCTTACAAGGCAAGTTGTCGTTTACTGCTTCATCAGAGTGCGGAAGAAGATGCAGAAACTAGACGCCATAATGAACTGAACATCGTCAACACATAATGTAAAAAAAAGAACACCGAAAACACATGCAAGAAAAAACACCGTAAACACATGCCATTTGCCAAAACGGAATCGGCGTTCGCTAGATCGAGACAATCGTGGAACCACGAGACTTGGCTCCCTAACGTCGGCCATAACAGACATGTCAAAATGAGGTTTTTTGCTGCGGTTAAGGATTTTTTTCGGACTGGAAAAATGCCTGAGGGTGTAAATTCTACGTCTATTGCTCTTATTCCTAAAATTACTAACCCTGTTAAGATTTCTGATTACAGGCCCATTAGCCTTTGCAATGTAATATATAAAGTAATCTCCAAGTGCTTAGTAAACCGGTTGCGCCCACTCCTGGATAATCTAATTTCTCCGGAACAGAGTGCATTTATCCCTGGCAGGATGATCACTGATAATGCGCTTGTTGCTTTTGAGTGCATTCATTACATCAAACAGGAGAAGGATCCAACAAAAAGTTTTTGTGCTTACAAGCTCGATTTGTCAAAAGCATATGATAGAGTGGATTGGGTTTTCTTGAGGCAGGTGATGCAAAAGTTGGGCTTCTCTCAGCGGTGGATTATGACGTGTGTCACATCGGTGAGATATTCTGTAAAATTAAATGGGACCCTCTTGGATTCATTTGCACCGTCGCGTGGTCTTCGGCAAGGTGACCCACTTTCACTGTTCTTATTTTTGTTTGTTGCGGATGGCTTGTCAGCTATTTTAAAGAGCAAAGTGACCATGGGTGAGATCACCCCAGTTAAAGTATGCAGACGGGCACCAGGTATATCCCACTTGCTTTTTGCTGATGACACTTTGTTGTTCTTCGAGGCCTCTAGAGCCCAAGCGGAAAATGTGAAGGCGGCTTTGGAATTATATGGTACGGCCACGGGACAAAGTTTGAACTATAACAAATGTTCTATTTTTTTGGTGAGGCATGCCCGGTGGTGGAACAGGAGCATGTTAGAGATGTTTTGAATGTTACAAGTTTGGTGTTTGAGGAAAAATACTTAGGCCTACCAACACCTGAAGGGCGTATGTCAAAAGGACGTTTTCAGAATCTTCAAGCAAGCCTTACCAAACGTCTGATTCAATGGGGAGATGGGCTCCTTGCTCAGCCAGGTAGAGAGGTGTTAATAAAATCTGTGGCACAGGTTCTGCCCAGAAAGTCAATTTGGCTCCCAGGAGCATATGCTCCCGGGGCCAAAAAAAACATTTTGAAATGAAAAAAAAATCAAGACAAAATTTTTATGTGTACTTAGTCACATTCAAATGCTACCCGCAAATTTTGAGGCAAAAAGGTTAAGCATTTTGGCTTGTGCAAAAAAAACAAATTGAACACGAAAAGTTACACCAAAATGTCATCCCAAATTTGTTTTTTTTTGCGGACGAAACACTGCCACTCCGTTTCGCATGAAAATTGTCATGCATGCTTGCGACACTGACACAAACATCTACAAAAAAATTCGGAATTTTTCGGAAACATTTAATATATATTTTTGCATTACTGTTCATCCAGGTGCAAATGCACCCGGGAGCCAAAACGCCAGCCCCGGCTCTGCCGACCTATATTATGGGTGTTTTTAAGCTACCATACTCAGTGTGTGATGACCTAACGAGAATGCTGAGGAACTACTATTGGGGCTCGAAAAAAGGGAAAAGGAAAGTCCATTGGAGAGGTTGGGATCATCTACTACAGCCTAAAGACAAGGGGGGCGCAGTCTTTTGTGACTTTTGAATGATCAATCAAGCACTACTGGCTCGTCAAGCCTGGCGGCTGCTATCTAAACTGGACAGTTTGTGTGCTCAAGTGCTCAAAGCTAGATACTACCCACAAGGGAGTTTAGACGACACGGTCTTCACGGGTAATGCTTCTTCCTCGTGGGAAGCTATAAGTCATGGTCTTGACCTCTTGAAGAATGGTTTAATATGGAGGGTTGGTAATGGAAGAAGTATTAGAGTATGGAGAGATAACTGGATTCCAAGGCCCTTTTCATACAAACCTGTGTCGCTGCAGGGAAGATGTCGCATTCGTTTTGTGTCCGACTTGCTAAATGATAATGGTTCTTGGAACTTGGTACTTCTTCGGCAATATTTCTTAACAGCTGATGTGGACGAAATCTTAAAGATACATGCATCTCCAAGATTAGGTGAGGATGTGATTGCATGGGGGCCGGGGAAGCTCGGCGTCATCACGGTCAAATCAGCATATATGCTGGCATTTGAAGCAGCTCACAGAAATACCGCAGAGGCGTCTAGCACTTCGCCGGATGGAAGTAGAAAATGCTGGCAATATATATGGAGATGTGATGTAGCCCCCACTGTGCGTAATTTTGCTTGGAGATTGACTATTGACTCTTTGCCGAAATGGAGGAATAAACATAAGATTGGACTAGAGCTTTCAAGTAGATGTCCAGTTTGTGGTATGGAAGAGGAGGACAATTTCCACCCGTTTGTGAGATGCCAATACGGACGTGATCTTTATCTAGCCATGACTGAGATTTGGATTTTACCAGCTCTTGATTCCCTGTTGCCTGTTGGTAAGGAATGGCTACTTCACGTACTTGCCCCATTGAACGAAATTCAGAGAAGTATGCTACTGTTAATTTTTTGGAGAGGCTGGTTCATTCGGAATGAGATAGTACATCTTAAACCTGCTCCTCCCATGGAAGTATCAACAAGGTTTCTTCAGAATTACTTGGATGCTCTAATTGGCATCAAACTGAACTCACGCTTTGATCCGGCAAAGGGGAAGTGCAGCATATCCTATAATCTAAAGCCTAGGTCCGCTGTTGAGCACCCCGTGAATGGCGATACACCTTGGAGGCCGCCCCAGCATGGCTGGGTGAAGCTTAACACGGATGGGTCTTATTCGTCCGCTGGTGGCGCGGGTGCTGGAATGATTTTGCGAGATAACTCAGGAGCCATTATATTCTCATCATGCAGGGCATTGTTCTCGTGTAGAGACGCTCTGGAGGCGGAGTTATGTGCATGTATGGAAGGCTTATCTTTCGCAATTCAACGATCCAATCTTCCAATTGCCATTGAGATGGACTCGACTACCGCTGTGGCTATTATTTCATGTGGCGAGGTGGATCGCTCAGTTTATGCTTCTTTGGTTAATGAAATTAAATTCTTGTTGAGTCTTAGGCAGAATTGTATTACTCATGTGCCTCGTTGTCAAAATAAAGCGAGTGATAGACTCGCTAGTTTTGCTAGAGTAGAAGGTCGTACTATGACTTGGGTCGGTTCAGGCCCGGAGGATGTTTTGAAGTTAGTCCTTGATGATTGTAAGGACTTGGTGAATGAGTAATACAAGTATTATTCCCGCAAAAAAAAAATGAGGTTACAAACATGCAGCCATGCAGTCCGCCATTTTTCTTTTTTTTCCAAAGAGAGCCACATGCAGGCTGTATGTACTACGACCACGATAGATGCAGGCCGTAGAAGGCAACAGTCACGGGCTCACGGCACCGTTACACATCGACAGCAAATCTTCAAAATTTGCAGCTGACGGGCCATACTATTTCTGGAAGAGCATGGCACAGACCTCCCCAGACCTCTCCAGGGCGCACATGGGCGGGTGTGGTGGGCCGGCCTAGTTCGGCGTCAGGGCGCTGTTGGTTTCCGGAGCGCTAATCCGGTTTTCCGGCGGTTTAGTTTTTTCTTTTCTTTGGTTTTTTCGGTTTGCTCCAGTTTTCGGTCTAGTTTTATGTTTTTCCATCAGACCACAAACATTTAAAAAATTTGAACAGTTCTTGAATTACATGACCATTTTTTTAAAATGCGTGAACATTTTAAAAAAAATGCGTCAACATTTTTGAAAAATGCGTGAATACTTAAAAAAAATGTTAATCATACATTTAAAAAATATACACCCTATATTGAAAAACTCTTCATCAGGTATTTTGAAAAAATTGATCGTGTATTTAAAAAAAATGTTCTGAATAAAATAATTATATTTCAGCGCTCGGGGGGTTGCCATATGCTGCTTCGTGCGGGCATTAGCACCTCACCGTCCACAGCACAGCTTAATGGGCCGCAATTAATGCGGCCTGTTAGAAAATAGGTAGAGTTTTTTGGAATTTTGATAAAATAAAATACAAATTATGATCTGTTTAAATAATAAAAACAAGTAATAATATTCATCTATTATAAAAAAAATAATCGTCCATTTAAAAATAATATATTTATGTTCTTTAAAAAAATATTCATGTAAATGTTCATGTATTTCGAAAAATATTCATGAAATTTAAAAAGTGTTCACGTGTTTTTTTAAATGTTCGCATAATCAAAAATGTGTTCGTGCATTTTTAAAAAAACTGTGCTATTATCAAAAGTGTTCATGTATTTTTTAATGTTCATTTAATTTTCAAAAGTGTTTACGCATTTTAAAAAAATTCATGTAATTTTAAAAAAAAGTTCATGCATTTTTGTAAAGTGCTCACATATATTTTTTAAATGTTCATGTAATTTAAAAGTGTTCATGCCTTTTAAAAATGTTCAGGTAATTTAAAAAAAATGTTCATGTATTTTTAAAAATGTTCGTGTAATTTTAAAAAGTGTTCTCGCCGTTCAAACAATATATTCATGTAATTTTAAAAAAACCATGTATTCTGAAAAATGTTCATGTGTTCATAAAAGATGTATACATTTCCTTTAAAAAGGAAACAAACAATTGGGAAAAATGACAAAATGGAAAAAAAGATAAAATTAACTATAAAACATAAAAAGAAAAATTCGTGAAAAAACCTAACCCGGAAGGGCCGGCCGCGTGGTGCGTTGGCGATTGCCTGCTATAGCAAGCAGTTATCGATCGCTCGCCCGCGTTCCTACGCTAGGTGGGCCAGCATTGTGGTACGCGATAGCTGGTCCTCACCTAGTTTTGGTTTTCTTTGTTAGTACAATTTGCTGCTTTTTTTATTTTTCTTTTCTTTCTTCACATTTTTTTTTGCGAAGATGATCCAGATCTATTATCAAAGTTCAACGGAAGTACAAAGCATCTGAAACATAATAAAAACAACATCGAGGTTTCGAGACCACCGAACAACCACTACCGCCACCAGATCGAGCCGACGACGTGTTGCTGTCGCCGCTCCCCTACCGAAGCCGGCTTGACCTTGTCGATGACAGCCGGGAAGTCTTCGTGCACGTGCCCCCAAAGACCAGCGCCTTGGAGCCGCAGTCGTCGCCGTTGAACCCTTAAATAGATTTGAAGCACCTGACACCAAATCTCGCCACACTACGAGAAACCCTAACCTCACCGCCCCAAGTAGATGGCAGGAATCTACGCCAGAGCTCCGTCGACTCGTCCAGATGGACGAACTCGAGGAGGATCGGAGCCCGGAAGACAAACTCGAAGAAGAAGCGCCGCCGTCCGCCCAAGCGCCGCACCTGCGAGGACTAAAAACCCTAACATAAACCACTAACCGGAGCGGAGGCATCGGGATTCCCCTTCCCGCCACCGGCCGCCGGAACGGCAGGCAGAGAGGAGGCGAATCCATGGGCTCGCCGGCAAAGCCTGGAAGGGAGAGTTTGCCCTAGCCGCCCAGGGATAGTGGAGGAAAAGCTAAAGGCACTGCTAAGTTTGGCGCAAGGTTTGAACAACACGAGTCCCAAGCTGTATGGCCGGAGGGACCATGCTCCGGCCTTTGTGCGTGACTTCTTTCTTCACATTCATCTTTTCGTTTCACTATTTCTCTGTTCTATTTATACGTTTTTCGTTTATTTGGTCAAGACGTGAATATTGTTTTATGAGATACACGTGAATATATATTTTTTAATACATGAACGTCTCTTTTAAAATCTATGAACAATTTTTTACAGAGAAGAATATTTAAAAAAAATATATGAATATTTATATATTCACGAACATCTTTTTGGCATTGGTGGATATTCCTTTTAGGATATGCGAATGTTTCTACAACATATAAATATTTCTTTTCGCATACAATAAATATTCATATGTAGTTCCTACGCTTCCTTCCCTAAAAAAAAGGAGTTCCTACGCTTCCACTGTTTTGATCACATAGAAAAGCTTCACGCGCTTCGAGGCATCCCTACACAAATTTGAACATACCTCATCAGGCGGGCTGACACGCGTGTAATGGTAACATCAGTTTGTATGACGAGGATGTGAGTGCAGTGGATCACCGGAGGGCGTATGCGATCACGGAGTTACCCGGATCAAGCTCCGTTGCCTTGCTAAACGCGACGGAAGTGCTGGCGTAATCCTAACACGCAAGCGCAAATCGGATGCCATGTCAATGATCTAAGAATACAGGCAAATCAAATCAGGCCGACACCGATGATCAGCGTAGTGGTTCAAGGATCAAGCGATGCGGTGGGAGAGTGTTTGATAGATAGCTGAATCTAAACTTCTGAAGCTAGTTTCCGGCAGGAAAGTGCAAATAGCAGTGTTGATAATCACCTGCAGCAAGCACAAGGCATCTCCTTCACGGAAGTAGCCTTTCGCCCAGCGAGGCCACATCCTGGTGCACGCCCGGGCTTCCGAAAGTGCCTCGTCGCCGACTCCAAGGCGTAGTCAACAGATGCTCATGTTTCAATATAAGCTGGCATCTGTGCTGTCCCACTCCAGTGCCTAAATATGAAAAACATTGTTTTCCTTGGTCAGAATTTCACAAATGTAGATCTGAACCATGTGAATTAAATTGGGGGTATATTGTGCAGGGATATGCCTTACAATTTCATAGTTGCTTTGCCGCCATTAGGAAAGGAAAAAAAAAAAAGAGCATTTGCAAGCCAACATGTGCATACAAAATCAGCGACAAAGTAGAAGATACCATGCGGTACAGGATTATCGCTGTTGCGTAGTCATTGATTCTGAGGGCCGAGCTCCCTTGTTCTTTTAGTTCATCTTTCCTCTTACAAGAGTCCTTTATCAACTAAACAGAAAAAAACTAGTTTTAAGGAAATCAATTACCAGATAACCATGGAGTGTTCATAAGAGTAAAGCCAATTAGCTACATTTTGAATGCATGGAAATAGATAAAAACAAGACCCTCCGTAAGGGTGCTAAATACTAGTATCCACAAACTGCCAATTCTTTTTAACGTGGTCGCAGATATGTTGGCTGTTCTCATTGGTAGAGCCAAGGAGGACGGTTAGGTAGGTGGATTAATACCACATCTAGTGGATGGGGGAGTTTCTATTCTACAATATGCTGATGATACGACCATATTTATGGAACATGATTTAGATAAGGCGGTGAATATGAAACTGGTGTTATGTCTCTTTGAGCAGTTGTCAGGGCTTAAAATTAATTTCCATAAGAGTGAATTGTACTGCTTTGGACGTGCCAAAGAGGTTGAGAACAATTACAAGCAGTTATTTGGATGTGAGATTGGTAATTTACCGTTTACGTACCTCGGTATCCCAATTCATCATCGAAAGTTAACTAATAAAGAATGAAAATGTATCGAGAACATGTTTGAGAAGAAGCTTAGTTGTTGGAAGGGTAAATTGATGTCGTACGGAGGAAGACTGATCCTTGTGAACTCGGTACTTATGAGCTTGCCTATGTTCATGCTCTTGTTTTTTGAAGTGCCCATAGGGGTACGAAAAAGACTGAATTTCTATCGCTCTAGATTTTTTTGTCAGGGTGATGAACATAAGGCCAAGTATCGGCTTGCGAGATGGGATATTTTGTGCCGGCCTAAAGACCAAGGAGGCCTGGGTATTGAGAATCTTGAGATCAAGAACAAATGCTTGCTTAGTAAATGGCTTTACAGGCTTGCAACGGAGGATGATGGAGTATGGATACAGTTATTGCGTAACAAATATCTACACTCCAAGACGCTATCTCAGGTTATGGCGCAACCGTTTGATTCACCCTTTTGGAAGAGATTGATGAGAACTAAAGTAGCCTTTTTTAATAGGGGAAGATTTAAGATTGGAGATGGACGCACAACTCGTTTTTGGGAGGATACTTGGCTAGGGGATACGCCTCTAGCTCTTGAGTACCCATCTCTTTATAATATTGTTCAGCGCAAGGAGAACTATGTAGACACAATTTTAGGGACAACTCCATTAAATATCCAGTTCAGAAGAGCTCTGATCAGAGATAAGTGGTCTGCGTGGTTGCATTTAGTAAGAAGGTTGATACGCACCACCCTTACAAATGAACCAGACGTATTCCATTGGAAGTTGACGCCTTCTCGGGTTTTCTCTGCAAAATCGATGTATGTGGATCTAATAAGTCCGGTATTCCGTTCAAAACACATTTGTAAAACCAAAGTACCACTCAAGTTTAAGATTTTTATGTGGTTTGTTCATAGGTGGAAACAGTGCATCCCTTGCTTATTGCATGCCCGTTTGCTACTCTCCTATGTCGAACAATTCATGTGGCTTTTAACTTGCCTCCACCCACTCGTATAGCAAATATGTTTGGTAACTGTTTTGGGGGGGGGGGGGGGGTTGAGGCCAAAACTAAAGCACGTATCCGTGTGGGTGTAAGTGCTTTGCTTTGGGCTATTCGGAATTGTCATAACGACTGTATTTTTAACAAAGTGAAAATTCATAATTTTTTTCAGGTGATTTTCCGCGCTACAGGATGGATCCGTATGTAGTCATTACTGCAACATGCGGAAGCGCGTGAGCTTATGCTATCTGGGTGCAACTAGTGGGAGTTGGTAGCACGGAATACCTACAACCGGTTTGGATGTCGGTCCAATAGTAGGCTATGTGTGTAGGAAAATATCCCTATTTTCACCGGTTGTGAGTTGTAATTTTTTAACTTTGTTCGTACTTTGGTGTTTGGAGATTGCTACTTGAACTTTAATAAATATATGGCTATGTACATCACAAACGATGCAGAGGCCGGGGGTGATCCTCTTTTTCTAAAAAAAAAAAACTAACAGCGATATGGCATACCCGCTCCTTGTAAACAGCAGAATTTACATAGCTCACTATGCCAGCAACACTACAGCCAAGTATAGTTGGAGGACGTAGAATCACGGGAAACAGAACTTCAACGACTTCTCTTTCAGCGTGGATAGCGGCAATTTCTATTGCGGCAACCTACCAAGCTGTTGCAGAGTACAGAAACCATGAGATAGTTTCTGGGGTGGGGGACATTCTTGTTCAGGGCTAAGGATTGCAAAAGAAGAATATAACTGTAGGTCAAGCCTTGAAGTCAAAAGATGGAATGTGGCAGGAAAGGAGGAGGTATAGTATGCTCACCTTGTCGGAACGTTTGGATCTGCTCCGGCTTCCAGCAAGCACTTAACGAATGGGACGGGCGCATGCTATCAGGAGAGGGGTCGCTCCACAGAATCCACCGGCATTAACATTAGCCTCAGCCTAGTTTATATTTCCAGAACGATTTCAGTGCAAAGATACTTGGGCCCTGTTTGGAACATGGGAATTCGATATGC
Source organism: Elymus sibiricus (assembly GCA_039707655.1). NCBI lineage: Eukaryota > Viridiplantae > Streptophyta > Magnoliopsida > Poales > Poaceae > Elymus > Elymus sibiricus. Next base: position 7,776,026 of record CM077674.1, on the reverse strand, counting down.
ACAATTCATGCAGGAATTTTATGGAACTCCAGCGATCCAAGCATTGCAAGTGCTACTAAAGAAAGAACGGCGAGGTCGTGACAGCACAGCACAAAGAAGTATAATTCATGCAATTAACACAAACTTAGAGATCAGTTAGCACAAGAGAGATCAGTTAGCACAAGACAACGTAATGTGGCACCTGAATGAGCAGCTTCATGCATTCGAAAGAAAGAGCCAGCATGCATGAAGCCATGAAACCAACGGTGTGTTTGTGCAGACACGGCTGACAAACTTATGGGCAGTGATAGGCGCCGGTGCGCCGGCCCAACTTTCGGCCGGTCACCGCACGGCCCTTAGATTAAAGACACGCCAGTCGTTGATCCCCAGCGAAACGCTTTTCTGTCTCTTCCCCAATGCTTGGTCAACGCCCAGAAGAAAAAGCACCGCGCTCGTCTCCGGCTCTCCGCTGGCCGCTGCAGTCCGCTGAAACCGCCACCGCAGCTGGGCGTCATGCTGGTTCCAGCTCGGCCCCCACGCCAGCATCTCGCCTCGCCGGCTTGCGTCTGGTTGCAGCTTTTCCATGGACCAGTGCAGCTCATCATGGCTCGTGTGCACCACTGGTTGTATCAAAAAAGTCGACGGTGCCAGCAAAAAATGTCACCGGTTGTAGCAAAAAAAAAGCACCACCATTTACACATCCCAGCAGAAACACTAGCCATCTTCAGCAAAAAAATACTTCTGCCGGTTGCATAAAAAATTGTTGTCGGAGCCAGCAAAAGATGTTGCCGGTTGCAGCAAAAGGCATTGAATTTGCGCATCCCAGCAAAAAAACACTCAATTTGATTCCAACAAAATTTGTTGCCGGTGCCAGCAAAAAATGACGCGGGTTGCATCAAAAAGAATCACCATTGCGGATCCAACAAAAGACAATGGTTACTTCAAAAAAAAAAAAAGACAATGGCTCGATTCCAGCAAAAACATCCGTCGATTCCAGCAAAAAATGCTGCTGGTGCCAAGAAATAATATCACCGGCTGTAGCATCCAACAAAAAACACTCGTTCGATTGCAGCAAAAACACCCATCGATTCCAGCAAAAAATGCCACTGGTCCCAGCAAAAAATGTCACCGGTTGTAGCTTTCACTTACATCAGAACCAATTTTCTCCTTCATCGCAGCTACCTCGTCGGCCTCGCCAGCACCGGTCGTCTCCTCCGCACTTGCAGCTTCGCCTTCGAAGGGTTGCAGCCCTCAAGCTCGCAGCACCATGATGGTGTGGGAATGGAGCTCATCCATGGCTGCTGGGAGAGGAAGCGGGAGGTCGGTGACGAGGAGTGTGGGGTTCATCCATGGTCTGTTGGTGAGGTGTATGCAGGTGGTCATCAAGGGCTCGGCGTGGCAGGGATTCAGCGCGCACGAGTGCTTCGCCTCTGAGGTCGTGAGACGAGGAGAGAGAGCAGAGAGATAAGGGAGACGGAGGAGGAAGAAAGGAGTGGTTGACTCGTGAAGGGATAAAATGCGAAGGGGTGAATAGATAAGAATTGTGCGGTCTGGAGTGGGCATCCAGCTGTAGCCAAGTAAAAACGGGTGGTTGGATCTCCCACGATCCAGCGGTGCGTGGGCGACCGGCCAAAGATTCGGCCGGCGCCCCGGCTGTAAACATTTACCCAAACTTATTGGGCTGCAAAATTGCAAACTCGTCAGGCCGCAGCGTCCAAAAATGCACGCAAGGGCAGTCGCACATACATCAGCACCGTGATGACTTCCACGGGTGGTTCGTTGCGTCCACGATGGCGCCTCTGTACAGGAGCAGCAGTGCCAGCTCGTGATCGCCTGCAGCACGGACGAGGACGTAAATTTGTTAACCTCGCGCTCCAGCAGTTAATGTGCGCGCGCCGGCGAGGTACGCACCGTCTCGAGCGGCGTCTCGCCGTCGTGGTCTGGGGCGCTTGGGCTGGTGCCGCCCCGCGCCGCCTCCTCCAACTCCACCGCCATCCCTTGGCGTCCCTACGTCAAGCCCATTAGTACAATTACAAGGTCTGTAGAAGGCATTTCGGCACGTACCGGCAAGGAGGTTGAGGTCGAGCCCGTTGATGGCGGAGCACGCGCCACCGCCTTTCGTCTTCCCGCGCGTCCATGTGAAGAACCCACTCCACTAATCGTTCCATTGCGGAGATTGGGGATTCGACTAGCAGCAAGAAAGGGATCCACGGGTAGAAAACGGTGCATCAGTCCCGTTTTCAGAGGGCCTTTAGTCCCAGTTCTGCAACCGGGACTGAACAATTGGGACTAAAGGCCCCCATTTTTAGTCCCGATTGGGTTACGAACCGGGACTAAAGGAGCTCCACGTGGCCGCTGTGGACGGCCAGGCAGGAGGATCTCTAGTCCCGGTTGGTAACACCAACCGGGACTAGAAGGCACCCACGCGTCAGCACCTGAGAGACGCTGGGTTTTTTTTTTTTTTGAAAGGAGGGGTTTAGGGGTTTTGGAGGCTATAGGGGTTTCATATTATGTTTCCCCTTTTCTTTTTGTGTTTACCATTCAATTATTTTACATTTAGGGTTTTCATTTTTATTTTATGCTTTTCGTTCAACTCGACGCTAGTTACTACATATAGTAATGAAGGAACCATTACACAACATCGTCATGATCAATATATAGAGAGAAGTGACATCTCTTTTTCCGTGCTTGGTCGAACAACAAGTTTTCGTATATCTATTCGACGCTACTACATATAGTATACGTTCATGCATATATACAATATAACATCTCTTACGATCCCTAATATCTAATTACCACAATCGCTTTGCAAATCCCGATGGTATTCTCCGTCTGTAGGTATGACATGCTCAACAAAGAATCCCGCCAATTCCTCTTGAATTGCTCGTATGCGATCAGTTGGTAGGAGTTCGTCCCGCTTCCGCTTGATCTAATTTAAAGAAGGGGGTCAATATATATATATATATTAATGAAACTCAACACAATTGATGGTAATAAAATAAAAATGTGAATATTGTTTACGTACTTCAAATTGTTTTGAAGATTTGCCCCGCTCAGAGGTCTTGTGGTGAATGAACTCGCAAACGTAGTATCCACATAAATTATTCCCGAGTGTCTGCCACAAGCACTTCACGAGAATAGAGTTCAATCAAAATGATAATCAAGCATGATAATGGTATTGAAACTAGAATCAATGTGAGATGCGCGGAACTAGCTAGTAGTACTTACTTTGGGGTGTGAAAATCGCAACTCCTTTTTCCATTCACCCCTAACCTGGTTGGTGAACTTTTTCCAAACCCTGCCCGGCAAAGAAAATGATTACTTGATATCAGGAAATGAACGAAAGTTGCTGATATGGTGCGATAATGATTGAACTTATTTTTGGAGCATTTGACTCATGTTCGTCCACTCCTTAGGATCTTTACGTCTCGAGTCCAAGACAATTACTAGTCCCGCGTCAAGCCGAATGGCTAACAGAATGTGCACAAGACAGTAACACTCACTGGAAGTTGTAAGGAAATAGTATTTCCGTTTTGTTTTATTGTCCAAGTAACGCCTTTAGCAAGTTTTTCTCTGTATCATCGGGTTTTTTTTGTACCGGATATTTATTTACGGTATTTGGGTTAATGAACCCAATGTCATAGATTTTTCCTCTGCATTCGAGGATCTTCAATCTGCATAATATAGTGTGAGGATAATTATACATGCAATGAACGAGCTGAGCTAGAGACATAATTACAGAAAAAATACTTACAGACAATAGCAACTGACGATAGTTTTGTCGAGGGCGTCTTGATTGTATAACTGAAATAATTCTTCAAATTCAATGTACAACGCCTCGACTCCATTGAAGTAGTGTTCATCTTTAATTCCCACGTAGATACTATCGGTCCCTTCCTTGTAGGCTTTCAAGTACCAATCATGCAATCTTCGCATCATCGCTGATAGATGTGGGAGCTGCTCAGGTCTGACGAGAGGCTTCCTGTGCTAGTATCTAAAGGTTACCTCAGACATTTCGAACTGTACCTCATCGCCTAAGTAATCACCAAGAGTGTAACCAGGATGAGCGGCCGCTACCCCCGGATCATTAGCGATATCGGGAAACACCTTGAGCGGGGGGCACAATTGTTTTTCCTGTTCGCCGAGCTGGGGAATTGTTTTCCCACTTCTTGCAGCACTGCTACTTCTGCTACTTCCCGACCTTTTCACTTCATCAAATGTCTTTACAATACAGCGGTCATAGTGTGATAGCGGCGGAGGCGGTGGTGGTCAGTTAAGGGCATCCAGACAGCGCTTCGCTTTTACCGAATCTATTTTCTCCTTTGGATCTGGACGTTTCGGTGCAAGCTGGCGTTTCACATCAGCAGCCACGATCTCGTTGTTTTCCTCCTCAGTCATGTCGTATGGTAACTTGGCAGGAGCCTTCTTCACACTTGGACCTGCTCCGGATTTCTTCGTTGTTGTACTGCTAGCCGCCGGAGCGGCGGCGGGTCTCTTCCGCTGTTGCTGAGGAGGCGGAGTGATCAGCTGACGCGGCGGAGGAGGCGGAGTCCGCTGAGGCGGCGGAGACAGCTGAGGCGGCAGAGGATTCTGCTGAGGGGCCTCCTCCGGCGGAGTCCACTGACGCGGCGGAGACAGCTGAGGCGGCGGAGTGCTGTGACGCGGCGGAGACGACTGAGGCAGCGGAGATAGAGCTGGACTATGAGGAGTCTGCTGAGGGGCCTCCTCCGGCTGAGTGTGCTGATGCGGCGTCCATTGTGGAAGCACGATGTATTCCTTTCTCCATAGAATGGTAGTCCTTACGGCATCTACCAGATGAGTCTCCCCTTCACCTGTAGGGTACTCAAGCTCCAGCCCCTCGAATCCGTTGGTAACTTCATCCACCCCGACAATAGCAAAGCCATCTGGAATCGGATTGCAATGGAAAGTTCCATTAGGTCCAGGAGGTAAGACATAGCCAACCGCCACCTTCAAGGTTAGGTTCATGCATTTCGCCATTAGCTCACAATGTTCCCTCTCCGTGATATCATCCACGGGGTAGCGAGGAGCCGTGATATCAGGCCGAACGAGCTCCGTGGAAGCCGCGCTGCTTTTCCGCTGAGATGGTGGGGTAGCTTCATGGGCAGTATCGAATGAAGGATCTTCGTGCTGCTGAGATGGTGGGCCGGTAGCTCGCTGATTGGTAAGTGCCTCTAGTTTCTTCTCCTGCAACGCTAATCTTTGTTCTACCTTCTGCATCCGGTCTGCTTCCTCTTTCTTCTTTCTCCCTCGGCTTCTATAACCAGTGCTGTCGGGAAACCCATGCACCCACGGAACGGAGCGTGATGTGCCTCGTGTTCGTCCAGGGTGTTCAGGATTCCCGAGGGCGCGTGACAGCACGTCCTTCTCTCTGTCGGGATGGAACCTCCCATCCTGCACGTCCTTGATTGCTTCCTGAATCTTTGTGATGGGTGTTTCAAGTTGTTCTTTCGTGTAAACACACTTCCCTGTTTCTGGGTCCAAAGTTCCCCCATGCCCGAAGAACCAAGTCCTTGCCCGTTCGGGCCAGTTCAATGTCGCTGGTTGGATCCCTTTAGCAAGCAGGTCATTCTCAGCTTTGTCCCACGTAGGCCGGGCAACCTTGTAGCCACCTGACCCCGTAACATGGTGATACTGCTTCTTTGCAGCATTTAGCTTTTTTGTCTGTGACCTGTTCTTAGCTTTCTCCGATTTCTTGTACGCCACAAATGCGGGCCAGTGATCTTTTATCTTCGCATATTGACCGGTGAATTCTGGAGTCTCGTCTTTCTCGACAAACTGTTCGTTCAATCTTTTCTTCCAGTTCTTGAATTGTTCTGCCATCTTTTTAAGAGCCCATTTTTTGACTTTTCGCTATATAACTGGGTTATTTGGATCCTCCTCTGGCGAGTTCCAAAGCTTATCTTTGCATCTATCGTCGACATAAGAAACTCCATCGTCCTTCTTCTTATTCCATTCTTGGATGCTGATCGGGACACTGTCCCTAACAACAACTCCGCACTGATGTATAAATCGGTCTTGGGTCCGCTTGGGAACTGTCGGTTTGCCATCTGGATCGACTTCTTCGATCGTGAACCTTTCATTCTCGCCCAACCTTTTCTTCGGGCCTCGTCTCCTTATAGAAGTTTGGCTCGATCCGGAGGGCTAAAAGAAGAAAGAAGTGTTAATATATGTACATACAAAAAAATTAATGCATCTAGTCAGCAGAGGATTAATTAATATATATACCTCGCCGGACTTTGCAACAGTTAAGGCTCCAACACTGGCGGAGCCGTCATCTTCTCTTCCCTCACAATCGGAGTCGTTGAGAAACTGTGAGGTGATGATATCATCATCTCCGTCGCGGATTATTTCCTCCAACGCCTCTTCTTGTTCTAAGTCTCTGTCGTGTTCCATAGTTTCTGCAAATATTACAACATGGCAATATACAACCATGAGAGATGGATTAGTGGCAAACATAGACCTAATCACAACAAGGAATCATATGCATATGAGCAATGGATTAGTGGATTATCGGGGTTATGTTTTAACGACCCCCTCCCCCCTCATGTCGAAGTTATACCGAAATTATCGGGGTTATGTTTTAACGACCCCCCCCCTCATGTCAAAGTCAATGAACAACATGAAAATTTGTAAGTGATTGCTAAACTTTTATGCTTCATTTATATGAAGAGCAATTATCCAATATAACTATGTTCGCGATATGAGGCATTGGACATTATCTAGAATCATATCTGATGAGTCGTCCTATCTTTCGGGAGAGGATACTTTGCGGACCGCCTCTCTCATGCCTGTCGGACGTGCAAATCAGGTTTTCATATGCCTCAAAATCAAAGTTATCGGGGTTATGTTTTAACGACCCCCCCTCATGTCGAAGTTACGACGATATTTGTACAAGATGAATACAAGATTTATACACAAGATGAATACAAAATGAATACAAGATTTATACACAAGATGAATACACAACTCAACAAATGAACCAACCATCCTCCTATGAACAAAACTCAACATACAGGAAATGGACACCTTTTGTCGAACAACGGAGGGACGATCAGGGACTAACTCCATGGAGATGCAACACCACAACCTGTAATTCCACGGAGATGTAACACATGGCAAAACATGCTTAATTACTGAACTAATTCAAATGACCCCTAGATTTTCAGACTTAGTGATATTTGCATAGAGTGGCAGAAAACAGATTCATGATGCAACCTTTGAGGCAAGTAAAATATATGCTCACTAATTGCAATCTATATATATCCATACACATTGCACACACATTGCAATCTATATATATATGCATACATATGCATTCATCCACTAATTGCAATATGCAACTATCCATACACATTGAGAAAAAACCAAGTCCAACATATCCATACAATTTATTCATCCATACAAATTAAAAAAATTAACTTCAACATATCCATACAATCTATCCATACATTCATCAACACACCTCTATTACTACCTCATATCCATACTAAACAAATTTAACATCACAAAATTTCAAACAAATTAGTGATGACTAGGGTTCACCTACTGCCAAATAATGCATCAAAACTAAAAGGATCTGACAAAAAATATTTGGAGGGATCGATCAATACATCCATCCATGAATCCATCCATCCATCCATTTGGGGAAGAGGGGAGGAGGGGGAAAGGGTGCTCACCGTGGGGCGGCGACGACGAGGAGGGCTCGATCGGGGACGGCGACGAGGAGTGGGCTCGGGGGCGGCGATGCTCGGGGAGGACGGCGAGGAGGTCCGGCGACGGTCAGCGGGCCCGGGGACGGCTCGGGGCAGGGCGTCGCGGCAGCCTGGCGACGGCGTGCGGTGGTTCGGCGTCAGGGCGGAGGAGCGAGAGAGAAAGAAGATTGGGGAGGAAGAAGGCAGCGCGCGGTTTATATAGCCCGAGCTTTAGTCCCGGTTGGTGGCTCCAACCGGGACTAAAGGCCTACCTTTAGTGCAGGTCCAAGTCACCAACCGGGACTAAAGGTGAATTTAACCAGCCCAAAGGGCGCGAAACCCAACCCTTTAGTCCCGGTTGGTGGCTCGGACCGGGACTAAAGGGGGGCCTTTAGTCCCGGTTGGAGCCACCAACCGGGACTAAAGGGTGGCACAGCCGTTGGGTGGTGAAAGTTTAGTCCCACCTCGCCAAGCGAGAGGAGATCGCACCGGTTTATATACGCAGCTGCGATCTCTCTCCCAAGCTCCTCTCTAAAGCAGGCAGTTAATTGCCTAACCTCCGCCCTGTTGGGCCTACTAGCCCCGCGGGCCTGCATCCTGGACCATATATAGTTGGGTTTCTAGTCGTATGCAGGCCGTGGTGTCTGCTAGTAGGCGGGTAGTTTTTTTATTTTTTATGTTATTTTTTGCATATGTTATGTTTTTTTATTTTTTATGTTATTTTTTGTATATGTTATGTCAACTTTAATATTCTTAATTTTAATATTCTTTCATAACCACTATAAAATATATGGCACATGTTATATCTTTTCATTTTTTATGTTATGGCAATTTTAATTTTTTACATATGTTATGTTTTTTTATTTTTTATGTTATTTTTTGCATATGTTATGTCAATTTTAATTTTCTTTCATAACCACTATAAAATATATGGCACATGTTATGTATTTTTACTTTTAATGTTATTTTTTATGTTATGGCAATTTTAATTTTTTGCATATGTTATGTCTTTTTATTTTTTATGCTATGGCAATTTTAATTTTTTGCATATGTTATGTTTTTTTTATTTTTTATGTTATTTTCATATGTACCATTGCCGCAACATATTCACCATAAATTCCGATACTTTTTGTTAACCTAATTTATTTTGATGCATAGACACATAGTGATTCAAAAAAAGCCGACACCAATGTTCCCTATGTGAAGGAGATAGACCCTTACTATGAATCTTCTAGAAGATTCATAGTATTTTCTGTTAACCTAATAATGTTATATTTTCTTTATGTCATACAACGTTTCTCTGTTATCATCTCCGATCAGAGAAACCACATAGTACCTCCAACTTTATGTCATACAACGTTTCTCTCTTATCATCTCCGATGCTTCTGCTGTATTCATCTATGTCAAGACGTTTAAGCCATGTCTATATTAACCTTGTTATTATATATGGAGCCACCAACCGAGACTAACCGCGTATGATCAACCTTGCAAAACATGTGACTGAAAGGATAGGAATAATTGAAATTTCACAACTTAATAAATAATTATTATAAAATCATGTTTCAAATGCCAAAATGCCCTAGCTAGCTCTTACAAAGATTCCCTCCGGTTTGTCCGAAGTGGCACTTTCAAGCTATAAGTCCGGAAACTCACACTAGAGAGAAAGTGATGGCGGTGAAGCCGGTCAGATCCAAGAGTGGGATCTTGGGGTATAAAACTATTTCTTCGCGTGTGTCCCTTGCTTATTGCGCCGTAACCATGGATAATCTTCATCATTTAACAGGATGCTTGGGTCAGTCTTCACTCTGAAGGGAGAAATTTCATGAAACTTTTCATAATCTTCTGACATGTCTGTCTTGTCCTCGACTCCCACGATGTTTCTTTTCCCTGAAAGAACTATGTGGCGCTTTGGCTCATCGTATGATGTATTCGCTTCCTTATCTTTTCTTTTTCTCGGTTTGGTAGACATGTCCTTCACATAAAAAACCTGCGCCACATCATTGGCTAGGACGAATGGTTCGTCTGTGTACCCAAGATTGTTGAGATCCACTGTTGTCATTCCGTACTGCGGGTCTACCTGTACCCCGCCTCCTGACAGATTGACCCATTTGCACCGAAACAAAGGGACCTTAAAATCACGTCCATAGTCAAGTTCCCATATGTCCTCTATGTAACCATAATATGTGTCCTTTGCCCCATTGGTGTTTGCTGCATCAAAGCGGACACCACTGTTTTGGTTGGTGCTCTTTTTATCTTGGGCGATCATGTAAAATGTATTCCCATTTATCTCGTATCCTTGGAAAGTCAATACAGTCAAAGATGGTGTCCTGGCCAACAAGTACAGCTCATCTCCAACAGTGGTGTTACCCATGAGATGTGCTTGCAACCAACCGCCGAAAGTCCCCATGCGTTTACGTGTAATCCAGTCGTTAGACTGCTCCGGGTGTTTGGAGCGTACAATATTCTTGTGTTCATTGATATACGGGGCCACCAAGGTAGAATTCTGTAGAACTGTGTAGTGTGCTTGCGCCCAAGAATGCCTGTCCCTACATATTATTGAGTTCGGTCCTAGCGTGCCTTTTCCACCCAGTCTCCCCTCATGCCGCGATTCAGGAACACCAATCGGCTTAATGTCAGGAATAAAGTCAACACAAAACTCAATGACCTCCTCTGTTTGATGGCCCGTGGAGATGCTTCCTTCTAGCCTAGCACGGTTACGAACATATTTATTTAAGACTCCCATGAAGCTCTCAAAGGGGAACATATTGTGTAGAAATACAGGACCCATAATTGCAATCTCGTCGACTAGGTGAACTAGGACGTGCGTCATAATATTGAAGAAGGATGGTGGGAACACCAACTCGAAACTGACAAGACATTGGACCAAATCATTCTGTAACCTTGGTAGGATTTCTGGATCGATTACCTTCTGAGAAATTGCATTGAGGAATGCACATAGCTTCACAATGGCTAATCGAACATTTTCTAGTAGAAGCCCCCTCAATGCAACCGGAAGCAGTTGTGTCATAATCACGTGGAAGTCATGAGACTTTAGGTTCTGGAATTTTTTCTCTGCCATATTTATTATTCCCTTTATATTCGACGAGAAGCCAGACGGGACCTTGATACTGAGCAGGCATTCAAAAAAGATTTCCTTCTCTGCTTTGGTAAGAGCGTAGCTGGCAGGACCTTCATACTGCTTTGGATGCATGCCGTCTTTTTCGTTCATACGTGTAACACCCCCCTTGTATTAGCAACAGTAATCACCTATTGATAATGCCAAGTCATCATGTTAAACAGTGCTTGATCATCATTTGCATCATATCTCATTTCAAATTCCAAATTAAATTGAAATTCAAATATTAAGTGAAAATAAAAGTTGTTCTAATTTGGAAACAAAAATGTTCATTAAATAGCAAATAATTCATAGCTAATTTTGTTAAGAAAAACAACATCACTAAAATTCACTAGAGGACTCTATCATCCTATAACAGTAACAAAACAGCAACTTATATTACCTTTTTATTTAATTAAAATTTAAATGAAATCCTATTTAGCTCAAACCAATTTCTGGCAGTGTTAAATAATGTCTAGTATTTAAATGGACCACACTCATATTTTACAAAAGTCATTTAGGGGCTAAACCGTTTACTAAACAGAAACTAAATATAGAAAAATAGAAAAGAAAAAGAAAGAAAAGGAAAATGCCCGTGCTACTGGGCTTAAGTCGCCGCGCCAGCCCGGCCCACCTCGCCACCTCCTTCTCCCTCACACTGCTCACTCTCGGTCGCCCGCGCCCGACCCTGACGCCGGTCGTCGCCGTTCCCGCCGCGCCTCGTCGCCCCCGTGTCGCTACAGAGCGGCGAGGGGGATAAGAACGCCCCCGCGCAACCCTAGCCGGCCCCGAGATCTTTTCCCTCCCCCCTTCGCCCGCTTTCTTCCTCCCTGCGCAGACACCCGTCGCCGCCGCCATGTCTGAGCTCGCCGGCGTGGCCACAGAGCTCCCCCATGCCTGAGCTCGAGCCCCTCCGCTTCGCCGTCCTCCTCTACTTCCCCTTCGACCACAAACGCGGGCATGGAGCCACCGAGACGAGCTCGACGCCCTCTTCTTCTTCCTCGGCCATCCGCGTCGCCGCCGTCGATTCGTCGCCGTCTTCTCCCCCTCTCTCCGGCCTCTTCCCGTAGCCGTAGCCGCCGTATTCGTTGCTGCCCGAACACCTCACCGCCGACGAGCTCGTAGTCGAGCCCACGCTCGCCATCAAGCTCAAACGAGCTCGGGTTCGTGCTCAGTGTATCCGCGCGAGTCGAACGACGCCGTTAGCTCGCCTCGCCGTAGCCTCTAGCGCCGATTCCGCCGTTGCCCGAACTCCAGCGCCCACCGATGAGCTCGCCATTGTCGCCGTAGTGCTTCTCCGGCTGCGAGACCGCCGCCATTGGACGCGGCTCGCTCCGCCCGATCCAACGCGCCCTCGCGCGCGTCGAATAGGCCACCGTAGGCGAATCCCGAGCCACACCAGTGCGCGCCGCCGTCGTTTTGGGTCGCAGGCGAGGAGTCACCGGTGGCTGCCGACATGGACGGCCTGGCCCACCCCCAGAGACGCTGACTATTGGGTCCGCGGGCCCGGTTGACCCAGTCCACCCGCTGACGTGGCGGCCCCATGTCACTGACATGTGGGTCCCGCCTAATTAAACGATTTTTAAAAATAAATAAAATGTTATTTAATTTGTTAATTAAATTAATTAGTTAATCTGTCACTGACTACTGGGTCCCACCCATTAATTAAGCCTAATTAACTAACTTAACTCTGTTTAGTTTAAACAGTCACTGACCAGTGGGACCCAGTGGTCAGGTTTGACTGGTCAGCGAGTCTGTTGATTGCTGACATCACTTCTACGTCATGCTGACATCACCATGCACTGTTCTGGATAATTCAGGATTTAATTAATTAAAATAATTCCAGAAAATGATTAAAACTTTGAAAAATCATATAAAATAATCCGTAACTCGGATGAAAATAATTTATATATGAAAAATGATCAGAAAAATATGAAGAATCCGAATATCTTATCCACATACCTACCATACCCCTCTAACATACTGAACATGGAACTTTTTGCCCGTATTCGATAAATGAATAGCGCATAACTTTAATAAAACAAATCCAAATAAATTCCTAAATTATTTAATACAGTTAGATAGGCAATATAACACATCGGCATATCATTTAGGCATGTCATGCATCGCTGTTGCATTTTTGCCGTGGATTTATTGTTTCTTCTTCCCCCTTCTTTCCGATAGCCTCCGAGACCGACGCTGCCCAGGAGACCGACTACACCGCTGACGACCCCGCCTTTGCCGCAGAGTAACCAGGCAAGCAAAACCCCCTTGATCATAAGATATCGCCCACTCCTTCTCTCTTCTACTTGCATTAGTATTGCTTCTGTTGTTATTCAGATAGTTCCTATTCTGATGCATAGCCTGATTTCGCCGCCTACTGTTGATACCTACCTGCTGTCCTATGATGCTTAGTTAGCTATGCTGTTGATCCATCTGTGGCCTTTCACCTTATCCGTTTGCCCTGCTTGTTATCGGGCCGTGATCACTCTGGGTGATGACCACAGAAATGTTTATAGTACTGCAATACATTAAACGGTTAAAGTCGGGCCGGCTCCAAGAGTGCCCGCGAGAGAATAATACTAAAGACGGGTCGGCTCCAAGAGCACCCGCGCAACATGTGATACCAAGTCGGAGCGACAGGAACCCTGATCGTCTTCGCGAGTTTCTAAATACGCCTAACGGATTTGGCTATTTGATCTGAGTGGGTCGTTAGCCCTATACGCACTACCACCACGTGGGATAATGGTTATGGGACCCTCTACGTCGTATGTATCATCCGAAAGCTTTGTCAGACGTCCAGTTCAGCATTGTGGCCGGGTCGGGCCGGCGCCATCCAGGACAGAGGTGGTGCCTGGATCCACCCTGCACACAGCGACCCGGAGTGCACAGGGCGATGGCCCAAGACCCCTGAGTACTAAGGATGTAGACCGGCGGGGACCTCTCTGCTGAGCTCTAGGTAGGGCTGCGGTGTGTCGATCAGCCGAGGCCGGGCATGACCCGATAAAAGTGTGTCCGCCCAGAGTTAATCGAGCGTGTTGGGTAACAGTAGTGCACCCCTGCAGGGAAGTTATCTATTCGAATAGCCATGTCCACGGTAACAGGACGCTCAGAGTTGTATCCTGATCTGCTACAACTACAAATGGATACTGTTACATTGATAAACTGCTACTACCGCTCTCGAGATCACTTTCTCGCGGGGAAGTCAAGGAAGGATCCCAGGGCATTTCTACTATATGACTGATGACATATATATTACTTGTTCTACTCTCTCCTGATGCTGCAAGAATTGCTTCAAGATGCTAGTCTTCGATAGGCTAGGCCTCTTCCCCTCTGTTCTGGCATTTCTATAGTTTAGTCCAAAGATATAGTCCCATTCCTTTGATACCAATGCATAATTAGTATAGATCTGATGTCAGTCTTGCGAGTACTTTGGATGAGTACTCACGGTTGCTTTGCTATTCTTTTCCCCCATACCCGGTTGCTGCGATCAGACGATGGAGCCCAGGAGCAGGAGATCCCCAGAGACACCTTCTTCTACGTTGAGCTTTCCGACCAGGAGTAGTTCGGAGGCCCTAGGCAGGAGGCTTCGCCTTTTCGATCAGTGTCGCTATTGTGCTAGCCTTCTAAGGCACCCTTGTTTAACTTTGTGTCTGTACTCAGATACTTCTGCTTCCGCTGATATTTGTATAACTAGAGCTTTTGTATTCGAGCCCTCGAGGCCCTTGGCTTGTAATATAAAGCTTGTATTATTTTTATTCTGGTGTCTAGAGTTGTGTTGTGATATCTTCCCGTGAGTCCCTGGGCTTGATCGTGTGCATTTGCGTGTATGATTAGTGCACGATTAAGTCGGGGTCATCACAAGTTGGTATCAGAGCCGACTGCCTATAGGAACCCCCTTTCCAACTCCTTGGCCGAAGTTGAGTCTAGTCTTTCAAAAACTGTTTTACTAACATGGCTGTGTGGCTTACGGGCCCACGTCGCCAATGGATGGGATTATGATCTTTTATTCCTCTTCCTTACTCTGGGACTCTGTTCTCTCTTCTTTTCGGGTTAAAGTTTTACTAACTCTAACATTAGGTTCTCGTGATCACATCCATCCGGAGGTCTAATTATCTGTAGTTATTCCTTTGAATGCATGCTATCAGCTTTTATCGAGGGCCGCAGGAACCTTTTATGGAGGGCACCCTGGGTCGTCACCTGCTGATACCAGGCTTCAATAGTTTGCTCCGACGTTGATGTAGCCTTTGCTATGTCCCGTTGTGGTAACCTCCATCGCGTGCCTGCGTGCCGCCTAGTATGTCTAGGTTGTTTCTCTCTTCCGAACTCATGCTAACAGCGTGTAATCGACTCCGTGCATGGATCTGTATGTCTTTAATGACTACTAATATATATATCTAATGCACTTTTTGTTCATTGCTCGTGTTACATCATGAATAGCCTCATTCAATGCAGTTGTTCTTGCTAAACTGCCCCTGTTGTTTTGGCAGGATGGCTGATGATCCTCCAACTTATATTGCCGCAATGATGCAGCAGTTTGAGCTGAATCGTCAGTTTATGACTGGGGTAATGGCCCAATTCCCAACTCAGAATGGTCAGCAATAGTCTGCCCCAATAACACTTCAAGATTTCGTGCGCCTCAACCCGTCTGTTTACCGGAACTCCACCAATCCTATGGATGCTAATGATTGGCCTCGTGACATCCTGTTTGAAATGGAGTCCGCTAAAGTTGCCCCTGACAGTTACGTCACCTTTGCGGCATTTCACCTGAAAGGTCCAGCTGCTCAATGGTGGGAAAGCCACAGGCGTATGCTGCCTACTGGAACTGAAACCACTTGGCAAGAATTCCAGTCAGCCTTCCGTGCACGACACATTCCTCAAGGTCTGATCGACCAGAAGAAGAAGGAGTTCCGCAAACTCACACAGGGCAACATGACTGTGGATGAATATCAAAGGAAATTTCTCGAATTATCCCGCTATGCTGAGGATGACGTCTGCACTGACGCTCGCAAGCAGGAGAAATTCCGTGAAGGACTGCATCCTGATCTGAAGCTCGCTCTTGTTGTTCATGAAGCTGCAGACTTTGCAACGCTTGTCAGTCAAGCTTTCTGGATTGAAACGGGTCTGATTGAGTACCAGGAGTCGCTCAAGCGTACTCGTGATATTGGCTTATTCTCGGGTCAACCTGTTCAGAAACGTCAAGTCTGGATCCCGCACAATGTTTGTCACCGACCTGCTCCAACCCCAAGGCCGTCATATGTTGCACCTCGTCTGCCTCCGCCGCCGAGACAGCTAACGATTCACGGTGGACAGCCCAATGCTATGATTCCTCCCCATAAAGATGGGTTATGCCACAAGTGTGGACAGCCAGGGCATCGTGCTCCAAACTGTCACCAGAGTCAGCCACAGAATGGATCACGTCCTCCTGTTGGCCGTAAGAAGGGCCGTCGAAACCATCCTTCCAGAAATTGTAATGCCAGGCCACCTGCCATGGGTTGTGGTCAAGTCACCCACGTCAAAATGGAAGAAGCTCGTGAGTCCCCTAAAATCGTGATGGGAACTCTTCCAATTAATTCAGTTGCAGCTTCTGTTCTCTTTGATTCCGGGGCATCATATTCCTTTGTGTCTCAACAATTTGCTCAGCGGCATGAACTACCTCTAGAGTTGTTGCCCACTCCACTAGAGATTATCATTCCCCGTTCCAAGTGGCAAACCAAGATGGTAAGTCACAACAATCAGATCAGAATTGAAGGGTTGATGTTCTCTGCTTCCCTCATTGCTCTCGGACCTTCCGACATAGACATCATTCTCGGTATGGACTGGTTGACCGCCCATAATGCTTTAATTGACTGTGCTGCTAAGAAAGTCCAACTTACACATCCCTTTGGCCAGACCGTCAGCTACTCCGCCCGGATAGTCCAGAATGCCGAAAGCCAGATATATGCTCTGAATGCACTGAATACCTCACCCCTTGAAGGAATTGAGAACGTTCCAGTTGTTCGCGATTTTCCAGACGTCTTTCCAGAAGAACTTCCAGGAATACCCCCTGTTAGAGCCGTTGAATTCGTCATCGACTTGATGCCGCCCCATGAACTCAAGATGCCGCCCCATGAACTCCTTGAACTTAAGGAGGAAATCGACAAGTCACTTAAAAAGGGTTTCATCCGCCCCAGTTCTTCTGCTTGGGGAGCACCTTCGCTCTTTGTTAAGAAGAAGGATGGAACAAACCGGTTGGTCCAAGATTACCGACCTATCAACCAAGCAACAATTCAGAACAAATATCCACTTCCCAGAATCAATAACCTGTATGATCAACTTGCTGGTTCCTCAGTATTCTCTAAACTTGATTTGAGATTGGGATACCACCAGATCCGAGTTCGTAAAGAGGACATTCCGAAGATAGCCTTTGTTACTCGCTATGGTTCTTACGAGTACACCGTCTTGTCCTTCGGATTAACCAACGCTCCAGCAACTTTCTCTCGGTTGATGAACTACATCTTCATGGATTACCTCGACAAGTTCGTCGTGGTTTATCTGGAAGATATCCTTATATATTCGAAGAATGAAGAAGAAAATGCCGAACATCATCGACTTGTACTGGAAAAGCTGCGTGAACATCAACTGTATGCCAAGTATTCCAAGTGTGAGTTCTGGTTATCTGAAGTAACTTATCTTGGCCACGTAATCTCCAAAGATGGCATTGCGGTTAACCCAGAACGAGTTCAGGCTATTCTTGAATGGACTCCTCCGAAGAATGTCAAGTAAGTCAGAAGTTTTCTCTGTCTCGCCAGCTATTGCCACCATTTCGTCGAGAATTTCTCCAAGATTGCTAAGCCACTGACTGATTTGGTCCACAAAGGTAAGAAGTTTGAGTGGACGGAAAAGTGCCAAGAAAGTTTTCAGACACTTAAAGATAAGTTGACCTCTGCACCATTGCTTGCTCCTCCAGATTCCCGCAAGGACTTCGTGATTTATTGCGACGCATCCCATCAAGGATTATGCTGTGTCCTAATGCAAGAACGCAAGGTAATTGCTTATGGCTCTCGACAGTTGCGTCCTCATGAAGAGAACTATCCAACGCATGATCTCAAACTTGCAGCAGTTATTTATGCATTGAAGTTATGGCGACATTACCTACTTGGTAATCGTTGCGAGATCTACACTGATCACCAAAGTCTGAAGTACTTGTTCACTCAACCATCTCTGAACCTCCGTCAGCAAAGATGGATGGAGGCCATTACGGATTATGACTTAGGTATTTCTTATACCCCTGGCAAGGCTAATGTAATGGCTGATGCTTTGAGCCGTAAATCCTACTGTTGTGAACTTGAGGTTCAGCTGCAGCAGCCACTCCTGTATGAAGAGCTTCGAAAGCTGAACATCGAGATAGTTCCTCAAGGATATCTAAATAACCTGGTTGTTGAACCAGATCTCGACGACCTCATCAAGCATATACAGAAAGCTGACTCTGAGGTCGAGAAGATTAAGCGAGATATCGAAAGGGGAAAGCCCTTATTCTTCACTATTGATGCTGATGGCGCCTTGTTCTTCAAGAATCGCTTAGTGGTTCCTAGAAAGGACAATCCGAATCTGACCCCGCGTGTCTTGAAAGAAGCTCATGATACACCTCTTTCAATTCACCCAGGCAGTACCAAAATGTACCAAGACATTCGACAGAGATATTGGTGGCCTGATATGAAGCGAGACATTGCTCGCTATGTTGCCGAATGTGACGTTTGCCGTCGCATCAAATCAGAACATCAAAGGCCTGCTGGAACTCTGCAACCACTTGATATTCCTGAATGGAAATGAGAGAAAGTCGAAATGGATTTCATTACTGGTTTTCCCAGATCGCAGAAGGGTCATGATGCTATTTTTGTCGTCATTGACCGATTCTCCAAGGTTGCTCACTTTATGCCAGTGAAGGAGACAATCACTGCTAGTCATTTAGCAGACTTGTATGTTTCCAGAATTGTGTCACTCCACGGTGTTCCGTTGGAGATCAGTTCAGACCGTGGCAGCCTCTTTACTTCAAAATTCTGGAACTGTTTCCAAGAAGCTATGGTAACTCATCTGTCCTTCAGCACCGCATTTCACCCCCAGTCCCAGGGACAGGTTGAACGAGTCAATCAAGTGCTTGAAGATATGCTTCGAGCTTGTGTCATCTCATTCGGTAAGAAATGGGAGGAATCTCTCCCGTATGCCGAGTTCTCTTACAACAATAGCTACCAAGCTAGCCTGAAGATGGCACCCTTTGAAGTTTTATATGAACGTAAGTGTCGAACCCCTCTGAATTGGTCAGAAACTGGGGAACGGCCACTCTTCGGTCCGGATATTATCCAACAAGCTGAAGAACAAGTCCGAATCGTTCGTGAGCATCTAAAGACTGCTCAGTCTCGTCAGAAGAGCAATTATGACAGAAAACACCAGGTAATGGTCTATCAACCTGGCGAACAAGCTTACCTTCGTGTCACTCCGATGAAGGGCACTCATCGATTTGGGATCAAGGGCAAGTTAGCTCCTCGCTACATTGGCCCGTTCCGTATTCTCGCAAGACGTGGAAAAGTGGCATATCAATTGGAATTGCCGCCGAACCTTTCTCAAGTGCATGATGTCTTCCATGTATCGCAACTCCGTCGCTGCTTCAAGGATCCTATCCGAGCAGTGGATCATGAAATGCCTGAGCTGCAAGAGGATCTTTCTTATCAAGAGTATCCGATCCGCATTCTTGATCAAGCTGAACGTCGACCCCGTCAGAAGGCAATCAAATTCCTTAAAGTTCAGTGGTCAAATCATTCTGAAGATGAAGCCACTTGGGAACGCGAAGATCGTCTTCGTGACGAATACCCCGCTCTCTTCCAGCCTTCCTCTTAATTCTCGGGACGAGAATTTCTTTTAGAGGAGGAGAATTGTAACACCCCCCTTGTATTAGCAACAATAATCACCTATTGATAATGCCAAGTCATCATGTTAAACAGTGCTTGATCATCATTTGCATCATATCTCATTTCAAATTCCAAATTAAATTGAAATTCAAATATTAAGTGAAAATAAAAGTTGTTCTAATTTGGAAACAAAAATGTTCATTAAATAGAAAATAATTCATAGCTAATTTTGTTAAGAAAAACAACATCACTAAAATTCACTAGAGGACTCTATCATCCTATAACAGTAACAAAACAGCAACTTATATTACCTTTTTATTTAATTAAAATTTAAATGAAATCCTATTTAGCTCAAACCAATTTCTGGTAGTGTTAAATAATGTCTAGTATTTAAATGGACCACACTCGTATTTTACAAAAGTCATTTAGGGGCTAAACCGTTTACTAAACAGAAACTAAATATAGAAAAACAGAAAAGAAAAAGAAAGAAAAGGAAAACGGCCGCGCTACTGGGCTTAAGTCGCCGCGCCAGCCCGGCCCACCTCGCCACCTCCTTCTCCCTCACACTGCTCACTCTCGGTCGCCCGCGCCTGACCCCGAAGCCGGTCGTCGCCGTTCCCGCCGCGCCTCGTCGCCCCTGTGTCGCTACAGAGCGGCGAGGGGGATAAGAACGCCCCCGCGCAACCCTAGCCGCCCCCCGAGATCTTTTCCCTCCCCTCTTCGCCCACTTTCTTCCACCCTGCGCAGACACCCGTCGCCGCCGCCATGTCTGAGCTCGCCGGCGTGGCCACAGAGCTCCCCCGCGCCTGAGCTCGAGCCCCTCTGCTTCGCCGTCCTCCTCTACTTCCCCTTCGACCACGAACGCGGGAAGGGAGACACCGAGACGAGCTAGACGCCCTCTTCTTCTTCCTCGGCCGTCCGCGTCGCCGCCGTCGATTCGTCGCCGTCCGGCGTCCCCGAACCCACCGTTGCACACCTGCAGGACCCGGTGAGCAGTCGCCGTCTTCTCCCCCTCTCTCCGGCCGCTTCCCGTAGCCGTAGCCGCCGTATTCGTTGCCGCCCGAACACCTCGCCGCCGACGAGCTCGTAGTCGAGCCCACGCTCACCGTCAAGCTCAAACGAGCTCGGGTTCGTACTCAGCGCATCCGCACGAGTCGAACGACGCCGTTAGCTAGCCTCGCCGTAGCCTCTAGCGCCGATTCCGCCGTTGCCCGAACTCCGGCGCCCGCCGATGAGCTCGCCGTCGTCGCCGTAGTGCTTCTCCGGCTGCGAGACCCCCGCCATTGGACGCGGCTCGCTCCGCCCGATCCAATGCGCCCTCGCGCGCGTCGAATAGGCCACCGTAGGCGAATCCTGAGCCACACCAGTGCGCGCCGCTGTCGTTTTGGGTCGCCGGCGACGAGTCGCTCGTGGCCGCCGACGTGGACGGCCTGGCCCACTCCCAGAGACGCTGACTGGTGGGTCCGCGGGCCCGGTTGACCCAGTCCACCCGCTGACGTGGCGGCCCCATGTCACTGACATGTGGGTCCCGCCTAATTAAACGATTTTTAAAAATAAATAAAACGTTAATTAATTTGTTAATTAAATTAATTAGTTAATCTGTCACTGACTACTGGGTCCCACCTGTTAATTAAGCCTAATTAACTAACTTAACTCTGTTTAGTTTAAACAGTCACTGACCAGTGGGACCCACTGGTCATGTTTGACTGGTCAGCGAGTCTGTTGACTGCTGACGTCACTTCTACATCATGCTGACATCACCCTTTACTGTTCTGGATAATTCGGGATTTAATTAATTAAAATAATTCCAGAAAATGATTAAAACTTTGAAAAATCATATAAAATAAACCGTAACTCGGATGAAAATAATTTATATATGAAAAATGATCAGAAAAATATGAAGAATCCGAATATCCTATCCGCATACCTACCACACCCCTCTAACATACTGAACATGGAACTTTCTGAACATCCAGGACAGAGGTGGTGCCTGGATCCACCCTGCACACAATGACTCGGAGTGCACAGGGCGATGGCCCAAGACCCCTGAGTACTTAGGATGTAGACCGGCGGGGACCTCTCTGCTGAGCTCTAGGTAGGGCTGCGGTGTGTCGATCAGCCGAGGCCGGGCATGACCCGATAAAAGTGTGTCCGGCCAGTGTTAATTGAGCGTGTTGGGTAACAGTAGTGCACCCCTGCAGGGAAGTTATCTATTCGAATAGCCGTGTCCACGGTAACAGGACGCTCAGAGTTGTATCCTGATCTGCTACAACTACAAATGGATACTGTTACATTGATAAACTGCTACTACCGCTCTCGGGATCACTTTCTCGCAGGGAAGTCGAGGATGGATCCCAGGGCATTTCTACTATTTGACTGATGACATATATATTACTTGTTCTACTCTCTCCTGATGCTGCAAGAATTGCTTCAAGATGCTAGTCTTCGATAGGCTAGGCCTCTTCCCCTCTATTCTGGCATTTCTGTAGTTTAGTCCAAAGATATAGCCCCATTCCTTTGATACCAATGCATAATTAGTATAGATCTGATGTCAGTCTTGCGAGTACTTTGGATAAGTACTCACTGTTGCTTTGCTATTCTTTTTCCCACATACCCGGTTGCTCCGATCAGACGATGGAGCCCAGGAGCAGGAGATCCCCGGAGACACCTACTTCTACGTTGAGCTTTCCGACCAGGAGTAGTTTGGAGGCCCTAGGCAGGAGGCCTTCGCCTTTTCGATCAGTGTCGCTGTTGTGCTAGCCTTCTAAGGCACCCTTGTTTAACTTTGTGTCTGTACTCAGATACTTCTTCTTCCGCTGATGTTTGTATAACTCAAGCTTTTGTATTCGAGCCCTCGAGGCCCCTGGCTTGTAATATAAAGCTTGTATTATTTTTATTCTAGTGTCTAGAGTTGTGTTGTGATATCTTCCCGAGAGTCCCAGGGCTTGATCGTGTGCATTTGCGTGTATGATTAGTGCACGATTAAGTCGGGGGCGTCACAATACGTTGCCGGTCCTCCCATGCCTCCGGTGTATCTTTGGTCTTCCCATACACGCCCAAGAAGCCTAGCAGGTTCACGCAAAGATTCTTCGTCACGTGCATCACGTCGATTGCAGAGCGGACCTCTAGGTCTTTCCAATAGGGTAGGTTCCAAAATATAGATTTCTTCTTCCACATGGGTGCGTGTCCGTCAGCGTCATTCGGAACAGATTGTCCGCCAGGAACCTTTCCAAAGATTACTTCTAAATCCTTGACCATATCAAGTATATCATCACCATTACGGAGGACAGGCTTCTTCCGGTGATCTGCCTCACCTTTGAAATGCTTGCCTTTCTTTCTTAAGGCATGCTTGGTCGGAAGAAATCGACGATGTCCCAGGTACACATTCTTCTTACATTTATCCAAATATATACTTTCGGTCTAATCTAAACAGTGCGTGCATGCGTGGTATCCCTTGTTTGTCTGTCCTGAAAGGTTACTAAGAGAAGGCCAATCATTGATGGTTACAAACAGCAACGCTCGTAGGTCAAATTCCTACTGTTTGTGCTCATCCCACACACGTACACCTTTTATATCCCACAGCTGTAAAAGTTCTTCAACTAATGGCCTTAGGTACACATCAATGTCGTTGCCGGGTTGCTTAGGGCCTTGGATGAGCACTGGCATCATAATGAACTTCCGCTTCATGCACAACCAAGGAGGAAGGTTATAGATACATAGAGTCACAGGCCAGGTGCTATGACTGCTGCTCTGCTCCCCAAAAGGATGAATGCCATCTGCACTTATACCAAACCATAAGTTCCTTGCGTCACCTGCAAAGTCCGGCCACTTTCTCTCGATTTTTCTTCACTGCGACCCATCAGCGGGTACTCTCAACTTCCCGTCTTTCTTACGGTCTTCTTTTTGCCATCGCAACAACTTGGCATGCTCTTTGTTTCTGAACAGACGTTTCAACCGTGGTATTATAGGAGCATACCACATCACCTTGGCAGGAACCCTCTTCCTGGGGCGCTCGCCCTCAACATCACCAGGGTCATCTCGTCTGATATTACACCGCAATGCACCGCATACCGGGCATGCATTCAAATTCTCGTACTCCTCACCGCGGTAGAGGATGCAGTCATTAGGGCATGCATGTATGTTTTGCACCTCTAATCCTAGAGGGCAGAGAACCATCTTTGATTCGTACGTACTGTTAGGCAATTCGTTATCCTTTGGAAGCTTCTTCTTCATTATTTTTAGTAGCTTCCCAAATCCCTTGTTAGATACACCATTCTCTGCCTTCCATTGCAGCAATTCCAGTGCGGTACCGAGCTTTGTGTTGCCATCTTCGCAATTTGGGTACAACCCTTTTTTGTGATCCTCTAACATGCGATCGAACTTCAACTTCTCCCTTTCACTTTCGCATCCTCTCTGTGCATCAACAATGACCCGGCGAAGATCATCATCGGGCACATCTGGTGCATCTTGATCTTCAACTTCCCCCGTTGCAGTATCACCGTATTCAGGAAACATAGGATAGTTGTCATCATCCTCTTCTTCTTCGTTGTCTTCCATCATAACCCCTCTTTCTCCGTGCTTTGTCCAAACATTATAGTGTGGCATAGAAACCCTTCTGAAGCAGGTGGAAGTGAAGGGTTTTCGAGTCAGAGTAATCCTTCGTATTCTCACAGACAGTACATGGACAATACATAAAACCATTCTGTTTGTTTGCCTCAGCCACATCGAGAAAATTATGCAGGCCCGTAATGTAGTCGGAGGTGCGTCGGTCACCGTACATCCATTGCCGGTTCATCTGCGTGCATTATATAATTAAGTATATCAAAAACCATTACAGAACATCATGAATAGAGAAATGACCAAATTAATACAAGTTCATCATCACATTAAAACCAAAGTACAGTAGTGATCAAATGTTATTACTGAAAAAATAAATACATAAAGTTCATACATAGTTCTCATAGAACAACATACAGCTCTCTAGAGCATCTAATTAAAACATACATTGAAACTAACATACAACTATGTAAAACATTTAAATGCAACAACAAATGCGATCAAAATCGCAACTAAGGTAACAATTGATCCAACAGCATAATGATACCAAGCCTCATTATCAATGGCATATTTTCTAATCTTTCTAATCTTCAAGCGCATTGCATCCATCTGGATCTTGTGTAGATCGACGACATCGGCAACATGCAACTCCAATTTCATCTTCTCTTCTTCAACTCTTTTCAATTTTTCTTTCAAATAATTGTTTTTTTTTCAACTAAATTTAACCTCTCCACAAGAGGGTCGGTTGCAATTTCCGGTTCACATACCTCCTAGATAAAGACATCTATGTCAAGTTGGTCGGCATAATTGTCATAAACACTAAATGAAACAAATAGTTATAAAAGATAATATACCACATCCGAATCATAGACCGGACGAGAGCCGACGGGGGCGGATACCAAAACCATGGCACTATATAATAACAAACAATAATACAAGTAAGAAAATTATACAAGTAACTATATAAATCATACAAGTAAGAATTTTTTCTTAAAAAAAAAGATAAGAACAAGAGGCTCACCACGGTGGTGCCGGCGACGAGATCGGCGCGGGCGATCGACAACGGTGAGGACGGGGACGGGACGGCACCCTACACATGTGCAAACTAAGAAGTTAATTTGAGCTCAAATTGTGCATCTAAATCAAATAAACTCACACATACACTCCTCCACTAAAACCCACAAACCACACTACTTCTAAAGCATTTGAAATGAGCTAAACTAGCGTTGAGAGATGAAATGATGAAGTTGCTAACCTTTTTAGAACACTTGGATAGTTGGTGCACCGCCAAACCTATACAAATCTTGAGGAAAATGGAGCTTGGAGGTCGAGCTTTGAGGAAGAACAGAGGAGAAAGCTTAAGTGTGGCTCCGGCATTTCATCGAACACCTCATGTGCATATATAGGCAAAAAACAGAGTAGCCCACACCTCCACCCTTCCACGGCAAAAAAAACAGAGGTGATTGGGGGGGGGGCGTGAATATATATAGGCAAAACTTTAGTCCCGGTTTGTGTCTAAAACCGGGACTAATGGCTTACCCTTTAGTCCAACCGGGAGTAAAGGGCATCAACCCCTTTAGTCCCAGTTGGTGGATGGAACCAGGACTAAAGGTTCCAGCCGAACCGGGACTGATGCCTGCCGAGGCCCGGCCGGCGTCCTAGCCTCTCGAACCGGGACTGAAGCTCCCATTAGTCCCGGTTCGTAACACGACCGGGACTAATGCTCTGATCTGGCCAGGACCAAAGCCCTGGTTTCTACTAGTGATCCGAGAGAGAGAAGAATATGCCGCCGCTGATCGTAGCTAATTTTTTTTTTTAGAAAATGTTCGTAGCGGTGATGCCCTCTGTTCGTAGCAGCGCTAGTTCTTGGGCCGAATCCGTCGTTGCTAGCATGGCTTCATGAGAGCCATGGCGACATTGACGCCCATATATCACTAAAAAAAAATTCTCACAACATCACTCAAAAATAATCTCACATGTGTACCGGATAAAAATGAAAATAAACGGACGCATGGAGAGGCATAAGTAAATGCGAATGTTTTTCTTTTTTAAAGTTAGCAGGAGAGCTGATAAGATTCCATTAACAAAAGAAATATGCCGACGGCGAGAACTACTCGGTTTATTGAAGGTAAACCGGCTGAAAACATTCTAACATATAAGGAGGCTGGCCAACTAGGCTCCAGGCTACTCCCCCGATTTGGTGCAATTCTGGGCGTCGGATCTGGTCAATTTGGTCTTCAGGTTGTTCTGGGACGTCGGATCTGCGTTATTTGTTTTCACCACGCTGTTGTTTCGCAAGGCCAATGACTGGTGGGCTCGTCCTTTGTGGCGATTGGCTGGGTGAGGCGTTTGGAAGTGCGCGGCAGCCCTCTCCTTGGGCGCCACGTGTTCCTCCTTCCAGCCGATTGCGCACAGCCGCACCAACCCTAGCTCCCGATGCACAGCCACCCACTCGTCCCTCCTCCTCCCTCCCACAGCCGCCGCACCCCTCCCTCTCCCTTGCGTGTGCGTGCTCGTCGCCGCCTTTTCTCCCGCTTCCCCACCGTTGCCCCGACGCCTCCACCGGCTACCACGGATCCATGGCCGGTGGGAGGGTACGAGGCAGGGAAGGACACCGTCGTCACCCCGTCGCTTAGGCCCCATGGCGGCGCCCGGGTCAAGGCTGGGCAGAAGGCCGGCGCCTGCGCAGGAAAGAAGCGGGGGTTGTTGCAGCGGTGAATGCGGGCAGGGTCGGCCGTGGAGGGAGGCTCGCTGACTGGAGCAGCAGGAGCATAGTTGCCAAGTTCCCGGGTCGATGGGAATGAGGAACGGGAACGAGGATCGCTATGTGGCCAATAGTAGGGAACGATGGGGGTATACATCTTTCGAGCGAACCGATCGATAGGTGGAACGTGAATCAATTAATTTGGGAACGATGACCCCGGAACGATAAGGCGCATCTAGGAACGCGACCCTCACTAGAGTTTGGAGATGCATAAGGAAAGCTAAATCAGCGTGAGAATCGCGAAAAAGATACAGTCGATTGATTCCATGTACTGTTACTGAGGTAGCATATCGCTAATTAGATTGCTTGATCCTAGGTGCAGCAGCCCTTTAACTGCGTTGGTTATACATGGCTGGACTTTAACTACGTTGTCCATGCATGGCATCTTGCAAAATATTCAAGGAAAGTTCTAATTTTACTTCGGGGCAATAACAAAATGTCTACCGCTGAAGTTCTCACAGCAGCTCGAGGCAACATTGACAAGATGGAGCCGCCGGCCGGTTCACTTCAGCACTTTGGCGCCACGTCCGCAACGACGCCGCCGCCGACCGCCGCCGCGGCTCTTCTGGTCGGCTGCACGAAGCCGGCTTTCTGGTGCGACACAACAGCAGTGGGATGCGCGCGGGACTGTCGGCCGCCAGGTACCACATTCACGCCGGTGGAAGGCGGATGCCATGGACTCCTGGTAAGTTCGACATCTCCATGAATCAATCTTTCAATCCAGTTGCCGATGGCGAGTTGTGTCGAGATCCAATGAATTGCAGCCATGAACCTAGGGTTCCGGGGTCGCGTTCCTGCCATCGAATCCTGCCGTTCCCTGTGTCGTCCCCCAACCCCGATTCGGGTCGACGTTCCCGGTACACGGGACGTGGCAGCGTTCCCCGTTCCCGGCAACTATGAGCAGGAGCAAGGAGGTCCAGGTGGTTCAGGTTTGCCTCTATCTCATCTCCCTCTCTCTTATTTCCTCCTTTGTCTCATGGATGAGGGCTTCGGTGCACCGCGAGGAGTGGATCGAGCGTGGACCGTAGCAGCAGGAGCAAGGAGCTGGTGGTGGTTCCTGGTTTGCCTTTACCTCCTCTCTCTCTATATATATATACGTCTTTTTGTCCATACAGAACCATGAAGTTGTAAGTTCATGTTCTTCTTCATATTTGTGCAGATATTTGACTGCATTACTAAATGTTCTAGGGTTGGAGCAACAGCTAAGCTTAGGTGAGTGCTCAGGTTCTATGTAGATCACATAAAAAATAGAAATCCTAATTTCTGAAAATAGATTGAATCATGTATATATTTGCAGGGCAAGACAAGCGCATTAGTTGGATCCAGCGTCTTGAGATTGCAGAGGACTCAGCAAAAGGTTTGCACTTATTCTATAAATTCAGTACCTGGTTAGTGCCTCTGTTTAGCGATTATATAGTAGTAAATTTTGAACCAGCAGAAACTGAATGCATATAAGAATCGAGTACCTTCATAGTGGATGCATGATGTTGATCATCCACCGAGGCATCAAGATGAGCAACATCCTGTTGGACAAGCAGATGCGAATTTCTGCTAGCTATGCTTCTCCGGTTGTCCCTCCCATCAACTCTCTCAACTCCCAAAGCATTAACCCCGTCCTGATTGTTCATATATAGTATTTTTGTTTTGTTTTTACTAATGCACTTTTCTTGGCATGTTTTGGTGTGTTCCTTCCTATGGCCAGCTCGACCATTTGCTCCGTAGGGAGTTTTTCAACTCAAAAGGAGCAAATAATTTGAGAATGCATTAGTCTTTTCTGCAATCTGTTGTTCAGGTGGTCGTTCTTATTTTTTCTGCAGTTTTTTCCTCTCTTTGGCAATGCATTTGGATTGTGTGTGTGTGTCTCTCTCTCAAGCTTGGGCATATTGGTTGTATGGTTGGCTCTTGTTAGTAGCAGGAAGGTAAACTTTGATCATTTATTTGCAGAGAGTATATTTTAGATGAGTAATTCTAGGTTGTAGTTTGTTTGCAGAGAATGTATAGTTTGGTGGTCTATGGTATTAATTATGAGAGGATGGTAATCATATGGAAAGTGATACTGTGATGTGATTTATTGCCCTAAGAAATCACATTGTACGGTTTATTGGCCTAATAAGCTCTCTTTGACTGTAAAACTAATAAGCATGTCCAGTGGATGGTTTTTTTTTATTACTTTCATGAAAACGGTAGGAGTTTAGATAGCATCGATGCTTGGTACAGAGCGAGATTAACAAAGCACTGAGTTGAAGATCGTTTTTTCTCTTTTTCAAAAATGTCTAATGTAAAACAGTTTTCTGGGTGCTTTCCATATGGGTATGTACAAACTGTTTTTATTCCCAGTTTCTGGTTTTTATGTGCATAGCAGGTTCAGAACCAATTTCTCAAAAACATAAACTTTGTCATGTTTTCTCACTATCATTCATCCAAGGTGAACTTCTCCTGGTCCTTGTTCCTAAGCTCCCCCCCCCCCCCCCCCCCCCTCTCTCTCTGCCAATTTGAGAGACTTGTTCTGTTCTTCCAGAGAAATACAACTGCTTGTCTCTATTTATCTTTTCTTTTTGTTACAAACAAAAACATAGTTGGGAAAAATCATGGAACACTTTCTGTCATGAAGCATGAGAATGATAATACCACCTCAACTGGGGATAAATGGAAATGGAACTGTAACTAAAATGGAGCTATGGCGACATTGACGCCTATATATCACTCAAAAAAAAAAAATCTCACAACATTCTCTCAAAAAAAAAAACTCACATGTGTACCCGATAAAAACGAAAATAATCGGACGCATGGGCGAGGCATAAGTAAATGCGAATGTTTTTTCTTTTATAAAGTTAGCAGGAGAGCTGCTAAGATTTCATTGACAAAAGAAATGCGTCAACGGCGATAACTACTCGATTTATTGAAGGTAAACGAGGTGAAAACATGTACAAAGGATAACCACGTCTAGCTAGATTTGGTCAACAGCACCATAAGACACACTACTAGAAAACAGGGCTTTCGTTCTTGCCGGATCGGAGCAATAGTCCCGGTCGTGTTACGAACCGGGACTAATGTGAGCATTAGTCCCGGTTCGAGCGGCTAGGACGCCGGCCGGGGCTCGGCAGGCATCAGTCCCGGTTCGATTGGGACCATTAGTCCCGGTTGGTGTCTCCAACCGGGACTAAAGGTCTGTCTTTAGTCCCGGTTTTAGACCCCAACCGGGACTAAAAGTTTGCCTATATATACCCTCGCCCCTGCCGGCCCTCTCCTCTGTTTTTTGCTCATAGAGGGTGGGAGGTGTGTGCTAGTTTGTTTTCCCTTCCTATGCACAAGAGGTGTTCGATGAAATGCCTGAGAGCATGATGCCACTTGAGTTCACACAAAACAAACATGATATGAGGTGCCCGAGCCACACTTAAGCTTTCTCCTCTTTCTTGCCCGAGCCACACTTAAGCTTTCTCCTCTTTCTTGACCGAGCCACATAATCCATTCTTCTCCTCTGTTCTTCCTCCAAGCTCCATTTTCCCCAAGATTTGTCTAGATTTGGCGGTGCACCAACTATCCAAGTGTTCTAAAAGGTTAGCAACTTCATCCTTTCATCTCTCATTGCTAGTTTAGCTCATTTCATGCTCTAGAAGTAGAGTGATTTGTGGGTTTTGGTGGAGGAGTGTATGTGGGAGTTTATTTGATTTAGATGCAATTTGAGCTCGAATTAACTTCTTAATTGCAAATGTGTAGGGTGCCGTCCCGTCCCCGTCCCCGTTCTCACCGCCGTCGATCGCCCGCGCCGATCTCGTCGCCGACACCACCGTGGTGAGCCTCTTGTTCTTATCTTTAAAAAAAAAATTCTTACTTGTATGATTTAGATAGTTACTTGTATAATTTTCTTACTTGTATTATTGTTTGTTATTATATAGTGCCATGGTTTTGATATCCGTCCCCGTCGGCTCTCGTCCGGTCTATGATTCGGATGTGGTATATTATCTTTTATAACTATTTATTTAATTTAGTGTTTATGACAATTATGCCGACCAACTTGACATAGATGTCTTTATCTAGGAGGTATGTGAACCGGAAATTCCAACCGACCCTCTTGTCGAGAGGTTAAATTTAGTTGAAAAATAAAACAATTATTTGAATTTTTTTTTGAAAAGAATTGAAGAAGAGAAGATGAAATTGGAGTTGCATGTTGCCGATGTTGTCGATCTACACAAGATCCAGATGGATGCAATGCGCTTGAAGATTAGAAAGATTAGAAAATATGCCATTGATAAAGAGGCTTGGTATCATTATGCTGTTGGATCAATTGTTACCTTAGTTGCGATTTTGATCGCATTTGTTGTTGCATTTAAATGTTTTACATAGTTGTATGTTAGTTTCAATGTATGTTTTAGATGCTCTAGATAGTTGTATGTTGTTTTATGAGAACTATGTATGAATTTTATGTATTTATTTTTGCAGTAATAACATTTGATCACTACTGTACTTTGGTTTTAATGTGATGAACTTGTATTAATTTGATCATTTCTCTATTCATGATGTTCTGTAATGGTTTTTGATATACTTAATTATATAATGTAGATGAACCGGCAATGGATGTACGGTGACTGACGCACTGTCGAGTACATTACGGGCCTGCAAAATTTTATCGGTGTTGCTCAGGCAAACAGTGTGAATGGTTTTATGTGTTGTCTGTCGGAATGACAAGGATTACTCTTCCTCGAAAATCCTTCACACCCACCTGCTAAAGTCCGGTTTCATGCCCAGCTATAATTGTTGGACCAAGCACGGAGAAAGAGGGGTTATGATGGAAGACAATGAAGAAGAAGAGGATGATGACAACTATCCTATATTCCCTGAATACGGTGATACAGCAACGGGGGAAGCTGAAGATCAAGAGGCACCAGATGTGCCCGCTGATGATCTTCGCCGGGCCATTGTTGATGCACAGAGAGAATGCGAAAGTGAAAAGAAGAAGTTGAAGTTCGATCGCATGTTAGAGGATCACAAAAAATTGTTGTACCCAAATTGCGAAGATGGCAACACAAAGCTTGGTACCACACTGGAATTGCTGGAATGGAAGGCAGAGAATGGTTTATCTGACAAGGGATTTGAGAAGTTACTGAAAATAATGAAGAAGAAGCTTCCAAAGGATAACGAATTGCCTGACAGTACGTACGAGGCAAAGAAGATTCTCTGCCCTCTAGGATTAGAGGTGCAGAAGATACTTGCATGCCCTAATGACTGCATCCTCTACCGCGGTGAGGAGTACGAGAATTTGAATGCATGCCCGGTATGCGGTGCATTGCGGTATAAGATCAGACGAGATGACCCTGGTGATGTTGAGGGCGAGCGCCCCAGGAAGAGGGTTCCTGCCAAGGTGATGTGGTATGCTCCTATAATACCATGGTTGAAACGTCTGTTCAGAAACAAAGAGCATGCCAAGTTGTTGCGATGGCACAAAGAAGACCGTAAGAAAGACGGGATGTTGAGAGTACCCGCTGATGGGTCGTAGTGGAGAAAAATGGAGAGAGAGTTCCCGGAGTTTGCAGATGACGCAAGGAACTTATGGTTTGGTATAAGTACAGATGGCATGAATCCTTTTGGGGAGCAGAGCAGCAGTCATAGCACCTGGCCTGTGACTCTATGTATCTATAACCTTCCTCCTTGGTTGTGCATGAAGCGGAAGTTCATTATGATGCCAGTGCTCATCCAAGGCCCTAAGCAACCCGGCAACGACATTGATGTGTACCTAAGGCCATTAGTTGAAGAACTTTTACAGCTGTGGGATATAAAAGGTGTACGTGTGTGGGATGAGCACAAACAGCAGGAATTTGACCTACGAGCGTTGCTGTT
Organism: Elymus sibiricus; assembly: GCA_039707655.1. NCBI lineage: Eukaryota > Viridiplantae > Streptophyta > Magnoliopsida > Poales > Poaceae > Elymus > Elymus sibiricus. The sequence continues at coordinate 7,743,179 of CM077674.1, read as the reverse complement.
TGTAACCATCAATGATTGGCCTGCTCTTAGTAACCTTTCAAGACAGACAAACAAGGGATACAATGCATGCACGCACTATTTAGATGAGACTGAAAGTATATATTTGGATAAATGTAAGAAGAATGTGTACCCGGGACATCGTCGATTTCTTCCGATCAAGCATCCCTTAAGAAAGAAAGGCAAGCATTTCAAAGGTGAGGCAGATCACCGGAAGAAGCCTGCCCACCATACTGGTGATGATATATTTGATATGGTCAAGGATTTAAAAGTAATCTTTGGAAAGGGTCCTGGCGGTCAATCTGTTCCGAATGACGCTAACGGACACGCACCCATGTGGAAGAAGAAATCTATATTTTGGGACCTACCCTATTGGAAAGTCCTAGAGGTCCGCTCTGTAATCGACGTGATGCACGTGACGAAGAATCTTTGCGTGAACCTGCTAGGCTTCTTTGGCGTGTATGGGAAGACAAAAGATACACCGGAGGCACGGGAGGACTAGCAACGTATGCACGAAAAAGACAGCATGCATCCAAAGCAGTATCAAGGTCCTGCCAGCTACACTCTTACCAAAGCAGAGAAGGAAATCTTTTTTGAATGCCTGATCAGTATCAAGGTCCAGTCTGGCTTCTCGTCGAATATAAAGGGAATAATAAATATGGCAGAGAAAAAATTCCAAAACCTAAAGTCTCATGACTGCCACGTGATTATGACGCAATTGCTTCCGGTTGCATTGAGGGGGCTTCTACCAGAAAATGTTCGATTAGCCATTGTGAAGCTATGTGCATTCCTCATTGCAATTTCTCAGAAGGTAATCGATCCAGAAATCCTACCAAGGTTACAAAATGATTTGGTCCAATGTCTTGTTAGTTTCGAGTTGGTGTTCCCACCATCCTTCTTCAATATTATGACGCACGTCCTAGTTCACCTAGTCAAAGAGATTGCCATTCTGGGTCCTGTATTTCTACACAATATGTTCCCCTTTGAAAGGTTCATGGGAGTCTTAAAGAAATATGTTCATAACCGTGCTAGGCCAGAAGGAAGCATCTCCAAGGGCTATGGAACAGAGGAGGTTATTGAGTTTTGTGTTGACTTTATTCCCGACCTTAAGCTGATTGGTGTTCCTTAATCATGGCATGAGGGAAGACTGAGTGGAAAAGGCACGCTAGGACCGAAAGCAATAATATGTAGGGACAGGCATTCTTTCACTCAAGCACACTACACAGTTCTACAAAATTCTACCTTGGTGGCCCCGTATATCAATGAACACAAGAATATTGTACACTCCCAACACCCGGGGCAGTCTGACGACTGGATTACACGTGCACACATGGCGACTTTCGGCGGTTGGTTGCAAACACATCTCATGAATAACACCATTGTTGTAGATCAGCTGTACTTGTTGGCCAGGACACCATCTTCGACTGTATTGACTTTCCAAGGTTACGAGATAAATGGGAATACATTTTACACGATCGCCCAAGATAAAAAGAGCAACAACCAAAACATTGGTGTCCGCTTTGATGCAACAAACACCAATAGGGAAAAGGACACATATTATGGGTACATAGAGGAGATATGGGAACTTGACTATGGACGTGAGTTTAAGGTCCCTTTGTTTTGGTGCAAATGGGTCAATCTGACAGGAGGCGGGGTAAAGGTAGACCCGCAGTACGGAATGACAACAGTGGATCTCAACAATCTTGGGTACACAGACGAACCATTCGTCCTAGCCAATGATGTGGCGCAGGTTTTCTATGTGAAGGACATGTCTACCAAACCGAGAAAAAGAAAAGATAAGGAAGCGAATACATCATACGGTGAGCCAAAGCGCCACATAGTTCTTTCAGGTAAAAGAAACATCATGGGAGTGGAGGACAAGACAGACATGTCAGAAGATTATGAAAAGTTTCATGAAATTCCTCCCTTCAAAGTGAAGACTGACCCAAGCATCCTGTTAAATGATGAAGATTGTCCATGGTTACGGTGCAAAGGGACACACGCGAAGAAAAAGTTTTATACCCCAAGATCCCACTCTGGGATGTGATCGGCTTCACCGTCATCACTTTCTTCTCTAGTGAGTAGCCGAGATAGGCCACTTTGTACACGAAGTGCATCCAGTTTTTGCCGTAACCCTCTCAACTTTTTAGCACATGCTATGTGGGTGAAATGATGATACCTTGCCAAGTTTCAACCTTTTCAGAGTTCATTTGTAGTGCTTTTCAATTTCAGGGTCATTTAGCTCAAAAAAATCATTAAATGCATGAAAAATAGGAAATGAAGTTAGAAAGGGTTGAAATTTGAGGATGTGGCTTTGAATGGTGCATATTGAATGCACAAAAATTCTGGAGTTGAAATAAGTTTAAACTAAAGTTATTCACAAACTAGTGATTCACACAAATTTCAAAGAATTCAAATTTAAACTATTCAAATTTGAAAACTTGGCCCTTCCCAACCGGGACTAAAGGCCGTTTAGTCCCGATTTATTAGTCCCGGTTGGTGAACCGGGACTAAAGGCCCTTCCCAACCGGGACTAAAGGCCGTTTCTCCACTAGTGAAAGGTCCTCCTGCCTGAGCGCTACGCAGCGGCCATGTGGAGCCCCTTTAGTCCCGGTTCGTAACACAACCGGGACTAACAAGGGGGGCCTTTAGTCCCGATTCCTGAGTCCCGGTTGCCCAACCGGGACTAAAGGCCCTTACGAACCAGGACTAATGTCCATTTTTCTACTAGTGACATAAAAGGACGCCGGTAAAGCTGACTACACATACACTTGACGGAGCAAAGGACACCACGGACTATTGCAGTCACCTGGTGTAAATGCGAATGTTGAATCCCATGTGGCGGACGGTCACCTGAGAGCATCTCCAACAGGCGCGCTATCTTATTGCGCGCGCGGGACCGAAATGGGCGTTCCAGCAGCCGTGCTAAAATCACGCGCGCGGTAAAGTTGGTTCAACGCGCGGAGGAAAACGGCATCGCGTGCTGCTTATTTAGTGCGCCCGCTCGCGCGCGCTGCAAAATCTGGGCTGCTGCGGGTGGGGCCACTGGATTGGGCGCTGTGTTTTTGCGCTTCTGGTAAAGCAAAACACTAGCCCAGCGCGCTAAAATGCTATTTCGGCGCTGCAAAAAAACTTTATCGCGCCGCGCAACCGCGCGTCTGTTGGAGATGCTCTAATGCGGTAGGGAGTAGGCACGAATAGGGAGCACGACAAGACGCCTCACATGATGTGACATACATATGTTCTTCAAGATAGGGCTTGCATCTTAATTCATTTCAACGTGATGCTCCTTCAAAAAAATGAAATGTCACTGCTTAAGTTTCTTAGAGTATCATTTTCAAGAAAAATGGTATTTCCCCCCCAAAAAATTAATTTGTAATAACTTATAAAAAAATCATGTTTACATATCATTTCACTAAAAAAGGGACAAACAGTACTACAACACAGGCCCACAAGCGCTGTAAATATCGTCTAGAATACTGACGTATACACGTATAAGGAGCTTGTTGGAAATATGCCCTAGAGGCAATAATAAATTGGTTATTATTGTATTTCCTTGTTCATGATAATCGTTTATTATCCATGCTATAATTGTATTGATTGGAAACTCAAATACATGTGTGGGTACATAGACAACACTGTGTCCCCAGTAAGTCTCTAGTTAACTAGCTCGTTGATCAAAAGATGGTGAAGGTTTCCTAGCCATGGACATGAGATGTCATTTGATAACGGGATCACATCATTAGGAGAATGATGTGATGGACAAGACCCAAACTATAAACATAGCATATGATCGTGTCAGTTTATTGCTATTGTTTTCTGCATGTCAAGTATCTGTTCCTATGACCATGAGATCATGCAACTCACTGACACCGGAGGAATACCTTGTGTGTATCAAACGTCGCAACGTAACTGGGTGACTATAAAGATGCTCTACATGTATCTCCGAGGGCGTCTGTTGGGTTGGCATGGATCAAGACTGGGATTTGTTACTCCGTGTGACGGAGAGGTATCTCAGGGCCCACTCGGTAATACAACATCACAATGAGCCTTGCAAGCAAAGTGACTAAAGAGTTAGCCACAGGATCTTGTATTACGGAACGAGTAAAGAGACTTGCCAGTAACGAGATTGAACTAGGTATAGAGATCGACGATCGAATCTCGGGCAAGTAACATACCGAAGAACAAAGGGAACAGCATACGGGATTAACTGAATCCTTGACATAGAGGTTCGACCGATAAAGATCATCGTAGAGTATGTAGGAACCAATATGGGCATCCAGGTCCCGCTATTGGTTATTGACCGTAGAGGTGTCTCGGTCATGTCTACATAGTTCTCGAACCCGCAGGGTCTACACACTTAACGTTTGGTGACGATTAGTATAGTTGAGTTATTGTGTTGGTGACCGAAGGTTGTTCGGAGTCTCGGATAAGATCCCGGACATGACGAGGATCTCCGGAAGAGTCCGGAGGTAAAAATTGATATATGTGATAATAGTGTTTTGATCTCCGGAAGGGTTCCGGAATTCACCGGAAGGGGTTCCGGATGTTTACCGAAGTGTTCGGGTGCAGCAACACTTTATATGGGCCAAAGGGGTAAAGCCCACGAGGTATTGGAAAGTGCAAAAGGAAGTTTTGCTGCTGCCTTAAGCGGTACTACCGCTGGTAAGGCAGTACTACCGCGTAAGCGGTACTACCGCTCGTGTGAAGCGGTACTACCGCTCAAGCGGTACTACCGCTCGTGAGCGGTACTACCGCTTGTACGCGATACTGCTGGAATCCGAGTTGGACTCTTTCCGTGCGGGCCAAACCGACCTTGTGCGGGCAAAACAGACCTTGTGGAGGCTTTCTCTCCAAGTTTAGACCCCAGGGCTCAACATATAAATAGAGGGGCAGGGCTAGCACACGGGACACATCAAGATTTCCCAAGCCGTGTGCCGACAACCCTAATCCTCTAGTTCCTCCCATCATAATCTCCGTAGTGCTTGGCGAAGCCCTGCAAAGATTGTTCCTCACCACCATCACCACGCCGTCGTGCTGCCGGAACTCATCCACTACTTCACCATCGCTCGCCGGATCGAGGAGGTGAAGGCGTCATCAAGCCGTACGTGTGTTGAACGCGGAGGTGCCGTCCGTTCGGTGCTTGATCGTGTTTGGATCGAGGGACGACTTGCGATTTTGATCGCGAAGACGTTCGACTACATCAACCGCGTTTCTTAAGGCTTCCGCTTAGCGATCTACAAGGGTATGTAGATTCACTCTCCCTCGCGTAGATGCTCATCACCATGCATAGATCTTGCGTGTGCGTAGGAAAATTTTTGTTTCCCATGCGACGTTCCCCAACAGTGGCATCAGAGCTAGGTCTTTGTGTAGATGAGATCTCGAGTAGAACACAAAGGAGTTTGTGGCCGTTGATATTCAGATTGCTTCCTCCCTTGGTCTTTTCTTGTTTCGGCGGTATTGTGGGATGAAGCGGCTCAGACCAACATTACTCGTACGCTTACGAGAGACCGGTTCCATCAACTGACATGTAACTTCGTTGCATAAAGATGGCTGGCGGGTGTCTGTCTCTCCTACTTTAGTCGGATCGGATTTGACAAAGGCGGTCCTTGAGAAGGTTGAAAAGCAATTTTTGTATCACCGTTGTGGTTTTTGCGTAGGTAAGATTTGTTCTTGCTAGATACCCGTAGCAGCCACGTAAAACTTGCAACAACAATTAGAGGACGTCTAACTTGTTTTTGCAGGGTATGTTGTGATGTGATATGGCCAATTTCATGATGAGATATATGTGATGTATGAGATGATCATGTGTTGTATAGAATATCACGACTTGCATGTCGATGAGTACGGCAACTGGCAGGAGCCATAGAGTTGTCTTTAATTATTTTCGCCGTTTTTCTTTACTTTATCGCTATGAGTTAGCAATAGTCGTGGAAGCAACAGTCGGCGCGACAACCTCATGGCGACACGTTGATGGAGATCAAGATGATGGAGATCATGGCTTCATGCCGGTGACGATGGAGATAATGCCGGTGCTTTGGAGATGGAGATCAAAAGCACAAGTTCATGGCCATATCATGTCACTTATGATTTGCATGTGATGTTAATCCTTTTATGCATCTTATTTTTCTTAGGACGACGGTAGCATTATAAGGTGATCCCTCACTTAAATTTCAAGATAAAATTGTGTTCTCCCCGAGTGTGCACCGTTGCGAAAGTTCGTCGTTTCGAGACACCACGTGATGATCGGGTGTGATAGACTCTACGTTCGCATACAACGGGTGCAAGCCAGTGTTGCACGTGCGGAACACTCGGGTTAAACTTGACGAGACTAGCATGTACAGACATGGCCTCGGAACACAAGAGACCGAAAGGTCGAACATGAGTCATATAGTAGATATGATCAACATGAAGATGTTCACCATTGAAACCACCTCAACTCACGTGATGATCGGACTTGAGTTGGTGGATTTGGATCATGTGACACTCGAATAACCGGAGGGATGTCAATTTGAGTGGGAGTTTTTTAAGTAATATGATTAACTAAACTCATTATCTTAACAATAGTCTAAGTTGTCTTTGCTATATTTATGTTGTAGATCATGGCTCGCGCAGTAGCACCCCTGAATTTTAATGCGTTCTTAGAGAAAGCTAAGTTGAAAGATGATGGAAGTAACTTTGTGGACTGGGCCCGTAATCTAAGGATTATCCTTACGGCTTCCCAGAAGGCTTATGTCCTTGATGCACCGCTTGGTGATCCACCCGCTCCAGTTGAGTCTCTAGACGTTGTGAACGCCTGGCAGGCTCGCTCTAATGATTACTCAATAGTTCAATGTGCAATTTTGTATGGCTTAGAACCGGGACTTCAAAGACGTTTTGAACGTCATGGAGCATATGAGATGTTCCAGGAGTTGAGGTTTATCTTTCAGAAGAATGCCCGGATCGAGAGGTATGAGACCTCCGATAAATTCTATGCTTGCAAGATGGAGGAGAACGGGTCTGTTAGTGATCACATACTCAGAATGTCTGGGTACTCCACCCGTCTGGCTGAATTGGGGATGCCCCTTCCGCCAGAGGCTATCACTGACAGAGTTCTTCAATCACTGCCACCTAGCTACAAGAGCTTCGTGTTGAACTATAACATGCACGGGATGAACAAGTCAGTCGCCGAGCTGTTTGCGATGCTGAAAGTCGCTGAGTCTGAGATTCAGAAGGAGCATCAAGTGTTGATGGTCAATAAAACCACTAGTTTCAAGAAGAATATACAAGGGTAAGAAGGGTAACTCCAAGAAGAGTGGCAAAGCAGTTGCTCCTCCCGTGAAGAAACCCAAGGCTGGACCCAAACCAGAAACTGTGTGCTTTCATTGCAAGGGAACTGGACACTGGAAGCGGAATTGCCCCAAGTATTTGGCTGACAAGAAGGCGGCCAACAACAAACAAGGTATATATGATATACATGTTATTGATGTGTACCTTACCAACTCTCGTTGTAGTGCCTGGGTATTTGATACCGGTGCGGTTGCTCACATTTGCAACTCTAAACAGGAACTGCAGAATAGACGGAGGCTGGCAAAGGATGAAGTGACGATGCGCGTGGGAAATGGTTCCAAGGTTGATGTGATCGCCGTCGGCACGCTCGCTCTTCGATTACCATCGGGATTAGTGATGAACCTGAATAAATGTTATTTGGTGCCTGCGTTAAGCATGAACATTATATCTGGATCTTGTTTATTGCGAGACGGTTACTCATTTAAATCAGAGAATAATGGTTGTTCTATTTATATGAGTAATATCTTTTATGGTCATGCACCCGAAGTGAGGGGTTTATTCTTATTGAATCTCGATAGTAATGATACACATGTTCATAACATTGATGCCAAAAGATGTAGAATTGATAATGATAATACCACTTTCTTGTGGCACTGCTGTTTAGGTCATATTGGCGTAAAACGCATGAGGAAGCTCCATGCTGATGGACTTTTGGAGTCACTTGATTTTGAATCACTTGACACATGCGAGCCATGCCTCATGGGCAAGATGACTAAAACGCCGTTCTCTGGAACAATGGAACGGGCAAGTGACTTGTTGGAAATCATACATACTGATGTGTGCGGTCCGATGAGCATTGAGGCGCGCGGTGGTTATCGTTACTTTCTCACCTTCACTGATGACGTAAGTAGATATGGGTATATTTACTTAATGAAACACAAGTCTGAAACATTTGAAAAGTTCAAACAATTTCAGAGTGAAGTTGAGAATCATCGTAACAAGAAGATTAAATTCCTACGATCTGATCAAGGAGGAGAATATCTGAGTTATGAGTTTGGCAGTCACTTAAGACAATGTGGAATTGTTTCACAACTGACACCGCCTGGAACACCACAACGTAATGGTGTGTCCGAACGTCGTAATCGAACCTTATTGGATATGGTGCGATCTATGATGTCTCTTGCCGATTTGCCACTATCGTTTTGGGGTTATGCATTAGAGACAGCTGCATTCACTTTAAATAGGGCACCATCGAAATCTGTTGAGACGACGCCATATGAACTTTGGTTTGGCAAGAAGCCAAAGCTGTCGTTTCTTAAAGTTTGGGGATGTGATGCTTATGTCAAAAAGCTTCAGCCTGAAAAGCTGGAACCCAAAGTGGAGAAATGCGTCTTCATAGGATACCCAAAAGAGACAGTTGGGTATACCTTCTACCTCAGATCCGAAGGCAAAGTGTTTGTCGCTAAAAACGGAACATTTCTTGAGAAAGAGTTTCTCTCGAAAGAATTGAGTGGGAGGAAGATAGAACTTGATGAGGTTGTTGAACCTTTACTTCAACCTGAAAGTAGCGCAGCGCAGAAAGATGTTTCTGTAGAGCCTACATCAGCTGAGGAGGAAGTTAATGATGATGATCATGAAGCTTTGGATCAAGTTGCTATCGAACCTCGTAGGTCGACAAGGACGCGTACTGCTCCTGAGTGGTACGGCAACCCTGTCTTAGAGGTCATGTTGTTGGACAACGATGAACCTACGAGCTATGGAGAAGCGATGATGGGCCCGGATTCCGAGAAGTGGTTAGAGGCCATGAAATCCGAGATGGGATCCATGTATGAAAACAAAGTGTGGACTTTGGAAGTATTACCTGAAGGGCGTAAGGCCATTCAAAACAAATGGATCTTTAAGAGGAAGACGGACTCGGACGGTAATGTCACCGTCTATAAAGCTCGACTTGTGGCAAAGGGTTTTTCACAAGTTCAAGGAGTTGACTACGATGAGACCTTCTCACCCGTAGCGATGCTTAAGTCCGTCAGAATCATGTTAGCAATAGCTGCCTTTTTCGATTATGAAATTTGGCAGATGGATGTCAAAACAGCGTTCCTTAACGGTTTCCTTAAGGAAGAGTTGTATATGATGCAACCAGAAGGTTTTGTCGATCCAGAGAATGCTGACAAAGTTTGCAAACTCCAGCGATCCATTTATGGGCTGGTGCAAGCATCTCGGAGTTGGAATCTTCGCTTTGATGAGGAGATCAAAGCGTTTGGGTTTATACAAGTTTACGGAGAAGCTTGTATTTACAAGAAAGTGAGTGGGAGCTCTATAGCGTTTCTAATATTATATGTGGATGACATATTGCTAATTGGAAACAATATAGAAATGTTGGAAAGCGTAAAGGAATATTTGAACAAGAGTTTTTCAATGAAGGACCTAGGAGAAGCTGCTTTCATATTAGGCATCAAGATCTATAGTGATAGATCGAGACGCTTAATAGGACTTTCACAAAGCACATACCTTGACGAAGTTTTGAAGAAGTGCAAAATGGATCAGTCCAAGAAGGGGTTCTTGCCTGTATTGCAAGGTGTGAAGTTGAGTAAGACTCAATGCCCAGTGACTACAGAAGATAGAGAAAAGATGAGTGTCGTCCCCTATGCCTCAGCCATAGGCTCTATCATGTATGCAATGCTGTGCACAAGACCCGATGTCAGCCTTGCCATAAGTATGGCCGGAAGGTTTCAAAGTGATCCAGGAGTGGAACACTGGACGGCGGTCAAGAATATCCTGAAGTACCTGAAAAGGACTAAGGACATGTTTCTCGTTTATGGAGGTGATCAAGAGCTCGTCGTAAAGGGTTACGTCGATGCAAGCTTTGACACTGATCCGGATGACTCTAAGTCGCAAACCGGATACATATTTATTCTTAATGGGGGTGCGGTTAGCTGGTGCAGTTCCAAGCAAAGCGTGGTAGCTGATTCTACATGCAAAGCGGAGTACATCGCTGCCTCGGAGGCGGCGAAGGAAGGTGTCTGGATGAAGGAGTTCATGACAGATCTTGGAGTAGTGCCTAGTGCGCTTAACCCAATGACTCTGTTTTGTGATAATACTGGTGCCATTGCTCTAGCCAAGGAACCAAGATTTCACAAGAGGACCAGACACATAAAGCGACGTTTCAATTCCATCCGCGATTACATCAAGGAGGACGACATAAATATTTGCAAAGTACACACGGATCTGAATGTTGCAGATCCGATGACTAAACCTCTTCCAAGGGCTAAACATGAACAACACCAGAACTGCATGGGTGTTCGATTCATTACAATGTAAATCACATAGTGATGTGAACTGATGTGAACTGCAAGTGGGAGACTGTTGGAAATATGCCCTAGAGGCAATAATAAATTGGTTATTATTATATTTCCTTGTTCATGATAATCGTTTATTATCCATGCTATAATTGTATTGATTGGAAACTCAAATACATGTGTGGGTACATAGACAACACTGTGTCCCTAGTAAGTCTCTAGTTAACTAGCTCGTTGATCAAAAGATGGTGAAGGTTTCCTAGCCATGGACATGAGATGTCATTTGATAACGGGATCACATCACTAGGAGAATGATGCGATGGACAAGACCCAAACTATAAACGTAGCATATGATCGTGTCAGTTTATTGCTATTGTTTTCTGCATGTCAAGTATCTGTTCCTATGACCATGAGATCATGCAACTCACTGACACCGGAGGAATACCTTGTGTGTATCAAACGTCGCAACGTCTCGGTCATGTCTACATAGTTCTCGAACCCGTAGGGTCTACACACTTAACGTTTGGTGACGATTAGTATAGTTGAGTTATTGTGTTGGTGACCGAAGGTTGTTCGGAGTCTCGGATAAGATCCCGGACATGACGAGGATCTCCGGAAGAGTCCGGAGGTAAAAATTGATACATGTGATAATAGTGTTTTGATCTCCGGAAGGGTTCCGGAATTCACCGGAAGGGGTTCCGGATGTTTACCGAAGTGTTCGGGTGCAGCAACACTTTATATGGGCCAAAGGGGTAAAGCCCACGAGGTATTGGAAAGTGCAAAAGGAAGTTTTGCTGCTGCCTTAAGCGGTACTACCGCTGGTAAGGCAGTACTACCGCGTAAGCGGTACTACCGCTCGTGTGAAGCGGTACTACCGCTCGTGAGCGGTACTACCGCTTGTACGCGATACTGCTGGAATCCGAGTTGGACTCTTTCCGTGTGGGCCAAACCGACCTTGTGCGGGCAAAACCGACCTTGTGGAGGCATTCTCTCCAAGTTTAGACCCCAGGGCTCAACATATAAATAGAGGGGCAGGGCTAGCACACGGGACACATCAAGATTTCCCAAGCCGTGTGCCGGCAACCCTAATCCTCTAGTTCCTCCCATCATAATCTCCGTAGTGCTTGGCGAAGCCCTGCAAAGATTGTTCCTCACCACCATCACCACGCTGTCGTGCTGCCGGAACTCATCCACTACTTCACCATCACTCGCTGGATCGAGGAGGTGAAGGCATCATCAAGCCGTATGTGTGTTGAACGCGGAGGTGCCGTCCGTTCGGCGCTAGATCGTGTTTGGATCGAGGGACGACATGCGATTTGGATCGCGAAGACGTTCGACTACATCAACCGCGTTTCTTAACGCTTCCGCTTAGCGATCTACAAGGGTATGTAGATTCACTCTCCCTCTCGTGGATGCTCATCACCATGGATAGATCTTGCGTGTGCGTAGGAAATTTTTTGTTTCCCATGCGACGTTCCCCAACAGAGCTAATATATAGAAACGAAATAAGCTTGTGGTTTCGCATTAAGCATGAAATCAGAGGGGGATTGGATCAATTTGTTCAATTCCTAGGCAATTTCCCCAAACCCGAAACCCTAGCTAAAGAAATTACCCAATTTTTTTTCCCAAAATTGAGGTATCCTAACCCTAATCCTAAGAAACTAAGGGCCGTGGACTTTCACCTTAGGGTTACGGCGCTCGTCGTTGTTGTACGGCGTAGCCATAACCGCCATCTCATTCCTGCGAGTGCACTCGGCGCATAGCCCAGCAGCCTCGCCCCGTCCACTGCGCCGGGTGGTTGCCGTTCTCCCTTGTGTGCTTGTCGTCGAAGAGGAGACGCCACATCACCGGATCTGGCGGCGTGAGCCATCGCCGTCGTGGAGACACCCGTGCGCGTACGGTCGCCTCGCAAAGGGGCGCCGTCATGCACCGCTCGACGGAGCCATGTGCAAGCCAAAGCGGCATGTGGTTCCGGCGAAGGGGACTAGACGGCGCCGCCACCCTCTTCCTTCGCAACATCCGGCATCGCCGGCGCATCGCTCTCTCGCTCGCTCTTACCATCGGGCGTGGAAGAGGGGAAGGGGGAAAATGAGGCTAGGGTTCGCAGGGGCGGCCGCTGCGCGCCGGTTCTGTTCCGGCCGCACTCGCTCTTCGCCGTCGGAACGTCATCTGACAGTCCACGATAGTCAGCGGCTAAGCCGGCCCAATGGGCTTTAGTGGGAATGGGGGTTTCCCGGCCCAGGCCCAGGTGGAGGCCAGGGGGAGTTAAGTTGGGCTGGGCCTTTTTTGGCCCAGTACGGGAGTTTTTTTTTTGCCTATGGGCTGAATAGTGTTGGGTCAAACCTGTTTGTGGGTTAAAATTAATTCTGCAAAATTGCTAACTAATTTTCCATTTCATAGTTAAGCCTTTGGGCAAAAATAAATAAGTTTTAGGGCTAAACTTTGCATGATTAGTTATGCTTATTATTGCTAGATAAATGTCTAATATTTTATTCTTCATCTTGTAATTAATTAAGTGCCATGCTTAGTTATTTTAATACAATTTATTATGCTTAGTTATTTCTTTTATGGCATTTTATTGTTATGATGATTATTATTATCATGTCATATTGTCTCCACTGTGAAATTAAGTTTAAAAATCCTCTAATTAAGTGTGGCTTATGTTCGTCATTCTGCCAAAGCTGATTGACGGGCATTTTGACCACAAAATTTTAATAATCATGTCTATTTCTGGCCAAAGCTGATATGGACCAGATTAATAAAGAAGTTCATGTATGAGGATTTACTAAAGTGTGGCTTGTATTTATTATTTTGACCAAAGCTGATGAACAAATACTTGTCCACAAAATTTTGTTGTTTTTATTCATTTCCGGCCAACGCTGATTTGAATTTGATCAATAAAAGAAGTTTATGATATTGATGCTTAATTAAGCATTTGATTCTTTCTGCAGCATCTAATGTCTCTCATATTGCTGGAATGCTTGACGGCATAGAGCAATTAAATGGTAAGAAACAATTTTACATGGAAGGAGAAGCTTGAGATCACTTTGACTCCGCTGAATGTTGATTATGCTCTCCTTAATGATCCTCCTGATGCAACTAAAGAAGGTGATCATAAATATGATGCACTGAAAATGAATTATGATGTTGAGAAGGCTAAATGGGAGGATTAAAATCGTAAGTGCCTCATGATCATTAAGGGTCCATTGCTCAAAGCACGACAGGAGCCATTTCAGACTCTCAGAGTGCCAAGGGTTATCTTCGAAAGATTGAGGATCAATTGAAAGGATCTTCTAAAATTTATGCAACAAGTCTCATCAGAAGGCTTATTGATGAAAGGTATGATTGTATTGGGAGTCTGAGAGAGCATATTATGAGAAAGTGCCACATGGCTGCTAAGCTCAAAACAATGGAAATGGAAATTTCGGAAGGTTTCTTTTTCCATTTTATTATGTCATCTTTGCCATCGGAGTTTTCTCCATTTACCATCAATTACAATGCAATGGATTTAAAGTGGGGCATCGATTAGACGATGACCAGGTATGTGCAAGAGGAGGAAAGGCTTAAGGCTGAAAGGATTGATCATGCCAATCAATTCAAGCACTCCCAAAAGAAAAGATATCATAAGTTTGTGAATGAATATATGAAGCCTAAGCCTAATCAGTTTAAAAGTAAAGGGCAATCTTTTAAGATTTCTCAGCCAAAGAAGCCAGAAAAGGCTCCTAATGAAGAAGGAAAGGATCCTGATGGATGACACTTTTGTGGAAAAGGTGGACACAAGCAGAAACACTGCATTGGTTTTATGAGATGGCTCAATAAGAAAGGTATTGATGTTATTACTTTTGTTGAAGAATCCCTTTATGTTAATTATGCCACCAACACATAATGGGTTGACTCGGGTGCAACGATTCATATTGCAAATTCTTTGCAGGGATTCGATATGAGGAGGACCCTAAGAAGAGGGGAAATAACCATTAGAGTTGCTAATGGTGTTGAAGCCGATGCCGAGGTGATTGGAGAGTCCACTCTTCTACTCCATACCGGTTTTATGCTTTGACTACATGATGTACTTTATGTACCGTCTACGAGACGAAACTTAGTATCCGTTTCATATTTAGATGATAATGGTTTTCCACTAGAGGAAACAGGGCGTTTGCCGACAGCTTTTCATCAGGGCTGACGGCAAAGGAAGGGATAAGCCGACATCATATATAAATCTGTCGGCCAAGAAAAAGCTGTTAACAAACTAGAGGAAAAACTGATGGCAAAGAAAAGCTGTCGGCAAAGAACAGGGCAAACAAACGGCAAAGAAAAGCGGTCAACAGAGAATAGGGAAAACTGACAGCAAAGGAAAACTGACGGCAAAGGGCCAGGACGCGTGCCACCATTAACGGAAATCAAACGACACGGGTCTTTGCCATCCGCCCAATTTCCCGAAAGTCGGCAAAGAGCTATAGTGGACAAAAAGAAAAATAAAACCGTGCCCCTCTACCCTATCCCTCCCCTATCTTCTTCATCCTCTCCCCCAAATCCAGCCGATGCCTCCATCCTCTCCCCCACCCGACAGCGCCCTCCACCCTCTCCCCTTTCCCCTCAGCTTCTCGAGCAGGTCAGGAGGCGGTCAGATCCGCCATGGAGGAGCTTCCTCCGCGTGCTTCTTCGAGGGACGAACCTACAGCAGCCGCCATGGAGCGAGCAGGTCCCAGATCAACCACGGCCACGGCTAGATCGAGGCTAATTCAACCGGGGAGGTCGCCATGGCATGCTCCCTCTCTTCCTTGTCTCAGGCGGCGACCATATCGAGGGATTCTTCTCCATGGAGGTCAGTAGCCGCCTGTCTCTCCCACTGGTTTCGATTTGGTCGCTCCCCTTCCTCCCTGACGCGGTTGGTTTCGTCACGAGCACAGGTGCTGCTCGACCATGGAGCTGCTCCTCCTCAAGGCCGATTTGCCCTTCTCCCCTCCCCTTCCCTTCCCTCCCCTCATTCCAGATCAGAACTATTAACCTTGAGCGGTATTTTCCGTAAAAAAAACCATGAGCAGAATTAGTATCTTTCTTTAGCTATTTTGCATGCAAGATTTCATCACATTGTCAGAGATGGGAGAAGCTCGAACAAGTGGTTTTAGTTGATGGGCCGGCCGTTCACAGTTGTTTCTATCACATACAAATATTACCAATCCTCCCTATTTCTCATACAGAAATTCAGGTTCGTTCCATCCACATTAAGGTGGACCACTCAAGTCTCACATAATGATCTTCAATGGCAATTCGCCACTATGGTTCCCGTGATAATTTCGTGTATATCAGACAATTTTACATTGCAGCAAAGTAATAATTCATAAGGAGCATATAGGCATTCACGTCTCATGCTTTGGCTATCATACTTAAAGCTCCAGTACATATCTCCGATCCAAAATAAGTGTCGCAGTTTTGAACTAAGGAACCTTAGTTCAAAACTGCGACACTTATTTTGGATCGGAGGGAGTACTAATCTTTGCATATCAGTAATTTTTATAATTTTGCAGAAGACGCATAGAAGCATTTGTGTCTCCTGCTTGGGATGTCATATGGATTTTCTATTATTTGTTTGGGGGATCCAGTTACTGATCTTTGAATGTCATGTGTTTATAACTTAATATATGCAGGTTAATCTATATAGAAGTACCACAAATTTGGGAAATATTGGACGGAAGGTCAGATGACTCCATGCATCGTATCGAAGCAACCGTGAGTATGTTTAACCAATGTTTCTACAGGCACATTGATGGAAATTTCATTAATTGTTAGCCTCTCCTTTTTGCTATTACACCATCTGATGTGTTACTAATTTATCTGCTCAGCGCGGCCTATATAGTTTTAGATTGCCGATTTTTGGACCTTCAATGCATTATTAATACAATTCAAAAGAGGAGTTCAGCCAGTGCAAAACTGTATTAATGCGCATGTGGAGTTCCATTACTTAACCCACTGTGTTTTGATACCTTACCATTTTATTACTTCACACATGAGGATAAACATCTCTTACCTCAGTTAACAATGGAGCCACTAGAATAACGATTTTGTATCTGATACTGGAGGGAGTTTTGGAGCAAATCCATGGTAAATTTATTTGTTTCTTTCATCAAGGGATTCAAGGTAGCTGGTACAAAAGAACATTTTGTTATCTTCCTCTCCCATTAGCACAAAGGATAATCAATGTTACTATCAGTTTTTAAATTCCTCGAGTTTTGCGATCATGCTAGATAAGTTTTATTATGATAAAATGACTTGGTATCTAATGATACATTAAATGTGGTACTTTAAATTGGATCAATGATTATGGACCCACAATACGTTTAATCATCTCGGCTTTTCATCTTTTGATCCAATGATAAATAACAGTTTAGATATGAGTATTAACACAAAGGCTCAAACAATGCCTTCAATAAGAAAATATAAGGTAATTGGTTTTTTGTATTGTAGTTGTTATAGAGAAGCCTATAACATTATTTAGTTGCGAAAAACAAATGAAATATATGGTGGTGATGGTAAGGTAGAAAATCTGTCTTTACAAAGTACAATATCCAAACCCATGAAAAGAGACTAAAGAATGAAAGTACATACCCGCTTTGGTGCTCAATAATTTCTATCTTTTTCTTAGCTGCGTTTGGTGTTGCGGAGCTGAACCCCAAGATGGTTTGATGTACTGAACTAGAATAATGTATTCCATACTTCTACCTAATACCTGAGTTGGTATTGTTCGAATACCTTTTGGAGTGTTTTGGATCGCATTGCGAAATTATGTACACATAATAAATAGATCTTTCACTCTTATAAATATTTATCTTGTTGTCTGATGATATAGTATATAATCCATCTACTCAGGAAATGAGAATGTAGCTACTACAATACTGATTCATCATATAGGCTTAAGTGCTCATACGAACAATATGAGCCACAATCAACGTAATAATACATTAGCCACCACTTAGATTATTGTGGCTATGCAAGACAAGTAGTTGACATGGTGCCCAGAATATGGTGTTCCTAATATAGGTCAGAAACAAAAATGAAGTTTTGTGGCGAGAGGTAATCAAGGTCCACACAGAAGTTTCGGTTCTCTACACACAAGTTTCTATTAGTTTTCTGTATCGCTTTATTCATACACATTTGAATTGTTTATTTTGATTTTGCACGCAGTTTGCGTAAGGGCCTGTACATGTATCCATATTCATTGGGCAGTGTTTGGGAACTATACAAAAAAAATGCTTATGTCCTTACTGCATTTGTTGATGACTAGTGATACCAATCAGGATGCTTCTAGTTATCATGTTATTTGTTCCACTCTTCTTCTTTTTTGTCATTAGATTTGACCTTGTCTTGATGTTTGGATTTCATTGCGATTTGGCACTTTTGCTGGTGACATGACTCCGTCTTTGTGTGTTGCAGCTCGGAACAGAAGCTGATTGCCGAGTGCCAGACGGCTGACCCGGTGGTACCAACTCCTGCATCTCCTACCGGCTCCCAACATGTTTGCATCATGTTTGGTGTTTGGCTGTGCATTACGTATTTAGACTTTAGTCATAATAGATGTGTTGTAGGTGTTTCTGAGATTCCTACACAGGTTATACTAGACTAGATAGTTGCTTAGCTTGTGTTTGTGTTTACGCATATATTTGATACTCTTAGATGAACACTAACCTGTGATCTTAGATGAACACATTTGTGGACTTGTCATTGTGTTTGTCGACACTTGTGATCTCGTTGATTGTTTGGTCTACTTGTGATCTCTCATATGCAACACTTTGTGATATTGTATGATATATGTATGGATGATCTTTTGATGTTTGTTACTATCTTGTGGTATGTGTGATGATATTTTTGATATATGCAGCGTATATATATATTTGAATTGCTGAAAATATTGCAAAACAAACAAACAAACAAATATTGCCGTATCTTTGCCGTCAGTCAGCGCTCGACAAAGAAGCTTCGCCGTCCATTAGCGGTCGGCAAAGACGACACATGGCGCACAGCTGTAGCACCTGACGGTTTGGCGTCAAGCCGACCACACCTTTGCTGACTGCTGGTACAGGGGCTGACGGCAAAGAGCCCATCTTTGCCGACTGCTGGTATAGGGGCTGACGGCAAAGAGCCGACGCTGCGCCGTTTGGTCTGTCCGTCCGTCAAGCTACTTTACTATGCCATATGCCCATTTTGACTGTCGGCAAAGCCTTTGCCGTCAGCCCGATAGAAAACAGTCGGCAAATAGCCTATTTGCTGGTCTTTCTTTTGTCGACGAGCTTTACCGACAGTTTGCGAACGGCAAACCCTTTGCCGACCATTTTTTGCCCTTTGCGTGCGAAGCGGACAGCAAACACCCCATTTCCTGTAGTGGTCATTGTGAATTTGTAAATAAGAGATGTATAATTATGTGTGACAATAAAGATGTTGGTCTTGCCTTCCGATGAGACAAACTTTATCTTGTTCCTCAGTGATTCCATAAATGATGTTGGTTCTTTCTCAAATATGAATGTCAGTACCAAACGTAAACAAAATGATGATGAGACTTCTTCGAAATTATGGCACTATCGTCTGGGCCATATTTCAAAGGGGAGAATTGAGTGTCTCATTAAAGAACAAGTCCTTCATCCTCTTGATTTCTCGGATACGGATATTGATCATTGCATTGAGTGCATCAAAGAAAAATATGTTAAGAAAATTAAGAAAGGTGCAAATCGAAGCACTGGAGTTTGAGAATTAATCTACACAAACATATGTGGTCCGTTTAATGTGAAATCGGTGGATGGTTTTGATTCATTCATAACATTCACCGACGACTTCTGTTATGGATACATCTATCCTATCAAAGAAAGATCCAAGGCATTAAATAAATTCAAGATTTTCAAAGCTGAAGTTGAGAATCAGAATGATAAAAAGATGAATGTTGTAAGGTCTGACCATGGTGGTGAATACTACGGAAGACACACTTATGGCAAAATTCCTGAACCATTTGCTAAGTTCTTACAGGAAAATGGCCTAGTAGCCCAGTACTCAGCACCGGGTGAACCCCAGCAATATGGAGTGGCTGAATGGCGTAATCACACTCTTATCGATATGGTACGAAGTATGTTAAGCCACTCCACTTTGCCGGTAAGCTTATGGATGAAAGCTCTAAAGATAGTTGCACATATTCTTAATAGGGTTCCGAGTAAATCGATGTCTAAAACGCCGTATGAATTGTGGACTAGGAGCAAGCCGACCCTAAATTATTTGCATGTTTGGGGCTGTCCTGCTGAGGCCAGGAGTTTCAATCCAAATATGGGAAAATTAGACCCCAAGACTGTCAGCTGCCATTTCATTCGTTGTCCTGAGAAATCTAAGGCATATCGATTTTATTGTCTAAATCAGACTACTAAGTTAGTTGAATCAAGGCATGTTGTGTTCTTGGAAAATGATATGATGAGGGGAAGAATGACACCCAGGGAAATTGTTTAGGAGGAGAAACGGGAATATGTCCCGGTACCTTTGATTCAAGAACCTGTGTTCCTGGTGCATGCCGAGGTTCCACCTCCAGTTGAGAGGACTGTTAATGCGACACTTGCTGAGATTCCTGTGACTGTTTCAGATGTAACACCTAATAATGCTTCTATTTAAAATACTCAACAGCCTCCGGCTATCATTAATGTGCCAAGTGATGAACCTTTTAGAAGGTCACAACGAACTAGAAAATCCGCCAATCCTGATGGCAATCTCACCTATATGAGTGAGGAAATGAATAAGTCGGTGTTGGATGATGACACCACCTAATTTAAGGAAGCCATACAAAGTGAACATTCATCTGAATGGATTGATGCTATGAAGGATGAAATGAAGTCCATGAGCACAAATGATGTATGGGACTTAGTAGAGATTCCCAAAGAAGCCAAAGTAGTGGGCTGCAAATGGATCTACAAAACCAAACGGGACTCCAAGGGTGATATCAAAAGGTCTAAAGCGAGGCTTGTGGCCAAAGGTTTCACTTAGAGAGAAGGGATTGACTATAATGAAACTTTTTCACCCATCTCATTGAAGGACTCATTCAGAATAATCATGGCACTCGTGGCTTAGTATGATTTACAGCTGCATCAGCTGGATGTCAAAACGGCATTCCTGAATGGTGATTTATATGAAGATGTATACATGGCTCAACCGGAAGGTTTTGTTGTGGAAGGAAAAGAACATTTAGGATGTCATCTCAAGAAATCCATCTATGGCTTGCAAGCATCAAGGCAATGGTATTTAAATTTGATCAACTTATAAGAAAATTAGGTTTCAAAGAAAATTGAGTGGAGAATTGCATATATGTTATGTTCAGGGGGAGTTGTTACTTCCGTAGAAGCTCATTGGGTACCCCCAGGTGGAAGGGATGATGTAGCCCAACAACAAATATTTCCCTCGATTGAGAACCAAGGTTTATCGAACTAGTAGGAACTCTGTAACAACAACTAATGATAAGTACCTGCACACAACTAACAAACTACTTGTCCCCAACGATCCAGTAACGTTGCCAAGCTTCATGTCTTGCTAGTTACAAGGGTAAATTGTATAGTGTGATAGGAATTGATAAATATAGGTAAATAATAACATGGCCCAAATTGTAAACAATACGAAAACAAGTAATAAACGGTGATTGCAATGATAAGAGAATGGACTGGGGGCCATAGCATCACTAGAGGCATCTCTCCAAATAAGATAGCAAAGTTGTGGTGAACAAATTACAGTTGGGCAGCGATTAAATTGCAATATTTATGATTATGATTATTCATGGCAAAATTCATATAGGCATTACATCCAAGATATATAGACCATTAATCCAACAACATCTATAACTAATACTCCACCCCAGGATCGCTATCCAACATGCATCTCAAAGTATTAAGTTCATACAAATAGAGTATTGCAATAAGCATGATGACATAATGTAGACAATAACAAAAGCATCCAAGTTTGATAATCGAACCATCATTTTATCTTTAGTGGCAACAACATATTGCAAGCCTTGTCCATTTCTGTCACTGGGATATAGATCAATGCAAGATTGAACCCACTATCATACGCCACTCCCTCTGTAGATCAATCCATCAAACTTGGCCAAAGAAAGACAAATAAATCGGAGAGCATATATGACTATAAATTATGCAGCAAAGAAACATAATGGATCTCAATAAGATTAATGAATAGATCTGATCATAAAGTGACAATTCATCATATCCCAACAAACACAACTCAAATAACATCATATGGATTTCAATCATGTAAGGCAGCTCATGAGATCATTGTATTGAAGCACATAGGGAGAGAAGATGCCATCTAGCAACTGCTATGGACCCAAGGTCCTAAGGGAACTACTCACACATGGACATGATGGCAGCAAGGTTGATGATGCTGGCTTCGGAAGTGGATTCCCCCTCCGACAGAGTGCCGGAACAGGCCTCTAGATTGGATCTTCACGGAACAGGATCTTGCAGCGGCGGAAAAATTCGGGATAAAATACGAGGTGAGGTTTCGACAATTTAAAAAGGCGTAGGCATCAAGAGGCATTGGAAAGACAGTACAGGGCAACCACACGGTCCCACCATGCGGCCCCCCTTGGCTGTGTCGCCTGGCGGCGTGGGGGCTATGGGGCCCGTCCTAGCCCCCTGCGGTGCTGTAACACCCCAATTTTATTAAATTTGGATGTTAATAGAATCATCAATGCATACCATGATTTATTGCATCTTTGGAGTTTTTTCTGAATATTCAAATATTTCCCACTCAAGAAAAATAAAGGAGAGGGGATAAAATGACTTCCTCAAACATAAAGGATTTGGAAAATTCATTAGAATATTAATTGGAGTTTTTGGAGTTTATTTGGTATTTATTTATTTGCCAATAGTGCATTAATTGCATTAGGAAAATATTTTCAAAATCTTCGGTACTTCAATTAATGTTCACTATGCTCTAGATATCCAGAAACGAATCTTGGAACTTGTGTGGTATTTTTTTATAAATTCATTTGAATTTATTTAGGGCCACAATTTGTTCTCTGTTAAAAAAAATACACGCACACTTGCCTGGACCGAAATAGAGTTCGGCCCAGGAGCGCACCACACGGCCCAGCCGGCCTTTTGGCCCATGGCCTGCCCAGCGCCCGAATGGCTTTCGAGCCGGTCGCCCGCCCCTCGCCTCCCTCTCCCGCACCCGCTGACGCATGGGACCAGCCCATCGTCCCCAACCTCCCGCACCTCCCGCACGGGATAAACACCGCGCCGCGCCTGCTCGAAACCGCCCGCCGCCTACTGCTCGGATAAGCTTATCCCCGTGACCCCGCAGCCCCTAACCTCGCCTATAAAAGCCCCTAGACCTCCTCTACTCATCCCGCCGTCTCGCTCTTCTCCACGCCGCCTATAGCCGTCGCCATCGTCGATTGGATCTCGCTGGCCGAGCCGACTCCGCCGGAGTTTTCCGTCACCAGTGAGCCACCCCGACCCCATTTCTTCGTCACAATCCACTTCTCGTGCCCACGCGCATTTATTTGACATATTTTCGCCGCCTAGGTCACGCCGGAGACGCCGCCCCGACGACCCCGAGCCCTGCCGGAGCACCGAGCCCTGCCGTCTTCGCCACGCCTCGTCCCGACGCCGCCGACGACCGCCGACCCCACCATTCGAACGCCCTCGTCGCGCTCGACCTCCCCACTCTACTTCATAGACGCCGGAGACCGCCACAGCCGCCGCCCCATTCATCGCCGACGCCGCGCCGCCGTCGCCTTCATCGCCGTTGAGCCGCTGTAAGCCGCGGCCACCTCGTCTGTTAGATAGAAATCGTACGGTGTATATTAGATTGGCTTTGGTTTTTTTTATTAGATCGAATCGGTACGCGGTTAAACCGCGGGTTTTATTTAAACCGAGCGGTTTTTCTTTTTATTTAGCCGCTGCGTAGCGTTTTAATTAATTGCCGGTCGTCCGCTAGTTAATCCGCAGCGCACAAGCCACAGCAAACCAGAACCAGCCACGTGTCGCCCCAGCCGCGGTCGGCCGAATTCTAGCGTTTTCAGAAACGCTGCCATGGCAGCCTTTTTTCAGATTTTGTTTCAAACTTTGATTAGCCCTAACTTTTTAACCGTAGATCCAAATTAGATGAAACCAGCGGCAAATTCTTCGTCATGATTAGATCTAAACGGTGAACCCATATTTGCAAACTTTAGCCACTTTCAAATTTGAATTTGTTCAGATTTGAATTCAAACTCAATTTGGCCATATCTCCTAAACCGTAGATCCGTTTGAATTAATTCTATTTGCACTATGTCACCGTAGCCAAATCCTATGATTTGAACTTTATAATGGCACTTTTCACACAACTAGGATCTGACCATGAATATTTTACTCCATGTCACATATTGTTTTGCACTTAGAATATTTTTGTGATAGTTAAGTGTGTTGTGTGTTCATTTGGATTTTTTGAGGCTTTTTGTTTTGCAAGTTATTTTGGTTCTCTAAAATGAATGCTTATGTGCGTTTATTTATTTTGACGATAGACTGTCCGGAGTGCGATGCAGAATATTATCAGTCTCTAGAGTTGAACCAGCAGTACCAAGGCAAGTTCACATTTGACCATACTTTTAATTACCTATGTTTTTATTATGCACTTAGTCCTTTGTGGTAGGATTGCATGGTAGGAATTTATGCCGGATGGCTATGCTTTTACCTAGTAGTTCATTTGACGTAGGTCTGAACTATGCAACCTTTGTCACCACCGTGTAAGTTTATTTTGCCTCGCTAATGTAGACGTGGATTGGGGAGTGTTCATGGTGAGACATGAGTGACAAAGTAGTAATCAGGACGAAGACTTTTAAATGAACTACCTGGGCGGAATTGGTTTGAATGGTGGCGAAGTACAGTGGGAGCATGCATGGGAAATCCATGGTGGTGCACCACTATTGGTCTGCCGCCCAGGCTCAAAGGGATCAAACGTGCTTTCATGTCTAGAAGCTTACGTGTGCAGCCACAAGCCAATATGGGCTCTGGCTTAGTTGAGTAGTTAGGGTGACCTCTTCCGGGATAGGCTAGCAGATGTAGAATGAGTAGGTGTACCGGCCTATCCGTGGGTTAAGAGGGAATGCTTTCGAAAGACTATGTCTCGATCTTCCGATCAAGGAGGTGGTCGAGTCTTGTGGGGAAAAGTGCGCAAACCTCTGCAGAGCATCAAACCTAATCGATTAGCCATGTCCCCGGTTATGGACAATTTGAGCTTTTAGTAGTGGAAATGTCGGGAGATCTCATCACCCTTAATTTTAATCAGTGGGTTTAAATAAACTTTGGGAATGGATTGAGTTAGGGTGCCCACTCATTCATATGCTATTTTGTAGCGGTAGAATAATTTCTTTACAATAGGGAAAATCCAGCTTTATGCAAAGTTAAACTTAGAGCTTCCACCAGCCAAATTGCATGTACAAATAGGTTCATTATACTTGAGAGGTGACTTGCCAGTACATTCCATGTACTGACCTACATGGCTGCAACCTATCATGTTGCAGATATATCCGACGAGGATTAAGGTGCGATAGGTCGATGTTCTACACTCAGCTTTGCTCATGGAGTTGATGGACTCATTTACTTATTTGCTTCCACAGTATTTGTTTAATGGCCTTATGCCATATTTTTGTAATAATTGTATTACTCCTGGACTATTGATGTAATAAAGATGTGTGTTATTTCTGTTATTTCATCGAGTACTGTGTGTGCTAGCAAGTCGATCCAGGGACGAGCACGGTAAGCACAGAGACTCCGATCCTTTTTTGGGTCAGGTCGCTACAAGATGGTATCAGAGCACACGTTGACTGTAGGACGCGACCCCTAGAAAATGGAAAATCCATCTGATGAAAATTCTATTTTCAAGTTTCCTTATATATCCGTTGGTCTCGTACTTTCCTCTACACCGTTACTAATTTCTCCTCTCTTCCAAATGTAGATGTCGGCCGCCATTTTTCAGTTTGAGCAGCCCAATGAGACCATGCCCTTTGGGAGGCAGCTGATGAAGATCGTGAAGCACCTGAAGATCGTGCTGCCCACACTCACCGGGACCTTCACGGCCACCGTGCCCGAGGAGACATGCTGGGGGATTGATGTCCATATCCCCGGATGCACCATCGGAGTCTACACCGAGCCCATTGACTTCTATCTAGATGTTGGATCATGGGCTTGGGCAAGGGCATTGCTGCTCATATTGCTCTTGGCCGCATTCGGGAGGAGTACGCCGAGGAACTCAAGAAGACCTCCTTTGTCATGTACACGCGCCGCTACGCGAATGGGGAAGTGGAGCGTACCCTGGAGGACGAGACGATAGCATCCCATATCCAGGACATGGAGGAGCACATTCGCCGGATGGAGGTAGAGCTGGACCACAACCTGATCGTCACCAAGAACCTCATGACCCGCAAGGCCGAGCTCGAGGAGGAGCTCCAGGATGCTCGCATTGAGCATGAGGGAGAGATCGATGCACTGCAAGAGAAGTAGAACGACCTGAAGCTTCAGCTTGAGGAGGCAGAGGAGAAGCTGGATGAGGGAGAAAACATCCAGGAGGATCACTCTTATGGTGCTTATGTCAGCCAGGACAAGGACCAGGATGACGAGCTTGGAGATGACGACACAAAGAGTGATGCAAGAACACCCGACGTCAACATGGTTGACTGGTCATCATCCGATGAGAGTTAGATTTTAGTCCACCATGAGAGTTTAGGGATCCGATTTCGTTATTCGATTTCATTATTCGATTAGTTTATTCATTTGTGAGACCATGTAAAATCTTGTGACATGGCTTATATTAGGTTGATGATTCATGTGAACCTCTTTGGTTGAAATTGAATTGGTGTGATTTGAAGTTTCATTGCTATCATTTGCATATGGGTAGTGTGATTTTCCTCATTAGACACTTGCTCTTTTCTAATTTCTCATCCACTCTAAACCCATCAGATGCCTTCGAGACGTGACCCGGTATCCAACTTTCCACCGGAGCTCACTCAGTTGATCCAGAACCAGAATGCTCTTATGCAGATGCTTATCCAGAACCAGAATCAGAACCAGAGCAACAACAACAACAACCCACCGCCACCACCCCCAGTTCATAGTCTTACCCGTTTTCTGAGGCTGAACCCACCCTGTTCTCAAGCAGCACTGAGCCGATCGTCACAGATGACTGGCTTCGCAAGATAGGAAGGGAGCTCGCCACAGCAGGGTGCAATGATGTGGCACCATGGCTCAGAGAACCAGTTTACCAGTGTTTCCAACCCAGAGATCATGTCTTCTGGAAACACAACAACTTGGAACAGAACAGAACTGAACTTTATTAAAATATCTCGAGTACAAGCTCATAATTTACATTGATAGCGAGGCCAGAAGCATATCAGGTGCTATGACAATATCTACATTATTTATGGAACATAACAGGGCCTCGATACTACTGGGTAGAACTACGGCGTAGGGGAACATAGCGCGGAAACTCCATCCACAGGGACACTGCTGTGGACACGACCTAGTTAGCGTAGCATGAACCATCGGGACCTCCGTCCTCGGCTTCTCCTGCATCTGGCATGACACGCCAGGTGAGTACTTGGAATGTACTCGCAAGCTTATGGCAACCAAAACAATGCAGCAAACAATAGCATGGCAATTAACAGGTTAAATACTTGGGTTGCTTACTCACTGTTATCGTGTATCAACTTACTCTCTCTGGGTTGTCCCACAACCCTTGGAACGCTTATAATCCACTGAGCACTTCCGAACATAAGACCAGTTCTTCCATCATTATTATCATTAGGGTGGTTGACCGTTCAGTGGCCTAGTACGGACTGTCCAATACCGTGGACGCGGCTATTCGAATAGATTCTTACACTCTACAGAGGTTGCACACTTTACCCACAATATGAAGCCCCCGACCTCATGATCCCATTCAGGTGGATCGATGGTACTTCAACGAAACCTACCTGACCCATGACTCCTCTATCGTACCACCGACAATCATACCCTCCCAGGGTCATGTCCTGGGTGGCCCCTGTGTCACCCCGGGACACCTGCCACCATCGTGGCCACTAACTGTCCCAAACGGGGACGCCGGCAAAATAACTCAACTGGGCTCACAGGATTATCGTCGCCTACCTGATCAGGGCAGCACGCATGCATAACCCTCCCTAGTGTGGTGGTACCGATAAAAGAGCACAAAGCCAGACCAAGTCAAGGCCGTCCCAGACCGGCAAATGTGGCTGCACGGGAAAGTCCGGATAGGTGACACTAGGTCAACCAATTAGGTTTAGTGTTGTCCAGCATTTATCAAGCATGAATTTATATCCTGAATAATTTAACATGGCAGTAGCTATTTATCAAAATAAAATTACTCTAAATTATCACATATAAAATAATGCATATAATTCAATTAAAATAACCAACACTATTGAAATGCTTCATGCAATGGATGACATGGCTTGCCTTGCTCTGTTGGGTTGTCCACAAACACCTGGGCTTCAAATCCAAAAGAATTTCCTTCTGAAAATAGTTTTAAAATGCAATGGAAAATGTCACATATTACTGTTTTGTGCACCAAAAATTCTGTGAGCATGGGAAAAATACCAAAATTTTCCAGCAAATAGAGGAGCTCAAGACAAACTCAGAGCAAAAAGAATCACTTGATTTGGACTTATGGATAAAAAGTTATGGCTAGGCAAAGTTCCTGGTCAAATCTGGAAATAAAACAGAAAATAGAAAAACGGACAGGGGGCCACGTCGAAGGCGTAAAGTGGAGGGGCGCCTCCACTTACCGCTTCGGCGTGCCACTGACGAGCGGGCCCTGCGGTCAGATTTAAAAGAGGGAGGAGGGAAACAGAGAACGGCGAGGTCCGGCGACTACAGGGATGGAACGAGCACTCCGAGACGAACACGCACGTACCAGTAGCTTCGCGAGAGATGGCCGGACGACGTCGGCACCTTCCTCTCCGGCGGCGGCGGACCTCGGGTGTCTTAGGAGACGGCGATTTCGGCGGAGATTCCGTCGGGCAAGAGGTCGGGCGTGGTCAGGAGAGTGAGGTGAGCTCGCTGGTGAGGTCAGTGGAGGCTGGGGTGGAGTGGGATGGCGGGGTGGCAGAGCTCGGGTGGCGGCGGGGCTCCGGCGAGATTCGAGGCCAGAGGGCCTCTTGGCCGTGGCTCGGTGCTCGGGGGGGCGATTGGGAGGTGGAGGAGTGGGGGGTGAGGAGCTCGGGAGGCTGGCCGTGGCCTTTTATAGGCGGGGGCGAGCTCTCCAGAAGCTGGCAGAGCTCGGCCACGTCGCCGGCGTGAGGATGATGCGCTGGCTGGCTGGGAGCGGGCGACGGGACGGAGGAGGGCATGAGAGAGTTATGGCACTGGTGGCGGCTAGCGGAGCAAGGCGACGAGCAACAGGGCCACTGTGGCCGCACGGGCGCCACAGTGGCCGCATGCGGTGGCGGCCGGCGAGGGCGATTCCGGCGAGGGGAAACTTCAGGAGATGGGTACGTGGACGGCATCGACGATGTCGGCACCCCAGGACACGAAATGGCAGCGCGGGACGGCCGGAATGACCACTCCAGAGGTGGGCGAGATGCAGAGCGCGCGCACTGGCATGCCAGTGCTGTGCTCACCACGGGCATTGGCCTCTGGAAGCCACGCAAGCCTGGCGCTGCTTGTTCAACACGTCGACCCTCGACCACCTAGCCTCTCTGTGCCACTGGCTCGACTAGGTGCACTCTGGTTCTAAGTGTAGCTTCAGCTACAGATTCTGACAGAAATATTGAGAGAGATCTAGAGAAGAGATGAGCTGGAGATGGAGCCAAGGGAGATGTCTGGAGTGATCTACATTGGAAGGACTATAGGCTGGCCAAGTTTGAGGAAATTTCATCAATATTTGAATAGGGTTCATGTACAATTGCTGTATTGAACCAGAAACCTATATGAGGTTGTAGCACTCATCTGGTTGATCTTCGGAAGTTGAAACTTGGTGTAGGAGAGTCATTTGGTGGATAGAGGATGCCATAAAAATTTCAGCTCAATTGGATACCTCTATATGGTACTTCCTTCACAGAGCTTCCAATTGAACATAAACTTGGCAGAATATTGCTGGTGAAAATTTGTACTAAGCAAGATGATATTTTTGGATATTGTGGCAAGATATGTTCCCTAGCATCTCAGGGAATTATCTGAGAATTTTCTGAGTTGGGAAAATATGAGTTGCTTCACAAATGGACAGTACTGTCCAGAGAGCAAATGGAGTTTTCTGGACAAAATTTTGTACTGGACCATGAAATGTTTTTGAAGATTGTGGGAGTAGATGATGACAAGAAGGTGTAGGATTAATTTGGGATTTTTCTGATCACCAGAACTATAGGTTGCTTTGTAACCCATAGTGATGACAGATTTTCCCAAATGAAGAAAATGAATATTTGGGAAAGATGGAGAATTGGAAATTGATCCAGAAGGTGAGTGACAAGATTTTGGCAAGATGGTGAGGGCTTTGGATTACTGAGAGAAATTCATAAGTCCAAAGTCAACTGAAAATATTCAAAATCCATCCAAATTGCAAATAAAGCCAGAAAGATTTGAAAAGAAAAAGTTGCCAAAAACCCGGGTGTCACAAACCTACCCCCCTTAGAATGAATCTCGTCCTTGAGATTCGGTTTCTCAGGGAACAAGTATGGATACGCTGATCTCAGAAAATCCTCTCTTTCCCAGGTAGCCTCTTCCTCAGTATGATGACCCCACAACACCTTGTAAAACCTGATTGCCTTACTCCTGGTAGTTCTTTCCATCTCATCCAAAGTTCTGACAGGCTTTTCCTCGTAGGTCAAATCTTTGGTCAGCTCTAGCTCACTCATATCTGCTTGCTTGATCGGAGGTGCAATGCACTTTCTCAACTGTGATATGTGAAAGACATCGTGGACGTCAGACAACTCCGGTGGTAACTCTAACTGATACGCCACTCTGCCTCTTCTAGCCATTACTGGAAAGGGACCGATATATCTCGGTGCAAGCTTTCCTCGAGTATGAAACCTCTTTATTCCTTTCATGGGGGTAACTCGGAGATAAGCATATTCTCCGGGCTCAAAAGTTACTTCCCGATGCTTCGGGTCATAGTAACTCTTTTGACGGGACTTGGCTGCTCGAAGACGTTCCTGAATATCCTTGACTTGCTTCTCAGCCTCGAGCATCAAATCTGTGCCGAAGATATGGCTGTCCCCTGTCTGAGACCAATTTAACGGAGTGCGACATTTCCGTCCGTACAGAGCTTGAAATGGTGACATCTTGAGACTCGACTGAAAGCTGTTGTTGTAGGAGAATTCTGCATAGGGTAAACTATCTTCCCATTTGGATCCATGGGCGAGAGCACAGGACCGAAGCATATCTTCCAAAATCTGGTTCACACGTTCGGTCTGTCCATCTGTCTGTGGGTGATATGCCGTACTATGCTTTAGCACGGTTCCTAGGGCTTGATGCAGTCGCAGCCAGAACACTGAAGTGAACAGGGAGCCTCTATCCGATGTGATAGACTTGGGTACCCTGTGAAGACTGACTATCCGGGACAGGTAGAGCTGTGCCAACTGGTAAGCGTTGAAAGTGGTCTTTATCGGAAGAAAGTGGGCCACTTTCGTAAGTATATCAACGATGACCCAGATAGCATCATGGCCTCTTGTTGACTTGGGTAGTCCAACAATGAAGTCCATGCATATGTCATCCCATTTCCACTGGGGAACTGGTAAGGGTTGCAGTAGTCCAGCGGGTTTCTGGTGCTGAGCCTTGACTCTGTTGCAGATGTCACAATAGGCGACATAGTATGCTTTGTCCTTTTGCATTCTTGGCCACCAAAAGGTCTCTCGCAAGTCCTGGTACATTTTTGTTCCTCCGGGATGAATAGAGTAGGCAGACTAGTGTGCCTCTCTAAGTATTTGCTGTCTCAAGTTGTCTTGATCAGGCACACATATTCGGTTTTCAAACCATAGGGTACCTTGATCATCAAGATGGAAGGACTTGGCCTTTCCTCTCGGAATGCGCTCCTTGATCTCCTGTATACCCTTATCTGATTTCTGAGCGGCCTTAATTTCTCCCATGAGTGTCGGAGTAATTTCCAAGGTATCCGGGCTTATTGGGCCGCATAGCACCATGTTCAGCTTGGCAAACTCTTCTCGTAGCCTCGGATGGATTCCCTCCATTAATGCATTTAGGGTACCTTGCTTTCTGCTGAGGGCGTCGGCGGCCACATTGGCTTTTCCTGGATGATAATTAATTCCAATGTCATAGTCCTTGACCAATTCAAGCCATCTTCTCTGCCTGAGATTAAGGTCGGGTTGAGTAAAAATATACTTGAGACTCTTGTGGTCTGTGTATATTTCACATCGCTGCGCAATGAGGTAACGCCTCCAAATCTTTAATGCATGAATCACGGCTGCCAGTTCCAAGTCATGAGTGGGGTAGTTCTCTTCATGAGGTCGTAGCTGTCTGGATGCATATGCCACAGCCTTTCCTTCTTGCATTAGAATGCAGCCGATTCCACGTCTGGAAGCGTCACAATATATGTCAAAACTCTTGTGGATGTATGGAAGCACTAGGACAGGGGCTGTGGTTAGCCTCGTCTTCAATTCCATGAAACTGCTATCACATTCCTCCGTCCAGGCAAATTTGTGGTTCTTTTTCAGCAATTCCGTCAATGGCTTGGCTATTTTCGAGAAGCCTTCGATGAAGCGATGGTAGTAACCTGCCAATCCCAGAAAGTTGCGGACTTCCATTACTGTGGGTGGGGTCCTCCAGTTTAATACAACTGTCACTTTGCTGGGGTCGACGGCCACACCTTGTCCTGACAAAACATGTCCCAGAAATCCCACCTCTCTCAGCCAGAATTCGCATTTACTGAGTTTGGCATACAAGCGATGGGTCCTTAGTCTTTCCAGGACAGTACGGAGATGTTGCTTGTGCTCCTCTTCATCTTTTGAATAGATCAGGATATCATCAATGAAGACTACCACAAATTTGTTCAAGAATTCAATGAAGACCTTATTCATCATGCTCATGAAATAGGCGGGAGCATTTGTCAACCCAAATGACATGACGGTAAATTCATACATGCCATATCTTGTAGTGAAGGCTGTCTTGGGGATATCCTCTTTTCTGATTTTTAACTGATGATACCCCGTTAGAAGGTCAATCTTGGAAAATACCCGGGCCCCGTTCAACTGGTCAAACAGATCATCAATGCGGGGAAGCGGATATTTATTCTTGATGGTGACCTCATTCAGTTGGCGGTAGTCCACGCACATTCGTAGGCTGCCATCTTTCTTCTTGACAAACAGCACGGGTGATCCCCAAGGTGAAGTGCTTGGACGAATGTACCCTTTCTGTAGTAATTCATCCAACTGTTTCTTCAATTCCACTAGCTCTGGGGAAGGCATGCGATAGTACTTCTTGTAAATTGGAGCTCTTCCGGGAACAACCTCAATAGCAAACTCGAGTTCCCGATCGGGTGGCATTCCTGGCAACTCTTCTGGGAATACGTCCGGGAATTCACTGACTACGGGAATCAGACTTATGTCTGTAGCTGTGGCTTTGAATGCCATTCCTTTCTTTGACATCATTCTGCTAGCAGTGAATTGCACTGTTTGGCCTGCCGGGTTAACCAACGTCACCTTCCTGGTGGCACAGTTGATACACACCTAATGTGGTACCAACCAATCCATTCCTAATATTATATCCAGTCCAGGGGATTCAATGGCAACAACAGTAGCTGGAAATTTCACTTCTTGTATCAAAATTTCCAGATCCTTGTATATCACATTTGTTCTGAGCATGGAGCCAGGGGATTGTACCACCATGATTTTGTCCAAAAGAGAAGGAGAAAAATTGTGCAAGGTGGCAAAACTCCGCGAAATAAACGAATGAGAAGCCCCAGAGTCAAATAAAATTATTGCAGGTATGTTGTTAACAGAAAACATACCAAGGACCACATCTGGGGATTCGCGGGCTTCTTCAGCGGAGATGTGATGGACTTGGCCGCGATTGAAGTTCGTATTGGGGCGGCGTCCAACACTGTTGACTTGTGGCTTGTAGTCGGATGATGGCTTCCCATTTCTTGTGGGGCACTGCTTGGAGTAATGCCCGTTCTAGCCACAAGTAAAGCATGTGTTGTTGCGACGGCAATCCTCCATCACTGGCTGTTTGCCGAAGGTCTTGTCCTGGCTGACGGTCTTATTGTTGTTGTTGCCATTGTTCCAGCCAGGCTTGTATTCAGACGGCCCTAGTTGCCAAATGCATGGCTTCTGCACAAACTGCTCACGGTTGTCCTGCTTGAGTTCAAACTTCTGCTGGCGATCTTCATATCCTGACTTGTGCTCTCGTTCAGCTATGAAGGCCTTGTTCACCAAAGTTTGGAAATCAAGGAACTCAAGCATACAGAGCTGACAACGGAGGGTATGATTCAGCCCTCCTAGGAATCGGTCAATCTTCCTTTCTTCGGTGGACACGTCATGGGTAGAGTACCGTGCCAGATTATTAAACTTGTTTAGATACTCACCCACTGATATGTTCCCTTGAGTAAGAGCCAGAAATTCCCTCTGCTTTACCTTCATAATGCCAGTAGGAATATGATACTTGCGGAATACCTCTTTGAATTTTTCCCAAGATATATCTTCTCCAGAAGGCCACATTATTTTCGTGTTGTCCCACCATATAGCTGCCGGTCCCTCCAGATAGTGAGTAACAAAAGGAACCGTGTCTGATTCATCACAGTGGGCTATGTCCATCTTCTTTTCCATAGTCCTTAGCCAATCCTTAGCTTCCATAGGATCCATAGCCTGACCAAAACTGGGTGGCTTGGTACGCTGAAAATCAGACAACTTAGAGTGTGTTCCATTATGGTTATTCTGGCCCACCATAGTCTGCATACTTTTTAGAAATTCCATGAGATCTTGATTTCTTTTCTCTTCAAACATTCTCATAATCTGATCAGTGGTTGGTGCCTATGGTGGTGGAGGTGGTAAATCTTCTGGTGACTGTCCTGCCTGTCTAGCGGATCGACGAACTGGAGTTCCATCGCCGCCTTGATTACTACACCTCTTCATCCTAAATTTGTTCCCATTGCAAAATACCGAATCGATGAGCAACATCCATAAGGGAAAGCATGACAGTGACACCAGAAAAGAAACCCAAAAAAAACAGAAGATAAGGAGAACAACATAATTATACAAGGCAACCCAACATCATACATGACAAGCTAGTAGGGGATGATCATGGCTAGACTACTCATACGGCAGTTGACATATGCAGGGATGCTATGATGCGTGCACTAAAACTCAAGCCTCCACTCTAGCGACACCGGTGGCATGAACACTGGTAAACTGAAGACTCCTCGCCATCTGATCCTGACTCGGAATCCGAGCTGATGACGTGAACCTCGGCCTCCGGATCAAAGGAAACACGACGACGCTGACGGGAAGGTTCTCCCTCTGAAGGAGAAGAAGCACGGCGCCGCAGCATCGGTGCAGCTGGAGTGGCTAGGAGTGAGGCCCACTCTGCCGGGGCCTCACGTCGGCTACCAGACGAAAAGCCTGGAGGTCCGAACGAACTGGAAGGAATCTCAGAAGGTGGAACAAGTGGGGTATACACAGGTGAAAATGGAGGTGGAGGAGGAGATTGTGCTGCTGCAACAGCTGCAAGTGCCCCTCGGGCATGAGTCAGCTCCTCAGCTAGTGAAGTGATCATACGGTAACTGACGTTCAGATAACGTGATAAAACACCAGTAGCACGATCACTCGCCAGATCAACGGGTGCGAAAAGGACTCGCCCTGTCGCAGGCGATAGGGTGGGGTAGTGAAAGAAACCTGGATGAGTCTGCATCTCGACCTCGTGGAAGCGCAAGTCAGTAAGAGCCTCCATCGCAGCAAACTAGATCGCCAACTCCGGAGTAGAAGCAGTTCCGCCCTTGGAAGAACGGGAGTAGCTGCCGATATCTGAACTCGTAGTAAGAAAGGCCTCTGCGTGATACTCGTACACTGAACCAGCAAGCTTCTCTCGGAACACCTTGTTGGCGCGGAAATTCGCACCGCGCATCACAACGATAATCCTCGCACTTTCGCGGCGAGGGGCGGATGCTTTTCGAGCAAAGCAACAAAGAAGGTTCCTCGATTTCGGAGAGGAGGGACGGATGCTTTACGAGCAAAGCAACAAAGATGAAAACAGTAAACGAAAGTAAAAGTACGAAAAAGTAGTAGATGTGTTTGTTCGATTGTGTGTTCTTTCAATCGGCCATCACCTCTTCTATTTAAGAGGGGGTTGGACTTCCCGTACAAGACACGGACCCAGATTTCCTTCCAAAGGGTCAAAAACGCTATCCAAACTCGGACTCTCCAAAATCTGCCCGAGTCTGCGCGACGGCAAGCGGTAGTACCGCTCTGGGCACGGTAGTACCGCTCTGGGCGGTAGTACCGCTCTGAGCATAGCTAAGAACCGCTCTACTACCGAGTAAGGGTCTCGGGATACCAGAAGAATTTTCATAAGCGGTAGTAGACGCGGTAGTAAAATACGGTACTACCGCTTAGCGGTACTTCTGCTCTGGAGGACGGTACTACCGCCCTGGAGGGACAGGGCCGCACTCAGATGGCTCTAACTTTTGCATATGACCTCGGATTTAGAAGATTTTTATATCAAAATCGACCGATTCGACGAGACGAAGACAATCCGTGTAGATACTTTTCTCATATAAGGTCATCTTGGGGGCTTAATCAGCCGAATAGTGTTCTGGATACAAAATCTCAGCACTTCGAACACAACTTCGGCCTCAGAGATGAGATCGGATGGCTATGGCCCAAATATCAAAGTTTCTCTTTTCGACGATACGGAACTTTCTCACTTTGGGCACTTTTCCATTTGAGGCCTTCTTAATTATGTTTTTGACCATGCCAAAATCTGGTGTCAACACATGCCCCCCTGTTTTTCGGCAAAACTTGTGTGCCGAAAAATAACTTGCACAATGCTTTTTCTAAGGACGATGTCAACACTACATCGGCCATTTATATTCTTAGGGCGATAATCATATATCGGCCACGTTTGCTCTTAGGGCGATAATCATATATCGACCACGTTTGCTCCTAGGGCGATAATCATATACCTGCCACGTTTGCTCTTAGGGCGATAATCATATATCGGCCACGTTTGCTCTTAGGGCGATAATCATATATCGGCCATCGCCTATTTAGACTTCTTGCCACACACTTGGATGGTACTTCTTTAGATATTTTCCATTGAGCGCTTTAGCCAGCTTCTCCCCTTGCAAAGATTGTACAAAATATGAATTGCCAGGGACAATCTCTACAACTTTATATGGACCTTCCCAACTCGGCGACCACTTGCCGAATTTTCTATCTTTAGTTCCAATGGGTAAAATCGTTTTCCATACTAAATCTCCTATTTGAAATGACTTTTCTTTCACCCTTTTGTTATAAGCCTTGGCTACTCTTAATTTTTCTTTCTCAATTTCTCGCAAAGCTTTTACCCTTTCTTCTGGAACGTCATCTATTCTGTCCATCATCAAATCAGTATATTCAACAGCCGACAAATCATTTTGTCTGGCTACCCTAAGAGCTTGCAACTTAAGTTCCACAGGTAACACCGCCTCCTGGCCATACACTAGCTCAAAAGGTGATACTTGAGTAGCTCCATGCTTAGATATTCTATGAGCTCATAAAGCTTCCGAAAGCACCTCGTGCCACCTTCTCGGATGTTCTTCAACTTTCTTCTTTATAAGCTTGATCAAAGTCTTATTGCTAGATTCGGCCTGTCCATTAGCTTGAGCATAATAAGGCGACGAATTCAACAATCTAATTCCATAAGATTCGGCAAATTCACGAAATTGATGGGACAAAAAAGAAGCACCTTGATCAGTAGTCAAAGTTTGAGGAATACCGAATCTATGAATAATATGCTCCAAAACAAAATTAATTACTTCTCTATGAGTCATTTTCCTCAAAGGAATCGCTTCCGTCCACTTGGTGAAATAATCAGTGGCTACCAGGACGAAGCGATGTTGTTTAGAAGACGAAGGATGTATCTCACCAATAAAATCTAAGCCCCATCCTCTAAACGGCCATGGCTTAATTATGGGATTCAACATAGCTGCGGGTGCTAATTGTATGTTGCCAAATTTCTGACAAGCTTCACAACCTTTATAATAACGGAAACAATCTTCTAACAAAGTCGGCCAATAAAAACCTGCTCTTTTTATCAACCACCGCATATTATGAGCCGACTGGTGTGTCCCACATATGCCCTCATGCACTTCACCCATGGCTAATCTAGATTGGTCAGAATCCAAACATTTTAGCAATAGCCCATCTATAGTTCGGCGATGTAACTCGTCGTTAAACAGAGTATACTTCAAAGCTTGTCGCCGAATTTTTTTATCTCTCGTTTGCCTTGGATCTTTTAAATGATTAATCAAAGGAATTCTCCAATCTACAATCTCCGAATTAGTAGCTAATTCGGTCACTGGTGATAGTTCGTTTATTTGTAACTCGGTCTCACCCTTTGTTGCAATCAACAACGGTTTTTCTAAGACGAAGAACTTTCCTCTACTGATATTGAACCGGATGCTTGCTGTGCCAAAGAACTAGCTCTAGAATTTTCTTCTCTAGGTATATGATGGATGGTGAATGTATCTAGAGATTTAATCATGTCCAAACATCGGTCCAAATAACTATTTAACAACCCGTCAAAACATTGGAATTCGCCTTTAATTTGTTGCACTACCAGAAGCGAATCACCAAAAGCATCTACATCCTTAACACCCATATCCAGTAAATTTTGTAAATCAAACAAAAGAGCCTCATACTCAGCTTGGTTATTCGTGCAAGGATATTCTAAGCGAACCAATGTTTCATATATAACATTATTAGGAGAAATCAAAATATTGCCGACGCCTTGTCCCTTTCTACAAACCGATCCATCAAAATAAAGTTTCCATGGGCATATGCTAACATAATTAATATCTTCTTCATCCTTAACCCTATGATCAATAATGAAATCAGCGATAATTTGACCTTTCATAGCACGCAACGACTCATATGTCAAATCATACTCTATTAGTGCATAAGCCCATTTACCAATCCTACCACTAAGAATCGGTTTTTGCAACATGTGTTTAACTACGTCGGCCTGACAAGCTACCACACAAGTACTGGACAGCAAATAAGGTCGAAACTTGGTACATGCATAATATAAGGATAAGCATAACTTTTCAATAAACACATACCGAGTTTCGGCGTCAATCAAGCGACGACTTAAGTATGCTATGATACACTCCTTCCCGTCATCTTCTTGTGCCAATACTGCGCCGATCACTTTATCTTGTGCAGCAATATATAATTTGAACAGCGCACCAGATTTGGGTGCACGCAACACCGGAGGATTCAACAAATATGTCTTTATGTTATGAAAAGCCTCTCGTTGTTCTGCCCCCCAAGTGAATTCGGCCTCATTCTTTAGCCGAAGTATTGGAGCAAACGATTCAATCTTCCCTGCCAAGTTAGATATAAATCGTCTCAAGTAATTGATTTTCCCCAATAACTTTTGCACATCTCCTTTGCAAGTCGGCTGTTACAGATTTTTAATTGCCTCTACTTTCTTAGGGTCAATCTCTATACCACCTTCATGAATTATAAATCCTAAGAATTTTCCAGCCGACACACCAAAAGCACATTTAAGGGGATTCATCTTCAACCCATACCGGCGCATTCTTTCAAAACCGAGTCGTAAATCGGCAAGATGATGCTCAAACCCATCCGATTTAACAACTATATCATCAATGTATATTTCTAATATAATGCCTAGAAGATCATGAAATATTAGATTCATGGCACGTTGATATGTAGCACCGGCATTCTTCAACCCAAAAGTCATGACTACCCACTCAAACAAACCGACAAAGCCAGGGCACCGAAAAGCAGTCTTAGACATGTCCTTTTCGGCCATAAATATTTGATTATAACCAGCATTGCCATCTAAAAAACTGATTATTCTATGTCTCGAAGCATTATTAATAAGGATGTCGGCAATAGGCATAGG
The DNA here is from genome assembly GCA_039707655.1 of Elymus sibiricus. Lineage (NCBI taxonomy): Eukaryota > Viridiplantae > Streptophyta > Magnoliopsida > Poales > Poaceae > Elymus > Elymus sibiricus. Next base: position 7,703,518 of record CM077674.1, on the reverse strand, counting down.
ATATTCATCTTTTGGAGTAGCCTTATTCAAGTCCCTAAAATCAACACATATTCTAATTTTGCTAGTATTCTTCTTTTCAACAGAAACAATATTAGACACCCAATCCGCATATCTACATGGCCGAATAAACTTTGCTTTTATCAACCGGTCAAGTTCTTCTTTGATGCGGTCATACATGTTAGGATTAAAATTTCTACGCGGTTGCTTATACGGCCTAAAACCAGGTTTGATAGGTAATCTATGTTCCACTAAATCTCTATTTAAGCCAGGCATTTCGGTATAATTCCAAGCAAAGCAATCAAGAAATTCTTTAAGTAACACGGTTACCTTGCTTTTCTGATCGGCTTTTAAATTAGCATTGATAAATGTAGGTCTCGGAGTGCTCCCATCACCAATGTCTATTTCTTCAAGTGGATCAGCCGATGAGAATCCATGCCCAAGCTTGTCCATGTCTTCAAATTCTTCAATAGTCTCATGCATATCGTTCTTTCCGGAACGATATTCTTCTGTACGTTTTTGTAACCATTTAATGCTATCTTCTTTATTCATCATTTACATAGATAGATCATTAAGCCGAGCTACATCAGCCGGCTATACATTTATGGGTACAAAACCATCTCGACCTATACTAATGTAATCATAGTCTGATAGATCTCTACCGGTCAAGCATTGCATATCACCGAGTTGCCAATCAACCGGCGCTTCTGTCAAGGCTATGCAAGTTGAGTTGTCTGCCCCAATCACCTCTACATCATCATCTACCCATTGAATTAAGCACTGATGCAAAGTAGATGGAATGCAACAATTCGCATGGATCCAGTCACGCCCTAACAGAATATTGTATCGGCCTTTGACATCAACTACAAAGAAAGAAGTCGGCAATGTCTTACTTCCGACTGTAAGCTCCATAGATATAACGCCTTTGGCTTCAGATAGCTCTCCTGAAAACCCACTGAGTGCCATGTTGGTCTTCATTAGCTCGCTCTCCTTTCGGTTCAGCTTGGAAAACACCGAAAGAGGCATGATATTCACACCTGCGCCGCCATCAACAAGCATACGCCCAATAGGCTTGCCATCAACATGTCCTTTGATGAATAACGGCTTCAAGTGTTGGTCGGGTTTTTCTGGTTTTTCGAACATAGCCTTACCTGGCCCAAGAATTAACTCAGCAACCTCAGACTCAGGTGCGCGGAACTCGGCGGGCAATGCAAAAACCATGTTAATATCCATATCAGTGAATATATTGTTGCCATTCTCCGAGTTGACGCCGTCAACCTTGTCATCTGTCATGTCATCATCTGAGTACTTGCCATCATCTTCCGAGCAATCGCCACCATCTTCCGGATTGTGAGCGGTATCTTCCGAATAACTGGTGACTGCATCAACCGAGCCAATGGGAGCATCAACCGAGTTATCGGCAACTGCATCTTCTTCTTTTGATATGCGCTTTTCTCTCCACACCAGTCGGGGTATCATTGGTCTATCCTCATTGAATTGCTCATCCCGCTTTGTCTCGGCTATTTCTTTTTCGATTTCCAACGCTCGCAGCCGCTGCACTCGGCGTTTCTGAGTGTGATTTAATCCTGTTGGACACCATTGAGGTTCTGGTTTGGTCCCTGGAGCGACAGATTTGCTGCCCCCCGAACTACTCGGCATTTTCTGACGTACTGTCCTGTTGCCCCCAGAGTAACCCGGCTTGTACTGACTGCCTCCTGAGTATCTCGGCATGTTGCTTCTCATGTAACTCGGCCTGTTCCGAGTAGCCGAAACAGCCTTTTGCTGATGCGATGCACCCCCTGCTGCAAATTTCTGGCTTCCATTAGTACTTGGGTTCCCATGATTGAGCGAGCCAAAAATAACTGGAGACTGTCCAGGGGATGCACGTGAGCTGTTCTCTTTGATGAGTGGATCAATTATCACACCAACCGCTCCAATTTTCCGAGTTACGCCGGCAGATTCAGTATGTTCATTAGCATCTTTTTCCTGAACAGAATTATCTTTCAACTCGGCAATGTCCTCCTTTCCTGGACTTTTCTTTTCACCGAGTTCTTTTGCAGACTTACGCACCCAAGTGAGTCCACGGCCATTACTATTTTTGTCAGCCACTTGGCGCACTGGTGACCGATCCCTTCGAATCGTGTCTTCATCAAACCGAGTCCTTTTCTGACGCACTGGCCCCCTGTGCATATTACTCGGCTGATTCCATTCTGGCCGAAAATAACCCGGTGGGCCCATAGGGTGTGGTGCCCAAGGATTAAACCCCCACGGAGGACACGGAGGAAAATATGGGTGCATAGGAGGTGGGCATCCCCAATAAGCCGGTTGCATTGGAAAACACGGCTGTTGCTCATATGAATTTCTCCCCCAATGCTCATGATCATCAAGTCTAGGAGGGGACCTCGGACGCTTGACTCCTCCAAGCCGATTGAACACATTGCTGTTTCTACGCGAAGTGTATTTTTCCAACAGCATGTTGATAGTCGGCTTTGGTCTTGGACCTTGCTTTTTCTTTCCATTGACTTTCCATACTCTGACCTCTGGGTTCTTGGGTTTAATCATTTTTTGTGGAGCATTCTCATCAACAGTATTTTTCTCCTTGGCTGACTCGGCCTGATCCGACTGAATTAGCATCCTTTTGCCTTCAAACTCGATCACATTAACAGGGAAAGGATCACTATCGAGCTTCATCCTGGCATCCTCTATGAATGTCAATCGTCCTTCGTTAATGGCCGATTGCACCTGTCGACGAAAAATATTACAATCATTAGTAGCATGTGAAAAAGAATGATGCCACTTACAGTAAGCTCTTCGTCCCAATTCTTCCGGAGATGGGATCACATGATTTCCTCTCAATCTTATTTGCTTCCCTTGCAATAACATATCAAAGATCTTATCACACTTGCTAACATCAAAAGTATATTTAATCTCATCTTTTTTAGTAGGTGTAGGTTTTAAAGCTGGACATGCAAAGGGTTTAGACTTTGGCGTTTGGATCCACTCGGCTACACATATGTCTAGATCATCATCACTAGCCGAATCGTCTTCACACTCTAAAGTATTAACAGCAGGAATAACCTTATCTTTATTTTTGTTTTCTCTGAACCGACTAGATTGCTTAACTTCTCTAGCTCGGTTTTCCTGCGCCAAAGCCTTTTGTAATACTTGGTTTACATCTAAAAATTCCTGCCCTTCTAGTTTATCTTTAATGTGAGCATGCAAACCCGAAAAAGCTAGATCAGCCAAATCTTTTTCGGCTATATTTAAGTTGTAGCAGCGGTTCTTTACATCCCTAAACCTTCTAATGTAATCATGCACCGGCTCATTATACTTCTGCCTAACCATAGTTAGGTCAGAAAGCCGAAGCTCAGTTTCACCGCTATAGAAGTACTCATGAAATCGCTGCTCTAACTGTACCCATGAAGAAATAGAGTTAGGAGCAAGGGATGAAAACCAAGTAAATGCAGTGCCGGTTAAAGACAAAGGAAATAGTCTAACTCTATAAATATCTGAATTACCAAACTCACTGCATTGTGCTAAGAACTGTGCCACATGTTCAACAGTAGACCTACCACCTTCCCCGGTGAATTTAACAAAATCAGGGATCCTGACACCTTGAGGATAAGGAGTGGATTCAAAGTATTCGGGGTATGGTTTCCGATAGGTACGTGCCACACCTTTCGGCGCCAAACCGTATTGACTCAGGATCTCAGTTATTTGATCTTTCACACTAACATATGTTTGTGGAACAGCATGTGGTGGATTCTCCGGCAATATGGTTTGAGCATGTGAAGTTTGCAATGGAGGATCATTAGCTTGCGAATCAAGTACCGGCCCATAAGGAATCCCGGTACTGACAGCTGGCGGCATAGCCTCTGAATTATTTACAATTCGGTGAGGGTTCGTACCGAATTGATTGTAACTCGGTGGTGAGTTTGCTCCGAGTTGATTGTAACTCGGTGGCGTGGTATATGCTACTGTTTGATAGTAGGGTTGCTGCAGATTTGAATTCAAAACCCTACTTCGGTTATTGCTATCATAACTTTGCGCAACCGAAGTAGAAACAATAGGAGGAGCAACACTAGGGATAAAGTTATGGGCCGAACTATTAGTATAGTTCCGTCCACTTTGATCATTGTTTAGAACAGCATGAATTTGATCTCTGTTAGCCGATGCACTTTCAACATGTTGCCCTAATGATTGAATATGATGAGATGAACCATCCCCTAAACCTTTGCTAAGTCACTTTTCAAGTTCTTCAAATTTATCAGCCATGGATCTAGAAAGTGTGTTCATCGCATTTGTCATGTCGGATCCAAATTTGCTAGCTATGGACACATCAATTAAATGAGCAATTTCTTCGGTTGGCTTTTTTACCTCAGCATCGGAAGGACTTGGCGCAACTACCTTTTTGACGACGCCGTTCCTTGTCTTCTGGTATCCCGCCAAAAACATGTTCTTCTTTTCAGCGTTCTGTCTCTCGAGCTCCTGTTCAAACTCGCGCCGATCATCTTCCGACAGGTCATCGAACGTAACGGCGATGACGTTCTCCGGGTCGATGACGCTACCATTCCTGGACTCGGTATTCATCATGTCCTGAGTAGATGTTGCCCTTGTTCTTCTCGTCGCCGAGTAGATTGGAAGTACTCGGCATTCTTCGGTCCCCAGCGGAGTCGCCAATTTGTGTTGGCGCGGAAATTCGCACCGCGCAACACAACGATAATCCTCGCACTTTCGCGGCGATGGGCGGATGCTTTTCGAGCAAAGCAACAAAGAAGGTTCCTCGATTTCGGAGAGGAGGGACGGATGCTTTACGAGCAAAGCAACAAAGATGAAAACAGTAAACGAAAGTAAAAGTACGAAAAAGTAGTAGATGTGTTTGTTCGATTGTGTGTTCTTTCAATCGGCCATCACCTCTTCTATTTAAGAGGGGGTTGGACTTCCCGTACAAGACACGGACCCAGATTTCCTTCCAAAGGGTCAAAAACGCTATCCAAACTCGGACTCTCCAAAATCTGCCCGAGTCTGCGCGACGGCAAGCGGTAGTACCGCTCTGGGCACGGTTGTACCGCTCTGGGCGGTAGTACCGCTCTGAGCATAGCTAAGAACCGCTCTACTACCGAGTAAGGGTCTCGGGATACCAGAAGAATTTTCATAAGCGGTAGTAGACGCGGTAGTAAAATACAGTACTACCGCTTAGCGGTACTTCCGCTCTGGAGGACGGTACTACCGCCCTGGAGGGACAGGGCCGCACTCAGATGGCTCTAACTTTTGCATATGACCTCGGATTTAGACAATTTTTATATCAAAATCGACCGATTCGACGAGACGAAGACAATCCGTGTAGATCATTTTCTCATATGAGGTCATCTTGGGGGCTTAATCAGCCGAATAGTGTTCTGGATACAAAATCTCAGCACTTCGAACACAACTTCGGCCTCAGAGATGAGATCGGATGGCTATGGCCCAAATATCAAAGTTTCTCTTTTCGACGATACGGAACTTTGTCACTTTGAGCACTTTTCCATTTGAGGCCTTCTTAATTATGTTTTTGACCATGCCAAAATCTGGTGTCAACACACCTGGTACACTGGGTCTTCGCCGTTGGGATACAGCCGAAGCCAGACATTGCGAAGCAGTACTGGAAAAGTGAACGGTGCGGGCTCATGGTTGTAGTGGTACGGAACTAGTGCCATCTACACTCATCAAACCAGCGGTTAGCACAATAAAAACTATATGCATGCCTTGCAGCAATCAGATGCAACAAGCAAGACACACCGGGGCTCTAAACTAATCGCGGTTCTAGCGCAGGGTTAACTAGGGCGTCCTACAGTCAGCGCGGCTCTGATACCAAGCGTTGTGGCACCCCGGCTCAGAGAACCGGTTTACCAGTGTTTCCAACCCAGAGATCATGTCTTCTGGAAACACACAACAACTTGGAACAGAACAGAACTGAACTTTATTAAAATATCTTGAGTACAAGCTCATAATTTACATTGACAGTGAGGCCAGAAGCACATCAGGTGCTATGACAATATCTACATTATTTATGGAACATAACAGGGCCTCGATACTACTGGGTAGAGCTACGGCGTAGCGGAACATAGCGCGGAAACTCCATCCACAGGGACACTGCTGTGGACACGGCCTAGTTAGCGTAGCACGAACCATCGGGACCACCGTCCTCGGCTTCTCCTGCATCTGGGATGACACGCCAGGTGAGTACTTGGAATGTACTCGCAAGCTCATGGCAACCAAAACAATGCAACAAACAATAGCATGGCAATTAACAGGTTAAATACTTGGGTTGCTTACTCACTGTTATCGAGTATCAACTTACTCTCTCTGGGTTGTCCCACAACCCTTGGAACGCTTATAATCCACTGAGCACTTCCGAACATAAGACCAGTTCTTCCATCATTATTATCATTAGGGTGGTTGACCGTTCAGTGGCCTAGTACGGACTGTCCAATACTGTGCACTACTAGAAAAAGGACTGTTAGTGGCGCACCTATTTTTGCCATTAATGGCGCACTATAGGTGCGCCACTATTACCACGCCATTAGTAACAAATACTAATGGTGCACCTCTGGTGCGCCATTAGTATTGCAGGTAACAGTGGCGCACCTTGTAGTGCGCCATTACTATTGCTACAGGTGCGCCACTGGTAACTTTTTTTTTTGAAATTTATTGATTTTTTTTGAATTTTGAAGGCGGGAAAATAGTAGTGGCGCACCGTCTAACCCCCACCTTGCGCCATTGCTATTTTTGAATTTTGAATTTGGATCTGGCTCATTTTTTTGGCTCGTTTTTTTTGGTTAAATTTTTTTCAAATTTCGTTCTCGACCTGGATCTTTTACGTTCTTTGTGCCGGGGGAGCTCCACATGTGGCCGGAAGTAGAGGAGGAGGGAGGAGAGACCGTGAGGAGGAGAGGAGGGAGGAGGAGGTCGCCGGAGAGGAGGAGGAGGACCGTGAGCAGGAGAGGAAGGAGGAGGAGGTCGCCGGAGGAGGAGCACCGTGAGGAGGAGAGGAGGGAGGAGGAGGTCGCCAGAGGAGGAGCACCGTGAGGAGGAGGTCACCGGAGGAGGAGCACCATGAGGAGGAGGTCACCGGAGGAGGAGCACCGTGAGGAGGAGGAGGTCGCCGGAGAGGAGGAGATGGAGTGGAGGAGAGGAGGAGAGGAGGAGATGGAGTGGAGGAGAGGAGGAGAAGAATGAAGGGGAAGGGAGGAAGAAGGGGAAGGGGAAGGAGAGGCGCGACGGGCGGCGGCGCTCCTGTGGCTCGGTCACCGGCGAGATGAAGGCGCCGGTCTCGGGATAGAGGAAGCCTGCGGGCGGCAGCCATGTCTGCTAGGAAACAGAGACGGGGAAGGAGAAGGGAGGAGGAGGGGGAAGGGGATAAGGAGAGAGGAAGGAGAGGGGTGGATGGGTGCGTACGTGGTGGGGCTTGTGACATAGTAATGGCGCACCATGGGGTGGTGCGCCATTGCTATGGTACATAGTAATGGCGCACCTAGGTGTGGTGCGCCATTACTATGTAGCATAGCAGTGGCGCACCTAGGTGTGGTGCGCCATTAATATTTTTAAATTTTTTTGAATTTTGAAGGCGGGAAAATAGTAGTGGCGCACTATGCACTGGTGCGCCATTGCTAACTTTTTTTTATTTTTTACCGAAACACGGCGGCCTTGTGCAAATTTTTTCGAAATTCATGTTTGTTAATTTTCCTAACAACTAGAACACATAACACATGGGCATCTCGAAGGATTTTTAAATTTGAATCTTTTATCATTTTCTTTTATTTTTTTTTAAACTGAAAAGGCGATCCATGGGGTGTGTGTGTGTGTGTGTGTGTGTGTGTGTGTGTGGTGGGGTGTGTGTTTGTGTGTGTGAGACGTTGGTAATGGCGCACCCTCCCTGGTGCGCCATTGCTAACCTTAGCAATGGCGCACCAGGGAGGGTGCGCCATTACAAACCTCACACACACGCAGGCACACACCCCCACCAGACATAGCAATGGCGCACCACACCAAGGTGCGCCATTACTATGTAGCATAGCAGTGGCGCACCTAGGTGTGGTGCGCCATTGCTATGTCTGGTGGGGTGGGGGGATGGACAAAAAAAATAGCAATGGCGCACTGCTCAGGTGGTGCGCCACTACTAAAAAAATAACAATGGTGCACCTGCTTCTGGTGCGCCATTGGTATATAGCAGTGGCGCACCACCACCATGGTGCGCCACTAATAGGGATATTGGCTATAGCCATTTTTCTAGTAGTGGTGGACGCGGCTATTCGAATAGATTGTTACACTCTGCAGAGGTTGCACACTTTACCCACACTATGAAGCCCCCGACCTCGTGATCCCATTCGGGTGGATCGATGGTACTTCAACGAAACCTGCCTGACCCGTGACTCCTCTATCGTACCACCGACAATCATACCCTCCCAGGGTCATGTCCTGGGTGGCCCCTGTGTCACCCCGTGACACCTGCCACCGTCGTGGCCACTAACTGTCCCAAACGGGGACGCCGGCAAAATAACTCAACTGGGCTCACAGGATTATCGTCGCCTACCTGATCAGGGCAGCACGCATGCATAACCCTCCCTAGTGTGGTGGTACCGATAAAAGAGCACAAAGCCAGACCAAGTCAAGGCTGTCCCATACTGGCAAATGTGGCTCCACGGGAAAGTCCGGATAGGTGACACTAGGTCAACCAATTAGGTTTAGTGTTGTCCAGCATTTATCAAGCATGAATTTATATCCTGAATAATTTAACATGGCAGTAGCTATTTCTCAAAATAAAATTACTCTAAATTATCACATATTAAAATAATGCATATAATTCAATTAAATAACAAACACTATTGAAATGCTTCATGCAATGGATGACATGGCTTGCCATGCTCTGTTGGGTTGTCCACAAACTCCTGGGCTTCAAATCCAAAAGAATTTCCTTCTGAAAATAGTTTTAAAATGCAATGGAAAATGTCACATATTACTGTTTTGTGCACCAGAAATTCTGTGAGCATGGGAAAAATACCAAATTTTTCCAGCAAATAGAGGAGCTCAAGACAAACTCAGAGCAAAAAGAATCACTTGATTTGGACTTATGGATAAAAAGTTATGGCTGGTCAAAGTTCCTGGTCAAATCTGGAATTAAAACAGAAAATAGAAAAACGGATAGGGGGCCACGTCGAAGGCGTAAAGTGGAGGGGCGCCTCCACTTACCGCTTCGGCGTGCCGCTAATGAGCGGGCCCCGCGGTCAGATTTAAAAGGGCGAGGAGGGAAACAGAGAACGGCGGGGGCCCGACGACAGTCGCCGGTGATACAGACGGCGGCGAGGTCCGGCGACTACAGGGATGGAACGAGCACTCCTAGACGAACACGGACGTATTAGTAGCTTCGCGAGAGATGGCCAGACAACGTCGGCACCTTCCTCTCCGGCGGCGGCGGCGCTTGGGTGTCGTCGGAGACGGCGATTCCGGCGGAGATTCAGTCGGGCAAGAGGTCGGGCGTGGTCAGGAGAGTGAGGTGAGCTCGCGGGTGAGGTCAGTGGAGGCTGGGGTGGAGTGGGATGGCGGGGTGGCAGAGCTCGGGTGGCGGCGGGGCTCCGGCGAGATTCGAGGCCAGAGGGCCTCTCGGCTGTGGCTCGGTGCTCAGGGGGGCGATTGGGAGGTGGAGGAGTGGGGGGTGAGGAGCTCGGGAGGCTGGCCGTGGCCTTTTATAGGCGGGGGCGAGCTCTCCAGAAGCTGGCGGAGCTCGGCCACGTCGCCGGCGCGAGGACGATGCGCTGGCTGGCCGGGAGCGGGCGACGGGACGGAGGAGGGCAGGGGAGAGTTATGGCGCTGGTGGCGGCTAGCGGAGCAAGGCGACGAGCAACAGGGCCACAGTGGCCGCATGGGCGCCACAGTGGCCGCATGCGGTGGCGGTCGGCGAGGGCGATTCCGGCAAGGGGAAACTTTGGGAGACGGGTACATGGACGGCATCGACTTTGTCGGCACCCCAGGACACGAAATGGCAGCGCGGGACGGCCGGAATGACCACTCCAGAGGCGGGCGAGATGCAGAGCACATGCACTGGCATGCCAGTGCTGTGCTCACCACGGGCATTGGCCTCTGGAAGCCACGCAAGCCTGGCGCTGCTTGTCCAACACGTCGACCCTCGACCACCTAGCCTCTCTGTGCCACTGGCTCGACTAGGTGCACTCTGGTTCGAAGTGTAGCTTCAGCTACAGATTCTGACAGAAATATTGAGAGAGATCTAGAGAAGAGATGAGCTGGAGATGGAGCCAAGGGAGATGTCTGGAGTGATCTACATTGGAAGGACTATAGGCTGGCCAAGTTTGAGGAAATTTCATCAAGATTTGAATAGGGTTCATGTACAACTGTTGTACTGAACCAGAAACTTAGATGAGCTTGTAGCACTCATCTGGTTGATCTTCTGAAGTTGAAACTTGGTGTAGGAGAGTCATTTGATGGATAGAAGATGCCATAAAAATTTCAGCTCAATTGGATACCTCTATATGGTACTTCCTTCACAGAGGTTCCAATTGAACAGAAACTTGGCAGAATATTGCTGGTGCAAATTTGTACTAAGCAAGAGGATATTTTTGGATATTGTGACAAGATATGTTCCCTAGCATCTCAGGGAATTATCTGAGAATTTTCTGAGTTGGGAAAATATGAGTTGCTTCACAAATGGACAGTACTGTCCAGAGAGCAAATGGAGTTTTCTTGACAAAATTTTGTACTGGACCATGAAATGTTTTTGAAGATTGTGGGAGTAGATGATGACAAGAAGGTGTGGGATTAATTTGGGATTTTTCTGATCACCAGAACTATAGGTTGCTTTGTAACCCATTGTGATGACAGATTTTCCCAAATGAAGAAAATGAATATTTGGAAAAGATGGTGAATTATAAATTGATCCAGAAGGTGAGTTACAAGATTTTGGCAAGATGGTGAGGGCTTTGGATCACTGAGAGAAATTCATAAGTCCAAAGTCAACTGAAAAGATTCAAAATCCATCCAAATTGCAAATAAAGCCAGAAAAATTTTAAAAGAAAAAGTTGCCAAAAACCGGGGTGTCACAAATGATGCACAGAAGGTGAGGTTTGCCGCTCACCAGCTGGATGGACCGGCAGCTTCATGGTGGGAGAACTACACCACCACGTACCCCATGGAGAGTGTGACTTGGACTAAGTTCCAGCAGGCGTTCCGCACTGCTCATGTTTCAGCTGGAGCTATGAATCTCAAGAAGAGGGAGTTCCGCAACTTACGCTAGGGGAACCGTTCAGTGGGAGAGTATGTTGATGAGTTCATCAAGTTCGCCCGTTATGCTCCAGGAGACATGGCCACAGATGCAGCCAAGCAGGAGAAGTTTCTGGAGGGACTGAACGATGAGCTGGGAGTTCAGTTGATGGTGGCGACTTTTGGGAACTATCAAGAGTTGGTTGACAAGGCTATCATTCTCGAGGGCAAGCATTAACAGATATGGAGCCACAAGAGGAAATATGGTCAGGGCAAGTTCTAGTCTGGAGCTCAGCTGAAGCCCCGATACACCCCGCACTCTAGATATGTTGGTTCAGGACCCAGTAAGTTTGGAGGGCACAACCATCATAACCATGGTGGTCATTTTCAGCATGGAGGCAATGGCCACAACCACAATGGCCACAAGAATGGCAATGGGAATGGAGGAAATGGCAATCACCAGCGTTCCAGCCCCGCTACACCAGTGAGGAAGGATCTGAGTCACATCACCTGCTTCAAGTGTAAGAAAACAGGGCACTACTCCAACGAGTGTCCCGAGCTGCAGAATGGAAATGGCAATGGGAGTTCTGGAGGCAAGAAGCCTAATCCTTTCACTAAAGGGCATGTGAATCATGTCAATGTGGAGGAAGTCTATGAGCAGCCTGATGTAGTGATTGGTAAGTTCTTGGTTAATTCATTTCCAGCACTCATTCTTTTTTACACTGGTGCATCACACTCATTCATATCAAGGGGATTTGTGGATAAGCATAAGTTGCCTACCGTAGCTCTTAAGTCACCCATCCTAGTGAGTTCTCTGGGAGCAGAGTCTATGGTTAGTGAGGGATGTTTTCAGTTGCCTCTGAACATAGGGGGACATGTCTTCCCCACAGATATGATCGTACTTGAGTCACAAGGATTGGATGTAATCTTAGGCATGGATTGGTTGTCCAAGTATGAGGGAAGTATTGATTGCGCCAGTAGGTCGATTTTTCTCACCACCCCAGAGGGAAAACGGATCAAGTATGTGTCCAGGTTTAAATCTAGGAGGACTCAGGTGAACTCTCTCACGGGAGTTGTCCAGGAGGAAGTACCAGTGGTGAAGGATTATCCTGATGTATTTCTAGAGGATTTACCAGGTATACCACCAAATCGGGAGATTGAGTTTTTGATTGAGCTGCTGCCAGGCACAGGACCTATCTCCAAGAGGCCGTATCAGATGCCTATTAATGATTTGGAAGAAGTCAAGAAACATAATAAGGAGTTGCTGGAGAAAGGGTATATTCACCCGAGTTCATCACCTTGGGGAGCCCCAGTACTCTTAGAGGAGAAGAAGGATGGAACCTTGAGGATGTGTGTGGATTACCGCTCTTTGAATGAGGTGACCATCAAGAACAAGTATCCTCTGCCGATGATCAATGACTTGTTCGACCAGCTTGAGGGAGCTAGTGTTTTCTCCAAGATTGATCTTCGATCAGGTTACCACCAGTTGAAGATCCGTGAGAAGGATATACCCACGACAGCTTTTACCACAAGGTATGGGCTCTATGAGTATACAGTGATGTCCTTTGGATTGACTAATGCCCCTGCCTATTTTATGAGTATGATGAACAAGGTATTCATGGAGTTCTTGGATAAGTTTGTTGTGGTATTCATTGAAGATATATTGGTTTACTCCAAGAATGAGGAGGAACATGCCGAACATCTGCGCTTAGTTCTGGAGAAGCTCAGAGAACATCAACTTTATGCCAAGTTTAGCAAGTGTGAGTTTTGGTTAAAGGAAGTGGGATTTCCTGGACATGTTCTGTCAGGTGAAGGAATTATAGTGGACCCTTCCAAGGTTGAAGCCATCACCGAATGGAAGGCACCCACCTTAGTCAGTGAGATTCGCAGTTTCCTTGGACTTGCAGGATATTCCCAGAGGTTTATTGAGAATTTCTCCAAGATTGCAAAGCCCATGACAGAGTTATTGAAGAAGGACAGCAAGTTCGTTTGGACTAAAGAGTGTGAAGCCAGCTTTCAAGAGTTGAAGAAGCGTTTGGTTACAGCCCAGTGCTAGTTCTGCCTGACATACACAAGGATTTTCAGGTGTATTGTGATGCTTCACGTCAGGGACTTGGAGGTGTTCTTATGCAAGAGGGAAAGTTTGTAGCTTATGCCTCACGACAGCTTCGACCTCATGAGTTGAACTATGCCACGCATGATTTGGAGTTAGCAGCCGTGGTGCATGCACTCAAGTCTTGGAGACACTATCTTATTGGGAATCATTGTGAAGTTTACACGGATCACAAGAGTTTGAAGTATATCTTCACGCAGAAGGTGATGAACCTCAGGCAAAGGAGATGGTTGGAACTTATAAAGGATTATGACATGAGTATGGATTATCATCCAGGAAAAGCCAATGTAGTGGCGGATGCTTTGAGCCGTAAGAGTTATGTTAACACCCTTGCAGCAGGAGGTTTACCTCAGGAGTTATGTGATGATCTTAGAGACCTTCAGTTGGAAATAGTTCCAAGAGGTTATGTAGCTGCACTCGAGGTTCAGTCCACCTTGTTGGGAAGAATCAGAGAAGCCCAGAAGTTGGACAAAGGTATTGCTGAGATAAAGGAAAGAATGAGCAAAGGGAAAGCAGAAGGATTTCGTGAGGATGAGCATGGAACCATATGGTTTGAGCAGCGCATTTGTGTACCCAATGATCCAGAGATCAGGAAGTTGATTCTTCAGGAGACTCATGAATCACCATACTCGATACACCCAGGCAACACCAAGATGCATCTGGACTTGAAGGAAAGTTTTTGGTGGACCGGTATGAAGAGGGAAATTGCTGAGTATGTGGCGATATGTGATGTATGTTAGAGAATAAAGGCAGAACATCAGAAACCAGCAGGTTTACTTCAGCCATTGCCGATACCTGACTGGAAATGGGACAAACTTGGTATGGACTTTATCACGGGATTACCTAGGACCCGTTCAGGTTATGATTCCATCTGGGTAATAGTTGATCGTTTGATGAAGGTTGCTCACTTCATTCCAGTGAAGACCACCTATACAAGTGCTAAGCTGGCAAAGATATATATGACCCGGATCGTATGTCTGCATGGAGTTCCGAGGACCATCGTATTAGATAGAGGAACACAGTTTACCTCAAAGTTTTGGCATCAGTTACACGAAACTTTGGGTACCAGGCTAGAGTTCACTACAGCCTTCCATCCGTAGACAGACGGGCAGACAAAGAGAGTCAATCAGATTCTGGAGGACATGTTGAGAGCCTGTGCGCTAGACTATGGGTCTAGTTGGGATGATAACTTACCTTACGCAGAGTTCTCGTACAACAACAACTATCAAGCTAGTTTGAAGATGGCCCCATTCGAGGCATTGTATGGGAGGAAATGCAGGACACCTTTGATGTGGGATGGAGTTGGAGATCGCAAATTGTTTGGACCAGATTTGATCAGGGATTCTGAGGAAAAGGTCAAGTTGATTCGTGGTAGACTCAAGATAGCTCAGTCTAAACAGAAGAGTTATGCCGATGCTAAATGCAAGGAAGTGATCTATGAAGTGGGATATAGAGCATATCTTCAAGTGTCTGCACTTCGAGGTATTAAGAGATTTGGAGTTAAAGGGAAGTTAGCACCACGATTTATGAATAGTGGAAACACTATTCATGAATAGTAGAATCACTATTATGAATAGTGAAAAATCTGAGGGCATTTTGGTACTTTTACCATTGTCTCTCACCCTATAAATAGAGGTGGAGGGTGCTCTCAAATATGACATCCTTGCTCTCATACACATGCCATAGACTTGTCTGGCTTCTCTCTCCCTCCCAGCGAAATAGTTTCGTAGAGCCGAAAGGCTGTCTGGGTTCCGCCAGGAACTAGTTCTGGACGGCGAAGCCCTGCCGGATAGTTGAGACCGTATGTGTGCAACTCTGTAGAGAGATCGTAGTTTCGGTCTTAGTTTGAGAGTGCCTCCCGAAGGGCTGCCCGAGCGACTGTCCGAGTTTCGATGGTCCTCCCGAAGGGCTGTCCGAGTGACTGTCCGAGTTTCGATGGTCCTCACGAAGGGCTGTCCGAGTGACTGTCCGAGTTTCGATGGTCCTCCCGAAGGGCTGTCCGTGACACCGTCCGAGGGACTGTCCGACCGCCTCCCGGAGGGCTGTCCGGGGGCGGATGAGGGTATACATCCTCGCGGTTGGGAGGTTGTAAATCCTAGCTGCGGGGATCTGCACCGCCGATCGTCATCGACTCTACTTCCGCTGCGCTACGAGTCGGTAACGAAACAGATCAAACCTTGTATGCAGTCTCCATAGTGATCCTGGGCTGGTACGTAGGTTGGAAAATTTTTGTTTTCTGCTGCGTTACCCTACAGTGGCATCAAGAGCCGTGCTATGCGTAGATGCAGGTTGCGATCTAGAATACATAGAGATGTATGGGTGTTGCACAATATAATTAGGTAGTAGATGAGATCTATTGCTGAAAATTATTTGTGCGGGTAGCAGATGAAATCTGTTACCCGATGTTCTTGTTGCTTCCCTGGAATTTGCGTAGTCCTGATCTTGACGGCATGGTGGAATCTCACAAAGTTCTGGCAATCCGCGATCCTTTCATGCTGCTCCTGAGTATGCTGATTGACAGATCAACGAAGTGCTAACAGTTCTTTGGGTTCCACCATAGTTGAGAAAGATGGATGTTTCGCAGACGAAAGGGCAATGCAGATATGATCTGCACGGGGGTCATGCGTATGACGAAGTTTAGTATGGGGCTCGAGATTTTATTATCTCGTGTTTCATACACCCTGGAAAGTTAATCTAGCAACTTGAATTATCATACTTGATGATGGACGTTGGTAGCTTCGGTTTGTTTCGAAACCTTAGAAGCCACGAAAAATAAAATTTTGCACGAACGGATGGTTTGCATGTGCATGTGATGTGGTATAGCAGTGTTCATAATAATTTGATTATGTATGAGATGACTATATGATGTAAATTGATTAACATGACCTGCGTGTCATGATTCGGCATGATGGCTGGAGCCATATGATTGCACTTTAATGACCTGCGTGTCAACCTTATGTAATGCACTTATTTTATTAGCTATAGAGATAGCAATATTATCTGGTACATCGACAAGGTGGTGGCAATCTTCGCAAAGGTGCCGAAGACGAAGAAATGAAAGACTTCTCCGTCAGAAAGGGCTATACCATATCATGCTATTATGAATTGCCTGAGATGTTTATCCCTTATGATGCACCCTTCTTGATTGCGCGGTAGTCGCTTTTTATTAGGGTTATCTCTCACAAAAATATCAAGTAGTTAGTGTTCTCCCAAGTGTAGCACCGTCACGGCACGTAACTTTTCGGGGTACGACATGTACACATGAGTACGAACGATTAGGGATGTGTGAGGCGGGTGAGGTCAGACCTCGCAGCGAGATCACTTGGTTGTCTTGACGTTCAGGCAGGACAGTCCTGAGCTCGGAACACACGCATCGAAAGATGAACAAGAGTCACATAGAGATGTGATTGGCAAGTTGGCCTACCGATTGAAATTCACGTCATCAGTGATGAACCCGTCAATGGCGTCGAATTGAAATGCGGATCTTGTATCACTCACAATCAATTATGAGAGATATTGATTTGAGTGGGAGCGCACTGTTGAATTAACTTCTTTTAATTCTCAATGCAATTAATTTTGAACACTGTCTAAGTGTGATTTGCAAAACAGTTGTAGAATAATGGCTCGCATTTCCACCTTCCGTGTTAAAATTGAATAGCTGTTAAATATCTGGTTAAAACTTTACGGTTGGTAACGTAATGTGAGGATTGTCCTCTAGAGTGCCGAGAAGGACTTTGTCCTATCGCATGCTTTCGGTATTCTCCCGCTAATGCTATGGATCATGTGACTCTCGTCCATCGATCCAAAAAGCTAGAATTCCGTTTCAGTCAAGTGCAATATGTTTGCTTCCATGAGACCCGAACTTCGAAAGTTTGGATAGTTATGTGATATTCATGGAATTTGAAAATCATTTTCAGAGACAGACAAAGGCTAAAAGATATGAGATATCCAAAGCAATGTTTGTTTGCAAACTGTTAGTAAAGGAGTTTACTATGCATTAGACTGATAAGAGAGGGATCCAGGAGAACGCCTATCATATGATGAAAGGTGAATAAAACAACAACTTAAAGAGAAAGGAAGTGTCCGAAGGGTGTTAGTGAGACTTTCACGCCTAGGAAGTCCGGGGCTAACGCCACTCTTAAGTTGGGTGCTTCTTCTGAGAGTAGGAGAAATACTGAAAGTTAAACTGTTAGAAGTATAAAGGCAAAAGGAAAGAAGACTGGAATATCCATCTCATGTATGAATGTCATACAAGTTTTTGATGTATAGAAGGTTGGTCAAAGATATAGCTCTTGGGAATTATGGTTAAACATGTTAATCACTAATTCTTGGGTATTGTGAGTTAATCACAAAGATACCCGCTCGATTGCATTCTGTTGCAACTCAATGTAAGAACTACTATGGCCTGAAAGACTAGCCAGGAATGAGGTTTAGATACACGCAGGGAACATAGTAAATGTTACTATGCCTTCCATCGGTGTATTACCTATGTATTTATTTTCATAATTCATTTAGAGTTTCACACTCTAGCCCTTTGCATAAGGTATCTTGCAAGAAGGTTGTTCATAAGAGAACTTTTGATGTTCGGTGCTTTGAATAACATAAGGGCCATACTTTCATTATGAATGAGACGTGTGTTATGAATATTGATAATAATACATTACCTCTGGGTTTACTTTCATAATTCATTTTAGAGTTTCATACACTCTAGCCCATTGCACAATGTTTGTTGCAAAAGAGTTGTTCATAAAACAACAATTGTTGTTCAGTATTATGAATAACATGAAGGGCCATGCTTCCATCCTAGATGGGATGTATGTTATGAATATTGATGGAAAATATGATACATCCATAACACTGACGCTAAATGTCGCAAGACTAAAAGAATACCACACAAGTGTGGCACTGCATTTGGTCACATTGGAGAAACCCGCATGGAAAATTCCATTATGATGGATTTTGAAGTCGTTTGATTTTGAATCATCTGACACTTGCAACTTTCCTCTGAAAAGTGAAGTGACTAAAATACCGTTCACAGGCCATAAGGAACAAGAAAAGAACATATTGGTGATCATACATTGTGATGTGTGTAGTCCAATAAATGTTGTTGCAAGTAGTGGATTAATCTATCTTCAGAAATGACTCAAGTAGATATATGGATATTTACTTGTTGAGACGAAGTCTGGATCTTTTGAATTCATTCATAAGGTTTTCAAAAATGAAGTAGAAGTTATTGTAACAAGAAAATTATGTTTCTACAATTCGATTGCAGAAAGGAATATTTGAGTTACAAGTTTAGCGAATGTCTGATGAGTTATGAAAGGGGTTTCATAACTTGCACCTCCCGGAATACCACTGCAAGTGAAAAGTCCGTGAAGATGTAATCGAACCATTTATTACATGGTAAGATCAAAGATGACATAAATAAATTTGCCATTATCCCTTTTATAGAGTGATGCTTTAGAGACTGCGGCTTTTACACTGAAAAGAGCTCCATCAGGTCTGTTGAAATGACGCCATGGTGTGGTACGCCCAACCATGTTATATCTTTTCTTAACATTTGGAATATGGGGCTTGTGTAAAAGGTTACAAACCTATTCCAAATCAGACAAGTGCTACTTTGTAAGGTTATCCCAAGTCATTGGGTATTCCCCCCACCACTATACCGAGGCAAAGGGTTTTGCCGCAAAACGGTATGCTTTTAAAGAGAATAGTTCTTTCAAAAGGTGAGTGGGAGGACAGTGCAACTCGACGAGATAACCAGTATCTTCATCATCAGATCAAAATAAAGAAACCTTGGAAGTGATTCCGGAGTTTCCTACTGCGACTGATACGGAAGTCTCTACAATAAAATGTATGGACTTCGGTCGAACTTGCAGCTGAACCACGTAGGCAAAGCTCGTGCAAACCTATCAGGTGCGCAAACGAGATATTGTTGTTAGACAACCGTATACCTACAATACACAAGGAAGCGTTGATGGGCCCTGACTCCGGAATTGGCTAAATGCCAATACAATCCGAGATAGTTTCCATATAAGTGATTCGAGATTAAAATCTTGATACACCTTTCGGAAGACTTAGAGTCTAACGAATATTTATGGAACTAAAAACTGATACGGATAAAATGTTTTATCCATAAAGCTCTACTTGTTGCCTTAACAAGTTCAAGGAGTTGACTACGATGAGATTGTCTCACCGTAGCGATGCTTGAAGTCGGTTCGGGTTGAACTAGCAATTAATACATATTTCAATCATGAGATATGAAACATGGATGAAAAAAGGATTTCCATCTGATTGAAATGAAACCTAGGACTTGTATGTGATACAGTCCAAAGTAATTTGTCGATCCAGAGGATGCTAGTAAGGATGCAAACTTCAGAGTTCCAGCGATGGACAGAAGAGAGCAAAGTGGAGTTGGCATCTTCGTTTTTGATGGAATGGTCAAAGGGGTTTGACTTCATCAAATGGGTATCGAAGATGCTTGTGATTCAAGAAAGTAAGTGGGAGCATAATAATATTTCTAAAAACCTTGTGTACTTGACACATTGTTAATTGGAAATAAATTTCTTGACACGAATTAGGACTTCATTTGAAAATAGTTTTTCGATGAAGTGCTTAGGCTAAATAGCCTCAATATTAGGCATGATGATCTATGGAGATAGATTTACCTAATAGGGCTAAGCTATGAATACATATTGACAAGATGCTAAAACTTTTTAGCATTTAAAAACGCCAAGGAGTGATTCTTGCCGAAGTCACATGGAAAGAGTTTTGCAAGACTGGTGTCTCAAAACACTGATGAGCAAAATACATGATGGAGATTCCACACACTCTTGTGTTTGGATTAATCATGTATTCCATGGTATGTAAATCAACCAGATATGTCCAATACTCCAAAGTTGTTGCGAGTATAGATACCATAGTGATCAAAGTACTGATCATAGGACAACAGTGAAAGATGTCATTGAGTACTAGAGTAGTAGTGATGACATGTTTTGTCGCAAGCAGAGATTATGAAGTGCTCGTTGTAAGTAATTACATCGATACAGTCCTTATCAATGCTCCATGCGATTTTCGATTTAAGTTAAGGGTTTTGTATAATACACAATATGGTGGCACGGTAGTTGGAAATTGTTCCAAACAAGATACTGTGGCGAATTCTATAACAAAGGCTGAGTATGTTGACGCTTAAGAAGCGACAAAGAAGTTGTTGAATCACATAGTTCATTCATGAACTTAGTATGGTTCCAAGATGGCTTTGGTCTATGGGACACTATTGCAGATAGTTGCTCCACAGCTCAGTCTGAGGAATCAGGTTTCGACCAATGATTCACACATATGCAAAGCCAAGTCCACACAAAATATGAATTTTGTGAAAGCGTGAAAACGCGAGGATATGTAAAGTTACACACGGAGCTGAAGTCGTCAGATCCGTTGGACATCAGGCTATACCACAAGCGAAGCATATTTTACACCAGTATGCCATAGGTGTAAAGTGCATTAGTATTGACTAGATTATTGACTCTAGTGCAAGTGGAAGTCTGTAGGAGATATGCCCTAGAGGCAATAATATATGTTATTGATTATCTCCCTGTTCATAATTAGGTTTATGTTCCATGCTATAACTGCTATGGTTCTCGAGTCTACAATAACCACGAGGCTCGGAGGAAGACTCATATGCACGTGTGGAATAATAAACGGTAAAATATATTCCTAGTCTGGCCTCTAAGACTGGCTCAAGTATTGCATGATGATCCTGTTTTCCAGATCATGGGCATGGCTATGCTGGCAATTTTGAGGGCACAATGTTAGAAGAACATTTGTGTTGAATCGACCCGAATTGATGTTATGCTATGAGATTCATTCGTCATAAGTTAATGGTTAATAACACAGAGATGGTTAACGTTTGCATGATTCCTTAGACCATGAGAGTATCGAGTTTCTTCATGATTGCTTCATGAACTTTGTAGTTTGTTAAACGTCATCCGTAAATGGGTGGCTATTACGGCGGCTTACGGGTTCATGGAAAAGTGTGTCAAGTAACTTGATAGCTCAAGATTGGGATTTGCTCCTCCGACGATGGAGAGATATCTCTGGGCCCTCTCGGTGTTACGGTATCCCTCATCGTCTGGCCAGACACAGGGTGATTTGATCACAGGGATGCCGGAACATGGGAACGAGAAAAGAGAACAATACCGGTAACGAGGTAACTGGCATAGTGGACAAGTTGTTGATCCACGGGGATGCCTACATGTCTCACCTCGGGTATTTGTAACATATCGCGAAGCAACAGGAATAGCACACGGCAACTGGAGGTTCACTCGAATATTCATTCGTGTGGGTATAGGGATCAATATGGGTGTCCACGGCTCCGATGTTGATCATTGATCGGAAGGGGTTCCGGGTCATGTCTATGCTTCACCGAACCTATAGGGTCACACGCTTAAGGGTCATCTATCTGCTGAATACTAGACAGGGAGTCTGAGAGAAAATCACCGAAAAAGTTTTCGGACACCGGAAAAGTTTCGGACAGCGGAAAAGTTCCGCAGAGAGAACACCGGAACAGTTTCGGTAAAACTGAAAAGTTGTTTCAGGGGATAACATAAAGTAAAATTGGTTTTGGCACATGCCTGATAATTCTTGGAGGGTGCCAGAATCATTCTGGAAACTTTCTGGAATTTTCCGGGATGAAAACCGGAAATGTTCCGGAGCTGCCGAAACCGCTTCAGATGCTTTTCGCAGATGAAAATCACTAAACCGGAATTGTTCCGGATCGCATTGAAAATTATTTTAGTGGGTACTGGAAATGTTCTAAGCCCACATAAATATTTTCAGTTCGACCGGACGCTGAAAAATGTCGTCATGAATAGTGAAAGTGCTTTTTGGTTGCTTCTTGGAGAAGCTACCTTGAGTGCATTTTGGTAATTTTCATAGTGGATGGAAATATCTGAAAATATCTGGATAACACTATTTATGAATAGTGGAAACACTATTCATGAATAGTAGAATCACTATTATGAATAGTGAAAATATCTGAGGGCATTTTGGTACTTTTACCATTGTCTCTCACCCTATAAATAGAGGTGGAGGGTGCTCTCAAATATGACATCCTTGCTCTCATACACATGCCATAGACTCGTCTGGCTTCTCTCTCCCTCCCAGCGAAATAGTTTCGTAGAGCCGAAAGGCTGTCTGGGTTCCGGCAGGAACTAGTTCTGGACGGCGAAGCCCTGCCGGATAGTTGAGACCGTATGTGTGCAACTCTGTAGAGAGATCGTAGTTTCGGTCTTAGTTTGAGAGTGCCTCCCGAAGGGCTGCTCGAGTGACTGTCCGAGTTTCGATGGTCCTCCCGAAGGGCTGTCCGAGTGACTGTCCGAGTTTCGATGGTCCTCCCGAAGGGCTGTCCGAGTGACTGTCCGAGTTTCGATGGTCCTCCCGAAGGGCTGTCCATGACACCGTCCGAGGGACTGTCCGACCGCCTCCCGGAGGGCTGTCCGGGGGCGGATGAGGGTATACATCCTCGCGGTTGGGAGGTTGTAAATCCTAGCTGCGGGGATCTGCACCGCCGATCATCATCGACTCTACTTCCGTTGCGCTACGAGTCGGTAACGAAATAGATCAAACCTTGTATGCAGTCTCCATAGTGATCCTGGGCTGGTACGTAGGTCGGAAATTTTTTGTTTTCTGCTGCGTTACCCTACACGTTGTCCCTCTCATATCACTGTCTCACCAGGGTCTTAAAAACTTCATCCACACAAAACTTCGTAAAACTTTTATTAGAGGGGTTAGTATACATAAGAACAAATCAACTTCAGGTATATACCAAACATTAGCTAATGTATACTATCATATTTAGAATTTCTATCCCCCAATAGAAACTATAAATAGCCAAGTACAAGCAGAAAACAAAACTATAACAGTAATATGTCAAAACATGACATTCTCTAATAATAAATTCATTAGAAATACTTCCGTAACTCAAAAAATTATGAACAATTAACATGTAACAGAAAACATGTATATGTGTACTGTGTTAAACTTTCATGAATTTATCACATTCTGATAAAAAAAATTAAAAATCAGGAAGTACAGCAAAAGTTTTCGTTTCAACACAGCACACATAAAACTTGAAATCATAACATACTAAAGGCTACTCTTGGCACTTTATTGAAAGCAAAAAGATACAAATGATGTTACTAGAGTAGTAATAACATCAATGACACACAAAAGAAACAAGGTAAAATGGTGTGTTGCCTCCCACAAGTGCTTTTCTTGAATGCCTTTTCGCGAGGCATGATACAACTTTCACGTTTTTCTCATCATTGACGTTCAAGGCATATGTAGCTCTCATAATAGATTCATACGGTAACTTAATTTTCTTCCTAGTGAAGTGTTCCATACCGTTATTTAAGGGAAATTGAAACTTTATATTGCCCTCCTTCATGTGAATAACTGCACCAACATTTCTCAAGAAAGGTCTACCAAGTATTATAGGACACAAAGGATTGCATTCTATATCCATTATAATGAAATCAAGGGGGACATAATTTCTATTAGTAGTAATAGGAACATCATCTATTCTTCCCAAAGGTTTCTTAATAATAGAATCAGCAAGATGCAAGTTTAAAGAACATTCAAACATAGACTTCAAAGCAAGCACATCATACAAAGCTTTAGGCATGATGGAAATACTAGCACCCAAATCACATAAAGCAATACATTCATAATTATTGATTTTGATAGTAGATTCCCAACCATCCTCTAATTTTCTAGGAATAGAAGCTTCTTGCTCTAGTTTTTCTTCTCTAGCCTTTATGACGGCTTCAACAATATGCTTAGTAAAAGCTTTGTTTTGTTCATAGGCATTAGGAGAATTGATTACACATTGTAGGAGCTTAATAACTCTAGTAAGAGTACAATTATCATAATCAAAATCTTCATAATCCAAAACAGTGGGAGTAATGCTACCTAAAGTATTGACCTCTCCAAGCCAACTTTTAACATTTTTATCACAAGATTGAACACTCTCCGAACTTATGGGATGCCTTTTAGCTAAAGTTGTGACCTCTCCAATCCCAAAATTTTCATCTTCTTTAACATATCTAACACCTCTAAACAAAGAGTCTATAGGAGATTCACTACTACTCCAGGTTTTAATTTCTCCATAATTCTTAATAGAATAAATTTCAACACTCCTAGCCTCTCCTTCTTGTCTAGCTTTTAATATAGCAATCGTCCTATCCGTATTATCTAGAGTAACTTGGATAGCTTTTAGAGATTCTGGCATATCATTTTTAGAAGGCATAACTCTTATCTTAAGCATTTCAACATCATGAGTGTCGGTACCAAAACCAGCAGATCTCGGGTAGGGGGTCTGAACTGTGGATCTTGGAGTCAATGGATAACAAGGAACGCAGAGACAACGATTACCCAGGTTCGGGCCCTCTCGAAGAGGTAAAACCCTATGTCCTGCTTGATTGTATTGATGTGATTGTATGATGATTACAGAGTTGATCTACCTCGAGATCGGATGGGCTAAACCCTAGGTGGGTATGATGATAGTGGTTCTTCTGCCTCTACGGACTAGACCCTCTGGTTTATATAGACACCAGAGGGATCTAGGGTTACATATGGTCGGTTGCCATCAGGGGATAAACATGCCGGTTACGCTAAATATTTCTTGGAGGAGACGCCAAGTCTTCGGAGGTTTCCTTCTGGTGCACGGGGTCGCCCGCAATCCGGCCTTCCTTTGATGAGTCAAGAGCGGCCCATTAGCCCGGCCTATAGGAGATAGGCCGGCAGCCCGAGTACCCCCTAGTCTAGGACACCCTCAGTAGCCCGCGAAATAGTCTTCGAAGCCGAGGTATATGCCGAACACCATCGGCTTTGTGGACCAGTTCCTTCCCTCCTGTGGTACTTGTGCGAAGCCTGCAACCCCTCTGAATCAAATCCTCAAGGGCTGCCTGACCATATGTTCCCCGAATTATGCTTCGGTCGCCGAAGTGTACCGATAACTTAGACCCGAAGGCTAGTCGCATAGGTGTCAACAGGGCCCCATCTGACAAATTTTGCCGAAGGGTCATGACCCGCCACGCCCATGAGTTGGTCCATGAAAACTTGATTCGCGGTTTGAGGCGGTTCCTTCATTGGCGTGTCCCATCGATATGGAGATCGTCCCCTGTTTTTAAGGGATATGATCAATGATTTGCACTATCCCACGCGCGCATAATGGCATGATTATACGGGGAAACGGCGAAGCCTGCGGTGCAGTAAAAGGACCCTTGGTTTTACAGCAGCCCATAAAAGGGGAGCGGCCACCATTTCCGTGGCACGCTCTTACTTCTCCCTTCGCCATTGCCCTCCAAATCTCTTGAGCTCCAGCGCCTAGATCTGTTCTCCCTTCCAAGAACCTCTCCGACCACCCATTCAATTCAGCCATGGACGGTTCCGGGTCTAAGGGCAAGTGGGAGGCCTCCATCGTCACCCAGAGTGCCATCCTAGAGCTGAAGAACGCGGGATACCTTCCCGCCGACGTCGCTCACCGCACTCCGGAGGCGGATCAAGTCATCCCTACGCCGAGGCCGGGCAAGAGGGTGGTGTTCCTCCCCCATTTCATTCGAGGGTTAGGTTTTCCCCTCCACCCCTTCGTTAGGGGCCTGATGTTTTTCTATGGGCTGGATTTTCATGATCTTGCCCCAAATTCTTTCCTACACATCTCAGCCTTCATCATCATCTGTGAGGCCTTTCTTTGAGTGTGACCACACTTCGGCTGTGGCTGAAGGTGTTCAACGTCAAGCCGAAGATCGTTGACGGCCAGCAGGCGGACTACGGGGGAGCGATGGTCGGCAAGCTTCCCCGGGTTGAGTGGCCAGAGGGGACCTTCATCGAAATCGTCAAGATCTGGCAGAAGGAGTGGTTCTACATCACGGAGCCGCGAAACGCGGGGGGGGGGGGGGGGGCAATCCCCGCCTTTAGATCTGGACCCCCCACGAGGTTGGTCTCGTGGACCAACAAGGGCCTCGACTGGGGGTCAAACAAGGAGGCGGCGCTGCTGCAGAGCCGGATAGCCAAGATGATAGAGCGGGGGGTTGAGCTGCCCAACGTGATTCAGAGTATGCTCTATCGCCGCATCCTCCCCATCCAAGAGTGGTACTCCCCCATGTGGGTCTACAAGCCCGAAGAACCCGCCACCGTGCTCAGTTTCTACCGCACTTCCCACGCTCAGCTGTGGAAGGTGCAGTTCAAGCCGCAGAAGGACTGGCCGGCCAAGGAGGAAGACATCAGCCTTGACGCCGCAAACCCCCCTCGGGAGGTTTGATAAGCTTTGTTCTTGTATTTGGATTGTTCCCTTTTGCTAAGGTACTCAACTTTCTCATTTCTCATCCACAGAGCTGGCTGAAGAAAGCCGAGCGGATCGACAGCCCGACCCAGCTACCCGAGGGCCCCAGGACGACCTTGCTGACGGCCATGTTGGCCGAGGAGCCATACGAGGCACCGGAGAAGAAGGAGAAGAAGAAGGAAAAGAAGAAGGAGGCCAGAGAGGGCCTCCATTCCCGAGGACCCCCGGACACTAGATCCGGGGACACCCATGCTCCCTCCGCACAAGAGGAGGAGAAGGAGCAGGGAGAGGATGGGGAGGAAAGTGATTCCTCCCGAACAAGGAAGAGGGCGGTGTCCGAGGACGCCGAGGAGGAGCAGCCTCACCCCGCCCCCAAAAGACCGTGCAGGGCAAAGGTGGCCCTATCCAACAACAGCTCGGCCTCTGCCGAGGACTCTGAGGCCTCCGAAGAGATTCCTTGGAGGACCCCCAGGGTCAAACTGCTGGCCCAAAGGTACGTATCCTAAGATTCGCCTATGCATTTTCAGCCGAACTAAGTCTGCTATTGACCGCGCTTCTACTTCTAACATTACAGCCCGCTACGTGACCTCCCTACCGATCGAGTCTTGGAGGGGGATTCTCCACCGGCTGTGCTGGCTGAGAGCGGGACCAAGTCGCGCGCCTCGCCTCCTCTGATCGTCGAGGAGGTCGAGAAAGTTCTGTCAAGGAGGACCCCTCCCGTGCCGCACACAGGGGGAGGGGGCGACACCGTTATGGCCGAGGTGCATACCTCGGCCACCGAAGACCAGGAGGGGAGAGCCCCTCTGGTGAACGAAGAGGGGGAGCCCGGACAATCCGAGCTCTCCCCGAGAGTGGCTCCGGAGCTGTCAAGGCACCCGGAGTCAAACATTCCGGTCTCCACAGACGGAAGAGCCAAGGTGCCCCCGCCACCCCCGCCCGCTCCAGAGCAGGTTTCAACTGGGTGGCCGGACGAGATGGAGGAAGATTTAACGAGCTCCTCTATCGCCGAAGAGCACTGTGCTCTTATGGGCGCGGTGTTGCAAACTCTTCGGTCCGTGGACAACGGACTGAAGGAGGCCTTCGGCGGCCTTCTCACGGGCTTCAAGGTAGGCCATGTAATGCCTTTTCCTTAGAAAATTTCTTTTATATGAACATGTAACCTCATAGACAGTAGCCCCCGAGACTCTGACTGGCTTGAATAAAGCTGGTCAGAGGATCGAAAATCGATAACTCAGATCCTAATGTGCTTAGTGTAATGTGCAGGCGTCATCCTCAGCGGCAGTCGCCAACGCTGAGGAGTTGGCCGAGCTGAATCAAAAGCTCAAGATCTCCGAGGACGACCTGGGCCTACTGAATAAGCGGTTCAACAAGGCGCAAGGCAAGTCCGAACTACACGGTTTCCTACAACAGTTTTCAAGCAAGGTTTAAGTCATTAACCTAAACGGGGTGCAACTGATATTACTACAGCCACTGCCGCGGATGTCGAGAACCTCAAGGCTGAGCTGTTGAAGGCTCAGCTGGAAGCCGCAGAGCAGAAGGCTTCGGCCCAACAGGCAGCTGCCGAGCTGGCTATGGTAAGAACCGCTAGCCAGAAGCACGAGGCCAGAGTGTCTGAAGTACAGCAAGAGCTCAAGGATGCTGTTACAAAATGTGAGGTCCTTGAGAAGAAGAATAAGGATCAGGCCGCCGAGCTAACCTCACTCAGATTGGCGACTAAGGAAGCGCGCACGGAGGTGCGAGGCTACCAAGAGGAACTCCGCTAAGTTAAACTTATTGCGGATGGTAAGCCATACTTACAGCAAAGTGTCTTTGGTGGTAACAGGTTCGCTTTGCTCACGCGAGTGTGGCCTTCCCCAGGCACCTTTGCGGACCTCCCGAGGAGTGCAGCAGATGCAGCTAGGTTCTTTGCAACCCAGGAGGGTCGTGCCGAGTAGAGGTTGTTTTCGGCGCAGTTCCAAGCGCCCGAACACCCTACCCTCCTCAACAACCAGATGAAGCAGCTGATGGAGTTGCATCAGATGGTGGAGCCGGCGATGAAGGACCTCTGTGTCAAGCTGTGGCCTTCGGAGCCGCTGCCAAGCAGCTATTTCGGCTTAGTGCAGAAGCTGTACGACGCCAAGCCCCGGGTGGATGCCTAGAAGCGCTCCATATGCATTGAGGGAGCTCAGATGGCCTTCGGCAAGACCATGGTGCATTGGCCGAAGATCAAGCCAGCCGAAGTGGCCACTGGACCTCCGCCCCCTGGGAAGGAGCACAGGCACCCCGAGCAGTACTTTCCCATTGTGATGGATGGTGCTCGGGCAATTGAGGCCCAGTGCTCGAAAGATGTAATTTATGAGTGAATTTATTTTCCTTGTATCCGAGGAGTTGAAACTTTTGTGGTGTTGAAATGCAACTGGTTGGCGGTAAATATAATGCCTTATATGTTTATTTTGACTCCTGTGTGGCCATTTTTAAACTGAAAGTTGCCAGTCGTCAGCTTCAGCCCCCTTACAGATACTGCATGGGGTGTTTTCTCTTAACACCTTAACCCTTAGCCGACGTCTCGTTGCCCGGAGGCGGTTGTGTGTAAGGAAAACGAGGCAATCGGACTATGCGGCTTTAGTGCTTTCACGTAGCCATAGGAGCTTGACTGCGGGGGCTGGTGACTTGCCCCCAGTGTATGTGATATTCAGGCATACCAAGGTTGATACCATTATCACTTGTTTCCTGTAACGGCAAACCCTTCGTTTGACATGGATTAACGTCCACCGATTTTTAGTTTGACACTTGTCATCGGATCGCCGACCAGTTCTCGCTTATTATGACAGTCGGTTTTCAGCTTTCTCCACTGAGGTACTTAACCAGTCTAGCTAGAAGTACAACTGCAGTGGTTCTCCCTTTACCCTCCTAGCTGAATAATGTGGAATGTAAGAGGGCAAACACAGGAGCCGGGCAACCTAACCATTGACCAAAGACATAATTCGTAACTGATTCATATAATGTAATATCCATGACGCCAAGCACATGTAATAAAATTGGTGCCGGAATGATGTTCGGGGCAAGATTTATGGTCGAGCCCCCGGTCTATTAGCCGATCACATCTAAAAAGAAACGTATCATAATAGTTTACTTTGGCCGAAAAGCGGAAAGGAAAGCGCAACATAATTGACTGCAGTATGACCGGAAAAAATGGTCGTTATTTCCTTTGAATTCGTGACATCTATCCGTACAATCCGGACCGCCGAAGTAACTTTTACAGATACTTTAAGAAATAAATACATTAGAGGAAAGGTTTACACAGGGCCTTCATGAGTGGTTTGACGTCCCTACTGCGCCCTGCCGCACGTCTGCACCTTTGCTCTTTATGAAGCTTCCGTGATATTGGAGTTGTTGACTGTATGCTTGGCGGAAGTAATAATGTTCGGCAGACGAGCCCTTGGGAAAGGGTTTTGAGAAGTCGCCGCAGTGTATCAGCTTAACGTTGATCAGGCCCTAGATGGTGCCTGTTATTTAGTAGTGTTCCGAGAGCATCTTTGGCCGTGGCTTGGTCAAACTGAGCTCTTGGCCCTTGAGTCGTTTGCCCCCTCAGCTGCCCATGGGATCTTGAGCGTGAAGTTGTGCACTCGAGGCACGTAGTTCGCGGCTGGGTGGGCCGTGCTATGGGGCGCGTATCCCTATTTAGGGTGAGGACGGGAGTGCTTCGGGGCCAAGGCCGTAGCTCGGACGCGTTTGTGTGCGTCTAGTGCCTTGATGGTAGACTGGGCTTGCGACGCTTCTTCGGCGGCCTGGACTTCGGCGGCTAAAGCCGGTGTGTGTTGCTCTGTTTGGATCGAGCGCTCGGTGTTACCATTGATGGTAACAACACCCTTCGGTCCTGGCATCTTGAGCTTCAGATATGCATAGTGCGGGACGGCGTTAAAGCGGACGAACGCTATCCGGCCGTGGAGTGCGTGGTAACCGCTGCGGAAGGGAACAATGTCGAAGATTAAGTCTTTGTTGTGGAAGTTGTCGGGCGAACCGAAGACTACTTCCAATGTCATGGATCCCGAGTAGCGTGCCTCGACGCCTCGGATTACTCCTTTAAAGGTGGTGTTACTAGGTTTGATCCTTGAAGGGTCGATTCCCATCTTCCTCACTGTATCTAAGTAAATCAGGTTGAGGCTGCTGCCTCCATCCATAAGGGCTCTGGTGAGGTGATATCCATCCACGATGGGGTTGAGCACCAGAGCCGCCGTTCCTCCATGAAGGATACTGGTCGGATGGTCTCGACGGTCGAAAGTGATCGGGCAAGCCGACCATGGGTTGTATTTTGGGGCCACCGGCTCTAGGGCGTAGAAATCCCGAAGTGCTCGTTTCCGCTCCTTCTTGCGTATATGCGTGACGTAAATCATGTTTACGGTTTTTACCTCGGGAGGGAACTGCTTTTGGCCTCCATTGTTCGGTCCACGAGGTTCATCGTCATCCTCGCTACGGGGACCCTTGCTCTGTTCCTCGGCTGTGAGCTTGCCGGCCTATTTGATTACTCAACAGTTACGGTTGGTGTGGTTGGCGGGCTTGTCCGGGGTACCGTGGATCTGGCAAGGCCTATCCAGGATTCTGTCCAATGCAGTCGGGCCGTCCCGGTTCCCTTTAGAGGGCTTCTTCCGTGGTCCTGATTTTGAGCCACTGAACCCGGCATTAACTGCCGCATCATCGGCTTCACTGCCGTTGTTTGTGTGCTGGCGCTTATTATTCTTGTTGCGCCGGGGTTTCCCATTCCTGTCCAGGGCCTCTGAAGTGCCGGGGTCTTCGGGGTGGTTGCTTCTATGAGCTAACCAACTATCCTCACCCGCGCAAAAGCGGATCATTAGGGAGGTGAGGGCCGATATTGTTCTCGGCTTATCTTGGCCGAGCTGGCGAGCGAGCCATTTGTCCCGAATACTTTGCTTGAATGCAGCGATTGCTTCGGCATCCGGACAATCGACGATCTGGTTCTTCTTAGTCAAGAACCGATTCCAGAATTGCCGAGCTGACTCCCCGGGCTGCTGAACGACGTGGCTCAGGTCGTCGGCATCTGGCGGTCGAACATAGGTGCCTTGAAAGTTGGCTCGGAATGCATCCTCGAGATCCTCCCAGCTCCCGATGGAGTTTTCATGTAGGCTATTCAACCAGTGCCTTGCCGGTCCTTTAAGTTTAATGGCAGATATTTGATGGCGTGGAGGTCCTCTCCTCGGGCCATATGGATGTGGAGAAGAAAATCTTCGATCCACATGGCTGGGTCAGTTGTCCCATCGTACTGTTCTATGTTCACGGGTTTAAACCCTTCGGGGAACTAATTCTGCATCACCTCGTCTATAAAACACATTGGGCGTGCGGTGCCCCTGACCCGGGCCACGTCGTGCCGGAGATCGGTCATCATCTGAGCACGGTGCTACTCCCGGGCTCTATCATTCCTATCACGCCAGGCTTGGTATCCGTCCCATCCAGCGGGCGTGTGTCCTGTGGACCCGTAAATGAATCTTGACTGTATCCCTCTGGCATTTAGGTCGTGCCGCAGATCATATGGGTCATCCGGTTGAACCGGGTCCTTGCCCGCCCGGCGAGGGAGCGCGGGTGGGTATTCGGTTTCT
This sequence comes from Elymus sibiricus, assembly GCA_039707655.1. NCBI lineage: Eukaryota > Viridiplantae > Streptophyta > Magnoliopsida > Poales > Poaceae > Elymus > Elymus sibiricus. Next base: position 7,671,228 of record CM077674.1, on the reverse strand, counting down.
CCAGCCGTCCTGTCTCATCCTCGAGGGGGGAGGTCGGGCTGGTTTGTCTGAGTTTGTCTGGGAGGTATGGGCTCAAAGTTCTCGTCCTCAAATGACGGAAGCAAACGCCGTCATGGGTAACTTTTGTATTGATCCTGCAGCTGATTGTTGAAGCCCTCTTCGGCTGCTAAGACCATCGTCCATCTATCGTTGAGGGTATCTTGTTCGGCCTTTAGCTGCTGCTGCTTCTTCTTCAAGCTTCGGGCAGTGGCTATAAGCTGCTGCTTGAATCTTTCCTGGTCCAGGGGATCCTCGGGGATGACGAAATCCTCGGGTCCGAGGCTATCCTCCTCTTCGGAAGGAGGGAGGTAGTTACTGTCCTCAGAGTCCTCGGTGTCCTCAGGGTTACCCTAGTCCTCATGCCCTTCAGAGGTGTCGTGGTGCTGTTCGGGGGTGGTGCTGTCGCCGAGCTCCCCATGTTGTCCGGAGTGTCATTATCTCCGGTGCCATTTGTGCCTGTGTTGTTTTCCTTGCCCTTTCCTCGTCCCCTGGATCGCCTTCGTCGGCGTTTGGGTGGTTCCTCGGCGGGGCCGTGGCCATCCTTCTTGGGGGTGTCGCCATCCTTCTTGGGGGTGTCGACCATGTAAACGTCGTAGGTGGAGGTGGCGGTCCACTTTCCGGTGTTGGGAGTGGCAAGGGAGGGAGCCATATAGAGCATGACGTCAATATCCTCGTCCATGTCGTCGGCCTCCTCGGAGGCGTAGTCCAACATGTCGGTTAAGTCTTCGATAGTGGCTACTAAGTGGGTGGTGGGTGGGACGTAAAATTCCCCGCGGTTGGCCTCCAGTCCGATCTGCACAGGGACTGAGGACGGGCCATCCGTGATACTCATCTTCTGGATTCGATCTAACATCTCGCTTAAAAGCGAGAGGTCCACCGGATTCATCCTTGGGCATCCTTTGGAGTTGAACTCCGGTGTGCCCGCGCCGGGAGTTCGTTCGGCCAAGGGCGACCCCTGGTTCTCTGGCGCCGGTATCGGATCCGAACTCGAGGCCAGGTCCGAACTGAGGACCGGCCCGGAGACGGGGCCGAGGAGAAGATCCGAACTAAGTCCTCGGGATTATTAGGCTCCTCAGGTAAGGCTGAGAACCTAGTAAAGATCAGATCGCCCCGAGAGTCTGCGACGTACTCTAGGTTGCCGAACCTGATATCCTGCTCAGGGGCGAAGTTGTCGACCTGGTCAAGGTGACCGGTCGGGTTGGCGTGCAGCACGATGTTGCCGAACACGAAAAACTGGCCGGGGACGAAGATGTCCCCGCTGCGGATGTCGTCACAGATGGCTAGGCGAGCCATTGATCCTTGACGACCCAACTGCGGAGCTCTCAATGATAGCACCAATGTCGGTACCAAAATCAGCAGATCTCGAGTAGTGGGTCCGAACTGTTGATCTTGGAGTCAATGGATAACAAGGAACGCAGAGATGGCGATTACCCAGGTTCGGGCCCTCTCAAAGAGGTAAAACCCTATGTCCTGCTTGATTGTATTGATGTGATTGTATGACAATTACAGAGTCGATCTACCTCGAGATCGAATGGGCCAAACCCTAGGTGGGTATGATGATAGTGGTTCTTCTGCCTCTACGGACTAAAACCTCTGGTTTATATAGACACTAGAGGGATGTAGGGTTACATATGGTCGGTTGCCATCAGGGGATAAACATGCCGGTTATGCTAAATATTTCTTGGAGGAGACGCCAAGTCTTCGGAGGTTTCCTTCTGGTGCACGGGGTCGCATGCAATCCGGCCTTCGATGAGTCAAGAGCTGCCCATTAGTCCGGACTATAGGAGAGAGGCCGGCAGCCCGAGTACCCCCTAGTCCAGAACACCCTCAATGAGCAAGATTATCAATTTCATGAGCAATGGAATCAAGTTTTTCTCCTACCGTAGTGTGAAAAACTTTTTGTGAGACAATGAAATCTTTAATAACACTTTCAAGTTCAGTAGTGTCGGTGTAAAAACCGGCAGACCTCGGTGTAGGGGGTCGCGAGCTGCGGATCTCGGATCGGTGGTAACAAGGACAAGGGAGACGATGTTTACCCAGGTTCGGGCCCTCTTGATGGAGGTAAAACCCTACATCCTGCTTCTGTTTATATTGATGGAGATGATTCAAATACAAAATTGATCTAACTCGAGATCGTAATGTGTGTCTATCTTCTAGGGCTAGATGAATGATATTGCATTGATATGTCCCCTATGGGCTAAACCCTACGGCTTATATACCCGCCATGGAGGGTGTCTAGGGTTACAAAGTCGGTATCCAGGACAAAGGCGGCAGGAGATATCCTGGAGTGTACGTCAAGTCTTCGGTAGAGACAGTCTCGATCACGCTTCCTGTGTACGGCCTCCGGAGTCCATCTTGATCATGTACGACGGCCCATCGGCCCAACCGAGGAGACGGGCCAGCTAGGTTAGCACCCCCCTAATCCAGTACACCGTCAGTAGCCCTCGAACTTGTCTTCTATGCCGAGGACGACTTTCAACAAACATCACCTCGGACCCAAAGTCCTTGGCTTGACAGACGAGTTCCCCTTCATATTTTACTTTTTTATAGTAGAGCGATGATATCCGAGGTCCGACCAAGCTCGTACCCTGCCCGAAGAGGACAGATATCTTGGCCTCAAAGGCCTGTTGTTCAGGTATGAACGGTCCAATCCGGCCTGACAACTTTATCGAAGAGGCTTGCCCCACGACAGGTTGAGCATTTACTGCCTCCCCCTAAACTGTGGTTCGAGGCAGGCTTTTTACTGGCGTGTGCCCGTTTTCTTAGGGATATCATCAAGATTTTGTTTCCCCCCATATGCTCAACAACATTTTTGATGGGAATAGCGAGTTTACCGGTGCAGCGAGGGGGACTCTTGGCCTTATAAGAGCAAAAAGGAGGACAACGTAATCTACCACGCTCCCATTCTCCCCCTCTACTGCGTCGTCTAGCTCCAGCGCCCTGATCCATCCTGCCCGCTTTTTCCTTTCACGAGTCCAACTTCCACCACCAGCCATGGCCGACACCCTCAAGGGGCATTGGGGCGGCTCCATCGTGACGGCTGTGACCATCTTGGAGCTACGCAGCGCGGGGTACCTGACCCCCGCCATCGCTGCCCGTGCTCCGGCAGCTGGCCAGCTGGTGCCCGCTCCCAATGCCGGGGAGCGGGTAGTCTTCGTCCCCCACCTCACCTAAGGCCTGGGGTTCCCACTGCACCCCTTTGTGCGCGGGGTAATGTATTACTATGGACTGGATTGCCACCACATGGCCCCCAACTCCGTTCTTCACCTCGCTGCCTTTATCACGGTCTGCGAGGCCTTCCTTCACTGCGAGCCGCACTTCGGCTTGTGGCTGAAGCTCTTCGGGATTAAACCGAAGACCAGTGGCTCTGATCTCGCGGAGTGCGGAGGAGCCATAATCAGCAAAAACAGGGGGCCACCTGGTTCAAGGGCAGCTTCATCGAAACGGTGAAGGAGTGGCAAAAAGAGTGGTTTTACATCACTGAGCCGTTCGCCCCTGGTCAAACTGAGGTCCCGGCTTTCTCAGCCGGGCTTCCCAAGAAGGTCAAATCCTGGAAGGAGAAGGGCGTCGCCTGGGGGAAGCCAGAAGAGGTGGAGACCCTGATCGACAGGATCTTGTGGTGGTCCACCACGGGGAAGGTTGAGCTTGCAGACATCATCAACGTCATGCTCAACCACCACATACTCCCTCTCCAACTTCGGGCTACCCCAATGTGGGCACAAAAGCCCGAGGACATGGACACCATCACCACCTTCTTCCGCTCCACCTTGGACGCCATGTGGACGAGACTCATGAAGCTGGCCAAGGACAAGATCCCCCAAGAAGGGGAGGACCGCGGCCTCGAACACGGCTATGAAGCCCCTCTGGTGAGTAGTCCTGCCCCTCGATCATTTATTCTTTGCCCATTGTACCGAGGAGTAAAGTTTTGCTTGAATCATGTATGATGTTTTGCATAATTGGTTGGCCTGGGTTCAAGGAGTGCGGTGCCCAACCCCACTGCCAGAGCAGCCTTCGACTCCCCTGCTCTCGGCGCTCCTGACCGAGGAGCCGCACGTGGTGGCCCCTAAAGGGACGAAGTCCCAGAGGGGGAGGTCAAGTGCTCGGACTCGGGGGACTTCGGTCACCCGGTCCGAAGAGACCCACACCTCCGCCGCCCAAGACGGCGACGCAGAGGAGGGCGACGAGGAGGAGGTTCCCCCCTCCCCAAAGGGGAAGAGGTCGGCATTGGAAGACGCCGACGTGGGCATGCTGCCGAAGGGCCCAAAGAGGCCGAGGCGAACCTCGTCCGAGGCTGCCAACAAGTCGTCGGAGAGAGCCGAACTCTCCGGTGACTCAGAAGAAGACCTCCTCGCTATGGGGAGGAAGAAGCCAGTGCCCCGAGGGTAAGCCATTTGTCTTTGCATCCCGTCTCTTGATTTGGCAAGTTATTTCTAGGCAAGGGGAAACTTACAAAGGCGTATTTTCTTATGTAGTCCACCGAGGGTAATCCCCAGTGGTTCCTCAAGCGGGTTGCCGTCCGCCAGCGGGACTCTAGAGCCCGCTAATCCTCCCCCAACGCATGACGGGTTAGGGGAGGCAACATCCACCCTGGTCCCTAACGTTAACACGATGGGGGCTGACGAGGTGGTCGTCATGGCCGAGGTCGATACCTCGGCCCAACAGGACTCGGGGGAGAAGCGCCCCGCTGTCATCGAAGAAGGGCTGGGCCAGTCATCGGCCCAGCCGATATCTACCTCGGCTCCGCCGCCCCAGGTGTAAGCTACCCGGGTAGATGTATCAGAGGTCATCCCGCCACCCCAGCCAACTGCCCATGGACGGGCTGGCACGGGGTGTACCGAGGAGATGGAGGACGCCCTAAAGGGCTCCTCCCTCAAAGAAGAGCACCGTGCCTTGATAGGCGTGGCGCTACAGGGCTACCGGTCCGCAGGGGCCGGCCTGCATGAGGTTTTCAAGAACCTCATAGCAGGTTTCGAGGTACGCTTTCTATCTGCGCATCCAGTCTAATTTGTTTATTTGAGCTTTTTTGATTTGTGAGTTTGTCCGAGGACATAAGTGTACAGTCTGCTAAACGGCTTGGTGAGTTAGTAGCCCCCGAGCCCGAAGTCGGTTTCAAGAAACTGGCCTTGGGGTCGTTTGATTTAGTAGTAGGCCGCTTAAGTAGCCCCTGGGGCACTGCTTGAGGCAGCCGTCCCGGAGCCTTTTAGTAATTTAACTGTTCCCTTTGTAATAAGGATCTTTTTTTGTGCCAGGTTTCGACCTCGGTTCCGGACTCCATCTCCGAGGAGATTGCGGAGTTGAACCGGAAGCTCGAGAGGTCCCAGGAGGAGCTCATCCTGGCGCACCAGAAACTCGAGCAGTCTCAAGGTAAGCAAGTTTAAACTTGCCCTGTACTTTGAACGAAGGAGGTATGATATGTTTTGTTAAAGAAAATGACTAAGGCCGAACTGTTTTGACAACAGCAGCGTTAGCGGAGCTGGAGACGCTCAAGGCCGAGCTCAAAAGGGCTCGGTAGGAGGTGCGGCAGCAGGAGGCTGCTACCGCCGTAGTAGAGAAGGCCCGGGCTGCCGAGAAGGCGGCCGGGAAGAAGCACCAAGCGCGGGTGCTAGAGGTTGAGGAGACCCAGAAGGGCGTGTTTGAGGCACGCGACAAGCTTCAAGAGGAGGGGCAACGAACGAAGGAGGAGCTCGAGAAGCTTCAACTTGCCCACTCCGAGCTCAAGACCTCGGCCCGAGCTAACCGCGAGGTGCTCCAGCAAGTGGAGCAAATCGCCTCGGGTAAGCTATTTTTGCTGCAGTGTTCGTTTGGCAGCAAAGGGTCTGTCGAGCTCACCCAGTTATGGCGTTTTGCAGAGGTCTTTGCGGATCTTCCGCAGAGCGTGGCGGATGCGGTGGCGTACTTCGGCCAACTAGCGGGCCACGAGGCGGAGAAGGCCTTCTGGGGGCAGTTCCCGGGGTCGCCGTCCGCGCAGCTGCTGAATCATCGAGTGAAGCAGCTGGTGGAGTTGTTTCGCATGATGACACCGGCGCTCCAAGACCTCTGCATCTCGCTGTGGCCTTCCGAAGCCATGCTGAAGAGCCTCTTTGGCCTTACGACCCATCTCCGAGACACCGTGCCTTGCGTGGATCGCTGGAAGAGGTCTGCGTGCTTTGAAGGAGCGCGGAGGGCATACGCCTGTGTGAAGACGCACTTCCAAAAGGTTGATGCGGTGACATGTGCCGCGGGCCCTCCTGCCGACAAGCCGCGCATTGCCGATCAGTTCTTCGCCGAGGTGGAGGCGGGACCTCGGACCACAGAAGCCATGTGTCCAAAAGACACTATGTATTTCTAGATAGTACTTCGGAATGCCGGTGTGTACGATGTATAAAACTTTATCATTTGGTTGAATGAAGATGGCTTTAAATTCCATGTGTGTTGTTTTATGATTAATTTTTCCTCCGATATGACTGTTTTAAAATGAGAGTGGCGAGTTGTCGGCTTCAGCCCCAATGTAGGTCATACAAAGGGTGTTCCTTAAGGCACACTTGACCCTTAGCCGACATCTCGGTACCCGGAGGTGGTCAGTGCTTTTATAGGAACTAGGCAATCAGACTATAGTGGCTTTATACCTTTCACTTAGTCATAGGAGTTTGACTGTGGGGGCTGATGACCAGCCCCCGGTGTGGGAAGTGTTCGGCCAGGTCGGCCGAGGTCTAGGCCATGACACACTTCGGCTAGGAATGAAAGCCCTTCGTTTAACACGGGTGATCTCTATCGTCACATCCCTTGACGCGGTCTACGGATGGCGGATCAGTTTACGCACACCTAGATAGTCAGTTTTCGGCTTTCTCCACTGAGGCGCTATGCCAATTGACCTGGCAGCGCAATCGCAGTGGTTTTCCCATTACGACCTTAGCCGAATTCATCGGAAACGTAAGGGGTACACATAGGAGCCGGGCAACCCAACAATTGACCAAAATCTAGGTTCGAAACTGATGCATATAAGGCCAAAATCCGAGACGCCGAATACTTCAGACTTGTTATACAATTGTATCTTTTTTTCAAAGAACTTCTTCGTCCCACAGGGGCCATGCTGATAAAGAGATATGATAGATACCTTGAAGGGGCACAGTTTCTTTATTTCGAAATTTCAAGCGTGTACATGCCCAGCTGCGGCGAGAGGAATTGAAAGAATACAATGTAGAAAGTAAAGAAGAAAGAGGAAGAAACAGGGCGGATAATTGCTAACCGATTTTGAAGAATCTAGGCCACTACCTGCCGCACATCTGCGTTTCTGAGCTATTGACCAGATGTTCACCATTGATGGTGAGCAATTTGTGAAGGTTGATGCCCTTCCGGCCCTTTATACACTTCAAGTGTTTGATTGACCGAGCTCCTTTAGAGGAGGCGTTGTCGAAGTCCGCTCTGTGGTTGAAACCACATGGACGTAGGCATGTTTGGCTGTTTCTTTTACAGAGATTTGCCTATGCAGGGGCTCGAAGCCACGTCCTTGCTTGGTTAAACCGTGCGGACGTTTGAGTAAGTGTTCGGCTCCTCGACGGCCCAGGGAATCTTCAGTGCAAAATTATGCACTCTGGGGATGTAGTGCCCACTCCAAAGAGGGCACGCGAGGAGCCCGCATCCCTATTTCGGGTGCGGGTGTACCTGGCCGAGGTCGATTTGTGCAGCCCGAGCGCGCTTCGAAGAGCGGGCGGCGCGTTTATCGCTGCGGGCTGCCTCCTCGGACGCCTGTACCTCGGCTGCAAAATCCGCAGTCTGTTCCTCTGTTTGGAGTGAACGTTCGGTGTTAAAATTGACTGTGATAACGCCGTTAGGTCCTAGCATTTTGAGCTTGAGGTAGGCATAATGCGGGACTGTGTTGAAACACGCGAAGGCTGTGCGCCCTAAGAGCGCATGGTATACACTTCGGAAAGGTATGATATCGAAGATTAACTCCTCACTTCTGAAGTTCTCGGGCGAGCCGAAGACTACCTCTAGGGTGACCATTCCGGTACATCAGGCTTCGACGCCTGGAATGACACCTTTAAAGGTGGTGGAGCTCGGCTTGATCCGAGATGAGTCGATGCCCATCTTCCGAACTGTGTCCTCGTAGATAAGGTTGAGGCTGCTTCCTCCGTTCATTAGAACGCGTGTTAGATGATAACCATCAATGATAGGGTCTAGGACGAGTGCCGCCGATCCGCCCTGTCTGATGCTGGTTGGATGATCGTGCTTGTCAAACGTGATCAGGTAAGCCGACCATGGGTTATACTTCGGTGCGACGGGCTCTATCGCGTATACATCCCGAAGCACACGCTTCCTCTCCCTTTTAGGGATGTGGGTGGCATAGATCATATTGACCTCTGTTACCTCATCAGGAAACTTCTTTTGGCCTCCATTATTGGCCCGCCGAGGTTCATCCTCGTCTTCGCTGTGGGGTTGGGTTTTACTCTGACCCTCTGCCACTATCTTGCCGGCTTGTTTAAAGACCTAGCAATTCCTATTGGTATGGGTTGCTGGTTTTTCCTGAGTGCCGTGAATTCCACATGGGCGGTCCAAGAGCCTATCAAGCTGGCTAGGTCCATCTTTGTTCCCTTTAAAGGGTTTTCTTTTCTTCCCGGATTTAGATCCGGTGAACCCTGCGTTGACCGCGGCGTCTTCAGTGTCACTTCCGCCATTTTTATACATGCGCTTATTTTTATTGCGCTTGGGTTTTCCATTGGCGTCATGAGTTTCCGAGGTGCCTGCCTCGCCATTATTAGTACTACGGGCGAGCCAGCTGTCTTCTCCCGCACAAAAGCGAGTCATCAGTGAGGTCAGGGCCGCCATGGTCCTCGGCTTATCCTGGCCGAGCTGGCGAGCCAACCATTCATCTCGGATATTGTTTTTAAAGGTGGCAATGGCCTCAACTTCGGAGCAGTCTATGATCTGGTTCTTCTTGGTGAGGAACCTGTTCCAGAATATCCGGGCTGATTCGCCTGGCTAAGGGGTGACACATCTGAGGTCATCAGCGTCCGGAGGTCGGACATATGTGCCCTGGAAGTATGCTCGAAAAGCATCTTCTAGGGCCTCCCAGCTGTCGATAGAGTGAGGAGGGAGGCTATTAAGCCAATGCCTCGCCGGCCCCTTTGGCTTGAGCGGCAGATATTTAATGGCATGGAGATCATCTCCATTGGCTATGTGTATGTGTAGGAGGAAATCTTCGATCCACACTGCTGGGTCCGTGGTACCATCGTATGACTCTATATTAATGGGTTTAAATCCTTCCGGGAATAGATGTTCCATTACCCTGTCTGTGAAGCAGATTGGGTGACCCGGACCTCGGAACCGAGGAGCATCTCGTCGGAGGTCGGGAGAAAGCCGTGAGTAGGCATGATCTCAGGCACGGCCATTCCTGTCCACCCAGGCATCGTAGCCGTCGAGCCCAGTGTGCGCACGTCCCCTTGGTCCATAGATGGACCGAGGGGGGCCCTGTTTTCCTCAATGCGACGTCTAGCATCGCGAGGATCTAAGTAATCCACTGGGTCCTTGCCATAGTGGTGTGGAGGTGGCCGTTCACTGAGGTCTTCTCATCTTGGCCTGTTCCGGCCTCTAGGGGGGCGGTCGAGGTCGTCTGCGAGCTCCTCGTCGAACTCCGGCAAGAGACGCCTGCGTGGGTATGATTTCGGAGCACTATGGCGCCGGTTCACCATGTCTTTCTCGGCGGAGAGCACTTCGATCCACTTTTCATTTAGTGCATCGGTGTTGGCCTGCAGCTGCAGCTGCTTGCGTTTCATGCTCCCGGCGGTCGCAACAAGGCGCCACCGGAAGCGGTCTTGTTCAAAAGGGTCCTCGGGGACGATGTAGTCCTCGGTACCGAGGCTCTCATCCTCCTCAGATTCCGGCATGTAATTGTCGTCGGCCCCTTCGAAGAGGTCGTCGGGATCAGAGTCCCTGAGAAGTCGGTCCTGTGTGTCGTTCCTTACTGGGGAGGCATGAACGTGCTCTTCACGGTTGCCGGCATCGCCGTCCTCCACGTCGCCGTTATTGGCTATCGCGTCATTACCACTGGGTTCCCCGTTAGGACCCCTTCGGCGTCTTCGCTGACGTCTTCGAGGGGATTTGGGGGTGTCCACCATGTAAACATCATAGGTGGATGTGGTGGTCCACCTGCCTGCATTTACCGGGGGCAAGGTGTTTTCGATGGGGCCATCAGTGTCCTCCTCCATGTCTGAGGCCCCGCCATAGTCCGTCACGTCGGTTAAATCGTCGATCGTGGCGACTAGGTGGGTGGTGGGTGGGATGTGAATTTCCCTATTGTCAGCTTTAAGTCCGATCTGGTTGTAAACCGAAGTCTTGCTGTCTGAGATGGACATGCTCCAGATGCGGTCAAGCATCTCATGGAGGTGAGATAACTCTTCGGGATTCATTGATGCACCATAGGTAGGGCTGACTCAAAGTATGCCCGGCGTGTAGTCGGATGCATTTTCAGTGCGAAGGGAATCCGAACATAATTTCGAGTTCTGCGCCGGAGTCAGTTCTAGCACTGGCATAATTTCGGGAGTGGGAGCCGGATCTATCTCCGGATTGGTGATCGGAAGGAAACTGGCCGGAGCAGTGGCGTCAAGGGTCTCAAGAGGCGCCGCGATAGAGTTCGGTTCTAGAGTCGAGCCTCCTGGACTGGCCGAGCTCTCAATCCGGCCAGGGGTCCATCCCGATAGGATGAGTTCACCATGGGATTCCGCACTATATTCGAGGCCACCGAAGGTCACGATCCGACCTGGGGCATAATTCTCGACAAAGGTCAGATGACCCGTCGAGCCGGCGCAAAATACCATGCTGTCGAAGACAAAAATCTGGACGGGGGCGTAAACATCCCCGCGGGCGTTGGCGCAGTTGATCTGCAGGTGAGCCATCGATCCTCCTGGTGATCGCGCAGCGGAACTCTCAATGAAAGCACCAGTGTCGGTGTAAAAACCGGCAGACCTCGGGGTAGGGGGTCCCGAGCTGCGGATCTCGGATCGGTGGTAACAAGGACAAGGGAGACGATGTTTACCCATGTTCGGGCCCTCTTGATGGAGGTAAAACCCTACGTCCTGCTTCTGTTTATATTGATGGAGATGTATCGAATACAAAGTTGATCTACCTCGAGATCGTAATGTGTGTCTAACTTCTAGGGCTAGATGAATGATATTGTGTTGATGTGTCCCCTACCGGCTAAACCCTATGGCTTATATACCCGCCAGGGAGGGTATCTAGGGTTACAAAGTAGGTATCCAGGAGAAAGGCGGCAGGAGAGATCCTGGAGTGTACGTCAAATCTTCGGTAGAGGCAGTCTCGATCATGCTTCCTGTGTACGGCCTCCGGAGTCCATCTTGATCATGTACGAGGGCCCATCGGCCCAACCGAGGAGATGGGCCGGCTAGGTTAGCACCCCCCTAATCCAGGACACCGTCCAGTAGGTATACCTCTATTATTATTATAAGAATTACCATAAGAATCTCCATAAGAGTTTGAAGGATTAGGAGCATATGACCTAGGATTATTACCAAAGTTGTTCCTATAAGCATTGTTATTAAAATTATTCCGTGAAATAAAATTAATATCAACTTGATCCTTATTTTGTTCAACCAAAGAAGTAAGAGGAACATCATTAGGATCTGTTGGAACTTGTTTAGAATTAAGCATAGACATAATCATATCAACCTTTTCATTCAAAGAAGAGATCTCCTCAATAGAATTTACCTTCTTACCAGTTGGGGCTCTTTCGGTATGCCATTGGGCGTAGTTTGCCATCATATCATCAAGTAACTTGGTTGTTGATCCCAAAGTGATTGCCATAAAGGTTCCTAGACATAAAGTTTAATCCTGCATAGAAAGTTTGCACTACCATCCAAGTAGTTAAACCATGAGTAGGACAATTCTTAACCATAGATTTCATTCTTTCCCAAGCTTGGGCTACATGCTCATGCTCAAGTTGTTTAAACTTCATGATTTGATTTCTCAATTATATGATTTTAGCAGGAGGATAATATTTCCTTGTGAAAGCATCTTTACATTTAGTCCAAGAATCAATACTATTCTTAGGTAAGGATAGCAACCATTCTTTAGCTCTAGCTATTAGTGAAAACAAAAATAGTTTTAACTTAACAACATCACCTTCTATTTCTTTTTTACTTTTGCTTATCACATAACTCCACGAAGTTATTCAAATGAGCGGCAACATCTTCACTATAAGAACCAGAGAATTGTTCTTTCATAACCAAGTTCAACAAAGCAGGCTTAATTTCATAAGATTCGGCACTTGTGGCCAGTGGTGCAATAGGTGTACTAATGAAATCATTGTTATTAGTACTTGTAAAGTCACAAAGTTTGGTATTTTCAGCTGAAGTAGACATGATAACAAGGTAAAACAAAAAGAATATAGCTGCTGTAATTTAATTTTTTGTAGTTTTTGAGTTTTTGAAATATAGATAAAAAGTAACTAATCAAGATAGATAACAATAAAACAAGGTAGTGGTTTGTAGGACCTGTAATTGTTGATGAAAGTTCCCCGACAACGGTGCCAAAAATTGTCTTGTTGCTTCCGTAGAAGCTCATTGGGTACCCCCAAGTGGAAGGGATGATGTAGCCCATCAACAAGTATTTCCCTCGATTGAGAACCAAGGTTTATCGAACCAGTAGGAACTCCGTAACAACAACTAATGATAAGTGCCTGCACACAACTAACAAACTACTCATCCCCAACGATCCAGGATGGTTGTCAAGCTTCCTATCTTGCTAGTTACAAGGGTAAACAGTATAATGTGATCGGAATTGATAAATATAGGTAAATAATAAAATGGACCAGATTGTAAACAAAACAAAAACAAGTAATAAATGGTGATTGCAATGATAGGAGAATGGACAGGGGGGCCATAGCATCACTAGAGGCATCTCTCCAAACAAGATAGCAAAGTTGTGGGGAACAAATTACAGCTGGGCAGTGATTAAATTGCAATATTTATGATTATGATTATTCATGGAAAAATTCATATAGGCATTACGTCCAAGATATATAGACCGTTAATTCCACAACATCTATAACTAATACTCCACCCCAAGACCGCTATCTAGCATGCATCTCAAAGTATTAAGTTCATGCAAACAGAGTATAGCAATAAGCATGATGACATAATGTAGACAATAACAAAATCATCCAAGTGTGATAATCGAACCATCATTTTATCCTTAGTGGCAGCAACACATTGTAAGCCTTGTCCCTTTCTGTCACTGGGATATAGATCAATGCAGGATTGAACCCACTATCATACACCACTCCCTCTAAAGATCAACCCATCAAACTTGGCCAAAGAAAGACAAATAGATCAGAAATCATATATGACTATAAATTATGCAGCAAACAGAGATAATGGATCTCAATAAGATTCAGGAATAGATCTGATCATAAAGTGACAATTCATCATATCCCAACAAACACAACTCAAATTACATCACATGGATGTCAGTCATGTAAGGCAGCTCATGATATCTTTGTATTGAAGCACATAGGGAGAGAAGATGTCATCTAGCTAATGCTATGGACCCAAGGTCCTAAGAGGACTACTCACACATAGACATGATGGTAGTAAAGTTGATGATGACGGCTCCGTAAGTGGATTCTCCCTCCGACAGAGTGCCGGAACTGGCCTCTAGATTAGATCTTCGTGGAACAGGAACTTGCGGTAGTGGAAAAATTCGGGATAAAATACGAGGCAAGGTTTTAGGAATTTATAAAGGTGTAGGCATCGAGAGGCGGTGGAATGGTGGTGCAGGGCAACCACGCGCCCCCCTTGGCCGCGTGGGGGCTGTGGGTTCCGTTGTGGCCTCCTTTGGTGCCTCCCGGATGCTTCTCGATGCAAAATAGTTCCTCCAAAGTCCTTGTTGTTTTTTGGGCTTTGGAAATATTTATTATCTGAAAAACCAAAAACAAGTAGAAAACAGCAACTGGCTCATGTTTGGACTATTTTGTGCTGGAATATCAGAGGATTAAATGCTGAACCTAAATGCCTTGCTCTTCGCAACAAAATCGATGAATGTGGTTGTGCGATTGTTTGTCTCCAGGAAACTAAGAAAGAGGATTTTTCTCATTTATTTATCCATTCTTGTTGCCCGCGGAGGTTTGATAAATTTGAATTTGTCCCGTCCATAGGAGCTTCCGGGGGGGGGGGGGGGGGTCTTGCAGTGATTACATCGGATAGAACTCCAAGAACATCGAGGAGAACATTGTATTGAAGATCAAAAAGAGAGAAGAAGCCATCTAGCTACTAGTTATGGACCTGAAGGTCTATGGTAAACTACTCACGCATCATCGGAAGGGCAGCAAGGTTGACGGAGAGCCCCTCCGTGATCGATTCCCCCTCCGACGGAGTACCGGAAAAGGCCTCCAGATGGGATCTCTCGAGAACAGAAGCTTGTGGCGGCGGAAAAAGTATTTCGTGGACTCCTCTGTTGGTCTCCCGATTTTTGAGAATTTATAGTGGAGGAATTAGGTCAAACGGCGTTGTGTGGGCCCCACGAGCCACCAGGGCGCACCCCCCGGGGCGCGCCGTGGTGCCTCGTGGGCCTCTACTTCATCTTCTCGTCTCCTCCCAAAGCTTCTAGTGTTTGTTATGTCCAGAAAAAATTCTCCAAAAAGTTTCATGGCATTTGGACTTCGTTTGGTACTGATATTCTGGAAAACCTAAAACAAGCAAAAAACAGCAACTGGCACTGTGCACTAAGTTAATAGGTTAGTTCCAAAAAATGATATATAATTGTTGTAAATGTATATAAAAACATCCAAGATTGATATTTTAATAGCATGGAACAATAAAAAATTATAGATACGTTGGAGACGTATCAAGCATCCCCAAGCTTAATTCCTGCTCATCCTCGAGTAGGTAAATGATAAAAACAATTTTTTTGATGTGGAATGCTACCTATCATATTCATCATATACTCTTTTCTTTTGTAGCATGGACATTTGGACTTGAATGATTCAAGGCAATAGTCTATAATTTGACATGAAGACATAATTAGTCATGCATACTAACAAGCAACCATGCTTTTCAAAATATCAACGCTAAAGAAAGTTATCCCTAGCCCATTATGCTCAATCATTGATCCATTCATGAAACACACTCAATATTAGCTACACACAATGCACAAGTATGACAATAGTGCTCTCTAGTTGGTGCTTTATAAGAGAAGATGGAGACTCAAGATAAAAAGTAAAATTGCATAAAAGTAAATAGATAGGCCATTTGCAGAGGGAAGCAGAGATTTGGAAATGTGCCAGAGCTCAAAGCTTAAATTAGAGAGATAAAATTATTTTGAGAGTCATGCTTTTCCTGTCAACGAGAACGACCGAGAATTCTCAATATCCTCCATGCTAGACACATCATAGGCGATTCCCAAACAGAAAATAAAGTTTATTTCCTTTCCACCATTCTTTCACAATCCATGGCTAGCCGTATCCACGGGTGCCCTCCATACCAACACTTTCCAAGGAATTTTGTTGTTATTAATTTTTGATTCATTGTGGGACTGGGCATCCCTATTACCAGCCACTCTCTCGTGCAATGACAAGTGAATAAACACTCATCGTGAGAATAACTCACCTAGCATGGAAAATATTGGCCACCACCTGCCACTTCATGAGCGGTACGGGCACACAAAACGGAATATTATTTTGAAAATTAGAGTTGGCACATGCAAATTTACTTGGAATGGGATGGAAATACCGCATATAGGTAGGTATGGTGGACTCATTTCGCACAACTTGGGTTTAAGGAGTTTGGATGCACAAGCAGTATTCCCGCTTAGTACAAATGAAAGCTAGCAAATAGATTGAGAAGCAACCAACCAAAAAGCGAAAACGGTCATAAACATGCATTGATCATAAAGTGACAATTCATCATATCCCAACAAACACAACTCCAATTACATCACATGGATGTCAGTCATGTAAGGCAGCTCATGATATCTTTGTATTGAAGCACATAGGGAGAGAAGATGTCATCTGGCTAATGCTATGGACCAAAGGTCCTAAGAGGACTACTCACACATAGACATGATGGTAGTAAGGTTGATGATGACGGCTCCGTAAGTGGATTCTCCCAGCGATAGAGTGCCGGAACTGGCCTCTAGATTAGATCTTCGTGGAACAGGAACTTGCGGTAGTGGAAAAATTCGGGATAAAATACGAGGCAAGGTTTTAGGAATTTATAAAGGTGTAGGCATCGAGAGGCGGTGGAATGGTGGTGCAGGGCAACCACGCGCCCCCCTTGGCCGCGTGGGGGCTGTGGGTTCCGTTGTGGCCTCCTTCGGTGCCTCTCGGATGCTTCTCGATGCAAAATAGTTCCTCCAAAGTCCTTGTTGTTTTTTGGGCTCTGGAAATATTTATTATCTAAAAAACCAAAAACATGTAGAAAACAACAACTGGCTCATGTTTGGACTATTTTGTGCTGGAATATCAGAGGATTAAATGCTGAACCTAAATGCCTTGCTCTTCGCAACAAAATCGATGAATGTGGTTGTGCGATTGTTTGTCTCCAGGAAACTAAGAAAGAGGATTTTTCTCATTTATTTATCCATTCTTGTTGCCCGCGGAGGTTTGATAAATTTGAATTTGTCCCGTCCATAGGAGCTTCCGGGGGGGGGGGGGTCTTGCAGTGATTTGGTGTAGTAGTGTGTTCTCTGATACAGTAGTCCACAATGAAACTTTTGCGATTACTATTATGTTCCAGTAGCTGCAAACGAACAAAGAGTTCTTACTTTCCAATGTATATGGGCCTTGCGATGTGCCTAGACGTGATGACTTTGTGGCTTGGTTTGAATCCCCGAACATTGAATTAGACGTTTGCTACTTGTGATCTGCGTTGGTTTTTCCCCGAAGAGGAGGGGATGATGCAGTATAGTAGAGATAAGTATTTCCCTCAGTTATGTAACCAAGGTTATCAATCCAGTAGGAGAATCACGCAACACCTCGTTAACAGTACATGCACACAAAATAACAAATCCTTGCACCCAACGCAAACAAGGGGTTGTCAGTCCCTTGGCGGTTAATTGCAAGATTAAACTCCAAGAACATCGAGGAGAACATTGTATTGAAGATCAAAAAGAGAGAAGAAGCCATCTAGCTACTAACTATGGAACTGAAGGTCTGTGGTAAACTACTCACGCATCATCGGAAGGGCAGCAAGGTTGATGGAGAGCCCCTCCGTGATCGATTCCCCCTCCGGCGGAGTACCGGAAAAGGCCTCCAGATGGGATCTCTTGAGAACAGAAGCTTGCGGCGGCGGAAAAAGTATTTCATGGACTCCTCTGTTGGTTTCCCGATTTTAGAGAATTTATAGTGGAGGAATTAGGTCAAACGGAGCTGTGTGGGCCCCACGAGCCACCAGGGCGCACCCCCCCGGGGCGCACCGTGGTTCCTCGTGGGCCACTGCTTCATCTTCTCGTCTCCTCCCAAAGATTCTAGTGTTTGTTATGTCCAGAAAAAATTCTCCAAAAAGTTTCATGGCATTTGGACTTCGTTTGGTACTGATATTCTGGAAAACCAAAAACAGGCAAAAAACAGCAACTGGCACTGGGCACTATGTTAATAGGTTAGTCCCAAAAAATGATATATAATTGTTGTAAATGTATATAAAAACATCCAATATTGATATTATAATACCATGGAACAATAAAAAAATATAGGTATGTTGGAGACGTATCAACGTTCTATGGCTGTTTCTTGGAGATCTTAATTTTATCCGTTCAGTGGACAATAGAAACAGGCCGGGAGGAAGTATTGAGGACATGGCGAAATTCAATGATATCTTAGATAAATTGGCCTTGTTGGAAATTCCTTTAAAAGGTAGGCAGTTTACATGGAGCAATATGCAAGATCAGCCCCGACTTGAACAACTCGAATGGTTTTTCACTTCAACTGAATGGATCTCTGTGTTTCCAAACACATTGGTTAAACCTCTAGCTTGGCCTATTTCTGACCACATTACATGTGTAGTTAATATCCAAACATCTATTCCGAAGTGCAAATTGTTTCATTTTGAGTGTTTTTGGCCGTCACATCCTGGGTTTATGGAGGTCGTCAGTGCCTCTTGGTCACGACCAATTACTAACTCCGCCAATGCAACCCTTATTTCGGCCAAGCTTAAGCGGTTGCGTTATTCTTTAAAGCAGTGGAGCAAATCGATCTCTAAGCTGAGCTTGTTGATAGCTAACTATAACATGGTTCTTGGTCAACTAGATACATTGGAAGAAATCAGACTTCTCAGTCTACCAGAAACCAACTTCAGGAATATTTTGAAAGCTCATTTACTCAAGCTTTCAAAATATCATAATGAATACTAGAGAAAGCGTTGCATGTTCCGTCAGGTGACATTAGGAGAAAAAATACGGAATATTTTCACGCCCGTGCAACTGAAAGATTTCGTAGGAATACTATTCTCTCTCTGACTATGGATGATGGCCGCATAATTGAGGATCATGCTGACAAGGATGCTACTTTCCATGCTTGTTTCAAGAACAGAATGGGGGTAAGTAATGAACCAATGTTTGATTTTAACTTAGCTGAAGTGATCCATCTAGTTCCAGGTCTTGAGGAGCTCCCTATTCCTTTCTCTAAGGATAGATAGACAGAGTTATCAAAATCATACCTGCTGATCACGCGCCAGGTCCGGATGGTTTCACTAGCCAATTTTTGAATGTCTGCTGGCAGCTGATCACTCCTGACTTCTATGAGCTTTGCTCTAATTTCTGGGAAGGGAAGATCAGTTTAGATTCTCTGAATAATTCTCTGATCATGCTGATTCCCAAAAAAAAATCACCTGAGAAGGTCAATGATTTTCACCCTATTTCTTTGCTTAACTGTGTTCTTAAAGTGCTTACCAAAATATTGGCTGAGCGACTGTAGAAATGGATTCTCAAAATAGTGCATCGTAACCAATATGGTTTTATTTTCGGTCGAACAATTTAGGATTGTCTCGGCTGGGCCTTTGAGTATTTTTTTCAGTGTAAAGCTTCTGGGCAGGAAGTGGTCATTTTTAAACTTGACTTCAAAAAGGCCTTCGATACAATTGAGCACACCTCCATCATATCAATTCGCAGATCCAGCCGCTCCGGGTTTTGCCGAGATTGGCACTACCCCGTGTGTCAGTGGTGACGGCGGGAAACAGCGGCATACAGCACAACCATACTTGTCGAGGTGGAACACAATCTAGACGGGGAGGGCGGCATGCCGTTGTAGAGCAGACCTGCCCTATCGGCGACGAACTTGAGGGAGCCAAAGGTGAAGTTCTGGCCTGGCATGAAGTCGCCGAGCATGATTAGAGATCCGATCTGGGATCAGTCTCTGGCTGGCACAGGCCCGAACTGGCACGCCAACTGACGGTGCTGAAAACAGTCAGTAGCCTCGATAGGGTGGAAAGAGCGTCCGAAAGTACCAGAGCGGATCACACATCAGGAGTTTACCTAGGTTCAGGCCCTCATGATTGATATAACACCCTACTCTTGCTTGAATTTAATTGATGGTGGGAAACGCCTCGTGTGAGGGGGCTACAAGTGAGCTGATGATTGCTACCACGACGATGACAATGGTGTCAATGGATCCCTAGCTACCCCCAGGCCTCGCCTTATAAAGGGGGACGAGGCCTAGGGTTTACAAGTCTCCTAACCGACCACAAGCCCTGATCGGCTGGGGGGTGCTTGACGGTGTCATACACCGGGGGTGGCTCACCAAAGGGAGCCCGACATCAGGCCTGTCAAGAGGCCCGTAAGGCCAAGGGTTCAAGGGGAACCCTAAGGAGGGAGGCGGTGGCCAAGATCCCATCTGTCTATTTGTAAACCATAGCCTCCACCGTGTATATAAGGGGAGGCTAGAGGTGTATCATCCCCATCTACTCTCAGATAGAAACACTTGGTAGCAACCTCATACAACATTGTAACCCTTCCCACGAGGTATCCCTCCACCATGAATAACAAAAGCAAGCAGGATGTAGGGTATTACTCTCCATAGGCCCGATCCTGGGTAAAACCCTCGTGTGACATCCGATCTATGACTGCGCTTGGACCCCTACCAGCCCACCCAACACGCCGATGGGGCAGGCCGGGTCAACATCAACCCACCGGCCCACCCTACACGCATGATCTACGTAGGCGCCATAGCCTTCATCGTCAACAACCACGGCGACCTCCGCGTATGCTTGCCACCAATCCAGCACAATGTACCAGGTTCTTCGCCAACAGTAAAGGCATCTTCGCCATCACCGACGGGTCCCTTATACCCGTTCAGACCCCAGAACTCAGGAGCCACATACTAGCAGGCAAGCTTTGAATGCCTGCACCACTAGATCGGTTAAGAGGTCAACGGCTGGTCGGGCATATCAGACCACCGCCTCCCGACAACAGATCCAGAGGACAATGGCATGGCCCAAACACCCAGGTTATGGGAACCCGGGGCTCGACACCGTTCAAACCTCATACGTTATCACTAGCCGGCCCTAAACTCACAGCTGGTCGCCAGGGTCTGTGACAACTGTCACGTCGACCACTCCTCGGAGGATTGCTTCCTCGACGAGCCCATCTCGGATTGCAGCATCAACACGACAGATCTGATCAAATTTTTTGATTATGAGAATGACGGCGATAACACAGCGTCCGGACTGTGCGGCATAGCAGAGGTGGTTGCAACAGGCCCTTCAAAAACAAAGGAGACAAGGAATAGCTCCGAACCACAGACGGAGGTCGGCAACAGCAAACAAACCCCCGAAGAGGTCATGGAGAAATATGTACCACACACAATTTCCCTGCATCAGGTCATGATGACGGAGCCGGTGGACATGGTCGCAGACCGGGAAGCCCCAGAGTTAACTACCACAAACACGGCGCCATCAATAATGGCGGGTCCCGCAACCTCCCAACCTTCGACCACTGACCCTCAGGTTGCGGCGACCTCGGAACCAATGGCGCCTTTCCACACCCCACAGCAGCGGAATGGTGCGGGGCACCCCAGAGTCTGAACCACAGGTCTTTTTACTCCGGGGGCTACCGTGTCCATCCCGGGGGGCTCTGCAACAACGCCACCAATAATGACGACCAGAGCCATCCGACGCCTCACCACGCCTATACAATAGAACGACCTGACGGCCCGGGCAAGGGAAGCCCAATGGGTCTATGCGTTAAACAGGTAGGTGCGGCTCCAACAAGATACCTTGGAGACCGCCGCACGTCAGCAGGACACCACAAACTACGAGCCCTGGCGCCGCACACGCCGCAGGTCACGGACAAGCGCCCAGAATGGCGCAGCCCGTGGCCAGGAGGCTGATACGTCTCCAACATACCTATAATTTTTTATTGTTCCATGCTATTATATTATCAATCTTGGATGTTTTATATACATTTGCAAGCAATTATATATCATTTTTTGGGACTAACCTATTAACTTAGTGCCCAGTGCGAGTTGCTGTTTTCTGCCTGTTTTTGGTTTTACAGAATATCAATACCAAACGAAGTCCAAATGCCACAAAACTTTTTGGAGATTTCTTTCTGGACATAACAAACACTAGAAGCTTCGGGAGAGGGCCAGAAGACCCAGGAGGCGGCCACGAGCCACCAGGGCGCGCCTGGGGAGGCAGGCGCGCCCTAGTGCCTCGTGGGCCCACCTCTGCCCCTTTTGACCTAATTCCACCACTATAAATTCACAAAAATTGGGAAAATAATAGGGGAGTCCACGAAATACTTTTTCCGCCGCCGCAAGCTTCTGTTCTTGAGAGATCCCATCCGGAGGCCTTTTCCGGTACTCCGCCGGAGGGGGAATCGATCACGGAGGGCCTCTACATCAACCTTGCTACCCTTCCAATGATGCGTGAGTAGTTTACCACAGACCTTCAGGTCCATAGTTAGTAGCTATATGGCTTCTTCTCTCTTTTTGATCTTCAATACAATGTTCTCCTCGATGTTCTTGGAGTTCTATCCGATGTAATCACTTTTTGCGGTGTGTTTGTTGGGATCCGATGAATTGTGAGTTTATGATCAGATTATGCATGAATATTATTTGAGTCTTGTCTGATCTCTTTTATGCATGATTATTATAGCTTCGTATTTCTTCTCCGATATATTGATTTGGTTTGGCCAACTAGATTGATTTATCCTGCCAACGGAAGAGGTGCTTTGTAATGGGTTAGATCTTGCGGTGCTCAATCCCAGTGACAGAAAGGGACATGACACGTATGTATCGTTGCTATTAAGGGTAAAAAGATGGGGTTTATTCATGTGTGAGTTTACTTTGTCTACATCATGACATCTTGCTTATGGCGTTACTCTGTTCTTTATGGACTTAATACACTAGATGCATGTTGGATAGCGGTCGATGTGTGGAGTAATAGTAGTAGATGCAGGCAGGAGTCGGTCTACTTGTCTCATACGTGATGCCTATATACATGATCATTGCCTTGGATATCGTCATGATTATCTGCTTTTCTATCAGTTGCCCAACAGTAATTTGTTTACCCACCGTATGCTATTTTCTTGAGAGAAGCCTCTAGTGAAAACTATGCCCCCCGGGTCTATCTAAATCATATATTAAAAACCCTAAAAATACCTTCCTGCACTTTTTGTTTATTTATTTTATTTTGTATTTTTGTTTCAATCTATCTATCTATTACATACAATTTAATCTTGCAATTACCGCCGAGGGATTGACAACCCCTTGTTTGTGTTGGGTGCAAGGATTTCTTGTTTTGTGTGCAGGTGCTGCTAACGAGGTGTTGTGTGATTCTCCTACTAGATTGATAACCTTGGTTTCATAACTGAGGGAAATACTTATCTCTACTGTACTGCATCTCCCTTCCACTTCAGGGAATTACCAACGCAGCTCACAAGTAGCAGGAAGAATTTCTGGCGCCGTTGCCGGGGAGACTTCATCAACATCTATCAAGTACCTATGCATAAAACTTACATCTCCTTGCATTTACTTTATTTACCTTTTATTTTCCTTTGCCTCTCGTTTTCATCTCCCCCACTTCTAAAAAGTTTTTACAAAAACACAAAAATATTACTTTTTCTTGATTGCTTGCTTTTATTGCCTCTATGAAAACACACAATAACAGAAAGTAAAAGCAAAAATTTAAGACCACTATGGATCCTCATCCACTTGCTAATCTTTTCAAAAGATCCAATTATAATGAACCAATTGCTAGTGATTTGAGTGCTCTTGATTTTCTGTATGAAGTTTTGCTTGAAAATCATGAATCTGAAAATTGTGATGAAGTGTTAGAAGAAGAAATTTATAAAGTGATTCATGATAGCTCCTTGATTGAAAAGCATGATTGCAATGATGTTACAAAAAATTCTATTAATGTCAATTATGCTAATGATATGCAAAACTACAAGCTTGGGGATGATAATTTTGTCATATCCACTACTTATTGCAATGATCATGATTGGGGTGATAATGCTTCTTATGATCTTAAAAATTTATTTAATCCTCATGATGAATATATTATTGATAATAACGTTTGTAATAATATTGAAAGTGTGTTTGGAGAGGTCATGACTTTAGTTGATGTCAATCCCACTATTTTGGAAGAGTATAAAAAATTTATGCATGTGGATCATGAAGAGAAAATTTTATATGATTGCTATATTGTTGAATTTTAATATGATCCTACATGTAATTATTATGTGAGAGGAAAATATGGTTGTAAAAATATTCATATTACTAAATTACCTCTCGTTATGTTGAGATCGTCAATGTTTTATTCTTCTCCCTTGCATATGCTAGATATTTCTTGTCTTGATAATTCGTTTGCTTATAAAATGCCTATGCATAGGAAGTATGTTAGACTTAAATGTGTTTTTCATACACTTCATGATGCTCTCTTTGTGTTTCTATTATTATCTCTCATGAGAGCATCATTGAAATCTCAAGCCTATCTTAATGACTATAAAGAAAGAGCTTGTTGGGAGACAACCCAATGAATAAAATAAATTATTGTGTGTTTTCACATTTATGCTACTGTTATGATTGAGTTTTTATGTTTTAATTAGTGTTTGTGCCAAGTAAAACATTTGGGATGATTTGGAAGATAGTATAATTGATGCTGTTTGGAAAACAGAAAGTTTTGTGTCCAGTGCTGGAAATTTGGTTCTGTACTGGAGCGTCAGAAAAATATGAAATTTTTACACAGTATTCGTATATGAATTTCCCACGTTTTCCTAATTTTTCAGAATTTTTGGAGTAACAGAAGTATAGCTTTTAAATAGATTGCTACAGACTGTTCAGTTTTTGACAGATTCTGTTTTTGATGCACTACTTGCTTGTTTTGATGAAACTATGGATTGTATTGGGGGGTATAAGCCATGGAGAAGTTAGAATACAGTAGGTATAATGAAAAAATAAAATATGAATGGGTTTGAAACAGTAGTTAAAGTAGTGATTTATATTTTCATACTAACGGATCTCCCGAAGGTTTTGTTGAGTTTTGTGTGATTGAAGTTTTCAAGTTTTGGGTGAGATCACGATGGATGAAGGAATAAGGAGTGGCTAGAGCCTAAGCTTGGGGATGCCCAAGGCACCCCAAGGTAATATTCAAGGAAGACTCAAGCGTCTAAGCTTGGGGATGCCCCGGAAGGCATCCCCTCTTTCTTCTACCAACCATCGGCGTGTATTATATGATTCTTTGCTTTGTTTACTTTTTATTTTGTCACAATCATCTTTGCTGGACACACCAATTTGAGAGAGCCACACGTTCATCATAATTTATTAGAATACTCTATGTGCTTCACTTAAATTTTTTGAGCTAGGCATTTGCTCTAGTGCTGCACTTAAATCTTTTTGAGCATGGCGGTGGCTATATTTTAAAGAAATATTTAAACTCCCATGCTTCACTTATATTATTTTGGGAGTTGATAAGATTAAAATTTAGAAGAAATATTTGTACTCTCATGCTTCACTTATATCTTTTTGAGAGTTGATAATAGTAATGGTAATTTGCACAAGATATGAATTTGGTCCCAAAGTGATGAATATTCAAGAGGCATATAATAAAAACTTTCATATAGATCATTGGATATGATAAGTGTGATTCCTTCCAATAGTTTTGCGATATGGAGATGATGATATGTGAGTCATGTTAGTGAGTAATTGTGATTTAATAAGAATATTAGTGTTAAGGTTTGTGATTCCCTATGCATGCACATTAAGTCAACAGTTATGCAACGAAATTATATCCTACTTATGGTGCATTATTCGGTGTTAGTTATGTTCAATGCATGTTTATGACCGTTTTCGCTTTTTGGTTGGTTGCTTCTCAATCTATTTGCTAGCCTTCATTTGTACTAAGCGGAAATACTGCTTGTGCATCCAAACTCCTTAAACCCAAGTTGTGCCAAATTAGTCCACTATACCTACCTATATGCGGTATTTCAATGCCGTTCCAAGTAAATTTGCGTGTGCCAACTCTAATTTTCAAAATAATTTTCCATTTTGTGTGCCCGTACCGCTCATGAAGCGGCAGGGGGTGGCCAATATTTTCCATGCTAGGTGTGTTATTCTCATGATGAGTGTTTATTCACTTGTCATTGCACGAGAGAGTGGCTGGTAATTGGGATGCCCAGTCCCACAATGAAATCAAAAATTAATAACAACAAAATTCCTTGGAAAGTGTTGGTATGGAGGGCACCCGTGGATACGGCTAGCCATGGATTGTGAAAGGATGGTGGAAAGGAAATAAACTTTTCTTTCTGTTTGGGAACCGCCTATGATGTGTCTAGCATGGAAGATATTGGGAATTCTCGGTTGCTTTCGTTGACAGGGAAAGCATGCCTCTCAAATATTTTTATCTCTCTAATTTAAGCTTTGAGCTCTGGCACATTTGCAAATCTCTGCTTCCCCGCGCGAAGGGTCTATCTATTTACTTTTATGCAATTTATATTTTTATTTTGAGTCTCCATCTTCTCTTATAAAGCACTAACTAGAGAGCAATATTGTCATACTTGTGCATCGTGTGTAGCTAATATTTGAGTCTGTTTCATGAATGGATCAATGATTGAGCATAATAGGCTAGGGATAACTTTCTTTAGTGTTGATATTTTGAAAAACATGGTTGGTTGTTAGCATGCTTGAGTATTTATATCTTCATGTCAAATTATAGACTATTGCTTTGAATCATTCAAGTCCAAATGTCCGTGCTATAAAGGAAAAGAATATGTGATGAATATGATAGGCAGCATTCCACATCAAAAATACTGTTTTTATCATTTACCTACTCGAGGACGAGCAGGAATTGAGCTTGGGGATGCTGATACGTTTCAAACATATCTATAATTTTTGATTGTTCCATGCTATTATATTATTAATCTTCGATGTTTTATATACATTTACAAGCAATTATATATCATTTTTTGGGACTAACCTATTTACTTAGTGCCCAGTGCCAGCTGCTGTTTTCTGCCTGTTTTTGGTTTTACAGGATATCAATACCAAGCGAAGTCCAAATGCCACGAAACTTTTTGGAGATTTTTTTCTGGACATAACCAACACTAGAAGCTTTGGGAGAGGGCCAGAAGACCCAGGAGGTGGCCACGAGCCACCATGGCGCGCCTAAGGGGGGCAGGTGCCCCCTGGTGCCTTGTGGGCCCACCTCTGCCCCTTTAAACCTAATTCCACCACTATAAATTCCCAAAAATCGAGAAACCAATAGGGGACTCCACGAAATACTTTTTCCGCCGCTGCAAGCTTCTGTTCTTGAGAGATTCCATCTGTAGGCCTTTTCCGGTACTCCGCCGGAGGGGGAATCGATCACGGAGGGGCTCTACATCAACCTTGCTGCCCTTCCGATGATGCGTGTGTAGTTTACCATAGACCTTCGGGTCCATAGTTAGTAGCTAGATAGCTTCTTCTCTCTTTTTGATCTTCAATACAATGTTCTCCTCGATGTTCTTGGAGTTCTATCCGATGTAATCACTTTTTGCGGTGTGTTTGTTGGGATCCAATGAATTGTGAGTTTATGATCAGATTATCCATGAATATTATTTGAGTCTTCTCTGATCTCTTTTATGCATGATTACTATAATTTCGTATTTCTTCTCTGATCTATTGATTTGGTTTGGCGAACTAGATTGATTTATCTTGCCATGGGAAGAGGTGCTTTGTAATGGGTTCGATCTTGCGGTGCTCAATCCCAGTGACAGAAAGGGACATGACACGTATGTATCGTTGCTATTAAGGGTAAAAAGATGGGGTTTATTCATGCGTGAGTTTACTTTGTTTACATCATGTCATCTTGCTTAAGGCGTTACTCCATTCTTTATGGACTTAATACACTAGATGCATGCTGGATAGCGGTCGATGTGTGGAGTAATAGTAGTAGATGCAGGCAGGAGTCGGTCTACTTCTCTCGGACGTGATGCCTATATACATGATCATTGCCTTGGATATCGTCATGATTATTTGCTTTTCTATCAATTGCCCAACAGTAATTTGTTTACCCACCGTATGCTATTTTCTTGAGAGAAGCCTCTAGTGAAAACTATGGCCCCCGGGTCTATCTAAATCATATATTAAAAACCCTAAAATACCTTGCTGCACTTTTTGTTTATATTTTTTATTTTGTATTTTTGTTTCAATCTATCTATCTATCACATACAATTTAATCTTGTAATTACCGTCGAGGGATTGACAACCCCTTGTTTGCGTTGGGTGCAAGGATTTGTTGTTTTGTGTGCAGGTGTTGCTAACGAGGTGTTGCGTGATTCTCCTACCGGATTGATAACCTTGGTTTCATAAATGAGGGAAATACTTATCTCTACTGTGATGCATCTCCCTTACTCTTCAGGGAATTACCAACGCAGCTCACAAGTAGCAGAGGCCGGGGTAGGCTTCAGCGAGCAAAACAATATCATTAACACACCAACACCAGGTCACGGGTATCCAAGCAGCAACAACGCTGGTAGACAGACTATAGGCTACGCCAGGAGACCAGAGTCTTCTGGCATATCTCATAAAGGTTATCCATAGAATGGTGGAGCTCCAGGGCAACGTCACCAGGTCACAGGACAGGCTCGCCGGCACGGATAGTGTCCTATCAGCAGCAGGAGAGCAGCCTCGTAACCAGCGACAGGGCTCTCCCGAGACGCAGGAGGTCACCACAGCACGGGAGGCCGGAGGCCTCCATCAACCAATCTCCACAGTAATAGCGCGGCACCAAGACCAGACTCAACACCAAGGCACGACGGTCCACGATCGCCTAGGCTTCCGCCCCGACCTCCTAGACCAGTTATGGGCTCGGGCCATGGAACGCTACAGCCAAGGTTACGAGGCTCCGGTTCCCCGGCTCACGTCGGGAATAGCACCTCCATGCTTCGGATATGCGGTGATCACACACCAGTTCCCACAACCATTTATCGTCCATGGCACCCAAAAATACTCAGGCAACACCAAACCCGTACTCTGGCTCAGCGACTACCTGACAGCGATAGAGATGGCCTATGATGATATCGGCATTGCACTACGGCACGTCCCGTTATGCCTCACAGGTTCAGTGCGGTCATGTCTGAACGGACTACCACCCAACTCCATACATACGTGGGTGGACTTCGAGGGAACATACCAGAGGACAGGATGCGGCGCCGACCTCCATTGCATCATACAAGAGGATCAGGAGTCAGTCCGCTACTATGTCGCACGATGGCTCAAAAAGAAAAACACACTGACAAATGTCTCCAACGAAACAGCCATAGAAGCATTCATGAGCGGCGCACAACACCATTTCTTTCTCCACAAGCTCGGCAAGAAGTGAGGCGAAGGCAAGCTAATAACCATGGCAACACTCATGAAGGTCGCGAATCACTTCGCCACGGGCGAAGAGACCGCCCGCGCGGGCTGCAAAACTCTTCACACAAACGAGGCAGTCGATCTCACCGAGGGTGAGGGCTCCTGCAGAAGGAACAGGAATTGCCACCGTGACCGCAAGCGCAAGGAAGAGCCAAACTCCGAGCTGGTAGCCGCTACAAACGGCACCAGGCAGGCCGGAAACAAGAAGAGGAAATGGGAGGATAGGCCCAAGCGACCATCTCGCTCCTACGGGGACATCATGAGCGGCCCCTGCAGGTATCACAGCCATGGAGCATTCCAGGCAAACCACTCAACAAGGGAATGCCAGCTCAACGACCAGCTCGCACAGGAAAAGAATGCTAAGGCCACCACCAAAGGGAGTTTGGACAACGACAGTGGCTCTGTTGGGGATATTTACCTGTGTATAGACCCGGCGGGGTGATAACCCGGCCATAGAGCAGGCTCAGTGGGTCAACTCACTGCAGGACTAAAGGACTCTTGGCGGGCCGGCTTGAGGAGGCCTAGCGGGAAAGGCCGGCTTAGGCAATGGGCCGGCTCACGAGGAAGATGAGTGGCACGAAGGCCGTCTTGGAGAACAAGTAGGAAAGAATAGGAGACGGGTCAAAGGATGAGCCGGACTCTCATGTAATCTAGGGTTCCACCTGTATATATAAAGGGGAGCACCTATATGAAAAAGACTAAGTTGCAATCTCCTCGAAAGCTAGGTTAGCGAATCCGCATCCTTGTAATCGAGAACCACGGCAATATAATCAAGCAGGACTTAGGCTTTTACCTCCACCATGAGGGGCCAAACCTGGGTAACCTGGCATTTTTCCGTTCCCGATCAACCCCATTGAGCTTCCACACTTGTGCGATGGCCTCATCCCCAAGTCCTTTCACAAGGGCATCTGCCATGTCAAAACCACGACAGTTGGCGCCCACCGTGGGGCCTGCGCACGGTGGAGTTGAGTTCTTAGTGGGATCTCTCCAAGGGTTCGGGAAGTACGCGGTTGGCATGATGACGAAGAGCCGCTGCGGGAAGCACTACATCGACGATTCGTACTGGGGCCCCGACGCCGACTCAATCGAGTATGGGTACCGTGTCCCCTTCGGCAAGATCCATACATTCATCGGCGTGGTCGGCGAGTCGGCCGCCGGGTTGGAGAACATCGCCGGTGTCGGGCCAGCGCGTCGTGCTAATCCGAGCCAGGAAGGACCCGGCCCCACTCGAGCCGGCCGGAACCATGCCTTCGTAGGGTTCACCCAAGGGGTGGCCTTGTCGGAGAACTCCCTATCCGGAGATGATACGCCCGTCCAATCTGATGGCGAGTCTTCAACAGGAGAAACCGAGTCGATCCATCCTCCGCACGATGGAAGGCTCGAATACGCGGACGACATCTTTCCAGTGATCCCAGATCCGCCTCGCTTTGCGGCGGTGTACATGGCGGAGAGGCAGGATCCAGTGCGTGACCCGGCCGATCCCGTGGCCGGGCAGAATCTTACCCTTGCCGGCTTAGGAGGAGCTGGCGCGTCGGCCGCTGGCTCACAGAAAACCGGGGTGCAGGCGCTCGCGGACTTGATGAACACACTGGCAGCCCTGTTGGGTGAGCCGATCACAGCAGAGAACGCAGCCGCGCACAACACGGAGATCACGAAGTGTCGTGATCAGATGGCCAAGATCCAGGAGGACATCAATGCAGAGAACACACGCATGGCTCAGGTGCAGGCCCGGCTTGCCGAGGAGCGGCAGCATCCGGATGAGGAGGCGAGTTACCTAAGCCGCCGGCAGGCCGAGTCAGAACTTGTCCACCGGAGGCGTCATCAGAGCCGGCTTCCGGTCGACCTTGAGCCGACTCAGCTGTTCACCACACCGCCGGCTGCGGTGAACCCGGGGGCTGGAGTTGTTCCCCCAGGAGGACCGTCTCTACGGCAGACGGCTCAGTCGAGGCAGCCGGCCCAGCACCGCACGCCAGATCAACAACAGCCGCCGTCTCACCGGTTCCAGACCCCAATTGGACACTACTGTAATGCCCAATACGAAGCTCTATCGCAATCTCGTGATGAACTCAAGACCGTGACAGAACCTCATTTTGGAACGCATAGCAAGGTGATTCTCAAATATATACAACCAATTGAATAAGTGAGAATACTAGTTAAAGGCTTACACTCGCCACATGCTACAACATAATATATCATAATCATCATACAATCATCCAATGTGAAAGACGGGGTCCGACTACGGACGAAATTAAACGAGAAAACACCACCCTGCTATTATCCCCGGATCAGCCGACTAGGGCCCACTACTGATTGTCTGGCATCGTGACGTACATACGTCCACGCTCATCATCATACTCCCAATGGAGCATCTCGGGCTCACCTGTGTCTGACTCAAGCGTACCTGCAACTGGTGTTTATAGTAATCTGTGAGCCATAGGGACTCGGCAATCTCATCACCCAAGGTAACAAAACTATTTAAGCTGATGGGTATGGAAGGGGTAAATGTGGTGAGGTTGCAGCAAGCATTAAGCATGTTTAAGTGGCTAACTTACGAGTACAAGAATAAGGATGAGCATTCTACGCATAGCGGTCGCAAATTTAATATGATCAAGAAGTGATCCTGAACACCTACTTACGGTTCAAGCATAACCCCACCGTGTTCTCTTCCCGAACTTACTCGAAAAGAGACCATCATGGTTACGCACACAGTTGGTGTATTTTATTAGAATTATTGTCAAGTTCTCTACAACCGGAGGTTATAAATTTCCTAGTCGCCACATAACCGCGGGCACGGCTTCGCGAAAGATTTAACCCTGCAGGGGTGTTCCAAGTAGTCCATTATAAATTACCACACACATCCGATGGAACATCCTCACACCATGATAACACGATGCTTACGATAAGGAATTCCGGTGGACATGCCACTTGTAACAGGCAAAACTAAACCTCCCGGTGTGCCAGATCCGTGTCTAGAGCCGCGCGCACTCGGTCTACAGGTATCATCCATCTATGCTAAGTGGACGGTAGCCAAAAGAACCCGAGTTGCGCCGAGGCGGCTCCGCCGACTGCTAGGTGGGTGGACCAACGGTTGTGTTTTGCCGCTGGCCCGAATTATGTTGGAATTAAAAGAGTCCCCGAGGTGGCGACCCTCTATGCAATTAATTATTAGGTTCATGTTGGCAAATGTTAAAACCAATGTTGGGCCTTGCTGGAGAAGTCTTATCCTAAAACAAGTGATCAGGAGGGTTCGCATATGCCCCACATGTGTTACAAGCGCTCATCATGGAACATAACACCGGTATTACGGAAACTAGGGCGGCATGAGTGGAACAAAATACTTGGCAAAAGGCCGAGCCTTCCACACACAACCAAGTATATAGATGCATTAATTAAATAAGAGATATTGTGATATCCCAACATATCCATGTCCCAACATGGAACAACCTGCACTGCACCTGCAACTAGCTACGCTATAAGAGGGGCTGAGCAAAGCGGTAACATAGCCAAACAACGGTTTGCTGGGTAGGGTGGTTAGAGGCTGTATCATGGCATATGAGAGACTCACATGTATGTGGTAGGAAGCGTGACATAGCGATAGCAACAAGACAACTAGCAAGCAAAGATAGTAGTGTTATCAAGGGTAATGATCATCTTGCCTGAAGTCTCTTCGGTAGGATAGAAAGACTGCTCCTCGAACACGTTCTCAACCAGTTCCTCGAACTCGGACTCGTCTCCCGGAACTACCCAAAAGTAAGAACAAGCACCAAAATAAACAAACAATCATGGCATATATGCACAAGCAAAATGATGCATGAAATGGCATGGTGAAATATTGAGAATGACATGAATGAAGCATCGGTGCTACCTGGACGATAGAGATGATAACGAGATGTGACGGTGAAGCAAAAGATGGATATGGGCAAAATCTTGGCAACCCAAGTATGCCACTGGAAGTAATGGGAGATTTCAGTTGAAATCGATAAAAAGATCACAAGGAACGGACGCACGAAACTCAAATGGTAGCAAACACAATATGCAATGCAAAACTGTAGTTAACAGGAACATGGCATTTTATGCACATCAAAACAGCAAGCTACAGTACTCTAAAATGCAAGTAATTAGCATGCAGCTACAGTACACATAGCATAGATCATTTCATTACATTGGCACAAATTCATATGAAGTATTGATTCACCAGAAATGAGCTCACAACATGGCAACATAATGTTGACAGAAAACTGCTATAATGACTAGGCTTATACAGAACAACATTTATATATGCTACAGGAGTTCAACATGCCAACAATTGGCATGGCATGAATGTACTAACAACATAGAACAAAACAAGTTTACTGATCATGCTCAGAAAAGCTATGGATTAGATGGTAGCATCAAAGCAACATGGCAAGTTCAGCAGAAATTTAACAAGTGTAAAACAGTAACAATGACTAAGCATGTTTGCAAGCTTGTTGCACTCCTATCATGGCATATCATGGCATGAAATAAATACCAGCAGCAAGATGGCATGAAAATGCTCGAAACTAATGTTGACAAGTTGCTTATATGACATATGCCTTAAATCACACAAAAAAGACAAAATGGCATGTTATGTGAAAATGGCATGCATGCAAACTTGCTCAAAAGATAAATCTAATGCCACCAATGGATTAGTTGGATTTTTCTACACCAAAAACATACATTACACTCATATGTTCCTACATGAAAAATGCTCAAAAAGCCACAATTACACTTAGGACAGAAACTTAATTGAACTATATGCCAGATTTGGCATATGCCGAAAATGGAAAGCGCCAGAAACGGAAATTTGCCGGATCTGGAAAGCGCCAGATTTGGATATTGCCCGCTTTGGAAAGCGCCCACTTACCAGAAATGGAAATTTCGAAAAAATGGCTAAAAGGAAAAAAAATAAAAAAATAAAAAAAGGAGGGGGTGTGTGGGCGTGTGTATGACAGTGGCACCCACGAGGGCCCACTGGTCAGTGGCAAAACAATTGGGGGAAAACCCCCTGCCCCCGACGGGTTTCGAACCCGGGGCGGCTCGCTCGGTGCGGTGCGGCTCGACCAGCTCGGCTGGCGTGGTGCTTGTGGCAGAAACGGGCTCGCCCCTTTTGACTTGGCGCAGCAGAGCAGGGGAAACAGAGCAAGCGGCACGGCGAGACAGAGACAGCGGCGGGCTCGCTGGAGTTGCTCCGGTGAGCATATGTCACTGGGGTAAAATGGAAAAGACTCGTGCGAGGATCCCGCACGCGCGCATGACTCGCACGACTCCAGACGACGACGAGGGCGCCGCCGGCGACGGGAAGTCAGAGGCGGCGACAGTGACTCCATACCGAACGATGCAGAGGCTAAACGTGATGGGGGAAACGCGGGATCGGCTCAGCAGAGCGAGGCAAGCACGATGGACACACGCAAGACACCTGAGGAGGTCGGGGCACTCGCCGGAGACGAGGCCCGACGGCGGTGAGGGCGCCGGTCATGGAAAACATGGACAGAGGGCGCTAAAGATGGGGAAAAGTTGTCGGGGAGATGCGCAAGCTCACCACGAACACGCGAGGGTGCTCGAAACGGCGGCACGTGGACAGAATCGCCCGGAATCGGCCAGAGAAGTTGCGGGACAGACGGGGAAGAAGAGGAAGAAGACGACGCCGTCTTGGCGTCCCACGGAGAAGTAGTGGACGGAGGTGACGTAGTCGACGACGACGGACTTGCCGGACACCGTGCGGACGACGGAGGATGTCGGGGTTCACGGCGGCGCCATGGCCATGCTCTCGGGCACGTTCGGGTCACGGCTGGATCTCGATCCAGCGGCGACGGCAAGGGTTTCCGAGAGAGGGGAAAGGTAGAGGGGGTAGGTGGCGAGTGGCTGGCGAGCGCGGGGGGCTAGATAAGGACGAGGGGAGCCGGGCGCGTCTAGTGAGTCCACGGCCGCGGCCATGTGGCGAGCTGGCCGGAGGTGGACGAAAAGGCGGGTGCGGGTCGCCTGTAGCCAGCGGTGCCAAGCGGGACCGGGCGGCACACGTGGCGACGAACTAGCGGAGGTGAGCGCGCATGCGAGTGCGAAAAGGAGAGGGCGCGCACGCGGGGGACAAGCTGGGCTGCGCCCTGTTGGGCTGGCTGGGCTGCGCCGCTGCCGCTGCTGGGCTCTGCTGGGGCTCCTCTCTCTTTTCTTTTTCTCTTCTATTTTCTCAAACAGAAGTAAAAGAAGAAAAGCACAGGTGGTTAGGAGTGAGGTGTGAGAGGTATGAAAATATCTCTGGAATCTAGGAAAAATGTAGTATTTGAATAAATTGGTTTGGGCATTTTTAGAGGAAGAAAAATAATTCAAATTTGAATTAAATTCAAACTTGCACCATTTTTGAACCCAACCAAAAATATTTCCAAAATTGCTGAAATTTTGCAGAGAGGTTTAGGACATGTACTTGAGAATTTAGAAATATGGTGAACATTATTTTGGGATAGAAATATTGCATCATGAATAATATTGGAATGGAGAAGAAGGGGGAGATTTGAGAGAGAGGTGATGGAAGAATAGGTTGCATGGATGAAACCCAAGAGTTGGGTGTGGCAAGGAGAAGATGATGACACACCTCATGCATACATGAAGAACATAACATATCAATGGGTGCAATGCTCATGAACAACATAATTGGATATGATGATGCAAGCACATGACAAAAATAATATGAAAAAGAAATGCAAAGAGAAAAGAAAGGCAAAACACAACATGAGAAAGCCCATCCACCAAGATCATCATGAAAAATCCATATATTGCAATGTTGGGAAGTACAAATATGGAAGGAGCACTCTTGGGGTGTTACAACTCTCCCCTACTACAAGAGGATCTCGTCCCGAGATCTAGGAACGAAAGAACTCCGGATATTCGGAACGGAGGTGGTCCTCGTGCTCCCATGTGGCTTCTCGGTCAGAATGATGAGACCATTTCACTTTCAGGAACTTGATAGACTTGTTGCGGGTCTTGCGCTCAGTTTCTTCGAGAATGGCAATGGGATGCTCACGGTAAGACAAATCATCTTGGAGCTCAATGTTTTGGAAGTCAATGGTGCGTTCGGGAGTCTTGAAGCACTTGCGAAGCTGTGACACGTGAAACACATCGTGCACCTTTGAGAAGTTGGACGGTAGCTCAAGTTGGTAGGCTAGATCGCCTCTCTTGCCAACTATCTTGAAAGGGCCCACATATCTTGGAGCAAGTTTTCCTTTGATACCGAATCGTTGGGTGCCTTTCATGGGAGAAACAAGGAGATAGACATGGTCTCCAATATCGAAGGCCAAGTCACGGTGCTTACTATCATAGTAGCTCTTCTGGCATGATTGCGCTGCTTTCAGATTCTCATGGATGATACGACACATCTCTTCAGCTTCAGAAATCATATCATTGCCAAGAAGTTGGCGTTCACCGGTTTCGGACCAGTTGAGTGGAGTACGGCACTTTCTGCCATAGAGAATCTCGAATGGGGCCTTGCCCGAGCTTGCTTGGAAACTATTGTTGTAGGAAAACTTGGCAAAAGGAAGGCAATCTTCCCACTTCATGCCGAAAGAGATGACACACACTCTCAGCATATCCTCGAGAATTTGATTGACTCTCTCGACTTGGCCACTAGTTTGAGGATGAAAAGCTGTGCTGAAGTGAATCTTTGTGTCCATGGCCTTCTGGAAAGAATCCCAGAATCTGGAAGTGAAGATGCTTCCACGATCTGAGGAGATCAACTGAGGAACACCGTGCAAGGAGACCACTCTAGAAGTATACAACTCTGCCAACTGGGCTGCAGTGATAGACTCCTTGACTGGAAGGAAGTGAGCGACTTTAGTGAGCTTGTCAATGACCACAAAGATGGCATCATTCCCTCTCTTGGACTTGGGAAAGTCGGTGACAAAGTCCATCTCAATGTGATCGAATTTCCACTCGGGAATGGGTAGAGGATGAAGAAGTCCTGCTGGACGCTGATGTTCCGCCTTGACTCTGCGGCACACATCGCACTCATTCACGAACTGAGCGATCTCACGCTTCATGCGAGTCCACCAATAAGTTGACTTAAGATCATGGTACATCTTGGAGCTGCCTGGATGGATAGACAAGAGAGAATTGTGTGCTTCGTTCATTATGACCTTCCTGAGATCACCTTTTGGCACAACAAGCCTGTCCTCAAAGAACAAGATATCCCTGTCATCCACTCGATAGCACGTGTATTTGGGAATGCTCTTTGCAATGCCGAGTTTCACCTTCTTCGCCATGGCATCTAAGAGCTGAGCTTCGCGAATTTGATCCTCCAATGTGGGAGTGATCTGGAGGTTTGCGAGAAATCCTTGCGGAATAAGCTGGAGGTTGAGCTTTCTGAAGGCCTCACACAGATCAGGCTGGACCGGCTTGAGAATTAGGTTGTTGCAATACGCTTTTCTGCTCAAAGC
Organism: Elymus sibiricus; assembly: GCA_039707655.1. Lineage (NCBI taxonomy): Eukaryota > Viridiplantae > Streptophyta > Magnoliopsida > Poales > Poaceae > Elymus > Elymus sibiricus. Next base: position 7,633,929 of record CM077674.1, on the reverse strand, counting down.
ATCGGCGATAACATTAGCCTTCCCTGGAGTGTATTCAATGCTCGGGTTGTACTCTTGAATCATCTCCACCCATCGGGTCTGACGGAGATTAAGGTTGGGTTGAGTGAATATGTACTTGAGGCTCTTGTGATCGGTGAAAATGTCCACCTGCCTGCCCAACAAGAGATGTCTCCATGTGATTAAAGCATGGACGACGGCTGACAACTCCAAGTCATGAGTAGGATAGTTCCTCTCGTTCGGCTTCAACTGCCGAGAGGTATAAGCCACCACTTTCTTCTCTTGCATTAGTACTCCACCGAGACCTTGCAGAGAAGCATCACAGAAGACTTAGTAAGGCTTGGATTCATCTGGAGGAGTGAGAACTGGAGCAGTTATGAGCTTATCTTTGAGTGTCTTGAACGCACCATCACACTCAAGAGTCCAAGAATATTTGACATTCTTCTGGAGGAGGTTAGACAGAGGCTTGGCAATCTTGGAGAAGTTCTCCACGAATCTTCTGCAATAACTTGCAAGCCCGAGAAAGCTTCGAAGTTTCTTGACATTTTGAGGAGGTTGCCAGTTGACAATAGCTTCAACTTTTTCAGGATTTACTGAGATGCCCTTGGCAGAGATAATGTGACCGAGGTAAAGAACTTCATCAAGCCAGAATTCGCACTTAGAGAACTTTGCATAGAACTGATGCTCCCTGAGCTTATCAAGTACCAAGCGCAAATGCTTTGCATGATCTTCTTCGGTCTAGGAGAAAACCAGGATGTCATCGAGATAGACAAGAACGAACTCGTTGGTGTCAGGATTGAACGCATAGTTCATCACACGAGAGAAAGTAGGAGGTGCATTTGCAAGGCCGAAGGACATCACTGTGTATTCATATGAACCAAAGCTTGTCCTGAAAGCTATTTTGGGAATGTCTTCTTCACGAATACGGATTTGGTGATAACCCATCCGAAGATCAAGCTTTGAGAACACCTTTGCACCTTTGAGTTGCTCGAACAATTCATTGATATTGGGAAGTGGATATTTATTCTTGATTGTCTTCTTATTCAATGGTCGGTAGTGAACGCAAAGTCTTTCCGTGCCATCTTTCTTCTTGACAAAGAGAACTCCACAACCCCAAGGAGATGAACTTGGTCTGATCAAGCCCAGACGCTCTTGTTCATCGAGCTGTCTCTTCAATTCTTTCAGTTCTTCTGGCCCAAGCTTGTAGGGGCGTTTGCATACGGGTTCTGTGCCGGGCTCGAGCTCAATGACAAACTCAACAGGCCGGTGAGGAGGCATTCCTGGCAACTCTTCTGGAAAAACATCCTCATATTCACATACCACTGGAATTTGCGATATGGCATTAATCTCACCTTTCTCATTGAGGGAGAATAACCGAATGGTATCATCACGAGCAGCAAAGATAATGACCTCTTCAGAAGGATGAGTCAATTTAACTTCCTTGGCAGCACAATCAAGAGAAGCCTTGTGCTTAGAGAGCCAATTCATGCCGAGAATAAGCTCAATATCAGAATTGCCAAGAACAATCGGATCCGCCAGAAAAGAATAGCTGCCCATCTTGATACCGACATTAGGAACTATCAAAGGAAATTCATAATCTTCCTCGGAGAAACAATCGACATAGGCTTGGATAACAGTTCAGGCATAAAATTGTGCTTCTCATAAAAAGGTCTTGAAATGAATGAATACGATGCACCAGTATCAAACAAAACTTTAGCCGGAAAGGAGTTGACTTAGAGATTACCCATGATCACTTCAGAAGACTCCTCTGCTTGAGCTGAATTAACCATGTTCACTCTTGCTGACTTGGGATTATGTTTGACAATAGCATTGCTTGGAGGCCTGCCAGGAGGAGGAGGTGGATGGCTCTTCTGAGTGCACTTGTTGGCATAGTGTCCTTTGAGCCCACACTTGTAACAAGTAACCTCTGAGAGTGGGCGAGGAGGAGGAACGACTGCCCTTGGACACTGAGATCTCAGCTAGTACACTGGGTTGGGCGGGTGGGAAGAACCACGACCACCAAACTGCTTCTGCTGATGCTGAGGACGAAACTGAGGAGGAGAAGGTAACCAGAACTTCTGCTACTTGGCAACCACTTGAGATGAGGAAGAAGAGTGAACTGCATCTCTGATTCTCTTCTTAGAAGCATCAAACTTGATCTGAGCTGATTCTTGCTTAAGTGCCATGTTATAGAACTGATCAAACTCAGGTGGGTCGACTAGGATGAGAGCAAGTTGTAGGTCCTCTCTGAGACCACCCCTGAACTGGTAGATCATGCTCTTGTCATCTGGAATGTCTTGCTTGGCATACCGAGCGAGATTCTCGAACTCGGTGTTATACTGATAGATAGACATACTCCCTTGCTTGAGATTTCTGAATTTCTCACGCATCTCCTCAAACACACTTGACGGAATGTGATCTGCTCTGAAATAATGACAGAAGTCGGTCCAAGTGATGACTCGACCACCTTTGGAATCGTTGTACTGATGCCACCACTCGGCTGCCTGGTCCTTGAGCTAGAAAGAAGCGAACTTGACATAGTCCTCAGGTCTGACATTGCTGCACTCGAAGTGTTTGTTGATATCCAGTAACCAATCATCAGCATCGAGAGGCTGAGTGCACGAACTGAAGGACTTGGGCTGGTTGCTGAGAAACTGGCTGAGAGTAGCATATTGAGGTTGATTGTTGAAGTTGCCTTTGCCTTGATTGCCTTGATACCCTTGATTCCGCTCTTGCATAAACTGGAGCAGCATCTGAGTATTGGCATTGGTTGCTGCCATCAACGCTTGCCATGCCTCCGGAGGCAGAGGTGGAGGAGGAGGTGGAGGTTCTGAGTGCTCCCCATCATCACAGGTCGGATTCCCACGAGTTGCGGGAGCCATCCTGAAGATGGAAACAACCGTTAGAATCTTCAATGAGATTATTAGAAAGCTGAATCAATAGGATAGATATTGCAACAGAATTCTTCACAAGCTAGCATCCGAACAGATATGAACGAATGCATTCCGAAAGGTAGATGATACACCAAAGATTGAGAAGCCACTTGGAAAGAATGTTAGAATAAAGCACAAGGTAACGAAAGTGGAAACAAACATATGATAGACCCCATATCGTATCATGTGTCTATTGGAAAGATATCCTAGGTGATACTTGAATTCCCATAGGAACTCCCGAAACTTCTTGGTTATGAGATCAGGTTGCGGATCTAGGAACCTACCCAGCAAACAACAACCTAATCAGCTGCAACCGCATCCGCAACCTTCAACACACGACCGAGAAACTTCGCAAATTCATCTACCTCAGACCTTCGAAAACACAGCGATACTAGTCATAGTGGAACATCCGAGCTATCTCCAGTACTGGGGAAAAGTCACGGCACTATTTGCCACCACAAAAAGTATAGAAGCGTTTCGATGTCGGCGTCCTCTGGTATTCCGGAACCGAAACGATAGCGAGTGTGACAAAAACCCATTGGAGCTCAACTCCCCGGGTCCAATCCATACGGTCGGGGGCACCAAGAACAGAGTCACGTCACACCGATATCGCAACCATTCCAACAATACCCGCGTGATCCTAAAAAAAATTGAGTGAGAAGAGGTAGTAGAATAAAACACCTACTCCACAATTCCTCACCAGAGCGACGAAGGGGATAAGGAGTAAAAAGAATTCCTACTCTCCGATATATAACTAAGACTCAAAATAATTTTTTCTTCTAGACTCGTCAACGGTTCGGTCAAACAAGGGGCTCCTATAGTCGGTATGGCTCTGATTACCAACTTGGAATGCCCAATATGAAGCTCTATCGCAATCTCGGGATGAACTCAAGACCGTGACAGAACCTCATTTTGGAACGCATAGCAAGGTGATTCCCAAATACATACAACCGAATGAACAGGTGAGAATACTAGTTAAAGGCTTACACTCGCCACATGCTACAGCATAATATATCATAATCATCATACAATCATCCAATGTGAAAGACAGGGTCCGACTACGGACTAAATCAAACAAGAAAACACCACCCTGCTATTATTCTCGGATCAGCCGACTAGGGCCCACTACTGATCGTCTACAATCGTGGCGTACATACGTCCACGCTCATCATCATACTCCCAATGGAGCATCTCGGGCTCACCTGTGTCTGACTCAAGCGTACCTGCAACTGGTGTTTATAGTAATCTGTGAGCCACAGGGACTCAGCAATCTCATCACCCAAGGTAACAAAACTATTTAAGCTGATGGGTAAGGAAGAGGTAAATGTGGCGAGGTTGCAGCAAGCACTAAGCATGTTTAAGTGGCTAACTTACGAGTACAAGAATAAGGATGAGCATTCTACGCATAACGGTCGCAAATTTAATATGATCAAGAAGTGATCCTGAACACCTACTTACGGTTGAAGCATAACCCCACCGTGTTCTCTTCCCGAACTTACTCGAAAAGAGACCATCACGGTTACGCACACAGTTGGTGTATTTTATTAGAATTATTGTCAAGTTCTCTACAACCGGAGGTTATAAATTTCCATGTCGCCACATAACCGCGGGCACGGCTTCGCGAAAGATTGAACCCTGCAGGGGTGCTCCAAGTAGTCCATTATAAATTACCATGAATACACCACCAAGTGGTCCGCTTCGCTCTGTATTGAAAGATTTCATATCCGGCATCGCAAGACTCATGGATGTATCGAATGAATAGGCGCCTGTAATGCTACACAACAATTTCGGATCACAGACCCACGCATGTACTACCCTATCATGAGCAAGGTTAGTCTGCCAGAACCACCATCAATCAAGATATTGCTATAGGATATTACACCTTGATATTGGACATGAGGGAGAGCAGCCACATCGTTCTTATGGATTTGAGGCAAGACAGTCAGCCTAGAGGATTCAGCCTCCCTGCAAGTAGCCAGACTACACCGAGAGAAATATTGTGATTCTTAGTGTTGTAACCAGCCACAATAGCCAACGGAGTGGTGCCCACTGAGAGAAGATGTTCATCGTCCCCATCAGTATTGGATGATAGAAGGACATTTTCAACAAAAACCACTCCCGGACTATTGGGAGGGTGACTTACTCCAGTCAGGAAAATATGTCAGATGCACCAGCAGACATGGTAATGATGGAGTCAACACACTGCTGGATATGCACGGAAAAATCTGTCAGAATGTGGGTACAGTGAAGCAAACCACCCCTGAAGTAAGAAATTCACGTCATATGAGATTCGTTGGGAACATCATATCAGGGGAAAAAGATACCTAAGTCGGAATTGGTTTCCTTAAGGTGGAATATTCATACTGATTCCCTGAGCAACCAAATCTCGAGGACGAGATTTATCCTATGGGGGGTAGGTTTGTGACACCCTCGTTTTTCTCAGCTTTTCTTTTCAAAAATTTGTTTCAAAAGTTTGTTTGGAATTTGGCCTGGATTTGTTTCTGGATGACTCTATGGACTTAAAACTTGGGAATATTTCTTGATTTTCTTTCCCAAGTGATTCAAGCTCTCAAAAACTTTTCTCAAGTCATGTCATTCCCATTCTTGCTCAATCTCAACTTTATGCCAATCTAATATTCCTTTTTCCATTAAAGGAATAACCCTTTGAGCTCTAGGTTGCGAAGCAACCCATATTTCTGTTCTTCCAAAAATTCCAAGAAAATTCTAATAAATCCTTTGGACCATGTGAACCTTGGGTGTGTGAAAATATTCAAGATTTACTCCTCATGGTGAGCACAGCATCCAATCTTTGATTCTGGCAATAATTTCTATTTGTGAGGCAACTATATTCTATATTGCTTCAAAAATTCTGAAATTAATCCAGGACATTCTCCTACCCATATTATCAGTCTCCATAAATTTTTAGCTCAGTCCATTTAGCCAATTTCTCTATGAAATTCCTCCAAGTTTCTGTCCAGTGGGAAGTGTTGTGAAGGAAGTACCCTGTACACTAACCCAATTGGACTGAAATTTTTATAGCATGTTGGCATCCCCAAATCACCAACAAATACCAAGTTTCAACTCCAGGAACCCATCCAAGTGAGTGAAACATCCTCAGCAAGATTTCTAGACCAGAGAGGCAGTTGTGAAGCAACTATGCTACACACTTGTCCATTTGGTCTGAATTTTTCCCAGTGTATGCACCTTTATACTACACCCCAGCATGGCAAACTTTCACTCCCAAACCCCTAGCCATTTCTCCTCAACTTGCTGCACAAGTTTCTATCCAGAAACTTGACTGGAACCTAGCCAGCTGGCCAGACCAGCTCTTGTCAAACCAAGGGCACAGGGAGGTCTCAGATTGAAAAGACAACCATGTGGACATGATCAATCGGGCCAGAGCGCACTGCGTGCGCCAATGCATGCGGTGACCATACATCTGGCTGAGCCAAAGTCATGCTCTGCACGTCGTCCGCGTCGGACACGCTCGCTCAGGCCACCTCGCGCCGTCCCTCCTTGGCCCAGCATGTTGACTACGTCACCGTCGTCCACCTGACCCGACCGGAACCCTCTCCCTCTCCGGCGAAGCTCGCCGGCAGACGCGGCCAGGCTCCGCCCCTGTGCACCATACGGGCACTGTGGCCGCACTGGCTGGCGTCTTCCTCGCCGCGCCGCGCCAGCGCCATTAAGTCACTGCCCTCTCCCGTCCCATCCCAACGCCGGCGTTTTCCCCGCGGTGGGATCCAGTGCTGGCATCGCCGCCAGGCTATAAAAGCCGCCTCCCAGCCCTCCCTCTCTTCACCCATCGCCCTCTACATCTCTCAATCGCCGCCTAGTAGCACCAGAGCGAGCCGGAGACCTCTTTGGCTCCGTCTCCGGCGAGCTGCTCCGCCGCTCTACCTCAGCTGCACCTGCTCGCCTCCGTCCACCCCAGGCCCAGCTGAGACCACCAACAAGCTCGTGAAGTTCTACTGATCATCCCCAGCCCTTCCTCTGCTCAAGTACTCGCCGGAGTCTCCGAATCCGTCGACCCCCGAAGCACGCCGCCGCCTGAGACGAAGGGGGCGACACCGTCCGGCCATCTCCCAACGAGCTACGGGTACGGGAGTGTGCGTCATCGTTTGCCCGATCCATCCCTGCCATTCCTGAAGCTTGCCGCCGTCGTCATCGTCGGCAAACCTCGCCGGTGAGCCACCCTGCTTCAGTTCCTCTCTCTCTCCTTTAAATATGATAGGCGGGCCCCGCATGTTAGCGACTCCTTTCGAGCCTGAAGCGGTACGCTAGTGGAGGCGTACTCCGGTTTTACGCCTTCAACGTGGCCGCTCCAGGGTTTTTCTATTTTTCGGTTAAATTCAAATAATTCCAAAAACTTTGACTGAACTTTGACCATCAATAACTTTTAAACCATAAGCCCAAATGAGTTCATTCTTTTTGCAGTATTTCTCTTATGAGCCCCTCTAGTTGCTGTAAAATTTTGATATTTTTCTTTGCTGTCTAGAATTTCTGGTAAAAAAAAAACTTTATGTGGTATTTGAAATTGCTTTCAAAAATGCTTTTCAGATTGTTTTGAGTAGTTGGTGCAGACCAGGAGTATTCTCCCACACTTCCTTGGTGCAAGGCAAGCCACAACTCTCATTTGCATAATTGCATTGCAATACCATAGTGTAACTAATTATTTTAGTGGTAAATATGAATTGTTTAAGTCCATTTGTATCACATTTTGAAAATCTTGGATAGGTTACTGCCATGATGATGATGGGGTTATAGATTAGTAGTAGATTTCAAGTTTGATGTTGGTATAAAGCTGCTGGACTGTGAGATTACCGTCTATGATTATTTTGTGATTCGGTCCGGTACTGCATATATGGGATCGGTAGTGGTAGTTGATCATATTGCTCATTGGATTTCCAGTTAGCTACTGTTGTAACTTGGATCACTTGTATATCGGAGTGTCAGTAATGACCATGATTACTCGGGGATAAATTCCTTCATTGTTGATCAAGTGCCACTGAACCGAACTTTCCAGTGCAGCCACACCTGCCGGAATGGGACGGCCTTGGCTTGGTCTAATCGCGTGCCCTTTTATCAGTACCGCCAAAGAGGGGAGGTTATGCGTGCGTGCTGCCCTGATCAGGTAGACGACGATAACCTTGTGAGCCCGGTTTGGTTATTGAGCTTAGGTCCCCGTTTGGGACAGTTTGTTTAGCCACGACGGTGGCAGGTGTCAAGAGTGACACAGGTGCCACCCAGGGCATGACTTGGACGGGGAATGATTATCGGTGGTACGGTGGAGGAGTCACGGGTTAGGCAAGTTTTGTTGGAGCCGCACGGGTCCACCCGAATGGGAGTACGAGGCCAGGAGCTCTATAGTGTGGGTAAAGGGCGCAACCTCTGCAGAGTGTAAGAATCTATTCGAATAGCCGCGTCCATGGTATTGTAAACAGTTCGTACTAAGTCACACTGTCTGATCAACACCAATGAGGGAATGACATGTTAATGATGGAAGAACTCGTCTCAGTATAGTTAGGTGACAGATTGTTGAAAGCCACTGGTAATTGTTGAGGATGATCTCGGGAATGATCGTCAGAAGTTCTCAAGGTGACCATGAGTGGGTCACGAGAGTAAGTGGTTCAATCATGTGGCTCAGAGCAACTGGTACCGGTAGTGGTAACAAGATTGATCGTTGTAGCAATAGCATGTTATTGTTTTCTTCCACCCGTTAGTAACATCTAAATCTGAATTAATCATGATTGCTATGACATTGTTATGCCTTGATGCTCTTGTTTGTTGCGAGCTTACGAGTACATTCAAAGTACTCACCTGGCGTGTCATGCCAGTTTGCAGGTGCTGCCATTTTTACATAGTGGAGGTGTTCGAGTTGCGAGCTAGGACGTGTCCCAGCCAGAGTCCCTGCGGAGTGGAGTCCATTATCGACGCCATGATTCTGCTGCTAGGATTCGAGCCGCTTCTAGCATAGAGTTATCATAGCTAGCGTAGCTTTGCCGAGGCAACGCTTTGTAATATCTGAAACCTTTGTTCTCCATTCATTAGTAATAAAGAGCTGATTTGTTCTATACTAAGCAGTGCCGTATTCCAGAAGACTTGATCTCTGGGCTGGAATACGGGGTGCTCCGGTGACTCTGAGCTGGGGTGCCACAAGGTTTGGTATCAGAGCAGGTCTGGCTATAGGACACCCTAGTTAACCCGAGTGCTAGAAACCGTTAGTGCCCAGCCTGCTTGTGTGTTGCATCTGAGTTGCTGCACTTGGTTGATGCTTTTGTTTGTTGCATGGCATGCATATAGATTTGGCTCACGAATCAGTTGATTTTGTAGATGGCATCAGTTCCAGCTGACTGCAACTCAGCCCCTGCACCACTCAGCTTCGCATCCCTGCTTTGGGATGTCTAGCGTCTTCTCTATCCCAGTGGGGAAATGCCAAGGTACCAAGTGTTCCAGACCTCGCTTGCAGGACTGGTGCTTGAGTATCATGCCAATGTCATTATGTCAGCCGACTTACCTTTGGGGAAGCGCACCTATAGTCTCCATGGTGGTTATGCCTCTACCCCGGATCGCGCTGTCCAACTTGCCGCTTTGGCAGGCCTCACTATTCTTCGCCATCAGGAAAGCGCGATGCAGGAGAATCGTGCCTTCCACTACTATCTCACCATGTCCACCACTCCCAGACGGATTAGATTTCCTCCTGTCCGCTCAGATGACGATGCCGCTGTGGCATACATATCTCGTTACATTGTTAAGCCTTGATGCTCTTGTTTATTGCGAGCTTGCGAGTACATTCAAAGTACTCACCTGGCGTGTCATACCAGTTTGCAGATGCTGCCCTATTTGCATATTGGAGGTGTTCGAGTTGCGAGCTAGGACGTGTCCCAGCCAGAGTCCCTGCGGAGTGGAGTCCATTATCAACGTCGTGATTCTGCTGCTAGGATTCGAGCCGCTGCTAGCATAGAGTTATCATAGCAAGCGTAGCTTTGCCGAGGCAACCCTTTGTAATATCTCAAACCTTTGTACTCCATTTATTAGTAAAAAAGAGCTGATTTGTTCTATGCCAAGCAGTGCCGTATTCCAGAAGACTTGATCTTTGGGCTGGAATACGGGGTGCTCCGGTGACTCTGAGCCGGGGTGCCACATATGTGCCGGCTCAAGAGTTGAGGATGATCCCGATTACTTGGCCTTTTGCGGTCTGGGGGCTTGACATGGTTGGACCCTTCAAACGTTCTAAGAATAAGCATACGCACCTACTAGTGGTTGTGGACAAGTTTACCAAGTGGGTCGAGGCAGAGCCGGTCAGCCATTGTGATGCTGCTACAGCAGTCATATTTCTGAAAAAGCTGATCTTTCGTTTTGGTTATCCGCACAGTATAATTACAGACAATGGCACCAATCTTTCCAAGGGAATCATGAAGCAGTTCTGTCAGCAAGAGCATATCCGGCTTGATCTAACATCGGTTGCGCATCCTCAGTCTAATGGGCAGGCAGAAAGAGCCAATCAGGAATTGCTGCATGGTATCAAACCCCGGCTCATGGTACCTTTACAGTGCATGCCGGGTTGCTGGGAAGAGGAATTAGCTGCGGTGCTTTGGAGCATACAGACTACTCCCAACAGGTCAACAGGCTATACGCCGTTTTTCCTGGTCTATGGTGCAAAAGTTGTACTTCCAAGCAATATCCGTCATGACTCGCCTCGCGTGACGGCTTATGTGGAATCTGATAATGAGCAAGCTCGCCAAGATGCTCTTGATGCTCTGGAAGAAGAACACGAACTTGCCGCGTCCAGATCAGAAATTTATCAACAAGACCTACGTCGCTATCACAGCCGTAGAGTTCGAAGCCGCACTTTTCAGGAAGGTGGCTTAGTGCTCCGTCTGATACAAGACCAGATAGGCATGCATAAGCTTTCACCACCTTGGGAAGGGCCCTTTGTGGTCAGCAAGAATCTCAACAACGGGTCATATTACCTGATTGATATACATGAGGTAGATAAATCACGTACCTCTGAGGAGGAAACAAGCCGGCCCTGGAACATTGCCCAGCTCCGGCCATACTGCACCTGAGTCATCGACTGGGTCACATCTTCGTACATACCTTCTATCATGTGTATACCTATTTTCGATCAAATAAAATAACGACCAGCAGCATTGTATAAAAGTGTTGTTTCGCCTCAAAACTTGTGTGCTGGATCTTTATTTGTTGATCTTGGTTACTTGGGGGTTTCCAACTCAATTGAGTTTAGCTTACAAAACCCTTTAACCCGGCGGGATGCCACAAAGTTGATTAAACCTGCCTGTTAGCAAGATGCTACTCCCTAAAAAGCGACCCGGCATACGTCTGATGAGTCAATCACATAGGTGACCCTGAATTCATCAGAGTTAAAACGTTCGATTGGTTGCGTGAGAGCCAGCTTTCAAAAAGCGAGGACAAACCAACAGGCCAAAGTGCCAGCTTCATGAAAGCAAAATCCGACTTGAGCTTTATAAGCCGGTCTTTCAAAGTTGGATTTTACAAAAACCGGCTTGTCGCAGTTATATTTTTCTGCCTTCATCTTATCTCTGCATACATACATACATTCATACATAGCATTTACTTTAGTTCACTTTGGCATTCTTAAGTCATTACAAACAGTAACAAAGATTACTAGTTATTTATGTGATTTCATCACGTTATATGCAATTGTTATTGTTTCAGCAGAATAACTCAAATTTGCAAAAACCGGCTCTCGAAGCCCAACAGGGGATTCACAGCAACAAGGCATCCACAAGGTGTTTGTACAGGCAATAGCAAGCGTCGTACATAATGGCACTGGCATCAGCAACAAGTCTTATGCTATGCTATTACAAGCCGCCCATCAGCTGCGGCCACGGTAAAGATTCTTACAGCTCAGACTACAATGGATAAGCCGGCGTTCTATGTCACCGGGTTAGAGCTGGCGCCCGCGCCCATCGAAGCACCATGTGCCGGCTCTTCGCGGCCATCGTCATCCTCCGCCTCTTGACTTGATTCGCCGGTCGACCATTGAATTGAGCGCAACGCTTCAAATAGGGCATCGGCTATTATCAGGGAGGAGGGGTCGACTTCAGGAGCGAACGCTGGCTTACACATTCGGGTTAGGGAAACCGGCTCATGATTTGGCGTCTCCATCTGCTTGTTCTCCTTTGTATAGCTGGCCTGGTACTTGGTCAGATCAGCTTCTTCGGCAATCTTGGTGGCGGCAACCCTGGTTTCTTTGATGCAGCGTTGGAAGTCTTTCTTGGTAAACGGCGAGTCATCCACGTTGAACTCTGGATACCCGCCCACAATCTGAGCCGGATCAAGTTCTGGCACATATGCCTTAGCTCGAGCAAGCACTATTAGAGCCCCAGTGTGGCAAGCCGCCTTTTCCAGTCATCGAACCACCTGGGCACGACTGACGGTTCTTTCAATGTGTCTGCAATCAACTGCGGCGGCGCCTTGGTGTTCTTTGCGGCCATTATGCAACGACAGCCGCCTATGTACAGCTGCTCTACAAGGGTGTACACCGCCTTTAATTTCACCAGTGGTTGCTGCACTAGTGTTTGGTTCTTGCAACCTTCAAGGACAAGTACGCACGATCAGTCAAGCCGACTCAGTATGACAAGTCAGCACAATTGACTCATAATAGTCGTTTTACTTACCAAAGATGGCTCGGCACATGGCTGTGATCTGACCCTTTAGAGTCGCCAGTTCTTGAGTTACCGGCTCAAGTTTGGCCTCGGCTTCCTCCGCACGTGCGGCTAAGGCGGCTCTTGCTGCTTCAGTTTCTTGCAAGGTGCTCCTCACAATAACCAAAGACTTGATAGCTTCAACAGAGGATTGTTCCGCTCTTTTGCGCAGCTTCTTTTCCTTCCTTGCCTCCTTCCAGAAGAAGGAAGCCTGCACCTCCACTTGATCCAGCATATCTTGCAGGGCAGTCTATTATACATCATATACGCATGACCCGAGCCACCCTAAAGGGTAATCCAACACATGGGGACTACATGTTTTCGAGCTTCTTAAAACAAACAGCAAAGCAAGTTCCATTCAGTTGCAGGCATTCTACATGGCACTTGGGGGCTAATGCATAAATTGATCTATCCTGCTAAGTTATGAAGACCCGCCCGTTATGAATGGCGAGCCGGCCTTTGTGGTCACCGATGGAAGATTATGCATACAAGTTGAATTTTGAAGTCCCGGGTCATCATTCTATAATGACCCGGCCCTTGGGGGCTACATATATATAAGGTTCATAAGAGGGTGCTAATTACCTCATATTTCCTCTTCAGTGAGGTTATCATAGCAATTTATGTGTCCCAGCTTTCAGACAGCCGGGTTAGCACAGCCTGGTGTAAGGAGCTGGCGTCTTGGTCTTCAAAGGTGGAAAATTCAAGAGCCGTCTTCCCCTTATCCTTCGGGGCCGGCTCAGGCTTGGCAGGAACCTTGGTAAGAGCGGTGGAGGCTTCTGGTGCAGGAGTTTGCCACTCACTCATCACCACTACTTCTTCTTGAGCCGGTATCTTGGGCTGCTGTTCGGGTTGGTCTTCAATTAAATTTTCCCTCTCCTGAGTGGCAAGAGAGGATGCGCGAGCCGGGCTTGTTGTGTCTTGGGGCGGTGGGCTATGTTGGAATACCGGCTCATCCTGGGTGACCAAGGTGGCCTACGTCCCTTCCTTAGGGATGATCTGAGTAACCGGGTCAGATGACCCGGCTGCGGCGATGGTCTTTTTCTTGATGGCTTTGGCACTGTACAAGGAGCAGAGTTAATTCAGTTAAAGGTTATAAGGTAAAGAGTTGTGCAATAAAGGAGTAATCAATATGCTTACCCCGGGTTGATGTTGAAAGCCGACGCCTGAGTAGCGCTTGACTCATCCGAGGAGGGGGACGTGTGGTATGCCGAGTCATTTAAATGTAAGGGTTCTTTGAAGCGACCAGCTAGAGGAAAAGAAGGGGTTGGACTAAGAAGCACCTCTGCCCGTGCTCTACGGGATGGCGGCTCATATGGAAGCCGCCCACTCAACTCATCTTCGCTACTCTGGGTCTTCCTTTTGGAGGTCCCGGCTTGCTATGTTTTCTTCAAAACAAATTGGGGATCCAGATGAGCGTCCTGATGTGAAAAAGTGACTTTACGGACGGCAACCTGGGGTTTCCTTCGGACTTTTCGGATTGCAATCCGGGTTTTCTTTTGGACGGGTTGTGGAGAGTCAGAGTCTGAAGAGATTGAAATTACCTCTGGCTCATTGGCGTGACTGATTTCAGCTTCTTCCTATGAAGAGACGGCATCAGCAAGCTGGTTAAAAAGGCGGCCAAGGGAGTCAAGTTCTACCTCGTTATCTTCATCGCCGTCTGAGTCTTCTCCATCGCTTTCCCGAGGGGTAGGGTCTTGAATTTCAACCCGCCACCAGTCATTGTCGTCCTGCAGCATGGTGGGTGGATGGGATCATGGCAAGGATAAAAAGATATTTGACAAAGTAAAATGCAACAAGGCGGCTTACCTTAGGTGCCTAGTTGTTCGAGTAAAATGGGGCGAGCCCCACTAGCTCCATGTCGTCCTTCGTTTCACCAAGAAGCTTCTTGGCAAATTTCAAGACGTCCTTCTCCTTGAGGTTAACCTGGCTAAACCAAAGTGGGTCTTCCCGGTGGCTGGTGTAGGAATACATAGACCGGATCCTAAAGCTGAGCGGTTGGATTTGCCACTCAACCCAGGTCCGGGTCAGGTCGACGCCGGTGAGGCCATGGGCGATCAATGCATTCATCTTTGGATAGAGGGGTTCTAAACTCTCTCTTTCTTCCCTGGAAGCCAAACCTGGGAAGGCTGCATTGGCGGCAAGCCGGTTTGTCCTGTAACCCGGCAGTGAATTTTGCCCTTCAGGGGAGGTGTCCTCGCAATAGAACCAGGTTCTTTGCCACCCCTTGGGATGACTGGCCGGTTTGGCTTCAGGGAAGACTGTATTTTTTCTCCGTTGGATCGAGATTCCGCCGAGCTCAACGCTTGAGCCGTCTTTATGCTCCGTTTGGCGGTTTAGATAAAAGAATTCCCGGAACAGATTGATGGATGGCTCAAGCTGCAGATATACTTCGCAGAAAACTTTGAACTGGCATAAGTTGAAGATGGAGTTGGGGGCCAAATCTTGAGGCCGGATGTTGAAGAAATGCAATACATCTCTGAAATTTTTTTAGCCGGGGGGACGGAAGCCCCTCGAAAGGTGTTCAGCGAATACAATGACTTCTTTCTGAACCGGCTGAGGGTGGATCTCCTCTTCAGGGGTGCGCCACTTAATTGCTTCCTTTGACGGCAACAACCCGGAATCCATCAAGGCCTGCATGCTGGACTTGGCCCAGTTGACGATTTTGGGCTTAGGAGGCATGGTGTCAGCTGATATGAAAAAGAGAAGATACCATAAGCCAGTTAAGCATGAGCTTAGTTTAGTGTAAGTAATACAGATGAGCCGGCAATTGAGACAATATGCCGGGTTATGGAAGGAGGTGCAGCTAAAGTCCGGGTCAATGTTACATAGCCTGAATTTTTTACAAGTGTTGAGGCTTGGTTTTGGCTACGAGTCCATGAACCGATTTATATGAAGTAAGAAAATTTTACGGATCGGCAAAATGGATAAAAATGAAAAGATAAAGGCTAGGTATGTTCTTCATGCTGTAAGATGAAATGCAATGGAATTATCTGAAGCAGTACAGCGGATCTACTGATGTTGAAGGTGTCGCGGGGCAATCGTGCGAACTAAAAACGAAAGAGGCTCGAGGCATTTGAAATCTACCGTGGCTACCGCGAAGAACAAGGAAGAAACTCAAGGGAACCGCGGTAATGGTGGAGTGTACTTACAGATCTGGTCGGAGGGAACTTGAAGAGGAGGAAGCGCGGCGGTGCGTCCCCAAATCGAGCCCTCAAGCCATCCACAGATTTCTCCCCGTGCTCCAAGGACTGAAGACAACACCCGAGACGACCAATGCTTTCACTTGTTCGGCTTGAATAGGCACGGTCTACGAGCTATGATCTCGCTGCAGTTGTACGCCGCCCCTGAAGACCTGCATCTCGCCAAGGTAGTGGATGGGTCCGGCGAGGTCGCTGAAGACCTGCAACGCGGTGTACTCTTTCGGCCCGCCGGGGGAAGCCTTGGAGTTGCCGTACCCGCATATCTTGATGTGTGGCGCCCGATGGGCCGATGATCTCGGGCATGCCAGATGTGTACAACAGCTGCCGATGGAGGAAAATCCGGAAGACTGCGACGCGTAATGGAAATCATGTTTTTTTTAGAAACACCTGTAATATTATTCATACTCATAACAATTACAGGTACACTGATTTGGATCTAAAATCCAAGAAAATACAAAGTAACTCCTATGAGTAAGAACTACAATGAAATCTCTTGAAAACACCCTCTTCGTGGTATCAATATCTGATAGAAGAAATACTCCGAAGACTTCGATAAAGAGCCTGCAATTGAACTGGAGCAACGATGTTGTCACTCTTTCACCCGCACGACATTACCAATAATGGTTTTTGAAAGCGCCTTGAGTCGACCATCTAACATGATGCGAAGCCTTGATTGATGAACGTACTTGGATCGGGGATGATCTCCTAGAAGTGCAGGCCGTCGGATCACATTATCTTCACCATGGTGTCGATCAAAGATTTCAACTATACAAAAAATCAAACCAACAAAAAAAGTTTGACACACCAACATAAACTCATCAGAAATCATGTAATCAAGCGTCGCCGTTACAGGTGGAGTTCTCGCTGTGGCTTACGATGTTCGTTGGGCCTCGATGGAGATCGTGGAATGAATGACAACTAGTGCGTACTACTACTTTGGACCAGGTACAGTACAAAGGCCAGCAAACTTGGGGGCCCCTCAGTTTCGGGGGCCCGGGGCGGCCGCCCCCCTGCCCCCTCAGGGCCGGGCCTAGAAACATATTAAAGGAACAAGCCAAGAGGATCAAAGAAGGCGCATAGCAGGCAAATCGGGAAACTTACAAACAGCTCTCGTCGTCAACTTCGTCAAGCGCTCATTTTCCTGGCGCTGTGCGTTCAGCTGCTCTCGCAGGCGGGCGACCTCGGTCTCAAGGTCACCCTTCTTCTAAAGAAAGGCAAAGAAAGGACAACAAAAACAAGCAAAGAGCTTCAGCCGGAAAACAGGAAACAACAGAGCCTAGGCACGAGTCTCCAACAGACATCACACCCTGCCTCGGGGGCTACTACTAATACTATGGCTACCATAAGAAAACATAGCGGTGCAAAGATCGCTCACCTAGCTGTTAGACTCGGCCAGGCTCTCTATGCTCTCGAAGGTACTGCTTAGTTGCCCAAGCACGTCCTTCGCGCCAGCCACCACCGCGACCAGCTCTCCAGAAGCGGAGCGCCCGGAAGAACGGGCCTTACCGGCCTCATTCACTGACTCCGCCGGCCTCTTTGAGTGGAGCACGACCTCCAGCCCTGGGGCCTCCCCAGGCATGTCCCGCGAATAGGACGTAGGGACGTCAGCCCGAGGTTCTACTGTGACCCCGTGGCCACCAAGCTCCAGCCCGGCCCTAGTCCCGATCTCCGCCATCACTACTTCGAAGGAGCAAGAAATGTCAGGAGGCCGCGAACCGGCCTACCACAACTCACATAGAAGCATAAATGGACTGGGGACCTCACCTATGCTGGGCAGAGGACCCTCCTTGGAGGCCGCATGCGTACCCTCCAATACGACCGAAGCGCCTGTTTCAGGCCTCGCGGGGGCTGGCGATGGCACCTAGGGGATCATGCTCACCCTAAGAATAAATAAGACAATGGTAAGAGGCCGCAAGCCGGCAAACATGAAAAATATACCTCGAAGACATATAGGATTGGCTCGACGGGTTTCCGTCTCCTTGGCAGCGGCACTAGCACCGGGACTGAGAGTACTGGTGGGAGCTTCGGACCTTGTCGGGGTTGCCGTAACTTAGGCACCTCCGGTGCCTGATCAGAGGAGCTCCCCCCGGTGATCAGCGGGGCCGGAGTGTTCTCCAAGTTAGCGACCTCCTCTTGGGAGGATGCCTGTAACGCCCAACAAGCGGCTCTAGCCCAATCAAGAGATGAAATCTTGATAAGGATAGAAACGCATGTCGAGTTGCATAGCAAGGTGAACATCATTACAAAATACCATCAACTGAATGGAAGAGAATACAAGATATAGTTGGCTTACACTCGCCACAAGCTACAACAGGAATATCTCAATACATCAATACATAGCAATCATCATACAGATGAGCAGGATCCGACTACGGATGAAATCAAACGAAAGAAGAACGACGTCCACGCCGCTTATTCCAGGCTGCCAACCGGGAACCCATCCTATGATCGTCGAAGAGGAAGAAGAAGACGAACTCCAAATGGAGCAAGCATCGCTCTCACATCAAAGCATCACTTTACCTGTACCTGCACCATTTGTTGTAGTAATTTGTGAGCCATTATGGGACTCAGCAATCTCATTACCATGGGTATCAAAACTAGCAAAGCTTAATGGGTGAGGAATGGTTAAGTGGTGAGGTGATACGTCTCCAACGTATCTATAATTTTTTATTGTTCCATGCTATTATAATATCAATCTTGAATGTTTTTATTTGCAATTATATATCATTTTTTGGGACTAACGTATTAACCCAGTGCCTAGTGCCAGTTGCTGTTTTCTGCTTGTTTTTGGCTT
The DNA here is from genome assembly GCA_039707655.1 of Elymus sibiricus. NCBI lineage: Eukaryota > Viridiplantae > Streptophyta > Magnoliopsida > Poales > Poaceae > Elymus > Elymus sibiricus. Next base: position 7,615,313 of record CM077674.1, on the reverse strand, counting down.
TTCAGAGAAACAGTACCAAATGAAGTCCAAATGCCACGAAACTTTTTGGAGATTTTTTTCTGAACAAAAGAAACCTGGGAAGCTTCGGGAGGAGGCCAGAAGGCTCATGGAGGCTTCACAATGCACTAGGGCGCGCCCCTCGGGGGGGGCGCCTTGGTACCTTGTGGGGCCCACGTGACTCCGTTTGACCTAATTCCACTTCTATAAATTCATAAATGCTGGAAAACCCCCAGAGAGCCAGAAGAGAAAACATTTCTGCCGCCGCAAGCCTCTATTCTTCCGCGATCCCATCTGGAGGCCCTTTCCGGTACTCTGCCTGAGGGGGAATCGATCACGGAGGGCTTCTACATCAACCTTGCTGCCCTTACGATGATGTGTGAGTAGTTTACCACAGACCTACGGGTCCATAGCTAGTAGCTAGACAGTTTCTTCCCTCTTTTTGATCTTCAATACAATGTTCTCCTTGATGTTCTTGGAGTTCTATCTGATGTAATCTTCTTTTGCGGTGTGTTTGTTGGGATCCGATGAATTGTGAGTTTATGATCAGCTTATTCATGAGAAATATTTGAGTCTTCTCTGAACTCTTTTATGCATGATTGTTATAGCTTTGTATTTCTCTCCGATCTATCGGTTTAGTTTGGCCTACTAGATTGATTTATCTTGCAATGGGAGAGGTGCTTTGTGATGAGTTCAATCTTGCGGTGCTCAATTCCAGTAACAGAAAGGGACATGACACGTATTTGTATTGTTGCCATTAAGGATAAAAAGATGGGGTTTATTTATATGCTTGAATTTGCTTCTCTACATCATGTCATCTTGCTTAAGGCGTTACTCTGTTTCATACTTAATACCCTAGATGCATGTTGGATAGCGGTCGATGGGTGGAGTAATAGTAGTAGATGCAGGCAGGAGTCAGTCTACTTGTCTCAGACGTGATGCCTATATACATGATCATTGCCATGAATTCGTCATAATTATTTGCTTTTCTATCAATTGCCCAACAGTAATTTGTTTACCCACCGTATGTTTATGTGCTCAAGAGAGAAGCCTCTAGTGAAAACTATGGTCCCCGGGTCTATCTTTATTATATAAAAAACCTAAAAATACCGTGCTGCAATTTATTTACTTTTATTTTAATTAGTAGTTTAGTTTATCTATTTACCTCGATAAGATTTAATCCTTGCAAATAACCGCTAAGAGGATTGACAACCCTCTTATTTGCGTTGGGTGCAAGTGTTTGCTCTTGTGTATGCAGGTGCGCTTAACGGAATTTTGCTTGGTTCTCCTACTGGATTGATAACCTTGGTTCTTAACTGAGGGAAATACGTATCTCTACTATACTGCATCATCCTCTCCTCTTTGGGGAAATACCAACGCAGACTACAAGTAGCAGGAAGAATTTCTGGCGCCGTTGCCGGGGAGACATCATCAAAATTACCAAGTACCTTTGCACAAATTATCATTCACTTGCATTTACTTTATTTTCCTTTTATTTGCATTTTCCTCTCGTTTTCATCTCCCCCACTTCTATTTTTTTTTACAAAAACACAAAAATATTTTTATTTGCCTGCTTGCTTTTATTGCCATGACAACACTCAAGAACAGAAGTTAAAACAAGAATTTAAGATCACTATGGATCCTCATCCACTTGTTAATCTTTTAAAAAGATCCAATTATAATGAACCAATTGCTATTGATTTGAGTGCTCTTGATTTTCTCTATGAAGTCTTGCTTGAAAATCATGAATCTGAAAATTGTGTGAAGTGTTAGAAGAAGAAATTTATAAAGTGATTCATGATAGCTCCTTGATTGAAAAGCATGATTGCAATGATGTTACTATAACTTCTATGAATGTGAATTGTGCTAATAATATGCAAAACTACAAGCTTGCGGATGATAATTTTGTTATGTCCACTACTTATGGCAATGATCATGATTGGGGTGATAATGCTTCTTATGATCTTGAAAATTTATTTAAGCCTCATGATGAATATGTTATTGATAATAAAATTTGCAATACTATTAAAAGTGGGTTTGGAAGAGCGTCAACTTTAGGTAATAATGATCCCACTATGCTACTTGTGAGCTGCGTTGGGATTTGCCCTAAGAGGAGGGGATGATGCAGTACAATAGAGATAAGTATTTTCCTCAGTTATGAAGCCAAGGTTATCAATCCAGTAGGAAAATCACGCAACAACTCGTTAGCACACAAAATAACAAATCCTCGCACCCAACGCGAACAAGGGGTTGTCAATCCCCTTGGCGGTTAATTGCAAGATTAAATTGTAAGGTGATAGATAGATAGATCGAACAAAATACAAAATAAAATAAATAAAGTAAAATTGCAGCAAGGTATTTTTAGAATTTTCAATATATGATAAACGTAGACCCGGGGGCCATAGTTTTCAATAGAGGCTTCTCTCTTGAAAATAGGATACGGTGGGTGAACAAATTACTGTCGGGCAATTGATAGAAAAGCAAATAATCATGACGATATCGAAGGCAATGATCATGTATATAGGCATCACATCCGAGACAACTAGACCGAAACGATTCTGCATCTACTACTATTACTCCACACATCGACCGCTATCCAGCATGCATCTAGAGTATTAAGTTCATAGAGAACGGAGTAACGCCTTAAGCAAGATGACATGATGTAGAGAAAGTAAACACACGAATGAATAAACCCCATCTTTTTACCCTTAATAGCAATCATACATACGTGTCATGTCCCTTTCTGTCACTGGGATTGAGCACCGCAAGATCGAACCCATTACAAAGCACCTCTCCCATTGCAAGATAAATCAATCTAGTTGGCCAAACCAAATCAATAGATCGGAGAGAAATACGAAGCTATAACAATCATGCATAAAAGAGTTCAGAGAAAATTCAAATAATATTCATGGATAATCTGATCATAAACTCACAATTCATTGGATCCCAAGAAACACACCGCAAAAAGTGATTACATCGGATAGAACTCCAAGAACATTGTATTGAAGATCAAAAAGGGAGAAGAAGCCATCTAGCTACTAACTATGGACCCGAAGGTCTGTGGTAAACTACTCATGCATCATCGGAAGGGTAGCAAGGTTGATGGAGAGCCCCTCCGTGATCGAATCCCCCTCCGGCAGAGTGCATGAAAAGGCCTCCAGATGGGATCTCTCGAGAACAGGAACTTGCGGCAGCGGAAAAAGTATTTTGTGGACTCCCCTGTTGGTTTCCCGATTTTAGGGTATTTATAGAGGTGGAATTAGGTTAAACGGAGCAGAGGTGGGCCCACGAGGCACCGGGGCGCGCCCGGGTGGCTCGTGGCCACCTCCTCTGTCTTCAGGCCCTCTCCCGAAGCTTCTAGTCTCTCTTATGTCCAGAAAAAAAATCTCCAAAAAGTTTCTTGGCATTTGGACTTCGTTTGGTACTGATATTCTGAAAAACCAAAAACAGGCAAAAAACAGCAACTGGCACTGGGCACTAAGTTAATAGGTTAGTCCCAAAAAATGATATATAATTGCTTGTAAGTGTATATAAAACATCCAAGATTGATACTATAATAGCATGGAACAATCAAAAATTGTACATACATTGAAGATGTATCACACTACTTTGGAGAGTGTTCAATCTTATGAATTTTTTTGATGAAAGTGGGTTTGGAGAGGTCATAGCTTTAGTTGATGTTAATCCCACTATCTTGGAAGATTATAAAAATTTATGCATGTGGATCGTGAAGAGAATATTTTATATGATAGCTATATTGTTGAATTTGACTATGATCCTACATGTAATTATTATGAGAGAGGAAAATGTGGTTGTAGAAACTTTCATGTCACTAAATTACCACTCTATGTGCTAAAATTATGGATGCTCCATTCTTCCTATTTGCATATGCTAGATATTGCTTGTCTTGATAAATTTTTTACTTATAAAATGCCTATGCATAGGAAGTATGTTAGACTTAAATGTGTTTTTCACATGCTACATGATGCCCTCTTTGTGTTTCAATTCTTATTTTTTATGTGAGCATCATTGAAATTTCAAGCCTATCTTAATGGCTATAAAGAAAGAGCTTGTTGGGAGACAACCCAATAAACTTTTTACAACTGTTCTTGAGTGTTTGCATGATTATAGCTTCTGTTAGGATTATGTTTTTATGTTTTAATTAGTGTTTGTGCCAAGTAATGCCTTTGGATGATTTGGAAGATAGTATAATTGATGCTGTTTGGAAAACAAAAAGTTTTGCGTCCAGTGCTGGAATTTTAATTCTGTACTGGAGCAGCAGAAAAATCTGAAATTTTTACACAATATTGGTATATGAATTGCCCACGTTGTCCTAATTTTTAAGAATTTTTAAAGTTACAGAGGTATAGCTTTTAAATAGATCTTTACAGACTATTCTGTTTTAGATAGATTCTGTTTTTATTGCATAGTTTGCTTATTTTGATGAATCTATGGATCGTTGTAACATCCCCATGTAATGTGCTACAGTGATCACCTTTTGATAGTGCCAAGTCCGCATGCTTAACAGAGCTTGATCATCATTTAAATCATATCTCATTTCAAATTCCAAATTAAACTTAAATTCAAATATAAAGTAAAAATAAAAGTTGCTCCAATTTATAAACTAAAATGTTCATTAATTAGCAAATATTCCATAGATAATTATGTTAAGAAAGAAAACAATACTAAAATTCACTAAGTGACCCTACCATCTTCAAAACAGTACAAAACAGAAACATTTAATACCTTTTTAATTAATTAAAATCCAAATGAAATCTTATTATCACCAAACCTTTCTCTAGGAGTGGGATAAATTGCACTGTATTTGATTGGGCAGGATTCATATTTTTACAAAATTATATTAGAGCTAAGAGAAAATACAAAACAGAAACAAAAATTGAAAAACAGAAAAGAAAAGAAGGAAAAAGAAAAAGGCCAACATACCTGGGCTCTAGTCAGGCCAGCCGGCCCAGCCCACCTCGCTGCCTTCCCCTTCGCACTGCTCCTCCTCGGTCGCTCGCGCGCCCTACCGCGCTTGACTCCGGCAAGCCGTCGCAGCCGCGCCTGCCGCCTCTGCGTCGCTACAGGAGGACGGGAGGATAAGACCGGCCCCCTGGGAACCCTAGCCGCCTCCCCAGATATTTTCTCCTCCCTCCCTCGCCGCTTTGTCCCTCTCTGCTACTCCACCCGAGAGCCGCCATGGACGAGCTTCACTGAGCTCGCCACCACCGTGTCTCCCTTGCCCCGCTGCTGTGCCCGTTGTCTCCGCCGGCCTCGACTACATGTCCTCCACCGCTCAACCGAAGCCGGGAGGCCCTCCTTCTTCTCCAACGCCGTCATCTTCCTCCTCGGGCGCCGGTGATCGCCGCGTCGATTCGCCGCCGTCATCCCCTCCCCGAGCTCGCTGTGCTCCTTTACAGGGCCACTGTGAGTACCACCACCATCTCCTCTCTCCCTCTGCTCTTCCGTGGCCCCTAGCTAGCTGCCGCTGCCACCGCACTCCGACCGCCGCCATTGCCGCCGCCCGCGAGCCGTCCGTGCTCCCGAGACCCTGCGTGAGCCACTGGCGCGCTCCAGAGCGCGTTATGCGATGAACCCAGCCCCCATTAGACCCCCTCGCGCGCTCCCGTGCCTTTTTCGACGAAGCCCGACGAGCACTGCCGCCAACCGTCGTCGCCGGCGTCTTTTCCGGCCGTCCCTGAGTCCAACCACTAGCCCTACGCGACGCGCGACCTCGCTAGCTCTCGAACGCGGGTAGCCACGCCTGTTTTCCGCTGCGTGCGGGCTCGCCGGAGTTCTCCGCCGCGTGCGGGCTCGCCGGCGTGACTCCGGTGGCCGGCGTCCAACGTGGCGCCGACGTGGCCCGCCTTGTGCCGCTGACTGGTGGGTCCGCGGGCCTAGTTGACCCGGTCAGCCGCTGACTGGGCGCCCGTGGCCCACTGACATGCGGGCCCCACCGCTTAAAAACATTTTATAAATAAATAAAAAGTTAATTAAAACGATAATTAATCTGTTAGTTAATTAGCTAGATAATCAGTCACTGACAGTGGGTCCCACCATTTAAGTAGTTAAATTAGTTAATTTAAACAACTGATTAATTAGTCTAGTCTATGACAGGTGGACCCCACCTGTCAGGTTGACCAGTCAACTGGTCAGCCGACTACTGACGTCACAATGATGTCATGCTGACGTCAGCCTACACTGTTTCGGATTATTCTAATTTAAATAATTGAATAATTCCAGAAAATGATTAAAACTTTGAAAATTAATATAAAATAAACCGTAACTCGGATTAAAATAATTTATATATGAAAAACGATCAGAAAAATATGACGATTCCAAATATGCACTCCGTTCATCTGTCACGTGCCTCTATTATAGCGAACATGGAACCGTCCCCTCCGTTTCATCTGACCGAAAAACGCCAAACTTCGGGAAAACATTCCCGGATGTTTTTCCCCTTCACCTGTATCGCGTAGTACTGCGTTAGGTCACACCTAGCACCGCATATTGCCATGTCATGCATCCCTGTTGCATTATTGCCGTGTATTTACTGTTTCTTCCCCCTCCTTCTCCCCCGATAGCCCCTGAGTCTGCCGATGACACTGCCGTGTACGACGACGTCGCCGACGAGCAGACCCCTTCAGCTGAGCTTCCAGGCAAGCAAAACCCCCTTGATCATAAGATATCGCCCATTCCATTCTCTCTTATGCTTGCATTAGAATTGCCCCTGCTACTGTTCCGATAGGTCCTATTCTGATGCATAGCCTGTTGTTGTCGCCTGCTTTTGATACATCACCTGCTATCCTATTATGCTTAGTTAGGTGTGATATGTCTCATCTGTGGCCCTTCACCCTTGTCCGTTTGCCATGCTTGATATCGGGTCGTGATCACTCAGGGTGATGATCACGGAAATGTTTACTTACCGCAATACTTAAACTGTTAAAGTCGGGCTGGCCCCAAGGGTGCCCGCGAGAGAATAATATTAAAGACGGGTCGGCTCCAAGAGCACCCGCGCGTTATCTGATACCAAGTCGGAGCGACAGGAACCCTATTCGTCTCTGCGAGTTACTAAACATGCTTAACGGATTTGGGTATTCGATCTGAGTGGGTCGTTGGCCCTATACGCACTACCACCACGTGGGATAATGGTTATGGGACCCTCGGCGCCGTATGTATCAGCCGAAAGCTTTGTCAGACGTCCAGTTCAGTAGTGCGGCACGGCAGGATTGGCGCCATCCATGACAGAGGTGGTGCCTGGATCTAACCATGTGCGCAACGACCCGGAGTGCAAAGGGCGATGGGCCCAGGACCCCTGAGCACTTAGGATGTAGACCGGCGGGGACCTCTCTGTTGAGCTTTAGGTAGGACTACCTCATGTCGATTACCCGAGGCCGGGCATTACCCAGCAAGTGTGTCCGGCCAGATGTAATCGAGCGTGCTGGGTAACAGTAGTGCACCCCTGCAGGGAACGTATCTATTCGAATAGCCGTGTCCACGGTAACAGGACGCTCAGAGTTGTATCCTGATCTGCTACAACTACAAATGGATACTGTTACAATAATGATCTGCTACTACTGCTTTCGGGATCACTTTCTCGCAGGGTGGTCGAGGAAGGATCCCAGGGCATTGCTAATATATGATTGATGATATATTTAATATTTGTTCTACTCTCTTCCGATGCTGCAAGAAATGCTTCAAGATGCTAGTCTTCGTTAGGCTAGGCCTCTCCCCCTCTATTCCGGCATTTCTGCAGTTTAGTCCAAAGATATAGCCCCATTCCTTTGATACCATTGCATACTTAGCATAGTTCTGATGTCAGACTTGCGAGTAATTTGGATGAGTACTCATGGTTGCTTTGCTATTCTTTTCCTCCATATCCGATTGCGGCGACCAGATGATGGATCCCAGGAGTCAGCTGCCACCGCCGACCACTTCTACTACACCTCTGGAGGAGCCTACTACGACGTGGAGATCCCCGCCGACCAGGAGTAGTTTTGAGGCCCTAGGCAGGAGGCCTTCGCCTTTTCGATCAGTGTCGATGTTATGCTAGCCTTCTTAAGGCATCCTTGTTTAACTTTGTGTCTGTACTCAGATACTTATGCTTCCGCTGATGCTTGTGTAACTCGAGGTTATGTATTCGAGCCCTCGAGGCCCCTGGCTTGTAATATAAAGCTTGTATTATTTATTTTTTGTGTCTAGAGTTGTGTTGTGATATCTTCCCATGAGTCCTTAGGCTTGATCGTGTGCATTTGCGTGTATGAATAGTGCACGATTAAGTCGGGGGCGTCACAATCGTATCGGGGGGTATGAGTCATGGAGAAGTTGGAGTACAGTAGCATTACGCCAATATTAAATATGAATCAATTTACTACAGTACCAAAAGTTAAAGATTTGTTTGTTATACTAACAGATCTCACGAGGTTTCTGTTGAGTTTTGTGTGGTGAAGTTTTCATGTTTTGGGTGAGACTACGATGGACAAAGGAATAAGGAGTGGCAAGAGCCTAAGCTTGGGATTGCCCAAGGCACCCCAAGGTAATATTCAAGGAAGACTCAAGCATCTAAGCTTGGGGATGCCCCGAAAAGTATCCCCTCTTTCGTCTACAATCTATCGGTAACTCACTTGGAGCTATATTTTTATTCATCACATGATATGTGTTTTACTTGGAGCGTCTTGTGAAATAGTTTGTTTGCTTTTGTTTGCTTTTTAGTTTGTCACAATCATCTTTGCTGAACACACCTTTTTGAGAGGGACACACATTATTCGTGATTTGTTAGAATACTCTATGTGCTTCACTTATATCTCTTGAGCTAGGCAGTTGCTCTAGTGCTTCACTTATATCTTTTAGAGCACGGCGGTGATGATATCTTAAAGAAATAGTTGCACTCTCATGCTTCACTTATATCTTTTTGAGAGTCTCATGATAGCAATGGTAATATGCACGGGTTATGAATTTGGTCTTGATATGATAGGTATTCAAGAGGGATATAATAAAAACTTTCATGTAGATCACTGAATATGATAAATTTGATTCCTTGCAATAGTTTTGCCATATTAAGATGGTAATATAGGGAGGTATTAGTAGATTATTGTGGTTTAGTAAGAATAATTGTGTTATGGTTTGTGATTCCCGAAGCATGCACGTATGGTCTGTCGTTATGCTAAGAAGTTGGAGCATGATTTATTCTTGATTGTCTTCCTTTGTGTGGCGGTCGGGGGCACGCGATGGTTAACTCCTACCAACCTCCCCCCTAGGGGCATGCGTAGTAGTACTTTGCTTCGAGGGCTAATAAACTTTCGCAATTAGTATGTGAGTTCTTTATGACTAATGTGAGTCCATGGATTATACGCACTCTCACCCTTCCGCAATTTGCTAGCGTCTTCGGTACCGTGCATTGCCCTTTCTCACATCGAGGGTTGGTGCAAACTTTGCCAGTGCATCCAAACCCCGTGATATGATATGCTCTATCACACATAAGCCTCTTTATATCTCCCTCAAAACAGCCGCCATACCTACCTATCATGGCATTTCCATAGCCATTCCGAGATATATTGCCATGCAACTTCCACCGTTCCGTTTTTATGACACACATTGTCATTGTCATATTGCTTTGCATGATCATATAGCTGACATAGTATTTGTTGCTCAGTCACCGTTCATCATTTTTATACATGTTACACTAGCATCATTGCACATCCAGGTACACAGCCAGAGGCATTCATATAGAGTCATATTTTTGTTCTAGTATCGAGTTGTAAGTAAATAGAGATGTGATGATCATCATTATTAGATCATTGTCCCAGTGAGGACAGGATGATGGTGGCTATGATTCCCCCACAAGTCGGGATGAGACTTCGGACGAAAAATGAAAAAAAAGAAAGAAAAAAAGGGCGAAAAAGAGCCACGAAAAAAAAATATAAAGAAAAAAAAAGAAAAAAAGGAAAAAAAAGAAGAAAAAATAAAAATAAATGAGAGAAAATGAGAGAAGGGGCAATGTAACTATCTTTTTCCACACTTGTGCTTCAGAGTAGCACCATGTTTTTCTTGTAGAGAGTCTCCTATTTTGTCACTTTCATATAATAGTGGGAATTTTTCATTATAGAACTTGGCTTGTATATTCCGATGATGGGCTTCCTCAAATGCCCGAGGTCTTCATGAGCAAGCAAGTTGGATGCACACCCACTTAGTTTTCATGTTGAGCTTTCATACACTTATAGCTCTTAGTGCATCAGTTGCATGGCAATCCCTACTCCTCGCATTGACATCAATTGATGGGCATCTCCATAGCCCGTTGATTAGCCTCGTTGATGTGAGACTTTCTCCATTTTAGACTTCTCCTATTTATCTCTATCACCATACTCTATTCCACCCATAGTGCTATATCCATGGCTTGCGCTCATGTATTGAGTGGGAGTTGAAAAAGCTGAAGCGCGTTAAAAAGTATGAACTGATACGTCTCCAACGTATCTATAATTTATGAAGTATTCATGCGATGTTTATAACAATTCTATATGGTTTTGGTATGATTTGATTAGAACTAACCCGGACTGACGTTGTTTCAGCAGAACTACCGTGGTGTGGTTTTTTGTGCAGAAATAAAAGTTCTCCAAATGCAGCGAAACTTTTTGATGATTTTTTTTGGACCAAAAGAGACCCCCTAAGCTTCATGGAAGGACCAAAAGCCTCACGAGGTGCTCACAAGCCACCAAGGTGCGCCGGGGGGGTGGCGTGCCCATGTACCTCGTGGGCCCATCTTAGCCCATCTTCGCATGATTCCAACGCTGAAAAATCCTATAAATAGAAAAAACCCCAGAAATTAACCTAGAACTTTGACTACGCCGCCGCAAGCCTCTGTACCAAGGAGATCCCATCTGGAGCCCTTTTCCGGAGGGGGGAATCATCACCGGAGGCCATCTTCATCATCCCGGCGGTCTCCATGATGAGGAGGGAGTAGTTCACCCTCGAGGCTAGGTGTATGTACTAGTAGCTATGTGTTTCATATCTCTCTCTCATGGTCTTGATTTGGCACGATCTTGATGTACTGCGAGCTTTGTTAATATAGTTGGATCATATGGTGTTTCTCCCTCTCTATCTTGTTGTGATGAATTGAGTTTTTACCTTGGAGGTTTCATTATTATCGGATTAAATAGTTTTATGGATTTGAGAACACTTGATGTATGTCTTCCATATGAATACCCGTGGTGACAATGGGGTATTATATTGATTCACTTGATATATGTTTTGACATTCAACTCGCGGATTCCCGAGGTGACATTGGGGTAATCTATGCATAGGGGTTGATGCACGTTTTCCTCCTAGTTTCTCCAGTAGAAAACTTGGGGCACTCTTTGAAGTTCTTTGTGTTGGATTGAATATTATGAATCTGAAGTTGTTTGATGCATATCGAATAATCAACTCGCGGATACTTGTGGTGACATTGGAGTATCTAGGTGACATTAGAATTGGTTGATGCATATCATATGGTGTTATTTTAGTACGAACTCTAGGGCTGTTCGTGACACTTATAGGGATGGCTCAATAGATTGATCGGAAAAGATAACTTTGAGGTGGTTTCGTACCCTACAACAATTTCTATCTTATGTTCTCCATGAATAGGAACTTTGGAGTGATTCTTTGTCGCACGTTGAGGGATTGTTATATGATCCAATTATGTTAGCATTGTTGAGAGATTGCACTAGTGAAAGTATGAACCCTAGGCCTTGTTTTTAAGCATTGCAATACCGTTTGTGCTCACTTTTGTTACTTGCTACCTTGCTGTTTTTTTATTTTCATATTATAAAAACTTATATCTACTATCCATACTACACTTGTATCACCTTCTCTTCGCCGAACTAGTGCACCTATACAATTTACCATTGTATTGGGTGTGTTGGGGACACAAGAGATTTCTTGTATTTGATTGCAGGGTTGTTGGAGAGAGACCATTTTCATCATACGCCTCCCACACATTGATAAACCTTAGGTCATCCACTTGAGGGAAGATTGCCGCTGTCCTACAAAACTTTGAGCTTGGAGGCCCAACACGACTCTACAAGAATAAAGTTGCGTAGTAGACATCAAGCTCTTTTCTGGCGCCGTTGCCGGGGAGGTGAGTGCTTGAAGGTATATCTTTAGATCTTGCAATTGAATCTTTTAGTTTCTTGTTTGTCTCTAGTTTCGTTTTATAAAAAGAAAACTACAACAAAAAAGGAATTGAGGTTTCAACATATTATTCATCTTTATAATGTCTTTCTTGAAAATGATGGATCGGAAAATTATGCTCAATTGATAGAAGAAGAATTCAATAAAATGTTTGGCATAAAATCTTTGAATGATGAGCATGATTGCAATGTTGTTAGTATGAATTCTATGAATATCCAAAATACTAAAGATGATTGCACTAGTCATGACAAAAAAAATTCTTATAAGCATGTCAATTTTTGTGGAGTGCATAAAGTTTGTGAAGACATGCCTTATAGGGATGATAGATTTTGTAAGAAGCATAAACATGATAGAACCAATTTTTTGCTCAAAGTGATAGATGAATTTGCTACAAAATTATGTTCTTTTTATCCTATTACTTGTGAACTTTGCAATAAAGTTGGTCACCTTAATTTTCAATGCATACTTTTTCATGATCAAATCATGGCTAAATATTGTAATGACTTGAGCGCCCTTGAACTATATAATGAGCTTTATCTATTTTTGGGGTGTGAGGAATTGTCGCATAAAAATAGTTGGTTTGAAGTATTCATTCTCACGGATGACATTGAAACTAATCTAAAGGAAATCTATACATTTTGTGTGGTAAATTGCAATGAGAATGCTTATATTGCCAACTATAGAAAAACGGGAAAAGAAATAGAATATAAAAGAAATACTAATGGAAGGGTAAAGATTCCCCCTTTCCCTCCTATTTTCTCTCATGATGAAACAAGTAACGAGGAGGAGTTTCCTATCCAACCAATCTCCTCAATAAGAAGCTCGGAAGAATTAAATAAACCCACACATAATGGGGTAAAGAAAAAGAAAAGAAGGAAAAGTAGAGGTAAAGAGGTATCTCTCCCAAATAATGTTGCTCCTATTATTGTTGTACCTCATGAGAATGAATCAAAAATAATTGTGGATGATGATACACTTGATGATGATTTTGTTATGCCTATTGGTTGTGGTGATGATTATGATTGGGAAGATAATTATACTTCTTATAATCTTGAAAATCTTTATGGCACCAACTTGGAGGAATATGATAATAATTGTTATACTATTGGTACTATTCATACTATTGATGATAATAGTGATAATGCTAATGATATGCAAACCAACAAGCTTGGGGATGCTATGTTTGATTGGAATGATATGTTTGAGAATTTATTTGCTGCAAATAACGTTTACCCAAAGCTTGGGGATGCTATGCTTAATAAAAATGATCTTTTTATTCCCCCTACTTTTGATGAGCAAATTTATTATGATGATGACATGCCTCCTATCTATGATGATTATTGTGATGATACTTATGTTATGAAAAATAGTGATGATTATTATTATAATACTTGTTATAATTATGAAAATCCTTTTACTGAACATCACTCTTTTAATGTGGAAACAATTTATAGTATTCGAGTTTCATACGATACTCCCACTATTATGAATGAGAAGAAAATTCTATGCTTATGTATCATGACAAGAATGCTTTGTGTGATGGATATATTGTTGAATTTCTTCATGATGCTACTGAAAATTATTATGAGAGAGGATCATATGCTTGTAGGTGTTGCAATAATATCAAGTTTCCTCTCTATGTGTTGAAAGTTTTGAAGTTATGCTTGTTTTGCCTTCCTATGCTAGATGATTCTTGCTCCCATAAACTATTTGCTCACAAAATCCTTATGGATAGGAAGTGAGTTAGGCTTAAATGTGCTAGTCATATGCTTCATGATGCTCTCTTTGTGTTTCAATTCTTTACTTTTATGTGAGCATCATTGAAATCATCATGCCTGGCTAAAAGGCATTAAAGAAAAGCGCTTGTTGGGAGACAACCCAATATTTACCCCTACTGTTTTTGTGTGTTCACATGATTAAGCTACTGTAGTAATCATGTTTTATATGTTTTCTTTCAATAATGTGCCAAGTAAAGCCTTTGGGATAGTGTGGATGCTTGTTGATTTGATTCTGTGCAAAAATAGAAACTTTTGCGTCCAGCGCTAGAATTTCTATTCTGTACTGGAGCGTGAGAAAATTCTGAAATTTTTACACAGTATTGGGTTAAATTTTTTTACATTTTCCTAATTTTTCAGAATTTTTGGAGGTACAGAAGTATGGTTTTTAAATCGCTCACTACATGCTCTTCTGTTTTTGACAGATTCTGTTTTCGATGCATAGTTTGCTTGTTTTAGTGTTTCCATAGCTTATATTGAGTAATATAAATTGTGTAAATGATAGAGTATAGTAGGCATTATGTGAGAACAATTATGAATCTTGTCTTGACAGTACCTAGGTGGATGATTTATTTTAATCATACTAACCTATCTCACAAGTTCCGTTAAGTTTTGTGTGATTGAAGTCTTCAAGTTTTGGGTGAGATATAGATATGAGGAGAATAAGGAGTGGCAAGACCCAAAGCTTGGAAATGCCCAAGTCACACCAAGGTAATATTCAAGGAAGACTCAAGCGTCTAAGCTTGGGGATGCCCCGGAAGGCATCCCCTCTTTCGTCTTCAACATTATCGGTAACCTCACTTGGAGCTATATTTTTATTCATCACATAATATGAGTTTTGCTTGGAGCATCATTTTCTTTTGTTTAGATTTGCTTTCTGTTGTAAATAATCATGTTTTGTATCTTTTAGTTCAATAAAATGCCAATTATAGCCTTTACCATGCTCAGTTTGCAAGTTTATGTGTTGCTGTTTGAAAACAGAAAATTTTCTGTTATGTTCCGAATATTCCTGAATAGTCAGAACATGATAAAAATCTGAACTTTTTACACAGTAAGAATTCATGAGTTCTCTATCACGTGGTAATTTTTCAGAATTTTTGGAGTTAGGGAAGTATGAATTTTAAATCCCCCTTTACAGACTGTTCTGTTTTGGCAGATTTCGGTTATGGTTGCATTGTTTGCATATGTTTGCTTGTTTAATGATTCTATTTGAGGATAGGAGTATTAAATATGCAGAGGCATTTAGTATGCAATGTTAAATTATAATTTTAGTGATTTGCTACAGTAGAGAATGTTAAGGTTTTGAGTTGATTTATACTAACTTATCTCACGAGTTCTTGTTGAGTTTTGTGTGGATGAAATTTTTAAGATTTAGGAGAAGCCATGACATTATAGGAATTAAGGAGACATAAGAGCTCAAGCTTGGGGATGCCCAAGGCATCCCAAGTTAATATTTCATGAAGTCTCAAGCATCTAAGCTTGGGGATGCCCCGGTAGGCATCCCACCTTTCTTCATCAACAATTATCGATCAGTTTTGGTTGAGCCTAAGTTTTTGCTTCTTCACATGATATGTGCTACTCTTGGAATGTCATTTTATTTTGTTTTTCTTGCTGTTTGAATAAAATTATCAATATCTGAAATCTTTATTGAGAGAGAGTCTTCACATAGCTACTTAATTGTTTGACTACTCATTGTTCTTCACTTATATCTTTTTGGAGTAGTTTGTCATTTAGTCTTGTGCTTCACTTATATCCTAAGAGCAAATTATTGAATGAATTGAATATCATAAAGTTGAAATTATATGTTCTTCATATGCTTGTATCATGCCTAGTAGTAGTTTCACATTGGGTTTAGAAAGCAAAATCTATTGAAGCTTGACAATCACAATATTGGTCATACAAGCAATTCATGAATGATTAGTATAAGGAAGAGAAATTTCACATATAAACATATTATCTTGGACATCTTTTATTATTGTGAATACCCATTAATTATTTTCAATCTTGAGCAAATTAGTTGAAGTTGGATAAGGAAGACAACGTAATGAGTTATGTTTGGGTATATTTGCATAGAAGTTATATTGTTATGGATCCTCCAACATGTGGTGCTTGCTTAGGATCTTTTGCTAGCCAAAAATTCGTACTAAGTAGAGATACTACTTGTGCATCCAAAAACCCTTAAACCCAGTTTCTTCCCATGAGTGTCCACCATATCTACCTATGGATTGAATAAGATCCTTCAAGTAAGTTGTCATCGGTGCAAAAAGCAATAGAAATTGTTCCTAAAATATGAATGATATTTTATTGCAAGGGAAAATAACCGTTGTACGAACTTGTGATGGTAAAGAAATAAAAGCGATGGACTGCATAATAAAGGTTCCTATCACAAGGGGCAATATAACGTGACGTTCCTTTGCATTAAGGGCTTGTGCATCCAAAAATAAAAACCGCATGACAACCTCTGCTTCCCTCTGGGAAGGGCCTATCTTTTACTTTCATGTATTTACTTTTATGTATTTACTTTTATGCAAGAGTCAATAAGTATTCATTCTCATTTCAACCTCAATTATTCTCTTGTTGGCAAGCATCATGTGGTGGGGAAAGATCCTGGCATATATGGCCAGTCAAATATATTTGATCATGAATTATTATTGTTGACAATTATCTCCATGATAAATGAGTTGGGAGGCGAAACATTAAGCCCCTATCTTTCTCTGTGTTCGATGGATGCCAGTTGTTCTAAAAATATGCTTTGAGTACTAGCAATCATACAAGACTATATGATAATTGAGTATGTGGAGCTCTTACTTAGACTTTGTTGAAATTAAGTTGAATTGTAATTGTTTGGTGACTAAGAACATAGGTTCTTAAGTTTCAAGAGAATGCATTGTTTGAACCATAACATCTGAATTGATTGCTACTTTATCATGATGAGTTTTATGAGAAAGAATTGATGTTATGATGCAAGGAAAAGTGATTGAAATTATCATTGATCAAACTTATGCACTATGCTAGCATTCACACTTCATAAATTATTTCTTTTATCATTTACCTACTTGAGGACGAGCAGGAATTAAGCTTGGGGATGCTGATACGTCTCCAATGTATCTATAATTTATGAAGTATTCATGCCATGTTTATAACAATTCTATATGGTTTTGGTACGATTTGATTAGAACTAACCCGGACTGACGCTGTTTTCAGCAGAACTACCATGGTGTTGTTTTTTGTGCAGAAATAAGAGTTCTCCAAATGCAACGAAACATTTTAACGATTTTTTTGGACCAAAAGAGACCCCCGAAGCTTCATGGAAGGACCAGAAGCCTCACGTGGTGCTCACAAGCCACCACGACGCCAGGGGGGTGGCGTGCCGATGTACCTCGTGGGCCCTTCTTAGCCCATCTTCGCGTGATTCCAACGCTGAAAAATCCTATAAATAGAGAAACCCCCAGAAATTAACCTAGACTTTGACTATGCCGCCGCAAGCATCTGTACCAAGGAGATCCCATCTGGAGCCCTTTTCCGGCACCCTGCCGGAGGGGGGAATCATCACCGGAGGCCATCTTCATCATCCCGGCGGTCTCCATGACGAGGAGGGAGTAGTTCACCCTCGAGGCCAGGGGTATGTACAAGTAGCTATGTGTTTGATCTCTCACTCTTGTGTTCTTGATTTGGCACGATCTTGATGTACCACGAGCTTTGTTAATATAGTTGGATCATATGGTGTTTCTCCCTCTCTATCTTGTTGTGTTGAATTGAGTTTTTACCTTTGAGGTTTCACTATTATCGGATTGAATACTTTTATGGATTTGAGAACACTTGATGTATGTCTTGCATATGAATACCCGTGGTGACAATGGGGTATTATATTGATTCACTTGATATATGTTTTGGCACTCAACTCGTGGATTCCCGAGGTGACATTAGGGTAATCTATTCATAGGGGTTGATGCACGTTTTCGTCCTACTTTCTCCGGTAGAAATCTTGGGGCACTCTTTGAAGTTCTTTGTGTTGGATTGAATATTATGAATCTGAAGTTGTTTGATGCATATCGAATAATCAACTCACGGATACTTGTGGTGACATTGGAGTATCTAGGTGACATTAGAATTGGTTGATGCGTATCATATGGTGTTATTTTAGTACGAACTCTAGGGCTATTCGTGACACTTATAGGGATGGCTCAATAGATTGATTGGAAAAGACAACTTTGAGGTGGTTTCGTACCCTACAACAATTTCTATCTTATGTTCTTCGCGAATAGGAACTTTGGAGTGATTCTTTGTTGCACATTGAGGGATTGTTATATGATCCAATTATGTTAGCATTGTTGAGAGATTGCACTAGGGAAAGTATGAACCCTAGGCCTTGTTTTTAAGCATTGCAATACTGTTAGTGCTCACTTATATTACTTGCTACCTTGCTATTTTTTTATTTTCAGATTATAAAAACTTATATCTACTATCCATACTACACTTGTATCACCATCTCTTCGCCGAACTAGTGCACCTATACAATTTACCATTGTATTGGGTGTGTTGGGGAAACAAGAGATTTCTTGTATTTGATTGCAGGGTTGTTTGAGAGAGACCATCTTCATCCTATGCCTCCCACGGATTGATAAACCTTAGGTCATCCACTGTGACGCCCCCGACATAATCGTGCACTAATCATACACGCAAATGCACACGATCAAGCCTAAGGACTCACTTGAAGATATCACAACACAACTCTAACACAAATAAAAGTCATACAAGCTTTATATTACAAGCCAGGGGCCTCGAGGGCTCAAATACATAAGCTTTAGTCATACAAGCATCAGCGGAAGCATCAGATATCTGAGTACAGACATAAAAGTTAAACAGATAGGCCTTAAGAAGGCTGGGCAAAACAATGACACTGGATCAAAAGGTGCAGGCCTCCTGCCTGGGTGCCTCCTATCTACTCCTGGTCGTCGGTCTCCATGTAGTAGTGGGCTCCACCGGAGGGGTAGTAGTAGTCGTCGGCTGGGGCAGCTGGCTCTGGGGCTCCGTCGTCTAGTCGCAGCAATCGGGTATGGGGAAAAAGGGAAGCAAAGCAACCGTGAGTACTCATCCAAAGTACTCGCAAGACTTACATCAAATCTATTCTACATATGCATCGGTATCAAAGAAGGGTTGTATCTGTGGACTAGACTGCAGAAATGCCAGAATAGAGGGGATACTTTCCGAGCGTCCTGTTACCCTGGACACGGCTATTCAAATAGATATACTTCCCTGCAGGGGTGCACCTACTTACCCAACACGCTCGATTAACTCTGGCCAGACACACTTGCTTGGTCCATGCCTGGCCTTGGCTGATCGACACATCGTAGCCCTACCTAGGTTCAACAGAGAGGCCAGCACGCCGGTCTACTCCCTAAGCGCTCAGGGGTCTTGGGCCCATCGCCCTTTGCAATCCTGCGCGTTGCGTGGGCGGCCGGGACCAGACCTAGCCCCTGTATACACACGAAGGCTTTCGCGGTCCACCCGGGCGCGCGCCACTCAATCGCTGATATCTGAAGAACTTTGGCTGACACATACGACGCCGAGTGCCCATACTATTCCCGCGTGGTGGTTAGTGCGATAAGGCCAGAGGCCTACTCAGATCACATATCCTAACCCATTAGTGTGTTGGGAGCTCGCGATGACGATCAGTGCTCCTGTCGCCCCATCTCGAGGACTTACGGCAAGGGCCAGCCCATCCACCCCTCTCCTGGGGCGATATGCCTGCCCGGTCGTTCCTCGTATTTATCTCATGGGTACCCTCATGGTCAACCCGACTCCACAACTCTCGCGGGTACCCCTCGGGGTCGACCGAACTTTAATCAGTGACTGAAATTAAAATACATGGTGACTGTGTGTCCAACACATCTAGTAGGAATCCGAGGAATCACCCTCGTTGGATGCCCACTCGACGTATCCGTCAAGGCAAACCCAGAGGAATCACCCTCGGTGCATTCACACTTGTGGATGCACGACAGAAGCTTCATCGAAGGTGGTGAAAGAGGAATCACCCTCGGTAACCCACAACCGACTAGCTATACTACAGAGGCAACATCAGAAGTGGGGTAAGAGGTATCACCCTCGGCACTCGATGGTAACTCTGCAGAGTCGAGCAACTTAGGGGGTGTGCGGTGATGTGCTGGTCTCAGCCCATCGATCACCTCGATCGTGGCACTGGTACTAAAGCAGGGCAACTAGGACAAGTATGAGGGGCCACAAATGATTCACAACCAACCTACACTAAACATCTAGGATATCAGGTAAGGTATTAATAGCAGTTTACAAAAGCAGGCTATGCATCAGAATAGGTAATTCGGAACAACAACTGCAGCAATTCTAATGCAAGCATGAGGGAGAAAGAGTAGGTGATATAGGCATGTTCAAGGGGGTTTGCTTGCCTGGAAGCTCTGCGGCAAAAGAGGGGTCGTCGGGGATGTAGCAGTCCTCCGGGGCAGCATCGGTCTCGGGGTCTAACGGGGGAGAAGAGGGGGAAGAAACAATAAATAAAAGCAAACAAATGCAACATAATGCATGGCATGGAAAAATGCAGTGCTGATGGTGACCTAATGCAAGGCTACACGTTGCAGAAGAAGCGGGAAAATATCTGGGATATTTTCCCGGCCTTAGGCAGTTATCGGCATACTGAACCGGAGGGGAAGGTTCCATGTTTAGATAGTTAGGTGTGATGGTCAATCATTTTGACCACATATTTGAATTCGTCTAGTTTTTCTGATCAACTTTCATGTAGAAATTTTTTCGATCCGAGCTACGGTTGAATTTCTACGAATTTTCAAAGATTTAAACCATTTTCTGAAATTCCTGGAATTATTTTAATTAATAAATTTGCATTATCCAGAATAGTAACTTGTGACCTCACCATGACATCAGTGGTCAACCCCAGCTGTTCCAGGTCAAACCTGACAGCTGGCACTACAAGAAATATGCTAATTTGCGACCATCAATATTGGTCACTGAATGGTCACTGTTTTCCATTTTTGACCTTTTTGGGAACAAAAACAGTTGGTCAAAAGCTGACCGTCTTTAATGAAACTTAACGACCTTCTTTGTGAAATGGTCGTTGAAGGTTACGACCAAAATAAAAGGTCATTGATTCTACGACCAATTGTTTTGGTCACTGGCAGTCTGCCCAGACCACGTCAGATCCAACGTGACAAGCTGACGTGGCAAAATTACGACCAAACGAAATGGTCGTTGATTAGAATCAGCCCAGTCCAGTTCGGTGCTTTACATGGGCCGAGCCCAACAATTCAGCCCATTTAATATATTATTTTCTTGTTAATTTTGGTTAGCTAGTTGGGCCTGGCCCAACATTTCAGCCCGTTAAATGCCCCTTTGTGTTTTTTTCAATCAATTTTGGTCAGCTACATGGGCCAAGCCCAACTGTTCAGCCCGTTAATTTTTATGCACGTTTGGCCTTTCAAGAATATAGGTACTATTTTGTGCAGCCCATTTCTGGTTTACATTCAGCCTTTTTATACAGTCAAATAATAATTCAATCTTGGAGTTGGTCCAGTACTCTTTTTAGCCCATTCACATATACTTGGCCCATATTCATACAGATGATTCTCCTTTCCGATAAATTTTGCAAATAATTTCCTAATTCAGCACTAAATATGTTTACATCACAGGCCATAAAGCCCTACAAAATAGTATCACTTGTTCCTATACAAAACTATCAAATCATACGTACAACAAAACAGAATACAAAAAAATTAGTTCATCAAAAATAAATTTTCTTCCTCTTCCATCTTCCAGAACACACAACACCTGGCATTGGAAGGATCAGCCATTAGAAGCATATAGAATACAAGGGAAACGATCAAAATAAAGAACTGAAGGCACACACTATGAAAATTACGACAACACTAATATTTTTTATATTACCATAACAAACAGAAATGTAATCTGATTGCATAAGACATATGGCATTATCAACAAGGCAAAGCAAAATTTACAGTGCCAGCTCAGGAATAAGGCAAAGCATATTTTACAGTGCGAGCTCAAGATGCTACCATGCACACTCCAACAAAAACTAAATGGTGGGCAAGAGAGCAGGACACTACTGTACCTGGAAATGCTGCTAGCCAGCGACAAAAGTAAGTTGGTCGGAGCCGAAGAGGGATTTGCTAATGGAGCCAACCATGCCGACGAGGATGAGGTAACCAGTGATCTTCTCTTGGTTCTCCTTGATCTTGTCCTCGAAGTTCTTCTACTCCAGGTTGTCCCGCTGCAGCTCGTCCTACACCGCCCAAAAACAAACAATTCAGATGAACAACTGCATAGATCATCCCTGGTTTGCTTATCTAGACCAGACACTACTGCTTGTTTGCTTATCTAGACCAGACACTTGTGAATATAGCAAATGCAAAAACAATGTAAATGGTAAACAACACTTGAGAATATAGCAACAGATTAAGAGCATATTGTTCAGCATCACACAGATAGTAGCACAATGCTACAGGCAACTATTAGGATAAAGTAGAGCTTCTACATTACATAGTCAGATATGAAGGACCAAGCAAACTGTTCCAGAAAAAATAAGTTACAGAGCAATCATGTATTGACCACCTACTAGTAGCAAGGACATAAAGATAATCACTTAACAAGCAGTACGAACATGAGTAAATCCCATACCGAAGTGCAATCTAATATCCCAGCTGCCAAAACACCATATCAAGATTCCGTACAGACCGAAAAAGAGCATGCGCTGCAGGACATATAAATATACCTTGAGCATTATTCCTATCAGGGAAATCCCAATAAACATTACAAACATGCCACTGGGTACTAATCAGCCAGTGTAGTGTCATGGCTACCCGAGGAATCACCTAAACACACGGCCTCGAAGAGGATGGCCAGCGCTGCCTGCACTAGAGTCACCATGTTGCCTGTAATTCCATCAAGACAAATACAATCAGTATCAGGATCAACGGTTCAAAACAAGAATAGTGAAGGCGTTTATGCTATAAACAACGAGGAGATGATGCAAACTCTAACGAAGCAGGCATAGAGTAACAACAACTCCATTACACTTAAGCTGCTGCTACCTGCATATACTAAATGGAACCAGAAACAGGCATAGAGCTATACAGTTAAGTAAGCATCCTTGGCTGTACAAATAAGTGGAGAGAACAATAAAGAGCTATAGAGTCTAGAATTTTTATTGAGAAACAGTAACTTGATGTAAAGTCGCTTGAAAACAGAAAACACCTGACAAGCTTGTGAAGCTTACCATGATTTCAAAAGCATGGGTTACGTAATCTTTTATGCAATCCTCCCAAAGTTTTGCTGGATGATTTAGTAACTGTAGTTGTACCCAGCTGCTCACAATATAAACATATAGATGAGTGTCTCTCACGTGTCACCAGAGGCAAATAGCGATACACATAAACGAATGAACAGGGGCATATTCTATAGCAAGATGAACCGACAGAGATATATCTTGTAGCCTACAACAATCATGTTAGAAACCACAGAGATACAGTTACAAGGCTCACACCGAAACAGAAAATTTGTATAGTGGCTTAAAGTAAATTAGTGGACAAAAATTTCAGACTGCATATGAAGCATTCTCCATGGACAGAAATTTCATGCTTTCTTAACATTTCCATTAACAACAAATTGATACACCAGACAATGCTATCAGGTATCAGAACAACATAGATGCACACAACACAAACAAGAGTATATAACCACACACACGGCAAGTAATTCTACAAGATTGTTATCACAAGTCTGGATTCAGTTATCGAGAGTGACATATAATGCTTTTCCTAGAAAGATTTCTAGTCATCCCTAAGCACAGGCTACTGCTGGCGTTTAAAATGCACAAAACAGTTGATGTAGCATTGGCATTGCGCAGCAATAGGTACCAATACCGTATACTTGCTGTGTGGATATATATAATTAACCATCAGTGTATCGCATCTCGAATTCAACTAGACTACTAGTACCTAGCAATGATATGCAACTCTATGTTTGCTCTAGCCCAGCGACAAGATCGTAAAAGAAATCATAAGTATCTGGTGCATTTGGTATATAATAAAGCAACTGCCTGAACAAACAGAAGTTCTGCATCTTCACATCCCAATTGAGGAGCATTTGGTATATAATAAAGCAGCACGCATACTAACATCACAAACGCAGGAGAGAATAAAGGGAACCGAGAGAGATACATGTGGATGATAGCGTCGATGATGATCTGGATTGAGTTAGCATCTCTGAGGAGGTGGATGATCACCATGGTGTGCTTGATGATGCACACTGCCATGATCTTCTTGCCACCATTACATCCGTGCGCTCGATGATGGGGGTACCAATGCATCCAAGTAGAACAAAATCATCAGCATTAACCCACAGCTTCAAGTACAAGCTAAGTATATATCAAGTGACAGCGAAAAAAAGTTGAGAAAAACACTGAAAATAATTACTTCATGTCATGCAGAGTTCAAACTGAATAAACATAGGAAAAATTCAAATCGAATAAACATATGCATGATGGTGTCCTGTAGATGAACGAAGGACAGCATCTACAAAGTTAGCCGAGCTTAATAAAGACAGATAGAGAGAGCAGAGTTAAATATCAGTGACATAGGCAGCATAACCATAAGACAACACCATATACTTGTTGTGCGGGTATATATACCTTATCATCAGCATGCAAATAAGTATGAGCCAAAATAGTTCGTTCAAACATATCCTACTTTTGTGACGAGCAAAGAAATCAGATAACAGCTAAGCGCATAATCTAAGAAAAACAACTAAACATTAGTCGCATTAACATTTCACAAAGATAAGCACAACGTAGTGCAAGTAACATTGCATTTCCGAGGTTTGCTAAAATAAAAATGCAGCATATCTGAGATGGTTCCATCTAACTTGCCGATGGAACGCACATCCAACAGGTTTGCACTTTAGAAAGATCCAAAGATATAGGAAAACATTCACCCGTCTCAAATAGAGCACAGGCAACAGAACAAGCCCAAAATTACCCCATAATTTTCCCAAGAGAGTCCATGTCCTTCAGGTGCTAGCATCAGCTTTGGTGGCAGCCAATTTCAAGGAACCTGCAAGGCCAAAGAGGAGTCAAACACTTTTTACATATACAGTGGTATATGTTCCTTAGTTACAGTAAGAGTTCAATTGGAAAACATATTTTAGACATTTAACAGAAAAATCATATAGATATACGTTGACAATAGAGGAGCAAAACACTTTTTACATCATACAAATTCTCATACCAATGCCATAGAAAAACAGATTACCTAGCAATACCAAATTCTACTACCTTCAGTGCTGCAATCTTAAAGGAAAAACTTACTGCTACCAACGGTCAATTTCATTCGGCGGTCTATGAGCCGATCGGCGATGAAACTCTACACAACATTTAGGTTGCCACTGATGATAAATGAATCATAGGTTTCAGAACTTTCAAATACAAATGCTGTTGGTTTGTATCGACAAAACAATATGCTATGCAGTATGCACAAGAGATTTCAAAGCAATGTTAAACAAAGATCTATGCAACATTACAATTATAGTAGAGTAAACATCAGCACTTTGATATTCAATGATCAAACAAACATGTTAATGCAGCATAAATGTACCTGCACAGGGGATGTAGCTCGACTCTAGCCATGTTGGGAGCGTGCAGGGCACAAGAAAACCAGAGGGGCACAGGGTTTCATCGCCGGCTCTTTCTAGAAGATGTACACACAGGTTAATTGAAACCCAAGGCACTCCAAGCTACAGGGACGGAGGGGTCACCTGACATGTTGAACTCAATGCTGCAGCAGCCTGGGGACGTGGTGGTACAGATGGTAAGGAAGAAGAGGAGCAGAGCAGGCCCTTTGTGGCCGGCTAGATGCGCCCCTCCTTCTCCTACTCCTCGAGGATGGGTGACCTGCAGGAACAGAGAGGAATAGAAGGTGAGGTGAGGTGGGGTGAAGAGGAAAGGGTGGGGCGGCGGTTGCTGCGGATCCCGACGAGGATGGAGGGGAGAGACCTACCGGAGCCACGCCGCTGTTGGAATCGCCCGAGACCCTAGCCGCGGGCGATGGTAGGGGCCACGCCCGGCGGATCTGGACGGAGAGGATGAAGGCCCAGAGAGAGGGGAGCATGGGGTCATGCTGCGTGCCGGTGGAACTCGCCGGAATCCGCCGAAGTGGGAGGCGGCGGTGGCGTGGAGTGGGGTGGGAGAGAGATGGGTCGCGACTCGCGAGAGAGAGGAGGTGCGCCCCTCCTGCCGTTGTCACCATCCCGTCCACGCCCATGGTGACCTGCCGAAAAGGAACACGAGATGAGGTGAGGTGAGGAGAAGATGGTGCACGAAGAAGGAGGGGAGGGGCTTACCTCATTCGCCGGAGGCACGGCGGAGACAAGCCGGCGATGCAGTGGTGGAGGGGCGTGGGTTAGTAGTAGAAGCCGTGAGAGGCAGATCTGGCTGGACAAAATGGAGCAGTGGAGGCAGTGGAGCTCGGATCTCGCCGGACAGGAGGGAGGAGCGGAGCGTGGGGGTCATGTTTATATGCTGGGCGTCGTCGATTCCTGCCTTAGGTCACCGGGATCGGGCGCCGGATGTGGCGGCGGTGGCAAGGGAGGAGCAGAGCGCTAGGGTTCGCGCGCAAGAGGGAGGAGGGCACAAGGACTTGGGTGGGGTTTGCTGCGGTGGGTTGGATGGATGGATGGATGGACGGATGGATAGACGTATCGATGGATGTATGGATGGACAGATGTTTGCCATGTCATCGATCCATGCCCAACTGATTCCACCAATCAGAATTAAGCTTATGTAATTTTGTTTTTTAACTTTTGTTTCTCTTATATTTTTTACCCTCTTATTTCGGGTAAACATTCAACATATTACCCTCTTATAGTTTGTTAAAATGTCCCAATATTGTGCACATGTGTGTATCTTGGGATGACAAACAATGTTGCCAAAGGGAATTCACATTTTCTTTGCACAAAAAATCATTTTCTATTTTTGGAGTGCCAAAATTCAAAAAAAAAATCAAAAAAATTTGAAAGCCTTCGCATTGTGTCATTATATGTGATCTAGTTTCCAGGAAAAATAACAAACTTGGACTACCGCAAATGTCTTAAGAAAGTGTTCTCAGAAATGAGCTATCATGTATGAAGATCCATGGCT
Source organism: Elymus sibiricus (assembly GCA_039707655.1). NCBI lineage: Eukaryota > Viridiplantae > Streptophyta > Magnoliopsida > Poales > Poaceae > Elymus > Elymus sibiricus. The sequence continues at coordinate 7,588,184 of CM077674.1, read as the reverse complement.
TCCAAGGCAAATGATCAATCTTATGGCCACATTCATGGCATAGTTTGTTCAAATGATCTCATATTGTGCACAAGGGTGCATATTGGAATGACAAACAATGTGGCCTAAGGAAGTTTTCACTTTCTTTGCACGAAAATTTCATTTTCCATTTTTTGAGTGCCCAAAATGAGTTTTTTTGTGAAGGACCTACCATATACTTGTTGCAAAATTTGACCAAATCAATTTTCTAAAATATTAGGCCATATTTAATGTACAATTGACCAAATGGTTGCGTATCAAAAGCTTTGATCCACCTCTCGTGAAAAAGACAAATTTCCGCCGATTTAGTAGGAAGCGGGTCAAATTTGAACTGTAGCTGCCTTATAGTTTGCTCTTTATTTTTTCCAAAAATCATTTATAGGTACATAAGTATCTATTTAATCAGAGAAACAGCAAAAGTTTTTTATGATTCAACCACTAGCTTGGAACGGTCATGCCCGCTGTTTTGACCGCATTTTGAAATGGGCATGAAAAATTCAAAAAAAATCAAAAAATTGGAAAACCTTCGCATTGTGTCATTATATATGACCAAGTTACCAGGAAAAATAATAACCTTGTAATACGGCAATTGTTTAAAAAAAGTGTTCTCAGAAATGAGCTATCATGTGTGAAGATTCATGGCTTTCAAGACAAATGATCAATCTTATGGACACATTCATGACATAGTTTGTTCAAATGTTCTCATATTGTGCACCAGGGTGCATCTTGGAATGGCAAACAATGTTGCCTAAGGAAGTTTTCATTTTCTTTGGACGAAAATTTCATTTTCCATTTTTCGAGTGCCCAAAATGAGTTTTTTTGTGAAGGACCTACCATATATTTGTTGCAAAATTGGAACAAATCAATTTTCTAAAATATTAGGCCATATTTAATGTACAATTGAACAAATGGTTGCGTGTCAAAAGCTTTGATCCACCTCTCGTGGAAAAGACAAATTTTCGCCGATTCAGTAGGAAGCAGGTCAAATTTGAACTGCAGGTGCCTTATAGTTTGCTCTTTATTTTTTCCAAAAATCATTTATAGGTACATAAGTATCTATTTAATCAGAGATACATGGTGTGGTGGCGAGACGTCGAGGTTTGGACGGTGGTCGAGGGCCCCAACTCCAGAGCGCGTAAACTGGCATGCTAGCCACGTGGTCACCGCGTGACCGTGGCGTTACCACGCGTTCTAGGCGGCCTAGGCATGTCTGGTGGGTTGGGCACTCCCCCGGTAAGTGTTAGGAAGAAGAATACAACAGAAGAATCTCGCGAGGAGACTGAACTAAGCTCAAACATGAATTCGCAGCCAAGTGTTTGATTAGCGGTGGGGGAAATTCACATGGCCAATGGGCCTGAGTTTTGACTGAGGATGATCATCTACTAAGGAGACTGTCTTGACAAATTTGCAGCTCAAATGGAGGAGCCTAGGTGGCACTTGTTTTGCAAAGTACCACACTGGACAGAAATATGGATGTTGAAGCTGGGCTCAAATGAATGAATGGATTGAGCTGAAATTTGGTGGAGGATGGTCATTTGGGCATAGGAAAGCACTGTAAAAATTTGATACCATTTTGGACAGGCCAAACTGGTACTTCCTTCACAATGCTCTTCTCTGGACAGAAACTTGGGAAAACTAGTGAGAGAAATTGGCTAAATGAAATGAGCTCAAATTTGGTGGAGGGAAGTTATATAGGTAGGAACATGCCCTGGTAAAGTTTCAACAATAATTAAGCAATATAAAATATAGTTGCTTCACAAACTGAAAATATGACCAGAATAAAAGATTGGATGATGAGCTTACATGGATTGCTGGATAGAGCTCAAATTTTGTGGAGAGTGATGATTTGAGTATATGGAAGATTTGGAAAAATCTCAGATCATTTGGATAAACCTAGCTAGTACTTCCTTCACAAAGTTTCTCTCTGGATAGAAACTTTGGAAATTTGCTGAGGAAGATTTACTAGGAAAATGGATCTGAATATTGGCATGTGTCAATTATTTGGATATGGAAGAGTTCCCAAAAAGTTTGAGGGCAATAGGAGGGGTCTAGATAGCACTTGCTTTGCAATGTGTCAACCTGGCCAGAAAATAGAAACTGAAGATGGACTCACATAGATGATTGGATTGAGCTGCAATTTGGAGGAGCATGATAATTTGGGCATATGAAGGCACTGTAAAAATAAAAATGGTACTTCCTTCACAATGCTCTCCACTGAACAGAAAATTGGGAAAAATATTGAGGGCAATTGGCTAAATTAAATGAGCTAAAATTTGCTGGAGGGAGGTTCAATGGTCATGGTCATGTCCTGGCAAATTTTCAGCAATTATAAAGCAATATAAAATATAGTTGCTTCATAAACTGAAAATATTACCAGAAACAAAGGTTGGATGGTAAGCTCACATGGATTGTTAGATGGGGCTCAAATTTTGTGGAGAGCTATGATTTGGGCATATAGAATATGTGGCAAAAATTCAGCTCATTAGGATATGCCTAGCTAGTACTTCCTTCACAAAGCTTCTAGCTGAACAGAAACTTTGGAAATTTTCTGAGGAAGATTTACTAGGCAAATGGAGCTGGATTTTGTCATGAGGCAATGATTTGGATAGGAAAGAGTGCCCAAAATTTTTGAGGGCAATCAAGAAAATATAAATAGCACTTCTTTCATAAAGTGCTGTTCTGAACAGAATGAAAATGAATATTCATGAATTATTTTTGAACTAGGCAAGGAAGGTTTTTGACATATTTGAGGAAGATATGATCCAAAGAATTTATGAGAATTTTTTGGGAATTTTGGGAATGACAGGAATGTAGGCTGCTTCACAACCTAGGGCAAAAATTGACACATGAACATGACACGTAGGCAAAAATTGACACATGGACATAACACATAGGCAAAACTGATGAGGTGGCACCTAGTCATAGCAATGCACCACAATTTACAAGGCTATGACCATCTATATTGGTCGTGATCAGCTAGAAATAAGGCAGCGGATCAGTGCTGTCTGCTTTACGACCATTTCGTGTAAGGAAATTACGACCTTTCTGACCAAAATGGTCGTTATGGTTTAGGGTTTGGAGCCTCCCGAACAGCTTATGACAATTGATCTCAAATGGTCGTAGATTTATCACCATTTCTTCCAGGGTCACTGACAGAAGGTCACAAGTTGACATATTTCTTGTAGTGTGGGTCCCACATGTCATTGACAGAGAAGTAAACAGAGATTAAATTAAACTAACAGTAGTTAATTAGAGGGTGGGCCCCATCTGTCAGTGTCAGATTAATAATTAGATTAATTCTAAAACCTAATTAGTTTAATTAAATGTAGGGGCCCACACGTCAGTGGCACAGTGTGCCCGGTCAGCAGAGTTGACTAAGTCAACTAGGTCAACTGGGCCCCTGGGCCCACTGGCAGTGACCCAGGGGGTGCCCACATGGCGGCCACGTCGGCGATGGCTGGCGGCAAGTCACCGGCGACCTCTAAACACGGCGGAGAGCCACGGGAGTCGCCGGAAAACGGCTACGGGCGACCATTTGGCACACGGCCTAGCGCGTTGGAACGAGCACTCGATGGCGCATCCAACGGTGGCGGTGGCGTCGCCGAAGTGTGGCGAGCACGGGATCGACGACGGTGAGCGGCGGAGGTGGCGGCCAAAGTGTGGCGAGCACAGGATTGACGTTGCGAAGCACTTCAAGCAGCGCGGCTAAGCTAGCGCGGCCCTACGCGATGAGGTGAGGACGATGGGCATGGGCCCGTGACCATTTGGTCACCGGAGCCACGCCGGCGACGAGCTCGCGTGGCGCCGCGTTTGGCCACGGCGAGAGAGCTAGCTAGGCGCCGCGCGAGAGCAAACGGAGAGGGGGAGATGGGCGAGGAGCTCACCGGGTAGGCACACGGTGGCCCGGTGAGTGAACGGTAGCGCAGGGCGGCCGGATTCAGAGAAGAACGACGACGACCGCAGACGGGGAAGACGACGCGGATCCGGCGATGGAGTGCTCCCCGGCTCGCGTTCGAGGGCGTGGACGACGTGGCCGAGCATGGCGAAGATGACGGACACAATGGCGATGAGAGGCGAGGCCAGTGGCCACTGTGGAGTAGCGGCGCGGCGACGGGCGCGTACGGGTGAGGGAGAGAGAGCACGGGAGAGCGTGGGAGAGAGGGGACTGAGCGGATGAGGACGACAGGGAGGCCGAGGGGCGCATCCTTATCCCCTCGCCAGCCCTGTAGCGCCGCGGTGTCGGCGTTTCGCCGGTGCGCGCGCGCGTGGCCACGGCGACGGCGACACAGGGAGGAGAGAGAGCGGGAGGAGGGAGAAAGGCCGGAGTGGGCTGGGCCGAGTGCACTGTGCACTTAGGCCCAGTCGGTTTAGGCCTTTTTATTTTTCTTTTCTGTTTTTCTTTTACAGAAAGGATTTGCAAATAATTTGAGCTACCAAATGCTTTTGTAAAAATGTGAAACTTGTCCACAAAATTACAATGCATTATTCTGCACTGCCACAAAAAGTTTGGGATGCTTTTGAATTCATTTGAATTTTTCATAAATGAAAAGGCATTTAAATTGCTGTTTTTGCACTGTTTTAAATGCTCTAGTCCATTTTAGCAAATAGGTGATGTTGTTTTCCTGAACAATAATTTGTTTTGGAATATTTGCTACAACATGAACTATTTTCCAGCAATTTTTGAGCAACTTCAAATTTCAATTAGAATTTGAATTGAATTTGGTGGAGGAATTTGAAATGAGATATTAATCCAACATGATCAAGCATTGCAAATCACAGTGACTTAGCATAATCATCATGGATCACTGTTGATCATTACAGAGGGGTGTTACAATTCTCCTCCTCTAAAAGAAATTGTAGGATCGAAAGTATGTCTAGAAGGGGATTGATTAGACTACTTGACCAAATAAAAACCTAACCTTTTCCCAATTTTAGATGTAGGCAGATTTTAGCAAGTATACAAGTCAAGCATCACCCTACACACGCAATTCTAAGAGTGTAGCAGCGGAAAGTAAACAATTGCACATGTAAGTAAAGGAGGAGATCAGAGATTTCAAACGCAATGAAGACACGGTGGTTTTTGGTTTGGTTCCGATAGGTGGTGCTATTGTACGTCCACGTTGATGGAGACTTCAACCCACGGAGGGTAACGGCTGCGCAAGTCCACGGAGGGCTCCACCCACAAAGGGTCCACGAAGAAGCAACCTTGTCTATTCCACCATGGCTTACGTCCACGAAGGACTAGCCTCACTCGGGGTAGATCTTCACGAAGTAGGCGATCTCCTTGCCCTTACAAACTCCTTGGTTCAACTCCACATCATGTCGGAGGCTCCCAAGTGACACCTAACCAATCTAGGAGACACCACTCTCCAAAAGGTAATAGACGGTGTGGTTGATGAACTCCTTGCTCTTGTGCTGCAAATGATAGTCTCCCCAACACTCAAACAACTCCTCACAGATTTGGCTATGGTGGAAGAAGGATTTGAGTGGAAAGCAACTTGGGAAAGGCTAGAAATCAAGGTTCAAATGGTTGGATTGGAATGTCTTGATCTCAACACCTGAGTAGGTGGTTCTCTCTCAGAAAATGTATGGTCGAAGTGTAGGCACGTTCTGATGGCTCTCCTTACTGAGAAGGAAGTGGTGGAGGGGTATATATAGCCTCCACACAAAATCCAACCGTTACACACTTTTGACCCAACCCGGTGGCACCAATCAGAAATCTCGGTGGAACTGAACTGTGTAAAAGATATGAACGTTAGGAATCTCGTTGGGACCGACTGGAACAACTCGGATGGACCGAAGTGCAATGGTTAGGGAAAACCTCGTCTCGGTGGCACCGATTGCATCAACTCGGTAGGACCGAAGTGAAGCAATAAGGCAACAGAGAGTTGGCAAGCCATCTCAGTGAGACCGAGATCCATATCGGTGGATCCGATTTGTTAGTGTTTTGGCAGTGGCTAAGTCCAGATGAACACGGTGGGTCCGGATAGGAAATTTCGGTGGGGCTGAGTTGGAATGTTGGTTTTGGACATATTTGGATGGAGAAAGTGGTTGAGGGTTTAGGAGTACTGTCACTAAGCACTTGAGCAACAAGACCATTAAGCAACACCTCATCCCCTTATAATTGTATTCGCTTTCCTATGGACTCAATGTGATCTTGGATCACTAAACCAAAAATGTAGAGTCTTGACCTTTTGCCAATCTATGTCCTTAGCATTTTGAGGGCTCCACATCTCTAGTCCTTGCCATGCCAATCATTGAACATCCTGAAATCTTTAACTTGAGATGTATGTTGTTATGAATTACCAAAACCACCAAGGGAGCAAATGTGCTTTCAATCTCCCCCTTTTTGGTAATTGATGACAACATATAGATCAAAGCTTCGACAAATGATTAAATGAGTGAAATACATCGTCGCTTTGTGAAGTATGTGATAAGCAAGAGCTCCCCCTAAATTTGTGCATTATTAAAAATTTGCGTTTGAATGCAAATGCACAATCGATTAGGATCATGGGTCACTCTTCCATGTCACATACAACTTGGTGGAGCACGCAAAATGATATGAGTGGAATAGTAGGCATGCATCACCAAAGCACAAGTGAATGATCATACAAAGATAATGATAGGAATAAGAAATAAGCATAGCATGAAGCATAGTATGATCAATCACACACATGGTATCTCACAAACATAACGATCAAAGTATCTCACACACATAGTATCAAGCACACATCAAACCAAAGTACCATAAAGCAAATAGTAGCAAAAGATCTCTAGAAAAACCAACGAGCAAAGCAAGACTCTCTCTCTCAAAGCCTAAGATCTATACAAATTCTCCCCCTTTGGCAACAAGTAACAAATAGTTCGAATAGGTATAGGACTAATGTGGCTCTCTAGGCACGATCCTCGGAAGCTCCTAAAGGGGATCAACAACTGGCAGCTCCAGTGTGCGTAGATAGCGTTGAGAGAAGTGCATCCGCAAAGGCTTCAGCTGATGTCTGCTGGGCTGGTGGAGTAGACACCGGAGGTGGCACTGTAGCAGCAGCAGCAGCAGGTGCAAAGACTGTGGTCCTCGGATCTGCAACTGCACTGCAGCAGACCTGGCTGCCCTGGGGACTATCAGGAATCTCTTCGTAGTGGGTCTGTCATCTCCACTGTCATCTGAAGTGGCCCTCGCTGCATCAACGTCATCCTTCAGCTTCTCCACAATGGTCTGAACCTCTGTGATCTTGACATCTAGATCTTGAATCTTCGTCTCGACTATCCGCTCTAGGCTAGCCTGGTTCTTGGTGAGGTTGGCCAGACTTCGCTCAATCCTCAGGGTGGCTTCTAGCAGATAAGTCATCTGGTCATTCTTCGACTTGAGGTTGGCAATGGGTGCATTGGGAGCAGATGCCTCCTTGGCTGCTTTTGCTTCTACGGCTGCTCGAATCTTCTCTTGTGCTTGAGCAGAGGTAGGATGCGAAGTGTCCATCACTATAACGTTCTCCTCAAACTCAGGACGCTGTGGTAAATGCTCACGATCGAGTAGATATGTGCTCATTCCAACCTTGGAATTGATAAGCATCTGAATGTGCAGAGCATATCAACAAGATCTCTTCTGATCAGCAGTTGTCCTCTTGATGGTTTCAACAATCTAGCTCATCACCTTGAACTTCTGAGGTGTATCAAAGAGGTGCAGCAAGTTGATGGAGTGGCCACGTATCATCTTATCATCTCCTGACTTGGGCAATAGAGTGTACCTCAAGATAGTGTTTGTAGTGGCCAAACCGGATAGCAGGTGCTTCACTGACCCTAGCTTGTGTGTCTCGATGTCCTTCTCTGGAATCGCTGTATACATATTGGCCATGGAGTTGTGGTCCATCTTGAGCTTGGCATAAATGTCAATGTCATCATCTTCTTCTTCTGGAGCACCAAGAGGAGTAGCCCACTCAGAGATGGTTGACTGGTATCTGGATCCCTCAGCCATCAACACAATCCTGCCATCAGGATAGAAATGAGCTGTGGAGTAGAATTGCATGATCAACTCATCATTCCACTTTGTAAGCTTCTGTCCAACAAATTCATCAACACCAGCTATCCTGAAACTCTCATGAACATGGGGAAAGTAGTCCTCATTTGCATCGATGTACTTCCTGTCCACCCATCTCATGTCACTGACGATTGGCTTCTTATCAAGCAGTACAGTCTCATAGAAGTCTTGTTGTTCTCTGGTCTGGAAGTGGTAATCACAAGCAGTTCTTCTTCTGGCAGCATAAGGATCAGACAATCTCCACTGACGCAGTCCTTTGTCCTTCCTAAGCATCATGTTCTCTGGAACTGGGTGTGCATTGTCATGATCTGGAATCTTTGGCTTTAACTTTCTGAGCACTAGTGGCTCCTCCACAACATCAACTTCAGGCACAGGGGCCTTGTTCTTCTCAATTGCTGGAATATTTCTTGTGGATCTCTTTGGTGCTGGAGCCTTGGGCTTGGACTTGGTGGGGCAGCAGTCCTTATAGCATCTGACATAAGTTTCTGTGACTTTGCAGCTGGAGGTGCATCAGTAGTAGGCTCCTCCTCCTCCTCATCATCAATCCACATGGAGGGTTTGCCCACAACCTGAGCAATAGTCTTCCTAGCCCACTTCTTCTTCCCTGTAGCAGCTGCCTCTATATCACTTGGTTCCTCAAGTGTGAATGTCATGCTCTTCTTTGTAACTTTCTTCACAGTAGATTTGTCTTTGGCAGCAGGTTTTGAGCTAGTTGCTTTGCCATACTCCTTAGCAACCACTTGCCTCTTCTTTGTTGTGGCCTCACTTGCCACAAAGTCCTCATCCTCATCATCTGAGGTTCTCTTCTTCCTAGTCCTTGTTGCAGAGTTTGGAAGATCTGGAGAGCTCCTCTCTCCCTCATAAAAGCTTTCCTCAGGACTAGAGCCTGGACTGAGATCAGTGTGCTACTCTGACATGTTCTGGCTATCGCTGGCATCAGACATCTTGCAAAGCTGACCCTGTGAATAGATGGGTATGGCCAGAGTAGATGAGTCGTCACAAAAAGCAGAAGTTTTTCATGAAAATTGAGTTCAAATTGTAGTTTCGAGTTGATCATCTCGGTGATACCGAAGCACTCAACAGAAAATTTACACTCCATTTCGGTCAGACCGAGATGGGGTTCGGTGACTCCGAGATGCTAGGGTTTCAAAGAGATTTTACTTTCGGTCTCACCGATTCGTACAACTCGGTGTTACCGAGACGTACTAGTGCTATGGCCTGGGGCCAAATCGGTGACTCCGAAAATCTCTAATCGGTCGGTCCGAGATGCGTTCGGCGGAAACTTAAACCTAAAATTTCTACTCGAATCTAATCTATGTAATTTGCAGGGAAAAGGAAGTTCTCAATCCGTGGAAAGAATAATGGCTATCCATTCGTGCATTGAATCAGAATTTAGAGCACGAAAGGGGTCGAATCTCACCCTAACTTGGTGGAGATCCTCTACGGCAGCAACGGCGGAGCAGATTGCCATTGACGTCGGTGGATTCTGGTGGCGAAGGCACGCTGGAGACAAGGGGGACGATCCGGAGACCTAAGCGACGGCAGCAACGGGGTGCGGGAACGAGGGGGCTTGAGAAATTTCAACCGTTCGGGCCCGCGGAGTATATATACCCGTGTGCTGTCGGTGGCTCCGAGTTGGACAACTCGGTGGCACCGATATGTGTAACTACAAGTAGTTTAGCACATCGGTGGAGCCGAAATGGTTCAACTCGGTGACACTGAGATGGAAACCTAGATCAATCTAAATGATTTTGGTTGGACCGAGTGTGAGTGGATTGGTTCGGCCGGAATCATGTAGAAGGGTTTGGAGGTTCAGCCCTTTCAGATCGATGGCTCTGAGTGCTCCTCACCCGGAGGGTCCGAAAATGACTTGTTCAATTTTTGTGATGTAGCAAGAATAGAATTAGAGACAAGAAAGCATAGATAGGTAGAGAAGGTACTTAGGCATTCTTGTATATCCACTTGGCCAGAAAAACCAAAACAATCAAAACAACAAATGGATGTCCTCGAATGAAGAAAACATGCAAACCAAAATGCTCACACAATAAGATAGCAAAAGAAATATGTGTCAAACATGCACAACCAATTCTAGCATCTATCAAGCAATGGCGATGACTAGGTCATCTATATATCAGTATATTGACTTAGGAGTCAAATGAGAACATTTGATCATAGGTTATACTCATCGTTTAAGCACAAGTGGGGTTGCCACTTTTACATAAAGCATTGATGTGTTCACACCATTAGAGTTGCTTTAGCTCAATTGTTTAGAGCAAAGCTCCCCCAAGATGTGATATCCCCCCAAGGAGGGATGAACTAACCTTGGGTTTTGTCGATGATGACTTCATGTAGATGTTGAAGATGTGGATGCTCAAAGTTGATGTAGACCATCAAGAGTTGGGAGCAATCCTTTGGAGTTTTGTGCTTTCAATACCTACATGGGTTAGTCCCACACAAGGAACATACAAGGATATCCATAGACATAGAGTGAAATACAAATATGATGATGTCCATGAATGCATTGAATGCCTTGTCCCTTGCCTTACCAACAAGAGGGTTTGTGACTCCATGAACTTGTGCAAAATGTGGAAGTTGATTGCACAAGTTCTTGCCATTAATGAATGTGAGTGAAGCTTGTTGGTGGAGTCACCCTCAAGAACTCTCTAGTTCTTCTTCTTTTGGACCCACATCAACTTGATGGGAATCCTTGGAGTTGTAGTAGCACTTGATGAAGCAGAACTTGATGAAGTCTTGGGAACCCACCTGACCAAGGCTTGAGGAGCTTCTTCAAATGAATCAATCTCTTCTTGAAGCTTGTCCTTGCCTTTTAGCTTGTGGTCTTGTGGTGGAAGATCTTCTTGAGCTTGTGTTCCCTTGAAGGAAGTAGGATCATACTTCTCTTGTTGAGGAACAAACTTCGTCATGGGGTATTGATCTTCTTCCCACTCAACTCCATTGGCATTGAACTTTCATTCAAAACCAACACCTTGGTTCTTCTGGTGCCTTCCTTGCTTGCGTACAATTTCCTCAAATTGCTTACTCCCGGCAAGGCTCTTGTAGACACCTTTTTCTGCGATTCCTTTCAATAGAATATTTTCTTTCTCAACTGTAACTTGGCTAAGAGAATCATTACTGGAATCAATAGAACTACTAGAAGCAACAATATTGGATTTAGCATTGTTATTGTGACTACTAGAGGTAGAACCCTTTTTACCCTTGTTGCTAGTTTGCTTAGGTTTAACTTGTGGCATAAAGGTAGACAAGAGTAAACGTTTGGCAAGATATGAAGAACTCTTCTTTCGAAGATCGTCATTGATAGCTTTAAGAAACTCATGCTCTTGCTCTAAATTTAGCTTCTCGAAGCGTATTTTCTCATGAGTTCTTAGAAGTTCTCTATGATCCTCTTGAGTTGTTTCATGAGCTAACTTAAGAGCATTTAGTTCTTTAGTTCGACGCTCAATCTCCTTCATAGCATTGTCACTCGTTTCCTCTTAACTATCATGATTACTAGCATTTTCATTATAGCTCACATCACTAGTCTTATCAATAAGTAAATCATCATCACCAAGCAAATCATCTTCATCACTATTGAAATCAAGATACTCGGGGTGTGATACCTTGGGGCCTTTTGCCATGAAGCATCTTCCAATTCCTTCATTTGGTGAGTCAAATAGATCATGGGAGTTGGATGACACAAGAGCAAGTCCGGCAACACCTTCATCTTGACTATAGTCGGAGTTGGTGTGATAACTTCTCTCGGAGTGGTTGTCGGAGTCGGAGCCGGAAACTCATTGACCAACATGAGCTTGATGTCTTCTTCTTGTGTAGCTCTTTGATGACTTGTCCTTCCTCTCTGAATCCTTGCTTCTTCGAGAGTGTCTTCGTTCATAACGATCATCTCTACTCCTTCTCTCCTTATGAGGTGATTCATCTCTTCTATGTCTTCCTCTTGGTGATTCATCTCTTTTCTTGTAGGGAGCCGTACACTCATTGGAATAGTGTCCAGGTTTTCCACAATTGTAACAATTACGGTCACGACTTGATGATCTTCTCTCATAGTGTCTTGAGCTAGAGCTTCTTTCTTTCCCTTTGTTCTTGTAGAACTTGTTGAATCTTTTCACCATTAGGCTTATCTCTTCATTGGATACTAGCTTGTCACTTGGAGTTGTTGGAGCATCGGTTGAGGCTTTGTAAGCACCACTTGATTTGTTGTTTAGCTCCTCTTTGTCCTTGAGTGACATTTCATGAGCAACAATCCTTCCAATGACTTCTGTGGGCTTGAGATCTTTGTAATTTGGCATCATTTGGATCAATGTGCAAACGGTATCATATTTTCCATCCAAAGCTCTAAGTATCTTCTTGATGATGAATTTGTCAGTCATCTCTTCACTTCCTAAGCCAGCAATCTCATTTGTGATGAGAGCAAGCCTAGAGTACATTTCTGCGACTCCTTCACCATCCTTCATCTTGAACTTGTCAAGTTGACTTTGAAGCACGTCCAACTTAGATTCCTTGACGGACTCGGTACCCTCATGCATATCAACCAAAGTATCCCAAATTTCCTTTGCATTCTCGAGGCGGCTGATTTTGTTGAATTCCTCGGGACACAAACCGTTGAATAGAATGTCACAAGCTTGAGCATTGTATTGCAACATCTTCAATTCTTCCGGAGTTGCTTCACGATCCGGTTCCTTGCCATCTTCAAAGAAATCACCTTGCAATCCAATACGAACAACAGCCCAAACGGCGGGGTTATGACGGAGAATATGCATCTTCATCTTATGTTTCCAACTAGCAAAGTTTGTACCATCAAAATAGGGACCTCTACGATGATAGTTACCCTCACTAGACGCCATACTCTCCTAGGTTGTGAAACCAAGGCTATGATCACAAAAGCAATGGAAATCAAGGCTTACGGAGCACAAAGCTCTGATACCACTTGTAGGATCGAAACTATGTCTAGAGGGGGGGTGATTAGACTCCTTGACCAAATAAAAACCTAACCTTTTCCCAATTTTAGATGTAGGCAGATTTTAGCAAGTATACAAGTCAAGCATCACCCTACACTTGCAATTCTAATAGTGTAGCAGTGGAAAGTAAACAAATTGCACATGTAAGTAAAGGAGGGGATCGGAGATTTCAAACGCAATGAAGACACAGTGGATTTTGGCGTGGTTCCGATAGGTGGTGCTATCGTACATCCACGTTGATGGGGACTTCAACTCACGGAGGGTAACGGCTACACGAGTCCATGGAGGGCTCCACCCACAAAGGGTCCACAAAGAAGCAACCTTGTCTATTCCACCATGGCTTACATCCATGAAGGACTAGCCTCACTCGGGGTAGATCTTCATGAAGTAGGCGATCTCCATGCCCTTACAAACTTTTTAGTTCAACTCCACATCATGCCGGAGGCTCCGAAGTGACACCTAACCAATCTAGGAGACACCACTCTCCAAAAGGTAATAGACGATGTGTTGTTGATGAACTCCTTGCTCTTGTGCTTCAAATGATAGTTTCCCCAACACTCAAACAATTCCTCATAGATTTGGCTATGGTGGAAGAAGGATTTGAGTGGAAAGCAACTTCAGAAAGGCTAGAAATCAAGGTTCAAATGATTGGATTGAAATGTCTTGATCTCAACACATGAGTAGGTGGTTCTCTCTCAGAAAATGTATGGTGGAAGTGTAGGCACGTTCTGATAGCTCTCCTTACTGAGAAGCAAGTGGTGGAGGGGTATATATATAGCCTCCACACAAAATCCAACCGTTACACACTTTTGAGCCAACTCGGTGGCCCCGATCAGAAATCTCAGTGGCACCGAACTGTGTAAAAGATATGAACATTAGGAATCACGGTGTGACCGACTGGAACAACTCGGATGGACCGAAGTGCAATGGTTAGGCCAAACCTCATCTCGGTGGCACCGATTGCATCAACTCAGTACGACCGAAGTGAAGCAATAAGGCAACAGAGAGTTGGCAAGCCATCTCGGTGAGACCGAGATCCATATCGGTGGATCTGATTTGTTAGGGTTTTGGCAGTGGCTAAGTCTAGATGAACTCCGTGGCAACGGATAGAAAATTTCGGTGGGGCCGAGTTGGAATGTAGGTTTTGGACATATTTGGATGGAGAAATTGGTTGAGGGTTTAGGAGTACTGTCACTAAGCACTTGAGCAACAAGAACATTAAGCAACACCTCATTCCCTTTTAATAGTATTGGCTTCCCTATGGAGTCAATGTGATCTTGGATCACTAAACCAAAAATGTAGAGTCTTGACCTTTTGCCAATCTATGTCCTTAGCATTTTGAGGGGTCCACATCTCCATTCCTTGCCATGCCAATCATTGAACATCCTGAAATCTTTAACTTGAATGGACATTAGTTCAATGAGATATATGTTGTTATGAATTACCAAAACCACCAAGGGAGCAAATGTGCTTTCAGAAATTCTCGTCCCGAGAATTCAGGAGGTAGAAGGGAAAAGATCGGGGTATTCTTCCCGAAGACGATCGTCGCGTTCCCAATTTTCTTCATCTTCAGTATGATTTGACCACTGCACTTTAAGGAACTTGGTTGTCTTCTGGTGGGTCCGACGTTCAGCTTGATCGAGAATGTGGATCGGATGCTCTTTATAAGATAGGTCATCTTGCAATTCGAGCAATTCATGATCCACTGCCCGGTGAAGAGATTCGTTGAAGCAACAGTGAAGTTGCAACACATGGAAGACGTCATGGATGTGTGAGAATTGCGGCGGCAACTCCAATTTATAGGCCACATGTCCACGTCTGGCGAGAATGCGAAAGGGACCAATGTAGCAAGGAGCTAACTTGCCCTTGATTCTGAAACGTTGAGTGCCCTTTATAGGAGTGACACGCAGATAAGCTTGCTCACTAGGTTGATAGGTCAATCCCCAGCGTTTACGATCATAATTGCTCTTCTGGCGGTCTTGGGCCGCCTTGAGATTTTCCCGAACAATACAGACTTGCTCTTCAACGTGTTGGATAATATCCGGACCAATGAGCGGTCGTTCCCCAGTTTCTGACCAATTCAGAGGGGTCCGACACTTACGTGCATATAGTACCTCGAAGGGTGCCATTTTCAAGCTAGCTTGATAGTTGTTGTTGTATGAGAATTCAGCATACGGGAGAGATTCTTCCCACTTCTTGCGAAATGAGATGAGACAAGCACGCAACATATCTTCAAGCACTTGATTCACTCGTTCGACTTGGCCTTGTGAATGGGGGTGATAAGCTGAGCTCCAGGTTATATGAGTTCCCATAGCCTTTTGGAAACTTTCCCAGAACTGTGAGGTCAAAAGGCTGCCACGGTCTGAACTGATCTCCTTCGGAATACCGTGGAGTGATACAATCCTGGAGATATACAAATTTGCTAACTGACTAGTAGTGATTGTCTCCTTGACTGGTAGAAAGTGTGCAACTTTGGAGAGTTGGTCGACGATGACAAGAATAGCATCGTGACCCTTCTGCGACTTGGGAAGGCCAGTAATGAGATGCATTTGAACCTTGTCCCATTTCCATAAAGGAATAGGAAGCGGTTGCAGAATTCCAGAAGGTTTTGATGTTCTGCTTTAACGCGACGACAAACGTCACACATAGCAACATAGCATGCGATATCTTGCTTCATTTTAGACCACCAGTACCTTTGACTAAGATCACGATACATCTTGGTACTACCCGGATGAATAGACAGTGGTGTATCATGCACCTCCTTCATAACCTTGTCCGTTATAAGCTCGAACCAAGGTACTACAATGCGATCTCTGAAATATAATGTTCCATCTTCTGCAAGCGAGAAATCTCTGGACTTTTCAAGGTCAAGATCTATTTTCATCTGATCAACTTCAGCATCTTTCGCTTGTGCAGACTTAACAGCTTTCTCAAGATCTGGCTGTAAAACAAGGCTATTAAGAGAACCCTGTGGAACGATATGAAGGTTCAGCTTGCGAAGTTCTTCATAAAGATGGGGTTGAGCTCACTGAACCATGAGATTGTTACAATAGGACTTGCAGCTCAAGGCATCGGCCATCACATTAGCTTTGCGAGGGGAACTTGGATGAATGAAACCCTTGTGGAGTGATTTATCAATTTCCTCCTTAAGCTCAAGGAGTTCATGCGGTGGCATCTTATAGGGACGCTTCACAAAAGGAGTGGTGCCTGGTTTTAGGTCGATGACAAACTCGACAGCTCTAACAGGGGGTACTCCTGGAAGTTCTTCTGGAAAAACATCTTGGAAGTCGCGAACGACTGGAACATTCTCGATCCCCTCAAGAGGAGAAGCGTTCAACGCATTTAGGGCATAACTGAGCCTCGACATTTTGAACGATATGAGCATGGTAGTTTACTATCTCATCCGAGGGGTGCAGAAGTTGAACAGCTTTAGTGGCACAATTGATTAGGCGGTATGAGCCTTCAACCAATCCATTCCCAGAATGAAATCAACTTTGGAAGACTTCAAAATAATGGGAAAAGCATGGAATTCCAACCCTTCAATTTGAATGGTAACATCAGGGCTGAACATGGAGGTTCGACATTGGCCCGCGGGAGTGTTTACCACTAACGATTGGTGTAGCTCTTCGCACTTAATGTCATGCATGAGTGCAAAATTTTCTGATATGAAAGAATGCGATGCTCCTGAATCAAATAATACAGAAGCTGGTACTGAATTAACAGGAAATGTACCCATCACACTAGCTGGTTGGTCTTGGTCTTCATTCATGTTGACATGATAAGCCTGACCACGACCATAAGAAGGCCTGGCATTGAAGTTGCGAGGCTGATTGTTGCCATGGCCATTACCACGGCCAACAGATGGAAGTGCCAACTGGTTCTGGTTCTGACGGCAGTCTTTGGCATGGTGTCCTGGATGTCCACAATTGAAACATAGTCCATCCTCAGGACGGGGAGCAGGAGCTCGAAACGGTGCAGCTTGAGGTCTTGGCTGCCTCAGAGGTGGAGGAGGCATACGAGGTGCAGCATAGGACGTCCTTGGAATAGGTGTAGTCGGACGGTACATGCTGTGAGGGATCCATATGCGGCGCTTCTGGGAAGACGAGCCCGAAGATGAGCCCGCTTCACGGGTGCGCTTAAGAGCGTCCTTGTGATCCTTCAGACGAGTCTCAACCTGGATGGCCTTGTTCACCAATGTGGCGAAGTCAAAAAAGTCTTGGACTAGCAGTGCGAGCTTGATATCTGGGTTGAGC
Organism: Elymus sibiricus; assembly: GCA_039707655.1. NCBI lineage: Eukaryota > Viridiplantae > Streptophyta > Magnoliopsida > Poales > Poaceae > Elymus > Elymus sibiricus. Next base: position 7,570,911 of record CM077674.1, on the reverse strand, counting down.
TCTTCATGAAACTTCTCCTGTCTGCGGGCATCAGTGGCAATGCCCTCTTCTGCATAGCGAGACAGTTCAAGAAATTCTCGCTGATTGGCCTCCAGAGACTTGTTGCCCTGGGTAAGGTTGTGGAACTCTCGCTTCTTGCGGTCCATGACTCCCTGAGGAATGTAACGGGCACAGAAATCAGCTTTGAACTCCATCTAGGTGATGATAGTTCCAGCAGCTAGGGTATGCCTGTGACTGTCCCACCATTGAGCTGCGGGTCCCTTCAGGAAGTATGATGCAAAAGTGACATAGCTGGCAGGGGCTACATTGGCTGACTCCATCTCAAAGGTGATGTCGAGGAGCCAGTCATCAGCATCAAGTGGCTGAACTGAGTTGCGGAAGATGGTTGGGTTGAGACGCACAAACTCTTGCAAAGTTATTGCGGCTGGCTGCTGGTTGGCATTGGGATGAGGAAACTGATCCATAAGTCCTTGCATGAACTGACAGTGCATTTCAAATTGTTGCATCATTGCAGCCATATAGTCGGGCGGTGGTGGATTGTTGGCACCACGGCCACGACCACGACCTGCTGGTCTAACCATCCTGTTAAAATTCAACAGGGGGTAGTTTAGCAACGAGCATTGCAGTTGTATGGAAATATTCCTGAAGTAACTCGCACAATGAAAGGAAGTGCAATAGATACATCATCATAGTCAAACATCACATACAGATCCATACATAGATTTGGTTACAAGCCAGCATTACAACAGCGAAAAGGAAAGCTAGACAACTAGGCGGCACGCAGGCACGCGGTGGAGGGATACAACAACGGGACATAGCGATAGCTACATCAACGTCGGAGAAAACCACTGAAGCCAGGCAACTGCAGGTGACGACGCAGGGTACCCTTGATATAAGGATCCTGCGCTCCGTGAACACTCTGGTGCGGAACCTGGTCCCGAACTGGAAGAAGAGGACCACGTGGAGGAGTACAACCTCCAACAGCAGGCCACTCAAGACCTGGTGGCATCTCCGTCCTGCGCGGGTAAAGGATATACTCTGGATGCATCCTCGCACTGACTGCTGGTAGCAACTATGTCACAGCGTAATAAAGACGAGCACGAGTGGCGTACAACTCGACAGCAAGAGCTCGGGCAGTACGATCCAGAGCCTGAGTGTACTGTACCAAAACCTGCGGGTCATAGCGACGTGGCACGTAAGGGGTACAGACAGCAGTGTAGTATCCAGTCTCATCCCCAGCGGGGGCATATAGGATATATCTGAAAGCAGTCTCCTCCAAGCGACTGTGCTCTCCACGGAGACGGGCAATAGCAGTATTGGCAGCATCATGGACGGCCATATCAACAGTCACTCCAACACCGTGAAAAGTGTGCAACTCAATGAAGGAGTTGTTCTGCTGATCAAAGATACGGACCACAGCATGGTACTGCTCCTGGTTGAACTCGCGGTAATCCTTGTAAAGAGTGTACTCGGGGTACCAGCGATATCCCAGCCTGGTCAAGAGATCGACCAACATAGGAGGGAACCAGTCGCATCAAGAGCCATAGTGTGGCGTACGAGCTGTCTTGCGGGACGCATCTGAAATAAGTGCAGAATGTCAAATGATAGTGTGAGAAGCATAAGATAGCATTTTAAAGATAATATTGCAGATAATCCAGCTCTCCGGGTGAATGTGATCACGAGATCCTAATGTTAGAGTTAGCAAAATCTTTAACCCGAATAGAAGAGAGATCAGAGTCCCAGAGTAAGGAAGTGGAATAAAAGATCCTAATACCACCCATTGGCGACGTGGGCCCGTAAGCCACACAGCCATATTAGTAAAACAGTTTTTAAAGACTAGACTCAACTTCGGCCAAGGAGTTGGAAAGGGGGTTCCTATAGGCAGTCGGCTCTGATACCAACTTGTGACGCCCCCGACTTTATCGTGCACTAATCATACACGCAAATGCACACGATCAAGCCTAAGGACTCACTTGAAGATATCACAACACAACTCTAACACAAAAAAAGTCATACGAGCTTTATATTTCAAGCCAGGGGCCTCGAGGGCTCGAATACATAAGCTTGAGTCATACAAGCATCAGCGGAAGCATCAGATATCTCAGTACAGACATAAAAGTTAAAAAGATAGGGCTTAAGAAGGCTGGGCAAAATAACGACACTGGATCGAAAGGCGCGGGCCTCCTGCCTGGGTGCCTCCTATCTACTCCTGATCGTCGGTCTCCACGTAGTAGTAGGCTCCACCGGAGGGGTAGTAGTAGTCGTCGGCTGGGGCAGCTGGCTCCGGGGCTCCGTCGTCTGGTCGCAGCAATCGGGTATGGGGAAAAAGGGAAGTAAAGCAACCGTGAGTACTCATCCAAAGTACTCGCAAGACTTACATCAGATCTATTCTACATATGCATTGGTATCAAAGAAGGGTTGTATCTGTGGACTATACTGCAGAAATGCCAGAATAGAGGGGAAAGCCTAGCCTATCGAAGACTAGCATCTTCAGCGTCTTGCAGCATTAGAAGAGTATAGATTAGTACATAACTATAGTAGTAGCAACAAGTATAAGTAGCTTTGCCCAGATATCCTTCCTCGACTCCCCTGCGAGAAAGCGATCCCGGAGCTAACATATTATTAAGTTACATATATCCAGTTCTAGTTGTAGCAGATCGGGATACTTTCCGAGCGTCCTGTTACCGTGGACATGGCTATTCGAATAGATATACTTCCCTGCAGGGGTGCACCAACTTGCCCAACACGCTCGATTAACTCTGGCCGGACACACTTGCTTGGTCCATGCCTGGCCTCGGCGGATCGACACGTCGTAGCCCTACCTAGGTTCAACAGAGAGGCCAGCACGCCGGTCTACTCCCTAAGCACTCAGGGGTCTTAGGCCCATCGCCCTTCGCACTCCTGCGCATTGCGTGGGCGGCCGGGACCAGACCTAGCCCTTGTATACACACGCAGGCTTTCGCGGTCCACCCGGGCGCGCGCCACTCAATCGCTGATGTCTGAAGAACTTCGGCTGATACATACGACGCCGAGTGCCCATACTATTCCTGTGTGGTGGTTAGTGCGATAAGGCCAGAGGCCTACTCAGATCACATATCCTAACCCATTAATGTGTTGGGAGCTCGCGGTGACGATCAATGCTCCTGTCGCCCCGTCTCGAGCACTTATGGCAAGGGCCAGCCCAGCCACCCCTCTCCTGGGGTGGTCTGCCTGCCCGGCCGTGCCTCGTATTTATCTCGCGGTTACCCTCATGGTCAACCCGACTCCACAACTCTCGCGGGTACCCCTCGGGGTCGACCCGACTTTAATCAGGGACTGAAATTAAAATACATGGTGACTGTGTGTCCAACACATCAAGTAGGAATCCGAGGAATCACCCTCGTCGGATGCCCACCTGAGGTATCCGTCAAGGTGAACCCGGAGGAATCACCCTCGATGGATTCACACTTGAGGGGTTGCACGACAGTAGCTTCATCGGAGGTGGTGAAAGAGGAATCACCCTCGGTAACCCACAACCGACTAGCTATACTATAGACGCAACATCAGAAGTGGGGTAAGAGGTATCACCCTCGGCACTCGATGGTAACTCTGCAGAGTCGAGCAACTTAGGGGGTGTGCGGTGATGTGCTGGTCTCAGCCCATCGATCACCTCGATCGTGGCACTGGTACTAAAGCGGGGCAACTAGGACAAGTATGAGGGGCCATAAATGATTCACAACCAACCTACACTAAGCATCTAGGATATCAGGTAAGGTATCAATAGCAGTTTACAAAAGCAGGCTATGCATCAGAATAGGTAATTCGGAACAACAACTGCAGCAATTCTAATGCAAGCATGAGGGAGAAAGAGTAGGTGATATAGGCATGTTCAAGGGGGTTTGCTTGCCTGGAAGCTCTGCGGCAAAAGAGGGGTCGTCGGGGATGTAGCAGTCCTCCAGGGCAGCGTCGGTCTCGGGGTCTAACGGGGGAGAAGAGGGGGAAGAAACAATAAATAAAAGCAAACAAATGCAACACAATGCATGTCATGGCAAAATGCAGTGCTGGTGGTGACCTAATGCATGGCTACACGTTGCAGACAAAGCGGGAAAATATCTGGGATATTTTCCCGGCCATAGGCAGTTATCGGCATACTAAACCGGAGGGGAAGGTTCCATGTTCAGATATTTAGGAGTGATGGTCAAGCATTTTGACCACTGATTCGGATTCGTTTCGTTTTTCTGATCAACTTTCATGTAAAAAACTTTTCGATCCGAGCTACGGTTGAATTTCTACGAATTTTCAAAGATTTAAACCATTTTCTGAAATTCCTGGAATTATTTTAATTAATAAATTAGCATTATCCAGAACGGTAACTTGTGATGTCAGGGATTAAATTAAACTAACAATAGCTAATTAGAGGGTTTGCCCCATCTGTCAGTGTCAGATTAATAATTAGATTAATTTTAAAACCTAATTAGTTTAATTAAACACAGGGTCCCACCCGTCAGTGGCACAGTGTGCCCAGTCAGCAGAGTTGACTAAGTCAACTCGGTCAACTGGGGCCCCTAGGCCCACTGGCAGTGACCCACGTGGCAGCCACGTCGGCGGTGGCCGGCGGCAAGTCGCCGGCGACCTCCAAACGCGACGGAGAGCCACGGGAGTCACCGGAAAACGGCTACGGGCGGCCATTTGGCACGCGGCCTAGCGCGTTGGAACAAGCACTCGACGGCGCATCCAACGGTGGCGGTGGCATCGCCGGAGTCGGCCGGAATCGACGACGGTGAGCGGTGGAGGCGACGGCAGAAATGCGGCGAGCACGGGATCGATGTTGCGAAGCACGGCAAGCAGCGCAACCCTACGCGATGCGGTGAGGACGATGGGCACGGGCCCGTGACCATTTGGTCACTGGAGCCACGCCGGCGACGAGCTCGCGCGGCGCCGCGTTCGGCCACGGCGAGAGAGCTAGCTAAGGGGCGCGCGAGAGCAAACGAAGAGGGGGAGATGGGCGAGGAGCTCACCGGGTAGGCACACGGTGGCTCGGCGAGTGAACGGTACCGCAGGGCAGCCGGATTCGGAGAAGAACGACGGCGACCGCTGATGGGGAAGACGATGCGGATCCGGCGATGTAGTGCTCCCCAGCTCGCGTTCGAGGGCGTGGATGACATGGCCGAGCACGGCGAAGACGACGGGCATGGTGGCGATGCGAGGCGAGGCCAGTGGCCGCGGTGTAGCAGCGGCGCAGCGACGGGCGCGTACAGGTGAGGGAGAGAGAGCGCGGGCGAGCGAGGGAGAGAGGGGAATGAGCGGATGAGGACGACAGGGAGGCCGAGGGGTGCATCCTTATCCCCTCGCCGGCCTTGTAGCGCCGCAGTGTCGCCGTTTCGCCGGTGTGCGCGCGCGCGACCACGGCGACGGCGACACGGGGAGGAGAGAGAGCGGGAGGAGGGAGAAAGGGCGGAGTGGGCTCGGCCGAGTGCACTGTGCACTTAGGCCCAGTCGGTTTAGGCCTTTTTATTTTTCTTTTCTGTTTTTCTTTTACAGAAAGCATTTCCAAATAATTTGAGCTACCAAATGCTTTTGTAAAAATGTGAAACTTGTCCACAAAATTACAATGCATTATGCTACACTACCACAAAAAGTTTGGGATGCTTTTGAATTCATTTGAATTTTTCATAAATGAAAAGCCATTTAAATTGCTATTTTTGCACTGTTTTAAATGCTCTAGTCCATTTTTGCAAATAGATGATGTTGTTTTCCTGAACAATAATTTGTTTTGGAATATTTGCTACAACATGAACTATTTTCCAGCAATTTTTTAGCAACTTCAAATTTCACTTAGAATTTGAATTGAATTTGGTGGAGGAATTTGAATGAGATACTAATCCAACATGATCAAGCATTGCCAATCACAGTGACTTAATATAATCATCATGGATCACTGTTGATCATTACAGAGGGGTGTTACATCCACTTGAGGGAAAATTGCCGTTGTCCTACAAAACTCTGTGCTTGGAGGCCCAACACGAGACTACAATAATAAAGTTGCGTAGTAGACCTCATGAACCAATTTCTTGGCTAAAACCGGGGTTGTTCATGATAAATACTTTGTGTGAAGAAGATGGAGCATGACAGGATTATATGATTTTGTAGGGATAACGTTCTTTAGAATTTTTATTTTGAAAGACATGATTGTTTGCTAGTATGCCTGAGTATTGATGTCCTTATATCAAATTATAGACTATTGCTTTGAATCATTTGGATCTTATTTTTCATACCGTAAGAGAGAGTTTACATGATGAAACATGATAGGTAGTATTATACATCAAAAATTCTATTTTTATTATTTACCTACTCGAGGACGAGCAGGAATTAAGCTTGGGGATGCTTGATACGTCTCCAACGTATCTATAAATTTTTATTGTTCCATGCTATTATAGTATCAATCTTGGCTGTTTTTATATGCAATTATATATCATTTTTTGGGACTAACCTATTAACCTAGTGCCCAGTGCCAGTTGCTGTTTTCTGCTTGTTTTTGGCTTTTCAGAGAAACAGTACCAAATGAAGTCCAAATGCCACGAAACTGATTGGAGATTTTTTTCTAGACAAAAGAAACCTGGGAAGCTTCGGGAGGAGGCCAGAAGCCTCACGAAGGCTTCACAAGGCACTAGGGCGCGCGCCAGGGGGGGCACGCCATGCTACCTTGTGGGGCCCACGTGACTCCGTTTGACCTAATTCCACTTCTATAAATTCACAAATATTGGGAAACCCCCAGAGAGCCAAAAGAGAAAACCTTTCCGCCGCCGCAAGCCTCTGTTCTTTCGCGATCCCATCTGGAGGCCTTTTCCGGTACTCTGTCGGAGGGGGAATCGATCATGGAGGGCTTCTACATCAACCTTGCGGCCCTTCCGATGATGTGTAAGTAGTTTACCACAGACCTACGGGTCCATAGCTAGTAGCTAGATGGCTTCTTCTTTCTCTTTGATCTTCAATACAATGTTCTCCTCCATGTTCTTGGAGTTCTATCCGATGTAATCTTCTTTTGCGGTGTGTTTGTTGGGATCCGATGAATTGTGAGTTTATGATCAGATTATTCATGAGCAATATTTGAGTCCTCTCTGAACTCTTTTATACCTGATTGTTATAGCTTTGTATTTCTCTCTGATCTATCGGTTTAGTTTGGCCCACTAGATTGATTTATCTTGCACTGGGAGAGGTGTTTTGTGATGGGTTCAATCTTGCGGTGCTCAATCCCAGTGACAGAAGCGGACATGACACGTATTTGTATTTTTGCCATTAAGGATAAAAAGATGGGGTTTATTCATATTGCTTGAATTTGCTTCTCTACATCATGTCATCTTGCTTAAGGCGTTACTCTGTTTCATACTTAATACCCTAGATGCATGCTGGATAGCGGTCGATGGGTGGAGTAATAGTAGTAGATGCAGGTAGGAGTCGGTCTACTTGTCTCGGACGTGATGCCTATATACATGATCATTGCCATGAATCCATCATAATTATTTGCTTTTCTATCAATTGCCCAACAGTAATTTGTTTACCCACCATATGTTTATGTGCTCAAGAGAGAAGCCTCTAGTGAAAACTATGGTCCCCGGGTCTATCTTTATCATATAAAAAACCTAAAAATACCTTGCTGGAATTTATTTACTTTTATTTTAATTAGTATTTTTGTTTATCTATTTACCTTGATAAGATTTAATCCTTGCAAATAACCGCTAAGAGGATTGACAACCCTCTTATTTGCGTTGGGTGCAAGTGTTTGCTCTTGTGTGTGCAGGTGCGCTCAAACAGGATTTTGCTTGGTTCTCCTATTGGATTGATAACCTTGGTTCTTAACTAAGGGAAATTCTTATCTCTACTATACTGCATCATCCTCTCCTCTTCAGGGAAATACCAACGCAGACTACAAGTAGCAGCTGTCTGGGTGGCGGAGGGCGTCGGCAGGAGATGATGCCTCGCCGGCGTCAGGGAGGAGGTCGAGGATGAGGTGCTGTGGGGCTCCATGGCAGCCATGGCGGGTACCTGCGGGAGGACAGAGAGAGAGAGAGAAGACAGGGAGGAAAAGGAATAGAAGGAGGGAGAAGGACAGGGTGACGTGGCCTGGTGGTGGAGGAGAGGCCGAGGTCGCCGGCGACTTGGCGGAGTCGGCCGAAGCGACGGTGATGTGGCGGGGTCACGAGAGGCTGGCTTGGCGATGCAGCAGCTGGTCGCCGGTGGCGTTGGGGTTGAGGAGGATCTCGGGAGGCCTCGGGCGCAAGCAAGGAAGGCTGGGTGCAGGTGTGGATGGTGGTTGGCTGCCGTGATTTGGGCGGCGCAGAAAACTAGGAAGGTTGTCGGAGGCTGCGGCTGGTCCGCTGGTGAGTTGGATCGGGAGGCAATCCCGAGGTGGGAGAATGGAGAGGAGGGTGGTGGTGGCTGTGGGAATGGGTGGATGGGACAGCTTGGGGCTAGGATTTGATCTGTTTATATAGCACGTGGAGGGGTTTGAGGCTAGTTTTGGACCGTTCAATTTTAATCGGTGACTCCGGGAAAATGGGGTAGTCAAATGAAGAAACCAAAGTTGTTTGGGGTAGTTTGGGGTTGATCCAGACCCACCGGTCATGACAGGGTGGTTCGGGTTCGGGGAAGTTTTCAGGCTAGGTTGCAAGGGGGTCTGGGAAAGGTCAACGAAGGTAAAGGGATAAGCGGCAACTACGAACGGATACGAGTTTTAGAAAACGATGGCAGAAAACTACCGATGCAATGCGGATGATGCGATGATGAATGCAACAAGAAAAATAATTAATGCGACTATAACAAAATATAACGGAAGGCATCTGAAGCATCGATCTCAGGCTATCACACTGCCACACCAGTGCCACCACTGGCCTCGGTGGCAATTTCACTTTCCCTGTCCTCAAGGGGAGAGAAAGCATCGTCGTCCTCAAGGGTGGCCTCATGAGCTGGCTCGTCCACCCCATCCTCTCCGTTGGAGGCCGCCGTGGTCTTCCCCTTCTTCCGAGGAGAATTCCTCCTCGGCTTCGGGGCCCGCTCCGGTGCGACCTGTAGCCATCCCTGCATAACCGGGTTCAGGTCTTGACCCAGAAGCGAGGGCTGCGACCATAGGGCGGCAAAGCCCGCGAATTCCTAAAAGATCAAGAGCTTCAAAAACCAAGGAAGAATGCGTCTTTTGCTCAAAAGAAACTAAAAAGGAATGTTTACCTCTCCGGGGGGGGGGCTCGTAGTGGAAGGGCTCCACCACTATCTCCATGGAGACCTTACCGGCCTCCAGCCCTATCAGAAGGTTGAGCCGGCGACGGACCTCCTCCTCTCCAAGTTCATCCGATGAGACCCGAGGGGAATCAGTCGATCCCCGGTAGGTGTACATCGGCACCTTCCGGGCTTGCAGGGGAAGGACACGATGCACCACCCAAGTCCGCATGATGCGGTTCCCTTTCAGACCATCGCCCTTCAGAAGGGTGGTGGCGTCGACCAAAAGCATGGTGTCATTGGAGAGGGCGTCCAGGGACTACCAGGAACGAAGACACTGCAGGGCTCCTCTTGTGCCAGGACCGCATTGACCGAGGGAAGCTAACCGGAAAGAATTTGCTGGAAGGCCGCAGCTAAAGGCTCACCCCCTCCATGGTCGCAGATGACCTTGCCGTTGATCTGCGGCTTAATGCAGAAGAGGTGGTGGAACAAATCAAGGTGGGGAGCAGTCCCCAAATAGCACTTGCAAAATGTGATGAAGTTTGCGATATGGAGAATTCCGGTGCGGTTCAAGTGGTGGAGCTGATAGCCAAAACAGAAGAGGAGCCCCCGCACAAAATGATGCACAAGGAAGCCGAGCCCGCGGCTGAAATAATCAATGTGGAGCAGCCGCTCGCCGGCGAGCGGCACCGGAAGAACTTCTCCGGTGAAAGGAATCCGATACCTCAAATCCGGACGAAGCGAGGCCTCCGACTTCTACCTCCTGACCCCCCTATCTGAAGTAGTGGAAGGAAACCACTTACCCGTGGTGTCATTGCCAATCGTTTCCGTCTCTGCGGCGGCGGCAGTTTCCCTCTTCAGCTTCCGCTCGGCGTCCTTGGTCGCCTGTGCGGCGTCCCTGCCATGACCGCGGGAAGAATTGGCCTTCGACCTTGGCATCTTCTCTGGCATAGGGGAGGAGTCTACAGGCGCAAGGACCATGTACATCACAATGATAGAAATGGAGAACAAAAGGCTCAACAGAAATGCAAGGATGAAGTGTAACACCCCTCTGTAATGAGCTACAGTAATCCACAATGATTATGCTAAGTCACCTTGTTTTGCAAAGCTTGATCTCATATTGGATTAATATCTCATTTCAAATTCCACCACTGAATTCAATTCAAAATTGAAAGTGAAATTTGAAGTTGCTCAAAAATTGCTGAAAAATAGTTCATGTTTTAGCAAATATTCCAAAACAAATATTTGTTCAGGAAAACAACATCACCACAGTGCTAAAAAGAGCTATAGCATTTAAAACAGTGCCAAAAGAAGCAATTTAAATGCCTTTCCATTTATGAAAAATTCAAATGGATTCAAACTTTGCCCAAACTTTTTGTGGCAGTGCAGTATATTGCATTGTATTTATGTGGCCAAGTCACATATTTTACAAAAGTCATTTGGCAGCTCAATTTATTGCAAAACCAATTATGTAAAAAGAAAAACAGAAGAGAAAAGGGAAAAAGAAGAAAAGCTACTATGGACTGGGCCTAAGTCCGCAGTGCGGCCCAGCCAACCTCTCACCGTCTCCCTCCTCTCTCTCACTCCTGTGCGTGTCGCTGCGCCACCGGTCGTGCGCGCGTGCTCTGGCGAGCGGCCGACACGGCGATGCTATAGCACCATCGAGTGGATAAGAGGGAGCCCCTCGGCCTCCCCGTCATCCTCATCCACTCCTTCCCCTCTCTCCCTCACTCGCTCGCTCTCTCTCTCCTTCGCCCGAGCACGGTCGTCGCCGTCGCCGCGTCGATCCCGCGTCCACCGTAGTCCCCGCGCTACGCCGCCATGTCCGATCGCTCTGCCTGCCTCGACTACGTCGTCTGCACCCACCGGATCGAGCTTGGAGCCCCAACGCACTGGATCAGCGCCGTCTTCCCCCTCTTCAGTCGCTGGCGTTCGTCGTCGAATCCGGCCACCCTGCTGCTCCTAAGCTCCCACTGGGCCACCGTGTGCTTCCCCGGAGAGCTCCGCCTCCTCTCCCCTCTTCTTCCTCGTCTTGCCGTGCCCGTAGTCGCCGTTCCCGCCATGGCCGTACTCACCGCCGCTGTCGAGCTCATCCCCGTGGCCACACTTGCCGTAGAGCTCAACCGATCACGGCAACATGCTCAGCGCCTCCCCAGCAACCTAACGCGCCCACCCGTGTGCTATGCCGTGCCCGCTAATGCCAAAACCGACCTCGCCCGTACGCCGCCACCACCCGCCGTGGGGCCCCAGGGGCCCCAGTTGACTGGATTGACCCAGTCAACGTGCTGACTGGGCAACCCCAGTCACTGACATGCTGGCCCCACTCGTTTAAATCACTGTTTAACCTAATTAAGTTAATTTGTTAATGAATCAGTCACTGACAGTGGGGCCCCACCTATTAATTAACCCCCTGTTTAATTTATTTAAGCTCTAATTAGTCCTGTGCCACTGACATCTAGGTCCCAGTGGTCAGGTTTGACCTAGACCGGCTAGGTTGACTGCTGACGTCATGCTGACGTAGTGTTGACACAATAAAGTACTTTTCTGGTATTTTCGAATTAAAATTAATTCTAGAAATTTCAGAATATGGTTTAAAACTTTGAAAAATCGTAGAAAATAAACCGTAGCTCGGATGAAAAAGTTTTCTAGATGAAAGTTGATCAGAAAAATGAGACGAATCCGAATATGCCCTCCATGTAGCTGTTACATGCCCACAACACTACAAACATGGAACCTTCCCCTACGGTTCATCTCTCTGACAGATGCCTAAAACCGGGAAAATATCGCCAGATATTTTCCCGCTCCGTCTGCAATGTGTAGTGCTGCATTAGATCACCCCCAGCATAGGATATTGCCATGCCATGCATCTGTGTTGCATTTGTTGCTTGTATTTATTTGTTTCCTCCCCCTCTTCTTCTCCGGTAGACCCCGAGACCGACGCAGCTCTGGGGTACGACTACACCGTCGACGACCACTCTTTCCCCACAGAGCATCCAGGCAAGCAAACCCCCTTGATGATTCCTATATCGCCTATTCTTTCTCCCTCATGCTTGCATTAGATTTTGCTACTGCAATTGACTGCTCCTATTCTGATGCATAGCCTGTTTTTGTAAACTGCTATTGATACCATTCCTGCTATCCTAAATGCTTAGTATAGGTTGGTTAGTATACCATCTGTGGCCCCTCATCCTTGTCCATGATGCCCCGCTCTGTTACCGGTGCCGCGATCAATGTGATCGATGGGCAGAGACCGACACATCACCGCACCTTCCCCCGTAGTTGTACGACTCTGCAGAGCTACCATCCAGTGCCGAGGGTGATACCTCTTACCTCACTCCTGATGTTACTTCTGTAGTGTAGCTTGTCAGTTGTGGGTTACCGAGGGTGATTCCTGTTTCACCACCTCCGATGATGCCTTTGTCTTACAACCCCCTCAAGTGTGAATCCAACGAGGGTGATTCCTCCGGGTTCACCTTGATGGATACATCGAGTGGGAATCCAACGAGGGTGATTCCTCGGATTCCTCCTTGATATTATGGACACACGGATACCATGTATTTATTTCAGTCCCTGATTAAAGTCGGGTCGGCCCCGAGGGGTACCCGCGAGAGATGTGAAGTCGGGTTGACTGTGAGGGTGCCCACAAAATAATTACGAGGTGCTGCCGGGCAGGCAGATTGCCTCAGGAGAGGGAGGAGAGGAATTGGGCCTGGCCCTTGCCGCAAGTCCTCGAGACGGGGTGGCGGGACCACAGATCATGGATCACTGATTGTCACCGCGAGCTCCCAACACACTAATGGGTTAGGATATGTGATCTGAGTAGGCATCTGGCCTTTTCGCACTAACCTCCACACGGGAATAGTATGGGAACTCAACGTCGTATGTATCAGCCGAAGTTCTTCAGACGTCAGCAGTTGAGCGGCACGCGCCCGGGTGGACCGCGAAAGCCTGCATGTGTATACAGGGGCTAGGTCTGGTCCCGGACGTACTCGCAACGCGCAGGAGTGCAAAGGGTGATGGGCCCAAGACCCTTGAGCGCTTAGGGTGTAGACCGGCATGCTGGCCTCTCTGTTGAACCTAGGTAGGGCTACGACATGTCGATCAGCCGAGGCCGGGCATGACCCAGAAAAGTGTGTCCGGTCAGAGTTAATCGAGCGTGTTGGGTAAGTTGGTGCATCCCTGCAGGGAAGTGTATCTATTCGAATAGCCGTGTCCACGGTAACAGGACGCTCGGAAAGTATCCCGATCTACTACAACTAGAACTGGATACTTGTGGAACTTAATTAATATGTTAGCTCCGGGATTGCTTTCTCGTAGAGAGTCGAGGAAGGATCTTTGGGCATGACTATTTATACTTGTTGCTATTACTATATGTTGTGTTACTAATCTACACCCTTCTAATGCTGCCAGATGCTAGTCTTCGATAGGCTAGGCCTTTCCCTTTATTCTGGCTATTCTGCAGTCTAGTCCACAGATACAGCTTCCCCTTTGATACCGATGCATAAATAGAATAGATCTGATGTAAGTCTTGCGAGTACTTTGGATGAGTACTGATGGTTGCTTTGCTCCCCTTTTTCCCCATACCCAATTGCTGCGACCAGATGACGGAGCCCCGGAGCCAGCTGCCCCTGTCGACGACTACTACTACCCCACCGGTGGAGCTTACTACTATGTGGAGACCGACGACCAGGAGTAGATAGGAGGCTCCCAGGCATGAGGCCTATGCCTTTTTGATCAGATGTCGTTGTTTTGCTCAGCCTTCTTATGGCAGACTTGTTTAACTTTGTGTCTGTACTCAGATACTAATGCTTCCGTTGATGCTTGTATGACTCGAGCTTATGTATTCGAGCCCTCGAGGCCCCTGGCTTGTAATATAAAGCTTGTATTACTTTTATTTGTGTTTAGAGTTGTGTTGTGATATCTTCCCGTGAGTCCTTAGGCTTGATCATGTGCATTTGCGTGTATGGTTAGTGCACGATTAAGTTGGGGCGTCACAAGTTGGTATCAGAGCTGACTGCCTGTAGGAACCCCCCCTTTCTAACTCCTTGGATGAAGTTGAGTCTAATCTTTCAAAAACTGTTTCACTAACATGGCTGTGTGGCTCACGGGCCCACGTCACCAATGGATGGGTTTAGGATCTTTTATTCCTCTTCCTTACTCTGGGACTCTGATCTCTCTTCTTTTTGGGTTAAAGTTTTGCTAACTCTAACATTAGGCTCTCGTAATCACATTCACCTGGAGAGCTAGATTATCTGCAAACATTTCTTTCCAATGATATCATATGCTTTTCACACTTTCATTTGACATCTTGCACTCCTTGTTTCAGATGCGTCCCGCGAGACAGCTCGTACACCAGACTATGGTTGTTGATGCGACTGGGTTCCCTGCTATTTTGGTCGACCTCTTGACCAGGCTGGGATATCAGTGGTACCCCGAGTACACTGTTTACGAGGACTACCGAGAGTTCAACCAGGAGCAGTACCACGCTGTGGTTCGTATCTTTGATCGGCAGGTTAACTCCATCACTGAGTTGCACACCTTCCATGGTGTTGGAGTGACTGTTGACATGGCAGTCCATGATGCTGCCTATACTGCTATGGCCCATCTCCGTAGAGAGTACAGTCGCTTGGATGAGACTGCTTTCAGATATATCCCATATGCCCCCGCTGGGGATGAGAGTGGATATTACACTGCTGCCTGTACCCCTTACGTGCGACGTCGTTATGAGCCGTAGGTTTTGGTACAGTACACTGAGGCTTTGGATCGCACTGCCCGAGCTCTTGCTGTCGAGTTGTACGCTACTCGTGCTCATCTTTATGACGCTCTGACACAGTTGCTGCCAACAGTCAGTGCAGGGATACATCTAGAGTACATCCTTTACCCGCGCAGGATAGAGATGCCACCAGGTCTTGAGTGGCCTGCTGTTGGAGGTTGTACTCCTCCACGTGGTCCTCTTCTTCCAGTTTGGGACCAGGTTCTACACCAGAGTGTTCATGGAGCGCAGGATCCTTATATCGAGGGCACCCTGCGTCGTCACTTGCAGCTGCCAGGCTTCAGTGGTTTTCTCCGACGGTGATGTAGCTATCGCTATGTCCCGTTGTTGTATCCCTCCACCGCGTGCCTGTGTGCCGCCTACTGTGTCTACCTTTCATTTCCGTTGTTGTAATGCTGGCTTGTAACCGAATCTATGTATGGAACTGTATGTCATGTTTGACTATATTGATGTATCTATTGCACTCAATTTGTTGTGCGTGTTACTTCATGAATGATTCCATACAACTGCAATACTCGTTGCTAAACTACCCCCTGTTGATTTTAGCAGGATGGTTAGACCCGCAGGTCGTGGCAGTGCTGCCAACAATCCTCCACTGCCCGACTATATGGCTGCAATGATGCAACAATTTGAAACGCACCGTCAGTTCATGCAAGGGCTTATGGATCAGTTTCCTCGTCCAAATGCCAACCAGCAGCCAGCCCCAATAACCTTGCAAGAGTTTGTGTGCATCAACCCAACTATCTTCCGCAACTCAGTTCAGCCGCTTGATGCTGATGACTAGCTCCGTGACATCACTTACGAGATGGAGTCAGCCAATGTTGCCCCTGCCAGCTATGTCACTTTCGCATCCTACTTCCTGAAGGGACCCGCAGCTCAATGGTGGGACACTCATAGGCGTACCCTAGCTGTTGGAGCTATCATCACTTGGGTGGAGTTCCAAGCTGCCTTCCGTGCCCGTTAAATTCCGCAAGGAGTCATGGATCGGAAGAAGCATGAGTTTTGCAACCTTACCCAAGGCAGCAAGACTGTGGAGGTCTATTAGCAGGAGTTTCTTGAACTATCTCGCTATGCTGAAGAGGATATTGCCACTGATGCCCGCAGACAGGAGAAGTTACATGGAGGACTCAATCCAGATATCAAGCTCGCACTCCTAGTCCAAGACTTCGCCGACTTCGCCACCTTGGTGAACAAGGCCATACAGGTTGTGACTGGTTTGAAGGATCACAAGGACGCGCTCAAGCGCACCAATGAAGCGCGCTCATCTTCGGGCTCGTCTTCCTAGAAGCCCCGCATATGGATTCCGCACAGCATGTACCGTCCGACTGTTCCTGCACCAAGGCCGTCCTATGTTCCGCCTCACCTGCCTCCTCCACCACCGAGTCAGCCGACACCTCAAGCTGCACCGTTTCGAGCTCCTGCTCCCCGTCCCAATGACGGGCTATGCTTCACTTGTGGACGTCCAGGACATCATGCCAAACACTACCATCAGAACCAGAACCAGTTCGCACTTCCATCTACTGGCCGTGGTAATGGCCCTGGTAACAATCAGCCTCGCAACAACAATGTCAGGCCTTCTTATGGTCGTGTTCAGGCTTATCATGTCAACATGACTGAAGATCAAGACCAACCAGCTACTGTGATGGGTACTCTTCTTGTAAATTCAGTACCAGCTTCTGTTTTATTTGATTCAAGAGCATTGCATTCTTTCATATCAGAAGATTTTGCATTCATGCATGGCATTAAACATGAAAATTTGCACCAGCCGTTAGTGGTTAACACTCCTGCGGGCCATTGTCGAACCTTTATGTTCAGCCCCAATGTTACCATTGAAATTGAAGGGTTGGAATTCCATGCTTTTCCCATTATTTTAAAGTCTTCCAAAGTTGATCTCATTTTGGGAATGGATTGGTTGAAGGCTCATACCGCCTTAATCAATTGTGCCACCAAAGCCATCCAACTTCTGCACCCCTCAGATGAGATAGTAAATCACCATGCTCATCTCGTTCAAAATGCCGAGGCTCAAATTTATGCCCTGAATGCATTAAACGCTTCTCCTCTTGAGGGGATAGAAAATGTTCCAGTCGTTCGTGACTTCCAAGATGCCTTTCCAGAAGAACTTCAAGGAGTTCCCCCTGTTAGAGCTGTCGAGTTTGTTATCGACTTAAAACCAGGCACCACTCCTATTGCGAAGCGTCCTTACAAGATGCCACCGCATGAACTCCTTGAACTTAAAGAGGAAATCGACAAATCACTTCGTAAAGGATTCATTCGTCCAAGTTCCTCTGCGTGGGGAGCACCTTCTCTCTTTGTCAAGAAGAAAGATGGTATGAACCGGTTGGTCCAAGATTACCGACCTATTAACCAGGCCACCATTCAGAATAAGTATCCGCTTCCTCAGATCAACGATCTGTATGATCAACTTGCTAGATCATCAGTATTGTCTAAACTCGACTTGAGGTCGGGTTACCATCAGATCCGGGTCCGTGAAGAGGATATTCCCAAGACTTCCTTCATTACTCAATATGGTTCACACGAGTATACCATCATGTCATTTGGCTTAACCAATGCTCCAGCAACGTTCTCCCGCCTGATGAATTATATCTTCATGGATTACATTGACAAATTTGTCGTGGTTTATCTGGATGATATCCTGGTATATTCCAAGAATAAGGAAGAACATGCTGAACATCTTCATATTGTTCTGGAAAAGCTTCAAAAGCATCAGCTATATGCCAATTATTCCAAGTGCGAATTCTGGTTATCTGAAGTGACCTACCTTGGTCATGCAATTTCCAAGGATGGTTTTGCTGTCAACCCAGAATGAGTTCAGGCTATTCTTGACTGGACTCCTCCGAAGAATGCCAAGCAAGTCAGGAGTTTTCTCGGACTCACAAGCTACTGCCATCGATTTGTCGAGAACTTCTCAAAGATTGCCAAGCCTCTGACTAATCTGCTTCACAAAGGCGTTAAGTTTGAGTGGACAGATAAATGTCAGGAAAGTTTCTAGACTCTCAAGGACAAGCTGACTTCTGCACCAGTGTTTGCTCCTTCGGATTCTTGCAAGGAATTCGTCATCTATTGCGATGCCTCTCGTCAACGGTTAGGCAGTATCCTAATGCAAGAGCGCAAGGTGATTGCTTATGCCTCGCGATAGTTGCATCCTCATGAAGAGAATTACCCAGTGCATGATCTCGAACATGCTGCAGTTATATATGCACTAAAGTTGTGGCGACATTACCTGCTTGGTAATCGTTGCGAGATCTACACTGACCATCAAAGTCTGAAATACCTGTTTACTCAGCCAAACTTGAATCTTCGTCAGCAAAGGTGGATGGAAACAATTACCGACTATGACTGTGGTATTACATATACCCCTAGAAAGGCTAATGTAATGGACGATGTCTTGAGCCGCAAGTCTTATTGCAACAATCTCATGGTTCAGCGATCTCAACCTCTTCTTTATGAAGAACTTTGCAAGTTGAACCTTCATATCGTTCCACAGGGTTTCCTCAATACTCTTGTTCTACATCCAGATCTTGAGAAAGTTGTTAAGATTGCGCAAGCAATGGACGCTGAAGTTGATCAGATGAAAAGGGATCTTGTCCTTGAAAAGTCCAGAGATTTCTCGCTTGCTGAAGACGGAACCTTGTATTTCAGAGATCGCATCGTAGTACCTCGGTTCGAACTTATGACCGACAAGGTTATGAAGGAAGCACATGATACACCACTGTCTATTCATCCGTGTAGCACCAAGATGTATTGTGATCTCCATCAAAGGTACTGGTGGTCTAAGATGAAGCAAGACATTGCTCGATATGTTGCTGAATGTGACCTTTGCCGTCGCGTCAAAGCAGAACATCAAAAGCCTGCTGGAATTCTGCAACCGCTCCCTATCCCGGAGTGGAAATGGGACAAGGTTAAAATGGATCTGATCACTGGACTTCCCAAGATGCAGAAAGGCCACGATGAAATTCTTGTCGTCATTGATCAACTCTCCAAAGTTGCACATTTTCTGCCAGTCAAGAAGACGATCACTGCTAGTCAGTTAGCAGTTTTATATATCTCCAGAATTGTAACTCTCCATGGCATTCCGAAGGAGATCAGTTCAGACCGTGGCAGCCTCTTCACCTCAAAGTTCTGGGCAAGTTTCCAAGAAGCTATGGGAACTCATATAACCTGGAGCTCAGCTTATCACCCCCAGTCCCAAGGCCAAGTCGAACGAGTTAATCAACTGCTTGAAGATATGTTGTGTGCTTGTGTCATCTCATTTGGCAAGAAGTGGGAGGAATCTCTCCCGTATGCTGAATTCTCTTACAACAACAGCTATCAAGCTAGCCTGAAGATGGCCCCCTTCGAGGTACTATATGGACGTAAGTGTCGGACCCCTCTGAATTGGTCAGAAACTAGGGAATGGCCGCTCATTGGTCCGGATATTATCCAACACGCTGAAGAGCAAGTCCGTATTGTCCGGGAAAATCTCAAGCCGGCTCAGTCTTGCCAGAAGAGCAATTATGATCAAAAACAGTGGGGATCGATCTATGAACCTGGTGAGCAAGCTTATCTGCGTGTCACTCCTATGAAGGGCACTCACCGCTTCAGAATCAATGGCAAGTTAGCTCCTCGCTACATTGGTCCCTTCCGCATTCTCGCCAGACGTGGACATGTGGCTTACAAATTGGAGTTGCCGCCGCAATTCTCTCACATCCATGACGTCTTCCATGTATCGCAACTTCGCCGTTGCTTCAAGGATCCGCACCGAGCAGTGGATCATGAATTGCTCGAATTGCAAGATGACCTATCTTATAAAGAGCATCCGATCCGCATTCTCGATCAAGCTGAACGACGGACCCGTCAGAAGACAATCAAGTTCAATAAAGATGAAGCCACTTGGGAACGCGAGGATCATCTTCGCGAGGAATACCCCGATCTTTTCTCTTCTACCTCCTGAATTCTCGGGACAAGAATTTCTTTTAGAGGAGGTGAATTGTAACACCCCTCGGTAATGAGCTACAGTAATCCACAATGATTATGCTAAGTCACCTTGTTTTGCAAAGCTTGATCATACACTACAGGAATCAGCTAATTTGCCGTCTGCCATAGCAGACGGCAAAGAATAAGAACACCGACGGCAAACCTCTTTGCCGTCTGCCACGGACGGCAAACACTTCCGGCACTGAAAGTCACGGTAATGAATTTTTTTGCCGTCTGCCTAATGACAGCGGACGGCAAAGAACTTTGTCGTCTGCTTTCCTGGCCAAGCTGACGGCAAAGATCATGGACGGCAAAGATTAGCTATTAGCCCCGTTAGGTGGCTAACGGCAGACTTTGCCGTCTGCCGGCGGACGGCAAACTTTGCCGTCAGCCCTATGACGTCAGCAGACCCGTAGCTAACCGTCACTTCTGCTTAGTGTTTGCCATATGCTAGGCTTGTCTTTGCCGTCTGCCAGCAGACGGCAGAATGACCAAATGGTCAGACCTGATGCTCCCAGGTTGCTGCCACGTGGCACCTTTGCCGTCCGCTTACCGACGGCAAAGGGCTTTGCCGTCGGCTGGCAGACGGCAAAGTGCTTGTATTGCCACTGTTTTGTTTGTTTTCTGTTATTTCCCTGCATTTTCAAAACACAAATATGATATATATAGCAGTCCATCAATGCATAGGCCATGTATCCAACATCTAGCAGTCCATCAATGCAAGAGAACACATAGGGTATTAAAAGATCCAATACATACATAGTTTCACGGAGTTCATCCATATATACATACATAGTTTCACATTGTTCATCAATACAAATCAAAAACAAAAACTAAGCACTAGCAGTCCATCAATGCCAGCTTCGATGAGGTGAATCAAACCTGCAAAAATGGGAGTAAGAAAGTTAGAAGAAGAAGAAGAAGAAGACTAGAAGAAGAAGAAGAAGAAGAAGAAGAAGAAGAAGAAGACTAGAAGAAGAAGAAGAATAAGAAGAAGAAGAAGAAGAAGAAGAAGAAGAAGAAGAAGAAGAAGAATACGAAGAAAGAAAGAAAAAGAATAAGAATAAGAAGGAGTAGAAGATGGAGAAAAAGAAAGAAGAGAAAAAGGAAGAATAAGAATATATTTTCTTCTTCTTCTCTCCTTTTCTCATCTTTCTTCTTCTCTTCTATCTTTTTATCCTTTTCCTTCTCATTCTTCTTCTTTTATTCTTTCTTTTTCTTCTCTTTCTTCTTCTATTCTTTCTTTTTCTCCTCTTCCTTGTTTTTCTTCTTCTTATTCCTTATTTGTGTCATTTTAGAGCTAACTTGGGTAATTATGCCATTTTTGAGCTAACTAAGCTTATTATGTCAATTTGGAGGAAAATAAGGTAAGTATATATAGGTCATTTTTGTGCTAACCTAGGTAATTATGCAATTTTTTAGCGAACTTAGGTAAGTATAAGTCATTTTAGAGCGAACTTAGGTAATTATGTCATTTTGGTCAAAAATAAGCTAAGTACATGACATTTATGAGCTAACCAAGGTTATTATGCCATTTTGGAGGAAAATAAGCTAAGTATATGAAATGAATAAGCTAATTATGTCATAAATGAACTAGATAAGCTAATTATGTCATTTTGGAGGATAATTAGCTAAGTGTGTCTTTTTTGGGGAAAATAAGCTAAGTATGTGGCATAATAGGGCTAACAAGCATGTACGAAGCTAAGTATGCATTTGTTAAGCAAAACACTAGACAAAACTTACCGTCTTAGCACCGGGGTTCCTCGAGCCGGTATCACCTGGAGAAGGGTTGTGCGATGCGGCTCCGGAGTTATGCTGCACCAAAGATCATTTGCAAAGTCTCGTTAGCATGATGACACTCAAATGTTAAGACTAGTAAATAATGACCATTCAAATGAAACTCACCGTTCCTGCTCTAGTAATGATAGGCATCGGCGAAGGGGCCTGACCGGTCTTCTCGCACATAGACTGCACATTTGGTTTTGACGAGTCAGTCATATTAGTTAATAATGAAACGAACATTACGTGCACTAGTAATGACCGGCATCGGCGGAGCGCCCGCCGGTGTCCCCAAACTGTCTAACAACGCTCTCCGGAGAGGTACGGGTGGAATGGAAGTACCCCTCTCGCGGGCCGCCGACGAAGTACCCGCGGAGCGCTCTGGACCCGCGCCCACCATCTTTCTACACCTGCCATGACAAAGAGCTAACGAAATTAGTACAACATAAAAAAATTGAATACATGACATGAATAATAATATGTATATAATTTAAGTTGGGATGCATACAAACTAATAGTCTGGGTCGTCTATATATGCTTCAGGATCAATAGATGCATCATCATCATCACTATCACGCGTGTCATCATGAATGACGTGCTCATCGGGTTCAGCGGCATCAACATGTGGAAGGCCTTTCTGTAATCGGTCAAGCATTGACAGGTCATCCGCAGTAGTAACCTCTTCTTGTTCCGGCTCAGGGGTGAAGTCGGATTCACTGTCGCTGTCTACTTCCATGTTCTGGGGTGAAGTAGAGCGGTTCTTGAAACGTTTTTTGGAAAGACGTGTTTCTTGGAAGAATTCTCCTTCATATGTGTCTGGGTTAATGTGAGGTTCATAATCCTCTTCATTGGGGGGAGGTGGTCGAACACGTGGCGGCACTTCATAAACGACATCCCAACCATTCAGATTTGCATTAGTTTGGGAGGCCCACAGTAGATAGAAAACTTGGGTCGCCTGTTGAGCCGTAATATAGACATCGGGAACATCTCAATGGGTGCTTTGTTTGATTTCGACTAGCCCTATATGTTCATGAGTCCTTCTAGTCTCCTTCGGCTGGAACCAATAACATTTGAAGACTACGACGTTCGGTGGGTTTTCACCATAGAATAGAAGTTCATAAATTGCTTCAACTCTTCCATAATACTCGGTACCTCCTTCGCCGATAGCAGAGACACCACAATTTGTAGATTTTCGGTCAGCCATAGATAGCTCTTTGCCAAAGGTACGAAAGCGATACCCGTTGATATCGTATTTCTCAAATGAACGGACCTTATAGTCAAAACCATTAGCGGCTTGTCTCAATTCGGCGTCCATAGACTCTGAATTAGCCTACAAAAGTTTAATACGAAAGGATTGCTGCATTAGCCGCAAATTAGACCAAGAAATGAAATGGTCTATTAATGGTAATTACCGTTTGTTTGAACCAAGAGATGAAGCCGGGATAGCCACCTCCATGCTTTGCCAGAAGCTCATACTCTACGATGGAATCCTTTTGGATCACCGCTCCATCCGAGAATTTGGCGACGTATCGACTATATCAAATATCCGGGAATAAGAGCAGTTCAAAGGAATTAGAAGTTGCGAAACAATGTACCGAGAACTTACTCGATGTACGGCCGCACTTCTGTTAGGTTGTTGAAGATATACAACGAAATGGTCCGCCATTCTTCGACATCCAACCCTACTGGTTTCGAAGCACCGGTTGGTGCGAGCTTCCCTTTGAATAGGCTGAGGTTGGATCCACCTTTTTTAGGGTCGCCAGCATTGTAGTGTGCTGTCACGAAGTTTGCCGCCTCCTCGGTAATGAATGCCTCGGCCATCGATGCTTCAATTCTACGTTTAATTTTACATTATGCTCAAAGCGTCTTCTGCATCCTCTCAGTTGCATAGCACCAACGATTTTGCACGGGCCCCCCCAAACTTGCCTCGGTCGGGAGATGTAAAATCAAATGCTGCATTGGATTAAAGAAGCCTGGTGGAAAGATCTTCTCTAAGTTTCGTTTGCTAGCGGTGTCGTATGTCTTGAACCCATTATCCCAAACTTCTTGCAATTCATCCTTAAGCGGCTGCATGTACACATTCATATTCTTCCCCGGATAGTTGGGCCCTGGAATTATCAACGCCAGGAAAATGTTCTTTCTTTGCATAATCTGTCCGGGGGGGAGATTGAGTGGAATGACAAATACAGGCCAACAACTGTATTGGGTCTCCGTCTTACCAAACGGATTGAACCCATCCGTGCCGATGCAGACTCGAGGATGCCTTGGATCTGCCGCTTTTTGCTCATGTAATGCATCGAAGTGCTTCCACGCAGAACTATCCGATGTGTGTACCATCATCTGATTCCCATCAGCATCTAGTTCGGTTGTTTTGCCCATTTTGTGCCATGTCATCTGTCTGGCCGTCTCTTCGACCATGAAAAGACGTTGAAGTCTTGGTACGATTGGCAGATACCGAAGAACATTAACGGGGATTTTGGTCTGCCTCTTCTCACCCATACCGTTGTCTACCACAACATACCTGGAAGAGTTGCAAATGGGACAATAGTTCAACTCCGCATACTCAAGCCTAAATAAGGCACATCCTTTCTCACAGGCATCTATCTTCTCATAGGGCATCTTAAGTGCACGGAGGATTTTGTCCGACTGGTACAGGTTTGCAGGCAGTACATGGCCTTTGGGTAGAAAGCGTCCAAATAGTGTCATCATCGCGTCGTAGCATTCTCTGCCCAAGTTGAATTGAGCCTTCAGAGCCATTACTTGTGCGATGGCCTCCAGCTGACAAAGCTCAGTGTGCTCGTGGAGAGGACGTTTTGAAGACTCCAACATTTCATTGAAGGCCTTTGCAGATTCCTCCATCTCATCGTCCGAATCCCGAGCATCATCAAAGTCTTGCACCATGTCTTCGATCCCGGTACCAGGCTCGTCGGTGCGACGACGAACCACCTCAGCTCTGGTACGTTGGGCAGACTCTCCATGAAATGTCCACACCGTATAATCGGGCGTAAACCCCCACTTCTGCAGGTGTTTACCCATTTCATCCTCTTTCCTCAGAGAAAGTTATCGCACCTAACACAGGGGCACCAGGTTTTTCTCTGGCCATTTGCAAATGCGGCTTTCACAAACCCCATGGTTTTTGTTAACCATTCATTGCTCATGTCTTCCTGACTAGTGTGACCGGTGTACATCCACGCACGATCACTCATCTTGCCTACCTACTAAACACCCAAGAAATATATATATAATTCATCATATATATTCATCAGTTAATGAAGTTTGTCAATTTTTATTACGTCCATGCAACCTACACGCTAATAGGTAAAGATAGGTCCTAATCCCACCCGACACTACTAGAAAAAGGCTTATCCCCAATATCTCTACTAGTGGCGCACCATGATGTTGGTGCGCCACTGCTATATAGCAGTGGCGCACCAGAATCAGGTGCGCCATTGCTATTTTTTTACTAATGGCGCACCACTTGAGCAGTGCACCATTGCTATTTTTTTTGTCCATGCCCCCTCCCCACCAGACATAGTAATGGCGCACCACACATAGGTGCGCCACTGCTATGCTACATAGTAGTGGCGCACCTAGGTGTGGTGCGCCATTGCTATGTCTGGCGGGTGTGTGTTTGTGTGTGTGTGAGGTTAGTAATGGCGCACCCTCCCTGGTGCGCCATTGCTAGGGTTAGCAATGGCGCACCAGGGAGGGTGCGCCATTACTAACGTCTCACACACACACAAACGTACACACCCCACCACACACACACAAACACCACCCCCCCCCCCCCCCCGTGGATCGCCTTTTCAGTTTAAAATAAAATAAAAGAAAATGATAAAAGATTCAAAAAAATAGATGCCCATGTGTTATGTGTTCTAGTTGTTAGGAAAATTAACAAACATGAATTTTGATTTTTTTTGCAAAAGGCCGCCGTGTTTCGGTAAAATGGCCGTAACTTTTGCATACGACCTCCGATGAAAAAGTTTTTTATATGAAAAAGCATCTACTCAAAAGGCCGCCGTGTTTCGGTAAAATGGCCGTAACTTTTGCATATGCCCGTTATCGTTTTTTTAGAATCCTCAAAAACCTAACAGAAAAAAAGTTACGATGCTTTTAAGATCTGGAGGCAAAAAAATAAAATAATAAAAAAAAGTTAGCAATGGCGCACCAGTGCATAGTGCGCCACTACTATTTTCCCGCCTTCAAAATTCAAAAAAATTTAAGAATAGTAATGGCGCACCACACCTAGGTGCGCCACTGCTATGGTACATAGCAATGGCGCACCACACCTAGGTGCGCCACTGCTATGTACCATAGCAATGGCGCACCACCCCATGGTGCGCCATTACTATGTCACAGCGCTTATATATTAACCCCGCTGCCCACCTACCACCGGTTCCCTCTCTTATCCTCTTTTACATCTCTCTCTCTCTCTCTCTGCCTCCCGCACAGGACCCCGTGCTCTCCTCCTCCCCGCGCCGGAGCACCCCCTAGCCTCCTTCCTCCTCTCCCGACGCGCCACCTACCTGCAACGTCGCCGGATCGGGCCTCCCCGTGGCACCTCGACTCCAGATCGGTCCGCACCCCGCCGGATCGAGAAGAACTGGCCACGGGCGCCGCCGTCACCAGGATCCACCGGGCTCCGCCCACACCGGCCTCCTGCGAGAGGGCGCATCCGACGACGTGCGCCCGGCCCCGCCAGGCTCCTCCCGCACCGGCCCCCCGCCCCGGCTCCGCCCGCCTCTTCCTCCCTTTCCCTTCCCCTTCCTCCTCCCTTCTCCTTCACGGCAGCTGCAAAAAAATGGAAAAAAGGAAAAAAAATGCAAAAAAATGGCGCATCCAACGTTGCCCCGCAGAGCCACCCCGAGCCACGGCCATGGGAGAGGCGCCCCGAACCCCTCCACGGCAGCTGCAAAAAAATGGAAAAAAGGAAAAAAAATGCAAAAAAATGGTGCATCCAGATCCAGATTTTAAAAATTTATCAGTGGCGCACATACATTTCTACTAATGGCGCACCTCACCGAAATAACAGTGGCGCACCTAGCAACTAGTAGTGGCGCACCACATGGTGGGCCACTGGTATTTGAATTAGTAATGGCGCACCAGAGGTGCGCCATTACTAACCATTACTAATGGCGTGGTAATAGTGGCACAACCATGGTGCGCCATTAATAAGCATATGTGGTGCGCCACTAATAGCCTTTTTTCTAGTAGTGCGAGTATGTGTAGATTGGGTTCGTTTTCCCATGCTCTACTCCGAATCCGACGCAAAATTTTGGCAGCACCTCCCCGCTGTTCTCCTGATACACGTCTCGGCAATAAACAGAGAGGATGTGTACCCGGAGAACAACAGGGAGGCACTGACGAAATTTCACATCGGATCCGGAGCAGAGCATGGGAAAACGAACCCAATCTACACATACTTGGGCTGTCCATGGATAACGTGGACAATTCGAAAGGATGGCGGTTATAAATATGCAAAGACATGCATATTTATAGATGCCGCCCTTTCGAACGGGAGACGCATACTTGTCATGCATACTGATGATTGAAGACACCTATAGCTAGTAAGTTTCATCGGCACGAAGACCGGAACAGAGCAAATTAAGGGGGGAGGAGGAGATGTCATTTGTGCTCACCCACGAACGCAGGGGAGCTCGTCAAACGCACAGGGAGGTCATCGAACACCAGACCCTCGCAGTGATGAAACAACTGCACATTTAAATCCACCCGATCAACACGAATATTCAATCCCGATAAAAATTCTATATATATATATAACTACTTTTCTATTTTTTTCTATTCTCCTCTATTCCTTCTTCTTCTCCTCTTTTTCTTCTTCTTCAGACCATCTTCTGTTTTTCCTCTTCTTCTCCTCTTCTCCTCTTTTTCTTCTTCTTCCTATACTTCTCCTCTTCTTCTTCTCCTTCTTCTTCTTCTTTTCTTCTCCTCCTCCTCTTCTTCTTCTTCTTCTTCTTCATCTTCTTTTCTTCTCTTCTTCTTCTTCTTCTTCTTCTTCTTCTTCTTCTTCTTCCTTCTTTTTTTTTCGTCTTTCTTCTTCTTCTTCTAATTATCTAAACCTAAACCTAAACCTAATCCCAGCACTAACCTAAACCTAGCACTAATTAACCTAAACCTAAACAGCAAAAAACAGAAAAAAAAACTCACCTTGGAGGAGGGCCGCGGTGGTGGAGGAGGGCCGGCGCAGGGAGGAAGGCGGTGCCGCGGTGGTGGAGAAGGGCCGCAGGGAGGGGGCGGCGCCGCGGCCTGCCTCCGGCGGTGGGGCGTCGCGGGGCTCGCCGCGGCCTGGCAGCGGCGGGGTGGGGCGTCGCGGGCATAGGGGCCGGGGGGCGGGGCCAGCGCAGGGGCCGGCGGAGGTGCTGGGCGGCGTCGGGAACGGCGGGGCTGGGGCAGCGCGCGGGTGGGGTGGGTGAGGTGGGGGGAGAGAGAGAGGGGGGTTACGGCCGTTAGATAGGCATCCTCTTTGCCGTCTGCTAGCAGACGGCAAAGAACAAAAAAGCGGACGGCAAAGAGCAAGCGGACGGCATCCAGACCGTTCATCTGACCTAGCCAGCTTCACGGTCCAGTGGGGCCCAGCTGGTCTCTTTGCCGTCTGCCTTTAAGCCCTTTGACGTGTGCTGGCAGACGGCAAACAATGCACTGATGGCAAACTATATCTTTGCAATGAGTCCGTTCTTTGCCGTCTGCTTTTTGTAAGCGGACGGCAAATACCTTCTGTGACGTCCGCTAGCAGACGGCAAAGAACTGGCTGATGGCAAATTCTCTGATTCCAGTAGTGAAATTGGATTAATATCTCATTTCAAATTCCACCAATAAATTCAATTCAAAATTGAAAGTCAAATTTGAAGTTACTCAAAAATTGCTGAAAAATAGTTCATGTTTTAGCAAATATTCCAAAACAAATATTTGTTCAGGAAAACAACATCACCACAGTGCTAAAAAGAGCTATAGCATTTAAAACAGTGCCAAAAAAGCAATTTAAATGCCTTTCCATTTATAAAAAATTCAAATGGATTCAAACTTTGCCCAAACTTTTTCTGGCAGTGTAGTATATTGCATTGTATTTATGTGGCCAAGTCACATATTTTTCAAGAGTCATTTGGCAGCTCAATTTATTGCGAAACCAATTCTGTAAAAAGAAAAACAGAAGAGAAAAGCAAAAAAGAAGAAAAGCTACTTCGTCTCCCTCCTCTCTCTCTCTCTCATGTGCGTGTCGCCGCGCCACCGACAGCGCACGCGCGCTCCGGTGAGCGGCTGACACGGCGACGCTACAGCGCCGCCGAGTGGATAAGAGGGAGCCCCTCGGCCTCCCCGTCGTCCTCATCCACTCATTCCCCTTTCACCCTCACTCGCTCGCTCTCTCTCTCCTTCGCCCGAGCATGGTCGTCGCCGTCGCCGCGTCGATCCTGCGGCCACCGTCGTCCCCGCGCTACACCACCGTGTCCAATCGCTCTGCCTGCCTCGACTACGTCGTCTGCACCCACCAGATCGAGCTCGGAGCCCCACCGCACCGGATCCGCGCCGTCTTCCCCCTCTTCGGTCGCCGGCGTTCGTTGTCGAATCAGGCCTCCCTGCTGCTCCTAAGCTCCCACCGGTCCACCGTGTGCCTCCCGGGTGAGCTCCGCCTCCTCTCCCATCTTCTTCCTCATCTTGCCACGCCCGTAGTCACCGTTCCTGCCATGGCCGTACTCACCGCCGCTGTCGAGCTCGTCACCGTGGCCACACTTGCGGTCGAGCTCAACCGAGCACGGCAACGTGCTCAGCACCTCCCCAGCAGCCTAACGCGCCCGCCCGTGTGCTATGTGATGCCCGCTAACGCCGAAACCGAGCTCGCCCGTACGCCGCCACGGCCCGCTGTCATTGCTCCGGCCAGTTCCGGCCACCTCAGCCCGCGCCGCCGCCACCAATCGATGCGGCGTCAAACACATGTTCGAACGCCGCAAATCGCGCTCGATTTGGCCGCCCATAGCAGTTTTCCGGCGAGGTCCAGTGACCTCCGCCGTGTTTCGGCGTCGCCGGCGACGAGTCGCTAGCCACCGCTGAGCTGGCCGCCACGTGGGCACCCCTGGGTCACTGACCAGTGGGCCCAGCGGCCCTAGTTGACTGGGTTAACCCAGTCAACGTGCTGACTGGGCAACCCCAGTCACTGACATGCGGGCCCCAATCGTTTAAATCACTGTTTAACCTAATTAAGTTAATTTGTTAATTAATCAGTCTCTGACAGTGGGGCCCCACCTGTTAATTAACCCCCTGTTTAATTTATTTAAGCTCTAATTAGTCCTATGCCACTGACATGTGGGTCGCAGTGGTCAGGTTTGACCTGGACCGGCTGGGTTGACTGCTGACGTCATGCTGACGTAGTGCTGACGCAATAAAGTATTTTTCTGGTATTTTTGAATTAAAATTAATCCCAGTAATTTCAGAATATGGTTTAAAACTTTAAAAAATCATAGAAAATAAACCGTAGCTCAGAAGAAAAAGTTTTCTACATGAAAGTTGATCAGAAAAATGAGACGAATCCGAATATGCCCTCCATGTAGCTGTTACATGCCCACAACATTGCACACATGGAACCTTCCCCTCTGGTTCATCAGTCTGACAGATGCCTAAAACCGGGAAAATATCCCCAGATATTTTCCCGCTCCGTCTGCAACGTGTAGTGCTGCATTTGGTCACCCCCAGCATAGCATATTGCCATGCCATGCATCTGTGTTTCATTTGTTGCTTGTATTTATTTGTTTTCCTCCCCCTCTTCTGCTCCGGTAGACCCCGAGACCGACGCAGCTCCGGAGTACGACTACACCATTGACGACCCCTCTTTCCCCGCAGAGCTTCCAGGCAAGCAAACCCCCTTGATCATTTCTATATCGCCTATTCTTTCTCCCTCATGCTTGCATTAGATTTTGCTACTGCAATTGACTGCTCCTATTCTGATGCATAGCCTGTTTTTGTAAACTGATGTTGATACCATTCCTGCTATCCTAAATGCTTAGTATAGGTTGGTTAGTAAACCATCTGTGGCCCCTCATCCTTGTCCCTGTTGCCCCGCTCTGTTACCGGTGCCTCGATCAATGTGATCGATGGGCAGAGACCGACACATCACCGCACCTTCCCCCTTAGTTGTACGACTCTGCAGAGCGACCATCGAGTGCCGAGGGTGATACCTCTTACCTCACTCCTGATGTTACTTCTGTAGTGTAGCTTGTCGGTTGTGAGTTACCGAGGGTGATTCATCTTTCACCACCTCCGATGATGCCTTTGTCTTACAACCCCCTCAAGTGTGAATCCAACGAGGGTGATTCCTCCGGGTTCACCTTGACGGATACATCGAGTGGGAATCCCACGTGGGTGATTCCTCGGATTCCTCCTTGATGTTATGGACACATGGATACCATGTATTTATTTCAGTCCCTGATTAAAGTCGGGTCGGCCCCGAGGGGTACCCGCGAGAGATGTGAAGTCGGGTTGACTATGAGGGTGCCCACAAAATAATTACGAGGTGCGGCCGGGCAGGCAGATTGCCTCAGGAGAGGGAGGAGAGGAATTGGGCCTGGCCCTTGCTGCAAGTCCTCGAGATGGGGCGATGGGACCACAGATCGTGGATCACTGATTGTCACTGCGAGCTCCCAACACACTAATGGGTTAGGATATGTTATCTGAGTAGGCCTCTGGCCTTTTTGCACTAACCTCCATGCGGGAATAGTATGGGCACTAGGCGTCGTATGTATCAGTCGAAGTTCTTCAGACGTCAGCAATTGAGCGGCACGCGCTTGGGTGGACCGCGAAAGCATGTGTGTGTATACAGGGGCTAGGTCTGGTCCCGGCCGTCCTCGCAACACGCAGGAGTGCAAAGAGCGATGGGTCCAAGACCCCTGAGCACTTAGGGTGTAGACCGGCGTGCTGGCCTCTCTGTTGAACCTAGGTAGGGCTACGACATGTCGACCAGCCGAGGCCGGGCACGACCCGGAAAAGTGTGTCCGGCCAGAGTTAATCGAGCGTGTTGGGTAAGTTGGTGCACCCCTGCAGGGAAGTATATCTATTCGAATAGCCGTGTCCACAGTAACAGGACGCTCGGAAAGTATCCCGATCTACTACAACTAGAGCTGGATACTTGTCGAACTTAATTAATATGTTAGCTCTGGGATTGCTTTCTCGCAGGGAGTCGAGGAAGGATCTCTGGGCATGACTACTTATACTTGTTGCTATTACTATATGTTGTGTTAGTAATCTACACTCTTCTAATGCTGCAAGATGCTAGTCTACGATAGGCTAGGCCTTTCCCTTTATTCTGGCTATTCTGCAGTCTAGTCCACAGATACAGCCTCCCCTTTGATACCGATGCATAAATAGAATAGATCTGATGTAAGTCTTGCGAGTACTTTGGATGAGTACTCACGGTTGCTTTGCTCCCCTTTTTCCCCATACCCAATTGCTGCGACCAGATGACGGAGCCCCGGAGCCAGCTGCCCCTGTCGACAACTACTACTACCCCACCGGTGGAGCTTACTACTACGTGGAGACCGACGACCGGGAGTAGATAGGAGGCTCCCAGGCAGGAGGCCTGTGCCTTTTCGATCAGATGTCGTTGTTTTGCTCAGCCTACTTAAGGCAGACTTGTTTAACTTTGTGACTGTACTCAGATACTAATGCTTCCGCTGATGCTTGTATGACTCGAGCTTATGTATTCGATCCCTCGAGGCCCCTGGCTTGTAATATAAAGCTTGTATGACTTTTATTTGTGTTTAGAGTTGTGTTGTGATATCTTCCCGTGAGTCCTTAGGCTTGATCGTGTGCATTTGCGTGTATGATTATTGCACGATTAAGTCGGGGCGTCACATTAAGATGGAGGCGGAGTGGGGAATCTTACCCCCTCCTATCTCTCTTATGGTAACCGCATAAACCCTGGAAATTAAGGTGCCACGGCGCGACACATGTCCCACCTCCTCTGCAGTTACCGTGCCTCGAGACATGGGTGCAGGAATCCAGACATTCTCGTCATGACGGGAGAAACCCAGCAGGCTCCTGACTCATGTTGACAAGACGGCATGCAGGCGCAACTCTTCGGGAAGCATAAAGGCAGGGCGCGGCCTCCCATTAGCTCTGGGAAGGTGTCTCGCAAAGTGCTACTTGTAGCTTGCGTTGGTATTTTCCCCGAAGAGGAAGGGATGATGCAGCACAGTAGAGGTAAGTATTTCCCTCAGTAGGAGAATCACGCAACGCCTCGTTAGCAGTACCTGCACACAAACAACAAATCCTTGCACCCAACGCAAACGAGGGGTTGTCAATCCCTCGGCGGTCAATTACAAGATTAAATTGTATGGTGATAGATAGATAGATTAAACAAAAATACAAAATAAAATAAATAAGATAAAATTGTAGCAAGATATTTTTAGGGTTTTAGTAATTTGATAGAGGTAGACCCGAGGGCCATAGTTTTCACTAGAGGCTTCTCTCGAGAAAATAGCATACGGTGGGTAGACAAATTACTGTTGGGCAATTAATAGAAAAGCAAATAATCATGACGATATCCAAGGCAATGATCATGTATATAGGCATCACGTCCGAGACAAGTAGACCGACTCCTGCCTGCATCTACTACTATTACTCCACACATCGACCGCTATCCAGCATGCATCTAGTGTATTAAGTCTTAAGCAAGATGACATGATGACATGATGACATGCATCTAGTGTATTAAGTCTTAAGCAAGAATGGAGTAACGCCTTAAGCAAGATGACATGATGTAGACCAAGTAAACTCATGCATGAATAAACCCCGTCTTTTTACCCTTAATAGCAATGATACATACATGTCATGTTGTTGGTGCAATACTTGCCCTCTTGTGTTTTGGAGATTGTTGACAGAAACAGGTATGGACTGATTTGTTTGCTAGTGCACACCGAGAGAAATAGTCCATGTAGTACCGAAGAGAATGCTGTCTCCAGTGTATAGTTCGAGGAACTTCACTGAAGAATATCTGCTCCGTCGAGAATAATGAGCTACTTCCAATGAAGACTGGTAGTCGAAAAGAATGAAGTGAAGGATTTGACCTCTCGAAAGTTTATTGCTGACGCGAAGTAATTGGTTCGGTGATTCTGTCCAAAGAAATTGACTGCAGTGATGGAAGACGAAGACGAAGTGAAGACGTAGCATTCTTTTCGTTGTTCTTCTTTCATTTATTTGAGTCATAGGACCTCCGTACTATTAAGAGGGGTATAGGTTCTCGAAGCTTAGATCCGCTATGATGCTTAGCCCTAACCTATGCAAGACTGAGAGAAATCTCTTTATGCTTCGAATGATTACCTGCCAGCAGAAGACGTTGTTCTTTGTCGCTGTTGGAGATATGTTTCGAACTGAGGAGTTAGCATTACTTGCCCCGCAAGTAATGTTACCGTTGTGCTCAAAATCCGACCGTTGGACTCGTGTCGTTCGGTCGTTGGCTGCTCCACATGTCCAATTTGGTCTTTTCCCTTCAGGGAAGGCTGCGGCTATAAATAGCCACCCCGCTCCAACGTTGCCCGTTGGCTGCTCCGCTTAAGATTTCTGAGAAGATTGATTGAGCATCCCCTCTCCGAGAGATTTGAGTTTAAGATCCACCGAGAGAAAAATCAACAACAACAGGCTCCAAAGGATTCGTCGCCACTGGGCTGGCAAATGGTACCGATACGAAAATGTTCGTGAGAAGTACCAGATTCTTTTTGCTTTCACTCCACCATGGAATGACTGCATTGCCAAAAATTGCATTGGCCCAGATGATGAAAAAGTCAGACCACCGCAGCCAGCAGATGCTCATCCCGACTCCCTCAAAACTATCGCTGATTTTCCCGAGGAAGTAGCTAAGAGAGCGAAGGCCAAAGCCAAGCGTGAAGCTAGAGGAGCTAAGAAGAATCAAGTTGAAGCGAAAATCGTCGCGCTGACCCAGCAAGACGTACAGAAGAAGAAGGAACGTGCATCAGCCTCAAAGGAACGCAAAACTGAGAAATCAGTTTCCCCTCGTGCACCTCGAAAGAAGACTCTTGTCAAGAGAATCAAGAAGGCAGCTCCTGACTCGTCTGATGAATCGTCCACAGAAGATACCCCGGATGAAATTCCATTGTATGATCGTCTTGCCATTCTCAACAAGCCTTCCAAGATCCCCTCTCGAGTGAAAGCTTTACCCTCTCCAAGGAAATCACCTAGGCATGCACCCATTCTATCCACTAATAAACCTTCGGGTTCTGCAGCTCCGAGAACTTTGACTAGCACTGCAGCGAAGAGAAAGCTGCAATCTGAAGAAAATGCTGATGTGGCTGCTAAGAAGACTAGGATCATTGTTCCTGCTCTCATAGAGGAACAGAAGTATGATTTCAACTTCATGATCGATGTGATTGACAGTGTTGCATATGATGCAAAAGCTAATAATGTAAGTGGTCTGGGACTGCCTGATGATGTTGCCGAAATGGTAACGAAGCATTTCATTGAGCTGAGGAAAATCTCCAAGAAGCTGAACAAAGCTGGCAAAGACAAGCAAGCTGTCGAGAATCTGAGAAATGAGGCCAAGACTGAATCCGAAAGGAAAAATATGAACAAAGAAATTGTTGAACTCACCAAGGCCCTCAGTGTCTTGCGCAATGAGAAAATTGAGTGGCACTCACGCTTGCACATGGAAGTATCTCAACTGTGTGACAGGAGAAACGAGGAGATTGACCGCAAGGCAGATCTTGCTGGAAGAAGAATTCAAGAGGAAAAACGTCAGAAGGCTAGGGCAAGAGTGAGCAAACCGAAAGCTAACAAAGACCGCCGCCTTCAGAATGTCACACGTGATCCTACTCCACTGGATTCTCGTGTACCCTTGCAGCAGGTTCCTCCATCTCCACCTCACGAGGATGAACTCATGCAGCAAGCTGGTACTGACGAGGTTATCATTCCGGTGCCAGTAGCCCAACAGCAGCATGAAGTTGTTGATATATTCCTGGAAAGGACTGATGAGGGAAATGCACCTCCCAAGCAGCAATCCCCAGTTGACAAAGTTGATGAGGAAATTGAAGTTGAGAAGGCAGATCCATCGCCGCCAAGAACATTACAAGCAGATCCCTCCGAACCAAATAAGGAGGAAAATGACAAGATTAAGGGGGAGCTAAATACTTCCCGAGAGAAAACACCCCCGGTCTCATCATCTGGTGCCCCTACCCAGATGGACGTTGATCCTGCTCCTCTTACCACTGCACCACAGTTGGTAGAGGAAGAAAAGAAATCTTATGAGCCGATGGCTTGAGAAGTAACTGTCCCACCAGCTGTGTCTCAAGCAACCGAGGAAGAGGTTGTCGTGCCTCCCGCCGAAGAAAGTGCAAAGAAAGAAAAGTCCCTTGTGCCCGAAAGTCAGAAAGATGTCGAAGGAGTTCCGGCAAGCAAGAACAATGGTCAGACAAGTCCCTCGAAGCCATCAGCACGAGAAAAATTGAGGAAGCCTCACGCTCCTCTCAGGCCTATTGAGGAAGATGTGCCTACGCCTGATGATGTTCGGACCCAGTCTATGGCCGATGAAGAACCGCTGAGAAATCCATTGGAAACCTTCCCGTTGTTTCCTGTCGATGATGGCCCAAACAGTCCAGCTTTCAACGAGCAGTTTCATCGTTCGAAACTTGCATTCTTTGGGACCAGCCCATATGAAGGAGAAAGAACTTCTTTGTCACCAAGATTCTGGACTAATGAACAGGCCGTGTATTATGCTCGCATTCTGTATGGCAAGAATCGCATATTCAAGCACAAGATTCTGGATTTCGCTGAACTCGAAAGTTTACCTTGCTTCCATCCCACCATCAAACAGATTGAACAAGTCTTCCTGAAGAGTTTCCTTCGTTTCAATCATGGCTGGAATCGTGAAGTTGTCCTTCAGTTCTACGCTACTCTTAATATCTCAGGAGATCTTGCAAACAGTAGTACTTGGATCCTGGAATGGATGACCGAGGACGAAAAGGTCAAATGCTCGGCTGACCAGTTTTTGGCACTGTTAAATCTACCTTGGTGTGAATTTGATGTCTCATGTGAACACAAACTGCACTTCTGGGAAGTATCCGAAGCTGAACTTCACATGCTGATGGACCCCAAGCCTGTTGGCGATGAATGTACTGAGACAAATCCTAAGAATCTAACCGATGAGAACAAAGTTTTGTTCTATATCCTGTGCAACTCTCTCACTCCCACAAACAGGTCCGAAATCATTCATGGCATCATGGCAAATGCTCTTCACGCTACAGCTCATGGCATTCGGTTTGACATTCCAGATATTTTCTTTCGCAACTTGGCCTATGCAGCTGATAGCCCTCAAGTCTTGAATCCATATGTACCATGGGTCATGTTCGCCATTGAGCAGCTTCTCGAGAAAAAGTTTTTCTGCCCATTTGTCCCGAAAGTGTTCATGCCACCAGTCCGACGCACTCTCCTGTTTGTAAAAGACATTGGCAAAGGGAAAACACCCATTAATGCCACTGCTTCTGCCTCTGCTAGAGCACCGAAGGTCAAGAAGATCACAGTAGAAATCCCTCGTGAAAAAAATCCCTCACTATACGAGATTTGTCTTCGCACTCAGCAAGCCATGGAAAGTCACATTAAGCTCGACCGCAAAGAAAAAGTGGAAATGATGACTGAGATCAATCTGCTTCACAATTATGCTCGTCAAGCTCTGCTATATGAGAAAGAACAGAAGAAGCGCTCGTGGACCCTTTTGCGCAAGCATTATTCTCGCAAACAACTGTCTGCCAAGGGAATCGAGAAAGATTATGATCATCTGGAGCTGTTTGAAGTTCCTCGCATCCGAAGGCAAACCCCAGTGCTTCCTCAGCGCTCTGCCTCCACCGACCTACTGTTTGTTGAACTCGATGATGAACTTGCAGACACAGCAGGCACATTCATATACAAGCCAGATGAACCTCGCACTACTACTCCCGAAGCAGATTCCGAAGCCCGTGTTGCGTCTTCGACTCCTGCTTCGGCTTCGACCATCACTCATTCTACTTCGCCGAACAGTTCGAGTTCTGGGGATTCTTCGGACGAGTAGTTCCTCGCATGCATTCTCTTTCCTTTTTGACACTTGTTGACAAAAAGGGGGAGAAGAACATTGAGAGATAGAAAAGCGGGTTATTTGCAGGGTGTTTCCATTCGCCATTTGCTCTTCTGTCGAACAATTTGCTTTTGGTCGTTGAATTTTTGGTCGTGGGACTTAATCTCACCGCCTGTGGTGATGGTATACTGCGTCGTCATGTACCGATAATAACCCCTGCAATGCTATATTTGCTTCCAGTTATTTGTTTGCAGGTGCTATCGAATGCTTATTTCCTTGCAATGATTATCCTCGATATTTATCTATCGAAAGCATTTCAATGATTATCCTCGATATTTATCTTTCACTATCTAACGATGCAGGAGAAGAGAAGTCGCTTCAGAGTAAAATTATTCTTGAATTCAAAACAAAATTATTTCTATCTCACAAGCTGTTTTCCGTCGCATATATCTATGGGATCATCTTTGTTGCAGGAAAACATCGTCTGAAGCATATCCACTCCGAGCAATATACTTGTGACTCCTTTGCTCTGATTATTCCTCGAACATCTAATTTGCAGGAAATCTATATCTCGTGTGGAACTAATCTGTGTTCTGAGAAAATCTTCATGGCGTATCCTTTGCCACAACGTTTTTCAAATTATCATCTCTATCTAACTAATCTTTGTCAAAGGTTGTGTGTGGCAGGAAATACCTTAGACACCGTCGAGTGCATTGGATGATACTACGAATGAGATCATCTGCCAATGTCACTCATACGAAGATTCTCCTCGCTACCTTCCGTATTATCTCCTATGCTCACTCCAATCAGAATGATGCATATCTTCAGGGGGAGCATGTTTTATCTTCGTATTTATCTCTTGTCTTTCACCTTCCTTCCCATTCCATTTCATTCTTTTATCTATCTTTCGATGTGTTCTGTTTTGTCAACAATCGTCCAAAAAGGGGGACATTGTTGGTGCAATACTTGCCCTCTTTTGTTTTGGAGATTGTTGACAGAAACAGGTATGGACTGATTTGTTTGCTAGTGCACACAGAGAGAAATAGTCCATGCAGTACCGAAGAGAATGATGTCTCCGGTGTATAGTTCGATGAACTTCATCGAAGAATATATGCTCCGCAGAGAAGAAC
Source organism: Elymus sibiricus (assembly GCA_039707655.1). NCBI lineage: Eukaryota > Viridiplantae > Streptophyta > Magnoliopsida > Poales > Poaceae > Elymus > Elymus sibiricus. The sequence goes on along the minus strand of CM077674.1, from coordinate 7,532,006 downwards.
GAGCTACTTCCAATGAACACTGGTAGTCGAAAAGAATGAAGTGAAGGAGTTGACCTCTCGAAAGTTTATTGCTGACGTGAAGCAATTGGTTCGGTGATTCTGTTAGAAGAAATTGACTACAGCGATGGAAGACGAAGATGAAGTGAAGACGTAGCATTCTTTTCGTTGTTCTTCTTTCATTTATTTGAGTCATAGGACCTCCGTACTATTAAGAGGGGTATAGGTTCTCGAAGCTTAGATCCGCTATGATGCTTAGCCCTAACCTATGCAAGACTGAGAGAAATTTCTTTATGCTTCGAATGATTACCTGCCAGCAGAAGACGTTGTTCTTCGTCGCTGTAGGAGATATCTTTCGAACTGAGGAGTTAGCATTACTTGCCCCGCAAGTAATGTTACTGTTGTGCTCAAAATCCGACCGTTGGACTCGTGTCGTTCGGCCGTTGGCTGCTCCACATGTCCAATTTGGTCTTTTCCCTTCAGGGAAGGCGGCGGCTATAAATAGCCACCCCGCTCCAACGTTGCCCGTTGGCTGCTCCGCTTAAGATTTCTGAGAAGATTGATTGAGCATCCCCTCTCCGAGAGATTTGAGTTTCAGATCCACCGAGAGAAAAATCAAGAGCCAAAACTTAGACAGTGGTTGAGCATCACAGTAGTTTTGAGTTAGAGTTCTTGTACCTATTACTCTTGGGAGCTGCGCACTCTCTAGACGGATAGGTGTCGGCTCGAGTGTCGAAGAGTAATTGTCTTCACCAAGCAAGATCTACAGCAACCAAGAGTAATTGTGGTTCGCGAAGAAGTCTGTCGAAGGTTTGGAGATCGCCGACCAGTATCTACCACGAGTGAAATCTACTGGAGTCTGATCAGCTTCGAGTTGAAGGAGAATAGGGCGAGGAGAGTTTATCCTCTGTGTTAAATCACAACCCCTCCAACTAGATGTAGTCCTTTGGCAGAAGGGCGAACTGGTCTACCAAATTCATCTGTCGCCATCGAGCACCACTGGTTCGTTTACATTACTGCATTTCCTTCAGCAGTTTACATTCGTGCTCAGTGCCGAAAGTTGTATCTGATCAATCATAGTTCATCAATTGTCTGTTGCATTCTCATCATTCTTTTCCATCGTCTCAGGTTAATTCATTTTCGTATTTCGGTATGACTGCGTAATCACATTCAGTACCGAATCTATTCACTTTGTTACCACTTCTTGTGCATTTCCATCATAGTCCATATATTATTTTTCCTCATGCTGTTGGATCTGTTCGTACATTGCATTACCCTCGTATCTGTCAAACCTGTGTTCGAATGATAACTGACTTCTACATCGATAGATGTACTCTTCTATAGCGAGCTCAATTAAATGTTATTCTACCGAACCTTATTTCCGCTGCTGTGTTTGGGATCAGTTCAAAACTTTCGCAAGAATTTTTGAATCTCCCATTCACCCCCCCCCTCTGGTCGATATACTCTCGGTCCTAACACATGTCCCTTTCTGTCCCTGGGATTAAGCACCGCAAGATCGAACCCATTACAAAGCACCTCTTCCCATGGCAAGATAAATCAATCTAGTTGGCCAAACCAAATCAGTAGATCGAAGAACAAATATGAAGCTATAATAATCATGCATAAAAGAGATCAGAGAAGACTCAAATAATATTCATGGATAATCTGATCATAAACTCACAATTCATCGGATCCCAACAAACACACCGCAAAAAGTGATTACATCGGATAGAACTCCAAGAACATCGTGGAGAACATTGTATTGAAGATCAAAAAGAGAGAAGAAGCCATCTAGCTACTAACTATGGACCCGACGGTCTGTGGTAAACTACTCACGCATCATCGGAAGGGCATCAAGGTTGATGTAGAGCCCCTCCGTGATCGATTCCCCCTCCGGCGGAGCACCGAAAAAGGCCTCCAGATGGGATCTCTCGAGAACAGAAACTTGCGGCGGCGGAAAAAGTATTTCGTTGACTCCCCTGTTGGTTTCCCAATTTTTGGGAATTTATAGTGGTGGAATTAGGTCAAAATAGTCAGAGGTTGGCCCACGAGACACCAGGGCGCGCCTGCCCCCCCCCCCCCAGGTGCGCCCTGGTGGCTCGTGGCCTCCTCCAGGGTCTTCTGGCCTCCTCCTGAACCTTCTAGTGTTTATCTTGTCCAGAAAAAAATCTCCAAAAAGTTTCGTTGCATTTGGACTTCGTTTGGTATTGATATTCTGTAAAACCAAAAACAGGCAGAAAACAGCAACTGGCACTGGGCACTAAGTTAATAGGTTAGTCCCAAAAAATGATATATAATTGATGTAAATGTATATAAAAACATCCAAGATTGATAATATAATAGCATGGAACAATCAAAAATTATAGATACGTTGGAGACGTATCATAAAGTACTACATAACTGGCAGGGCCTTGGAGACCTACGAAGCAACAGCGGAGGCCTCCCAGCCGAGCTCCAAGAGAAAAGAACCCCAAAAATAAACAAGGCAGAAGAGAAGAGCCCGCCGAAGGTCTAGAAGACCACTCCTGTGACGTCTGCCAGGCTTGGGAGCTACTGATGGTGTCATACACTGGGGGTGGCTCACCGAAGGGAGCCCGGCATCAGGACTGTCTAGAGGCCCGTACGGCCCAGGGATCAAGAGGAACCCTAAGGAGGGCGGCGTAGACCTTCTTCCCACCCATGTCTAGGGAGGCGGCAGCCAAGATCGCATCTGTCTATTTGTAAACCCTAGCCTCCACCGTGTATATATGGGGAGGCTAGAGGGGTATCATCCCCATCTACTCTCAGATAGAAACTCTCGATAGCAACGTCATACAACATTGTAACCCTTCGCACGAGGTATCCCTCCACCATGAATAACAAAAGCAAGCAGGATGCAGGGTATTACTCTCCGGAGGCCCGATCCTGGGTAAAACCCTCGTGTGACATCGGATCTGTGACTTCCAGCTACGCTTGGACCCCTACCTAGGGATCTGACGGTATTTTGCACCGTCAGTGCTTGGCTTGCACACCAAGATGAAGATCCTTCCAGAAGTCGGGCTCTTTATTGGGTGAAGGTCCCTTGTCGCGACTCAGCTTCCTGTGCCCCGAAGCCAGCCCACTGACCAGCCTCCCAGCCAATGGGCCACCCCCGGTACAGTACACCGTCAGCTTCTCCTCAAGATTTGTGTTCCTAGGATAGCTTCAGGCTCCCTGTGATTACTTTATTTTTATAGAACATATGACGTTCTCCAGAGTCTAACATCTTAACAAGCATACATTTTAGTTCTAATTTGCATCACCGTATGGCAGAAGACAGAAAACAACTTAATGAAGTGTGGCACATAATTACAAACAACGTTGGTCGGAAATATAATCATAAGCCACATGTTACATTAATATCATAATTGACATTAGACTGGCAAACTTGCCACTTTAGCATTAATGTCTGGTTCATAAGGGGTAATTACACATAAACATGATAAAAAGAGTTCAAACATTAGTGTGATTTTCATTCATTTTTCTAAATAAGACGTGTTGCATGTTAATTAGAGAATTAACACGCTTTTATTTTCTGTTTTATGGTCTCAGAAACAGAGGTGAGTATGATATCTCATATTTAATGAGGCATTCCATTCTCCCTCTCGAAATGTGGTAAACAAGACCAGAGTTTAGATAAGGTTTCATTATTTACACTTCTCTTATATCTTAATTGTATCATAACACACATAATCATTACAAAAGATCCATTAGTGAAAATGTAACTTGTCCCACCTCTTGATGACACTAACACCACATAGTTGGAGATAACTTAATAATATGTTTAAAACATATATAATCAATGTCATCTATAGCAGAGACATAAATTAAGTGTCTCCAAAAAACTAGGAGCATACACAAACAACATAATTATGATGAAGAATTAAGCTATCTCCAAATGCTAATGGAGTAAATCCAATAGCTTTAACTTTAGCCTCCTTTGCATTAGTGCATGTTGACACATATGACTTCTGAGACCCATCCCAATTTCTGGTTTAACATCATAAATAATATCTTTCATCATTAGTAGCAGAAAAATGGTAGCTTCTTTACATGAGACATGGATCTCTACTCTCCACATGGGAAAGTCATTTACATTAAGTTGGTCTATGCCAAAACAAATGTTGGCATGCATCATTATTAATGTTCATCAGTGAAAAGAGATGACAACTTTAGAGCGTCATAATAAAACATCAAGCATGAATTAACTTTGCAATGATATGAGTTAAGGACATGCTTAATCGTTGCTCTAATTTGTATCACCATTGGGCAGAAAACAAAAAAGAATCTTGTTCCTTCAAATATGACACATGATAATAATAAACGTTTGTCAGAATATCATCACATGCCATAAGACCATTTGCTCATAAAGTCTCTAATCAAAACTTCTCGTTGGTTCCATTTTGATTACAGAGATCTAAAATCACATAATGACCAACAAGAACATTGGCTAACTTAATAGACAACATTAACACAAAATAACAACATAATACAATTCAATGTGTCATGAGACACAAGGAATCACAACGAAATAGTAAACATTTGGCATTAAAATTTTGATACTAAAATTTCCATTGAGAATTACATTAACACATAGTTTAAAAATTGTCGTTAAAACTTTCAATGACAAGGCATACAATACCATTCATTTTGTATATTAGTATTACATTAATAGAAATGACATCCCACCGAGTAAACATTAGAGTGGTTCAAAGTGAAAATGACATTAATATTACTCATTATAGAATTCTCCAAGTTATAAATTTGGACATCAAAATTACATAAAGATTCACCAAATATTACACTTTGGAAAATAATAATTGTCAAGTAAATGACAACATGTACTTTGGAATAAATTCTCTAGACAAAATTTCTTTGTTAAGGGAATGGATCATAATTTCATCAACACCATTTTGGACCGTTATGCATAATCCAAGAGTGCATATCTTAAAAATGCACTGATAGTAAACTTTAGTTTTTCCCATTAGGCATATGGCCCAACATTATTATGCGGCATAGCACGGTGCGGTAAACCGAACCACGTGGTCGTTAACATTTTCATTTAGGTGACCTCACTCCAATACATCATTTAGAAATGCCATAAGGATGACATCAGTATATAATTCATAATAAAATAAATTTCCAAATAAAACATTCATAAACTATAGTGTGGTGCTCATAATTCTTATTAGTATCATTAAAAGGAGATCATCATAATAATGCGATAAAATGACATTGACATCAATACCACGTTAAAAAACACCATAAAATGACATTAACATTAATACCACATTAAAGATTTCTAAATAAAATTTCCCATTCGTACTTTTTTATTCAGAAAATTTAAAATGACTTTCAACATAACTTCAGGCATAGCCTAGTGGTGGAAAGGGGATGATGCCTTCCCACCCACCCAGGTTCAAGGCATGATACTTGCAATTTGGGTTTGTTGCACCAATTATGCCGTAGGGGCCTCCCTTACTGTCTTTCTATAAAAAACATAACTTCAGGCAATTTCAAACATATTAATAGTACATAAACATTATTATAAGGATAAGATTATAGAAAATGCACGGGAAAAAGGGAAATTGCCTAACAACATAAATTGGCCCATGATAACCCATTAGAAAACTTTCCCGTCAATAACATTAATTTTTCACATGATTTTAAACTTTCTGAATTAAACACATAAATCATGAACAAAATTACATACATCACAGAAAATGCACTAAAAATTCATAAGGACCTAAAAAGTTATTTCGGCCCCAAAGGCGACGACAACTTGTTAATTATTCAGCTCAGCAGTTGGAATACCTTAAAAGGCAAAAAATCACGGGCTATCATCTCGTGGGGTGCTTGGCCTTTGTGTTGGGCATTCTTGTTTCATCTCCCTTGGCAGCTTGGTCCTCAGTGCTCATTCGGGTTCTAGGTTGAATCTCTCTTCCTGCCGATGACACGGTCCCTTCAAACTAGGAGGGGAGGGCAGGGGCCCTTTTCGAAGGCGAAGACGGATGGCATTGGGTCGAAGTGTAGCCATTCGGGTACAAACGAGGGCATGATCTAGACATGTTGGTACCCCCGCCCCCACCCCCCCAAAAAAAGACGTTATTAGCTTCCTTGTCGGTGATGGCCTCATCGGTGTACGAGGCGTCAGCATTTCAAGGTGTGTTTGTTTTCTTTCTTCCGTTTTACCTGTTTTGCCTGTTGTCTATGAGTTCTTTGTACTTTGTATCTGTCATTTGTGGCTTTATTAATTTAAAGCTGGACGTCGATCCAAAAAGCCATTGTTGAGTGTGAATGCATACGGCATACTATACTAACTATACTAAAGCGGGAAGGCTTTGGTTTTTTCTCCTTTTTATTTGACTTTTTTAAACTTCCACTGTTCATTTACGAGTATCCGTATGTGAACAGTGCCCATTGGTGAACATTACCTCCTCGTGTGAACAGTATCCAGAGAAAAAATACACACGTAGTTTAGAAAAAAAATTAAGATTTTTTTACACATCATTTCTCTCCCCCTCCTCCACCCTCGTGTCCTTATATGAAGGGTTAAGATTTATGATTTTTCTACACATAATTTCTCTCCACCAGCGTACCGATGCAGAGCCACATTGATCGTCTCCCGATCCTTTCCAGTGATGGTGCTGCCGAGGCACAAAACAGTAGACCGGAACAGTATATTGCATGAACAGTAACTCGTGGGAAAAATTAGTTCTTGACCGATTACTATTCTTTTTTACACCATGACATCAGTGAACAGTGCACCAGCAATTACCCGAACAAAAACCGGAACAGTATCCGAATAAACCCAAAACTGCTAACCGAAACAATAGCCCAAATAAACCGAAATAGCAAACCCGAATAATCCGAAACAGTAAAACCAGTGAAACTAAACAACACCTGAATAAACCGAAAACATTAACCCACCCGAACCATAAACCGAAACAGTAACCGAATTGTAACCCAGGGCAATACACCCGAATAAACCAGAACAGTATCCGAATAAACCCAGAACTACTAACCGAAACAATAGTCCAAATAAACCGAAACAGCAAACCCGAATAATCCGGAACAGTAAAACCAGTGAAACGGAACAACACCTGAATAAACTAAAAACGTTAACCCACCCGAACCATAAACCGAAACAGTAACCGAATTGTAACCTAGAGCAATACACCCGAATAAACCGAAAAAACAAAAACAGTAAATCAGCACTATGCATTCACGTGAACAATAATCCATAAGAAATACCAGAAAAAACCCAAAAAAAAAACTCAGACTCCTCCTCCCTCGACCCGGAACAGTAAAACCAGTGAAACGGAACAACATCTAAATAAACCGAAAACATTAACCCATCCGAACCATAAACCGAAACAGTACCTGAATTGTAAACCAGAACAATACACTCGAATAAACCGGAACACTAAAAATTGTAAATCAGCACTATGCATTCACGTGAACAATAATCTAGAACAAATACCCAAAAATAAAATCCCTAAAAAAAACTGAGACTCCTTCTCCCTCGGTGCGTTCACCTACACAAGGAGAATAGCCGATGTTGTTGCTGTCATCTACCTCGTCTTCTCCTTCCCTGTGGTCAACCAGATCGAGGCTTCAACCACAATGCGGTCACTGAAGCCACCTCTATGATGCGCTCCAACACGACAGTCTATAAGCAGCCAATGAGAAGAGGCAACATGAAAATAAAAACTGTCACTCGATCAACCTCTTTACTCCATTCCCTATTCTATTTCTTTGACCGACTCAAAGATATGAAATGTAGGTGAAAAAGATGCACAAACTGGACAAGAAATATTTCCCTACTATAGGGTCTATACATTGGTAACAATCCCCATTCGATCTCACTGTGGATCAAACAGACCATATGAGAATGAATCCAAACACATATTGCTACCGCACCCATCACATTTTTTTTACTTACGAAAGGGAAAAATATGTGCTTATGAAAAAATATTAAGAGGCCAGCCTGTTTACTTAATTTGTTCAATCATTTAATGTTTGTTACGTGCCTACACAGATTATGGGGTAAAGATAGAATTCGTATTCTCCTTTTCATTTTATTTTCTCGCGTAATGCATGTTGTTTTCTTGCTTATTTCGGCAAAATACAAACGGAATCGGTCACGGGCGCGGCATGCACCACGCTTCTTCGGCGCTACTGTAAACCTATGATTGGTTACAACAATGCCCTCTATGCAGCACTGCTGAAGGGAGGCACGTTCGGGCAAGCATAGAAGGGACTAGAAGCGTACGCGTGTTTCACTACCCCGCCCTTCAACGTGGGGTCTTCTATGTTTTTTTTTCTTTTTTTCGCTCTTGCCTATCACAATTTGCTGTGTTTTTATTTTAGTGTATGGCTATTGTTGGTTGATCTGTGATGGATTGTTAGTTTTGGGCCGCATTCTTCTTGGGTTGAGCGCCGTTCCCTAGATGACGTCGTTATTCCCTTTTCTTTTTCTGGGATATCTGGTTAAGATAGGAGGAGTGGTGTTCGGGTTTCGCCTGTACGGAGTGTCCTCAGCCCCCAGACGTAGCGCCGCTCGAGACACCGCCCGCCCGCCGCTTCAGTCGCCACAATCGCACATGTGGCAAGTGCACCACTAATTTCCCCCCTTCCCATTGTACATCATAGCAGCAATGGGACGTATCCTAGGGAACCATAAAACACACGACACGTGTGACCTGCGAGTGGACCCAAGCAGCAAACAGTCCCGACTCATCGGCTGACAACACGGTCCCACTTGGCCCTCCCACCCCGAAGCGAGGACAACCCTTCCTTTCTCGGGAGGATAGAAGCTTTAGAAACTAGATGAAACCCCGCGCGTTGCTGCGGGACATATGGGACATATGCAATTTGCCCCAAAGTTAACATCAGTTTGGGACTGCAGCTGCAATAATAGCCAGGAACATGTGAAGAACCTAAAGAACATGCTCCTATATTAGTAAAGGAAGCATGGGAGACAGAAGAACTCAAACAACTACAACAGTATGAAAATCTCACACGTGAAACAATTGGCGTAATAACTATTATATCCAGGGGAAAGAAATACCAATTAGTTTGTCGGTCTAACCCACCTCCAAAGAAATTCCTCAAGCATCATTTGACTTACCTCAAGATAACTCATCAGTTTCAACTTGAATGTTGAAGTGCACATTACACTTGTGAACTTTAGTTCTTACAACAGGTAAGTAATTTTCCGCGAAACAATGTTGCTTGAATGATGTAAGGAGTGACCTTATATTGCAACTTAAGTAAAAATAAGTTATCGTCCGTATCAGAAGCAAGATTCAATAGATAAGAGAGACCAGAAAGAAAGTTAAGTGCTCAAGTGAAACATCATTGGATATTGGAAATAAAAACTTACATCCTAGGCATCTCAATTCTCACATGAAATTTTAATGCAAAACTGATACCATAATAATTTATCTCATTTAAAAAGTTGATCTCTCCAAATGGTGATGCTTTGTTGCACAAAGTGATAAAAAAATTTAGTTAGGGGCGACAATTCCATACCAGAGTAACAGTTGACTTAGAAACCAGTATGACATTGGCTTCACTTAATTAACTGAGATATCTCCAACTGGTTCCTGCTACTCCATCCTCACTTATAACCTTGAATAAATAAATGTTATTTTGATGCTGACGTAATATCTATGCAGATGCACTTTCGTCCTTGACCTACCATCTCATCAGGCATGAAAGAATCACAACTCGAAACAGTGGTGAAGGACCGATACAATTTGAGGTAGGCGGGCTCTAATGTATAAAGAATGTACGATGCAAAAACTCAAATAGTCCGCAATCACACAGTTGTAAAAATAAAATCTGCAATCCATACATTTTACAGTAACACAAACACATAAAATCAGAAAAAGGTATACTTTTGCTGGCTCCCTTCCAATCCTTCTTTTTACCAAGCCCAACTATAGTCCCATGCAACGCCCCTGCCGCAGCAGCGCTTGCACTGCACTGCGCTGCTCTGTTCCTCATGCTGCCCGTGGTGATTGAGCCGGGACAGCAAGAATGAAAAATGGGTTGTGCCGCTGTGGTCTGTAAGATGGAGTAGAGTTGCGCATGCGCCTGTGCTGGCGCCACCAACCCAGCCCTCGTCGACGTAATTGTAACACCCCATGTAATTAAGCTACACTGATTACCTTTTGATAATGCCAAGTCACCATGTTTAACAGTGCTTGATCATCATTTGCATCATATCTCATTTTAAATTCCAACTCAAATTGAAATTCAAATATAAATTAAAAATAAAAGTTGTTCCAATTTGAAAACTAAAATGTTCATTAAATAGCAAATAATCCATAACTAATTATGTTAAGAAAAACAACATCACCTAAATTCCCAAGATGAGTCTAACATCCTAAAACAGTAACAAAACAACAACATTTAATCCCTTTTTATTTAATTAAAAATCAAATGAAATCATTTGCTCACCAAACCTTTTTCTGACAGTGCTAAATATTGCATCATATTTATGTGGCATAATCTCATATTTTACAAAAGTCATTTAGTGGCCTAGTAATTTACAAAACAGAAAAGAATACAGAAAACAGAAAAATGAAAAAGAAAAACGGTAACGACTTACTGTGCTGGTGGGCTGTGAGTGCACAGTGCACAGCCCAGCCCACCAGGAGGTCGTCTCCCTCCTCCCGCGTGCGTGTCAGCGCGCGTGCGCACCCGAGCGCCGATGGCCTCGCTGTCGACCATCCGAGCCCTCCCCGGCGAGGATAAGGCCACCCACGAGTCTCTCTCTCCCTCCCCGAAACCCTAGCCCCCTCAGATCCCCCTCTCTCGCTCGCATTCCCCCTCCCCGCGACGAGCCGAACGTCGCCGTCGCCATGGCCGAGTCCTAGTGCGGCAACCGAGCCCCGTTCGCCCCTCCGACGTGTCCATCGCGCTCGCCGTCGTCGACTACTTCGCATGTGCCATCCATTCGACCGGACGAGCCCCACAGCGACGCCCACGACCTCTTCTTCAAGTTTCGGCCACCGGACTTCGCCGCCTCGATTCGCCGCCGTCGAGCCCTCCCCGAGCAGGCTTTGCACCTCTACAGGCTCCTCGTGAGCTCTCCTTCTTTTCCCCTCTGTTCCCGCGCGTAGATCGTAGCCGTAGCCGCCGCATTCTTCTTGGCCGAGCCCATCGTCACGGGAGCTCGTCGCCGGCGAGCTTCCGGTGACCAAATGGTCACACGGCCGTGCCCGTTGAGCTCACCGCGTCGCGTAGGCCCTCCCCATCCGCTCTGTTTGCTCGCTAGCGCGCTGCTGCCTCTGCTCCGCCTCCGCCCGAACGCCATCGCCGCCGGCGACGTCGTAGCGCTCCACTCCGGCCACCCCACGACCAGCCGCCCCCACCGTTCGACGCGCCGTCGTCGGCACGTTCGAACGCGCCCTCCCGCGCTCGATTTGGCGCGCTGTGGGCGAAATCCGCCGCTGTCCCGACGCGCGCCGCCGCGTTTGGCTCGCCGGAGCCAACTCCGGCGTGACTCCGGTCGCCGTTCGTCGTGGCGCCGACGTGGCGGCCCCCTGTGACGCTGACTGCTGGGCCACGCGGGCCAAGTTGACCGAGTCAACTCGGCTGACTGGGCAGCCCAGTCACTGACATGCGGGCCCCACGCTATTTAAATGATTTTATAAATAATAAAATTGTTAATTATTTGGTTAATTAAATCATTTAGTAAATCAGTCACTGACAGTAGGACCCACCCACTAAATAATCATTAGTTAGTTTAATTAATCTGTAATTAGCCACTGTGTCACTGACCAGTGGGACCCACTGGTCAGGTTTGACTCTGGTCAGCCGGGTTTGACCGCTGACGCCATGCTGACGTCACTGGCTACTGTTTTGGATAAATCGAATTAAATAATTTCAGCAATTTCAGAAAATGATTAAAACTTTGAAAAATCATATAAAATAAACCGTAACTCGGATGAAAATAATTTATATATGAAAAACGATCAGAAAAATATGACGAATCCGAATATCCTACCCTCATGCCTGCCATACCCCTCTAACATACTGCACATGGAACTTTTTGCCCGTATTTGATAGATGAATAGTGCATGACCTTAATAAAATAAATCCAAATAAATTCCTAAATTATCTAAAGCAGTTAGATAGGCATTATATCACCTCTGCATATCATTTAGGCATGTCATGCATCGTTGTTGCATTATTGCCGTGAATTTATTGTTTCTTCCCCCTCCTTCTCTCCCGACAGATGCCGAGACCGTCGCCGACGCAGCTGAATACGACTACGCTCCAGACGAGCAACCTTGAGACGACCAGCCCCTCTCAGCAGAGCTTCCAGGCAAGCGAAACCCCCTTGATCATCCAGATATCGCCTATTCTTTCCCTCTAATTCTTGCATTAGAATTGCCCCTATTGTTGCTCCGATAGTTCCTATTCTGATTCATAGCCTGGTTTTGTAACCTGTTGTTGATACCTTACCTGTTATCCTATATGCTTAGTATAGACTGGTTAGTGATACATCTATGGCCCCACACCCTTGTCCCTGTTGCCCCGCTTTGTTACCAGTGCCTCGATCCTTGTGATCGACGGTCAGAGACCAACACATCACCGCACATTCCCCCTAAGTTGTGCGACTCTGCAGAGCCTACCACCGAGTGTCGAGTGTGATACCTCTTATCTCACTTCCGATGTTGCCTCTGTAGAATAGCTATCCGGTTGTGGGTTACCGAGGGTGATTCCTCTTTCATCACCTCCGATAAAGCTTTCGTCGTCCAACTCCTCTTGTGTGAATCCATCGAGGGTGATTCCTCCGATTTCACCTTGACCGATACTTCAAGTGGGACTCCATCGAGGGTGATTCCTCGGATTCCTTCTCGATACTTTGGACACACGGGTACTTTGAATTTACTACTGTCATTTGATAAAGACGGGTCAGCTCCAAGAGCACCCGCGAGCCGTATGTTACCAAGTCGGAGCGACAGGAATCCTGTTCGTCTCTGCGAGCTACTAAATACGCGTAACAGGTTTGGGTATTTGATCTGAGTGGGTCGTTGGCCCTATACGGACTACCACCACGTGGGATAATGGTTATGGGACCATCTACGTCGTATGTATCAGCCGAAAGCTCTTCAGACGTCACAGCTCAGAGATGCGGGCTGATTGCTAGGGTGGGCTGGATACGTCACTTGTGTATACAGAGTCGCGCATGGGCCCCGGCCAGTCTCGCAATGTGCAGGAGTGCAAAGGGCGATGGCCCAAGACCCCTTCGCATTTAGGATTTAGACCGGCGTGCCGACCTCTCTGCTGAGCCTAGGTAGGATTGTCGTGTCGATCACCCGAGGCCGGGCATTACCCAGCAAGTGTGTCCGGCCAGATGTGATTGAGCGTGTTGGGTAACAGTAGTGCACCCCTGCAGGGAAGTGATCTATTCGAATAGACGTGTCCACGGTAACAGGACGCTCGGAGTTGTATCCTGATCCACTAAAACTACAAACTGATGTTGATTCACTATTAAACTGTTAATACTGCTCTAGGGATCGCTTTCTCGCAGGGAGTCGAGAAAGGATCTCAGGGCGTTGCTACTACATAACCACTATTATATGCTACTATGATCTACTCTCTTCTGATGCTGCAAGATTGCTTCAAGATGCTAGTCTTAGATAGGCTAGGCTTCTCCCCCTCTATTCTGGCATTCTGCAGTTCAGTCCAAAGATATAGCCCCATTCCTTTGATACCGATGCATACTTAGTATAGTTATGATGTCAGTCTTGCGAGTACTTCGGATGAGTACTCACGGTTGCTTTGCTACTTCTTTTCCCCATACCCGCTTCGTGCAACCAGACGACGGAGTCCCGGAGCCAGACGCCACCGCGGGAGCTTACTACCAGGAGAGTCCCGGAGGCACGTACTACTGGATTGAGCCAGCTGACCAGGAGTAGTTCGGAGGCCCTAGGCAGGAGGCCTTCGCCTTTTCGATCAGTGTCGTTGTTTGTGCTAGCCTTCTTATGGCAAACTTCACTAACTATGTCTGTACCCAGATATTATTTGTGTGTATGACTTATGTATTCGGGTCCTCGTGACCCCTGGTTTGTAATATGAAGATTTATGTTTAAATTTGAGTTTAGAGTTGTGTTGTGATATCTTCCCGTGAGTCACTGATCTCGAGCGTGCACGTTTGCGTGTATGATTAGTGCACGGTCGAGCAGGGGCGTGATGTCTACTACACAACTTATTCTTGTAGACTCGTGTTGGGCCTCCAAGCGCAGAGTTTTGTAGGACAGTAGCAATTTTCGCTCAAGTGGATGACCTAAGGTTTATCAATCCGTGGGAGGCGTAGGTTGAAGATGGTATCTCTCAAACAACCCTGAAACCAAATACAAGAAATCTCTTGTGTCCCCAACACACCCAATACAATGGTAAATTGTATAGGTGCACTAGTTCGGCGAAGAGATAGTGATAAAAGTGTAGTATGGATAGTAGATATAGGTTTTTGTATCTGAAAATATAAAAACAGCAAGGTAGCAAATAGTAAATGGGCATAAAAACGGTATTGCAATGCTTAGAAACAAGGCCTAGGGTTCATACTTTCACTAGTGCGATCTCCCAACATTGTTGACATAGTTGAATCATATGTAAATCCCTCACGTGCGACAAACAGTTCACTCCAGAGTCGCAAATAGCGGAGAACAAACGAAGAAATTGTTGTAGGGTACGAAACCACCTCAACGTTATCCTTCCCGATCAATCTTATGAGCCATCCCCATTAATTGTCACGAACAGCCCTAGAGTTCGTACTAGAATAACACCTTAAGATACACATCAACCAAAACCCTAATGTCACCTAGGCACTCCAATGTCACCACGAGTACCCGCGGGTTTGATTATACGATATGCATCACACAATCTCAGATTCATCTATTCAAACCAACACAAAGAACTTCAAAGAGTGCCCCAAAGTTTCTACCGGAAAGTCAAGACGAAAACGTGTGCCAACCCTTATGCATAAATCCCCAAGGTCACGGAACCCGCAAGTTGATCACCAAAAAAAAATCAAGTGACTCAAGTGAATATCCCATTGTCACCACAGATATCCATATGCAAGACATACATCAAGTGTTCTCAAATCCTTAAAGACTCAATCCGATAAGAAAACTTCAAAGGGAAAACTCAATTCATCACAAGAAGATAGAGAGGGGAAAACTCCATATGATTCATCTATATCAACAAAGCTCGCGATACATCAAGATCGTGCCATCTCAAGAACACGAGAGAGAGAGAGAGATCAAACACATAGCTACTGGTACTAACCCTCAGCCCCGAGGGTGAACTACTCCCTCCTCGTCATGGAGACCGCCGGGATGATGAAGATGGCCTCCGGTGATGCCTCCCCCCCTCCGGCAGGGTGCCGGAAAAGGGCTGTAGATGGGATCTCTCTGGTACAGAGGCTTGCGGCGGCGTAAAAACCCATCTAGGTTAACTTTCGGGGGTTTCTGAATATATAGGATTTTTCAGCGTTGGAATCACGCGAAACGGAGCCACATGGGCCCCACGAGGTACCAGGGCGCGCCTGGGGGGTGGTGCGCCCTGGTGCCTCGTGGGCACTGGGTGGCCCCCCTCCAGTGGGTCTTGGTGCCAATATTATTTATTTGTCCAATAAAAAATCTACAAAACCATATAGAATTGTTATAAACATGGCATGAAAACTTCATAAATTATAGATACGTTGGAGACGTATCAGCATCCCCAAGCTTAATTCCTGCTCGTCCTCGAGTAGGTAAATGATAAAAGAAATAATTTATGAAGTGTGAATACTAGCATAGTGCATAAGTTTGATCAATGATAATTTCAATCACTTTTCCTAGCATCATAACAGCAACTTTTTCTCATAAAAGTCATCATGATAAAGTAGTAATTAAAAACAGAAATTTTGATGTGGAATGCTACCTATCATAATCATCATATAATCTTTTCTTTTGTTGCATGGACATTGGACTTGAATGATTCAAAACAAGATCATTATTATAACAGCAATATTTATTATCATAAAACTTCTCATGAGCAAGTAACAATTCATCACAACAATGAAGTATAAGGCATAAACTTTCTTGGAAACTAACAAACTATTCTAGTCAACAATGCAATTGCAATTCATCATATTTTCAGGAAGGGTCTCATGTAGGAGCTTTTTAGCAAGTCCACATACTCAACCATCATTTAGTCTTTTATGATTGCTAACACTCATGACATATATATGGAGCAAAAGTTTCAGCCAGACACATAGAAAGATAGGGGCTTGTGATTTCGCCTCCCAACTTATTCACCTCAAGGGTGATGTCAACAATAATAACTCATGATCACTCATATCCAACTGGATATATGTGCCTAGATCTTTCCCCACCACATGATGCTTGCAAAAGAGAAAAATAAAAAGGAAGTAGAGGAGAACACTATTGACTCTTGCATAAAAAGTAAATACATAAAAGTAAATGCATAAAAGTAAAAGATAGGCCCTTCGCAGAGGGAAGCAGAGGTTGTCATGCTCTTTTTATTTTAGGATGCACAAGCCCTTAATGCAAAGGAACGTCACGTTATATTGCCCCTTCTGATAGCAACCTTTATTATGCAGTTCGTCGCTTTTATTTCTTTACCATTACAAGTTCGTACAACGCTTATTTCCCTTACAATAAAAGATCATACATATTTTAGGAGCAATTTTTATTGCTTTTTGCACCGATGACAACTTACTTGAAGGATCTTATTCAATCCATAGGTAGATATACTGGACTCTCCTGGCAAGAAACTGGGTTTAAGTGTTTTGGATGCACAAGTAGTATCTCTACTTGGTGCGGATTTTTGGCTAGCAAAGATATTGGGCAAGCACCACATGTTGGAGGATCTATAACAATATAACTTCTATGTGAATATGAACAAACATAATTCATTACGTTGTCTTCCCTGTCCAACGTCAACACTTTGACATAAAATACTTAATGGGGGCTCACAATCATAAAAGATGTCCAAGATAGTATATTTGCATGTCAATCTTCTCGTCCCTTATTAACTTTTTCATGAATTGCATCATTGACTAATGCTATGCTTGTTAACCTCCAATAAATTTTACCACTTATACTTTTCTTTATGTAATGTCATTACTTTCCATAAGATTAGCATATGATCTCTTTCATTATTTTCATTGCAAGGAATCACACTTGTCATATCCAATGATCTTTATGAAAGTTTTTATTATATCCCTCATGAATATTCATCACTTTGGGACCAAATTCATATCTTGTGCAAATTACCATTACTATTATTAACTCTCAAAAAGATATAAGTGAAGCATGAGAATTAATGACAAACTACTCCAAAATATATAAGCGAAGATCAATGAGTAGTGAAACAATTAAGTAGCTATGTGAGGACTCTCTCTCATTTAAAAAGTTTCAGACCTTGATATTTTATTCAAACAGCAAGCAAAACAAAGACACAACCAAGTATAGCACATATCATGTGAAGAAGCAAAAAAGTTAGGCTCAACCAAAACTGACCAATAGTTGTTGAAGAAGAAAGGTGGGATGCCTACCGGGGCATCCCCAAACTTAGTTGCTTGAGACTTCTTAGAATAAATACTTGGGATGACTTGGGCATCCCCAAGCTTGAGCTTTTGTGTCTTCTTAATTCCTCTCATATCACGGTTTCTCTAAATCTTAAAAACTTCATCCACACAAAACTCAACAAGAACTCGTGAGATAAGTTAGTATAAATCAACTCAAAACCTTAACATTCTCTACTGTAACAAATCACTAAAATTATAATTAAACATTGCATACTAAATGCCTCTGCATATTTAATACTCCTATCCTCAAATAGAAACATCAAACACGCAAACATATGCAAACAATGCACCTATAACAGCAATCTGCCAAAACAGAACAGTCTGTAAAGGGTGAATAAGCATCCATACTTCCCTAACTCCAAAAAATCTGAAAAATTACCACGTGATAGAGAACTCATGCATGCTTACTGTGTAAAAATTTCAGATTTTTATCATATTCTGACTATTCAGGAATATTCTGGACATAACAGAAAACTTTCTGTTTTCAAACAGCAACACATGAACTTGTAAACTAAGCATGGTAAAGGCTACAATTGGCATTTTATTGAACTAAAAGATACAAAACATGATTATTGATAACAGAAAACAAATATCAACTGAAGAAAATTATGCTCCAAGCAAAACCCATATTATGTGACGAATAAAAATATAGCTCCAAGTGAGGTTACCGATAATGTTGAAGACGAAAGAGGGGATGCCTTCCGGGGCATCCCCAAGCTTAGTTGCTTGGGTCTTCCTTGAATATTACCTTGGGGTTCCTTGGGAATCCCCAAGCTTAGGGTCTTGCCACTCCTTATTCTCCTCATATCGATATCTCACCCAAAACTTGAAAACTTCAATCACACAAAACTTAACGGAACTTCGTGAGAACGGTTAGTATGATAAAGAATAAACCATCACTTAGGTACTGTCCAAGACAAGATTAACAATTGTTCCCATATAATGCCTACTGTATTCTATCATTTCCACAATTTATATCTCATAATATAAGCTATGGAAACATTAGAACAAGCAAACTATGCATTGAAAACAGAATCTGTCAAAAACAGAACAGTCTGTAATGATATGAGCAACTACCATACTTCTGTAACTCTAAAAATTATGAAAAATTAGGAAAACGTCACAAATTTTCATATAAATACTGTATAAAAATTTCCGAATTTTTTGACGCTCCAGTAAAATCTGGGAAATTAAACACTGGAGGCAAAAGTTTTTGTTTTTGCACAGAATTGAATCAACAAGTATCCACACTATCCCAAAGGTTTTACTTGGCACTTTATTGAAAGAAAACATATAAAACATGATTACTACAGTATCTTAATCATGTGAACATGCAAAAACAGAAGGTATAAGTATTGGGTTGTCTCCCAACAAGCGCTTTTCTTTAAAGCCTTTTAGCTAGGCATGATAATTTTGAATGATGCTCACATAGAAGTAAAGAATTGAAACGTAAAGGGAGCATCATGAGAAATATATCAAAGACATTTAAGCCTAACCCACTTCCTATGCATAGGGATTTTGTGAGCAAAAGGTTTATGGGAGCAAGAATCAACTAGCATAGGAAGGCAAAACAAGCATAACTTCAAAACTTTCAACACATAGAGAGGAAACTTGATATTATTGCAACACCTACAAGCATATGATCCTCCCTCATAATAATTTTCAGTAGCATCATGAAGAAATTCAACAATATATCCATCACATAAAGCATTCTTGTCATGATACGTAAGCATAGAATTTTTGTTACTCTCCACATAAGCAAATTTCTTCTCATTCATAATAGTGGGAGCAAATTGAACAAAATAACTATCACGTGACACTTGATTGGCATAATCCAATTGAAAATTAAAATCATGATGACAAGTTTTATGGTTATCATTATTCTTTATTGCATACATGTCAACACAATAATCATCATGGATATCAACTTTTTATCATAGTCAATTGAAACCTCTTCCAAAATAGTGGAATCATCATTAAATAGAGCCATGACCTCTCTAAATCCACTTTCATAATTGTAATAATCACAAATAGGAGGCATGCAATCATCATAATAATTTTGCTCATCAAAACTTGGGGGACTAAAAATATCATCTTCATCAAACATAGCATCCCCAAGCTTGTAGTTTTGCATATCATTAGCATCATGGGTATTCAAAGAATTCATACTCACAACATTGCAATCATGCTCATCATTCAAATATTTTATGCCAAACTTTTTATTGAATTCTTATTCTATCAATTGAGCACAATATTCCGATCCATCATTTTCAAGAAAGACATGATAAAGATGAATAATATGAGGCAACCTCAATTCCATTTTTTTGTAGTTTTCTTTTAATAAACCAAACTAGTGATAAAACAAGAAACTAAAAGATTCGATTGCAAGATCTAAAGATATACCTTCAAGCACTCACCTCCCCGGCAACGGCGCCGGAAAAGAGCTTGATGTCTACTACACAACTTATTCTTGTAGACTCGTGTTGGGCCTCCAAGCGCAGAGTTTTGTAGGACAGTAGCAATTTTCGCTCAAGTGGATGACCTAAGGTTTATCAATCCGTGGGAGGAGTATGTTGAAGTAGGTATCTCTCAAACAACCCTGCAACCAAATACAAGAAATCTCTTGTGTCCCCAACACACCCAATACAATGGTAAATTGTATAGGTGCACTAGTTCGGCAAAGAGATGGTGATAAAAGTCATCATGATAAAGTAGCAATTAAAAACAGAAATTTTGATGTGGAATGCTACCTATCATAATCATCATATAATCTTTTCTTTTGTTGCATGGACATTGGACTTGAATGATTCAAAACAAGATCATTATTATAACAGCAATATTTATTATCATAAAACTTCTCATGAGCAAGTAACAATTCATCACAACAATGAAGTATAAGGCATAAACTTTCTTGGAAACTAACAAACTATTCTAGTCAACAATACAATTGCAATTCATCATATTTTCAGGAAGGGTCTAATGTAGGAGCTTTTTAGCAAGTCCACATACTCAACAATCATTTAGTCTTCTATGATTGCTAACACTCATGACATATATATGGAGCAAAAGTTTCAGCCAGACACATAGAAAGATAGGGCTTGTGATTTCGCCTCCCAACTTATTCACCTCAAGGGTGATGTCAACAATAATAACTCATGATCACTCATATCCAACTGGATATATGTGCCTAGATCTTTCCCCACCACATGATGCTTGCAAAAGAGAAAAATAAAAAGGAAGTAGAGGAGAACACTATTGACTCTTGCATAAAAAGTAAATACATAAAACTAAATGCATAAAAGTAAATGCATAAAAGTAAAAGATAGGCCCTTCGCAGAGGGCAGCAGAGGTTGTCATGCTCTTTTTATTTTAGGATTCACAAGCCCTTAATGCAAAGGAACGTCACGTTATATTGCCCCTTCTGATAGCAACCTTTATTATGCAGTTCGTCGCTTTTATTTCTTTACCATTACAAGTTCGTACAATGCTTATTTCCCTTACAATAAAAGATCATACATATTTTAGGAGCAATTTTTATTGCTTTTTGCACCGATGACAACTTACTTGAAGGATCTTATTCAATCCATAGGTAGATATACTGGACTCTCCTGGCAAGAAACTGGGTTTAAGTGTTTTGGATGCACAAGTAGTATCTCTACTTGGTGCGGATTTTTGGCTAGCAAAGATATTGGGCAAGCACCACATGTTGGAGGATCTATAACAATATAACTTCTATGTGAATATGAACAAACATAATTCATTACGTTGTCTTCCTTGTCCAACGTCAACACTTTGACATAAAATACTTAATGGGGGCTCACAATCATAAAAGATGTCCAAGATAGTATATTTGCATGTGAATCTTCTCGTCCCTTATTAACTTTTTCATGAATTGCATCATTGACTAATGCTATGCTTGTTAACCTCCAATAAATTTTACCACTTATACTTTTCTTTATGTAATGTCATTACTTTCCATAAGATTAGCATATGATCTCTTTCATTATTTCATTGCAAGGAATCACACTTGTCATATCCAATGATCTTTATGAAAGTTTTTATTATATCCCTTATGAATATTCATCACTTTGGGATCAAATTCATATCTTGTGCAAATTACCATTACTATTATTAACTCTCAAAAAGATATAAGTGAAGCATGAGAATTAATGACAAACTACTCCAAAATATATAAGCGAAGATCAATGAGTAGTGAAACAATTAAGTAGCTATGTGAGGACTCTCTCTCATTTAAAAAGTTTCAGACCTTGATATTTTATTCAAACAGCAAGAAAAACAAAGACACAACCAAGTATAGCACATATCATGTGAAGAAGCAAAAACTTAGGCTCAACCAAAACTGACCAATAGTTGTTGAAGAAGAAAGGTGGGATGCCTACCGGGGCATCCCCAAACTTAGTTGCTTGAGACTTCTTAGAATAAATACTTGGGATGACTTGGGCATCCCCAAGCTTGAGCTTTTGTTTCTTCTTAATTCCTCTCATATCACGGTTTCTCTAAATCTTAAAAACTTCATCCACACAAAACTCAACAAGAACTCGTGAGATAAGTTAGTATAAATCAACTCAAAACCTTAACATTCTCTACTGTAACAAATCACTAAAATTATAATTAAACATTGCATACTAAATGCCTCTGCATATTTAATACTCCTATCCTCAAATAGAAACATCAAACACGCAAACATATGCAAACAATGCACCTATAACAGCAATCTGCCAAAACAGAACAGTCTGTAAAGGGTGAATAAGCATCCATACTTCCCTAACTCCAAAAAATCTGAAAAATTACCACGTGATAGATAACTCATGCATGCTTACTGTGTAAAAATTTCAGATTTTTATCATATTCTGACTATTCAGGAATATTCTGGACATAACAGAAAACTTTCTGTTTTCAAACAGCAACACATGAACTTGTAAACTAAGCATGGTAAAGGCTACAATTGGCATTTTATTGAACTAAAAGATACAAAACATGATTATTGATAACAGAAAACAAATATCAACTGAAGAAAATTATGCTCCAAGCAAAACCCATATTATGTGACGAATAAAAATATAGCTCCAAGTGAGGTTACCGATAATGTTGAAGACGAAAGAGGGGATGCCTTCCGGGGCATCCCCAAGCTTAGTTGCTTGGGTCTTCCTTTAATATTACCTTGGGGTTCCTTGGGAATCCCCAAGCTTAGGGTCTTGCCACTCCTTATTCTCCTCATATCGATATCTCACCCAAAACTTGAAAACTTCAATCACACAAAACTTAACGGAACTTCATGAGAACGGTTAGTATGATAAAGAATAAACCATCACTTAGGTACTGTCCAAGACAAGATTAACAATTGTTCCCATATAATGCCTACTGTATTCTATCATTTCCACAATTTATATCTCGTAATATAAGCTATGGAAACATTAGAACAAGCAAACTATGCATTGAAAACAGAATCTGTCAAAAACAGAACAGTCTGTAATGATATGAGCAACTACCATACTTCTGGAACTCTAAAAGTTCTGAAAAATTAGGACAACGTCAAATATTTGCATATCAATACTGTATAAAAATTTCAGAATTGTTTGACGCTCCAGTAAAATCTGGGAAATTAAACACTGGAGGCAAAAGTTTCTGTTTTTGCACAGAATTGAATCAACAAGTATCCACACTATCCAAAAGGTTTTACTTGGCACTTTATTGAAAGAAAACATATAAAACATGATTACTACAGTATCTTAATCATGTGAACATGCAAAAACAGAAGGTATAAGTATTGGGTTGTCTCCCAACAAGCGCTTTTCTTTAAAGCCTTTTAGCTAGGCATGATAATTTTGAATGATGCTCACATAGAAGTAAAGAATTGAAACGTAAAGGGAGCATCATGAGAAATATATCAAACACATTTAAGCCTAACCCACTTCCTATGCATAGGGATTTTGTGAGCAAAAGGTTTATGGGAGCAAGAATCAACTAGCATAGGAAGGCAAAACAAGCATAACTTCAAAACTTTCAACACATCGAGAGGAAACTTGATATTATTGCAACACCTACAAGCATATGATCCTCCCTCATAATAATTTTCAGTAGCATCATGAAGAAATTCAACAATATATCCATCACATAAAGCATTCTTGTCATGATATGTAAGCATAGAATTTTTGTTACTCTCCACATAAGCAAATTTCTTCTCATTCATAATAGTGGGAGCAAATTGAACAAAATAACTATCACGTGACACTTGATTGGCATAATCCAATTGAAAATTAAAATCATGATGACAAGTTTCATGGTTATCATTATTCTTTATAGCATACATGTCATCACAATAATCATCATGGATATCAACTTTTTTATCATAGTCAATTGAAACCTCTTCCAAAATAGTGGAATCATCATTAAATATAGTCATGACCTCTCTAAATCCACTTTCATAATTGTAATAATCACAAATAGGAGGCATGCAATCATCATAATAATTTTGCTCATCAAAACTTGGGGGACTAAAAATATCATCTTCATCAAACATAGCATCCCCAAGCTTGTAGTTTTGCATATCATTAGCATCATGGGTATTCAAAGAATTCATACTCACAACATTGCAATCATGCTCATCATTCAAATATTTTATGCCAAACATTTTATTGAATTCTTCTTCTATCAATTGAGCACAATTTTCCGATCCATCATTTTCAAGAAAGACATGATAAAGACGAATAATATGAGGCAACCTCAATTCCATTTTTTTGTAGTTTTCTTTTTATAAACCAAACTAGTGATAAAACAAGAAACTAAAAGATTCGATTGCAAGATATAAAGATATACCTTCAAGCACTCACCTCCCCGGCAACGGTGCCGGAAAAGAGCTTGATGTCTACTACACAACTTATTCTTGTAGACTCGTGTTGGGCCTCCAAGCGCAGAGTTTTGTAGGACAGTAGCAATTTTCGCTCAAGTGGATGACCTAAGGTTTATCAATCCGTGGGAGGCGTATATTGAAGATGGTATCTCTCAAACAACCCTGCAACCAAATACAAGAAATCTCTTGTGTCCCCAACACACCCAATACAATGGTAAATTGTATAGGTGCACTAGTTCGGTGAAGAGATGGTGATAAAAGTGTAGTATGGATAGTAGATATAGGTTTTTGTAATCTGAAAATATAAAAACAGCAAGGTAGCAAATAGTAAACGGGCATAAAAACAGTATTGCAATGCTTAGAAACATGGCCTAGGGTTCATACTTTCACTAGTGCGATCT
Organism: Elymus sibiricus; assembly: GCA_039707655.1. Classification (NCBI taxonomy): domain Eukaryota; kingdom Viridiplantae; phylum Streptophyta; class Magnoliopsida; order Poales; family Poaceae; genus Elymus; species Elymus sibiricus. The sequence goes on along the minus strand of CM077674.1, from coordinate 7,507,099 downwards.
CCCAACATTGTTGACATAGTTGAATCATATGTAAATCCCTCACGTGCGACAAAGAGTTCACTCCAAAGTCACAAATAGCGGAGAACAAACGAAGAAATTGTTGTAGGGTACGAAACCACCTCAAAGTTATCCTTCCCGATCAATCTTATGAGCCATCCCCATTAATTGTCACGAACAGCCCTAGAGTTCGTACTAGAATAACACCTTAAGATACACATCAACCAAAACCCTAATGTCACCTAGGCACTCCAATGTCACCACGAGTACCCGCGGGTTTGATTATACGATATGCATCACACAATCTCAGATTCGTCTATTCAAACCAACACAAAGAACTTCAAAGAGTGCCCCAAAGTTTCTACCAGAAAGTCAAGACGAAAACGTGTGCCAACCCTTATGCATAAATCCCCAAGGTCACGGAACCCGCAAGTTGATCACCAAAACATACATCAAGTGACTCAAGTGAATATCCCATTGTCACCTCAGATATCCATATGCAAGACATACATCAAGTGTTCTCAAATCCTTAAAGACTCAATCCGATAAGAAAACTTCAAAGGGAAAACTCAATTCATCACAAGAAGATAGAGAGGGGAAAACTCCATATGATTCATCTATATCAACAAAGCTCGCGATACATCAAGATCGTGCCATCTCAAGAACACGAGAGAGAGAGAGAGATCAAACACATAGCTACTAGTACTAACCCTCAGCCCCGAGGGTGAACTAGTCCCTCCTCGTCATGGAGACCGCCGGGATGATAAAGATGGCCTCCGGTGATGCCTCCCCCCCTCCGGCAGGGTGCCGGAAAAGGGCTGTAGATGGGATCTCTCTGGTACAGAGGCTTGAGGCGGCGTAAAAACTCATCTAGGTTAACTTTCGGGGGTTTCTGAATATATAGGATTTTTCAGCGTTGGAATCACGCGAAACGGAGCCACATGGACCCCACGAGGTACCAGGGCGCGCCTGGGGGGTGACGCGCCCTGGTGCCTCGTGGGCACTGGGTGGCCCCCCTCCAGTGGGTCTTGGTGCCAATATTCTTTATTTGTCCAATAAAAAATCTCCAAAACCATATAGAATTGTTATAAACATGGCATGAATACTTCATCAATTATAGATATGTTGGAGACGTATCAGCATCCCCAAGCTTAATTCCTGCTCGTCCTCGAGTAGGTAAATGATAAAAGAAATAATTTATGAAGTCTGAATGCTAGCATAGTGCATAAGTTTGATCAATGATAATTTCAATCACTTTTCCTAGCATCATAACAGCAACTTTTTTCTCATAAAAGTCATCATGATAAAATAGCAATTAAAAACAGAAATTTTGATGTGGAATGCTACCTATCATAATCATCATATAATCTTTTCTTTTGTTGCATGGACATTGGACTTGAATGATTCAAAACAAGATCATTATTATAACAGCAATATTTATTATCATAAAACTTCTCATGAGCAAGTAACAATTCATCACAACAATGAAGTATAAGGCATAAACTTTCTTGGAAACTAACAAACTATTCTAGTCAACAATGCAATTGCAATTCATCATATTTTCAGGAAGGGTCTCATGTAGGAGCTTTTTAGCAAGTCCACATACTCAACCATCATTTAGTCTTCTATGATTGCTAACACTCGTGACATATATATGGAGCAAAAGTTTCAGCCAGACACATAGAAAGATAGGGGCTTGTGATTTCGCCTCCCAACTTATTCACCTCAAGGGTGATGTCAACAATAATAACTCATGATCACTCATATCCAACTGGATATATGTGCCTAGATCTTTCCCCACCACATGATGCTTGCAAAAGAGAAAAATAAAAAGGAAGTAGAGGAGAACACTATTGACTCTTGCATAAAAAGTAAATACATAAAACTAAATGCATAAAAGTAAATGCATAAAAGTAAAAGATAGGCCCTTCGCAGAGGGTAGCAGAGGTTGTCATGCTCTTTTTATTTTAGGATTCACAAGCCCTTAATGCAAAGGAACGTCACGTTATATTGCCCCTTCTGATAGCAACCTTTATTATGCAGTTCGTCGCTTTTATTTCTTTACCATTACAAGTTCGTACAATGCTTATTTCCCTTACAATAAAAGATCATACATATTTTAGGAGCAATTTTTATTGCTTTTTGCACCGATGACAACTTACTTGAAGGATCTTATTCAATCCATAGGTAGATATACTGGACTCTCCTGGCAAGAAACTGGGTTTAATTGTTTTGGATGCACAAGTAGTATCTCTACTTGGTGCGGATTTTTGGCTAGCAAAGATATTGGGCAAGCACCACATGTTGGAGGATCTATAACAATATAACTTCTATGTGAATATGAACAAACATAATTCATTACGTTGTCTTCCTTGTCCAACGTCAACACTTTGACATAAAATACTTAATGGGGGCTCACAATCATAAAAGATGTCCAAGATAGTATATTTGCATGTGAATCTTCTCGTCCCTTATTAACTTTTTCATGAATTGCATCATTGACTAATGCTATGCTTGTTAACCTCCAATAAATTTTACCACTTATACTTTTCTTTATGTAATGTCATTACTTTCCATAAGATTAGCATATGATCTCTTTCATTATTTCATTGCAAGGAATCACACTTGTCATATCCAATGATCTTTATGAAAGTTTTTATTATATCCCTTATGAATATTCATCACTTTGGGACCAAATTCATATCTTGTGCAAATTACCATTACTATTATTAACTCTCAAAAAGATATAAGTGAAGCATGAGAATTAATGACAAACTACTCCAAAATATATAAGCGAAGATCAATGAGTAGTGAAACAATTAAGTAGCTATGTGAGGACTCTCTCTCATTTAAAAAGTTTCAGACCTTGATATTTTATTCAAACAGCAAGAAAAACAAAGACACAACCAAGTATAGCACTCGTGTTGGGCCTCCAAGCGCAGAGTTTTGTAGGACAGTAGCAATTTTCGCTCAAGTGGATGACCTAAGGTTTATCAATCCGTGGGAGGCGTATGTTGAAGTAGGTATCTCTCAAACAACCCTGCAACCAAATACAAGAAATCTCTTGTGTCCCCAACACACCCAATACAATGGTAAATTGTATAGGTGCACTAGTTCGGCAAAGAGATGGTGATAAAAGTCATCATGATAAAGTAGCAATTAAAAACAGAAATTTTGATGTGGAATGCTACCTATCATAATCATCATATAATCTTTTCTTTTGTTGCATGGACATTGGACTTGAATGATTCAAAACAAGATCATTATTATAACAGCAATATTTATTATCATAAAACTTCTCATGAGCAAGTAACAATTCATCACAACAATGAAGTATAAGGCATAAACTTTCTTGGAAACTAACAAACTATTCTAGTCAACAATACAATTGCAATTCATCATATTTTCAGGAAGGGTCTAATGTAGGAGCTTTTTAGCAAGTCCACATACTCAACAATCATTTAGTCTTCTATGATTGCTAACACTCATGACATATATATGGAGCAAAAGTTTCAGCCAGACACATAGAAAGATAGGGCTTGTGATTTCGCCTCCCAACTTATTCACCTCAAGGGTGATGTCAACAATAATAACTCATGATCACTCATATCCAACTGGATATATGTGCCTAGATCTTTCCCCACCACATGATGCTTGCAAAAGAGAAAAATAAAAAGGAAGTAGAGGAGAACACTATTGACTCTTGCATAAAAAGTAAACACATAAAAGTAAATGCATAAAAGTAAAAGATAGGCCCTTCGCAGAGGGAAGCAGAGGTTGTCATGCTCTTTTTATTTTAGGGTGCACAAGCTCTTAATGCAAAGGAACGTCACGTTATATTGCCCCTTCTGATAGCAACCTTTATTATGCAGTTCGTCGCTTTTATTTCTTTACCATTACAAGTTCGTACAACGCTTATTTCCCTTACAATAAAAGATCATACATATTTTAGGAGCAATTTTTATTGCTTTTTGCACCGATGACAACTTACTTGAAGGATCTTATTCAATCCATAGGTAGATATAGTGGACTCTCCTGGCAAGAAACTGGGTTTAAGTGTTTTGGATGCACAAGTAGTGTCTCTACTTGGTGCGGATTTTTGGCTAGCAAAGATATTGGGCAAGCACCACATGTTGGAGGATCTATAACAATATAACTTCTATGTGAATATGAACAAACATAATTCATTACGTTGTCTTCCTTGTCCAACGTCAACACTTTGACATAAAATACTTAATGGGGGCACACAATCATAAAAGATGTCCAAGATAGTATATTTGCATGTGAATCTTCTCGTCCCTTATTAACTTTTTCATGAATTGCATCATTGACTAATATTATGCTTGTTAACCTCCAATAAATTTTACCACTTATACTTTTCTTTATGTAATGCCATTACTTTCCATAAGATTAGCATATGATCTCTTTCATTATTTTCATTGCAAGGAATCACACTTGACATATCCAATGATCTTTATGAAAGTTTTTATTATATCCCTCATGAATATTCATCACTTTGGGACCAAATTCATATCTTGTGCAAATTAACATTACTATTATTAACTCTCAAAAAGATATAAGTGAAGCATGAGAATTAATGACAAACTACTCCAAAATATATAAGCGAAGATCAATGAGTAGTGAAACAATTAAGTAGCTATGTGAGGACTCTCTCTCATTTAAAAAGTTTCAGACCTTGATATTTTATTCAAACAGCAAGCAAAACAAAGACACAACCAAGTATAGCACATATCATGTGAAGAAGCAAAAACTTAGGCTCAACCAAAACTGACCAATAGTTGTTGAAGAAGAAAGGTGGGATGCCTACCGGGGCATCCCCAATATTAGTTGCTTGAGACTTCTTAGAATAAATACTTGGGATGCCTTGGGCATCCCCAATCCTGAGCTTTTGTGTCTTCTTAATTCCTCTCATATCACGGTTTCTCTAAATCTTAAAAACTTCATCCACACAAAACTCAACAAGAACTCGTGAGATAAGTTAGTATAAATCAACTCAAAACCTTAACATTCTCTACTGTAACAAATCACTAAAATTATAATTAAACATTGCATACTAAATGCCTCTGCATATTTAATACTCCTATCCTCAAATAGAAACATTAAACACACAAACATATGCAAACAATGCACCTATAACAGCAATCTGCCAAAACAGAACAGTCTGTAAAGGATGAATAAGAATCCATACTTCCCTAACTCCAAAAATTCTGAAAAATTACCACGTGACAGAGAACTCATGCATTCTTACTTTGTAAAAATTTCAGATTTTTATCATGTTCTGACTATTCAGGAATATTCTGGACATAACAGAAAACTTTCTGTTTTCAAACAGCAACACATGAACTTGTAAATTAAGCATGGTAAAGGCTACAATTGGCATTATATTGAACTAAAAGATACAAAACATGATTATTGATAACAGAAAACAAATATCAACATAAGAAAATGACGCTCCAAGCAAAACTCATATTATGTGATGAATAAAAATATAGCTCCAAGTGAGGTTACCGATAATGTTGAAGACGAAAGTGGGGATGCCTTCCGGGGCATCCCCAAGCTTAGTTGCTTGGGTCTTCCTTGAATATTACCTTGGCGTGCCTTGCTAATCCCCAAGATTAGGGTCTTGCCGCTCCTTATTCTCCTCATTTCGATATCTCACCCAAAACTTGAAAACTTCAATCACACAAAACTTAACGGAACTTCGTGAGAACGGTTAGTATGATAAAGAATAAACCATCACTTAGGTACTGTCCAAGACAAGATTAACAATTGTTCCCATATAATTCCTACTGTATTCTATCATTTCGACAATTTATATCTCATAATATAAGCTATGGAAACATTAGAACAAGCAAACTATACATTGAAAACAGAATCTGTCAAAAACAGAACAGTCTGTAATGATCTGAGCAACTACCATACTTATGGAACTCTAAAAATTCTGAAAAAATAGGAAAACGTCAATAATTTTCATATCAATACTGTATAAAAATTTCAGAATGGTTTGACGCTCCAGTAAAATCTGGGAAATTAAACACTGGAGGCAAAAGTTTCTGTTTTTGCACAGAATTGAATCAACAAGTATCCACACTATCCCAAAGGTTTTACTTGGCACTTTATTGAAAGAAAATATATAAAAAAATGATTACTACAGTATCTTAATCATGTGAACACGCAAAAAAAGAAGGTATAAGTATTGGGTTGTCTCCCAACAAGCGCTTTTCTTTAAAGCCTTTTAGCTAGGCATGATAATTTTGAATGATGCTCACATAGAAGTAAAGAATTGAAACGTAAAGGGACCATCATGAGAAATATATCAAACACATTTAAGCCTAACCCACTTCCTATGCATAGGGATTTTGTGAGCAAAAGGTTTATGGGAGCAAGAATCAACTAGCATAGGAAGGCAAAACGAGCAGAACTTCAAAACTTTCAACACATAGAGAGGAAACTTGATATTATTGCAACACCTACAAGCATATGATCCTCCCTCATAATAATTTTCAGTAGCATCATGAAGAGATTCAACAATATATCCATCACATAAAGCATTCTTGTCATGATACGTAAGCATAGAATTTTTGTTACTCTCCACATAAGCAAATTTCTTCTCATTCATAATAGTGGGAGCAAACTGAACAAAATAACTATCATGTGACACTTGATTGGCATAATCCAATTGAAAATTCAAATCATGATGAAAAGTTTCATGGTTATCATTATTCTTTATAGCATACATGTCATCACAATAATCATCATGGATATCAACTTTTTTATCATAGTCAATTGAAACCTCTTCCAAAATAGTGGAATCATCATTAAATAGAGTCATGACCTCTCTAAATAAACTTTCATAATTGTAATCATCATAAATAGGAGGCATGCAATCATCATAATAAATTTTCTCATCAAAACTTGGGGGACTAAAAATATCATCTTCATCAAACATAGCATCCCCAAGCTTGTAGTTTTGCATATCATTAGCATCATGGGTATTCAAAGAATTCATACTCACAACATTGCAATCATGCTCATCATTCAAATATTTTATGCCAAACATTTTATTGAATTCTTCTTCTATCAATTGAGCACAAATTTCCAATCCATCATTTTCAAGAAAGACCTGATAAAGACGAATAATATGAGGCAACCTCAATTCCATTTTTTGTAGTTTTCTTTTTATAAACCAAACTAGTGATAAAACAAGAAACTAAAAGATTCAATTGCAAGATCTAAAGATATACCTTCAAGCACTCACCTCCCCGGCAACGGCGCCGGAAAAGAGCTTGATGTCTACTACACTACTTATTCTTGTAGACTCGTGTTGGGCCTCCAAGCGCAGAGTTTTGTAGGACAGTAGCAATTTTCCCTCAAGTGGATGACCTAAGGTTTATCAATCCGTGGGAGGCGTAGGTTGAAGATGGTATCTCTCAAACAACCCTGCAACCAAATACAAGAAATCTCTTGTGTCCCCAACACACCCAATACAATGGTAAATTGTATAGGTGCACTAGTTCGGCGAAGAAATGGTGATAAAAGTGTAGTATGGATAGTAGATATAGGTTTTTGTAATCTGAAAATATAAAAACAGCAAGGTAGCAAATAGTAAATGGGCATACAAACGGTATTGCAATGCTTAGAAACAAGGCCTAGGGTTCATACTTTCACTAGTGCGATGTCCCAACATTGTTGACATAGTTGAATCATATGTAAATCCCTCACGTGCGACAAAGAGTTCACTCCAAAGTCACAAATAGCGGAGAACAAACGAAGAAATTGTTGTAGGGTACGAAACCACCTCAAAGTTATCCTTCCCGATCAATCTTATGAGCCATCCCCATTAATTGTCACGAACAGCCCTAGAGTTCGTACTAGAATAACACCTTAAGATACACATCAACCAAAACCCTAATGTCACCTAGGCACTCCAATGTCACCACGAGTACCCGCGGGTTTGATTATACGATATGCATCACACAATCTCAGATTCATCTATTGAAACCGACACAAATAACTTCAAAGAGTGCCCCAAAGTTTCTACCGGAAAGTTAAGACGAAAATGTGTGCCAACCCTTATGCATAGATCCCCCAGGTCACGGAACCCGCAAGTTGATCACCAAAACATACATCAAGTGACTCAAGTGAATATCCCATTCTCACCACAGATATCCATATGCAAGACATACATCAAGAGTTCTCAAATCCTTAAAGACTCAATCCGATAAGAAAACTTCAAAGGGAAAACTCAACTCATCATAAGAAGATAGAGAGGGGAAAACTCCATATGATTCACTTATATCAACAAAGCTCGCGATACATCAAGATCGTGCCATCTCAAGAACACGAGAGAGAGAGAGAGATCAAACACATAGCTACTGATACTAGCCCTCAGCCCCGAGGGTGAACTACTCCCTCCTCGTCATGGAGACCGCCGGGATGATGAAGATGGCCTCCGGTGATGCCTCCCCCCCTCCGGCAGGGTGCCGGAAAAGGGATGTAGATGGGATCTCTCTGGTACAGAGGCTTGCGGCGGCGTAAAAACTCATCTAGGTTAACTTTCGGGGGTTTCTGAATATATAGGATTATTCAGCGTTGGAATCACGCGAAACGGAGCCACGTGGGCCCCACGAGGCACCAGGGCGCGCTTGGGGGTGACGTGCCCTGGTGCCTCGTGGGCACTGGGTGGCCCCCCTCCAGTGGGTCTTGGTGCCAATATTCTTTATTTGTCCAATAAAAAATCTCCAAAAAGTTTCAGCTCATTTGGAAAACTTTCATTTCTGCACAAAAAACAACACCACGTTAGTTCTGCTGAAAACAGCGTCAGTCCGGGTTCGTTCTAATCAAATCATACCAAAGCCATATGGATTGTTATAAACATGGCATGAATACTTCATAAATTATAGATACGTTTGAGACGTATCAGGGCGTCACAAGTTGGTATCAGAGCCGACTGCCTGTAGGAAGCCCCCTTCCAATTCCTTGGTCGAAGTTGAGTCTAGTCTTTGAAAAACTATATTTTACTAACATGGCTGTGTGGCTTACGGGCCCACATTGCCAATGGATGGGATTAGGATCTTTTATTCCTCTTCTATACTCTGGGATTCTACTCTGTCTTCTATTCGGGTTAAAATTTTACTAACTCTGACTCTAGGTTCCCGTGATCACGTCCACCTAGAGCTTTCGTTATCTGCAAATTACTTCCTTGAATGCACCATGCAAGAATTCACTCACTGTCATTTGACAATCCTGTAATTTCCTCTGTTTCAGATGGATCCTCTGTGTTCTCTAAACTCGACTTAAGGTTGGGTTACCATTAGATCCGAGTTCGTAAAGAGGATATTCCGAAGACCGCATTCGTTACCCGTTATGGATCATACGAGTACACCGTCATGTCCTTCGGATTAACTAATGCTCCAGCAACCTTCTCTCGATTGATGAACTATATCTTCATGGACTACCTCGACAAATTCGTCGTGGTTTATTTGGATGATATCCTTATATATTCCAAGAATGAAGAAGAACACGCCGAACATCTTCGGCTTGTATTGGAGAAACTTCGAGAACACCAGCAATATGCCAAATACTATAAGTGTGAATTCTAGTTATCCGAGGTGACATATCTTGGTCATGTGATTTCCAAAGATGGCATTGCTGTTAACCCAAAACGAGTTCAGGCTATTCTCGACTGGACTCCTCCGCAAACTGTTAAGCAAGTCAGAAGTTTTCTCGGTCTCGCCAGCTATTGCCGCCGTTTCGTCGAGAACTTCTCCAAGATTGCTAAGCCACTGACTGATTTGCTCCATAAAGGCAAGAAGTTTGAGTGGACGGAAAAATGCCAAGAAAGTTTTCAGACCCTTAAAGATAAGTTGACATCTGCCCTAGTGCTAGCTCCCCCTGATTCCCGAAAGGACTTTGTGATATATTGCGATGCATCCCATCAAGGATTAGGCTGTGTCCTAATGCAAGAGCGCAAAGTGATCGCTTATGGCTCTCGTCAGTTGCGTCCTCATGAAGATAAGTATCCAACACATGATCTCGAGTTAGCAGCAGTTATCTATGCTCTGAAGCTGTGGCGACATTACCTTCTCAGTAATTGTTGCGAGATATACACGGACCACCAAAGCCTGAAGTATCTATATACTCAACCAGATTTGAACCTCCGTCAACAAAGATGGCTCGAGACAATAGCCGACTATGACATGGATATTTCTTATACCCCTGGCAAGGCTAATGTAATGGCCGATGCCTTGAGTCGCATGTCTTATTGCAACAACCTTACGGTTCAGCAAGCACAACCCCTTCTCTATGAAGAACTTCGCAAGTTGAACCTTCACATTGTTCCTCGGGGTTATCTCAATACCCTGGTTGTTGAACCGGACCTCGAGCGCAACATCAAGACAAGGCAGAAATATGACTCTGAAGTCGAGAAGATTAAGAAATACCTCTCCAAGGGAAATTCTTCGTTCTACCATGTTGATGATGATGGTGCCTTGTTCTTCAAAGGCTGCCTAGTGGTCCCCAGAAAGCACAATCTGGACTCTCGCTCGGATGTCATGAAATAAGCCCAAGACACGCCCTTGTCTATTCATCCCGGTAGTACCAAGATGTACCAAGACATTCGTCAACGGTACTGGTGGCCTGATATGAAGTGAGACATTGCTCGTTATGTTGCTGAGTGTGACGTTTGCCGTCGCATCAAAGCAGAACATCAAAGACCTACTGGAACTCTGCAACCCCTTGCTATAACTGAATGGAAATGGGACAAAGTCGAAATGGATTTCATCACTGGTTTTCCCAGATCGCAGAAGGGTCATGATGCTATCTTCGTCGTCATTGACCGATTCTCAAAGGTTGCTCATTTTCTTCCTGTCAAGGAGACAATCACTGCTAGTCAGTTAGCAGACTTGTATGTTTCCAGAATCGTGTCACTCCATGGTGTTCCGTTGGAGATCAGTTCAGATTGTGGCAGCCTCTTTACCTCAAGATTTTGGAACAGTTTCCAAGAAGCTATGGGAACTCATCTTTCCTTCAGCACCGCTTTTCACCCCAGTCCCAGGGACAAGTTGAACGAGTCAATCAAGTGCTAGAAGATATGCTTCGAGCTTGTGTCATCTCATTCGGTAAGAAATGGGAGGAATCTCTCTCGTATGCTGAATTCTCATACAACAATAGCTACCAAGCTAGTCTGAAGATGGCACCATTCGAAGTTCTCTATGGACGTAAGTGCCGAACCGCTCTGAATTGGTCAGAAACTGGGGAACGGTCACTCTTCGGTCCGGACATTATCCAACAAGCTGAAGAACAAGTCCGCATTGTCTGTGAACATTTGAAAACTGCTCAGTCTCGTCAGAAGAGCAATTATGACCGAAAACACGAGGTAATGGTCTATCAACCTGGCGAACAAGCTTACCTTCGTGTCACTCCGATGAAGGGCACTCATCGATTTGGGATCAAGGGCAAGTTAGCTCCTCGCTACATTGTCCTGTTCCGCATCCTCGCCCGACGTGGAGAAGTGGCATATCAATTGGAATTGCCGCCAAACCTTTCTCAAGTTCATGATGTCTTCCATGTGTCGCAACTCCGCCGCTGCTTCAAGGATCCTATCCGAGCAGTGGATCATGAAATGCTTGAGCTGCAAGAGGATCTTTCTTATCAAGAATATCCGATCCGCATTCTTGATCAAGCTGAACATCGGACCCGTCAGAAGGCAATCAAGTTCCTTAAAGTTCAGTTGTCAAATCATTCTGAAGATGAAGCCACTTGGGAACGCGAAGATCGTCTTCGAGAAGAATACCCCGCTATCTTTCAGCCTACCTCTTAATTCTCGGGACGAGAATTTCTTTTAGAGGAGGAGAATTGTAACACCCCATGTAATTAAGCTACAGTGATCACCTTTTGATAATGCCAAGTCACCATGTTTAACAATGCTTGATCATCATTTGCATCATATCTCATTTCAAATTCCAACTCAAATTGAAATTCAAATATAAATTGAAAATAAAAGTTGTTCCAATTTGGAAACTAAAATGTTCATTAAATAGCAAATAATCCATAACTAATTATCTTAAGAAAAACAACATCACCTAAATTCCCTAGATGAGTCTAACATCCTAAAACAGTAACAAAACAGCAACATTTAATCCCTTTTTATTTAATTCAAAATCAAATGAAATCATTTGCTCACCAAACCTTTTTCTGACAGTGCTAAATATTGCATCATATTTATGTGGCATAATCTCATATTTTACAAAAGTCATTTAGTGGCCTAGTAATTTACAAAACAGAAAAGAATACAAAAAACAGAAAAATGAAAAAGAAAAACGGTAACGACTTACTGTGCTGGTGGGCTGTGAGTGCACAGTGCACAGCCCAGCCCACCAGGAGGTCGTATCCCTCCTCCCGCGTGCGTGTCAGCGCGCGCGCGCACCCGAGCGCTGATGGCCTCGCTGTCGACCATCCGAGCCCTCCCCGGCCAGGATAAGGCCACCCCCGAGTCTCTCTCTCTCCCTCCCCGAAACCCTAGCCCCCTCAGATCCCCCTCTCTCGCTCGCATTCCCCCTCCCCGCGACGAGTCGAACGTCGCCGTCGCCATGGCCGAGTCCTAGTGCGGCAACCGAGCCCCGTTCGCCTCTCCAACGTGTCCATCGCGCTCGCCGTCGTCGACTACTTCGCCTGCGCCCATCCGTTCGACCGGACGAGCCCCACCGCGACGCCCACGACCTCTTCTTCAAGTTTCGGCCACCGGACTTCACCGCCTCGATTCGCCGCCGTCGAGCCCTCCCCGAGTAGGCTTTGCACCTCTACAGGCTCCCCGTGAGCTCTCCTTCTTTTCCCCTCTGTTCCCGCGCGTAGATCGTAGCCGTAGCCGCTGGATTCTTCTTGGCCGAGCCCATCGCCGCGGGAGCTCGTCGCCGGCGAGCTTCCGGTGACCAAATGGTCACGCGGCCGTGCCCGTTGAGCTCACCGGTCGCGTAGGCCCTCCCCATCCGCTCCGTTTGCTCGCTAGCGCGCTGCTGCCTCTGCTCCGCCTCCGCCCGAACGCCATCGCCACCGGCGACGTCGTAGCGCTCCACTCTGGCCACCCCGCGACCAGCCACCCCACCGTTCGACGCGCCGTCGTCGGCACGTTCGAACGCGCCCTCCCGCACTCGATTTGGCGCGCTTTGGGCGAAATCCGCCGCTGTCCCGACGCGCGCCGCCGCGTTTGGCTCGCCGGAGCCAACTCCAGCACGACTCCGGTCGCCGTCCGACATGGGGCCGACGTGGCGGCCCCCTGTGACGCTGACTGCTGGGCCCCGCGGGCCTAGTTGACCGAGTCAACTCGGCTGACTGGGTAGCCCAGTCATTGACATGCGGGCCCCACGCTATTTAAATGATTTTATAAATAATAAAATTGTTAATTATTCGGTTAATTAAATCATTTAGTTAATCAGTCACTGACAGTAGGACCCACCCACTAAATAATCATTAGTTAGTTTAATTAATCTGTAATTAGCCACTGTGTCACTGACCAGTGGGACCCACTGGTCAGGTTTGACTCTGGTCAGCCGAGTTTGACCGCTGACGCCATGCTGATGTCATGCTGACGTCATTGGCTACTGTTTTGGATAAATCGAATTAAATAATTTCAGAAATTAGAAAATGATTAAAACTTTGAAAAATCATATAAAATAAACCGTAACTCGGATGAAAATAATTTATATATGAAAAACGATCAGAAAAATAGGACAAATCCGAATATCCTACACACATACCTGCGACACCCCTCTAACATACTGCACATGGAACTTTTTGCCCGTATCCGATAGATGAATAGTGCATGACCTTAATAAAATAAATCCAAATAAATTCATAAATTATCTAAAGCAGTTAGATAGGCATTATATCACCTCTGCATATCATTTAGGCATGTCATGCATCGTTGTTGCATTATTGCCGTGAATTTATTGTTTCTTCCCCCTCCTTCTCTCCCGATAGACGCCGAGACCGCCGCCGACGCAGCTGAGTACGACTACGCTCCAGACGAGCAGCCTTCAGACGACCAGCCCCTCTCAGTAGAGCTTCCAGGCAAGCAAAACCCCCTTGATCATCCAGATATCGTCTATTCTTTCCCTCTTGTTCTTGCATTAGAATTGCCCCTGTTGTTGCTTCGATAGTTACTATTCTGATGCATAGCCTGGTTTTGTAACCTGTTGTTGATACCTTACCTGTTATCCTATATGCTTAGTATAGACTGGTTAGTGATACATCTATGGCCCCACACCCTTGTCCCTGTTGCCCCGCTTTGTTACCAGTGCCTCGATCCTTGTGATCGACGGTCAGAGACCAACACATCACCGCACATTCCCCCTAAGTTGTGCGACTCTGCAGAGCCTACCACCGAGTGTCGAGGGTGATACCTCTTATCTTACTTCCGATGTTGCCTCTGTAGAATAGCTATCCGGTTGTGGGTTACCGAGGGTGATTCCTCTTTCATCACCTCCGATAAAACTTCCGTCGTGCAACTCCTCTTGTGTGAATCCATCGAGGGTGATTCCTCCGGGTTCACCTTGACCGATACTTCAAGTGGGACTACATCGAGGGTGATTCCTCGGATTCCTTCTCGATACTTTGGACACACGGGTACTTTGACTTTACTACTGTCATTTGATAAAGACAGGTCGGCTCCAAGAGCACCCGCGAGCCGTATGTTACCAAGTCAGAGCGACAGGAATCCTGTTCATCTCTGCGAGCTACAAAATACGCCTAACGGGTTTGGGTATTTGATCTGAGTGGGTCGTTGGCCCTATACGCACTACCACCACGTGGGATAATGGTTATGGGACCCTCTAACTTCAGACGTCACAGCTCAGAGATGCGGGCTGATTGCTGGGGTGGGCTGGCTATGTCACTTGTGTATACAGTGTCGCGCCTGGGCCCCAGCCAGTCTCGCAACGTGCAGGAGTGCAAAGGGCGATGGCCCAAGACCCCTTCGCACTTAGGATTTAGACCGGCGTGCTGACCTCTCTGCTGAGCCTAGGTAGGACTGCGTCGTGTCGATCACCCGAGGCTGGGCATTACCCAGCAAGTGTGTCCGGCCAGATGTGATCGAGCGTGTTGGGTAACAGTAGTGCACCCCTGCAGGGAAGTGGTCTATTCGAATAGCCGTGTCCACGGTAACAGGACGCTCGGAGTTGTATCCTGATCCACTACAACTACAAACTGATGTTGATTCACTATTAAACTATTAATACTGCTCTAGGGATCGCTTTCTCGCAGGGAGTCGAGAAAGGATCTCAGGGCGTTGCTACTACATAACCACTATTATATGCTACTGTGATCTACTCTCTTCTGATGCTGCAAGATTGCTTCAAGATGCTAGTCTTCGATAGGCTAGGCTTCTCCCTCTCTATTCTGGCATTCTGCAGTTCAGTCCAAAGATATAGCCCCATTCCTTTGATACCGATGCATACTTAGTATAGTTCTGATGTCAGTCTTGCGAGTACGTTGGATGAGTACTCACGGTTGCTTTGCTACTTCTTTTCCCCATACCCGCTTGCTGCAACCAGACGACGAAGTCCCGGAGCCAGATGCCACCGCAGGAGCTTACTACCAGGAGAGTCCCGGAGGCACGTACTACTGGATTGAGCCAGCCGACCAGGAGTAGTTCGGAGGCCCTAGGCAGGAGGCCTTCGCCTTTTCGATCATTGTCGCTATTTGTGCTAGCCTTCTTAAGGCAAACTTGACTAACTATGTCTGTACCCAGATATTATTTGTGTGTATGACTTATGTATTCGGGTCCTCGTGACCCCTGATTTGTAATATGAAGATTTATGTTTAAATTTGAGTTTAGAGTTATGTTGTGATATCTTCCCGTGAGTCTCTGATCTCGAGCGTGCACGTTTGCGTGTATGATTAGTGCACGGTCGAGCAGGGGCGTCATAGTTGTCGTGCGAATGAAATAATCGCTAACTCCCAATCGATGTTAACTGGAGGAGGCAGAATAGAGCACTTGGTCGAGATCCTAGTCCTGGTCGAGCCGCACGCTATGCTCAGCTCGACAACAAAGGCACAACAACTATCCAGCCCAGCCTATTATGCCTTTCCCGTTGCTTCTTCCCAGCGAAAAGCTGGTCGGGAACTTTGATCTGCCAACTCGATGATGGTGAAGCATACTTATATAATTTGTTTTGAGAAAATTTAAGGTAGGGAGGCTGCCCTACGGGTCCTTCGCCCATCAAGCGAAAGGATCCTACTTTTGATGTAACCAAAAAGAAATAACTAACCATGAACTTATCTTCATTCCCTTGCCCAATTTCTGGATCACCACTCCTCCTTTGTCGCCACTGCTGCGACCTGCAAGGATGGCTGCAAACTTTGCCGATCTTCATCGCCTCACAATTGGGTTAAGATTTCCAGAGGAACTGTCAATAAAACTATGAAAGCAACCATGGTGTTTGAGAAATTTGAAAGCTAGGGTGTAGAATCTACTCGAGGTGGCAGAGACTCACCTTGGTTTGGCACTGCAGATCTGTATAGTTCTCCTTATAGTGACCCTCTCAAGATCCCATGGCAGCGGCCTTGTCATCCCTGGTATCACAACAGCGATGGTGGAGCATGAATCATGGTCCTCGGAGTGGATTGGGAAGGCAGAGGGGCTCACGGGAGGATTTAAGATGAGGGAACCGAAGGGGAACGAAGAGCAACAGATGTACAGGGAGGGGAGAAGGCAATCTTTATTTCGTGGATTTTTTTATGAGGTGGCAGATTTGCTGAGGTGGATGGTGCATGTTGAATGATGATGTGGATAGGTTGCATGTTAAGAGAAATAAGTTAGTGTGGATGAACTATTTAGGTATTATAGATGTCACTTCTCTCGTTTATGCTTCGGCCACTCCACAGCGGCGGCAGCCGTCAGTGGGCAAAGGCCGCGGCTAATCAGCTGTTACACAACGGTATGCTAGGCTCCATACATCTCAAATACAGAAATACCTTCACTAACAAAGTGATTAGGGTTTTCCACAAAACCTAAGTGATTTGGGTTGCTAATATAGCATAAGTGATTAGGCTCAGTAGTTTGCAATTTGGGTTCAGGACTAAACGTTTTTCATTTTTTTTTGATAAATGGCATTTTTAATTGAGTCATAATGTAGCACCAAGGGGATACAAACACAATCTGTACACACCCGTCCTCTGTACGACTAGGATGCACACAGCCAACACCAACACACACACAAATGATCATGCCAATAAAGAGCAAAGTCATATAAGACCGAAGCTATGCCTAGATGGATTAAAAAAATAAAAAGATAGAGAAAAAAGAGCAACGATGATCAACGGCGAGCAACTGCTGAGCCAACGAAGATGATGCAAGTGCACACGATCTGGACGTGGACACAACCACGCAAACTAGAAACCGTGCACACACTAAGCAAGCAGCCCAGCTGCCAAGAGCCGTCCGCAGAGCCAAGAACATCCGTCGATGCACGAGTGACGCCAGTCGCAGATCAAACTAGCGAGAGGAGACGGTACTGCCAAAATCCCACATTGAAGATGCTCCGGCGATCTCACGCCTCCTACGCGCAAGTGTATGTCGGTCGTGAATCTGGGAATGGCCACTGCCCCCAGACATTACAACATGAACCTTCACTGCACCGCCATGGCCGCAATTAGGCACCACTGTCTCTATCGAACTTGACCTGGTCATCCGCATCGCCGGCCAGCATCACCGGCACTGTTGCCGAACACCACCTCCGTAGTGCCACACAGTAGGATCATCGCTACCCATCGGCACACAAGCAACCGCCAAAACCACCATCAGCCACCGGTCCCGCCAGCCAGGCCTAGCTCCAAAATGATGCCCCCAAGGGGAACATGACGCCGAGCGCCGCCATCATCCGATCCTGGCAAACATAGACCTAGGGTTTGCCCTCAAAGCATTCCGGGAGGGGAGTCGAGGACGGCATGTCGACACCTTCATCAAGGAAGAGGCGCCTGCAAGCGCCGCCGTCATTGGCTTCGACCGCAATCGAAGCCTGGCTTTGGCCGGTAGTCCCTGCCCCCACCCCACAAAATGAGCCTGGCTACCAACCATGCCCACCACCGTCGCTAGAGGACCACCAAGGGAGGAGGTCGTCCAGGCCCGCCACAACCAGCGCCACGCCGCAATCTGCGCCGCCGGAGGATGGCCGCCGCACCTGCCACACCAGAGGATGAAACAGGGATGCTGCGCTTGGTGGAGATGTGGACACCGGGAAGGGCCACATCGCCGCCTGCTCAGGAGCCGACCACCGCCGCCGCAGCCCAAAGTTGCCGCCAGGTGATCCGCTGCTCGCCTGTGAAGGAGGAGGTCGAGCACCGCCAGCGAAGCGCCCCGCCGCCACCGTCCTTGGCCCCGGCATGAGCTTCGCCGGCAGTGGCTAGGGCTCCCCCAAGCCGCCTGATGAGGGCGACGTGGGGGGTCAGGTCCTTCCCAAACGTTTTCCAATTAAGTTGCAGTTGTGGTACGAAGCTAATTAATGTGTGTTACAGGTGGGGTTTCACCAAGTAATCTGAGATGCAGAGATGTAGATTATCCCGGTGTTGAAACAAAATCTTAGTACTCCCAGCTGTCAAAGAAAAAATCTTGGTACTCCTATGCGTTAGCACTTAGCAGCATCCATTAGTAACCTCAAATACTGCATGTTACTCGGTGCACTCGTGGCTAATTTCGCTTCTTGTGTTATTTATGCCTATTGTGAATATGAAGGATAAACTCAACCCACTATAACATGAGATCATGACCCATTGTAAACCACTCTAGTGAAGCATGGCTTGCTCTCGCTTGGTTGCTCTAATGTATGATGTTCGGACTGAATGCAACTTATTGGTTACTTCTCTTATGTTCATGCGTTCCCTTGTAATAAGACGTGTGCAAGACAGAGCGATTTGCATGAGTGATAACAAGCATCCATAGGCAGCATTTTCTTCTCCAAGGTTTGCTTGGATATTGCGCTTGTGTTCTCCACGGAGACGTGTGTCAATAATATCTAGTATCTTATCTGGATAGTTCCTCTCCACAAAGTTGACTATGTTGAGTTCATTCTCAAATATAGGATCCGTCGGTCTTTTGCCAATGAGCATCTCTAGAAGTACTATTCTGAAACTGTAAATGTCCCCACAGATTGATGCTTGGCCACGTTGAGCATACTCTACCAAGAGATAAAATTGCAGTAATTAGTAAACTGTAAAACTTATTTGTTAATGTAAATAACTAATGGACATAACAAACGGAAGTGTGGGAATTTACTATACCAGGAGCAATGTACCCTATTGTTCCCTTCAGTCTGATTGAGGTGTCTGAGCTTGAATGTCCAATGAGGCTTGCGATGCCGAAGTCTCCCAAATAAGCATTCATATCATCGTCAAGAAGGATATTTGTTGGCTTCAAATCACAATGTACAATCTGCCTTTCACAATCTCTACTCCTAATGGAGCAGTTGGTAGGCTAGCATCCACGGTTTTTTTTCGTCCCCCACTTTCGTCTGGTTTTTTTTCGTCTCTCCTCCCACCATCGTCTGGTTTTTTTCGTCTCTCCTTGCACCTGACGAAAAAAATCAGGCAACGAGGCTCCCCTCAATCTGTTTCCTATGTCGATCGTCAAGGACGCCCCAGCCGCTATCGCGGACCCCTTCGCCGCCGCCGAGATCCGAGACGAGCCGCCGCCGCCGAGGTCCGAGAGGAACCGCCGCCGCCGCGGATCTCCAGCGATGCCCCACAGAGCGGCCCACGCCCTCGCCAATCAATGGCATCAATCACGTATCAATCGCGCAATCACGCATTGAACAGGAGGACCTCGCCCTCACCGGCCGTCCACCATCGAAGCCCATCTCCTTCCCCGCACAGGATCATGACCGCCTCATCGTGCTTGTGCATCCGTCGCAGCAGTCGCCCGGATCGCGTCATCTCCTGCCTGGATCGCGCCGCCGTCTCCTGCCTGGATCGCGCCACGGCTGCCGCCATCGAGGCCTCTCCTGCCGGATCGCACCGTCTCCCGCTGTCGTCGTCTACTCGTCTTCCACCGTACTGAAGCGGCCGACGCCAACAGGACGCCTCCACCCTGCCCCGCCCCATCTTCCATCACCCGGATCAGTGCATGCAACGTACGAGCAACGCAGCTGATCAGGGCATGCAGACGTACTTAACTCTGGACCTGATCAATGCATGCAGACGTATTGAAACCGGGACAAGCAAGCCTCTGCTTGCAAGGTACGCAACAGCAACACTGGGATATACGTAATATATTAATACGCATCCAGCAAAGTACTGTGATTTGTCCCAGCAGATTAGTTCCATTTTAGTTTTAGTTATAAACCATTTAGTATAGTACGTGAAGTCAGCCTCCAGTTAGTACATAAGTATTTTCTTTCTCTGCTGGTGAAGCTAGCTGCTGTCGTTTCCAAACAGACTCAAGGTCGTGCTATTGGGTTCTATTGGTTTATAATTAACATGGTACTTGAACAAGTACTACATTTTTTGGATGGCTACAAGTACATTTTTCTTAATTGCAGACGTCTAAATTGCAGACGCTGATGTATTTTCTTTCGGTAACTCGAACCACTGACCTACGGTAGCCCATATATTTGTGAGGAAATGCTGGAGATGGCCCGTTTAAAATGATGTTTCAGAAAAAAAAATCAGTAAATATCAGGGTGCCAGCGGCGTGATGTTTCTATAATGTTTCAGGAGAAGCTGGATATTTTTGGACAGTTATTGCCTCCAACTTTCTGAATGAGTATCAAAAAAATGCTATGAGGTAATGCAAGCACTTATATTGAACACATGGGCTACTCTAGGTTGCATGCTAAATTATGATTAGAAGTATCTCTATTATTCAATCTAAGGCGTCTGAATTTTTTACTACTATTCTTTTACATCCAAGTAACATTGCTTCCTAATTTCACTTGATTTGCATTGGACGACTCCCAGAGCTAGGAGCTCAACGAGCACACGGATCTGTTCTGAGCTCCTCCCTGTCTGTTCTCATGTTTATTGTATCAACACATTCATTAAATGGGTGTACTGTAGTTCACATCTTATTTGCAAGTTGTGTAAAGCTGATGCTATTTGATCGTCTCAGTTAGATGATATATCAGGCAAGGGCTAAGGAGAGAAGAATTGAGGATCGGGAAGCATAGGAGCAGATTCTGGCGATATGTTACTTCGTCATCTGAGGCGATAACCAATGGAGAAGAAACAAAAAAGAGCGGAAAAGAAGTGGAGGATGAAGATTGGACCAAGAATTCGATGAAGTCATGTGAATCTTTTGTCTTCACTTCGATGGTAAACTTCTACCTACTCCTGAGATCATTGACTGATGTGTGGATTGAAGAATTAGTTCCTGGCTAATGCAACTATTAACTAGAATCTGAATATAAATGTTTAAAATCAAAACTGGGTTTAAACAATTGAGAATTTGATATAGCAGTAAAAGCAAAGTTGTAGAGCATATGTAGGAGGCAGAAGTATGTAATACTGAAAGCTGATTTTTTTTATGCATGATTAGTTTTAAGAAATACTTTTATGCATGTTATTGATACCTGCATCTCCCCAGATCGTCTTGTAGTAGAAACAAATTAGTTGGTTGGTTACCCCATAATTTAGTGCAAATTACTCTCCACCCATCTCGTCACATTCTATTCACCTTGGATTTAGATCGAGGTTCAGATCCTCGCGCGTTTTTTCTCTCGGTGAAAACAGATTGCACGATTGCAGATGCAGAGGGGGAGAGAGGAAAAGGATTTCGTGTCTCAGCCAAGCAGGAGTCGTTCATCTCCATGCAGCAGGAGCAACGCGCGTGCAAATACGAGCCCACAGTAAGCCGCCACTGCCTTTCTCTTAGCTAAGAATTATACTCAAAATTTTGCCACTACATATTGATGTCATATTAGGGCATCATGCCAAGTTTCATGTTTTTCAGACTTACATTTACATTTTCCAAATAACCTCCATGTTCGGGGTCGAGTCTTAGTACCTTGAGGTTTGAAATTCCTTTTTTTTGGACAAGGCCTAAACATAGACACAAGAACACAAATAGGATTTTTAACCCATTTTGCCAACTTTTTCACGCATTTGCAGTTCAAATTTGAATTATATCCATTAAATAGCTAGAAATGCATTTAATGGTTTAAGTATATCAAACATACCAAAAAAATACAAAATTTGGAGATGAAACTTGTGATGGTGTATGTTGAGTGTAGAAACAATTTCAGGATCAAAAGATTAAGCAACCAATACTTCGCCTTCAAAACAGACCCGTTCCTCCTCGAAATCACGATTCTTTCTCGGACTTGTTTCGGTTTCTAACCAATGTGCGTCATAACTTTTGTGAAATCTTATCAAATTTTTACCACTACATATTGATGCCATATGAGGGCACCACGCCAAGTTTCATACTTTTCAAACTTCGTTTGCATTTTTTTGAATTAAAATGTTAATAAGCTCTATGTTAGAGGTCGAGTCTTGGCACCCTGAGGTTTGGAATTCCTTTTCTTGTCTTGGATAAGGCCTAAACATAGACTAAATAACACAAATAATATTTTTAACCCATTTTTACAAACTTTTTCATGCACTTGCAGTTCAAATTTGAATTATATCCGTTAAATATCTAGAAATGCACTTAATGGCTTAAATATAGCAAACGTACCCCAAAAATACCAAATTTGGACATGGAACATGTGATGGTGTATGTTGAGTGTAGAAAGATTTCAAGGTCAAATGATGACGCAACCGAAACTTCGCATTCAAACCTAACACGTTCCCTCTCAAAACTATGATTCTTCCTCGGAGGTGCTTCGGTTTCATGCAGTTGCAGTTCAAAATTGAATTATATGCACTAAATGTCTAGAAATCAACTAAATGACAGAAATATAGCAAACGAACCCCGAAAAATATCAAATTTTGACATGAAACATGTAATGATATATATTGAGTGTAGAAAAAAAAATCAAGGCCAACGGAGGAAGCAGCGGTCGCTTCGCCTTCAAATCTGACTCGTTCTCTCTCGAAACCACGATTCTTCCTCAGACTTGTTTCGGTTTCTAACCAATGTGCGTCACAACTTTTGTGAAATCTTCTCAAATTTTTACCACTACATATTGATGCCATATGAGGGCACCACGCCAAGTTTCATATTTTTTAGACTTTGTTTGCATTTTTCAGAATTAAAATGCTAATAACCTCTATGTTCATGGTCGAGTCTTGGCACCCTGAGCTTTGGAATTCCTTTTCTTTTATCGGATGAGGCCTAAACATAGACTAAATAATACAAATAGTATTTTTAACACATTTTTACAAACTTTTTCATGCACTTGCAGTTCAAATTTGAATTATATCCGTTAAATATCTAGAAATGCACTAAATGGCTTAAATATAGAAAACATACCCCAAAAATGCCAAATTTGGACATGGAACATGTGATGGAGTATGTTGAGTGTAGAAAGATTTCAAGGTCAAACCATGACGCAACCGACACTTCGCATTCAAACCTGACCCGTTCCCTCTCAAAACTATGATTCTTCCTAAGAGGTGTTTCGGTTTCATGCAGTTGCAGTTCAAAATTGAATTATATGCAGTAAATGTCTAAAACTGCACTAAATGACTTAAATATAACAAACGAACCCTGAAAAATATCAAATTTTGACATGAAACATGTAATGATATGTCTTGAGTGTAGAAAAAAAATTCAAGGCCAACGGAGGAAGCAGCGGTCGCTTCGCCTTCAAATCTGACTCGTTGTCTCTCGAAACCACGATTATTCCTCGGACTAGTTTCGGTTTCTAACCAATGTGCGTCACAACTTTTGTGAATTCTTCTCAAATTTTTACCACTACATATTGAGGCCATAAGAGGACACCACGCCAAGTTTCATATTTCTCAGACTTCGTTTGCATTTTTCAGAATTAAAATGCTAATAACCTCTATGTTAGAGGTCGAGTCTTGGCACCCTGAGGTTTGGAATTCCTTTTCTTTTCTTAGATAAGGCCTAAACATAGACTAAATAACATAAATAATATTTTTAACCCATTTTTACAAACTTTTTCATGCACTTGCAGTTCAAATTTGAATTATATCCATTAAATATCTAAAAATGCACTTAATGGCTTAAATATAGCAAACGTACCCCAAAAATACCAAATTTGAACATGGAACATGTGATGGTGTATGTTGAGTGTAGAAAGATTTCAAGGTCAAACGATGACGCAACCGACACTTCGCATTCAAACTTGACCCGTTCCCTCTCAAAACTATGATTCTTCCTCGGAGGTGCTTCGGTTTCATGCAGTTGCAGTTCAAAATTGAATTATATGCACTAAATGTCCAGAAATGCACTAAATGACTTAAATATAGCAAACGAACCCCGAAAAATATCAAATTTTGACATCAAACATGTAATGATATATCTTGAGTGTAGAAAAAAAAATCAAGGCCAACGGAGTAAGCAGCGGTCGCTTCGCCTTCAAATCTGACTCGTTCTCTCTCGAAACCATGATTCTTCCTCAGACTTGTTTCGGTTTCTAATCAATGTGTGTCACAACTTTTGTGAAATCTTCTCAAATTTTTACCACTACATATTGATGCCATATGAGGGCACCACGCCAAGTTTCATATTTTTTAGACTTTGTTTGCATTTTTCAGAATTAAAATGCTAATAACCTCTATGTTCATGGTCGAGTCTTGGCACCCTGAGCTTTGGAATTCCTTTTCTTTTATCGGATGAGGACTAAACATAGACTAAATAATACAAATAGTATTTTTAACACATTTTTACAAACTTTTTCATGCACTTGCAGTTCAAATTTGAATTATATCCGTTAAATATCTAGAAATGCACTAAATGGCTTAAATATAGAAAACATACCCCAAAAATGCCAAATTTGGACATGGAACATGTGATGGAGTATGTTGAGTGTAGAAAGATTTCAAGGTCAAACCATGACGCAACCGACACTTCGCATTCAAACCTGGCCCGTTCCCTCTCAAAACTATGATTCTTCCTAAGAGGTGTTTCGGTTTCATGCAGTTGCAGTTCAAAATTGAATTAAATGCAGTAAATGTCTAAAACTGCACTAAATGACTTAAATATAACAAACGAACCCTGAAAAATATCAAATTTTGACATGAAACATGTAATGATATGTCTTGACTGTAGAAAAAAAATTCAAGGCCAATGGAGGAAGCAGCGGTCGCTTCGCCTTCTAATTTGACTCGTTGTCTCTCGAAACCACGATTCTTCCTCGGACTAGTTTCGGTTTCTAACCAATGTGCGTCACAACTTTTGTGAATTCTTCTCAAATTTTTACCACTACATATTGAGGCCATATGAGGACACCACGCCAAGTTTCATATTTTTCAGACTTCGTTTGCATTTTTCAGAATTAAAATGCTAATAACCTCTATGTTAGAGGTCGAGTCTTGGCACCCTGAGGTTTGGAATTCCTTTTCTTTTCTTAGATAAGGCCTAAACATAGACTAAATAACATAAATAATATTTTTAACCCTTTTTTACAAACTTTTTCATGCACTTGCAGTTCAAATTTGAAATATATCCATTAAATATCTAGAAATGCACTTAATGGCTTAAATATAGCAAACGTACCCCAAAAATGCCAAATTTGAACATGCAACATGTGATGGTGTATGTTGAGTGTAGAAGGATTTCAAGGTCAAACGATGACGCAACCGACACTTCGCATTCAAACCTGACCCGTTCCCTCTCAAAACTATGAGTCTCCCTCGGAGGTGCTTCGGTTTCATGCAGCTGCAGTTCAAAATTGAATTATATGCACTAAATGTCTAGAAATGTAGTAAATGATTTAAATATAGCAAACGAACACCGAAAAATATCAAATTTTGACATGAAACATGTAATGATAGATCTTGAGTGTAGAAAAAAAATTCAAGGCCAACGGAGGAAGCAGCGGTCGCTTCGCCTTCAAATCTGACTCGTTCTCTCTCGAAACCATGATTCTTCCTCAGACTTGTTTCTGTTTCTAACCAATGTGCGTCACAACTTTTGTGAAATTTTCTCAACCACTACATATTGATGCCATATGAGGGCACCACGCCAACTTTCATATTTTTTAGACTTCGTTTGCATTTTTCAGAATTAAAATGCTAATAACCTCTATGTTCGAGGTCGAGTCTTGGCACCCTGAGGTTTGGAATTCCTTTTCTTTTCTTGGATAAGGCCTAAACATAGACTAAATAACACAAATAGTATATTTAACCCATTTTTACAAACTTTTTCATGCACTTGCAGTTCAAATTTGAATTATATCCGTTAAATATCTAGAAATGCACTTAATGGCTTAAATATAGCAAACGTACCCCAAAAATGCAAAATTTCGACATGGAACATGTGATGGTGTATGTTGAGTGTAGAAAGATTTCAAGGTCAAACGATGATGCAACTGACACTTCGCATTCAAACCTGACCCGTTCCCTCTCAAAGCTATGATTCTTCCTCGGAGGTGTTTCGGTTTCATGCAGTTGCAGTTCAAAATTGAATTATATGCACAAAATGTCTGGAAATGCACTAAATGACTTAAATATAGCAAATGAACCCGGAAAAATTTTAATTTTTGACATGAAACATGTAATGATATATCTTAAGTGTAGAAAAAAATTCAAGGCCAACGAAGGAAGCAGCGGTCGCTTCGCCTTCAAATCTAACTCGTTCTCTCTCGAAACCACGATTCTTCCTCGGACTTGTTTCGGTTTCTAAACAATGTGCATCATAACTTTTGTGAAATCTTCTCAAATTTTTACCACTACATATTGATGCCATATGAGGGCACCATGCCAAGTTTCATATTTTTCAGACTTAGTTTGCATTTTTCAGAATTAAAATGCTAATAACCTCTATGTTCGGGGTCGAGTCTTGGCACCCTGAGGTTCGAAATTCCTTTTCTTTTCTTGGATAAGCCTAAACATAGACTAAATAACATAAATAATATTTTTAACCCATTTTTAAAAACTTTTTCATGCACTTGCAGTTCAAATTTGAATTATATCCGTTAAATATCTAGAAATGCACTTAATGGCTTAAATATAGCAAACGTATCCCAAAAATGCCAAATTTGGACATGGAACATGTGATGGTGTATGTTGAGTGTAGAAAGATTTCAAAGTGAAACGATGACACAACCGACACTTCGCATTCAAACCTGACCCGTTCCCTCTCAAAACTATGATTCCTCCTCGAAGATGTTTCAGTTTCATGCAGTTGCAGTTCAAAACTGAATATATGCACTAAATATCTGGAAATGCACTAAATGACTTAAATATAGCAAACGAACCCCGAAAAATATCAAATTTTATCATGAAACATGTAATGATATATCTTGAGTGTAGAAAAAAAATTCAAGGCCAACGGAGGAAGCAGCGGTCGCTTCGCCTTCAAATCTGACTCGTTCTCTCTCGAAACCACGATTCTTCCTCGGACTTGTTTCGGTTTCTAACCAATGTGCATCACAAATTTTGTGAAATCTTCTCAAATTTTTACCACTACATATTGATGCCATATGAGGGCACCACGCGAAATTTCATATTTTTCAGACTTCGTTTGCATTTTTCAGCATTAAAATGCTAATAACCTCTATGTTCGGGGTCGAGTCTTGGCACCATGAGGTTTGGAATTTCTTTTCTTTTTTGGATAAGGCCTAAACATAGACTCAAAAACACAAATAGAATTTTTCAACCCATTTTTGTCAATTTTTTCATGTTCAAATTTGAATTATATCTGTTAAATGCCTTGAAATGCATTTAATTGCTTAAATATATCAAACATAAGCCAGAAAATGCCAAATTTGAACATGGAACATGTGATGGTGTATGTTGTGTGTAGAAAACATTTCAAGGTCAAACGATGAAGCAACCGATACTTCACCTCCAAACCACACATGTTCCCTCTCTGTCGTGGTTTTGACACGACAGATGACCTTGTGAAAGGACTTAGAGATGAGGCCATCACACAAGGGTGGAAGCTTAGCGGGGTTGATTGGGAACAAGAAGACACGAGATTACCAAGGTTCGGCCCCTCACGATCGAGGTAGTAGCCTACGTCCTGCTTGATCGTATTGCTTGAATCTCGATTACAAGGGTGCAAATTCGCTAACCTAACTTTCAAGGGGTTGCAACTTGGTCTTTCTAACCTGGGTGCTCCCCTTTATATAATAGGTGGATCCCTAGGGTTACATGAGAGTCCGTGTCTTAATCTCAACCCGTCTCCTACTCTGGTTCTACTTGATCTCCAAGGCTACCTTGAAGCCGTGCGTCTTATTCTTGAGCCGGACCATAGACTAAGCCGGCCTTTCTTACCGGGCCTCCCTCAAGCCGGCCCATTGAGCATCATCTCAGCCCCGCAGTGAGATAACCCGCTGAGCCTTCCAGTTATATAACCGGGTCATCCTCCTGCCGGGTCTAAATGCTGGAAAATATCCCCAACACTCTCGAAATCACAATTCTCCCTCAGAGATGTTCCGTTTTCTAAGCAGTCTATATTACAATTTTTGCGAAACTTTCTCAAAATTTTGCCACTACATATTGATGTCATATTAGGGCATCATGCCAAGTTTCATGTTTTTCAGACTTACATTTACATTTTCCAAATAACCTCCATGTTCGGGGTCGAGTCTTAGTACCTTGAGGTTTGAGATTCCTTTTTTTTGGACAAGGCCTAAACATAGACACAAGAACACAAATAGGATTTTTAACCCATTTTGCCAACTTTTTCACGCATTTGCAGTTCCAATTTGAATTATATCCATTAAATAGCTAGAAATGCATTTAATGGTTTAAGTATATCAAACATACCAAAAAAATACTAAATTTGGAGATGAAACATGTGATGGTGTATGTTGAGTGTAGAAACAATTTCAGGATCAATAGATTAAGCAACCAATACTTCGCCTTCAAAACAGACCCGTTCCTCCTCGAAATCACGATTCTTTCTCGGACTTGTTTCGGTTTCTAACCAATGTGCGTCACAACTTTTGTGAAATCTTCTCAAATTTTTACCACTACATATTGATGCCATATGAGGGCACCACGCCAAGTTTCATACTTTTCAAACTTCGTTTGCATTTTTTAGAATTAAAATGTTAATAAGCTCTATGTTAGAGGTCGAGTCTTGGCACCCTGAGGTTTGGAATTCCTTTTCTTGTCTTGGATAAGGCCTAAACATAGACTAAATAACACAAATAATATTTTTAACCCATTTTTACAAACTTTTTCATGCACTTGCAGTTCAAATTTGAATTATATCCGTTAAATATCTAGAAATGCACTTAATGGCTTAAATATAGCAAACGTACCCCAAAAATACCAAATTTGGACATGGAACATGTGATGGTGTATGTTGAGTGTAGAAAGATTTCAAGGTCAAATGATGACGCAACCGAAACTTCGCATTCAAACCTGACACGTTCCCTCTCAAAACTATGATTCTTCCTCGGAGGTGCTTCGGTTTCATGCAGTTGCTGTTCAAAATCGAATTATATGCACTAAATGTCTAGAAATGCACTAAATGACTTAAATATAGCAAACGAACCCCGAAAAATATCAAATTTTGACATGAAACATGTAATGATATATCTTGAGTGTAGAAAAAAAATCAAGGCCAACGGAGGAAGCAGCGGTCGCTTCGCCTTCAAATCTGACTCGTTCTCTCTCGAAACCACGATTCTTCCTCAAACTTGTTTCGGTTTCTAACCAATGTGCGTCACAACTTTTGTGAAATCTTCTCAAATTTTTACCACTACATATTGATGCCATATGAGGGCACCACGCCAAGTTTCATATTTTTTAGACTTTGTTTGCATTTTTCAGAATTAAAATGCTAATAACCTCTATGTTCATGGTCGAGTCTTGGCACCCTGAGCTTTGGAATTCCTTTTCTTTTATCGGATGAGGACTAAACATAGACTAAATAAAACAAATAGTATTTTTAACACATTTTTACAAACTTTTTCATGCACTTGTAGTTCAAATTTGAATTATATCCGTTAAATATCTAGAAATGCACTAAATGGCTTAAATATAAAAAACATACCCCAAAAATGCCAAATTTGGACATGGAACATGTGATGGAGTATGTTGAGTGTAGAAAGATTTCAAGGTCAAACCATGACGCAACCGACACTTCGCATTCAAACCTGGCCCGTTCCCTCTCAAAACTTTGATTCTTCCTAAGAGGTGTTTCGGTTTCATGCAGTTGCAGTTCAAAATTGAATTATATGCAGTAAATGTCTAGAACTGCACTAAATGACTTAGATATAACAAACGAACCCCGAAAAATATAAAATTTTGACATGAAACATGTAATGATATGTCTTGAGTGTAGAAAAAAATTCAAGGACAACGGAGGAAGCAGCGGTCGCTTCGCCTTCAAATCTGACTCGTCGTCTCTCGAAACCACGATTCTTCCTCGGACTAGTTTCGGTTTCTAACCAATGTGCGTCACAACTTTTGTGAATTCTTCTCAAATTTTTACCACTACAAATTGAGGCCATATGAGGACACCACGACAAGTTTCATATTTTTCAGACTTCGTTTGCATTTTTCAGAATTAAAATGCTAATAACCTCCATGTTAGAGGTCGAGTCTTGGCACCCTGATGTTTGGAATTCCTTTTCTTTTCTTAGATAAGGCCTAAACATAGACTAAATAACATAAATAATATTTTTAACCCATTTTTACAAACTTTTTCATGCACTTGCAGTTCAAATTTGAATTATATCCATTAAATATCTAGAAATGCACTTAATGGCTTAAATATAGCAAACGTACCCCAAAAATGCCAAATTTGAAGATGGAACATGTGATGGTGTATGTTGAGTGTAGAAAGATTTCAAGGTTAAACGATGACGCAACCAACACTTCGCATTCAAACCTGACCCGTTCCCTCTCAAAACTATGATTCTTCCTCGGAGGTGCTTCGGTTTCATGCAGTTGCAGTTCAAAATTGAATTATATGCACTAAATGTCTAGAAATGTACTAAATGATTTAAATATAGCAAACGAACCCCGAAAAATATCAAATTTTGAAATGAAACATGTAATGATAGATCTTGAGTGTAGAAAAAAAATTCAAGGCCAACGGAGGAAGCAGCGGTCGCTTCGCCTTCAAATCTGACTCGTTCTCTCTCGAAACCATGATTCTTCCTCAGACTTGTTTCTGTTTCTAACCAATGTGCGTCACAACTTTTGTGAAATCATCTCAACCACTACATATTGATGCCATATGAGGGCACCACGCCAACTTTCATATTTTTTAGACTTCGTTTGCATTTTTCAGAATTAAAATGCTAATAACCTCTATGTTCGAGGTCGAGTCTTGGCAGCCTGAGGTTTGGAATTCCTTTTCTTTTCTTGGATAAGGCCTAAACATAGACTAAATAACACAAATAGTATGTTTAACCCATTTTTACAAACTTTTTCATGCACTTGCAGTTCAAATTTGAATTATATCCGTTAAATATCTAGAAATGCATTAATGGCTTAAATATAGCAAACGTACCCCAAAAATGCCAAATTTGGACATGGAACATGTGATGGTGTATGTTGAGTGTAGAAAGATTTCAAGGTCAAACGATGACGCAACTGACACTTTGCATTCAAACCTGACCCGTTCCCTCTCAAAGCTATTATTCTTCCTCGGAGGTGTTTCGGTTTCATGCAGTTGCAGTTCAAAATTGAATTATATGCACCAAATGTCTGGAAATGCACTAAATGACTTAAATATAGTAAATGAACCCAGAAAAATATCAATTTTTGACATGAAACATGTAATGATATATCTTAAGTGTAGAAAAAAAAATCAAGTCCAACGAAGGAAGCAGCGGTCGCTTCGTCTTCAAATCTAACTCGTTCTCTCTCGAAACCACGATTCTTCCTCGGACTTGTTTCAGTTTCTAAACAATGTGCATCATAACTTTTGTGAAATCTTCTCAAATTTTTACCACTACATATTGATGCCATATGAGGGCACCATGCCAAGTTTCATATTTTTCAGACTTCGTTTGCATTTTTCAGAATTAAAATGCTAATAACCTCTATGTTCGGGGTAGAGTCTTGGCACCCTGAGGTTCGGAATTCCTTTTCTTTTCTTGGATAAAGCCTAAACATAGATTAAATAACACAAATAGTATTTTTAACCCTTTTTTACAAACTTTTTCTTGCGCTTGCAGTTCAAATTTGAATTATATCCATTAAATATCTAAAAATGCACTTAATGGCTTAAATATAGCAAACGTACCCCAAAAATGCCAAATTTGGACATGGAACATGTGATGGTGTATGTTGAGTGCAGAAAGATTTCAAAGTCAAAGGATGACACAACCGACACTTCGCATTCAAACCTGACCCGTTCCCTCTCAAAACAATGATTCCTCCTCGGAGATGTTTCGGTTTCATGCAGTTGCAGTTCAAAATTGAATATATGCAGTAAATATCTGGAAATGCACTAAATGACTTAAATATAGCAAACGAACCCCGAAAAATATCAAATTTAGACATGAAACATGTAATGATATATCTTGAGTGTAGAAAAAAAAATCATGGCCAACGGAGGGAGCAGCGGTCGCTTCGCCTTCAAATCTGACTCGTTCTCTCTCGAAACCACGATTCTTCCTCGGACTTGTTTCGGTTTCTAACCAATGTGCATCACAAATTTTGTGAAATCTTCTCAAATTTTTACCACTACATATTGATGCCATATGAGGGCACCACGCCAAATTTCATATTTTTCAGACTTCGTTTGCATTTTTCAGAATTAAAATGCTAATAACCTCTATGTTTGGGGTCGAGTCTTGGCACCCTCAGGTTCAGAATTCCTTTCCTTTTTTTTTGGATAAGGCCTAAACATACACTAAAGAACACAAATAGGATTTTTCAACCTATTTTTGCCAACTTTTTTATGCACTTACAGTTCAAATTTGAATTATAAGCACTAAATGCCTAGAAATGCACTAAAAGCGTATAAAAATAGAGAGGGGAAAGAAAAGATAAGAAAAATAGAAAAATATAATGTAGAAAATAATAAACTATAAAAGGAAAAAGGAAAACAAGTAATGTACCAAAGAAATGAGAAGAAAAAGAAAAAAATATTTGCCGAGTTCCACGTGGCAGCTACTCGGCAAAGACAATCTTTGCCGAGTACCGTGCGGGCAGAACTAGGCAAAGCTGGTCTTAGCCTAGTGTCTTGTCTTTGCCGAGTTTTATTTTTCGCACTTGGTATCCCGGATCTTTGCCAAGTGCCCGACGTTATGCACTCGGCAAACAACGTCAGGCACTCGGCAAAGTTGTTGATTCCGGTAGTGCTACAAAGTGCCATGGTTTGAAGGGTAAAATCGTAACTTTGGATGTGCCATTTAACGTGAGTCTCTTGTGTGGTGACGCCGCGGAGTTCGACGATGCTGATCCGGTGGTGGCGTAGTGTTCGCACTGTCGAAACCATTTTCTTCAGTCTTGATATGGCGTTGGTGACATAGTTAGACAGCCTGAACATATATCATAGACACCCAATCGATCGATCTTTCCATTTCTCTTAATTCATGGCAAACATAATTATGGATCTATCCATTGCTGCTACTACAACTTACAACAGATGCAGCAAACAATACATGCCAAGCAGTCGTAGCA
This sequence comes from Elymus sibiricus, assembly GCA_039707655.1. Lineage (NCBI taxonomy): Eukaryota > Viridiplantae > Streptophyta > Magnoliopsida > Poales > Poaceae > Elymus > Elymus sibiricus. The sequence goes on along the minus strand of CM077674.1, from coordinate 7,473,421 downwards.
GGCATAGTAATGGATCTACTCTCTGTTCGTTCCTAATGATGAACTTGTATTATTGTATATATGTGTGGACTGGTTGTCGTGCCGCAGCCAGGACTGCGTGAATCCTGAAGATTAACTAGGCATGGGGAATAGGCGGCGAGCATGCCAGGCAAGCCGGTTGTGACTGGGAGGAGACGGCAGCGATGCCTGCGGATGACGGTGTCCGCCATGGTTGAAGTCGTTATGTTAGTTAATTAGATTAGATCAGGCGAGATTAAGGATAAAATCTCCTTTAATAGCAAGACAAAATGACTAAGATACCCCTTAAAATAGATGACCAGTTTTACAGCGTCATCATCACGTCCGCACACCTGCATCTCATCTGAAATTCTCACGCCTTATCTCCAGCTTGACCTCGAGTCTGTCAACCTTGTCAGTTACCGTTCCAGGTTTTATCTCGGTACCCATTACCCAACACTGCCGTCCCTGTCTGAGCTGGAGAAGATCGTTGCGGCATGCCCAGTCTCGAATCCCAGGGCGCTGTCGCTTGTCCTACGATACTTTTCAGCCTGAATCGGAAAGAGATTTTCTGCGCCAGCGTTGCGACATGTCTTGGCGATTTCGACGCGGACAAACGAGCATGTGGAATGGTTTACTGGTTCAAGATTCTCGTTCTCGATTGCGTTGGTTTTCTTGTGATGGCCGTGCGTCCAGAATGTATTGTGCGGACATGACTCGTTTCTTTGTGTTTCCTCGATAAGTATCTGTTAGAGCGGGTCAAGTAGACTTGTATCTATTCGATATGGACAACAAAATAATGTGGAGATGCCGTGCCCTGCAGGGTTATGCTGATGGTCAATACGAGTAGTACCATATTACTATTCCAATAGGAACGAAAAATCTACATTCGGAATGTTCGCTTCCTGGAGCGAATGCTTGGGCACCGTTCTAGTAAATGTCACGTACGTAATAACCTTATCACAATTTATTTATTTTTGAAAAAGAGGGTTTCCTCCCGGTTCTATTTCTTTTCAAAATGTAACCACAGAGCAATCATCCAGACGCTCAGATCAAGACCAGAGTAGCCGACTATAAATTATTACAGTGCACCGAATGGAACCCGACAAGTGCCACTATTGGAGTCGATCGCACTCGGCAAAGACTGGAAAACACTCGGCGTACCCTTTGTCGGCGTACCCTTTGTCGATGGCACTCGGCAAATAAGTGCTCGGCATAACCCCTTTCGGCAAAGCGAGCTATGCCGGGTTCTTTCCATCGGGAACTCGGCAAAAACTTTGCCGAGTGTTATAAAGGGTACTCGGCAAAATAAAGGTGCCTGACGGCCAGCCGACGAAAACGGCGCCTGCCACATGGCATTGGTTTTGCCGAGTGCCAGGGGCATCGACTCGGCAAAGATCAGAGCAACCAGGGGAGGCCACGTGTCCCGAACTTCTTCATAGTGCCTGTTCTTACTTTTTGCCGAGTGTCTTCCGTGGGGCATTCGGTAAAAGGGTCTCGGCAAACCAGTGCCAGGGCGCACCAGGAGCCGCCACCTGTACACTTTACCGAGTGTATGCCTCCTGGCACTTGGCAAAACCCTGAGTGTACCACTCAGCAAAGCCCTCCACAGATTTTTTTTTTTGTCCATGTACATATAGCCCTGCAATTCAAACAACACAACACATATCACCCTTTCATTCAAATACCACAACTCATCACTATTTCATTCAAATATTCACAACTCATCACCATTTTTTTCAAATACCACAACTCATCACCATTCAAATATCACAAGTAATCACCATTTCATCCAAACATCACCATTGCATCCGGGCGGGTGCTCGGCAGCTGCACCGGGCCAGTCTAGGCCACATCCGGGACCGCATCGGCCTCAGCACCCACCGGCCTCCAAAACCGAGAGCGGTAGTCGGCCCAGTGCACTCGCTGATCTACACCCTCGGACTCCACCTCGTCCATCATCCAGATAAGGACCTCAATTCCAATGTCGACCCACCATCGACGGAAAAAAAATCCGCCGGTGCTCCGCGACGGTAGCCCCTGAGGTGGAGGTGGTGGAGCCAGCGACTATTCCACCTCTCCCTAGGACCAGTCAGGCTTCTCTTAACATTTGTTGACCACCACCCTTAACTTCAACAGCTCCCCCTCTCTCGTCACCTTCCACCTCTCCCTCTCTCTTCATCTTCCTCCTCTCACCACCGCTCCACTCCTCTATCACATCACCGTTTCACCAATGCTCCACTCCTCTCTTAACATTTGGTACTACATGTTTCTTCAGAACCAACTAGATTCAGAAGTTGTAACTGAACCTGTAACTGAACCAAATTGAACAAAAGCAAATACATTCAGAGCCAACTAGGCATAATCTTCAGATAGCAACATGTTTTACATTGGAACTGAACCAACTTAACATTGCAACAGTCAAACTGAACATAGTAACTAGATATCCAAACTAGATTTTTCAGATAACATAGCAACTAAACATAGCACATTATAGACCAACTGAGCATGTTCTTCAGATAACAGACCAACTAGATTCTTCAGACATCCATAATAACCTTCTTACTACGTTAACAGACCAACATAGCATACTATGATAACAGACAACTAGCATTCTTCAGATGATCTTCAGCTTCCTTTGATCTTCAATGGACTCCAGCGCGGCGAGCCTTGAGGCATGTTGAGCTGCGGTGGCCTTGACGCACATTTTTCGACAAAGGGCATTTTTTATTGACTCAGAATATAGCATCGAGGGATACAATCATAATGAGCGCACACCTGACCTCTGCATAACTAGGATGCACACAGCCTTGACGCACATAGTCGTCAAACTCCAGTGACATGGTCCTGCTGCCCGGCACAGGCGCGGCGACTCCACCGCTTCTGCATGTAACACCCCCTTGTAAAATGCTACAGTGATCCAACCTAATCAATGCCAAGTCATCTTGATTTGCAGTGCTTGATCACTATTGTTTCATATCTCATTTCAAATCCCCCTTCAAATTAGAATTCAAATTGCAAGTGAAGATAAAAGTTGCCCAAGTGTGGGAACTAAATAATTCATATTTTGCAAATAATCCATGAGTAAATATGTTAAGGAAAACAACATCACTATAATTCCCAATCTGCCCCTGGGAAATTAAAACAGTGGACTGATACGTCTCCAACGTATCTATAATTTTTGATTGTTCCATGTTATTATAGTATCAATCTTGGATGTTTTTATATGCAATTATATATCATTTTTTAGGACTAACCTATTAACCTAGTGCCCAGTGCCAGTTGTTGTTTTCTGCTTGTTTTTTGCTTTTCATAGAAACAGTACCAAATGAAATCCAAATGCCACAAAAAAATTTGGAGATTTTTTTCTGGACAAAAGAAACCTGGGAAGCTTCGGGAGGAGGCCAGAAGCCTCACGGAGGCTTCACAAGGCACTAGGGCACGCCCCAGGGGGGGACGCGCCGTGCTACCTTGTGGGGCCCATGTGACTCCGTTTGACCTAATTCCACTTCTATAAATTCACAAATATTGGAAAACCCCCAGAGAGCCAGAAGAGAAAACCTTTCCGCCACCGCAAGCCTATGTTCTTCCGCGATCCCATCTGGAGGCCTTTTTCGATACTCTGCCGGAGGGGGAATCGATCACGGAGGGCTTCTACATCAACCTTGCTGCTCTTCCTATGATGTGCGAGTAGTTTACCACAGACCTACGGGTCCATAGCTAGTAGCTAGATGGCTTCTTCTCTCTCTTTGATCTTCAATACAATGTTCTCCTCGATGTTCTTGGAGTTCTATCCGATGTAATCTTCTTTTGCGGTGTGTTTGTTGGGATCCGATGAATTGTGAGTTTATGATCAGATTATTCATGAGAAATATTTGAGTCTTCTCTGAACTCTTTTATGCATGATTGTTATAGCTTTGTATTTCTCTCCGATCTATCGGTTTAGTTTGGCCTACTAGATTGATTTATCTTGCAATGGGAGAGGTGCTTTGTGATGGGTTCAATCTTGCGGTGCTCAATCCCAGTGACAGAAGGGGACATGACACGTATTTGTATTGTTGCCATTAAGGATAAAAAGATGGGGTTTATTCATATTGCTTGAATTTGGTTCTCTACATCCTGTCATCTTGTTTAAGGCATTACTTTGTTACATACTTAATACCCTAGATGCATGCTGGATAGCGGTCGATGGGTGGAGTAATAGTAGTAGATGCAGGCAGGAGTCGGTCTACTTGTTTCGGACGTGATGCCTATATACATGAGCATTGCCATGAATCCGTCATAATTATTTGCTTTTCTATCAATTGCCCAACAGTAATTTGTTTACCCACCGTATGTTTATGTGCTCAAGAGAGAAGTCTATAGTGAAAACTATGCTCCCCGGGTCTATCTTTATCATATAAAAAACCTAAAAATAACTTGCTGCAATTTATTTACTTTTATTTTAATTAGTATTTTAGTTTATCTATTTACCTCGATAAGATTTAATCCTTGCAAATAACCGCTAAGAGGATTGACAACCCTCTTATTTGTGTTGGGTGCAAGTGTTTGCTTTTGTGTGTGCAGGTGCGCTTAAACGGGATTTTGTTTGGTTCTCCTACTGGATTGATAACCTTGGTTCTAAACTGAGGAAAATACTTATCTCTACTGTACTGCATCATCTTCTTCTCTTCAGGGAAATACCAACGCAGACTACAAGTAGGAGAAAGAATTTCTGGCTCCGTTGCCGGGGAGACATCATCAAAATTCCCAAGTACCTTCACACAAATTGTCATTCACTTGCATTTACTTTATTTGCCTTTTATTTGCATTTGCCTCTCGTTTTCATCTCCCCTACTTCTAAATTTTATTTTTTACAAAAACATAAAAATATTTTATTTGCTTGTTTGCTTGCTTTACCATTATGGCTAGTTCTTCACTCGTTAGTACTACACCTGAAAATGAAGTACTTAATTTTAAACAAAGGGGAGGAGAGAATTTAAAAGATGCTTGGTATAGAATTTGTGATGCTCAAAATAGATCAACTCGTAAGCAATCCACTACCGTTTTTCTTTGAAATTTTTATGTGGAAATCACTACTTGGTATAGATTTGTTCTTGACACTATTACCGGAGGGAATTTCTTGATGTGTCCCACTTTGGATGCTTTCAATGCTATGAGAAATTTAGTGGGTTCACCCCCTATCATTATTAATGAAACGGCATTGACTTTGGAGCATGTTATGCAAAGATTAGAAGCTATAGAAAATAAAATGCCTACTATCGAACATCTTGAAAATTTAGATAAAAAGGTCCACAATCATATTACTCAATTCGGTTCCAAGGTTGGGATTGCTTTGAAAACTTTAAAGGAAAATAAACCAAAAATTAATGAAAGGATAGAATAAAGCTCCGCTAGAATTGATAAGCTAGAAGAAATTATCAACAACTTGGGCTCCGCTTTTTCCTCCACTAAAAACATTGATAGGACTCCTCCAAATAAAAATTGCAAGTTTATATATGTTCCTAAGGTCAAGGGTGATACTTCTAGTAAAAGGAGTGAGGATCCTAAAATGATTAGCGTGCACCCCAATTTCATTGATATAATTAAGGAACCTATCCACAAAAAAAAGATTCTTGATTTTGTGCCTAGAAATGTGATGATGAGAAACTCCTATGTTAAATCTACTAGAAAAAATGGATGTGTGATTGAGGAGTGGAAAACCAAGGATGACAATACTTGAAACTATGCATTATGCCTAGATAGGGGCATAAAACAATAGCGCTTGTTGGGAGGCAACCCAGTGAATAAAATAAATTTTTGCTTTTACCCACTGTTCTTGAGTGTTTGTATGATTATAGCTTCTGTTATGATTGTGTTTTTGTGTTTTAATTAGTGTTTGTGCCAAGTAATGCCTTTGGGATGATCTGGAAGATAGTATAATGGATGTTGTTTGGAAAACAGAAAGTTTTGCGTCCAGTGCTGGAATTTTAATTCTGTACTGGAGCGTCAGAAAAATCGGAAATTTTTACAAAGTGTTGGTATATGAATTGCCCACTTTGTCCTAATTTTTTAGAATTTTTGAAATTACAGAAATATGGCTTTTAAATAGATCTTTACAGACTGTTCTGCTTTAGACAGATTATGTTGCATAGTTTGCTTATTTTGATGAATCTATGGATCGTATCGGGGGGGTATGAGTCATGGAGAAGTTGGAGTACAGTAGCATTATGCCAATATTAAATATGAATCAATTTACTACAGTACCTAAAGTTAAAGATTTGTTTGTTATACTAACGGATCTCACGAGGTTTCTGTTGAGTTTTGTGTGCTGAAGTTTTCAAGTTTTGAGTGAGACTATGATGGATAAAGGAATAAGGAGCGGCAAGAGCCTAAGCTTGGGGATGCCCAAGGCACCCCAAGGTAATATTCAAGGAAGACTCAAGCGTCTAAGCTTGGGAATGCACCGGAAGACATCCCTTCTTTCGTCTACAATCTATCGGTAACTCACTTGGAGCTATATTTTTATTCATCACATGATATGTGTTTTACTTGGAGTGTCTTGTGAAATAGTTTGTTTGCTTTTTAGTTTGTGACAATCATCTTTTCTGAACACACCTTTTTGAGAGGGACACACATTATTCGTGATTTGTCAGAATGCTTTATGTGCGTCACTTATATCTTTTGAGCTAGGCAGTTGCTCTAGTGCTTCACTTATATCTTTTAGAGCACGGTGGTGGTGATATTTTAAAGAAATAGTTGCACTCTCATGCTTCACTTATATCTTTTTGAGAGTATTACGATACCAATGGTAATATGCACGGGTTATGAATTTGGTCCTTATATGATAGGTATTCAAGAGGGATATAATAAAAACTTTCATGTAGATCACTGAATATGATAAGTTTGATTCCTTGCAATAGTTTTGCGATATTAAGATGGTAATATGTGGGAGGTATTAGTAGATAATTATGGTTTAGTAAGAATATTGGTGTTAAGATTTGTGATTTCCGAAGCATGCACGTATGATCTGTCATTATGCTAAGAAGTTGGAGCATGATTTATTATTGATTGTCTTCCTTTGTGTGGCGGTCGGGGGGCGCGCGATGGTTAATTACTACCAACCTCCCCCCTAGGGGCATGCGTAGTAGTACTTTGCTTCGAGGGCTAATAAACTTTCGCAATAAGTATGTGAGTTCTTCATGACTAGTGTGATTCCATGGATTATATGCACTCTCACCCTTTCGTAATTTGCTAGCCTCTTCGGTATCGTGCATTGCCCTTTCTCACATCGAGAATTGGTGCAAACTTCGCCGGTGCATCCAAACCCCGTGATATGATACACTCTATCACACATAAGCCTCCTTATATCTTCCTCCAAACAGTCACCATACATACCTATCATGGCATTTCCATAGCCATTCCGAGATATATTGCCATGCAATTTCCACCGTTCCTTTTTTATGACACACATCATCATTGTCATATTGCTTTGCATGATCATATAGCTGACATAGTATTTGTAGCTCAGCCACCGTTCATCATTGTTATACATGTTACGCTAGCATCATTGCACATCCTGGTACACTGCCAGAGGCATTCATATAGAGTCATATTTTTGTTCTAGTATCGAGTTGTAATGCTGAGTTGTAAGTAAATAGAGGTGTGATGATCACCATTATTAGAGCATTGTCCCAGTGAGGAAAGGATGATGGTGGTTATGATTCTCCCACAAGTCGGGATGAGACTCCGGACAAAAAAAAAAAAAAAAAAAATATAGAAAAAAAAGAGGCGAAAAAGAGCCATGAAAATATATATATATATATATATAAATAAATAAATGAGAGAAAAAGAGAGAAGGGGCAATGTTACTATCCTTTTCCACACCTGTGATTCAGAGTAGCACCATGTTTTTCATATAGAGAGTCTCCTATTTTGTCACTTTCATATACTAGTGGGAATCTTTCATTATAGAACTTGGCTTGTATATTCCGATGACGGGCTTCCCCAAATGCCCCAGGTCTTCATGAGCAAGCAAGTTGGATGCACACCCACTTAGTTTTCATGTTGAGCTTTCATACACTTATAGCTCTTAGTGCATCCGTTGCATGGCAATCACTACTCCTCGCATTAACATCAATTGATGGGCATCTCCATAGCCCGTTGATTAGCCTCGTTGATGTGAGACTTTCTCCATTTTTTAACCTCTTCTATTCATCTCTATCATCATACTCTATTCCACCCATAGTGCTATATCCATGGCTTGCGCACATGTATTGCTTGGGGGTTGAAAAAACTGAAGCGCGTTAAAAAGTATGAACCAATTGCTTGGCTAAAACCGGGGTTGTTCATGATAAATATTTTGTGTTAAGAAGATGGAGCATGACAGGATTATATGATTTTGTAGGGATAACGTTCTTTAGCATTTTTATTTTGAAAGACATGATTGTTTATTAGTATGCCTGAGTATTGATGTCTTTATATCAAATTATAGACTATTGCTTTGAATCATTTGGATCTTATTATTCATACCGTAAGAGAGAGATTACATGATGAAACATGATAGGTAGCATTCCACATCAAAAAATCTGTTTTTATCATTTAGCTACTCGAGGATGAGCAGGAATTAAGCTTGGCGATGCTTGATACGTCTCCAACGTATCTATAATTTTTTATTGTTCCAGGCTATTATAGTATCAATCTTGGATGTTTTTATATGTAATTATATATCATTTTTTGGGACTAACCTATTAACCTAGTGCCCAGTGCCAGTTGCTGTTTTCTGCTTGTTTTTGGCTTTTCAGAGAAACAGTACCAAATGAAGTCCAAATGCCACGAAACGTTTTGGAGATTTTTTCTGAACAAAAGAAACCTGGAAAGCTTCGGGAGGAGGTCAGAAGCCTCACGGAGGCTTTACAAGGCACTAGGGCGCGCCCCGGGGGGGGGCGCGCCGTGCTACCTTGTGGGGCCCACGTGACTCCGTTTGATCTAATTCAACTTCTATAAATTCACAAATATTGGGAAACCCCCAGAGAGCAAGAAGAGAAAACCTTTCCGCCGCCGCAAGCCTCTGTTCTTCCGCGATCCCATATGGAGGCAACAGTACCTAAACATGTGGATATTTAGCAAAATTGGATATCACAGAGCATAAACATGGAGCATGGCATCCATGGCTCGATGGCCATGTCACAGAGCAGGAGAGAAGTATGTCACAAAGACCATGAGCAAAGAACAACCCTAGCATAGCCAGAGGAGGAGGAAGGATCTCACCAAACTAGATTGTAGCCGAGGCCGAACACAACCGCCACTGACGTTGCAGTGTGGTCAAACCACCGCCGTCACACGGCGGAGGAGGGCACCAGGGAGGCACATCAGCACCATACGGCACTGCCACATCGGAGTTGCGCCGCCGTGCCATCCCACCATCCTACGCGATCATACCAAGCGCGGAGGCACCATTCGGTGACGCAGCCGTGTGTAGAGACTATGGTAGACGACGGCAAGCACCAGGCAAGACCGCCGGAGCCACGCCGACGACATGGTCGACCGCACGACCGAAACCCTAGCCACGGGTATGGGTCACGTCCGACCACTAGAGGGCGAGACCAACGAATCAAGCCGGATAGGTGGGTAGAGCGGGCGGAGGCGAGCAATTAGATAGGCAGAGCAGCGGCAGAGATCGTCGGAGCTCGCCGAAATCGACCGGCGAAGCACTGACGAAAGGAGAGGATCGGGAGCGAGCGAAAAAGCGAGAGAGAGAGAGAGAGAGAGAGAGAGAGAGAGAGAGAGAGAGAGAGCTGGTTCGGGCCGGCTGGGTCGTCTCTCAGTCGACCAGACCAGGTGGGCCTAATGGGCCAGACCTTTGGTCCATAATGGCCCAATCAGTCCAAAAGCTCTCTATTTATTTATTTTCCTTTTAGAATTCCTTTTAATAAATAATAAATAGGATTCTAAACTAAATGATTTTTTTTAAATCTTAAAACCTCTAAAAATTCACCAAAAATAGGTGAGGCCCTAGAATAAAACTTTGAATAATCTAAAAGTGTTTCCAAGATTTGTTGAGACTTGTAAGTAGTTGAATTAAATATGCCAAGGTAAATGTCAATAACCAAAAACATTGAAATCACCAAAAATGTATAAAATAACCAAAAAAGGGGCACTTGGGGAGGAAACCCATAGCATACTATGCATAATCGCATACTGCCACATATTTTGGATAATAGTCCCTATCGGACTATATGTTATTTCAGAACCCGAGGCTCAAGTGCATCCAGAAGCCTCGAGTTGCACTACCTTTCTGTCACAAGGCAAGTTCATACCTTGTTCATATCCATTGATTACGCTTTACCGAAGCTTCTGCTATTTATCGTATCTATTCATTGCATAAATCAAAGTTATGATGCAAGCACTATAAATTGTGGTGGGCGGTGGAACCCAGGATGTTACACGGTGGTAGGGTTCCATTGCACTGGGCTTAAGAACGAAAATCAGTAGACATTCTAGTGCCGTAGATAGCGTTGACCACGGAACCTGGTATGGGACGGGCGAGTTAATAGTGCCTTCTTAATGTTGTACTCCTCGCACAGGTTATCGCCAGGGGGCGTAAATCCCTTTCGGCTAGGGGGCCGTAAAACCCTATCGGCTAGGGGAGCCGTAAATTCCTTTTCGGCAGAGGGCCATAAATTCTTGATCGCCAGGGGGACGTAAATCCCTATCGGTCATGGGGCCATATAAACCCTACCTGTAGCTGAGATTGGGCGACTGAGGGAATACCTCAAGAGGCAGGCGCAGGGGGTATGACAGATGGGAAGGGCGAAAAGACTCGGATCTTAGACCCGGCCACATATCACAGATGTTATGGGTTACGGACCCAACACAAGGGCTAAGTTAATCGCTCATGGGTAAAGTAGTGCACCTCTGTAGGGTGTAATGAATTGTGGCTTGTCACTCCCTGATCTGGGCAAGATCTGTGAACGCGGTGGGAAAGGAACCACCGGAGGTTCTAACAACCCGTGAAGCCTGATGATCACATGGATCAATAAAACTTGACTTCTACAAGATATTTGCAAAGTACATCACTGTGACCCTTTGGTCTCAGCAGTAGAGTTAGAAGCATACACCACTCATATGCTACAAATGAACTTGTTGAGTACCTCCTATACTCATTCCCTACATAAATTCTTTTCTCTAGAATCTGAATATTTGGAGGAGATGTTGGATGATCCCGAAGCAGCCGGTGAGTACTTCTACGAGAAGCCAGATCTATCAGGCAGAGTCGAAGGCGTCACTACGTCATAGCTTATGGAGCCGACAATGGAGAGGGGAAGCCAGATCAGCAAGCATAGATTAGTCATAGATTAGATAGGGTTACTGTAGCAGTGACCATGGCAGAATAACAATCGTAGTGTAATAGTGGTACCTTGTCTTTCGGTACCAGTAGCTTGCTTCTTTTGGAACATGTTTGAATCATGGTTGTAATATATTCAGTTTGTAAGTTAATTCAGGCCCGCTATGTTTCTGTTGTACAACTTTGAGGGATATCAGGTTCATGAGGCGGTGTCTCATGGGCTTTATATCAAAGACTGGCACACTACACCATGCAGTGTTGTGCAGGGTCGCCGTAAGGCTAGGGTTTCATTTTGGTCCTGCTTCTCATCGTTTTGGTTCCGAATTTCAGACCAAAATATTTTGGGCTGGCACGAGAGGTTTAGCGCTGAATTAGGCCCAATTTTTAGCGCTAATTCAGGCTTAGCGGTGTTATTAGCGATTTTTGTAGTTTAGTGCTCAAATGGCGTAGCTGCAGCGGGAGTTCTCTCGGACCGCTATAGCCCGCTATTCAAAGCTTTGAGTACATCTCGACTATACATGCAGTACAATTGGTTTGGTGGTAGTCAACTGGGACATGTAGCCTAAGGCGCGAGTTTGAACACCCCCCCCCCCCCCCCCCCCCCCCCGCCCCCGACTCACACTTAGAGCATCTACAACAGTTTGTATGTTAAATTGTTGGTACAACTGTCCACATCAGCAGCCAATAGCGCATCATACAAGCTCTTCAATGGACCGTATGTTAAGCTGTATGTAACACGAGAGATAATATACCAGACGGGCCCCACTCAATGCCTAAGAAACGAACGGGCTTGCCTCGGAGCTTGTGCCTGGAGCGTTGGTTCAGCATCATACGATGTCATTCTCTCTCTACTATTATTACGTGCCATGTCATCAAAACAGTCTATGTGGCAAAATTACCAACGATGATCATACAACTGTTGGAGATGCCCTTATTGATCTTTGTTTTTCCCTGAGACAACCCACTGCATGGATCTTCGTGCAAGCCCAAATATCGGTTGCGAGTCATAAAAAATGTGATATTTACTTTTGGGAAAATCTATATTGTAGCGTGCGCACGCTAACCTTCCCGTGCGGCGGCCTATGCGAACCGTTGCGCTCGCATGCGACGGGTGCACATCGTACAACCTGACGCATATAGGTGGGACCGGATTTGTTTAATTAGCTTTCATATGAGAAAAATAGAGGGAGAGCAGTCTGGTAGGTTGGGCCAGGGAGGGGACAGATGTAGGTGGGGCCAGCTGCTTCCATGCTATTCTTTGCGTGAGGCCAGCTGTCGCCGTGCGTCTCCGTTACTCATTTGCCTTTCACTTTTCACTCTCCTACAGTGCTTAAATCAACTACAGTGTCCGTATACCACAAAAGTTTTGAGGCACCGACGCTACTCTTTTTTTATCTCTGAATTCTTATCATCTCTAGAAAAATTTCATGTACAACTTCTATTACTAACACACGTGACCAAGACGAAATGTTATTTATGTAGTATAAAGGGACACACAGTATGGTTTTATGAAAATAACATGGCAATTTGGTAAAATTAAACCGGCAACCAACTAGACAAGCGAGGACAAAATACCCTGGCAACTGGTTTCACAACCACTGACATTTTTTATGAAATAACTGGCCACTAGGTACAACTTAAATGGCAAGCGCACCAAAATAAAGTGACAACTAGTTTGTACAAGGACTGACAAGCTTTATGAGACAAAGTATAATTGAACAGATAAGCACAAAAAAACACAACGGCAACTAGTTTTTAGAACAATCGACAAGTTTTATGAACCACAATGGCAACTAAATAGACTTAAACTGATAAGTACAACAAAACACCACGAAAACTAGATTTTACAATGGACAGGCTTTTATGAGAAAACACGGCAAATAGGTAGAATTAAAATGACAAGAACATTAAAATATTGTGGCAAATGGATTTTTATAAGTACTGATAAGCTTTATGAGAAAACACGACAACTAGGTAGAATTAAAATGACAAGCACAACAATATATTGTGGCAACTGAATTTTTGCAAGTACTGACAAGCTTTATGAGACAATACGGTAACTAGGTAGAATTAAAATGACAATCACAGCAAAATATTGTGGCAACTTGATTTTTATAAGTACTGACAAGCTTTATGAGACAATACACGTAACTAGGTAGTATTAAAATGACAAGCACAACAAAACATTGTGGTAACTGAATTTTGTAAGTACCGACAAAGTTTTATAAAATGACATGACAATTTGGTAGAATTAAATTGGCAACAAGCTAGGCAAGTAGAACAAATCATTTATGGAACAGTTTTTCTATATGCTTATATGTTTTCTTTACATGTTGCTTAAAAATCGTCAACAATATAGGGACAATTTTTAATAAATAGTGACAGAAGCTATGAATAGTTGCAGCTGCTCTTACCGTGCCTAGCTACTAGTAATACTAGTACTTAGCGAACAGTGAGTACCTGACTTTGTACTCTAGCCGTTTCTTAGTGGACTTTGTACCGTAGTAGTATTCGATTAGCTCACTACCCGCGGGATTAGTATAAGAGCCGCCGCACGGCAACGCCTGGGTGCGGCGCCGCTCTATAGTCGGGTCCTTTACTTTTTCTTGAAAATATCAGTTACGATAGATTTACAAAATCGCTTGTGCTACTTTTTAGGCAATAGTAATTGTGTTTCTTCTCAATCGATTTTCTCGTACGTGTGGCCACTTCTATGAACGCTGCATTATGTGGTGGTGTGACGAGCCTGTTCTAAGCTATGTTGGAAAAGGCAGTGCCTAAGACGCGCTTAGGCATGCTTAGACGCTAGGCGATGGCCAAACGTCCAGCCTAGGGCATAAGTGAAAGCGGGGCAAGTAAGATTTTTTTCTACTCAATCGAGAAATCATGCTATATTGCACTGATATGCCAAACATGACATATTAAAATGGCAGTAGCTAGTAGTTAACTTATATGTATGCATAAATTAATATCGATACACGTATAATAACCATAGATACACCCTGATAGCAAAAACTATATTACCGCCTAGGCTGCGCCTAGGGCGCTTAAGCAACGCCTAGGCACTAGGCGAAGGCCAACCGCCTCGCTCATGCCTACTGCTTTTTCCAACCTTGGTTCTAAGTATATGTCCCAATCAACGTTTGGAAGGTTGAGATGTCTATGTTTTTTTTTTAGAACTGGTTGAGATTTTTATGTGTCTAAGAGTGAGATCCCACGGTGGTGTGATGGGCTTCTTCCCTAAGAAGGCCCATGCACGTTGTATGTTTATTTATTTTTATACTATATCGCCCTTTTTAATTTTTTTTGTTTCAACCACTAAAGATTTTGCATACCAGACTACATTAGTAATTTTTGTTTTAAGTAACTTAACCTCTACCCACTTTGTGAAGCATCATTTGAAATTAAACTGTTTTTCCGAATGTTGCACTATTTTATACTTGTTCTCGCATATTATTGTACACCGTAAGTTTTGTGAAAAGCGTGCGCAACTTTTATACAGTAAATTTCCTGGTTTATTTTTTGTATCATAGAAATACTGCTATATACTTTTTTTTAATAAAGGTAAAACCACTCCAGAAATTCTATGCATTGTAGTTAAATTTTTGTTTATTTATCTATGTTCTGTTTTTTGGAAATTTATCTATCTTATTTAAAATGTTGGTTTTTTTTTTTTTCATTACAGTATCATGGGCTAGTCAGACAAATGAGAGCAAAAAAGGCTCATATTGGACGGCCCATTGCCGATCCAGATGCAACCGAAAGCAAAGAAAATATGGAAAGAAAGACGGCAGCGTTGCATACAAAGGCAAATAGAAAATGGACTGAAATACTTGAAAATTTGCAGCCAGGATAGACACCCCTAATTACGAAATTACTTTGTCATTATTCGTTATGTATAGTCACTCACACTTCATGCATCACACGTGTATGCATTGCGCGTTTACAAATTACAATTTTGAACTAAAACCACGACAAGAATTATGAAACGGAGGGAGTAGGAAACAATGGAATCAGCTTAGCACATACATAAATAAGGACATATGGTTTAGGGGCTCAGAGCGCGCTGCAGTCTGCGGTCTGGAACGAAAGCTCCCCCTTGCCGATGTCGTAGAGCAGGTGCAAGTCTTGCTGCTGGAAGTTGCCGATGACGCTCTCGTCCCCTCCTTCTTCAATCAGCATGCACGCCGTGGACTTGTCCACGGGTGCCCAGTAGCTCCCTGGCGGCACCGCCATATCCGCACCGCCGCTGAAGTGGAACAGCATCACCGGCACGAGCTTGTCGAAGTCGTGCCGTGCCACACACAGGTCCAGTCCGCTGTCTGCCGGCGACTGCACGAGGCTGCCGTTCAGTTGCCGGGCCAGTTCCTTTCTCAGGGCCCCGTACGCAGCGTCGGCGAGGGACGTGAATGGGCTGCCGGTGTCGATGATGACCCCGCCGGACCAAAACCCGGTGACAATCTGCCTGAGCTCGAACGCCGCACTCGGGATCGGCAGCTTGGTCTTCCCCACCGTGATCCCCACCAAAGGGAGGTAGTAGAACGTGCTGTAGGGGTAATCTTTGGGGCTCTTCACGAACGGCATGGACGTCACGGCGCCGCCGCCGCTCAAGCTCGCCGACGCGCCGACGAACAGGTGGCTGGAAGCGCCGTGGTTGTGGAAATAGGGGGTAAGGCAGTAGGAGAACTTTGTGGCGCCCGTCTGGGAGATCAGTGAGAGGCGGCCGCGGCCGAGCCCGATGAGCCCGGACGCGCCGTTCAGGGAGCCCTTCACGATCCGCGTGAAGCTCACGCACCCGAAGGCGAGCCTCGCCGCGCCGGACTGGAAGGTGAAGGTCTCGGTACCGAGCGACCCGATGATGCCACCAGCGCCGTAGCCGACGAAGAACGTGCAGCTGCCGTCCAGGCCGCAGAGGTGCACGCGGTTGGCTGCGCACAGCTTCGTGCTGTCCGTGCACGGCACGGGCGCGAAGCTCGCCGAAAGCGACAGGTTGTAGTAGGGCAGGTCCTGCTTGGCGCACGCCTTGAGGCACGTCGTCGCGCACTGCGTCCAGATGAGGTCGCTGCCGGTGTCGATGAGGGCCTCCTCGCGCTGCGGCGGGTCGCCGATGAGGTACTCGGCGATGTACTGCCGGGTGGCCAGGTGGACAGGCGTGCTCACGTCGCCGAACGCCCGACGCTGCTGCTGAGTGGAGGCCAGGCGTTCCCGGCTTACAGCAACGGCGCGCCGCACGCGCTCCTCCGTGGTGTAGCCCGCCTTGTCGTCGACGTGGGTGAGCTTCATGCGGAGCCCTGCGCCGCTGCTACATGTGACTAGGCTTGCAATGGAGCACACTAGCACGAGCAGGAACACCAGAGTTCGCGCCATTTTTCGTCGTTTGAGAGACCCAGCTGTTCGCTCGTGTAGAAGCTAATTATTGGTGGCGAGTGGCGGAATTGAGGATGAATATAAATCGATGCTATCGTCCTTACATTCTTGAGGATAGATAATGGGTGGCAATGCACAAATTGTTTGACGCCAGGTAGACTTACAAATTACGTACCAATCACTGTCGACGTCGACGCTGAACATGACTGCAGTGGCAGCATGCGTGAGATCCAAGGACCGATGGGGTCGGTCAGGTAAATTCGTTCGCTCTCCCTACATTTTATAGATTTTTTTTGCAAATTCAATAATTTCTGTAGGTTTTTTTATGGTGCCATCATCGGTGGAGGTTGTAAGAGTAGATAACTCATGCGTGTATTCCCTAACCTCCTATCTCATCTACTCATGGTTAAACGTGAATATCTGTTGTAATCCATGGCATACATAGAGTAGGTAGTTAGGAATCTTGTACGTGTGTATATATACACACCGAACCCATGCAATAAAATGCATTGAGTTCTCCCAAACTACTCCCTCCGTTTCTAAATATAAGCCTTTTTAGAGATTTCAATATGGACTACATACAGATGTATATAGATGTATTTTAGAGTGTAGATTCACTCATTTTGCTCTGGATGTTGTCCATATTGGAATCTCTAAAAGGGCTTATATTTAGAAATGGAGGGAGTACATGCTATCCGAGACCTCCCGTTCCTGAACCCTAAAACCTCTCCTTCCGCTGCTCCTCCTCCCCGATCTGATACGATGTCGTACCACTCCTCCTCCTCCTCGGGCGTTAGTGGTGCTAGCGGCGGCGGCGGCAACCCTTTTGCCGATCTCGCCGGCGGCGCGCCTCAGGCTGGCGTTCCATCTGCTGCCGCAATTCAGCTCCTCTCCATCCGCTCCCACGTCCCCATCTTCCTGGACTTTGAAGAATCAAACTTCATGATCTAGCGGCCGCACTTCAACGTCACGTTCCGCAAGCTCGGGCTCGTCGATCATATCAACGACACCGTTGATGCTCAGCTCATGATCGGTGAGGTCGAGTGGACGCAGATTGATCAGTGCATCGTCTCCTGGCTGTACACCTCCGTCTCCCGTGACATCCTCGACATCATCATCCAGCCGGCGGACACCGCCGAATGTGCATGGACCGTCCTCAACAATCTCTTCCTCGACAACCGTCTTCAGCGCGCCATCTACGCCAAGCACGAATTTCATAATCTTGTGCAGGGCGACCTCCATCACGGCCTACTCCAGTCGTCTCAAGTGCATCTCCGACACACTTCGCGACATCGGCGGCCCCGTCAGCGACCAGGATATGCTGCTCGCCCTCATCAATGGCCTCAACGGCCAATTCAGCCACTGCATCGCCGCGCTGACGATCAATCCCATCGGCCTCACCTTCAGCAAGGCTCGCTCGACGCTTCTTCAGGAGGAATGTTGTCTCGCCCGTGGGCTTCAGCAGACGCCACCCGTTGCCCTCTAAGCTGGGGGTGCTCCTCCAACACCCACTACGGCGCCTGCTCTCCACCCCACTGCCCCGGCGGCTGGCAACGGCGGCCACGGTCGTCAGCGCAAAAACAAGGCGCAGCAGCACGGCGGAGCCCGGTCTCCTTCCTCCGGTCCCGCCTTGACCCCGCCATGGCCTCTCGGCGCCTACCCCGTCTCGGGGAAGTTCCACGCGTGGGCTCCCACCTGGCGCGCCCTTGGTTCCGGAATTCTTGGCCCTGAGCTCCGACGCCGCAAGCTCACGCCGTGCACATGGCCCCGCTAATGCCCAAGGAGGAGGAGGAGTGGTACGCCATCAGATCAGATCGGGCCGGCCCATGCGGGGTGCCTTTTTTCCCTTCTCTCTTTCCTTCGGTTTAGGAACATTCTAGAACATTCTATGCCCGGTTTTTTTGTGTTTTCTCTGCCGGTTTTTCCCATGTTTTTTTGTCATATTTTCTTTTTTTTCTTTCTTATTTTCCAAATTCGTGAACATTTTTTAAAATTCGCAAACTTTTTTTGATTCACGATCAATTTTCAAATTTGTGAACATTTTTCATATTGTGATTATTTTTTCAAATTCATGAATATTTTTTGAATTCATGAATATTTTTCAAGCTTGCGAACATTTTTCGAATTCATGAACATTTTTTCAATAAGCGAACATTTTTAATTCATTATTTTTTTTCGAATTCATGAACATTTTTTGAATTCATGAGCACTTTTGAAATTTGAGAACAGTTTTATTAGTTCATGAACATTTTTTAAATTTGCGAACATTTTTTCAAATTCATGAATAATTTTTGTAATCACAAAGATTTTTCAAATTCGCGAACACTTTTAAATTCATGAACATTTTTTGAATTCCCAGGCATTTTTCAAATTCATGAATTTTTTTTAAATTCATGAACTTTTTTGAAATTCAGGAACATTTTTCATATCCATGAATATTTTTCAAATTCATGAACTTTTTCAAATTCGTTTTTATATTAGTGAATATTCTTTCAAATTCATGAACATTTTCAAATTTATCGATATTTTCTCAAATTCACGCACAAATTTTAAATTCGCAGACATTTCTAAAATTCAACGAACTTTTTTTGCTGGAAATTTTGCGTGCATGCACACGCATCACTATTGTTTAGGCTTCGTCCGTTCCGTGCCCAGCTCTTTTATTGGAGCGCTTTTCCATGCCCAGCTGTATATCAATCAGTATATGCATTGCCGTTCCGTCGAAACCTGGAGATAAGCCGGCCCACGGCTGAGCGAGGCACGCGGTTGCTCGTCTGTCACGCGCGGAGTAGGAGGTCCCATTGAACAGGGGAGCTCCTATTTAGAGCCCTTCCCCAGCATGCCACTTTGGGCTGGCCCATTTGCAGGGCTGGACACCCCCTGTTTTTTTCTTTTGTTTCTTGTTTTCTTTTTTATTTTCTGTTTTTGTTTTATTCCTCTTTAAAATTATTAGGGATTACAAAATGGTTCCAAAATTCCAAAAAAAAATTGAATTTTGAAAAATATTGTTCAAGAAATCTGAAAATGTTCACGGATTGAAAAAATGTTTGTTATTTTTAAAAGAACGTTCACATATTTACAAATTGTTCACGAGTTTCACAAAAATGTTCATGAGTTTCAAAAATTGTTCGTGAATTTGAAAAATGTTCACGAATTTGTTAAAAATGTTTCTTTTTCTAAAAATGTTCACGATTTCATTAATAATGTTTGTCAAACCAAAAAAAATGTTCACGATTTCATAAAAAATGTTCGGAACAACAAAAAAATGTGTGTGTTTTAAAAACAAATCGTGAATTTGAAAACATCTTTGTGAATTAAAAAAAGTTCCTGATTTCATTAAAAAAATTGCAAAACTAAAAAAAAGTTTACAAATTTCTAAAACTTGTTCCCAAATTTCAAAAAAAGTTCATCGATTCAAAAATGTTCACGAGTTTCAGAAAAATGTTCACAATTTCAAAAAATGTTTGTGATTTCAAAAATTCCTTCATGAATTTGAAACATGTTCATGATTTAAAAAAAATGTTCATGAATTTGAAACATGTTCATGATTTCAAAAAGAAATTCATGATTTAAACACAATGTTCAAGAATTCAAAAAATGTTCACCAAAAAAAGGGAAAAAGGAAGGAAAAAAAAGAAAGAGAACCTTCCCAAACCGGGAAATGAGCTAGTTGGGCCAGCAAATCGTATACAGCGGGAAGCGGGGGGGGGGGGGGGGGGGGGGGGGTGCGCGCGCGATCGCTAACCAGCTACCCGCGCACCAAATAGAATCCCCGATTGAACAACTTCCAACGAGATATTGGTGTTAAAACTCTACAAATCCAACTTTGGGCCCAAAATCCAGTACATAGGCCTCCAGCGAAATATTCAAAATCCAAAGCCTCCTATTGTCCCCACCCTTGTTGAGCCCGACCCAGAGAGTGTTTGGCGTCGCATCTATGGCGATCTTCGCCGGCCTCCTCACCTTCGTCTCCACCCTGCTCGCCCTCGCCCTCCGGCGCCTCATGCGCTCCCGCGCGCTAGACGTAGCGGCCACGGCGGGGTTCTTCCACCCGTACATCAACGACGGTGGTGGCGGGGAACGTGTGCTCTGGTGCACCGTGCGCGCCGTGCAAGACCTATGCCCCGACCTCCCATGCGCCGTCTTCACCTGCGACGCAGACGCATCTCCCAATGGACTCGCCACCCGCACGCTTGATCGCTTCGGCGTCCACCTCGTCCGCCCACCGCAGGTATAGCACGGGGCCCATCGAGAGACGGTCCTAGTCGTAGCTGCTCGGCTTCTTGCAAAAAAATTCTTGCAGTTCTGATTGGTTTTTTCTTGCTAATTTTTATACCCCCGGTTAGTTTGACACTGCATTTACTTTTTTTTTTCAAAAAGGATAATGACCCCGGGCCTCTACATCAGGGCGATGCATGCAGTCATTTTATTAATTATTCACCAAGACCTTACAAAGTAATGCATCAATAAGTCTGAAGACACCATCTTGGCAACATCTGTCGCTACTCATATCAACTTGATGAAGGGATGCGTATTGTCGGGGCTGCCTGCCCAGACCTCACACCAAAGCCCAACATCTAAAACCGGAGATCTCGCCGGGTCTGGGGCACACACCGGTCCAGCGCACTCTTAGCGCGCACCGCATGCGCACACTGTAGAGGCCGCCGCCACCGTCTTCCACCGATCCATCTTCAGAGCAGGTACCGAGGCATCAACCTTGCCAGGCCTGCCATCGATGCCACCGCGGCGCCAGACAACGCCACCTTCCTACGTGCGTCCATCATCACGCATCCGTCGCCGAGACCCTGCAGCGCCACGCCGCCAAGACTCCACGTCGTCGATGCGTCACATGAAACGCCGCTCAACCGCTGAAACCGTCCACTGGTCCCTCGAGCCAACGCACACCTCCAAAAATGACGCCCCCAAGGGGGGAACGACACAAGAGCGCCGCCGTCATCCAATCGACTGATCTAGGGTTTCCCTCGGAGGTAGTGGATAGAGGTCTGGAGCTTCTCCACGACGATGCCTTCAAGAAGGGGACGACACAGAAGAGCGCCGCCATCGCCGGCCTTGGCAACTAGCCGAGAGCAAGGTTTTCACCCAGATCTGCTCGATGAACCTCCATCTAGCATCGTGTGCACGGGCCGCCACCGATCTCCGCC
Source organism: Elymus sibiricus (assembly GCA_039707655.1). Classification (NCBI taxonomy): domain Eukaryota; kingdom Viridiplantae; phylum Streptophyta; class Magnoliopsida; order Poales; family Poaceae; genus Elymus; species Elymus sibiricus. Next base: position 7,451,569 of record CM077674.1, on the reverse strand, counting down.
GCCGCACAGCGAGCAGGCCGCACCGGCCAGATCAGATCTGACCGGAGGCCAGACCACGCATGCCACCGACCTATCCACCAGCCCCTCCAAGCCACCGCCGCCAGGAAGCCCGACGTGCCGTGGAGACTTAGATCCGGGGCACGCGCTGCCGCTCGTCAAGATGCCCCGCACCACCCTGCGCCGCGAGAGGAAGGAGCTCCTCCGCCACCGCCGTCAGCCGCCTGGGCTTAGCCCGGGGGCCTCCTCCAGCAGCGGTGGAGGGGATGGAGAGAGCTGCGGCAGAGGGCCTGGCGGCTGGGCTTGGGTGCCACCCGAGTCGCCCGAGCGGGAGGGCGAGATGGGATCTAGTATACTGCATTTACTTCTGTGAAGTAAGAAAAACGCAGGTAGTGTTGTACTTAACATAATGACAGACTACTGCAAATTACATATTGTATCGGGAACTTAATCAAAACTAAGGTGGTGTACTGGCACAAGCACATATCCGCACTTCACAATGATAGGGCAATGTCTTGGCTCAGTATATCTCGCATGCGAGGCTCTTAATAAATTCACTCCGCAGTTTTACTTTGATACAAGTGGCTATGCTTTTATCGTATCCACTGGCTCGGCTATTTGGTTGCAAGGTTCTCTGCTACACTCATTATCCCACGATCAGTTCTGATATGGTCGAATGTGTTAAGCAGCGCAACTCAATGTACAATAACAACTCTCTTATCTCTGGAAGGTACGCAGACAACTTAAAAATCAATTCTTCTTATTACAGTACTGTGATTTGGAAAACAGTGTGCATTATTGTATCTGAAAGCTCAAAATGTTAATATGCATGGTCAAAAGAATGTCCAAAAATGTGTTACTTAAATATGCCTGTTCTCTTGGCCCAATCTATGATATGGTCGGCTTGTTCTTGACATGTGTTTTCTTCCTCTTATGATATAGTCTGAATTAATATGATTGTGCATTGACGGAGGAATAATATTCTTTTTTTCAATAACATGTATCAATGATACCAACCATGCAAAACTAATTGGGTTTTCTCTTGGCCGTAGCATTTGGTTGTCTCGATGCAAAGTTCTGTACTACACCATATTCAGTTGGTTGTATGGTTTAGTTGGTTCCTGTGCACATCTTGTGATGGTGAATTCCTCATGGACAAGATCCCATATTGTAATTCCGCAAAAAAAAGATCCCATATTGTAAATATTTGGAAAGTCCCAGAGCGTACTAAGAGGGTATACCCTCCATGCCACACTTCTGCCCTGCAGGTATGCCCAGATTCCTCTATGTTTTTCTCATCAGTCACAATCAATTATGTGCTGCGATCATGTGATCACATTAACGTTGTGAAAGCAAGTCATCGACTAAAATTACTTCTGCATTCTTGTTGATGGTAGCCTAAAATCTAATTACACAAAAAAGACTTGGTTTGTACTCACAAGAAACGTTTGATGAATAAAACAACACTTCTGCTTCGGTACCCCCCCTAAACACAAGGACGGCTCAGATTAAGCTATACCTCTTCATAATAAAGGGCATGATGGTCATATTTCGTTGTATACCTTTTTGTTTAGAATCAATTCGCTGTATACGTGTAGGCCCTACACTTGCGAGCTGGGCCGTCCCATCCATCTCTTTTTCTTCTATCCTCTTTTCTTTTTCCTATTTTCTTCTTTCCTTTCTTTCTTTTTTCTTGCTTTTTTTCTCGTTTTTCCAAACGGTTTTGTTCCGGATTTATTTTCCTTTTCTATTTTTTATTTTTCGTTTTCCTTTCTTTTTTTGTTCATTTTTTATTTTCCTTTTTCTCTTGCAATGTGCAAACTTTTTTTGATTTCGTTTTTTTAAGAAATGAATGAACTTCTATTAAAATTAGTGAACATTTTTTCAAACTTGGTGAACTTTTTCCAAAATTGATAACTTTTTCTCAAATTCATAAAAAAATATTGATGAACGTTTTTTCAAAATGGATGGATTTTTTTTCAAAATCGATGAACTTTTTTCTCAAAATTGATGAACTTTTTTAAAAATGAATGCATTTTTTCAAAGTAGATGAACTTTTTTTTCCAAAATTGATGGACTTTTTTCAAAATCGATGAACTTTTTCAAATCCTTAAACTATTTTTCTCCAAAATCCGTGAAAAATTTCTCAATTCATGGTATTTTTTAATTTGTGAACATTTTGCAAATCCGTGAATATTTTTTCAAATCCATGAACTTCTCCAAAAAGATGATCCTTTTTAAAAGTCAACGGTCAAAGGTCAAACATGTTCATGGTTAATTTGTCGGCCAGGTCAACCATGAAGAAGGGTTTTTTGATCGAACCAGAAAGAAGTGATCGGGTGTATGCTCTTTGACGAGCGACAGCCGATCGCTCGTGTAGTTGGACCGACCCATGAAAGGTGGCATGCGAGTGCTGCGTCCGCTGACTGGCGCATCAAGCGCTGACTAGGAGTTCCCGCTGTGCAGGGAGTAGCTTGACACGTCCAACCATTTATTCACCTTTTTTGACCGAGAAAACTCCAAAAAATGCAAAAATTGTCGAAAACAAAAACAACTTGGAATGACGCCTTGAATTGGTCATACAAAAAAATTGGGGCCATTCCAAGGATGTCGAGAAATAGCGTGCTCTCAGACTGAGCCTTCTCGCCTACCCAACTTTATATGCATTTTCTAGGGTTTTCCCCCACGCAACCAAATTTGGCTCCATTTGGTTTATGTGAAAAAACCCAAGGTAGTCCCCACACAAAATTTGAACGAATTCGGACACCGAACGCATGTTGTGTCACGTCCGGCCTGTGTTTTAGGGTTTTTTCACCGGGAATACCCTAAAAAATGCATATAACGTCATACACCAGCGAAACTTGGCATCCATGCTGACCATGGTGATGCCAATGTGTGAAAAATTAGTTCCGTGTGGTGGAGGTGAAAAGAAAGTGCTTCGAGACTTGCCTTGTCGGTCTACCCGAACGGTTTCAGGTTGTGCATGGTGTGTTTGTTGCCATGCATGAAATGACACCAAATTTTGCCAGCGTGTGGGCATGCCCAAGGTAGTCCCCAACGCAAAATTTGAATGAATTCGGACACCAAACACACGTTGCGTCACGTGCGGGCAGTATTGTAGGGGTTTTTCACTGGGAAAACCCTAGAAAATGCATATACTATCAGAAAGCAATGAAACTTATCATGCATGCCTTCCATGGAGATGCCAGTGTGTGGAATTTTTTTGGCTCCATTTGGTTAATGTGAAAAAAAATTGGTTCGAGACTTACACTACTGACAGACCCGAACGGTCCCGGTTGAACATCGTGTAGGTCCTGTCGTGTACAAAATGACACCAAATTTTTCCAGCGTGTGGGTATGCCCATTGAGGGCCTCCATGCAAAATTTGAAACAATTCGGACACCAAACGGACATTGCGTCACGTGCGAGCAGTATTTTAGGGTTTTTTCACTCGGAAAACCCTAGAAAATGCATATAATGTCAGAACGCAACGAATCCTGGCATGCATGCCTTCCATGGTGATGCCAGTGTGTGGAAATTTTTTGGCTGCATTTGGTTATTGTGAAAAAAAACTGGTTCAAGACTTACCATACCGGCAGACCCGAACGTTCCCGATCGAACATGGTGTAGGTCCTGTCATGCATGAAATGACACCAAATTTTGCCAGCGTGTGGGCATGCCCATGGAAGGCCTCAACACGAAATTGGAAGGAATTCGGACACCAAACGTACGTTGCGTCATGTGCGGGCAATATTTTAGGGCTTTTTCACGGGGAAAACCATAAAAAATGCATAGAATGTTAGAAAGCAATGAAACTTGGCATGCATGCCTTCCATGGTGATGCCAGTATGTGGAAATAAATTGATTCCATTTTATGGACCTGAAAAAAACTGCTTCGAGACTTGCCGTATCGGCAAACCTGAACGATCCCGGTTGAACATGGTGTAGGTCCTGCCGTGCATAAAATGACACCAAATTTTGCCAGTCTATGAGCATGCCCAAGGTAGTCCCCACGCAAATCTTGAATGAATTCGAACACCGAACGCATGTTGCGTCACATGTGGGCAGTATTTTAGGGTTTTTCAGTGGGAAAACCCTAGAAAATGCATATAATGTGAGAAAGCAAAAAACTTGGCATGCATGCCTTCCGTGGTGATGCCAGTGTGTGGAATTTTTTTTCTCCATTTGGTTCTTGTGGCCCAGACTAGCCACCACACTCCAGCTACGTCGGTCCGATCTCGTCATTGTCGCTCCGATCTAATCAACGCTACTCCTCGAAGACATCCATCTTTGGACGGTGCTCATGTTCTAGTAGGGGCTTCGTCCCATTGTGCTTCATTGTTTATGTCTTGTTGTATGGTAGCAAAGTCCAATATATATTGGAAGAAAATTATGATGTCATTTATAAGTAAAATGTTGATGGAAACAACACATTAGGCTTCCTATGCGCCCAAATAATGAATCTCTTACACACTAATCATGTATGCTTCCACCATTACTGCCTGCTGCTTCAAGGGATTACATGTTGTCTACAACCCAATGTTTCAGTATAGACGTCCTAGTTTCAATCGAGAATATATACACTTGTTTTTTTAGTTGAGAATATATACATCTGGAACGAATTTTTGGAGTACCTTTATTTTGGAAGCAGATTTTTCTGAATAATATGTTTCCATTCCATGTGCTTCTATCGAAAAAAAATGTTTCCATGGCGTTTGCGTTGCAAAGAAAAAACATCCAGAATCAATTGATTTTCTTTATTTGTTTATTTATAGGAATCAAATCTGTCCCGTGAAAAAAAATCGGAAGCAAATATGTAATTACTGGGAAGCATTATTTTTTGTGTTTGTTTGTTGGAAGCAATCACAACCTACCAAAACCATTAGCGTAATTTCTGGGAACCAGTTAGTTTGTTACTAGAAGCACAGAATTAATTATCGATGGAGAGATTAGCGGGAGGAGATGCTATACGTGGGGAGTGATTACTAGAAGCACTGATTTAGGAAAGAAAAATTCAGCGCCTAACCATCGTGTCAGATCGGACGAACAGCGCAAGGTTAATCCAGCGGCCACCCAGACGGAGGTACTAATAGAATAGTCATACTTTAAATTGTCACAACTGCTAAGTTGATCTGGTGGTACCGCGGTTTATACAGTGGCTGGAGGTCTCGAGTTCGACGCTTGCCTGTGTAATATTTCTTGAACATTACATAAGAGAAAAAAAGTGTAAGTGGGCCGGCCCATGGTGAGGGGGCAAGTTGACGTATTTCACAGACGATCCATCGTACATACGAAAGTGAGTACGATTGTCAAAAGTCCATATTGCCCTTTATACGTTTTGTGAGGGGGGTGTACCGATCAACAACACCTCTTATTCTTATATCAGTTGCACAGTTCCGTCCTGAAAAGGTATGTCAACTTACTATTGCATCAAAATCTGTTACAAGATCTTACAGTTCACTCACTAAAGTACCTCTACCCTTTTGCTCCCTGCTCTCCTTAGGCCCATGGTCTTCAGTTGGAGGCATTTGCACTTGCTCTTGAAAGGCTAGATTCGGACTTTCTGAAGCCAAAACTTCAATTTGCTGGCAGTTGCCGGAATAAAGAGGATCTGGAAAGATTACGAAAGCTTAAGGACAGATCTGTGGAGCTTCACATAGATGAGTTTGTAGAGTTCCACCAGGATATCTCTTACAGGTCTTGCTTTCGAAACTACAGTTAGAAACTGCTCACCATTTTTTCTTTGTCTAGTAATTAACAGGTATGTTATTGGATGAAACAGAGACCTGGTACAGCTTCTAGGTGGCGCAATTGCTGGGCTCCATTCAATGACAGATGAGCATTTTGGAATAAGTGTTGTTGAGTACATGGCAGCTGGTGCTATTCCAATCGGTGAGTAACTGCGCAAGTGTCCTATTGGTCTCTAGTTGATGTCCTCAACTTCACTTTCCCAAGGCTGCTTTGCATGCTTTGTACTATAGCTGTTTAGTTCGAAGTTTTGGCGTGCAGATTGCAATTATTATAAAAACATTACATTTTTCCTTGCTGTGAACAACAAATCCCTTTGAATGTACTCCACGTTGCAATTTTTGGGTGTCAAAGGTAAGGTAGAGATGGATATCTAAAACCATGAAGCAAACACTGCTGCACTTGGAGCTAGTCATGCAGAAAATGATTGTTTCATAACATTCCCTACTTTCTGCAGCCCATAAATCTGCAGGACCGATGATGGATATTGTGCTAGACGAGGACAGCCACCAGACAGGGTTTCTGGCCTCCAGGAAGGAAGAATTTGCAGAGGCAATCCTCAAGGTCTTGAGGATGCCGGAGCCAGAGAGGCGAGAAATGGCGGCGGCAGCATGGAAGCGTGCTCAAAGATTTTCAGAGCAGAAGTTCCCCGAAGATTTCACAAAGGCGGTTCGTCCAGTTTTATTAGGGCATCTGCAAAGTTCTAGCTTGAGCTTTACCAGATTATCACCAATAGTTTTGTGTAGCACACACTGTTATATATAGAAGAACTAATGAAGGATATGATGAACTCCTGACTGTTTTTTGGCACTATACTAGTACTGTATATTTTGGCTCAGGGAAAGGATTACATGCAAGACGTCGTCTATGTAGATCTACAGGGTGAAACTCATTTCTAGCGTGCATGTTGTGTGCCGACTAAGGTTTTGGATCCTAGTGGGCTTTTTTTCTCGCGGGGCACCGAAATTCGCGGTTACCACGGTAACCGCGAAATACCCAAAAAAAATTGGACGAGTTTTAAAATTGAAATCTGAATTCAATTTTTTTAACATACTATAGATTAGCACTGGACTCATTTTTATCAGCAACCACATTCTGGCGCTGTGGTTAGATCATATCTATTCTTCTCTTGCCTTCAATTCGAGGGTCCGAATCCCGCCGCGATCATATTTTTTTCACTCACCTCCCTTTTTATCCTCAAAAAGGGTTGAAAAAAAGCAGGGACGATACTCGAACCTGCGACCACACGAATCGATAAGGAGGCCGCGTTTACCAGTACACCACCGCTGGCTATGTGTTTTGCGAGAGTTCCCGCTATATTTAACCAGATGTTCAACGTTTAAATTCAAAAGTTTCAAAAACATTCGATTTTTTTGCTCGGTATATAGATTTCTCGTGGGGTAACAAGAAACGCGGTTACTGCCCAGTATCCGAATATTTCGGTCGGTACCCAAAACCCTGGTGCTAACAACACATGCCCCGTCCCATAGTTGCTTTAAGATTTCTTCCCAACCTAATGTATTTCTATGTATTCCACATTTTCTGCACATAATATAAATAATTTTGGGGTGCCCCTTCACAAAGAAATAATAATTAAATATCACAATTTTTATTTTTTTTCAAATGTTTATTTCACTTTTTTTATCACTGTGTCAATTTTACAAATGTTTCAATAGACATTCCAAGCTTGTTTTCATCTGATGATTTCAGTATTGTTTCGCAGATGATTCAATTGCATTTCAACATAAACTTCATACAATTTCAAATGCATTTCAATTGCACTTACAGTCTTGCCACAAATTGAATTTCAGATACATTTCAGAAAAATGGAATGTCATAATTTTTCACTAATTTTCAAATGCATTTCAGGGCAAGCTAAAATACCCTTCAGATCAATTCTACATTGATCTAATAAACTGCAGAAATTTCTCATATATGCAGAAAAGTGCAACAAGCTGAAATTCAAGAAGTTAAAATACATTTCATAAAAATTCCACAAACTGAATTTCAGATATATTTCAGGAAAGTGCCACCAACTGAAATGTCATGTTTTTTCGCCGAAATTCGAACGTATTTCGGAGCAAGTTAAATTACACTCAGATCCATTCCACAACAATTTCACAATTTTCAGAGGTTTCACATATTTTTTTTAAAAGGCTACAAATTTAATTTCAAAAATATCAAAACCTAAATTTGTTTCATAATTCACAACTAGAGATGCACCACACATCCATTTCACAAAAGTCAAGCAACTTCAACATACAAAACTGGAATTCTAATGCAATTCAGTGTGAATTTTAATCCTATTACATATTTTCAGTTTCACTTCACATGCATTTAAAAATTATTTCATTAATACTTAATATTATAGGTTTAATCATATTAATACTTAATACTGTCGCCGCATCAATGTCGTAGTCCTCCGCCTCGTAGACTTCGGAGGAGGGAGCCGTACATGAGGAGCTCGACGATACCCGAGAGACCTCGTCCACGGCCTGGTGGGTAAGTTGCCGACTGGGGGCGGGGGAGGGTTTGGAGGTTTTATTGGGACAAGGGGGCCGGCGACTTCGTACTTATATGAGCAGGGGAAGAGAGATGGAGGCGCGGTGGCCAAGGCATCAACGATGCCATGAATGCCTCTTTCTGCCTGCGTAAAACAAATGTGGCCAGGGATTTATGGGAGAGTGAGGTACTTGTGACGAGCGGCTAGCGGGCGCTCATCACTGGATGACTGACACACTCCGTGAACAATTCCAGTGGGCGACTGTCGATGCCCGTTACTGGTATGTCATACAATAGCCGGCTGTGACCTTACCAGTGATGAGCGCCCCTCTACGTTTCACAGGTACGTGTTACCAGTGACGAGCATCGCACTTCCAGTCACTGGTAAGCAGGTGGTTATAGGGGTTTCTGCTGTAGTGTCGACTTCTTCTTGGGAGGAGCAAGATGACAAGTAGTAGCAGCCCTTGACGCAACTGCTATACTCTAAACTCACCGTGTTCGACGGCATAGCGTCCCGCTTCACAGCCTCCAAGGTGGCGATGCTGCAAGCGCTGTCGGGTATCACCTCAGTGCAGGAGGACAGCCAGGTTGAGATGTACACAATCTACTCCTACCGATTTACTGGGTTCAGCTTGCGCCCCGCCAGATTGTGGATGCGCGCAGAGTATGGGCGTGACATGGTCATCTTGGTGCTCGACACCAGGGTGTGGTCGAAAGCCCGAGCTTCGACGATCACATTGCCCGGTGGACCAAGGGCCACCATGCTAAGCACTATCGTCGGAGGCCGCCCTATCCTGGTCTTCAAGCATAACATTGACATCGGCAACTATCGTGCGGTGTCTCCGTCATGTACGCCACCGGGAACAACCTGCTGGAGCTGGGATCTGTGACCAATGAGGCACCCTGGGTGCTCACTGTCTGCACCACCACACTAAACCGCAGCTTCCCGATGGCCGCATGGTGGTGGGGAGAGAGAGAAGAAGGATGTGATGTGGAATGAGGTAAGGTCAGTGGTCAAAACCATACCACGTGAGCACAAAATCGTCCGAATTGATGAAAAATATCCGCTTTCAACAATTGAGGGTGTTCGACGAGGTTTTTTTCATTATCATTATTATTATTGTTATTATTACTCGTTTTTCTATGGAGGTCATGTCTAATTTATTTTGGATCTTTGATGAACTTTAAGGGCAGGTTATACATATATACGATGCGCACGGTTGGTCATGGAACTTCTACTAGAAGGGTTGGGGGCGCTTTGCTGCGCCGTTCGTGTTATTGGGTTTCTTAAAAAAATACTCACTCTGTTTCAAAATATAAGGTGTATTACTTTTTAAAAAGTCAAACCTTTAAATTCGATCAAATTTATAGAGAAATATATCAAAATCCATAATATCAAATCATTATGATTAGATTCATCATGAAATGAATTTTCATACTTTTTTTGTTTAATATTGTGGATGTCGATATTTTTTGCTGAACTTGGTCAAAGTTAAAGAAATTTTGGAACTGTTGGAATATTTAGTTTGACTGGTGGGGGAGATGATGGAGTGTGTTTTATTTTTATTTATAATGCGGTGATTTGATGGGCCTTTTTGTGGTGTGCTTCTCTGTTATCTGCTAACCAACGTATATTTATGTGGGAAAATTTCGACGTCGGTGGCTGCATGTACTACATTGGTGCTAAAGTATCACATGGTGGTACTTCTTTTTTCTAGGTGGTGGGAGGATGCGCAGGATTGATATGTTTTTATGGCCGGTGGCTGCTGATTGATTTGAAAAATTGTTGACCCGGTCAAAATTGTAAACCAAATTCAAAATTAAATACCTCAATTTGAATGAAAGAGCTTCAAAATTAGGGGACATAGGGAATTAAAAGAATCAAATGAAAGAGTTCCTTGAGAAATTGTTGACCCGGTCAAAATTGGGTGACCCAATTCAAAATTGAAGACCTCAATTAATTGTGAGGCCTTAAAAATTGCTCCTTCCGTCTCATAAATTCAAAAGCTCATTTATTATGGAATGGAGGGAGTAGTAAGCATAGTGTATAATATAAAAGAATTGAATGAGAGAGCTTTGAGAAATTGTTGACCCGGTCAAAATCAGGTGACCCAATTTCAATTGGTGACCTCAATTGAATGTGAGCTCTTTAAAACTAAGGAGCACAGTGTTATAGAGGATATGCACATACAGTATGTACTCATACGTCACTACTAGATATTAAGCCAATAACGACCGGCAATTAACAATCCCTGGTTGTTATTGGTGCGATGAGCCAAACACACGTCTAACGTAGCCCCGCGAAATCTCCTAACAACGATAGGTCTGCCCGTCGCTATTTTTTTGTTGCTGGTGCTTGTTGTTGGTTAAATATTTGTTCGGGGTGGAGCGTAATTAGCGTTCCTCTCCCATCGATTCAGCGCCGCAGGCGCCGCTAAGGAGAGGCAACCCACCGCCGCCACGAAGATCCCGAAGGAGCAGTGCCCTGCACAGTCCGCCTACATCCGCATCAAGTGCCACGCGCAGCCCCTGCCCCCTCTATCTCGCGGCCGATGGGGGATTCATGGCCCGCAGCCAGATCCAGAGAGCCGCTCCTACGACCAGGGCGGAATCAGCACTAAGGGTATCTTCCTCCACGCCTTGGTGATGAGCGGCCGAGCCAATGAGCAGAGTCTGGCAGGGGAGGGCCGGTGGGCTACGGGAGCAGGTGAGGGCGGGAGGCGGGACAGACGGCAGCGGCGTTCTGTTTGGGGGTGCTTCGATCTGGTGATGCTGGAGCACGGGCACGGGAAACATCGCCTCCGCCCATTCGCTGCGGCCGGCGAGCCGCCGGGGACATGCCGCCTGCAGACTTCTCTGTCAGCTAAGCAGCGATGCCTTTATCTCCCACCTCTAATCTTTTTTTATTTATCTATGATAGATGCATCTTCGAGAAATCATGCATCTTGTTTCCCTGTGGCAGCCAGGCGAAAGGGCTAAGGACCATGGCGTTCGTGCGAGTTCTCAAGTACTCCAATGGTGGAATCCTCGAGGTGACTCTCCAGTTTAATCAGTTAATACGAAAATCTCATATTAACCCATCTATCATCATCCAGCAAAAGTGTGCAAGATAAAGCATCTCCGTAAAGTGCAGGCCGCTCCAAATGATCCCATCTTGGTACGTATTAATTATTTTACTTATAGTTAATTACTCCCCAAATTGCCGGCCACAGAAGAATAAACTCTACAAATCTTTTCATTCCACACAAAAATTGTGTATATGCAGGGGTTTCTTAACCTTAGGAGCCACGATGTTTCGTCTCCTCAGTGGACGATGCGCAACAAGGACCACATGTGATGCATTAGTCGGTTCGTTCGTATATATGTTCATGTTCACCCTCTTGTTTTCCATCCATTCACTTGTGCATGTTGTCTATGTCTTTCAGAACCGTCCGCTGATGTGTGTTCTCAGCTTGCTCCCACTAGCATGAAGAACCAACGCACCACATTTTTGTTGAGCACTTGCTTCTCAGTTGGATTGTAGATGGTAATTGTAGTGTCATATAGTCTTATTAGTTTTATGTATATGGCAATTGTAGTGTCATATAGCCATATTAGGTGTTAAAAAAGTACTGAAGATTCGGTCTTCTTTTCTTTGCCAAGCCTAAAGTTATGAGATTAACATGCTATTTAATCCCTTCACTAGGCTGTGATATATAGGTTATGACTAAGAGTTTCATACATGTATGTATGCCACTTATTCTAGAGCAGAATAGTAGTTTTTTCAAGCATAGTAGAATAGTGTTCAGTGTTAATTAGTTGGGTATATATGAATTAGACAAGAAACATACAAATTAATATTTCCTTAAAATAGTTTTTTTGTCACATAGGGACTATATAAGAATTTGCATTAACACGTGTCTAAGCTATAGGTAAAAGTATAAAATTTTATTCGCTTTTAACATGAATTCTTATGCTATTGTCTTTTGTGCTAATTCATTTATATGTACTCACTTATATATTATTTATCGTTTTGTAGAATGGATGGTCCACCGTAATAGAAGCACCACGAGGGATTGTAGTCGACAAAGAATGATATGCACTCAATACAAGGACTTATGATGGTGTTCCATGACCAAAGATTATGAAAAAAATATTCTCTTTTCTAGTTAGAGATGAACGACTACAATGGTTGTCTAGAGAGTGTTTTTGGTTCAAAATTTCTTAATGGTATTTTTAACTCTAGAATTGTATGTGAGGATCATGTTCATTATATGTGGTTTTGATTAATAAAAACAGGTCGTGATACTTCGCATGTTAATTGGTGGGTTGATTTCAAAAGTTGCAAGCAACATAAAACAATATTCGTTTAAAAAATAAGATTGGTTGTTAAAGGCAAACAAAATGGTGAAATGGATGGCCAGTGGCAATAGAAAGTGACCATTATTAATTAGTTAATAACCATTAAAATATTTTTAGCGATGGAAAAGTGGTCGCTAATACACAAGTTGTGGTCGTTATTTCCTCACAATTAACGACAACACATTGTCCCATCGCTACAAAATAACGACGGGAAAATGTGGTCGTTATTACTTTTAAGGACGGAGCCTACTACGACCAGCAGATTGTGGTCGTTAATGACCTTTAACGACCACAATGCGACTTTTAACGACCACATACACCGTCGTTAAAAACGTTTTCCCTAGTAGTGCGTGCACGCCTCTTGGTTGATGGACTAGTTCATGGGAAGCACTAGGCGTCATCCGGCTGATCCCGCCACCGGATCAGCCGGGTCGACCGCCGTCCGATCACACCTTTGCCGCCCCCGCACAATTCTTTTATTTTATGTATAGAATCACTGCAACGGTCCTATCTAGCCTACGCACTCCTCCTCTGCAATTTAGTTTATATTTTTTTGAACGGTGGCAGCAACAAAATAGAAAAAAAATTGGGAATCGGTCGGCCAGCTTTGCAACGGCAAATTGACAGCGGCGAGCAACTTGCAGCAACGGTGTTCGATCTTGCAGCATTATGTGTCCGAATTCCGGCAATATTGGTTGGCCTGGCAAACAAACCGGTCGGCTTGCAACCCCGTGCTTCCGACTTGCCAAGTCGAGTGCTCGTCTTATAGCAACACCAGCCGGCCTTGCAACGTTGCTCGGTTTTGCAGCAAAGGTGTTCGATCTTGCAGCAATAGGAAAAAAAAAACAAAGACAACGGGCCTTGCTGCGTCGCAGCATCGGTCGACCTTGCAACATCATGCAGTTTTATAGCACCACAATCCGACTTTGCAACGAAAAAAACATTGACGCCCAGATTTGCAGCGTCGAGCATCCGGCATGTAGCATCATGGACCCCGCTCGCGGCATGGATCACAACACCGGTGACGTTGCCATAGCACCCGCTCGTGGCACTGGCGGCGCTCCCATGACATGGCTCGCAACACTTGCTTGTATCGCACCCCGCAGCACGGCGGCGCTCTCCTGCACCACGGCAACGTGCCTCGCAACATCTGACTCGCAGTACCGGCGACACACCCACAACACAGTGACGCTCCCGCAAGACGGTGACACACCTCGCAACATCGACTCGCGACACCGACGACGCTCCCACGGCACGGCGACGCTCTTTGGCATCACGGTGACGCGCTTCACAACATCTAACTCGCAGCAACGGCGGCGCTCCCGCAACACGGCGACGCGCCTCGCAACATCGATTCACAGCACCGGCAACGCCCCCACTACATGACGATGACCCCACAGCACAACGACGCGCCTCGCAACATCGACTCGCAGCCACCGGTGACGCTCCCATGACACGGCGGCGCTCCCGCAACACGGCGACGCACTGACGCCCCTCCCGCAACACGGCGACGCACTGACGCCCCTATAGCACCGAATTGCAGCACCGGCTTGCGGCACGCCTTGCATCATGACGGCAGACCACCCGTAGCACGATGCTCCCTCACAGCACCGGCAGCAATACGACGGTGTCCTCGCAACAGTGGTATAGAAAATGTAGCTATAAAAGTAGGCGGTGTCCTCGCAACAGTGGTGTAGAAAATGTAGCTATAAAAGTAGGCAAATACGGCGCAGTACCAACGGTGCCAATTTTCTTACAATGACATTAAGCAGCTCCTAGCTAGATAGCTAGTACTCCCTTCGTCTCATAATATAAGACGTTTTTGGACACCAGATGTACTATCACGTGAAGTGCTGGAAAGTCAAAACCAGCACATATGCTTGTCTGAACGCTCGGCACAGGAACCACGCAAGTGCAAAGAAGGCAGACATCCCATGTGAACGCTGCTCTGCACCAAAGGAAACCGGGATCACACGCATCAGAGATCGGAGGCACAGGGCCCGGTTGCGCACTTAAAATCAGTCGGTTGTTTCGAATCGTTTTCCACTAGTTATACATGCGCATGGAATCAATTAGCACCATATCACGTACGAATCCATGCATGCATCGAAGACCAAGTATTGTAGCAACGTGCACGTAGGCTCTCTGGGCCGATGGGAGCAGCAATATGTACAGCAGTACAATGCACATCCTGCCTATACGTGGCGGCCGCCACGACTACTGGCTCGTACAAATACGTACTGAACACACGTGTACAGGCCGGCACGTGTGAATACATATCCGAATACCTGCATGTGCTGCTAATTCTCAGTCGACTGAGAATTAGTTATGTCTCAGTCGACGAGATTAGCTGTAGTATTTTATTGATCTGTGTTCTGTCGCTGAGTATTCCTCTTGTTCAAAGCGTACTGGACACCTTCCACCGCTACGGATGTGGCCTTGCTTGGGCTGTGGCTTGCGGGCCTTTTCATTTTTTGGTCTGTTTTTTTTATTTTCTCATAGATCTCCCATGTAATATTTTGTATTTTTTTTTGTTGGGCTTGTGTGTACAAAAGGAAGCTCACCGGGGCAGTGTATACACGTGTACTTTTTCCCTTCTTTTTTTATTTCTTTTTCCCTTTTCTATTTTAGTGTATTTATTTATTATTTTCTTTTTATTAAGTTGTTTTTACTTGCATCCCTATTTTTTATTTTTCTATTTCTTATTTTGGAAATATGGAACATCTAAAATTTTGTAGAACAGCCATTTTGACACGCATGACGTTTTTTACTCTCACTTGTTGATGTCGTTTTCACATGGATTTTTTGTTTTATTTGTTTATTTATATGTTGCCTATTGTTTTTCATCATTTTTACTTTGTGTCATTCATGTATTATCCAAAAGTATATTTTCATCATGTTTATATGCCTTGTTTTTTTCTACATCAGGTTGATAGGGAAGCAGTTGATTTTTACATTTCTTTTCCACTAAAAAAATCTCATGTCCCTTACGCACAACTACAATTATTGGAACCCACATGCAACTACAAGTGATACAACGCGAGCGCAACTGCATGCATCCAAACCCACATGCAACTGCAAGGGATACAACACCCCTGCAACTGTAGTGAGGTGTGTGTGGCGATGAGATCAGGAACATGCCTGATATGGGGCATTTTATGATTTAACTTTTCTTTTGTATTTTTGAATTTTCTTTTTTCCCAACCATGTGGAAGTCGAGATCAAGTGGATATGAATTTCTTGATTTTTTTTTGCAAAATTGCAAGTCGATGAGGTGTCTTTTTTATTTTCTCTTTTGATTGCTCTTTTCAAACCCTTTTCTTGCTAACAACACGATTCTTGCTACATTTTTCGTTTTCAATTTTTATTAAAAACTTTTTATTTTTGAAAACTGAAAATGTCAACATCTTGTTGCACAGTCACCCCTGACTGCAACTACATGTCTTCAGCGCGACTGTAACTCAACAATGTTTTTTCTCAGGAGGAGGGGCAGTTGCATGTCTATCACTAGGCACGCAACTGCAAAGTGTTGCACCACCAGTGCAACTGCATATCTTCAACGCGACTACAATTCTATGTTGTTTTGTCGGGGGAGGGACAGTTGCATGTGTGCCACTAGGCATGAAACTGCAAGTGTCACCCCGACTTCAACTCTGTGATGTTTTGTCAGGAGGACGGTTGCATGTCTGCCACTAGGCATGCAACCTCAAGTGTCACGCCCCGACTACAACTGCATGTCTTCAATGAGACTGCAACTCTGTTATGTCCTATCAGGGGAGGGGGTGCTACTTGTGAGATGCGTTGATAATTCCCTGAAGAGGAAGGGAGATGCAGTACAATAGAGATAAGTATTTCTCTCAGTTAAGAACCAAGGTTATCAATCCAGTAGGAGAACCAAGTAACATTCCGTTAAAGCGCACCTGCACACACAAGAGCAAACACTTGCACCCAACGCGAATAAGAGGGTTGTCAATCCTCTTAGCGGTTATTTGTAAGGATTAAATCTTATCGAGGTAAATAGATAAACTAAACTACTAATTAAAATAAAATAAAATAAATTGCAGTAAGGTATTTTTAGGTTTTTTTTATGATAAAGATAGACCCGGGGACCATAGTTTTCACTAGAGGCTTCTCTCTTGAGCACATAAGCATACGGTGGGTAAACAAATTACTGTTGGGCAATTGATAGAAAAGCGAATAATTATGACGGATTCATGGCAACGATCATGTATATAGGCATCACGTCCGAGACAAGTAGACCGACTGCTGCCTGCATCTAGTACTATTACTCCACCCATCGACTGCTATCCAGCATGCATCTAGGGTATTAAGTATGAAACAGAGTAACGCCTTAAGCAAGATGACATGATGTAGAGAAGCAAATTCAAGCAATATGAATAAACCCCATCTTTTTATCCTTAATGGCAACAATACAAATACGTGTCATGTCCCTTTCTGTCACTGGGATTGAGCACCGCAAGATTGAACCCATCACAAAGCACCTCTCCCATTGCAACATAAATCAATCTAGTAGGCCAAACTAAACCGATAGATCGGAGAGAAATACAAAGCTATAACAATCATGCATAGAAGAGTTCAGAGAAGACTCAAATATTTCTCATGAATAATCTGATCATAAACTCACAATTCATCGGATCCCAACAAACACACCGCAAAAGAAGATTACATAGGATAGAACTCCAAGAACATCGAGGAGAACATTGTATTGAAGATCAAAGAGAGAGAAGAAGCCATCTAGCTACTAGCTATGGACCCGTAGGTCTGTGGTAAACTACTCACACATCATCGAAAGGGCAGCAAGGTTGATGTAGAAGCCCTCCGTGATCGATCCCCCCTCCGGCAGAGTACCGAAAAAGGCCTCTAGATGGGATCGTGGAAGAACAGAGGCTTGCGGCGGCGGAAAGGTTTTCTCTTCTGGCTCTCTGGGGGTTTCTCAATATTTGTGAATTTATAGAAGTGGAATTAGGTCAAAAGGAGTCACGTGGGCCCCACAAGGTACTACAGCGCGCCCCCCTGGGGCGCGCCCTAGTCCCTTGTGAAGCCCCTGTGGGGCTTCTGGCCTCCTCCCGAAGCTTCCCAGGTTTCTTTTGTCCAGAAAAAAATCTCCAAAAAGTTTCGTGGCATTTGGACTTCATTTGGTACTGTTTCTCTGAAAAGCCAAAAACAAGCAGAAAACAGCAACTGGCATTAGGCACTAGGTTAATAGGTTAGTCCCAAAAAATGATATATAATTGCAAACAATTGCATATAAAACATCCAAGATTGATACTATAATAGCATGGAACAATCAAAAATTATAAATACGTTGGAGACGTATCAGGGGGCAGTTGCATGTCTACCACTAGACACACGTAATTGCAATTGTCGTGCCACGACTGCAACTGCATGTCTTCAATGTGATTGCAACTCTATAGTGTTTTGCCGGGGGAGGGGGCAGTTGCATGTCTGCCACTAGGCACGCAACTGCAACTGCTACCCCCTATTGCAACTCTTTGGTGTTTTGTCGGGAGGGGCAGTTGCATGTATGTGTTGGAAATATGCCCTAGAGGCAATAATAAATTGGTTATTATTATATTTCCTTGTTCATGATAATCGTTTATTATCCATGCTATAATTGTATTGATTGGAAACTCAAATACATGTGTGGGTACATAGACAACACTGTGTCTCTAGTAAGCCTCTAGTTGACTAGCTCGTTGATCAAAGATGGTTAAGGTTTCCTAGCCATTGACATGAGATGTCATTTGATAACGGGATCACATCATTAGGAGAATGATGTGATGGACAAGACCCAAACTATAAACGTAGCATATGATCGTGTCAGTTTATTGCTATTGTTTTCTGCATGTCAAGTATCTGTTCCTATGACCATGAGATCATGCAACTCCCTGACATCGGAGGAGTACCTTGTGTGTATCAAACGTCGCAACGTAACTGGGTGACTATAAAGGTGCTCTACAGGTATCTCCGAGGGTGTCTGTTGGGTTGGCATGGATCAAGACTGGGATTTGTTACTCCGTATGACGGAGAGGTATCTCAGGGCCCACTCGGTAATACAACATCACAATGAGCCTTGCAAGCAATGTGACTAAAGTGTTAGCCACGAGATCTTGTATTACGGAATGAGTAAAGAGACTTGCCGGTAACGAGATTGAACTAGGTATAGAGATACCGACGATCGAATCTCGGGCAAGTAACATACCGAAGAACAAAGGGAACATCATACGGGATTAACTGAATCCTTGACATAGAGGTTCGACCGATAAAGATCTTCGTAGAATATGTAGGAGCCAATATGGGCATCCAGGTCCCGCTATTGGTTATTGATCGTAGAGGTGTCTCGGTCATGTCTACATAGTTCTCAAACCCGCAGGGTCTACACACTTAACGTTTGGTGACGATTAGTATAGTTGAGTTATTGTGTTGGTGACCGAAGGTTGTTCGGAGTCCCGGATAAGATCCAGGACATGACGAGGGTCTCCGGAAGAGTCCGGAGGTAAAGATTAATATATGTGATAATAGTGTTTTGATCTCCGGAAAGGTTCCGAAATTCACCGGAAGGGGTTCCGGGTGTTTACCGAAGTGTTCGGGTGCAGCAACACTTTATATGAGCCAAAGGGGTAAAGCCCATGAGGTATTGGAAAGTGCAAAAGGAAGTTTTGCTACTGCCTTAAGCGGTACTACCGCTGGTAAAGGCAGTACTACCGCGTAAGCGGTACTACCGCTTGTTGGAAGCGGTACTACCGCCCAAGCGGTACTACCGCTTGTGTGAAGCGGTACTACCGCTCAAGCGGTACTACCGCTCGTGAGCGGTACTACCGCTTGTGCGCGGTACTGTAGGGATCCGAGTTGGACTCTTTCCCTGCGGGCCAAACCGACCTTGTGCGGGCAAAACCGACCTGGAGGAGGCTTTTACTCCAAGTTTAGACCCCAAGGCTCAACATATAAATAGAGGGGCAGGGCTAGCACACGGGACACATTAAGATTTCCCAAGCCGTGTGTCGGCAACCCTAACCCTCAAGTTCTCCCGTCATAATCTCCGTAGTGCTTGGCGAAGCCCTGCAGAGATTGTTCCTCACCAACATCACCACGCCGTCGTGCTGCCGGAACTCATCTACTACTTCATCATCGCTCGCTGGATCGAGGAGGTGAAGGCGTCATCAAGCCGTACGTGTGTTGAACGCGGAGGTGCCGTCCGTTCGGCACTAGTTCGTGATCGGATCGAGGGACGACTTGCGATTTGGATCGCGGAGACGTTCGACTACATCAACCGTGTTTCTTAACGCTTCCGCTTAGCGATCTACAAGGGTATGTAGATTCACTCTCCCTCTCGTGGATGCTCATCACCATGGATAGATCTTGCGTGTGCGTAGGAAATTTTTTGTTTCCCATGCAACGTTCTCCAACAGTATGCCACTAGGCATGCCAGTTGCATCTTGCTACTTGTGAGTTGCGTTGGTAATTCCCTGAAGAGGATGGGAGATGCAGTACAGTAGAGATAAGTATTTCTCTCAGTTATGAAACCAAGGTTATCAATCCAGTAGGAGAATCACGCAACACCTCGTTAGCAGAATCTGCACACAAAACAACAAATCCTTGCACCCAACGCAAACAAGGGGTTGTCAACCCCTCGGCGGTAATTGCAAGATTAAATTGTATGTGATAGATAGATAGATAGAAACAAAAATACAAAATAAAATAAATAAACAAAAAGTGCAGAAAGGTACTTTTAGAGTTTTTAATATATGATTTAGATAGACCCGGGGGCCATAGTTTTCACTAGAGGCTTCTCTCAAGAAAATAGCATACGGTGGGTAAACAAATTACTGTTGGGCAATTGATAGAAAAGCAAATAATCATGACGATATCCAAGGCAATGATCATGTATATATAGGCACCACGCCCGAGACAAGTAGACCGACTCCTGCCTGCATCTACTACTATTACTCCACACATCGACCGCTATCCAGCATGCATCTATTGTATTAAGTCCATAAAGAAACGGAGTAACGCCTTAAGCAAGATGACATGATGTAGAGAAAGTAAACTCACGCATGAATAAACCCCATCTTTTTACACTTAATAGCAATGATACATACGTGTCATGTCCCTTTTTGTCACTGGGATTGAGCACCGCAAGATCGAACCCATTACAAAGCACCTCTTCCTATGGCAAGATAAATCAATCTAGTTGGCCAAACCAAATCAATAGATAGGAGAAGAAATACGAAGCTATAATAATCATGCATAAAAGAGATCAGAGAACACTCAAATAATATTCATGGATAATCTGATCATAAACTCACAATTCATCGGATCCCAACAAACACACCGCAAAAAGTTATTACATCGGATAGAACTCAAAGGACATCGAGGAGAACATTGTATTGAAGATCAAAAAGAGAGAAGAAGCCATCTAGCTACTAACTATGGACCCGAGGGTCTGTGGTAAACTACTCATGCATCATCGGAAGGGCAGCAAGGTTGATGTAGAGCCCCTCCGTGATCGATTCCCCCTCCGGCGGAGTACCGAAAAAGGCCTCCAGATGGGATCTCTCAAGAACAGAAGCTTGCAGCGGCGGAAAAAGTATTTCGTGGACTCCTCTATTGGTTTCCCGATTTTTAGAAATTTATAGTGGTGGAATTTGGTCAAAAGGGGTAGCGGTGGGCCCATGAGGCACCAGGGTGCGCCTGCCCCCCCCCCCCCACCTAGGAGCGCCCTGGTGGCTCGTGGCCACCCCCTGGGTCTTCTGGCCTTCTCCCGAAGCTTCCAGTACTTGTTATGTCCAGAAAAAAATCTCCAAAAAGTTTCGTGGCATTTGGACTTCGTTTGGTACTGATATTCTGGAAAACCAAAAACAGGCAAAAAACAGCAACTGGCACTGGGCACTAAGTTAATAGGTTAGTCCCAAAAAATGATATATAATTGCTGTAAATGTATATAAAACATCCAAGATTGATAAAATAATAGCATGGAACAATCAAAAATTATAGATACGTTGGAGACGTATCACATCTCTGTTGTTCAAGATTTCTGACAAAGGTGCATCACTGATCACCATGACTGAATGCTCTTGGATGTAATGTGCCACCTTCTTTGCTGTCAAATATATCCCATAGACCAGCTTCTGGTAATGTGGATACCGTTGTTTGGAAGGAGTCAACACTTCTGAAATATAATATACAGGCCTCTGAATTTTCAAGGTTTTGCCTTGTTCTTCTCGCTCTACCATGAGCACTACGCTGACCACTTGACTTGTAGTTGCGACATACAAGAACAGCGGTTCTTTACTGTTCTTAGCAGCAAGCACCGGCTGGGTGGAAAGCATAGTTTTCAATTCTTCAAATGCAACCTGTGCTTTGTCACTCAACTCGAACTTATCAGATTTTTTCATCAATCGATAAAGCGGCAGAGCTTTTTCACCGAGTCTGGAGATGAATCTGCTCAAAGCTGCCAGGCAGCCTGTGAGTCTCTGGACATCATGGAGGCATTCTGGCTTTTTCATTTGGATGATAGCGCCAATTTTTTCAGGATTAGCCTCTACCCCTCGTTCGGAAATGAGAAATCCGAGTAGTTTGCCAGCTGGAACTCCAAAAACACACTTGGCGGGATTGAGTTTGATTCCATAGGCCCGGAGGTTTTTAAAGGTTTCAGCGAGGTCCGTCAGGAGGTCGGAACCTTTCCTGGATTTGACCACGATATCGTCCATGTATGCCTCCATGTTCCGACTGATTTGTTTCTGTAAACAAGCTTGGATCATGCGCTGAAAAGTTGCGCCCGCATTTTTGAGTCCGAATGGCATTGTGATATAGCAAAAACACCCAAAAGGGGTGATGAAGGCTGTTTTTATTTCATCAGGACCATACATTCGGATCTGGTGGTACCCGGAGTACGCATCCAGAAAACATAGTCTCTCGCAGCCAGCAGTCGAATCTACTATCTGGTCTATGCGAGGCAGAGGAAAAAGATCTTTCGGACATGCCCTGTTGATGTGCTTGAAATCTATACACATTCTAAGAGAATTGTTTTTCTTCGGCACCATTATACGTTGGCAAGCCACTCGGAGTGGTAAACTTCACGGATGAATTCGGCTGCCAGGAGCCGAGCAATTTCCTTGCCAATAGCCTTGCACTTTTCTTCTGAGCAGTGCCGCAGGTGCTCTTTCACTGGTTTCGCCTTGGAATCTACATGGATTCGGTGCTCAGCCAACTTCTTGGGTACACCCGGCATGTCGGAAGGTTTCCACGCAAAGATGTCCCAGTTCTCACGGAGAAATTGGATGAGCTCATCTTCCTATTTGTTGTCCAAAGTAGTGGAGATATTGGCGGTCTTGGTCGGATCTTCTGGGTGGATCTGCACCTGCTTGGTCTCACCGGCCGACTGGAATGCAAAGTCGACCACCGGCTTCTTCGAGTTCAACAATTCACTCGGATCTACTACCTTTCTGTATTCGGCCAGTTCGGCCACTGCCATCTGCGCATCAGCGATGAGCGAGCCCTGTTGCAGACATTCTTCGGCCCTCTGTCTGTCTAATGAGACGGTGATCACTCCATTCGGACCAGGCAACTTCAACTTGAGGTACACATAGCAGGGTCTGGCCATGAAACGTGCGTAGGCAGGCCTACCCAGAATAGCATGGTAAGCACTCCGAAAATCAACCACTTCAAAACCAGCTTCTCTTTTCTAAAAAAATTCTCATCACCGAACATGACCTCCAGAGAGATCAGTCCGAGTGATTTGGCCTTTTTGTCGGGGATGACCCTGTGGAACTGCATACTGCTTTTACTCAACTTGGACATAGGGATGCCCATTTTTTTCAATGTATCGGCGTATAGGATGTTCAAACCGCTGCCGCCATCCATGAGAACCTTGCGCAGTTGGACTCCGCTAACAAGGGGGTCGACCACCAAAGCTTGCCGCCCAGGGATCGGTATATGAGCTGGGTGGTCCGACTAATCGAAGGTGATGAGCGTCTCAGCCCAATCCAGGTACTTAGTGACGGCTGGCATCACCATACTCACTTCTCGATTAATGACTTTCAGCTTCCGTTTGCACTCCGGATCAGCGAAGATCATTAGGACTTTTTCCACTGCGGGGAAACCTCCGAAAGGTTTCTTGCCTCCGTCGCTATCGTCTTGATCCTTACTGTCCGACTGGTCATCTTTCAAAAACTTCTTTAATAACCTACACTCCCGAGTAGTATGCTTGGGCAGAATCAGATTGCCCTCCTCATCTTTCTTTGTGTGAACCTGACAAGGTTGGTCAAGGATGTCACCTTCCGAATCGTTTCTCTTTTTGAGGGTTCACTCTTTCTTCTGCTTCTGTGGTCCTTTGCCCTTCACTTGTCCGGTCAGGGCCGCAAGTTTTGCATTATCCACCGCTTCAGCCTTGCGCTTCTGTTTCCCATGATTTTGTCCTGACTGGTTTGCATCTCCAGCCCGGCCCTTGCCACTTCTCAATCGGTCGTCTTCCTCACCATTTGCATATCGGTTTGCTATTTCCATCGTCCGGCTCAGAGTAGGTGTCTCAATGCGACCGAACTTGAGGGTCAGCTCTTGGTACCTGACACCTTGTTTGAAGGCACAAATGGCTTGATGCTCGATTACGTTCTAGACCGAGTTGTGCAAGGTGGTCCACCTCTGGATATACTCCCGCAAGGTCTCGTTGCTCTTCTGGACACAGTGTTGCAACTCGGCCAGCCCTCCTGGCCGTTTGTAGGTTCCTTTGAAATTCTTTACGAACACTCGGGAGAGATCCTCCTAGCTGAAAATGCTGTTGGGCGGCAACTAGTTGAGCCACGCTCGAGCAGATCCCTCAAGCATGAGAGGAAGATGCTTCATTGCGACATCATCGTTGCCGCCGCCGATCTGGACAGCCACTCGGTAATCATCCAGCCATGTTTCCGGCTTGGTTTCGCCGGTGAAATTACTGATCCCTGCGGCCAACCTGAAGTTCGCAGGAATCTCTGCTGCGTGAATGTACCTGCTGAAACATATCGGGCCCGAAGAACTTCATCCACTCGGATAATCTCTGGCGTAATAATCTCTGTCTACTCGGCCCCGGTGAGGGTGTCCCGGATTAGGGGGTACTCGGGCTGCCGGCCTATCTCTCATAGGCCGGGCTGGTGGGACGCTCTCTACACGTCGATGGAAGGCCGGATTGTGGACGACCCCTTGTGTCAGAAGGAAACCTCCGGAGTCTTGACGTCTCCTCCAAGGAATAATTGGCGTAACCGACATGTTTATCCCTAATGATAACTGACCATATGTAACCCTAGGACCCCCTGGTGTCTATATAAACCAGGAGGCTTAGTCCGTAGAGGGGCATATATATTCATTACCTAGGGTTTAGCCCATCCGATCTCGAGGTAGATCAACTCTGTAACCTTCATACAATCACATCAATACAATGAAGTAGGACGTAGGGTATTTACCTCCTCGAGAGGGCCCGAACCTGGGTAAATCGTTGTCTACGTTCCCTGTTACCATTGATTCCTAGATCCACAGTTCGGATCCCCTACCCGAGATCTGCCGGTTTTGGTACCGACATTGGTTCTTTCATTGAGAGTTCCGTCGTGGGTCACCAAGGATCAATGGCTCGCCGTCCCCGGACAACTCTTCGGAGATGGAGTCTGCAGCGGGGACATCCTCGTCCTCGGACAGCTCTTCTCTTCAGCGATGGAATCCGCAGCGGGGACATCTTCGTCCCCGGATAGCTCTTCGCGTTCGGTAGCATTGTGCTACACGCCGATCCGACCGGTCACCTCGACCAGGTCGGCAGCTTCGCCCCCGAGCAGGAAATCAGGTTCGACAGCCTTGAGTACGTCGCCGATGCTCGAGGCGATCTGGTCTTCATTGGGTTCTCGGCTGTACCCGAGGAACCAACCAATCCCGAGGCCTTGACCTCGGATTCCTTCCCCGCCCCCGTCCCCGGGGCGGGCTTCAGTTTGGATCTGGCCTTGAGTTTAGATCCGACCCCGGCGCCGGAAAACCAAGGGTCACCCTTGACCGAACACACTCCCATTATCGGCGCGTCGGAGCTCAATTCCGATGGCTGTCCGAGCATAGATCCGGTGGACCTCCCGATTTTAAGCGAGATGTTAGACCGGATCCAGATGATGAATATCACGGATGGCTCGTCCTCGGACCAGGAACAGGTCAGAGAGGACGCCAGCCGTGGGGAATTTTGCGTCCCACCCACCACCCACTTGGTAGCCACTGTCGAAGATTTAACCGACATGCTGGACTACGCCTCCGAGGAGGCCGACGACATGGACGAGGATATCGACATCCCGCCCTACACGGATCTCTCCCTTGCCACTTCCAATACCGGAAAGTGGACCGCCACCTCCACCTATGACGTTTACATGGTTGACACCCCCATGAAGGACGGTGACACAACCAGAAAGGACGGCGACGATCCCGCCGAAGAACCGCCCAGGCGCCGACGACGGCGAGCCAGAGGGCGGGGAAAGGGCAAGGAAAATCACACAGACACGAACGGCACCGGAGATAACGAGTCTCCGAACAATGTGGGGGAGCTCGGCGATAACACATCCGAGCAGCAACCCGACGCCCCTGAAGGGCATGAGGACCAGGGTGACCCCGAGGACCTCGACGATTTCGAGGACAACAATTACCTCCCTCCATCCGAAGAGGAAGATAGCCTAGGACCCGAAGACTTTATCGTCCCTGAGGATCCCCTGGAACAAGAGAAATTCAAGCGGCAACTCATCGCCACTGCCAGAAGCTTGAAGAAAAAACAACAACAGCTCAAAGCCGAGCAGGATACGCTCAACGACAGATGGACAATGGTCTTAGCTACCGAAGAAGGCCTTGACGATCAACGCCAGGGCCAATACAAGAGTTACCCACGACGGCGCCTACTCCCAGAATTTGAGGATGAGGCCTTCGAGCTCATGCCTCCCAGACGAACTTACGCAAACCAGCCCGACCGCCCCCCTCGAGGACGGGATAGGCCGGCTGTGGAACCCGAACTCCCACCCGCGCCCCCTCGAGGATGGGATAGGGCGGCCGGGGAAGCCGAACTCCCACCCGTGCCCCCTCGAGGACGGGATAGGGCGGCCAGGGACGCCAAATACCCACCCGCGCCTCCTCGCAGAGTAGGCAAAGACCCGGTTCAACCGGACGACCAATACGATCTGCGCCGTGACCTGAACGCCAGAGCGATCCAGTCGAGATCCGTTTATGGATCCACAGGATACGCACCCGCTAGACAGGACGGATACCAGGCCTGGCGCGATAGAAACGACAGAGCTCGGGAGTAGCACCGTGCCCGGATGACAACCGATCTACGACGCGATGTGGCCCGGGCTAGGGGCGCCGCACACCCAATGTGTTTCACTGACGAGGTGATGCAGCATCAGTTCCCCAAGGGGTTTAAACCCGTCAATATAGAATCCTATGATGGGACAACTGACCCAGCTGTATGGATTGAGGATTTTCTTCTCCACATTCATATGGCTCGAGGAGATGATCTCCACGCTATCAAGTACTTACCGCTGAAACTCAAGGGACCAGCAAGGCATTGGCTGAACAGCCTACCCGAAAACTCCATCGGGAGCTGGGAAGAGCTCAAGGATGCATTCCGAGCTAACTTTCAAGGCACCTATGTTCGGCCACCGGACACCGATGACCTGAGCCATGTTATTCAGCAGCCCGGAGAGTCAGCCCGGCAATTCTGGAACCAGTTTTTGACCAAGAAAAACCAAATCGTCGGCTGTCCAGATGCCGAAGCGATTGCGGCATTCAAACACAGTATTCGGGACGAGTGGCTTGCCCGCCAGCTCGGCCAGGACAAGCCGAGAACACTGTCGGCCCTTACCTCCCTAATGACCCGCTTTTGCGCGGGTGAAGATAGCTGGTTGGCTCGTCGAAGCAACCACCCCAAAGACCCCGGCACTTCATAGGCCCGGGACGGGAACGAAAAACCCCAGCGCAATAGGAATAATAAGAGCCGGCACTCAAACAACGGCGGTGAAGCCGATGATACAGCGGTAAACGCCGGATTCAGCGGCTCGAAATCGGGACCGCGGAAAAAACCCTCTAAAGGGAATCGCGACGGCCCGTCCGCGCTTGACAGAATATTGGATAGGCCCTGCCAGATTCACGACACCCCTGACAAGCCCGCTAACCATACCAACCGTAACTGTTGGGTAATCAAACAGGCCGGCAAGGTCACAGCCGACGAACAGGGCAAGGGCCCCCGCAGCGAAGAAGGAGCGGAAGCGCGCACTTCGGGATGTCTACGCCTTAGAGCCGGTAGCCCCGAAATTCAACCCATGGTCGGCTTGCCCGATCACTTTCGACCGTCGAGACCATCCGACCAGTATACGCCATGGAGGAACGGCGGCTCTGGTGCTCGACCCCATCGTGGACGGATTCCACCTCACCAGAGTCCTTATGGACGGAGCCAGCAGCCTCAACCTGATTTACTCAGATACAGCGAGGAAAATGGGGATCGACCCGTCAAGGATCAAATCCAGCAAAACCACCTTTAAAGGTGTAATCCCAGGAGTCGAGGCCCGCTGCTCGGGATCCGTGACATTGGAAGTTGTCTTCGGCTTGCCCGATAACTTCCGCAGCGAGGACTTAATCTTCGATATCGTCCCCTTCCGCAGCGGTTACCACGCACTCCTCGGCCGGACCGCGTTCGCCCGCTTCAATGCTGTCCCGCACTATGCATACCTGAAGCTCAAGATGCCAGGACCAAAGGGCGTTATTACCATTAACGGTAATACCGAGCGCTCGCTCCGAACAGAGGAACACACGGTGGCTCTAGCCGCCGAAGTCCAAGCCGCCGAAGAAGCGTCGCAAGCCCAGTCTACTGCCCAGCCACTGGACGCACGCAAGCACTCCCGAGCTGTAGCCTCGGTCCCGGCGCACTCCCACGCTCACCCCAAATAGGGGCACGCGCCCCACAGCACTGCCCACCTAGTCGCAAAATACGTACCTCGAGTGCACAATTTCGCGCTCAAAATTCCATGGGCAGCTATGGGGAAACATGACAGAAAGACCAGGAGCCCGGCTCGACCGAACAATGGCCTACATGTGTCTTCAAATCAACATCGACAACGGGCACCGTCCAGGGCCCCCCGATCAGCGTCAAACTGATATACCACGGCGACTTCTCAACACCCTTTTCCAAGGGCTCGTCCGTCGAACATTACTACTTCCGCCGAACATACGGTGGACAGCTTCGCTCACACGCAAGCTTCTTGAAGAGCAAAGGCGCAGACGTGCAGCAGGGCGTAGTAGGGACGTCAAAATACTCATGAAGGCCCTGTGTAAACCTTTACTCTCACATATTCATTTCTTCAAAAGTATCTATCAAAGTTACTTCGGCAATCCAGATTGTACGGTTGGACGTCACATATTCAAAGGAAATAAAGACCAATTTTTTCTATGGTACTCGCCCAGTCATTCGCGTTGCATATTGCTTTCCGCCTTTTTAAGCCGAAGTAAACTATTACGATACGTCCTTTTTTTGAAACCGGCTAATAGACCAGGGGCTCGAACATAGATCTTGCCTTAAACTTTATCCCGGCACTTATTTTTATGTGCTCGGCGTCACGGATATTGCACTATATGAATCAGTTCCGAATTGTGTCTTTGGTCAATAGTTGGGTTGCCCGGCTCCTGTGTTTACCCTCTTACGTTCTGCACTGTTCGGCTAGGAGGGTAAAGGGAGAACTACTGCGATTGTACTTCTAGCTAGCCTGGTTAAGTACCTCAGTGGAGAAAGCCGAAAACTGACTGTCACAATAAGCAAGAACTGGTCGGCGATCCGATGACTCGTGTCAAACCAAAAATCGTTGGCGATTCATCCGTGTTAAACGAAGGGTCTTCTATTACAGAAACCATGTGATGATGGTATCAACCACGGCTCGTCCGAATATCACAAACACTGGGGGCTAGTCACCAGCCCCCGCAGTTAAGCTCCTATGGCTAAGTGAAAGCACTAAAACCGCACAGTCTGATTGCCTGGTTTTCCGCACATACAACCGCCTCCGGGCACCGAGACATCGGCTAAGGGTTCAAGTGCTACGAGAAAACACCCCATGCAGTATCTGCAAGGGGGCTGAAGCGGACGACTGGTAACTTTCAGTTTACAAACGGCCGCACAGGAGTCAAAATTAAACAGGCATTATATCCACCGCCATCCATTTGCATTATAATAAAACAAAAGTTTCAACTCCTTGGCTACAAGGAAAACAACTCTAATCATAAATTACATCTTTTGAACATTGGGCCTCCACTGCCCGAGCACCATCCATCACTATGGGAAAGTATTGCTCGGGGCGCCTATGCTCCTTCCCTGGCGGCGGAGGTCCGGTGGCCATCTCGGCTGGCTTTATCTTCGGCCAATGTACCATTGTTTTGCCGAAGGCCATCCGAGCCCCCTCAATGCATGTGGAGCGCTTCCAGACATCAATCCGGGGAGCAGCGTCATACAGCCTCTGCACCAGACCAAAGTAGCTGCTCGGCAGCGGCTCCGCCGGCCATAGCTTAAGGCAGAGGTCCTTCATCATCGGCTCCGCCATCCGATGAAGCTCCACCAGCTGCTTCATTTGGTTGTTGAGGAGGCGAGGGTGTTCGGGCGCTTGAAATTGCGCCCAGAACAGCCTCTGCTCGGCCCGACCCTCCTAAGCAGCGAAGAACCTGGCCGCGTCCGCCGCACTCTTCGGGAGGTCCGCAAAGGCGCCTGGGGAACGCCATACTCACGTGAGCAACGCGAACCTGTTACCTCCAAAGATACTTTGCAGCAAGTACGGCTTACCGTCCGCAATCAGCCTGACTTGGCGGAGCTCTTCTTGGTAGCCGCGCGCCTCTGTCCGCGCTTCCGTAGCCACCGCCGCCAACGAGGTCAGCTCGGCGGCCTGCTCCTTATTCTTCTGCTCGAGGGCCTCACACCTTGTGACGGCATCCCCGAGCTCTTGCTGCACTTCCAGCACCCTGGCCTCGTGCTTCTCACTAGCGGTTCTCACTGCAGCCAGCTCGGCAGCCGCCTGTTCGGCTGTCGACTTTTCCGCCGCCGCATCCAGCTGAGCCGTCCTCAGCGCGGCCTTGATGTTTTCCACCTCCACGGCAGCAGCTGCAGTAGCATCGGTTAACTCCGTTAGGATACTTCGAAACCTGCTTACAAAACAACGGCTGTATTCAACATTACAGCTCTGACTTACCTTGCGCCTCGTCGAACCTCTTGTTTACCAGGCTCAGGTCATCTTCGGAGCTCTTCAGCTTCCGATTCAACTTGGCCAACTCTTCGGCGTTGGCGGCTACGGCCGAAGATGATGCATGTGCGTTATTATACACACGTTAGTATCCGGGATATTGATTTTTGATCCTCTGACAGGCTTTGCCCAAGCCAGTCAGCGTCTCGGGGGCTACTGTGTATGAGGCTATATATTTATACAAAAGAAATTCTTTAAGGCAAAACATTACTTGGCTCACCTTGAAGCCCGTGAGAAGGCCATTGAAAGCCTCTTTCAGTCCGTTATCCACGGACCGAAGACTTTGCAACACCGCGCCCATAAGGGCACGGTGCTCTTCGGAGATAGAGGAGCTGGTTAAAGCATCCTCCATCTCATCCGGCCACCCGGTCGACGCCCGCTCTGGGGCGGGCGGGGGTGGCGGGGACACCTCGGTTTCTTCCCTCTCAGGGGCCGGAGTGCCCGGCTTCGGACACCTTGACATCTCCGGAGCCGCTATCGGAGAGAGCTCGGATCGTCCGGGCTCCTCCTCTTCGTTCACCAGAAGGGCCTTCCCCTCCTGGTCTTCGGCGACCGAGGTGTTCACCTCGGCCATGATTGTGTCGCCCCCTCCCCCCGTGTGCGGCACGGGAGGGGTCCTCCTCGATAGGACCTCCCCGACCTCCTCGACTATTGGGGGACGCGAGGCGCGGGATTCGGTCCCGCTCTCCGCTAGCGCCGCCGGTGGAGAATCCCCCTCCGAGACTCGCTCGGTGGGGAGATCGCGCAGCGGGCTACGAAATTACAAACGGAAACATGATCAATATCAAACCCTGTTCGTCTAAGGACGTTCAAGCGGTTACTAGAACGCGTACCTTTGAGCCTGTGGCTTGGCCCTGGGGATCCTCCGAGGAACCTCTTCGGAGGCCTCAGAGTCCTCGGCAGAAGCCGAGCTGTCACCAGACAAGGCGACCTTGGCCTTGCGCGGTCTTTTGGGGGCGGGTTGAGGCTGCTCCTCCTCGGCGTCCTCGGACGCCTCTCTTTTCCCTGTCCGGGAGGAATAGTCTTCCTCCCCGTCCTCTCCCTGCTCCTTCTCCTCCTCTTGCGCGGAGGGAGCATTGGTGTCCCCGGATCTAGCACCCGGGGGTCCTCGGGAGCGGAGGCCCTCTCTGGCCTCCTTCTTCAGGTTCTTCTTCTTCTCCTTCCTCTCCGGCGCCTCGTATGGCTCCACGGCCAGCATGGCCGCCAGCAGGGGCGTCCTGGGTCCCTCTGGCAGTGGCGCCGGACTGTCGATCCGCTCAGCCTTCTTCAGCCAGTTCTGTGGATAGGAAGTGAATAGCTAAGTACCTTATCAAAAGGGAACAGTTCGGATATAAGAGTAAAATTAGTCATACCTCTCGTGGGGGATTTGCGGCGTCGAGGCCGATGTCTTCATCCTCGGCCGGCCAGCCCTTCTGCGGCTTGAACAGCGCCCTCCACAGCTGAGCGTGGGAGGTGCAGAAGAAGCTACGCACGGTGGCCGGGTCTTTGGACTTGTAGGCCCACATGGGGGAGGCCCTGTCCTGGCACGGGAGGATTCGGCGGCCGAGCATGATCCGGATCACGTTGGGCAGCTCGACGCCCTGCTCTATCAACTTGGTGATCCGGTTCTGCAGCTGCGCCACCTCCTTGTTCACCCCCAGTCGAGGCCTTTCTTGGTCCACGAGACCAGCCTCGTAGGGGGTCCGGATCGGAAGGCCGGAATCGCCCCCCAATCCGCGCTCCTTGGCTTGGTGATGTAGAACCATTCCTTCTGCCAGACCTTGATGGTCTCGATGAAGGTGCCTTCTGGCCACTCCACTCGGGGGAGTTTACTGACCATCGCGCCTCCACAGTCCGCTTGCTGGCTGTCGACGATCTTCGGTTTGATGTTGAAGATCTTCAGCCACAGGCCGAAGTGTGGCCGGATCTGAAGAAAAGCCTCGCAGATGATGATGAAGGCCGAGATGTGGAGGAAGGAGTTCGGCGCGAGGTCGTGGAAGTCAAGCCCGTAGAAGAACATGAGACCCCTGACGAAGGGGTGAAGAGGAAAGCCCAAACCTCGGAGGAAGTGGGGAATAAACACCACCCTCTCGCCCTGCCGCGGCGTGGGGACGACCTGGCCGGCCTCTGGAGCGCGGTGGGCGACGTTGGCGGGGAGATATCCCGCGCCCTTCAGCTCCATGATGGCGCTCTCGGTGACGACGGACGCCTCCCACTTGCCTTTGGACCCAGAGCCCGCCATTGCTAGATCGAACGGGTTGCTGGAAAGGGTCTTGGAAGGGAGAGCGGATCTGGGCGCTGGAGCTCAGAAGACGGGGGAAATGAGAGCGTGCGAAAGGGACGAAGGCTGTGCCCCTTTTAAGGGCTATAAAACCCACGGTCCTTTTACTGCGCCGCAGTCCTCGCCATTTCCCCATGCAACCGTGCCATTATGCGCGCGTGGGATGGGGCAGATAATTGATCATATCCCTTGAAAATAGGGCACGATCTCCATATCGATTGGACGTGCCAATGAAAAAACCGCCTCGAGCCGCGAATCGAGTTCTGTCATAAAACGATTCGGGTCGTGGCACGTTGTGACCCTTCGATGAAAAGTTGTCAGAACGGGGTACTGTTCACACCGAAGAGACTAGCCTTCGGGGCTAAGTTATTGATACATCGCGGTAACCGAAGTATATCTTGGGACGTGTACGGCTAGGCGACGCTTGAGAACTCGGCTCGGAGGAAATACAGATCGGACATCGATATCACAGAAGGAAGGGAACTGGTCCACGAAGTCAACGGTGTTCGGCATCTACCTCGGCTTCGAAGACTAGTTCGGGGGCTACTGAGGGTGTCCCGGGTTAGGGGGTACTCGGGCTGCCGGCCTATCTCTCATAGGCCGGGCTGGTCGGCCGCTCTCTACACGTCGATGGAAGGCCGGATTGTGGGCGACCCCGTGTGTCAGAAGGAAACCTCCGGAGTCTTGACGTCTCCTCCAAGGAATAATTGGTGTAACCGACATGTTTATCCCTGATGATAACCGACCATATGTAACCCTAGTACCCCCTGGTGTCTATATAAACCAGGAGGCTTAGTCCGTAGAGGGGCATATATATTCATTACCTAGGGTTTAGCACATCCGATCTCGAGGTAGATCAACTTTGTAACCTTCATACAATCACATCAATACAATCAAGCAGGACGTAGGGTATTACCTCCTCGAGAGGGCCCGAACCTGGGTAAATCGTTGTCTACGTTCCCTGTTACCATTGATTCCTAGATCCATAGTTCGGATCCCCTACCCGAGATCTGCCGGTTTTGGTACCGACACCCGGTTCACTAAATTCTGGGCGAGAAGTGATCGGGCGTCGAAGCGGGGGTCACGGTAATCCATGTCATCATGCTCGCGGGGGTAATATCTACCCAGCACATGCAACGGACTGGGCCTCCGATCGCCACCATGGTGGTATCTGTCGCCTTATCGCCGGGGCGAATACGAGGCGTCCCTCGGAGGGCTCATCCGACCGTGGTAACGATCATCCTGCTGCCGAATGGGTGATCCTCGGCCATGGAATAGATCACCGTGTTGTACCAGGAGTTCGGGTCACCGAGTAAATGCCCCATCCCTCTGAGGGGGTGGCTATCTCGACCGCCGAGGCACGAGAGGATTGTGCGCCGACTGGGTTGTGTCTGCCCGGACCGACTTGCTATGAATACAATTTTGTGATTGGGATACTGCAGAGTTTTGTGCCAACGCAGCCTTCAGGAGTGCCCGAATCTTTCTGAGCCCTTCACCTGCTGCTGAATCGGATGGCTGAATGGAATCAGCAATCCGTGTTGTTGCCGCCAAGTTCTACACCGGAGTGCGCAGCACCTGGTAATTTTGGGCCTCGTTGTTCGGGAACAACTGCCTCCTGCTCCGACTGGAACTGGGAATGTTCCGGATCCGGTCCTCTAGAGATTTCTCTAGCTGCTCCAAGCGCGCTCGCTCGGCTAAGGTGGCCAAATGCGCCGACTCCAAAGCAAGTGCCTCGGGGGTGGTCGCCATAATCGGCGTGCGCAGGGTTTGCTCGGTCACCCTGTTGATTTCGTCAACTTGATCCCGAGTGAGGGGTGGTGCCGTCCCATCGACCCGGGCGCCACCGCCGAGGGTGTCATCAACTGCTATATCAGTTCTGCGGCCATTACCATCACGATTCTCGGAGTACCCGGGAGGGCCGTTGTCGGTGCTGGCCATCAAAACCTCTGACAAAGACTCGATGCTTTCACAACTCCCTTCCTCTTCCTCCCCATCGTGGAGGGAGGCGAACAAGTTGTGGAAGGACTCGTCGGGCTCGAGTGTAGCTACCTGCTCGGTTGCGGCCTGATGGGCCACAGCGTGCTTCACCCACCACTGAAGCCGCGAGCGGCCGGAATGCTTGCGGCGGCATCTAGCGAGGAGCTGGGGGGCCTCCTGGTATGGAACCGATGGCTGACGGAGAAGGACTCCGTCGGAACTCACACGGAAGTGCGCTGCGCTGCAGACGGGAAATGACTCCACGTTTAGCGGGGCTTCCTGAAGCCACGCTGAATCATCGGCGACGAAACGGAGGGCACCGAAACGGATGTGGCCACCGAACACCATCTCGACGCCGGCAACCATGATGAACGAAAGATTCCACCTGCGTCGTGTTCTGCTAGATGCACAGCCCCATGGTGGGTGCCAATTGTCGTGGGAATTACTCTGACAGTGAGTACTAGGGGTACGAACAAGGGCTGATTCTAGCTACGGCGAAGGTGTGACACAAGGATTTACGAGTTCACGCCCCTCTCGGTGGAGGTAAAGACCCTACGTCTCGAGCTTTGGAGCTATTTTGTTTCTCTTGCGTCTGGAAGATTACAATGGATGCAAACCCTTGTCTAAGTGCTACGGGGCGACTTATTTAGAGTGCGCCGCCCCCTCGGCTAGATACGTTACAGAGGGAGTTGATGACTCGAGTTTATTACAGGCGTTACTCTTGGTAACTGACGTATTGATTGTTAGTAACGCACGACGACGTGCGCCTTCAGATGTTCTAGATTCCACGCTGGCTCTTCGCCTTCCTTTGTCCGAGTGATCACGAGATAACCGAGTGGACTTGATATAGCCGAGTGGACCAGATGCAGCCGAGTGAATGAATTGCGGCTGGAGTCCGAATGGAATGATGACCCTGGGGTCTTGATGTCTGATGCTGTGGGCCCTTCATTTAGTCTAGAATGTACCTCTTATGACCCTACCCGTGGTAGGTAACCCCAACAGGGACAAAAGAGGCCGAGTAGATGGTACTGGAGTAGAAATAAGTGGCACAGAAAAAGAGAGAAGAAAAAGAATGTACAGTCCCCCACTCGTGCCAATAGTGGATGTCAGATACAGTTTCATATAGTTATCTATGCTTCTGGGTTGCATTTGTCAAATATAAGTTCATGTTGCAATCGTGCTTCGCGGACAATTCATTAGGCCTGATTCATATTGTTTGCCAAACTTCTCGGTTGTATTTGGCCTTTGCGCCATGGGCGCAACAGGTCATCTAATCTAATCTTGTAAAAAGAAGGAAGGGGAGGACACGAGAGAGGATCGGAGGAGACACTAGGCGAGGGGTGGTCGTCGATTAGTTTCAGTGCAGTAGGAGTAAGCGGAAAAGAGAACTGAATTTACACGCATGAGAAAACAACAGGATCTGAGTCGTCCAATTCAGATCCAACAACAAAGAAGCCATCGGCACCAAGGCTGGGCCACATGCTCAGCGATAGAGACAAAACAGCCAACAGCGGTGTCGCGAGGCGAGGAGGCTACACGTGTTTGGGTCGAGGACGCGCGACCACAACCGGTGCCGTACTCGTCCGATGGACAGGCCCATGGAGCCCGCCGTCCTGCCCTCCACAAGTTTCGCTAGAATCTCTCATTCTCCCCTCCTCCCACGTTTTTATTCTCCTCAAGTCCTCATCTTTATAACCAGCTGCCACCGGCCTCCTGTCAAAAAGAAAAGAAAAACTGCCACACTCGGTTGGGATTTGCTGGGTCTTGGTTGGGAATGGCGGAGGATGCGGGGAGGAAGAGGAGGAGGATGTAGCAGGAGGAGGATGAGCATTTGAAGGCGGCGGCGGTGGAGGAGGGGGGAGGGAAGCAGAAGAGCAAGCGGGGGAGGGTGGAGTTGCGGCGGATAGAGGACAGGACGAGCCGGCAGGTTCGCTTCTCCAAGCGCCGGAGCGGGTTCTTCAAGAAGGCTTTCGAGCTCTCCGTGCTGTGCGAAGCCGAGGTTGCGCTCCTTGTCTTCTCTCCCGCCGGCCGCCTCTACGAGTTCGTCTCCTCTGACACCAGGTACATCTCTTGCGCTGGCGTTCTTGCTTGTTCTTCTTTTCGCCGAGCACAGATTGGTTTACAAAATCGTTGCTGACCGCCGTGGAACGTGTTTAGGCGCCGGGGTTCGAGATGGTTAGTTCTTGAATTTAAGGGATCTGTGCATACGCCACCCAAAAATATGATATGTAGCTGCCATAGCCACGCCGGATCTCTCTTTATTTTTCTCTGATTTTATGTTGCGTTTCTTTGTTTCCAAGGGGAATGATTTATTTCCAACACACGTATTATTGAAATTTTGGCAAATTAAGCTGGGCGGGTTCCTTCTGTCCGCCTAATCTCTGTCTCTAAAACTTTCTAATACACGTCGCGTGTAGCTTTTTTTAATACTTTTATTAGCAGCTAAATTTGAGAAGCGGCAATTAATGCTGCTGTAAGACTCTTAAGTCACTCCTAATATTATACATGTTGCCCCAGGTACTATACTTGTGTGCCAATATTATACATGCATAAATCTACACAGATTATGCCACTCTCTTTTATGAACATTATCATACATATATATAGTTCTGGTAGTAAGACTGTCCTTAATTTAATTCAAAAGGATTGTCCTTGTTTGTCTGAAGCTAGTGTGGATCGATCGTGTTCTTGTGTGAAGTTACTGAATTAATCTCTTACCTTCCAAAGAGGGATTATTTTCCATATTACTATACTGTATTCATTTTTAAATTTCTAATTGTGAATTTAATTTTTTTTGTAGCATTGAGGAAATTTTTGGCCGATTCCGGTACCTCTCCAACACGGTAATTGATCTCAATATTGATTCACGAGATTCTAGAGTTGATTAGAATATACATGTGAGGGATAATATATGAATGTGTATGAGCAATTAGACACTGCTGTTTATGATCAGGCTATCTGCCAACTGAATTCATGATAACTATATATACAAGCAAATCATCACAATGTTGATGCACGAGATTTTCGAGTTGATTACAATATACAGGTATAAGGAATATATATGCGGTGGCTTAACTATATATGTACTAGTAATTAAGCATCTTGTTGTTTATGATCATGCTAGCTACCTCCTAGTGGAATTCATGAGCCTAGATTCTCCCAATACGAGTCATTGCACAAATGAGGAAATAGTATTTTTTAAATCATAGAAATATAAAAAGTGAAATATATATGTTCATATCTTATACAATATTTGTCTCCACTGTGTTTTAATTTGAACATTTTGCAGTTTATTTTTTGAACCTTCAAGTACAGTTCATGTTTCAAATTGACTGCATTTGTCTCTCATTTTTATCTCCAGCTTATATTTAATTGACGCATCAGTCCACGCTAAACTTATAAGTTTACTTATATCAGCTACTACTATCTGAATTTTAAGTTTATGGATGATCTTGTTACATCTCACACGCATGCATAAAAGTTAAACACTGAATTATGCTTGAATTTTTCTGCACTACAAACTAAAAATTATTAGACAGAATGTTGTATAGCTTTGTATATATATGGATAGTCAAACCATGAATTGTGTTATATATTTTGAGAGGCATTTGCACAAAGTCATTGCAAACACGGCATACATATACACACCAGAGGTTGAATTTACCATATGCATGTCAAAGTGATGCTAATTATGTGTTGGTTATGCAACCAATCGCACCACAAGGTGATATTATACATGATGTAACCCCTTTTGGTTTAGGGCACCAACTCAACATGAAAATGATGTTCGACCATACCTTTGGTCCCGACAACTGGGAAATGATGTTCCCCAATGCTCATATTCAAGCCCTTCACACCATGTGTTCTTATCTCTCCATGTTGCTTCTCCTGGGATTGTCGAAATGGTGCAACACGCTTGGGGTAGAAAAATTATTGTGGTTGATTCCATCATGTGTATCAACATAAACATAGAACATAATGCGAGAGCCTTGAAAATATAAAAGGAGGTGGGAAACATTCGTATGCAGGAGGTTGACGCCAAAGAGCTTATATGGCACCCTAACGTAGCCAAGGAGAAATTACTACAATAGAACAACACATGCACACGGTTGAAAATTCTCATCGCACACAGAACAAAGGCCCATCACTACCAGCCTTTCGCTGATGTGAGGGGCACATTGCACATGGTCGGAAGTCCGTGTGAGATGTGGCCCCTCGATGCACACAGTTTCTTTCGAAGATCCGTGTGCGATGTGGCTGTCACATCATACACGAGCACATGTGTGTGCGTTGAGAGGCCACTTTGCACTCGGGCTGGTCAGTCTGCCTGTATGCGTTGAGCTTTTACATTGCACACATTTCGGCCATATGCAATGTAACAACAATAGAAATTTATCAGGCAAGTTCAGTCACATACACACAAGGTCATATCTTCAGCCACATCGCATAGTTCATAGCCATTCATATAAACATAAAATTCACATCAATTAATTCCCTCATTTACGAATGCTACGGGTCAGCCTTCTAATGACCATATTGAAAAGGCCACCACTATCTAGAATACTTTCAATCAGAGAATGGAAATTACTACTTTTCCTGTCATGTACTTTGACATGAGCTCTATCTTCAATCGGCTAGATGAGCTCTCTGCTTTATCTACCTCATTTACCAGAGAGGAAGTTGATAAGGTGGTCCACAATATCCCTATTGACAGGGCTCCTAGTCCTGATGGCTTCAATGGCCTCTTTCTCAGAAAATGGTGGAATGTTATTAAGGAGGATGTTTACTCTTTCTGTGGGGACTTCTACAATGGCTCCATCAATCTTCAGAGCATCAATGATTCCTTCATAACTCTAATTCCCAAAGTCTCCTCTCCAGAAGCTATTAATGACTACAGACCAATCTCACTTCTTAATTCCTGCCTTAAACTCCTCATGAAATTACTTGCTGACAGATTGCAAGAGATCATCCTTAATATTGTCCACTAAAATCAATATTGTTTCATAAGCGGGAGAACCATCCAAGATTGCCTTGCATGGAGCTTTGAGTTCCTTCGTTAATGCTACCATTCCAAAAAATAAATTATTGTGCTTAAGCTCGATTTTGAAAAAGCTTTTGATACTATTGAGCATAATACCATCATCAATGTTATGAACCAGTTGGGTTTTGATGATAGATGGATTGGTTAGATCAATTCCATTCTCTCCACCGGCACCTCTTCTGTGCTCCTCAATGAAGTCCTTGGGGAAAAAAATCCATTGCCGTCGAGGAGTTCGGCAAGGGGATCCTTTGTCCCCCCACCTCTTTGTAATTGCAGCCGACCTTCTTCAGGTTATCGTCAACAAGGCATGTCGAATGAACTTGCTCAAGCTCCACTTGCCAGTCCCCAGCAGTGATTTCCCTATTGTTCCATACGCCGATGACGCCCTTCTAATCATGGAAACTTGCCCTCTTCAATTGCTTTGCCTCAAAGAGCTCCTTGAAACTTATGGACAATCCGCTGCTCTCACAGTCAATTATCAGAACTCTTGTCTCATCCCAATCAACGTGAATGAAGAGAAAACACAACACCTTGCTGTCCTTTTTGTATGCCGTATTGGTATTTTTCCTTTCACTTATCTTGGCCTTCCTCTTGCAAGGATTAGGGACTTTGCTCCCTTTATTGACAGAATTGAGCGCCACCATGCTTCTTGTTCCTTCTTCCTCTGCTTGGGTTGGAGAATCACTGTAACCAAGGAAATCCTCAGTGCCCTCCCTACTTTCTTCCTTTGTACCCTTAAATTACAACAAGGTGTCCATGACATTATAGACAAAAGTAGACGCATCTATCTCTTGGGAAAATCAGAAATTTCTGGTAATGCAAAATCTTTGGCGGCATGGGGCAACGTTTGTAAACCCAAGAGTTATGGCGGGTTGGGAAATGTTAATCTGTCTCTTCATAACAATACCATTCTTCTGAAATTCCTTTTCAAATTCTACAATAACTCAGACGAACATTCCATGGGTGAAACTCATTTGGAGCTACTACGGTGATTCCACGCCACATGCAGAAAGCAAAACATGCCCATTTTGCTGGAGAGATGTGATGAAACTCCATGGTCTTTTGATCTCCTTCTCCATAGGCAAAGATAACACTATGCTTCTTTGGCATGACTAATGGAATAATGCCCCCCTCTGCTTTAGCCAACTTTTCCCGCGGCTCCAATCATTTGCTTTGGCAGATAACATCTCCGTCAAACAAGCTTTGATGCATGAAGATCTCCTTGATTTATTTCCTCTTCCCCTGTCCTCCCAAGCCTTTGATGAATTCCAAATCATCAGAAAAGAACTCTCAAATCTCCAGGCTAACGTGAATTCTGAAGACTCTTGGAGCCTTCCTCAAACCAATGGGTGTTTCTCCTCTGCAGTCATTTATGAACTATTCTTTGCCCATGAATAAACTCCAGCCATTATTAAATGGATCTGGGCCTCCAAATGTACTTCTAAGCTAAACGGTTTTGCTTGGCTCCTAGTAAATGATAGCCTCAACACAAGAGACATCCTGGAAAGGAAAAGCCTTTAGGTTTTTGAACACAACTATTGTGTCCTATGTTCAGATAATGCTCTTGAATCCCATGATCATCTCTTTAGCTCCTGCCCTTTGAGTCATTGTTGTTGGTGCAAAATTGGATTACCGCTCAGAGAAGGCAATGACTTCAATCAAGCCCTCTATTCTACCAAGATAAGCTTTGCCAAACCTTTCTTCATGGAGGTCTTCATCACTGCTACCTGGTGCATCTGGAAATATAGAAAGATCTTTGATAACATTATTGGAACTACTACTCTTTAGATCTCACCAAGGACTCTCTGAGGAGATATACTTCACACCCTCACATACAGAGCTACTACTAGTAGGAATCTTTTATTTGACATCTCAAGTGCTACAAGTTTGATATTACACAAGGTGCACCCTCCTATTTATAGGAGTTCTAGGGCAGTGCTGCTATAGTGCACATCCAAACAAAAACTCTTCCAGCACCTTCTCGATGAGCCTAGATCCTGCCAACCTACTCCTACATATCATAGCTAGCTATTACAGCTCTCCTTATCCAATATTCCTTACCTACTAAGTCATCTAAGACCAAATTATCCTAAGAGGGCTGCTGCTATAGGACAATGATTATCCTAACATTCCCCCCTTAATCCTTGTGTATCTACTCCCTCCCTTAATCTTATCTTATGCACTCGCCGGTATAGATCATCTTCTCTTCATGTTAATCTGGGATGGTCTTCGTCTTCTCATACTACATGATCATAGCTGCTGCGTACGACATCCCCTTGACGAATTTACACACATTTTTTGTGGACACAACTAACAAGAGAACTCTGTTTCTTGTGGACACAACTAACACAAGAAACATGTTTTCTTGTAGACGCACCAATTACAAGACCATATTATATCGTGGACGCAACTTACACGAGAACACAAAACTTTTGCCACCGGGGACACAACTTACCAAGAGCACTACCTCCTCGTTGCTGGCGACGCACCTTACCAAGCAACATCTCCTTGCTCAATAAAAGCCGTGCCTCTGCATTGCCTTCTTTCTTTGGCTTGCGACATTCCTTAGATAAATTCCCATAGTCATCACAATTATAGCAACGAACGTTTGCCTTATTGAACTTGCGGTTTTTCTTGCCGGAGCCGTTGCTGCCTCCATTTCTCTTTAATCTGGAACAAGTGCTCCTCGCCAGCATCACCAATTCATCCTAATGGCTCCTCATGCGCCTTCAATCGTCCAATAACCTCTTCCACCGTCATGGTTTTGAGGTCACCAAATTGTTCGATTGTTGAAGCAATTTGGAGGAACTTGTTGGGGATGACACGAAGGAATTTCTTCACGGCGTAGGTCTCCTCGAACTACTCGCCGAGTGCCCTGATCTTGTTGATGATGGTTGCGAACTAGGCAGCGAAATCATCAGCCGATTCTGACTCCTTCATGCGCAGCCCTCAAATTTTGCCTTGAGAGTTTGTACCTTGGCATCCTTCACGCGCTCAGCACCCATGTGCATGATGTTCAGGGCCTCCCAAGTCGCCTTGGCTGTCTCCTTTTCAGACACCAGGAAGAGCATGTCCTTTGGTCTCCCTTGGTAAATGGCAGACAACGCCATTTGATCCTTCTTCTCCTCCTTGGTAAATGGCAGCCAACGCCATTTGATCCTTCTTCTCCTCCATGGACACGCATGGACACCTTCATCTTGATGGGCCATGCCAAATAGTTGCTTTTTGTGAACATAGGATCTCTAAGGGAAAGAATCTCTCCTTCTTTCTCCATATCTCACTCAAACTAAAACAACCTGCGTATGATGCCAATTGTTGGAACTACTACTGTTTAGCTCTCACCAAGGACTCACTTCACACCCTCACACACAAAGCTACTACTAGTAGGAAGCTTTTATTAGATATCTCAAGTGCTACAAGCTTAATATTACACAAGGTGCACCCTCCTATTTATAGGAGTTCTAGGGGTGCTACAGTAGCATGTAGTACAGTAGTACGTTGCTGCAGTAGCCGTCAGTTCATTAGGTGTTGCTACAGTGCACATCCAAACAAAAGCACTTCCAGCTCGTACCAACCTGCTCCTACAGTTCATAGTTAGCTATTACACCTCACCTTATCCAATTTTCCTTATAACTACAAAGTCATCTAAGACCAAAATATCCTAAAGGGCTGCTGCTACAGGACAAGGATTATCCTAACAAACATTACATTGAATGTCGACTCGTCGTTCCAGTCTTTTAAGAGAGAATGCCACACTTTCTCCCTTTCAGAATGTCAGTAGAAAAGGCTGAGGTTTTAGGTGGATGGCTAGTCTCCCCTTCTCTTTCTCCCTGTGCCTCCTCTCTCGTTGTACATACCTCCTCTTTGTACATTCCGTATCTCCTTGTACATATGTTCTTTGTTTAATAAAATTTACTGTCGGGCCTCACCTACAGTTTTCCGGCA
The DNA here is from genome assembly GCA_039707655.1 of Elymus sibiricus. NCBI lineage: Eukaryota > Viridiplantae > Streptophyta > Magnoliopsida > Poales > Poaceae > Elymus > Elymus sibiricus. The sequence continues at coordinate 7,407,483 of CM077674.1, read as the reverse complement.
AAAAAGTAAGCACATCACAACACAGTTCAGCAACCAGAAACTGAGCCCTAGAGGTAAACACCCTTGTTTTGTTTATGGCCCAAATGACACTATCAAGATCTAGGGAACGAGTCAGCCCAAAATCAGCCTCTCTATTTCCATCCCAAATAATTACATTGTTAAGAAGCAAATAACCATCTTCCAAAAGTGAAACTAAACCCAAGAGTAAAGAAAGAATAAGTCAATACAGATATGGCAACGAAAAGGTCACATAGAAGGTTTATCTTTTAAGCCAAGTATCCTCCCAGGAGAATAAGCTTCCGGTTTTAGTGGTAGATTCTGCTTCTAGCTTCAATTAACCACATGAAGAGAGAAAAACGACTGTCGAAAAAAAGGGTATCGTGGAGATTGACGTTTATCGGCGGTCGGCAGCAATCTTGAAGTAAACAGGAATTTCTTGCATTTGAAATCCAGAACCAGCTTGCGTCAAAATTTAAGGGCTTGAATTCAAACTTGGATAGGTTTATTTTGCTGGCTAATTAGCTAGGTAGCCAGCTGCGGTAGAGAATGCTGGTAAAAGTTGGTATCCAACCAACATACCTGCACTGTCGTAATGGATGCATGCATGGCTGGGTCCTCTAGCAAGTTCCATGATCATATTTTCATAATTAAGAAGGAACAACTATGTAAACAAAAATTAACCGGCTCTTTCGATTCTTTGGACAGCTTGATCTGAATGAACAGCCAGTTCCGGATTCAGTATCTGAACTAAATAACTTCGCTCAAATGTAATCCCTGATCACACATCCATACACTCATCGATGCTGTGCCTAAGATGATATAATTTGCATTACACACTGTCTAATTTCAGGGCCCTGGAACTAGATGTTAAAGAGATGAGCATGGCTGAGCTAACGCATTTCGAGGAAATTGCTACAGACGCTTTGACAATTATCAAGGTCAGCTAATTCTTTATCTCCATACCATTCTAGCGTAGATTTGAAGTTGAACTGCATTGCAATTTCATTTGCAATGTCCATGAATGGTACATGTATATATACAAAAGGTCTTGAGAGCTGCTTAATTTTTTTGTGTTTGCAGAGCAAACGTATTATGGAGATGGCTGAGCTCGCCCAAACTGAGGTTAGTTTGAAAACACTAAAGATTCAGTATTTTCCCTAACACAACTGAAGTGTCAGTATTGATGAATAACATTTATGAACATAGTAAACAACACGTATGCTTCGAGAATTGTTCTCTGACAATAAGTCTTCATACGTTGGTTAGGTTACGAATACTTTATCTTTTTTGTGTTTTTCTGCTCATAGGCAAATCTAAAGACGAATCCACAGAAGAAAGGGAACAACTGGTGGAGCACAAGTTAATGCTTGCAACAGCCGACTTGGTTTATTGATTGCCTCCTCAGTTATCGGTTTTTCTTTTCTATTTACGAAGCAGCGGGAGCTCAGCTATTTATTGCCCTAAAAAAGGGTATCTCAAACACGTAGGCGTATTTCATACGAAACAGCAGGAGCTCTGCTATTTATTGCCATAAGAACAGCTCAAGTATGAAACCCGGCAGGAACCAACCTGGTTGTGCTTGTGTACTTGAATTCGTTTGCCTGAGCTCGAGTTCATATGGTGTAAAACCGGACAGAATAATAAGAATGCAATGTGAGTCTACTATCATGTTACGGTGCTGGCATCTGTGGTTCCTGCCACAGGACACGCTGAAGAGGGGGAAATCCTATTCCGTGTGGAATAGCGAGCAAACGCCCACGCCGTGCGCACCATGCGTCGTCGTGAGCATAAGTTTGTTTCACTTGGGAGCACGAGTTAGTACCATTTGAAAGGACATGTTAGTTGACTTTGCGAGAACAATTTTCGCCCGAAAAAAAATTCTTCGAAACCTATTAACATTGGATCTAATTTCGAAGATCTCAATGCGTGGAACGCAACGGTGAAAATGGTTCGTGATCTAGACGCATGATTCAAGAGATAAATTATATTTTTTTAAATGGATCTACGAAAAAAGCACAAACAAACCCACTCATCCCTCGTGCCCATGGGAAGAAATCCCACCAAAACTCCCAGGTTACGACAAGTGGTGCTCATGCGGTGCGTCACTTGTCACCATCAAAGGAGATGGAAGTGATCTTTGCAATGGATACCCCTTAATTAGTGATTTCAGAGGACTCCTAAAGAGGAGCGGAGAAAGCAGAAGCAACAATGCTGCACGAGAGACTGGGCCGGATGAAATTGGCTAATGGTCCTAGTGGTTCGGTCGTGGAGTAACTACAGGTCACTCAAGGTGGGTCCAGATTTTTTTTTGGGGGGGGGGGGGGGGGGGGGGGGGGGCTTACCGGGACCTCCTATGTGACGCATATTGCGTCTGATAGCGCTGCGACGCATAGGGGTGGCCCGATGGGCCGCCGGCCCATTGACGGCTGTAGCGCGATTCACTGCAGATCCCGGTTGCCACGTACCGCGGTTTGCTGTAACAGTGGATATTGAAAGCGTGAACTTTTTTTGAAACCCAAATATTTTTTTGAATTTGGAAAAAAAATTGAAAACGCTAACAAATTGTTGACAAATTCTTCAAATTTTGAACTTTTTCGAAAAAAGAAAACAATTTTTGAAATTCCAAATAATTTTTGAAAACGTAAAAGAAAATTAGAAAAATTGTGAACATTTTTCGAAAAAGGAAACAATTTCTGAAAAATGCGAACAGTTTTTGAAAAAGGGAACAATTTTTGAAATTTGGAAACAATTTTCAATATTTTGAACATTTTTGATAAAACTGAAAAAAATTAAAATTCTGAACAAAATTTGAAAATTTTAAACATTTTCTAAAATTGGCGAACATTTTTTGAAACTTTCAACATTTTGAATAAAATCCCAAACATTTTTTGGAAGTTTGGAATTTTGAAAAAAGCAAAAATATATATTAGAATGCATGTCCCAAACAAAGTCTCAGCTCAGCATGTCTTAAACAAAGTCTCCTACCAAACACACTGCCAAGGTGAGACTGGATACCAAACACACCCTAACAAAACAACACACACGCACACACAAAAAGAGGCCAACCCACAGCGTCCCGTGTGGTCCTCATCTCCTGAATATCATATCATCATATATCAATATTAGAGTTGCTGATAGCGCCTGCTGCGCGGTGCTACCCTCCTTCAGGGACAAGATTATAAACATGTTAAATCTGCCTTGCGCAAACGACGTGATACGTGGCATTAACACGTAGAGCAACGCCGGAATTCGAAAGTGTGGTGCGTGCCGCTATGTACGGGGCTATATTGTGGCCCAATATCCCCCATAAGTAACCCACGATTTCCTGGTCAGGAAGAGTCGGTCCAATGTACTGCCGTTTCTTAGAGGCCCCCTGTGTGACGCCCGCGTGCGTCAAAAGGAGGGCCCACTCTGTCTGCTTGCGATTTTTTTCTCTTGGTTTTTAGACGGTTTACTGTAGTGTCGGGGTTAACTGTAGATTTGGAGCACCCCTTGTATGATGCTACCGTAATCCCCACTGCTAATGCCAAGTCACCTTTGTTTGCAGTGCTTGATCATCATTATCTAATCATATCTCATTTCAAATTCTATCACTGAAATCAATTCAAATTGCAAGTGAAATTAAAAGTTTCACAAACATGGCTGCAAAATAGTTCATGTTTTAGCAAATATTCCATAACTAATTTTGTTTAGGAAATCAACATCACCTAAATTACCAAATTGCCCCTGGAAATTCAAAACAGCAATATTTAATCCTTTTCCATTTATGCAAAATCCAAATGAATTCAAATGGCCCTCAAACTTTTTGTGGCAGTGAGGTTTATTGCATATTAATTTTTGAGACAAGTTGTACATTTTACAAACCTATTTTAGTGCAAAGATAAAATGCCAAACTGGAAGTAAAATGGAGAAACAGAAAAAGTATTAAAAGAAAAGGAAGAGAGCCACTGTGCACTAAGGCCCAAGTGGAACAGCACCGGCCTAACCCATCTCCACCATCCCCTACCTGCTCCCCTCCTGCGTGTCGGCGCCGAACTCGTCCGACGCGCGCCGCTCCGTCCACCGCTCGCCACGGCGACGGAGCAGGTGAGCTGAGGATAAGGTCGACGCCCCTCGCCCCCTGGACACCCCAGCCACTCTCTCCCCTCTCTCCGTTGCTCGCCCTCTTCCTCTCCACTTCGCCCGAGCGTCACCGATGGCGTGGCGCCACCATAGTCGTGGCCACTGTGCCTTCCTCGCCGCCTCACCGTGTCTACCAGGACCGCCGGCATCCACTGCTTCTCCTCCGACCACGACATCGAGCTGTGCGCCTTCATAGACTCGGGATCGAGCTCTTCTTCAACCCCGAGCCGCCGGCCATCTCCTCCAACCCCGACGCCCCTGCTGCTCCGTTCCGTCGCCGAGCCTCTTGTGAGCTCCCCGGTGAGCTCCTGAGCTTTTTCCCCCTTCTTCCCCGATCGATTTCGCCCTCCTGGCCATTGCGCCATTATAGCTGAACCCGCCGCCGCAAGAGTTCGTCGCCGGCCGTGCTCCGGCGACCAGTTAGTCACGCGGGCTTGTCCATCGGCGTCGTAGCAACACGTAGAGTAGGCCTAGCCCCTCCGTTTGCTCGAATGGAGTTGCTGCTGCAAACGCGAGCACGCCCGAGCTCCGGCCGCCGCTTCGTTCGTCCCCGCTGTTGATGTGGTCCACCTTCGGCTGCGGCACCTGCACCATTCGACGCGCGACGTCGCCAGCTTCCGAACGCACCCACGCACACATCGAGCCGTGCCTTGTGCACGTTTTCCGGCGCTGGCCCGTGCCGTGCCATCGTTCGGATGGTCACCGCCGGCGCGCCACCGTATTTGAACGCCGGCGGGACCCACCGGCCAGTTAGTTAGCACTAACCCGGCCCTAATAGCTACTGACAAGTGGGCCCTTTACTGTAGCTATTAAATTAGTTTAACTAACGCTGTTAATTAGATTAAATAAATTAGTTAATTCACTAATACATTAACCAGAGGCTGACAACTAGGTTCCACTGGACCCAGTTGACCAGTCAAACCAGCTGACTGGGCAAGCCCAGTCACTGGCAGGTGGGTCCAGTGGGCCCCTTTGACCAGTCAACGTGGTCAAAGCTGACTGTTGAGTCAGCATTGACCTGGCCCCACTGTCAGTCACACAGCTCTCTGATGTGTACATATCAGTGGGTGCACATAGCATTTACACTTTAATTTTTGAATTAAAATAATCTAGAAAAATCAATTTAAACTTCTAAAATTGATAGAAAATAAACCGTAGCTCAGATGGCAAAGTTTTATATATGAAAAATGATCAGAAAAATAGGACGAATCTGAATATGCAACCCATTTACCTGCCACATGCCTCTAACATGATGAACATGGAACCTTCCCCTCCGGATCATCTGACCGATAACTGCCTGGAGCTGGGGAAATATCTCCAGATAATTTTCCCGCTCCGACTAAAACACTTAGTACTGCATTAGGTCACCCCTAACATAGCATACCGGCATGCCATGCATCTGTGTTGCATTTGTGTGCTTTATATTTACTGTTTCTTCCCCCTCTTTCTCTTCGGTAAACACCGAGACCGCTACTGACGCTGCTCCAGAGTACGACTACGCCGCAGATGATCAGCCACTTGCAGCAGAGCTTCCAGGCAAGCAAAACCCCCTTGATCATTCCTATATCGCCTATTCTTTCTCTCTCATGCTTGCATTAGAAGTTTGCTACTGTTATTCGATAGCTCCCATTCTGATGCATAGCCTGCTTTTGTAACCTACTATTGATACTTTACCTGTTGTCCTATATGCTTAGTATAGGCTGGTTAGTGATCCATCTGTGGCCCTACACCATTGTCCGTGTTGCACTGCTTTACTACTGTGTGACCCGAGCCAGATGATCGTGGAGCAGAGACCGAACACATCACCAGTACCCCCTTAGTTGTACGACTCTGCAGAGCTACTATCAAGTGCAGAGGGTGATTCCTCGTACCTCACTTTCGATGATAACTCTGTAGTGTAGCACATCGAGTGTGGCTTACCGAGGGTGATTCCTCGCGCCCCTCTCTCGATGATGACTCTGTCGTGCAGTACCTCAAGTGTGGATCTATCGAGGGTAATTCCTTCGATTCCCCCTTGATGGTATGGACACACTGTTACACTTTAAATTGTTACTACGGGACTGAAGGGCAGGTGGTACCACCCCGGTAGAGGTGGACCTGGGTTTCCGACAGTCCTTCGTTAAAGTCGGGTCGGCCCCAAGGGTACCCGCGAGAGATATTGACACGGAACGACCGGGCAGGCGGAGACAATCCAGGAGAGAGATGGGCCTTGTCCCTTGTCGTAAACCGCGAGACGGGGCGACAGGAGCACTAATCGTCTCCGTGCGATACTAATGCACTAACGGGTTTGGATATTTGATCTGAGTAGGCCTCTGGCCTTTTCGCACTAACCACCACGCGGGATAAGTTATGGGCACTCGGCGTCGTACGATTCTCCCGAAAGCTCTTCAGACGTCACAGTTGAGCAGCACGCGCCCGGGTGAGCTGGTTATGCCCGCTTGTGTATACAGGGGCTAGGCTTGGTCCCGGCCGTCCACGCAACATGCAGGAGTGCAAAGGGCGATGGGCCGAAGACCCCTGCGCACTTAGGATTTAGACCGGCGTGCTGACCTCTCTGCTGAGCCTATGTAGGACTACGGCGTGTCGATCAGCCAAGGCCGGGCATTACCCAGAAAAGTGTGTCCGGCCAGAGTTAATCGAGCGTGTTGGGTAAGTTGGTGCACCCCTGCAGGGAAGTAATCTATTCGAATAGCCATGTCCATGCTAACAGGACGCTCGGAGTTGTATCCCGATCTACTACAACTAGAACTGGATACTGTGATAATGATAACTGTGATGGCCCCGGGATCGCTTTCTCGCAGGGTAGTCGAGAAAGGATCTCTGGGCGTTGATACTATATACTTGATACTATTACTATGATACGCTGTTCTCTTCTGATGCTGCAAGATGCTAGTATTCGATAGGCTAGGCCTTTTCCCCTCTATTCTGGCTTTGCTGCAGTTCAGTCCAAAGATATAGCCCCATTCCTTTGATACTAATGCATAACTAGCATAGCTCTGATGTAAGTCTTGCGAGTACTTTGGATGAGTACTCACGGTTGCTTTGCTACCCCTTTTCCCCTTGCTCGGATACGATGCGATCAGATGATGGAGCCCTGGAGCCAGCAGATCCCGCCGGAGTCTACTACCCCGACGGAGCCAACTACTACATGGAGACCGACGACCAGGAGTAGTTCGGAGGCCCCAGGCAGGAGGCCTGCGCCTTTTCGATCGAGATGTCGTTGTTTGTGCTAGCCTTCTTAAGGCAACCTTGTCTAACTACGCCTGTACCTAGACTACAGTTGTATGCTGACTTATGTATTTGGGTCCTCGCGACCCCTGGCTTGTAATATAAAGCTTTATGTTTAAAGTTGTGTTGTGATATCTTCCCGTGAGTCTCTGATCTTGATCGTGCATGATGCGTGTATGATTAGTGAACGATTAAGTCGGGGGCGTCAGACGGCTAATAAAGAGGAGAGACACCAGAGGCAATAATAAATGTTATTATTTATCTCCATGTTCATAATTATGTTTATGTTCCATGCTATAACTGCTATGGTTCCCGAGTCCGCATATCCATAAAGGCTCTGAGGAAAACCCATATGCATGTGTGGAATAATAAACGGTAAAAAGTATTCCTAGTCAAGCCTCTAACACTAGCTCAAGTGTTGCATGATGATTATGTTTTCCTAATCATGGGCATGTCTATGCCGCCAACTTTGAGGACACAATGTTAGGAGAACACTTGTGGTTGAATCGACCCAAATTGATGTTATGCTATGAGATATCTTCGTCACAAGTTAATGGTTAATAACACAGAGAAAGTTAACGTTTGCATAATTCCTTAGACCATGAGAGTATCGAGTTCCTTCACACTTGCTTCATGAACTTTGGGGTTTGTTAAATGTCATCCGTAAATGGGTGGCAATTACGGCGGCTTACGGGTTCATGGAAAGGTATGACAAGTAACTTGATAGCTCAAGATTGGGATTTGCTCCTCTGACGATGGAGAGATATTCTTTGGGCCCTCTCGCTGTCACGGTATCCATCATCGTCTGGCCAGACATAGCGTGATTTGATCACGGGGATGCCGGTACACGGGAACGAGAAAAGAGAACAAAACCGGTAACGAGGTAACTGGCATAGTGGACAAAGTTGTTGATCCACGGGGATGCCGATAAGTCTCACCTCAGGTATTTGTAACATATCGTGAAGCAACAGGAATAGCTCCCGGCAACTAGAGGTTCACTCGAATAATTCATTCGTGTGGGTATAGGGATCAATATGGATGTCCACGGTTCCGCTATTGATCATTGATCGGAAAGTGTTCCGGTCATGTCTATACTTCACCGAACCTACAGAGTCACACGCTTAAGGGTCATCTATCTGCTGAATACTAGACAGGGAGTCTGAGAGAAAGTCATCGAAAAAGTTTCGGAGACAACGGAAAAGTTCCGGAGAGAACACCGGAAAAGTTTCAGTAAAACCGAAAAGTTGTTTCGGAGTAAACCATTGAGCCAAAGAGGTTTTGGCACACGCTTGGAACTTTTTGGAGGGTGCCAGATTGTTCTGGAAACTTCTGGAATTTTTCCGGAGAAAAAAAACGAAAATGTTCCGGAGCTGCTGGAAATTATTTGGTTGTTTTTCGCTGATGAAAATCATTGATCCAGAAATGTTTCGGAACGCGGCCAGAATTATTTTAGGGCGTACTGGAAATGTTCTAGACCTACAAAAATATTTTTGGATTTAACGGTCGCGGAAAAATGTTTTCATGAATAGTGAAAAGCACTTTTTGGAAAGCCACCTTTTGGGGCTTTTCCCAAAAGATCTTGGAGAAGGCTTGGGAGGGAAGGAACCCCTTTTGGGGGGCCCACACATGTGGCCGGCCAAGGTGGAGCTCCTCAATGGAGCTCCACTTGCCTTCCTATTTAGCCCTTCACGTGGGACATATAGTATGGGCATTTTCGTATTTCCAAGTGCCACCCTACCCCTTGGTTTTTCCTATAAATAGAGGTGGAGATGAGCTCTCCACACTCACTCTTTCTCTCATACATTATGCCATGCAATGATCTGGCTTCTTCTCTCCCTCACACGAAATAGTTTTGTAGAGCCGAAAGGCTGTCTGGGTTCCGGTGGGAACTAGTTCTGGACGGCGAAGCCCTACCGGATAGCTGACACCGTATGTGTGCAAGATTGTAGAGAGGTCGTAGTTTCGATCTTAGTTCGAGTGTGCCTCCTGAAGGGCTGTCCGAGTGACCATCCGAGATTCTGTGAGTGCCTCCCGGAGGGCTGTCTGAGGATCCGTCGGGTGGGACTATGCGAGGGACTGTCAAGTGGCCTCCCGGAGGGCTGTCCGAGGATCCGTCCGGTGGGACTATCCGAGGGACTGTCCCGAGGCCTCCCGAAGGGCTGTCCGGAGATCCGTCCGATGAGCTGGCAAGGGAGTACATCCTCGCGGTTGGGAGGTTGTAAAATCCTAGCTGCGGGGATCTGCACCAACGATCTTCACCAACTCTACTTCCGCTGCGCTACGAGTTGGTAACGATCAGATCAAAAACCTTGTATGCATCTTCATAGTCGTCCTAGGCTGGTGCGTAGGTCCGATTTTTTTTGTTTTCTATCGCGTTACCCTACAGTGGCATCATGAGCCGTGCTATGCATAGATGCAGGTTGCGATCTAGAATACATAGAGATGTATGGGTGTTGCACAATATAATTTGTAGTAGATGAGATCTATTGCTGAAAATTATTTGTGCGGGTAGCAGATGAAATCTATTACCCGATGTTCTTGTTGCATCCCTGGAATTTGTATATTTCTGATCTTGATAACAGCATGGTGGAGTTTCAAAGTTCTAGCAATCTGGGATCCTGATTGACCAACGAAGTTCTAACAGTTCGTTGAATTCCACCATAGTTAGAGAAAGATGAAATTTCACAGACTAAAGGGAAATGTAGATATGATCTGCACGGGGGTCTTGCGTATGACGAAGTTCAGTATGTGGTTCGATATTTTATTATCTCATGCTTCATACACCCCGCAAAGTTAATCTAGCGACTTGAATAATCATACTTGATGATAAACATTGGTAGCTCCGGTTTAAGTTAAAACTTTAGAAGCCATGTGAAATAAATTTTTGTATGAACCGATTAGAGGCGTCTAACTTGGTTTTGTAGGATGACATGTGATGTGCATATGATGTGGTATAGTCTTCTTCCTATTTAATTTGATTATCTATGAGATGACTATATGATGTAAATTAATTAACATGACCTACGTGTCATGATTCGGCATGATGGCTGGAGCCATATCATTGTCACTTTAAATGACCTACGTGTCAACCTTGTTGTAATGCTTTAATTTATTAGCTATAGAGATAGCAGTATTATTAATTGCATCGACAAGGTGGTGGTAATCTTCGCGAAGGTGGACACCGACGCAAATGCCGAAGACGACGAAATTAAAGTCTTCTCCGTCAGAAAGGGCTATACCATATCATGCTATTATGAATTGCCTGAGATGTTTATCCCTCTTGATGCACCCTTCTTGATTGCACGGTAGTCGCTTTTATTAGGGTGATCTCTCACTTAAAAATATCAAGCAGTTAGTGTTCTCCCAAGTGTAGCACCGTCACAGCATTTTTCCTTTCGTGGTGCGCCATGGATACATGGGTACGTACGATTGGACATGTGTAAGGCGGGTGAGGTCAGACCTCGCAGCAAGATCAGTTAGTTGTCTTGACGTTCATGGCAGGATCGTCCTGAGCTCGGAACACATGCATCGAAAGATGAACAAGAGTCACATAGAGATGTGGTCGGCAAGTTGACCTACCGGTTGAAATTCCAGTCATGAGATGATGATTCTATGGCGATGAATTGAAATATGGATCTTGAATCATTCACAATCAATTATGAGAGATATTGATTTAAGCGGGAGCGCACTTTAGAATTAATTCTTTTAATTATTAGTGCAATTAATTATGGACACTGTCTAAGTGTTATATGCATAATAGTTATAGAAGAATGGCTCGCGTTTCCACCTTCCCTATTAAAATTGAATAGCTATTAAATATCTGGTTAAAACTTTATGGTTGGTAACGTAATGTGAGAATTGACCTCAAGAGTGCTGAGAAGGACTTTGTCCTATCGCATGCTTTCGGTATTCTCCCGCTAATGCTATGGATGATATGACTCTCGTCCTTCGATCCAAAAGCTAGAATTTTGTTACGGTCAAGTGCAATATGTTTGTTTTCATGAAACCCGACCTTCAAAAGTTTGGGATAGTTATGAGATATTCATGAAACTGAAAATTAGTTTTAGGCACAAACAAAGGCTAAGAGATATGAAATATCCAAAGCAATGTTTGTTTTCAAACTATTAGTAAAGTGTTTACTATGCATTAGACTAATAAGGATGGGATCTAGAAGAACGCCTGTCATGTGATGAAGGTGAATAAAACAACAACTTAAAGAGAAAGGAAATTTCCAAGGGTGTCAGTAAGACTTACACGCCTAGGAAGTTCGGGGCTAACGCCACTCTTAAAATTGGGTGCTTCTTCTGAGAGTAGGAGAAATATTGGAAGTAAAACTGTTAGAAGTATAAAGGCAAAAAGAAAGAAGACTGGAATGTCCAGCTCATGTATGAATTCTTGGGAATTGTGATTAAACTGTTAGTCACTAATTCTTGGGTATTGTGATTAAAGTTGATCACAGGGATACCCGTTTGATTGCATTCTGTTGCAACTCAATACAAGAACTACTACGGCCTAAAAGGCTAGCCGTAATGAGGTTTAAATACATGCTGGGAACATAATCGAAGTTACTATACCCTCCATTGTCGTATTACCTCTGTATTTATTTTCATAATTCATTTTTAGAGTTTTATACACTCTAGCCCATTGCATAAAGTATGTTGCAAGAAAGTTGTTCATGAGAGAACAATTGTTGTTCCGTGTTATGAATAACATGAGGGTCATACTTTCATTATGAATGAGATGTATGTTATGAATATTGATAATAATATAATACGTCTGTAACACTGACACTAAATGTCACAAGACTAAAAGAATACCACATATGTGTGGCACTGCATTTGGTCACATTGGAGAAACCCGCATGGAGAAATTCCATAATGATGGATTTTTAAGTCATTTGATTATGAATCATCCGACACTTGCAACTTTCATCCGTAAAGTGAAGTGACTAAAGTACCGTTCACATGCCATAAGGAACGAGCAATGAACTTATTGGTGATCATACATTTTGATGTATGTAGTCCGATAAATGTTGTTGCTAGCAGTGGATTTGTCTATCTTCAGAAATGACTAAAGTAGATATATGGATATTTACTTGATGAGACACAAGTCTGAATCTTTTGAAATCATTCAAAAGGTTTTCAAAATGAAGTAGAAATTATGTAACAAGAAAATTATGTTTCTGCAATTGGATTGCGGAAAGAAATATTTGAGTTACAAGTTTAGTAAATGTCTGATGAGTTGTGAAAAGGGTTTCATAACTTACACCTCCCGGAACAGCACTGTGAGTGGAATGTCCGTGAAGATGTATTCAAACCATTTATGACATGGTAAGATCAAAGATGAAATAAATCAATTTGCCATTATCCCTTTTAAAGTAATGCTTTAGAGACTGCGGCTTTTACACTAAAAAGAGCGCCATCAGATCTGTTGAAATGACGCCATGGTATGGTACGCCCAACACTGTTGTGTCTTTTCTTAACATTTGGAATATGGGGCTTGTGTAAAATATTTACAAACCTATTCCAAATCAGACAAGTGCTACTTTGTAGGTTATCCCAAATTATTGGGTATTCCTCCATCACTATACCGAGGCAAAAGGTTTTCCACAAAGAACGGTATGATTTTGAAGAAAATGGTTCTTGCAAAAAGGTGAGTGGGAGAACAGTGCAACTTGACGAGATAACAATATCTTCGTCATCATGTCAAAGGAAAAGAAACCTTGGAAGTAATTCCAGAGTTTCCTACTGCGACTGATACGGAAGCCTCTACATGAGATGTATTGACTTCGGGCAAACTTGCAGCTGAACCACATAGGAAAACCTCGTGCAAACCTCTCAGGTGCACAAACGAGATATTGTTGTTGACAACAGTATACCTACGATACACAAGGAAGCATTGATGGGTCCTGACTCCGGAATTGGCTAAATGCCTATATAATCCGAGATAGTATCCATATAAATGATTCAATATTATATCTTGATAAACCCTTCGGAAGACTTAGAGTCTAACGAATATTAATGGAACTATAAACTGATGCGGATAAAATGTTTTATCCATAAAGCTAGACTTGTTGCTTATAACAAATTCAAGGACTTGACTACGATAAGATTGTCTCACCGTAGCGATGCTTAAAGTCAGATCGGGTTAAGCTAGCAATTAATACATATTTCAATGATGAGATATGATAAATGGATGCCAAAAGGATTTCCATGAAATGGAAATACAAACTAGGACTTATATGTGATACAGTGCAAAGTATTTTGGTGATCCACAGGATGCTAGTAAGTGTGCAAACTTTAGAGTTCCAGCAATGGACAGAAGAGAGCAAAATGGAGTTGGAATCTTCGTTTTGATGAAATAGTCAAAAGAGTTTGATTTCATCAATGGATAGCGAAGATGCTTGTTGTTACAGGAAAGTAAGTGGGAGCATAATAATATTTCTAAAATCTTGTGTGCTTGACACATTGTTGATTGGAAATAATATAAATTTCTTGACACGAATTAGGACTTCTTTGAAAAATTGGTTTTTCGATGAAGTGCTTGGGCTAGGTGTAGCCTCAGTATTAGGCATAATTATCTACGGAGATAGAATTGCCTAATAGGGCTAAAGCCAAAGTACATATTGACAAGATGCTAAAACAGTTTAGCATAAGAACACCAAGGAGTGATTCTTGCCGAAGTCACATGGAAGGAGTTTTGCAAGACTCGGTGTCCTAAAACACTGATGAGCAAAATACATGATGGAGATTCCACACACTTTTGTGTTTGGATTAATGATGTATTCTGTGGTATGTAAAACAACCAGATATGTCCAGTACTCCCAAGGAGTTGCGAGTAAAGATACCAAAGTGATCAAAATATTGATCAAAGGACAGGAGTGAAAAATGTCGTTGAGTACTAAAGTAGCACTGATGACATGTTTTCTCGCAAGGGGAAATTATGAAATGCTCGTTGTAAGTAGTTACATCGATACGGTCTTCATCAATGCTCCAAGTGATTTTCGATTTAAATTAAGGGTTTTGTGTAATACACAATATGGTGGCACAGTAAGTTAGAATTGTTCAAAGTAGGTTACAGTGGCGAATTCTATAATCAAGGTTTGACCTGTGATTCACATATATACAAAGACAAGTCGACACAAAAATGAATTTTGTGAAAGCGTGAAAACGCAAGGATATGCAAAGATACACACGGAACTGAAGTTGTCAGATCCGTTGGGCAAAGACTATACCACAAGCGAAGCATATTTTTACACCGGTATGCCATAGGTGTAAAGTGCATTAGCATTGACTAGATTATTGACTCTAGTGCAAGTGGGAGTCTGTAGGAGATATGCCCTAGAGGCAATAATAAATGTTATTATTTATCTCCATGTTCATAATTATGTTTATGTTCCATGCTATAACTGCTATGGTTCCCGAGCCCGTATATCCATAAAGGCTCTGAGGAAAACCCATATGCACGTGTGGGATAATAAATGGTAAAAAATATTCTTAGTCTAGCCTCTAAGACTAGCTCAAGTGTTGCATGATGATTATGTTTTCCTGATCATGGGCATGTCTATGCCGGCAACTTTGAGGACACAATGTTAGGAGAACACTTGTGGTTGAATCGACCCAAATTGATGTTATGCTATGAGATATCTTCGTCACAAGTTAATGGTTAATAACACTGAGAAAGTTAATATTTGCATAATTCCTTAGACCATGAGAGTATCGAGTTCCTTCACACTTGCTTCATGAACTTTGGGGTTTGTTAAACGTCATCTGTAAATGGGTGGCAATTACGACGGCTTACAGGTTCATGGAAAGGTATGACAAGTAACTTGATAGCTCGAGATTGGGATTTGCTCCTCCGACAATGGAGAGATATTCTTTGGGCCCTCTCGGTGTCACAGTATCCATCATCGTCTGGCCAGACACAGCGTGATTTGATCACGGGGATGCCGGTACACGGGAACGAGAAAAGAGAACAAAACCGGCAACCAGGTAACTAGCATAGTGGACAAAGTTGTTGATCCACGGGGATGCCGATAAGTCTCACCTCGGGTATTTGGAACATATCGTGAAGCAACAGGAATAGCACCCGGCAAGTAGAGGTTCACTCGAATAATTCATTCGTGTGGGTATAGGGATCAATATGGATGTCCACGGTTCCGCTATTGATCATTGATCGGAAAGTGTTCCGGTCATGTCTATACTTCACTGAGCCTACAGGGTCACACGCTTAAGGGTTATCTATCTGCTGAATACTAGACAGAGAGTCTGCGAGAAAGTCACCGGAAAAGTTTCGGAGACAACGAAAAAGTTTCGGAGAGAATACCGGAAAAGGTTTGGTAAAACCGAAAAGTTGTTTCAGAGTAAACCATTGAGCCAAAGTGGTTTTGGCACATGCCTGGAATTTTTTGGAGGGTGCCAGGTTGTTCTGGAAACTTCTGGAATTTTTCCGGAGAAAAAAACCGGAAATGTTCCGGAGCTGCCGGAAATGCTTTGGTTGCTTTTCACTGATGAAAATCATTGATCTAGAAATATTGCGGAACGCGTCCAGAATTATTTTAGGGGGTACTGGATATGTTCTGGACCTACAGAAATAGTTTTGGATTTAGCGGTCGCGGAAAAATGTTTTCATGAATAGTGAAAAGCACTTTTTTGTTGCTTTTTGGAAAGCCACCTTTTGGGGATTTTCCCAAAAGGTCTTGGAGAAGGGTTGGGAGGGAAGGAACCCCTTTTTTTTGGGGGGGGGGGGGCACTCATGTGGCCGGCCAAGGTGGAGCTCCTCCATGGAGCTCCACTTGCCTTCCCATTTAGCCCTTCATGTGGGACATATAGTATGGGCATTTTGGTATTTCCAAGTGCCACCCTACCCTTTGGGTTTTCCTATAAATAGAGGTGGAGATGAGCTCTCCACACTCACTCTTTCTCTCATACATTGTGCCATACAATGATCTGGCTTCTTCTCTGCCTCACACGAAATAGTTTCGTACAGCCGAAAGGCTTTCTGGGTTCCGGTGGGAACTAGTTCTGGATCGCGAAGCCCTGCCGGATAGCTGACACCGTATGTGTTCAACTTGGTAGAGAGGTCATAGTTTCGATCTTAGTTCGAGTGTGCCTCCCGAAGGGCTATCCGAGTGACCGTCCGAGATTCTTGGAATGCCACCCGGAGGGCTGTCCCAGGATCCGTCCGGTGGGACTTTCCGAGGGACTGTCCAGAGGCCTCCCGGATGGCTATCCGAAGATCCATCCGGTTGGACTATCTGAGGGACTGTCCCGAGGCCTCCCGAAGGGCTGTCCAGAGATCTGTCCAGTGAGCTGGCGAGGGAGTACAGCCTCACGGTTGGGAGGTTGTAAAATCCTAGCTGCGGGGATCTGCACCAAGGATCTTCACCAACTCTACTTCCGCTGCGCTACGAGTTGGCAACGATCAGATCAAAAACCTTGGATGCATCTTCATAGTGGTCCTGGGCTGATGCGTAGGTCGGAATTTTTTTGTTTTCTGTCGTGTTACCCTACAAACCATGTGTCTGGCATACCACAGACGCGCTCTGCTTGTGCCTCGCGTCGGGCAGGCCACCTCGCGCCGCTGTACCTTTTCCGCTCATGCCGACATTGATACGTCTCCAACATATCTATAATTTTTGATTGTTTTATGCTATTATATTACCAATCTTAGATACTTTATATGCAATTTTATATCATTTTTGGGGACTAACCTATTAAGTGCCAGTTGCTGTTTATTGCTTGTTCTTGGCTCTTCAGAAAATCAATACCAAACGAAGTCCAAACACGATGAAACTTTACAGTGATTTTTTTGGACCAGAAGTGACCCTAGAACGTTCGGGAGGAGGCCAGAAGATCTACGGGAGAGCGATGAGCTCACACGGCACGCCCCAGGGGGGGGGGCACCTGAACTTGTGGGTCCCACGCAGCTCCGTTTGACCTAACTTCAACTCCATAAATTACCAAAAATCCCCAAACCAACATTCAGCCACCCGAAACACTTTTTTCACCGCCGCAAGTCTCTGTTCTTCCGCGATCCCATCTGGAGGCCATTTCCGGTACTCTCCCGGTGGGGGAATCGGTCACGGAGGGCTTGTACATCAACCTTGCTACACCTCCAATGATGTGTGAGTAGTTTACCATAGACTTACAGGTCCATAGCTAGTAGCTAGATGGCTTCTTCTTTCTCTTCGATCTTCAATACAATGTCCTCCATGATCTCCATGGAGTTCTATCCGATGTAATCTTCTTTTGCGGTGTGTTTGTTGGGATCCGATGAATTGTGGGTTTATGATCACATTATTCATTGAAAGTAATTGAGTCTTTTCTGAACTTTATTATGCATGATTGTTATAGCTTTGTATTTCTCTCCAATCTATCCGTTTGCTTTGGCCAACTAGATTGATTTATCTTCAGTGGGAGAGGTGCTTTGTGATGGGTTCAATCTTGTGGTGTCCTCACCCAGTGACAGAAGGGGTAGCGAGACACGTATTTGTATTGTTGCCATTAAGGGTAAAATGACGGGGTTTGATCAAATTGCTTGGTTTTATTCTGTCTACATTATGTCATCATACTTCATGCATTACTCTGTTTGTTATGAACTTAATACGTAGAGAGGCAAGCACAGAAGCGCTCTCGAAGTGGAGTAATAGTAGTAGATGTAGAATCATTTTGGTCTACTTGTCACGGACGTAATGCCTATATACATGATCATTGCTGTGAATAACGTCATAACTATACGCTTTTCTATCAATTGCCCAACAGTAATTTGTCTACCCACCGTATGCTGTTATTATGAGAGAGAAGCCTCTAGTGAAAACTATAGCCCCCGGGTCTACTTTTATCATATTACAAAAACCAAAAATACCTGGCTGCAATTTATTTACTTTTATTTTACTTTGCAATTTATCTATCTACCACTACCAGATTTAATCCTTGCAAGTAACGAGTTCAAGGGGATTGACAACCCTCTTGCCCACATTGGGTGCAAGTATTTGCTCTTGTGTGTGCAGGTGTTGTTTGACTAGGATTTGCTTGGTTCTCCTATTGGTTGTATAAACTTGGTTCTCACTGAGGGAAATACTTATCCGCTACTATATTGCTTCACCCTTCCTCATCGGGGAAAATCCCAACGCAGCTCACAAGTAGCAGAAAGAATTTCTGGCGCCGTTGCCGGGGAGACATCATCAAATACCTATAGTTTCCTACATTTACATTAACATTTACTTTCTCTACTTTTTATTTGTCTTTATTTGTTTTTATTAGTCTCGTTATAAAAAAATCAAAAATACCAAAAATACCTTGTGTGCTATCTTTTCTTGTGCTGCCATGTGCCTTCTATTTGCTTGCATCTTCACTTGCTAAAAAATATTGATATGGATCCTCATCCACTTGCTAATCTTTTCAAAAAATCCAATTACGAACCAATTGGTAGTGAGTTGAGTGCACTTGATTATCTTTATGAAGTTTTGCTTGAAAATCGTGAATCTGAAAATTGTGATGAAGTGTTAAAAGAAGAAATTTATAAAGTGATTCATGATAGCTCCTTGAATGAAAAGCATGATTGCAATGATGTTATTATAAATTCTATGAATATGAATTGTGCTAATGATCATGATTGGGGTGATAATTATGATGGTTCTTGTGATCTTGAAAATTCGTTTGAGCTTCATAATGAATCTATTATTGATAATGATATTTGCAATACTACTAAAAGTGGATTTGGAAGAGTGTCAACTTTAGGTAATAATGATCCCACTACTTTGGAGAATTATCAATCTTATGAATTTTTTGATAAAAGTGGGTTTGGAGAGGTCATGACTTTAGTTGATGTTAATCCCACTATCTTGGAAGATTATAAAACTTGCATGCATATGGATCATGGAGTGAATATTTTAGATGATAGGTATATTGTTAAATTTGATTATGATCCTACATGTAACTATTATGAGAGAGGCAAATATGGTTATAGGAATTTTCATGTTCAAATACCTCTCTTGAAGTTCAAATTGTTAATGTTTTGTTCTTCTTCCTAGCATATGCTAGATATCTCTTGTCTTGATAATTTTTTTGCTTATGAAACGCCTATGCATAGGAAGTATGTTAGGCTTAAATGTGTTTTTCAAATGCTACATGATGCTCTCTTCGTGTTTCAATTGTTATCTTTCATGTGAGCATCATTGAAATCTCAAGCCTATCTTAATGGCTATAAAGAAAGAGCTTGTTGGGAGGCAACCCAATAGTTATCTTAAATTTTTGTTTTTATTTCTGTTCTTGTGTGATAAAATGATTATTGCTACTGTAATGGTTGTGTTTTTATCTTTTAATTAGTATTTGTGCCAAGTAAAGCCTTTGGGATGATTTGGATGATAGTTGACTTTATTCTGTGCAAAAACAGAAAGTTTTGCGTCCAGTGCAGGAATTTCTATAAATTACTGGAACGTGATAATTGGCTGAAATATTTACACATGATTTATATACACATTTCCCATGTTTTCCTAATTTTTCAGAATTTTAAGAGTCACAAAGTTATGATTTTTATTCAGATCATTACAGACTGTTCTGTTTTAGACAGATTCTGTTTTCATTGCATAGTGTGCTTGTTTTAATGATGCTATGGATTATATCGGGGGGGTATAAGTCATGGAGAAGTTAGAATACAGTAGGTATTATGCAAGAATAATAATGAATAAGTTTACAACAGTACCTAAAGTTTATGATTTGTCTATTATACTAACGGATCTCATGAAGTTTCTGTTAAGTTTTGTGTGCTGAAGTTTTCAAATTTTGGGTGAGACCACGATGGATGAAGGAATAAGGAGCTGCAAGACCCTAAGCTTGGGGATGCCCAAGGCACCCCGAGGTAATATTCAAGGAAAACCAAAGCGTCTAAGCTTGGGGATGCCCCGGATGGCATCCCCTCTTTCGTCCACAATTCATCGGTAAGTTACTTGGAGCTATATTTTTATTCATCACATGATATGAGTTTTACTTGGAGCGTCTTGTCCCATAGTTTTGTTATGCTTGTTTATTAGTTTGCCACAATTATTGATTGCTGGACACACCTTTTTTGAGAGAGAGACACATTCATTGTGATTTGTTAGAATACTCTATGAGCTTCACCTATATCTTTTGAGCTATGCAGTTGCTCTTGTGCTTCACTTATATTTGTTAGAGCACGGCGGTGGTTATATTTTATAGAAATGTTTGCACTCTCATGCTTCACTTAAATCTTTTTGAGATTCTTTAAATAGGAAGTGGTAATGAGCACGGGTTATAAGACTAGTCCAAAAAGGATAGGTATTTAAGAGTGGTATAATAAAAAAATTCATGTAGATCACTAAATATGAAATGTATGTTTTAATTATATTGATGTCGTAATATGAAAGGTTATGAGTCCATGATCATTGGTTAGTAAGAATATCGATATTAAAGCTCGTTATTAACTACTAATTTAAGTGTCCGACATGGCATGACGGGGATGTCCGAGCATTCTTAGGTCTGATTGAAATCCTTTGTGCTCTTTGAATCGGGGGCGCGCGATGGTTAACTCCTACCAACCTCCTCCCTAGGGGCATGTGAGTAGTACTTTGCTTCGAGGCCTAATAAAACTTTCACAATAAGTATATGAGTTCTTTATGACTAATGTGAGTCCATGGATAATTACGCACTCCTACCTTTTCACAATTTGCTAGCCTCTTCGGTACCCTGCATTGCCCTTTCTCACCTCGAGAGTTGGTGCAAACTTCACCGGTGCATCCAAACCCCGTGATATGATATGCTCTATCACACATAAACCTGCTTATATCTTCCTCAAAACAGCCACCATACCTACCTATCATGGCATTTCCATAGCCATTCCGAGATATATTGCCATGCAACTTCCACCATTCTGTCTTATGACATGTGTGTTCATCATCATATTGCTTTGCATGATCATATAGAGCTGACATGATATTTGTTGCAAAGACACCATTCATCATTGTTATACATGTTACACTAGATCATTGCACATCCTGGTACACTGCCAGAGGCATTCATATAGAGTCATATTGTTTCAGTTATCGAGTTGTAATATCGAGTTGTAAGTAAATAAAAGTGTGATGATCATCATTATTAGAGCATTGTCCCAGTGAGGAAAAGGATGATGGAGACAATGATTCCCCCACAAGTTGGGATGAGACTCTGGACTTAACAAAACAGAAAGAGGCCAAAAAGAGCCGACCAAAAAAAATGATGAGAGAAAAAGAGAGAAGGGGCAATGTTGCTATCCTTTTACCACACTTGTTCTTCAAAGTAGCACCATGTTCTTCATATAGAGAGTCTCCTGAGTTATCACTTTCCTATACTAGTGGGAATTTTTCATTATAGAACTTGGCTTGTATATTCCAATGATGGGCTTCCTCAAATGCCCGAGGTCTTCATGAGCAAGCAAGTTGGATGCACACCCACTTAGTTTTAGTTTGAGCTTTCATACACTTATAGCTCTAGTGCATCCGTTGCATGGCAATCCCTACTCCTCGCATTGATATCGATTGTAAGGCCGCTCCATTCCTAACGATCCGCCGAGTTGATGCGAGCTTTCTTCCTTTTGGACTTCTCCTATATATCTCTACCACCGCACTCTATTCCATCCTAGTGCTAATATCCATGGCACACACTCATGTATTGAGTGGAGTTGAAAATGCTGAAGCGCGTTAAAAAGTATGATCCAATTGCTTGGTTTGACACCGGGGTGCTCATGATTTATATTTATGCGGTGAAGGCGGACTCATGCCATGCTTACATGATAAAATGAGTAGGGATAACAGTCGTTAAGCATTGTATATTTTGAAAAAGTAATGATTATGTTCTTATATTCACAGATATTATTATGTTGATATCAATTACTTCATCGTTTCTCAATATTTATACCGTCAAAGAGATTACATGATAACATGCTAGGTAGCATTCACCATAAAAAATTCTATTTTTATCATTTACCTACTAGAGGACAAGTAGGAATTAAGCTTGGGGATGCTGATACGTGTCCAACGTATCTATAATTTTTGATTGTTTCATGCTATTATATTACCAATCTTAGATACTTTATATGCAATTTTATATCATTTTTGGGGTCTAGCCTATTAACTCAGTGCCCAGTTCTAGTTGCTGTTTTTTGCTTGTTTTTGGCTTTTAAAAAAATCAATACCAAACGAAGTCCAAACACGATCAAACTTTACGGTGATTTTTTCTGGACCAGAAGGGACCCTAGAACGTTCGGGAGGAGGCCAGAAGATCTACGGGAGAGCGACAAGCTCACACGGCGCGCCCCGGGGGGGGGGGGCACCTGAGCTCGTGGGTCCCACGCAGCTCCGTTTGGCCTAACTCCAACTCCATAAATTCCCAAAAATCCCCAAACCAACAGACAGCCACCCGAAACACTTTTTCCGCCACCGCACATCTCTGTTCTTCCGCGATAACATATGGAGGCCTTTTTCGGTACTCTGCCGGAGGGGGAATCGATCACGAAGGGCTTCTACATCAACCTTGCTGCACCTGCAATGATGTGTGAGTAGTTTACCACAGACCTACGGGTCCATAGCTAGTACCTAGATGGCTTCTTCTTTCTCTCCGATCTTCAATACAATGTTCTCCATGATCTCCATGGAGTTCTATCTGATGTAATCTTCTTTTGCGGTGTGTTTGTTGGGATCCGATGAATTGTGTGTTTATGATCAGATTATTCATTGAAAGTAATTGAGTCTTTTCTAAAATTTATTGTTCATGATTGTTATAGCTTTGTATTTCTCTCCGATCTATCCGTTTGGTTTGGCCAACTAGATTGATTTATCTTCAGTGGGAGAAGTGCTTTGTGATGGGTTCAATCTTGCGGTGTCCTCACTCAGTGATAGAAGGGGTGGCGAGGCACGTATTTGTATTGTTGTCATTAAGGGTAAAATGACGGGGTTTGATCATATTGCTTGGTTTTATTTTGTCTACATTATCTCAACATACTTCATGCATTACTCTATTTGTTATGAACTTAATACGTAGAGAGGCAAGCATAGAAGCGCTCTTGGAGTGGAGTAATAGTAGTAGATGCAGAATCATTTCGGTCTACTTGTCACGGACGTAATGCCTATATACATGATCATTGCCGTGAATAACATCATAACTATGCGCTTTTCTATCAATTGCCCAACAGTAATTTGTCTACACACCGTATGCTATTATTATGAGAGAGAAACCTCTAGTGAAAACTATGGCCCCCGGGTCTACTTTTATCATATTACAAAAAACCAAAAATACCTTGCTGCAATTTATTTACTTTTATTTTACTTTGCAACTTATCTATCTACCACTACCAGATTTAATCCTTGCAAGTAACGAGTTCAATGGGATTGACAACCCTCTCGCCCGCGTTGGGTGCAAGTATTTTCTCTTGTGTTTGCAGGTGTTGTTTGACTAGGATTTGCTTGGTTCTCCGATTGACTCGATAAGCTTGGTTCTCATTGAGGGAAATACTTATCCGCTACTATATTGCTTCACCCTTCATCTTTGGAGAAAATCCCAACGCAGCTCACAAGTAGCAGACATCGCCGTAGCTGTCCACGCACCCCCGTTGGAGCCTATTCCCCCTCCGTTTGCTTCCCGCCAGATGCGGCCAAGCTCCGCCGCACTAACAGAATAGTGCGCCACTGTGACCATGCTGGCGTCACCTTCCCCATTGATCCCTCGCTCCCTCATTAAATCCTCTGGCCTCTCTCATCTTGTCAATGCCGCTTCGCGATGACCAGCTCATCCCCAGTACCTCGCCAGCGCATCCATGGCGACATCCCGCTCTAAGCTTCATCACCCACCTATAAAAGGCATCGCTCCGAACATCCCAGCACCACACCACTTCCCCTCCATCTTCAATCAACCGCCAAGAAGCAGAGGCAAGGCTAGGAGGGTCTGTTGCCTTAGATCAAGCCGTTGCTCCGCCACTCGGCCACCACTGCCCTTAGTCACCTCCAGTCCACCCCAACTCAAGATGACCCCTCCTCTGAGCTCCTTGCAGTTCCCTGGTGCTTCTCAAACTCTAACCCGAGCTAATCCGTGCAGAAAAGCTCGATTCCGATGATCCCTGACGCTCGCCGCCAGTGGAGAGGAAGGTTCCGACGCCATCAGAATACCTCTCGACGAGCTGCTTACTTTCAAACCATAAGTCCAAATGAGTTGATTCTTTTTTCATTAGTTTTCTCTTAAGCTCCTTTAAACACTGATAAATTTTCATAATTTTGTGATTTGTCTATAATTTCTGGACATATTAAAATACTTTATGTGCTATTTACATGGGTCATTTAAAAATATTTTCAGAAGAGAGTAACTTTTGTGGTGAAGACCAGGAGTACTGTGACACTCCATTTGATCAAGGCAGGCCACCACCTCCATTTGCATGATGGCATTGCAAGGCAATGGTTTAAAAGTGATATTTGGATTGGTATTATTGGAAAATGATTTATTCATGGTTTTTTTGACATGATCTTTGGGCAAGCTACTGCCACTAAAATGTTTGTGTTTAATATAACCAGTAGCTCACATATTTAAGATAGTCATGAATCAATATTAAAATGCTTGTTGTTTCACTTAAGAAGTAAGTAAAAATAACATGGTTATATTATTCTTCAGAATGGTAAGTCAATTATTGCTATGCGTTTGATCATGTTCATACAAGTAAAATTGAAAGTATAGTTATCACCTGAGTAAACTGGATAATATAATTCCTTCATTTGTTGATCAAGTCATAGTGCCACTGAACCGAACTCACCAGTGCAGCTACATTTGCCTTTTTGGGAAGGCCGTAGTTTTGTCTATTATTATGCCTTTTATTGATGTCACCAAAGAGGGAAGGTTATACACGCGTGCTACCTTGGCCCGGTAGGCGGTGTTTAATCTCGGGAACCTGGGTTGGTTATTTGGAGCTCGAATCCAAGATGGGATAATTTGCCATGGGGTGGCAGTGTAACTGGGTGACACAGGATCTAGTGATCTCTCCCCCAGGACATGACTCGAGGGTATGTCGGTGATACGGTAAGAGTTCCATAAGGTAGACAAGTTTTGTTGGAGGAATGTCCACAGTGTGGGTAAAGTGCGCAACCTTTGCAGCGTGTAAGAACCTATTCAAATAGCCGCTTCCACGGTATTGGACACAGTTTGTACTAAGAAACACTATTTGAACAACACCTTTAATGATGGAAGAACTCATCTTTATAATTGTTTAATTACAGTTGCCAAGAATTTGGGGTGATCATGGGGTGATCACAGGAGTAAGTTGGTTGACCGGGTGGTCGTAGGAAATACGGTCCACGTGAACTTAAGCGATGGTTTATATTGCAACTAGTTTAATAATATCATGCTTATTGTTTTCTTCCACCCTTTTTAATAATTGCTAATGATTTAACTTGACATTGCCATGATATTATTCTTCTTAATTGCTTTTGGTTGTTGTGAGCTTGCAAGTACATTCAAAGTACTCACCTGACTTATCATGCCAGATGCAGGAGATGTTGTGTACAGGAATCCCGAGGATTTTGACGCCGCGAACTAGGACGTGTCCCAGCAGTATCCCTATAGAGTGGAGTTCCATCATTCCGTTGTTTCGCTACTTTATAATTTTGCACTACAAGTAATCGAGGCCCTGAGCTATCACATAAATAATGTAGATACTGTCACTGCACGAGTCGTGCCACCTTGCCTCGTAGTATCATGTACTACCTGAACCTTTGTACCTGTAATTTTACAATAAAGAGTTGTTCTGTTCTATGCCAAGTTGTTTTGTATTTCCAGAAGACTTTGATCTCTAGGCTAGAACACAAGGCATCTGGTTCATTGAGCCAGGGTGCCACACGTAGATCCACTCTGCTATAAAAAGAATTAGCAAAAGCTGCAAAGGAAAATTGTAATGACAAAGAGCAAAGGAAAACTCATTATATTTTTGGTATTTTTGGTTTTTGAAAGCTAACTTGCAAAAGACACAAAAAAGGCGAACAAAGCAAAAAAAGAAAAGCAAAAAATAAAACCAAAGTGTTGGAACAAACCAACACAGGTGTTTCAAAGCTCTTCCGCGAGCTTAAGTACAACCTCATTAAAGGTTTATTCAAATAAATGCCACCACATCTTGATGTAGATGTGAAGACGACCTCCCCAAGCTTAGGCTTTTGCAAGCCCAAACTCAATAGCTCATTGTGGCGGTGGTTGATAATATCCTGGAGTCCATGCATGACTCATGGAGAGAAGTGTGATGCCATGTATGTGGTGTTATCCCGGAGAGAGTTGGCGAGGTCATTCATGTTGTTGATGGAGTCTCCGAGGCTGTATGCGTCGGCATGTGTGGCATAGGGCATCTCCCTTCAGTGTCATCATCTGGCTGCTCCTGTTGTCCTGGTGCTAGTTCCTCTTCATCCACCTCCTCCAGTTTGGGAGCTTCAAGGTCAAAAGCTTCATCCTCTTCCTATGCAACATAATGAAAACTTCCCTCCTCGATCAAGAAGCGTTTAGGCATTGGAGTGGGCAAAATATGTCCCACTCTAGGAATACGGATATAATAACGACCAAAATGAGAAGCTATCATCCTTGCACTACAGAGAACATGAATATTAACAAGGCGGTTACATCCCAACGGGTTCAAGCCGGTAAGGTCTAGGCCAAGGGAGTTGGCCAAGACGGTGATGACTCCTCCATAGGTCATATCTCCGTGCATCTGGTTTGCTTGGTGGGCGAGGTGAAGTAGAAGAATCTTGCCTAAGCTTGGCGTGATGTCGATGTCGGGGTTCACGGCCTTCCCAAGGATGAGCATATTTTATTCATTACTTTTGATACTTCTCCACGTGCCTGCAATGTGTTAGTGATAACATAATAGAAACATCGAATTGTAGGACACTCAATGCTACTGGCCCTTTGCTTATGGCCTTGATAAGTCATCTCATAAAATAGATGTACTGGATGTGGGTGTAGCATGGCGTGGACGTAACGGACATCGCCGTCACTATTGGTGAAAGCAAAGTGAGTGCACCACTCTGTTAGAGACATGCCAAACCTTTGGTCCATGAGGGGGAAAGTGATCCGATCAACGTCACTCATGGGATGAAGCTTGACGGTATGTAATAGGGTGCTCAAAAACTCAAGCGTTAACCGATGGTAGGTTTTTTCGTCTTGAAAGACAAAATGCTGCAAACCAACATTAGTACAAAACAAATTGAAATCATTACCTATGCCAAGTGCGACAGCTGTGGTCGGACACGCCCACTTGGTTGATCTAACTTCCCTCTCATGAAGTTTCTTGTACTTGTTCCTCTGGGATCGGTCAGCAAAATTGATCCCTTGATAAAATACTTGATGCCTATGAGCAACTGCAGCACCGAAATGAGCAGGTTCCCCTTGTGCAAGAGCATGAGCATGAGCAGTGGCTCTCCTCGTATTCATCTCTAATCAAAAATATTTTTCAGTCCAATAGAATGATAAAGGATTGAATCCACGTGACATATATGACAAATCTCCCCTAAAAACATCAACCATTTCATGATCAACAAGAAAAATGGTTCAAAAATGAGTATGAACCCTAGCATGGAAATGAGAGGATATAGAGGACGGATTCGTGAAAAATAACTTAGGGATCGGGGAAAGAAACGCACCATAGAGCCTTCACGTGCAAGGATTCGTACTGAAAACGAGTAGGGAGAGAGATCCTTTGAAGTTTCTTTGAGGTTTGGAGGAGAAGGAGGGATAAGATTGAAATTTTAGTTTAGGGTTACCTCCTTTTGGGTGCTATATGGCCAAAATTCCATAGTGCTTGTACTAGATGTCATCTTCTGCTTTGGAAGTGAATTGCATCTGAATTGGCTCGGTACGACCCTCAGTATGAAGGTATATGCTTGTACCATACACCGTCTTCTTCTCTGATCGTCTCAGCTGTTTTGTTGAATTGTGGTACGAGCACTAGTACGGGAGCTCGTGCTTGTATCAGACACCGTCAATCTCTCTGGAAGCCCTGTTGGTTTTTGCCATGGTGTGGTATGACCGTACGTATGAGCGTGGCTGCTCGTACCACACACCATTGTCTCTTCTAGATAATCTGGCATTGCATGACTTCTTTGGTATGATCCTTGGTACGAGATTGAATGCTCGTACCGGACGCCACCTTCTTCTCTGGAAACTTGGGCATCTAGGCGTTGGGGTGGTATGACTGCTGGTACAAGCATGCCTGCCCGTACCAGACGCCGTCTTTTCGTCTGGATGCCTGAAACAACCTGTTTCTTTGAGATTCTTGTTTATTGCCCTAAGAGGTTAGTTTCAACACTTCTACTAGGCAAAATTTCCATAAAATTTGACTGAATAATAGCACAATTACATAAACAGTTACGGTGGTGGTAATTACCTGTCTTCTTCTCATCTTCTTCTTTTGCTTTGAACACTCCTTTATTTACACACAAGATGAAACAAAACAAAACTTACACTACCTTATTTGCATGGGTTGCCTCCCATGAAGCTCTTTGTTTTTGGTCGTTTAGCTCAACCGAATGATAATCACTTGTCCTCGGGCAAAAGAACACCCATTCCATAACTCTTTGCATTCAAGACAATTCCGTCTCCAGCATAGATCTTCAACTTCGTCTTCCTAGGAAAATGTTTGATAAACAGATCTTGACAAGGTAGATCAAATCTAACATTTCCTTCATAAAAATTTATAGTGGCTTGGATGAACCTCAAAAATTGCCTACCTAATATGATTGGTGCGATGTGATCTTCAGGCATGTCAACTATAATAAGATCAATCATAGAAGGGCAACCATAAAGTTTGATTATGACACCATGTTTTATGCCTACTGCCTCCATGTAGGTAGAATAAGCCATATTCAATTTAATTTCACTCATAACAAAAGGACCAAAATTTAGTTTATCATAAAGGGATTTTGGGATAGTGGAGACACTAGCCCCAAGATCACAAAGAGCATTCAGTTTATTCATCCCAATCTCTATTTCTATTGTGGGTTCAAAGATATGTTCTTACTTAGCTGCTAATTTCTCATGCAACTTTTTACTTTCATTATCGAGTTGCGTACCTTGAGAGAAACTTGATGAATGAAGCTCTTGTAAGCATCAACATCTTTTACCTCGGGTAGTGGTGCCTTCAAATTCATCATCTTCACGAAGTCTTCGACCAAATATGTGTTCTCGGGAATATGACTTCGGTCAAGTCCCCTTGAATTACCTTTGCTGCTTCTCATCATTTTAACACTTTGAACAGGATTAGGTTTCGGCTTTCCTGCAAATTTAGGAAGTATAACAGTTTGGCTCTCAGCTATTTTTGTAACATGGGCTTCCATATTGCGGATTCTCTCTTGCAGTGCCTACACGTCATTGGTTAGTCCAGCAATTTTAACTGTCACTTGACCATATATATTATCATGAGACTTCAGGATATCGGTAAAGGTTTTATTTTGCTTGGTGTGAGCAGTCATAAAAGTGTTGAGGGTTTGGTCAAGTGAAGGCCTATTACCGGTGCTCGCCCCATAGTTGTTTGATGCTCCTTGGTTTGTGAGATACCAGTGTTTAGGAAAATTGGGAACATAATTTTGATTCTTCCAATTGGGGTTGTAATTATTAAGAGGAATGAAATTGACATTAGTATCAACTTCGGTAATAGCATGAACATTTACCTCCTCTTTACCTTTTATCACGCTAATTAACTCATCAATTTTGGCGGTCAATTCTTCATTCTTTTCTTCAGTGATGGATTTACCTTTTTTGTAGTTGACCTCTCGACATGCCACTGCGCATGGTTCTCTTCCATTTCATTAAGCAACGTTTTTGCTACTTCGATAAGTTTTCCCGTGATAGTTCCTCCTACAATGGTATCTAACATAGTTTTCCACATGTGGTTAAGAGCATCAAAAAATAATTGAAGAATTAACCGTTCTTTCATAACATGATTTGGACAATTTCTTATTGCCTCTTTCATCTTTTCCCAAGCAAGCGCTAGTCGCTCACGGTCTTCCTGCTTAAAACCAGTGATATTGGATTGTAATTGCATTATTTTCATAGGTGGGCAAAACTTTGTCATAAACATGATGCAACACAAGTTCCAAGAGTTAATGGTTCCTCTAGGCAAGGCTAGAAGACATTCCTTAGCTTTTCCACTCAAGGAGAAAGGAAATAGATGCCACTTCAAAGCGTCGGGCTCATAGACCTTTATATGTGTCATATCTATTAATTCTGTGAAAGTGTGCAAGTGCATGCCTGCGTCCTTGGATGCGGAGCCTCTGAACTGGTTCTGTTGAAACATCGGGTAAGGCGATTTGTGTTCACCTAAAGTTCTCATTGAGACTTGCAAACAACCCATGTTTCTTAGCCAAGATAAAAAAATTGGGTTTTGATAACTACGAGAAAAAGAAACTAAAGAGAAAAAACAAAACTAAAACTGAAACAAAAAACTAAAACAATACCTTTAGTCACCTGGCTAGGGTAGCGAAGATGCTTCCCTGGCAATGGCGCCAGAAAAAGGGTTGATTACCTTTGATCCGGTTTTGGATGTAGATAGTCCAAACCTTTTTTCCCAAGGGTGACCCTGGCTATCTAACCCATGGGAAGCTGTGAGAGCCTGGCTTAATAGGAATGATAGACTACTCATATCAAAAAGGAATTCCTTCTTTTCCGGGACCCCATTCGAAAAGAACTCCAAAGTTAAGCGTGCTTGGCTTGGACTAATTCTATGATGGGTGACCGACCGAGAAGTTAGTTCCGGGTGCGCACGAGTGAGGAAAAAGTGCGCAGGAAAGATTAGTGTTGGTCTGTGGGGTCAGTGTAGATCCCGCCAGGCATAACGGCCGGGAACCTGTGGATGTGGCCAGGGTGTTACAATTGGTATCAGAGCCGACCCTCGCAGTTACACGGGCAAGCGCGGGTCAGGTGCGCGGGCATGTGGCGCATGGCGCGTGTGGCCCGTTGTGGCACACGGCATGGCACATGTGCCGGACTGGACGCGCATACGTGTGCCAAGAGGGAACGCTCCTGATGGGCCGACGAGGACGTCGGTTCCTTCGAGTGGGCGTGTATGTGAGAGCCTGGCTTAATAGGAATCATTGACTACTCATGTCAACAAGGAATTCCTTCTTTTCCGGGAGCCCATTCAAAAAGAACTCCAAAGTTAAGCGTGCTTGACTTGGAGTATTTCTAGGATGGGTGACCGACCGGGAAGTTGGTCCCGGGTGCGCACGAGTGAGGACAAAGTGCGCAGTAAAGACTAGTGTTGGTATGTGGGGTCAGTCTAGATCCCGCCAGGCGTAACGGCCGGGAACCGATGGATGTGGCCGGGGTGTTACCACCCCGATAGAGGGCCGACGCACGCCAGTCCTAGGATAAGACCTGGCACACGCCTGAGACATGATACAACAATTCCAGGCACAAAAATGGCTTTATTATATGAAATGGAGTATTACAATACCGTTGCTTACAACAATATTACATGGCTCCAAGCTAAGTAAATGGCAGCGGAGGTCTTGGTTCAGCGGTAACTGTAACATCCCCATGTTTTGAGCTACAGTAATCCATAATGATTATGCTAAGTCACCTTGATATACAATGCTTGATTACAATGGATTCATATCTCATTTCAAATTCCTCCACTGAATTCAAATTCAATTTGCAAGTGAAATTTGAAGTTGCACAAAAGTTGCTGAAAAATAGTTCATCATTTAGAAAAAAATTCCTAACAAATAATTGTTAAGGAAAATAACATCACCTCAATGCTAAAATGGACTATAGCAAATAAAAACAGTGCCATTTGAGCATTTGAAATGCCATTTTAAATGTGGAAAATTCATATGGAATCATCTTGCCTCCAAACTTTTTGTGGCAGTGCCAAATAATACCAAGTAACTATGTGGCCTAGTTCCACATTTTTATAAAATGTTTTGGTAGCCCTAAAATTCCCCTAACTGTCTCTGTTTAAATGAAAAAAAGATAAAACGGAAAATGGAAAATGGAAAACGTGGCAAAGGCCTCTGGCCTAAAGGCCCAGAGCGGCCAAGCCCACCTTACCCCTTCCCTACCTGCTCCCGCCTCGCTGTCACACATGCCATGGCTAGAGGTCGACGGCTCCGGCCTTGGTGCCACAGGGACGGAGCAGGTGGCCGAGGGGATAAGGCCGAGCCCCCCTTGAGCCCTCGGACGCCGCAGCCACTCTCCCCCTCCGCTCCACCTTTCCACCGCTCGTTCCCCTCCTCCATAGCGCGGCCGAGCATGCCCGCCGCCGTGCCTCGTCGTTGCCGTGGCCACCGGCCCCCTCTCGCCGTTCAGAGCTGCCCAACGGAAGCGCCATCATCTGCTACTTCTCCCTGGAGGAGCAGATCGAGCTGGAGGGCCCCGCAGCGCCGGATCCGACCCCTTCTTCAACCTCCTGCCGCCGTCCTTCGCCGCCTTGATCCGCCTCGTCCCTGTGCTTCTAACCTTTTTGCCGGCCACCTTGTGCCCCATGGTGAGCGCCGCATCTCTCCCCTCTCTCCGTTGCTCATTTAGCTGCCGCTGCTGGCCGTCACCATCACTGCTGCTCCGGCCGCCGCCATGGCTGATGAGCTCCGAGCTCCCGTGCCTCTCCGCTCGATATGGCCGCGCCAGTGAGCTTCTGGTGAGCCATAGCTTCCGCCTGGCCGCTTAGTGCGCCCAAAAACGAGCCGTAGCCCTGAACCCGACGACGCCCGAGCGCCGGCCTCTGCCATAGTTGCCGCCGCTGACGCATTAGACCACCTCCGCCCACGCTAGCTGCATAGATGGATGTGGCTTGTTCGGCTCGATCGAACGAGCCATTCCGCACCTCTTTTGGTCACCTGTGGGCGAAATTCAGCCGTCGCCGCCATCTCTGTGGCTGCCGCCGGTGCGCCACCGCGTTTTAAACGCCGGCGGGCAGCCAACCGATGGCCCCCAGCCATTAGCCTCCTAACCCCGGCCCTAACACCCACTGACTAGTGGGGCCGGCACTGTAGCTTTTAGATTAACTACTAATTAACCCACTGTTAACTCAGTCACTGACATAATGGGCCCGTTGCGCTAATTGACTTAGTTAATTAAACTAACCAAATATTTAGTCTAACAGTCACTGTCAATTGGGCCCCACTGGACCCAGTTGACCAGTCAAACCAGCTGACTTGGCAAGCCCAGTCACTGGCAGGTGGGACCAGTGGGCCCCTTTGACCAGTCAACGTGGTCAAAGCTGACAGCTGAGTCAGCATTGACTGGACCCACCAGTCAGCCTCTGTGCTGGTCTGCTGGGTACATTTCTGGGTACACGTAGCAATTCTGGTTTATTTTCGAATTAAAAAACTAATCCCAGGATTTTCAGAAAACTGTTTAAAATTTCGGAAATTCATAGAAAATAATCCGTAGCTCGGATGAAAAAGTTTTCTACATGAAAATTGATCAGAAAAATGAGACGAATCCGTTTATGCCCTCCATGTAGCTGTCACACGCCTCCAACACTACAAACATGGAACCTTCCCCTCCGGTTCATCTGTCTGACAGATGCCTAAAACCGGGAAAATATTCCCAGATATTTTCCTGCTCCGTTTGTAACGTGTAGCACTGCGTTAGGTCACCACTAGCACAACATATTGCCATGTCATGCATTGTGCTACATTTGTTTGGTGTGTATTTATTTGTTTCTTCCCCCTCTTCTCTCGGGTAGACCCCGAGATCGACGCTGCTACCGAGTATGACTACACTCCTGACGTCCAGCCTTTTTCAGCAGAGCTTCCATGCAAGCAAAACCCTCTTGACCATTCCAATATCGCTTATTATTTCTCTCCCATGCTTGCATTAGATTTTGTTACTGTAATTGAATGCTCCTATTCTAATGCATAGCCTATTTTTGTAACTGCTGTTGATGCCCTTGTAGGAGATATGCCCTAGAGGCAATAATAAGTGTTATTATTTATCTCCATGTTTGTAGTTAAGTTTATATTCCGTGCTATAACTGCTATGGTTCTCGAGTCTGCAATAACCACGAGGCTCGGAGGAAGACTCATATGCACGTGTGGAATAATAAACGGTAAAAAGTATTCCTAGTCTGGCCTCTTAGACTAGCTCAAGTGTTGCATGATGGTTCTGTTTTCCTGATCATGGGCATGACTATGCCGACAACTTTGAGGGCACAATGTTAGGAGAACACTTGTGTTGAATCGACCCGAATTGATGTTATACTATGAGATTCATTCGTCACAAGTTAATGGTTGATAACACAGAGAAAGTTAATGTTTGCATAATTCCTTCGACCATGAGAGTATCGAGTTTCTTCATGCTTGCTTCATGAACTTTGGGGTTTGTTAAACGTCATCCGTAACTGGGTGGCTATTACGGCAGCTTACGGGTTCATGGAAAAGTAAGTCAAGTAACTTGATAGCTCAAGATTGGGATTTGCTCCTCTGACGATGGAGAGATATCTCTGGGCCCTCTCGGTGTTAAGGTATCCACCATCGTCTGGCCAGACACATTGTGATTTGATCACAGGGATGCCGCAACACGGAAACGAGAAAAGAGAACAAAACCGGTAACGAGGTAACTGGCATTGTGGACAAGTGTTGATCCACGGGGATGCCGATGATTCTCACCTCAGGTATTTGTAACATATCGTGAAGCAACAGGAACAGCACACGGCAACTGGAGGTTCACTCGAATATTCATTCGTGTGGGTATAGGGGTCAATATGGGTGTCCACGGCTCCGATGTTGATCATTGATCGAAAGTGTTCCGGGTCATGTCTATACTTCACCGAACCTATAGGGTCACACGCTTAAGGGTCATCTATCTACTGAATACTAGACAAGGAGTCTGAGAGAAAGTCACCGGAAATGTTTCGGAGACAACGAAAAAGTTCCGGAGAGAACACCGGAATGGTTTCGGTAAAACTGAAAAGTTGTTTCGGGGTATGCCATTAAGTCAAATTGGTTTCGGCACACGCCTGGAAATTCTTGGAGGGTGCCAGAATTATTCTAGAAACTTCTGGGATTTTTCTGGGATAAAAACCGGAAATGTTCCGGAGCTGCCGGAACCGGTTTGGTTGATTTTCGCAGATGAAAATCACTAATCCGGAATTGTTTCGGAATGCGTCCAAAATCATTTTAGTGGGTACTGGAATTATTCTAAGACCCACAGAAATATTTTGGGATTTAACGGTCGCGGAAAAATGTTTCCGTGAATAGTGAAAGTGCTTCTTGGAGAAGCCACCTTGAGGGCCTTTTGGTATTTTCCCCCTTGGCTTCTTGGAGAAGCCACCCTTGGGCTTGGCCTATAAATAGGGGTGGAGGGGGCTGCCTAAAGACTCATCCCTTGCTCTCATACACATGCCATGAAATTTCTGGCATCTCTCTCCCTCCCAGTGAAATAGTTTCGTAGAGCCGAAAGGCTGTCTAGGTTCCGGTGGGAACTAGTTCTGGACGGCGAAGCCCTGCCGGATAGAT
This sequence comes from Elymus sibiricus, assembly GCA_039707655.1. NCBI lineage: Eukaryota > Viridiplantae > Streptophyta > Magnoliopsida > Poales > Poaceae > Elymus > Elymus sibiricus. The sequence continues at coordinate 7,371,665 of CM077674.1, read as the reverse complement.
GACACCGTATGTGCGCAACTCTGTAGAGAGATCGTAGTTTCGGTTTTAGTTCGAGAGTGCCTCCCGAAGGGCTGTCTGAGTGACCGTGCGATTTTCGAGGGTCCTCACGAAGGGCTGTCCGAGTTACTGTTCGTGAGGCCTCCCGGAGGGCTGTCGGAGGATCCGTCCGGTGGGACTATCCGAAGGACTGTCCAGAGGACTCCCAGAGGGCTGTCCGAGGATCCGTCCGGTGGGACTATCCGAGGGACCATCCAGAGGCCTCCCGAAGGGCTGTCCGAGGATCCGTCCGGTAGGACTATCCGAGGGACTGTCCAAAGGCCTTCTAAAGGGCTGTCAGGCGATCCGTCCGGTGAGCTGACGAGGGAGTACATCCTCGCGGTTGGGTGGTTGTAAATCCTAGCTGCGGGGATCTGCACCAGCGATCGTCATCGACTCTACTTCCGCTGCGCTACGAGTCGGTAACGAAAAGATCAAACCTTGTATGCAGTCTCCATAGTGGTCCTGTGCTGGTGCGTAGGTCAGAAATTTTTTGTTTTCTGTTGCGTTCCCCTATAGTGGCATCAAGAGCCATGCTATGCGTAGATGCAGGTTACGATCTAGAATATATAGAGATGTATGGGTGTTGCATAATATAATTTTGTAGTAGATGAGATCTATTGCTGAAAATTATTTATGCGGGTAGCAGATGAAATCTGTTACCCGATGTTGTTGTTGCTTCCCTGAAATTTGCATATTTCTGATCTTGATAACAGCATGGTGGAATTTCAAAGTTCTGGCAATCCGCGATCCTGATTGATCAATGAAGTGCTAACAGTTCGTTGAATTCCACCATAGTTAGAGAGAAAGATGAAATTTCATAGACAAAAGGGCAATGCAGATATGATCTGCACGGGGGTCATGCGTATGACGAAGTTAAGTATGGGGCTTGAGATTTTATTATCTCGTGTTTCATACACCCCGTAAAGTTAATCGAGCGACTTGAATAATCATACTTGATGATGGACGTTGGTAGCTGCGGTTTGTTCGAAACCTTAGAAGCCACGAAAAATAAAATTTTGCATAAACCGATTAGAGGCGTCTAACTTGGTTTTGCAGGATGGTTTGCATGTGCATATGATGTGGTATAGAAGTGCTCATATTAATTTGATTATGTATGAGATGACTATATGATGTAAATTAACATGACCTGCATGTCATGCTTCGGCATGATGGCTGGAGCCATATGATTGTCAGTTTAATGACCTGCGTGTCAACCTTTTGTAATGCAGTTATTTTATTAGCTATAGGGATAGCAATATTATCTGGTACATTGACAAGGTGGTGGCAAACTTCGCGAAGGTGAACACCGACGCGAATGCCGAAGACGAAAAAATACAAGACTTCTTCGTCAGAAAGGGCTATACCATATCATGCTATTATGAATTGCCTGAGATGTTTATCCCTTATGATGCACCCTTCTTGATTGCACGGTAGTCGCTTTTTATTAGGGTGATCTCTCACAAAAATATCAAGTAGTTAGTGTTCTCCCAAGTGTAGCACCGTCACGCCACCTATCTCTTCGGGGTAGCACATGGATGCATGGGTACGAACGATTAGAGAAGTGTGAGGCGGGTGAGTTGAGACCTCGCAGCGAGATCACTTGGTTGTCTTGACGTTCTGGCTTGATCGTCCTGAGCTCGGAACACGCCCATCGAAAGATGAACAAGAGTCACATAGAGATGTGATTGGCAAGTTGGCCTACCGATTGCAATTCTCATCACTTGAGATGGATGCATCCTTGGCGTTGAATTGTAATATGGGTCTAGTATCACACACAATCAATTATGAGAGATATTGTTTTGAGTGCCAGCGCACTTTAGAATTAATTCTTTTAATTCTTAGTGCAAATAATTATGGACACTGTCTATGTGTAATTTTGCATAATAGTTTTAGAATAATGGCTCGCGTTTCCACCTTCCCTGTTAAAATTGAATAAGCTGTTAAATATCTGGTTAAAACTTTACGGTTGGTAACGTAATGTGAGGATTGTCCTCAAGAGTGCCGAGAAGGACTTTGTCCTATCGCATGCTTTCAGTATTCTCCCGCTAATGCTATGGATAATGTGACTCTCGTCCTTCGATCCAAATGCTAGAATTCCGTTACGGTCAAGTGCAATATGTTTGCTTCCATGAGACCCGAACTTCAAAAGTTTAGGATAGCTATGTGATATTCATGGAACTGAAAATCATTTTCAGACACAAACAAAGGCTAAAAGATATGGGATATCCAAAGCAATGTTTGTTTTGCAAACTGTTAGTAAAAGTGTTTACTATGCATTTGACTAATAACAGAGGGATCCAGAAGAACGCCTATCATGTGATGAAGGTGAATAAAACAACAACTTAAGAGAAAGGAAATGTCCAAAGGGTGTTAGTGTGACTTACACACCTAGGAAGTCCGGGGCTAACGCCACTCTTCAAGTTGGTGCTTCTTCTGAGAGCAGGAGAATTATTGGAAGTAAAACTATTAGAAGTATAAAGGCAAAAAGGGAGAAGACTGGAATATCCAGCTCATGTATGAATGTCATACGATTTACAGATGTATGGAAGGCTGGTCAAAGAAATAGTTCTTGAGAATTATGATTAAACATGTTAAACACTAATTCTTGGGTATTGTGAGTTGATCACAAAAGATACCCGCTCGATTGCATTCTGCTGCGACTCGATGCAAGGACTACGACGGCCTAAAAGACTTGCCGGAGTGACGTTTAGATATGCGCTGGGAACATAGTAAAAGTTGCTATACTCGGTACATTACCTATGTATTTATTTTCATAATTCATTTTAGAGTTTTTATACACTCTAGCCCATTGCATAAAGTATCTTGCAAGAAGGTTGTTCATAAGAGAACTTTTGATGTTCGGTGTTATGAATAACATAAGGGCCATTCTTCCATCATGGATGGGATGTATGTTATGAATATTGATAATAATATATTACCTCCAAATTTACTTTCATAATTCATTTTAGAGTTTTTACAGACTCTAGCCCATTGCATAATGTTTGTTGCAAAAGGGTTGTTCATAAAAGAACAATTGTTCTTTAGTGTTATGAATAACATAAGGCCCATGCTTCCATCATGGAAGGGATGTATGTTATGAATATTGATGGTAATATGATACATCCATAACACTGACGCTAAATGTCATAAGACTAAAAGAATACGACACATGTGTGGCACTGCATTTGGTCACATTGGAGAAACCCGCATGGAGAAATTCCATAATGATGGATTTTGAAGTCGTTTGATTATAAATCATCTGACACTTGCAACTTTCCTCCGAAGAGTGAAGTGACTGAAATACCGTTCATAGGCCATAAGGAACGAGCAACAAACTTATTGGTGATCATACATTTTGATGTGTGTAGTCCAATAAATGTTTTTGCTGGCAGTGGATTTATCTATCTTCAGAAATGACTCAAGTGGATATATGGATATTTACTTGATGAGACGTAAGTCTGGATCTTTTGAAATCATTCGTAAGGTTTTCAAAAATGAAGTAGAAATTATTGTAACAAGAAAAATATGTTTCTGCAAACTAGATTGCCGAAAGGAATATTTGAGTTACAAGCTTAGCGAATGTTTAATGAGTTGTGAAAAAGGTTTCATAACTTACACCTCCCGGAACTCCACTGTGAGTGGTACGTCCGTGAAGATGTATTTAAACCATTTGTGACATGATAAGATCAAAGATGACATAAATCAATTTGCCATTATCCCTTTTAAAGGTAATGCTTTAGAGACTGCGGCTTTTACACTGAAAAGAGCGCCATCAGGTCTGTTGAAATGACGCCATGGTATGGTACGCCCAACCATGCTTTGTATTTTTTTAACATTTGGAATATGGGGCTTGTGTAAAATATTTACAAACCTATTCCAAATCAGACAAGTACTACTTTGTAGGTTATCCCAAATAATTGGGAATTCCTCCACCACTATACCGAGGCAAAAAAGTTTGCCACCAAGAACAGTATGCTTTTAAAGAGAATGGTTCTTGCAAAAAAGGTGAGTGGGAGAACAGTGCAACTCGATGAGATAACAATATCTTTGTCATCAGATCAAAGGAAAGAAACCTTGGAAGTAATTCCAGAGTTTCCTACCGCGACTAATACGGAAGCCTCTACATGAGATGTATGGACTTCGGTCGAACTTGCAACTGGACCACGTAGGCAAAACTCGTGCAAACCTCTCAGGTGCGCAAGCGAGATATTGTTGTTAGACAAAAATATACCTATGATACACAAGGAAGCGTTGATGGGCCCTGACTCTAGAATTGGCTAAATGCCAATATAATCCGAGATAGTTTCCATAAATGATTCAAGATTATATCTTGATAAACCCTTCGGAAGACTTAGAGTCTAACGAACATTAATGGAACTATAAACTGATGTGGATAAAATGTTTTATCCATAAAGCTCGACTTGTTGCAATAACAAGTTCAAGGAGTTGACTACGATGAGGTTGTCTCACCATAGCGATGCTTAAAGTCAGATCGGGTTAAACTAGCAATTAATACATATTTCAATCTTGAGATATGATACATGGATGCCAAAAGGATTTCCATGTGATGGAAATGCAACCTAGGACTTGCATGTGGTACAGTCCAAGGTATTTTGTCAATCCAGAGGATGCTAGTAAGTATGCAAAGTTTAGAGTTCCAGCAATGGATAGAAGAGAGCAAAGTGGAGTTGGAATCTTCGTTTTTGATGAAATAGTCAAAAGAGTTTGTTTTCATCAATGGATAACGAAGATGCTTGTGGTTTCAAGAAAGTAAGTGGGAGCATACTAATATTTCGAATAACTTTGTGTGCTTGACACATTGTTGATTGGAAATTTCTTGAGACGAATTAGGACATAATTAAAAATAGTTTTTCAATGAAGTGGTTGGGCTAAATAGCCTTGATATTAGGCATATTTATCTACGAGATAGAATTGCCTAATAGGATAAGCCAAAAATACATATTGACAAGATGCTAAAACAGTTTAGCATTAAAACGCCAAGGAGTGATTCTTGCCGAAGTCACATGGAAAGGGTTTTCGCAAGACTCGGTGTCCCAAAACACTGATGAGCAAAATACATAATGGAGATTCCACACACTTTTGTGTTTGGATTAATCATGTATTCCATGGTATGTTAAACAACCAGATATGTCCAGTACTCCCGAGGAGTTGCGAGTATAGATACCAAAGTGATCAAAGTACTGATCATGGGACAACAGTGAAAAATGTCATTGAGTACTAGAGTAGCACTGATGGCATGTTTTCTCGCAAGCAGAGATTATGAAGTGCTCGTTGTAAGTAATTGCATCGATACAGTCTTCATCAATACTCCATGCGATTTTCGATTTAAGTTAAGGGTTTTGTGTAATACATGATATGGTGGCATGGTGTCTGGAAATCGTACCAAACAGGTTACTGTGGCGAATTCTATAACTAAGGCTAAGTATGTTGCCGCTTTCAAATCGACATAGAAGATGTTGAATCGTACAGTTCGTTCATGAACTTAATATGGTTCCAAGATGGCTTTGGTCAATGGAACACTATTGAAGATAGTTGCACCATAGCTCAGTCTGAGGAATCAAGGTTTGACCAGTGATTCACATATATACGAAGCCAAGTCCACACAAAATATGAATTTTGTGAAAACATGAAAACACGAGGATATGCAGAAATACTCACGGAACTAAAGTTGTCAGATCCATTGGACATCAGACTATACCACAAGTGAAGCATGTTTTACACCGGTATGCCATAGGTGTAAAGTGCATCAACATTGACTAGATTATTGACTCTAGTGCAAGTGGGAGTCTGTAGGAGATATGCCCTAGAGGCAATAATAAGTGTTATTATTTATCTCCATGTTTGTAGTTAAGTTTATATTCCGTGCTATAACTGCTATGGTTCTCGAGTCTGCAATAACCACGAGGCTCGGAGGAAGACTCATATGCATGTGTGGAATAATAAGCGGTAAAAAGTATTCCTAGTCTGGCCTCTAAGACTAGCTCAAGTGTTGCATGATGGTTCTATTTTCCTGATCATGGGCATGACTATGCCGGCAACTTTGAGGGCACAATGTTAGGAGAACACTTGTGTTGTATCGACCCGAATTGATGTTATGCTATGAGATTCATTCGTCACAAGTTAATGGTTGATAACACAGAGAAAGTTAATGTTTGCATAATTCCTTAGACCATGAGAGTATCGAGTTTCTTCATGCTTGCTTCATGAACTTTGGGGTTTGTTAAACGTCATCCGTAACTGGGTGGCTATTACGGCGGCCTACGGGTTCATGGAAAAGTATGTCAAGTAACTTGATAGCTCAAGATTGGGATTTGCTCCTCCGACGATGGAGAGATATCTCTGGGCCCTCTCGGTTTTACGGTATCCACCATCGTCTGGCCAGACACATTGTGATTTGATCACAGGGATGCCGCAAAACGGAAACGAGAAAAGAGAACAAAACCGGTAACGAGGTAACTGGCATTGTGGACAAGTGTTGATCCATGGGGATGCCGATGATTCTCACCTCGGGTATTTGTAACATATCGCGAAGCAACAGGAATAGCACACGGCAACTGGAGGTTCACTCGAATATTCATTCGTGTGGGTATAGGGGTCAATATGGGTGTCCACAGATCCGATGTTGATCATTGATCGGAAAGTGTTCCAGGTCATGTCTATACTTCACCGAACCTATAGGGTCACACGCTTAAGGGTCATCTATCTGCTGAATACTAGACTGGGAGTCTGAGAGAAAGTCACCGGAAAAGTTTCGGAGACAGCGGAAAAGTTCCGGAGAGAACACCGGAATGGTTTCGGTAAAACTAAAAAGTTGTTTCGGGGTATGCCATTAAGTCAAATTGGTTTTGGCACACGCCTCGAAATTCTTGGAGGGTGCCAGAATTATTCTGGAAACTTCTGGGATTTTTCCGGGATAAAAACCGGAAATGTTCCGGAGCTGCCGAAACCGGTTTGGTTGCTTTTCGCAGATGAAAATCATTAATCCGGAATTGTTTCGGAACGCGTCCAAAATCATTTTAGTGGGTACTGGAATTATTATAAGACCCACAGAAATATTTTTGGATTTAACGGTCGCGGAATTTTTTTTCTGTGAATAGTGAAAGTGCTTTTTGGGTGGCTTCTTGGAGAAGCCACCTTGAGGGCCTTTTGGTATTTTTCCCCTTGGCTTCTTGGAGAAGCCACCCTTGGTCTTGGCCTATAAATAGGGGTGGAGGGGGCTGCCTAAAGACTCATCCCTTGCTCTCATACACATGCCATGACATTTCTGGCTTCTCTCTCCCTCCAAGCGAAATAGTTTCGTAGAGCCGAAAGGCTGTCTGGGTTCCGGTGGGAACTAGTTCTGGACGGCGAAGCCCTGCCGGATAGATGACACCGTATGTGTGCAACTCTGTAGAGAGATCGTAGTTTCGGTCTTAGCTCGAGAGTGCCTCCCAAAGGGCTGTCCGAGTGACCGTCCGATTTTCGAGGGTCCTCCCGAAGGGCTGTCCGAGTTACTGTCCGTGAGGCCTCCCGGAGGGCTGTCCGAGGATCCGTCCGGTGGGACTATCCGAAGGACTGTCCAGAGGCCTCCCGGAGGGCTGTCCGAGGATCCATCCGGTGGGACTATCCAAGGGACCATCAAGAGGCCTCCCGAAGGGCTGTCCGAGTATACGTCCGGTGGGACTATTCGAGGGACTGTCCAGAGGCCTCCCGAAGGGCTGTCAGGCGATCCGTCCGGTGAGCTGACGAGGGAGTACATCCTCGCGGTTGGGAGTTGTAAATCCTAGCTGCGGGGAACTGCACCGCCGATCGTCATCGACTCTACTTCCGCTGCGCTACGAGTCGGTAACGAAAAGATCAAACCTTGTATGCAGTCTCCATAGTGGTCCTGGGCTGGTGCGTAAGTCGGAAAATTTTTGTTTTCTGCTGCGTTCCCCTATAGCCCTACCTGCTATCCTAAATGCTTAGTATAGGTTGGTTAGTGATTCATCAGTGGCCCCGCACCCTTGTCCGAGTTGCCATGCTTTGCTTCCGGATGTTTCGATCAGCATGATCGATGTGCAGAGACCGACACAGCAGCACACACCCCCTTAGTTGTACGACTCTGCAGAGCTACTATTGAGTGCCGAGGGTGATACCTCCTACCTCACTCCTGATGATATCTCTGTAGCGTAGCTAGTCGGTTGTGGGTTACCGAGGGTGATTCCTCTTTCACCACCTCCGATGATGCCTCTGTCGTGCAACCCCTCAAGTGTGAACCCATCGAGGGTGATTCCTCCGAGTTCACCATGACAGATACATGGAGTGGGAATCCATCGACGGTGATTCCTCGGATTCCCCCTTGATGTTATGGACACACAGATACCCTGACTTTTATCTCAGTCCCCTGTTGAAGTCGGGTCGACCCCGAGGGGTCCCCGCGAGAGATGAGAAGTCGGGTTGACTGTGAGGGTGCCCGCGAGATAATTACACGGCACGGCCGGGCAGTCTTGGCCACTGCCGTAAGTCCGCGAGACGGGGCGACAGGACCACGGATCGTGGATCACTGATTATCACCGCGAGCTACCAATGCACTAACGGGTTTGGATATGTGATCTGAGTAGTCATCTGGCCTTTTCGCACTAACCATCACGCGGGAATAGTACGGGCACTCGGCGTCGTATGTTTCAGCCGAAGTTCTTCAAATGTCAGCAACTGAGCGGCGCGCGCCCGGGTGGACCACGAAAGCCTGCGTGTGTATATAGGGGCTAGGTCTGGTCCCGGCCACCGACGCAACGTGCAGGAGTGCAAAGGGCGATGGGCCCAAGACCCCTGGGAGCTTAGGATGTAGACTGGTGTGCTAGCCTCTCTGTTGAACCTAGGTAGGGCTACGGCATGTCGATCAACCGAGGCCGGGCATGACCCGAGTAAGTGTGTCCGGCCAGAGTTAATCGAGCGTGTTGGGTAAGTTGGTGCACCCCTGCAGGGAAGTATATCTTTTCAAATAGCCGTGTCCATGGTAACGGATGCTCGGAGAGTATCCCGATCTACTACAACTAGAACTGGATACTTGTGATGCTTAATAATATGTTGGCTCCGGGATCACTTTCTCGCAGAGAGTCAAGGAAGGATCTCTAGTCATTGCTACTACTACTTACTACCTTATTTATGTACTAATCTACACTCTTCTAAGGCTGCAAGATGCTGCAAGTTGCTAGTCTTCGATAGGCTAGGCCTTCTCTCTATTCTGGCATTTCTGCAGTATAGTCCACAGATACAGCCCCTTCATTTGATACCGATGCATACTTAGAATAGATCTAATGTAAGTCTTGCGAGTACTTTGGATGAGTACTCATGGTTGCTTTGCTACCTCTTTTTCACCATACCCGATTGCCGCGATCAGATGACGGAGTCCCGGAGGCACCCGATCCCGCCGAGGACTACTACTACCACACCGGCGGAGCCTACTACTACGTGGAGACCGACGACCAGGAGTAGTTCGGAGGCTCCAAGGCAGGAGGCCTGCGCCTCTACGATCTAGATATCGTTGTTTTGCTCAGCCTTCTTAAGGCACCTTTGTCTAATTATGTCTGTACTCAAATACTAATGCTTCCGCTGATGCTTGTGCAACTCGAGCTTATGTATTAGAGCCCACTGGCTTGTAATATAAAGCTTGTATGACTTTTAATTTGTGTCTAGAGTTGTGTTGTGATATCTTCCTCTGAGTCCCTGATCTTGATCGTGTGCATTTGCGTGTATGATTAGTGCACGATTAGGTCGGGGGCGTCACAAGTTGGTATCAGAGCCAACTGCATGTAGGTAGCCCCTTTCCATCTCCTTTGCCGAAGTTGAGTCCAGTCTTTGAAAAACTGTTTTACTAACATGGCTGTGTGGCTTACGGGCCCACGTCGCCAATGGATGGGTTTAGGATCTTTTATCCCTGTCCTTTACTCTGGGAGTCTGATCTCTCTTCTTTTCGGGTTAAATGATTTTACTAACTCTACATTAGGTTCTCGTGATCACATCAACCCGGAGAGATGGATTATCTGCAAACATTCCTTTCAATGCAATAATATGCTTCTCACACTGTCATCTGACATCTTGCACTCCCTTGTTTCAGATGCGTCCCGCAAGACAGCTCGTACGCCAGACTATGGCTGTTGATGCGACTGGATTCCCTGCTATTCTGGTCGACCTCTTGACCAGGCTGGGATATTGCTGGTACCCCGAGTACACTGTTTATGAGGACTACCGTGAGTTCAACCAGGAGCAGTACCACGCTGTGGTTCATATCTTTGATTGGCAGGATAACTCCATCACTGAGCTGCATACCTTTCATGGTATTGGAGTGATTGTTGGCATGGCAGTCGATGATGCTGCCTATGCTGCTATTGCCCATCTCCACAGAGAGCACACCCGCTTGGAGGAGACTGGTTTCAGATATATTCCGTATGCCCCTGCTGGGGATGAGAGTGGGTACTACACTGCTGTCTGTACTCCTTACGTGCGACGTCGTTATAACCCGCAGGTTTTGGTCCAGTACACTAAGGCTCTGGATCGCACTGCTCGAGCTCTTGCTATCGAGCTGTACGCCACTCGTGCTCATCTTTACGACGCTCTGACACAGTTGCTGCCAGCAGTCAGTGCATGGATGCATCCTGAGTACATCCTTTACCCGCGCAGGACAGAGATGCCACCAGGTCTTGAGTGGCCTGCTGTTGGAGGTCATACTCCTCCACTTGGTCCTCTTCTACCAGTTCGGGATCAGGCTCTGCACCAGAGTGTTCACGGAGCGCAGGATCCTCGTGTCGAGGGCACCATGCGTCGTCACTTGCAGCTGCCTGGCTTCTGTGGTTTTCTCCGAGGTTGATGTAGCTATCGCTATGTCCCGTTGTTGTATCCCTCCACCGCGTGCCTGCGTGCCGCCTAGTGTGTCTAGCTTTTCCTTTCCGAACTTGTACCGCTGGTTTGTAACCGACTCTATGTATGGATCTGTATGTCATGGTTGACTATGATGATGTATCTATTGCACTTCCTTTGTTGTGCGTGTTACTTCATGAATGATTCCATACTTCTGCAATTGCTCGTTGCTAAACTACCCCCTGTTGATTTTAGCAGGATGGTTAGACCCGCAGGTCGTGGCCGTGGTGCCAACAAGACACCACCGCCCGACTATATGGCTGGAATGATGCAACAGTTTGAGCTGAACCGTCAATTCATGCAAGGGATTGTGGATCAGTTTCCTCGTCCAAATGCTAACCAGCAGCCAGCCTCAATAACCTTGCAAGACTTTGTGCGCCTCAACCCGACTATCTTCCGCAACTCAGTTCACCCGCTTGATGCTGATGACTGGCTCCGTGACATCACATATGAGATGGAGTCAGCCAATGTTGCCCCTGCCAGCTATGTCACATTTGCAACCTTACCCAGGGCAGTAAGACTGTGGAAGTTTACCAGCGGGAGTTTCTTGAATTATCCCACTATGCTGAAGAGAAATTCCGTGAAGGGCTCAACCCTGATATCAAGCTAGCACTCCTTGTCCAAGACTTTGCCGACTTCTCCACCTTGGTGAATAAGGCCATTCAGGTCGAGATTGGTCTGAAGGATCACAAGGACGCTCTCAAGCACACCCATGACGCGGGTTCATCTTCGGGCTCGTCTTCGCAGAAGCGCCGTATTTGGATTCCTCACAGCATGTACCGTATAGCTGCACCAGCTCCAAGGCCGTCGTATGCTGCACCTTGTCTGCCTCCTCCACCCCCGAGGCAGCCAAGACCTCAAGCTCCACTGCTTCGAGCTCCTGTCCCCGTCCCAATGACGGGCTGTGCTTCACCTATGGACATCCAGGTCATCATGCCAAAGACTGCCATCAGAATCAGAATCAGTTGGCACTTCCATCTGCTGGCCGTGGTAATGGCCGTGGTAGCAATCAGCCTCGTAACATCAATGCCAGACCTTCTTATGGTCGTGGTCAGGCTTATCATGTTAACATGACTAAAGATCAAGACCAACCAGCTACTGTGATGGGTACTCTTCTTGTTAATTCAGTACCAGATTCTATTTTATTTGATTCAGGAGCATCACATTCTTTCATATCCGAAGATTTTGCATACATGCATGGCATTACATATGAAAAGTTGCACCATCCGTTAGCGGTAAACACTCCTGTGGGCCAATGCCAAGCCTCCATGTTTAGCCCCGATGTCACCATTGAAATTGAAGGGTTGGAATTCCATGCTTTTCCCATTATTTTGAAGTCTTCCAAAGTTGACCTCATTCTGGGAATGGATTGGTTGAAGGCTCATACCGCCTTAATCAATTGTGCCACTAAAGTCGTCCAACTCCTGGACCCCTCGGATGAGATAGTAAATTACCATGCTCATCTCGTTCAAAATGCTGAAGCTCAAATTTATGCCCTGAATGCGTTGAACGCTTCTCCTCTTGAGGGGATCGAAAACATTCCAGTCGTTCGCGACTTCCAAGATGTTTTCCTAGAAGAACTTCCAGGAGTACCCCCTGTTACAGCTGTCGAGTTTGTTATCGACTTGAAACCAGGCACTACTCCCATTGCGAAGCGTCCCTACAAGATGCCGCCGCGTGAACTCCTTGAACTTAAGGAGGAAATCGACAAATCACTCCGTAAGGGCTTCATCTGTCCTAGTTCCTCTGCTTGGGGAGGCCCTTCTCTCTTTGTTAAGAAGAAGGATGGTACGAACCGGTTGGTCCAAGATTACCGACATGTCAACCAGGCAACCATTCAGAACAAGTATCCGGTTCCTCGGATCAATGATCTGTATGATCAACTTGCTGGATCCTCGGTATTCTCTAAACTTGACTTGAGGTTGGGTTACCATCAAATCCGAGTTCGCGAAGAGGATATTCCGAAGACCGCATTCGTTACTCGTTATGGTTCATACGAGTACACCGTCATGTCTTTCGGTTTAACTAATGCTCCAGCAACGTTCTCCCGATTGATGAATTATATCTTCATGGAATACATCGACAAGTTCGTCGTGGTTTATCTGGATGATATCCTGGTATATTCCAAGAATAAAGAAGAACATGTTGAATATCTTCGTCTTGTTCTGGAAAAGCTTCGAGAGCATCAGCTATATGCCAAGTATTCCAAGTGTGAATTTTGGTTATCCAAAGTGACCTATCTTGGTCATGTGATTTCCAAGGATGGTATTGCTGTCAACCCAGAACGAGTTCAGGCTATTCTTGACTGGACTCCTCCGAAGAATGTTAAGCAAGTCAGAAGTTTTCTCGGACTCTCCAGCTATTGCCGCCGTTTTGTCGAAAACTTTTCCAAGATTGCCAAGCCTCTGACTGATCAACTTCACAAAGGTGTTAAGTTTGAGTGGACAGAAAAATGTCAGGAAAGTTTCCAAACTCTCAAGGACAAGCTGACTTTTGCACCACTGCTTGCTCCTCCGGATTCCCGCAAGGACTTCGTGATTTATTGCGACGCATCCCGTCAAGGATTAGGCTGTGTCCTAATGCAAGAATGCAAAGTGATTGCTTATGCCTCGCGAAAACTGCGTCCTCATGAAGAGAACTACCCAGTTCATGATCTCAAACTTGCTGCAGTTATTTATGCATTAAAGTTATGGTGACATTACCTTCTTGGTAATCAGTGCGAGATCAACACAGATCATCAAAGTCTGAAGTATCTGTTTACTCAGCCGGATCTGAATCTCCGTCAATAGAGATGGATGGAAGCAATTATGGACTATGACTGCGGTATTTCATATACCCCTGGCAAGGCTAATGTAATGGCCGATGCTTTGAGTCACAAGTCCTACTGCAACAACCTCATTGTTCAGCGAGCTCAACCACTTCTTCATGAAGAACTTCGCAAGTTGAACCTTCACATCGTTCCACAGGGTTCTCTTAATACCCTTGTTCTGCAGCCAAATCTTGAGAAGGCTGTTAAGTCTGCGCAAGCAAAGGACGCTGAAGTTGATCAGATGAAACGGGATCTTTTCTTTGAAAAGACCAGAGATTTCTCGCTTGCTGAAGACAGAACCTTGTACTTCAGAGTTCGCATTGTGGTACCTCGGTTCGAGCTTATGATAGACAAAGTTATGAAGGAGGCACATGATACACCACTGTCTATTCATCCGGGTAGTACCAAGATGTATCGTGACCTCCGTCAAAGGTACTGGTAGTCTAAAATGAAGCAAGACATTGCTCGCTATGTTGCCGAATGTGACGTTTGCCGTCGCGTCAAGGTAGAACATCAAAAACCTACTGGAATTCTGCAACCGCTTCCTATTCCTGAATGGAAATGGGATAAGGTTCAGATGGACCTCATTATTGGCCTTCCCAAGTCACAGAAAGGTCATGATGCAATTCTTGTCGTCATTGATCAACTCTCCAAAGTTGCACATTTTCTGCCAGTCAAGGAGACAATAACTGCTAGTCAGTTAGCAGACTTGTATATCTCGAGAATTGTGACACTCCACGGTATTCCGAAGGAGATCAGTTCAGACCGTGGCAGCCTCTTCACCTCAAAGTTCTGAGATAGTTTCCAACAAGCTATGGGAACTCACATAACCTGGAGCTCAGCTTATCACCCCCAGTCCCAAGGCCAAGTTGAACGAGTTAATCAAGTGCTTGAAGATATGCTGCGTGCTTGTGTCATCTCATTTGGCAAGAAGTGGGAAGAATCTCTCCCGTATGCTGAATTCTCATACAACAACAGCTATCAAGCTAGGTTGAAGATGGCACCCTTCGAGGTATTGTATGGACGTAAGTGCCGAACCCCTCTGAATTGGTCAGAAACAGGGGAACGACCGCTCATTGGTCCGGATATTATCCAACAAGCTGAAGAGCAAGTCCGTATTGTCCAGGAAAATCTCAAGGCGGCTTAGTCTCGCCAGAAGAGCAATTATGATTGTAAACACTAGGGAGCGATCTATCAACCTGGTGAACAAGCTTATCTGCGTGTCACTCCTATGAAGTGCACCCATCGCTTCGGAATCAAGGGCAAGTTAGCTCCTCGCTACATTGGACCCTTCCGCATTCTCGCCAGACGTGGGCAGGTGGCATATAAATTGCAATTGCCGCCATAGTTTTCTCACATCCATGATGTCTTCCATGTATCGCAACTTCGTCGTTGCTTCAAGGATCCGCACCGTGCAGTGGATCATGAGATGCTCGAATTGCAAGATGATCTCTCTTATAAGGAGCATCCGATCCGCATTCTTGACCAAGCTGAATGTCGGACCCGTCAGAAGACAACTAAGTTCCTTAAAGTGCAGTGGTCGAATCACACTGAAGATGAAGCCACTTGGGAACGCGAGGATCGCCTTCGAGAAGAATACCCCGATCTTCTTCCTTCTCCCTCCTGAATTCTCGGGACGAGAATTTCTTTTAGAGGAGGAGAATTGTAACATCCCCATGTTTTGAGCTACAGTAATCCATAATGATTATGCTAAGTCACCTTGATTTGCAATGCTTGATTACAATGGATTCATATCTCATTTCAAATTCCACCACTGAATTCAAATTCAATTTGCAAGTGAAATTTGAAGTTGCACAAAAGTTGCTAAAAAATACTTCATCATTTAGCAAAAATTCCCTAACAAATAATTGTTAAGGAAAACAACATCACCTCAATGCTAAAATAGACTATAGCAAATAAAAACAGTGCCATTTCAGCATTTAAAATGCCATTTTAAATGTGGAAAATTGATATGGAATCATCTTGCCTCCAAACTTTTTGTGGCAGTGCCAAATAATACCAAGTAACTATGTGGCCTAGTCCCACATTTTTATAAAATGTTTTGGTAGCCCTAAAATTCCCCTAACTGTCTCTGTTTTAATAAAAAAAGATAAAACAGAAAATGGAAAAGGGAAAACAGGGCAAAGGCCTCTGGCCTAAAGGCCCAGAGCGGCCCAGCCCACCTTACCCCTTCCCTACCTACTCCCGCCTCGCTGTCACACGCGCCATGGCCAGAGGTCGACGGCTCTGGCCGCTGGGCGCCACGGCGACGGAGCAGGTGGCCGAGGGGATAAGGCCGAGCCCCCCTTGAGCCCTTGGACGCCGCAGCCACTCTCCCCCTCCGCTCCACCGCTCCACCGCTCATTCCCCTCCTCCGCAGCATGGCTGAGCACGCCCGCCGCCATGCCTCAACGTTGCCATCGCCACCGGCCTCCTCTCGCTGTTCAGAGCTGGTCAGCGGAAGCGCCATCGTCGGCTACTTCTGCCTGGAGGAGCAGATCGAGCTGGAGGGCCCCGCAGCGCCGGATCTGACCCCTTCTTCAACCTCCTGCCACCGTCCTTCGCCACCTCAATCTGCCTCGTCCCTGCGCTTCTAACCTTTTCGCCGGCCACCTTGTGCCCCACGGTGAGCGCCGCATCTCTTCCCTCTCTCCGCTGCTCATTTAGCTGCTGCGGCTGGCCGTCACCATCACTGCTGCTCCGGCCGCCGCCATGGCTGATGAGCTCCGAGCTCCCGTGCCTCTCTGCTCAATATGGCCATGCCAGTGAGCTTCTGGTGAGCCATAACTTCCGTCTGGCCGCTTAGTGCGCCCAAAAACGAGCCGTAGCCCCGAACCCGACGACGCCCGAGTGCCGGCCTCCGCCATAGTTACTGCCGCCAACGCATTAGACCACCTCTGCCTACGCTAGCTGCATAGATGGATGCGGCTTGTTCGGCTCGATCGAACGAGCCCTTCCACACCTCTTTTGGTCGCCTGTGGGCGAAATCCGGCCGTCGCTGCCATCTCTATGTCTGCTGCCGGCGCGCCACCGCGTTTTAAACGCCGGTGGGCAGCCAACAGGTGGGGCCCAGCCATTAGCCTCCTAACCCCGGCCCTAACACCCACTGACTAGTGGGGCCGGCATTGTAGCTTTTAGATTAACTGCTAATTAACCCATTGTTAACTCAGTCACTGACATAATGGGCCCACTGTGCTAATTGACTTAGTTAATTAAACTAACGAAATATTTAGTCTAACAGTCACTGTCAACTTGGCCCCACTGGACACAGTTAACCAGTCAAACCAGCTGACTTGGCAAGCCCAGTCACTGGCAGGTGGGACCAGTGGGCCCCTTTGACCAGTCAACGTGGTCAAAGCTGACTGCTTAGTCAGCATTGACTGGACCCACCAGTCAGCCTCTGTGCTGGTCTACTGGGTACATTTCTGGGTACATGTAGCAATTTTGGTTTATTTTCGAATTAAAAAAATAATCCCAGGATTTTCAGAAAACTTTTTAAAACTTCGGAAATTCATAGTAAATAATCCGTAGCTCGGATGAAAAAGTTTTCTACATGAAAGTTGATCAGAAAAATTAGACGAATCTGATTATGCCCTCCATGTAGCTGTCACACACCTCCAACACTACAAACATGGAACCTTCCCCTCCGGTTCATCTGTCTAACAGATGCCTAAAACCGGGAAAATATTTCCAGATATTTTCCCGCTCCGTTTGTAATGTGTAGCACTGCGTTAGGTCACCCCTAGAACATCATATTGCCATGTCATGCATTGTGCTGCATTTGTTTGCTGTGTGTTTATTTGTTTCTTCCCCCTCTTCTCTCCAGTAGACCCCGAGATCGATGCTGCTACCGAGTACGACTACACTCCTGACGTCCAGCCTTTTTCAGCAGAACTTCCAGGCACGCAAAACCCCCTTGACCATTCCAATATCGCCTATTCTTTCTTTCCCATGCTTGCATTAGATTTTGCTACTGTAATTGAATGCTCCTATTCTGAAGCATAGCCTGTTTTTGTAACTGCTGTTGATGCCCTACCTGCTATCCTAAATGATTAGTATAGGTTGGTTAGTGATCTATCAGTGGCCCCGCACCCTTGTCCGAGTTGCCATGCTTTGCTTCCGGATGTTTCGATCAGCATGATCGATGTGAAGAGACCGACACAGCACCGCACACCCCCTTAGTTGTACGACTCTACAGAGCAACTATTGAGTGCCGAGGGTGATACCTCCTACCTCACTACTTATGATATCTCTGTAGCATAGCTAGTCGGTTGTGGGTTACTGACGGTGATTCCTCTTTCAGCACCTCTGATGATGCCTCTGCGTGCAACCCCTCAAGTGTGAACCCATCGATGGTGATTCCTCCGAGTTCACCTTGACGGATACATCGAGTGGGAATCCATCGAGGGTGATTCCTCGGATTCCCCCTTGATGTTATGGACACACGGATACCCTGACTTTTAACTCAGTCCCCTGTTGAAGTCAGGTCGACCCCGTGGGGTACCCGTGAGAGATGAGAAGTCGGGTTGACAGTGAGGGTACCCGCAAGATAATTACGCGGCACGGCCGGGCAGTCTTGGCCCCTGCCGTAAGTCTGCGAGACGGGGCGACGGGACCAAACATCTTGGATCACTGATTGTCACCGCGAGCTCCCAATGCACTAACTGGTTTGGATATGTGATCTGAGAAGGCCTCTGGCCTTTTCGCACTATCCATCAAGAGGGAATAGTATGGGCACTCGGCGTCGTATGTTTCAGCCGAAGTTCTTCAGACGTCAGCAACTGAGCGGCGCGCGCCCGGGTGGACCGCGAAAGCCTGCGTGTGTATACAGGGGCTAGGTCTCGTCCCGGCCGCCCACGCAACGCGCAGGAGTGCAAAGGGCGATGGGCCCAAGACCCCTAAGCGCTTAGGATGTAGACCGGCGTGCTGGTTTCTCTGTTGAACCTAGGTAGGACTACGGCGTGTCGATCAGCCGAGGCCGGGCATGACCCGAGTAAGTGCATCCGGCCAGAGTTAATCGAGCGTGTTGGGTAAGTTGGTGCACCCCTGCAGGGAAGTATATCTATTTGAATAGCCGTGTCAACGGAAACGGACGCTCGGAGAGTATCCCGATCTACTACAACTAGAACTGGATACTTGTGATGCTTAATAATATGTTGGTTCTGGGATCGCTTTCTCGCAGGGAGTCGAGGAAGGATCTCTGGGCATTTCTACTACTGCTTACTACCTTATTTATGTACTAATCTACACACTTCTAATGCTGCGAGATGCTGCAAGTTGCTAGTCTTCGATAGGCTAGGCCTTCTCTCTATTCTGGCATTTCTGCAGTATAGTCCACAGATACAGCCCCTTCATTTGATACCGATGCATACTTAGAATAGATCTGATGTAAGTCTTGCGAGTACTTTGGATGAGTACTCATGGTTGCTTTGCTACCTCTTTTTCCCCATACCCGATTGCTGTGATCAGATGACGGAGTCCTGGAGGTAGCCGATCCCGCTGACGACTACTACTACCACACCGGCGGAGCCTACTTCTACATGGAGACCGACCACCAGGAGTAGTTCGGAGGCTCCCAGGCAGGAGGCCTGCGCCTCTACGATCTAGATATCGTTGTTCTGCTCAACCTTCTTAAGGCACCTTTGTCTAATTATGTCTGTACTCAGATACTAATGCTTCCGCTATTGCTTGTGTAACTCGAGCTTATGTATTCGAGCCCTCGAGGCCCCTGGCTTGTAATATAAAGCTTGTATGACATTTAATTTGTGTCTAGAGTTGTGTTGTGATATCTTCCCGTGAGTCTTTGATCTTGATCGTGTGCATTTGCGTGTATGATTAGTGCACGATTGAGTCGGGGGTGTCACAGTAACGACGTCTCTGCCTGGGCTCCACAACTCACAGGACTTGCTGGGTAATGATCTAGCACGACGAATCTCCTCCTGCAACTAGCCACGTGCAAGGCCAGTTGAGTATTTTGAATGTACTCACAAGACAACCAAATACATAGCATCCAAACAAGCAAATGACAAAGCAAGCCCTATGATTAAATAAGAATTTATTCTAAACAAGGCATGGAATTAACAGGAAATCATGGACCAAGCATGGCATAACATGGATCAGGTATATCAACTACATATCATGGCATGGCATAGCTACTTTTACGAGACATGGTATCCAAAATTAAACAGGAACCTAAACTACAATTACCTCCCGTGAAGTATTAAAGTAATATGTTGTGACATCATTCAGTTTTACTGCCCCTCTGGGCTGTCTCATGACTCATAGAGATCTCGCTCCGTGATCATGTCAGAATACATTGTGAACTCTTTTATAAAGCTTGTTATAACAGGTTTGTCCTCCAGATCGACCAAGACCAAATAGTGTGACCTAGTACGAACTATTTCCAATACCGTGGACTCGGCTATTCGAATAGATTCTTACACTCTGCAGAGGTTGCACACTTTACCCACACCATGTACATTCGTCCAACGAAACTCGCCTAACCTGTGACCCTTCTATTGTACCACCGACAATCATACCCCCCTTTCGGGTCATGTCCTGGGTGGCCCCTGTGGCCCCTGTGACAATCATACCGTCGTGGTCAAACTAAACGGTCACAAACGAGGACGCCGGCAAATAACTTAACTTAGGCTCACAAGATTATCGTCGTCTACCTAATCAGGGTAGCACGCATGCATAACCTTCCCTCTTTGGTGGTACCGGTAAAAGAGCACGAGGTTAGACCAAGTCAAGGCCGTCCCATATCGGCAGATGTGGCTGCACGGGTAAGCTCGGTTCGGTGGCACTATGACTCGATCCCATCGATGACGGGGGAAGTTTAGTTTATAAGTTCAATTTAACATTTCCACCATCTCATCATAATTTCAATACTTATGGGCATGAACAATTATGAATGCATCAATGAGCAAGTCCTACCAGACATCTTAAGTGAGAAATTACTCATGACATCTGAGGCATGGCAATAGCGGAATGCAAACATGAGAACAATATTATAAAGCCATATTAGTATTGATGAACATGGTATGAGATCAAATCTTAGTATCATCATGACAATTGCAATAGATGTATCATGGAAAAACATAGCATGAAGGCAGGGCATGATATCACATAGAAAATAATGCTAGCGTTTGATAGATAATACAACAGGTGCATGTAGGTGCAGACTAGCAAAAGATCCAAATGTACTGCAATGAACACACAGGGTGCAAGCAAAGTCATCACGCAAGTCCGGAGCTCATGATAAGAGGTTGCCTTGCCTTGGGGTGGGGGAATACACCAGGAAGCAGTGCGGCGATTCTCCGGATGTGATGCGTCAGAACAGGCACTCTCTGGAGAGGCCTATATTAGGGAAAGGGCAAAAGTGATATTTTCAACATGTGACAACATTATGAAAATGGCGCCATCGAAACGGGCTCGACGAACAGAAAACGTGGGCGTTGCATTTACCTCAATCGGAGTTACGGTTGAAGAGAAACGGCCGTTTGTTCGTTAAGCAGAGAAACAGGCAGAAAACTGTGCATTTCAGTCCTTAACGAGCGAACGTTTGTTAATTAGCCATTTAGGCCGCGGGCCTGAGGCCAAAGCGTATTTCAACGTTTACGCTTTCCCTGTAGTGAAAACGTATTTTCTTCCGAGGCCGTAGCTAAATACGCTTTCCGTCTTGTGGCACCCCGATAGAGGGCCGACACACGCTAGTCCCAGGATAAGACCTGGCGCACGTCTGAGACATGATACAGCAATTCCAGGCACAAAAAAGATTTATTATATGAAATGGAGTATTACAATACTGTTGCTTACAACAATATTACATGGCTCCAAGGCTAACTAAATGGCAGCGGAGGTCCTGGTTCAGCGGTATCAACGTCTCTGGCTGGGCTCCACAACTCACAGGACGGGCCGGGTTACGGTCTAGCATGACAGATCTTCTCCTGCAACTGGCCATGTGCAAGTCCAGGTGAGTACTTTGAATGTACTCGCAAGACAACCAGATACATAACATCCAAACAAGCAGATGACAAAGCAAGCCCTATGCTTATACAAGAATTTATTCTAAACATGGCATGGAATTAACAGGAAGTTATGGACCAAGCGTGGCATAACGTCGATTAGATATATCAGATACAAATCATGGCATGGCATAGCTGCTTCTATGAGACATGGTATCCAAAATTAAACTGGAAACTACACTGCACTTACCTCCCGTGAAGCATTAAAGTAATATGTTGTGACATCATTTAGTTTTACTGCCCCTCTGGGCTATCTCTCGACTCACCGAGATCTCACTCCGTGATCATGTCAGAATACATTGTGAACTCTTTTATCAAGTTTGTTATAACAGTTTTCTCCTCCAGATCGACCAAGACCAAATAGTGTGACCTAGTACGAACTGTCTCCCATAACCGAGGATGTGGCTATTTGAATAGAATCTTACACTCTGCAGAGGTTGCACACTTTACCCACACTATGGAGCTCCCGGCCTTGTACATCAGTACACGCTCCCTTTCGGGTGGACCGGTGCTGCTCCAACAAAACTTGTCTATTGTCTGGCACTCTTATGGTCCCACCGACAATCATACCCCTTCCGGGTCATGTCCTGGGTGTCCCCTGTGTCACTTCTACCACCGTCGTGGCCAAACAAAATTGTCCCAAACGGGGACCTTGGATCCATATAACTTGGGCTCACAAGGTTATCGCCGCCTACCTGATCAGGGTAGCACGCACGCATAACCTTCCCTCTTTGGAGGTACCGATAAGAGACAAGACAATAGACCAAGTTAGGGCCGTCCCATACCGGCAGATGTGGCTGCACTAATAAGCTCGGTTCGGTGGTACTATGATTCGATCCCAACAATGACGGAGGAGGTTTAGTTTATAAGTTCAATTTAACATTTGCATCATCGTACCATAACATCAACACTTATAAGCAGGAACCGTCACTTAATAACAGCATAGCAAAATCATAACAGTAGTGACAATCATGGCATGAGATCAAATCATAGCATTAACATGATAATGGTATTAAAAGTATTGTTACTGGCATGGGAAAATATGACATGAAAGCAGGTTATGATATTATATGGTAAATAACACTAGCATATGGTACAGATGAAATAACAGGACTATGCCAGTGTAGACTAACAGGTGATCCAAAATATACTGCAATACACACACAGGGTGCAAGCAAAGTCAACATGCAAGTCCGGGGCTCATGATAAGAGGTTGGCTTGCCTTGGGGAAGAAATGCGATGAAACTCCGGATACGATGCGTCGGAACCGGCACTCTCGGGAGAGGCCTATATTAGGGAAAGGGCATAAGTGGTATTTTCAACATGTGACAACGTTATGAAAATGACACCATCGGAATGGGCTCGATGAACTGAAAACGTGGGCGTTGGATTTACCTCAATCGGAGTTACGGTCGCGGAGATATGGTCGTTCGTTCGTTAGGCAAAAAACAGATAAAAACCTTTTCATTTCTGCTCTAGACGGGTGAACGCCCGCAAACTAGCCATTTCGGCCGCGGTGCTGAGGCCGAAGGCGTATTTCAGCGTTTACGCTTTCACTGTAGTGAAAACGTATTTTCTTCTGAAGCCGCGGTTGAATACGCTTTGTCAAGTGGAAAACGTATTTCTGCAAAATACGATTCCACTTAATATGACTAGTGAGTCCGGCCCGTCGGCTTCTGTCGCTTACAAGGGGGACCCACCCCATCTCTTCTCTCTCTCCTCCCTGGGTCATCTTCCTCCTCGCATTCGGAGGCAGGGGCGAGGCAGCCGCCGGCGCAGCGGTCGCACGGTGGCGCGGGAGGGCCGGCTGGTGCGCGCAGGGGCACCGCCGCTCCCTGCCGCGTCTGAGGGTGGCCACGGGCCCGCTTGGGGCGGCCTACAATGGTCTCGCCGCTGGCAGGGTCGCGACGGCCGAGAGGCTGTAGGGGAACCACGCCGGTAGGGCTTCCCCAACCAAGAAAAGGACGGCGACGACCTTGCGAGGACCAGGGGGTGCCGAGAACACAGACGGGGAGGAGGGGGAGGGCCAGGGTGCCGGCTTGGCCGAGGGGAGCGGGCGGTGGCCGTCGGCCATGGGAGGAGGAAAGGACACAAGTGGCTGGGGAGATTGTTGGTGAGGAGGAGGGGCTCGGGGCCACTTAAATAGGCTCGGGGAGGGGCTCTGGATGCCGTCCGAAGCTCCATGAGACTCACCATCGTGGCGGCGACCTAGCGGTGAACCCATTTCGGCACACACCTCCAGGGGCAAGGGGACGAGGGGGAGAGGTGACCAGACGACGTACGTGTGCGGTGGGGAGCTCGCTGGTGCTCCCGGACGAGCCGGAGCTGCTGGAAGCAAGCTCCTGAAGGCTCTAATGCACAGGGCACTAGTTTGGCGTGCTCTGCCTGTGGTCACCGCGTGGCCACGGCATTGCCACGCCCTGCTTGATGCCAAACCTGTTGGAAATATGCCCTAGAGGCAATAATAAATTGGTTATTATTATATTTCCTTGTTCATGATAATCGTTTATTATCCATGCTATAATTGTATTGATTGGAAACTCAAATACATGTGTGGGTACATAGACAACACTGTGTCCCTAGTAAGTCTCTAGTTAACTAGCTCGTTGATCAAAAGATGGTGAAGGTTTCCTAGCCATGGACATGAGATGTCATTTGATAACGGGATCACATCATTAGGAGAATGATGTGATGGACAAGACCCAAACTATAAACGTAGCATATGATCGGGTCAGTTTATTGCTATTGTTTTCTGCATGTCAAGTATCTGTTCCTATGACCATGAGATCATGCAACTCACTGACACCGGAGGAATACCTTGTGTGTATCAAACGTCGCAACGTAACTGGGTGACTATAAAGATGCTCTACAGGTATCTCCGAGGGCGTCTGTTGGGTTGGCATGGATCAAGACTGGGATTTGTTACTCCGTGTGACGGAGAGGTATCTCAGGGCCCACTCGGTAATACAACATCACAATGAGCCTTGCAAGCAAAGTGACTAAAGAGTTAGCCACAGGATCTTGTATTACGGAACGAGTAAAGAGACTTGCCAGTAACGAGATTGAACTAGGTATAGAGATACCGACGATCGAATCTCAGGCAAGTAACATACCGAAGAACAAAGGGAATAGCATACGGGATTAACTGAATCCTTGACATAGTGGTTCGACCGATAAAGATCTTCGTAGAATATGTAGGAACCAATATGGGCATCCAGGTCCCGCTATTGGTTATTGACCGTAGAGGTGTCTCGGTCTTGTCTACATAGTTCTCGAACCCGCAGGGTCTACACACTTAACGTTTGGTGACGATTAGTATAGTTGAGTTATTGTGTTGGTGACCGAAGGTTGTTCGGAGTCTCGGATAAGATCCCGGACATGACGAGGATCTCCGGAAGAGTCCGGAGGTAAAAATTGATATATGTGATAATAGTGTTTTGATCTCCGGAAGGGTTCCGGAATTCACCGGAAGGGGTTCCGGATGTTTACCGAAGTGTTCAGGTGCAGCAACAGTTTATATGGGCCAAAGGGGTAAAGCCCACGAGGTATTGGAAAGTGCAAAAGGAAGTTTTGCTGCTGCCTTAAGCGGTACTACCGCTGGTAAGGCAGTACTACCGCGTAAGCGGTACTACCACTCGTGTGAAGCGGTACTACCGCTCGTGAGCGGTACTACCTCTTGTACGCAATACTGCTGGAATCCGAGTTGGACTCTTTCCGTGCGGGCCAAACCGACCTTGTGCGGGCAAAACCGACCTTGTGGAGGCTTTCTCTCCAAGTTTAGACCCCAGGGCTCAACATATAAATAGAGGGGCAGGGCTAGCACACGGGACACATCAAGATTTCCCAAGCCGTGTGCCGGCAACCCTAATCCTCTAGTTCCTCCCATCATAATCTCCGTAGTGCTTGGCGAAGCCCTGCAAAGATTGTTCCTGACCACAATCACCACGCCGTCGTGCTGCCGGAACTCATCCACTACTTCACCATCGCTCGCTGGATCGAGGAGGTGAAGGCGTCATCAAGCCGTACGTGTGTTGAACGCGGAGGTGGCGTCCGTTCGGCGCTAGATCGTGTTTGGATCGAGGGACGACTTGCGATTTGGATCGCGAAGACGTTCGACTACATCAACCGCGTTTCTTAACGCTTCCGCTTAGCGATCTACAAGGGTATGTAGATTCACTCTCCCTCTCGTAGATGCTCATCACCATGGATAGATCTTGCGTGTGCGTAGGAAATTTTTTGTTTCCCATGCGACGTTCCCCAACAGTGGCATCAGAGCTAGGTCTTTGTGTAGATGAGATCTCGAGTAGAACACAAAGGAGTTTGTATGCGTTGATATTCAGATTGCTTCCTCCCTTGGTCTTTTCTTGTTTCGGCGGTATTGTGGGATGAAGCGGCTCGGACCAACATTACTCGTACGCTTACGAGAGACCGGTTCCATCAACTGACATGTAACTTCGTTGCATAAAGATGGCTGGCGGGTGTCTGTCTCTCCTACTTTAGTCGGATCGGATTTGACAAAGGCGGTCCTTGAGAAGGTTGAAAAGCAATTTTTGTATCACCGTTGTGGGTTTTGCGTAGGTAAGATTTGTTCTTGCTAGATACCCGTAGCAGCCACGTAAAACTTGCAACAACAATTAGAGGACGTCTAACTTGTTTTTGCAGGGTATGTTGTGATGTGATATGGCCAATTTCATGATGAGATATATGTGATGTATGAGATGATCATGTGTTGTATAGAATATCACGACTTGCATGTCGATGAGTACGGCAACTGGCAGGAGCCATAGAGTTGTCTTTAATTATTTTCGCCGTTTTGCTTTACTTTATCGCTATGAGTTAGCAATAGTCGTGGAAGCAACAGTCGGCGCGACAACCTCATGGTGACACGTTGATGGAGATCAAGATGATGGAGATCATGGCGTCATGCCGGTGACGATGGAGATCATGCCGGTGCTTTGGAGATGGAGATCAAAAGCACAAGTTCATGGCCATATCATGTCACTTATGATTTGCATGTGATGTTAATCCTTTTATGCATCTTATTTTGCTTAGGACGACGGTAGCATTATAAGGTGATCCCTCACTTAAATTTCAAGATAAAATTGTGTTCTCCCCGAGTGTGCACCGTTGCGAAAGTTCGTCGTTTCGAGACACCACGTGATGATCGGGTGTGATAGACTCTACGTTCGCATACAACGGGTGCAAGCCAGTGTTGCACGTGCGGAACACTCGGGTTAAACTTGACGAGCCTAGCATGTACAGACATGGCCTCGGAACACAAGAGACCGAAAGGTCGAACATGAGTCATATAGTAGATATGATCAACATGAAGATGTTCACCATTGAAACCACCTCAACTCACATGATGATCGGACTTGAGTTGGTGGATTTGGATCATGTGACACTCGAATGACCGGACGGATGTCAATTTGAGTGGGAGTTTTTTAAGTAATATGATTAACTAAACTCATTATCTTAACAATAGTCTAAGTTGTCTTTGCTATATTTATGTTGTAGATCATGGCTCGCGCAGTAGCACCCCTGAATTTTAATGCGTTCTTAGAGAAAGTAAGTTGAAAGTTGATGGAAGTAACTTTGTCGACTGGGCCCGTAATCTAAGGATTATCCTTACGGCTTCCCAGAAGGCTTATGTCCTTGATGCACCGCTTGGTGATCCACCCGCTCCAGTTGAGTCTCTAGACGTTGTGAACGCCTGGCAGGCTCGCTCTGATGATTACTCAATAGTTCAATGTGCAATTTTGTATGGCTTAGAACCGGGACTTCAAAGACGTTTTGAACGTCATGGAGCATATGAGATGTTCCAGGAGTTGAGGTTTATCTTTCAGAAGAATGCCCGGATCGAGAGTTATGAGACCTCCGATAAATTCTATGCTTGCAAGATGGAGGAGAACGGGTCTGTTAGTGATCACATACTCAGAATGTCTGGGTACTCCACCCGTCTGGCTGAATTGGGGATGCCCCTTCTGCCAGAGGCTATCACTGACAGATTTCTTCAATCACTGCCACCTAGCTACAAGAGCTTCGTGTTGAACTATAACATGCACGGGATGAACAAGTCAGTCGCCGAGCTGTTTGCGATGCTGAAAGTCGCTGAGTCTGAGATTCAGAAGGAGCATCAAGTGTTGATGGTCAATAAAACCACTAGTTTCAAGAAGAATGGCAAGGGTAAGAAGGGTAACTCCAAGAAGAGTGGCAAAGCAGTTGCTCCTCCCGTGAGGAAACCCAAGGCTGGACCCAAACCAGAAACTGTGTGCTTTCATTGCAAGGGAACTGGACACTAGAAGCGGAATTGCCCCAAGTATTTGGCTGACAAAAAGGCGGCCAACAACAAACAAGGTATATATGATATACATGTTATTGATGTGTACCTTA
This sequence comes from Elymus sibiricus, assembly GCA_039707655.1. Classification (NCBI taxonomy): domain Eukaryota; kingdom Viridiplantae; phylum Streptophyta; class Magnoliopsida; order Poales; family Poaceae; genus Elymus; species Elymus sibiricus. The sequence continues at coordinate 7,343,498 of CM077674.1, read as the reverse complement.
CCAACTCTCGTTGTAGTGCCTGGGTATATGATACCGGTGCGGTTGCTCACATTTGCAACTCTAAACAGGAACTGCAGAATAGACGGAGGCTGGCAAAGGATGAAGTGACGATGCGCGTGGGAAATGGTTCCAAGGTTGATGTGATCGCCGTCGGCACGCTCGCTCTTCGATTACCATCGGGATTAGTGATGAACCTGAATAAATGTTATTTGGTGCCTGCGTTAAGCATGAACATTATATCTGGATCTTGTTTATTGCGAGACGGTTACTCATTTAAATCAGAGAATAATGGTTGTTCTATTTATATGAGTAATATCTTTTATGGTCATGCACCCGAAGTGAGGGGTTTATTCTTATTGAATCTCGATAGTAATGATACACATGTTCATAATATTGATGCCAAAAGATGTAGAATTGATAATGATAATACCACTTTCTTGTGGCACTGCCGTTTAGGTCATATTGGTGTAAAACGCATGAGGAAGCTCCATGCTGATGGACTTTTGGAGTCACTTGATTTTGAATCACTTGACACATGCGAGCCATGCCTCATGGGCAAGATGACTAAAACGCCGTTCTCTGGAACAATGGAACGGGCAAGTGACTTGTTGGAAATCATACATACTAATGTGTGCGGTCCGATGAGCATTGAGGCGCGCGGTGGTTATCGTTACTTTCTCACCTTCACTGATGACTTAAGTAGATATGGGTATATTTACTTAATGAAACACAAGTCTGAAACATTTGAAAAGTTCAAACAATTTCAGAGTGAAGTTGAGAATCATCGTAACAAGAAGATTAAATTCCTACGATCTGATCGAGGAGGAGAATATCTGAGTTATGAGTTTGGCAGTCACTTAAGACAATGTGGAATTGTTTCACAACTGACACCGCCTGGAACACCACAGCGTAATGGTGTGTCCGAACGTCGTAATCGAACCTTATTGGATATGGTGCGATCTATGATGTCTCTTGCCGATTTGCCACTATCGTTTTGGGGTTATGCATTAGAGACAGCTGCATTCACTTTAAATAGGGCACCATCGAAATCCGTTGAGACGACGCCATATGAACTTTGGTTTAGCAAGAAGCCAAAGCTGTCGTTTCTTAAAGTTTGGGGATGTGATGCTTATGTCAAAAAGCTTCAGCCTGAAAAGCTGGAACCCAAAGCGGAGAAATGCGTCTTCATAGGATACCCAAAAGAGACAGTTGGGTATACCTTCTACCTCAGATCCGAAGGCAAAGTGTTTGTCGCTAAAAACGGAACATTTCTTGAGAAAGAGTTTCTCTCGAAAGAATTGAGTGGGAGGAAGATAGAACTTGATGAGGTTGTTGAACCTTTACTTCAACCTGAAAGTAGCGCAGCGCAGAAAGTTGTTTCTGTAGAGCCTACATCAGCTGAAGAGGAAGTTAATGATGATGATCATGAAGCTTTGGATCAAGTTGCTATCGAACCTCGTAGGTCGACAAGGACGCGTACTGCTCCTGAGTGGTACGGCAACCCTGTCTTAGAGGTCATGTTGTTGGACAACGATGAACCTACGAGCTATGGAGAAGCGATGATGGGCCCGGATTCCGAGAAGTGGTTAGAGGCCATGAAATCCGAGATGGGATCCATGTATGAAAACAAAGTGTGGACTTTGGAAGTATTACCTGAAGGGCGTAAGGCCATTCAGAACAAATGGATCTTTAAGAGGAAGACGGACGCGGACGGTAATGTCACCGTCTATAAAGCTCGACTTGTGGCAAAGGGTTTTTCACAAGTTCAAGGAGTTGACTACGATGAGACCTTCTCACCCGTAGCGATGCTTAAGTCCGTCAGAATCATGTTAGCAATAGCTGCCTTTTTCGATTATGAAATTTGGCAGATGGATGTCAAAACAGCGTTCCTTAACGGTTTCCTTAAGGAAGAGTTGTATATGATGCAACCAGAAGGTTTTGTCGATCCAGAGAATGCTGACAAAGTTTGCAAACTCCAGCGATCCATTTATGGACTGGTGGAAGCATCTCGGAGTTGGAATCTTCTCTTTGATGAGGTGATCAAAGCGTTTGGGTTTATACAAGTTTACGGAGAAGCTTGTATTTACAAGAAAGTGAGTGGGAGCTCTATAGCGTTTCTAATATTATATGTGGATGACATATTGCTAATTGGAAACAATATAGAAATGTTGGAAAGCGTAAAGGAATATTTGAACAAGAGTTTTTCAATGAAGGACCTAGGAGAAGCTGCTTTCATATTAGGCATCAAGATCTATAGAGATAGATCGAGACGCTTAATAGGACTTTCACAAAGCACATACCTTGACAAAGTTTTGAAGAAGTTCAAAATGGATCAGTCCAAGAAGGGGTTCTTGCCTGTATTGCAAGGTGTGAAGTTGAGTAAGACTCAATGCCCAGTGACTGCAGAAGATAGAGAAAAGATGAGTGTCGTCCCCCATGCCTCAGCCATAGGCTCTATCATGTATGCAATGCTGTGCACAAGACCCGATGTCAGCCTTGCCATAAGTATGGCCGGAAGGTTTCAAAGTGATCCAGGAGTGGAACACTGGACGGCGGTCAACAATATCCTGAAGTACCTGAAAAGGACTAAGGACATGTTTCTCGTTTATGGAGGTGATCAAGAGCTCGTCGTAAAGGGTTACGTCGATGCAAGCTTTGACACTGATCAGGATGACTCTAAGTCGCAAACCGGATACGTATTTATTCTTAATGGGGGTGCGGTTAGCTGGTGCAGTTCCAAGCAAAGCTTGGTAGCTGAGTCTACATGCGAAGCGGAGTACATCGCTGCCTCGGAGGCGGCGAAGGAAGGTGTCTGGATGAAGGAGTTCATGACAGATCTTGGGGTAGTGCCTAGTGCGCTTAACCCAATGACTCTGTTTTGTGACAATACTGGTGCCATTGCTCTAGCCAAGGAACCAAGATTTCACAAGAGGACCAGACACATAGAGCGACGTTTCAATTCCATCCGCGATTACATCAAGGAGGACGACATAAATATTTGCAAAGTACACACGGATCTGAATGTTGCAGATCCGATGACTAAACCTCTTCCAAGGGCTAAACATGAACAACACCAGAACTGCATGGGTGTTCGATTCATTACAATGTAAATCACATAGTGATGTGAACTAGATTATTGACTCTAGTGCAAGTGGGAGACTGTTGGAAATATGCCCTAGAGGCAATAATAAATTGGTTATTATTATATTTCCTTGTTCATGATAATCGTTTATTATCCATGCTATAATTGTATTGATTGGAAACTCAAATACATGTGTGGGTACATAGACAACACTGTGTCCCTAGTAAGTCTCTAGTTAACTAGCTCGTTTATCAAAACATGGTCAAGGTTTCCTAGCCATGGACATGAGATGTCATTTGATAACGGGATCACATCATTAGGAGAATGATGTGATGGACAAGACCCAAACTATAAACGTAGCATATGATCGTGTCAGTTTATTGCTATTGTTTTCTGCATGTCAAGTATCTGTTCCTATGACCATGAGATCATGCAACTCACTGACACCGGAGGAATACCTTGTGTGTATCAAACGTCGCAACGTAACTGGGTGACTATAAAGATGCTCTACAGGTATCTCCGAGGGCGTCTGTTGGGTTGGCATGGATCAAGACTGGGATTTGTTACTCCGTGTGACAGAGAGGTATCTCAGGGCCCACTCGGTAATACAACATCACAATGAGCCTTGTAAGCAAAGTGACTAAAGAGTTAGCCACAGGATCTTGTATTACGGAACGAGTAAAGAGACTTGCCAGTAACGAGATTGAACTAGGTATAGAGATACCGACGATCGAATCTCGGGCAAGTAACATATCGAAGAACAAAGGGAACAGCATACGGGATTAACTGAATCCTTGACATAGAGGTTTGACCGATAAAGATCTTCGTAGAATATGTAGGAACCAATATGGGCATCCAGGTCCCGCTATTGGTTATTGACCGTAGAGGTGTCTCGGTCATGTCTACATAGTTCTCGAACCCGCAGGGTCTACACACTTAACGTTTGGTGACGATTAGTATAGTTGAGTTATTGTGTTGGTGACCGAAGGTTGTTCGTAGTCTCGGATAAGATCCCGGACATGACGAGGATCTCCGGAAGAGTCCGGAGGTAAAAATTGATATATGTGATAATAGTGTTTTGATCTCCGGAAGGGTTCCGGAATTCACCGGAAGGGGTTCCGGATGTTTACCGAAGTGTTCGGGTGCATCAACACTTTATATGGGCCAAAGGGGTAAAGCCCACGAGGTATTGGAAAGTGCAAAAGGAAGTTTTGTTGCTGCCTTAAGCAGTACTACCCCTGGCGCACGTCTGAGACATGATACAGCAATTCCAGGCACAAAAATGGTTTATTATATGAAATGGAGTATTACAATACTGTTGCTTACAACAATATTACATGGCTCCAAGGCTAACTAAATGGCAGCGGAGGTCCTGGTTCAGCGGTATCAACGTCTCTGGCTGGGCTCCACAACTCACAGGACGGGCCGGGTTACGGTCTAGCATGACAGATCTTCTCCTGCAACTGGCCATGTGCAAGTCCATGTGAGTACTTTGAATGTACTCGCAAGACAACCAGATACATAACATCCAAACAAGCAGATGACAAAGCAAGCCCTATGCTTATACAAGAATTTATTCTAAACATGGCATGGAATTAACAGGAAGTTATGGACCAAGCGTGGCATAACGTGGATTAGATATATCAGATACAAATCATGGCATGGCATAGCTGCTTCTACGAGACATGGTATCCAAAATTAAACTGGAAACTACACTGCACTTACCTCCCGTGAAGCATTAAAGTAATATGTTGTGACATCATTTAGTTTTACAGCCCCTCTGGGCTATCTCTCGACTCACCGAGATCTCACTCCGTGATCGTGTCAGAATACATTGTGAACTCTTTTATCAAGTTTGTTATAACAGTTTTCTCCTCCAGATCGACCAAGACCAAATAGTGTGACCTAGTACGAACTGTGTCCCATAACCGAGGATGTGGCTATTTGAATAGAATCTTACACTCTGCAGAGGTTGCACACTTTACCCACACTATGGAGCTCCCGGCCTTGTACATCAGTACACGCTCCCTTTCGTGTGGACCGGTGCTGCTCCAACAAAACTTGTCTATTGTCTGGCACTCTTATGGTCCCACCGACAATCATACCCTTTCCGGGTCATGTCCTGGGTGTCCCCTGTGTCACTTCTGCCACCGTCGTGGCCAAACAAAATTGTCCCAAACGGGAACCTTGGATCCATATAACTTGGGCTCACAAGGTTATCGCCGCCTACCTGATCAGGGTAGCACGCACGCATAACCTTCTCTCTTTGGAACTACCGATAAGAGACAAGACAATAGACCAAGTTAGGGCCGTCCCATACCGGCAGATTTGGCTGCACTAATAAGCTCGGTTCGGTGGCACTATGATTCGATCCCAACAATGACGGAGGAGGTTTAGTTTATAAGTTCAATTTAACATTTGCATCATTGTACCATAACATCAACACTTATAAGCAGGAACCGTCACTTAATAACAGCATAGCAAAATCATAACAGTATTGACAATCATGGCATGAGATCAAATCATAGCATTAACATGATAATGGTATTAAAAGTATTGTTACTGGCATGGGAAAATAGGACATGAAAGCAGGTTATGATATTATATGGTAAATAACACTAGCATCTGGTACAGATGAAATAACAGGACTATGCCAGTGTAGACTAACAGGTGATCCAAAATATACTGCAATACACACACAGGGTGCAAGCAAAGTCAACATGCAAGTCCAGGGCTCATGATAAGAGGTTGGCTTGCCTTGGGGAAGAAATGCGATGAAACTCCGGATACGATGCGTCGGAACCGGCACTCTCGGGAGAGGCCTATATTAGGGAAAGGGCAAAAGTGGTATTTTCAACATGTGACAACGTTATGAAAATGACACCATCGGAATGGGCTCGATGAACTGAAAACGTGGGCGTTGGATTTACCTCAATCAGAGTTACGGTCGCGGAGATATGGCCGTTCGTTCGTTAGGCAAAAAAAAGATAAAAACCTTTTCATTTCTGCTCTAGACGGGTGAACGCCCGCAAACTAGCCATTTCGGCCGCGGTGCTGAGGCTGAAGGCGTATTTCAGCGTTTACGCTTTCACTGTAGTGAAAACGTATTTTCTTCTGAAGCCGCGGTTGAATACGCTTTGTCAAGTGGAAAACGTATTTCTGCAAAATACGATTCCACTTAATATGACTAGTGAGTCCGGCCCGTCGGCTTCTGTCGCTTACAAGGGGGACCCACCCCATCTCTTCTCTCTCTCCTCCCTGGGTCATCTTCCTCCTCGCATTCGGAGGCAGGGGCGAGGCGGCCGCTGGCGCAGCGGTCGCACGGTGGCGCGGGAGGGCCGGCTGGTACGCGCAGGGGCACCGCCGCTCCCTGCCGCGTCTGAGGGTGGCCGCGGGCCCGCTTGGGGCGGCCTACAATGGTCTCGCCGCTGGCAGGGTCGCGACGGCCGAGAGGCTGTAGGGGAACCGCGCCGGTAGGGCTTCCCCAACCAAGAAAAGGACGGCGGTGACCTTGCGAGGACCAGGGGGTGCCGAGAACACAGACGGGGAGGAGGGGGAGGGCCAGGGTGCCGGCTTGGCCGAGGGGAGCGGGCGGTGGCCGTCGGCCATGGGAGGAGGAAAGGACACAAGTGGCTGGGAAGATTGTTGGTGAGGAGGAGGGGCTCGGGGCCACTTAAATAGGCTCGGGGAGGGGCTCTGGATGCCGGCCGAAGCTCCATGAGACTCACCATCGTGGCGGCGACCTAGCGGTGAACCCATTTCGGCACACACCTCCAAGGGCTAGGGGACGAGGGGGAGAGGTGACCAGACGGCGTACGTGTGCGGTGGGGAGCTCGCTGGTACTCCCGGACGAGCCGGAGCTGCTGGAAGCGAGCTCCTGAAGGCTCTAATGCACAGGGCACCAGTTTGGCGTGCTCTGCCCGTGGTCACCGCGTGGCCACGACATTGCCACGCCCTGCTTGATGCCAAACCTGTTGGAAATATGCCCTAGAGGCAATAATAAATTGGTTATTATTATATTTCCTTGTTCATGATAATCGTTTATTATCCATGCTATAATTGTATTGATTGGAAACTCAAATACATGTGTGGGTACATAGACAACACTGTGTCCCTAGTAAGTCTCTAGTTAACTAGCTCGTTGATCAAAAGATGGTGAAGGTTTCCTAGCCATGGACATGAGATGTCATTTGATAACGGGATCACATCATTTGGAGAATGATGTGATGGACAAGACCCAAACTATAAACGTAGCATATGATCGTGTCAGTTTATTGCTATTGTTTTCTGCATGTCAATTATCTGTTCCTATGACCATGAGATCATGCAACTCACTGACACCGGAGGAATACTTTGTGTGTATCAAACGTCGCAACGTAACTGGGTGACTATAAAGATGCTCTACAGGTATCTCCGAGGGCGTCTGTTGTGTTGGCATGGATCAAGACTGGGATTTGTTACTCCGTGTGACGGAGAGGTATCTCCGGGCCCACTCGGTAATACAACATCACAATGAGCCTTGTAAGCAAAGTGACTAAAGAGTTAGCCACAGGATCTTGTATTACGGAACGAGTAAAGAGACTTGCCAGTAATGAGATTGAACTAGGTATAGAGATACCGACGATCGAATCTCGGGCATGTAACATACCGAAGAACAAAGGGAACAGCATACGGGATTAACTGAATCCTTGACATAGAGGTTCGACTGATAAAGATCTTCGTAGAATATGTAGGAACCAATATGGGCATCCAGGTCCCGCTATTGGTTATTGACCGTAGAGGTGTCTCGGTCATGTCTACATAGTTCTCGAACCCGCAGGGTCTACACACTTAACGTTTGGTGATGATTAGTATAGTTGAGTTATTGTGTTGGTGACCGAAGGTTGTTCGGAGTCTCGGATAAGATCCCGGACATGACGAGGATCTCCGGAAGAGTCCGGAGGTAAAAATTGATATATGTGATAATAGTGTTTTGATCTCCGGAAGGGTTCCGGAATTCACCGGAAGGGGTTCCGGATGTTTACCGAAGTATTCGGGTGCAGCAACACTTTATATGGGCCAAAGGGGTAAAGCCCACGAGGTATTGGAAAGTGCAAAAGGAAGTTTTGCTGCTGCCTTAAGCGGTACTACCGCTGGTAAGGCAGTACTACCGCGTAAGCGGTACTACCGCTCGTGTGAAGCGGTACTACCGCTCAAGCGGTACTACCGCTCGTGAGTGGTACTACCGCTTGTACGCGATACTGCTGGAATCCGAGTTGGACTCTTTCCGTGCGGGCCAAACCGACCTTGTGCGGGCAAAACCGACCTTGTGGAGGCTTTCTCTCCAAGTTTAGACCCCAGGGCTCAACATATAAATAGAGGGGCAGGGCTAGCACACGGGACACATCAAGATTTCCCAAGCCGTGTGCCGGCAACCCTAATCCTCTAGTTCCTCCCATCATAATCTCCGTAGTGCTTGGCGAAGCCCTGCAAAGACTGTTCCTCACCACCATCACCACGCCGTCGTGCTGCCGGAACTCATCCACTACTTCACCATCGCTCGCTGGATCGAGGAGGTGAAGGCGTCATCAAGCCGTACGTGTGTTGAACGCGGAGGTGGCGTCCGTTCGGCCCTAGATCGTGTTTGGATCGAGGGACGACTTGCGATTTGGATCGCGAAGACGTTCGATTACATCAACCGCTTTTCTTAACGCTTCCGCTTAGCGATCTACAAGGGTATGTAGATTCACTCTCCCTCTCGTAGATGCTCATCACCATGGATAGATCTTGCGTGTGCGTAGGAAAATTTTTGTTTCCCATGCGACGTTCCCCAACAAAACCATGTCTAGGGTGTTCCACACCCATCACTGTGCTAACCTAAACTCTCAAACAAGAACAGGGAACTCTGGTGGGACTGCACCCTGGTCAAATAACAGCTGGCAGCAAGGTATTTGACATGTGGTGTGGCCACCACAGTGCTCCTCTTGGCATGATCTTTGGCTGAGGGTTATCACCCACCAAGGTGACTATCTTGGCCAAAATTCAGCACCAAGGGACAAGGTTATCTGGTACTTCCTTTGCAACCTTGCAAACTGGCCAGAAATGGAAACAGGTTGAGTCAGGGAGATTTGCTAGTTTGCATGAGCGGAATTTTTGTGGACAACAATGATATGAGCATGAGAGCTAGCTGGAAAAATTTCAGCTCAATTTGATCAATTATGAAGGTATTTCCTTCACAGAGCTGCAATCTGAACTAAATCTTGGATAATTTCCTGAGGAAGAAGGACACAATGGAATGAGCTGGTTTTTGGTTTGCAGGAGTAATATATCAAGGTAAATCACTCTGCAAAATTTCAGCTCAAAAAGATCAAAGGTTCAAGCACTTCCTTTGCAAACTGGGAATCTGGACAGAATTTGCAAATTAATACTGTGCTCAAAATTTGAATTGTTGAACTTGAGATTTTGATGGAAATGGTGAATATTTGGAGAGTATAAGCTCCACAAATTATTTGGGATTTTTTCTAGCTACCAAAATGGTAGTTCCTTTGAAAAGACCCCAAATTGAAATATTGACTTTAATAGGAAAAATGCAATTTTCCTCATTTAATTGTGGCCAATATATTTACCAGAGCTTGAGGTAGGCACAAAGATCATCTCTACCAATTTCCATGAAATTCAGAGATGTCTACCTATCCCTCTGGATTTAATTCCTCAGAAAGGCAGAAAAAGGAATTAATCCTAGATGAAAAATATTGCATAAAACTTGGCAATATTTTTGCACAGCTGTGGTTTATGAATATAGGAGAGTCTTTGGAAATTTTGGGGAGATCAACGGGGCAAGGAAAATGAGGGTTCCTTTGTATTCACAAAGGCAGAATTCCAGTTCCGAAATTTTGGAACCAGGGTTTCGATGGAGTTTTGGTTGTGCAGACGGAGTCCAGGCCAGTACCAAGAGCAAAAGAAAGGTCTTGAGAGGTTGAGGATTGCCTGGATTCACCTGGTCATTTACCAGACTCCTGAGAGAAAGAAGAGCTAGGAAGGAATAACAGCACAAAAATCGATAACCCGATTTTTGTGGTGTTACAGAAGCACTGCTATTAGATAGGGATTCAAGCAAGCTATTGTTGTCATTAGAAGTTTCAGTTCCTGGTACTGAATAAATAGCAGTTTACTTTGAGAGAGACTTCTGAATGGAAATAGGCTAGGGCATGAGGACTTTACTTACAACCTTATACTTGCACTTAGGATCTTGTCTTGATTTCCAACATGGTCCTTGTAGACACTGTTATGATGTGTTCTCAATGTGTAGATGTGGGGAATCCATCAAAATAATTTCACGACCGACCAGCTACCTGCATCGTGAGTCTATCATCCAACCAAGGAACTTACCGTCTCGTGGGGTTACCTCGATTATTAAGGATTTCTCAAGACCAACGCATTGGGTGTTTAATTACTGCACCTTAAGGTCCCCAATGAGCTGTTTTTGGCTACCGTACTAATCCTTACTATCACTAGCATTTAGTGTAGCCTGCGTTGTGTCCTTGCACTTTACCTCCTGCTGGATCAATCTAAGGGATTCCGGGTACCAGCGGAGTGTTAGAATGATAAAGAGACAAGAGACAAATCCATTGCGATAACACATACAAATAACATTCAATTAAGCAAAGTCAATACCAACGATCATGTGCGCAAGTACATAGGGCTGCAAGGCTATGCCTCAGCCCATGGCCTGAGGGAATTACTCACACATCGCGATCGGATCACAGATGGAAAACATTGTAGATTGCATTGATAGATAAATGATTGATGAGAGTCTTACGATGTCGCCGTATGCAATGTATCGACTACAAGTATGGCAAACTATGGGGAGAACTGCTATGGAGATGGAGATGGCGGTGGCTAGGGTTTCTCCCGTGAATGGTGGCGGTGATCCTGGCGACTCTGGTGGTTCTGTTACTCTTCGGCTCTCCTCTGTTGCGAATGGGGCCTCGGGACTTTAATGAAGTGTGTCAGGGCTCACGTTATAGAACCGGTGGGGGGTGGTACCAGTGCTGGTACGAGCACTCGCAGTCATACCAGAGGCTGTCTTGTCCCCTGTTGCTTCTGTAGCGCGTCCAGTTGATTTAACTAGATCTCCTCAATTCATATTTCCATGTATATATAGCTTCATTTCCTTCCCTTTAATGGTCCTTTTCCTGCAGAAACAAATTAAATGAAGGTATTTGCAATCTATTACATTTATTTGTCATTAGTGAATAGATTAGAGTGATTTTCTCAAAATATCTGGGATAATCCGGTTTAAACAATGGTGGAAAGAGTGTAAAAAATACACTCATCAACCTCCCCAAGCTTAAACCTTGATCATCCTTGAGCTGGAAACAAAAAATATAAGGAACTTAGTTGTTTAAACAAAAATAACGAGAAGGTTTTGGTTCACTTACGATAAGTATACCTAGATAGCCCACCGCTTTCTTCACCGGAAAACTTAGCATAGTTGTAGTGGTGGCAACGGTTATTATGCAAGCAAGTTAGGCCGAGATAATTAACATAAAGTTTTCATTAGCTTAGACAAATTAATCAACTAGAAATTATTCTACTTCGTCCATCCGCCAGGATCCAGAAAGACATTTTTCTGCAGCAGAGAAGAATAAAGCAAAAATACGGGAGAATTTTTTGGACCGAAAGACGCCAGGATCCAGAAGAGGGGGCCTAGGGGAAGTCTAGGGTTCCATGTGCCCCAGCCACGTGCCTCAAGCCCACGGCACACCAAAGAGTCATGTGGGGCCAACACACCTCCCATGGCGACCTCTCTGCTGCATAACGTTATCATATCGCCTGAAAATAGAAAAGGATTTTTATGAAATTATTCCGTCGCTGGCGTAACAAAGAACCCTACTCCTCTCTGGCTGAGGGCTAATCCTGACAAATCCGCCATATCCAGTAGGGGGAATTTGAAGCCATCATCATCAATAACAGTAAGGCATCATTAGGAGCATCTTCATCCACTCCATCATCAAAATCTCCAACTACAGCACCAACCCCATCAGCATCTCCATCAGCATCTATGAGCAATTGGTGTCGAACGGTTACCATGATCACTACCCTGTGTTAATTGTTGTTTAGTACATGATGCTTTGTGTTTTATTGGTGAAAGATTTGTACTTTCTAGATTGTTCATAATATTCATATCCCACTGATCATGTTTATTATGATTTCTTGTGAGTAGATCCATCAAGTTCTTGAGGACATGGGAGAGAGCCCATTGTTAAGAGTCATATGAATATTGTAATAAAGATTCATGTTTGATTATTTGTTGTGGTGTAATTCCTTAATGGTGCTGTGCAAACCATTGGAAATATGCCCTAGAGGCAATAATAAAGTATTTTTTATATCCATGTTCGTAATTAAAGTTTATATTTCTGTGCTATAATTGCAATGATTCTTGAATGTGAGATTCAGAGGAAACCTTAGTTGCAAGTGTGCAAATATAAACACCAAATGGATCCCTAGTCTCGCCTCTAAGACTAGCTCATGTATTGCAGATAATCCTGTTTTCCTGATCATAGGGTATTGTTACAGTAACAAAGATGCCGGTAATAATGAGAACACATTGTTGGCAGAACAATGGTGTTGGTTAGACCCAACTTATGATATACTGCAAGATCCCATCATCACTATGTTGTCGGTATTATCATATTATCATACTAGACCCAACTTATATACTCGCATCCTTAGACCATGAGAATATCATAGACCTTCACACTAGATGGTTATTTTGGGGTTGCCGAACGTTACCCGTAACTGGGTGATCATAAAGGTAGATTACGGGTATACCGGAAAAGTATGTGAAGGTGCTAGATAGTTCAAGACTGGGATTTGCTCCTCCCATGATGGAGAGATACTCTTAGGGTACACTCACTATTACGGTATCCATCATCGTCTGGCAAGACACAAGCGTGATAGGGATCACAAGGATACTGGAATGCGGAAACGAGAAAATAGAACAAAACCGGTAACGAAGAAAACTTGGTATAGTGATCAAAGATTTGCTTCACAAGGATACCGATAAAAGTCTCACCTCGGATTTCATAATGTATCACGAAGCTAAGGGAATTGTATGTGGAAACAAAAGGTTCGCTCGATAAAGATCTTCATGAATATGTGGGAATTATCATGGGTGTCCAGATCCAGCCGTTAATTATTGACCGGAAGGTGTTTTGGGTCGTGTCCGTATATTACCAAACTAGTAGCTAGGGTCACATGCTTAGTGACTAGTGATTTTTTGGAGAACTAGGAATCAAAGGAAAATGAGAGAAGGACACCGGAAGTGTTATGGCTGATCTCAGAAGTGATTCGGGAGGTCCCGGGTATATCCCGGTAAGTCCCGAAAGGCCCTGGAAGCCACCAAAAAGGTCTAGAATGATCCAGAACCTTCCAGAACATTTCTAAGGGTCCTAGTGGGATGACCCCTTGGGTAGCCCAAGGGGGAACGGCCACATGGGCCCTAACGGGCCCAAAAGGGGTGTCCCACCTGCTGGCTTGGGGTGCAAGCTAGGAGGCAGAGTAGCAGGAGGACTCCACCTCCTGGTGCGCCAACCTAGGGAGGAGCCCCTTCTCCAAGTTGGCTAGCCCCTTGGCCACCTATAAATGGTCAGGGGGCGCACCCCAAGGACAAACCAATCCTTTGGACCGTGCCCCCTGCTGCCATGTGCCTCCTCTCTCTCTCTCTCTATCTCTCTCCCTCCCGTCTAGAGTGATCTAGATGGTAAATGCCGCTAAGCTGCCTCTGCTCCTACTAGTTCTTCCATCAGTTTTCTATGCTGGTCCATTGAGTGTTGTGGAACCTCTAGATCGGTATGTGTGGGTACCTCGGAGGTACCGTCTTCTTCGGTACTAGATCGGCGGATCATCTAGGTGAAATTCTCGTTGCTGGGAGGTATAACCAAGCTACGGGAATTGGTGAATCTTCATTGACATCCACTCTACTTCCGCTACATTCTGTTTGGTGAGATTGATCAATCCTTGCATCTTCATAGTGCTCCTCAGTGTGATCGTACGGTATTTTTTTATTACATAGTACATTCCCCTACAGTGGCATCATGAGTGGTTCTATGAGTAGATGCATGTACAATCTAGAGCATATGGAGATATGCGGGCATTGCACAAGTGTTGTGCGGGTATTTAGGCTGGATCTAACACTTGATGTTCATGTTGTTTCCCTACAAACTGCAAAATTTTGATCTTGGCGGCATAGTGAAATTTTGTTACAAAGGTCTGGCTTTACATGGTCCTTTTTTTGCTGCTCCTGAGAATGTTGATTCTCTGACCAAAGTCATGCTTCCGATTCTTTGGGTTTCACTTTAGTTGAGAAAGAAAAAATTTGTCAGGAAAAGGGCTTGCAGATTTGATCTACACGGGGTCACGCATTTAGCGAAGTTTAGTATGGGGCTCAAGATTTTTTGTTAAGTCTCGTGTTTCATACACCCCGAATGTTAAACTAACATGGGGTCATCATGCTTGATGGTTACGTAGGTATCAAATGGTTTGCAACGGTAACCCTAGCAACCATGCTAATTAGCAAAAATGATTAGAGGTGTCTAACTTGTTTTTGTAGGGTGTGCAAGTGATGTGGTATAGGTTTTGTTGAACCAATATGTTTGTATGAGATGCAATATGTTGTAATATTATTTTGTCATGACCTGCATGTCATGAGTACGGTAAGATGGCTGGAGCCAGATGATTGTCATTAATTATATTGACCTGCGTGTCAAAATTAATTTAATGCATTTATTTTATTAGCTATAGAGATAGCAATAGTTATAGTTGCGATGACATGAAGATGACGATCATGCATCGGTAGACCTCGATACTACGCCGTGTGCGAAGAAGGTGTTCTCTGCCAAAAGGCATTGAAGTAAGGGGCCACGGCGTCTAGGATTTCCTTTGGTGCTAAGAGGCTATGCCATATCACATATATTAACTGCATGTGATATTAATCCCTTTAATGCACCTTATTTGATGCGTGGTAGACGTATTTTGTAGGGTGATCCCTCACAGAAAATAACAAGTAGTTAGTGTTCATCCAAGTGTAGCACCGTATGGAATATATGGCATCTCAAGGTGCGCCATGACACATGGGTATGATAGATTTGCCATGTATAAGGCGGGCATGAACGGTTCGCGTAGTAGGAACACTTGGTTGTCTTGACGAACTTAGCAAGAGAGTCTTGAGTTCGGAACATGACCATCGAAACTTGGACAAGAGTCGCATGGAGACATCATTGGCAAGTTGGACTACCGGTCTAATTATTTCGTCATCAGTGATGTTACGTCAATGGTGGAGTAATTGACACATGGATCTTGAATCGCTAGTAATCAATTATGAGGGATATTGATTTTAGTGGGAGCACACTCTAGATTAAAGTTGTTAATTTGAGTTGCAATTAATTATGAACAATGTCTAAATGAGTTTGCATATTTCATTGTAGATAAAATGGCACACAACACGACCTTTAACTTTAGACCGATGCTTCAGAAATAAAAGCTGACTGCATCTAGCGATAACGATCCGTACTGGATCCATAACCTAAGGATTGTCCTCAGGAGTGCTAAGAAATAATATATACCCAAGCATCTCTTCATGAGGCCCCTGACGACAACGCCACAAAGAATGAAAGAAATGTCTATCATACCAAGAGTGACAATTCCATAGCAGTACATGTGGCACCCCGGCTCAGAGGACTGGTTTACCTTGTGTTCCCAACCCAGAGATCTTGTCTTCTGGAAACACACAACAACTTGGAACAGAACATAACTGATCTTTTATTGATATTATACAGGTACAAGCTCGGATATTACATGGGTAGCGAGGCCAGAAGCACTACTCGTGCTATGACAGTATCTACATTATTTATGAAACATCTCAAGGGCCTCAGTACTAGTGGAAAGACTACAGCGTAGCGGAACATCGCGTGGGAAACTCCATCACATAGGGACACTACTGGGACACAACCTAGTTAGCGTAGCACGAACCATCGGGATCTCCATCTCCGGCTTCTCCTGCATCTGGCATGATACGCCAGGTGAGTACTTGGAATGTACTCGCAAGCTCACAGCAACCAAAACAGTGCAGCAAACAACAGCATGGCAAAGATTATGTTAAATGCTTTAATATTCTCACTTACTAATGTTGGTTATCAACTTACTCTCTTCCGGGTTCACTCCATGACACCCGGAGCACTCGTGACCCATCGGTCAACTATGAGCATGAGACCAGTTCTTCCATCATTATTATTAATACGGTTGACCACACAGTGTGACCTAGTGCGGACTGTGTCCAATACCATGGACACGGCTATTCGAATAGATTCTTACACTCTCCAGAGGTTGCGCACGTTACCCACACCATGGACATTCGTCCAACGAAACTTGTCTAACCCGTAACTCCTCTATCGTACCACCGACAATCATCCCCCGTCCGAGTCATGCCCTGGGTGGCCCCTGTGTCACTCCTGACACCTACCACCATCATGGCCAACTAAACTGTCCCAAACGGGGACGCCGGCAAATAACTCCACTTGGGCTCACGAGGTTATCGTCGACTACCTGATCAGGGCAGCACGCACGCATAACCTCCCCTCTTTGGTGGTACCGGTAAAAGAGCACGCGGTCAGACCAAGTCAAGGCCGTCCCATTCCGGCAGATGTGGCTGCACGGGTAAGTCCGGGTCGGTGGCACTTGATCAACCATCAAAGTGAATTTAACATATAAAGTTGCTGGTCATATATAACTATGTTGAATTTGTGCAAAATAACAACCATATGGAACTTAGAATATATAAATTAAATTAAATGCAATATAATTCACTATAAGCCAATACTATTGCTATGCCTTATGCAATGGATGATGTGGCCTGCCTTGCTCAAGTGGAGTATCAGCAAACTCCTGGTCTTCAAATCCACAGCAATTTCTTTCTAAAAGTATTTTTAAATGGCAAAAGAAAATGTCACATAAAGCCTTTTTGTTTGCCAAAAATTCTGTGAAATTTGGAAAAAATACTAAACTTGGTTAAAAAATAGAGGGGCTCAATACAAAACCATAGCAAAAATAATAACTTGATTTGGACTTGTGGTTTAAAAGTAATGGCTGGTCAAAGATTCTGGTCAAATCTAATTAAAAATTGAATTTAAACTAAAAAAAGAAAAACCTCTAGCGGGCCACGTCGAAAGCGTAAAGTGGAAATACGCTTCCACTTATACCGCTTCGGGCGCGGGCCTGAGCCGCAGACAGGTGGGGCCGGGCGGTCAGATTTAAAAGGGAAAGGAGGGAGCAGAGAGAGCGCGGCTCACCGACGGCGATAGGGACGGCGGCAAGGTCAGGCGACTGCGGTGATGGAATGAGCGCACGATGGTGGTCCTCCCTGTACCCGCAGTGTCTCCAGACGTGGCTTAATGGCGTCGCCCCCTTCCTCTCCGGCGGCGGTTGCTCTCGGGCGTCGACGGAGACGGCGATTCCAGCAGCGTTTCGGCTGGGCAAGAGTTCGAGGAGGGTCAGTAGGATGCACTGAGCTCAGGGAGGTGGTCGGGCAGGGCTGGGGTGGAGTGGGGCGAGCTAGAGCGGATCGGGGTTCGGGCGTCGGAGCTTCGGCCGGAGTGGAGGGAGACGAACTCCCGGCTCCCGACGGAGCGCTCTAGTGGCGATTGAGAGAGGGAGAGGTGGAGTGGTGAGGTGCGGAGAGGCCGGGCGCGGCCTTTTATAGGCGGGCGGAGGGTGGCCGAGCCGCAAGCCGCCGTGGATGAACTGGCGCGGGAAGGACGGCGAGCTGGCCGTCGCGAGGTGGGGCGAGGTGACGGGTGAGGTCAGGCAAGGTAATGGGCAAGGCGACGGCGGGCGGGGAAGAGGATAGCCAGCTCACCTCACTGTGGCCGCACGGGCGCAACAATGCGGTGCTCGTTGGCGGCCGGCGAGGGCGTCTCCGGTCAGGAGAAGGCTCTGGAGCGGCTTAGGTGGATGGCGGAGAGGTAGTTGGCACACGGGGACACGGTACGGCGACGCGGGACGGCTGGAGTAGTCGCGTACGAAGCGGTCGGCGCGCAGAGCGCGTGCACAGGCATGCCAGTGCCGTGCTCACCACGGGTGCTGGCACCTGGAAGCCACGCACGCCTGGCACACCTTGTCCAGTGCATCGACCCTGGATCACACAGCCTCCCTGTGCCTCTGGTTCGGCTAGATACACTCTGAATCGAGTGGTAGCATCAAGTATAGTTTCTGAACAGAAACTTGAGAGGGATCCAGAGTATGGATGAGTTGGAGATAGGGCCAAGAGACTTGTCTGGGATGATCTAGGTTGGAAGTACTACTTGCTGGCAAGTTTTGAGCAACTTTCCTCAAGTTTTGAACATGGTTCATGTGTAAACCAGTTTGCTGGTCCAGAAAACTTGATGAGGTTATTGCACTCACATGGGTTGGCTCCTGAAGCTGAAATTTGGTGTTGGGAGGTTATTTGGTGAAGACAAGGTGCCACAAAAATTTCAGCTCAAATGGGTACCTCTAGCTGGTACTTCCTTCACAAAGGTTTGAAATGAGCAGAAACTTGGCAGAATATTTTTGCTGGAAATTTTTACTGGACTAGGAGTTATTTTTGGATATTGTGGCAAGATATGACTCCTAGTATCCCAGGGATTTATTTGGGAATTTTTTGAGGCATAGAAATATATGTTGCTTCACAAAGGGTCAATTCTGTCTAGAAGATAAAAGGAATATTCTGGGCAGAAATTTGTACTGGCCAAAGCAATATTTTTGAAGATTGTGGGAGTATATAATCTCAAGAAGATGTGGGATTAATTTGGAATTTTTCTGATCAACAGATCAGTAGGTTTCTTCACAATCCATGCTGAGCAAGAGCATATCCAAAGGGATAAATGAATTATTTTGAGAGAATAGAAATTAGGGTTTTGATCAGAGGGTATAAGACAAGATTTTGGCAAGATGTTGAGGTTGTTGGACCACTTAAAGAGAAATCCAAGGAATCCTCAAGTCGAAAGTCAAATGGTTTGGTTCCAAAGACCAACAATTGGCAAATAAAACCAGGAAAATTTTGAAAAGAAAAACTTGCCAAAATTAGGGTGTCACAAACCTACCCCCCTTAGGATGAATCTCGTCCTCGAGATTCGGTTGCTCAGGAAACAAATACGGATATGCTGATCTCAGGAAATCCTCTCTTTCCCATGTAGCTTCTGCTTCAGTACGGTGATCCCACAGTACCTTGTAAAATCTGATCACCTTGCTTCTAGTAGTTCTTTCCATCTCATCCAGAATTCGGACAGGTTTCTCCTCATAGGTCAAATCCTTGGTCAGTTCTAGTTCACTCATATCTGCCTGCTTGATCGGAGGTATAATGCACTTTCTCAGCTGTGATACGTGGAAGACGTCATGAACTTCAGACAGTTCCGGTGGTAACTCCAACTAATATGCTACTCTGCCTCTTCTACCAATCAGTGGAAAGGGACTAATATATTTGGGTGCAAGTTTTCCTCGAGTATGAAACCTCTTTACTCCTTTCATGGGAGTTACTCAGAGGTAAGCATACTCTCCGAGTTCAAAGGTTACTTCCCGGTGTTTGGGATCATAGTAACTCTTCTGACGGGACTAAGCTGCTCGAAGACGCTCTTGAATTTCCTTAACTTGCTTCTCAGCCTCAAGCATCAAATCCGTGCCGAAGATACGGCTGTCTCCTGTCTATGGCCAATTTAAGGGAGTGCGGCATTTCCGTCCATACAATGCCTCAAATGGTGACATCTTAAGACTTGACTGATAACTGTTATTGTATGAAAACTCCGCATAGGGTGGACTATCTTCCCACTTGGGTCCATAGGTGAGGGCACAAGACCGAAGCATATCTTCCAATATTTGGTTCACTCGTTCAGTCTGCCCGTCGGTTTGTGGATGATAGGTCGTGCTATGCTTCAGCACGGTTCCCAAAGCTTGATGCAAGGGTAGCCAGAATGCCGAGGTAAATAGGGATCCTCTATCTGATGTAATGGATTTGGGTACTCCATGAAGGCTAACTATCCGGGACATATAGAGTTGTGCGAGTTGATCGGCCCGAAAAGTAGTCTTTACTGGAATGAAATGGGCCACTTTGGTAAGTATATCCAAGATAACCCAGATGGCATCATGGCCTCTTGTTGACTTAGGTAGCCCAACAATGAAGTCCATGCATATATCATCCCATTTCCACTAGGGGACTTGTAAGGGTTGTAACAGTCCAGCTGGTTTCTGGTGCTCAGCCTTGACTCTATTGCATATGTCGCAACACGCGACATAGTATGCAATATATCTCGGCATTCCTGGCCACCAAAAGGTTTCTCTCAGGTCTAGATACATTTTTGTTCCTCCCGGGTGAATGGAATATGCGGACTCATGTGCCTCTCGCAATATCTGCTGCCTCAGGTTTTCCTGGTCAGGCACGCATATTCGGCTGTCGAACCATAATGTCCCTTGTTCGTCAACAAGGATGGACTTGACCTTTCCTTGTTGTATGTTTTCCTTGATCTCCTGTATGCCCTTGTTGGTTTTCTGAGCTTCCTTAATTTCTTCCATTAGTGTTGGAATAATTTCCTACGTATCCGGGCAAATTGGGCCACAAAGTATCGAGTTGAGCTGGGCAAACTCTTCTTGTAACCTTGGATGGATACCCTCCATTATTGCATTTACAGTGCCTGGTTTCCTGCTGAGGGCATCTGCGACCACATTGGCTTTTCCCGGATGGTAATTAATCCCAAGGTCATAGTCCTTGACCAGTTCAAGCCATCTTCTTTGTCTGAGGTTGAGATCGGGTAGCGTGAAAATATACTTGAGACTCTTGTGGTCTGTGTATATTTCACAGCGTTACCCAATGAGATAATGCCTCCAAATTTTTAGGGCATGAACCACAGTTGCCAATTCTAAGCCATGAGTGGGGTAGTTCTCTTCATGGAGTCGTAGCTGTCTGGATATATGCATACACTACAACCTTTCCTTCTTGCATTAATACGCAGCCGATTCCACGCCTGGAAGCATCACAGTATATGTCGAAGCTCTTGTGGATATCTGGAAGAATTAAGACATGGGCCATAGTTAGCCTCGTCTTTAGCTCCATAAAGCTGCTATCACATTCTTCCATCCAGACAAACTTGTGATTCTACTTCAACAATTTTGTCAGTGGCTTGGCTATCTTTGAGAAGCCTTCAATGAAACGACGGTAGTAGCCTGCCAATCCCAGGAAACTGCGGACTTTCGTTACCAAGGCCGATGTCTTCCAATTTAACACAGCAGTCACCTTGCTGGGGTCAACGGCCACACCTTGTTCTGACAGAATGTGCCCTAGAAATCCCACTTCTCTTAGCCAAAATTCACATTTGCTGAACTTGGCATACCAGTGATGTGTCCTTAATCTTTCCAGGACAGCACAGAGGTGTTGTTTGTGCTCTTCTTCATCTTTAGAGTATATAAGGATATCATTGATGAACACCACTACAAACTTGTCCAGAAAGTTCATGAAGACCTTGTTCATCATGCTCATGAAATACGCTGGAGCATTTGTCAGCCCAAACGACATGACTGTAAATTCATACAGACCATATCGAGTGGTGAAGGCTGTCTTGGGGATATCCTCTTTCCTGATTTTCAACTGGTGAAACCCCGTTCGGAGGTCAGTCTTGGAAAATACCCGGGCTCCACTCAACTGGTCAAACAAATCATCAATGCGAGGGAGTGGGTACTTATTTTTGATGGTGGCCTCATTCAATTGGCGATAGTCCACACACATTCATAAACTACCATCCTTCTTCTTAACAAACAGCACAGGTGATCCCCATGGCGAGATACTTGGGCGAATGTACCCTTTTTGTAACAATTCATCCAACTATTTCTTGAATTCCACCAGCTCTGGGGACGGCATGCGGTAGTACTTCTTGTAAATTGGAGCAGTTCTGGGAATGACATCAATAGCAAATTCCAATTCCCGGTTGGGTGGCATCCCCGGTAGTTCCTCAGGGAACACATTCGGAAATTCACTGACTACCGGAAGCAAGTTCATATCCATGACGGTGGTCTTGAATGCCATTCCCTTCTTTGACATCATTCTGCTGGCGATAAACTGAACTATTTGCCCTACCGGGTTAACCAAAGTCACTGTTCTGGTGGCGCAGTTGTTGCAGACTTGATGCGGTGTCAACCAGTCCATGCCCAGTATTATGTCCAATCCAGGGGATTCAATGGCAATAAGGGTGGCTGGAAACTTAACTCCGTGTATCAAGATTTCCAAGTCCTTGTATATCACATTTGTTCTGAGCATGGAGCCAGGGGATTGT
Source organism: Elymus sibiricus (assembly GCA_039707655.1). NCBI lineage: Eukaryota > Viridiplantae > Streptophyta > Magnoliopsida > Poales > Poaceae > Elymus > Elymus sibiricus. The sequence continues at coordinate 7,321,085 of CM077674.1, read as the reverse complement.
ACCACCATGATTTTGTCCAAAAGAGAAGGGAAAAATTTGTGTATGGTGGCAAAACTCCGCGAAATAAACGAATGGGAAGCTCCGGAATAAAATAAAATTATTGCGGGTATGTCGTTTACAGAGAACATACCAAGGACCACATCTCGTGCTTCGCGGGCTTCCTCAGCGGAAATATGATGGACTTGGCTGCGGCAGAAGTTCTGATTGGGGCGGCGTCCAATAGTGTTGACTTGTGGCTTCAAGTCAGATGGTGGCTTTCCAGCTCTTGTGGGGCATTGCTTAGAATAATGCCTGCCTTGACCACAAGTGAAACAAGTGTTGTTGTGGCGGCAGTCCTCCAACACTGGCTGCTTGCCAATTGTCTTGTCCTGGTTGCCTGGCTTGTTGTTATTGTTGCCGCCATTCCAGGTGGGTTTGTACTCAGACTGAACCAGTGGCCAGATACGTGGCTTTTGCGTAAACTGCACATGGGCATCCTTCTTGGGCTCAAACTTACGCTTGCGGTCATCATACCCAGACTTGTGCTCTCATTCAGCAATGAACGCCTTGTTTACCAGGGTCTGAAAGTCCGGAAAATCCAGCATGCAGAGCTGACAACGGAGGGCATGATTGAGTCCTCCTAGGAATCGGTCTATCTTCCTTTCCTCCGTGGACACATCATGGGTGGAGTATCGTGCCAGATTATTGAATTTGTTCAGATACTCATCGACTGACATACTTCCTTGAGTAAGAGCAAGGAATTCCCTCTGCTTCGCCTTCATGATGCCGGTGGGAATATGATACCTTCAGAATACTTCCTTGAATTTCTCCCAGGAAATGTCTTCCCCAGGAGGCCATGCCATCTTCGCATTGTCCCACCAGATAGCTGCTGGTCTTTCCAGGTAGTGAGTGACAAAAGGAACCTTGTCTGACTCATCACAGCGAGCTATTTCCAGCTTCTTTTCCATGGTCCTTAGCCAGTCATCAGCTTCAATTGGATCAACCACTTGACCAAAACTGGGTGGCTTAGTACGCCGAAAATCAGACAGCTTGGAGTGCGTCCCATTGTTCTGATTCTGCCCTACCATAGTGTGCATACTTTTCAGAAATTCCATCAGACCCTGACTTCTTTTCTCCTCAAACATCCTCATAATCTGATCCGTGGTCGGTGGTTGTGGTGGCAAATCTTTTGGCGGTTGTCCTGGCTGTCTGGCGGATCGACGGATCAGAGTTCCATCGCCGCCTTGATTGCTACACCTCTTCATCCTATACCCATTCCCATTGCAAAACACCGAATTGATGAGCAACATCCATCAGGGAAATATGGCAAAATGACACCAAGAAAGCAAAATCCAAGGAAGAACGAGAAAAACAACATAGTTATACAAGGCATTCCAACATCATACATGGCAAACTAGTAGGGGGTTATCATGACCGGTACTGCTCATACGGCAGTAGACATATGCAAAGATGCTACGATGCATACACATGCAGAACTCAAGCATCCACTCTAGTAGCGTGGGTGGCAAGGATACTGGCAGACTGAAGACTCCTTGTCGTCTGATGCTATCTCGGAATCAGAACTGATGATGTGGACCACGTCCTCCGGGTCAAAGGAAACACGACGACGCTGACGGGAAGGTTCTCCCTCTGAGGAAGAAGAAGCACGACGCCTCAGCATCGGAGCAGCTGAAGTGGCTAACAGCGAGGCTTACTCCGCTGGGGTCTCACGTCGGGTACCAGACGAAGTGCCTGGCTGTCCGAACGAGCTAGAAGGAGTCTCAGGCGCGCATGGAGGTGGAACAGGCGGAGTATACAAAGGTGAGAACGCAGGAGGACAAGGAGACTATGCTGCAGTAGCAGCTGCAAGTGCCTCCTGGGCACGAGACAGCTCCTCACCCAAGGAGATGATCATACGATAACTGGCGTTCAGATAACGAGATAAAACACCAGTCGCACGATCACTCGCCAGAACAACAGGTGCAAAAAGGACTCGCCCTATCGTATGCGATAGAGTGGGGTAGTGAAAGAAACCTGGGTGTGTCTGCATCTTGACCTCATGGAAGCGCAAGTCAGTGAGAGCCTCAATCGCAGCAAAATGGATTTCCAGATCGGGAGTAGAAGCAGTTCCGCCCTTGGAAGAGCGGGAGTAACTGCCAATTTCCGAACTCGCAGTCAGGAAAGCCTCAGCGTGATACTCCAATACCGAATCCGAAAGCTGCTCTCGGAACACCTGATATACTGGGTCTTCGCCGTTGGGATACAGTCTAAGCCAGACGCTGCGACGTAGTACTGGAAAAGTGAACGGTGCCGGCTCATGGTTGTAGTGGTACGGAACTGGTGCCATCTACACTCATCAGGCCAGCAGTTAGTAAAACAAATGAATCAAGATGCATGCTATGCAACAGGCAAATGCAACAAGCAAGACACACCAAGACTCTACACTAATCGGGATTCTAGCGCGGGGTTAACTAGGGTGTCCTACAGTCAGCACGGCTCTGATACCAAGCGTTGTGGCACCCCGACTCAGAGGACTGGTTTACCTTGTGTTCCCAACCCAGAGATCATGTCTTCTGGAAACACACAACAACTTGGAACAGAACAGAACTAATCTTTTATTGATATTATATGGGTACAAGCTCGGATATTACATGGGTAGCGAGGCCAGAAGCACTACTCGTGCCATGACAGTATCTACATTATTTATGAAACATCTCAAGGGCCTCAGTACTAGTGGAAAGACTACATCGTAGCGGAACATTGCGTGGGAAACTCCATCCCATAGGGAGACTGCTGGGACACGACCTAGTTAGCGTAGCATGAACCATCGGGATCTCCATCTTCGGCTTCTCCTGCATCTGGCATGATACGCCAGGTGAGTACTTGGAATGTACTCGCAAGCTCACAACAACCAAAACAGTGCAGCAAAAAACAGCATGGCAAAGATTATGTTAAATGCTTTAATATTCTCACTTACTAATGATGGTTATCAACTTATTCTCTTCCGGGTTCACTCCATGACACCCGGAGCACTCGTGACCCATCAGTCAACTCTGAGCATGAGACCAGTTCTTGCATCATTATTATTAATACGGTTGACCACACAGTGTGACCTAGTGCGCACTGTGTCCAATACCGTGGACGCGGCTATTCGAATAGATTCTTACACTCTGCAGAGGTTGCACACATTACCCACACCATGGACATTCGTCCAACGAAACTTGTCTAACCCGTAACTCCTCTATTGTACCACCGAAAATCATCCCTCATCCGAGTCATGCCCTGGGTGCCCCCTGTGTCATTCCTGACACCTGCCACCGTCGTGGCCAACTAAACTGTCCGAAACGGGGACGTCGGCAAATAACTCAACTTGGGCTCACGAGGTTATCGTCGCCTACCTGATCAAGGCAGCACGCACGCATAACCTCCCGTCTTTGGTGGTACCGGTAAAAGAGCACCCGGTCAGACCAAGTCAAGGCCGTCCCATTCCGGCAGATGTGGCTGCACGGGTAAGTCCGGGTCGGTGGCACTTGATCAACCATCAAAGTGAATTTAACATATAAAGTTGATGGTCATATTTAACTATGTTGAATTTGTGCAAAATATCAACCATATGGAACTTAGCATATTTAAATTAAATTAGATGCAATATAATTCACTATAAGCCAATACTATTACTATTCCTTATGCAATGGATGATGTGGCTTGCCTTGCTCAAGTGTAGTATCAGCAAACTCCTGGTCTTCAAATCCACAGCAATTTCCTTCTGAAACTATTTTTAAATGGCAAAAGAAAATTTCACATAAAGCCTTTTTGTTTGCCGAAAAATCTATGAACATTGGAAAAATACCAAACTTGGTCAAAAAATAGAGGGGCTCAATACAAAACCATAGCAAAAAGAATCACTTGATTTGGACTTGTGGTTTAAAAGTAATGGCTGCTCAAAATTTCTGGTCAAATATAATTAAAAATTGAATTTAAACTAAAAACAGAAAAACCTCCAGCGGGTCACGTCGAAAGCGTAAAGTGGAAATACACTTCCACTTGTGCCGCTTCGGGCGCGGGCCTGATCTGCTGAGAGGTGGGGCCGGGCGATCAGATTTAAAAGGGAAAGGAGGGAGCAAAGAGAGGGCGGCTCACCGACGGCGATAGCCGACGATAGCAATGGCGGCGAGGTCAGGGGACTGCGGGGATGGAACGGGCGCACGACGGTAGTCCTCCCTGTGCCCGTAGCGTCTCCAGAGGTGGCCTAACGGCGTCGCCCCCTTCCTCTCCGGCGGCGGTTGTTCTCGGGCGTCGCCGGAGACGGCGATTCCGACAGCGTTTCGGCTGGGCAGGAGTTCGAGGAGGGTCAGAAGGATGCACTGAGCTCAGGGAGGTGGTCGGGCAGGGCTGGGGTGGAGTAGGGCGAGCTAGAGCGGATCGGGGTTCGGGCGGCGGAGCTTCGGCCGGAGTGGAGGGAGACGAGCTCCCGGCTCCCGACGGAGCGCTCTAGTGGCGATTGAGAGAGGGAGAGGTGGAGTGGTGAGGTGCGGAGAGGCCGGGCATGGCCTTTTATAGGCGGGCGGAGGGTGGCCGAACCGCAAGCCGCCATGGATGAGCTGGCGCGGGAAGGACGGCGAGCTGGCCGTCGCGAGGTGGGGCGAGGTGACGGGTGAGGTCAGGCGAGTTAATGGGCAAGGCGACGGCGGGCGGGGAAGAGGACAGGCAGCTCACCTCACTGTGGCCGTGTAGCACCCCGGCTCAGAGAGACCGGAACACCCCGTATTCTAGCCCAGAGATCAAGTCTTCTGGAATACGGCACTGCTTGGCATAGAACAAATCAGCTCTTTATTACGAATAAACGGGGTACAAGGGTCCGATATTAAAAAGGTTACAGGGGCACGGCGACACTACGCCTGCTCAGATAGCTCTATGCTAGCAGCGGAACAACTCGTAGCGGAATAACTTCTAGCAGCGGAACAACGGCGACGGTGATGAAGTCCACTCCACAGGGACTCTGGCTAGGACGTATCCTAGAGCGCAACCTCAGGGTCCTCGACAAACAAGCAATCACGGCATCACCTGCAATCTGGCATGACACGCCAGGTGAGTACTTTGAATATACTCGCAAGCTCACAGCAACCAAAGCAATCAAGACATACAATAGCATGGCATTTACAGGTTAATCATCAAAGATGAACACGATACTACTAGAACAACATGAGCATGGCAACAACATGAGCATGGCATGTACATATAATTCATGATAGGAACAGGATGATACTAGTACTAGCATGCATGGGGGTCGACATTTAAGGTCTCATGGACCAACTTACTCTGCTCGGAGGTCATTTTGTAATCACAAACTTACCATCGTGATCATCACTCGATCACCTCATAATCAACCAACATCGGTATCCACGATACCATCGTGATCCTCTCATGATCACATAAATATCAACCAACTTCTTTTCTCATCGAACCGGGGTTGTTATTATTCAGATTATTATTACTGTTGACCCACAGTGTGACCTACCACGAACTGTGGCCATGACCGAGGACGCGGCTATCGATAGATTATACACTCTGCAGAGGTTAGTACACTGTACCCACACTACGGAACTCATGGCCTCGTGCTCCCATTCGGGTGGACCAACGACGTTCCGACAAAACCAATCTATTGCATGACACTCTCCCGGCCACTCCGACAAACTCCCCTTTGGGCTATGTCCTGGGTGACCCCGGTGTCAACATGTGATACCTGCCACCTCTGTGGCTGCCACCGTCGTGGCCAAACAAAACTGTCCCAAACGGGGACCTCGGTATACCATAAAAACTCGGGTCCTCAAGGCTTATGGTAGCCTACCTACTCAGGGTAGCGTGCACCCATAACCTTCCCTAGGAGGCACCGGCGAGAGGCATGACAATAGACCGCATTAGGGCCTCCCCATCCAGGCAAGTGTGGTCGCAGTGGTGAGCTCGATTCGGTGGCACCATGACTCAGCCAACAGATTTGTTCAAGTTCGATTAATGTCAGGTTCAACTTGAATAGCGATGAGCTGAGTCATAATGAAATAACAATGCATATGAGCATGACAACAGTGTAACCATGGATGGGAAACATAACTATTTAACAACATAACATCGACAATGATAAATCATGTAGTCTACGGGATGTAAATGAGCATGGCATAATGACGATCACGAATATTACAAGTATTTTCATAATAAACCCTAACTATTCAAATGAGCCTATCATTATCACTAGCATCGGAAAATAAATCTGAGAACTAACATGACAATAATAGTACTAGCAAATAATCATTTAACTTACTAGATGCAAATGAACAAGGCATAAGAACAAGCATGGACTCACAAGCATATATTATTCACGAAATAATTAAATGCACAAACAATTATTAAATATTTAAGTGGAAACCATGTCTATTGCAATGCCATCATGCAAGTGGCAGTTGTGGCTTGCCTGGGGATGGAGGATACACCGGGGAGAAGTGTGGAGACACTTGCGGAAAAATCGCCGGAAAAATTCCCTCTCGGCGGAGCTGTTTTAAGGGCAAGGGCAAAATGGTCATTTTCATAGTGTGCCAACCTCATGAAAATGATACCATCGGAACGGGCTCGACGAACTGAGATCGTGGGCTTTGGAATCACCTGAACCGGAGTCTCGGTTGAAAAGTTACGGCCGTTCGTTCGATAGCCAGAAAAAGAATTAAAAACTGTTCTTTTCTGGCCTTAACGGACGAACGTCCGCTAAATAAGGGTTTCAGCGCCGGCTGCTGAAAAAGGGAAAACGCATTTCTGGAAATACGCTTTCCTATAGAGAAAACGTATTTCACCTCTAAGCCGCAGGGGAATACGCTTTCAACTACAGAAAACGTAAAGGCCGAAGTACGCTTTCACTTATCCACGTCAGCGGCTGGGGTCAACGGCTTGTGTGGCTCACTCGTGGGGCCCACCGGCTGGGTCTCCTTCTTCCTCTCGTCCGGCGCCCGCAGAACAGAGGAGGGGCTCGGCGACGGCGGCCGTTCCGGCGGCTCGGTCCACCCCAGGCGCAGCTCCGGCCACCGAAATGACTAGCGCGGCGGGGCGCAACCATAGGGAGGAAGCTCGCTCGCAGGCGAGCTCTGGAACGAGCAGAGATGCGGCCGCGGCGGACGGCAGCTTTTGCCGAAGTTGGGCGCGGCTCCACGAGTCGCCGGAGAGGGAGGGCAGCTGCGGGTAGGCTCCAGGGGGCTCAAGAGGGTCTCTAGTGAGGAGAGGAGGAGGGGAGGGGCTCGGTCCGACTCGAATTTAAGCGGACTCCGGCGATGGCCAAGGGGGCAATGCGAGGGAGGGAGAGCTCCTCGAGCTAGTTTGGGTGGTCGGGGCGAGCTATAGGAGAGTGGAGGTGAGCTGGGTGAGGTCAGAGAGGCTCGGGGGTGGCTTAAATAGCCGCGGCTACGATGCCGTAGCCGGAAGCCGACGAGAGCTCGCGGTCGATTCCTCTGGCGCGACCGCGTGCACGCGCCGAGAGGGAGAGAGGGCTAGGGGAGATTCATCCGGTGCAAAGGTGCCGTGGGGAGGAAATGGACAACTGCAACGTGACGACGGCCGCGGGCATCCCGGGACGGCGTGCTCGCCGGAGAGGAAAGAGGAGAAGGGGAGGGGTCCAGAGAGTACACGCGGACGCAGGAGAGTGGTGGCGACGCAGAGGACATGGTGCGGTGGCGGGAGCTCGGCGTTTGGGCGGCGGCAGAGGGCCCCAAAGTTCCAGAGCACGCTTTCGGCGCGCCAGACCGCGTGGTCACCGCGTGCACAGGCGCATGCGGTGCACTCTAGCCAATCAAACGATGTCTAGCGTGTTGTCTCTCCTAAGTGGGTCCTACCTGAGGTGATATATCGAAGAAAGGCACTGTGGGTGGATGGGAGAGGTCGACTGAACTTTGCTATTGCAAACTTAAGCAGGAACTAGTGATCAACTTACACAGGATAAGAATTAACCAGGATGTCTCACGGGCTTAGGGTAGGAAGGACTATGATCCTGTGAATTTTGAGGTCATTTGGACAAGGTTAGAGTGCAGTTGCTTCACAACTGCAAAAATTTGGCCAGAATCTAGATCAGGAAGTAGCACTCACATAGTTGCTTGGATTGAGCTGAAAATGGGTGAAGGGTGATCATTTTATCATATGAAGGTGCCATAAAAATTTCATCCCATTTGGATAAACCAAAATGGTACTTCCTTCACAATGATACCCACTGGACAGAAACGTGGGGGAATTTTGCAGAGAAAATGGCTTGGCAAAATAATGTGAGTTTTGGCATGCTCACATTATTTAGGGATATTTAGGTCCTGGATTAATTTCAGAATTTTTGAAGCAATATAAAGTATAGTTGCTTCACAAACTGAAATTGTGACCAGAAACCAAGATTTGAAGATGTGCTCATATAGATTGTTGGATGGGTATGAAATTTGGTGGAGAGTCATTATTTCATCATATTAATGATCTCCAAAAGTTTCAACTCATTTGGATAATCCTAGCTAGTACTTCCTTCACAAAGCTTCTCTCAGGACAGAAACTTTGGAAATTTGCTGAGGAAGATTTACTAGGTAAATGAAGCTGAATTTTGGCATGTGACAATTATTTGGGTATGAGAGAGTGCCCAAATTTTTTGAGGGAAATCGAGAAAATATAAATAGCACTTCCTTCACAAAGTGCCAATCTGGACAGAATAGGAAATGAATATTCCTGAATTATTTTTGAACTAGGCAAGGATGGATTTTGGCATATTTGTGGAAGATATGATCCAAAGAATTTATGAGAATTTTTTGGGAATTTTGTGGAAGGCAGAAATATAGGTTGCTTCACAACCTAGGGTAAATAGGGTTATTTCTTTAATAGAAAAAGGAATATTCCCAATAAATAAATATTGGGATTGGGCTAAGATGGAAATGACATGGCCTTGGGATAGATTTGAGAGTGACAAGCCACTAGGAAGTGGCCGGCGAGAAGATCTTCCCAGGTTTCCAGACCACCTAGCCACGGAAAAAAGGAACTCCAAATAAAAATTCGAAGAAATCCAAAAGAAAAAGAAAGGGCCAAAAATCGGGGTGCTACAGGCCGCACGGGCGCAACAGTGCGGTGCTCAGTGGCGGCCGGCGGGGGCGTATCCGGCGAGGGGATGGCTCTGAAGCGGCTTAGGTGGATGGCGGAGAGGTAGTCAGCACACGGGGACACGGTACGGCGACGCGGGATGGCTGGAGTAGTCGCGTCCGATGCGGTCGGCGCGCAGAGTGCGTGCACGAGCATGCCAGTGCCGTGCTCACCACGGGTGCTGCCACCTGGAGGCCACGCACGCCTGGCACACCTTGTCCAGTGCATCGACCCTAGATCACACAGCCTCCCTGTGCCTCTGGTTCGGCTAGATACACTCTGAATCGAGTGGTAGCATCAAGTATAGTTTCTGAACAGAAACTTGAGAGGGATCCAGGGCATGGATGAGTTGGAGATAGGGCCAAGAGACTTGTCTGGGATGATCTAGGTCGGAAGTACTATCTGCTTGCAAGTTTTGAGCAACTTTCATCAAGGTTTGAACATGGTTCATTTGTAAACCACTTTGCTGGTCCAGAAACTTGATGAGGTTGTTGCACTCACATGGGTTGGCTCCTGAAGCTGAAATTTGGTGTTGGGAGGTTATTTGGTGAAGACAAGATGCCACAAAAATTTCAGCTCAAATGGGTACCTCTAGCTGGTACTTCTTTCACAAAGGTTTGAAATGAGCAGAAACTTGGCAGAATATTTTTGCTGGAAATTTGTACTGGACTAGGAGTTATTTTTGGATATTGTGGCAAGATATGACTCCTAGTATCCCAGGGATTTATTTGGGAGTTTTCTGAGGCATAGAAATATATGTTACTTCACAAAGGGTCAATTCTGGCCAGAAGATAAAAGGAATATTCTGGGCAGAATTTTGTACTGGCCAAAGCAATATTTTTGAAGATTGTGGGAGTAGATAATCTCAAGAAGATGTGGGATTAATTTGGAATTTTTCTAATCAACATATCAGTAGGTTGCTTCACAATCCATGGTGAGCATGAGCATATCCAAAGGGATAACTGAATTATTTTGAGAGAATAGAAAGTAGGGTTTTGATCAGAGGGTATAAGACAAGATTTTGGCAAGATGTTGAGGTTGTTGGACCACTTAAAGAGAAATCCAAGGAATCCTCAAGTCCAAAGTGAAATGGTTTGGTTCCAAAGACCAACAATTGGCAAATAAAACCAGGAAAATTTTGAAAAGAAAAAGTTGCCAAAATCAGGGTGTCACAGTACAATGCCTGGTGCTTGCATGCATGGAGCCAGAACTTCAAAAACGTTTTGAGAACTTTGGCGCCTACGATATTGTCGTGGAGCTGAACACTTTGTTTCAGCAGCAAGCAAGGGAAGAACATTATAAGATAACTAAGGCCTTATGTGAATGCAATATGGTAGAGGGAAGTTCACTGAGCCAGCATGTGCTCAAGTTAGCTTCATACGGGTAGAGATTGGAATCTTTGGGATTTCCGATCCCCGCCATGCTGGGCACTGATCTTGTCCTTGCGTCACTTCCACCAAGCTATATTGGCTTTATCATGAATTATAACATGAATGGGATGGACAAGATTGTGAATGAATTGTTCGCAATGGTCAAGACTGCAGAAGTTGGAATACAGAAGGACGCCAACCATGTGATGGTGGTGAACAAAATCACTAGTTTCAAGAAGAAGGGCAAGGCCAAAAAGAAGGCCAAGGGCACGAGTAAAACGGACACAAGGCCTATGGGTGGCGTCATTTCAGATATTGAGTGCTACCTCTATAAGCAAAATGGCCACTAGAAGAGAAACTGTAAGAAGTATCTGGCAGAGAATAAGAAGACTGGATAGTCCAGCTCAGGAATGACTGCCATACACGTTATCGATGTTTTCCTTGCCAGTCCTCACTATAATTTTGGGTATTGGATACTGGATCAGCTGCTCACATTTGCAACTTGGTGGAGGGACTATAGAGGACACGAAGACTAGCAAAGAATGAGGTGCAAATTCTCATCGGGATCGGAACTGAAGTTGTTGTTCAAGCCGTCGCCGTTCTACCTTTACATCTACCTTTGGGATTCGTATTAGAGCTTAGTAATTGTTGCTATGTTCCGGCCTTATGCAAGAACGTTATATCAGGATCTTGTTTATTGCAAAGTGGTTATTCGTTTAAGTCAGAGAACAATGGTTGTTCCATATATTTAAATGGTATGTTTTATGGTTGTGCACCTATTAAGAATGGGTTGTTTATTATGGATCTTGAATGTAGTAATCACGTGTTTAACATTGATGTTAAACATCTTAAAATGATTGATAAAACAAATACCACATTTTTGTGGCACTGCCGTCTAGGTCATATTAAAAAGAAACACATGAAGAAACTCCATAGTGATGGCATTTTGGAGTTATCTGATTTTGAATCATTTGACAATTGCGAATCTTGTCTGATGAGAAAAATGAGTAAGAGGCTGTTCACTGGCCATATGGAATGAGCGAGCGACTTGTTGGAAATAATACATATTGATGTGTGAGGTCCAATGAGTGTACCGGGACGCGGTGGATTTATCTACTTTGTGACTTTTACCAATGACTATTGTAGATTTGGTTATATTGACTTAATGAGACAGAATTCTGAAACTTTGAAAACTTTAGGGAATTTCAGAATGATGTAGAAAATCATCATAATATGAAAATCATGGAATGGGAAGAAACCCAATCTGTATTTTATTAAAATTTGGGGATGCGATGAATATGTAAAACATTTACAGCCTAATAAGCCTGATCCCAAATTAGACAAGAGCTACTTTGTTGGTTATCCCGAAGAAACTGTTGGGTATTACTTCTATCACCGAACCGAAGGAAAGTGCTTATTGCAAAAATGGAGTATTTCTCGAGAAAGAATTTATCGCGAAAGAGGTGAGTGGGAGCACAATATAGCTTGACGAGATTGGGGAATCTTCAGTGTCAGATCAAAGGGCTGGGTCACCAAAAGTTGTTTCGGAGGTCTGTCCTGCGACTGAACCGGAAGCTTCTACATGTGATGTAGAAATATCAGTCGAAACTGTGACTGAACCACGCAGGACAGGGAGAATTCATTCTCAACCTCAAAGGTATTAAGATGCAATATGTTGTAATATTATTTTGTCATGACCTGCATGTTATGAGTACGGCAAGATCCCTGGAGCCAGATGATTGTCATTAATTTTATTGACCTGCGTGTTAAAATTAATGTAATGCATTTATTTTATTAGCTATAAGGATAGCAATAGTTATAGTTGTGATGACATGAAAATGACAATCATGCATCGATAGACCTCGATACTACGCCATGCGCGAAGAAGGTGTTCTCTGCCAAAAGACATTGAAGTAAGGGGTCACAGCGTCCAGGATTTTCTTCGGTGCTAAGGGGCTATGCCATATCACATATATTAACTGCATGTGATATTAATCCCTTTAATGCACTGATACGTCTCCGTCGTATCTATAATTTTTTATTGTTTCATGCCAATATTCTACAACTTTCACATATTTTGGCAACATTTTATATTATTTTTGGGACTAACCTATTGATCCAGTGCCTATTGCGAGTTCCTGTTTTCTGCTTATTTTTTGTTTCACAGAAAATCCATATCAAACGAAGTCCAAATACAGTAAAATTTTACGGAGAATTATTTTGGAATATATGTGATTTTTGGGAGGTCGAATCAATGCAAACGGAGGCCCACAGCCTCCACAAGCCACCTGTGCGCGGGCCGCCCCCTGGCGCGTGGTGGTGCCTCGTGGGCACACCGTAAGTCAGTTGGGGCTCTTCTTCGGCCACAAGGAAGCTAATATCCGGAAAAAAATCGTGTTAAAATTTCAGCCCGATCAGAGTTACGGATCTCCGGGAATTTAAGAAATGGTGAAGGGCCAGAAAACAGGGACGCGAAACAGAAGAGAAAAGAGAGAGAGATCCAATCTCGGAGGGGCTCTCACCCCTTCGGGTGCCATGGAGGCCAAGGACCAGAGGGGAAACCTCCTCCCATCTAGGGGGGAGGCCAAGCAAGAAGAAGAAGGAGGGGGCTCTCTCCCCCTCTCTCCCGGTGGCGCCAAAACGCCGCCGGGGCAACCGTCGTGACGTCGATCTACACCAACAACTTCGCCGGCATCAACACCAACTCTCTCCCCCTCTATGCAGCGGTGCAACCTCTCTATTCCCGATGTAATTCTCTACTTGAACATGGTGCTTAAGGCTACATATTATTAACCAATGATGTGTGGCAATCCTATGATGTTTGAGTAGATTCGTTTTGTCCTATGGGTTGATTGATGATTGTGATTGGTTTGAGTTGTATGTTTTATTTTGGTGCTATCCTATGGTGCCCTCTGTGTCGTGCAAGCATGAGGGATCCCCACTGTAGGGTTTGCAATACGTTCATAATTCTCTTATAGTGGGCGGCAAGAGTGACAGAAGCTTACACCCGAGTAGGGTTGTTGAGTAAGTGAGTAAAGAGGACTTGTTACTTAATTCTATGTTTGGGTTTTACCTTAATGATCTTTGGTAGTTGCGGATGCTTGCTAGAGTTCCAATCATAAGTGCATATGATCCAAGTACGGAAAGTATGTTAGCTCATGCCTCTCCCACATATAAAATTGCAATAATGATTACTGGTCTAGTTATCGAGTGCCTAGGGACAAATCCTTCTCTTGTGTTACAAAAACTATCTACTAAACAACTAACTTCTATCATCTTGCAAATTACTCGTAGTTTTATTTCCTCTAAGTACTTCTATTTTTATTCTTGCAAACCTATCCTTTCACCAATAAAATAGTTTCATACTTGTTCTAGGTAAAGCGAACGTTAAGCGTGCATAGAGTTGTATCGGTGGTCGATAGAACTTGACGGGAATATTAATTCTACCTTTAGCTCCTCGTTGGGTTCGACACTCTTAGTTATCGAAAAAGCTACAATTGATCCCCTATACTTGTGGGTTATCAATACCTTTTTCTGGGGCCGTTGCCGGGGAGCAATAGCATGGGGTGAATATTCTCGTGTGTGCTTGTTTGCTTTATCACTAAGTAGTTTTTATTTTGTGCTCTTGTTTTCTATCTTTAGTTATTGGTAGGAAACGTAAAATAACAAAAAAATTAGTTGTACTTGTTAAACCAATGGTTGAAGAACCACCCAAAATCTATCATACTGCTGAAGCTTTCTACTTGGATCATCTTCGATCCCTTTGTGCTCGTGCTGAAAACCCAACTAGCTTAGTTGAGGGAAAATCATTAGATGAGCATGCTCATTTTGTGCGACACCGCTTATCTCAAAAAGGGAAACTTTTATGGCATCATATTAATACTATGCATTGCTATGCTTGGAATTTATGCGAAATACATGATTTTACTTGTTGTTCTGAAGACCCTAAGAAACATCTTCCCTACCAATGTGAGTTTAGTGATAATGGAATCGTATCTTCTTATGCTAAAGGTGTTTATAGTTACTATGATATTGAACAAATTGAAGAATTTGTTGCTTTTAAGGGTGCTTATGAAATTGCTTCTTTGATTGAAAAGTATGATGCTACTCTTTACAAATCTGAAAATTCTGACATACTTAAATATTGCTATGAAAACTATGCTTCTAATGCTTATGTGAAAAAATATATTGAGGACACCTCCGCTGTTCAAGAAGAGACTAATATTTTGCAGGAATCTATGGAAGAAGAAACTGATGACACTGTGAGCTCATTAGATGAAAAAATTGAGGAGGAGAGCAAAGAACGAAAGGAGGAAGAGCGGATTGATCACCCGTGCCCACCTTTTGATGAGAGTAACTCTTTATCTCATACATTGTTTAATTTCCCTTCGTGCTTACCGAAGGATGAATGCTATGATCCCTTTGATGCGTCTGAAATATCCCTTTTTGATGAAATTGATGCTTACTATGCTTGTAGCCATGATGCCAATATGAATGATGCTTATGGAGATGAACTTGTTATAGTTCCTTATGTTAAACATGAAATTGTTTCTATTGCACCCACACATGATAGTCCTATTATCTTTCTGAATTCTCCCAACTACACTATATCGGAGAAGTTTGTGCTTATTAAGGATTATATTGATGGGTTGCGTTTTACTATTGCACATGATAATTTTGATGAATATAATATGCATGTGCTTGCTGCTCCTACTTGTAATTATTATGAGAGAGGAACTACATCTCCGCCTCTCTATGTTTTCAATACGATAAAATTGCAAGAAACTGTTTATACTATGCATTGGCCGTTACTTGATGTGCATGAATTGTTCTTTTATGACATGCCGATACATAGGAAGAGAGTTAGACTTCGTCATTGCATGATATATGTTGATTTGTGCTCACTACTGAATTACAAATCATTGTTAATTAAAATTGGCTTTGATATACCTTGGGATCCGGGTGGATCGATTACTTGAGCACTTTATGCCTAGCTTAATGGCTTTAAAGAAAGCGCTGCCTGGGAGACAACCCGGAAGTTTTAGAGAGTCATTTTTTTCTGTTGTGTGCTTTTAAAAAGTTTAAAAACAAAAAAATATAGAGGGGAACCTAAAAAACTTTTTCAAAAAGAGAAGCGATTGGAAGGTTATGCATTGGAGAAGTGAGGGTCGACCTTGAACACTTGTGTTCATGCTCATGGAAACAATGTAGAATTTTTCATGGAATTTTCTCACAAAAATAATTATCCACTTGTACAAATCCATTGTATTATAAAAATAATGAGCCAAGATTTACCGTTAGGATGTTTAAATTGCTTGTTTGGTGTGTGCTGTGAAAAAACAGAAACTTTTGCTGTAGTGCTTGATTTTTGTTATTTTACTGGAATGTGCAAAAATTCTGAAATTTTTACACAGTACGGCTATGCAAATTATTTATTTTTTCCTAATTTTCAGAAATTTTTGAGTTACAGAAGTATATGTAATATTTGCATCTTTACAGACTGTCCTGTTTTCACAGATTGCTGTTATAGTTTCATTATTTTCTTATGTTTGAAATCTTGTTGAGCCCCATTGACTTGGGAGCCATAGAATTGTGGTAGCATACAGTGGGTAATGTTTGATTATAATTATACAATAATGTTACGGCAGGACATGATGGGAATTGATGTTATATGTACTAACCCCTCTAATAAAAAGTTCGGTTAAGTTTTGTGTGGATGAAGTGTTCGAAGATCGAGGAGGTATTTGTTGGGGAACGCGACAGAAAACAAAAAATTTCGGTACAGCGAGCACGCCCAGGATCACTATGGAGACTGCATACAAGGTTTGATCTGATTCGTACCGACTCGAAGCGCAGCGGAAGAAGAGTCGGTGTAGATTGTCGGTGCAGATCCCTGCAGCTAGGATTTACAACCTCCCAACCGCAAGGATGTACTCCCACTCCGGACAGCCCTTCGGGAGGCGGTCGGACAGTCCCCCGGATGATGTCGCGGACAGCCCTTCGGGAGGACCCTCGGAACCCGAACAGTAACCCGGACAGCCCTTCGGGAGGACGCCGGAAACTCGAACGGTAACTCGAACAGCCCTTCGGGCAAAAAGATCGAAACTACAATCTCTCTACGGGGTTGCACACATACGGTGTCAGCTATCCGGCAGGGCTTCGCCGTCCAGAGCTAGTTCCTGCCGGAACCCAGACAGCCTTTCGGCTCTACGAAACTATTTCGTGGGAGGGAGAGAGAAGCCAGAAATCTCTATGGCATGTGTATGAGAGCAAGGATGAAGCATATGGGGCTGCCCCCTCCCCTCTATTTATAGGAAAACCAAGGGGTAAAAATGGTATTCACAAATACCAAAAGTGCCCCCACTTTATGCCTTTTCTAAAAAGAATAAAGCAAAGAAGGGTGGCAAGTGGAGCTCCATGGAGCCCCACCTCCCTTGGCCGGCCACATCTTGGGGCCCCCCCCATGGGGGGCTTCCTTGGCCACCAAGTCCATCTAGAAGCCTTTTTGGAAATATCCAAAAAGGTGCTTTCCCAAAAATATCCAAAAAGCACTTTCACTATTCACGACGACATTTTTCAGCGTCCAGTCGAACTGAAAATATTTATGTGGTCCTAGAACATTTCTAGTACCCACAAAAAATAATTTTCAATGCAATCCGGAACAATTCCGGTTTAGTGATTTTCATCTGCGAAAAGCATCTGAAGCGGTTTCGGCAGCTCCGGAACATTTCCGGTTTTCATCCCGGAAAATTCCAGAAAGTTTCCAGAATGATTCTGGCACCCTCCAAGAATTATCAGGCATGTGCTAAAACCAATTTGACTTTATGGTATCCTCTGAAACAACTTTTCAGTTTCACCGAAACTGTTCCGGTGTTCTCTCTGCGGAACTTTTCCGCTGTCCGAAACTTTTTCGGTGATTTTCTCTCAGACTCCCTGTCTAGTATTCAGCAGATAGATGACCCTTAAGCGTGTGACCCTATAGGTTCGGTGAAGCATAGACATGACCCGGAACCCCTTCCGATCAATGATCAACATCGGAGCCGTGGACACCCATATTGACCCCTATACCCACACGAATGAATATTCGAGTGAACCTCCAGTTGCCGTGTGCTATTCCTGTTGCTTCGCGATATGTTACAATTACCCGAGGTGAGACATGTTGGCATCCTCGTGGATCAACAACTTGTCCACTATGCCAGTTACCTCGTTGCCAGTATTGTTGTCTTTTCTCGTTCCCGTGTTCCGGCATCCCCGTGATCAAATCACAAAGTGTCTGGCCAGACGATGATGGATACCGAAACACCGAGAGGGCCCAGAGATATTTCTCCATCGTCGGAGGAGCAAATCCCAATCTTGAACTATCAAGTTACTTGACATACTTTTCCATGAACCCGTAAGCCGCCGTAATAGCCACCCATTTACGGATGACGTTTAACAAACCCCAAAGTTCATGAAGCAAGCATGAAGAAACCCGATACTCTCATGGTCTAAGGAATCATGCAAACGTTAACCATCTCTGTGTTATTAACCATTAACTTGTGACGAATGTATCTCATAGCATAACATCAATTCGGGTCGATTCAACACAAGTGTTCTACCAACATCGTGCCCTCAAAATTGCCGGCATAGCCATGCCCATGATCAGGAAAACAGGATCATCATGCAATACTTGAGCCAGTCTCAGAGGCAAGACTAGGAATACATTTTACCGTTTATATTACCACACGTGCAAATGAGTTTCCCTCCAAGCCTCGTGTTTATTGCAGACTCGAGAATCATTGCAGTTATAGCATGGATCATAAACATTCATTACAAACTCTGAGATACAAAAGTAACTGATATTACTGCCTCTAGGGCATATCTCCTACAGTCTCCCACTTGCACTAGAGTCATAATCCAGTTACATGGCTTCCCTAACACCAATGGCTATCCGGTGTTGCTCATGCTTTGCTCGTCGTAGAGGCTTTGTCATCGGGTCTGACACATTCAGATCCGTGTGAACTTTGCGTACTTTCACTAAACCTTCTTCGACATGATGTCGAATGAGTTTATATTTGTGTTGAATATGCATTGTCTTATGGTGCGAACTTGGCTCCCTTGCCTGAGCCACGGCGCCACTATTATCACAATAGATCTCCACCGGGTCCAGCGCACATGGGACCACACCAAGGTCTTCAAGAAATTGCTTGATTCTCACAGCCTGCTTGGAGGCTTCTGAAGCAGCAACATATTTTGCCTCCGTTGTAGAATCCGCCACAGTTTTTTTGTTTGGAACTTTTCCAATCAACTGCGCCGCCGTTCAGTATGAAAACATAGCCAGATTGAGATTTGAAGTCATCTGGGTCAGTCATGAAGCCTGCATCAGTGTAACAACTTACAATGAGCTCTTCATCACCTCCGTACACAAGGAGTAAATCCTTGGTCCTTCTGAGGTACTTAAGAATACCCTTGACTGCGGCCCAGTGTTCCAATCCTGGATCACCTTTGTACCGGCTGCTAACACTTAGCGCATAGGAAACATCCGGTCTTGTACATAGCATGGCATACATAATAGAACCAACTGCCGAAGCATATGGAATATCATTCATTTGTACTCGCTCATCGAGGGTCCGAGGACACTGATTCTTGCAAAGCACTGTGCCAGGTGACATGGGGAGTAGGCCTTTCTTGGAGTTCTCCATGTTGAACCTTTTCAACACCTTGTCAATGTACGTGCTTTGGCTAAGCGCTATCAGGCGTCTTGATCTATCTCTATAGATTCTGATGCCCAATACATATGCTGCTTCGCCTAAGTCTTTCATTGAAAAACTCTTCTTCAATGAGTCTTTTATTTCGCTAAGAAAATTCACGTCATTTCCAATCAACAATATGTCATCCACATATAAGATTAGAAATGCTTTTGCGCTCCCACTAAACTTCTTGTAAACACAAGATTCTTCATCGTTCCTGATGAAGCCAAACTCTTTGACCACTTCATCAAAACGAATGTTCCAGCTCCTTGATGCTTGCTTCAGACCATAAATGGTTTTCTGAAGCTTACATACCTTTCCAGCATTCTTAGGATCGACAAAACCTTCTGGCTGTATCATGTATACATCCTTATCAAGGTTTCCATTTAGGAAAGCCGTTTTGACATCCATCTGCCATATTTCATAATCGAAATAAGCAGCAATTGCTAGTAATATCCGAACAGACCTAAGCATAGCTACGGGCGAGAAAGTCTCGTCGTAGTCTACCCCTAGAACTTGCGTGAAACCTTTCGCAACAAGTCTTGCTTTGTGGATAGTAATGTTACCATCCGCGTCCGTCTTTCTTTTGAAAATCCATTTACAACCAATGGGTTTTACGCCATCTGGAAGTTCTTCCAAGTTCCAAACTTGGTTTTCGTACATGGATTCCATTTCGGATTTCATGGCCTTGTGCCATTCCCTTGAGCTAGGCCCCGCCATCGCTTCCTTGTAGTGCGCAGGTTCATCGTCTTCAAGAATGAAGATTTCGTTATGAAACCACTCAGGTGGCTGGATAGCCCTACCTGATCTGCGCGGTTCAGTTACAACATTGTTTGAAGTTTCCGCATCACATGCGACAACTTCCGGCTCGGTTGTAGGGATAATTTGCGGAATTACTTCCGGTTCTTTAGCCATATCAACGGTTGCCGAAGATTCACTAATCTCATTAAGTTGCACTGTCCTCCCACTTAATTCTTTGGCGAGAAACTCTTTCTCAAGAAATTGTCCATTTCTTGCAACAAACACTTTGTTATCGGACGGGTGGTAGAAGGAATACCCAATTGTTTCCTTGGGATAACCTACAAAGTAACATTTGTCTGATCTGGGATCAAGTTTGGTAGGTTGTAAACGTTTTACGTATACCTCACAACCCCAAATCCTGAGATGCGACAAACCGGGTTTCTTCCCGTTCCATATCTCATATGGTGTCGTCTCAACTGACTTAGACGGTGCCCTGTTTAATGTGTGAGCGGCAGTTTCTAGTGCGTGACCCCAAAATGATATCGGAAGATTTGTAAGAGACATCATCGACCTTACCATGTTTAACAGGGTTCGGTTACGTCGTTCCGACACTCCGTTTCGCTGTGGAGTTCCGGGAGGCGTAAGCTGTGAAACGATTCCACGGTCACTCAGATGTTGGCCAAACTCGTGACTAAGATATTCGCCTCCGCGATCAGACCGCAGAAACTTAATCTTTTTGTTACGATTATTTTCTACCTCATTCTGAAATTCTTTGAACTTTTCAAAGGTTTCCGACTTATGCTTCATCAAGTAGATATATCCATACCCACTTAAATCATCAGTAAAAGTTACGAAGTAGAAATACCCACCGCGTGCGATTGTGCTCATCGGACCACATACATCACTATGTATTATTTCCAATAATTCACTCGCCCGTTCAGGATGACCCGTGAACGGCGTCTTGGTCATTTTTCCCATCAAGCAAGCTTCACATGTGTCAAATGATTCAAAATCAAAAGACGGTAAAACTCCATCTTTATGGAGTCTTTGCATGCGTTTCTTTCCGATGTGGCCAAGCCGACAGTGCCACATGAAAGTGGTGGTGGTATTAGCCTTCTTAAGGCGTTTAGCATTCACGTTAAAGACATCATTTTCACATTCAAGATTTAGTATGAAAAGGCCTCCAACAATGGGTGCAAATCCATAAAACATATCCTTACAATAAAGTGAACAACCATTGTTCTCAGACTTGTAGGAGTACCCATCGTGTACTAAACATGATCCAGAGATAATGTTTCTACACAACAACGGAACAAAATAACAGTTACTAAGTTCCAAAATAAATCCTGAAGGGAGACGTAGAGGCATAATGCCGACGGCTTGAGCGGCGATCCCAGCGCCGTTCCCGACACGCATCACGACTTCATTCTTTGCCAGCTTCGCACCTTCTGAAGCCCCTGTATCGAGTTGCAAATGTGAGCAACCGATCCGGTATCAAATACCCAAGACTTAGAATTTTCGCTAGCAAGCAAAACGTCAATGACATTAACTTGTATAACAATTATACCTTTTCTGGTTTTCCCGGACTTCTTATCTTCCAGATACTTCTTGCAGTTTCTCTTCCAGTATCATGTGCCCTTGCAGTAGAAGCACTAAGTTTCATTCTTGGCTCCGCCCTTAGATTTGCGTTGGAAGCCGGTCTTACCGGCGCCCTTGCCCTTCTTTGGCTTGCCTTTCTTTTTGAAACTGGCAGTTTTATTCACAAGCAACACTTGCTTGCGATTTTTCTGCAGTCCTCCTTCAGCAGTTTTCAGCATGGCAAGCACCTCATTTGCTGTTTTGTCCAACCCATTCATGTTGTAGTTCATGATAAAACCGCCATAAGACGGGGGGAGTGAACCTAGCAACAAGTCCATAACATGCTCTTTTGGAAGTGGGAATTCCAGGGTTTTAAGCCTTTCAGCGTAGCCAATCATATTGACTACGTGCTCCCCAACTGAACTGCCCTCAGCCATCTTGGTCTCCGCCATCATTTTCATGATATCAAAACGTTCAGACCGTGCATTAAACTTGTACAGAGCATCCAGATCCTTGATCATATCAAAGGAGTTATGGAATTCAAAACGTTTTTGAAGCTCTGAACTCATGCAAGACAAAATGAGGCACTGCACTAAGTTGAAATCATCATCCTTAGTGGCCCAGACATTTTGTATGTCCGCCTCGGCTGTTTCCGCCGGCTTAGGTGGAAGAGGTCCGTCAAGCACGTACACTTTCTTAGCGCTCCTGAGGACAATCCTCAGGGTACGGACCCAGTCCGCATAGTTGTTTCCATTCGCAGCTAACTTCTCTTTCTCTAACATCGGGCCTAAGTTGAACGCGCTATTGCGAGCCATTTGATCTACAACGGAAAACACAAGTTCACTTAGACTTTGTTCATAATGATTTTACACTAGTGAATAAACAATTTTATTCTAAAGAGTGCTCCCACTCAAATCAATATCTCTCAAAATTGATTGTGAGTGATTCAAGATCCGCATTTCAATTCGACGCCATTGACGGGTTCATCACTGATGACGCGAATTTTAATCGGTAGGCCAACTTGCCAATCACATCTCTATGTGATTCTTGTCCATCTTTCGATGTGTGTGTTTCGAGCTCATGACTCTCATGCCTGAACGTCAAAGACAACCAAGTGATTTTGCTGCGAGGTCTGACCTCACCCGCCTCATTCCTCTCAATTCGTTCGTGCTAATGTGTACATGGCGCACCCCGAAAAGATACGAATTACAGACGGTGCTACACTTGGGTGAACACTAACTACTTTGATATTTTAAGTGAGAGATCACCCTAATAAAAAGCGACTACCGCGCAATCAAGAAGGGTGCATCAAGAGGGATAAACATCTCAGGCAATTCATAATAGCATGATATGGTATAGCCCCTTCGGACAGAGAAGTCAAGTATTCTTCGTCTTCGGCATTCGCGTCGGTGTTCAACTTTGCGAAGATTGCCACCACCTTGTTGATGCACCAAATAATATTGCTATCTCTATAGCTAATAAAATAAGTGCATTACATAAGGTTGACACGCAGGTCATTAAAGTGCAATCATATAGCTCCAGCCATCATGCCGAATCATGACACGCAGGTCATGTTAATTACATCATATAGTCATCTCATACATAATCGAATTAATATTAGCTTCGCTATACCACATCACATCTCATGCACATCCTGCAAAACCAAGTTAGACGCCTCTAATCAGTTTATGCAAAATTTTATTTTACGTGGCTTCTAAGGTTTTGACTTAAACCGCAGCTACCAACGTTTCATCATCAAGTATGATAATTCAAAATTGCTAGATTAACATCTCGGGGTGTATGAAACACGAGATAATTAAATCTCGAGCCCCATACTAAACTTCGTCATACGCATGACCCCCGTGCAGATCATATCTGCAATGCCCTTTCATCTGCGAATTTCATCTTTCTTTTGACTATGGCGGAACCCAAAGAACTGATAGCACTTCCTTGATCAATCAGGATCGCAGATTGCCAGAACTTTGTGAAATTCCACCATGCTGTCTCGAGATTGAGCAAACGCAAATTCCAGGGAAACAACAAGAACATCGGGTAACAGACTTCTTCTGCTACCCGCATAAATAATTTTCAGCAATAGATGTCATCTACTCCAAAATTATATTATGCAATACCCATACATCACCATGTATTCTAGATCGTAACCCGCATCTACGCATAGCACGGCTCTTGATGCCACTGTTGGGGAACGCGACAGAAAAGAAAAAAATTCGGTACAGCGAGCACGCCCAGGATCACTATGGAGACTGCATACAAGGTTTGATCTGATCCGTACCGACTCGAAGCGCAGCGGAAGAAGAGTCGGTGTAGATCGTCGGTGCAGATCCCTGCAGCTAGGATTTACAACCTCCCAACCGCAAGGATGTACTCCCACTCCGGACAGCCCTTCGGGAGGCGTTCGGACAGTCCGCCGGATGATGTCGCGGACAGCCCTTCGGGAGGACCCTCGGAACCCGAACAGTAACCCGGACAGCCCTTCGGGAGGACGCCGGAAACTCGAACGGTAACTCGAACAGCCCTTCGGGCAAAAAGATCGAAACTACAATCTCTCTACGGGGTTGCACACATACGGTGTCAGCTATCCGGCAGGGCTTCGCCGTCCAGAGCTAGTTCCTGCCGGAACCCACACAGCCTTTCGGCTCTACGAAACTATTTCGTGGGAGGGAGAGAGAAGCCAGAAATCTCTATGGCATGTGTATGAGAGCAAGGATGAAGCATATGGGGCTGCCCCCTCCCCTCTATTTATAGGAAAACCAAGGGGTAAAAATGGTATTCACAAATACCAAAAGTGCCCCCACTTTATGCCTTTTCTAAAAAGAATAAAGCAAAGAAGGGTGGCAAGTGGAGCTCCATGGAGGCCCACCTCCCTTGGCCGGCCACATCTTGGGGGCCCCCCCATGGGGGGCTTCCTTGGCCACCAAGTCCATCTAGAAGCCTTTTTGGAAATATCCAAAAAGGTGCTTTCCCAAAAATATCCAAAAAGCACTTTCACTATTCACGACGACATTTTTCAGCGTCCAGTCGAACTGCAAATATTTATGTGGTCCTAGAACATTTCCAGTACCCACAAAAAATAATTTTCAATGCAATCCGGAACAATTCCGGTTTAGTGATTTTCATCTGCGAAAAGCATCTGAAGCGGTTTCGGCAGCTCCGGAACATTTCCGGTTTTCATCCCGGAAAATTCCAGAAAGTTTCCAGAATGATTCTGGCACCCTCCAAGAATTATCAGGCATGTGCTAAAACCAATTTGACTTTATGGTATCCTCTGAAACAACTTTTCAGTTTCACCGAAACTGTTCCGGTGTTCTCTCTGCGAAACTTTTCCGCTGTCTGAAACTTTTCCGGTGTCCGAAACTTTTTCGGTGATTTTCTCTCAGACTCCCTATCTAGTATTCAGCAGATAGATGACCCTTAAGCGTGTGACCCTATAGGTTCGGTGAAGCATAGACATGTGTTCGGGTCGATTCAACACAAGTGTTCTACCAACACGAATGTATCTCATAGCATAACATCAATTCGGGTCGATTCAACACAAGTGTTCTACCAACATCGTGCCCTCAAAATTGCCGGCATAGCCATGCCCATGATCAGGAAAACAGGATCATCACTACAGGAATCAGCTGCTTTGCCGTCTGCCATAGCAGACGGCAAAGGCATACTTTACGGACGGCAAAGCCTTTGCCGTCTGGCAGCAGACGGCTAACACTCCGGCTGCCGGCAAAGGCCTCTTTGCCGTCTGCTGGCAGACGGCAAAGCACCTGGACGGCAGACAAAAGGTGCCAGCCCCGTTAGGGGGCTAACGGCGCTCTTTGCCGTCTGCCAGCAGACGGCAAAGAGCTGCAGCTGACGTCAGCTGATGTCATGCGTCAGCTGGGCCAACGCAGGCTCTTTGCCATCTGCCAGCAGACGGCAAAGAAGCAAAGGTCTTTGCCGTCTGCCAGCAGACGGCAAAGAGGCCAAATAGGCCAGCCCAGGTTGCACAGGCTGCTGCCACGTGCCCACTTTGCCGTCTGCTAACAGACGGCAAACCTCTTTGCCGTCTGCCAGCAGACGGCAAAGTGGCTATTAAGCAACTGTTTTTTCTGTTTTTTCTTATATCAATTCATTTTCACAGAAATTCAAACACACACATATATATATATTCAGAATCACATAATAAGGCAAAACATTATGTCTTATCCACCACATAATATGTCTCATCCACCACATAATAAACAACACATATGCAAATAATATCCAAGCCATATGGATATGATCATCCAACACATACCAAATCAAAACATATGCAAGTCTCATCCATACATATGCAAGTTTCATTCATCTATACATACATATGCAAGTGTCACATTGTTGATCCTACAAAATCAAAACAAAATGGAAGGACAAGGACTCCATGAACGCAAGCTTCCGTGAAGTGAATCAAATCTGCAAAATGAGAAAGAAGAAAGTTAGAAGAAGAAGACTAGAAGAAGAAGAAGAAGAAGAAGAAGACTAGAATTTTTCTCCTCTTCTTGTTCTTCTTCTTATTGCTTACTTGTGTCATTTTAGAGCTAACCTAGGTAAATAGGCCATTTTTGACCTAAATATGCTAAGTATATCATAAATGAACTAAAAAAAGCTAAGTATAGGTCATTTTTGTGCTAACATAAGTAATTATGCCATTTTTGAGCTAATTAAGCATATTAAGTCATTTTGGAGCTAAATAGGTCATTTCTTAAGCATATTATGTCATTTTTGAGCTAGCTAAGCATATTAAGTCATTTTGGGGGAATAAATGCTAAGTATAGGTCATTTTAGAGCTATCCTAGGTTAAATAGGTCATTTTAGAGCTATCCAAGGTTAAATAGGTCCATGTTTTAGCTAGCTAAGCATATAAATTCATTTTGGAGGAATAAATGCTAAGTATAGGTCATTTTAGAGCTATCATATGTTAAATAGGTCATTTTTGAGCTAATTAAGGTTATTATGTCATTTTTGAGATAGCTAAGCATATAAATTCATTTTGGAGGAATAAATGCTAAGTATAGGTCATTTTAGAGCTATCCTAGGTTAAATAGGTCATTTTGGAGCTAATTAAGGTTATTATGTCATTTTTGAGCTACCTAAGCATATTAAGTCATTTTGGAGGAATAAATGCTAAGTATAGGTCATTTTAGAGCTATCCTAGGTTAAATAGGTCATTTTGGAGCAAATTAAGGTTGTTATGTAATTTTTGAGCTAGCTAAGCATATAAATTCATTTTGGAGGAATAAATGCTAAGTATAGGTCATTTTAGAGCTATCCTAGGTTAAAGAATGAATACCTGACATGAATAATATGTATATAATTTAAGTGTATCATCATCATGAACATAATAAAAAATTGAATACCTAACATGAACTAATTAATAATATATATTTACATAATAATAATTGAATACTTGGCATGAACTATAATATTAATCTTCATCGTCATCATTAATAAATGCATCATCATCATCTATATATGCTTCGGGGTCAATAAATGCATCATCATCACCATCACTATCAGTAATGACGTGCTCATCATCATCATCAATAAATGCATCAACATGTGGAAGGCCTCCTGTACGTAACCGGTCAAGCATTGACAGGTCATCCGCAGCAGTAACCTCTTCTTGTTCCGGCTCTTCTTGTTCCGGCTCTTCTTGTTCCGGCTCAGGCTCGGATTCACTACCGCTGTCTACTTCAATGTTCTGGTGTGAAGTGGAGCGGTTCTTGAAACGTTTTTTGGAAAGACGTGTTTCTTGGAAGAATTCTCCTTCATATGTGTCTGGGTTAATGTGAGGTTCATAATCCTCTTCATTGGGGGGAGGTGGTCTAACACGTGGCGACACTTCATAAACGACATCCCAACCATTCAGATTTGGATCAGTTTGGCAGGCCCACGGTAGATAGAAAACTTGGGTCGCCTGTTGAGCCGTAATATAGACATCGGGAACATCCAAATGGCTGCTTTGTTTGATTTCGACTAGCCCTAGATGTTCATGAGTCCTTCTAGTCTCCTTCGGCTGGAACCAATAACATTTGAAGACTATGACGTTCGGTGGGTTTGCACCATAGAATAGAAGTTCATAAATTGCTTCAACTCTTCCATAATACTCGGTACCTCCTTCACCGATAGCAGAGACACAACAATTTGTAGACTTTCGGTCGGCCATAGATAGCTCTTTGCCATAGGTACGAAAGCGATACCCGTTGATGTCGTATTTGTCAAATGAACGGACCTTATAGTCAAAACCATTTGCGACTTGTCTCAATTCGGCGTCCATAGACTCTGAACTAGCCTACAAGTTTAATACGAAAGGATTGTTGCATTAGCCGGAAATTAGACGAATAAATGAAATGGTCTAATGGAAATTACCGTTTGTTAGAACCAAGAGATGAAACCGGGATAGCCGCCTCCATGCATTGCCAGAAGCTCATACTCTTCGACGGAATCCTTTTGGATCACCGCTCCATACGAGAATTCGGCGACGTATCGACTGTATCAAATATCCGGGAATAAGAGCAGTTCAAAGGAATTAGAGGTTGCAAAACAATGTACCGAGAACTTACTCGATGTACGACCGCACTTCTGTTAGGTTGTTCAAGATATACAACGTAATGGTCCGCCATTCGTCGACATCCAACGGTAAGGAAGTATAAGCACCGGCTGGTGCGAGCTTCCCTTTGAATAGGCTGAGGTTGGATCCACCCTTTTTATGGTCGCCAGCATTGTACCGAGGCTTCGGATTATGCAAATGACGATTTTTTGGCTTCGTAGTGTGCTGTCACGAAGTTTGCCACCTCCTCAGTAATGAATGCCTCGGCCATCGATGCTTCAATTCGACGTTTATTTTTATATTTTTCTCGAAGCGTCTTCTGCATCCTCTCAGTTGCGTAGCACCAACGATTCTGCTCGGGCCCCCCCAATCGTGCCTCGGTCGGGAGATGCAAAATCAAATGCTGCATTGGATTAAAGAAGCCCGGTGGAAAGATCTTCCCTAACTTGCAGATCAACTCCGGTGCCAACTCTTCCAGTTCTTCTAGCAAGCCAGGCGATAGTTCTTTCGCACAAAGAACACGGAAGAAATAGCTCAGCTCTGCCAATACTAGCCATTCATCCTCAGGGATAAAGCCACGCAACATCACCGGCATTACCCGCTCAAGCCATATGTGCCAATCATGACTCTTGAGACCAAATATTTTCAATTTTTCAAGGCTCGCTCCCCTCTTTAGATTCGCTGCATACCCATCGGGGAACATCAACTCATTTTTCACCCACAGGAGTATTTCCCTCATAACTGGCCTTCCAAGATTGAACCATGCCTTTGGCTTCGTCCAGTTCTTCTTTCCTTTCGGTTGTCGCATGTTTTGTAGCGGTCTATCACATAGAGCCTGCTGATCGACTCTAGCCTTAGGATTATCCTTTGTTTTCCCCTCTATGCCGAACAATGTACCAAAGAGGGCCTCGCCGACATTCTTTTCAGTGTGCATCACGTCGATGTTGTGTGGGCAAAGGAGGTCTTTGAAGTAAGGCAGATCCCACAAGCATGTCTTGTGAGTCCAGGCGTGTTCCGAATTATACCCCTTGAAATACCCTGGACGCTCTGGATCCGGCTCGAGAGAGTTTAACTGATCCAGGGTCTGTTGGCCTGTCAACGCAGGTGGTGCAGAGTTTTTGACAACTCTACCTTTGATGAAGTTGTTCTTGTCTTTTCTGAACTTATGGCGAGGATCCAGGAACTGTCTATGCATGTCGAAGCAAGAAAACTTGCCACCCGCCTGCAGCCGACGAAACTCAAGAGCTGCCTTGCATGTGGGGCACGGGAACCTTCCATGCACACACCAGCCAATGAATAGCGCATACGCCGGCAAGTCATGCATCGAGTACATGTACCACACACGCATTAGGAAGTTTTTTTTTGTAGCGGCGTCGTATGTCTTGATCCCATTATCCCAAGCTTCTTGCAGTTCATCCTTAAGCGGCTGCATGTACACATTCATACTCTTCCCCGGATAGTTGGGCCCCAGAATTATCAACGTCAGGAAAATGTTCTTTCTTTGCATAATCTGTCCGGGGGGGAGATTGAGTGGAATGACAAATACAGGCCAACAACTGTATTGGGCGGCCATCATACCAAACACATTGAACCCATCCGTGCTTATGGCGATTCGAGGATGCCTTGGATCTGCCGCTTTAGCATGATGAATTGCATCGAAGCGCTTCCACGCAAAAGCGTCCGATGTGTGTACTAACATCGGCTCCCCATCTGCATCTAGTTCGGTTCTTTTGCCCAATTTGTGCCATGTCATCTGTCTGGCCGTCTCTTCGACCATGAAAAGACGTTGAAGTCTTGGTATGATTGGCATATACCGAAGAACATTAACTGGGATTTTTGTCTGACTCTTCTCACCCATACCGTTGTCTACCTCAACATACCTGGAAGACTGGCAAACGGGACAATACTTCAAGTCCGCATACTCAAGCCTAAATAAGGCACATCCTTTCTCACAGGCATCTATCTTCTCATAGGGCATCTTAAGTACACGGAGGATTTTGTCCGACTGGTACAGGTTTGCAGGCATTACATGGCCTTTGGGTAGAAAACGTCCAAATAGTGTCATCATCGCGTCGTAGCATTCTCTGCCCAAGTTGAATTGAGCCTTCAGAGCCATTACTTGTGCGATGGCATCCAGCTGACAAAGCTCAGTGTGCTCGTGGAGAGGACGTTTTGAAGACTCCAACATATCATTGAAGGCCTTTGCAGATTCCTCCATCTCATCGTCCGAATCCCGAGCATCATCAAAGTCTTCCACCATGTCTTCCATCCCGGTACCATCCTCGTCGGTGCGACGATGGCCCTCCTCAGCTTTGGCACGTTGGGCAGACTCACCATGAAATGTCCAGACAGTATAATTAGGCGTAAAACCCAACTTCTGCAGGTGTTTGATCATTTCAAACTCTGACTTCTTATGAAAGTTGTCGCACTCGACATAGGGGCACCAGGTTGTTTCCTGTCCATTTGCAAATGAGGCTCTCACAAACCCCTTGGTTTTTCTTATCCACTCATGGGTCATGTCTTTCTGACTAGTGTGACCGGTGTACATCCACGCACGATCACTCATCTTGCCTAGCTACTGGACACACAAGAAATATATACATAATTCAGCAAACCATATTCATCAGTTAATAGAGTTTGTCAGTTTTATAACGTCCATGCAACCTAGACGCTAGTAGGTAAAGATAGGTCCTAATCCCACCAGAGTATGTGTAAATTGGGTTCGTTTTCCCATGCTCGGCTCCGGATCCGACGCAAAATTTCGGCAGCACCTCCCCGCTGTTCTCCTGATACACGTCTCGGCAATAAGCAGAGAGGATGTGTACCCGGAGAACAACAGGGAGGCACTGACGAAATTCTGCATCGGATCCGGAGTAGAGCATATGGGAAAATGAACCCAATCTACACATACTCGGGCTGTCCATGGATAACGTTAGACAATTCGAAAGAATCACGGTTATAAATATGCAAATGCATGCATATTTATAGATGTAACCCTTTCGAACGGGAGACGCATAGTTGTCACGCATACTGATGATTGACACCTATAGCTAGCAAGTTTCATCGGCACGAAGACCGGAACAGAGCAAATGAAGGGGGGAGGAGGAGATGTCATTTGTGCTCACCCACGAACGCAGGGGCGGAGCTCGTCGTACGCATGGGGAGGTCATCGAACACCAGACCCTCGCAGCAACGAAAGAACTGCACATTTAAATCCACCCGATCAACACAAATATATATGATGTTTTTCATAACAAAATAGGGAAATATATGACCCCGTCGGCCTCTGGAAGGCCGAAGAGCACCTTTTCGGTCAACAGGAGGCCGAAGAGGTGTCGGGGTCGAGGGTGTCGTGGTGTCGGGCTGTCGTGGTGTCGGGGTGTTGGGTCGGGGTGTCGGGGTGTCGTGGTGTCGGGGTGTCGGGGTGTCGTGTCGGGTGTCGGGGTGTGTCGGATGTCGTGTCGGGGTGTCATGTCGGGGTGTCATGTCAGGGTCGGGGTGTCGGCTCGGGGTCGGGGTGTCGTGTCGCGGTCGGGGTCCGGGTGTCGGGGTCTTTTTTTCCTCTTTTTCCTTTTCTTCTTCTTCCTTTTCTTCCTTTTCTTCCTTTTTTCCTTCTTCTTCTTCTTCTTCTTCTTCTTCTTCTTCCTTTTTCCTTTTTCCTCTTCTTCTTCTCCTCCTCTCCTCTTTTTTCTTCTTCTTCTTCTTCTTCTTCTTCTTCTTCTTCTTCTTCTTCTTTTTTCTTCTCCTCCTCCACTTCTTTTCTTCTTCCTTTCCTTTTTCCTCTTCTTCTTCTCCTCCTCATCTCCTCTTCTTCTTCTTCTTCTTCTTCTTCTTCTTATTTTTTCTTCTTTTCCTTTTTCTTTTTCCTTTTTTTCCTTTTTCTTTTCTTCTTTTTCTTTCTTCTTGGTTTCTTTCTACCTAAATGTCTAAATATCTAAAAACCTAAACATCTAAGTATCTAAACTCCTAAATGTCTAAATATCTAAAACCTAAACGGAAAAAATAAAAAAAAAACAGAAAAAAAGGGGCAGGAGGGGGAGCTCACCAGAGGGGGGCAGAGGGGTTGGCCGGCGAGGGGGCGGCGACGGGGCTGGCCGGCGTCCGGGCCGCGACGGGGCGGCGAGGGGGCGGCCGGGCCGCGACGGGGCGGCGAGGGGCAGGCCTGGGCGCGGCCGCGCGGGCACGGGGCGGGGCAGTGGGGCGGGGCAGTGGGCGGCGTCGGCGGTCGCGGGTGCGGCGGCGGCGAGCGGCGGGCGGCGGGCCGGGGCGGGTCGGGGGCGGCGGCGGGTGCGGCGGCGGCGTGGGGTCGGGGTCGGGAGGGGAGAGGCAGAGAGAGTGGAGAGAGTGGAGCGGGGGTGGGCCGTTAGGGCCGTTAGTAGGTATTTTCTTTGCCGTCTGCTAGCAGACGGCAAAGATTCTTTGCCGTCCGCTAGCAGACGGCAAAGAGGTGGGGTGGGCCGTTGCAGTTAACTGGCCTCCACTGGGCCCCACCCCACCTCTTTGCCGTCTGCTAGCGGACGGCAAAGAAACTTTGCCGTCCGCTGGCAGACGGCAAAGAGCTGGCTGATGGCAAACAGTGTCTTTGCCATCAGCCAGATCTTTGCCGTCTGCTTTCCCAAAGCAGACGGCAAACAACCTCTTTGCCGTCTGCCAGCAGACGGCAAAGAGCTGGCAGATGGCAAAGTCCCTGATTCCAGTAGTGCATCATGCAATACTTGAGCCAGTCTCAGAGGCAAGACTAGGAATACATTTTACCGTTTATATTACCACACGTGCAAATGAGTTTCCCTCCAAGCCTCGTGGTTATTGCAGACTCGAGAATCATTGCAGTTATAGCATGGATCATAAACATTCATTGCAAACTCTGAGATACAAAAGTAACTAATATTACTGCCTCTAGGGCATATCTCCTACAGTATTGATATGAGAAGAATGAGGAGAGGCAAGAGCTCAAGCTTGGGTATGCCCAAGGCACCCCAAGTAAATATTCAACGAGACTCAAGCGTTTAAGCTTGGGGATGCCCCGGAAGGCATCCCATCTTTATTCGACAATTATCGGTATGTCTCGGTTTTTGTTTTGTTCACATGATATGCATAAATTCTTGGAGCGTCTTTTGTGTTTATTTTTCCCTTTTCTTTTATGCACCATGCTGGTATGAGATAGTCCTTGGTTGATTTATAGAAAGCTCTATGCACTTCACTTATATCTTTTGAGTATGGCTTTATAGAATGCTTCATGTGCTTCACTTATATCATTTGAAGTTTGGATGCCTGTTTCTCTACTTATATAAAACCGTTATTTGAAGAATGCTCTTTCGCTTCACTTATATTTATTAGAGCATTGTCTTTTGTAAAAAGAATTAAACTCTCTTGCTTCACTTATATCTATTTAGAGAGCCAGCAGGAATTGGTCATTCACATGGTTAGTCAGAAAATCCTACATAAACCTTGTAGATCACTGAATATGATATGTTTGATTCCCTGCAGTAGTTTTGCGATATGGAGATGATAATATGTGAGTTATGCTAGTGAGTAATTGTGATTTAGTAAGAATATTGGTGTTAAGGTTTGTGATTCCCTATGCATGCACGTAAAGTCAATAGTTATGCAACGAAGTTATATCCTACTTATGTTGCATTATTCAGTGTTAGTTATTCTCAATGCATGCTTATGACCGTTTTCGTTTTCTGGTTGGTTGCTTCTCAATCTAATTGCTAGCCTTCATTTGTACTAAGCAAGAATGCTGCTTGTGCATCCAACTCCTTAAACCTAATGTTGTGCCAAATAAGTCCACCATACCTACCTATATGTTGTATTTCCATGCCGTTCCAAGTAAATTTGCATGTGCCAACTCTAATTTTTCAAAATAATTTTCCGTTTTGTGTACCCGTACCGCTCATGTGGCGGCAGGGGGTGGCCAATATCTTTCATGCTAGGCGGGTTATTCTCAAGATGAGTGTTTATTCACTTGTCATTGCACAAGAGAGTGGCAGGTAATAGGGATGCCCAGTCCCACAATGAATCAAAAATAATAATAACAAAATTCCTTGGAAAGTGTTGGTATGGAAGGCACCCGTGGATACGGCTAGCCATGGATTGTGAAAGAATGGTGGAAAGGAAATGAATTTTAATTTCTGTTTGGGAACCGCCTATAATGTGTCTAGCATGGAAGATATTGGGAACTTTCGGTCGTAGCGTTGACAGGAAAATCATGCCTCTCAAAATAATTTTATCTCTCTAATTTAAGCTTTGAGCTCTAGCACCTCTTTAAATCTCTGCTTCCCTCTACGTAGGGCCTATCTATTTTACTTTTATGCATTTTTATTTTTATTGAGTCTCCATCTTCTCTTATAAATCACCAACTGGAGAGCACTATTGTCATACTTGTGCATTGGGTGTAGTTAATGTTGAGTGTGTTTCATGAATGGATCAATGACTGAGCATAATGGGCTAGGGATAACTTTCTTTAGTGTTGATATTTTGAAAGACATAGTTGGTTGTTAGTATGCTTGAGTATTGATGTCTTTATATCAAATTATAGACTATTGCTTTGAATCACTCGCGTCTTAATATACATGCCATAATTAAATTATATGATCAAGATTACGTTAGGTAGCATTCCACATGAAAAATTATCTTTTTTATCATTTACCTACTCGAGGACGGGCAGGAATTAATCTTGGGGATGCTGATATGTCTCCATCGAATCTATAATTTTTGATTGTTTCATGCTAATATTCTACAACTTTCACATATTTTTGGCAACATTTTATATTATTTTTGGGACTAACATATTGATCCAGTGCCTAGTGCCAGTTCCTGTTTTCTGCTTGTTTTTTGTTTCGCAGAAAATCCATTTCAAACAAAGTCCAAATGCAATAAAATTTTACGGAGAATTATTCTGGAATATATGTGATTTTTGGGAGGTGGAATATATATCCCACAGCCTCCACAAGCCACCTGGGCGCGCCCCCCCCCGGCACACGGTGGTGCCTCGTGGGCACACCGTAAGTCGGTTGGGGCTCTTCTTCGGCCGCAAGGAAGCTAATATCCAGAAAAAATCATGTTAAAATTTCAGCCCGATCGGAGTTACGGATCTCCGGGAATTTAAGAAACGGTGAAGGGCCAGAAAACAGGGACGCGAAACAGAAGAGAACAGAGAGAGAGATCCAATCTCGGAGGGGCTCTCGCCCCTCCGGGTGCCACGGAGGCCAAGGACCAGAGGGGAAAACCTCCTCCCATCTAGGGGGGAGCCCAAGCAAGAAGAAGAAGGAGGGGGCTCTCTTCCCCTCTCTCCCGGTGGCGCCGGAACGCCGTCGGCGCAATCATCATGACGGCGATCTACACCAACAACTTCGCCGCCGTCAACACCAACTCTCTCCCCCTTTATGCAGTGGTGTAACCTCTCTATTCCCACTGTAATTCTCTACTTTAACATGGTGCTTAAGGCTACATATTATTATCCAATGATGTGTGGCAATCCTATGATGTTTGAGTATATTCGTTTTGTCCTATGGGTTGATTGATGATCGTGATTGATTTGAGTTGTATGTTTTATTTTGGTGCTGTCCTATGGTGCCCTCCGTTTCGCGCAAGCATGAGGGATCCCCGCTGTAGGGTTCGCAATACGTTCATAATTCTCTTATAGTGGGCGGCTAGAGTGACAGAAGCTCACACCTGAGTAAGGGGGTTGTTGCATATGGGAGTAAAGAGGACTTGTTACTTAATGCTATGGTTGGGTTTTACCTTAATGATCTTTGGTAGTTGCAGATGCTTGCAAGAGTTCCAATCATAAGTGCATATGATCCAAGTACGGAAAGTATGTTAGCTCATGCCTCTCCCTCATATAAAATTGCAATAATGATTACCGGTCTAGTTATTGATTGCCTAGGGACAAATCCTTCTCTTGTGTTACAAAAGCTATCTACTAAACAACTAACTTCTATCATCTTGCAAATTACTCGTAGTTTTATTTCCTCTAAGTACTTCTAGTTTTATTCTTGCAAACCTATCCTATCACCTACAAAATAGTTTCATACTTGTTCTAGGTAAAGGGAACGTTAAGCGTGCGTAGAGTTGTATCGGTGGTCGATAGAACTTGAAGGGAATATTAATTCTACCTTTAGCTCCTCGTTGGGTTCGACACTCTTATTTATCGAAAAAGCTACAATTGATCCCCTATACTTGTGGGTTATCATGCACCTTATTTGATGCATGGTAGACGTATTTTATAGGGTGATCCCTCACAGAAAATAACAAGTAGTTAGTTTTCATCCAAGTGTAGCAACGTATGGAATACATGGCATCTCAAGGTGCGCCATGACACATGGGTATGATAGATTTGCCGTGTATAAGGCGGGCGTGAACGGTTCACGTAGCAGGAACACTTGGTTATCTTGACGAACTTACCAAGAGAGTCTTGAGTTCGGAACATGACCATCGAAACTTGGACAAGAGTCGCATGGAGACGTGATTGGCAAGTTGGACTACCGGTCTAATTATTTCATCATCAGTGATGTTACGTCAATGGTGGAGTAATTGACACATGGATCTTGAATCGCTAGTAATCAATTATGAGGGATACTGATTTTAGTGGGAGCACACTCTAGATTAAAGTTGTTAATTTGAGTTGCAAGTAATTATGAACAATGTCTAATTGAGTTTGCATATTTCATTGTAGATAAAATGTCACACAACACCACCTTTAACTTCAGACCGATGCTTCAGAAAGAGAAGCTGACTGCATCAGGCGACAACGATCCGTACTGGATTCGTAAGTTGAGGATTGTCCTCAGGAGTGCTAAGAAAGAATATATATACCCAAGCATCTCTTCCTGAGGCCCCTGGCGACAACGCCACAAATAATGAAAGAAATGTCTATCAAACCAAGAGTGACAATTCCATAGCAGTACAATGCCTGGTGCTTGCAAGCATGGAGCCAGAACTTCGAAAACGTTTTGTGAACTTTGGCGCCTACGATATTGTCATGGAGCTGAACACTTTGTTTCAGCAGCAAGCAAGGGAAGAACATTATGAGATAACTAAGGCCTTATGTGAATGCAAGATGGTAGAGGGAAGTTCAGTGAGCCAGCATGTGCTCAAGTTAGCTTCATACGGGTAGAGATTGGAATCTTTGGGATTTCCGATGCCCGCCATGCTGGGCACTGATCTTGTCCTTGAGTCACTCCCACCGAGCTATACTGGCTTTATCATGAATTATAACATGAATGGGATGGGCAAGATTGTGAATGAATTGTTCGCAATGGTCAAGACTGCAGAAGTTGGAATACAGAAGGACTCCAAACATGTGATGGTGGTGAACAAAACCACTAGTTTCAAGAAGAAGGGAAAGGCCATGGGCACCAGAAAAACTGACACAAGGCCTATGGGTGGCGTCATTTCAGATATTGAGTGCTACCTCTATAAGAAAAATGGCCACTAGAAGAGAAACTGTAAGAAGTATCTGGCAGAGAAGAAGAAGACTAGATAGTCCAGCTCAGGAATGACTGCCATACACATTATCGATGTTTTCCTTGCCAGTCCTCACTATAATTTTGGGTATTGGATACTGGATTAGCTGCTCACATTTGCAACTTGGCGCAGGGACTACAGAGGCCACAAAGACTAGCAAAGAATGAGGCGCAGATGCGTGTCGGGATCAGAACTGAAGTTGTTGTTCAAGCCGTCGGCGTTCTACCTTTACATCTACCTTTGGGATTTGTATTAGAGCTTAGTAATTGTTGCTACGTTCCGGCCTTATGCAAGAACATTATATCAGGATCTTGTTTATTGCAAAGTGGTTATTCGTTTAAGTGAGAGAACAATGGTTGTTCCATATATTGAAATAGTATGTTTTATGGTTGTGCACCTATTAAGAATGGGTTGTTTATTATGGATCTTGAATGTAGTAATCACATGTTTAACATTGATGTTAAACATCTTAAAATGATTGATAAAACAAATACCACATTTTTGTGGCACTGCCGTCTAGGTCATATAAAAAAGAAACGCATGAAGAAACTCCATACTGATGGCATTTTGGAGTTATTTGATTTTGAATCATATGACAATTGCGAATCTGGTCTGATGAGAAAAATGAGTAAGACGTCGTTCACTGGCCATATGGAATGAGCGAGCGACTTGTTGGAAATCATACTTATTGATGTGTGAGGTCCAATGAGTGTACCGGGAAGCGGTGGATTTATCTACTTTGTGACTTTTACCGATGACTATTGTAGATTTGGTTATATTGACTTAATGAGACAGAAGTCTGAAACTTTGAAAAGTTCAGAGAATTTTAGAATGAAGTAGAAAATTATCATAATAAGAAAATCAAATTTCTGCGATCAGATCAAGGAGGAGAATATTTGACTTACGAGTTTTGCGAGCATCTTAAGAGTCGTGGAATTGTTTCACAACTTACGCCACCCGGAGCACCACAGAGGAATGGAGTGTTCGAGAGACATAATCGAACCTTGTTAGACATGGTGAGATCTATGATGTCATTAACTGAACTGCATTTATCTTTTTGGGGTTACGCTTTAGAAAGTGTTGCTTTTACACTGTATAGTGTGCCATCGAATCTGTTGAAATGATGCCATATGAGACATGGAATGGGAAGAAACCCAATTTTTATTTTCTTAAAATTTGGG
Source organism: Elymus sibiricus (assembly GCA_039707655.1). Classification (NCBI taxonomy): domain Eukaryota; kingdom Viridiplantae; phylum Streptophyta; class Magnoliopsida; order Poales; family Poaceae; genus Elymus; species Elymus sibiricus. The sequence continues at coordinate 7,282,318 of CM077674.1, read as the reverse complement.
GATGCGATGAATATGTAAAATATTTATAACCTAATAAGCCCGATCCAAAATTAGACAAGAGCTACTTTGTTGGTTATCCCAAAGAAACTGTTGGGTATTACTTCTATCACCGAACCGAAGGAAGGTGCTTGTCGCAAAAATGGAGTATTTCTCAAGAAAGAATTTCTCGCGAAAGAGGTGAGTGGGAGGACAATACAGCTCGACGAGATTGGGAAATCTTCAGTGTCAGATCAAAGGGCTGGGTCGCCAAAAGTTGTTTCGGAGGTCAGCCCTGCGACTGAACCGGAAGCTTGTACATGTGATGTAGAAATAGCAGTCGAAACTGTGACTGAACCACGCAGGACAGGAAGAATTCGTTTTCAACCTCAAAGGTATGAGGATGAAGTTTTCTTACTAGGAAATGATGAACTAGTGAACAACAAAGTGGCAATGGCGGGCCCTGAATCCGAGAAATGGCTCGAAGCCATGAAATCCGAGTTGAATCCATGTACGAGAATCAAGTTTGGAACTTGGTTGACCCTCCAAAGAGTGAGAGGCCAATTGAATGTAAATGAATCTATAAGAAGAAAATAGACTCTGATGGAAATGTGTCTGTTCATAAACCTCGACTTGTCGCAAAGGGTTTTCGACAAATTCTAGGAATTGACTATGACGAGACATTCTCGCAGGTAGCAATGCTTAAGTCCGTTCAGATTTTGCTAGCAATTGCTACATATTTCAACTACGAGATATGGCATATGGACGTCAAAACGGCTTTCCTTAACAGAAATTTAACCGAGGATGTGTATATGATATAGCCCGAGGGTTTTGTCAATCCAAAGGATGCTAGAAAGGTGTGGAAACTTCAGAGATCCATCTATGGACTGAAGCAAGAATGAAGGTGTTGGAATCTTCATTTTAATGAAGTGGTCAAATGGTTTGGCTTAATCAAGAATGGCGAAGAGGCTTGTGTTTACAAGAAAGTAAGTGGGAGGGTTAATTGATTAAGAGGTAGAGTACATGGCTGCTTCAGAAGCTGCGAAGGAGGGTTAATTGATTAAGAAGTTCATCGCCGAGCTAGGTGTGGTTCCTAGTGCACTGGATCCCATGGAACTCTATTGTGATAATAGTGCTATTGTGGCGCAGGCTAAGGACCCAAGGTCCCACCAGAAATACATACATATTGAATGTCAATTCCACATAATACAAGATTTTGTGGAGGGTGGAGACGTAAAGCTATGCAAGATTTACACGGACCTGAATGTGTCAGATCCGTTGACGAAGCCTCTACCACGAGTAAAACATGAGCAACATCGGAATGCCACTTGTGTTAGGGAACTTATGTAACTAGATTATTGACTCTAGTGCAAGTGGGAGACTGTTGGAAATATGCCCTAGAGGCCATAATAAAGTATTTTTTCCATGTTCGTAATTAAAATTTATATTTCCGTGCTATAATTGTGATGGTTCTTGAATGTGAGATTAAGAGGAAAACTCAGTGGCGTGTGTGGAAATATAAACACCAAAAGTATCCCTAGTCTCTCCTCTAAGACTAACTCATGTATTGCAGATGATCCTAGTTCCCTGATCATAGGGCATTGTTAAAGTAACAAGGATGCGGGCAATAATGAGAAACCATTGTTGGCAGAACAATGGTGTTGGTTAGACACAACTTATAATATAATGCGAGATCCCATCGTCACTATGTTGTCGGTATTATCATATTATGTGTTACCATTTACTCGCGTCCTTAGACCATGAGAATATGATGACTTTCATACCGGATGGTTACTTTGGCATTGCCAAACGTTACCCGTAACTGGGTAATCATAAAGGTAGCTTACGGCTATACCGGAAAGTATGTGAAGGTGCTAGATAGTTCAAGACTGGGATTTGCTCCTCCGACGATCAAGAGATACTCTCCGGGCCCACTCGGTATTACGGTATCCATCATCGTCTGGCCAGACACAAGCGTAATAGGGATGACGGGGATACTGGAATACGAAAACAAGAAAAGAGAACAAAACTGGTAACGAGGATAACTTGTTATAGTGATCAAAGAGTTGCTTCACAAAGCTACCAATAAAAGTCTCGCCTGGGGTTTTGTAATGTATCTGGAAGCAAAGGGAATTTTATGTGGAAACAAAAGGTTTGCTCGATGAAGATCTTCATGAATATGTGGGAGTTATCATGGGTGTCCAGATCCCGCTGTTAATTATTGACCGGAAGGTCTTCCGGGTCATATCCGCATATTACCGAACTTGTAGGCTCACACGCTTAACGACTAGTGGGTTTTTGGAGAACTAGGAATCATAGGAGTATGAGAGAAGGGCACTGGAAGTGTTGTGGATGATCCCGGAAATGTTCCAGGAGGTCCCGGGAATGGCCCGGTAAGTCCTGGAAGGCCTAGGAAGCCACTGGAAAGGTTCGGAACCTTCTGGATTGTTCCATAGGGTCCTAGTGGGCTGAACCCTTGTCTAGCCCAAGGGGCAACGCCCACATGGGCCCTAATGGGCCACAAAGGGGTGCGCCACCTGCTGGCTTGGGGGGCAAGCCAGGAGGCAGAGTCGCAGGAGGACTAGACCTACTGGTGGGCCGGCCTAGAGAGGAGCCCCTCCTCCAAGTCGTCCACCCCCTAGGTTGTCTATAAATAGGGGGCACACCCTAAGGACACACCAATCCTTTGGAGCACGGCCCCCTGCTGCTCTGCGCCTCCTCTCTCTCTCTCTTTCTCTCTCTCTCTCTCTCTCATCTTGATTGATCTAGACGGAGAACACCGCTAGGCTGCATCTCCTCCCTCTAATTCTTCCGTCCATTTTCTATGCTGGTCCACGGAGTGCTGCCGAACCTCTAGATCAATATGCATGGATACCTGGGAGGTATCGTCTTCTTCGGTACTAGATCAGCGGATCATCTAGGTGAAATTCTCGTGGTTGGGAGGTGTAACCTAGATGCGGGAACCGGCAAATCTTCACCAACATCTACTCTGCTTCTGCTACATTATGTTTGGTGAGACTGGTCAATCCTTGCATCTTCATAGTGCTCCTGGGTGTGATCGTACGGTAATACTTTTTATTACGTAGTACGTTCCCCTACACAAACATCGACTGCATGTCACTTCACCTTGATGTGCCTAGAGAAGAGCATTGTTTTATAATATGTCTAGGAGGGGAGGCCAAAGTGATAGAATACCATTCCTTGAATTTATGAGTTGTGGCATGAGGGTTGAATGGGGATCCCGAAACTTACAGCTATGGTTAGACATTGTCTGAATTATTCTTAGTGGTTGTGGATGCTTGCTAAGGGTATAATCATACGTATGTGTGAGTCAATGGTTTTGCAGCACATAAGTTAGGCTATATCCACATAACAAGAATCAGTGCAACCAATTATGAGCTTATCAACTAGGTGACATTCCTATCATCCTCAAGAATGATTTAGTCCACAAAAGAAACACAACCGGCTTGTGCTTAGCACAATTAAGGATTGGGCCACTTGTTGCACTCTTCTACTTTCATTGTTCTTTCAACACTTGCAATCGTTCATTCCATCAAAACACACAACTGCCACTCTTTTCAGCAACTGCAGTGATTCCTAGCTATTTTCCACGTGCCAATTCCTTCTGCTCCTCAATGGGATCGACAACTCTACTTATAAAAAAAGATCTACAACTGAAAGATTATGGGTAATCAACCGCCCCAAGTTGTTGTGCTCAATTGTTATGGATGAGGCAAACCTTGAAAGATTATGGGATCACAATGTAACACCCCCAGGGGTTAACTACAGTGACCACATGCTAATCATGCATTGTCATCATATTTTTATTAAGCCAAAATGCCACTTGACTCAAATCAAACTTAAATTCAAATTCAAAATATAAGTCAAATTATTATTTCTTCAAACATGAAAATTAAAGTGTTCATGTTTTTGCAAATAATCAGTAGGTAATTGTCATAAAGGAACCAACATTAATTGAAGTACTTAAATGACCTTAATTAATTAAAATAGAGAGCAAAACAACTTTATTTAATCCAATTTCATTTATGCAAAATTCAAATGAAATCATTATGCTTCCAAACTTTTTTGTGGCAGAACCAGATATTGCCTAGTATTTATTCTGGCCAATAGCACATTTTGCAAAACTAATTTAGTGCAACAATTAATGGCAAAACAGTAGCTAAGGCAATTATAGAAAAGAATAAAAAGGGAAGTGACGAATAGCACTGTGCACTTATGGCCCATATTAGCAGCGCATGGCCCAGCCCGCCAAGCCATCACCTCCTACCTCCTGCTCACCTCCCCTCGCTGTCAGCACGCGCACGCGCGCACGCGCTTGGCCCCCTCTCCCCTGCTTGACAACGAGGCGCTGCCGAGCCTCTGGGCGGATAAGAGCGAGGCCAGGGCACCCCCAAGCGAGCCTCTAGCGCCGTCTCCCCCTCTCTCCCTTGCTCTTCCACCTCGGCCGAACCCGCCATGGACGCCCCCCTGTAGCTCACACGGCCACCGGCCTCCCCAAGCCCCGAGACTGTGTCCTGGAGCATCATCGACGATGGCTACTTCGTCCCCGTGCATCGTCTCGAGTAGCACATCGTAAGAGCGTTGCCATCGAGAGCATCTTCCCGTCGGCCACCGCGCGCCATCTCCGTCGATCCCCGCCGCTCCGAGCTCCTCCGGCTCCCCCGAGTCTCCTTGTGACATCGTTGTGAGCTCCCGGACCCGTACGACCCTTTTCCCCTCTCTCCCGTCCCCCGTAGCCTCTGGTTCGAGTGCGCCACCCGTCGCCGCCGCTCGGCTGTCATCGTAGTGGTCGTTGCCGGCCCCTTTTGCTCGCGTCGGTGCCTTCTACGGGTGCGGCTCGCTGCCCGCGCTCGAAAGAGCCTTCTCCCGGGCCAAATGGTGGCCGGGAGCACCCTCCCCATGCGCCACCGCCGTGCGGCTCGGTCGCCGGAGTGCGCCAGCGCGCGCGCGCTCTGTTTAAACCCGGATGAGCCGACGTGGCATATTAGTTAGCACTAATGACCCTCCTAACCCCACTAAGGCGTGGGCCAAAGGCCACTAACTAATGTAGTTAGTATTTAAGCTAAACACTAATTAGTACACTGTGTCACTGACAACCCGGGCCCACAGTATTGTACACTGTCTGACCAGTCAACCGTTGACTGCTGACGTAGCAGTCAACGGGACCCACTGTCAGCCTCACATAGCCCTCATGTGGGTACACTTTTGGGTTCGTTTAGTATTTACTGTTCTGGATAATTCGAATTAAAATTAATTCCAGAAAATCCAGAAAATGATTAAAACATTGAAAAATTATATAAAATAAACCGTAACTCGGATGAAAATAATTTATATATGAAAAATGATCAGAAAAATATGACGAATCCGAATATGCCATCCACATACCTGTCACATGTCTCTAACAGACCGAACGTTGAACATTTGCTACCGAAACCGCTAAATGAATAGTGTTCGGAGCTGGGAAAATATTCCCGGATATTTTCCCGCTCCGAGTAAAATACTTAGTACTGCATTAGAACACCCCTAGCACTGCATAATGCCATGTCATGCATCTTTGTTGCATTTGTTGCCATGTATTTGTTGTTTCTTCCCCCTCCTTCTCTCTCGATAGACCCCGAGACTGCCGACGACACTGCTGAGTACGACTACGTCGTCGACGACCAGACCCCTTCAGCAGAGCTTCCAGGCAAGCAAAACCCCCTTGATCATTCAGATATCGCCTACTCTTTCTCTCTATTGCTTGCATTAGAATTGCTTCTGTTGATATTCCGATAGCTCCTATTCTGATGCATAGCCTGATTTCGTCGCCTACTATTGATACCTTACCTGCTATCCTATGATGCTTAGTTAGGTATGCTATGTTTCATCAGCTGGCCCTTCACCCTTGTCCATTCGCCAGGCTTGTTATCGGGCCGTGATCAATTTGGGTGATGATCACGAAAATGTTACATTACTGCAATACTTTAAACTGTTAAAGTTGGGCCAGCTCCAAGAGTGCCCGCAAGATAATGAAACAAGACGGGTTGAACCCATGGGTACCCGCGAGTGATATTGTGGAGAAACAACAGGGCAGGTGGAGACCCGTAGGAGAGAGGTGGGCCTGGTCCTTGATCGTAGTCCGTGGATTACCAAGTCGGAGCGACAGGAATCCTGTTCGTCTCTGCGAGTTACTAAAACACGCCTAACGGATTTGGGTATTTGATCTGAGTTGGCCGCTGGCCTATATGCACTACCACCACGCGGGATAATGGTTTAATGGGGCCCTCTACGTCGTACGTTCCTTCCGAAAGCCATCCAGATGTCACAGTTCAGAGATGCGGGCTGATTGTTGGGGTGAGCTGGTTATGTCTGTTGGTGCTTCCACAGTCGCGCTTGGGCCCCGGCCAGTCTCGCAACGTGCAGGAGTGCAGAGGGCGATGGGCCCCAGACCCCTTCACACTTAGGATTTAGACCGGCGTGTTGACCTCTCTGGAGAGTCTAGGTTGGTCTACGGCATGTCGATTACCCGAGGCAGGGCATTACCCAGCAAGTGTGTCCGGCCAGATGTAATCGAACATGTTGGGTAACAGTAGTGCACCCCTGCAGGGAAGTAATCTATTTGAATAGCCGTGTCCACGGTAACAAGATGCTCGGAGTTGTATCCTGGTCTACTACAACTATGAATGGATACTGTAACAATGTTAAACTGTTACTACTGCTCTCGGGATCACTTTCTCGCAGGGTAGTCGAGGAAGGATCTCAGGGCATTGTTTTTATATACTTATTATTATATGCTGTTGTGTTCTACTCTCTTCTGATGCTGCAAGATTGCTTCAAGATGCTAGTCTTCGATAGGCTAGGCCTTTCCCCCTCTATTCCGGCATTTCTGCAGTTTAGTCCAAAGATATAGCCCCATTCCTTTCATACCGATGCATACTTAGTATAGTTCTGATGTAAGTCTTGCGAGTACTTTGGATGAGTACTCACGGTTGCTTTGCTTCCTTCTTTTCCCCTACCCGGTTGCTGCGATCAGACGATGGAGTCCAGGAGCAGGAGATCCCCGGAGGCACCTACTACTACGTTTAGCCCGCCGAGCAGGAGTAGTTCGGAGGCCCTAGGCAGGAGGCCTTCACCTTTTCGATCAGCCTCTCTGTTATGCTAGCCTTCTTAAGGCAAACTTGACTAACTATGTCTGTACCCAGATAATATTTGGTTGTATGACTTATGTATTCGGGTCCTCGTGACCCCTGGTTTGTAATTTGAAGATTTATGTTTAAATTTGTGTTTAGAGTTGCGTTGTGATATCTTCCCGTGAGTCTCTGATCTCGATCGTGCATGTTTGCGTGTATGATTAGTGCACGGTTGAGCAGGGGCGCCACACACAAGGAACTAGGTGCCTCTGCTATGTGACAATGAGAGTGCTATCAAGATTACCAACAACCCCGCTCAACATAGCCGCACCCAGAATATTTACATTCATCATCATTTCCGATAGGATCATGTTTATCCAAGGTGATATCATCATATCTCATGTTGGGATGGATCATCAACTGACCGAGATCGTTACCAAGCCCGTGGATGAAGCAAGATTTTGTTAGTTGAGGCATGAACTTGGTATCTTGGATCCACAAAACTTGGCTTAAAGTATTGCATGCATTCAAGAACTTAGGTTTTATCTTGCTTAGATGTAGGCATGTAAATTGGGAGAGAAATTCAATTCATGAATCTTCATGCCCCTATATGATGCATAAAGTAAGAAAATCTAGCATGTATTCATTTTCCATATGAATAGTGTGCTTTAAGATGGAGTAGTGATATTGGGTCCAAGGTTAAAATCTTCGCGGTGCAAGTCACATATACTCTAACATGGAGGCCAAGGCCGCCGCACCCCTCATGTGAGGGGTTAGAGCTTATTTGGTTCTTATGTGAGCTAAAGGCTCTATATGCCACTATATGCTAATATGGGCAAAATACTCAATCTTTGGTTTTTATGTTACTACTTGCAAAGTAAGTGTATATGCTCCTATAAACATCCCTAGATAGGTTGTAACCTAAGCCATTTCCTCTCTTCCTAAAAATGTGCTTCTATTCTACATGGGATTCTTTTGTTTCCAGAGTTCTTGCGAGGCCTGAGACTCCCAGCCAATCTAGCCTTGAGTCCAGGGGTGGTTTTATTTCTGCGTGTCAGCGCAGGGCCGGAGTGTTCGGGGCGTTTTGGCTGGATACACTGGGTGCCTAATTTTAGGACAGATAAGGGGGTCTCGGGGGAGGTGGTTCTTCAACCGTCCTTACTCACCTCCCCCATGCCAAGCCCTAACCCTAGCCACCGCCACCTCACCATGCACTCCGCGGGCGCAATCCAACCGCTCCCGGGCCATGCTTTTCCTCCCCACTGCCCCCCCCCCCCCCACTCCCGATCTATCTCTCCCTTGTGCTATCTTCACCATTACTGGAGGGAAAGGTCCATTTTGGATATGGTTCTTCGTCGTGCTCCGGGCATCTCAAGCAGCGACGCCTTATCCCATCAGACCCAAGTTAGGGGGAGATGGGACGCAACGATGGTTCCACCACACCGCCCCACGCTGGAGATGCTCCACATGGTACTTTTTTTTGTGGGATTCATCATTTTCCTTAAACTTGAAGACTTAGGGAAATTATCCTCACATATTCTGGCACCTAAGCACTATGTAGCATCAAGGGTATCTTACTCCAATTCCATTCGCGCAAAAAAATGCGCGGGAAAATTTAATTTTTGCACTGGCCATGTGGAATTCTTTTTCCTCACACTCGGAGACTTTGGGCCATTGTGGACAAAGTATCCTGGGGGTGGACAAAGACCAAATTCTCCCGTGTTTTGTTTCTCAGACTTTTGATTTCAGTTTGGGAATCCATGTACTTTTCTTGTCTACTTACCCCCATTTCATAGAGGTTGCCAAGTCTCGTGTGCAACGCCAGATAAAAATTCCCGTTACCTAACCTCTGGAAATGCACCAGATGGGTGTGAATGACAATAAGTGGCGTAGATGTCATATGGAAAAAAATTGGGGAACTCTATAGAATTAAAATAAAAGAAATGATATTTTACCTTATCTAGCACAATAAAGTATGGCATATTAGGGAATACTAATAATTTCATCATAGAAATACTTGAAATAAATTCTTTACCAAATTTTCTAGTTATCATGATAGTAATGTTAAAGATTGATTTCCTATTTTTAGGGTAAAGATTTAATTCATGGACCCATTAGTTATGACTAAACTATTCTTACACCTTTTGAAGCATTGATATATAGTCATGTAGTATATATTCCCTAGTGACTTGCTGAGTACTTTATGTTCACCCTTGTGTAGGGTAACGCAGCAAAAAACAAAAATAATCCGACCTACACACCAGCCAAGGACCACTATGAAGATGCATACAAGGTTTGATCTGATCGTTACCAACTCATAGCGCAGCGGAAGTAGAGTTGGTGAAGATCATTGATGCAGATCCCCGCAGCTAGGAATTTACAACCTCCCAACCACGAGGATTTTCTCCCTCGGACAGCCCTCGGACAGAACTTCGGGCAGATCCTCGGATAGATCCTCGGCCACTCCCTCGAACTAAGATCGAAACTACAACCTCTCTATCGAGTTGCACACATCTGGTGTCAACTATCCAGCAGGGCTTCGCCGTCCAGAACTAGGCCCTACCGGAGACTAGACAACCTTTCGGCAACACAAAACTCTTTCGTGGAGGGAGAGAAAGAATGACAGATCATTGATGGCTTGTGTGGAGAGAAAAATTGAGTGAAATGGAGAGCCCTCTCCACCTCTATTTATAGTGGGAGCAAGGGGTAGAGGCTTGGGGTGGAAAACCAAAAGGGGCTTGGATATTTTCCACCAAAAGCCAGAAAAAATGGAAAAGAGGAGCTCCATGGAGGAGCTCCTCCTTGGCCGTCCACGTATGTGTCCCCCCCCCCCTTTTGGGGGTACCCACCACCCTATGTCACCCTCCACAACTTTAAGGACAATGCCCCAAAGGGTGGCTTTCCAAAAAGCCACCAAAAGGGGGTTGTACCCTAATAGTGTTACTTACATCATCATCCCACGATTCGTGGGATCTTGTCCCCTCAAACTAGGACAAGATTTTTCCGCAGCCAATTACTTTTCCGTCGTCTCTGAAACTTTTCCGGTTTTTCTCTCCGAAACATTTTCGTCGGCTCCGAAACTTTTCCCGTGACCTTCTCTATATCTCCCGGTCTATTACTCATCAGATAGATGACCCTTAAGTGTGTGACCCTGTAGGTTCGGCGAAGTATAGACATGACCGGAACACTTTTCGATCAATGATCAATAACGGAACCGTGGACATCCATATTGATCCCTATACCCACACGAATAAATATTCGAGTGAACCAGTAGTTACCGTATTCTGTTCCTGTTGCTTCGCGATATGTTAAAAAAAACCCGAGGTGAGATTTATAGGCATCCCCGTGAATCAACAACTTGTTCACTTTGCCAGTTTCCTCGTTACCGGTTTTGTTCTCTTTTCTCGTTCCCGCGTTTTGGCTTCCCTGTGATCAAATCACACTGTGTCTGGCCAGACGATGATGGATACCGTAACACCGAGAGGGCCCAAAGAATATCTCTCCATCGTCGGAGGAGCAAATCCCAAACTTGAGCTATCAAGTCCCTTGTCATACTTTTCCGTGAAACTGTAAGTCACCGTAATAGCCACCCTTTTACAGATGACGTTTAACAAACCCCAAGTTCACGAAGCAAGTATGAAGGAACCTGATACTCTCATGGTCTAAGGAATTATGCAAATGCTTAACTTTCTTTGTGTTATTTACCATTAACTTGTGGCGAATGTATCTCATAGCATAACATCAATTTGGGTTGATTCAACACAAGTGTTCTTCTAACATTGTGTCCTCAAAATTGCCGGCATAGACATGCCCATGATCAGGAAAACGTAATCATCATGCAACACTTGAGCTAGTCTTAGAGGCATGACTAGGAATATATTTTAACGTTTATTATTCCACACATGCATATGGATTTTCCTCTGAGACTTTATGGATATACGGTATCAAGGAGCATTGCAGTTATAGCATGGAATATAAACATAATTACGAACATAGAAATAAATAATAACAATTATTATTGCCTCTATGGCATATTTCCTACACCTTGCCCATTTCAAATACCAGATGCATCATATAATGAAGAAGAGCAAGTTTGTGATGAAAGTTACTTTGTTCGAGAAGACTATGAGTTTTAGGTCCTACTCACCGATGGTAGTTTCTTTTGCTTGTAATATAAATAAATTTGGGCTCTGTAAACTAAAACCGCTGTTAAGCATAGTTTACCTCTGTAATAAAGTTGCTATATGTGATGGTTTGGGTACGTAATTATTATGTAATCTATAATTATCAATGAAAAAAATAGCGCGCTACAAGAATTAGCGCCTCCCCTCTCCAGATGCTATATAAGTTATAGCGTGCTAATAGCGTCTTATATTCGAAAATAGCATTTTGCATGAGAATGTCAAATATATCACAGAATTTAAGGCTTCCATAATTTGCAAGGAAAGGGAATACTCCTAATTTAACTGAGAAGCATATGAGAGCTAGGCTCAGGGCATGTACACTCCTAATTTGCAAGGAAAGGGAACAATCCTAATTAAAGAGAGAAGCATATGAGAACCACAGCTAGCTCACCTCACAGGAGCACAAAGGAAAGCAAGAAAGAACCACTCCTGGGAATTACAGATTTTAAATCATGGCTCCGGATTTTTGGGGCGTGACAGTGCTAGTCCTCAATATGTTGGCATTGCTATCATATCAGATTTGCATCTCCCTTTTTTAAGGATTTGCTAGACCTCAAACACATTGATGACGTTGAAGACTGTTTCCAATCTTTTCATTTTAATTTCACTCATTGTATTTGTGTCCTAGCTTAAGAACTTGACGATAAGCTCACAGTAAGAGTTTCGGTCCCGGACATGTTGCCTCATGTATAAATAGGCACTGAATTCTTTACAATTGACAGTTAGAGAAAGTAGCAGGAACAGTGGGAGCACAGGGTCTACTCGATAATTGATGCATGCGGCATCTTATTGTAAAACTGATTATTTGAGTCTTAATGTTCCTGATTCTCATTGAAGTTGCATCACATCACTCAAGGGATGACCAGATTTTTGCGAGATACGAAATTAAATATTTGTAGTATGTGGCTTTGTAAAATCTCGAACTATGAGAATAGCTTAAAAAAATGTGCTCATGGTTTAACTTGCTTTGTATATTTTAAAGTCATTTGCTTCATGAATTTTTTGTGTCATGTTTATACATTTTGTTGGATCATTGGACGACACGAGCTTTATAGACATTGTTGCTTCCTTATCATTAAATATTCATGGCCCTGTAAAGTGCTTTTATTAAATTTATATTAGGTGTGACGTGCATTGTGTGTGCATGATTACCTAGTTATGAAAAACGAGACCATCAAGGTAGGCTAAGGGTGAGCGTGCAGACCAGGTGCTGAGAGTGGTGGAGCAAAGAATAGACGGCCGAAGGAACACACTATCATGGTGCTCACTATTATAACCTTCAAACATTATTTGTTGCTGACCTGTTACTGATGCAATTACAATACCACAAACCTTTGGGTATTTAATTGCAGCTTACTTCCCTCCATTTATGAAGCCCTTACAAAATGCATTAGACAATGCACTTACCTGGAGCATTGCATAGAAATAATAATTGATTAAGGAACTCATGTAGGTAATATAGATGCGTGCTAGTTGTACAATCCTGCACTATAAGCGTGAGGATACAAGAAGCATCATATCATCATTAGAATCGCTGGGTTTTCCATGTGATTCCAGACATGAACTAACCATACGAGAAGAAATACTGTTCTGTCTTACTGTAATTCAGACAAGGACAAACAGTCACTACATAATTCAGTTACAAATCTTTATCCAGGCAAACGTGAGTACGTTCTACCCCCAAAAAAAAAGGTAAAATCCTGGACAGTGGAGACTAAAACAGCAGGAAAAGAAGGCCCCGGCAGTACTCCCAGCACACGACCAAAGCACCAAAGTTCTTTTTTCAATCATAGCAGCACTGAAGCACACAATTAAATACCATTGCACAGCTACACAACATAACTACGCCTGACACAAACATATTCACACAAAGAGCAGGTGCAACTCAGGAGTCACCACCAAATTGCACAATGAACAACAGGGGTCAAACTAACAGCCTAGGGAAGAGGCACAAAATAACATTTCAACAACTAAAAATTTCTTCATTCAAAGAGCATGACCAAGAGTGAATCTCTCATCTTAACGATGCCAATTGCCAAAACTGGAGCAAATCTGAGTGCCATGGAGGATGACTAATAAAGTTACAACATCATAGATGAATACTCCATATTTCAGACCATTAATAAACGAGGCGTTCAACACATCATAATAAGCACCAGATGATGAAAGCATAGGTGACGTGGTTATGCTTGTAGTACTAATAAGTAATAAGAGATATGAATAAAAGACAGGCTCTGAATGCAAGGGCAATGTAAACCACTAGTCTTGAACATTCAGACATGCCCTGTGGAGAGTGGAGATTCATCATCTTCTTGCATCCCATGGGACGGAATTGGAATAATGCTCTCTTTGAGGCGGTGGTGAGTAAGCATCATACAATATTGACTCTTTCCAATGTTCACCATTCCTAAGAACTTGCCATCAATGTCGCAGCGCAATACATGTTTACTATTAAACAGGATCAATAGTTCACGCTCGTTGAGCACAGACATATCATTGAACCACTGCACTGGTAAATCAAGTGGTGTTTTCTTCTTCTTTTTGAAAGAAGATGAATAAAGCTGCCGTGACGCCTCAACCACTGACACGTCAATTCTGTACTTGAGAGTCCAGATTTCGGCCTCGTAATCCTGCATCACCCAGACATCCATAGCGGTGAAACTGGGGGTCGAGCTGCCCCAAAAAGCAAGCGTGCTGTTCATGTTGAACAACTTCCTCTTAGGGCACGCCCGGGCGGGATTGGGTATCCACCGGAATGACTCGGCTTCTGTGTCGAACACAATAATGTCTCCGCCACCTCCCGTAATGTCACTGCCATCATAAGGACACCAGTGCAGGTTGCCACGGTGGTGGACTGGTGGTTGACAACAGGACCCAGAGCGCAGCCCCTTGAGTAACTTCTGTTCCACAGAAGGCGATGAGACTGTTGGCATTCTGACGCTGACATGCCTCGGCACATCAGATCCCACTGTGAGGACGTATAAGCTGGATTTATACGAGAGATGTGATTCTGAGACCCAGAGCACCCTATATTCTTCAGTTGGATGGTGCCGGTAGAAACCAATTATTGTGTTGTAGAAAGCTTGCCCAACTTGAGGTTGCGGCAAGAGAGCAAGCTTGCGGATGACCGGATTGCAGATATAGAATTGGTACGTCCCGAAGACGATGAGGAAGGCATCATAGGCATCTAGAAGAAAAAATCTCGAAACGGTGTTTGCGGCCTGGGTAGAAAGGCCAGAGTTTATGATTGGAGGCGCCAGAGCCGGCGTAGGGGAAGACAACGAAACTAGTGGGCAGCCCCCGCCCATCAATAATGGGGAGTGACGGCTCGCGGCGGTGGTGTTCGAGCATGAATTTGGGTGTGGATGTGGCACGGCACCATGACATGCTGACAGCTCGACAACGGCCGACATCTTTGGACGGCAAACGAAAGAGTATCTTGTTGATCATCTCCTCGGGTAGGTCCTCGAGCAGGGTCGTGCCTCTCCTGTCCGGCATCGTGCTCCCTCGTGTCCGGCAAGTTTTAGTGCCTAAGACGAAAACTAGCAACCACTGCTAACTCATTGGGACCAACTTAAATCAAGAAGACAAGCAAGTAAAATACACAAGGCGAGACAAGTTTACCCTCCAAGACAGGTTGCACAAAGCAGGAAGTCGGCAACGTGAGTGTGTTCCATCGGGAGAGCTCTAGACACGAATACAAGGGAGATTGAAGCGCCAATGGTAGATGGAGGGAGAAACAAAAAGAAGGCATCCAACAAGAGAGAGAGAAGACAGGTTTAGGCTGCGAAGTTGCTCACCTGCGTCGGGGAAGAAGGCGGCGGAGTCGTGCTCGAGCGCACCCAGGCCAGGAGAAGAGGTCGAACTGGAGGCCATGGCGCAAGTTCGATCTGGATCTAGAGGCAGGACACGAGCTCGTCCCGGATACGATGGAGAATGAGGAAAAACTAGGTCTTGCAGTGTGTTCGAATGGGATCGGGGATTCCCGGTTGCACTTGCAGAAGGAGGAGATTGACTCGGGCGAGTCTTATTTTATTTTATTTTTAAGTTTTTGGACCTGACCCTACATGGGGGACCGTTCTGCTGGAAGGCTTGGCTGCCGAACGTCGGGCCTCCGTCTTAACGAGCGTGAGACGCGCTGACACAGTTGATGTTACTTCACATGCTGCCTTTTCCAGTGTACAATTTTTTTTGCTCAGAGCCTCAGATCCTTTTCACTGCAGCTAGCCGAGACATAAATGTGGGGTACTGCTACGGCTCATGCATGCAGGTCCGTCCTGTATGTGCAAATTAAGCAGCATGAATACTAGATGGGAAAGGCGTGAAAAATCCCTTGTGATGTAGTTTTGTATCTGCTACAGCTCACATATGTGGCCATCAGCTCAGGGCTTTTTTTTCGAACACAGTACTCACTCCTATGAACACACACACACTATCCCTATGAGCACCTCCGGGAGACTGAGCCGGCATATCATCTTGAGATTTTACGAAGTCATCGTAGACACCTCGTAGTCGACGGGAATGTCTACTCCCATTGAACGCGCATCGCCGGAAATCTTAAAATAAATTCAGGATAAATGCAAGCACAAGGACTTAAACCCTGGTGGGCTGGGGATACCACTGTCCACCTAACCATTCAACCACAGGTTGGTTCGCACCATGAGCTCAGGGCTGAACACTCAACAAGTGGCCCAAAAACTTCACTGCAGCTAGCCGAAACATAAATGTGGAGTAATGCTACGGCTCGTGCATGCAGGTCCGTCCTGTCTGTGCAAATTAAGCGGCATGCATGAGTAGTAGATGGGAACGGGGTGAAAAATCACTTGTTATTTAGTTTTGTATCTGGCGGTAGATACGAAAGAGCACTGGAGAATCCTAGATGGGAAATCTATATATTACATAAGGAGCTAGCCCAATCTATTTATCATTAATTGTTCGTGGTAGGCAAGCCCGTTTTCTAGAAAGGAGTTGAATAGTACGTCAAAATGACGCTGAACTATAATATATAGAAATTTTCAGTGTCAATCGAAATGTGAACGCATATATCCATACACGCCGACAATGTTTTTTTATCAATTTCAACTATATGCTAGTATGATTTTGTCAGCCTTTTTTTTCAAGAGGTCACGGATAGATGACAACCTTTTATAAATTATCCTCAAAGTTGTGAACCACATCATACTATTTGTGTATACTTTTTTTATACATTTATCCATCTTGTTATATTTCTTTGAATTTAAAAACATAAATTATAGTCCGTGTGTTAAAAGAGTATTGACACAATTCACAATCTTTTTTTTGTGAAAGCATGCTTGTATTCCCCATCATAGTACAAAGACACATACACGTACAAGCACACCCATAACATACAACACCACGTACACATACCTAGACTCCCGAAGGACAACAGTACAGCTAAACTTTGCAAAGAGGACCCTGCACCCCAAAAGGAAGAGAGCGGTACCTCTACGAAGAATAGCCAACCGCATCAAAAACACCCCAAAAGCTGTCGCCGCCAACCACCAAAGGGCGGTGAAATGGACAAAACTGACCTCGAGGCACAACTATTTCACAAACTAAACAGTAGACGAAACAAATTCACCCACCCAACCCTTTTGTGTAGCGCCCTACGGGTCGGCGTTGCACTACACTGTGTAGTGCCTGACTGACAGGCGCTACACTCCTGGCCAGCGTGGCACCCCGGGTCCCACTCCTGGTTGTGCAGCGCCTAGGTGAAAGAGCTGCACTACATTGTGCAGCGCCTAGCTGAAAGGCTCTGCACTACCTAATATTAAAACCGTTGTAGCTTCTAATCCGTGCATCCGATGAAAACGTGCCTTATATGAATGTTGTGCATTTTTATGTGTTCTACGCAATGATGGCATTTTCATCTATGTTAGGATCAATTTGCTTGATGAAAACTCTGTTGCAGAAGTGCATCATAATATAACTGACAGAATCTGTTAAAACTTACAAGCTTGGCATGATGATAGCCATTGACCTATAGCTCTTATGCATTTGCATCCTACATGAGTTTTGCACTACACAATGTGTACTTTCACGCCATGCCTATGCTTGCCATGTTAATCATCTTTAACATGTTCATTTCTTGCATCTAAGTGACTAACATGATATAAATGAACTTCGGTTACAGAAAGTTGCATTTTGTAAGATTCATAGTAATTAATCCCGACATCATATGAATATGATCTAATTATGAAATTTTGAAAAAAATTATGTCTACTTTAAGTCCATGTCATTTTCATACCACTACACCATGGTCCAAATTTAGAGGGCACAATATCTGCCGGGAAAACTTGCCAGTGCGGGCAGACTAACTGCCGGGAATGAGCTTTGCCGGCACTTGTGAACCGCCCTTGAAAGTCCTGTCGGGAAAAACAATTCCCGGCAGTTATAGGTATCACCGGCAGGCCACCTGCCCTGCTTGATCAGAAGCTTTGCCGGCAGTTGCAACTATTCCCGGCACCCAACGTTTCCCCGGCAGGTTGACAATGCAGGGCAGATAGTATAATTCCTGGCAATTACTCTGCCCTTAATCGTGTACACCGCAAGCATGAATCCATCCACATCTATGAGTCATCTTCACTCCATTTTGTGCCATAAGTACAGTGTGTATACATGTGCACGGTAATATACGGTGTTATATATATATATATATATATATAGAGAGTGGGTCTATTCTACCAACCCCCTTAAGACCTTATTCTACCAACATTTGGGCTTATTCTGCCAACACTCCCGACCCACCGTAGCTACAAACTAACCACGCAAAAAACAGAACACAGCCCACCTTATCCTCTCCTCAACCCACTCCTCTCTCTCCCCGTGCTCCACAACCGCACGACCTCCACCTCCTAGCGTCGCCGGCCCACCTCCCCCCCCCCCCCTCGCGGGCCGCCGGACTACCTCCCTCCCCGCCGCGCCAACTCTCCACACGGCCTCCGCGCCTCCCCTTCCCCACCCCACATCGCCGTCATGCCCCCAGCCATGCCCGACGGCCGCCGTGCATCCCCTCCCGCACCACATCGCGTCGTCACCCCACACCCCACCTCGGCCGCCACCTCATGGCCCGCGTCGCCGCGCCGCCAGCCTCCCTCGCACCCCTCCCCCGCACCGCCACCCTCCCCCGTGGCACCACCGCACCCCTCCCGGCGCCGGATCTGGCGGGATCCGCACCGCCCCGTGCTCATCTCCGTGGACAGCGGCTCATCTCAGTGGAGTCAACGACGGAGGGCCAAGGCCCATGGTGGTCTCGAGCCATGCGGCGGCTCTTGGACAGCAGCGACGGCGGTGGCCTCCACCAGTCCACACGGTGAGGGCCGTCGCGGCAGCTCTTCTCCTGGCCCCCTTCTCCTCCCCCCACAACGGCGACGGCCTCTCCAGCTCCGACTCCTACATCTCCAAACCTGTGCCCCGAACCAGCCATGGCCGATGTCTTGTACCGGTGGCTCTCCTTCAACACCTCCTACTCCGCCGCTCCAACCTACCCCTCCGGCAAGTCGCCTGCCCACCAAGCCCACCTCCTGTGGCGGCGCCTCAGAAATCGTCAAATCCCGGCGAGATCCGGCCGTGCGGATCTTCGCAGGATTGTAGTCCGGCTCCGGCGGTGATGCAGTGCAGCACGGCGCGGGCGTGGTGATGTAGTTTGGCTGCCATCCGTTTGTAGTTCAGACCCAAATTGATTTTGTGCAGATCGTTTTTTTGATTTGGGCAGATGAAGTGCAGTTCCTCTTTTGATTTGGGCAGATGTTCAAGTACAGTTTGCGCGTGCGCGTAGTATGCCGGGCATGAGGAGGGCGACGACGTGCAGCGATGATATGCAGTACGCCGGCACTACATGCAGTTCACACGGTGCATGCTTGCAATTTGCAGTTAGGTGCACGCGGGCATTCAGTTAAATTGCAGCGCGATTGCAGTTCGGTGGCGCGGGCGACTTTTTTTCTTTCATTTGTATAGAAAAAAGTTTCATCTCGTCAGGCACAAGTAGCCTATTTTATTTTGAATATGTAGTTCAGTGGCATGGTCTACTTTGCAGGTGCAGTACGCCGCTGGGGTGTGATCTAGTGCAGCTCGGCTAGTCCTCAATTGCTGTTCGGCTGGTGACAGTCTTGATTTTGTGTGTATGTATGTGTGTGGCTGTGTGAAAATAATGAATGGATATATATGTTTTGAAGCGCACTTTGTTCTCTCACGTGGTTCACTATAAAACTCCTCCGTGGTTCACTATATCAATGCAGCACCTGCAGTGCGTTTGGTCCTCGGATGTGGTTCACTTTTGAGAGTGATCCTGTTCACTTGCGCCCAACATGAAAGTGCGAAAAATTAAGCGAAAACAACAAGACAGTAATGCGGTTCACTTCGATATATGTCGCGGTTCACTTGCCCTCGCCTCTGCGGTCCACTCAAGTCATATATTTTTTTGAAAAAAAGACAACAAAAACTCGTCTCGGAAAATTTACTTCTCACAAAAAGAAGTTATGCAGTTCGCTTGCCCGTCTGATGCAGTGCGGTTTTCAGTCTGAAGCAATGCGGTTTTCTGTCTGATGCAGTACACTCGTCGATTTTGGTGTCGCGAAAAACAGAGTTTCCGCATTTCGGTAATTTCAAAACCGCTCGTAAACCGTAAGGAATTAGAGACGGTGTTCTACATGAAAAAGTAGCGCCTCGTCGATATCTTTCCAACGGCGTATCATTTGAATCATTCCGACGTACGGTTTGTAAAAATTCGTGAAAAACGTCCGCTGCCAGCCGTCGTCCGCTGCCAGCCGTCGTCCGCTGCACCATTTTCAAAATTAATTTAAAACCGTAAGGAATCTCAAAAACATTTCTACATATGAAAGTTGCGCCTCGTCCGTAGCTTTCCAACGGCGTATCACACGCCTCGTTTCGACAAACGGTTAAAAAACTGGAGCAAAAACAGTACCGAAAATTGCAAAAAATTTGAAAAAACGGAATTCCGCGATTTAGTAAATTTGAAACTGCTATTAAACCGTAACGAATTAGAAAATGTAATATATATCAAAACGTTGCGCCTCGACGATATCTTTCCAACGGCGTATCATTTGCTTAATTCCGACGAGCGGTTTAGAAGAAATCGCGAAAATACTCTCGCTGCCACTCGTCGTGCGCCGCACCATTTTCGAAACTGCTCTTAAACGGTGACGAATCTCGAAAAACTTTCTATATGGCGAAGTTGTGTCTAATCCATAGCTTTCCAACGGTATATTACACGCCTCGTTCCGACAAACGGTTAAAAAACTAGAACAAAAACAGTACCGAAAAAACACCGCGTGCAGTTTTTTGTGACGAGAAGTTCACTAGTCTCTGTATTGCAGTGCGCTTGCTTCAGAAAGTGCAGTGTACTCGCGTTCGGGGTGCAGTTCTGAAGTGTTGGCAGAATAACTATTCTGCCAATATTGGCAGAATAGACCGGCTATATATATATATATATATATATATATATATATATATATATATATATATATATATATATGACAAATTTTTCCTACTACCGGGTGTAGTTACTCCCACTTTGGTTTCGTACGTTGTGTATCTATTATATTGGAGAGTACGTACGTGTAGTATGTAGTATGTAAGAATGTTTGGATAGTATATATTCTATTTTGTAGGTAGTATGTACCATATTTTAAGCATACTCCTTTTTACGTACAAATATGTACGTATTTCACAAATATGATAAAAACATGGGCTTACATGCAATTTTTTCACATAACTCGTTTTGGAATATCTTAAATATAGTATATGAACATACTAAAAATGATAAAGTAGTATATATACTACCACATGGTAGTATATGAGATATGGGTGTAACTACACCCGGTAGTAGGATGTATTTTGCATATATATATATATATATATATATATATATATAACACATGCACAGTAATTAAAGTTGCATCGCTTAGACATAATATATCTCAGCAAATTAATCCATCATGTCTACATATGCATATATAGATAGGTTTCACTGAGTCCAGTTTTACAACACAGCAACCAAAAGCATACAATCCACATCATGTCTACATGCATACATAGGCCTACATTTGTAGGTTCACAAGTCTTGTAATACATTTGTAGGTTCACATGTAGATCCCAGCAGGAGACCCTTTTAGCTCACGAAACACCTCTTGGAACTTGATGCAAAAGAATTATACCGAAGACCTGCAGAAAAAGAAATTGCCAATTAGAAGCTCGGCAGAACATGTTCCACAAATGCATGTACAACCACTTGCAAGCAAGAGCAGGTCAGAATTTACATGCCATACTTTATGTAACAGCAACTCTGGGTTTGCACTTGAATTTAGAACACAAATTGCGTACACCTAACTGCAATGGGTCTTACAGTGGGGAAAAGGGACAAAAACACAGCAAAGAGAACTACAAATGGAGCACTCAGGTTTGCTATCTCACAATTTATATTTGGTAATGTTTTTCTGTGGCAGATAGCAGAGTTTAAATACTTGAACAGCAGTATGAATGTCTTCATCTTAAGCACACGTGCTGGTGCGCTTGGCATCAATCTTGCTTCTGCTGACAGTGGTGGAGCATGACAGAAAAACATTAGGGGGCCAAATTTCAAAATGAAAGCAAAATATAGATGGAAAAGAGTGGCGCGCAACAGCATGAGACGTTCCGTGCATGCAGCAGCAAGCAGTTGGCTTGGCGGCCGTGCGGCGGTCAGCGGTCCAAACCGGGAAGGGGGGAAACAAAACTGAGAAATTCGATGAACTGCTTAGAAATGAAATCACCAAAAACCTTCTTTCACAATGAACTCAGCATCACCAGATTTTGATACAGTAGTCCCATCCTCAAGCCTCGCTTCATATTTAATTGCACAAAACAAGGAAATAAAGCATAGAATCTGTGATACCTCTGTAGTTGTTTGCACTATTAGACCAATCTCATAGCAGAAAACAAAAAAAATCTTAAAAAAAAGTAAATACACCGGCACACAGGAGCTAGCTACTCCTCAACTACAGAATCAGAATTGAAGCTTCTACTCATGAATAAACAAATAGATAATGTAAAGAAACTGCTAAAAAAAATCCGGCGATGCACATCAAGGCATGTAGAGTTGAATACAGGATTTAGTCAATTAACGAGCTTCTGCTGAAATTTCAGAACTTTATTTATCCAAACTTTATAACTTAATATGAACTTGAAGAAAACAGTGCCTGCTTTGTCACAACCCAAAATGAACTACAGAATGTAGATTGGGATGTCTCGGGCATAAGAAGACACAAAAATTACCAGAAGCATGAAGGCAAGCCATGGAGAGTTTTGGCTGAGAGAGTTTCACGTGCTGAAAAGCTACATGTATAAAAAATCAATCTAACTAACTATGCACGAACGTGATGGGATGCGTCAGAACTCTTAGAATGCATAGTTCAAATAAAATTGCACTTTTGGAAGGGGGGTTCACAACCCGGTTTGGACTCCAAGAGCAAGAAAAATGCCTCAACTGCTATGGCAATGAAGAAAAGAAAGAGGGGTGCATCATCCAGATCATTAATGAAACTAAATCAAAAGTACTAAGTCATATACTCTAAATAGCACCTGATAGGCATAAATTAGGAATCATGTTCTGACAGTTCAAGTTACAAGAATCTTCTATTAGACTCATAGCTCATAGCCAAATTTACTACCTCAACACAACAAGAAAAACTTTGCATGTTCTAAATGCATACCTGTAACAACAGAGAACAGAGCGCAGTGCAGCCTCTATCTGTGACTCTCAGGCTATTGCTGCTGCTGCTTCAGTTGACGAGTAGGTGGCAGAGGAGGCGAACCAGGGGCGAGGATGGCGAAGGGTATGTGGGGAGGTGTCGTTCTTGGGGAATATAGCACCAATAGAGGGCCTTGTTAGCGATGAGCTCCTTTGCATATCTGCAAACATTTATAGATTAAGAAACAACAAAGGATTATAAACAGCATGTATGTCACTTAGATACTGGTCATTTTTCATGAAGTGATGAAGCTACCTAATAGCATGTTTATGCTATGAAAAACTGTCATTTATCAGTTGACAAAACATAATGACTATGCTATGAGAAAAATACCAATAACACTAGAAAAGAAATCCATACTTGCAATCCAACCATATTTCACAACATATAAAATTATGTCAAAGACACAAACCTGCATGTTTTAATCCTTTCACAGCATCAAAGTTTTTGTATGTATATCCCACAAAACTGAGATCTTTTGAACTCAGCTTCGCCTGTACAATGGGACGGCGTTGTGGGTGATGGAGGGAATGGGGCGGCGGCGCTGGATTGCGTGATGTTGGTGCGGCGGCGCTGGATTGGGGGATGCTCGTGCGGCGTGGATGAAGGGGATGGGGGCGGCGGTGCTGGGTGGATGCAGGGGCGGCGGCGCTGGGTGGATGCAGGGGGATGGGGGCGGCGGCGCTGGGTAGATGCAGGGGATAGGGGCGGCGGCGGTGGGTCTATGCAGGGGTGGCGGCGGTGGGTCGATGCAGGGGCTGCGGCGGTGGCTCGATGCAGGTGCGGCGGCGGTGGGTCGATGCAGGTGCGGCGGCGCTAGGTCGATGCAGGGGCGGCGGTGGGTCGATGCAGGGGCGGCGGCGGTGGCTCGATGCAGGTGCGGCGGCGGTGGCTTGATGCAGGGGCGGCGGCGCTAGGGTTGGCGGCAACGGCGAGATGCAGTGCGCGCGGCGGCTGAGGGAGGGAGAGCGGCCAGATGCAGTGTGTGGAGCAGGGGAAAGAGAAGGGGAAATTAAGGCCGCGGTCGGCTTCCAGTGTCTTCTAATTTTTCGTTCTCCCGCGACTGCCTCGCGCGCTAGCTTTTTGGGCCTCAATTCGTTCCGCGCCAACTGGTTAACGGCAGCGCATTCGCCCTCAAAAGGAATTCCGGGCAATTGGGCCGACCCAAAAGATGCCGGCAGATAGCCTGCCCACCTAGCTTCTGCATTCCCGGCAGTTGCATTTACCTATATCGCATTGCCCGGCACATAAAGCTTTCCAGGCAGTTAATCGCCCTCAATTCTTGCTTATTCCCAGTAGTTAATTGCCCTTAAATTTTTGTCATGGTGTAGTGTACCCACTAAATATTTGCATCACTATGTTTTGAGACACTAAAGTACCTAAGGCAATGTTCTGCCAGATTGACACATTAATTTCACCAAGTCACTGGATGTCAACAGAACTTTGCATTTTGTAAAGTGCATAGTAAATCAAACATGCTTCATATGGAATAACTTTATATATGAATTTTGAGCATCTTCATGTCTACTTTCAGTATATCCAGCGTGTTGCCATGTTAAAAACATTTAACCTGTTGTTATGTTGCACTAAAGTAGGCATGATAATGTTGTTGACAGATTTATTGCATATCTTGACATAATCATATCTTGAGTTTTACAAAACCCCTTGGCGTGAACTTGATATGTTTTTCATTCGGAATTTTGTGAAGAATGGTTTAGTTTTCCTGATGACTAAACTATGTTTTTCATTAGGATAGTAAGATAGGCCTGCTGACTTCCAGCTAGTAGCACTGACAGCTAGTTTTCCTATCAACTCTGTTTTGTAATCCTGGTTAGCACGAGGCCGTGCTGGGCTATCAAGTTAAATTTTAAGATTATATAAGTATATATCTTTGACATTCCTCTCACTTATCTATGTAGATAGTGAAAACTACTCGTTGCAATCGTTGATTTACTATAAAGTAGACATGGAGATGCTCAAAATTCATATATAAAGTTATTCCATATGAAGCATGTTTGATTTACTATGCGTTTTACAAAATGCAAAGTTCTGTTGACATCCAGGGACTTGGTGAAATTAACAAGTGTCATTCTGGCAGAACATTGCCTTACGTATTTTAGTGTCTCAAAACATAGTGATGCAGATATTTAGTGGGTATGAAAATGACATGGACTTAAAGTAGACATAAAATTTTCCAACTTTAATAATTAGATCATATTCATATGATGTCAGGATTAATTACTATGGATCTTATAAAATGCAACTTTCTGTAACCGAAGTTCATTTATATCATGTTAGTCACTTAGATGCAAGAAATGAACATGTTAAAGATGATTAACATGGCAAGCATAGGCATGGTGTGAAAGTACACATTATGTAGTGCAAAACTCATGAAGAATGCAAATGCATAAGAGCTATAGGTCAATGGCTATCATCATGCCAAGTTTGTAAGTTTTAACAGATTCTGTCAGTTATATTATGATGCACTTCTGCAATAGAGTTTTTATCAATCAAATTGATCCTAACATAGATGAAAATGCCATCATTGCGTAGAACACATAAAATTGCACAACATTCATATAAGGCACGTTTTCATCGGATGCACGGATTAGAAGTTACAACGGTTTTAATATAAGGTAATGCAGAGCCTTTCACTTAGGCGCTGCACAATGTAGTGTAGCTCCTTTCATCTAGCGCTGCACAACTAGGAGTGGGGCCCGTGGTGCCACGCTGGCTAGGAGTGTAGCGCCTGTCAGTCAGGCGCTACACAGTGTAGTGCAGCGCCGACCTGTCGGGCGCTACACAAAAGGGTTAGCTGGGTGAATTTGTTTCGCCTACGGTTTAGTTTGTGAAATAGTTGCACCTCGAGGCCAGTTTTGTCCATTTTGCCCCAAAGGGCCAGCGACAAGGGAAACACACTGCCAAACCTGCAGCGTCGACCGACGAAGCCCACCGGAAGCAGCCGCTCAGATCCATGGGACAATAGGGCGCTTGGCTCCCCGCCAGCAGCAACACCACCAAAAGGGCGGAGATGGAGCTGGGCCGATTTATTCCCCTCGCAGTCGACCACTCCGCCAAAAGCCGACCACGTGAGACCGTGGTTGCTATTTATAGAATTAAGCGATTCTAACACTACGTCTCGGGTCGAAATTTTTCCTGGTGGGCTGGCCCTTTCTCGCTTCTCGAGCAGAAAATAGAAGGGAAAAAAGGGGGAGCACCAGGGTTCGATCCCTGGTCTCCGCGATCATGGGTAGCGCGACTAGCCACTTCGCCCAGCCAACAGTTCGTGCAAAAATGAAAGGCCCGGCCTACTTGAAACAATACGTGCCGGCTTTCTCCTTTTTTTTCTTTTTTCGTTTTCTTTTCTTTTTTCTTCTCCTTTTTTTTCGTTTTCGTTTTCTTTTTTTCTTTTTTCTTCTCCGGGATTTATCATTTTTTTTTCAGTTTTTTTCATTTTCATTTTTCTTTGTTTTTTTGTTTCTTTTTCGGTTTTTCATTTTTTTGGTTTTTCTTTTGTTTCTATTTGTTTTCATTCTACATTCTTATATACATGGTCAACATTTTTCAAATATTTGTTCAACATTTTTCAAATACATGATCAACATTTTTTTCAAATACTTGTTCAACATTTTTTCAAATACTTTGTTCAATATCTTTTCAAATAGTTGTTCTACATTTCTCAAATACTTGTTCAACATTTTTCAAATAATTGTTCAACATTTTTTATAAAGATGATCAACATTTTTTCAAATACTTTGTTCAACATCTTTTCAAATACCTGTTCTACATTTTTCAAATACTTGTTCAACATGCTTGAAATACTCGTTCAACATTTTTAAATACTTGTTCAACATTTTTCTTCTCCATTTTTGGTTTTTCTTCTCCATTTTTTGTTTTTCCTTACGTTTGTTTTCGTTTTCACTCTATATTTCTGTATATGTGAAAAACATTTTTTAATAAGTGATCAACATTTTTTTTACACATGTTAAACATTGTCCGAACGCTTATTCAACATTTTTTAAATACTTGTTCAACATTATAATACTTATTCAACATTTTTGAAATACATGTTCTACATTTTTCAAATACTCGTTCAACATTTTTTTCAGTTTTATTCAACATTTTCAAGTGTTTGTTCAACATTTTTAATACTTATTCAACATTTTGAAATACCTGTTCAACATTTTCAAATACTCGTTCAACAATTTTTAATACTTATTCAACATTTGTCAAATACTTGTTCAACATTTCTAATACTCATTCATACTTGTTCAACATTTTTTAAATACTAGTTCAACAATTTTTAATACTTATTCAACATTTGCCATATACTTGTTCAACATTTTTAATACTTATTCAACATTTTCAAATACTTGTTCAACATTTTTAAAATACTTGTTCATCATTTCTGAATATTTATTCAATATTCTTTCAATACTCGTTCAACAATTTTTAATACTTATTTCAACATTTTTCTGTGTTTCTTAACCGATATTATTTTGGAAAAAGCATGGGAAAACCGAGTAAAAAGAAAAAACACAGAAAAAGCATGTTGAATTAGATGAGTAAAAATGAAGAAAAAGAAAGAAAAGAAAAATAAAGCAAAAACAGGAAAAGAATGTAAACATGGTAAAACCCGGCTCATTTTTCTTCTAGTAGGCCGCGCTCTCCATATTGTACAACAAGTAGAGTCTGTCGCTGTGGCTAGCAGCGTTGGCAAGTAACTAGTCGATCCCAGGATCGAACCCCAGCTAGGCCTATTTTTTAACTCTGGTTTTTTGAAAAAATCGCTACAGTGGGCCGGCCCGATTTGTAGCGCTCGACGCGAGGATCCCCCTCGTCTCGCGTAATGCGAGGAATAGGGGCGCCCACGTGACACAACCCTCCTACTCCTATTTACATCCCCACACAGCAGATCCGTGGTCCTCCACACCTCCGGCCGGCCCACCGGCCATCGGAAACGCAGGGGGCCACCGGATTTGATGTTACCAAGTTGTTTCTTTTTATTTCAAAAAGGCATGAAACATGGAGGAATAATATGGCCAGAAATTTTAATACAATTATTAGTAGGAAAAGCACTAAATTAACATTGTTTCAGCTCACATCTATTATATATTTAAAGTTCAGCCCGTACTAACCAGAAAAAACAGAAATATGCTAGAAAATTCCACAAAAATTAGAAAGATCTGGATGTTGATTTTGGTGGTCTCTAATTATTGTTAGATCATATCCACTAGATTATGTCAAACTAAGAAAGGGTCCACCCATTAGGCAGCCTCGAGCTCACGTGTTCCTGTCCGCATGTTATTCTCTCCTCTTCTCGCCTCCTCTCCTCCTCCATTCCCTCACGGCACCGCGGAGGTAGCCCTACCGGCTGGGTCAGAGGTGGTCTGCCGCAATGAATTCCCAGAATCTCCACGATCTTACTGTTGTATAGGTGAGGATCAAGGCGTCATGCCTCTCATACACCCTTCTGACACCGACGCAGACAATCGATGAGGGCTCCGACATCAACTCTGCCTGATGCAAGTACACAACTTACTCTCACCTCAAGGCGCCATAGTTGTGTACTCTTTGTGACCTCATCTTCGCTGAGATCTAGAAGATTTTCGGTCAACTTCGTCCAATCCCGAGCTTTTGCGCTTCGACATGCGGAGATCGTGGTGTTCTAATTGTAGTTGTTCCACGTATGGTACTTTTAGGTGATCCTGCTATAGTTCTTGCAGCTAGTGATCCAGGACGTCATCATCCACAGGAGGTGCTAATGCTGGGCCTCATGTGCTAATTAACCGTGGAGCGTAGCAGAGCTCCTTAGCATCCACAGGAGGTGCTGATGTTGGGCGTGATGTGCTAATTAATGGTGGAGCGTAGCAGAGCTCCTCACCATCCGCAGGATGTCCTAATGCTGGGCGTCATGTGCTAATTAATGGTGGAGCCTATCAGAGCTCCTTCAGGGTAAGGCGTTTGTTTAAAAACCTAAACCAAATTCTAGGTATGATCATGGAGCTGCACGACGAGGGAAATACTTCACGTTGTTGGGACAAACCCCGGACCAGCCCGCTCTCCCTCGCTCTCGTCTCACTCGTGCTCGAACGGAGGAAGAAGATGAAGAGGAGAACACTGGATTTTTCAGGCGACGAACGCCATGCCGCACGAATGGCGCTTCTTTCTTAGAGCTCAAACTCTGGCCCGATCCAATGACCAACGAGCAGTAAGGGGGGTTTTATAGCCAGGGCCCAGGTGCACACACACACTAGCACACGCACGCACGCAAGACCCAGCCACCACTAGCACGTACACATCCACTCCCTGTAACTAGCTACCTACATGCAGGCATGCAGCCCACGAGCTGCCGCACGACGCAGCACCGACTGCGCGCCTGCCGAGTCCACGATCGGCACCACACGGACATGCCCACCGAATTACTAGATCAAGATTATGGCTAACAATCTCCCCCTAATCTTGACTTGCCGCGGCTAGAGTTGGTGCAGCTCCCGTCGTCGTCGTTGCCATGGCCGCCGCTACGGCCTCCAGGACGCTTGACGCAGCCTCCATCCTCTTCCTCGGCGACACACGCCGAGCTCTTTTTCCGCCAGCGACACACGCCTGACGTTCCGGCGACATACGCCGTCTTCCTCGTCTCCTGTTGCGGCGACATACGCCATATCCTCCAGCTTCGACAACACATGCCGTTGACAGCCACAACGCCGCGCACCTCCACAGGCCGACACACGGCCCGGAGCTTCGTCGCGCAACCGCCAGCGAACGCCGCCACTGCCGGCACGCCTCCGGCAGGGGGAACGACGCCCAAGACAATCAAGCTCTGATACCAAATGTTGGGACAAACCCCAGACTAGCCCGCTCTCCCTCGCTCTCGTCTCACTCGCGCTCGAACGGAGGAAGAAAATGAAGAGGAGGACACTGGATTTTGCAGGTGACGAACGCCGTGCTGCACGAACGGCGCCATGCCGCACGTACGGTGCTTCTTTCTTAGAGCTCAGACTCTGGTCCGAACCAATGACCAACGAGCAGTACAGGGGGGTTTTATAGCCAGGTGCACACACACACTAGCACAAGCACGCACGCAAGACCCGGCCACCACTAGCACGTACACATCCACTCCCTGTAACTAGCTACCTGCATGCAGGCATGCAGCACACGAGCTGCCGCACGACGCAGCACCGACTGCGCGCCTGCCGAGTCCACGATCCGCACCACACGGACATGCCCAACTAATTACTAGATCAAGATTATGGCTAACAATCTCCTCCTAATCTTGACTTGCCGCCGCCGGAGTTGGTGCAGCTCCCGTCATCGTCATTGCCATGGCCGCCGCTATGGCCTCCCGGACGCTTGACGCAGCCTCCATCCTCTTCCTCGGCGACACACGCCGAGCTTTTTTTCCGCCGGCGACACACGCCTGACGTTCCGGCGACATACGCCGTCTTCCTCGTCTCCTGTTGCGGCGACATACGCCATCTCCTCCGGCTCCGACAACACATGCCGTTGACAGCCGCAGCGCCGCGCACCTCCACAGGCCGACACACGGCCCGGAGCTTCGTCGCGCAACCGCCGGGGAACGCCGCCACCGTCGGCACGCCTCCGGCAAGGGGAACGACTCCCAAGACAACCAAGCTCTGATACCAATTGTTGGGACAAACCCCGGACTAGCCCGCTCTCCCTCGCTCGTCTCACTCCCGCTCTCCCTCGCTCGTCTCACTCGCGCTCGAACGGAGGAAGAAAATGGAGAGGACACTGGATTTTCCAGGCGACGAAGGCCATGCCGCACGAACGGCGCTTCTTTCTTAGAGCTCAAACTCTGGTCCGAACCAATGACCAACGAGCAGTACAGGTGGGTTTTATAGCCAGGTGCACACACACACACTAGCACATGCACGCACGTCACGCTGCAGGTGGAACTGTAGGTGGGAGTCCCACCTACAATCCACCTCGTCCCAATATGGTCTGGTGTTAAAAAAGTGGGCATCCCACCAATTCTAGCATAAATTAGGTGGGAACAAGTGGGATCCCACGTAACAAATGCATTTGCAATTCAAAACATCACACTTGAGAGCCATATACGTAATTGAGCAGTAAACTGAGCAAACCTGGTATGCATAACTGAGCAGCAGCATGGTATGAAGACAATATACTAAACCTTCAGTTACATCGACAGATGAATCGATCAGATCTACTAAACCTTCAGTTACATATACGGATGAATCGATCGAATCCACTAAACCTTCAGTTACATATACGGATGAATCGATTTACGAGAGGATAATAAGGAGTGCAAACCAAGACAACAATTAAAGTGTGTTCCATCTGTTGGTTAACTCTGCCCACAGATATATAAAGTTGCAGCGTCTCGACGACGGCGAGAACACACAACTACTGATCAAGTAGACAGGCGACGAGGATACGTTGGCCGCCAAGTCAGGCTTCATAGAACAAATTTTCAGTCCGCAATACCGCAACACTGAACTTTGTAGCTTCATAGAACATGTCCTTGGACAACCTTTTCTTCTTTTGCCATGAGTGCATGAAGTTGACAACTTTCTTCTTCTCCTGAAGCAACAAAGAATGCTTATTAGTAATTACTTGCACACATGAGACAAAAAAATGTTAACTCATATAAGAGAAAATTTTGTTATTGCTGGCACTGTTTCTGCCACTCCCTTTTTTTAAATAATGAGTACTAAACAATTGAACACTGGGCGATCTCATTTGGTTTTCTATTTTCTTAATGGAAGATTAGTTTGCAAGCTGAGATCTTTATTTAAATAGCAGATACATAATATATTTGATTATAGTATGAATGTGCTTACAACTCTCCATTGCTATCACTAAACGGGTCTGGGATAGTCATTTTTACTTGATTTCTGTGGGCAATGGGTATTGATATATGGACATCAGGACATTTTAAAAGTAGACAGCTAGCTCATTGTCCATCAGTCTTTGAGATACAAAGAGAGTATTTGATTCCAGCATCGCTAGAATTATATCATCATATAATGTACTTCAGATGGGTCCTCTCTTTTAAAAAATGTACCGAAAGTGCATTTCATATAATGTACTTTTGGTACATTATATAATAATGTACCAAAAGTGCAAAGTACAACTAGCAGAATTACCTTAGGTGGTTCCAGCATCGTCTTGATCACCACCATGGTCTCCAACTGTTGGTTCCGCCTTTTGGCGATCTGCAATATTGAAGGCATTCAAAAAGAAACATTCAACATGGAAGGTATTAAATAAAGTATGGAAAAATAATTAAAAACATATTACCAGCTGCTCGAAACCAATCCTCGAGGCACATCAGCGTCTCAACAGTACTCGGGGTCAAACTACTTCTTTGATCAGTGATGATCCTTCCAGCATTGCTGAATGCAGCCTCTACAGGCACTGTAGACGCGGACACTGCTAATATGTCCCGTGCTATAGCCGCAAGCACTGGATACTTCTTATTAAGCTTTTTCCTCTTCAATGGTGGTGCCTGCTTATCCGTGTCCACGGCCAAAGGTCCAACCAATGGAGCCGGTGGATTAGTGCACATTTCTTCACTTGCCTGAGAGAAAAAAATTGTTGTTGTCTAATAAGTATTGCCAAATAGTAAAATAGACATAAAGACTTTGTGTCTATTTTTTGGACGTCGACGGCTTCATGATAAAGTAGTGTGATAATTTTACCTTCCTCTTTTTCTTGGATGTCGACGGCTTCATGACAGACTTCTGTTCATTCCTCGTTCATTCCTCTCTCTCAACGCACGAGTGAGACGGGGGCTGGACGGCTGGTGGGTCAAGTGGGATTCCAGTGGGCTAATAGGGCTAGCCCGCTTATTTCTTTCTCTGTCCACTGGGAGCCCAACTAAGCAATTTAAGTGGGATGGATTGACTAATCCCACTTAATCCCAGTACCACCTGCAGCCTGACACGCACGCAAGACCCGGCCACCACTAGCACGTACACATCCACTCCCTGTAACTAGCTACCTACATACAGGCATGCAGCCCAAGAGCTGCCGCACGACGCAGCACCGACTGCGCGCCTGCCGAGTCCACGATCCGCACCGCACGGACATGCCCAACTAATTACTAGATCTAGATTATGGCTAACACACGTGCAGATCATAGATTGAATACATTTTCGCAAATAATTATTGCAGAGGTACCTCAATCTACGAGGCATATTGGAGGATAAGCACACCAAGTGTTCAATGAAATTCATAGCCTTCACGCTAGGAAGAGTCCCCGCTGTGGTGATTCATCAGGTGAAGCAACATTGTACTACCTATGTACTGAATCAAGTTTACTCTTCATTTGAAGTGGTAAAAAGATAAGTTAGTCATCAAGTCAACCTAGCTCTAAGTTAATCATTTGACATAAGCATGGCAATATGGATTGTTGGAAATATACACTAGAAGCAATAATAAAGTTTTTTTTTCATGTTTGTAATTAATGTTTATATTTCTGTGCTAGAATTGCAATGATTCTTGACTGTGAGATTCAGAGGAAAACTCAGTTGCATGTGTGGAAACATAAACACCATATTGATTTCTAGTCTCGCCTCTAAGACTAGCTCATATATTGTAGATGATCCTATTTTCTTGATCAGGGGCATTAGGATGCCGGCAATAATGAGAACACGTTGTTGGTTGAACAATGGTGTTGGATAGACCCATATTATGATATACTGTGAGATCTCATCGTAACTTAGTTATCGGTATTATCATATTATATGTCAACGTTTACTTACGTCCTTGGACCATGAGAATATCATAGGTCCTTCATACCGGATGGTTACTTTGGGGTTGCCAACCGTTTCCCGTAACTCGAAGATCATAAAGGTAGATTACGGGTACACCGGAAAAGTATGTCAAGGTTCTCGATGATTCAAGACTGGGATTTGTTCCTCCGACAATGGAGAGATACTCTCCAGGCCCACTCGGTATTGCGGCACCCATCATCGCCTTGCCAGTCACAAGTGTGATATTGATCACGGGGATACCGGAATACGGAAACGAGAAAAGAGAACAAAACTGGTAACGAGGATAACTTGGTATTAAATACGGATAAGTCTTGCCTCGGGTTTTGTAAGGTATCGTGAAGCAAAGGGAAGTGTATGCGGAAACAAAAGGTTCACTCGATATAGATCTTTGTGTGTATGTGGGAATTAACATGGGTGTCGAGATCCCGCTATTAATTATTGACCGGAAGGTGTTCTAGGTCATGTCTACATATTACCGAACCTGCAGCTTCCCACGCTTAACGACTAGTAGTTTGTTAGAGAACTAGGAGTCAAAGAGAATGAGAGAATGGGCACGGGAAAGAGTTTTGAATTATTTCGTAAGTGTTTTGGATGGTTTCGGGAGCATCCCAGGAGTGCCCGAGAGTGTCTCGGAAGTGCTCGGGAGCGTCCAGGAATTTTATAGAAGGCACCGGAAGGTTCCAAAATATTACGGCAGCTCCTAGTGGGCTGTCCCCTTGGCTAGCCCAAGGGGCAGCACCAGATGTGCCCTAATGGGCCCCAATAGTGCGGCTCCCCAACATGGCTTTGTGGGTAAGCGGTGCAGGGGGGGTGGGGGCAGGTGGAGCCTTGGTAGGACTCCCCTACCTGGTTCGGCCGAACCATGGGGAGGCCTCCTCCCCAAGTCGGCTGCCCCCAGGCCATCAATAAATATGTGGGGATGGGCTCCCCTCTTGACCATACAAGTTCCAGGCAAAAGCCCCCTGCTGCATCCCATCTCTCTCTTCGTCTAGTTTAGAACTAGACGGTATGCCGCTAGGCTGCTTCTCCCTCTAGTTTCTCTCGGCGATCTTTGTCCTGGACAAGGAAGTGCTGCCAAACTACTAATTCGGTACACGTGGATACCGCAGCGGGGTCGTCTACTTCGACTCTCGATGGGTGGAATAATTCTCGTGGCTAGGAGGTATTAGCTAGCTGCAGGAATCAGCAAATCATCACCAACATCATCTTCCTCTCCTATGCACTCTTGTTGGTGAGATTGGATCTGTCCTGTCATCTTCATAGTGTTCCTGGGTGCGATCGTACAGTAAATTTTTTGTTGCATAGTACGTTCCCCTACAGTGGCATCAGAGCTATTCTATGAGTAGATGCAGGTATGATCTAGAGCATATAGAGACATGCGTGCATTGCACATATGATAAGCGGGTGGTTTAGATGAGATCTAATTACGAATGTTCGTGTTGTTTCCCATCTAATTGCAATATTTTGTTACAAAGACATGGCTTTCTACTGTCCTTTTATACTGCTCTTGAGTGTGCTGATTATTTGACCAAAGTCATGCTTCAGATTCTTTGGGTTTTGCTTTAGTTGAGAAAGATAAATTTTGCCAGGAAAAAGGCTTGTAGATTTGATCTACACTGGGGTCACGCGTTTAACGGGGTTTAGTATGGGGCTAAAGATTTTAATTAAGCCTCGTGTCTCATACACCCTGCATGTTAATCTAACAACATGGAGTAATCATGCTTGCTTGTTACGTAGGTAATTAAAATTTGATTACTTAAACCCTAGTAGCCACGGTAATTAGCAAAAATGATTAGAGGCGTCTAACTTGTTTATGGAGGGTATGCATGTGATGTGGTATAGCATTCGTTGGATCAATATGTTTGTATGAGATACAAAGTGATTGTAATTTTATTTCATGACCTGCGAGTCATGAGTATGGCATGATGACTGCAGCCATATGATTGTCATAAATATAAATGACCTGCGTGTCAAATCATGTAATGCATTTATTTTATTAGCTATAGAGATAGCAATAGTAATAGTTGCAAGGACATGGTGGTAACAATTATATGCGGCGATGGACCTCGACAAAAAGCCATATATGAAGTAGTTCTCTGGCGAAAAAAGCCAAAGAAACAGGCCACAGCAGAAAAGTTCTGCCACGACAGCAAAAACGGCTGCCACGGCAGACTTTTTGCAAAAATGGCGCGAAGACAATGCAGACTTCTCCAACGGAAGGGGCTATGCCATATCACTATATTATGAATTGCCTGTGATGTTAATTCCTTTTTATGTACCTTATTTGACGCGCGGTAGATGCGTTTTATAGGGTGATCCCTCACTGAAAATATCAAGTGGTTAGTGTTCATCCAAGCGTAGCACCATCTGGAATGCATGTGCACTTCGAAGTGCGCCATGTCACATGGGTACGATAGATTTGTCGTGTATGTGGCGGGCGCGAACCATTCGTGCAGAAAGAACACTTGGTTGTCTTGTCAAACATAGCAAGAACGGCTTGAGTTTGGAACACGCCCATCGAAAGATGAACAAGAGTCACATGGAGATGTGATTGGCAAGTTGGCCTACCGGTCTAATTATTTTGTCATCAGTGATGTCACATCAATGGCGGAGTAATTGAGACATGGATCTTGAATCGCTAGTAATCAACTATGAGGGATGTTGGTTTTAGTGGGAGCACACTCTTATTAAAATTGTTAATTAGAGTTGCAATTAATTATGAACAATGTCTATGTGAATTTGCATATTATCGTTGTAGAATAATTGCACGCATTTCCACCTTCCCTGTTTAGTTTGATTAGTTGTATATGAATATCTGGTTAAAACTTTATGGATTAGTACTGTAATGTGAAGATTGTCCTCAAGAGTGCCGAGAAGGACTATGTTCCATTGCAAACTTTCAGTGCTAGCACGGCGAGCTCATTGCCTGCTATAGAGCGTTGCCCATAGCCTCCTCTCCATATGCTTAACTAATTCCAGGTATGTTCTTCTTCATTGATCTTCCATGTGATTATATGTTTGCATTGCAATGATGATGACATTGCGATGACATACTGTAGAACCAGCTGGATGAAGAAAGGAGACTGTGGGAGGAGGCTGAGAGAGCATGGTATGAAGACCGTCATGCGTTGGAGGTGTTGCACGTGATGGTGGCTAATCTTTATGCTATGCAGGGCACACCTATGCTAGAGATACCACTCCCTCCTCGACATGCTCCTGGCCTCAACTTTGTGAGTTATCTTTGAGCTTTTTCAATCACCATTTTCATCCTTACCATTCATCTTACCATCTCATGCTTATAGCTCAATCCGAGTGCTAGATCAAACAATGTGCCAGGAGGTGCATCTGCACATGGGCAAGCAAGCCCAGTGACGCCTAGTATGGGTCATGTCTCTTCGAACTCCATGCAACAATGACTCGAGGTTAGTTCTCCCTGGTGATTGCTTCTAAGCTTATAACTCATGCTTGTGCTTCTCGACCTTTCGTCCTTTGCCTTGTCGAGGGTTTGCATTTGAACTTCATTTTGTAGGTTTGCATCATGGAAGGACTCGATGGTGCACGCACGTACATGCTATCTTCTCGGCGGTGGAGGTCATTGCATTATGCTTATGCTTGTATGATACTTTTGACGACTACTTGTGAACCAATAGGTTGTATGATGCTTGTGCTTGTGAAGATTGTTCACTTGTTGATATGGACCTTTATACTTGTATGGACATATGTGATTGTTATGATTCTTGTATGGATATGTGCATATATCGGTGCTTTCTGGACTATATGTGATTGCTATGGAAATAAAGAGTCTATATATATATAAATATATATATGTGTGTCTTGAATTGCAAGGCTTTTTGAATAAGCAAACAAAAAAACCTGCTGGTTGATACGTCCCAAATGTATCTACTTTTCCAAACACTTTTGCTCTTGTTTTGGACTTTAATTTGCATGATTTGAATGAAACTAACCCAGACTGACGCTATTTTTAGCACAACTACCATGGTGTTATTTTTGTGCAGAAATAAAAGTTCTCGGATTGGGCTGAAACTTTACGAAGAATATTTCTGGAATATATGATAATTATTGGCAAAAAGACCTGCTGGAGGGGGGCCACCATGGAGCCAGGATCTCAGGTGGCCCCCCCTAGGGCGCGCCACGTGAGCTCGTGGGTCCCACGGACCTCCGTCTGCCCTAACTCCAACTCCATAAAGACCGTCTCGCGGAGAAAAAAATCAGAGAGAAGGAATCATCGCGTTTTACGATCCGGAGCCGCCGCCGCCTTCTGATCTTCATTGGGAGGGCTGTTCTGGAGTCCGTTCTAGGCTCCGGAGAGGGGGATTCGTCGCCGTCGTCATCATCAACCCTTCTTCATCAACAATTCCATGATGCTCACCATTGGGAGTGAGTAATTCCTTTGTAGGCTTGCTGGACGGTGATGGAGTTGGATGAGATTTGTCATGTAATCGAGTCAATTTGTTAGGGCTCGATCCCTAGTATCCACTATGTTCTGAAATTGATGTTGCTATGACTTTGCTATGCTTAATGCTTGTCACTAGGGCCCGAGTGCCATGATTTTAGATCTGAACCTATTATGTTTTCATGAATATAAGTGAGTTTTGGATCCTATCTTGCAAGTTGTAAGCACTGATAACCCACAAGTATAGGGGATCGCAACAGTTTTCGAGGGTAGAGTATTCAACCCAAATTTATTGATTCGACACAAGGGGAGCCAAAGAATATTTGCAAGTATTAGCAGTTGAGTTGTCAATTCAACCACACCTGAGACTAAATATCTGCAGCAGAGTGATCAGTAGCACAGTAGTATGATAGTTTGGTAGCAGTAGCAATAATAGTAACGGTAGCAGCAACGATAACAGCAATAGTAGTAGCAATTGTGACAGCAATAGCAACAGTAGTAACTTAGCAAGAACAATATGTGAAAAGCTTGTAGGCATTGGATCGGTGATATTCGTTGGATAACATTCATCATGTAACAGTCATAACCTAGGGCGACACAGAACTAGCTCCAATTCATCAATGTAATGTAGGCATGTGTTCCGTATATAGTCATACATGCTTGCGATAAGAACTTGCATGACATCTTTTGTCCTACCCTCCCGTGGCAGCGGGGTCCATAAGGAAACTAAGGGATATTAAGGCCTCCTTTTAATAGAGAACCGGAACAACATGAACTCCTCAAACTATGGCAATCACCGGAAAGAATCCCTATTATTGTCACCTTGGAGTATGCGGATCATAACACATAGCAGGTGCATATAACTTGCAAGATTGGATCAAGAACACAAATATATTCATGAAAACATAAAGGGTTCAGATCTGGAATCATGGCACTCGGGCCCTAGTGACAAGCATTAAGCATAGCAAAGTCATAGCAACATCAATCTCAGAACATAGTGGATACTAGGGATCAAGCCCTAACAAAACTAACTCGATTACATGATAAATCTCATCCAACTCATCACCGTCAAGCAAGCCTACGAAGGAATTACTCACTCCCAGCGGTGAGCATCATGAAATTGGTGATGAAGGATGGTTGATGATGACGATGCCGGAAGATCCCCCTCTCCGGAGCCCCAAACGGACTCCAGATCTGGCCTCCCGATGAAGAACAGGAGGTGGCGGCGGCTCCGTATCGTGAAACACAATAAAACTTCCTCTCTTATTTTTTTCTTCTGGAAACTGAATTTATAGCGTTGGAATTAGGTCAGACGGAGCCACGTGGGCCCCACGAGGTACCAGGGCGCGCCAGGGGGGGTGGCGCGCCCTGGTGCCTCGTGGGCACTGGGTGGCCCCCCTCCAGTGGTTCTTGGTGCCAATATTTTTTATATATTCCATAAAAAATCTCCAGAAAGTTTCATCCAATTCCATGCTAGAACTTTGATTTTCTGCACAAAAACAACACCATGGCAATTCTGCTGAAAACAGCGTCAGTCCGGGTTAGTTCCATTCAAATCATGCTAATTAGGGGCCAAAACAAGAGCAAAAGTGTTTGGAAAAGTAGATACGACGGAGACGTATCAAGCACCTATTATTTGTTATGATCTGTACACCCCAAGGTGACAATAATTAGGATTCGCTCCGGTGATGACCGTAGTATGAGGAATTCATGTATTCATTGAGTGTTAATGCTTGGTTCTGGTTCTTTAGTAAAAGGAGGCCTTAATATCTTTTAGATTTCCTTATGGACCCCGCTGCCACGGGAGGGTGGGACAAAAGATGTTATTCAAGTTCTTATTATTAGCATGTATGACTACATACGGAATACATGCCTATATTGAATTGATGAATTGGAGCTATTGTGTATCGCTCTAGGTTGTGACTGTTATATGATGAATATCATCCAACACAAATATCCATCGCTGATCCAATGCCTACGATTTTCTCATATTGATCTTTGCTAAGTTACTATTGCTGCTGCTGCTGTTACAATTACTACAAACTGTTACAGTTACTGCTTCTGTTACTATTGCTACTGTTACCGCTACTATCAAAACTATCAAACTACTGTTCTACTAAACACTTTGCTATAGAGATATTATTTTCCAGGTGTGGTTGAATTGACAACTCAACTGCTAAGGCTCATAAATATTCTTTGGCCCCCCTTGTGTCGAATCAATAAATTTGGGTGAAATACTACCCTCGAAGACTGTCGCGATCTCCTATACTTGTGGGTTATCAAGACCTTTTTCTGGCGGCATTGTCAGGGAGCATAGCTCTATTTATTGAGTTCACATGGGATTTATACATCTGCTGAAAATTATAAAGAATATGAAAGACGCTAGAACCAAGATCGTACCCTCTAAGACGAGGGGAGGTAAGTAACTACCAGCTAGCTCTGCACTTGATTCACCTTCTGTTTTAGGTCGACTTGCGACACTACTGCTACTTGTAGCTTGCGTTGGTATTTCTCCGAAGAGGAAGGGATGATGCAGCATAGTAGAGATAAGTATTTCCCTCAGTTATGAAACCAAGGTTATCGAACCAGTAGGAGAATCACACAACACCTCGTTAGCAGTACCTGCACACAAACAACAAACCCTTGCACCCAACGCATACGAGGGGTTGTCAATCCCTCGGCGGTAAATTGCAAGATTAAATTGTATGTGATAGATTGATAGATTGAAACAAAAATACAAAATAAAATAAATAAAAAGAAATGGCAGCAATATTTTTAGGGTTTTAGTAATGTGATTTAGATAGACCCGGGGGCCATAGTTTTCACTAGAGGCTTCTCTCGAGGAAATAGCATACGGTGGGTAGACAATTTACTGTTGGGCAATTGATAGAAAAGCAAATAATCATGACGATATCCAAGGCAATGATCATGTATATAGGCATCACATCCAAGATTAGTAGACTGACTCCTGCCTGCATCTACTACTATTACTCCACACATCGACCGCTATCCAGCATGCATCTAGTGTATTAAGTCCATAAAAGAACGGAGTAATGCCTTAAGAACGATGCCATGATGTAGACATGATAAACTCACGTGATAGTAGCAATGATACATACGTGTCATGTCCCTCACTACTAGGGAAAACCCTAGCAGTAGCGCGGGGTTTTGTCATAGCAGTAGCGCGGGTGGGCGCGCTACTGCTA
This sequence comes from Elymus sibiricus, assembly GCA_039707655.1. Classification (NCBI taxonomy): domain Eukaryota; kingdom Viridiplantae; phylum Streptophyta; class Magnoliopsida; order Poales; family Poaceae; genus Elymus; species Elymus sibiricus. Next base: position 7,240,874 of record CM077674.1, on the reverse strand, counting down.
CGGCGCTACAGCTAACTTTTAGCAGTAGCGCTGTTCCACCCGCGCTACTGCTACCAGAGTTTAGCAGTAGCGCGTTTAGGTGAACCTCGCTACTGCCAAAAGCTGCAGCGCGCCTGTTTAACACGCGCTACTGCTAAGGCAGCGCTACTGCTACACACATACCCCGCGCTACTGTTACTATTGTCTGTAAAAAAAATTCTGCATCATTTTTTCTCTGTTTTTAATAGGTTTTATACAATAGCCTGTCATATCATACACACAATAGTCTCATCATATCATACACATGCAAATAGTCTCATCAAATCATGTCATCATCATCCAACACAAATGATGTCTCTCATCATCATCGATCTCGAAATAGCGATACAAGTTATGATATGTCTCGAATACATGCAACTACATCGTCATCCCATACACATGTTTCATCATCCATCTAAAACGATGATATAGAAGAGAAGAGCTATCACTATGAGTAAGAGCGGAATTATGCAGTACATGAGGCGCCGGTTGTGATTCCTCTCTCGCGCTAGCGTGAACCTCAAGTAACTAGCTTCTGCTTCTTGTCTGCTATCGAACCCTTTATGGCTGCCGCCCGAGAACCGTGACAGTTGAGCTTGACACTCGGGCCACTCATCGTACACTCCCGGAACCCTCCCTATGTACACGGCATAGCACTTCTTCACCATCAAGGACCTATGTACCTGTTAGAGATGCATCTTCATCAAGCGAATTCAACAATAATATGCAACATAATATATTTGAGCAACACGAAAAGAAAGAGTTAGCTAATAGATGCAACATATAGTAAACATAATTAATCAACACAGGTTTATCGTACCCAAACTAATTAACTAGACATACACAGGTCATCGTACCCAAACTAACAAACTAGCGTTACGCAAGTTCAGCAGGACCGTTGACATCACAAAGTTTCATCGCTACAGAAACTACAAGTTCAACCAACACATCATCATCGGCATCGTCAATCACTGGAAGTTCCACCCATCCATATCCGGGAGGATGCACCCTAGCTTCGTGAATGGCATCAGGTCCTGACGTTGCATGCCTATGCGTGTTCTGACGTCAGCTCGCGATATAGGGCCGTGGTGGAACATCCCCTTCTCTTCGACGAGTTCTTTCATGATGATCATTGCAATGTCCTTCTGGATGCGAAAGAAGTCATCTCTGAGTTTATAATCCGGTTCGTCTCCTAAGGATTCTGCCCATTTGCGGATATGTTCATCATTTCTTGTTGTCATGCGAAGCTGTTGGTGATCCCTTCTGAACTCCATCATGAGATGGAGGAGATAGAATCCATCGTTCTTGCTTGTTGTCGGTTGATGGATGGAGCAGAAGGTAGTTTTATGCGAGAAACCCGGCTTGTTCTTCCTTTGTTTCCTGATCTCCATGTGGACACCCCTCATGCTGAAGCCATGGAGAGCATTGTCCAGAATATCCATTATGTGGGTGTAGTCTTTCTTCTCGAAGTTTCTGGACGAGTTGAAATACACGGCGTGGGAGACTCGCGGGAAAAGAACGATAAGGACGGCGCGCCCGTTGCTGCGGAAAATAAAGACACCTCAAATTAGTCTCCATATGAGCGAAGGAATGATTGAAACGTACGAAAGGGTTGTCCGACAATGACTTACATTGGATGATAAGGCAGGAGAATCGTTTCCTTGTCCTTATTTGTTACCATGAAGTATTCGATGTAGTCCCTAGCAGCTTTACATTCAAACTCGCCGAGACTCAAGAAGGACTCATGCATGTAGTATGGATCCGCCACCGAGATTTGCGAGATTTGTTCTCTCCTGATGATGAAGTTCATATGTAGCGCAAAAAGGCGGACGATCGTAAAATCGAGCTGCCTCATGAGAAACATCTCAAAGATGTGATCAAACCGCAGGAAGAACACCTCCGCGGGCAGTGTGTCGATGTAGCACTTGGCCTGAGGCACACGAACCGCGTAAAGCGGATATCCTGGATCCTCCGAGGCGAGAAGGCTTTTCTCAGTCGACAGCACATGGTCGTGCAGTCTCCTGAGATCCCCTGATATGCCCTCTAGTGGTTTCGGCGGTAGGATCGGCTTGCCCGCGACATGGTACATCGCCGCACCTTTGACCGGTACACGGTCTGCAAAATCGGTCGGCTGACTGCTAGAAGCTTTGGCAGCTTTGGCGGCAGCAGTGCCTCTCTTCGGCGGTCTATTCCTCTCCTTTTTCTTGGGTTGACTGTCCAGACCCTTCCTTACCGCCGCCACCAGTGTCGTCGGGCTAAGCACTTTACGACCCTCGGCTAGATGACCTTGCGTTGAGGCGGCATCTGGAGGCGTGTCCTGTGAGGATTGCATGAAGAAAGACTTCTTGCAATAAACCCTAGGACGTTACTGCCCGGGCACATCATCCATCTCCTCATCCGCATGCTCATAGCCCGAGTCATATGGCTGACTCATCATTTGTCCATCGTCATAGGCGGCGCCGGTATTGAGGAACCGGAGAGGGTCCTCCTCCTCCATCTCATCATCCATTCCTTGTTCCACGGGGCCGACTACATCATCCACTATTGGACCCCCTTCCTCGCGTCGTCCACCGCTCTCACCCGGCACGAGAGGCGCTGGTAATTGCGTAGGCGGGGTGGTGGTGTTCATACCTTGCTGATGTGTGGTCATTGGTGTGCTCTCGACCGCCTCCAGACGAAGAAGATTCTTCGGCCACAGCAGCATCCAACCCTTGCATTCTCCAAGCCGCATCGGGGTCTCGTCCTCCTCTCCCCCGAGCCGTACTGGAGGAGTCAAATCCTCGTGGCCCGCTTTCACACTCGACAAGGTAACCCTGAAGGTGCCAACGGGGATCGGCTGGCCATGGAACGCGAGTTCCAAGTGCTTCGTTATCACTGCCTTTCCCACGTCCACCTTTTGGCCGTTGATCATGTAGAGTACGGCGCACGGGGTTTCCTCGGCCTGCGAAGACATGTCTGCGGCGTAAGACATCCGAAAGGCAACGAAAAACGGAAGATTATATATATGTTGGTGCGACGTGTAATTACCGTGAGGGCGTCGAGGTCAGACAAAGACGAAGGCCCGCCTAGCACGCCAGAGACAGAGGATGGGCTGCTATGAGCGGGTGCGGGAGCAGGCGTGGGTGTGGGACCTTGTGCGGTAGTGGCAGCAGGTGGTGGTGGTGCGATGTTCACCAAGTTGCTCCCGACGAAGCTGGGCATGGGAAAATCCTGTGCCGTCTTGTCTGGATTTTGCTTTGTCCAGTCGATAATAGCTGGAATCAAGTTAGTAGCGAAATCATTTCTCCAGGCAGCTACAGCTGCATTGACTGCCTGCTAGACCAACTCATTTTTGTTCACTTCTGCGGCCTCAGCTGCTTTTTTCTCGGCCTCAGCTGCATTTTTCTTGACCGCAAGCTTCACCTTCTCGTCGATGTTCAACTGACTGAACTTCTTTTTCTGCTTTTTGGCCTCCGGGCCCTCATTGTAGTAGTACTTCCATGTGGCGCCGTCTCCGACGCCGTGCACACGTCCATATTGCGGCCGCTGGTCCAAAGGGAATCCCTTCAGTTGGTTCAAGGCCCGGTTGAGAGGGGTGTCCCACTTGGGCCTCATCGACGACTGAGACGACGAGCCGCTTTCGGCCGCAAGCCTGTGTTGCTCCTTCTGCAGAAGGAACGTGAACCGTTTACGAATGTTACTACAACGTGTAGTCCACTTGATCAGAAGCTAAATGTAAGGTGGTAAAAGAATAATTACAAGTAATCTAATCAATTTCCTCGTGACCGGGTCCGTGTACCAAACCTTCATTTCCTTGTCCCACTTGTATCGGGCCCTGATGAAGTCACTCTCCTACGGGTCGGTGAACTCCGCGTAGGGGTCTGGGATCCCCGCGGCTTCACGTTCCGCATCCTCCTTATCCCATGGGCCTCTTGCCAATGTAGCCACGGCTTCCGAGGCATTGGTTCCCCGTGTTCCTTTGCTGAAGGCCCTTGTATTTCTCAGACTTAATGTTGGCTGCCTCGGTAGCGGAAGTCCTTGAACTTTTTGAACTCTTCTGCCGTAAGTGTCGGATTGTCCGCCAAAATCTTGGACAGGGGTTCGTTAGCATCAATCGCTCGTTTCACCCTCCCTTTCCAGGCGGCCAAATCATTGCTGAACATGCCCATGGCGTGGTTATTGATATCTTTCATGGTAGCATCATCCAACAGGTTTTCTATGCGGTCATCCCGGCCGGGGAACTGGAATCTCTTGTGCAGCTTCGTTAGGAGCAAGTGCTCCAGATGTGGTTTCTTCCTTAAGTCATTGTCGTTGATGCTCGCGGTTTCCCGTAGGATGCATCCGACTTGGTTGCCGTAGCACTTGTGAGCTTCATCCGACGCTATTGGCTCGAATTTGCCAGGGTGCATCTCTATGACCAGGATTCTTCTGATGCCGAGTTTGTTAGGGCGTCATGTCCTCTGCATCTTCTTTTCATTACCGGCTTCGGCGCCGGTACCTTCGGCGCCGCCATCGGTGCCGGTGCCATCGGTGCCATCGGTGTCGATGTCGGCAGCAGTACCATCGTCCTCTATGACCAGGTCGCCCTGCAAACCTTCTGTTTGCTGACTAGACAAAAAGTCGAGGTAATCATGTTCACGGTCATATTGTATGTCGTCGGCAGCGTGGTCAGAAGCCCCGGTTTCGTCGTTGTTCGACATGTTTCCTACGATTAAGTCTGCTCGTTTAATTCTTAAACTATAATAAAATTAGTAATGACATAAAAAAAGGCCTATGGTTTGCCGGAATGCCGTTTCATTCCCGTCCCAGCAAATCCCGGGCACTCGATATGCCTACTTTCTAGCACAAGTCATGCCGAAATTCACGGGAAATTTTGGCATGACCTTTGCTAAAAAGTGGACATATGGAGCGCCTGAAATTCGCCGGAACGGAAATGAATCAACATTCCGGCAAAACATAGGCCAGTCGGATCATTTCCCTGCAAACAAGAAAAGCCAACATAGGCAACAATAGCACATCATCTCCATCATTTGGCACATCTTATGGCAACAACAGCAGCCAACATCATTTGGCACTTCAATTATTCAAAATATGTTCACCATCAACAGCCAACATCATGTATATCAAAGAAATTCATGCACTTTAATTATTCAAAGAAATTCACCATAAAGAAATTCACCATCAAAATATGTTTTAAATTCCTAGGTACTGTCCTAATATAAAACAGCTACTGTCCTAATAAAAAACCCTAGTTAAATTCCTATCTACTAGGGTTAACTAAACAAAACAATAGCTACTTCTCAAAAAACCCTAGCTAAATTCCTAGCTACTGTCCTAATATAAAATAGCTACTGTCCTAATAAAAAACGCTAGCTAAATTCCTATCTAATGTCCAACATAAAAATTCTATGAATTTTCTGAATTTTTTGTCCTACTAATTTTGCATCTTTTCCCCCAATCTTTAAAAAGCAAGCACACTCTCACTCACTTACTAACATTACACTAGAATTCTGTTACCTAAACACCAAAAACACCTAAAATACCTAGAACTGAAAACCCTAACCCTAGAATTAACTTAACTAAACACCTAAAATACCTAACCCTAGAATTAAATTAACTAAGCACCTAAAATTCAGTTCACTAAAACAGCTAACCCTAGAATTCAATTAACTAAAACACCTAAACACCTAAAATACCTAACCCTAGAATTCAGTTAACTAAACACCTAAAATTCAGTTAACTAAAACACCTAACCCTAGAATTCAGTATACTAAAATGAGAGAGAGGAGGGGCGGGGACTTACAGCGGTTGTCGGGGGAGACGACAGCAGGGAGGTGGAGGTCGGGGGAGACGGTAGCGAGGCGGCGACGAGGCTGGCGCACCGGAGGGGGCGACGTCGAGGAGGGCAGGGGCTCCAGCGGCGACGAAGCTGGGGCGCGGCGAGGGCGGGGCTCCGGCGGCGCTCGAGGCTGGGGCACGGCGACGGCAGGGGCTCCGACAGCGACGAGGGGAGAGACAGAGTCAGTGCGAATTGGGGGAGGAATGAGGAGGAAGGGAGCCCGCGCGGTGCGGTTAACTCAAACATAGCAGTAGCGCGGGTGTGGACCCGCGCTATAGCTAACTTAGCTGTAGCGCGGGATACCCAAACCGGCGCTACAGCTAACATAGCTATAGCGCGGGTCCACACCCGCACTACTGATATAGCTATATTAGCAGTAGCGCCTCTTTGGTTAGCCCGCGCTACAGCTATTCCTTTGATTTTTCTTTTCATTTTCTCCTTTTGCTTTTTCTTTTCATTTGATTTTTCTTATTTCCTTTCTCCTTTTTCCTTTTCTTTTCATATCCTTTTCTAATCCTTTCATTTTCTTCTTTCATTTCTCAGTTTTCTATTTCTTTTCTTTTCCGAAAGACGACCGAGCCGGGAAGAAGGGGATCGGGTACAATGTATATAACTCAGGCGACGATATATATTACACATCATTTGACCGATAACGATTAAGTGCGTACACAAAATAAATACATATATATAAATGATGGTTTCTCATCGTCGACGTTTTCATTTCTGAGTGAGCTTCTTTCCCTTCTTGTTCGCTGTAAAATAATTGAGCCCCTCGTTGTGACTTTTCCTTTTCCATGGAGTACGATCTTTCTTGGGTAATGTAGTATTAATTCTTCTTTTGACGTATGCTTCATCGTCATCGTCATCTTCCCTCATCGGGTTGCCGTACTGGTCGTAGTCTTCCTTGTTGGCGACTCCATCCATTCCGATGATGTTCCTTTTGCCTCTCCTCACGACAACACGGCTGGAATTGCTCGGGTCAGTTATGAAGAAGCATTGTGTCACGTGCTTAGCGTGTACCCATGGCTCGTTTTTTGCGATGGCGTTCACGGTAGCGCTCTTGGCGTCGGGTATAGACATGGTAGTGAAATACCGGTTTTCTCTTTCGACGTTCTTAGCCCATCTGACACGGAACATCGTCGCATCGTGCAGTCCAGAGTAGTCAAGCTCCCAGATCTCTTCGACCCTTCGGTAGAATCTTTCAGTTGTGGCGTTGTCGCCGGTCATGCATTCCATCGTCACCCCTGAGTTCTGAAAATCACTGTTTATATCTGTGGCCTCCGTGTAGAACGTGTATCCGTTGATATCGTATGCCTGATAGGTCGCGAGGTTGGCCGCGGGGCCATGTGCTAAGGCGTATATGAGCAATCCGTCCGTAGAGCCCTCTTCCGGGGGATTAGCAAGAACATGCTCTTTGAACCAAGGCAGGAAAGTGGAGTTGTGTTCTCTAATAACTTCAGCGTTCGTCTTGCATAGCCCCCGGCCACGGTACTTCTTTGCGATGGTTTCTTTGTGCAGTGTCGCGAAAGGATCTACCACGTCTAGGTGCTGTAGCAGTACTAAGTTTGCTCTGTCAAAGTCATTGCGTCGACCCGAGTGGTCCACATGCAGTTCCCTCCAGCCGTTGGTGTGACCTTCTCCTCCGAGCCTCCCAAGGTGCTTCTTAACGGGCAAACCAACAACAGGGTCTCCGCCATATAGATAATTCTCGCAGAAAGAGGTGCACTCTTGGGTCAGATAGCCCTGGATGATGCTTCCATCCGGACGGGACATGTTACGAACGAATCCTTTGATGACCCCATTCATCCTCTCGAACGGCATCATGTTGTGCAGGAATGTCGGCCCGAGGTCTATGATGTCGTCCACAATGTGGACACACAGATGCACCATGACATCAAAGAACGCGGGCGGGAAGTACATCTCAAGCTCATTTAGTATCACAACGATCTCTTCCTATAGCCATCGGGGCTTCTTCACACTGATCGACTTTCGAGAGATAATGTCGAAAAAGTTGCAGAGACTAATAAGCGTGTCACGGACATGCTTGTCCATTATCCCTCTAAGGGCAACAGGAAGTATCTGCGTCATCATCACATGACAGTCATGCGACTTCATCCCGCTGAACCTTTTCTTCTTGGTGTCTAGAAATCTGCTTATCTTCCCACAGTAACCGGAACTAACTTTGATTCCGGTAAGGCAGTTGAAGAATTGATCGATCTCCTTCGGACTTAAGGTAAAGCAAGAAGGGGGGCAATAATTCTCTTCCTTCTTGTTGACTTTTTTGCCCTGGTCCCGTGCCTCCGTCTCCGTCTCCGTCTCCTCCGACTTTTTACGGGGCGGCATGTGGAGATCTGCCCTGATGTTCAAATCTTCCAAGTCTCTTCTTGCCTTCGGCCCATCCTTGGTCTTATCCGGCATGTTCATCAGTGTTGCAAGCATGCTCTCAAGGACATTCTTCGTGATATGCATTTGATCAAGGCAATGAGGCGTGTCGAGTTTGGGCCAGTACTCCAACTCCCAGAAAACAGACCTCGTTTTCCATACCTTCAGCAGCGGCTCCGGCGCCTTTTCATCTTTCCCGGCGCGGGGCACTGTTCCCAGTTTTTCAACAGCTCATCGATTTCGGTGCCGCTGCTCTTACGTGGAGGTCCTCGATTTCGGTGCCGCTCCTCTTTCCCGGCGCGGGGCATTGAATAGATCTCGACGGTTTCTCCACGGGTCGTCCTTCGTGTGCCATCTTCGATGCCCCATGTACACGATTTTCCCAGACCCGCCATCTTTCGTTAGCTGCTGAGACATTGTATCATCCATTCACCGCGTGCATCCGCAGTATCCGTGGCACACTGGGCCTGCGACATATCCGTAACCGAGATAGTCGTGCACATCGTCATCAGCGCGGCTCTAATATAGAAATACTCGCCTTTGCTGGCGTCCCATGTCTTGGCCGGTGTTTTCCATAACGTGTCTAACTCCTCTTGAAGTAGCCCCAGATACAGATTAATATTATTTCCCGGTTGTTTCGGCCCTTGAATCAGCATGCTCATGTGTATGTACTTTGTCTTCATGCACTTCCACGGGGGAAGGTTGTACATCCATACAAACACGGGCCATGTGCTATGGTTGGTGTTCTGGTTGCCAAACGGATTCATGCCATCGGTACTCGCGCCAAGCACGATGTTCCTTGGATCACCTGCGAAAAATCGATATTCGGAGTTGAACGCTCTCCACTCGCTTGCATCCGCGAGGTGTCTCAGCTTCAGATCATCTCCATCGTCGGGCTTCACCCTCTCCGCGTGCCAGCGCATGAGCTTTGCTTCCTTAGTATCTATGAAATAACGCTGCAGACAAGGAGTGATTGGTAGGTACCATACAACTTTCTGGGGAGATTTCTTTCCGGCCTTCTTGTATCGAGAAGCATTGCACATCGGACAGTTGTTTTTTTCCGCGTGCTCCTTCCGATAAATGATGCAATCGTTGATGCATGCATGGTATCTAATGTGCGGCAGATCAAGAGGGCACACGATCTTCTTGGCCTCATCGATACTAGTAGGACACAGGTTCCCCGCGGGAAGAACCTTCTTTAGATACTTGCGAAGCTCATCGAGGCTTCTGTCGGTCCATTTGTTTTTAGCCTTCGTCTTTAGAAGTTCAAGCGTGAAACTCAAGCGGGTCACCTCGGGATCGCAACCATCATACAATGGAGTCTTCGAGTCTACCTCCAGTTGCTCCAGCTTGGCCTCCTCTCTAGAAGCAGCTCTGTCACTACTCGTCTTCTTGCGAAGCAGGTCTCGAACATGAGGGTCCCGCACGATTGAACTTAGTAGCGACGAAGGCTGCGGCGTGTCTGCGTCTTCTCTGGCGCCATTTCCGGCCTCTTCTCCGCCACCATTTCCGGCCTCTTCTCCGCCGCCACCATGTCCGGCCCCTTCTCCGCCGCCATGTTCGGCCTCTTCTCCGCAGCCATTATCGGTCATCTCTTCGTCTGGCCCCAAGTCGTCATTGGCTGCCCCGTCGGCGTCCTCATCCTCATCATCTTCACTTATCCACTGAGTATAGCCATCCATGAAACCAGTCATGAGCAGGTGCGCCTTCAAACGACCATCCTTATAGGGGTCGAGCCAAACTCCTCCTTTACATCTTCGGCACGGACATAAAATCTCTGTCCGGTTATTTTCATACATGTCCTGCACCGCCGATCGCAACCACCTTTCCACCATCGTTCCACTCACCATCATGATCGCCTGTGCGGTAATAATAAGCAAAATGATTATAAAAACGCATGCATGAATCAAAGTCATACAAAAATTCGGCATGACCTTCCCTAAAAATAGGACATATAGAGTTTGCCCGAAATTCGCCGAAACGGAAATAAATCGACATTTCGGCAAAACATAGGAAGTTCATGCACAATTAAATGGATAGATCTAGTTGGGGACTTAGAAAGGTCACCTCATTAAATGGGTAGATCTACATAGCTAGTTGGGGAAGGAGATGGCTCTAACTAGTGGAGGGGGTGGAAAAGTGAGGAAAAGAGAAAGGGGTTGCATTAATGGAGGTGTGGTGTAGTTAGGGGCATTAAAGAGAGAGAAAGAGAGGTAGGAGAAGAAAGAGAGTAACGGGGGGAGACTCAAGGTGAGGAAGAAGCAAAGTGAGGGAGAGAGGAGGGGGGAGGGCAAAGTGAAGGGAGAGAGGAAGGGGGAGGGGGGAGAGGGCTGAAAAAGGTGGCTGTTGCGCCTTAGCAGCAGCGCGGGCCAGAAAACGGCGCTACTGCTAAAACTTTAGCAGTAGCGCGCTCCTGAAGGCCGCACTACTGATAAGGGGGGCCTACCACGTGGCACAGTACAACTTTAGTTGCAATGGTGGGTCTCCAACACGCGCTACTGCTAAAGTTTTAGTAGTAGCATGCTTCAGTCCAGCCGCGCTGCTACTATACATAGCCTGGTGGCTAAGGGGGGCTCATATAGCAGTAGCACCTTTCCTCCGAGCCGCGCTACTGATAAGTGGATAGCAGTAGCGCCTGTGCAGTGACCGCGCTACTGTAAATTAGCAGTAGCACGTTCCACAAAGGCGCGCTATTGATAATCCTCCACCTATAAGGTTTTCCCTAGTAGTGCCTTTCTGTCACTGGGATTGAGCACCGCAAGATCGAACCCACTACAAAGCACCTCTTCCCATGGCAAGATAAATCAACTCAGTTGGCCAAACCAAATCAATAGATCGGAGAAGAAATACGAGGCTATAACAATCATGCATAAAAGAGTGCAGCAAAGACTCAAAATAATTTCATGGATAATCTGATCATAAACTCACAATTCATCAGATCCCAACAAACACACCGCAAAACGTGATTACATCGGATAGAACTCCAAGAACATCGAGGAGAACATTGTATTGAAGATCAAAAAGATAGAAGAAGCCATCTAGCTACTAACTATGGACCCAAAGGTCTGTGGTAAACTACTCACGCATCATCGGAAGGGCAGCAAGGTTGATGTAGAGCCCCTCCGTGATCAATTCCCCCTCAGGCGGAGTACCGAAGAAGGCCTCTAGATGGGATCTCTCTGGAACAGAAACTTGCGGCGGCGCAAAAAGTATTTCGTGGACTCCCCTGAGGGTTTCTGATTTTTTCTGAATTTATAGTGCTGGAATTAGGTCAAACGGAGCTCTGTGGGACCCACGAGGCACCAAGGCGCGCCTGCCACCCCAGGCGCGCCCTGGTGGCTCGTGGGCCCCACCAGGGTCTTCTGGCCTCCTCCCGAAGCTTCTAGTGTTTATCTTGGCCAATAAAGAATCTCCAAAAAGTTTCGTGGCATTTGGACTTCGTTTGGTCTTGATTTTCTGTAAAACAAAAACAGGGCAGAAAACAGCAACTGGCACTGGGCACTTAGTTAATAGGTTAGTCTCGAAAAATGATATATAATTGCTGTAAATGATTATAAAAATATCCAAGATTGATAATATAATAGCATGGAACAATAAAAAATTATAGATACGTTGGAGACGTATCAGCATCCCCAAGCTTAATTCCTGCTCGTCCTCGAGTAGGTAAGTGATAAAAACAGAATTTTTGATGTGGAATGCTGCCTAAAATATTCATCACATATTCTTTTCTTTAGTAGCATGGACATTGGACTTGTATGATTCAAAGCAATAGTCTATAATTTGACATGAAAATATAGATACTCAAGCATACTAACAAGCAACCATGTCTTTTAAAATATCAACGCTAAAGAAAGTTATCCCTAGCCCATTATGCTCAATCATTGATCCATTCATGAAACACACTCAAATATTAGCTACATCCAATCCACAAATATGACAATAGTGCTCTCTAGTTGGTGCTTTATAAGAGAAGATGGAGACTCAAGAAAAATAAAAATTGCATAAAAGTAAATAGATAGGCCCTTCGCAGAGGGAAGCAGAGATTTGTCAAATGTGCCAGAGCTCAAAGCTGAAATTAAAGAGAAAAAATATATTTTGAGAGGCATGCTTTTCCTGTCAACGAAAACGACCGAGAATTCCCAATATTTTCCATGTTAGACACATCATAGGCGGTTCCCAAACAGAAAGTAAAGTTTATTTCCTTTCCACCATTTCTTTCACAATCCATGGCTAGCCGTATCCACGGGTGCGCTCCATACCATCACTTTCCAAGGAATTTTGTTGTTATTAATTTTGATTTCATTGTGGGACTGGGCATGCCTATTACCAACCATACTCTTGTGCAATGACAAGTGAATAAACACTCATCGTGAGAATAACACACCTAGCATGGAAAATATTGGCCACCCCTACCGTTTCATGAGCGGTACGGGCACACAAAACAGAAAAATTATTTTGAAAATTAGAGTTGGCACACGCAAATTTACTTGGAACGGCATTGAAATACCGCATATAGGTAGATATAGTGGACTCATATGGCACAACTGGGTTTAAGGATTTTGGATGCACAAGCAATATTTCCGCTTAGTACAAGTGAAGGCTAGCAAAAGATTGAGAAGCAACCAACCAAAAAACGAAAACGGTCATAAACATGCATTGAGCACAACTAACACTGAATAATGCATCATAAGTAGGATATAATTTCGTTGCATAACTATTGACTTAACGTGCATGCATAGGGAATCACAAACCTTAACACTAATATTCTTACTTAATCACAATTACTCACTAACATGACTCACATATCATCATCTCCATCGCAAAACTATTGTAAGGAATCACACTTATCATATCCAATGATCTATATAAAAGTTTTTATTATATCCATCTTGAATATTCATCACTTTGGGACCAAATTCATATCTTGTGCAAATTACCGTTACTATTATCATCTGTCAAAAAGATTTAAGTGAAGCATGAGAGTGCAAATATTTCTTCAAAATTTCAATCTTATCAATTCTCAAAATAATATAAGTGAAGTATGAGAATTTATTTCTTCAAAATTTCAATCTTTTCAATTCCCAAAATAATATAAGTGAAGCATGAGAATTCATTTCTTCAAAATTTCAATCAACTCTCAAAATAACATAAGTGAAGCATGACAGTTTATTTCTTCAAAATTTAGCCACCACCGTGCTCAAAAAGATTTAAGTCAAGCACTTGAGCAACTGCCTAGCTCAAAAAATTTAAGTGAAGCACATAGAGTATTCTAACAAATTATGATGATAAACGTGTGGCTCTCTCAAGATAGGTGTGTTCAGCAAAGATGATTGTGACAAACTAAAAAGCAAACAAAGCAAAGACTCATATAATACAAGACGCTCCAAGCAAAACACATATTATGTGATGAATAAAAATATAGCCTCAAGTAAAATTACCGATGGTTGGTAGAAGAAAGAGGGGATGCCTTCCGGGGCATCCCCAAGCTTAGACGCTTGAGTCTTCCTTGAATATTACCTTGGGGTGCCTTGGGCATCCCCAAGCTTAGGCTTTTGCTACTCCTTATTCCGTCATCCATTGTGATCTCACCCAAAACTTGAAAACTTCTATCGCACAAAACTTAACAAAACCTTCGTGAGATCCATTAGTATAACAAAATAAATCACTACTCAGGTACTGTTGCAAACCCATTCATATTTTATTTTTTCATTATACCTACTGTATTCTAACTTCTCCATGGCTTATACCCCCCGATACAATCCATAGTTCCATCAAAACAAGCAAGCAACACATCAAAAACAGAATCTGTCAAAAACAGAACAGTCTGTAGCAACCTATTTAAAAGCCATACTGCTGTAAGTCCAAAAATTCTGAAAAATTAGGACAATGTGGGAAATTCATATACCAATACTGTGTAAAAATTTCAGATTTTTTAGACGCTCCAGTAAAGAAAAAAATTCGGGCACTGGACGCAAAACTTTCTGTTTTCCAAACAGCATCAATTATATTATCTTCCAAATCATCCCAAAGGTCCTACTTGGCACAAACACTAATTTAAAACACAAAAACACAATCATACCAGTAGCATGACAGTGAAAACACACAATAACAGAAACTTATAATAAAAATTTATTTTATTCATTGTGTTGCCTCCCAACAAGCGGTATTGTTTTATGCCCCTAGCTAGGCATAATGCATAATTTCAAGTGTTGTCATCATTCAAGTTGATTCCATAAGCGGCCCTCATAATGGATTCACATGGTGCTTTAATTTTCTTCCTAGGGAAATGTTCCATACCCTTTTTTAATGGAAATTGAAATTTTATATTCCCTTCTTTCATATCAATAACGGCACCTATAGTTCGTAAGAACGGTCTACCAAGTATTATTGGGCAAGAAGAATTGCATTCAATATCAAGAACAATAAAATCAACGGGCACATAGTTCCTATTTGCAAGAATAAGAACATCATTAATTCTTCCCAAAGGCTTTTTAATAGTAGAATCCGCAAGATGTAAATTATGAGAGCACTCATCTATATTGGTAAAACCTAGCACATCACATAGAGATTTTGGAATTGTGGAAACGCTAGCACCCAAATCACATAAAGCATTGCACTCATAATTTTTAATTTTAACTTTAATGGTGGGTTCCCATTCATCATATAATTTTCTAGGAATTGAAATTTCTAGTTCAAGCTTTTCTTCTAACGCTTTCATCATTGCTTCTACTATATGTTTAGTAAAAGCCTTGTTTTGCTCATAAGCGTTGGGTGAATTTAGCATGGATTGTAACAAAGAAATGCACTCAATCAAAGAACAATTGTCATAATTAAAATCTTTGTAATCCAAAAGAGTGGACACATCGCTATTTAAAGTTTTTACCTGTCCAAACCCACTTTTATCAATTTTCTTATCAAGATTTTCACCCTCCGAATTATGGGAACGGATACTAACTAAAGTTGACTCTTCTTCAGTCCCCTTTTCATCAAGTTTTATATTGCTAAATATAGAATCAATAGATGAAACACCAATCATTTTAATATCCTCATCATTACTACGTTCCAAAGATTCAGGCTTAGCGGCCATTTGATTTACTAGCGTAGCTTGTGCATCAGAAATTTTTTCTAGCAAATTTTTAGTAAGAGTAAATTGGGATTGAAGACTAGCAACTTCTTTGCTAACATTATCGAGTTGTTTTGCAATATCATCCAATAAAATAGAGTGTTCTTTGAGTTCCTCGGTAAATTTTTTGTTGTGCTCAAATTGCGTAGTCATGTAATCTTTAGTAGTTTTCTCTATTTCGGACAAAATTTTATAATAGGAAGTATCATGATAATCCTCTCGAGGCATCATGATTAGACAAACAAGAAAACAATCAAGAAAACAAGCAAACAAGAAAAAGGCAAAAAGGCAAACGGAAAATATTTTTGTATTTTTGTAAAAACGTTTTAGAAGTGGGGGAGATGAAAACGAGAGGCAAATGTCAAATAAAGTAAATGCAAGGAGATGAGAGTTTATGCAAAGGTACTTGATAGATGTTGATGATGTCTCCCCGTCAACGGCGCCAGAAATTCTTCCTGTACTTGTAGCTTGCGTTGGTATTTCCCCGAAGAGTAAGGGATGATGCAGCACAGTAGAGATAAGTATTTCCCTCAGATATGAAACCAAGGTTATCGAACCAATAGGAGAATCACACAACACCTCGTTAGCAGTACCTGCACACAAACGACAAACCCTTGCACCCAACGCATACGAGGGGTTGTCAATCCCTCGGCGGTAAATTGCAAGATTAAATTGTATGTGATAGATTGATAGATTGAAACAAAAATACAAAATAAAATAAATAAAAAGAAATGGCAGCAATATTTTTAGGGTTTTAGTAATGTGATTTAGATAGACCCGGGGGCCATAGTTTTCACTAGAGGCTTCTCTCGAGGAAATAGCATACGGTGGGTAGACAAACTATTCATTTAAAGGAAAGACACCTCGGATATTAGGAGATCCTGGAATACCTACTATACCATGCTCTATCAAAAGTAATTATGTCAAAACTGCTTTGTGTGATTTGGGAGCTGGTGTCACTATTATGCCTTTCTCTTTATTTAGAAGACTTGATTTGAATAAGTTGACACCTACTGAAATCTCTTTGCAAATGGTTGATAAATCAACTGCTATACCCATCGGTATTTGTGAGGATGTTCCCGTTGTCATTGCTAATGTTACTATCTTAACAGACTTTGTTATTCTTGATATGGCCGAGGACGACAACATGTCGATTATCCTTGGTAGACCCTTTTTGAATACTGCAGGGGCTGTTATTGATTGCACCAAAATTAAGGTCACTTTTCATGTCAATGGTAATGAGCATACTGTATATTTTCCGAAGAAACAACACCAAGTGAATAGTATCAACTCTATTGAAAGAATTATGATAGTTACTATTGGAGGCTTTGAATTTCCTCTTCCGACTGTCAACAAGAAATATCAAACTCTTATTGTTGGGGAAATGCATATCCCCGTTGAGGTAACCTAGTGTTATACGAAAGTTCTTCGGTTTCATGTTACTCGAAAATAGTTTGTTAATAAGACTTGATCAACCTTATTAATGGATTCTTTTTGAGGGGCATGTGGTCGATGAATCTAGTAAGCACAACCTACTGTACTTTTAGTTTGCTCTCTATTATTTATAGTTTAATAAAGTAGAATGCCATGATTACCTTGTGTTCTGAATTATCCGTGCAATAAAAAATGTCCCGAAACTAAAAGTCCTCGGAATAACCTGAAAATTTAGTATTATTTTTTCCAGATTATATTAGAATTTTTGGCAGGGAACACACCCCAGGGGGGTGTGCCTGTGAGCCACGAGCTCACACGTCGCGCCCACCCCCTTGGGCGCGCCATGTGAGCTCGTGGGTTCCACAGGGGCCCCCTCACCTAGTGCACTTGCCCATTGCCTCCTTTCACGTCCAGAAAAAATCACCCTTGCTTCCTATCCCGTGTTCTTGCTCATTTTCGTGCGATTTTTGATCACCTTGCTCGGAGCTCCGTTTCCAAAACTGTTCCAAGAAATCGCTCCTTGGTATGTGACACCTCCGATGGTTCAATTAGTTTTTGTTTTTGTGGATTATGTTTTGCACAGTTAGCTACTGTTGATGACCATGTATAGGAGTTTTCATGTTGAATTTGTATGGTTCAAAGTAGTTTTGATGCATGATATAGCCTCTAGACACTTGTGGGAGTAGTTGCTATCAATTTTGTTAAGTTTCATTCACTTTTATTTTTGGGACTAAAAATTTCAGAAATTTTTCAGAGAAGAGAAAATGCTTACGAGGATGTTGAGAGGTTCTTCGAGCAGGAGTTCCAAAGAAACTCCGAAGGAGAAGCCCAAGAACAACCTCCCTCATGCGGCCGACATGTGGCTATGCGAATGACCATGTAACACATTCTTGAGAGATGCAGGCATTCTTGAGGATTTCTATCATTTGGCGGAGAATGCCGGAATCACCCCATTCCTTGAAAATAAGTGTGATCAGTACCTTCTCCTCACCAACACTTTTGTGCAAAACTTTTGATTTTATGCTAGAAGAGATGAACCTACTGTATCATTCCATCTCTATGATATCCCATATGAAATGACACTTGCTAGCTTTTGTCAAATATGCAAAATTTCTAATGAGGGCAGCCCTCTAGAGCCACGTCCTAGAGACGTTGAGGGTTTCATATCTAACATTACAGTAGGGGATACGAGAGAAGTTTCTAGGGCCAGAGTAGCTAGTTTACATTTTCCGTTTTACACTACTTTTCATTATTTGCCGGGAGGTATTTAATTGGTACGTGGGAGAGCGGAACACTTAGCTCGCCTGATCTTGCTATCTTGCATTGTGCACTTTATGGTGAGAGGACTTTTAGTTTGGGAGCTATTATTGCGCAGCGGTTATACACTAACCGCTCCAAGGGTGCCATCTATGGTGGTATTTATGCCTCGCGCCTCGCTAGACATCTTGAGATCCCTATTAGACACGAGGAGGATGAGCTTTTACCCACGAAGTATCTTAATTATGATAGCATGGTTGAGCATGATTTTATTAACTCTGGCAGGATTTGATTTCGGTATAACATGGTATTTAGTCAGGACTCCCGTGAGGTCATTATTTTGCCTACACCTGCTTTGTTTGATCTTTCTAGGGGTAGGTACACTATTATGCCTGAGGATATTTATGCCTATTGGGGTATAGACCAAGTTAGGCCAAAAGCCTAAGCTTGTGGGAGTACGTATTCTCACCGACATTACATGCATGTACCACACATTCATTTCAGATGTCGGTGTTCATCCTTTTTCATTGTATATCCATGTTTCGCCTTATTTCGCTTTCTTTTGTGTGTTTGAAAAACTTTGAAAACACAAAAAGATTTCTCGTTTCTTTCTTTATAGTTTGTTAGGAGTTCTTCGGTGTAAATTGTTTTTCTCGCTTTTTGTTTTCCTTCGTTAGTTTGCTTTCTTCAGAAAAACTAAAAACTCCAAAAATATTTCAGTGTGTTTCTTTGAAATTCTTTACTTTTCTTTGAGTCGTTGTAAGGAGAAGACTTTGTATTAATTGTTGAGTGGCTCTCATATGCATTACCTTTGGACTAACGAAAGAGCCAATACCTCCTTGTCTTCTCCTTTGAATAAATGTTTGCAGATCTCAGCTTAGTCCACGGCACACTTGCACTATCATTGTTTTCATATCATTCGGTCATGCAAGTGAAAGGCAATAATGACGATGATTTGATGAAGTGATTGCGATGAAGGAAAGTTGGAATGAACTCTTCTTGTTTTTTGTTTTTGTAAATATGTTTAACTCAGTAAGTCCTTGATTCAGCATATTATGAGTAAACATGTTTGTGATGACAATTAGAGATTATAGTTGCTCATGCCATGCTTAAGTAGCTATGAGTGGATAATGATTTATCTTGAGTGTCAACATGCATTAAAATGATTGTGATGTAGTATGTTAATATGGTATCCTCCTCTGAATAATTCGAGTGGCTTGACTTGGCACATGTTCACACATGTAGTTAATTCAAAACCAATGCAGCCTTCATGATCTTTATATTCACAGTGTTTATATCCTACTCATGCTCATGTTCAATGTTAATTATTCGCAATACATGATTATGAGCGTTGTCGCTCTCTAGTTGGTCGCTTCTCAATCTATTTGCTAGCCTTCGCCTGTACTAAGCGGAAATACTGCTTGTGCATCCAAATCCCTAAACCCAAAGTTGTTCCAACTGAGTCCACCATACCTACCTACATGCGGTATTACCCTGCCGTTCCAAGTAAATTTGCATGTGCCACCTCTAATCATTCAAATAAACATCTATTTTGTGTGCCCGTACCGCTCATGGAGCGACGGGGCGGACAGTATCTTCCAGGCTAAGCGAGTTATTCTCATGATGGGTGTCTATTCACTTGTCATTGCACGAGATTGGCTGGTAATTGGGATGCCCAGTTCTGTAAAAAAAAGAAAAATATAATAAAACAAACTCCCCCTGGAAAGTTGATTGTTTGGAGGGCACCCGTGGATTTGGCTAGCCATGGCTTGTGTTTGTATGGTTGAGGGGGAGTAAACTTTTCATTTCCACATGGGAACCGCCGATAATATGCTTAGCATGGAAGATATTGAAATCCTTTGTTGTAACATTGACAGGAAAAGTACACCTCTCAAAATGTATTCATTTTTGTTTTAAGCTTTGAGCTCTGGCACCTCTGCAAACCACAGTTTCCCTCTGCGAAGGGCCTATCCATTTACTTTAATGTTATTTATGTTTGTTGTTGAGTCGTCACCTTCTCAGTCAAGCACCAACCTTTAGAGCGCTATTGTCATTCTTAGTTTAACATACATTGAGTCTAGTTAATGTTGGATGTGAGCATGACTGGATCTCTTCTACTCTGAATTACAATGTTTAGTCGCTGCTTGAACTTCAGAGGTGCTCTGCATTTATGTTTTGCGGTCTCAGAAAGGGCTAGCGAGATACCATGTTATCATATTATATCATGATTATTTTGACAAATTGTTGGCATCCGAGATATCTCATTATTGCTCGCTAGTTGATTATGTTATTGCCGCGAGTAAATGTGAGACCTAAGTGTTATCATTCATATGGTTAGTTCACAATGTTTGCTGAAAACTTGAACACTAGTTAAGCATATATACAGCAACGAGAACAAAAGAAGATGATGGCGAGGGGAAAGAGAGCGTAAAGCTCTCCATCGTATCACCTCCTCCCTTTTATAGGGTGGTGAAAATGCGAAGAGGCGACATGTTAAACCTGCCGCGTGGGAGTAAATCCCTACCATTTTCCCACGATCGTGTTAATTGCGCGCAGGATACGAGGGAGCTCCTCGTTAATCCCTCACGAAGATCGAGGCCCATGCCCGTTGCTGATGGGACGTGGCCTGGTTGGGCCCCTAGCCCACTCCATCACGTCGCATTGACCGTCAGGTCAAAGACGACACGTGGTCAGGTAGGCTAGTGGATAAGACCAGTCTGGCTTGTAGGAACCAGACCGAATAACCTTCATGGTGTTTTGAGGGAGTTCTTCCAGCCAATTGGCTGGCAGTGCGGGAAATATTTCCAGTGTGCAGGTCGGCTGATTCCTTCTACGCTTTCAAGACCGAGGTGGTCTACGTCACCTCGGGAGGTAGCCCAATAGATGGAGGTCGGCTACCTGAAAACATTGATCGGGGGACGCTTCGTTGAACCTGTTTCAAGCCCGGCAGCAGAAGACGACGTGCAACTAGGATGGCCCGAGGTGCAGCCAAGCTTGAAGACCAGTTCAGGTGCTACTGATGGTGTCCTGACTAAGGGGCCTATCACCACATCGACTCCGGGCCTAGTGGGCCAGGCTGAGGAGCCCTTTGTCGGTTTCGTCCTGGCCACTTTGGGCGGCTCATGGCGAAAAACAAGAAGATTACAGAGGGCTTGACGTGCAAGATAAGAAGCTGGGATCGTGGAGGACTCTTCCTCCCCGTACGTAGCCGACTAGGAACCATGTACCCTAGGGCCCCCGGTATGCTATATAAGCCGGGGACCGGCTCGTAGATAGACAAATTACAAACCGTTGGTACTTTGTACTTGATCCACACCCCCAACGCAATAAAGCAAAGAGCTGGACGTAGGGTATTATCTCCACCGTGAGAGCCCGAACCTGGGTAAAACCCCTTGTCTCTGTTACCATCGTGCCAAGTTGCCTAGCTAGGATACCCTACCAAGGGATCTGCCGGATTTAGCTCCGTCAATTGGTATTTGAATACCAGTGGCGGGCGCTGTATTGCACTTGCCACTGGTAACGTTGGCGAAGATTAGGCGTGGGCCAAAATTACTAGTGGCGGGCCCAATCTGGCGCCTGCCACTGGTACTTGAGTTACCAGTGGCGGGCAGAAATATGAGCCCGCCACTGGTATTTTTGGCCCCACTGCTATTCTGACCTAAAATATCAGTGGTGGGCTCGCATAGCTACCCGCTGCTGATAACTCAAGTACCAGTGGCGGGTGTGTTTTCGTGCTCGCCGCTGGTATTTTTTTTCTTTTTTTGTAATGCTAGGCTTTTAGTGTTTACGGATAGGGTTATGGTCCAATTTTTTCCTATATTAAAGGTGCATCATTGGAAGTTCCATGTAAAAGTTTGACACTTTTTAGGGTTAATTTGCTATGTTTAGGGCATTAAATGGATTTCTAGGTATTTAATTACGGTAAATTGTTTTTGAAATTTGAAACATAAATCAAGTCTAAAAAATATGACACTTGGCATGGTGTCATGATAGGACCTCTAAGGCTGTGGTAAAACTCCAAGAGGGTTACACTAAAGTTGTGATGTATGTCACTTAGAAAGTTAAGCATCCCTGAGATCAAAACAAATTAATTAATGCCTTATAAATAGCAAATGGACTTGGAATAATGCCAAAATTTGACACAGATGATGTTATGGTGTATGTTGAATGTAGAAAAAAGTTTGAAGGTCAAATGATGAAAATAAGAATAAGTTCACCTTCAAATCTCACACTTTCCGTTCGAAACTCTGATTCTTCCTCGGAGATGCTTCAGTTTCTAAGCGAAGTACATCACAACTTTTTCGTAACTCTCTCAATTTTTTGTCACACCCTCTAGGGGTCATACCATGACACCATGCGAAGTTTCAGCTTTTTAAGACTTCATTTATATTTTTTTAAAATAGAAAACAATTTACCTCCATCAAATACCTAAAAGTTCATTTAATGCATTACAAATAGGAAATTAGCCCAAAAAAGTCCCAAAATTTCACATGCAACTAGTAAAAGTGTATCTTCAATCATAATAATAAAATATACCATGACTCAACCTAACACTACTAGAAAAACGGCTATAGCTAATATGGAGATTAATGGCGCACCATGTATGTCGTGCGCCACTGCTATATAGCAGTGGCGCACCAGATATGGGTGCGCCATTAATGTCCATATTACTAATGGCGCACCTGGTGTGTGGTGCGCCACTGCTAAGTTTCTCCTGGGCACACCCCCCTCCCCAGACTTACCAGTCGCGCACCTGGGTGTGGTGCGCCATTACTAATTAAAACTAGTAATGGCGCACCACACCCCGGTGCGCCATTACTAACAAATTTTTTTTCAATTTTTTTTTTCAAAACTAGTAATGGCGCACCCGCACCAGGTGCGCCATTAGTAACCCTGGTTACCAATGGCGCATTCTTAGGAGGTGCGCCATTACTAGCCTGAGAGCATCTAGATATTTTTGACAGCCACCTACCACACTCACTTTCCCCACTTCATTCTCTCCACCTCTACCAAGCTTGGTCTCGGCTGCCTCCTCCTCCTCACCTCATTTGCACCATCGATTCACCCAAATTAAGTGGTTAAATTTCCTTTTTTTGATAGGTAAGTAAGGGGAAAGCTTTCTTTATGTTCTAGATCTACTTTTTTCTCCCTCCAACGTACACACTTTTTATGGCCTAGATCTACATTTTTCTCATTGAGCTAGATCTACGTATGTTTGTGGTGTTGCATATGTTTGTGTTTGCAGGTACCGGTATTTGAAATGCGATAGTTGCCAATATTTTGCCGGAATGTTGATTCATTTCCGTTTCGGCGAGAATTTGGCACTATGCATTCTTTTTTGTCCTATTTTTAGGCAAAGTCATGCCAAATTTTTTTTTGGTTCTAAAATATCGTTTTGCTCTACCCCGCAGGTGACCATGGTCCGCACGATGACCGAAGGCATCGTGAATAGGTTTTTGAGCTCCGCGAAGGCCGAGATACTTCAAAAGAACGAGACGGAGATAAGATGTCCGTGTCGAAGATGCAAGCTGAAGAGCCTTATGGACCCGGATTCCAGACAGGTGCGGGACCACCTGCTCGTGCGTGGTTTCATGGATGGCTATCGGTGGCAAGGTGATGAAGATGATTATGAAGTCGTCCATGGGGGCCGGGCAAGAAATAAGGAAGGGCAGCAAGACAATAGCGGCGAGGGCGGCCGGCGAGAAGACGAAGAATCTCCAGGACATGATCACGAAGTAGATGCAGGACACAGTCATCATGTAGAAGATGCCGGACATGATGATGAGGAAGATCAAGACGAAGGGCATGATCATGAAGATGAAGATGCCGGAGCAGACGACGATGGACCATCGATGGGCTGGGTGCAGGACCCTCATATTCAAGAGCTGCTTCTCAAGCAGACGGGTAACGCAAGAGCTGCCGCCCGAGAGAAAGCCAAGCTGGATCAACTGGAGATAGACGCGGTTACTCCATTGTATGAAGGATGCAGGCCCGAGGATACCCGCCTGAAAGTAACGCTCATGGCTCTGGAGATGAAGGTAAAACACAAAATGACCGACGCATGCTTCGACGAGAACATGTCATTCTGGCACGAACGTCTTCCCAAGGGGAACAAGTGCCCGACCAGTTTCGAGGAGGCAAAGAAAATCGTGTGTCCTCTGGATTTACCGCACGTGAAATACCATGTGTGCATGAACGATTGCATCATTTATCGGGACGAGCACGCGGAGTCTACCATATGTCCGGTGTGCGGCGTCACTCGATACAAGAAGAGGAAGAAAGCTCCTCGAAAAGTGTTGTGGTACTTTCCGATCACTCCTCGTCTGCAGCGGTATTTCGCGGACCCTAAGCTAGCAGAGCTCCTGCGTTGGCACGCGGATAGGAAGGAGAAGAAGCGAGAAGATGACGGAAATGATCCGGAGATAAATAAAAAAGACAAGATGCTGAGTCACCCTAAGGATGCGAGCCAGTGGCAAGCGTTGAACTTCGAACACCCAGAATTTGGGGACGATCCAAGGAACATCATGCTGGGCGCAAGCACCGATGGAGTCAATCCGTTTGGCAGCCAGAGAAGCACACATAGCACCTGGCCTGTGTTTGTGTGGATGTACAACCTTCCCCCCTGGATGTGCATGAAGAGGAAGTACATTCACATGAGTATGCTAATTGAAGGGCCGAAACAACCAGGGAACGACATCAATCTGTATCTGGGGCTGCTGAAAGAGGAGCTAGACACGCTGTGGAAAACGCCAGCCAATACGTGGGATGCCGCAGCGAAAGAATATTTCCCTATGAGAGCCGCACTGCTCACGACGGTGCACGACTATCTCGGTTACGGATATGTCGCGGGGCAGGTGGTCCACGGATTTTGTGCATGCGTCAGGTGCATGGATGACACAACGTATCGCCAGCTAGATAGAGATCCCGGGTCTTCGAAAACCATGTTCATGGGACACCAAAGGTGGCTTCGCGACGATGACGCATGGAGAAAACGCAAGGATCTGTTCGATAGTGAAACCGAACCCCGAAGACCCCCACGTACGAGGAGCGGCGAGGAAATAGACGAGCTGTTGAAAAATTGGAAAGAGTGCCCACCGCCGGGAAAGAAGCGAAAGGCGCCAGAGCCGCTGCTGAAGGTATGGAAAACGAGGTCTGTTTTCTGGGACTTGCCGTACTGGAAGATCCTCCGTGTGCCTCACAGCCTTGATGTCATGCATATCACGAAGAACGTGTGCGAGAGTCTGCTTGGTACCCTGCTCAACATGCCAGAGAGGACCAAAGATGGGCCGAAAGCAAGGGCAGACTTGCAATCAATGGGCATCAGGGAGGAGCTTCACGCAAAACGCCCTAATGATGATGATGATGATGATGATGATGATGATGATGAGGCGAAGGACACGGAAAGTCGTCGCAAAGGCAAAAAGGCCAAGAAGATCGAATATGACTACCCTCCCGCGTGCTTCACTCTAAGTCAGAAGGAGATCAAGCAGTTTTTCACCTGCCTCGTAGGAGTAAAATTTCCTTACGGTTACGCGGGGAAGATAAGCAGATACCTAGACTCAGCGAAGCAGAAGTTCAGCGGGATGAAGTCTCACGACTGTCACGTGCTGATGACGCAGATACTTCCAGTTGCAATCCGTGGGATCATGGACGCGCACGTCCGTGAAACGCTATTTAGCCTATGCAACTTTTTCGACGTCATCTCTCGGAAGTCGGTTGGCATGAGGCAACTCAGAAGGCTACAGGAAGAGATCGTGGTGATACTATGCGAGCTTGAGATGTACTTCCCGCCCGCATTCTTCGACGTTATGGTGCATCTGCTGGTCCATATCGTGGAGGATATCATCCAACTCGGGCCGATGTTCCTGCACAGCATGATGCCGTTCGAAAGGATGAATGGTGTCATCAAAGGATACGTTCGCAACAGGGCACGTCCAGATGGAAGCATAGCCAAGGGCTTTCTGACCGAAGAGTGCATCTCCTTCTGCACGAATTATCTAGGCATCGAGAACCCCGTTGGTCTGCCCGTCAACAGGCACCTCGGCAGGCTCGCTGGATGGGGTCACCGCGAGGGTCACCGCGAAATGCATGTCGACTTCAAGGGTCGACTCGCCGACTTTGAAAGAGCAAACCTAGTCGCGCTACAACACATAGACGTGGTCGATCCTTGGGTGGTAGAGCACAAAACCTTTATTGAGAAGACGTACAATGACCGAGGCCAACAGAGGACGGACGGAGATATAATCAAAGAGCACAACTCATGTTTCACGGGTTGGTTCAAGGACAAGCTTCTGTCGTACCCTTTACATGAGGATTCTTCCGCGGAAGAAAAACTCATATTCGCCTTGTCACAGGGCGCCGAGCACAACCTGATGACCTATCAGGCGTACGATATCAACGGCTACACATTCTACATCGAGGAAAAGGATATGAAGAGCGATTATCAGAACTCCGGGGTAACGATGGAATCCTACACCGGTAACGACAAGGACAGATAATACGGAAGGATCGAGGAGATCTGGGAGCTGAGCTACGCTGGAGAGAAGGTCCCGATGTTCCGTGTCAGATGGGCCAAGAGCGTCCTAAAAGAAGACCGGTATTTCACCACCATGGTTATTCCCGAAGCCAAATCCAAGACCGCAGGCGCAAACGTCACCGCGAAAAATGAGCCATGGGTACTGGCTTGCCAAGTGGACCAATGCTTCTTCATTACCGACCCGTCAAAGCCCAGTCGTGTTGTCGTGAGGAGAGGCAAAAGGAACATCATCGGAATGGATGGAGTCGCCAATGAGCAAGACTTCGACAAGTACGGCGACCCGAAGATGGAATATGACGACGACGATGAAGTACCATACACCACAAGAAGAAGCAGGACCACCCTACCTAAAGGACGTCCGTTCAAGAGAAGAATTCAAGGGGTTCCGGGGCTAAATTATTCAACCGCGAGAAAGAAGGGCAAGAAGATTGTGAAAAGATAGCTAAGATCGAATCACGATGTGTCGGCCGCGTGTGTGTGTCAGTGGCAAGCTCAATCTTTGATGACTGTTAATTATTTCATGTCACTTGATTTCAACCATGTCATCTAATTCTAAATCTTTGCACAATGGTTTTATCACTCCATCATTTTCCTTTTCTTTTATCTCAAATCTTAAATTAGTACATGCAACTAAAAATTCAAAAAAATAAAAAAAAGTTAGTAATGGCGCACCAGGAGAAGGTGCGCCATTGCTATCACAGTGTTTATGGCGCACCCCTAAACGGTGCGCCATTGATATACCAGTGTTTATGGCGCACCCCTAAAAGGTGCGCCATTGATATACCAATTTTTATGGCGCACCCCTAAAAGGTGCGCCATTGCTATCCTTTTTTATGGCGCACCCCTCCGAGGTGCGCCATTGCTAACCCTCCCCCCACTACACAGCTTCCCCTCTCCCCTGCCTCGTCTCCCACCCTGATCCCTTTCCTCCCCTGCCAGAGACGACGTAGCATCGCCGCCGCACGCCGCCCGACCCCGCGCCCGTCTCCGTCCACCCGTCGACCTGCCCCCCGCCCCTCTCCCTCCACCGGCCGGCTCTCACACCCCTGCCGACACGCCGCCTCCCCTCTTCGGCCTCCTCAAGCAGGTACCTGCTCCGACCCCTCCATCCCTCGCCTCCGTCAGTGCCTCCGAACCCTAACGGCTGCCGCGCGTGCGCAGTGCCTGCTCCACTACGCCACCGCCCCCTCGACGCCCGCCGCCACCCCGACGCCCTCTGCTACGTCCACCACGCCGCAGCCGCCCCCTCCGGTTCCTCCTCTCGCAGGTGCGTATCTCTCTCTCTCCCCCCCGGCCCCCTCCCTCCCCTCCTCCATGTGGAACAGATTAAGCGATTAGGTTACAGCAAGATACATGAAACAAAGTTCAGTATGAATGATGTAGTAAAATGTGCAAATCTTGCAGTTGCAGGCCAAAACTCTACCGTCTGCAGCTGCCCTTTTGGTTCCATTCACCGAAGTTTGTGATGTTCTACACAAATGTTGACCTTAGTCACTCATGCACACAAACAGAGACACGGCGAAATCACTGATCCCAATGGTTCATTAATTTCCTGGTAGAGTTGACTGCAGCAGATGATTGACCAAGTTAACCGCTATAGTAATTGATTAATTTACTCCTACTAGTAGGCCAGTACAGTTTTGGTGCTATACAAAGAAAAATTAAGAACTCTAGCACTCCAAATTGAGCTAGCACACTAAAGAAATATGGTTGTACAAATCAACTAGAATGGCTGGACATTCTACTGACAATAATTGAGAAAGATAGATAGATATACCAAATACTACTGCTGACACAGTGATCCTTTAGTTTAATTAGTCTGCAGATAAGAACAGTGCTACTACTATTGCTGTAGGTTTTGTTCTAGTGTTTATTGGCTATCATGTGATATACATGAATCTCATGCTATGTCTGGTGGCCATGGCAATTTTTCTGGTGGTATAATACTGTGATGACACATTGCTCCAGTTGACCTACTCCATTCGTTTATGATGTTGGAGTATCAATGCAAAACCTTTTTATGAATCTGTGCAGGGATTTGTGCCCGTTATTGCCGAAATGTTGATTCATTTCCGTTTCGGCGAAAAACGGGCACTCCTAGGTCAAGAAATTAGCAAAGGTCATGCCGAATTTTTCCTAGAATTTATGTTAATGAAATTACCCCTGTCATGCTCTATTAATAGTTTTAGGACACTATTCTTTCTTGTCATGACACTTATTTTGAGTGTACTTCAGATATCTTGGAATGTTGTTCCGAGGATAGATACAAATTAAAGTAAAATAAGAGGTTCTTTTTTTGTGAAGTCAAATTAAAATAAGAATGTTTTTTTAGAAAGAAAATACCCGAGCATTATCAGTTCCCAACAAAGCAGGAGCAATGTGCTTAAGATCACCATGGCACTAATTATTAGCCATTTTTTCCTATTTAGAGCGAACATAGCCAACAACGATGAGGCCGGCGGTTCGGGCAAGCCATTCTGGGAGCTGTCCCAGGAGATGGAGGAAGAACCTCACCGCTATGAGGACGCCGCGGAAGACACCGATCCTGACTACACAACCCCTAGTGGCGTCGGGGATGACACCACTGATGGTGCCGCCGGGGATGCCACCACTGATGATGGCAGCGAACGCACAGATGGCAGCCAACCGAAGAGGCAACGGAAGGACCGGAGCCCGAACGTGCTCGGCACCGTCAAGGAGGAATTTACTGAAGTGTCCTCCAGTGGGCATCCAACGGCGCCCAAAGAATTAGTCGGTGGGTACGCGGGACAACTCGGGTGCATTCTCCGGAGCACCGTCTCGATCAACACCGAGAACCTAAGGCATCGTGACCGAGGGAATTTGCGCAACCTCCTCTTCACGAAGCTGCACGAACGATACAAGTTCCTCGGTGACTTCGCAAACACACGCCTCTCAGGGAATAAAGTGAACAGTGCCGCCCTCACGAAGATGAGCACAGCCCTGGCTACTTGGAGAGCCACGGTGAAGAGAATGATTCTAAGAGGTGATAGTTATGAGAAGATCAAGGAGAAAAATCCTTCGATCAGCGAAGCTGACTACCTGGAGTTCAAGATCAAGTGCGAGAGCAACGCATCCACGGAATCAAGTCAGTGGGGGAAAGATATGCGGGACTTGAACTTAGGGGTCCACAAACTCGGTCTCGGCGGTTACAGAGTGGCGGAACCTAAATGGGACAAGGAGGACGCGGAGCGTGCCGCGCAAGGCCTACCGCCCCTCTTCGATAAATACCATGAAAAGCAGACCAGGAACTATGTCAGGGCCCGGTACAAGGTGGACCCGGTAACAAAGGAGCTTACCACGGATCCGAAGGTGAAGGATCTTGAGCGTGTTCTGGTAAGGAATACACCCCCGCGTAATTAGCTCCATATGGTTGCATTCTAATTAATGAAGCCAAATTTCTAAATGGTTCACATTCCTTCCGCAGGAAACTGAAAGCAGTAGCGCGGGGTCTCAGAGCTCCCCGTCTGCCCCTTGGGACACCACATTAAATAGGGCGTTGAACGTAATGAAACACAAGGATAAGTTCAGTAAGCCGTCGTCAGCTGGTCGTGTGGCCGGCGAAGGCTTGTCCACGAAATGGTCGGAATACTATAAGGCTGGGCGAAAGGAGAGAAAGACCAGCTCGGAAAGCCAGGAGCGCGAGGTTAAAGAACTCAAGGCACAAGTGGCGCGGATTCCGGAGATAGTCCAAGAGCAAGTGCGAGACCAACTGGGAGCGACGATCACCGCCATTATGCCTACCTTGCTTGAGGGGCTGCGGGGGTGGATTGCGGGCGGCCAACAGGGGCCGCCCCCGATTCCCAGCTTCACGGGCAGCAACTCGCACAACGCGCCGACATTGGTGTCTCCGGCGGAGGCGGCATTGGTGTCTCCGGCGACGGCGCCGGTATTGGAGCTTAATGCACCCGGGTGTGGGAAGAATACGCCGGCCGGCACCTCGGCAGCAAGCGGCCCCTCCGTCACTTGCACGCCCGCCGTTGGCGGTGCCTCGACATTAGCTGAGCTCGACGCCATCACGGTAACTAAGCCTCGGCCGATGACTTCATCTCCTTGCCTTTGACTGGGCATCCCTGACGCCCTACATGTTTTCGCAGGGCGCCGCCAACGTTCCATGCACTCTCCTGCACTTCGTGAACGGCGAGTTGATCGATGTCGCCAAGGCCAAAATCGTTGAACCGGACAACCGCGTGTTCCACGGTAATCCGATGCCACCCACCGTGTATAGGGTTCAACTGGTTCGGGTGCTGCGGGGCTGCGACGACTTGTTACCTCCGTATCGACCCCCTGGGGCCGACGAAGATGATGTGATGACCCTCAGCGCCTGCTTAAACTGGTCCATGCTTTGGCCGAAGAGCCAGATTCGTTTGGGGGCGGGGGACACCACCCCACAGACAACACCGCCGGTCGTGCCGGCGCCAAGCCATGGCAAGACCGCCGCAACGCTACCGCCGTCAGCTGATCCGGACATGCATATGGCACAGGATCCGGACGACGACGACGGTACATTTTCCAACGTCGATAAGTACATCAACGAACATGGGTACGGTGACGAATTCTTGGGGCCTCCTTCTCAAGAACCCAACCCTGCAAAAGACGATCGCGATCTAGCTGGTACCGCGGAGAAACCCAATTGCAACAGGCGTCGTCTGTTCAGTTCTCAGGAGACGCCTCCAGATGCCGCCTTCACCGAGACTCAAACAGCCGAGGTGCGAAATATTATCAGCCCCAACACACTCAAGAAGGTGGTCTCTGAGCAGAACTCGATCCCATTACAGCAGAAGAAGCAGAAGGAACGGAAAAGAAAAAATAACAAGGGTGCGAGCCAGCCGGCACCGAGTACGATCCGTGCTCAGGACGGGCCACCAATACCTAAGGATATCTCGAGGAGGGTGCATGTGGCGGGTAGGCCGATGCTACCGACTAATCTGCTCAATGCTGCAACCGGTGCTATGCAGAGTCTGCATGACGGTGTTCTTTCTATGGAGAAGCGGCGTCTCTCCGAGAATGATGTGGCATACCCGGTTTTCGTGGCCAAGGTGCCAGAGGGCAAGGGCTTTGTCGATAGCCCCATCGGGCGTATGATCGTCCTGCGGTTTGATGACATCTTCGCTATGTTTAACCTTTATCCGCTGCACTACACCTTCATTCGGCTATTTTCGCTCAGTATGGAGATGCGGATCATTAGAGACAAGACCCCAGACATCGTGATAGTCGACCCCTTCTACATGCGTGCCAAGATCTTGGGCAGCGCTGGGGACCGGCAAGTCGCGAGTTCATACCTCGAAGGCGTCATTCTGGCGAACCTAGATAAGGATAACTTCCTCGTGCCTTACTTTTCCGAGTAAGTCATCCCCTCACCGCCCCGTAACATATGATTTCTTAGATTTCGATCGTTCTTTTTTTTCTAACATTCCATGTTTTGTGCAGTGACACACATTGCACACTCATCCTCTTAAGCCCGAAATATTCCATGGCCACGTATTTCGACTCGGACCGTCAGTCGAAGAAAAACTACACAGATATCAAGAAAGTTCTTGATGATGCTCTCCCCGGCTACGCCAAATCTGGAGGCACCTTCAGGAGGCCATTTTGTAGGTATGGCAAGCACGTGTTCACCCACGTAACGACGTTCCCCTGCGTCAAGCAGCCGCCTGGCAGTCAGAAGGATGCCTACTACGCCCTCCATCACATGCGGGCGATCGTACGGAACCATCATCAGCGTATGCTACCAAATGATCTCAAAGAATGGGCCGCACGCTTGTCGGCAATCCAGGACGAGGACATCAGACAAGAATTCTTTCGCATCCAGTCGGAGTTAGCGGACATCATCTATCCAGATGTCCTTCGTACCTCGGGGCAGTTCTACCTCAACTATCAACCGTCCAACAGTGAAATAGAAACAACGCTACAAATGCAGGCTGACAACGACCGCACATTCATGACCATCACGAAAGACGGCGGCTTCATCCATGCTCCGGTCCCTGAGTCGAGTCGAAAGTATTGATGCTATGTAGTTCTGAAATATCGATTAGCTCATGTTGTAATTAAACTTTAATGAACTTGTATGTCTCTTTAGTTTGGACAGTCGTTCAACTTATATGTAATCGATGCTATTTATTAGTAGGACCATGAACCGTGCTATTAATGTGTTGCTTTTCTCTTCCGATCCTTTTGTTGCATACTTATATATTGCTTATATATTATCTGTGAATTGCTACTAACGTTTTGTTTGTCTAGTGCATAGAGATGCCGTCGTATGTCGTGTACAAGGGTGAGGTTCCCGGAGTCTACGACGACTGGGAGGAGTGTCGGAAACAGGTTCACCGTTTCAGCGGTAACAGTTACAAAGGGTACACCACTAGGGCGGAGGCGGAAGCTAGATACGCGCGCTATCTAGCGGGAGAGAGGAGAGAGCGGAGGAGGAACCGGATGAAGACCAGTTTCATCGCGATGATGCTCATCGTGACTGCAGCTCTCTTCTATGTGATGGTAGTTTAGATGATATCGACTTTGTAATGTGACGACAAACTCGCTACTCGGTCTCGAGACCTAAACTTGTCTAATATTTGAACTTTGTTCGCTATTTCGAATTCTGAAACTAATGTGATGAATTGTATTATGTCCTGTTTATACTTGACTAATTGTGGTGCTGTATTGTATTGTATATTCTATGCTGTGCAAATATCAGAAAAGCAAAAAATAAAAAAAATCCTATAATTCATAGTAGTGGCGCACCTGCCAGCACATTAGTGGCGCACCTTGCAAACTATCAGTGGCGCACCTATAGAGACATCAGTGGCGCACCTGTTGGCTACCAGGGCCCCCTCATCTGCAGTAGTAGTGGCGCACCAGTAGCCATAGTAATGGCGCACTAGAAGGTGCGCCACTGTTATATTGAATAATAATGGCGCACCAGGGGTGCGCCATTAGTATTTGTTATTAGTGGCGTGGTAATAGTGGCGCACCTATGGTGCGCCATTAATACCCAAATGTGGTGCGCCACTAATGTGCTTTTTTCTAGTAGTGTAAAATGCTAAACCTTTACAAAAACAAAATTTCTTAAAAAAATATCAGTGGAGGGCCACAGAAAATGCCCGCCATTGGTAAAAGTTACCAATGGTGGGTGCAAAGAGGTGCCCGCCACTGGTGAAGTCTGCATCATTCAAAAACAATAGCTTTGGATCTGTAAGTCCAAATTAATCTATTCTTTTTTATAACTTGTAAATTAAATATTTATATCCAATAGAATAAGTGCTATCTTTTGTTGATGAAATTAGATTTTATAAAAATAAAATAAAATAACTTGCAGTTCAAATTTGAATTATACCGGGTAATTTTGATGTGCTCGCCTACCGCGCCATGGAGGGCTTCACACATCGTGTCTTAAATATCTCAAGAAAATGTTAGGTTTTCTTAATTTTGATTTAGCTTGAATTATATCGAGTAAATTTGATGTCTGGAGTCTGGATTCGGTATGTTCTATGGCTCTACGACCAACTCCGCAGTTTTTCGAGCAACTCTGCGGAAGTTTTTTTCTGAACAGGTGAGAACATCCAAGTGTGCACCATCGCAACTTGATGTAGTCATTTATTTTCATGTTCTAAAAAACCAAAGGAAAAATAAAGACATAAGACAATAGGCAGAAAAGAGAAAAGAAACATTAAAAAAAAAACTAGCCAAACAAGCACACAATCTGTGTGCTTGAACCTCATTGGTGGAGTTGGTGGAGGCATGGATTGCATACGTGGCAGTGGAAACAACACCTCAACCTACGTTCACACGTCCACACGTTCGGGTCAACACATCCACACGTTCCTCTCTCTCGCTCGCATCTCGCCTAGGCAGCACATCCACACTTTCATCTCTCTCTCTCTCATCTCGCCTTCGCAAGATACAGCGCCGCCAGCAATCTCTCTCACATCTCGCTTGGGTAGGAGACGGCACCGCCGCGTGCGCGAGCCGGCAGGAGCGCAGGAGCCACGCTGCTCGGCGGCTAGATGGGCCCCATCGGCAGAAGTGCGGGATCCTACGACGGCCTTGTAACGCTCAAGATGTGGTATCTAATCCCTACAAGATCTTGCAATCCTGTGGGGCTAGAAGCACATTTGCTCGCCCCAACATATGACTTCACAACATACACACAGGATCATAGGTTGATAACAAGTGGACATCACAACACATACAACTACACATGAATAGAAGAGATAATACGAGAGTTCAATACGGCATGCATATGCGATACATAAATACTCCCTCCGTTACTAAATATAAGACCTTTTAGAGATTCCACTATAAACTACATACGGATGTATATAGACATACTTTAGAGTGTAGATTCACTCATTTTGCTCCGTATATAGTCTATAGTGGAATATCTAAAAGGTCTTATATTTAGGAACGGAGGGAGTAGTTCACCAAACAGAAATCACATGACCCAACATTACATCAATCATACCTAACAATAAGGCACGCGTCCGACTACGGACAACAAGCAAATATGCCTAAGAGGCAAGAGAGATAAGCAATGTCCACCCTGCTAATCCTAGGTTCCCGACCGGGATCTCATCCTAATGATCGTCGTCGAAGAAGAACTCCAAATAGAACGTATCACGCTCTCACCTTAGACTAACGCTTTACCTGTACCTGCATCTGGTGGTGTTGTAGTATCTGTGAGCCATTTGACTCAGCAAGTGTCATTACCAAGGATATCAAAATTAACAATACTTAATGGGTTGGATATGATTAAGTGGTAAGATTGCAGTAAGCACTATGCATTTATAAACCAACTAGTCCAACGACTACTAGAATAAGATAAGATAAAACCTACGCATAAGGGGCAACTAGAATGATCAATAAGTGATCCTGAACACCAACCTACGAGTCATTCATAGCCCCACCATGTCAACTTCTTGCTTGCATTCCCACAAGAAGTGACAGTCATGGTACGCACATGGTTGGCAAGTTTTACTTATTAGTTAAAGTTCTCTACAACCGGATATTATAAATTTTCAAGTCGTCCATAACCGCGAACACGGCTTTCCGAAAGATTTAACCCTGCAGGGGTGCTCCAACTCCTCCATTATAGATTATCGCATGCGTACTCCGAAAGCTCATCAACGTGTAAACACGATGTGTCCCAGGAGTTCGGAAGTACCAAGTCCTCGATCTAATGTAAAACTACTCCAGCGAGGCCTCCCGGCGTGTCGACACTGGATCTGAGCCACACACACTCTATCCCCGGACGTCACCGTCTCGTCCAAACTTCTGGTAGACCAATCCAGAGTTGCCCCGTGGTGGTCACCGGCGGTTGACAGTTGCGGACCAACGCTTTTCTCGGGCGTTGGCCCAAGTTATTTATTACGATACCTCTGGTGATCACTCCCTATGAAAGTTTTATGTTGGCAAATTTTAAAACCAATGTTGCACCTCTCTGGAAAAGTTCAACGCTAGATAATGGGGTCAAGGGGGCCCCATAAACCCCACACACGTTAGGAGCGCTCATCAAGGAACATAACACCAGTATTACGGAAACTAGGGCGGCAAGAGTGGAACAAAACCCCGGGGCATTGGCCTGAGCCTTCCACCCTTTACCAAGTGTATAGTCAAGATTAATTAAATAAGCCTGGTGTCGGCATGTGCGGGCACGACACCGAGGTGTGGAGACACCCCTTTTACAGTTCGGCCAGGGACTGAACGTGCCACGTCTGTTCGTACGCCGTGGATGAATAAGAACGCAACATGAACACGCAGGACGCCGGAGTTACCCAGGTTTGGGCCACCAAGGCGGTGTAACACCCTACTCCTGCTGCCTGGTATTGCACCGAGGGAGATGAACAGTACACTGATTGCCTGGTCAAGGGTTGAGGGCTAGGTCTAAGTGTCCTGTCTATTTTCCTGTCCCCCCTCTAAGGTAGTTGTCGCTTCTCTTTTATAGTGGCTCCGGTCCTCCCCTTATAACTATAGGGGGGTTGCCACATATCCAGTATAGGAGGGGGCGCCTCGTCAGCTAGAGGTGCACGTGTCACGCATTTCTGCACGGAGCAGGTAGCGCCATTGTCTGTGCCACACCGAGGTGACGGGGTATGGCCTTCCCGCCCATGCCGGGCAGGTGGAATAGGTTGCTACTGTGCCCGAGCATAAGGAAGGTGGCGCCGTACCAGCGTGCTAAGTCAAAAAGGTGGGTGCGTCATGTCCCGTCTTGGCAGTGAAAGTACGGAAGACCGGTCTTCTCCCGCGTCCTCCGCTTGGCAGCTAGCTCTTGTCACTGTAGGCTTGCGGTGCACATTTAATGCTCTGACAGCTGAATTCCTTGGAGGCTTCGCGGGGAGGCATTTGCTTCGCGGGACTGCCGCGGGCGGTCGACGCACGCCCCACGTCATGCGAGACCCCAAGAAGTGGCTGTCGACACAGAGTCCCCGACAAGCAAGGAGGGGCTGCTGCACCAGCGCGATGCTTTCCTCCTTGTCGGTTTACCTTGGCCTTGACATTGTCGATTGTGTCAGAAAACTGCACCTCGGGTGTGATAGCCTTTACCAGTGATCGTCTTCACAAAGCTCTGTGCATCGCCACTGAACCTAAACATCAGTAGCGACGTGGACTCCTTGATCTTGTAGTTAGGCGGAGTGTGGTTCTTCTCGGTGCACGCCAATGCAGTGTAGCTTGTCGGGTGCCACTGTCAAGGCCAATGATCCACCGGCCCGTGGGACCCTGGTTTCCATTGGGCCGACTGCAGCTCCCAGGCCCATGTCACACACGCGGCCAGCAAGAGGGGCGAAGGGAGATGGGGACCAGAGTCACAGGGGGCCTGACACGTGGTGTGCGTTCCCTGGAGGTGGGAAACTACACCCACGTCCGCACGCCGGCTCCAGTTACTGCGGCAATGATGCCCGTTGTTGAAAAAAGGAAATGGCTCATTGATTCTCGCACCAGGGCTGTCGCGTCGCCTCGGTGAGTTGGGGAAGTGGAGCGCCGCGCCTCAACTGGTGGTCAGTTGCCGCCTCGCCTCCTTTGATTATAAAAAGGGGAAGCGCAGTGGTTCGTCCCATCTGTCACATCCTCTGCCTCCTTTCGCTTCTGCTGCTCCACTTCTTGCGCGCGTGCTTCCACAACCACGCGCAAGACCAGAGCACCTTCCCTTCCACCACCGTGGCGCTGCGCAAACCCAAGGCGGACACCCAGTAGAGGAAAGGCAAACTGGCTAATCCGGCCACCGTGTCTTCTCGAGGAAGGAAGAGGGAGCAGCCGGAGGAGCCGCCGCGCGCTATGCACCAGGCGGTGATCATTAATCATGAAGGCATAGACAAGGTCTGACTCCTGGTTGCTGGAGTGAAGAACGAGTGGGGCGCGGCCAAGATGAAGCCGGCGAGCGTGACGGAAACAGACGTCACCGAGACTGTGTTCTTCACCGCCTTCATCATGGCCGGTGATGTCTACTACACAACTTTATTCTTGTAGACTCTGTTGGGCCGCCAAGCGCAGAGTTTTGTAGGACAGCAGCAAATTTCCCTCAAGTGGATGACCTATGTTTTGTCAATCCGTGGGAGGTGTAGGATGAAGATGGTCTCTCTCAAACAACCCTGCAATCAAATACAAGAAATCTCTTCTGTCCCCAACACACCCAATACAGTTGTCAATTGTATAGGTGAACTAGTTCAGCGAATAGATGGTGATACAAGTGTAATATGGATGGTAGAAATAGGTTTTTGTAATCTGAACAATTAAAAACAGCAAGGTAGCAAGTAACAAAAGTGAATTAAAACGGTGTCTCAATGCTTAGAAACAAGGCCTAGGGTTCATACTTTCACTAGTGCAATCTCTCAATAGTGCTAACATAATGGAATCATATAACAATCCCTCAACGTGTGACAAAGAATCACTCAGAAGTTCTTATCAATAGCGGAGAACGTAAGATGAAATTGTTGTAGGTAGCAAACCACCTCAAAGTTATCTTTCCGATCAATCTATTGAGCCATCCGTATAAGTGTCACAAATAGACCTAGAGATCGTACTACAATAACACCATATGATACACATCAATTAACTCTAATGTCACCTAGATACTCCAATGTCACCACAAGTATCTGTGAGTTAATTATTTGATATGCATCAAACAATTTCAGATTCAAAATATTCAATCCAACACAAAGAACTTCAAAGATTACGCCAAAGTTTCTATCGGAGAAAGTAGGACGAAAACTTGTATCAACCTCTATACCTAGATTACCCCAATGTCACCTCGGGAATCCGCAAGTTGATTACCAAAACATATATCAAGTGACTCAATAGAATACCCCATTGTCACCACGGGTATCCACATGCAAGACATAAATCAAGTGATCTCAAATACAAAATATTCAATCCGATAATAACGAAACCTCAAAGGGCAAGACTCAATTCACCACAACAAAGATAGAGAGGGAAGAGCACCATATGATCCAGCTATATTAACAAAGCTCGTGGTACATCAAGATCGCGCCCTATCAAGATCATGAGAGAGAGAGAGAGATCAAACTCATAGCTACTGGTACATACGGTCAGCCCCGATGGTGAACTACTCCCTCCTCGTCATGGAAGGAGCGGGGATGATGAAGATGGCCTTCGGTGATGGCTTCCCCCATCTGGCAGGGTGCCGGAACAGGGCTCCGATTTAGATCGCTTCGGGACAGAGGCTTGCGGCGGCGGAAAAACTCATCTAGGTTAACTTTTGGGGGTTTCTGTATATATAAGAATTTTCAGCGTTGGAATCACGCGAAGAGGTGCCACAGGGGGACCAAAAGGCATCAGGGCGCGCCTACCCCCCAAGGGCACGCCCTGTTGTCTTATGGGGCCCCTGTGGGTTTTCTGGTACTCCCTCGAAGCTCCCCGGGTCACTTTCCTTCCAGAAAAAATCAACAAAAAGTTTTGCTGCGTTTGGACTTCGTTTGGTATGGATTTTCTGGAAAACAAAAAACAAGCAGAAAATAGCAACTGGCACTGGGCACTAGATTAATATGTTAGTGCATAAAAATGATATAAAAGTGCACTAAAACCATATAAAATTATTGTAAACATGGCATGAATACTTCATAAATTATATATAAGTTGGATATGTATCAGCATCCCCGAGCTTAATTCCTGCTCATCCTTGAGTTGGTAAATGATAAAAGAAATAATTTATGAAGTGTGAATGCTAGAGTAGTGCATAAGTTGGATCAATGATAATTTCAATCACTTTTCCTAGCATCATAAACAGCAACTTTTCCTCATAAACTCATCATGATAAAGTAGCAATCAATTCACATGTTATGGCTCAAATAATGTATTCTCTTGAAACTTAACAACCTATGTTCTTAGTCACCAAACAATTAAAAATCATATTAGTTTCGGAAAAATCTAAGTAAGAGCTCCACATACTCAATTATCATATAGTCTTCCATGATTGCTAGTACTCAAAGCATATTTTTAGAGCAAACAACATCCATCAGACACACAGGAAGATAGGGGCTTAATGTTTCGCCTCCCAACTTACTTATCATAGAGATAATTGTCAACAATAATAATTCATGATCAAATATATTTGACTCGATATATGTGCCTAGATTTTTCCCCACCACACGATGCTTGCCAAGTGGAGAATAATTGAGGTTGGAATAAGAAGTTGACTCAACATGAAAAGTAAAGAGATAGCCCTTCGCAGAGGGAAGCATATATTTGCTAATGTGCCAGAGCTCACTGCTTAAAACAGATATAATTTCATTTGAGAGGTGTACTTTTCCTGTCAATGGTTTAACGACAAAGTTTTCAATATCTTCCATGCTAAACACATTAATGGCAGTTCCCATGCTTTTACACCCCCCCCCCTCCACCATACCAACACAAACCATGGCTAGCCGAATCCACGGGTTCCTGCCAACTTTCAACTTTTCTGGGAGAGTGTCCTTTATAAATTTTATTTTTTAGTTTGGGACTGGGCATCCCTATTACCAGCCTCCCTCGAATTTGATGAGTTAATAAACTCTCGTCGGTGAGTAAAACACACTTAGCATGGAAGATATTGATTACCCCATCGCTCCATGAGCGGTACGGGCACACAAAACAGATGTTCATTTGAATGTTTTAGAGATGGCACATGCAAATTTATTTGGAATGGCAGGGTAATACCGTATATAGGCAGATATGGTGGACATTCATGGAAGAAACTTGGTTCAAGGATTTTAAATGCACAAGCAGTATTCCCGCTTAGTTCATAAATTTTTGGCTAGCAAAGATTATAAACAAGCACCACATGTTGGAGGATCCATAAAAATATTACTTCTACGCAAATATACCCAAACATAAGTCATTACGTTCTCTTCCTTGTCCAACTTCAACTTATTTGATCAAGTATGAAAATAATTAATGGGTATTCACAATCATAAAAGATGTCCAAGATAATATATTTGTATGTGAAATTTCTCTTCCTCATACTAATTTTTCATGAATTGTTTGTATGACCAATATTGTGATTGTCAAATTTCTATAGATTTTACTTTCTAAACCCAATGTGAAATTATTACTAAGCATATGGAACATGTATAATTTCAGATTTATGATATTCAATTCATTCATGCATTCACTCTTAGGATATAAGTGAAGCACAAGAGTGAACGTCAAACTACTCCAAAAGATATAAGTGAAGAACGAAGAGTAGTTAATCAATTAAGTAGCTATGTAACGACTCTCTTCATATTAAAATTTCAGATCCAATGATTGTATCAAACAGTAGACAAAACAAAAATAAAAGGACACTCCAAGAATAACACATATCAAGTGAACAAATAAAAACTTAGGCCCAACCGAGACTAACTAATAGTTGTTGATGAAGAGAGTTGGGATGCCTACCGGGGCATATCCAAGCTTAGATGCTTGAGACTTCTCAGAATATTAACTTGGGGAGCCTTGGGCATCCCCAATCTTGAGTTCTTGTGTCTCCTTAATTCCTCTCACATCACGGCTTCCCCTAAGTCTCAAAAACTTCATCCACACAAAACTTAACAAGAACTCGTGAGATAAGTTAGTATAAATCGATTCAAAACCTTAAAATTATCTACTGTAACAAATTACTAAAATTATAATTAAACATTGCATACTAAATGCCTCTGCATATTTAATACTCCTATCCTTTAATAGAAACATTAAACAAGCTAACATATGCAAACAATGCAACTATAACAGCAATCTAACTAAACAGAACAGTCTGTAAAGGATGCATAAGAATTCAACTTATTTCACTCCAAAAATTCTGAAAAATAACCACGTGACAGATAATTCATGCATGCCTACTGTGTATAAATTTCAAGATTCAATCATGTTCTGATTATTCAGGAATATTCAGGACATTACAGAAAACTTTCTGTTTTCAAACAGCAACTCATAAACTTGCAAACTGAGCATGGTAAAGGCTATACTTGACACTTTTTATTGAAATACAAAGCATGATTATGAATAAAATAAATAAAAACCCATATAAAATTAAATGGCACTCCAAGCAAAACTCATATTATGTGAAGAATTAAAATATAGTTCCGACTGAGGTATACCGATAGTTTGGAGACGAAACAGGGTTCCCATCTGGGGCATCCCCAAGCTTGGACGCTTGTGTCTTCCTTGAATATTACCTTTTGGTGCCTTGGGAATCACCAAGATTAGGGTCTTGCCACTCCTTATTCTCCTCATATCGGTATCTCACCAAAAACTTGAAAACTTCAACCACATAAAACAAGCAAACTATGCATTCAAAACAGAATCTGTCAAAAACAGAACATTCTGTAATGATCTGAACTAAGAGCATACTTGTGTAACTCAAAAAATTCTAAAAATTAGGATAGCGTAGGCAATTTGCATGACAATACTGTGTAAAAATTTCAGAAGATTTTGATGCTCCAGTAAAATCTGAAAATTCAAACACTGGACCCAAAAGTTTCTGTTTTTGCACACGATCAAATCAACAAGTATCTACTCTACCCCAAAGGCTTTACTTGGCACAATATTAAAATAAAAGACACAAAACATGATTAATACAGTAGCTTAATCATATGAACACACAAAAACAGTAGGGGTAAATATTGGGTTGTCTCCCAACAAACGTTTTTCTTTAATGCATTTTTAGCTAGGCATGATGATTTTATTGATGCTCACATAAGAGTAAAGAATTGAAACATAAAGGGAGCAGTATGAAGCATATGACAAGCACATTTAAGCATAACCCACTTCCTATGCATAGGAATTTTATAAGAAAACAATTTATTGTAGCAAGAATCAACTAGTATTGGAAGGCAAAACAAGTATAGCCTCAAAATGTGCAACGCATAGAGAGGAAACTTGATGTTGTTGAGATAAGCATATCTTCCTCTCTCATAATAACTTTTAGTGGCATCATGAACAAATTCAACAATATAACTATCACATAAAGCATTCTTTTCATGATCCCCAAGCATAGAAAATTTATTACTCTCCACATAAGCAAATTTCTTCTCATTCATAATAGTGGGTCTATCGTATAGAACTTGAACACTATAAATTTATTCCACATTAAAAGAGTAATGTTCTGTAAAAGGGTATTCATAATTATGACAAATTTTATATGAATAATTATCACTACTTTTATAACATAAGTATCATCACAATAATAATTATAAGTAGCAACTTTGTTCAACATTAAATAAATTGAAACCTCTTCCAAAGTAGTGGATTCAACATTAAATAAAGTCATGACCTCTCCAAATCCCCTTTCATGATTATTACAATAAGATTCAACACCCTGCAAAATAGTGGGATCATTAGTACCTAGAGTTGACACTCTTCCAAACCCACTTTCATCAATATAATCATCGTAAATAGGAGGCATGCTTTCATCATAATAAATTTGCTCATCAAAAGTAGGGGGGCTAAAAAGATCATCGTCATCAAACATAGCAACCCCAAGCTTATGGCTTTGCATATCATTAGCATCATGGATATTCATAGAAAGCATACTAACAACATTGCAATCAATATTATCATTCAAGGGACTCACACCAAACATTGTGTTAAACACTTCTTTTAACACTTCATAGCAACTATCGGAATCCATGTTTTCAAGAAAAACTTTATAAAGATAAACAATTTGGCACAACTTCACTTCCATTTTTTGGTAGTTTTCTTTTATAAAACCAACCTAGTGAATAAACAAGAAACTAAAAGATTCAATTGCAAGATCTAAAGATATACCTTCAAGTACTCACCTCCCCGGCAACGGCGCCAGAAATAGCTAGATGTCTACTGCGCAACTTTATGCTTGTAAACTCTGTTGGGCCTCCAAGCGCAGAGTCTTAAAGGACAGCAGCAAATTTCCCTCAAGTGGATGACCTAAGGTTTATCAATCCGTGGGGGGTGTAGGATGAAGATGGTCTCTCTCAAACAACCCTGCAATCAAATAAAAGAAGTCTCTTGTGTCCCCAACACACCCAATACAGTTGTCAATTGTATAGGTGCACTAGTTCGGCGAAGACATGGTGATACAAGTCTAATATGGATGGTAGAAATAGGTTTTTATAATCTGAACAATTAAAAACAGTAAGGTAGCAAGTAACAAAAGTTAGTAAAAATGGTGTCTCAATGCTTAGAAACAAG
Organism: Elymus sibiricus; assembly: GCA_039707655.1. NCBI lineage: Eukaryota > Viridiplantae > Streptophyta > Magnoliopsida > Poales > Poaceae > Elymus > Elymus sibiricus. The sequence continues at coordinate 7,196,657 of CM077674.1, read as the reverse complement.
GCCTAGGGTTCATACTTTCACTAGTGCAATCTCTCAACGGTGCTAAAAATTGAATCATATAACAATCCCTCAACGTGCGACAAAGAATCACTCCAAAGATCTTATAAATAGCAGAGAACATAAGATGAAATTGTTGTAGGTAGCAAACCACCTCAAAGTTATCTTTCCGATCAATCTATTGAGCCATCCCTATAAGTGTCACAAACAACCCTAGAGATCGTACTACAATAACACCATATGATACGCATCAATTAACTCTAATGTCACATAGATACTCCAATGTCACCACTAGTATCCATGAGTTAATTATTCGATATGCATCAAACAATTTCAGATTCATAATATTCAATCCAACACAAAGAACTTCAAAGATTACCCCAAAGTTTCTATCGGAGAAAGTAGGACAAAAACGTGTATCAACCTCTATGCCTAGATTACCCCAATGTCACCTCGGGAATCCGCAAGTTGATTACCAAAACATATATCAAGTGACTCAATAGAATACTTGTCACCACGGATATCCACATGCAAGACATACATCAAGTGATCTCAAATCCAAAATATTCAATCCGATAATAATGAAACCTCAAAGGGCAAGACTCAATTAAGCACAACAAAGATAGAGAGGGATGAACAACATATGATCCTACTATATTAACAAAGCTCATGGTACATCAAGATCGTGCCCTATTAAGATCACGAGAGAGAGAGAGATCAAACACATAGATACTGGTACATACCCTCAGCCCCGAGGGTGAACTACTCCCTCCTCGTCACGGAATCAGCGGGGATGATGAAGATGGCCTCTGGTGATGGTTTCCCACCTCCGGCAGGGAGCCAGAATAGGGCCCTGATTGAGAACGCTTCGGGACAGAGGCTTGCGGCGGCGGAAAAACTCATCTGGGTTAACTTTCGGGGGTTTCTGTATATATAAGAATATTCAGCGTTGGAATCGCGCGAAGAGGTGCCACAGGGCCCCACAAGGCATCAGGGCACGCCTACCCCCCCAGGGCACGCCCTGTTGTCTGGTGGGGCCCCTGTGGGTCATTTGGTACTCCCTCGAAGCTCCCCGGGTTTCTTTCCTTCCAGAAAAAATCATCAAAAAGTTTCGCCGCGTTTGGACTTTGTTTGGTATGGATTTTCTAAAAAACCAAAAACAAGCAGAAAACAACAACTAGCACTGGGCACTAGATTAATATATTAGTCCATAAAAATGATATAAAAGTGCACCAAAACCATACCAATTTATTGTAAACATGGCATGAATACTTCATAAATTATAGATACGTTGGTGACGTATCAGCCGACCTGGTACCACCTTTCTCCACCTTCTTCCTGGCCATCCTGGAGCATTATTACCAGATCCTGGCGCTTCATCTCCATCACAATTCTGTCGTCACCCTCTCCATTTTTGCCTACTTGTGCGAGGCGTTCATCGGGGTGGGTCCGTCGGTGGAGCTTTTCCGGCATTTCTTCTGTCTGTGCAAGACGGCGAGGAAGCAGCACTCAAGCTGCGTTTCCTTCTACCTCGGCGACAACATGGAGAAGGAGTTCATCCCCTTGAAGCTTCATATCATGGTGGAAGGGTGGCGGAAGAAGTGGATCTATATGGATGCCCGGATGGCAAGTCCGTTCTTCTCGACCCCGAGCGCTCCGGCTCTGACACCCTGATTTTTGCTCCTTGATTTTTTTCCTTCGTGAGATTGGACTCCCGTCTTTTTCTTTCGGTGTTATTGGATTTTTTTTCTCGATCTTGACTATATGAAGATGGTTATATGGCAATGCCTTTCCTACCAAACCAGAGATTCTCCTCAAGCCATCATTATCACCAACAATATATTCTCAGGGTTTTGCCGCCAAAACTCTACTTTGAAAAATATCGGAGAGGAAACCCGAGACTCTCCTATATCTTTAAATCCTGGATATGCAAAAATATTGCCAAGTCATACGCAATATTTTTCATTTAAAATTAATTCCTTTTTCAGCCCTATGAAGGAATTAAACCCAGAAAAATATCTAGACATCTCTGTAGTTCATGAAAACTTGTGGAAATATTCTTTGTGCTTATATTGAGTTCATAAAAATATTGGCCATAATTAAATATGATAAATTGCATTTTCCTGTATAAAACCAATATTCCATTTTGGCCATTTTCTAAAGAAGCTACCATTTTGGTTGCTCTATTGGTGCACAAATAATTTGTGCAACCCCTCCTGGCCATATATGCTCCATTTCCACCAAAATATCAAGTTCCATAGTTCAAATTCTGAGCATAGCATCCATTTGTCAATTCTGTCCAGATTTCCAATTTGTGAAGGAAGTGCTTGAAGCCTTGATCCATTTGAGCTGAAATTTTGCAGAGTGATTCATCTTGATATATTACTTATGCAAACCAAAAACCAGCTCAATCCATCTAGCCAATTCCCCACAAATATTTGTCCAAGTTTCTATCCAGACTTCAACCTTGTGAAGGAAGTACTCTCAAGGCTTGCCCATTTACACTCAAAATTTACCAGGGAATTCACCTTGGTAAATGATTGATATCCTCCACAATTGAGCTCATTACCTTAAGCCATTTATCCTCGAATAATTATCAAAACAATCTGTCCAGATTGGACTTTTGTGAAGCAAGTATTATTTTCCCTTATCCTTTTGAAGTAAAACTTCACAGGATGATGCACCTTACTGAATTACTGCAACCTGCCAAAAACCATCTCCTATTACCCATCCACTCCACCCCAGTAGCCGTTCAAAGTTTCTGATCAGAATGGTTTTTGGACCAAATCCATTGCCCCAGGACCGTCCACTGGATTCCAAATGTGGTAGTCATCTATTTGAGCAGTGAGGCACCTATTGGATAAGCCTAGACAGCCGGGCGCGTGCCAGAGCATGCAGTGCACGTGATGACCGTGTGAGCGGCATGCAGAAACGGCGCTCTGCGCACGGGACCCCTCTGAAGGTCCTCTCCGACCGGCCTACGCTTGTCCGCGTGTGCCAACGGCCTCCGCACCGTTCACGCTCCCCTCCTCCAGTCGTTTCCCACTCGTCTGCTTCCTCGCCAGAGCACGACCAGTTCTGCCGCGGCACTGTGTGCCCGTGATCTGCCGCTGTCCTCTTCCCCTTACCTCCCTCACCGTCACATCGTGTCGTCTTGTCCTTTGTCAGATCGGCTTTGCTCCTCGACCGCCAGCTCACCTTTGAGCTCTAGTGCCACGACCAGCGCATCGCCACGGCCATTCTTATCCGCACCATCGTCCGGCTATAAATAGCCGTCCCCTGAGCCCTTCGAGCTCACCAGCCTCCTCCTCTCCCTCCCAGCAACCCTCTAGCCAAATCACTTGAGTGTCCCTGCTCGAATTGTTACCCACGACCGCCATTGCCGCCACCCACCTCTGCTCAAATTCGAGCCATCGGAGCTTCTCCCCCCCTCTTAACCACCCTAGGAGACCCACCTCACCGCCTCGAAGCTCCCCATAGCCACCATTTTGTCACAGGATGACTGTGGCATGGCCTTCATCTTCACTGACGCCAGCCGCCGCGGGAGTCGAAGCCCCGCTCACCTCCGTTGTCTCCGGCAACCGTATGACAGCCCAGCCGATGCGGCTCATTCCACTGAGCATGCCGGTAGGCTGGGCATCGCCAATGGTGGCCCCCATCACCGGCAATCATCGTCGGGATCCTCTTCTGCATCGGCCAGGTGCGTGCGGGAGGTTGGGTGTAATGCCCAATATGCGGTCCTATTCTCAGGAGTCTGGGGCGACCCGCCAAGGATAGAAGCGCATATCAAGTCACTTCGCAAGGTGGATATCTTCGCACAAACCATGTACTGAATAGATGGGAGTACCAGATAAAGGCTTACACTCGCCACATGCTACAACATAAATATATCAATCATTCATACATTCATCCAAATAAAAGCAGGATCTGACTACGGATGAAATCAAACGAAAAGAACTAATTCACCCTGCTATTGCCCGATCGTCCGACTAGGAACCACTATGGATCGTCTGGCAGCGTCACATACATGCGAGCACGCTCCTCGTCGTACTCCCACTGGAGCTCGGTACCATCACCTGCAACTGTCTCAGAAGTACCTGCAGCTGTTGTTGTAGTAATCTGTGAGCCACGGGGACTCAGCAATCTCATCACCCAAGGTATCAAAACTAACAAAGCTTAATAGGCATGGTATGGATAAGTGGTGAGGTAGCAGCAAGCACTAAGCATGTATGGTGGCTAACTTACGAGTACAAGAATAAGAAGAGTAACTACGCATAATCGGGCGCAAGCTAGTAATGATCAAGAAGTGATCCCGAACACCTACTTACGGTTCAAACATAACCCCACCGTGTTCTCTTCCCGAACTCCCTCGAAAAGAGATGATCACGGTTACGCACACGGTTGGTGTATTTTAATAGGATTTAGTGTCAAGTTCACTACAACCGGAGGTTATGAATTTCCAAGTCGCCACATAACCACGGGCACGGTTTTCTGAAAGATTTAACCCTGCAGGGGTGTCCCAAACTAGTCCATCACAAACCAACACAAGCCGCGGTGGAAAGACCTCAACCTCGAGATAGCCCGAAGTATCCTCGGAATCCCGGTGCACAAGACATTTCGACAATGGTAAAACAAGTCTAGCAAGACCACCCCACGTGTCAGCACCCTGAAAGGAGCCGCGCGTATCTCGTCTCAGGCCACGATCGGATCGGCTAAGTTTCCGGCTGGCACACCCGTTGGTGGCCCCGGCTACTGCGATTTTGGACCAGCACTCATGAGGAGCACTGGCCCGGGTTGTTGATTAATTATCCACGGGTTAATTAATCTCGATGCAGTTTTAGTTGTTATTAGGCAAATTAAAACCAAAGTTGGGTCCTGCTGGAAGAGTTTTATTCAAAGCGAACTGTCAAGGGGGCCCCATATACCCTGAACATGTTAGGAATGCTAATCAAGGAACATAACACCGGTATGACGGAAACTAAGGTGGCATGAGTGGAACAAAACACCAGGCAAAAGGCCGAGCCTTCCACACACAACCAAGTATATAGATGCATTAATTAAATTAGAGATTTTGTGATATCCCAATATATCCATGTTCCAACATGGAACAACCTGCACTGCACCTGCAACTCAGATGTTATAAGAGGGGCTGAGCAAAGCGGTAACATAGCCAAACAATGGTTTGCTGGGTAAGGGTGGTTAGAGGTTGTATCATGGCATATGGGAGGCTGACATATATGTGGTAGGAAGCGCGACATAACGATAGCAATGAGACAACTAGCAAGCAAAGATAGTAGTGATATCCAGGGTAATGATCATCTTGCCTGAAGTCTCCTCGGTGGGATAGTAACTCGGCTCCTCGTAAACATTCTCAACCGGATCCTCGAACTCGGACTCGTCTCCCGGTACTACCCATAAGAAAGAAACAAGCATCCAATAAACAAACAACCATGGCATAATGCACAAACAAGATGATGCATGTCAAGTTTCAATTAAAGTAACATGGCATCCTACTCTAGTCAATTTAAATGAAGCCTCGACCCATGTGAAACATGAATCAAGCAACTCTTCATATGCAATATTGTTGGAATTAGTGATGTGGACAGAACAGCAAGTTTAATAATTTTAGCCTGCAAGACGATGGAAAATTCATATTCTACACAAGAAATCGATGCAAATTCATATAAAGATCATATCAAACGGAGTTACGGTTCTCTCGGTAAGGAAACGGTGATGATAGGATGGATACCGGCAAAATCTTGGCAAACCAAGCGCACCACTGGAAAGAATGGAAGATTTGAGTTGAAATGGATATAAAGATCACGAAGATCGGATGCATAGAACTCAAACGGTGAACAAAACAAATATGCAATGCAATCTGCCACTAACAGCAAGATGTCAACTTGCACACATCAAAACAACAAGCTACATTACTCCAATATGCTCAAACAAGATATGTGGCTGAAGTATACTAAGTGCATAGCATTTCATTCCATAGGTTCCAGTTCATTAGCATCACAGATTAAATGGAATGAAAAGAACAAGATGCAAAGATGCTGTAACAGAATATGACAAGTGAAAATAATAGGGCAAAATGCTGACAGCAACATTGATAGGCAGTATTCACATGGTTATTACAGTAGGCAATTCAACTCCAAAATGCAAGAAATTGGTATGCTCCTACATTATACATGGCAATGATAATTTCATTACATTGGCACAAATTCATCGGAAGCATGGATCATTCACAATTAAGCTCACAAGATGCAACTTATTGTTGACAGCAAACTGATATATTGACAAGCATGTTTAGAGTAAAATTAAGGCATGCTACATGAGTTTTACATGGCATCAAAAGGCATGGCATGAAAGTACTGTTGACATATAACAAATCATGTTTAGTGAGCATGCTCAAAATAGATATGGATTAGTGGGAACCACAAAGGCAACATGGCAAGTTTTAAACACAGACAGTTTTGACTTGGCAATATTTCAACAAGTGAAAACAGCAACTTTGACTAGGCATGTTTGCAAGCTTGTGGCAATCTTATCATGGCATATCATGGCATGAAATAAATACTAGCAGCAATATGACATGAAAATGCTCCAAACTCATGTTGAAAGTATATTCATATGGCACATGTATTAAATCACACAAAAATAACAAAACAACAAGTTTCACTGAAAAACAGAGCACATCAGAGATAACAGAAAGTTGCTTACTTTGAGCAGTTGTAGCACTGGCTTAACAAGGATATCAATTCATGCAATTGACATGTAGATGAAGTCTGAAGAGAGCTTTTCAAAACATGTTTAGGTAATGTGTGCAAACAAGCCACAGATCAGCCACAATCTTCATCACAATAGGGGCAAATGACGTCGGTTTTCTCAGACTTGGCAGCTTTCAGAAATCTGACAGAAAAATTCAGATATGAAGAGGGCTTCGGGATCTGGTCCTTGGACCTCCTAGATGCATGGATATGGTGCAAACCCATGGTACAAACATAGGGCTAGGTCTAGGACATGCTTTGGCCAAAGGAAACGACATGGGGATGCCTAGATCTGAGATGGAGCACGAGGGTGCACGCTCTAGAAGCAGAGAGGACACCGGGAGCACGATGTTGGCATGATGAGAGCGTCGCGTACGATGAACTAGAGCCCGTGGGATTTGATAGAGAGGAAGATGGGTATACCTCCTTACCCTAGGAGAATAAATCGTGGCCGGGGACGAAGGGAGGCGAGGACAGCGAGTCGACGAACTTGACGCGAGATCCTGTCTGTGAAGTGGACGTTGTGGATGGACTCCTCGGGCTCGGCTTGGCGGCAGAACGGATCCCGGGCGGCTTGTAGATGCTCGTGGACATCGTGGAGGAGGTCGGAGAGGGTTGCTATGCCGGTGGCGAGCTCCTGCTCGGGCCGGCCATGGTGGTGGCAGGGCGGAAGCAGGGCGCGTGGGTGCCCTCCTATGAGGCGGCGGCGGCTGGAGGGGGTAGAGGAGAGGACAGGGAAACCATAGGGAGGTCGTGAGCGCGTGATTTATAGCAGGGGGCGATGGGTCATGGTGGCCACAGTGGCCATGTGCCCCTCCGTGTAACCGTGAGAGGGAGAGGGTCGTGAGGAGGAAGAAAAGAGAGAGGTGACTATGTGGAAAGGAGGGGAGATTGGAGAGGAGGCGGGTGCATGCTGCTGCTGGCTCTGGCGGCGGCTGGTGGTGGCTGCTAGCGCTGCTGGGCTAGGAAGGAGGAGGCCCAGCTGCGCGGCCCATGTAAGGCCATCCTTTTTTTTAATCTCTGTTTTTTTTTTCAAACAGATTTAATGGAAGAAAAGAAATGGGGGCTAGGAAAAGAATCTGGCAGAGATAAAAATATCTCTGGAACCCTGGGAAAATGTACTATTTGATAAAATTGCTCTGGGCATTTTTAGAGGAAGAAAAATATACCAAGTTTGAATTAAATTCAAACTTGATGCATTTTTTAACCCGACCAAAACAAGTCCAATTGAGCTGAAATTTGGCAGAGAGGTTAATGGAATGGTTTAAGATTTATCGGAAAAGATTGAACATTTTTCCAGACCAGAAAAATGTCACTTGGGATAAATGGCTAAAATTGAAAGAAAAGACGGAGGGTATTGGGTTTTGCTTGAAGAGGGTTTTGATGGAATGTAGAAGATGCCAAAGCAACCATGGAGGAGTACTTGAAAGATGTAGGGCACACAAGAACAAGCCACAACAATAAATGAATTGCAATGCACATAGCAACATACATGAGGATGAAATGCACAAGGTGAAAGAAAAGAAAACACAAGTGTGATGATGCAACAATTTATTATGACCAACATGGCAAATTCATACATGACACAAGGTTGACGGTTACAATAATGGAAGGATCACACTTGGGGTGTTACAACTCTCCCCCACTACGAAAGGATCTCGCCCTGAGATCTAGGAACGGAATAAATCTGGATGCTCGGAACGGAGGTGGTCCTCGTGCTACCACGTGGCTTCTCGGTCGGGGTGGTGAGACCATTTCACTTTCAGGAACATGATAGACTTGTTGCGAGTCTTGCCCTCAGTTTCTTCGAGAATTGCAATGGGATGCTCCCGATGAAAGTGCACTGTTGCCCTTAATAGTTTTTGACATCTATGACAACTTAATTTTTGTCTCTAACCACATGCTCTAGTGGAAACAGCACCGTCTAATTTGAAGAGAAGCATGGATGGTTATATCCCCTCTACTCGGAAAAAGGAAAAAGTGGAGTGCCATATACTTCTTACTTTATTGAGTCCTTAGGGCAGCCGCACTATTAAGAGGGGTTGCATCATGAAAACACCTGGGAATCAACTTCATGTACACATTCTATCTGGCACAACTAAATTCTCAAGTGGACTTGACCTTTTATCTCAGTGGAAAGTTTCTGCCCAGGCCGGAACCTCTGGGATGGCCGGAACTTCTGGGGACCGGAAGGTCCGGGGTGGATCCGGGAAGCTTCCGGGGCACCCAGAGAAGTTGCACTTTTGTGCAATCTTTCTGTGTAGCCAGGAACCTTGCCGGAACAACTGCCGGAACTTTCGTACCCCGGAACTTCCGGGCGTGCCAGAACTTCCGGGCCTCGGAACTTCCGCCCCTAGGTCTGGCAGCTTCTGGGTATCCAGAGAGGATGTAGTTATGCAAACTCTCTGTGTAGCCCGGAACCTTCCCGGAACTTGGGCCGGAACTTCCAGGATCCGGAACTTCTGTCCTACCCCGGAACTTCCGGGGTTTGCAGAAAACTGGCTCCAACGGTTGGATTCTGTCCCCATCTATAAATAGTCTTCTTCTTCCCCACAAAGAAGGTGACGACTCCATTCCTCTCTCCACCATTTTCAGACCTCGATTTATTCGAGTTCTCCCTCCTTAGCCAACCAAAGCTCTTAATCTTTTGAGTTGAGAAGGAGGAGTGCCAGATCTACACATTCACCAAAGCAAAAGTTGATTCCCCCTTATTTTCGTGGTGCATCTTGTTACTCTTGGAGGTTGGAGACTCCTAGGCGGTAGGAGTGCTCCGGCGAGGAATATTTCATTGTGATTACCCCTGGAAAGTTTGTGAGGGTTTGGAGATCACCCCAAGGTCTACCACTAGTGGTTGAGAATCGCCTTCGTGGTGATATCTCAAAGAGAGAATAGGGTGAGCCTTCGTGGTGTTGGTGTGCCTTCGTGGTAAGATCCACCTCTCTAAACGGTGACGTAGCTTCCCTCCAAGGAAGTGAACATCGGCATACATCCTCGTCTCTTGGAGTTGAGGTTATCCCTAACCCTAACTCCCTAGCTACTTGTGGTTACTTGTCTCTTAGTCTTTACTTGCATTATATCGTGCTTGCCTTTCCAATACTTGTTGTAGTTTTTCACCTTGCTTAGCACTAGAATCACCTTGCAATTGTTAGGCTCACTTTCATATTCCGAACTATTGCCTAAAAATTGCTAAGTAACAATTAAAATTTGTAATTGTACCTATTCACCCACCCTCTAGGTCCATCTCGATCCTTTCAATTGGTATCAGAGCCTCACGCTCTATTCTTGTGGCTTAATCACCCTAGAGCGAGATGAACGCTGATGGGACCCCCCTCGTTGCAGATCCTAAGAATAAGGGCGCGGCCTCTTCGGATGGGTCCAAGTCCTTTACTTCTGAGGATTTGGAGCGGGCCCTTGCTAAGAAAAAGGAGGAGCATGATGCTTCTATCGAGGCCTTGGTCCAGGAAAGGTTGGCCGCATTATCCTTGAATCCCACCGCACCTGTTAATTCGGGTAGTGTGACTCTGAGGCAAAATTCAGCTTCCCCTCCCTTGGGCCAACAACCTCCTAATAGAAATAACTCTGGTGTTTCATGACTTTATGCAAAACCTCAAGTAGATAAACCAAAGTATAACCCTGGGGGCAAGCCTCCTTAACTTGATGACACTGCCAATTTTGCTTTGTGGAAACTTGGTATGTGTGGCACCCCGGCTTAGAGAAACCGGAACACCCCGTATTCCAGCCCAGAGATCAAGTCTTCTGGAATACGACACTGCTTGGCATAGAACAAATCAGCTCTTTATTACAAATAATCAAGGTACAAGGGTCTGATGTTACGAAGGATTACATCGGCACAGCGATACTACGCCTGCTAAGGTAGCTCTATGCTAGCAGCGGACCAACTCGTAACAGCGGAATAACTCCTAGCAGCGAAACAGTGACAACGGTGATGAACTCCACTCCACGGGGACTCTGGCTGGGACGCATCCTAGAGCGCAATCTCGGGATCCTCGACAAGCAATCAATCACGGCATCACCTGCAATCGACATGCCAGGTGAGTACTTTGAATGTACTCGCAAGCTCACAGCAACCAAAGAAATCAAGACAAACAACAGCATGGCATTTACAGGTTAATTAATGATGAGCATGATACTACTAGAATCAACATGAGGTTGAGCATGGCATGTACATGTTACTCATGATATGAACATGATGATACTGGAACTAACAATCAGGGGGGGGGGGGTCGAGGTTTAAGGTCCCTTGGACCAACTTACTCTTCTCGGAGGTTATCTCGTAACCACCATATGTCTCAAACTTACCATCGTGAACATCACACAATTACCTTAGGATCAACCAAGCTCGGTATCAACTGTACCATCGTGATCATCACATGACCACATGGAGCTTGATCTCTACCTGTGATGATCGCATGACCACATAAAGATCAACCAACTTCTTTTCTCATGGAACCGGGGTTGTTCATTATTAAGGTTATTATTACTGTTGACCCATAGTGTGACCTACTACGAACTGTGTCCATGACCGAGGACGCGGCTATCAATAGATTATACACTCTGCAGAGGTTAGTACACTGTACCTACACCACGGAACTCAATGCCTCGTGCTCCCATTCGGGTGGACCAACGATATTCCGACAAAACCAATCTATTGCATGACACTCTCCCGGCCACTCCGACAAATTCCCCTTTGGGCTATGTCATGGGTGGCCCCGATGCCAAATCGTGACATCCTGCCACCTCGTGGCCGGCCACCATCGTGGCAAAACAAACTCGTCCCAAACGGGGACACCCGGGTACAACACAACTTGGGCACACAAGGCTTATGGCCGCCTACCTGATCAGGGTAGCGCGCGCACATAACCTTCCCTAGTTGGAGGCACTGGCAAGAGGCATGATAATAGACCGAATTAGGGCCTCCCCATCCAGGCAAGTGTGGTTGCACTGGTGAGCTTGATTCGGTGGCACCATGACTCAACCAACAGATTTGTTCAAGTTCGATTAATGTCAGGTTCAACTTGAATGGTGATGAGCTGAGTCATAATAACATAATGAAATAACAATGCATATGAGCATGATATCAGTGTAACCATAGATGGGCAACATAACCATTTAACATCATAACATCAACAATGATAATTCATTTAGTCTACGTGATGCAGATGAGCATGGCATAAAGATTATCATGAATATCACAAGTATTTGCATAACAAACCATAACTACTCATGTGAGCATATCATTATTACTGGCATCGGAAATTATTACAAGATTAAAGCATGATAATAATAACAATAACACGAATAATGGAGAAGAATCATATATGCACAAGAACATAGCATAAGCATGGACATGGATTCGGAAGCATATTCGAAGCATTAACAAAATCATTCAATGAGCAAGCAAATATTTAAATATTCAAGTGGAAACCATGGCTACTGCAAGGCCATCTTGCAAGTGGCTGTTGCGGCTTGCATGGGGTGAAGGATTCATCGGGGAGAAGTGCGATGAGCTCGCGGAAAGATTTGCCGGAAACATTTCTCTCTCGGCGGAGCTGATTAAAGGGCATGAGCAAAATGGTCATTTTCAGAATGTTACAATAGGGTGAAAATGATACCATCGAAACGGGCTCAACGAATAGAGAATGTGGGCTTTGGAATCACCTGAATCGGAGTCATGGTTGCGAAAATATGGCCGTTCGTTCATTAGGCCGAAAAAGAATTAAAAACTTCGCTTTTTTGCTGCTAACGGACGAACGTCCGCAAATTAAGGGTTTTGGTGCCGGCTGCTGAAAAAAAGAAAGCGCATTTAGGAAAATATGCTTTCTAACGTGGGAAACGTTTTTTGATCCGAAGAGGCAGCAGTGTACGCTTTCGATAAACAAAAGCGTATTTCAGAAAACCGTCTTCACTAATAGACGTCAGCGGGGCGGGTCAAAGCCTTGTGCGGCTGACTAGTGGGACCCGCGGGGAGGTGGGGCCCACCGGATCGGTCTTCTTCTTCCTCCCGCGTGCTCGCGCTCGGCCGATGGGAGGACTGACCCCGACGGCGATGGCCAGCGGCACGGGCCACCGTTTGAGGCGCCCGGCCTACCGGCGAGCTCGGGAGACAGAGGCGGTCCTGCCTGACCACCTCATGCTCGCCGAGGTGCACCGGAGCGAGCGCGGCATCGGCCGCGGCGGACGGTGGTGTCGGGCGCCAGTGGGGCTCGCGGCCACGGGGCACCAGAGGACGAGGGAAAGGGCAGAGGGGCTTCGTGGTGGGTAGGGGAGCACCATGGTGAGGTTGGGAGGGGGAGGAGGAGCCCGGGTGGCTCGAATTTGAGCAGAGGCCGTCGGCGGCCATTGCAGCAATGGCGGATGGGGAGTGGCTCCGGCGATGAATGGATGGGTTTGGAAGGGAGCTGGGAGGGTGGTGAGGAGGATGGAGCTGGGAGGGAGCTGGAAGGGTTTGGGAGGGAGCTCGGGACGGCCTATATAAAGGCGGGTGAGCTCGTGGCCGTGCCGACGCGTGCGCCGGCGCACTGGAGCGAGGAGGCCACGCGTAGGGAAGGGTGAGAGGGCCCAAAGGGCTCACGCGGTGCGGAGAGGTGTAACACCCAAAAAATTTAACCATATTTTTAACAAGTAAAATTTGGCTAGAAATAATTTTTTTGAATTTTAATAGGACTTTTATAATTTCAGTTTCTCTTTTGTCTTCTGTTTTTCAAAATTCTTCCCTCCATATAGAAAATTTTGGAAAATATTGTGGGCTTTGGTAGTTTTCTTTAATCATTTCATTTATATTTTAATAACAGTAGGAAATATTTTCATAATAAAATTTTGCCCAAGATAATCATTTTAATAGCATTTTCAATTCTTGAAATGCTTCTGTTGCACTACAACTATTTTAAATAATTCTTTAAAAATTCCACAAAAATTATGAGGAATCATGTGATGCCTACAGATCACTTTTATGCAAAAACCCATCATGGTCATTTGAAAATTTTGAGCACAACTTCCTCTTTTCCATTCTGTCCCATTCTAGGTTATAACTGCAACCCTAATTTTCCTTCATCAAACAATTCTGAAATTATTCCCACCGATGGTCCTTCCAAACCAAACTCTTAAGTCCAGAAGATCAACTCCATTTGCTTCTTGGAAGACCGCCAAATAAATCCTCCAAGTTTCTATCCAGAACTGAATTTCATTCAAACTTGCACTTGCAAGTTTTTCATTTTGTCCATCCACCCACACCATCATCTCTACCATCTAATGAGACATCATACTGGCAATTCTCATAGCTAACAATGGTGCCTAGGACACCTTAGCATTTTGTCAAGCAGCTCATGTGCATGACAGAATTTGGCTACCTATCAAAACTGCATTAGGAACTTGATCCTCCTGCCAAACAAGCATGTCCACCAGCTTTGCCATCTACAGGAGCCCTACTCTGTTAAATTTCACTCGCATTGGTATCATCTAGGACCACTTAGCATTTTGACAAACACCCTATGGGCACTGCCAGAGCGTGGCTAGAGCGCCCGTTTGGCACTGTCAGCATCGCCGCCACACCGCTGCTCAACTGCCGCTCCAGCACGGGAGCCACCCCATCTAGCTCCGCGAGGAAGTAACGACGCTTGCTGACACCCGGGTCTGGCTGTTAGCGCTGGCCACCGCCCACCACCAGCCTGCATCTTCCGTCGCCGCAAGTCAGTTCGGCGACGGCGCCGACCAGGGCACCTGGCGCCCTTCCCAGCCCTCCAGCTCACCCGGAGCATAACTATGGACTAACCACCTCTCCACCGGCCCCAGCTACCTTGCCACCGGCCACGGTTCTTCATCAATGGCGCTACCGCAATCGGTTGGAATGGTTCACCGTCGAACCGACCTTCTCAGAATATAAAAGCTCAACCCCGAGCCCATTTCTTCACACCACAGCACTCTTCCATCCCCAAACTCGCCTCCGGAGCACTCAATTGACTCGGACGTGGTTTTCTTCCTCGTTTCCGGCCAGTATACCGCCGCCACCTCCCGGCTGACTTCAACACAACCAGGGCCTCCCCCACCCATATTTCTTCACCAACAGATTCCTATGAACCCTTTAAGCATTCCCAACTCGTCAATTTCACCGGAGACCCATCGTAAAAGAAAGCCCTCTTCTGGTCGTTTCTGCCGCCACCGGGATCCCTTGCCACCGGCGATTCCATGAGCTTCGGTGACCTTGCCGCACCTCTGTGGAACCGCCTTGGTGTCCTGAACCCGATGGTGAGCTCGATCCGCCGTGAGGAACCACCGTTTGCCGGCGAGGAGCGCTGGTGGCCTCGCCTTGTTCTATCGAAGATGAGAGAGGCGGGGGGGAGACCAGTCAAACCTGACTGGTGGACCCGCGGGCCCACCGTCAGTGACTGGAGGTCAGGACCCCCATCTGTGAGAGGAGGTGTATTTTTGATATTGCGTCTTCTCCTCTGAAAAACGTATTCCCAGGAGTACGTCATCGACGTCGGCAACCTCTTCGCACGGCCGAACAACTGGGCATGGCCCAGTGGCGCTAGGTGTCTAAGCAACGCTGAGGGCGCACTTCTGCCTTTTCTCATTTTCTTTTCCAGCAGTTTCCAAATAATTCCACAGTAGCCATTTCAAAACCAAAGTTGATGATTCAAATTTCTACATACTCCTAAATTCATGCTCTATTAATCCAGCTAGGTTGAACATTTTTCCTAGGCCTGGTCTCTGTTGGATCCATTTAATAGTCCATTTCTTAATTTATCTCAGCTTAGTAATTCCCTAAGAAAAATCAAATTGACCCCAAATCATTTGATTATTTTTCTGTAATTCCTAATTTTTCATCTAGTTTATTTTAGTATTTATTTCAAAAATTTCCAAATAAGTTTTTGGTACTGTTTTCAAATTGAGTGGTAATTGGAATATTTTGAAAATAGGGAAATGGAGGGAAGACAAAATTTTCAAAGTTTTGGAGTGCACCCAACACTTCTGCATGCTCAAGGCAAGCATCTTGAACACTTGATATGGTGAATGCATAATTAATTGTTTGCAAGAATAATGGAATGATGAATATGTTGAATTCAAATAAAATTTGCATATTACTATTATTACATGCAGGATCCCTTGAAAATGTTTTATTTTCATTTTAAATATGAAGTATGAGTAAGTATGGCTATTTTTGCATGTCACATATGCATATGTTGGTCCCGACTAATCTGCAGGAAAGAATCGGTCACGAGAGAAGTGACCGTGAGACTGAAATCTCGTTGTGACGAGAATGATCAGTGAGGGTATGTTGGGACATACCAGATGGTGACCCTGTTGGGTATTACCAAGGAAATATATTGTGCTAACCACTGCAGGAAAACTTAAACCTCCTGAGTCGACCATAGATCGAGTCTTGTCTCGGTAACCCCCATACTTGATTCGTGCTACCACTTGTCCCTGCCACAGGTAGGGTACGGTTCAGTAAGTTGTTAACCCCTTTCCCTGCACACACCGTACAGAGAGGCCGCGATGAAGGTTTCCAGGTACCGGTTATAATGCCAGTCATCGGGTCAGGGGGCATGTGTGTATCCGGCTGGGCTGAGAGGGGGGCACCCCTTGTAATCCGCGCGTATTAATAGTGATCCCATGCTATTCAAGACGATGGTCTCCCCGTCTTAGAGTTTTTCTTGAACGATGCTTTGGGTGATTCCTGGCATCCAGAAAGTTAATCTGGTGTGTGCTGGTTAGGTGTGTTTTCAACCCAAAGACCGTAATCGGAATTAGCCAGCGTCTCGGTGCTGGCTAAAGAAATCCTTTACTTGTGGGTAAAGAGTACACCCTCTGCAGAGTAATATCTATTCGAATAGCCGTGTCCGCAGTTAAGGACTACAGTCTGGGTTGGTCAAGTGTTGGTCTTAGTGTCGGTCTCCGGAGGAAATAATTAAATTGATCATGATTCAATTTTGCAGGGTCATTATTGTCACCACTGATGCCAGCAGGAATATTATTGTTATCATTAATATTATGGACTAACCTTTTCTTTTATGTGCATCTCTAAGTATCTCATGGGATGGCTAGACTACCCGGATACTCAGTTTTATTTTCTTTTTGAATATCTCTTGGGATGGCTAGACTACCCGAGATATTCATTTTTCTTTTCTGAGTACCTCATGGGATGGCTAGACTACCCGGATACTCAGTTTTATTTTCTTTTTGAATATCTCTTGGGATGGCTAGACTACCCGAGATATTCATTTTTCTTTTTTGAGTACCTCATGGGATGGCTACACTACCTGGATACTCGCTTATTTTCAAGATCTTTCGAGGCGTCGCTTTCAGACACCCGTTTGGCATTTCTTTTCAAGACCTCTCGAGGCATTGTATTCAGACACCCGTTTGGCATTTTTCTTGGAATTCCTCGGGCTGTCCAACGGCCGACGTTCCATTTTATTTCGTTGATTTATTACTAACATGATATATTTATTCTTCCGCACTGTATTAGTATTTATCATGCCATGCTTTAATTTCGTTCAGCATATGCATATAATTTAACCCATCATGATCATATGCATTCGGTATATCTTTTGTTCATTATGTTTGCGAGTACATTCCAACGTACTCACTGGCTTGTCCCTGGCTATTTAATTGGCCAGGTCAGGATTTCAACGAGGAGTACTACAATGAAGTCCATGCGGAGCCTAGCATAGCAGCCATGCGGGATAGGAATTATCCGGGCAGCTGTTCCTGTGGGAATGGAGCCCCACCGGCGTGGGAGAACCACGAGTCGCTTCCACCATCCGCTGTTAGAAATCATTGTTGTATCATTAGACCTTTATGGTCTTGTACCCAATTCTTGTAATTGCTTGGTAATTTGTAACAAGGATGTGTCCACCGGTAACAGTAATCCTGGGGCTAGTGATGACACGAGGGGTTATTTCTTGGATTTTATGTCCTGGAAATCCGGCCCCGACAAGAGGCCACGGAGGGCTTCGGGGGAGTTCGAGGAGGAAGAAGCCAGGAAGACGACGACGGCGGCCGCGGGCACACGGTGCGGCGTGGCGCGCCTGGGAGGAAAGGGGAGGGGGCCAGGGCACGCGTGGATGCACGGGAAGATTTACTAGGCAAATGAAGCTGAATTTTGGCATGTGACAATTATTTGGATATGAAAGAGTGCTCAAAAAGTTTGAGGGAAATCAAGAAAATATAAATAGCTTTTCCTTCACAAAGTGACATACTGGACAGAATAGGAAATGAATATTCCTGAATTATTTTTGAACAAGGCAAGGATGGGTTTTGACATATTAGTGGAAGATATGATCCAAATAATTTATGAGAATTTTGTGGGAATTTTGGGAAAGACAGAAATATAGGTTGCTTCACAACCTAGGGCAAACAGGGTTATTCCTTTAATAGAAAAAAAAGGAATATTCCCAAGAAATAAAAATTAGGGTTGGGCTAGATGGAAATGACATGGCCTTGAGAAAGATTTGAGAGTGACAAGCCACTTGAGAGAGGAAGAAGAGATGATCTTCCCAGGTTTCAAGACTACAGAGCCAACGAAAAGGAATTCCAAATATAAATTCGAAGAAATACAAAAGAAAAAGAAAGGGCCAAAAATCGGGGTGTCACAAACCTACACCCCTTACAAAAATCTTGTCCTCGAGATTTGGTTGCGCAGGGAACAAGTATGAATATTCTGACTTAAGGAAACCGTTCCCAACTCGGGTATCCTTTTTTCGTTTATATGATGTTCCCACTGAATTTCATATGACCTGATTACCTTGCTCTGGGGTGGTTTGCTTCACCGTATCCCACATTCTGACAGGTCTTCCTTCATATGTTCATCCTTACTCTGACACCAATTCTTTTATGTCTGTTGGCTTAGCTGATGACTGAAATATGTGCTCTTCTCGCAATTCCGGGAGTGATTTCCTATTGACGTGACATTCTTCTATCCAGCACCGATAGTATTCAATGAAGTTATGAACAAATTCCCTTGGTGGACACGAAACATTTAATTATTGCATCAGGTTACTAGATGCATGTCCTCCGGGTTCAAAACCATACTGGGAATCATAACCCTTGTCTTGGCGGAATCTGATTACTTCTAGGGAGTTCCGAATCATCTTGGCTGGCTTCACTGTCTTGAGTATCAAATCCATACCAAAGACTCGACGGTCGCTTGTCGTGACCAGTATAAAGGAGTACGGCCTTATAACAATAGCATCCACAGACTTGACTGGCTATAGTTCTGGCTGAAGAATCTTGTTCATGACAAGGTACCATATGTGAGAGCACATGATCCGAGATTGTTGTTCCGCATTCTGATTACTCATTTTGTCAGTATAACCACATGTGGGTAGTAAGTCGTGCGATGCGTTAACATGGGTGCTGAAGTCAAACTGCGAAACTGGCCTTTGGTCTGACATGGCAGACTTGGATATTCGATACTGCCAATTCTGAACATATACATTTGGACAAGCAAGTTACCTTGACATGAGTTCCTTACCAACAGAGTATACCCCTTGGGTCTATATTCATGGTGATCGATACGGAATCATACTATCTTGAGTGTTCGTACCATGTTGTTCATGCAACAATTATCATACCTGTATTGTCAGTCTTGCTCCTTCATTATTGTTCTCTTCTTCTGAATCTTTGGCTGAAAGAGCTTGGCGATACATATCCTTAATTCTTCGTGTGACCACAGGTGCTGTCAGGTGCAATATTCCAGCACCTTATCCTTGTTCATGTCTCGGGTCATAGGAAATATACCAGGTTCACATGTACTTGTATAAAGCTCATTGTTGTCGTCAAGCATACAAGCTGGTGACGAGGGTTAACAATATCGCCTTGTCGGGCCTGAGGAAACTAGCCTTGATAACCACTGCCAAGATTGTTGTCTCAATGTGGTCTTATGTTATAGCTTGTCGGTCCTTGCATCACACTGAGGTGTATAACTGGCTTTCTTACATAACTCATGTGGTTGTCGGATTCTTGCCGTGCTTGCATCATCGTACGAGTGACAGGCATGACCTGGGTGGCATGCTCACAATATATATGGAAGTATGTGTAGCTGAGCATTTGATTCCCGAGGCAGACACTTGTGTCTTGACTAGCTCGTGTTTCTGACCAAGCGGTTATGGGCTTGACTCTTGAGATGCACTGCCAACTCACTGTGTAATTACTTGTACCAACGTTGTCAACTGTTTGTAGTGTCGTACTGACGAAGATTGGGTAGCTTGTGTTGAAATCTATAGAGAGTATCGTGCTGAGGAAGGCTAGATATCTTACACTCGAAGCTTTTGCCGGGATAAGTTGCTGAAAAAGACTGGGTACCGTGCTTCAGAAGCTTTTCCCTTGGTTGCTAACTGAGGAAGATTTTTTGACTTATGCCGGAAGCTTTCTGCGGTGGCTTACCGAAGAAGACTGAGTATCTTACACTGGAAGCTATCCACATATCATACTGAGGAAGACTGTGGAACCTTGCGTTGTAAGCTTCTCTGGTAGCGTGCGGGGGAAGACTGGGTTGCTTACACCAGAAGCTTTTCTCTCTGATATGCGGACTGAATACCACATATACATACCCTTGATATTCCTGCTGTTGATTACTTGTATGAAAGAATTTGTCGGACTATCCTTCTTCCTGAGGCTGGATCCACGGCACATTCTAGCTTGCTTTCGGGTATAACATGTTTCAAATCTTTACTCATAGCAGAACCAAACTTCGTATATGATCCATACCTTTGACTCGAAATATAAGGTTGGTCTTGTACACAATTTATCTTCCTGCTGGTTCCTTACGGTTGTAATGGTGGCACACTGAGGCAGTCTTGATGCTGATAGTTATTCCAGAATATCATTCGTATATAAACCAGACATTGTAATATAATGCAGTCGGCTAAGAATTCCATAATGTTTTGCTGACTTCCAAACAATTGAATTCCTCACTGATTCTTCGAGTCCGGTGTCGGTTGATGAGCAACATTCATAAGGGGAAATAAGGTGACACCGAAGGCCCAAAGAAAGACGCAAAAGAAATGACTCAAACAAAAGCACACAAAGCAACAAGATTACATACACGCAACATCACATTTTACTGCTATTCACAACAATATGCATGCCTACTTAAGCACACAACTCTCGCAGAAACTCCAGTACTACGATCTAACATGCTGTGACGGTGTGCAGGAGAGCGGATCAACGTGTGGGGGGGGGGGGGGGGTTGGTGTAAACAAAGCTACACCAAGCGCTGGCTTAACACCGGTTGCATCTGGAGTGGTTTAGTGATGAGGACGTACTCGGTGATCATGTAGCGGAACAAGGATGTCACGGCCACATCATCATCAAGCGAGCGGATGGGAACCATACTCGTCCAGGGAATCAGTGATAGGGTAGGATAGCGGTGGAAATCAGGGTCTACGGCATTGCCCTTTTCTGGTAACAAAGACCAGTAAGGGTCGCCGAAGCGGTGGGTTGGATGGCTAGATCCGGGATAGAAACATGTCTATCACCGAAACGATAAGTGTGGCTGAAGAGAATATATTGGTGTGATACCTGTCCATCAATCCTGCAAGTGATCGACACCACTAGGTACCTTGGCATCACTCCGCTAGGATATAGATGACACCAAACACCAAAGAGCAAGTATGCAAAACTGGAGGGTGCAGGTAGTGGATTGAAGCCGATGCCACCTACACTCACAAGATCAACCGTTAGCGACAAGATAATAAGTCTATATGCATGCCATGCAGCAAACAAATCCAACAAACAAATGCAACAAGCAAACTAGACTCTAAACTACCGGTTTCTAACGCTCGCGCAGACTAGGGCGTCCTACAGCCAGACCTGCTCTGATACCAAGCGCTGTGGCACCCCGGCTCAGAGAAACCGGAACACCCCATATTCTAGCCCAGAGATCAAGTCTTTTGGAATACGACACTGCTTGGCTTAGAACAAATCAGCTCTTTATTACAAATAATCGAGGTACAAGGGTCTGATGTTACGAAGGATTACATCGGCAAGGCGATACTACGCCTGCTAAGGTAGCTCTATGCTAGCAGCGAAACAACACATAACAGCGGAATAACTCCTAGCAGCGGAACAGCGAAAACGGTGATGAACTCCACTCCACAGGGACTCTGGCTGGGACGTATCCTAGAGCGCAATCTCGGGATCCTCGACAAGCAATCAATCACGGCATCACCTGCAATCTGGCATGACACGCCAGGTGAGTAATTTGAATGTACTCACAAGCTCACAGCAACCAAAGCAATCAAGACAAACAACAGCATGTCATTTACAAGTTAATTAATGATGACCATGATACTACTAGAATCAACATGAGGGTGAGCATGGCATGTACACGTTACTCATGATATGATCATGATGATACTGGAACTAATAGTCGGGGAGGGGGGGGTCGAGGTTTAAGGTCCCTTGGACCAACTTACTCTTCTCCGATGTTATCTCGTAACCACCATATGTCTCAAACTTACCATCGTGAACATCACTCAATTACCTCAGGATCAACCAAGCTCGGTATCAACTATACCATCGTGATCATCACATGACCACACGGAACTTGATCTCTACCTGTGATCATCACATGACCACATAAAGATCAACCAACTTATTTTCTCATGGAACCGGGGTTGTTCATTATTCAGGTTATTATTACTGTTGACCCATAGTGTGACCTACTACGAATTGTGTCCATGACCGAGGACGCGGCTATCGATAGATTATACACTCTGCAGAGGTTAGTACACTGTACCCACACCACGGAACTCATGGCCTCGTGCTCCCATTCGGGTGGACCAATGATATTCCAACAAAACCAATCTATTGCATGACACTCTCCCGGCCACTCCGACAAACTCCCCTTTGGGCTATGTCATGGGTGGCCCTGATGTCAACTCGTGACATCCTGCCACCTAGTGGCCGGCCACCATCGTGGCAAAACAAACTCATCCCAAACGGGGACACCCGGGTACAACACAACTTGGGCACACAAGGCTTATGGCCGCCTACCTGATCAGGGTAGCGCACGCACATAACCTTCCCTAGTTAGAGGCACCGGCGAGAGGCATGACAATAGACCGAATTAGGGCCTCCCCATCCAGGCAAGTGTGTTTGCACTGGTGAGCTTGATTCGGTGGCACCATGACTCAGCCAACAGATTTGTTCAAGTTTGATTAATGTCAGGTTCAACTTGAATGGTGATGAGCTGAGTCATAATAACATAATGAAATAACAATGCATATGAGCATGATATCAGTGTAACCATGGATGGGCAACATAACCATTTAACATCATAACATCAACAATGATAATTCATTTAGTCTACGGGATGCACATGAGCATGGCATAAAGATGATCATGAATATCACAAGTATTTGCATAACAAACCATAACTACTCATGTGAGCATATCATTATTACTGGCATCGGAAATGATTACAAGAATAAAGCATGATAATAATAACAATAACACTAATAATGGAGAACAATCATATATGCAGAAGAACATAGCATAAGCATGGACATGGATTCGCAAGCATATTCAAAGCATTAACAAAATCATTAAATGAGCAAGCAATTATTTAAATATTCAAGTGAAAACCATGGCTACTTCAAGGCTATCATGCAAGTGGCTGTTGTGACTTGCCTGGGGTGAAGGATACATCGGCGAGAAGTGCGATGAGCTTGCGGAAAGATTTGCCAGAAACATTTCTCTCCCGGCGGAGCTGATTAAAGGCAAGGGCAAAATGGTCATTTTTAGAATGTTACAACATAGTGAAAATGATACCATCGGAACGGGCTCGACGAATAGAGAACGTGGGCTTTGGAATCACCTGAATCGGAGTCACGGTTGCCAAAATACGGTCGTTCGCTCGTTAGGCAGAAAAAGAATTAAAAACTATGCTTTTCTGCTGCTAATGGACGAACGTCTGCAAATTAAGGGTTTCGGTGCCGGCTGCTGAAAAAGAGAAAGCGCATTTAGGAAAATACACTTTCTAACATGGGAAACGTATTTTGATTAGAAGAGGCAGCAGAGTACGCTTTCGATAAACGAAAGCGTATTTCAGAAAACCGTCTTCACTAATACACGTGAGCGGGGTGGGTCAACGCCTTGTGCGGCTGACTAGTGGGACCCGTAGGGAGGTGGGGCCTACCGGCTGGGTCTTCTTCTTCCTCCCGCGTGCTCGCACTCGGCCGAGGGGAGGACTAACCCTGACGGCAATGGCCGGCGGCACGGGCCAGCGTTCGAGGCGCCCAACCTACCAGCGAGCTCAGGAGACCGAGGCGGTCCTGCCTGACCACCTCACGCTCGTAGAGGTGCACCAGAGTGAGCGTGGCATTGGCCACGACGGACCGCGGCGTCGGGCGCCGATGGGGAAGGGCGGAGGGGCTTCGTGGTGGATAGGGGAGCATCATGGTGAGGTTGGGAGGGGGAGGAGGAGCCCGGGTGGCTCGAATTTGAGCAGAGGCCGTCGGCGGCCATGGCGGCATTGGCGGACGGGGAGTGGCTCCGGCGATGAATGGATGGATTTTTTGAGGGAGCTGGGAGGGCGGTGAGGAGGATGGAGTGGTCGAGGGAGCTTGGGACGGCCTATATAAAGGTGGGAGCACTCGTGGCCGTGGCGACGAGTGCGCCGGCGCACTGGAGCGGGGAGGCCACGCGTAGGGAAGGGGGAGAGGTGCCAGAGGGCTCACGCTGTGTGGAGAGGCCACGGAGGGCTTTGGGAGAGTTCGAGGAGGAAGAAGCTAGGAAGAAGACGACGGCGGCCGCGGGCACGCGGTGTGGCGTGGCGCACCGGGGAGGAAAGGGGAGGGGGCCAGGGCACGCGTGGATGCAGGGGACTGTGGGCGACACGGTGGACAAGGTGGGACGTGCGGGAGCGGCTGGGAGGGCAGTGCCCGGAGCTAGCCGATGCTCAGAGCGCGCCAAACGCATGCCAGCTCACGTGGTCACCACATACATTTACGAGAGGAGGGCACGTATGCCAGGCAAATGGTGTCTAGAGTGTAGTCCTTTAAACATGGGGCCTCTCTCAAGTGATGGTTTGAAGAAATCAGTTGTGTGCTGATGGGATGGACCTTCTAAAGTTTGCTGTAGCATACTTGGGCATGAAGATGTGGTCAAATGACTTGACCAATGGGCCACTAAAGATGTCACATGGGTTTAGGGTAGGAAGGACTACAATCCTGTGTAATATGAAAGGATTTGGACCAATATTTATCATAGTTGCTTCACAGCTACATATCTGGTCCAGAAACTAGATATTGAAGTTGCACTCACATGGATGATTGGATTGAGCTGAAATTTGGTGGAGGATGATGATTTGGTCATATGAAGGCAGTGTAAAATGTTCATACCATTTGGATAAATAAAAATGGTACTTCCTTCAGAAGGCTTTCTACTGGAGAGAAAATTGGGGGAATTTTGTGGAGAAAATGGCTTGGCAAAATGATGTGAATTTTGGCATGCTCGATGGATATAATGATAATTAGGTCCTGGATTAATTTCAGAATTTATGAAGCAATATAAAATATAGTTGCTTCACAAATTGAAATTGTGACCAGAAACAAAGATTGGATGGTGTGCTCACATAGACAGTTGGATGGAGATGAAATTTGGTGGAGAGTAATTATTTGATCATAAGGACGATCCGCCAAAATTTTAACTCATTTGGATTAGCCTAGCTAGTACGTCCTTCACAAGGCTTCTCTCTGGACAGAAACTTTGGAAATTTGCTAAGGAAGATTTACTAGGCAAATGAAGCTGAATTTTGGCATGTGACAATTATTTGGATATGAAAGAGTGCTCAAAAAGTTTGAGGGAAATCAAGAAAATATAAATAGCTTTTCCTTCACAAAGTGACATACTGGACAGAATAGGAAATGAATATTCCTGAATTATTTTTGAACAAGGCAAGGATGGGTTTTGACATATTAGTGGAAGATATGATCCAAATAATTTATGAGAATTTTGTGGGAATTTTGGGAAAGACAGAAATATAGGTTGCTTCACAACCTAGGGCAAACAGGGTTATTCCTTTAATAGAAAAAAAGGAATATTCCCAAGAAATAAAAATTAGGGTTGGGCTAGATGGAAATGACATGGCCTTGAGAAAGATTTGAGAGTGACAAGCCACTTGAGAGAGGAAGAAGAGATGATCTTCCCAGGTTTCAAGACCACAGAGCTACCGAAAAGGAATTCCATATAAAAATTCGAAGAAATCCAAAAGAAAAAGAAAGGGCCAAAAATCGGGGTGTCACAGTATGCAGGATCATCTTTGGTTTGCCAATGATGAGATGTTAGACATCTTGGAGCATGACTACAACCCCATCGACCCGAAGAATCTCACTCCTAGAGAAACATATGACAAGCATCTCAACGACACCGCAATCATGTGCATAAGAAAAGGGATGAATGAAAAGCAAAGGAGACCCTACATTCACATCACAAGCGCAAATGAATTATGGGATAGCATTGTGATGACCAAGACCGGTACCTCTACTCTCCGGCTTGCTCAATATGAAATTACCAAAAGAGCATTGCAATACTTTTGCATGGAAATGGGTGAGTCACCCAAGCATCTTCTTGAGCGTCTCATGACTCTCGCCGCCGACATAGAGTCCTATGACTGTGACAAGACCCAAGACGGATTCAACTTGACAAAGCGATTTATTGTGGACAAATTGCTCAATGCTCTTCCTCCATATCATCATCAAATGTTGTGGGACATAAGGCATCAATATGGATTCAAGGAAATGTCTCCCGATGATATCATCTCCACATTCCAACTAATTGAAGAATCCAAGGCAAATGCTACAAAACATCTTGCCATGCATGGTACCTCGACTCCTAAGACCAATATTGCCTTGAAAGCCAAACATGTATATGAGGATGAGCAAAGTGAAGAAGAAGAAGATGATGAGATTGACTCAGATGAGAGCCCATCATATGAAGACATTGCCCTTTTCGTCAAGAAGTTTAGCGCGGGAAAATTCAAGGGAAGATTCCAAAAGAAGAAAGTGAGAAAGTGCTACAACTATGAAGAAACCAACCACTTCTCCAATGACTGCCCTTATGAGAAGAGAGAAGATAAACCAAGGTTTCCCAAGACCTTTCCCAAGAAAAAGTTGCCAAATCCGTTGAACTCCAAACTTAAGAAGAGAAATGGGAAGGCAATGGTTGCTCAAGAGGAATCCTATCCGGATGATGTTGGTGGTGTTGCCGGAGTAGCTCAAGATTCTCAAAACAACTTGAGGCTAGTCAACAAGAGTGGTGATGTTGTCACTTACAACTACATGAAAGATTACAAGGGCAACGCTCACAAGTGTCTAATGGCTAAAGCCGTCACTACTAGGAAAAGGGCTGTAGGTAGATGCTTAGTAGTAGTGTGGGGTAATCATCCCACGCTACTGTTAAGTAGCAGTAGCGAGGGGTAAGAACAAGCGCTATAGGTATTACATAACAGTAGCGCGGCCTTCCCCAACAGGCGGTGCTGCTAAGTGGGCTCCATAGTGCGCCCACGGGCTGGCCACAGTAGCAGCGGGGGTCGCCGGACCACGCTACTGCTAAGCCCATTAGCAGTAGTGCGCTTCTATAACCCCCGTTGCTACTGTGGCCAGCCCGGGCCCAGCTCCCCGGCCCACTTAGCAGCAGCGTGGGCTTTGACCCCGTGCCACACCTAATAGACTTATCAGTAGCGTGGGCCCGTACCCCGCGCTACTGCTACGCTAGCCCTATCTCTTCCTCCGCGGCCCGTTCCATTACCTCTCCCTCACTCTCCCCTCACACTCTCTGCCGCCGCCGCTCGCTAGGTCTCTCTGCCGCCGCCGTCGCCCGTCGTACTCAGAGGTATCTCCCTCCCTCCTCCTCTCGCTGCCCTCCTCCCTCCTCTTCCTCTCACCGCCCTCTTCCTTCCTCCTCCTCTCGCCGCCCTCCTTCCTCCTCCTCTCGCCGTCCTCCTCCCTCCATCCCGGCCTCCTGCCTCTCTCCTCCCTCCCTCCTCCATCCTGGCCTCCTCCCTCTGTTCTTGTAGAATGTAGGTTTTTTTCATGTTTTTTGATACAATAGAATGTATATTATTTGAATAGAGTAGGAGTTTTTCAGTAAATGTAGGTGTTTTGAATAGAATAGAAAATTAGTAAATGTAGGTATTTTGAATAGAATAGAATAGTAAGTGTTGAATAGAGTAGAAAATTGGAAAATGTTTAGTAAATGTATGTCTTTTGAACCAAATACCTTTAAGTATTTTAGGTATCAAATAAATTTAAGTGTTGAATAGAGTAGAAATTAGAAAATTTTCAAAATATTATTTTTATGCCATTCTCACATTGCCAAATTTAGAGAGAGAGAGAGAGAGACCTATTTTCTTGAAGAACTAGGGTATTTAGTTATGCTTCTTGTCCATATTTGGACAGCATAACAAGCATAGCTCACATAGTTATTTTATCTGTGTGGAGAGAAGATCACCGACGTGCCACGTGACGACACCCAGAAGATCACCGGCATCCTCGACAGCTATCTAGTGAGTAAAGATGGTCTATTTGGACATGTGATATGTGTGGAGTAGTGATGTGTTGTGCTAGCATGTGTATGTGCTTGTCGAAGTGCTATCTTGAGGTTATATATTATTTCAGTGTTGATACTTTGTACTATGTGGACATGTGTATGTGTATGGACATGTTGATTGATACGTCTCCAACGTATCTATAATTTATGAAGTATTCATGCCATGTTTATTACAATTCTATATGGTTTTGGTATGATTTGATTAGAACTAACCCGTACTGACGTTGTTTTCAGCAGAATTGCCATGGTGTTGTTTTTTGTGCAGAAATAAAAGTTCTTGGAATTGGATGAAACTTTTTGGAGATTTTTTATGGAACAAATAAAAAATACTGGAACCAAGACCCATTGGAGGGGGGCCACCTAGTGCCCACGAGGCACCAGGGCGCGCCACCCCCCCAGGCGCGCCCTGGTACCTCGTGGGGCCCACGTGGCTCCGTCTGACCTAATTCCAACGCTGAAAAATCCTATATGTTCACAAACCCCCGAAACTTAACCTTTATGTGTTTTTACGCCGCCGCAAGCCTCTGTGCCTCCATGATCTAATCTACAGCCCTTTTCCGGCACCCTGTCGGAGGGGGGAATCATCACCGGAGGCCATCTTCATCATCCCAGCGGTTTCCATGACGAGGAGGGAGTAGTTCACCCTCGGGGCTGAGGGTTTGTACCAGTAGCTACGTGTTTGATCTCTCTCTCTCTTGTGTTCTTGATTTGGCACGATCTTGATGTATCGCGAGCTTTGTTAATATAGTTGGATCATATGGTGTTTCTTCCCTCTCTATCTTTGTTGTGATGAATCGAATCTTTTCCCTTTGAGGTTTCGTTATTGTCGGATTGAATATTTCAGATTTGAGAACACTTGATGTATGTCTTGCATATGAATACCCGTGGTGACAATGGGGTATTATATTGATTCACTTGATATATGTTTTCGCACCCAACTCGCGGATTCCCGTGGTGACATTGGGGTCATCTATGCATAGGGGTTGATGCACATTTTCATTATCTTTTCTCCGATAGAAACTTTGGGGTGCTATTCGGAGTTCTTTGTGTGGATTGAATATTATGATTATGAAGTTGTTTTATGCATATCGTATAATCAACTCATGGATACTTGTGGTCACATTGGAGTATCTAGGTGACATTAGAGTTGGTTGATGTGTATCATATGGTGTTATTTTAGTACGAACTCTAGGGATGTTTGTGACACTTATAGTAATAGCTCAATAGATCGATCGGAAAGAATAACTTTGAGGTGGTTTCGTACCCTACAAACAATTTCTATTTTATGTTCTCTGCTAATAGGAACTTGGGAGTGATTCTTTATCGCACGTTGAGGGATGGTTATATGATCCTATTATGTTAGCATTATTGAGAGATTGCACTAGTGAAAGTATGAACCCTAGGCCTTATTTTCAAGCATTGCAATACCGTTTGTGCTCACTTTTATTACTAGTTACCTTGCTGTTTTTATTATTTCAGATTACAAAAACCTATATCTACTATCCATACTACACTTGTATGACCATCTCTTTGCCGAACTAGTGCACCTATACAATTTACCATTGTATTGGGTGTGTTGGGGACACAAGAGACTCTTTGTTATTTGGTTGCAGGGTTGTTTGAGAGAGACTATCTTCATCCTACGCATCCCACGGATTGATAAACCTTAGGTCATCCACTGGAGGGAAAATTGCTACTATCCTACAAACCTCTGCGCTTGGAGGCCCAACACGAGTCTAGATGAACAAGTTGTCTAGGAGACATCATTGATCTATTGCAGGGAAACTCCGAGTGGCCTATGTTTTGCCGGAATGTTGATTCATTTCCGTTCTGGCAAATTTCAGGCGCTCGATATGTCCTGTTTTTAGCAATGGTCATGCCGAAATTTTTCCGTGAATTTTAGCATGACTAGTGCTAGAAAGTAGGACATATCGAGTGCTTGTGATTTGCCGGAACGGGAATTCAACGACATTCCGGCAAAATATAGTCCATTTTTTTATGTCATTACTTCATATATGCAACGGGTTGACTTTCAGTATGTTGCGGCTCCTTGTGTGACTTTCAGTGAGGGAGTGTCCACCATATATGAGAGAGGAAGAATCCCGACTGTTGTCATGGGGGTCGCTTCTCCTTCCTTCCCGTGTGCTAGACATTTTAGTGTAATGCAGTTTGGAAAGAAAGGAGGAGCGACCATCACTTACGGTCGAAATATCAATGAGGGAGTGTCCACCATATACAGTCAAAATATGAGAGAGGAAGAATCCTGACTATTGTCGTGGGGGTCGCTTCTCTTTCATTCCAAGGTGCTAGACATTTTGGTGTAATGCACTTTGGAATGATAGGACGAGCGACCATCACCGACGGTTGCAATATCAGAGAGGGAGTGACCACCATATACACCACGTGAGATGAGAGTTTATCAAGGAAGACTCGATGGACCGAAAGTCAACCCATGCTAAATAGTGATCTCTATGTGTTGAGTTTACTGGTAATTGCCATCGATCAATTTTTAATCTTTGAATTATGAACATAGGAAATGTCTGACGATGATAGGATCCCTGAGTGCGACTACTGCGGCGACGACCGGGGTATGTGCGATAGGCCTCACTTAGAAGACGATCGGCGCTTCACCATCAAGCTCAACTAGACCTTCGATGTTTTTACAGTACGTAACGACGACAAGTATTTTTTCCTAATTAAGCATGACTTGTGCTTCTTTGCTTCAACGTGTAATTTCTGTTTTTTACAATTCGACTAGTGCATCCCCTGCCATGCAAGACCTTATGTCTTGGATAAGCTGGTTTTCGAAGATCATGAGAATATGGAGACCAACATAGTTCACCTGAGGACGCAACATGGTTACGCTTTTGCCGTTAAGCTATACAATGCAGTAAACCACTCCCATTTTGGTTGCTCAAATTGGAAAGCACTATGCAAGGCATATGCATTTCAGGAGGATATGCATGTCACCTTCGATATTCGTCCTGAAGATGATATTGAAGATAATATCGACATTTGGGTTGATGATATTGAAGATAATATCGATATTCGTCCTGATGTGAGTTTGTCAAATAAATTTGTTAAGTAATTTATATTGTTTATTTAAAAATAGTTGACAGCTTATTTCCATTAACAGCTTATTTCCATTCTTCAAGAAATGTTCGGAAGGTAGTAGACAAAACCTACTACAGTTATGGCTCTGAACTAACTTGCGCAGAGAAAAATCATCTTGTGTGCCTCATCTGATGCATATGAAAGGTGACATGGACATTATTAGCTTACGGCCAAGTCTGCCTTCAGTT
Source organism: Elymus sibiricus (assembly GCA_039707655.1). Classification (NCBI taxonomy): domain Eukaryota; kingdom Viridiplantae; phylum Streptophyta; class Magnoliopsida; order Poales; family Poaceae; genus Elymus; species Elymus sibiricus. The sequence continues at coordinate 7,165,012 of CM077674.1, read as the reverse complement.
CTCCACAGTGCATACATGAGTTCTCGTAGAGATGAAGACCTCACAATCAAAGGATGGAGAAAAGTTTTGAATGATTGCAGGGAACTACTTGGAGGCAACATGGTGCGCAGCCCACAACTTGGAGATAGGTGGATCTCTATTCTCCATAATGGAGATTCAGGGGCTATCCTGTTTTATGCTATTTTACCTTAGAGAGAGTAGCAGGTCTTAACTAGTACTCATCATGTGCTAAGAACAATTAGCTAGTGTTGGTTATGACTATGATGATGATGAGCAGTTATGTTATTATGATGATGATGACGATGATGATGATGATGATGAGTTATGTGCTACAATGTGCTAGAATGATGAGTTCTTATATGACTATGATGATGATGATGATGAGTTGTTATTATGATGATGATGTTGCATGAGTTCTTATATGATTGACGATAATGAGGATGAGTTGTTAGTATGATCATGATGAGTTATTATATCGTTGGGTGGAAGAAATGAGGATTAGATTCAAGTGGATGGATCCAAAGTGACTAAAAGTTGGATTAGTCATGAGTGGGAAGGTTGTGAGTGGGAAGGCCACAAGGGGCACAAGGAGAAAGAAAAAGGCAAAGTTGACAAGGTTGTGAGTGGGAAGGCCACTAGGGCCATGCCCACTCACAACAAACCAAAGGAGTTCATGCCTCCATACTATGTGCTTCGTAAGACAAAGGATGGAGAAATTTATGCTCAATTTGTTGGTCCTCGTAATGCTTTTCGTTTCTATGCTATTTGGGTTCCCAAGACCCTTGTTACTAACCTAAGGGGTCCCATTGCAAAATGGGTACCTCTAACCAAGTCAAAACTTATGTGTAGGTTGCTTTCTCCGGTGGAGTCAAGTGGGTTATTGATAGTGGGTGCACCAATCATATGACCCGAGATAGCAAGTTGCTCTTTGATTTCATGGAAGCTATTCAACCATTTATGAGCATTGTGTTTGGCGGAGGATCAAAAGGACAGGTACTTGGTTTGGGCAAGGTGGCTATCACAAATGACATGTCTCTTGCAAATATCATGCTTGTCCAATCTCTTAAATATCATTTGCTTTTCGTTCGTCAATTGACTTCCGTTGGTTATGATACACTATTTGGACTAACGGATGTTAAAGTCTTTAAGAGAGACACTCTCGAAGTGGCCTTTGTTGGAGAGTTGGATGGCAACCTTTACACGGTTGATTTATCGAAAGAGAGCACTTTCCATGCAACTTGTCTAATGGACAAGGCTAACAAGGGGTGGCTATGGCATCGCCGGCTAGCCGATGTCGGCATGAGAAATCTTCAAGATCTCTTAAAGGGTGACCACATCCTCGGACTAACCAATGTCTCTTTTGAGAAAGATCGTTTGTGTAGTGCATGCATAGCCGGGAAGCAACATCAATCAAAGCACCCACCCAAGAATATCGTATCAACATCAAGGCCATTGGAGCTCCTTCACGTGGATCTCTTTTGGCCTCCTTCATGGGATAGTCTTGGTGGGAAAAAGTATGGTCTTGTCATTGTTGATGATTATTCATGATACACATGGGTGTTCTTTCTCAAGTCCAAGGACGAGACGAAGATCACCTTCATGGATTTTGCCAAGCAAGCTCAACGCAAGTTTGACAAAGAGATCATGGCAATAAGAAGTGACAATGGCTCCGAGTTCAAGAACTACACCCTTGAAGAGTTCCTTAGTGATGAGGGGATTGAACATCAATACTCCACACCTTATACCCCTCAACAAAATGGTGTCGCCGAAAGGAAGAATCGTACACTTGTGGAGATGGCAAGATCCATGTTGGATGAGTACAAGTCTCCACATAGCTTTTGGGCCGAGGCGGTCAACACCGCATGTCATGCTTCAAACCGGCTCTTTCTTCGCAAGATCTTGGAGAAGACCCCATATGAGCTCCTAACCGGTAATAAGCCAAACGTCAAATACTTCCATGTATTCGGGTGTAAGTGTTTCATTCTCAACAAGAGAGAGCGGTTAGGAAAGTTTCAATCCAAAACAATTGAGGGTATATTTGTTGGGTATGGATCAAACTCTCACGCCTATACAGTCTACAACAAGTCCAATGGGTGTGTTGTAGAAACTTGTGACGTAGTGTTTGATGAATTCATTGGCTCCCATGGGGAGCAAGTTGATCTAAGTGATGTAGGTGATGAAGATTCTTCACAAGATATTTTGACCATGCGCGTTGGTACTCTTCTTCTAGTGGAACAAGAACCTCATGATGCTGAGGAAGAAGACACAAGCTTCACTCATGATCAAACAACTACGACATCCACACCACCACAAGATCCCATTAATCAAGTGGAGCCCGTTATTCAAACTCAAGATCAAGACCCTCACCATGATCAAGAACAAGAACAAGATCATCATCAAGAACAAGAACAAGAACATGCAACTATTGATGATGATGAACCTCATCACGATGGTGAACCTCAACAAATGCAACATGAACAAGAAGATCTTCCACCACACACAAACGATCCATATGTTGAAGATGTTGATGATGGAAATGAAGTAGAACCAAGGGAAACATTAACCTCCATCATGCCTCGAGTAGCCGGTCGAGTGGACGTCGACCAAATTCTCACCGGCATATCGGAAGGTCGAGTCACTTGTAAACAATTGACAAACTTTTGTGCTCACTTTTCGTTTGTGTCTAGTATTGAGCCACTCAAGGTCCAAGATGCATTGTTGGATGCCGATTGGCTCGTGGCCATGCAAGAAGAATTGAACAACTTCGAACTAAACCAAGTGTGGACATAGGTCAAGAGGCCAAACAAAAAGCACAATGTCATTGGAATAAAATGGATCTTCAAGAACAAACAAGATGAACATGGAACCATCATTAGAAACAAGGCAAGATTAGTAGCACAAGGGTTCTCTCAAGTTGAAGGTTTGGACGTTGATTTGACCTTTGCTCCCGTTGCCCGTCTTGAATCTATTCGCATCTTACTTGCTTATGCCACTTTCAATGGCTTTACATTGCATCAAATGGATGTGAAAAGTGCGTTTCTTAACGGTCCTTTACAAGAGGAAGTATATGTATCTCAACCATCCGGGTTCATTGATCCCGATCACAAAGACTATGTTTATAAATTTCATAAAGCTTTGTATGGCCTCAAACAGGCACCTAATGCTTTGTATGATCACTTTAAGAAGTTTTTAATCAATGATGGCTTTGTGAGAGGATTGATTGATCCCCCACTTTTTACTAAAAGCGAAAAGGGTGACTTAATGCTATGCCAAATCTATGTAGATGACATCATTTTTGGTTCACCTAACATCCATCTTTGCAAGAAGTTCGCAGCCTCCATGACCAAGAACTTTGAAATGTCACTCAATGCAAATTTGAAGTTCTTTCTTGGATTTCAAATTGAACAACGTCAAGAAGGGATTTTTCTATCTCAAGCCAAGTATACCAAGGACATTCTTGAGAAGTTTGGGATGACCAATGCCAAGCCATGTAAGACACCCATGGCAACCAAAGTTGTTATTAATGCCGACGAAAATGGTACCCCTTTTGACTCATCTACTTACCGCTCTATGATTGGTTCCTTGCTTTACCTTTGTGCATCTAGACCAGATATCATGTTAAGTGTAGGCATATGTGCAAGATATCAAGCTTCTCCTAAGGAGAGTCATCACTTGGGGGTTAAGCAAATTCTTAGATACCTTGTTCACACCCCAACGTTGGGTTTATGGTACCCCAAGGATGCTAAGTTTGATCTCATTGGGTACTCGGATGCGGATTGGGCCGGAGACAAGGTGGACAGGAAGTCAACCTCTGGTGCATGTCAATTTCTTAGACGCTCCTTGGTAAGTTGGTCCTCAAAGAAGCAAAACTGTGTCTCTCTTTCCACCGCCGAAGCCAAATACATCGCCGCCGGAAGTTGTGCAACACAATTGCTATGGATGAGGCAAACCTTGAAGGACTATGGAATTGCCTATAAGAAGGTGCCTCTTCGATGTGACAATGAAAGTGCAATCAAGATCACCAACAACCCCGTCCAACACCCTCGCACCAAGCACATTGACATCCGTCATCATTTCATTCGAGGTCATGTGCAAAAAGGAGATATTGAGATAACTCATGTTGGAACGGATGTGCAACTTGCCGACATCTTCACCAAACCATTGGATGAAGCCCGGTTTTGCCAACTAAGGCGTGAACTTGGTATCTTGGAACTAGCGAACATTGTCGTATGATATCTTGTACACATGCATACAGTAACTTCATGTCGTGTCTAGGAGTAGGCTTGTATTTAGGGGGAGACATTCAACTCATGACTACTCTCACCTTATATGATGCACGAACAAACCAAACACTCTCAAAGTTACTAAGCCCACTTTTGTGACTTAGTGCTTTAAATGATGGAGTTGTGTTGTTGGGCTCAAGGTTAAAATCTTCGCAGTGCCAAGTCATGTATGCTCAAACATGGTGGATTCGTCCACCACCCTCTCCTCGAGAGGTTGGATTGTTTTTGGGTAGATTTTTAGTCTCTCTGTCGGGGCCGGATTTCCGGGACATGATATCCCAGAAATTAACCCCTCGTGTCGTCACCAGCCCAGGATTACTGTTACTGGTGGACACGTCCTGCTTACAGATTACCAAGCAATTACAAGAATTGGATACAAGACCATAAAGGTCTAATGATACAACAATGATTTCTAGTGACGGGTGACAGAAGCGATTCGTGGTTCTCCAACGTCGATGGGGCTCCATTCCCACAGGAACGGCTGACCCGGATAACTCCTATGCCGCGTGGCTGCTATCCTAGGCTCCACATGGACTTCGTTGTAGTACTCCTTGTAGAAATCCTGACCTGGCCGATTAAATAGCCAGGGACAAGCCTGTGAGTACGTTGGAATGTACTCGCAAACATAATGAACAAATTATATACCGAATGCGTATGATCATGATGGATTAAATGAGCTGCACATGTTGGCTGAAATTAAATTATGGCATGATAAATATTAGCCTGTGCAGAAGTATGAGTAAATAAAATGTTAGTGACAAACCAAGAAAGTTAAAAGTGGATAATCGGGCGAGACAGGACCGCCCGAGAACCCAAATATAAAGTGGAGAATCGGGCGAGACAAGACCGCCCGAGTATCCAAGAGAAATGCCAAACGGGTGTCTAAAAGAGAATCGGGCGAGACAGGACCGCCCGAGAACTCGAGAGACGCCACGAGAGGTCTTGAAAAGAAATGCCAAACGGGTGTCTAAAAGAGAATCAGGCGAGACAGGACCGCCCGAGAACTCAAGCGACGCCACGAGAGGTCTTGAAAAGAAATGCCAAACGGGTGTCTAAAAGAGAATCGGGCGAGACAGGACCGCCCGAGAACTCAAGCGACGCCACGAGAGGTCTTGAAAAGAAATGCCAAACGGGTGTCTAAAAGAGAATCGGGCGAGACAGGACCGCCCGAGAACTCAAGCGACGCCACGAGAGGTCTTGAAAATAAATGAGTATCCCGGGTAGTCTAGCCAGCCCATGAGATACTCAGAAAATAAAAATAAGAGAAACGGTTAGTCCATAATAATAACAATAATATTCATGACAACCATAATATTCATGATAGCGTCAGTGGCGACAATAATTATCCTGCAAAATAAATCATGCTCAATTTTAATTATTTTCCTCCGGAGACCGACACTAAGACCGACACTTGACCAACCCAGACTGTAATCCTTAACCGCGGACTTGATTATTCGAATAGGTATAACTCTGCAGAGGGTGTACTCTTTACCCACAAGTAAAGGATTTCTTTAGCCAACACCGAGACGCTGACTAATTCCCATTACGGTCTTTGGGTTGAAAACACACCTAACCAGCACACACCAGATTAACTTTCCTGATGCCAGGAATCACCCAAAGCATCGTTCAAGAAAAACTCTAAGGCGGGGAGACTACAATCTCGAATAGCATGGGATCACAATCTCATATATAACGTGCGCAAAGATCAGGGGCGCTACCCCTCTCGGCTACAACCGAATACACCCATGCCCCCTGACCAAGTGACATGCCTACCAGTGATCAATGGTATCTTTCACTATGGCCTCTCTGTACGGTGTGTGCGGGAAAGGGGTTAACAACTTACTGAACCATACCCTACCTGCGGCAGGGACATGTGGTGGGACTAATCAAGTTTGGGGGTTACCGGAACAAGACTCGGTCTACAGTCGACTCAGGAGGCTTATGTTTTCCTGCAGTGGTTAGCACAATAAAGTGTTCTTTCAACAGTAACACCAAAAACAAGGCCACAGCCATTGCATGTCCCAACATGCATAACCAACAAGGCATGATCACGCTCCAACGTGATCACCCTTCTACTGGTAATGGTATTTCTCTTATACCTGCTCCTGCAAGTTAGTCATGACAAGCACACGTTGCACGGTACGGGAAAAACATGCCAAAACTACATGCATGCAAATTTTATTTGAATTCAACATATGTGTGATTTAATTATCCTTGCAAACATTTAACCATGCAATCACCATATCAAGTGCTTAAGATGCTTGCCTTGATCATGCAGAAATATTGGGTGCACTCCAAAAGTTTTGAAAATTTTATCTTCCCTCCATTTCCTATTTTCAAAAATATAGAAATTACCACATAAAGCAAAAACAGTAATAAAAAATTGATTGGAAAATTTTGAAACAAATACTAAAATAAACTAGATGATAAATAAAGAATTTCAGAAAAAGAATCAAATTATTTGGAGTTCATATGATTTTCCTAGGGATTTTCTAAGCTGAGATAATTAAGGAAATGGACTATTTAAAAGATCGAGTGGAGACAAAGCTTAGGAAAAATGTTCACCATAGCTAGAATAATAGAGCATGATTTTAGGAATATGTCGAAATTTGAATCCTCGGATTTGGATTTGAAAATATTGCTGTGGAAATAATTGAGGTTCACTGGAAAAAGAAAAAGAAGAAGGCAGAAGCGCGCCCTGAGCGCTGTATAGCTGACTAGCGCCACTGGGCCTGGCCCAGTCACACGGCTGTGCGGGAGGCTGCCGACGTCGAAGACGTATTCCTAAAATACGTTTTCCTAGAGAAGAAGGCGTATCTAGGGGAATATGCCTTCAATTACAGCCGCGGGCCGCGACCTCCAGTCACTGACGGTGGGCCCCGCCTGGCCCACCGGTCAGATTTGACCGTGGTCTACCCCGCCTTCCCCTCTGACCGAATGGAGCGGAGCTCCGGCGATGCTCGCCGGCGGATGGCGGCAGCTCTCGGGAAGCTGAGGCCACCGACGTGATCAGTGGGTCATGGCGATCCTCCCGGTGGGTGTTACGGTCGGCGGGGAGCACGGAGCTGCCGGCGGCGAGCTTCCCCGACGGACGGCGGCGTCGGGCGAAAGAGGAACTCCGGCCTCGAGCTCCATTAGGTGAAATTGGTGGGTGGGATGGACTTGCCGGTGCTCTAGGAGTTGAGTGGTGAAGAGATTGGGGATAGGGAGGCTCTGGTGGCATGGGCATCTTCGAGGCAGGGACGGAGGCAGTAGCTACCGGAGAGGAAGAAGACGGCCTCTCCCGGCCGTTTGGCTGCCCGGGGTGGCATGTAGAGAGGAGAGGAGTGATGTGTCGAGGGGCTGAGCGAGCTCGGGGTCTTATATAGCACGGGGAGACCCCTCCCGTGGCTTCCAGGAGAAGTCATGGCGGCGGACGGCCATTACTGCGCCGCTGAGGTAGATATGGCCGGTGAGGGGCGGTGGAGTGGTTGGTGGGGTCGGTGGCCGCGGATGAGGCCGGGTAGTTGGCCATTAGGGCGAGGGCGAGCTGGCAGGGTCGAGCGGCTCAGGTGGTGCCGTGCCCGAGCTGACGACCACGGGCGGCGGTGGTGGTCGGTGAGAGGCGGCGCTAGAGGCCGAGGAGAAGTGTCGGCGGGGTCGGTGGAGTTATGGCAACGCCGTCCAGGTTGTTGCGAGGACCGGACAGGGAGCAGGGAGCCGCGGCGTCCCGGTGCCACTGACTGCAAAACGAGCACTCTGGTCGCGCTGTGGACATGCACGTCAGGTGCTCGAGGTAATGCTAATGGCATCTACAGGGACCCAAACAAGCCACCAATTGACAGGATGATGCTACTGGGGTGGAAAGAACGTTGGACATGTTCTTTTCGCAAGATGATCAAGTGGGCAATGCAGGTTTAATTGGTTGCAAAATTCTGTCATGCACATAAGGTGTTTGACAGATTGCTATGGGAACCTAGGAGATTTTATTGGAAGTGAAAATTGGCAGTATGGTGTCTCCTTAGAAGATAAAGATGATGGTGGAGTTAGTTTGGCAAAAAGAAAAACTTGATAGTGCAAGTTTTACCAGAATTCAGTTCTGGACAGAAACTTGCAGTATTTATTTTGTGAAATAAAAAGAGGTAATTGGAGCTGGTCTTCTGGACTTAAGGGTTTCTTAGGAAGGACTAGAGGTGGGAATAATTGTAGAATTTTTGGGGCAATAAAAATTGAGGTTGTAGTTAAAACTCAAGAATGGGACATAATTGAAAAGAGGATGTTGTGCTCAAAATTTTCAAAAGACCATGCTGGGTTTTTGCACAAAAGTGATCTATAGGCATCACATGACTCCTCAAAATTTTTGTCGAATTTTTAAAGAATTATTTAAAATGGTTATAGTGCAACAGAAGCATTTTAAGGATTGAAAATGCTATTAAAATGATTATCTTGCAAAATTTTATTATGAAAATATTTCCTATTGTTATTTAAAATATAATAGAATTGATTTAAGACAACTACCAAATCCTACAATATTATACAAAAATTTCTAAATGGAGGGAAGAATTTTGAAAACAGAAAATAGAAACTACTCTAAAATTAATAAAAGACCTATTATAATTCAAAATTTTATTTCTGGCCAGATTTTACTTAATAAAAATATGATTAAATTTTTGGGGTGTCACAAACTCTACCCCCCTTAAGAAAATCTCGTCGTCGAGATTTGTTAAGGTGGTCATTAAAATTAAACCCACCTTTTCGAGGAAAATTTTTCTGAACTAATTATTTAAATAACCTAATTAGGCACAGTTGTCGTGGGGCTACTGATAATTGGTGCAACTATAGTGAGTACTGGTGCTATGTTTCTACTGCTACAACAAATTTGGAAAAAGTATAATTTCTAATTCCAAATTTTGCTTGCCGTACTCCAGTGTACAGTGCTCTCTCTGGCTGACAGGTGGGCCCAGGGCCCACTGTCAGTCTCTTCTTCTTCCTCCCGCTCTCCTTCTCCTCTCTCTCTCGCGTGCTCTCCCGCACTTTCTCCACCTGCGGCGTCTAGCACGTAGGGCATCTAGGGTCGTACTACGGTAGTGCGTGGCGTGCTTGTCGCCGGCAGCGTGCACTCACCTCGCGGGCCAGTGCCCTGTCGGCACTGTTCGCGGATTCGCCTCCGAACACCGGCGATCGAGCACCGAGTGGCGCTGGTGGACTTCGCTCACCGTGCACCGGGCTCGAGCTATAAAAACGATCGCAGTTTTCCTTCCTTCTTCCTCTCGCCTCATTTCACTTCTTTCTCCTCTTCTCCTTCTCCTTCTGTTAGCAAGAGCTCGAGGCGAGGTAGCAATGGAGGACGTGGGTTCGGAGCTAATCACGATCCTCCTGGCTGGCCTGCTGGCGGCGTTGGTTGGCTTCTCGCTGCTATTGTGTGCGATGATCCTCGACGATCGCCATGATGCCGCTGCTCGAGTGGTGGCTCTCGGAGGCGGCTGTGATCATGAGGAGTAGGTGTCAGTGTCGGGTACGAGTGAGTATTAGTGCGTTCCACGGCAGGCTTTGCAGGAAATAAAAACCCACGAGTTTTCCTTTGGAAAACTGTGGTGTGGTGAGAGTGATCCAGTGAGCGAGACGGTTAATTAGATGCTAAGTGTGTGTGTGTGGGTGTGGTTTCTGTACTTAGTGCATGTGGTAGAGCGGATGTGGTTGTGATCCGGATGCCGTGGCGGTACGCGAATTAAATTCATGTTGGGGAATTTTTGTGTCAGCGGTTATGTGTAGTTCTGAGATACATATACCTACACTATCAAAACCATACGGTTGCAAAAACGGTGTATGCTACACCTCACGTATATACAAGCAGTGCTTCTCCCAATGCTACTAGTACAGGACAGGCAACTATACAATGCAACAACATTTCATGGGACTAATCCACATGATTGCTGGGCGGGCTAGGACCTGGGGGAGAGTGGTTCCCTTCTTGGGCTTCCACTTTTGAGTTGGCTAAGACAGAAACTAAACTCGAGTGGCGGCGACGCTGGTGTGGTTCTGGATGAGATGTTCCGGCTCTGGTCCTGGCGGTGTATTCTTCAAACACTCGACGAGAGTAGCCAGAAGAGAGGGACGGGCCATTCCGCTTGTTGTCTCCTGGAATTCTTGAATTACTTTCCGGGACTACTGACAGAATAACTGATGGTTCTGCACTCCCCCTTACTAGTGGGTGTTGAGCAATGGCTCTCCTTGTACTTGAGAGTTCCCTGGCAAGTTGGGTGAGTAGTGACTCTTGTGCGGCCACAAAATGCACCAAATTTTCCAGGGCAGGGTTTTGCTCGTGCTCGGAGTTGGCAAAATGCATCCCTCTATCATAGCTGGATCTAGATGGATAGTAGAAGAATGAGCAATTGCGAGTTCTTAAAACTTGGTGGCGAAGTTGGGCAATAGCTTCTCTAGCTGCATACTGGATGGCTTGATATTCACCAGCGATTACTCTTCCCGTGAATCGGTAAGAGTGTTCTTGTGCCAAAGCCCTTCCATTAATAGATACTATGGCCCAAAACTGGGTGAGGCCATTGCGATCCCTTGCTTGGTACACCACATATCGTGCTGATTCCTCCAAATCAAATGCACGTCGGGTGACGTTAGAGAGTATGCGGACGAAGCCATCAAGCTCCGGTGTGGTGGTCTCGTGGTGGATGAGGGAACGAGGCATCTTGGTGGTTTGGATTAAAGTGAGATTGAAGGCTGTGCTGCGCTGAGTTGAGGCAAGGCTTCCTCTATAGGATAGCCGAGCCTTCCATCGAACGCTTGTGGATGGGACAACTCAGTTGTCGTCCACAGGCACACGGCCTATGGGCAGGACTGATAGGTTGGGCACCGACTGCCAAAAAGGTGTCGGCTGGCTACTGTGCAGACTTATCGGATGAGATGGGCTTAGCTACAGACAGAAAAGATTAGGACAGTGTGGAAACCTAAGGATAGTGACCAGGCTAAGATAGGATTAGCCAGTGGTCAGCCTGGCTCTGATACCAAGGCTGTTGGGGCCGGATTTCCGGGACATGATATCCAAGAAATTAACCCCTCGTGTCGTCACCAGCCCAGGATTACTGTTACTGGGGGACACGTCCTTGTTACAGATTACCAAGCAATTACAAGAATTGGATACAAGACCATAAAGGTCTAATGATACAACAATGATTTCTAGTGATGTGTGACAGAAGCGATTCGTGGTTCTCCAATGTCTATGGGGCTCCATTCCCACAGGAACGGTTGACCCGGATAACTCCTATCCCGCGTGGATGCTATCCTAGGCTCCGCATGGACTTCGTTGTAGTACTCCTCGTAGAAATCCTGACCTGGCCGATTAAATAGCCAGGGACAAGCCTGTAAGTACGTTGGAATGTACTCGCAAACATAATGAACAAAAGATATACCGAATGCGTATGATCATGATGGATTAAATGCGATGCCTATGTTGGCTGAAATTAAATTATGGCATGATAAATATTAGCATGTGCAGAAGTATGAGTAAATAAAATGTTAGTGAGAAACCAAGAAAGTTAAAAGTGGATAATCGGGCGAGATAGGACCGCCCGAGAACCCAAATATAAAGTGGAGAATCGGGCGAGACAAGACCGCTCGAGTATCCAAGAGAAATGCCAAACGGGTGTCTAAAAGAGAATCGGGCGAGACAGGACCGCCCGAGAACTCGAGCGACACCACGAGAGGTCTTGAAAATAAATGCCAAACAGGTGTCTAAAAGAGAATCGGGCGAGACAGGACCGCCCGAGAACTCAAGCGACGCCACGAGAGGTCTTGAAAAGAAATGCCAAACGGGTGTCTAAAAGAGAATCGGGCGAGAGAGGACCGCCCGAGAACTCAAGCGACGCCACGAGAGGTCTTGAAAATAAATGAGTATCCCGGGTAGTCTAGCCAGCCCATGAGATACTCAGAAAATAAAAATAAGAGAAACAGTTAGTCCATAATAATAACAATAATATTCATGACAACCATAATATTCATGATAGCGTCACTGGCGACAATAATTATCCTGCAAAATAAATCACCAATTGACAGGATGATGCTACTGGGGGTGGAAAGGATGTTGGACATGTTCTTTTGGCAAGATGATCAAGTGGGCAATGCAGGTTTAATTGGTTGCAAAATTCTGTCATGCACATAAGGTGTTTGACTGATTGCTATGGGAACCTAGGAGATTTTATTGGAAGTGAAAATTGGTAGTATGGTGTCTCCTTAGAAGATAAAGATGATGGTGGAGTTAGTTCGGCAAAAAGAAAAACTTGATATTGCAAGTTTTACCAGAATTCAGTTCTGGACAGAAACTTAGAGTATTTATTTTGTGAACTAAAAAGAGGTAATTGGAGCTGGTCTTCTGGACTTAAGGGTTTCTTAGGAAGGACTAGAGGTGGGAATAATTGCAGAATTTTTGGGGCAATAAAAATTGAGGTTGTAGTTAAAACTCAAGAATGGGACATAATTGAAAAGAGGATGTTGTGCTCAAATTTTTCAAAAGACCATGCTGGGTTTTTGCACAAAAGTGATCTATAGGCATCACATGACTCCTCAAAAATTTTGTGGAATTTTTAAAGAATTATTTAAAATGGTTGTAGTGCAACAGAAGCATTTCAAGGATTGAAAATGCTATTAAAATGATTATCTTGGCAAAATTTTATTATGAAAATATTTCCTATTGTTATTTAAAATATAATAGAATTGATATAAGACAACTACCAAATCCTATAATATTATACAAAAATTTCTAAATGGAGGGAGAATTTTGAAAACAGAAAATAGAAAACACTCTAAAATTAATAAAAGACCTATTATAATTCAAAATTTTATTTCTGGCCAGATTTTACTTAATAAAAATATGATTAAATTTTGGGGGTGTTACACTCTCTTGGTGTGTTTGGTCCCTTCCGATATTTCTCCGTTTCGCTGCTTTTCCACACTCATCCTTGGTTTGTCTAGTTCGATTTGTTTTGCAAAGTGAGTGTTGTTGATCTACATACCCTTAGAGCAGGTTCCACCTAAGCCTCTCTCATCTCGAAAAACCTCTGGAAATTTTTCTTGGTTCACAAGCTTCCTCCACACACATACATGTTGTTGGGTTTGTGGTGGCCCGGCAGCTTTCGGACCCTCTCACTCAAGTTCTCGGGGATGTCAGAGAGCCTGTGTTCTCCCTGGATAACCCCGAACTTCCGGGAAGTGGCCCGGAACTTCCGGCCGCCAAAACTTCTGGTCTTGCCCGGAACTTCCGGGTGTCGCGCTGTGGGGACAATTAGAAGTGGGCAGGGGGTAAACAGGGGTATTCCCCCCATCCGTTTCCCATGCCCCTCTCCCTGTGCCACCCCCTCTCCCATAGACGACTTTCGGGCGAGCAGCTGGCCCCCGGAACATCCGGCCTTCCTCCCTTCCATCTTGTTCAATGGGCACCTTGTGTGTTCTTCGCCATCTCCATGGATGAAGGTAACCTAGGCTGTTTTTCTGCTCTCTCTTTGGATTTTTCCCTAGGGATTGTAGTTTTACGCTTATGGTATTAGGAAAACATCAATCTCGAGTACTGCATCCACTGTAGAACTGCGGTACTTCTTCCCTTCAATCCATTATGTATCGTATGCCCTCTGCTCTTCTTGGATCCGGACGATATCCTACGACCATGAGGGTACCCCGGAACTTCCGGGCAGGCTGTACCTTCCGGCCTCGCTAGGGTTTCAACATCCGGGACAGGGCCGGTACTTTCGTTGGCCGGAACTTCCGGTCCCCCTGGAACCTCCGGCCCTTCCCCGGAACTTCCGGTCTAAGCAGAGACCTTGCATACTTTGCATAATGTGATTCTTTGTCATTTTTCTTTTGGAAGCTTGTGCACTTCTCCTATCCTATTGATTTCTCTCTCAACTCTTTCAGCAGATGGTTCTGGCTCGCACTCTCGGCCCAAGCATATGTATGAGAGGAAATCCAAAGAAAGGGTCAAGAAGACTATTGCTGTTGTTATAAGGAGGGAGATACTGTTCGACTGCCATCCTGAGGACGATGCTAAGAATGAAGACAATGCCTCTCCTCCTGCTGCTCCCTCTCCAAGAAGCGGAAGACTACTTCCAAGAAGGCCAAGCCAGTTAATGTTCATCCTCCTGCACCAGAGCCTGTCACAATGAAAGAGATGCCAGCATAAGAGTGGATTGCTCTTCGCAGGGTCAATCCTTATTGCCACGATCGTGAACATGTGGCTGACCCCAAGTTTTGGCCACTGTTCCAGCAGCACACCTATGGGGAGATCTTCACTCAGTTTGTCAACAAGTGTGTCATTCAGAAGTGTATCAACACTTCTCACTTTGACAAGACTCCCATCAACACTGCATATTTTGATGGGATCCAGAGCATGTGTGTCATGCTCAACCTTCTTCCACTCAAGAGTTTTCAACGTGATGTGTCTGCACCTCTTGTGGCTCAGTTTTATGCCACTGTGCATTTTGGGACTGACATCCATCGCACTCTTACTTGGATGAGTGGTGAGGAGAAGTGCTCTGCCCCGTTCTCTGTCCTGGCTCGTCTTTTGGGCTATGAGTACACTGACACTACTGTTGATCGTGGATACAAGATCCATGACAAACACTACTGGAATCTCGCATTTTGCCATATGTCCCCTCTTTTGCCGTCTGCCAGCTGACGGCAAAGAGGCTCTTTGCCGTCTGCTTTGGCAAAGCAGACGGCAAAGAACCAGCTGATGGCAAAGAGGGTCTTTGCCGTCAGCTGTCTCTTTGCCGTCTGCCAGCTGACGGCAAAGAGGCCAATGGCAGACGGCAAAGAGCCTGGTGGGCCCCCCGTGGCACGGCGTTGGATAGGGCACCTTCTTTGTTGTCTGCCACCTCTTTGCCGTCTGCAAGCAGACGGCAAAGAAGGGCTAGGCAGACGGCAAAGAGGTGAGGGTGGGGCCCACAGGGTCACGGCGCTGGCTAGCTAACGGCAAAGAGTTCTTTGCCGTCTGCCAGCAGACGGCAAAGAGGGGGGTTACCTTAACGGCTGTGCACCCCGCCCGAAACCCCCACTCCCGCACGCCTCTCTCTCTCTCTCATCCGCCGCCGCCGCCCCGTCGCTGCCCCCTCCCTGCCACCCCGCCCCGTCGCCGCCCCTCCCTGCCACCCCGCCCCGTCGCCGCCCCTCCCTGCCGACCCGTCGCCGCCCCCGAAGACCGGCCCGGCCGCACCCGCTGCCCGGCCGCCCCCGCCGGCCGGCCGCCCCCGAAGCCCCGGCCGCCCCCGCCGGCCGGCCGCCCCGGCGGCCCAGACCCCCCTGCCCCTCTCTGGTGACCTCCCCCCTCCTGTCCCTCTATTTTGTTTTGTTTTTTTTAGTTTTTTTTCTATTTTTGCAGTAAGAAAATTAGATGTTTAGGTAAATAGATGTTTAGATGTTTAGGTAAATAGAAAAAAAGGAAAAGAAGAAAAATAAGAAGAAGAAGAAGAAGAAGAAGAAGAAGAAGAAGAAGAAAAAGAAGAGGAGGAGGAGGAGAAGAAAAAAGAAGAAGAAGAAGAAGAAAAAAAGAGGAGAGGAGGAGAAGAAGAGGAAAAAGGAAAGGAAGAAGAAGAAGAAGAGGAGGAGGAGAAGAAAAAAGAAGAAGAAGAAGAAGAAAAAAGAGGACAGGAGGAGAAGAAGAAGAGGAAAAAGGAAAGGAAGAAGAAGAAGAAGAAGAAGAAGAAGAAGAAGAAGAAGAAGAAGAGAAGAAGAAGAAGAAGAAAAGGAAGAAAAGGAAGAAGAGGAAGAAGAAGAAAAGGAAAAAGAGAAAAAAAAAGTTCCCGACACCACGACACCCCGACCCGACAGCACGACACCCCGACACGACACCCCGACACCCCGACAGCCCGACATGACACCTCGACACCCCGACACCCCGACACGACACCCTGACACCCCGACACCCCAACACCCCGACAGCAAGACACGACACCCCGACACCCCAACACCCCGACCCGACACTCCGACACCACGACACCCCGACACCCCGACCCGACACCCCGTCATATATTTGTGAATTATGAGTTAGGTCATATATTTTCTGATTTTGTTATGAAAAACATCATATATATTTGTGTTGATCGGGTGGATTTAAATGTGCAGTTGTTTCGTCGCTGCGAGGGTCTGGTGTTCGACGACCTCCCCGTGCGTTCGATGAGCTCCGCCCCTGCGTTCATGGGTGAGCACAAATGACATCTCCTCCTCCCCCCTTCATTTGCTCTGTTCCGGTCTTCGTGCTGATGAAACTTGCTAGCTATAGGTGTCTTCAATCATCAGTATGCGTGACCACTATGCGTCTCCCGTTCGAAAGGGTTACATCTATAAATATGCATGCATTTGCATATTTATAACCATGATTCTTTCGAATTGTCCAACGTTATCCATGGACAGTCCGAGTATGTGTAGATTGGGTTCGTTTTCCCATATGCTTTGCTCTGGATCCGATGCAGAATTTCGTCAATGCCTCCCTGTTGTTCTCCGGGTACACATCCTCTCTGCTTATTGCCGAGACGTGTATCAGGAGAACAACGGGGAGGTGCTGCCGAAATTTTGTGTCAGATCCGGAGCAGAGCATGGGAAAACGAACCCAATCTACACATACTCGGGTGGGATTAGGACCTATCTTTACCTATTAGCGTCTAGGTTGCATGGACGTAATAAAACTGACAAACTCCATTAACTGATGAATATGGTTTGCTGAATTATGTATATATTTCTTGTGTGTCCAGTAGCTAGGCAAGATGAGTGATCGTGCGTGGATGTACACCGGTCACACTAGTCAGAAAGACATGACCGATGAATGGTTAACAAAAACCAAGGGGTTTGTGAGAGCCGCATTTGCAAATGGCCAGAGAAATACCTGGTGCCCCTATGTCCGGTGCGACAACTATCATAAGAGGACAGAGCTTGAAATGAGTAAACACCTGTAGAAGTGGGGTTTCACGCCTGCTTATACGGTCTGGACATTTCATGGTGAGTCTGCCCAACGTGCCAGAGCTGAGGAGGGCCGTCGTCGCACCGACGAGCATGGTACCGGGATCGAAGACATGGTGGAAGACTTTGATGATGCTCGGGATTCGGACGATGAGATGGAGGAATCTGCAAAGGCCTTCAATGATATGTTGGAGTCTTCAAAACGTCCTCTCCACGAGCACACTGAGCTTTGTCAGCTGGATGCCATCGCACAAGTAATGGCTCTGAAGGCTCAATTCAACTTGGGCAGAGAATGCTACGACGCGATGATGACACTATTTGGACGCTTTCTACCCAAAGGCCATGTAATGCCTGCAAACCAGTACCAGTCGGACAAAATCCTCCGTGTACTTAAGATGCCCTATGAGAAGATAGATGCCTGTGAGAATGGATGTGCCTTATTTAGGCTTGAGTATGCGGACTTGAACTATTGTCCCATTTGCAAGTCTTCCAGGTATGTTGTGGTAGACAACAGTATGGGTGAGAAGAGTCAGACAAAAATCCTAGTTAATGTTCTTCGGTATATGCCAATCATACCAAGACTTCAACGTATTTTCATGGTCGAAGAGACGGCCAGACAGATGACATGGCACAAATTGGGCAAAAGAACCGAACTAGATGCAGATGGGAATCAGATGTTGGTACACACATCGGACGCTTTTGGGTGGTAGCACTTCGATGCAATACATCATGATAAAGCGGCAGATCCAAGGCATCCTCGAGTCGACTTCACCCCTGAGCCGGAACAAGAAGAGCCGGAACTTTGCGCCTTTGCCGTCTGCTGGCAGACAGCAAAGAATTTTGCGCCTTTGCCGTCTGCTGGCAGACGGCAAAGTACGCCGTTAGCCACCTAACGGGCCTAACCCTATCCTTCTGTCGTCCAAGGGATTTGCCGTCTGCTTGCTTAGTATGGCTGACGGCAAACTTCTTTGCAGTCCGCTTTATTTAAGCAGACGGCAAAGCATCCCTCTGCCGCAGTTCATTCAGCCGGACGTGGGGCCGTATGCTGGCTGACGGAAAAGGGCTTTGCCGTCCGCCATACATTCCTTTGCCGTCTACCATGCCAGACGGCAAAGTGCCTGATTCCTGTAGTGAAAGGGGTCTTTCAGGTTCATCACTTGGCTGATTTATATCCTCCTGGCAGAAAGGTTGGCTCTGTTGGTGATCTTCAACCCTTCGATGATATCATGCACCGGATATTTCGTGAAGTTCTTGCAATCAAAGTGGGTGACAAAAATGTGATTCGTGGCCACCTCATCAACCTTCTCCACTACACTTGTCACAAATCTGCTGGGGGCCCATTGATGTGATGGATTTTATATGGCATGAAATGTATAGTGTGGTGATGAACCGCAAGGTTCCGATCTATGCTCCCTATATCACTGCTTTGATTGCTGAGGTTGCACCTGAGGCATCTGCTGGTCGGCGTCTGGCGTTCCACTCCAGTGTCAACTTGCTGGTTAAGAAAGGAAAGGCTACGGTTCATGAGGCTGATGATGATGAGGAAGAGGACCTCCATGCTAGAGGTGCCCATCACTTTGAACTTTGTTCTCGCTCTCAGGCTCAGCGTCATGGGGAACCAAGTGGTTCCAGGTCTACGAAGAGCAGCAAATCTGGCATCTCCTCAAGAACATGTTATGTCTGCAACAAGACATGCACAAGAAGCAGTGGGAGGAGCACAAGTCTAGGAAGGAGAGTATGAAGGTTCTTAAGGATGGCCTGCATGCCACTGGTATGACCCTTGCTCACGGCTTCGAGTCTGATGTGACTCCATTTGACCATTACCATTCCAAGTTTGCTCGGTTTGATGTCGAAGATGGAGATGAAGCCTCTTCTCATCGCTCTCACGACACGGTTTCTTCTGGAGAGTCGTCGGAGGACCCCTCTTCTTTCTCTGCCTAGGGGGTGGGTAGTGCATCCTTCATTTTCCTTTTTGCCATCTTGATGACAAAGGGGGAGATCTGGTTGCTTGATAGGCTTTGGTTGCCTTGGTCTCTATCATTTGCTTGCTTTATGGTGTTTCAGTGAGTTTATGTGAACCTTTTTATGTGAACCTTTTGCTCTTATTTGAACCCTAACGTTATATGTTGTTATCAATCTATCCTAGTGTGAGCACTTTGTGGTCTCATATTGTGAGTGACATCCATCATGAGTGATATATCCATTTATGTTTCGTCACAGGTTAAAAACAAGGTTAGTAAATCATTCTATGTCTCTGTTTCTTTCTTGTTTGGGTAGCTAGGTGTGTGGGGGAGCTGCTCCCAACCGTGTTTTTTGTATTCAAATGCAAAGTTAAAATAAGGCATTGGTTGTGGGGGAGTTCTTGCCTCTCACTATAACTGATCTACATCATACATCTCTTGTGTTGCTACCCTATCAAGCATTGTTGTCATCTATGTCAAAAAGGGGGAGATTGAAAGTGCATTGTGGCCCTTAATAGTTTTTGACATCTATGACAACTTAATTTGTGTCTCTAACCACATGCTCTAGTGTAAACAAAGTCTAATTTGAAGAGAAGCAAGGATGGTTATTTCCCCTCTACTCAGAAAAAGGAAAAAGCGGAGTGCCATATACTTTTTACTTTATTGAGTACTTAGGGCAGCCGCACTATTAAGAGGGGGTGCATCATGAAAACACCTGGGAATCAACTTCATGTACACATTCGGTCTGGCACAACTAAATTCTCAAGTGGACTTGACCTTTTATCTCAGTGGAAAGTTTCTGCCCAGGCCGGAACCTCCGGGATGGCCGGAACTTCCGGGGACCAGAAGGTCCGGGGTGGTTCCGGGAAGCTTCCGGGGCACCCAGAGAAGTTGCACTTTTGTGCAATCTTACTATGTAGCCCGGAACCTTGACAGAACCACTGCCAGAACTTCCATACCCCAGAACTTTCGGGCGTGCCGGAACTTCCGCCCCTAGGTCTGGCAGCTTCCGGGGTACCCAGAGAGGATGCAGTTATGCAAACACTCTGTGTAACCCGGAACCTTCCTGGAACTTGGGCCGGAACTTCCAGGATCCAGAACTTCCATCATGCCCCGGAACTTCCGAGGTTCGCAGAAAACTGGTTCCAATGGCTGGATTCTGTCCCCACCTATAAATAGTCTTCTTCTTCCCCACGAAGAAGGTGACGACTCCATTCCTCTCTCCACCATTTTCAGACCTTGATTTCTTGGAGTTCTGCCTCCTTAGCCAACAAAAGCTCTTGATCTTTTGAGGAGTGAAGGAGGAGTGCCAGATCTACACATTCACCAAAGCAAAAGTTGATTCCCCCTTGTTTTTGCGGTGCATCTTGTTACTCTTGGAGGTTGGAGACTCCTAGGCGGTAGGAGTGCTCCGGCGAGGAATCGTTCATTGTGATTACCCCCGGAAAGTTTGTGAGGGTTTGGAGACCACCCCAAGGTTTACCACTAGTGGTTGAGAATCGCCTTCGTGGTGATATCTCAAAGAGAGAATAGGGTGACCCTTCGTGGCATTGGTGTGCCTTTGTGGTAACATCCACCTCTCTAAATGGTGACGTTGCTTCCCTCCAAGGAAGTGAACATCGGCGTACATCCTCGTCTCTCGGAGTTGCGGTTATCCCTAACCCTAACTCCCTACTTGTGGTTACTTGTCTCTTAGTCTTTACTTGCATTATATCGTGCTTGCCTTTCCAATACTTGTTGTAGTTTGTCACCTTGCTTAGCACAAGAATCACCTTGCAATTGTTAGGCTCACTTTCATATTCCGCACTATTGCCTAAAAATTGCTAAGTAACAATTAAAATTTGTAATTCTACCTATTCACCCCCCTCTAGGTCCATCTCGATCCTTTCACCTAGTATGACTAATCATCTTGGAGTTCGATATCTTCGAAGTCAATGGCATGCTCGGGTGCCTTGAAGCACTTGCGAAGTTGTGACACGTGAGAAGTTGGATGGTAGCTTGAGTTGGTAGGCAAGATCTTCTCTTTTACCAACAATTTTGAATGGGCCCACATATCTTGGGGCAAGCTTCCCTTTGATACCGAATCGTTGAGGGCCTTTCATGGGAGAAACACGGAGATAGACATGGTCTCCAATCTTGAAGGCCAAATCACGGTGCTTGCTATCATAATAGCTCTTCTGGCGCGCTTGCGCTACTTTTAGATTCTCACGGATGACACGACACATCTCTTCAGCTTCTGAAATCATGTCATTGCCAAGAAGTTGACGTTCACCGGTGTCGGACCAGTTGAGGGGAGTGTGGCACTTTCTGCCATAGAGAATCTTGCCCGAGCTTGCTTGGAAACTGTTGTTGTAGGAGAACTCGGCAAACAGGAGACAATCTTCCCACTTCATGCCGAAAGAGATGACACAAGCCCTTAGCATATCCTAGAGAATTTGATTAACTCTCTCGACTTGGCCACTTGTTTGAGGGTGGAAAGTTATGCTGAAATGGATCTTGGTACCCATTGCTTTCTAGAAGGATTCCCAAAACTTGGAAGTAAAAATGCTTCCACGGTCTGAGGTGATGAACTGAGGAATACCGTGTAAGCAGACCACTCTGGAAGTGTACAACTCTACCAACTGAGCTGCGATGATAGAATCCTTGACTGGTAAGAAGTGAGCGACTTTTGTAAGCTTGTCAATGACCACGAAGATAGCATTGTTCCCTTTCTTGGATTTGGGAAAACCGGTGACAAAGTCCATCTCTATGTGATCGAATTTCCATTCCGGAATAGGGAGAGGTTGAAGAAGTCCTACTGGACGCTGGTGTTCCGCTTTCACTCTGCGCCAAACATCGCACTCGTTTACAAACTGAGCAATCTCGCGTTTCATATGAGTCCACCAGTAAGTTGACTTGAGATCTGCCTGGATGGATGGAAAGAAGTGAATTGTGTGCTTCATCCATGATTACTCTCCTCAGATCACCCTTAGGAACCACTAGCCAGTCCTCAAAGAACAAGGTGCCTTTGTCATCAATGCGATAGCACTTGTACTTGGCAATGCCCTTGGCAAGACCCTCTTTCACCTTCTTCACCATGGTATCAAGAAGTTGATCTTGGTGTATCTGATCCTCCAAGGTTGGGGTGATTTGGAGGTTAGCGAGAAAGTCTTGAGGGACAAACTGGAGGTTTAGCTTCCGGAATGCTTCACAGAGGTCGGGCTGGACTGGCTTGAGAATGAGGCTGTTGCAATATGCCTTCCTGCTCAGAGCATCTGCAATGACATTTGCTTTGCCTGGAGTATAGTCAATGCTTGGATTATATTCTTGAATCATCTCCACCCATCGGGTTTGTCGGAGATTGAGCTTGGGTTGCGTGAATATGTATTTCAAGCTCTTGTGATCGGTGAAAACTTCAACTTGTATGCCCAATAAGAGATGCCTCCAGGTGATCAACGCATGGACAACTGCCGCCAACTCCAAATCATGATTGGGGTAGTTCTTCTCATTCGGCTTCAACTGTCGAGAAGTATATGCGACTAGCTTCTTGTCCTGCATAAGAACACCACCGAGACCTTGCAAAGTGGCGTCGTAGAATACTTGGTAGGGCTTAGATTCATCGGGAGGGGTGAGTACCGGAGCAGAACTGAGTTTTTCTTTGAGTGTGTTGAAGGCAATGTCACACTCTGGAGTCCAAGCATATTTGACATTTTTCTGAAGGAGGTTCGATAGAGGCTTGGCAATCTTGGAGAATTTTTCCACAAATCTTCTGCAATAAATTGCAAGCCGGAGAAAGCTTCGAAGTTGCTTGACATTTTGAGGGGGCTGCCAGTTGACGATTGCTTCAACCTTCTCAGGATTAACTGCGATGACCTTGGTAGAGATAATGTGACCGAGGTAGAGTAGCTCATCGAGCCAGAATTCGCACTTTGAGAACTTGGCATAGAACCGATGTTCCCTTAGCTTATCAAGCACTAGCCGCAGATGCTTTGCATGATCTTCTTCGGTCTTGGAAAAAACCAGAATGTCATCGAGACAGACAAGAATGAACTCGTTGGTGTACGGGTTGAACACATAGTTCATCACAAGAGAGAAAGTAGAAGGTGCATTGGCAAGGCCGAAGGACATGACTGTGTATTCATAAGAACCGAAGCTTGTCCTGAAAGCTGTTTTCGGAATGTCTTCTTCACGAATTCGAATCTGGTGGTAACCCATATGGAGATCGAGCTTGGAGAACACCTTTGCACCTTTCAGCTGCTCAAATAGCTCATTGATGTTGGGAAGTGGATACTTATTATTGATTGTCTTCTTATTCAAGGGGCAGTAATCGATGCAAAGTCATTCCGTGCCATCTTTCTTCTTGACAAAGAGAACTCCACAACCCCAAGGAGATGAACTCGGCTGATCAATCCCAGACGCTCTTGTTCATCGAGCTGTCTCTTCAACTTTTTCAGCTCTTCTGGACCAAGCTTGTAGGGGCGTTTGCATACGGGTTCTGTGTCGGGCTCGAGTTCAATGACAAACTCAATAGGCCGGTGAGGAGGCATTCCTGGCAGCTCTTCTGGAAAAACATCCTCGTAATCACATACCACTGGAATTTGAGATATTTCAGAGATTTCGCCTTTCTCATTGAGGGAGAATCACCGAACTGTGTCGTCACGAGTAGCAAATATAATGACATCTTTAGAATGATGAGTCAATTGGATTTCCTTGGCCGCACAATCAAGAAAAGCCTTGTGCTTAGATAGCCAATTCATGCCGAGAATGAGATCAATATCAGAATTGCCGAGAACAACCGGATCAGCCAGAAAAGAATAATCGCCCATCTTGATATTGACATCCGGAACCATTAAACGGGAATTCATCATGAGACCCAGGTGACGGTGTCCTGGACCAGGGGGTGCTAGCCCAGCCGGCCCGTCTCCTCGGTTGGGCCAATGGGCCCTCATGCATGATCAAGGTGGACTCCGGAGGCCGTGCACAGGAGGCGTAATCAAGACTGCCTCCACCGAAGACTTGACGAATACTCCAAGATATCTCCAGCCGCCTTACTACTAGTTACCGACTTTGTAACCCTAGATACCCTCCCTGGCGTATATATAAGCCATAGGGTTTAGCCCGTAGGGGGGACACCAAGGCAATATCGCTCACCTAGCCCTAGAAGTTAGACACACATTACGATCTTGAGGTAGATCAACTCTCTATTCGATACATCTCCATCAATATAAACAGAAGCAGGACGGAGGGTTTTACCACCATCAAGAGGGCCCGAACCTGGGTAAACACCGTTCCCTCGTCTTTGTTTCCATTGATCTGAGATCCACAGCTCGGGACCCCGTACCCCGAGGTCTGCCGGTTTTGACACCGACACTGGTGCTTTCATTGAGAGTCCCGCTGCGTGATCACCAGAAGGGTCGATGGCTCACCTGCAGATTAACTGCGCCGACGGCCATGTGGACATCTTCGCCCCCGGCCAGCTCTTTGTTTTCGGCAGCATGGTATTTTGCGCCGACTCGACGGGTCATCTGACCTTTGTCGAGAACTGATAACCCACAAGTATAGGGGATCAATTGTAGCTTTTTCGATAAATAAGAGTGTCGAACCCAACGAGGAGCTAAAGGTAGAATTAATATTCCCTTCAAGTTCTATCGACCACCGATACAACTCTACGCGCACTTAACGTTCGCTTTACCTAGAACAAGTATGAAACTATTTTGTAGGTGATAGGGTAGGTTTTCAAGAATAAAACTAGAAGTACTTTGCGAGAATAAAACTACGAGTAATTTGCAAGATAATAAAAGTTAGTTTTTTAGTAGAAAGCTTTTGTAACACAAGAGAATGATTTGTCCATTGGCAATCGATAACTAGACCGGTAATCATTATTGCAATTTCATATGAGCGAGAGGCATGAGCTAACATACTTTCCGTACTTGGATCATATGCACTTATGATTGGAACTCTAGCAAGCATCCGCAACTACCAAAGATCATTAAGGTAAAACCCAACCATAGCATTAAGTATCAAGTCCTCTTGACTCCCATACGCAACAACCCCCTTACTCGGGTGTAAGCTTCTGTCACTCCAGCCGCCCACCATAAGAGAATTATGAACGTATTGCAAACCCTACAGCGGGAACCCCTCACGCTTGCGCGACACGGAGGGCACCATAGGACAGCACCAAAATAAAACATACAACTCAAACCAATCACGATCATCAATCAACCCATAGGACAAAACGAATCAACTCAAACATCATAGGATGGCCACAAATCATTGGATAATAATATGTAGCATTAAGCACCATGTTTAAGTAGAGAATTACAGCGGGAATTGAGAGGTTATACCGCTGCATAGAGGGGGAGAGAGTTGGTGTTGACGGCGGCGAAGTTGTTGGTGTAGATCGCCGTCACAATGATTGCCTCGGCAGCGTTCCGGCGCCACCGGGAGAGCCCCCTTCCTTCTTCTTCCTTGGCCTTCCCCCTAGATGGGAGGAGAGTTTCCCCTCTGGTCCATGGCTGCCATGGCGGCGGAGGGGCTGATGCCCGTCCGAGATTGGATCTCTCTCTCTATGTTCTCTTCTATTTCGCGCGCCTGTTTTCTGGCCTTTCACCGTTTCTTAAATTCCCGGAGATCCGTAACTCTGATTGTCCTGAAATTTTAACACAATTTTCTTCCAGACATTAGCTTCCTTGCGCCAAAATAACAGCACCAACCGACCTACGAGGGCCTCACGAGGCACCACGGCACGCCGGACCCCCCTGGCGCGCCCTGGTGCCTCGTGGGGCCCACGAGCACCGCCTTGCGTTGATTCCACCTCCCAAAAATCACATATATTCCAAAATAATTCTTCATAAAATTTTATTGCATTTGGACTTCATTTGATATGGATATTCTGTGAAACAAAAAACATGCAACAAACAGGAACTGGCACTGGGCACTGGATCAATATGTTAGTCCCAAAAAACAATATAAAATGTTGCCAAAAGTATGTGGAAATTATAGTATATTGGCATGAAACAATCAAAAATTATAGATACCACGGAGACGTATCAGCATCCCGAAGCTTAATTCCTGCTCGTCCTCGAGTAGGTAAATGATAAAAAAGATAATTTTTGATGTGGAATGCCACCTAGCATAATCTTGATCATAAAATTTAATCATGGCATGAATATTAAGACACGAGTGATTCAAAGCAATAGTCTACAATTTGATATAAAGACATCAACACTCAGGCATCCTAACAAACAATCATGTCTTTCAAAATATCAATGCTAAAGAACGTTATCCCTACAAAATCATATAGCCTTGTCATGCTCCATCTTCTTAACACAAAATATAAATCATGTACTACCCCGGTGTCAGCCAAGCAATTGGTTCATACTTTTTAACGCGCTTCAGCTTTTTCAACACCCACGCAATACATGAGCACAAGCCATGGATATAGCACTATGGGAGGAATAGAATGCGGTGGTAGAGATTAATATGGAGAAGACAAAAAGGAAGAAAGTCTCACATCAACACGGCTAATCAACGGGCTATGGAGATGCCAATCAATTGATGTCAATGCGAGGAGTAGGGATTGCCATGCAACGGATGCACTAAGAGCTATAAGTGTATGAAAGCTCAACATGAAACTAAGTGGGCGTGCATCCAACTTACTTGCTCTACAAGACCTCGGGCATTTGAGGAAGCCCATCATCGGAATATACAAGTCAAGTTCTATAATGAAAATTCCCACTAGTGTATGAAAGTGACAACATAGGAGACTCTCTATATGAAAAACATGGTGCTACTCTGAAGCACAAGTGTGGTAAAAGGATAGTAACATTGCCCCTTCTCTCTTTTTCTCTCATTTTTTTTTGTTTTCTCTTTTTTTCTTCTTTTTTTATATATTTTTTTTCTTGGGCTCTTTTTGGCCTCTCTTTTTTTTTTATATTTTGTCCGGAGTCTCATCCCGACTTGTGGGGGAATCATGGTCTCCATCATCCTTTCCTCACTGGGACAATGCTCTAATAATGGATATGATGATCATCACACTTCTATTTACTTACAACTCAAAATTACAACTCGATACTAGAACAAAATATGACTCTATATGAATGCCTCTGGCGGTGTACCAGGATGTGCAATGATGCTAGCGTAACATGTATGATAATGATGAACGGTGGCTGAGCCACAAAAACTATGTCAGCTATATGATCATGCAAAGCAATATGATAATGAATGCTCAAGTCATGTATATGATGATGATGGAAGTTGCATGGCAATATATCTCGGAATGGCTATGGAAATGCCATAATAGGTAGGTATGGTGGCTGTTTTGGGGAAGATATAAGGAGGCTTAGGTGTGATAGAACGTATCATATCACGGGGTTTGGATGCACCAGCGAAGTTTGCACCACATCTCAGGGTGAGAAAGAGCAATGCACGGTACCGTACAGGCTAGCAAATTGCGGAAAGGTGAGAGTGCGTATAATTCATGGACTCACATTAGTCATAAAGAACTCACATACTTATTGCGAAAGTTTATTAGCCCTCGAAGCAAAGTACTACTACGCATGCCCCTAGGGGGGAGGTTGGTCGGAGTTAACCATCGCGCACCCCCGACCTCCACGCAAAGGAAGACACTCAATAATAAATCATGCTCCAACTTCTTAGCATAACGAGAGACTATACGTGCATGCTTCGGGAATCACAAACCTTAACACCAATATTCTTACTAAACCACAATCATTCACTAGTACTTCCCACATATTACTATCTCTATATCGCAAAACTATTGCAAGGAATCAAACATATCATATTCAGTGATCTACAAGTTTTATGTAGGATTTTATGACTAACCATATGAATGACCAATTCCCGTTGACTCTCTAAATAGATATAAGTGAAGCAAGAGAGTTTAATTCTTTCTACAAAAGACCATGCCCATGCTCTAACAAATATAAGTGAAGCAAAATAGCATTCTACAAATAACGGTTTTCTATATGAAGAGAAACAGACATCCAAACTTCAAATGATATAAGTGAAGCACATGAAGCATTCTATAAAGCCATACTCAAAAGATATAAGTGAAGTGCATGAAGCATTCTATAAATCAACCAAGGACTATCTCATACCAGCATGGTGCATTTATTAAAAGAAAAATAAAAGGCACACGATGCTCCCAGAATTTACGCATATCATGTGAACAAAACAAAAACCGAGACATACCGATAATTGTTGAATAAAGATGGGATGCCTTCCGGGGCATCCCCAAGCTTAGACGCCCGAGTCTCCTTGAATATTTACTTCGGGTGCCTTGGGCATCCCCAAGCTTGAACTCTTGCCTCTCCTCATTCTTCTCCTATCAATACCTCCTCGATCTTCGAACACTTCATCCACACAAAACTTAACCGAACTTTTTATTAGCGGGGTTAGTACATATAACATCAAATCCCATCATGTCCTGCTCTAACATTATTGTATAATTATAATCAAACATTACCCACTGTATGCTATCACAATTCGATGGCTCCCAAGTCAATGGGGCTCAACAAGATATCAAACATACGCAAATAACGAAACTATAACAGCAATCTGTGAAAACAGGACAGTCTGTAAAGATGCAGATGGTACATATATTCAGTAACTCAAAAAATTATGAAAAATTAGGAAAAAATTAAAAATTTGCATAGCAGTACTGTGTAAAAATTTCAGAATTGTTGCACGTTCCAGTAAAAAAACGTAAATTCACGCACTACAGCAAAAGTTTCTGTTTTTGCACCGCACACACCAAACAAGCAATTTAAACATCCTAACGGTAAATCTTGGCACATTATTTTTATAATACAATGGATTTGTACAAGAGGATAATTATTTTTTTTGAAAAGTTTTAGGTTATTCAAGATTCACAAAGTTTCCATGGGCATGAACAAAGTTTCCATGGTGCTCGTCTTTCTTACTTTCACTTTCCTTGTTGAAAAGTTTTAGGTTCCCCTCTATATTTTTTTGTTTTTAAACTATTTAAAAGAACTCAACAGAATAAAATGACTCTCTAAAACTTCCGGGTTGTCTCCCTGGCAGCGCTTTCTTTAAAGCCATTAAGCTAGGTATAAAGTGCTCAAGTAATTGATCCACCCGGATCCCAAGGTATATCAAAGCCAATTTTAAATAACAATGATTTGTAATTTAGTAGTGATCACAAAGTAATATATATCATGTAACAACGAAGTCTAACTCTCTTCCTATGCATCGGCATGTCATAAAAGAACAATTCATGCACATCAAGTAAAGGCCAATGCATAGTATAAACAGTTTCTTGCAATTTTATCGTATTAGAAACATAGAGAGGTGGAGATGTAGTTCCTCTCTCATAATAATTGCAAGTAGGAGCAGCAAGCACATGCATATTATATTCATCAAAATTATCATGTGCAATGGTAAAACGCAACCCATCAATATAATCCTTAATAAGCGAAAATTTCTCCGATATAGTGTAGTTGGGAGAATTCAAAAAGATAATAGGACTATCATAAGCATAATTCAAATTGGCATCATGGCCACAAGCATAGCAAGCATCAAGTTCATCAAAAAGGGATATTTCAAACGAATCCAAGGGATCATAGCAATCATCATAGCATTCATCCTTCGGTAAGCACGAAGGGAAATTAAACAATGTATGAGATAAAAAGTTACTCTCATCAGAAGGTGGGCACGGGTGATCAATCTGCTCTTCCTCCTTTTGTTCTTCGCTCTCCTCCTCAATTTTTTCATCTAATGAGCTCACAGTGTCATCAATTTCTTCTTACATAGATTCCTGCAAAATATTAGTCTCTTCTTGGACAGCGGCGGTGTCCTCAATATATTTTTTCACATAAGCATTAGAAGCATAGTTTTCATAGCAATATTTAAGTATGGCAGAATTTTCAGATTTGTAAAGAGTAGCATCATACTTTTCAATCAAAGAAGCAATTTCATAAGCACCCTTAAAAGCAACAAATTCTTCAATTTGTTCAATATCATAGTAACTATAAACACCTTTAGCATAAGAAGATACGATTCCATTATCACTAAACTCACATTGGTAGGGAAGGTGTTTCTTAGGGTCTTCAGAACAACAAGTAAAATCATGTATTTCACATAAATTCAAAGCATAGCAATGCATAGTATTAATTTGATGCCATAAAAGTTTCCCTTTTTGAGACAAGCGGTGTCGCACAAAATAAGCATGCTCATTTAATGATTTTCCCTCAACTAAGCTAGTTGGGTTTTCAGCACGAGCTCAAAGGGATCGAAGATGATCCAAGTAGAAAGCTTCAGCAGTATGATAGATTTTGGGTGGTTCTTCAACCATTGGTTTAGCAGGTACAACTAATTTTTTTGGTATTTTACGTTTCCTACCCATAACTAAAGATAGAAAACAAGGGCACAAAATAAAAACTACTTAGTGATAAAGCAAACAAGTACACACGAGAATATCAAACCCACGCTATTGCTCCCCGGCAACGGCGCCAGAAAAAGGTCTTGATAACCCACAAGTATAGGGGATCAACAGTAGCTTTTTTGATAAATAAGAGTGTCGAACCCAACGAGGAGCTAAAGGTAGAATTAATATTCCCTACAAGTTCTATCGACCACCGATACAATTCTATGAGCACCTAACGTTCGCTTTACCTAGAACAAGTATGAAACTATTTTGTAGGTCATAGGGTAGGTTTGCAAGAATAAAACTAGAAGTACTTTGCGAGAATAAAACTATGAGTAATTTGCAAGATATTAAAAGTTAGTTGTTTAGTAGAAAGCTTTTGTAACACAAGAGAATGATTTGTCCATAGGCAATCGACAACTAGACCGGTAATCATTATTGCAATTTTATATGAGGGAGAGGCATGAGCTAACATACTTTCCGTACTTGGATCATATGCACTTATGATTGGAACTCTAGCAAGCATCCGCAACTACCAAACATCATTAAGGTAAAACCCAACCATAGCATTAAGTATCAAGTCCTCTTTACTCCCATACGCAACAACCCCCTTACTCGGGTGTAAGCTTATGTCACTCTAGCCGCCCACCATAAGAGAATTACGAACGTATTGCAAACCCTACAGCAGGAACCCCTCACGCTTGCGCAACACAGAGGGCACCATAGGACAGCACCAAAATAAAACATACAACTCAAACCAATCACGATCATCAATCAACCCATAGGACAAAATGAATCTACTCAAACATCATAGGATGGCCACAAATCATTGGATAATAATATGTAGCATTAAGCACCATGTTTAAGTACAGAATTACAGTGGGAATTGTGAGGTTACACCACTGCATAGAGGGGGAGAGAGTTGGTGTTGACGGAGGCGAAGTTGTTGGTGTAGATCACCGTCACGATGATTGCCCCGGCGGCGTTCCGGCGCCACCGGAAGAGAGGGGGAGAGAGCCCCCCTCCTTCTTCTTCATTGGCCTCCCCCCCTAGATGGTAGGAGAGTTTCCCCTCTGGTCCATGGCTGCCATGGCGACGGAGGGGCAGGAGATTGGATCTCTCTCTCTGTTCTCTTCTGATTCGCGCTCCTGTTTTCTGGCCTTTCACCGTTTCTTAAATTCCCGGAGATCCGTAACTCCGATTGTGCTGAAATTTTAACACAAGTTTTTTCCGGATATTAGCTTCCTTGTACCCGAACAATAGCACCAACCGATCTACGAGGGCCCCACGAGGCACCACGGCGCGTCGGGCCCACCCTGGCGCGCCCTGGTGCGTCGTGGGGCCCACGAGCACCGCCTTCCGTTGATTCCACCTCAAAAAATCACATATATTCCAAAATAATTCTCCATAAATTTTTATTGTATTTGGACTTCATTTGATATGGATATTCTGTGAAACAAAAAACATGCAACACATAGGAACTGGCACTGGGCCCTGGATCAATATGTTAGTCCCAAAAAGCAATATAAAATGTTGCCAAAAGAATGTGGAAATTATAGGATATTGGCATGCACAATCAAAAATTATAGATACGATGGAGACGTATCAAGAACTATGCCCCAGGTCGGATCGTGACCTTCGGTGGCCTCGAATACACCGCGGATTCCCGCGGCGAACTCATCTTGTCGGGATGGACTCCCGGCTGAATTGAAAACTCGACCGGTTCTGGAAGCTCGACTCCGGAACTGAACTCTGTCACGGTGCCTCTCGAGACCCCTGACGCCACCACTTCGGCCAGTTTCCTTCCGATCGCCAGTCCGGAGATAGATCCGGCTCCCACTTCCGAAATTACGTCAGTGCTAGAACGAACTTCGGTGCAGAACCCGGAATTATGTTCAGATTCCTTTCGCGCCGAAAACGCGTCCGGATACACGCCGGGCATGCCTCGAGTCAGCCCTACCTATGGCGCATCAATGAACCTTGAAGAGTTATCTCACCTCGATGTGATGCTTGACCGCATCCGGAGCATGTCCATCTCGGATGGCAAGACTTCGGTTTACAATCAGACCGGACTTAAATCCGATGATAGGGAAATTTACATCCCACCCACCACCCACCTAGTCGCCACGGTCGACGATTTAATCGACGTGCTGGACTATGGCGAGGCCTCAGACATGGAGGAAGATGCTGATGGCACCATCGAGAAGACCTTGCCCCCGGTAAACGCGGGCAGGTGGACCACCATGTCCACCTACGATGTTTACATGGTGGACACCCCCAAATCCCCTCCAAGACGTCGGCGGCCGAAGGGGTAATAATGGGGAACCCAGTGGTAATGAGGCGACAGCCAATAACGGCGACGCGGAGGACGGCGATGCCGGTAACCATGAAGAGGACGTTCAA
Source organism: Elymus sibiricus (assembly GCA_039707655.1). Classification (NCBI taxonomy): domain Eukaryota; kingdom Viridiplantae; phylum Streptophyta; class Magnoliopsida; order Poales; family Poaceae; genus Elymus; species Elymus sibiricus. Next base: position 7,132,049 of record CM077674.1, on the reverse strand, counting down.
GCCTCCCCAGTAAGGAACGGCACACCTGACCGACTTCTCAGGGACTCAGATCCCGATGACCTCTTTGAAGGGGCCGACGACAACTACATGCCAGAATCCGAGGAGGACGAGAGCCTCGGTACCGGGGACTACATCGTCCCCGAAGACCCTTTTGAACAAGAGCGCTTCTGGCGGCGCCTCGTTTCCACGTCCCGGAGCATAAAATGCAAGCAGCAGCAGTTGCAGGCCAATACCGACGCACTAAACGAAAAGTGGATCGAAGTGCTCTCCGCCGAGCAAGACATGGAAAACCGGCGCCATAGTGCACCGAAATCATACCCACGTAGGCGTCTCTTGCCGGAGTTCGAAGAGGAGCTCGCCGACGACCACGACCGACCCCCTAGAGACCGGGACAGGCCAAGACAAGAAGACCTCAGTGACCGGCCACCTCCGCGCCGTTATGGCAAGGACCCCGTGGATTACCTAGATCCTCACGATGCTAGACGTCGCATTGAGGAAAACAGGGCACCCCCTCGGTCCATCTATGGGCGCGCCCGCTGGGCTTGACGGCTATGATGTCTGGGTGGACAGGAACGGCCGTGCCCGAGATCAAACCTACTCATGGCTCTCTCCCGACCTCTGACGAGATGCTCCTCGGTTCCGAGGTCTGGCCCACCCAATCTGCTTTATAGATAGGGTGATGGAACATCAATTCCTGGAAGGATTTAAGCCCATCAATATAGAATCATACGATGGCACCACAGACCCAGCAGTCTGGATCGAGGATTTCCTCCTACACATACACATGGCAAACGGAGATGATCTCCACACCATTAAATATCTGCCACTCAAGCTAAAGGAGTCGGCAAGGCATTGGCTTAACAGCCTCCCTCCTCACTCAATCGGCAGCTGCTAGGCCCTAGAAGACGCTTTTCGAGCAAACTTCCAGGGCACATATGTCCGACCTCCGCACGCTGATGACCTCAGCCGTGTCACCTAGCAGCCAGGCGAATCAGCCCGGAAATTCTGGAATAGGTTCCTCATCAAAAAGAACCAGATCATAGACTGCTCCGAAGCCGAGACCATCGCCACATTTAAAAACAATATCCGAGATGAATGGTTGGCTCGTCAACTCGGCCAGGATAAGCCGAGGACTATGGCGGCCCTCACCTCACTGATCACTATAGGAATCAGCTAATTTGCCGTCTGCCATAGCAGACGGCATAGAACAAGAACACCGACGGCAAACCGCTTTGCCGTCTGCCACGGACGGCAAACACGTCCGGCACTGAAAGTCACGGTAATGAGTTTGTTTGCCGTCTGCCTAACGACAGTGGACGGCAAAGAACTTTGCCGTCTGCTTTCCTGGCCAAGCTGACGGCAAAGATCATGGACGGCAAAGAATAGCTGTCAGCCCCGTTAGGTGGCTAACGGCAGACTTTGCCGTCTGCCGGCGGACGGCAAACTTTGCCATCTGCCGGCGGATGGCAAACTTTGCCGTCAGCCCTATGACGTCAGCAGACCCATGGCTAACCGTCACTTCTGCTAAGTGTTTGCCGTCTGCCAGGGCTGGTCTTTGCCGTCTGCCAGCAGACGACAGAATGACCAAATGGTCAGACCTTATGCTCCCAGGTTGCACAGGTTGCTGGCACGTGGCACCTTTGTCATCCGCCTACCGACGGCAAAGCGCTTTGCCGTCCGCTGGCAGACGGCAAAGTGCCTGTATTGCCACTGTTTTGTTTGTTTTCTGTTATTTCCCTGCATTTTCAAAACACAAATATGATATATATAGCAGTCCATCAATGCATAGGCCATGTATCCAACATCTAGCAGTCCATCAATGCAAGAGAACACATAGGGTATTAAAAGATCCAATGCATATATAGTTTCACATTGTTCATCAATACAAATCAAAACAAAAACTAAACACTAGCAGTCCATCAATGCCAGCTTCCATGAAGTGAATCAAACCTGCAAAAATGGGAGTAAGAAAGTTAGAAGAAGAAGAAGAAGAAGAAGACTAGAAGAGTAGAAGAAGAAGAAGAAGAAGAAGAAGAAGAAGACTAGAAGAAGAAGAAGAAGACTAGAAGAAGAAGAAGAAGAAGACTAGAAGAAGAAGAAGAAGAAGAAGAAGAAGAAGAAGAAGAAGAATAAGAAAGAAAGAAAAAGAATAAGAATAAGAAGGAGTAGAAGATGGAGAAAAAGAAAGAAGAGAAAAAGGAAGAATAAGAATATATTTTCTTCTTCTTCTTCTCTCCTTTTCTCATCTTTCTTCTTCTCTTCTATCTTTTTATCCTTTTCCTTCTCATTCTTCTTCTTTTATTCTTTCTTTTTCTTCTCTTTCTTCTTCTATTCTTTCTTTTTCTCCTCTTCCTTGTTTTTCTTCTTCTTATTCCTTATTTGTGTCATTTTAGAGCTAACTTAGGTAATTATGCCATTTTTGAGCTAAGTAAGCTTATTATGTCAATTTGGAGGAAAATAAGGTAAGTATAGGTCATTTTTGTGCTAACCTAGGTAATTATGCCATTTTTGAGCTAACTTAGGTAAGTATAGGTCATTTTAGAGCTAACTTAGGTAATTATGTCATTTTGGAGGAAAATAAGCTAAGTATATGACATTTATGAGCTAACCAAGGTTATTATGCCATTTTTGAAATGAATAAGCTAATTATGTCATAAATGAACTAAATAAGCTAATTATGTCATTTTGGAGGATAATTAGCTAAGTTTGTCTTTTTTGGGGAAAATAAGCTAAGTATGTGGCATAATAGGGCTAACAAGCATGTACGAAGCTAAGTATGCATTTGTTAAGAAAAACACTAGAGAAAACTTACCGGAGGTCAAGCACCAGGGTTCCTCGAGCTGGTATCACCTGGAGAAGGGTTGTGCGATGCGGCTCCAGAGTTATGCTGCACCAAAGATCATTTGCAAACTCTCGTTAGCATGATGACACTCAAATGTTAAGACTAGTAAATAATGACCATTCAAATGAAACTCACCGTTCCCGCTCCCACCATCTTTCAACACCTGCCATGACAAAGAGTAAACGAAATTAGTACAACATAAAAAAATTGAATACATGACATGAATAATAATATGTACATAATTTAAGTTGGGAGGCATACAAACTAATAGTCTGGATCGTCTATATATGCTTTGGGATCAATAGATGCATCATCATCATCACTATCATGCGTGTCGTCATGAATGACGTGCTCATCGGGTTCAGCGGCATCAACATGTGGAAGGCCTTTTTGTAATCGGTCAAGCATTGACAGGTCATCCGCAGTAGTAACCTCTTCTTGTTCCGGCTCTTCTTGTTCCGGCTCTTCTTGTTCCGGCTCAGGGGTGAAGTCAGATTCACTGTCGCTGTCTACTTCCATGTTCTGGGGTGAAGTAGAGCGGTTCTTGAAATGTTTTTTGGAAAGACGTGTTTCTTGGAAGAATTCTCCTTCATATGTGTCTGGGTTAATGTGAGGTTCATAATCCTCTTCGTTGGGGGGAGGTGGTCTAACACGTGGCGGCACTTCATAAAGGACATCCCAACCATTCAGATTTGCATTAGTTTGGCAGGCCCACGGTAGATAGAAAACTTGGGTCGCCTGTTGAGCCGTAATATAGACATCGGGAATATTCTAAATGGGTGCTTTGTTTGATTTCGACTAGCCCTATATGTTCATGAGTCCTTCTAGTCTCCTTCGGCTGGAACCAATAACATTTGAAGACTACGACGTTCGGTGGGTTTTCACTATAGAATAGAAGTTCATAAATTGCTTCAACTCTTCCATAATACTCGGTACCTCCTTCACCGATAGCAGAGACACCACAATTTGTAGATTTTCGGTCGGCCATAGATAGCTCTTTGCCAAAGGTACGAAAGCGATACCCGTTGATGTCGTATTTCTCAAATGAACGGACCTTATAGTCAAAACCATTAGCGGCTTGTCTCAATTCGGCGTCCATAGACTCTGAATTAGCCTACAAAAGTTTAATACGAAAGGATTGTTGCATTAGCCGCAAATTAGACCAAGAAATGAAATGGTCTATTAATGGTAATTACCGTTTGTTTGAACCAAGAGATGAAACCGGGATAGCCGCCTCCATGCTTTGCCAGAAGCTCATACTCTTCGATGGAATCCTTTTGGATCACCGCTCCATCCGAGAATTTGGTGACGTATCGACTGTATCAAATATCCGGGAATAAGAGCAGTTCAAAGGAATTAGAAGTTGCGAAACAATGTACCGAGAACTTACTCGATGTACGGCCGCACTTCAGTTAGGTTGTTGAAGATATACAACGAAATGGTCCGCCATTCTTCGACATCCAACCCTACTAGTTTCGAAGCACCGGCTGGTGCGACCTTCCCTTTGAATAGGCTGAGGTTGGAGCCACCTTTTTTAGGGTCTCCAGCACTGTACCGAGGCTTCGGATTATGTAAATGACGATTTTTGGCTTCGTAGTGTGCTGTCACGAAGTTTGCCGTCTCCTCAGTAATGAATGCCTCGGCCATCGATGCTTCAATTCTACGTTTATTCTTACATTTTGCTCGAAGCGTCTTCTGCATCCTCTCAGTTGCATAGCACCAATGATTTTGCACGGGCCCCCCCAATCTTGCCTCGGTCGGGAGATGTAAAATCAAATGCTGCATTAGATTAAAGAAGCCCGGTGGAAAGATCTTCTCTAACTTGCAGAGCAACTCCGGCACCAACTTTTCCATGTCATCTATCACGGCAGGCGATAGTTCTTTCGCACAAAGAACACGGAAGAAATAGCTCAGCTCTGCCAGTACTAGCCATTCATCCTCAGGGATAAAGCCACGCAACATCACCGGCATTACCCGCTCAAGCCATATGTGCCAATCATGAATCTTGAGACCAAATATTTTCAATTTTTCAAGACTCGCTCCCCTCTTTAGATTCGCTGCATACCCATCGGGGAACATCAACTGCATTTTCACCCACAAGATAATTTTCCTCATAGCTGGCCTTCCAAGATTGAACCAGGCCTTTGGCTTCGTCCAGTTCTGCTTTCCTTTCGGTTGTCGCATGTTTTGTAACGGTCTATCACATAGAGTCTGCAGATCGACTCTAGCCTTAGTATTATCCTTTGACTTCCCATCTATGCCGAACAATGTACCAAAAAGGGCGTCGCCGATATTCTTTTCAGTGTGCATCACGTCGATGTTGTGTGGAAGAAGGAGGTATTTGAAGTAAGGCAGATCCCACAAGCATGTCTTGTGAGTCCAGGCGTGTTCTGAATTATACCCCTTGAAATACCCTGGATGCTCTGGATCAGGCTCGAGAGCATTTAACTGATCCAGGATCTGTTGGCCAGTCAACGCAGGTGGTGCAGAGTTTTTGACAACTCTACCTTTGGTGAAGTTCTTCTTGTCTTTTCTGAACTTATGGCGAGGATCCAGGAACTGTCTATGCAAGTCGAAGCAAGAATACTTGCGACCCGCCTGCAGCCAATGAAACTGAAGAGTTGCCTTGCATGTGGGGCACGGGAACCTTCCATGCGTACTCCAGCCAATGAATAGCGCATACGCCGGCAAGTCATGCATCGAGTACATGTACCAGACACGCATTATGAAGTTTCGTTTGCTAGCGGCGTCGTATGTCTTGAACCCATTATCCCAAGCTTCTTGCAATTCATCCTTAAGCGGCTGCATGTACACATTCATATTCTGCCCCGGATAGTTGGGCCCTGGAATTATCAACGTCAGGAAAATGTTCTTTCTTTGCATAATCTGTCCGGGGGGGGGGGGTTGAGTGGAATGACAAATACAGGCCAACAACTGTATTGGGTTGCCGTCATACCAAACGGATTGAACCCATCCGTGCCGATGCAGACTCGAGGATGCCTTGGATCTGCCGCTTTTTGCTCATGTAATGCATCGAAGTGCTTCCACGCAGAACTATCCGATGTGTGTACCATCATCTGATTCCCATCTGCATCTAGTTCGGTTCTTTTGCCCATTTTGTGCCATGTCATCTGTCTGGCCGTCTCTTCGACCATGAAAAGACGTTGAAGTCTTGGTATGATTGGCATATACTGAAGAACATTAACTGGGATTTTTGTCTGACTCTTCTCACCCATACCGTTGTCTACCACAACATACCTGGAAGACTTGCAAATGGGACAATAGTTCGAGTCCGCATACTCAAGCCTAAATAAGGCACATCCATTCTCACAGGCATCTATCTTCTCATAGGGCATCTTAAGTACACGGAGGATTTTGTCCAACTGGTACAGGTTTGCAGGCATTACATGGCCTTTGGGTAGAAAGCGTCCAAATAGTGTCATCATCGCGTCGTAGCATTCTCTGCCCAAGTTGAATTGAGCCTTCAGAGCCATTACTTGCGCGATGGCATCCAGCTGACAAAGCTCAGTGTGCTCGTGGAGAGGACGTTTTGAAGACTCCAACATATCATTGAAGGCCTTTGCAGATTCCTCCATCTCATCGTCCGAATCCCGAGCATCATCAAAGTCTTCCACCATGTCTTCGATCCCGGTACCATGCTCGTCGGTGCGACGACGGCCCACCTCAGCTCTGGCACGTTGGGCAGACTCACCATGAAATGTCCAGACCGTATAAGCAGGCGTAAAACCCCACTTCTGCAGGTGTTTACTCATTTCAAGCTCTGTCCTCTTATGATAGTTGTCGCACCGGACACAAGGGCACCAGGTTTTTCTCTGGCCATTTGCAAATGCGGCTCTCACAAACCCCTTGGTTTTTGTTAACCATTCATCGGTCATGTCTTTCTGACTAGTGTTACTGGTGTACATCCACGCACGATCACTCATCTTGCCTAGCTACTGGACACACAAGAAATATATACATAATTCAGCAAACCATATTCATCAGTTAATGGAGTTTGTCAGTTTTATTACGTCCATGCAACCTAGATGCTAATAGGTAAAGATAGGTCCTAATCCCACCCGAGTATGTGTAGATTGGGTTCGTTTTCCCATGCTCTGCTCCGGATCCGACACAAAATTTCGGCAGCACCTCCCCGCTGTTCTCCTGATACACGTCTCGGCAATAAGCAGAGAGGATGTGTACCCGGAGAACAACAGGGAGGCACTGACGAAATTCTGCATCAGATCCGGAGCAGAGCATATGGGAAAACGAACCCAATCTACACATACTCGGGCTGTCCATGGATAACGTTGGACAATTCGAAAGAATCACGGTTATAAATATGCAAATGCGTCCATATTTATAGATGTAACCCTTTCGAATGGGAGACGCATAGTGGTCACGCATACTGATGATTGAAGACACCTATAGCTAGCAAGTTTCATCGGCACGAAGACCGGAACAGAGATAATGAAGGGGGGAGGAGGAGATGTCATTTGTGCTCACCCACGAACGCAGGGGCGGAGCTCGTCGAACGCACGGGGAGGTCGTCGAACACCAGACCCTCGCAGCAACGAAACAACTGCACATTTAAATCCACCCGATCAACACAAATATTTAATCCCGATAAAAAATCTACATATATATATAACTACTTTTCTAATTTTTTTCTATTCCTTCTTCTTCTCCTCTTTTTCTTCTTCTTCAGACCATCTTCTGTTTTTCCTCTTCTTCTCCTCTTCTCCTCTTTTTCTTCTTCTTCCTATACTTCTCCTCTTCTTCTTCTCCTCTTCTTCTTCTCCTTCATCTTCTTTTCTTCTCCTCCTCCTCTTCTTCTTCTTCTTCTTCTTCTTCTTCTTTTCTTCTCCTCCTCTTCTTCTTCTTCTTCTTCTTCTTCTTCTTCTTCTTCATTCTTTTTTTTCATCTTTCTTCTTCTTCTTCTAATTATCTAAACCTAAACCTAAACCTAAACCTAAACCTAGCACTAATTAACCTAAACCTAAACAAAAAAAAACAGGAACAAAAAACAGAAAAAAAAAAACTCACCTTGGAGGAGGGCCGCGGTGGTGCAGGAGGGCCGGCGCAGGGAGGAAGGCGGCGCCACGGCGGTGGAGAAGGGCCGCGGGGAGGGGGGCGGCGCCGCGGCCTGGCTCCGGCAGGGGCGTCGGGTCGGCGGGGGCGGCGGGGATCCGGGGCCGCCGGGGCGGCGGGGCGACTGGTGGTGGGGCGGTTGGGCGGCGGGGCGGCGGCAGCGGCCGGGCGCCGGGTGGTGGGGCGGCGGGCCGGCTGCGGGTGGTGAGGGCGGCGGGGTCGTGGTGGTGTCGGGGAGAGAGAGAGAGAGACAGGGAGAGGGGGAGGGGTGGGGGGCGGCCGTTAGTTAAGTCTGCTAATATTTGCCGTATGCCGATCTTTGCCGTCTGCTTAAAGACACTTTACCGTCTGCTAGCAGACGGCAAAATGTATTTCATTTGACCTAACCAACTGCATGGTCCAGTGGGGCCCAGCTGAGCTCTTTGCCATCAGCCTTTTTGGCTCTTTGCCGTCCGCTAACAGACCGCAAAGAGTGTACTGACGGCAAAAATTCTCATTGCTGTCCGCTAACAGACGGCAAAGAGTGCACTGACGGCAAAAAAATTCTTTGCCATGAGTCCTTTCTTTGCCGTCCGCTTTGTGGAAGCAGACGGCAAAGACCGTCTTTGCCGTCCGCTAGCAGACGGCAAAGAATGGACTGATGGCAAATTCTCTGATTCCAGTAGTGGATGACTCACTTTTGTGTGGGAGAAGACAGTTGGCTCGCCCGTAGTACTCATAACGGTGAGGCAGGCACCTCAGAAACTCGCGACGCCAATGGAAAACCCAAGTGCAACAAAAATAAGCGCAGGTATAAAAATGGTGGAAGCGATACGGAGGACACTGCGGTCAACGCAGGGTTCACCGGATATAAATCCAGACAGAAAAGGAAACCCTTTAAAGGGAACAAAGATGAAGCTAGCCAGCTTGATAGACTCCTGGACCGCCCATGTGGAATCCACGGCACTCAGGAAAAACCAGCAAACCACACTAACAGGAATTGCTGGGTCTTCAAACAAGCCGGCAAAATAGCGACAGAGGGTTAAAATAAAGCCCAACATCGCAGCGAAGACGAGGATGAACCTCGGCGGCCCAATAATGGAGGCCAAAAGAAGTTTCCTGACGAGGTAACAGAGATCAATATGATCTATGTCACCCACATCCCTAAAAGGGAGAGGAAGCGTGTGCTTCGGGATGTATACGCGGTGGAGCCAGTCGCCCCGAAGTATAACCCAAGGTCGGCTTACCCGATCACGTTTGACAAGCATGATCATCCGACCAGCATCAGGCATGGCGGATCAGCGGCACTTGTCCTGGACCCTATTGTCGATGGTTATCATCTAACACGCGTCCTAATGGACATTGGAAGCAACCTCAACCTCATCTACGAGGACACGGTTCAAAAGATGGGCATCGACTCATCTCGGATCATGCCGAGCTCCACCACCTTTAAATGTGTCATCCCAGGAGTTGAAGCCCGCTGTACCGGAACGGTCACCCTAGAGGTAGTCTTCGGCTCACTCGAGAACCTCAGAAGTGAGGAGTTAATCTTCGATATCGTCCCATTCCGAAGTGGATACCACGCGGTCCTAGGGCGCACGGCTTTTGCACGCTTCAACGCAGTCCCGCATTATGCCTACCTCAAGCTCAAAATACCAGGACCTAACGGCGTTATCACAGTCAATGGTAACACCGAAAGTTCACTCCGGACAGAGGAACAGACCGCGGCTTTCACAGCCGAGGTACAGGCGTCAGAGGAGGCAGCCCGCAACGATAAACACGCCGCCCGCTCTTTGAAGCGCGCCCGGGCTGCACAAATCGACCTCAGCCAGATACCCCCTCACGCCAAATAGGGATGCGGGCTCCTCACGTGCTCTCTTTGGAGTGGGCACCACGTCCCCACAGTGCATCATTTCGCACTGAAGATTCCCTGGGTCGTCGAGGAGCCAAAAATTTACTCAAACGTCGGCGCGGTTCAACCAAGCAAAGACATGGCTTCGAGCCCCCGCACAGGCAAGTCTTTGTAAAAGAAGCAGCCAAATATGACTACGTCAATGTGGTTTCAACCACAGAATGGACTTCGGCAATGTCTCCTCTAAAGGAGCTCGGTCAATCAAACGCTTGAAGCGTATAAAGGGCTGGAAAGGCACCAACCTCCACAAGTCCTCACCATCAATGGTGAAGATCTGGTCAACAGCTCGGAAACGCAGACATGCGGCAGGTAGCGGCCCAGATTCTTCAAAATCCGTTAACAAATATCCGCCCTGTTTCTTCCTCCTTTGTCTTTACCTTTTACATTGTATTCTTTCAATTCCTCTCGCCGCAGCTGGGCATGTACATGCTTGAAATTATGAAATAAAGAAACTGTGCCCCTTCAAGGTCTCTATCCTATTTCTTTATCAGCATGGCCCCTGTGGGACGAAGAAGCTCTCTAAAAAAGATACAATTGTATAACAAGTCCGAAGTATTCGGCATCTTGGATTTTGGCCTTATATGCATCAGTTTTGAACCTAGATTTTGGTCAATAGTTGGGTTGCCCGGCTCCTATGTGTACCCCTTACGTTTCTGATGAATTCGGCTAAGGGTGTAATGGGAGAACCACTGTGATTGCGCTGCCAGGTCAATTGGCATAGCGCCTCAGTGGAGAAAGCCGAAAACTGGTCCGCCATCCATAGACCGCGTTAAGCGATGTGACGATAGAGATCACCTGTGTTAAACGAAGGGCTTTCATTCCTAGCCAAAGTGTGTTATGGCCTAGACCTCGGCCGACCTGGCTGAACACTTCCCACACCGGGGGCTGGTCATCAGCCCCCACAGTCAAACTCCTATGACTAAGTGAAAGTCATAAAGCCACTATAGTCTGATTGCCTAGTTCCTATAAGCACTGACCACCTCCGGGTATCGAGACGTCGGCTAAGGGTCAAGTGTGCCTTAAGGAACACCCTTTGTATGACCTACACTGGGGCTGAAGCCGATGACTGGTCACTCTCATTTTAAAATAGTCATATCGGAGGAAAAACTAATTAAAAAACAATATACATGGAATCTAAAGCCATCTTCATTCAACCAAAAGACAAAGTTTTATACATCATACACTTCGGCATTCCGAAGTACTGTTTAGAAATACATAGTGTCATTGGAACACATGGCTTCTGTGGTACGAGCTCCCGCCTCCACCTCGGCGAAGAACTGCTCGGCGGTGCGCGGCTTGTCGGCAGGAGGGCCCGCGGCACATGTCACCGCATCAACCTTTCGGAAGTGCGTCTTTACGCAGGCGAACGCCCTCCGCGCTCCTTCAAAGCACGCAGACCTCTTCCAGCGGTCCATGCAGGGCACGACATCTCGGAGACGGGACGTAAGGCCGAAGAGGCTCTTCGGCATCGCTTCGGCAGGCCACAATGCGATGCAGAGGTCCTGGAGCGCCGGCCTCATCATGCGGAATAACTCCACCAGCTGGTTCACTCGATGATAAGGCAGCTGTGCCGACGGCGACCCCGGGAACTGCCCCCAAAAGGCCTTCTCCGCCTCGTGGCCCGCTAGCTGGCCGAAGTACGCCACCGCATCCGCCGCGCTCTGCAGAAGATCCGCAAAGACCTCTGCGGAATGCCACAACTGGGTGAGCTTGACACACCCTTTGCTGCCAAACGAACACTGCAGCAGAAATAGCTTACCCAAGGCGATTTGCTCCACTTGTTGGAGCACCTCGTGGTCAGCTCGGGCCAAGGTCTTGAGCTCGGAGTAGGCAAGTTGAAGCTTCTCGAGCTCCTCCTTTGTTTGTTGCCCCTCCTCCTGAAGCTTGTCGCGTGCTTCAAACATGCCCTTCAGGGTCTCCTCAACTTCCAGCACCCGCGCCTGGTGCTTGTCCCCGGCTGCCTTCTCGGCAGCCCGGGCCTTCTCTGCCTCTGCGGCAGCAGCCTTCTGCTGCCGCACCTCCTGCCAAGCCCTTTCGAGCTCGGCCTTGAGCATCTCCAGCTCCGCTAACGCTGCTGTTTTCAAAACAGTTCGGCCTTAGTTGTTTTCTCTAACAAAACACATCATACATCCTTTTGTACTCAGTAGAACACAAGTTTAAGTTGCTTACCTCGAGACTGCTCGAATTTTTGGTTCACCAGGGTAAACTCTTCCTGGGACCTCTCGAGTTTTCGGTTCATCTCCGCAATCTCCTCGGAGATGGAGTCCGGAACTGAGGTCGAAACCTGGCAGTAAAAATACTTATTACAAAGGGAACGGTTAAATTATTAAAAGGTTCCAGGATGGCTGCCTTACGCAGTGCCCTGGGGGCTACTTAACAGGCTCCTGCTTAGTCAAACGACCCCAATGCCGGTTTCTTGAAACCGACTTCGGGCTCGGGGGCTACTCACTCACTAAGCCGTTTAGCAGGCTGTACTCTTATGTCCTCAGACAAATACATAACTCAAAAAAAGCTCAAATAAACAAATTAAACTTGATGCGCGGATGGAAGCGTAGCTCGAAACCTGCTATGAGGTTCTTGAAAACCTCATGCAGGCCGGCCCCTGCAGACCGGTAGCCCTGTAGCGCTGCACCTATCAAGGCACGGTGCTCTTCCTTGATGGAGGAGCCCTTCAGGGCATCCTCCATCTCCTCAGTCGTCCGTCCTTGGGCAGTTGGCCGGGGTGGAGGGGTGACCTCGGATACATCTGCCTGGGTAGCCTCCACCTGGGGTGGCAGAGCCGAGGTAGATGTCGGCTGGGTCGATGACTGGCCCAGCCCCTCTTCAATGACCACGGGGCGCTTCTCCCCCGGGTCTTGTTGGACCGAGGTGTCGACCTCGGCCATGATGGCCACCTCATCGGCCCCCGTCGTGTTAACGTCAGGGGCCAGGGTGGATGTTGCCTCCCCTCGCCCGTCGTGCGCTGGGGGAGGAGCGGCGGGCTCTGGAGTCCCGCTAGAGGATGGCAACCCACTCGAAGAATCACTGGGATTATCCTCGGCGGGCTGCATAAGAAAAGACGCTTTTGTAAGCTTTCCCTTGTCAAAAAATAACTTGTCAAATTGAAAGATGGGATGCAAAGACGATGGCTTACCCACGAGGCACCGGCTTCTTCCTCCCCGCGGCGACGAGGTCTTCTTCTGAGTCACCGGAGAGTTCGGCTCTCTCCGACAACTTGCTGGCAGTCCCGGATGATATTCGCCTCGGCCTCTTTGGGCCCTTCGGTGGCATGCCAACGTCGGCGTCCTCTAACGCCGACCTCTTCCCCTTCGGGGGAGGGGGGGACCTCCTCCTCCTCACCCTCCTCTGCGTCACCGTCTTGGGTGGCAGAGGTGTGGGTCTCTTCGGACCGGGTGACCGAGGTCCCTCAAGTCCGAGCACTTGACCTACCCCTCTGGGGCTTCGTCCCTTTGGGGCCCACCACGTGCGGTTCCTCGGTAAGGAGCGCCAAGAGCAGGGGAGTCAGAGGCTTCTCTGGCAGTGGGGCCGGGCATCGCACTCCTTGTACCCAGGCCAACCACTTCTGCAAAACATCAATCACAATGATTCATTAAAACACTACTCCTCGATACAGAGGACAAAGTTGATAGTTGTTGGACAAAATTATTTACCTGGAGGGCTTCATAGCCGTCCTCGAGGCCGCGGTCCTCCCCTTCCTTGGGGATCTTGTCTTTGGCCACCTTCATGAGCTTCGTCCACATGGTGGCCAAGGTGGAGCTGAAGAAGGAGGTGATGGAGTACATGTCCTCGGGCTTTTGTTCCCACATCGGTGTAGCCCGAAGTTGGAGAGGGAGTATGCGGCGGTTGAGCATGACGTTGATGACGTCGGCAAGCTCAACCTTCCCAGTGGTAGATCACCACCTAATCCTCTCGATCAGTGTCTCGACCTCTTCTGGGTTCCCCCAGGCGACGCCCTTCTCACTCCAGGATTTGAGCTTCTTGGGAGGCCCTACTGAGAAAGCTGGGACCTCGGTCTGACCGGGGGCGAGCGGTTCAGTGATGTAAAACCACTCTTTCTGCCACTCCTTCACCATCTCGATGAAGGTGCCCTTGAACCAGGTGGCCCCTTGATTTTTGCTAATCATGGCCCCTCCGCACTCCGCGAGATCCGGGCCGCTGGACTTTGGCTTAATCCCGAAGAGCTTCAGCCACAGGCCGAAGTGCGGCTCACAGCGGAGGAAGGCCTCGCAGACCGTGATGAAGGCGGTGAGGTGAAGAATGGAGTTGGGGGCCATGTGGTGGAAATCCAACCCATAGTAGTACATCACCCCGCGCACGAAGGGATGCAACGGGAACCCCAGACCTCAGATGAGGTGGGGGAGGAAGACTACCCGCGCCCCGACATTGGGTGCGGGCCCTTGCTGACCAGCTGCTGGAGCGCGGGCGGCGATGGCGGGGGTTAGGTACCCCGCGCAGCGCAGCTCCAGGATGGTGCCCTCCGTCTAGGAAGAGCCACCCCAGTGCCCTGATACGTCTCCAACGTATCTATAATTTTTGATTGTTCCATGCTGTTATATTATCAATCTTGAATGTTTTTATATGCATTTACAGCAATTATATATCATTTTTGGAGACTAACCTATTAACTTAGTACCCAGTGCCAGTTGCTGTTTTCTGCCCTGTTTTTGTTTTACATTAAATCAATACCAAATCAAGTCCAAATGCCACAAAACTTTTTGGAGATTTTTTTCTGGACAAGATAAATACTAGAAGCTTCGGGAGGAGGCCAGAAGCCCCAGGGGGTGCCCACGAGGCACCAGGGCGCGCCTGGGGGGGCAGGCGCGCCCTGGTACCTCGTGGGGCCCACAGAGCTCCGTTTGACCTAATACTTCCTCTATAAATTCCCAAAAAATCAGAAACCCTCTGGGGAGTCCACAAAATACTTTTTCCGCCGCCGCAAGTTTCTGTTTCAGAGAGATCCCATCTGGAGGCCTTTTCTGGTACTCCGCCGGAGGGGGAATCGATCACGGAGGGGCTCTACATCAACCTTGCTGCCCTTCCGATGATGCGTGAGTAGTATACCAATGACCTTCGGGTCCATAGTTAGTACCTAGATGGCTTCTTCTCTCTTTTTGGACTTTAATACAATGTTCTCCTCGATGTTCTTCGAGTTCTATCCGATGTAATCACTTTTTGCGGTGTGTTTGTTGGGATCCGATGAATTATGAGTTTATGATCAGATTATCCATGAATATTATTTGAGTCTTCTCTGATCTCTTTTATGCATGATTATTATAGCTTCGTATTTCTTCTCTGATCTATTGATTTGATTTGGCCAACTAGATTGATTTATCTTGCCATGGGAAGAGGTGCTTTGTAATGGGTTCGATCTTGCGGTGCTCAATCCCAGTGACAGAGAGGGACATAACACGTATGTATCGTTGCTATCTGTCTATCTATTATATACTAAAAGGAAAATACGGGTCAAAATAGAGAAATATGCTAGAAATTTCCACATTAATTAGAAAATGCTGGCCGTCAATCTGATAAACCTATTAAAACTATTAATCCGTGACTGTTCAATCTGCGTAACATGAGTTAGTAAAAAAAAAAAAATAGTTAGTCAAAACAACATATATAACATGGTGGAAAAAATGGCCAAATATATTACGTACAATCAGTTTTCCTCACGCGGTCATGCCCGAGATCCCATCTATCCTCCGTATCAAAAAAGGATCACCTGTATCCTGATCTCCCGATCGATCCTCCTATGGATCTCCTTCCTCAACTCCCATATGCGTGCACGGGCCTCCTCTTACCCTCAACTCGCCTTCTCCTCCGGTTTATATATCTCCATGAAGCTGGGTTTAGGTTGCCTCCATCATTGCTGCCGAATCGCTGCCCAGGTGACGCAGGTCCGGATCGTTGATTACTTTCCGGCGAACATACAATAAGTGACTCCTTGCTGGCAGGTGCGTTTGGCCGAGGAAAACACACACATACAAGAGGTAATCAGGTTGATTGTTTCCTTCTGTGAACACAAGTACCAATACTTCTGACTGATTTATTTGATCTGCATCATGCACACGAGGCAGCACACCCAATTGATTACAAGCGGCCAGGACGCGCCTGTGTTTTTTTCCCTCTCATATGGTGGTGATTGCACGTACCAGGAGCAGATCAGATGGATGAACCAAAGATACATCACCTTCAGGCATCCAAGGAACATTGACATGATTTGCGTGCTCTTGTGTGATGATGGGCGGTCCAAAGACTACCAGCCAAAGGCAGAATCAAAGACGGCACAATAAGTTCTTCTACCAATTTGAATTTTGTGGAGTCGACGATTTTGTTTGGATATATCATTCTCTTTAGATCCAGAAACATTAAAGGTACAATAAGTTCACTTGCAGATTTGAATTCAAATGGATCTCTTGCACATTGATTCATGGCTTGTCACCTTCACGCACCCAAGGAAGATCGACATGATCTGAAGAAAAATACGGATAAAAAATAGAGAAATATGCTAGAAAATCTGACAAAAATCAGAAACATCCGGCGATTAACTAAACTAACTAGATGATTTCAATCAATAGATCTTCAGAATAGTCTATTGACATCAAAGTTCAAAATAAGTACCCACCTATACCCTAGATTTGTTTTATGGCGTACCCCTTAGATCTCCCGTCTAGCTAGCTAATTAACAAAAGGTTGCTAATTCCATCTTGAAAAGAAAGACAGGAACAAGATTAGGGTTAGGGACTCCCACTTTGTGTCCTCCTGCATGCAGTGGCGGTCATAGTGTTCGCCTCAGTTTCCTCGCCTGGTGGACCAGGACTCCCCTTCCATGTCCTTATGAAGGCCGCTATGTGCCGCCGCTGCTGTCGCGTGTACGGTGCCCTCGGCTGCTCGACCAGGCCTCCATGATGTGCAGACATGTTGGCGATGCAAGAAGCTAGGTACGAGATTGGCTGAATACTAGCCTCACACAGTAGCAACAAGATTAATCAAAGACCTGCCTCATGCACTGCCTCCATGTTGTGCATGCTTGCCGCTACAGCCAAGCCTCGGGTGTGTCTTCTTGCACGCTAATGTTGCTCCCATGCCCACATGCATGCGCTGTCCCAACTGCCATACTCTCCTCAGTTCCCTCGGCCAGTCGATTCTCCTCCCAGTGCATGCATGTCACCATCGTCACATTTCAATCTTACATCATGTATGCATCATGCATGCAACCGTGCAAGGTCGATCGATCAATTGAAGATTTTTCTCATGCACATGGCTGGATGCCTAGAGTCAGGTAATGCGTATACGTGACAGGTATCTTTCCTTAATTTGTTTGACTTCTCCATCTATTTCTTTGCAAAATGCAGCGTACTGTTTCTCTCTACAAGTTTGTGAGCATCAGCAATGTAAAACAAAGAGGTACGTATATATCAAATGTGATTATGTGTGTAATTGCTCCATTGTGGACTTTCAATTTTATCGCATATATATGTAAATTGTTCTTATATGAAGTTCATATACATGTAAATTGTTCTTATATGATGTTTTTTTTTAAAAGAGCACTGACCGAAATTTTCACAGATTTGCTAGCAAAAATAAGGAAACAACTAGGACGCTTGAAATTCATGAGCACCAAAGAGTATACTCAAAATTTACAAGAACTGATATTTTTGCAGAAAAAATTAGTTATGCGATTTCTCTTACCAACATAGGTGACAAGTATCATTTGAAGTTGGCTAATGATGTTGTGCCTTATATGTCATTTTATTGGATCACATTTTGTATCAATTGTGACATATATTTGTGCTGTAAATAGTTCAACTGATATTAAAAGGGCATACTGAAATAGTGAAATGAAGGTATTCAGTAACAAGGAACAACAAATTTGTACTATTGACCTTTTTTTGTACCAAAACTACTTGATTTGGTGGTATTTTCTTCATTTTGTATTATAGTGTGGTGAGGAGAAAAGAATTCAAGGAGAGGATATTACTAACTATGTAACACATGATCATGAATTATTTTTGAATTATGTATGTATAAGGTCCAGAACTAATTCCAAATAATGTGGTACACTATCTCTAATCCAACTTAAATGTAAGTCATATTTACTATTTACCATCCAAAGATCTATAAGTTCACCATCTAAAACCAAGAATTACTATCATTCAAACGATGAAGTGATATTACTATTTTTCCATGAAATATATTCCAATACGTGAAAGGGGAGTTCTTCTTATGATGAAAATCAACAAATGTATGTCTAAGGGCAAAATATTACATGACGAACAACCGAGATAAATGTCAAATATTTAGTTATTAGTAACTAAACTTTGTTAAGTACTAGCCCGTGCATTTGCGCGGGCCACTTTGCTAGTTAAGGGTAAAAAGATGGGGTTTATTCATGCGTGAGTTTATCTTGTCTACATCATGTCATCGTTCTTAAGGCGTTACTCCATTCTTTATGGACTTAATACACTAGATGCATGCTGGATAGCGGTCGATGTGTGGAGTAATAGTAGTAGATGCAGGCAGGAGTCGGTCTACTTGTCTCGGACGTGATGCCTATATACATGATCATTGCCTTGGATATCATCATGATTATTTGCTTTTCTATCAACTGCCCAACAATAATTTGTCTACCCACCGTATGCTATTTACTCGAGAGAAGCCTCTAGTGAAAACTATGGCCCCCAGGTCTATCTAAATCATATTACTAAAACCCTAAAAATATTGCTTCCATTTTCTTTTATTTATTTTATTTTGTATTTTTGTTTCAATCTATCTATCTGTCACATACAATTTAATCTTGCAATTAACCGCCGAGGGATTGACAACCCCTCGTTTGCGTTGGGTGCAAGGATTTGTTGTTTGTGTGCAGGTACTGGTAACGAGGTGTTGCGTGGTTCTCCTACTGGATTGATAACCTTGGTATCATATATGAGGGAAATACTTACCTCTGCTGTGCTGCATCATCCCTTCCTCTTCGGGGATAAAACCAACGCAAGCTACAAGTAGCAGGAACAATTTCTGGCGCTGTTGCCGGGGAGACATCATCAACATCTATCAAGTACCTTTGCATAAACTCTCATCTCCTTGCATTTATTTTATTTGCCTCTCGTTTTTATCTTCCCCACTTCTAAAATGTTTTTACAAAAATACAAAAATATTTTCCGTTTGCCTTTTTCTTGTTTGCTTGTTTGCTTGCTTGCTTTATCATTATGGCTAGTTCTTCGCTCGTTACTATTACCCCTGAAAATGGAGTACTTAATTTTAAACAAAGGGGAGGAGAGAATATAAAAGATGCTTGGTATAGGATTTGTGATCCTCATAATAGATCAACTCGTAAGCAATCCTCTACCATCCTTCTTCGCAATTTTTATGTGGGCATTACTACTTGGTTTAGATTTGTGCTTGATACTATTACTGGAGGGAATTTCTTGATGTGTCCCTCTACGGATGCTTTTAATGCAATGGGAAATTTAGTGGGATGACCACCTATTACTATTAATGAAACAACTTTGACCTTGGAACATGTTATGCAAAGGTTAGATGCAATTGAAAATAAAATGCCAACCGTTGAGCATATTGAAAATTTAGATAAAAAGATTCATAACCATGTTACTCAATTTGGATCAAAAGTAGGGATTACTCTTAAGATGCTAAAAGAGAAAGAACCAACAATTAATGAAAAGGTGGAACAAAGTCCTGCTAGAATCGATAAGTTGGAGGAAATTATTAATAAATTAGGTTCTGCTTTTTCTTCCGCAAGAACTATTGAAAAAATTACTCCTAGCAAGAATTGCAAGTTTATGTATGTCCCTAAAACCAATGGTGCTACTTCTAGTAAGGGAAATGAGGATCTTAAAATGATAAGCATGCACCCCGATTTCATTGGTGTAATTAAGGAACCTATTCACAAAAGTAAAATTCTTGATTTTGTGCCTAGAAGTGTGATGGTGAGAAACACCTATGCTAAATCTATTAGAAAAAATGGATGTGTGATTGAGGAGTTGGAAACCAAAGATGACAATACTTGAAACTATGCATTATGCCTAGCTAGGGGCATAAAACAATAGCGCTTGTTGGGAGGCAACCAAATAAATAAAATAAAATTTTTTTCTGTTATTGTGTGTTTTCACAATTATGTTACTGTTATGATTGTGTTTTTGTGTTTTTAATTAGTCTTTCTGCCAAGTAAAGCCTTTGGGATGATTTGGAAGATAGTATAATTGATGATGTTTGGAAAACAGAAAGTTTTGCGTCCAGTGCCAGAATTTTGTTTCTGTACTGGGGCGTCAGAAAAATCTGAAATTTTTACACAGTATTGGTATATGAATTTCCCACGTGGTCCTAATTTTTCAGAATTTTAGGAGTTACAGAAGCATGGATTTTAAATAGATTTCTACAGACTGTTCTGTTTTTGACAGATTCTGTTTTTGATGTACTACTTGCTTGTTTTGATGAATCTATGGATTGTATCGGGGGGTATAAACCATGGTGAAGTTAGAGTACAGTAGGTATAATGCAAAAATAAAATATGAATGGGTTTGCAACAGTACTTAAAGTAGTGATTTATTTTGTTATACTAACGGATCTCACGAAGGTTTTGTTGAGTTTTGTGTGATTGAAGTTTTCAAGTTTTGGGTGAGATCACGATGGATGAAGGAATAAGGAGTAGTAAGAGCCTAAGCTTGGGGATGCCCGAGGCACCCCAAGGTAATATTCAAGGAAGACTCAAGCATCTAAGCTTGGGGATGCCCCGGAAGGCATCCCCTCTTTCTTCTACCAACCATCGGTAATTTTACTTGGAGCTATATTTTTATTCGTCACATGATATGTGTTTTGCTTGGAGCGTCGTGTATTATATGAGTCTTTGCTTTGTTTTATTTTTAGTTTGTCACAATCATCCTTGCTGAAAACACTTATCTTGAGAGGAGCCACACGTTTATCATCATTTGTTAGAATACTCTATGTGCTTCACTTAAACTTTTTGAGCTAGACAGTTGCTCTAGTGGTTCACTTAAATCTTTTTGAGCACGGTGGTGGCTAAATTTTGAAGAAATAAATTCTCACGCTTCACTTATATTATTTTGAGAATTGATAAGATTGAAATTTTGAAGAAATATTTGCACTCTCATGCTTCACTTAAATCTTTTTGAGAGTTGATAATAGTAATGGTAATTTGCACAAGATATGAATTTGGTCCCAAAGTGATGAATATTCAAGAGGGATATAATAAAAACTTTCATATAGATCATTGGATATGACAAGTATGATTCCTTGCAATAGTTTTGCGATATGGAAATGATAATATGTGAGTCATGTTAGTGAGTAATTGTGATTTAGTAAGAATATTAGTGTTAAGGTTTGTGATTCCCTATGCATGCACATTAAGTCAATAGTTATGCAATGAAATTATATCCTACTTATGGTGCATTATTCGGTGTTAGTTATGTTCAATGCATGTTTGTGACCGTTTTCGTTTTTTTGTTGGTTGCTTCTCAATCTATTTGCTACCCTTCATTTGTACTAAGCGGAAATACTGCTTGTGCATCCAAAATCCTTAAACCCCAGTTGTGCCAAATGAGTCCACTATACCTACCTATATGAGGTATTTCAATGCCGTTCCAAGTAAATTTGCGTGTGCCAACTCTAATTTTCAAAATAATTTTTCGGTTTGTGTGCCCGTACCGCTCATGAAGCGGGGTGGCCATTATTTTCCATGCTAGGTGTGTTATTCTCACGACGAGTGTTTATTCACTTGTCATTGCACGAGAGAATGGTTGGTAATAGGGATGCCCAGTCCCACAATGAAATCAAATATTAATAACAACAAAATTCCTTGGAAAGTGTTGGTATGGAGGGCACCCGTGGATACGGCTAGCCATGGATTGTGAAAGAATGGTGGAAAGGAAATAAACTTTACTTTCTGTTTGGGAACTGCCTATGATGTGTCTAGCATGGAAAATAATGGGAATTATCGGTCGTTTTCATTGACAAGAAAGGCATGCCTCTCAAAATATTTTTATCTCTTTAATTTCAGCTTTGAGCTCTGGCACATTTGACAAATCTCTGCTTCCCTCTGCGAAGGGCCTATCTATTTACTTTTGTGCAATTTTTATTTTTACTTGAGTCTCCATCTTCTCTTACAAAAGCACCAAATAGAGAGCACTATTGTCATACTTGTGCATTGGATGTAGCTAATATTTGAGTGCGTTTCATGAATGGATCAATGATTGAGCATAATGGGCTAGGGATAATTTTCTTTAGCGTTGATATTTTGAAAGACATGGTTGCCTGTTAGCATGCTTGAGTTTTTATATCTTCATGTCAAATTATAGACTATTGCTTTGAATCATTCAAGTCCAATGTCCATGCTATAAAAGAAAAGAATATGTGATGAATATGATAGGCAGCATTCCACATCAAAAATTATGTTTTTATCATTTACCTACTCGAGGACGAGCAGGAATTAAGCTTGGGGATGTTGATACGTCTCCAACGTATTCATAATTTTTGATTGTTCCATGCCATTATATTATCAATCTTGAATGTTTTTATATGCATTTACAGCAATTATATATCATTTTTGGAGACTAACCTATTAACTTAGTGCCCAGTGCCACTTGCTGTTTTCTGCCCTGTTTTTGTTTTACAGAAAATCAATACCAAATGAAGTCCAAATGCCACAAAACTTTTTGGAGATTTTTTTCTGGACAAGATAAACACTAGAAGCTTCGGGAGGAGGCCAGAAGCCCCAGGGGGTGCCCACGGGGCACCAGGGCGCGCCTGGGCGGGGCAGGCGCGCCCTGTACCTGGTGGGGCCCACAGAGCTCCGTTTGACCTAATTCTTCCATTATAAATTCCCAAAAAATCAGAAACCCTCAGGGGAGTCCACGAAATACTTTTTCCGCCGCTGCAAGTTTCTGTTCCAGAGAGATCCCATCTGGAGGCCTTTTCCGGTACTCCGCCGGAGGGGGAATCGGTCACGGAGGGGCTCTACATCAACCTTGATGCCCTTCCGATGATGCGTGAGTAGTTTACCACAGACCTTCGGGTCCATAGTTAGTAGCTAGATGGCTTCTGCTCTCTTTTTGATCTCCAATACAATGTTCTCCTCGATGTTCTTGGAGTTCTATCCGATAAATTGTGACTTTATGATCAGATTATCCATGAATATTATTTGAGTCTTCTCTGATCTCTTTTATGCATCATTATTATAGCTTCGTATTTCTTCTCCGGTCTATTGATTTGGTTTGGCCAACTAGATTGATTTATCTTGCCATGGGAAGAGGTGCTTTGTAATGGGTTCGATCTTGCGGTGCTCAATCCCAGTGACAGAAAGGGACATGACACGTATGTATCATTGCGATTAAGGGTAAAAAGATGGGGTTTATTCATGCGTGAGTTTATCTTGTCTACATCATGTCATCGTTCTTAAGGCGTTACTCCGTTCTTTATGGAATTAATACACTAGATGCATGCTGGATAGCGATCGATGTGTGGAGTAATAGTTGTAGATGCAGGTAGGAGTCGGTCTACTTGTCTCGAACGTGATGCCTATATACATCATCATTGCCTTGGATATTGTCATGCTTATTTGCTTTTCTATCAATTGCCCAACAGTAATTTGTCTACCCACCGTATGCTATTTTCTCGAGAGAAGCCTCTAGTGAAAACTATGGCCCCCGGGTCTATCTAAATCATATTACTAAAACCCTAAAAAAATTGCTGCCATTTTCTTTTATTTATTTTATTTTGTATTTTTGTTTCAATCTATCTATCTATCACATACAATTTAATCTTGCAATTAACCGCTGAGGGATTGACAACCCCTCGTTTGCGTTGGGTGCAAGAATTTGTTGTTTGTGTGCAGGTACTGCTAACGAGGTGTTGTGTGGTTCTCCTACTAGATTGATAACCTTGGTTTCATAACTGAGGGAGATACTTACCTCTGCTGTGCTGCATCATCCCTTCCTCTTCGGGGATAAAACCAACGCAAGCTACAAGTAGCATGCCCCTTGAGAGTGTCGGCCACGGCTGGTGGTGGAGGCTGGGCTCGTGAAAGGGAAAAGGAGTAGGATGGGATCTGAGCGCTGGAGCTAGACGAAGCAGTGGAAGGGGAGAATGGGAGCGTGGGCGATTGCGTTATCCTCCTTTTTGCTCTTATAAGCCTGTGAAAGGCTGAGAGTTCCCTCGCTACGCCGATAAAATTGCCGCTCCCATCAAAGATGTCGTTAAGCATATGGGGGGAAACAAAATCATAATGATATCCCTAAGAAAACGGGCCCGATCTCCACCTTGATGGGATGTGCGAGTAAAAAGGCTTCCTCGAACCACGATTTAAGGGAGGCAGTAACTGCCCGACCTGTCATGGGGCATGCCGTTTCGATAAAGCTATTAGACCGGACTAGACCGTTCACACCTCGATGGCAGGCCTTCGAGGCTAAGATTTCTACCCCCTTCGGGCAGGGTGCAAGCTCGGTTGGACCTCAGATGTCAGCGCTCCATTAAGAGAAGGTGAAATATGGAGGGGAACTCGTCTGTCAAGCCAAGGACTCCGGATCCGAGGTGGTGTCTGTTGAGAAAGTCGTCCTCCGCGTAGAAGACCAGTTCGGGGGCTATTGACGGTGTCCTGGATCATGGGGTGCTAGCCCAGCCGTCCCGTCTCCTCGGTTGGGCCAATGGGCCCTCATGCGTGATCAAGGTGGACTCCGGAGGCCGTGCACAGGAGGCGTGATCAAGACTGCCTCCACCGAAGACTTGACGAATACTCCAATATATCTAGGAGCTAAAGTTAGAATTAATATTCCCTTCAACTTCTATCGACCACCGACACAACTCTACGCAAGCTTAACGTTCGCTTTACCTAGAACAAGTATAAAACTATTTTGTAGGTGATAGGATAGGTTTGCAAGAATAAAACTAGAAGTACTTTGCGATAATAAAACTATGAGTAATTTGCAAGATAATAAAAGTTAGTTGTTTAGTAGAAAGCTTTTGTAACACAAGAGAATGATTTGTCCATAGGCAATCGATAACTAGACCGGTAATCATTATTGCAATTTTATATGACGGAGAGGCATGAGCTAACATACTTTCTGTACTTGGATCATATGCACTTATGATTGGAACTCTAGCAAGCATCCGCAACAACCAAATATCATTAAGGTAAAACCCAACCATAGCATTAAGTATCAAGTCCCCTTTACTCCCATACGCAACAACCCCCTTACTCGGGTGTAAGCTTCTGTCACTCTAGCCGCCCACCATAAGAGAATTATGAACGTATTGCAAACCCTACAGCGGGAATCCCTCACACTTGCGCGACACGGAGGGCACCATAGGACAACACCAAAATAAAACATACAACTCAAACCAATCACGATCATCAATCAACCCATAGGACAAAACGAATCTAGTCAAACATCATAGGATGGCCACAAATCATTGGATAATAATATGTAGCATTAAGCACCATGTTTAAGTAGAGAATTACAGCGGGAATTGAGAGGTTAAACCGCTGCATGGAGGGGGAGAGAGTTGGTGTTGACGGCGGCGAAGTTGTTGGTGTAGATCACCGTCACGATGTTTCCCCCGGCGGCGCTCCGGCGCCACCGGAAGAAAAGGGGAGAGAGCCCCCTACCTTCTTCTTCTTCCTTGGCCTCCCCCCTAGATGGGAGGAGAGTTTCCCCTCTGTTCCATGGCTTCCATGGCGGTGGAGGGGCAGGAGCCCCTCCTAGATTGGATCTCTCTCTCTCTCTCTCTGTTCTCTTCTGTTTCGCGTTCTTGTTTTCTAGCCTTTCACCGTTTCTTAAATTCCCGGAGATCCGTAACTCCGATTGCGCTGAAATTTTAACATGGTTTTTTTCCGGATATTAAATTCATTGCGGCTGAAGAAGGGCACCAACCGACCTACGAGGGCCTCACGAGGAACCACGGCACGCCGGGCCCCCCTGGCGCGCCCTGGTGCCTCGTGGGGCCCACGAGCACCGCCTTGCGTTGATTCCACCTACAAAAAATCACATATATTCCAAAATAATTCTCCGTAAATTTTTATTGCATTTGGACTTTGTTTGATATGGATTTTCTGTGAAACAAAAAACAAGCAGAAAACAGGAACTGGCACTGGCACTGGATCAATATGTTAGTCCCAAAAATAATATAAAATGTTTCCAAAAGTATGTGGAAATTGTAGGATATTGGCATGAAACAATAAAAAATTATAGATATGATAGAGACGTATCAGCATCCCCAAGCTTAATTCCTGCTCGTCCTCGAGTAGGTAAATGATAAAAAAGATAATTTTTGATGTGGAATGTCACCTAGCATAATCTTGATCATATAGTTTAATCATGGCATGAATATTAAGATACGAGTGATTCAAAGCAATAGTCTATAATTTGATATAAAGACAGCAATACTCAAGCATACTAACAAACAACCATGTCTTTCAAAATATCAATGCTAAAGAAAGTTATCCCTAGCCCATTATGCTCAGTCATTGATCCATTCATGAAACACACTCAACATTAACTACACCCAATGCATAAGTATGACAATAGTGCTCTCCAGTTGGTGCTTTATAAGACAAGATGGAGACTCAATAAAAATAAAAATGCATAAAAGTAAAATAGATAGGCCCTTCGCAGAGGGAAGCATAGATTTATAGAGGTGCCAGAGCTCAAAGCTTAAATTAGAGAGATAAAAATATTTTGAGAGGCATGCTTTTCCTGTCAACGAAAATGACCGAGAATTCCCAATATTTTCCATGCTAGACACATCATAGGCGGTTCCCAAACAGAAAGTAAAGTTTATTTCCTTTCCACCATTATTTCACAATCCATGGCTAGCCGTATCCACGGGTGCCCTCCATACCAACACTTTCCAAGGAATTTTGTTGTTATTAATTTTTGATTTCATTGTGGGACTGGGCATCCCTATTACCAGCCACTCTCTCGTGCAATGACAAGTGAATAAACACTCATCGTGAGAATAACACACCTAGCATGGAAAATATTGGCCACCCCCTGCCGCTTCATGAGCGGTACGGGTACACAAAACGGAAAATTATTTTGAAAATTAGAGTTGGCACATGCAAATTTACTTGGAACGGCATGGAAATACCGCATATAGGTAGGTATGGTGGACTCATTTGGCATGACTTGGGTTTAAGGAGTTTGGATGCACAAGCAGTATTCCCGCTTATTACAAATGAAGGCTAGCAAATAGATTGAGAAGCAACCAACCAGAAAACGAAAACGGTCATAAGCATGCATTGAGAATAACTAACACTGAATAATGCACCATAAGTAGGATATAACTTCGTTGCATAACTATTGACTTTACGTGCATGCATAGGGAATCACAAACCTTAACACCAATATTCTTACTAAATCACAATTACTCACTAGCATAACCCACATATTATCATGTCCATAGCGCAAAACTATTGCAAAGAATCAAACATATCATATTCAGTGATCTACAAGGTTTATGTAGGATTTTCTGACTAACCATGTGAATGACCAATTCCTATTGGCTCTCTAAATAGATATAAGTGAAGCAAGAGAGTTTAATTCTTTCTACAAAAGACCATGCTCTAACAAATATAAGTGAAGCAAAAGAGCATTCTACAAATAACGGTTTTCTATATGAAGAGAAACAGGCATCCAAACTTCAAATGATATAAGTGAAGCACATGAAGCATTCTATAAAGCCATACTCAAAAGATATAAGTGAAGTGCACATAGCATTCTATAAATCAACCAAGGACTATCTCATACCAGCATGGTGCATAAAATAAAAGGGAAAAATAAACACAAAAGACGCTCCAAGAATTTACGCATATCATGTGAACAAAACAAAAACCGAGACATACCGATAATTGTTGAATAAAGATGCGATGCCTTCCGGGGCATCCCCAAGTTTAGATGCTTGAGTCTCCTTGAATATTTACTTGGGGTGCCTTGGGCATCCCCAAGCTTGAGCTCTTTCCTCTCCTCATTCTTCTCATATCAATACCTCCTCGATCATTGAACACTTCATCCACACAAAACTTAACAAAACCTTCGTGAGATCCGTTAGTATAATAAAGCAAATCACTACTTTAAGTATTGTTGAAAACCCATTCATATTTTGTTTTGGCATTATACTTACTGTATTCTAACTTCTCCGTGGCTTATATCTTCCGATACAATCCATAGTTTCATCAAAACAAGCACAACAATGCATCAAAAACAGAATCTGTCAAAAACAGAACAGTCTGTAGTAATCTGAACATTGACTATCCTTCTATAACTCCAAAAATTCTGAAAAATAAGGAAAAAATATAAAATTTGTATATCAGTACTGTGTAAAAATTTCAGAATTTTTGCACGTTTCAGTAAAAAATTTAAATTCACGCACTACAGCAAAAGTTTCTGTTTTTGCACCGCACACACCAAACAAGCAGTTTAAACATCCTAACGGCAAATCTTGGCACATTATTTTTATAATACAATGGATTTGTACAAGGGGATAATTATTTTTGTTGAAAATTTTCTGTAATTCAAGATTCACAAAGTTTCCATGGGCATGAACAAAGTTCAAGGAGCTCCCCCACTTCAACAGTGCTCGTCTTTCTTACTTTCACTTTCCTTTTTGAAAAGTTTTAGGTTCCCCTCTATATTTTTTTGTTTTTAAACTGTATAAAAGCACTCAACAAAAGTAAATGACTCTCTAAAACTTCCGGGTTGTCTCCCTGGCAGCGCTTTCTTTAAAGCCATTAAGCTAGGCATAAAGTGCTCAAGTAATCGATCCACCCGGATCCCAAGGTATATCAAAGTCAATTTTAATTAACAATGATTTGTAATTTAGTAGTGAGCACAAAATAATATATATCATGTAACAACGAAGTCTAACTCTCTTCCTATGCATCGGCATGTCATAAAATAACAATTCATGCACATCAAGTAAAGGCCAATGCATAGCATAAACAGTTTCTTGCAATATTATCGCATTGAAAACATAGAGAGGCGGAGATGTAGTTCCTCTCTCATAATAAGTGCAAGTAGGAGCAGCAAGCACATGCATATTATATCCATCAAAATTATCATGTGCAATGGTAAAATGCAACCCATCAATATAATCCTTAATAAGAGCAAACTTCTCCGATATAGTGTAGTTGGGAGAATTCAAAAAGATAATAGGACTATCATGTGTGGGTGCAATAGCAACAATTTCATTCTTAACATAAGGAACTATAGCAAGTTCATCTCCATAAGCATAATTCATATTGGCATCATGGCCACAAGCATAGCAAGCATCAATTTCATCAAAAAGGGATATTTCAAACGAATCCAGGGGATCATAGCAATCATCATAGCATTCATCCTTCGGTAAGCACGAAGGGAAGTTAAACAATGTATGAGTTGAAGAGTTACTCTCATTAGAAGGTGGGCACGGGTAGCTAATCCGTTCTTCCTCCTTTTGTTCTTCGCTCTCCTCGTCATCTTTTTAATCCAATGAGCTCACAGTGTCATCAATTTCTTCTTCCATAGATTCCTGCAAAATATTAGTCTCTTCTTGGACAGCGGAGACTTTCTCAATAAATTCATCAATATCGGCATTGTATTTATAATTCTCATAGCAATATTTAAGTATAACCAAATTTTCAGATCTATAAACGGCATCATCACAATCTTCATACTTTTCAAACAAAGATTCAATTTCATAAGCACCCTTAAAAGCAACAAATTCTTCTATTCGTTCCACATCATAGTAATCATATATACCATTAGCATAAGAAGCCAAGGTTTCATTATCATTAAATTCACATGAAAAGGGAAGGTGTGGAGCCTTCATCCTAGAGCAACAAGTATAATTATATCTCAAGCATAAATTCCAAGCATACCAATGCAAATAATAAATTTGATCCCATAAGAGTTTCCCTTTTTGAGACAAGCGATAATCCCTAAAGTATTCCCGTTGATCCAAAGTAACTCCCATTATCAAGTTGAATGGAGTTTTATCAGGATTATCAAAGTAGTATTTAATGTTTTCCACATAACGAGCATCGAGGGTTTTAGGAGGTTCCCCATCTCCATGAGTAGCAAGTACAACTAATTTTTTTAGTGTTTCGTGTTCCATGTCCATAACTAAAGATATAAAACAACTTAGAACAGAAAATAAAATTTACTTAGTGATAAAGCAAACAAGCACACACGAGAATATCAACCCCACGCTATTGCTCCCCGCCAACGGCGCCAGAAAAAGGTCTTCATAACCCACAAGTATAGGGGATCAATTGTAGCTTTTTCGATAAATAAGAGTGTCGAACCCAACGAGGAGCTAAATGTAGAATTAATATTCCCTTCAAGTTCTATCGACCACCGATACAACTCTACGCACGCTTAATGTTCGCTTTACCTAGAACAAGTATAAAACTATTTTGTAGGTCATAGGATAGGTTTGCAAGAATAAAACTAGAAGTACTTTGCGAGAATAAAACTATGAGTAATTTGCAAGATAATAAAAGTTAGTTGTCTAGTAGAAAGCTTTCGTAACACAAGAGAATGATTTGTCCATAGGCAATCGATAACTAGACCGGTAATCATTATTGCAATTTTATATGAGGGAGAGGCATGAGCTAACATACTTTCCGTACTTGGATCATATGCACTTATGATTGGAACTCTAGCAAGCATCCGCAACTACCAAAGATCATTAAGGTAAAACCCAACCATAGCACTAAGTATCAAGTCCCCTTTACTCCCATACGCAACAACTCCCTTACTCGGGTGTAAGCTTCTGTCACTCTAGCCGCCCACCATAAGAGAATTAGAAACGTATTGCAAACCCTACAGCGGGAATCCCTCACGCTTGCGCGACACGGAGGGCACCATAGGACAGCACCAAAATAAAACATACAACTCAAACCAATCACGATCATCAATCAACCCATAGGACAAAACGAATCTACTCAAACATCATAGGATAGCCACAAATCATTGGATAATAATATGTAGCATTAAGCACCATCTTTAAGTAGAGAATTACAGCGGGAATTGAGAGGTTACACCGCTGCATAGAGTTGGAGAGAGTTGGTGTTGACGGTGGCGAAGTTGTTGGTGTAGATCGCCGTCACGATGTTTCCCCCGGCGGCGCTCCAGCGCCACCGGAAGAGAGGGGGTGTAACACCCCATGTAATTAAGCTACAATGATCACCTTTTGATAATGCCAAGTCACCATGCTTAATAGTGCTTGATCATCATTTGCATCATATCTCATTTCAAATTCCAATTCAAATTGAAATTCAAATTTAAAGTGAAAATAAAAGTTGTTCCAATTTGGAAACTAAAATGTTCATTAAATAGCAAATAATCCATAACTAATTATTTTCAGAAAAACAACATCACCTAGATTCCCTAGATGAGTCTAACATCCTAAAACAGTACGAAAACAACACCATTTAATCCACTCCATTTAATTAAAAATTCAAATGAAAACATTTTACCTCCAAACCTTTTTCTGACAGTGCTAAATATGGCATCATATTTATGTGGCATAATCTCATATCTTACAAAAGTCATTTAGTGGCCTAATAATTTACAAAATAGAAAAGAAAACAGAAAACGGAAAAGAAAGAAAAGAGAAAAGAAAAAGGCCCGCTGCTGCTGGGCTCTAGTCAACCGCGCTAGCCCAGCCCACCTCGCCACCTCCTTCCTCCTACTGCTCACGCGCGCGCGCCCGCGCCCGAGCCGGCTCGCCGTCGCAGCCGCGCCTGCTCGCCTCTGCGTCACTACAGCGGCTCGCGGGTGGATAAGAACTCCACCGCGGCTCCCCGGGACACGCGCTGGTCCTCATCCTCTTCCCCCCTCGCCCGCTTTCTTCCTCCTCGCCATGGCCGCCACTGCTGTCGCCGTTGCTTTGCCGCCCGCGTAGCCACCGGCCTCCGTTCACCACGTCGTCGTGTCCAGGAGGTGCGCCGGCCTCGACTACTTCTCCTGCACCACCGCATCAGGCACGAGGAGCCGCATCGATGCCGCCCGCATCGTCTCCCCCAACAGCGGTCGCCGGAGATCGCCGCCTCCACGCCGTCATCTCCAAGCCTCCCCGAGCCCATTGCCGCTCCCTACGGCTCCGCTGTGAGCTCCGCCTCCCTCTCCCTCTCTCCCAATGCTCTTCCCCGCGACGTAGCCGCTGCTCCGTCCATGGCCGTACCAGACACCGCTCGGGCTCGTCGCCGGCATCCTTCCGGCGACCAAATGGCCCCGGGCTAGTGCCCATTGAGCTCGCCGCACCGCGTAGTGCATCCCCAGCGCCTCACCTCGCCCGTTTGCATGCAGCAGCAGCTAACCCGAGCACCTCCCGTACGCACCGCCGCTCGCCATCGACGTAGCGCTCTGCTCCGGCCATCCCAGCTCGCGAGACCGCCGCAGCTCGACGCGGCTCGGCCTTAGCTTTCGAACGAGCCGCCTCGCGCGCGATTTGGTGCCCTGTGCGCGAAATCCGACCGCCGCCTGACGCGCGCCGCCGCGCGGAATGGTCGCCGGAGTAACTCCGGCGACGGCACCGACGACGCCGACGTGGCCACGCCCTGTGCCGCTGACCGCTGGCCCTGCGGGCCCCTGTTGACTGGGCTGACCCAGTCAACTGCTGATGGGGCACCCATGGACCACTGACATGCGGGTCCCACCCGCCTAATTAACATTTTAGGTTAATTTAATTAATTAGTTATCTAATCTGACACTGACAGTAGGCCCCACTAGCTAATTAACCTATTTAATTAAAACTAAAGCCTGTTTAATTAGCTGAGTCACTGACCAGTGGGACCCACTGGTCAGGTTTGACTGTGGTCAGCCGGGTTTGACCCGCTGACGTCACACTGACGTCATGATGACGTCATCTAACACTGTTTCAGATAATTCAAATTAAATAATTTCAGAAATTCCAGAAAATGATTAAAACTTTGAAAAATCATATAAATTAAACCGTAACTCGGATGAAAATAATTTATATATGAAAAACGATCAGAAAAATATGAAGAATCCGAATATCCTATCCACATACCTGCCACACCCCTCTAACATACTGAACATGGAACTTTTTGCCCGATTTCGATAAATGAATAGTACATGACCTTAATAAAATAAATCCAAATAAATTCCTAAATTATGTAAAACAATTAGAGAGGCATTATATCACCTCTGCATATCATTTAGGCATGTCATGCATCGCTGTTGCATTGTTGCCGTGAATTTATTTTTTCTTCCCCCTCCTTCTCTCCCGATAGACGCTGAGACCGCCGCCGACGCAGCTGAGTACGACTACGCTCCAGACGAGCAGCCTTCAGACGACCTGCCCCTCTCAGCAGAGCTTCCCGGCAAGCAACCCCCCCTTGACGCATGCCTATATCACCTATTCCTTCCCCCTCCTGCTTCCATTAGAATTTGCTACTGTTCTTGTTTAATCCTATTCTGATGCATAGCCTGTCCTTGTATCTGCTTTTGATACTTTACCTGATATCCAAAATGCTTAGTATAGGTTGGCAGTAAACCATTAGTGGCCCCTCTTCTTTGCTCTTAGTTGCCCCACTTAGTTACTTGTGTCCCGTTCGTTGTGATCGGCGGGCTGAAACCAGCACATCACCACACACACCCCTAAGTTGCTCGACTCTGCAGAGCTAACATCGAGTGCCGAGGGTGACACCTCTTATCTCACTTCCGATGATGCCTTTGTAGAATAGCTATCCGGATGTGGATTACCGAGGGTGATTCCTCTTTCATCATCTTCGATAAAGTTTCCGTCGTGCAACTCCTCTTGTGTGAATCCATCGAGGGTTATTCCTCCGGGTTCACCTTGACCGATACTTCGAGTGGGAATCCATCAAGGGTGATTCCTCGGATTCCTTCTCGATACTTTGGCCACACGGGTACCATGACTTTACTACTGTCATTTGATAAAGACGGGTCGGCTTCAAGAGCACCCGCGAGCCGTGTGTTACCAAGTCGGAGCGACAGGAATCCTATTAGTCTCTGCGAGCTACTAAATACGCCTAACAGATTTGGGTATTTGATCTGAGTGGGTCGTTGGCCTTATACGCACTACCACCACGTGGGATAATGGTTATGGGACCCTCTACGTCGTATGTATCAGCCGAAAGCTCTTCAGACGTCACAGCTCAGAGATGCGGGCTGATTGTTGGGGTGGGCTGGTTACGTCACACGTGTATTCAGTGTCGCGCATGGGCCCCGACCAGCCACGCAACGTGCAGGAGTGCAAAGGGCGATGCCCAAGACCCCTTCGCACTTAGGATTTAGACCGGCGTGCTGACCTCTCTGCTGAGCCTAGGTAGGACTGCGTCGTGTCGATCACCCGAGGCCGGGCATTACCCAGCAAGTGTGTACGGCCAGATGTGATCGAGCATGTTGGGTAACAGTAGTGCACCCCTGCAGGGAAGTTATCTATTCGAATAGCCGTGTCCACGGTAACAGGACGCTCGGAGTTGTATCCTGATCCACTACAACTACAAACTGATGATGATTCAATATTAAAATGTTAATATCGCTCTCGGGATCGCTTTCTCGCAGGGAGTCGAGAAAGGATCTCAGGGCGTTGCTATTATATAACCCCTATTATATGCTACTGTGTCCTACTCTCTTCTGATGCTACAAGATTTCTTCAAGATGCCAGTCTTCGATAGGCTAGGCTTCTCCCCTTCTATTCTGGCATTCTGCAGTTCAGTCCAAAGATATAGCCCCATTCCTTTGATACCGATGCATAATTAGTATAGTTCTGATGTCAGTCTTGCGAGTACTTTGGATGAGTACTCACGGTTGCTTTGCTTCCTCTTTTTCCCCATACCCGCTTGCTGTAATCAGACGATGGAGTCCCGGAGCCAGACGCCACCGCAGGAGACTACTACTAGGAGAGTCTCGGAGGCACGTACTACTGGGTTGAGCCAGCCGACCAGGAGTAGTTCAGAGGCCCTAGGTAGGAGGCCTTCGCCTTTTCGATCAGTGTCGCTGTTTGTGCTAGCCTTCTTAAGGCAAACTTGACTAACTATGTCTGTACCCAGATATTATTTGTGTGTATGACTCATGTATTCGGGTCCTCGTGACCCCTGGTTTGTAATATGAAGATTTATGTTTAAATTTGAGTTTAGAGTTGTGTTGTGATATCTGCCCGTGAGTCTCTGATCTCGAGCGTGCACGTTTGCGTGTATGATTAGTGCACGGTCGAGCAGGGGCGTCACAAGTTGGTATCAGAGCCGACTGCATATAGGAAGCCCCCTTCCAATTCCTTGGTCGAAGTTGAGTCTAGTCTTTGAAAACTATATTTTACTAACATGGCTGTGTGGCTTACGGGCCCACGTCGCCAATGGGTGGTATTAGGATCTTTTATTCCTCTTCCTTACTCTGGGATTTTACTCTCTCTTCTATTCGGGTTAAAAAAAATTACTAACTCTGACTCTAGGTTCTCGTGCTCACGTCCACCCGGAGCTTTGATTATCTGCAAATTACTTCCTTGAATGCACGATGCAAGAATTCACTCACTGTCATTTGACAATCTTCAATTTCCTCTGTTTCAGATGGACCGCTTGTTTCCGCCGCGCCCTGCGACGCAGCTTGTACTTCGCACTTGGGCTTGTGATGTGACTGGTTTTCCAGCTATCCTGATCGCCCTCCTGACCAGACTGGGCTACCGCTAGTACCCCGAGTACATGGTTTATGAGGATTTCCGCAAGTTCAACCAGGAGCAGTATCATGCCGATGTTCGTATCTTTGATCAGCGGAATGACTCCATCACTGAGTTGCACACTTTTCACGGTATCGGCGTGACGATTGATATGGCAATCCATGATGCTGCCCATTCTGCTGTCGCACGTCTTCGTGGAAAGCATAGTCGCTTGGATGACTCCGAGTTCCGATACATCCCGTATGCCCCTACTGGTGATGATACCGGATACTACATAGCTATCTGTGCCCCTTACGAGTGACCCGCAGATTTTGATTTAGTGCACTCAGGCTTTGGATCGCACTGCCCGGGCTCTTGCCGTCGAGTTGTTTGCCACTCGAGCACGACTCTACGATGCTATGACACAGTTGCTGCCAGCTGTTCGTGCAGGGATACATCCAGAGTACATCCTTTACCCGCGCAGGACTCACATGCCTTCAGGTATCGATTGGCCTGCTGTTGGAGGTCACACACCCGCACGTGGACCGCTCCTCCCAGTTCGAGATCGGGTTCTGCATCAGAGTGCTCACGGAGCGCAGGACCTTCCTGCCATCGACACTCATCGTCCGCACCTGCAGTTACCTGGTTTCAGTGGTTTTCCCCGACGTTGATGTACCTTTGCTATGTCTCGTTGTTGTATTCCTCACCGCGTGCCTGCGCGCCGCCTAGTATGTCCAGCTGTTTAATTTCTGAACTTGTGCTGCCCGCGTGTAATCGACTTTGTGTATGGATCTGTATGTCTTAATTGACTACTGTTATGTATCTATTGCACTACTTGTTCATTGTCGTGTTACATCATGTTTGTCTTTAAACACTTGCGGTTACTTTTACTAAACTACCCCCTGTTAAATTTTAGCAGGATGGTTAGAGCCGTAGGTCGTGGTCGTGGTGACAACGATCCACCA
The DNA here is from genome assembly GCA_039707655.1 of Elymus sibiricus. Lineage (NCBI taxonomy): Eukaryota > Viridiplantae > Streptophyta > Magnoliopsida > Poales > Poaceae > Elymus > Elymus sibiricus. Next base: position 7,095,613 of record CM077674.1, on the reverse strand, counting down.
CCGCCAGACTATATGGCAGCTATGATGCAGCAATTCGAGCTGAACCGCCAGTTCATGGTTGGAATCATGGCTCAGTTTCCGCACCGGTACTAGAATGCTCAGAATCAGCACCCTGCTGCAATAACTCTGCAGGAGTTTGTGCGTCTCAGCCCTACTGTTTTCCGCAACTCTGAATAGCCACTGGATGCTGATGACTGGCTTCGCGACATCACCTACGAGATGGAGTCTGCCAATGTCGCCCCCGCCAACTTTTTCACCTTCGCGTCCTACTTCTTGAAGGGTGCCGCTGCTCAATGGTGGCACAACCACTGGAGTTCACTACATGTTGGGACATTCGTTACCTGGATCGAGTTCCAGACTGCTTTCCGTGCCCGTTACATTCCTCAGGGAATCATGGACAGGAAGAAAAGAGAGTTTCGTAACCTCACCCAGGGCAGTAAGACTATCGAAGCTTATCAGCGGGAATTCCTTAACCTGTCCCACTATGCGGAAGAAGAAATTGCCACAGATGCACGCAGACAGGAGAAATTCCACGATGAACTCCACCCAGACCTCAAGCTTGCACTTGCTGTTCATGACTTCGCCGACTTCGCCACTCTGGTGAACAAGGCTATCCAGGTTGAGACCGCTCAGATGGAACATAGGGAATCAATCAAGCGCAATCGTGATGTTGTCTCATCTTCGAGCTCAGGACAAAGGCGAAAAATCTGGATTCCCAACAGCATGTATCGTCCAACTGCCCCTGCGCTAAGGCCTTCTTATGCGGCACCTCGTCTGCCTCCTCCACCACCAAGGTAGCCGAGAGCTCAAGCTGCTCCACCACGTGCTGCTCCTCTTCGTCCTGAAGATGGTCTATGTTTCAAGTGTCGCCGCCCAGGTCACCTTGCCAAGGACTGCCACCAGAATCAGAATCAGTTGGCACTTCCTCCTACGGGCCGTGGCAATGGCCGTGGCAACAACCAGACCCGCAACTATAATACTGGGTCTTCTGCTTATGGTCGAGGACAGGCTTACCACGTCGATATTGAAGAAGTTCAGGATCAACGTGAAACTGTGATGGGTACCCTTCTCGTTAACTCAGTACCCGCTTCTGTTTTATTTGATTCAGGAGCATCGCATTCATTCATGACAGAAGCATTTGCATTAGCACATGACATTGCATTTCAAAAGATGAACCTACCAATAGTTGTCCACACCCCTGGAGGCTAGTGTCAAACCGCCATGATGGCACACAATGTCACTGTTGAAGTCGAAGGATTAGACTTCCTTGTTTCACCCATCATTTTGAAAACTTCCACCATAGACCTCATTCTGGGAATGGATTGGTTGAAAGCTCACATTGCTTCGATCAATTGCGCCACTAAAGTCGTCCAACTCCTTACCCCTCCGACGAGATAGTGAACTACACCGCCCGAGTGACCCGGAATGCCGAAGCTCAGATATATGCTCTGAATGCTTTGAACGCTTCACCTCTTGAGGGAATCGAGAACGTTCCAGTCGTTCACGATTTTTCGGACGTCTTTCTAGAAGAACTTCCAGGAATACCCCCTGTTAGGGCCGTTGAATTCGTCATCGATTTAAAACTAGGCACTACACCTACTGCTAAGTGCCCCTACAAGATGCCGCCACATGAACTCCTTGAGCTTAAGGAGGAGATCGACAAATCACTTTGTAAAGGCTTCATTCGTCCAGGTTCCTCTGCCTGGGAAGCACCTTCTCTCTTTGTTAAGAAGAAGGATGGAACGAACCGATTGGTCTAGGACTATCGGCCTATTAACCAAGCAACAATCCAGAACAAATACCCCCTATCCCGAATCAACGATCTTTATGATCAACTTGCTGGATCCTCTGTGTTCTCTAAGCTCGACTTAAGGTTGGGATACCATCAGATCCGAGTTCGTAAAGAGGATATTCCGAAGACCGCCTTCGTTACTCGTTATGGATCATACGAGTACACCGTCATGTCCTTCGGATTAACCAATGCTCCAGCAACCTTCTCTCGATTGATGAACTATATCTTCATGGACTACCTCGACAAATTCGTCATGGTTTATTTGGATGATATCCTTATATTTTCCAAGAATGAAGAAGAACACGCCGAACATCTTCGGCTTGTATTGGAGAAACTCCGAGAACATCAACTATATGCCAAATTTTTCAAGTGTGAATTTTGGTTATCTGAGGTGACTTATCTTGGTCATGTGATTTCCAAAGATGGCATTGCCGTTAACCCAGAACGAGTTCAGGCTATTCTTGACTGGACTCCTCCGCATACTGTTAAACAAGTCAGAAGTTTTCTCGGTCTCGCCAGCTATTGCCGCCGTTTCGTCGAGAACTTCTCCAAAATTGCTAAGCCACTGACTGATTTGCTTCACAAAGGCAAGAAGTTTGAGTGGATGGAAAAGTGCCAGGAAAGTTTCTAGACACTTAAAGATAAGTTGACATCTGCCCCAGTGCTAGCTCCCCCTGATTCCCGCAAGGACTTTGTGATATATTGCGACGCATCCCGTCAAGGATTAGGCTGTGTCCTAATGCAAGAGCGTAAGGTGATTGCTTATGGCTGTCGTCAGTTGCGTCCTCACGAAGATAAGTATCCAACACATGATCTTCAGTTAGCAGCAGTTATCTATGCTCTGAAATTGTGGCGACATTACCTTCTCGGTAATCATTGCGAGATATACACGGACCACCAAAGTCTGAAGTATCTGTATACTCAACCAGATTTGAACCTCCGTCAACAAAGATGGCTCGAGACAATAGCTGACTATGACATGGATATTTCTTATACCCCTGGCAAGGCTAATGTAATGACCGATGCTTTGAGTCGCAAGTCTTATTGCAACAACCTCATGGTTCAGCAAGCACAACCTCTTCTCTACGAAGAACTTCGCAAGTTGAACCTTCACATTGTCCCACAGGGTCATCTCAATACCCTGGTTGTTGAACCAGATCTCGAGGACCTCATCAAGCATATACAGAAAGCTGACTCTGAGGTCGAGAAAATTAAGGGCGATCTCAAAAGATGAAGGCCCTCATTCTTCACTGTTGATGCTGATGGCACCTTGTTCTTCAAAAATTGCTTAGTGGTTCCTCGAAAGGACAACATGGATCTGACCCCGCGCGTCATGAAAGAAGCTCATGATACACCTCTTTCAATTCACCCTGGTAGTACCAAGATGTACCAAGACATTCAACAGAGATATTGGTGGCCGGATATGAACTGAGACATTGCTCGCTCTGTTGCTGAGTGTGACGTTTGCCGTCGCATCAAAGCAGACCATCAAAGGCCTGCTGGAACTGTACAACCCCTTGCTATTCCTGATTGGAAATGGGACAAAGTCGAAATGGATTTCATTACTGGTTTTCCCAGATCGCAGAAGGGTCATGATGCTATCTTTGTCGTCATTGACCGATTCTCAAAGGTTGCTTACTTCCTGCAAGTCAAGGAGACAATCACTGCTAGTCAGTTAGCAGACTTATATGTTTCCAGAATTGTGTCACTCCACGGTATTCCGTTGGAAATCAGCTCAGGCCGTGGCAGCCTCTTTACCTCAAGATTTTGGAACAGTTTCCAAGAAGCTATGGCAACTCATCTGTCCTTCAGCACCGCTTTTCACCCCCAGCCCAGGGACAAGTTGAACAAGTCAATCAAGTGCTTGAAGATATGCTACGAGCTTGTGTCATCTCATTCGGTAAGAAATGGGAGGAATCTCTCCCGTATGCCGAGTTCTCTTACAACAATAGCTATCAAGCTAGTCTGAAGATGGCACCATTTGAAGTTCTCTATGGACGTAAGTGCCGAACCCCTCTGAATTAGTCAGAAACTGGGGAACGGCCACTCTTCGGTCCGGACATTATTCAACAAACTGAAGAACAAGTCCGCATTGTCCGTGAACATTTGAAAGCTGCTCAGTCTTGTCAGAAGAGCAACTATGATCGAAAACACCAGGTGATGGTCTATCAACCTGGCGAACAAGCTTACCATCATGTCACTCCGATGAAGGGCACTCACCGTTTCGGGATCAAGGGCAAGTTAGCTCCTCGCTACATTGGCCCGTTCCGTATTCTCGCTCGTCGGGGAGAAGTGGCATATCAACTGGAATTGCCGCCAAACCTTTCACAAGTACATGATGTCTTTCATGTGTCGCAACCCCATCGCTGCTTCAAGGATCCTATCCGAGCAGTGGATCATGAAATGCTTGAGCTGCAAGAGGATCTTTCTTATCAAGAGTATCCGATCCGCATTCTTGATCAAGCTGAACGTCGAACCCGTCAGAAGGCAATCAAGTTCCTTAAAGTTCAGTGGTCGAATCATTCTGAAGATGAGGCCACTTGGGAACGCGAGGATCGTCTTCGTGAAGAGTATCCCGCTCTCTTTCAGCCTAACTCTTAACTCTCGGGACGAGAATTTCTTTTAGAGGAGGAGAATTGTAACACCTTTTGATAATGCCAAGTCACCATGCTTAATAGTGCTTGATCATCATTTGCATCATATCTCATTTCAAATTCCAATTCAAATTGAAATTCAAATTTAAAGTGAAAATAAAAGTTGTTCCAATTTGGAAACTAAAATGTTCATTAAATAGCAAATAATCCATAACTAATTATTTTAAGAAAAACAACATCACCTAGATTCCCTAGATGAGTCTACCATCCTAAAACAGTACCAAAACAGCACCATTTAATCCATTCCATTTAATTAAAAATTCAAATGAAAACATTTTACCTCCAAACCTTTTTCTGACAGTGCTAAATATGGCATCATATTTATGTGGCATAATCTCATATTTTACAAAAGTCATTTAGTGGCCTAATAATTTACAAAACAGAAAACAAAACAAAAAACAGAAAAGAAAGAAAAGAGAAAAGAAAAAGGCCCGCTGCTGCTGGGCTCTAGTCAACCGCGCCAGCCCAGCCCACCTCGCCACCTCCTTCCTCCTACTGCTCACGCGTGCGCGCCCGCGCCTGAGCCGGCTCGCCGTCGCAGCCGCGCCTGCTCGCCTCTGCGTCGCTACAGCGGCTCGCGGGTGGATAAGAACTCCACCGCGGCTCCCCGGGACACGCACTGGTCCTCATCCTCTTCCCCTCTCGCCCGCTTTCTTCCTCCTCGCCATGGCCGCCACTGCTGTCGCCGTTGCTCTGCCGCCCACGTAGCCACCGGCCTCCGTTCACCAAGCCGACGTGTCCAGGAGGTGCGCCGGCCTCGACTACTTCTCCTGCACCACCGCATCGGACACGAGGAGCCGCATCGAGGCCGCCCGCATCGTCTCCCCCAACTTCGGTCGCCGGAGATCGCCGCCTCCACGACGTCATCTCCAAGCCTCCCCGAGCCCTTTGCCGCTCCCTACGGCTCCGATGTGAGCTCCGCGTCCCTCTCCCTCTCTCCCCGTGCTCTTCCCCGCGACGTAGCCGCTGCTCCGTCCATGGCCGTACCAGACGCCGCTCGGGCTCGTCGCCGGCATGTTTCCGGCGACCAAATGGCCCCGGGCTAGTGCCCATCGAGCTCGCCGCACCGCGTAGTGCATCCCCAGCGCCTCACCTCGCCCGTTTGCACGCCGCAGCAGCTAACCCGAGCACCTCCCGTATGCGCCGCCGCTCGCCGTCGATGTAGCGCTCCGCTCCGGCCATCCCAGCTCGCGAGACCGCCGCAGCTCGACGCGGCTCGGCCTCAGCATTCGAATGAGCCGCCTCGCGTGCGATTTGATGCCCTGTGCGCAAAATTCGACCGCCGCCCGACACGCGCCGCCGCGCGGAATGGTCGCCGGAGTAACTCCGGCGACGGAGCCGACGTGGCCACGCCCTTTGCCACTGACCGCTGGGCCCTGCGGGCCCCGGTTGACTGGGTTGACCCAGTCAACTGCTGACTGGGCACCCGTGGGCCACTGACATGCGGGTCCCACCAGCCTAATTAACATTTTAGGTTAATTTAATTAATTAGTTATCTAATCTGACACTGACAGTAGGCCCCACTAGCTAATTAACCTATTTAATTAAAACTAAAGCCTGTTTAATTAGCTGAGTCACTGACCAGTGGGACCCACTGGTCAGGTTTGAATGTGGTCAGCCGGGTTTGACCCGCTGACGTCACACTGACGTCATGATGACGTCATCTAACACTGTTTCGGATAATTCGAATTAAATAATTTCTGAAATTCCAGAAAATGATTAAAACTTTGAAAAATCATATAAATTAAACCGTAACTCGGATGAAAATAATTTATATATGAAAAACAATCAGAAAAATATGAAGAATCCGAATATCCTATCCACATACCTGCCACACCCCTCTAAGATACTGAACATGGAACTTTTTGCTCGATTTCGATAAATGAATAGTACATGACCTTAATAAAATAAATCCAAATAAATTCCTAAATTATGTAAAACAATTAGAGAGGCATTATAGCACCTCTGCATATCATTTAGGCATGTCATGCATCGATGTTGCATTGTTGCTATCAATTTATTGTTTCTTCCCCCTCCTTCTCTCCCGATAGACGCCGAGACCGCCGCCGACGCAGCTGAGTATGACTACGCTCCAGACGAGCAGCCTTCAGACGACTAGCCCCTCTCAGCAGAGCTTCCAGGCAAGCAACCCCCCCTTGACGCATGCCTATATCACCTATTCCTTCCCCCTCCTGCTTCCATTAGAATTTGCTACTGTTCTTGTTTAATCCTATTCTGATGCATAGCCTGCCTTGTATCTGCTTTTGATACTTTACCTGATATCCAAAATGCTTAGTATAGGTTGGCAGTAAACCATCAGTGGCCCCTCTTCTTTGCTCTTAGTTGCCTCGCTTAGTTACTTGTGTCCCGTTCGTTGTGATCGGCGGGCTGAAACCAGCACATCACCACACACACCCCTAAGTTGCTCGACTCTGCAGAGCTAACATCGAGTGCCGAGGGTGACACCTCTTATCTCACTTTCGATGATGCCTCTGTAGAATAGCTATCCGGATGTGGATTACCGAGGGTGATTCCTCTTTCATCATCTCCGATAAAGCTTCAGTCGTGCAACTCCACTTGTGTGAATCCATCGAGGGTGATTCCTCTGAGTTCACATTGACCGATACTTCGAGTGGGAATCCATCAAGGGTGATTCCTGGGATTCCTTCTCGATACTTTGGCCACACGGGTACCTTGACTTTACTACTGTCATTTGATAAAGACGGGTCGGCTCCAAGAGCACCCGCGAGCCGTGTGTTACCAAGTCGGAGTGACATGAATCCTGTTAGTCTCTGCGAGCTACTAAATACGCCTAACGGATTTGGGTATTTGATCTGAGTGGGTCGTTGGCCTTATACGCACTACCACCACGTGTGATAATGGTTATGGGACCCTCTACGTCGTATGTATCAGCCGAAAGCTCTTCAGACGTCACAGCTCAGAGATGCGGGCTGATTGTTGGGGTGGGCTGGTTATGTCACTGGTGTATTCAGTGTCGCGCATGGGCCCCGACCAGCCACGCAACGTGCAGGAGTGCAAAGGGCGATGGCCCAAGACCCCTTCGCACTTAGGATTTAGACCGGCGTGCTGACCTCTCTGCTGAGCCTAGGTAGGACTGCGTCGTGTCGATCACCCGAGGCCGGGCATTACCGAGCAAGTGTGTCCTGCCAGATGTGATCGAGCGTGTTGAGTTACAGTAGTGCACCCCTGCAGGGAAGTTATCTATTCGAATAGCCGTGTCCACGGTAACAGGACGCTCGGAGTTGTATCCTGATCCACTACAACTACAAACTGATGATGATTCAATATTAAACTGTTAATATCACTCTCGGGATCGCTTTCTCGCAGGGAGTCGAGAAAGGATCTCAGGGCGTTGCTATTATATAACCCCTATTATATGCTACTGTGTTCTACTCTCTTCTGATGCTGCAAGATTGCTTCAAGATGCTAGTCTTCGATAGGCTAGGCTTCTCCCCTTCTATTCTGGCATTCTGCAGTTCAGTCCAAAGATATAGCCCCATTCCTTTGATACCGATGCATAATTAGTATAGTTCTGATGTCAGTCTTGCGAGTACTTTGGATGAGTACTCACGGTTGCTTTGCTTCCTCTTTTTCCCCATACCCGCTTGCTGTAATCAGACGATGGAGTCCCAGAGCTAGACGCCACCGCAGGAGACTACTACCAGGAGAGTCCCGGAGGCACATACTACTGGGTTGAGCCAGCCGACTAGGAGTAGTTCGGAGGCCCTAGGCAGGAGGCCTTCACCTTTTCGATCCGTGTCGCTGTTTGTGCTAGCCTTCTTAAGGCAAACTTGACTAACTATGTTTGTACCCAGATATTATTTGTGTGTATGACTCATGTATTCGGGTCCTCGTGACCCCTGGTTTGTAATATGAAGATTTATGTTTAAATTTGAGTTTAGAGTTGTGTTGTGATGTCTGCCCGTGAGTCTCTGATCTCGAGCGTGCACGTTTGCGTGTATGATTAGTGCACGGTCGAGCAGGGGCGTCACAGGGGGAGAGAGCCCCCATCCTTCTTCTTCTTCCTTGGCCTCCCCCCTAGATGGGAGGAGAGTTTCACCTCTGGTCCATGGCTGCCATGGCGGCAGAGGGGCAGGAGCCGCTCCTAGATTGGATCTCTCTCTCTGTTCTCTTTTGTTTCGCGTTCCTGTTTTCTGGCCTTTCACCGTTTCTTAAATTCCCGGAGATCCAGAACTCCGATTGCGCAGAAATTTTAACATGATTTTTTCCCAATATTAGCTTCCTTGCGGACGAACAAGGGCACCAACCAACCTACGAGGGCCTCACGAGGCACCACGGCACCTCCTTGTGGGGCCCACGAGCACCGCCTTGCGTTGATTCCACCTCCCAAAAATCACATATATTCCAAAATAATTCTTCATAAATTTTTATTGCATTTGGACTTCGTTTGATATGGATTTTCTATGAAACAAAAAACAAGCAGAAAACAGGAACTGGCACTGGGCACTGGATCAATATGTTAGTCCCAAAAATAATATAAAATGTTGCCAAAAGTATGTGGAAATTGTAGGATATTGGCATGAAACAATCAAAAATTATAGATACGACGGAGACGTATCAGTTACCGACTTTGTAACCCTAGATACCCTCCCTAACGTGTATATAAGCCATAGGGTTTAGCCCGTAGGGGGGACATCAAGGCAATATCGCTCACCTAGCCCTAGAAGTTAGACACACATTACGATCTCGAGGTAGATCAACTCTGTATTCGATACATCTCCATCAATATAAACAGAGGCAGGACGTAGGGTTTTACCTCCATCAAGAGGGCCCGAACCTGGGTAAACACCGTCTCCCTCGCCTTTGTTACCACCGATCCGAGATCCACAGCTCGGGACCCCCTACTCCGAGGTCTGCCGGTTTTGACACCGACACCGGGGAACCAATTGTTAACGGCATGGGTAACTGGTCTAAGAAGAAATCATGCTTCGACACGAATGGCTTTGATATGAATGAATGCGATGCACCAGTATCGAAAAGAACTTTAGCCGGAATAGAGTTCACTGAAAGAGTACCCATGATCACTTCAGAAGACTCCTCTGCTTGAGCTGCATTCACCATGTTGACTCTCGCCGTCTTGGGACTGTGCCTGACCATTGCATTACTTGGATGCTTGCCAGGAGAAGGAGGCGGAAGGCGCCTCTGGTTGGTACGCTTGGTAGCAAAGTGGCCTTTTAGACCACACCTGTGATAAGTAACCTTTGAGAGTGGGCGAGGAGGAGGATTGCCTGTCCTAGGAGCCTGAGGTCTCTGCTGGTACCTTGGGTTGGGCAGGTGGGAAGAACCACGACCGCCAAACTGCTTCTGCTGAAAAGGTGGACGGAACTGAGGAGGAGGAGGTAACCAGTACTTCTGCTGCTTGGCAACCACTTGAGATGAGGAAGAAGAGTGAACGGCATCTCTGAGTCTCTTCTTAGAAGCTTCAAACTTGATCTGGGCTGATTCTTGCTTGAGAGCCATGTTGTAGAACTGATCAAATTCAGGCGGATCGACATGGATGAGAGCAAGCTGTAGGTCCTCTCTGAGACCACCTCGGAACTGGTAGATCTTGCTCTTGTCGTCTGGAATGTCTTGCTTGGCATATCAAGCGAGATTCTGGAAGTCGGTGTTATACTGGTAGACAGACATACTTCCTTGCTTAAGGTTTCTGAATTTCTCGCGCATGCCGTCTACAACACTGGTTGGAATGTGATGTGCCCTGAAGTCACGGCAGAAATCGTTCCAAGTGATAACTCGACCTCCTCTAGAATCTTTGTACTGTTGCCACCACTCTGCTGCCTGGTTCTTGAGTTGGAAGGTAGCAAACTTGACATAGTCCTCAGGCCTGACATTGCTACACTCAAAGTGTGTGTTGATATCTGTGAGCCAATCGTCAGCATCGAGAGGCTGCTCACAGAAACTAAAGGACTTGGGCTGGTTGCCGAGAAACTGGTTGAGAGTTGCAAATTGAGGTTGACTATTGAAATGCCCCTGGCCATGATTTGCTTGATTGCCTTGGTTTGCCCGATACCCTTGCATGAGTTGAAGCAACATCTGAGTATTGGCATTGGTGGCCGCCATCAAAGCTCGCCATGCCTTCGGAGGCGGAGGTGGGGAGGGTGGGCGTTCTTCGTCGCTTCCTTGAGCACTCCCTGGTGTAGGAGATATGCCCTAGAGGCAATAATAAATGTTATTGATTATCTCCCTGTTCATAATTATGTTTATGTTCCATGCTATAACTGCAATGATTCTCGAGTCTACAAATAAAACGAGGCTTGGAGGGAAACTCATGTGCACGTGTGGGATAATAAATAGTAAAATGTATTCCTAGTCAAGCCTCTATGACTGGCTCAAGTATTGCATGATGATCCTGTTTTCCTGATCATGGGCATGACTATGCCGGCAATTTTGAGGGCACAATTGTTGGTAGAACACTTGTGTTGAATCGACCCAAATTGATGTTATGCTATGAGATACATTCGTCATAAGTTAATGGTTAATAACACAGGAAGTTAATGTTTGCATAATTCCTTAGACCATGAGAGTATCGAGTTTCTTCATGCTTGCTTCATGAACTTTGGGGTTTGTTAAACGTCATCCGTAAATGGGTGGCTATTACGGCGGCTTACGGGTTCATGGAAAAGTATGTCAAGTAACTTGATAGCTCAAGATTGGGATTTGCTCCTCCGACGATGGAGAGATATCTCTGGGCCCTCTCGGTGTTACGGTATCCATCATCGGCTGGCCAGACACAGGGTGATTTGATCACAGGGATGCCGGAACACGGGAACGAGAAAAGAGAACAATACCGGCAACGAGGTAACTGGCATAGTGGACAAGGTGTTGATCCACGGGGATGCCAACATGTCTCACCTCGGGTATTTGTAACATATCGCGAAGCAACAGGAATAGCACACGGCAACTCGAGGTTCACTCGAATATTCATTCGTGTGGGTATAGGGATCAATATGGGTGTCCACGGCTCCGATGTTGATCATTGATCGGAAGGGGTTCCGGGTCATGTCTATGCTTCACCGAACCTATAGGGTCACACGCTTAAGGGTCATCTATCTGCTGAATACTAGACAGGGAGTCTGAGAGAAAATCACCGAAAAAGTTTCGGACGCCGGAAAAGTTTCGGACAGCGGAAAAGTTCCGCAGAGAGGTCACCGGATGAGTTCCGGTGAAACTGAAAAGTTGTTTCAGAGGATACCATAAAGTCAAATTGGCTTTGGCACATGCCTGATAATTCTTGGAGGGTGCCAGAATCATTCTGGAAACTTTCTGGAATTTTCCGGGATGAAAACCGGAAATGTTCCGGAGCTGCCGAAACCGCTTCAGATGCTTTTCGCAGATGAAATCACTAAACCGGAATTGTTCCGGCTCGCGTTGAAAATTATTTTGGTGGGTACTAGAATTGTTCTAAGCCCACATGAATATTTTCAGTTCGATCAGACGCTGAAAAATGTCGTCGTGAATAGTGAAAGTGCTTTTTGGGATATTTTTGGAAAGCCACCTTTTGGGGCTTTGCTCCAAAAGATCTTGGGGATGACATGGATGGATAGGGACCAATTTTGGGGCCCCACATGAGGGTGTGGCCGGCCACATGGTGGACTCCTTCATGGAGTCCCCCTTGTTCCTTGGTTTCACCTTTTAGGTCCTTGGGAAGGACTCCTTTTCATGTGGGTTTTGGGTTTTCTTGTAAAACCACCCTACCCCTTGGGTTTCCTATAAATAGGAGGTGTGTGGGCTGCCATAAGACACACTCTTGCTCTCATACACAAAGCCATGCATGATCTGGCATTCTTCTCTCCCTCCCAGCGAAATAGTTTCGTAGAGCCGAAAGGCTGTCTGGGTTCCGGCAGGAACTAGTTCTGGACGGCGAAGCCCTGCTGGATAGATGATACCGTATGTGTGCAACTCTGTAGAGAGATCGTAGTTTCGGTCTTAGTTCGAGAGTGCCTCCCGATGGGTGATGTCAAAGACAAAAAGCCGTGAAATGTTTCCATTAATTACTTCCTGGCTGACTTGATGGGCTGCAGGGGTGTCCTGGGTGATGCAGGCCCGGCTTAATTGACGTATACTCAATGCGCTGCTCGTTTGAATGCCTGACGTTGCCTTGTGGGCCATCTGCTGGACAGGGCGTAGGTAATACTCCTGCTATACCGCTTGCATGGATCTCAGCATACATGCTACTCGTATTAGGACTGCACGAATCACGTGGGAATGAGCGGGCCTGATATCGACCGCGCATGCCACCATGTCCACTCATGATTATTCGCAACATGTTATAGTATTTGTAGTCCAAGCAATAATCTCATAGTCAGATTATATGTTTATATACGATTATGAAGATTTAACTATGATATATCTTGGCGCTCTTAAATTTTGTCATATGTTTGATACTTAGACACGGAAGCGAAGATTTGTCGGGTGTGGTTTGCTAATAGAAAGAGGGTACACCAGATTGATGACCAGATGTTTCATTGTGTTTCTCAGAATTTCTAGCGTACCTCATTAATAGACTTATATGTTTAATAGAATCTATGACTATCTATTAGCTTTGATTTTCATAGGTACACTTATGATGATCTACCTGTTATAATCTATTACTAAATAAGAGGATCCACCAGATTGATGGTCCAATGTTTCCTTTTCCTTAGGTGCAAAAAATTCTAGTACGTGATAGACAACAAAACTGAGTGATATCTACATATGTTTGGAACAATGGCATAGAAACTTTCATGTGCCTCCCATGGCTTGCTGGTGCTAAGCTTCTAGGAACAATAACAATGTAAATATGTTAGCTATGGCAGTCATGTCGAATATTTATATTTCAAAAATAAATTTGCTAAGTAGACTTTTCCTTTATCTTTGAATAATCAATCAAAATGTCCCCGGCGACACAGTTGAGTGGAAACTGAGGGCCCAATTGCTTACATTTTTTCCCTGTTTGGGGTCCTTGAATTGCATATGTTACGGACTGGTCTGTAATTTTCTGTTTTCTTTGGGTCCAGTTGTAAACTGTCTTGTACTACCTTGGTTTAATGCAGTTTATGGGTCCTTCAGGTCCCATCTATAGTTAAAAAAGAATAGTTCATATATTTTTTTTGCGAAAAAGAATAGTTCATATTTGTGCGCTCTAATAGTAATATGGTTTTATAATTGATTATTTAATCTACACTTATCTATTATTCATGTGGACGTGTTTTTTTCCTTGACATTCATGTGCATGCATAAATAGTATCGTACGTTGTACATAGCAAGCAAGACTTTCCCTCCCACCACCCAGTGTGCACTTTAGCTTAAATAATGTTGCCACCCACCCACGTCTTTTTATGAGATGACCAACCCACCCATGTATTATAAGTAGTTGAACCCCGTTAAAAAAAAAATGATGCGTACGTGACAAGGACTCTCTATCCATAAAGAATTCTAATCTCTTGGTAAATCCTAACCATAAATTAGAGATCTAACCATCAAAATAATTTTGATGATGTGGATTAACGTGGTGCATCTAAAAGACTAAAAAGAACCCCGTATTTTGCTTTTATTAGTATATAATAGAATAGAATAGATAGATAGATTTGGCGAGCAGAAATCTAGGCTAGAGATCTACAAGGCACAGCTCGAAACCTCCGTCGTCACTTTGTCGGTATGCCTGCAAAGCCGTACGTAAAGTCACTGTTCAGAGTTTAACTCTCTGTTTCCCAAAATCTTCATGCATGCAGGTCCGTCCTGCATGTTCAAATTAAGCAGCATGGCGACGCGCGCGAGCTGCTAAAAATGTCGACGCTGCTGACGATCAGCAGTACACTCATGCATGGCGCATCATGGCAGAAAGGGTGTGCTCGCACAGTGCTGCAACCAGCCCGTCCTTGAGCAGACAATTTGACAGGCCAGTCTTTACTTCCATGCCAGTAGATCGACATAAGACCTGATACCATAGTCTAGCAGCTCGAGTAACTAGCTAGGAGCTGGCTTGTTTCAGTTATCTTCAAACGTTGCACCTATAAGTATGTATGTACTATCTCTGTTGGAAAATTAGGCAATTTCGCGATTAATTCCAGTAAATAAATCATGAGTAAAACAATTATCAGCATGCATAGCTCTAGCATACTAGATGACCCGAACAATATGAACAGCAGCATCGCACATCTAGATCGGAATACGTCGCATGTACGGATCGTTTGTAGATGCAGTAGCTCTGGTTGCTGCAGAAGCGATGTTGTTGACGACGATGTTGGTGAAGACCAGTTGAAACAGATCGGCGGCAGAGACGACGGTACACGGCGCCGTCCAACTTGGAGGGAAGGCGATCCGTGGTGACGCACGAAGCGCTTCCCAAAAACCTATTTCGCCCTCTCCGGTGTAGGATCACAAGGGCGAGAGGTTCCGGAGACCTACTCGATCTCCCGCTCGCCGGTGTACGCTGGCATTCGGGATGGTGTGGACTACGGTGACGGCGCAAGTAGAGAGAGGAGGCAAAAACCCTAACTCGATTTCGTTACATCTTTGGCGATGACCGGTAAGTCATATATATAGGAGAACCCACGCGGTCTCATGTCACGATCACGATCCAAACCGACTAGGTTTCCAAAACTTAATGGTCAAGAAACCAACTCGAAAACTTACTGGTCAACAAACCAAAAAAATAAAATGGCAAAAGGAAGCCGCGCTCCTACAAGGCCACGGACCGGATTTCGGCGGACCATTCACGCGCATATCGCCCGCACGTGCCCGAGCCCGGCCCGGCGAGGCGAGGTGAGTGCACGCGTGTGGTGTGGGGAGACTCCACTATTTAAGTTGGTCCACACCACCTCCACTCCCAGGGTGGGATTAAAGATTGCACCTCTACTTGTCATTTATTTATGGGCCTTTGGGATTTACTTTGGATATTCTGGAAATGCACATGCGCGAAGCCCATTAATTCTAACAATCTCAACTTTGATTGCTAGAATCGTTTTAATCAGAGGCGGCTGCCGTCAGTTGTAGGTGGGGGTCACCATTGCTATTCCACTTATAGCCAAGGGACCTGTTTAAGAAAATTAGTCCTAGTTCCTAAAATAAACTCATTAAAATTATTAGAGCTCTCAAATGGTTTTGTCATAAATCACCAAAACCAATAGGGTATCTTGGAGATGCACTTTCACCGGGCGTCAGCGCGAAGGAACTCCTGGGGAGGCCTCGACTGCGCGTTGCCTTCGACCTTGTGGCGGCACATCGGGGTCACGGGTCTCGGCTGCGCTCTGTCCTTTGGACTCACTGGCGGCACACTGGTGTCGTCGCATGGTCTTCGCTCTCCAATGCCTTTCGACCGTGTCGGCGATCTTCCTTGGCTCGTTTGTGCTTGGTCTCACGGTTTTCCTCCGTCCTGGTGGTCCTTGCCTCTGTGTTGCGAGGTTCTCAGCGGAGCTGCTCGTATGGCTTTGGGCTCGAGGTTTCCGAGGTGTTACTGGCGGCGTACGGCTTGTACAGGCTAGGCAAGCCGATTTTATAGAAAGGAGTTGAATAGTACCTGGAAACATTGAGACCAGGGCCGGCCCTGAGGGGGGGGCGAGCGGGGCGGCCGCCCCGGGCCCCCGACTACATAGGGGCCCCAAATTTATGTGCTGTTATGATGCTATTGGGCCTAGCCCAAGTGGTAACACGAGATACGATCGTCATAACGGAGACGCCGAGTTAGCGATCAGTTTCCTAAAAAAAAAAAAAAAGAGAGTTAGCGATCAGTTTCCTAGAATTCAGCGATCGTGATAGGATTTACAGGAGACAGCCTGGTAGGTGCGCCACATTCCCTCAAAAAAGGCAGTTGTGACGCATGATTAGGGCCTAACATGATGCATCAGATCAGGCATTTTTTGGGGTCTTTCCTTTGGTCCTCTCTTCGTGGCTGCAGCTAATCGCCTCCTCGTCGCCACCTCTGATTCAGCGACAAGGCCGAGGCTCCGATCGCCTATACGCGGCGCATTATGGACGAGTAGCGCAGCATAAGCAGCAGCGGCGACATTCAGGATTCAGGGCTAAGCAAACTCGAGTTCTGCGACAGTCAGGTATACAAATGTGCCTTGCTTATCTAGGACATTCTTCTCCGTAGATTGGAGGTAGGATTAGAAAAGAAGATCTAGGGCTGTCTTCCCTGTAGATTGGAGGTAGCTTTGGAAAAAAGAAAAAGGATATACGAAAACACAACTTTACATGAATTTCAATCACAAGTAGCTACTATCTTGACTTTCATTTCCTTTATCTAATACCCATGCGTGAGGCCATATGCTTGATTCCACTGCATTGTGGGATCAATAACATCATAGATATTACTTGGAAAATGCTCTATCTACAAATTCCTGACAATTTGTCCCAACTACTATCATTTACTTCCTCCGTTTCTTTTTACTTTGCATATAAAATTTGGTCAAAGTCAAACTAAACAAAGTTTGACCAAATTTATATAAAAAAATATCAACATCTACAATACTAAAGTTATATGGTATGAAAGTTAATTTCACGATGCATCTAATAATATTGATTTCATATTGTGAATATTGATATTTTTTCTATAAATTAGTCAAATTTTACGAAGTTTGACTTGGACCAAGTTTAATATGCAAACTAACAAGAAACAGAGGGAGTACAACAGATGCACTACTATCATACATTGCATCTTGGTTGATAGCTCTTCACTCATGTCATAGCCCCCATATCAAGGGCCCCGGTTCTAGTTTCGCCCCGGGCCACCGGAATCTCAGGACCGGCCCTGATTGAGACCCGTAGCAGTTGCCGCAGTCGCATGTGCCTTCGGATGGAGGCGTCCATTGATGCAAAAGTGGCAAACCATACGAACCTAAATCCAAGTGAACGTATAAGTATGACCATGTTTTTTTCCAAATTAAATGACAATCACACTGAACTATAATTTATAGAAATTTTCAGTGTCAATCAAAATGTACACGCATATGTTCGTACACGCCAACTTTTTTTTTATCAATTCCAACTATATGCTATGATTTTGTAAGTCAGTTGTTTTCAAGAGGTTACGGATAGATGACAATTGTTTATAAATTATCCTCAAAGTTGAGAACTGCATCATTTTATTTATGTATAATTGTTTTATACAATTATCTATGTTGTTGGATTTCTTTGAATTTAAAAAATAAATTATAATCCGTGTTAAAAGAGTATTAACACAATTCACAATCTCAAGCGACTTCTTGTTACCAAGTTGTTTCCTTTTATTCCAAGGCATGAACCATGGAAGAATAATATGGCCAGAAATTTTAATACAATTTTTGGTAGGAAAAGCAATAAAATTAACATTGTTTGAGTTCACATTGAAATAAAAAAAATAAGACATAGTTCGTGGGCTAAACCTACTGGCTTAACCGGACCAAATGGCCCAATACTAGCCCTAGCCGGTTCTTTCCACTCGATCTCATTGTCTCCCTCTTTTTGGAGAATTCGCTGCGTATATTTATTTTTTTTGCATGGTAATATCATAATGATTAAAGTACAAGTCACATAAAGATTAAAGTACAAGTCACATAATGACCGACATGACAAAACAGCGGAGCCCGAGGACACATGTCCACCACAAGGATGCCGCCGCCGCCATGACATCCCCGCTTGAACAGACTGGTTCCCAAATCCATCACCAACCATAGAGACGATTGCCTCGCCGGAGAAGGATCTGGAGCTTCTTTATTCAGCATCGCCGTCGCCGCCGCCGAAGCCATATATTTCACCATCAGGAAATCATACAAAGATCCATACATACGCAGCGAAATGCGCAATGGATAAAGAGGGGACACGAATCCTGGCACAACAGCACATAGACACCCAAAAGAAAGAAAAATACAATCGCGTCCCTGAAATCCTCTGGACTGAACCGCATCACCACCCGACGCTGAACTCCATCGCTGCAAAAAAAAAACACTGGAGAAAAAGAGGGCAAGCTCCGAACTCGCCTAGACCTGGACGAACTTCATCGCGAACCGCAGGGCCGCACCACCGTTTTTGCTATAGCTTGTCAGCCGGGGCAAGCCCCCAGATCCCTTCAAGCCCAGATCCACCAAAATCAACAGATGAATCTGCCTGCCATGGACCACCTTCCATGAGCCTTCCACATGTCCGACTTGCCGAAGCCGTCGCCACAACTCCTAGGTGGACCAGCGACTCCGGCAGACTCCTGTACACGGCATCCTCTGACCTCCCGTCGGCGCAGGAGCGAGCACCGCCGTAGCAGAGCCGAGGCCGAGGAACAAAAGGACGAGGACGCAGTCGTCGCCACCACCTCAGCGACCACGCCTCTCTCCGCTTCACCGCTACCTCCACCGCTATCGTTGGAGACGAAACACCAGAGGAGAAATGAGGAGGACACCCCTTCGCAGCCATCATCGTCACCTCCGACTAAGCGGCAGCGGCGACCTGAAAAACAAACAGCTAGACCAGAAAAACTACCCCATTGAACACATACCTCACGGCAAGGCCACCCGGAGAGGGGAGAGACATGGATCAGGTTAGCGGAAGTCAGAGCGCTAGGTATCTTTCTTTTCCACTCATCTCCTGTAGCAAGAGGAAGGGAGCGGGATGCTCCACTAGAAAACATATCGTAGCCTTCGATCCCCTTCTCTCCCACTCATCTAAATCACCGCGGCCTCCACCCTCTAAATTCGGTCGCCGCCGGCCGCGATTGGCACTGCTGGCTATACCTACATGCTCCCACTACCCTCTCCACCTGATCCCAACCATTGCCCGGCCTTTCAATCATAGCACGCATTTCTCGTCCAAACCTACCCCGCGCCACCCTTGCCAGCAACCACGGCATCGAAGCACTGGCCAGAAGGAATATATGAAGGTCTTGGGAGGTCTGATTTGGGACAGAGCGGAGGTAGGTGATACGTCTCAATCGTATCTATTCATTTTGAAGTTTAATTACATATTTTCCCTTTTTATCAAATCATTTATGATTTTGAGGACTAACCTACTAATAAATGCCAGAAGGCAGTATCTTTCTATAAAGTTGTAAATTTTCAGGTATTTTCCCAACAAGATAAAAATCTGAGAAAATCATGCGGAACTTTTCCTGCATTCCTATTCAATCATATTCGCAAATCCATGCTTGGAATAGCCAAATCGATAGAGCGGATTAGATCTAGGGTTTTGCCTGCGAGGCTGGGACTACCAGACTGGACAGACCCGGTACTACCGATGTCAGGTTCTGTGATGCTTCCAGTTTGCTAAGTCACACTTGGAACTGCCGGGAGACCTTGGCTCGGAACTACCTGAGTGTCTATTTCCAGTAGTGCCAGTGAAATCTTTGGTTGTGGCCAGTACTACCGGAGGCTGTTCACCCTGAACTTTCGGACACACAGGAAACTCTCTAATGTTCAATATTCTCAATTCTTTTGCAAAAACCTCTGGTCCAAGTGTGTCTTACCTATGCTCTTATGTCATTTCTTTCACACAGAGAGTTTCTGGCATCATGAGTGATGCTAGTAATGCCACTTGCTCTGATGATGAAGTGACCTTGGATGAGCCAAGTGGATCTCCTGCCAAGAGATTTCAAGAGAGCAGTCCATAGAGGGTGATCCAAGGGACAACTAGAGTCAGAGTTAGAAGGTCTAAGAAAGTGACTTAGAGCTCGACACGTATGGGGGGAGTTTTGCTTCCTTGCCGACATGAGGAGATGACGTGCTCAGCTCGTGCGGGGGAGATGTTATCACCTGACGCGCACGAGGAGGACTTAGAGCTCGACACGTGTGGGGGAAATTTTGCGTCCCTACCGACATGAGGAGATGATGCGCTCGACTCGTGTGGGGGAGATGTTATCTCCTGACGCGCACAAGAATGACTTCGAGCTCGACCCATATGTGGGAAGTTTTGCTTCCCTGTCGACACGAGGAGATGATGCACTCGACTCGTGTGGGGGAGTTGTTGTCTCCCAGTGCGCACGAGGAGGACTTAGGGCTCGACCCATGTTTTGGAACTTTTACTTTCCTGCTGACGCAAGGAGATGATGCGCTCAACTCATGCGGGGGAGATGCTGTCTCTCGGCACGCATGAGGAGGACTTAAAGCTCATCCCTTGTGGGGAAGTTTTGCTTCCTGCCGACATGAGGAGATGATGCGTTCGACTCGTGCGGGGGAGTTGTCTGTATCTGAGCATGCACGAGGAGGACTTAGAGCTCGACCTATGTGGGGTAAGTTTTGCATCCCTGCTGACACGAGGAGATGATGCCATCTTTTGTTTGTTGTGACCCCGCACTGAGGATAATCAATGCAAGTCTCTTTGCCCAGTACCTGTGATGCTTTCATGTCTACACAGAAGTCATGACACACATTAGTGCTGGCTATAGGAATGAAATGCCGATGTGGCGGCATTTCAGATAAGTTTAAATGCGAGAGAAAATACTAGGACCGACTTGCTTCCGAAATGCTCGAATAGATTCGCACGGACCTTGAACGAGCGCATAGAGTTCAGCAACAGTCACTTCTTTGGTCTCATTCCCTTGGAAATTGGCATGAAACTGCCGGCGGAGTTGTTCCCAACAGTACACTGATCCGGGAGTGAGTGCCAGGTACCACGACCGCGCCATTCCACAGAGTGTGAGTAGAAGGCTCTTGGCCATGGTGGTTTCGTCATCTCCCGCCGTGGACATGGCGGCCTCGTACACACGGGTGAACTCAATCGGGTCGGCTTCGCCTACGTAGCTTGAGAGGTTCGCCAGGCGAAACTTCTGTGCCCATGGCTTCTCTTCAAGTCTTGGGCAAAGGAGGCTCCGCTTGGCAGCGATGTTCATGACTTCGTGTCTTTGAGCGCGCGTTGTTGGTGCAGAGATGTGGTCGTTGATGCAAGCTGCTGGTGCAAAGATGTAGTCGTCTCTCGCAGGGTAGCCAATGTGGCTTCACGCCAGCGTCGGATGTCGGCCTTGAGTGCTTCCGCCTCTGAAGCCCCCTAGAGGTGTTGGTGATCTTGCGCACGCAACCATTTCTTCCATTCATCATCACTGCTCCTAGACGACTTGGGGAATCACGCGAACTTCCTCTTTTGTTGCATCATGCTCTTGGGTTTGTTGAACGCGAATCTCATCTACTTGAGGCATAGCGGAGTTGGCGGCCGGCCTGGCTACGGCTATTGTGGCCGCTCGTCGAGCACGTATGTTGGTGGCCTCTCGCAGAAGTGCTGCCAAGCGTATGGAGTCAGATTGGGATGCTTCGAGCTGGGCTTGCAGCTCTTCCGCTTTCTCGCTTGTGTCTGCGGCTTGTTGCCTTGGTGCTTCAACCTCCTCCTCATTGATGATGACATGTGCAGATCCTCCAGAGCTGGCAACCAGCCCATCGGAGGAGTGGTCGGGTCCGTCGTTAGTCGCATGAGCCTCAGCGCATGCTGCCCATTGGTTCGTTGTCCTTGTAGGTGTTGTGGGTTGAAACGATGCCTTCCTCTTGAGGGGCTTTTGCCTCTTCGGCGCCATCTCCTTGCCTCCCCACTCGGGCCTCCATGAGAGTGCGCGAGATGTGTGTCGGTTGACCTTCCTATCGCTCCACATCCCTCGCGTCGATCTGTGATGGTCGTGGTCTCCTGGTCACATGGCTTCGTGCTAGCTTCCCACAGACGGCGCCAACTGTTGTAGCATCGAGGGTAGACAATATAATTGTGGCACCCCCCGTGCGGATACAAAGACCGTCGCGGGATGCTCGGGAAACTTGAGGCGGAGACATGCTCACGCACGCGTGGACGACCCGACGTGAGGAGACCCTGCGAGCAACAAGAAGGTAACGGACGTGACAAGGAAAGATACAATCTCTCTCTTTATTTCAGATTTTGGCCCTTGGGAATGGAGGGGTACTCCTCTATTTATAGGGAAAGGAGGATGAGGGTCGGAGATTACAAATTTGCTCTCTAGTCTTTCTACTATGCTGCCCCTAGAAGCAATAAGGCCCTCGGGGGCAAATCAGCCATTTCACAGGGGCATATTCTGGGAATATTGGTGTGGGTCACGCAGCGGCGTGCTAACCCGTGTCGGTGTGAGGTTTGAGCTACTAGCGCTCCACGCATCGCGCCGACGGATGGACGAGGGCGGCGGGTGGACGCTCCTTGCGTGGCGGCGGTGGACGGACATAGCAACCGGCAGATGCTCCTCGTGTGGCGGCGATGGATGGCCGTGGGCAGCGGATGGACGCTCCTCGCATGGCGGCGATGGACGAACGCAGCAGCAGGCGGACGTTCCTCGTGTTGCGGCGACGGACGGACGGAGCAACGGGCGGATGATCCTCGCGTGGCGGCGACGGACGGCCGCGGGCAGTGGGCGGACGCTCCTCGCGTTGTAGCACCCCGTATGCTCGGAGTTGTGACTCCACGAGCTCAAGGATTTTCCACCAATTCGTGAGTGTCGTCGGATTCGCGTAGCGCGGGGATCACTTCCCCAATGGCTTGCTTTGCCGACCTCTTTCCAGTAAGGTGCTGCATCACATCGTTCCTCACAACAGAGACGATCCTTTCTTGTGGTAGTCTCATCGTTCATCACATGGTTCCTCACATCTAGAGATAGCAGTGAGCACAAGACGATCCTTGTGGTAGTCTGCGCATCCTTTCTTGTACGAATCACTACTAGGATTGACAGTTTTCCAGAGCCCATGGGACTCGAGGGCGGTCTTCATCTTGAGCGCCCACATGATATAGTTATTGTGGTCCAACATCTAGCATTCGGTGACGGTGCAGATTCTTTAGCCACACCAAAACAGCCGCCCTTCTCCTTCGACATAACCTCCCGTTACTAAGAGATCAAACGAGGCTCCAATACCAAATGTTGAAAATCAGAAGAAATCTAGCAGCCCTGCGTCACTGAATACAACTACTCCCTCCGTCCAGGTGCATTAGGCAGCTAAGGAGGAGCACGGCTACCAAGGTGTGCAGAGAGTGGGCGAAGCAAAAAAATTGACCGAGCCAAATAACCAATCAACTTATCCCATTAATTGAGTTATTAATCGCCCGAGTTAAATCTGTTGATTGCATGCCACATCCAGACCCACTTCCTCCTCGTTTCTCCCTTCCACTACGCATGCATGCAAAGAGAATTTAATTTTCAAGGCCGTTGGTGGGCTTGTACGTGGAAGGGGAAGAAAGGAAAATTGAAAACGCTTTCTACGATGACAAATGCAGTTGAGTAATTAGCCCTAATTAAGGAAAGACGACTAAAACTCTTGGCAAATCTAAATTCTCTTAGGCCTTGTACAATGCAAGGTGCTTAGAGGAGGCGCTTAGAGAAATAAACCAGGCTTTCCTTAAGCACCGGTGCTTATTTATACTGGGTAGACGCTTAATTAGACGTCTCTCCTATAGAAATAGGCATTGGTGCTTCAGAAAAACCGGGTTTATTTTTCTAAGCACCTCCCTAAGCATCTAGCATTGTACAAGGCCTTAGACGCCCGATGCACCTGGACGGAGGGAGTATTTACTATTTCTCCTTGGGCAGCATTTTCTGTTTACTATTCCTCTTTTTATTCTGAATACAACTGAAGAAACGGAAAGGGTGGAGTGCTGCGTGCGCCACGATCCGTCTTGATTGCGCCATCCCACGACCTGGCACCGTGGCGCACCTCAACGCCCACCAAAGCCAGAGCTACGGCATACGACTTTATATCCCGCACGTACGCAGACGTGACCAGGTATACGGCTAACTCTAGGTAACTGAACAACCGAAAAAACAGGCTAGACATGATAATCTGCACGAGATTATCTAACATCTGCTAATTGAAAAGAAAAACACAATCCACCAAATTCAGGATCCCATCATCATCAGCCAAACAGTCATCCTCCTCTTCCCCATCCACAGCTCCCACGTTCAAATCCCAGCTAAGACGACGGCGCTCCATCTCCGCGGCGTCACCTTCCTCGCGGTTATGTCTGCTAAACCGTCGCTTCACCTGTGGGGAGGAAGCAGAAACCACAGACCTTGAGTCACACACATCAGAGCTCAGCACCACAATGGCATCCTCCAGACCGACCACGTCGCCGTTGCATGCCCCCTTCATTGTTCCTCCCACGATCGCGCTCTTGATGAGCATTTCCGAATCGCGATCCAGTCGGTTGACGCCATCGATCAATGTGATGCGGTGAGGGTTCTCCACCATCGCCTCGAACAACCTCGCTCCGACGTCACCACCATTGGAGTCGTCGTCTGGTGATCTCCGTCTCTTGAGGGCGAGTTTGCTGCCGCTAAGTGCGGGTTCGTCGGAGTTACCCTGAAGGGCGGTGAACTCGTTGTAGGAGCCAAACACGAGCCTCGCGAGCTCCCGAGCAACCGCCGTCTTGCCGCTTCTGTCCCTACCTCGGAAGAGCAGCCAGGTCGACGACGAGCTAGACGGCCTATTCATCGCCCTCCTCCTCGACATGCCGGATCGGCACTGGAGCACGGTTATCGATATGCCGGGAATGATGTGGCGGTGTCGTGGAATGCGCAGCTCGAGTGCGTCGCAGAGGATCTTCAGATTCTCCGCCGTGAGCGCCGCGAACTTCCGCCAGCGGAGAGCGGCCTGCATGCATGTGTCACGGATATTGGATCGTGAGTTAATTAATCGCCAAGTTGACGTTGGATTATTTGGATTTGCTCAAATATGTGTATATAATTAAGCCCATCCACGTGTGTTATGACTTATACATAAGTCTACTTCAAAACTGGTGCCGCGGTGTGTTGATCTTCTGGGGATTGTAGTATTTTGGTAGAGGCGGATCCACGGAGGAAGGATCGCCGTCGTCGCCACTAACTCGGTGCCGTCAAAGAAGGCCGGCCGCGCCGTTCCTGATTTTGCTTGCCTAGCTCGAGTCTCACTGAAGGAAATCACGGAAATTTAGAATGCATGTCTAGATACTCCCTGCACGGGTATATACTTCAAACAAATTTCTTGAAATGTTAAGTTGCATGCATGCTGAGGAAGAGACCTCGGAGTAGTCACGGTTAGGGATTGGGGACTTGGGGTGGTAAGCTTTTTTTTTTTTTGAGGGAAACTTGGGGTGGTAAGCTCACGATGGTGAGGGTGTTCAGTGGAGCCCACGACGGTGACCGACTGACATGACGATCCCGAGGCGAGATCGGTGGTGGCGAGAGGAACAAGTTGAGTGAGGAAAAAGAACAAAAAATGATCAAACGTAAAAAAAAAAATAACTGTAATCTTAGAAAAATACAGTGGCCTAGTCCCGTCGCTACCATAGTGGCCAAAGCATTGGAAGTAGCACTAAATCAAGCCAACCCTAGGTAGGAAAGCTTAAAAACTGCTGTCGTCATTCTGCCGGTCACAAACACTCAGAAATTAACTTTTTTTTAGAGGAACTCAGAAATATACTTGTACCTTCCGTCTGGGACATGGGCTTGGATTTCTGGGCCGGTCTGAAGAGATGGTTGTCGACCTCCAGCTCTATTCTTGTTGGAGCCTGGAATTAGGCAAGTGGAGACGCTGGAACTTGCCCTATGTGACTGCTCCGACGAGGTGACGATGGCGTTCTCGACGCTCGCCCTGACCTTGGAGCCCGAGAAGCCGGCGGCGCGCATGACGCGGTCGACGCTCGGGTCGTCGAGGACGGCGACGATGAGCTGCTCGAGCTCCACCACCTTGCGGCCCCGGCGCTGGTGCATCTGCGCCCGCTTCAGCGCAGCGACAAATGCGTTCGACGGCGCCGGGTCGACGCCTTGCTGGTCATAGTACTGGATTACGGCGAGGCGGTCGAGCGCGACATCTAGGCGGAGCTGAAGCTCACTGTGCTGGAGCGGGTGGGACTGGGACCTGACGCAGGCGGCGCGGAGGACGCCGGCCGAGGGGGCGGAGAGCATGGCGCGGGCGATGTGGAGCGGGGTCACCTGCGCGTGGCCCTGGCACCTTGCCAGGCTCACCGCCTGCCACACCACGGCCGCCGCCTCCTCCTCTCTCACGGTGATCGGCATACTAACTCGACCGGTGGCAGGTACTGCAGTGGCGGTGGCTAAGCTGTGTTGGTTCTAATCTTGTTGCATGTGATAGGACTACTTGTTATTAGTGGTGTCATGCATGCACTTTTAATATATTGTGCTCTACGTACGTATCCGAGTAATGTGAGGGTAGTCCCACATGCAGGCTGACGTACGTTTTCGATACAAAAAAACGCTGACGTACGTACGGACTAGTATTTAATTACCGGCGCAGACCACTGGCAATGCAGCTAAGCCGAGACTTAAATGTACTGCATGCTGGTCCGCCCAAATTAAGCAGCACGGCGACATGACTAAAAACGGCCCATGCATGCATGGCTGCAGATATGTCATGGACTTTGTTAAGTTCCCCAATCATGTAGAGTACCATCAATCATGCCTCTCCATATGTAAGATGCATGGTATTCCAACTGTGGCGGAAGCACCAAGTGCACTATTTTTCTGGGCGTACATATGCTGCATGCTTAATTTGCAGTACTTGAGTTGTATCTCACCTGCTCCTTCTTCCTCAATAAAAAAAATATTAGAACTTCAGTTGTATCTCACCTGCTCTCCTTCTTACTCTGGCTACTCTCTCTCTCTCTCTCTCTCTGAACCGAGAATCTCCCTCTGAATTGAATCACAATTATCATCGAATCCTATTTGGTGCGCTGCCATCAGGTTAAGGATCGTTACAAAGCTCAGGATCGACGTCCGATGATCGAGGCGCTAAGTGCCGTGGATATGTACAACTAGCAGGCTTTGCGCTCCCATCTTGTTGATGTATTTATTTTGTTAACTAGTGGACCCGTTGCGCCAAATGGCACAGAGACCCGTTGAAGCCATGTTCGCGATGAAAATAGTTTCTTTTAGCAAGGACATATTCAATTTTGGTAGTAGAAAGCCCATGTTTAAACTCAGTTTTAGCATATACATACAGGAAATGTCACGTTCAAAATTGAGATATACTCAGATACCCATTATATGCATCGGTGTCAAATCATATGGGTTCTACTTTGCAATCACACGGTTCAGATAGTTGTAAACATTGCTGACCAAGATTGTGTGGTAACTGTACATATCAATTATGTACCAGGAAAAGAATCTAACGCTAGCTCACACTTCATTCAGAAAAACATAAAAGGGCTAATAGGCAGTTATGAATCGAAGGGGAGGAGGAGGGCCATGATGTTGGTCGAGAGCAGGAGAGGAGAGATGTGAATGTCAGGCGACGGCCGGAGACCCTCTCCCATCTGCCGTCGCACCTCCCTCTCCTCTTTCCTCTCTCTTTCTCCCTCCTCTCCTTCCTTCTCTCTCCCTCCCTCCCTCATCTTCTCTCTCTCCTGCAGGGACCGTTCCATGGCGCTGGATTGAATCGAGCGCCCCCGCCACCGCCTTTTGCCTGCAGGTCGCCGCATCTGCCGTGCCCGCACGCCTCGGTTTGTACATGAAAAGGCAGAGAAACAAGATCTGTAGTGTCCCCATCAACCATTGAAAGATTCAATTAGGAATGAATTAGTTACTTTTACACAGTAAAGAATGAAAGCTTAAAAAACCATCAAAACATATTCAGTCAAATCAGCAGCAATCTGAAATTACAACTACCATGATATTTTTAGAAACCAATCTTGCAAGCAAAGCAGGATAATTGCCACAATCTTCTAGGAATTCATGGTCCCACCTAGGCTGTTGGTTTTGAACCTGCGTACGTGCAAGCTAACAAGCACGCTAGCAGGCTGCTTAATTGATCTACAGGAACAATACGTGTAGCCGCTACGTGAACGTGGCTAGCTAGCTAGCTCTATCGATCGGATCGAATCGATCTTTAACGGAGTGTCTCTCTTGACGAAAGCAGCGACGTAAACTTGCGATCAAATAAACTGGACAGAGGAAAACTATTTTGTGGTGCGTGACTTGCACCTTTTCAGGTTTTCTTCTTACGTATATAAAGGATACATGACCGACTTGCCACGCCCAACGCGTTACCTACTCGGCAACCAACACGACGTGACCCGAACACGTACAAGCACTTGTCCGGTTTACTCTACGTGAAAACTTTCCTAAACATAATCTATCTAGGACACTTGACCTACTACGACTACAACCTGGTTAACTACAACATTCACCTCCTTAACCTGGTTGTTTTGTCTCCATTGCTTGCACTCCGACTTTCTTCCTCATCTCGATGAACTTATGTCGGCCGAGGGACTTCGTGAGAATGTCGGCAAGCTGGTCCTTCGTGTTCACGTACTGAACTTCGGTCATCCCTCCCTCAATGCACTCCCGGATGTGGTGGAACCGGGTATCTATGTGCTTGCTCCTCTCGTGATGAACCGGATTTTTGCATAATGAGATTGCAGCTTGGTTGTCGATCTTAAATGACACCTTCTGCACCTCCCGCTTTGCAAGATCAGCTAGGAGTCTTCTCAGCCACACTGCTTGACAAGCCGCCGTGCTTGCCGCTATGTATTCTGCCTCGCATGAAGACAGCGCAACCACGTTTTGCTTCTGAGAATTCCAGCTGATAGGATTTGGGCCAAGGTAGAATATCATGCCCGTTGTGCTTTTCCGGTCATCCACATCACCTGCCATGTCGCTATCTGAGTATCCTTGAAGGACCAATCCTTCCTTTCCCTTTCTGTATGTGCAGCCAAGATTTATAGTGCCTTTCACATAGCGCAAGATTTGCTTGACCGCGCTCATGTGCTCGGTTGTCGGATTCTCCATGAAACGACTCACAATCCCGACTGAATAAGCCAAGTCAGGTCGGGTATGCACCAAATATCTTAGGCTGCCCACAACGCTTCGATACATTGTGGTGTCCACCGGCAGATTTGAGCTACGCTTGCTCAACTTGTGACGTTGGTCCATTGGAGCTTGTGTCTCGTAGCAATCTGTCATGCCACACTTGTCCAATAACTTGACCGCATAAGCCGATTGACATAGGGAAATCTCTCCGGAGCTTTGCTTCACTTCGATGCCCAAGTAATAGCTGAGTAATCCCAGATCGCTGATGCTAAACTTCTTCATCTGCACCTTGAAACGTTCAATTTCTTGTGCGCTATCTCCGGTGATAATCAGATCGTCGAAATAAACTCCAACTAGCAGGTTTGAGCCTTTGGAGTTCTTTGTATAGAGTGCATGCTCGAGGGGACATCTCTTGAACCCGAGCGAAACCATACTTCGGTCTAACTTTGAGTTCCAAGCTCTTGGCGCTTGCTTCAGCCCGTAAAGTGCCTTCTTGAGCTTGTAAACTTTCCCTTCTTCGCCTTTCTTCTCGTAGCCGAGGGGTTGTTCCACGTACACTTCTTCTGTGAGATCACCGTTGAGGAAAGCGGATTTAACATCCATATGATGAACCTTCCAATCCTCTTGTGCTGCCAAAGCTAGAAGCACCCTCACTGTCTCGAGTCGAGCAACCGGTGCAAACACCACCTCATAGTCAACTCCTTGACGTTGTACGTAGCCCTTCGCAACGAGTCTTGCCTTGTACTTCACAATGGCACCCTTCGTGTCCTTCTTTAACTTGTAAACCCACTTCAAACCTATGGCCTTTTGGTTCGGAGGTCGGGTTACCAAAGTCCACGTGCCATTGCTCTCAATCGCCTTCATCTCCTCATTCATAGCGTGCGTCCAGCTTGAACTTTTGCTCGCCTCTACGAAGTTCGCCGGCTCCTCAACTCCGAGTAAACACAATCCGGAGTACTCGAGTGTAACTGGCTTTGCGTACTTGTAGACTTTCTTGAGCGTCTTGTAGCGATGAGGCCCGAAAGAATCCGTTGTGGCTTGCGAAGGAGGCGACACAAATTGTGTCGGCGTCGATGCACTTGAGGAAGACGGTTGAGTCCCGGGCGTGGTAGATTCCGGGTCGTCGGCATCCGCGTCATCGGCGTAGTCGTCGTGACCGTGACCATCATCTGGATTGTCGTCATCACTATGCGCCTCGTTGTCAATGTCGTTGCCGACATCTCCGCCCGTGTCGTGCGCGTCGTTGTCGCTATCACCTTGCGACCCATGCGTGTCGTCGTCGGTGTCGGCACCATGGTGATCACTGCCATTGCGGTCACCTTGGTTGGGCGTCTTGCCAACCACCTGGACATCCTTCCCTGCATCATCATCAGTTGGAAATTCAACTGTGAATATGTTACCGTTTGGAGCATCGTCGGCTGCTGCGCTCCAATTCCACGCTTGGTTTTCTTCAAACACAACGTCGCGTGAAATTCGTAGACGCTTGGTTCGTGGATCGTAGAAGCGGTATGCCTTGGTGCCGGAACTCCTCTCGTATCCGATGAACACCATCTTGGTGCTGCGATCGGCAAGCTTTGAGAGATGCGGCTCCGCCGTCTTCACATGCGCCACGCACCCGAACGTCCGTAGATGAGACACATTCGGCTTACGTCCGTAAATTGCTTCATACGGAGTCTTGCCGATCACCGCCTTCGTTGGAGCCCGGTTGAGAAGATAGACCGCCGTCGAGACAGCTTCTCCCCAAAACGTCCCCGGCAGGTTCTTGCTCTTGAGTAAACTCCTTGCCATGTCAACGACGGTTCGATTGCGCCTTTCAACAACCCTGTTTTGCTGTGGCGTATAGGGTGCTGTGAGGAACCTTTTTATGCCAATCTTCTCGCAGTAGTCGTTGAACTCGTTCGACGTAAACTCTCCGCCGCGATCTGTTCGTAGAGCGCGAACCTTCAGCTTGTGTTCCATCTCCGTTGCAGCCTTCAGCTTCTTGAACGCTTCAAACGCCTCATCTTTAGATCGTAGGAGAACGACCCACATGTATCTCGAGTAGTCATCTACCACAAGGAAGAAGTACTTCTTTCCTCTGTGAGTTGCCGGGGTGATAGGGCCACATAGGTCACCATGGAGCAGCTCGAGTGCATCACTTGCACGATAGGTAGACTGAGCAGGGAACGGCCTGCGGTGCTGTTTTCTAACCAAGCACCCATCACATACTCGATCAACATGGTCGATAAATGGCATCCCGGATACCATCTCCATCTTCGACATCTTCTTCAAGGCGTAGAAGTTAACATGTCCAAATCTAGCATGCCATAACCATCAATCATCATCACTCTTGGCGAGCCAACACTCCGGTTGAGATTGATCAAGGTTGAGGATATAGAGCCTGTTCCGCGTGCAATTCACACGCGCTAGCACGTTTCGGAGGTTGTCGAAGATCGTCATCACTCCGTTCTCAATATACACCTTGCATCCATTCTCGTCAAGTTTCCCGACAGAGATGATGTTGTTGCGAAGCCGTGGGATGTAGTATACTCCGGTGAGTATGCGATGTTCTCATGTGAGACCCTCGAAGAGGACAGAACCTTGCCCGCAAATCTCCACATTTGAACCATCACCGAACTTGACCGAGCCTTGAACATCATATTTCAGCTCGAGGAATTTCTCCTTGCACCCCGTCATGTGGTTACTGGCACCCGTGTCTAGATACCACGACACGTTCTGGTTCCCGGATAACTTTGGTATTACTTTCTTTTCATGAAGTAGCACCTTCCGGTTTGGTTTCACAACCACCGTTTGGACGAGATCACAAACTTCGGCCATCAGTAGACCTGGACGTTCGTCTTCCTGCTTCGCCAAATTTGCCTTGATCTCCCGCTTGTTAGGCTCCGGACAATCCTTCGCAAAGTGACCCATCTCGTTGCAGTTATAGCACTTGACCTCAGACATATCCAAGTTCCGTGGCTTCCGCTCTTTAGATCGGTCCGCCTTACCACGACCTTGTGGCTTGCCTTTTCCTTTGCCTTTTCCGGTTTGTCCGCCGCGCTTCGCGTTGCTTGAGCCTTCACCACCGTCACGCCTTCCTTTGCTACTTGGGGCGTCCCAATCTGCGCGCGAGTACATGAGTTGGTCACCACCTCCTCCTTTGCCTTTCCGACAGCCACGAGCATTCTCTTCCCATGTTCGCAAGCGTCCAATCGCCTCCGTTATGGTCATGTCATCGATATCGTAAAGCTGCTCGAGCGTGCCGATGATGTACGTGAATTTATCAGTCACCGAACCGAAAAATTTCTCCACAATCTCGGCTTCCTCAAGCTTTGCACCAAGCGCGCGGATCTCTCCCACCAAATTAGTCAGACGCATGGCGTAGTCGTTCACCGATTCAGTTTCCTCCATCTGCAACTTGTGAAATTGGCGCTTCAGCACTTGTGCCCGAGCCTTCGTGACGCGATCCTCTCCAATCCTCATCTCTTTGAGTGCGTTCCACGCCTCTCTTGCCGTCTCGAACTCCGCCAATGTCATCGGCACGGAATCCGGCACAGACTGGGCTATGGCGGCCATGGCACCTTCGTCGCACTCCTCGTCGACGTCGTCGTCCGTGATGGCCTGCCACACTCGAAGGGTTCGGAGAATGATCTTCATCTTCACCGCCCACACGCCGTAGTTGGCGTCGGTGAGCATCGGGTACTGGATGGGGATGTTGCGATGCGACAGTACGTTGGCGCCGCCCGTTCCTCCAACACTGGTCGCTGACTTGCCGCCCTTGTTCACCTTGTCACCGTTGCCGAACTTGACCGACTCCTTGTCGCTGTCCACCATCGTAGATCGTAGATCGTCGAGGCTCTAGATACCAATTGTTGGTTTTGAACCTGCGTACGTGCAAGCTAACAAGCACGCTAGCAGGCTGCTTAATTGATCTACAGGAGCAATACGTGTAGCCGCTACGTGAACGTGGCTAGCTAGCTAGCTCTATCGATCGGATCGAATCGATCTTTAACGGAGTGTCTCTCTTGACGAAACCAGCGACGTAAACTTGCGATCAAATAAATTGGACAGAGGAAAACTATTTTGCGGTGCGTGACTTGCACCTTTTCAGGTTCGACTTGCCACGCCCAACGCGTTACCTACTCGGCAACCAACACGACGTGACCCGAACACGTACAAGCACTTGTCCGGTTTACTCTACGTGAAAACTTTCCTAAACATAATCTATCTAGGACACTTGACCTACTACGACTACAACCTGGTTAACTACAACATAGGCACCTAGCTAGTCTCAACAAACGCCAAAAGTTGGTGATCCCATGAATGTATTAAGTGATTGTCTTAAAGTTTGGACCAGACCTCACACAATATCCCTGCAAAAATTGGACAAACTGAAACTACTAATACTTTGAACTTGCACAAAACAGAAAGGTATATAGATCAGAAAGTAGTCAAGTAAAAAACCCTCTCCATCCCAACCACTTCATTGCAACATTAAAATGAGACAGATTCCCTAGCCAAATTTGTAGCGGTAATACATAGTTCAGAGGTTGAATGATATTCCTAACAGTAAACTGAACTATAGAAGGAGCTACAGATAGCCATCTTTACTGTAACAACACGATGATATTCCTAAGAAACTATCATCTGCGTTGGTACTTTCTCAGGTTTGGGATATCCATTCCTTACATGGCAATGCAACCCAACATGATATCCTTTATGCTTACGGTTAATACGAAAGATTGAGTAAAATGAAGTATCAACAGAAATAGGGTCAGTACTAAATTGTTAATCTACTTACCTGCAATCCATCTTCAGAGATCACCCTAAACAACGGTCGTAACTTCTATATATTAATTCCTCTGTACTTCCATTTTGTAAGATGATCTGTGAAAGTATTATATGTACTCGTTAGAAAAATACTCGTGAAAGTACACTGTTCCAAAGTGGAACAATAAATTTGACACAAACTTGATGACAGTCTGAAGCTGAACTCCCACCATCAGGCCATATATATATATGCATTTTGTTATGAAATGGTCTGAATCATAAATACCCTGCCAGGAAAGAAACTCACACAATCAGGATTATACACTAAGAGGAAGGACTAAAGGAAAAAAAATGCAGTCAAATAAAAATATTAACACACAAAGGTCAATCAGTACCAAGAAAAGGGGTCGCCAAAAGATGTACAGCCGAACTGAACTGAACTTTGGGGCTAAATGGCACGAACACATGTCCTCTGAAGCTACAATGACAATGATCTGTTGTGATAACTGATAAGGTTCCTGAAATTTATGATACAATATAAAATCATTTTGAGTAGTAGGCAACCACACCATAACTGAATCTATCAGCAAGCAAAAGTCGCATTCAACAAATAACAGCTTCTGTGTTTGCCTAATTCTCAAACAAATTTTAGGCAGAGCGACTTAGAGTTTGCCTATACCAAGGCTAACTACCACCTTTACTAACCCAACAAACTGTACTGTTGGAACATTAGAGCAGTTATCCAAGAAAAAAGGCACGACCAGGATAGAATAGTGCACCATGTTGTCACACTTGGGACAGCGATTGCTTCTGTTGTTATCTATACAATAGAATTCATCTTAACTTTTTCAGTGTCAGCAGAAATATAGTTACCTCCCCGCAAAAAAATGCAGTTACCAATTGCAGGAAAACAAATTGCACGGCAGGGAAACATACTTATTGGCATGAAACATAATAAAATTAGACAAAATCCTGGTTACATGGGTTGTTTGTACAATTTCATGGCTACCTCTGTGAGAACAGATAATGTCAAAAGTATGTGGGCCAAATATTTATTTGAAACATCATAAACAATGCATACCTAGAATTTTGCTGTACATTTAAATATTCTAGAGATTAGTAGCGAGCCACCAAATTAAACAATGAAATATTTCTATGCAAGTCTATATGTATCTTTTATTGGCTCTTGCAAAGCTAACTTGGTTGAACAGAGAGTTACATAGTATAGAGAATATATATACTGAAGAAACCATGAACATTTTGCGGCCATGGTGTTCTGTCCGCATGTAAATTCTTCTCTTATGATCTGTAGTAGATGGTTACCAAATAATGCACAAAAGGACAATCTCAGCAGAAATGATCAAATGAAAAACCCAGAATTCTCCGAGTCTGAAGACCGAGCATCTTCGTCAAATCAAGTAGTGAAAAGTCACATGCAAGAGCAACTATTCATAATCCAGTCAACAGAAGGATAATTAATTTCACAAGCCCAATTAGCATTATACCTCACAGCTGGGACAACAGTGGTCGCAGCACTTCCATATGCTGGGACATAACATCCAAACCTCAGTCCGCACCCTGCATCCACCCGAGCAGAACCAGTCAAACAAATGGAGAAGGGGAAAACGAGAAAACTTCAAACAGGCTGCAAGGGGCTCTTACTGAGACGAGGAGCAGCGAAACGCGGTCACGGCTGTGTTGTTCCTAAGCAATATGGCAAAATAAAATCACCTGGCCATTTCATCAGGTAGATAGATGGTGTGCATTAGCTTGGGCCTAGGTATATGTGATAAGCAAGAGGAAGGATAAGGTGTGTAGATACCTCAGAGACGAGTTGTTGCGGCTGGTGCTCGAGGTCAGCAAGCCACTGCATGCTGGGATCTCCACAACCATGAAAGCCATGGCGGCGCCGACATCACCGCGACGCGAGGTCGTGGATGCCATCGGCGGGGCTGAGGAGGTTTGACCGGACATAAGAGAGCGGCGTTTGCTTCGATCCCGTCCTAAATGGAGCCATAGACATGGCAGGGTGGCCGCTTCGAGCCGCCTTCCTCGCTGGCATCCGAGCGAGGAATCCGTCTGCTGGCCTCGCTCGCGTTGCTCCTCGGAAAACATCGTTGTGAGGTGGGGCGGCTGGGAGGCCGGCGGCCGACGGCCGGAGACAAGCCAGTGGAGGAGACAAAGCAGCGAGAAGGCGGATTGGTGGTTGACGAGGAGAAAGGAGAAGGAGAGGGGCTCGGGATGGGAGGGAACACGTTCTGCGCTGCAGAAAAAGCGAACGCCCACACCCAGGCGCAGGACCCGGCATAGTGCAGGAGTCAACCAGAGCACGACGCACGACCTGGCTCTCTCCAACAAACTCAACGGCACAACAATCCAATCCACCGACGTGTAGGGCCAGCATCCAACCTGGCCCATCGGTCATTGTGCGGAAAGGCAGCGGAGGGTGTACACGCGGCAGCACATCTCCTCTCTCTCTTATTCAAACCACAGATGAGAAGCAGACGAGACGCAATCGCACGGATCCGTCGCAGGACGAAAACTTACCGGACCAAAACAAGCCTTTCTACCGGCGTGTGGGACCAAAAGCCAACGCGGCCCACCCGTCATGGTGCGCCGCGCGGGTGTGTAAGCGTCAGTCCACCCCTCTCTCTGCTCTAGCCAACCACAGGCGAGACGCATCTCCACGATCTCTCACATGAACGTGAATAAAGGCAAGGCATACCCGTGGGACCAGCAAGCAGCGAGGAGGCCGCGCGTTTCAAACCGGACGGCGCCTACGTGTGATAGATGCCGCTGACACGCGGGACCAGCGGTGAACAAGGGCTACCGGACAGAGGAAGAAACGGGGAGCAATGGTAACAGACGACTAGAAGGAAAAAAACGTCCAGTACGACGCAAGACACGACGCGGCGTGGCCAGGACAGACACCCCTCTCCCCATACGCGCGACGCGACGCAACAAACGCGTGACCTCACCCGAGCCAGTCCAAACGCGAAACGCCACGCGCATGCGAAACAAGCCACAGAGAGACACCGATGCGTGGGACCAGACGGAAAGCAGGCCCACCCGCAGCGGCAGCAACCAACCAGCCAAAGCAGCGAGCAGGAAAAGCAGCCGCGCGAACACCCAGAATCCGCTGACCCAGCCAATCGCTACACACCATGAGCCCACAGGTCATTCGCCCCTGCAGATTCACCGCCCGGTCAAAACCAGAACGCGACGACGCAGCGAAAATCCAACGCAAAGCAGCACGCCAAAGACCGCTTTGACCAGCATCCGACGGCCATCGAAGCTCCAAATCGGCGGAGCGTCGGGAGGGCGAGTCTCCCAGCCACCTTATAGGTTTAAATTAAAAGCATGTAAAATTATTTGTGATGTAGTTTTGAATCTAGCGATGGATACGAAAGACCACCAGAGAATCCACCGTTTAGCGCTAAACATAGGAGCAACGTCAGCCATGAAACATGGGAGCAACGTCAGCCATGACAGCCTTATACGGTGCTTTAAATGACAGCGTACGGGGGCGCGCACGTATGACTCACAGACGTGGGCATAAGCCATGTGTGCCTGCCGGAGTGAGAAGGGGATCATAGGG
This sequence comes from Elymus sibiricus, assembly GCA_039707655.1. Lineage (NCBI taxonomy): Eukaryota > Viridiplantae > Streptophyta > Magnoliopsida > Poales > Poaceae > Elymus > Elymus sibiricus. The sequence goes on along the minus strand of CM077674.1, from coordinate 7,058,120 downwards.
ATCTGTGGTCCTCACCTAGTACACGCCGGCCACCGGCCAATGTATTCTACTAGTAGAATGCCCGTGCTTGTCATGGTCATTTAAAATATTTTAGTAGTATTATATATAAACATGTATAGAAAAGATAACCAATAACAATCGGGTAATAATTTAAATCTACTTCACAGTGCAATGTAAGTTGATAAAAAAAAGGTAATTTGACGATGTATACATAGAGAGATGATCCAACTAATATTCTTTTATGAATTATTAAGACCTACTTGATGCGCTTAAGATATTCTCGTACAATATTAAGAAAGTTGTATTTAGCTTCATTTGCACGATACTTGAGCAAGTATAATAAAATTTTCTTCCTCAGCTCATAACCATCCTACAAAAGCAATATATGTAGTTAGCACGAATATTTCACGTGGAAAGTCTAAAAATGTGCAACGGAGGATACTCACCATGCAAACCGGTCGAACCAATTCTTTACCGTTCCACAAGAGCATAAAATCAAAAACAAAATAGCCAGACACATCCCTGCAATTGAATAAATTAATATTATATTGAATATAGTGATTATAAAAATAAGTGCTTGCATCTTGAATATTATGATAATAAAATACATAAATTTACCCGTCCATGCTCGTTGGAATACCAGCCGGAAATATGTGTTGCCATCTAGATATATCGCAATTCCAGCCGGGTTGCGCTATTCCGAGTGCGTCGTTGAAGTCTCGCAAATCTCAATAAATTCACTACATGCCTCAGAGTTTTAATCTCTGACGACTGTGATGTATAGAGAGGGTCCAGAATATATACATGGCACGTATGTTTATCGATGACGTACAAGATGTATCACCCGAGGTATGCATATGGAAGATAAATCTACAAGTTGTAGCTATTAGAAACCATAAATCATGACAACAGTGAACAATAGACCTTACTTACCAAGTTGCACGATAAGATGTTGTTGTCTACCCAGGCCAGCTATCAAAGAGTGTTGCCAGCATGTGAATATTTGGCTTCACGTGGAACTTTGGATCTCGTGTTGAATCTAACATCATGGACCGAGTAAGAAAAATTATTTAGAAACATGTTGATACTGATGATAATATAATATATGATTCTGATAACTTACACAAAATTGTAGATCCATGAAGTGTACAGGTGGGTCTATCAACAATAAGACCTCATCGCATGCCAGTATACGTATGGCCATGTTGAAATAATCATTGTCCATAGACTGCTCCATGTTAAGTATGCCCTGAAGTTTTCTGAGACTTAAGCCCATTGAATAGCGTGTCCAGCTTCGCACCCATTCCTTCTCGAAAAATAATTGGTAAGAATCATAATAATGTATATTGGCACATGATATATTTCTAAATGTTGCTTACTCCAAACACTCGGCAATGCAACACAGCGTCGGCAACGTAAGGGACCACGGCATCTACGGTGGAGCAGTGGCATCACGGCGCGGCGTCGACAGCGTGCGACCATGCGGCGTCGACAGTACAACGCGCAGTGCACGGCATCGGCGGCATGGTGCGGCGGCACAATGGCATGAGGCGCTGCGGCGGCACGCGACGGCTGGTGCTCCGCTGGCCGCCTATGGCATGGCGGTGGTAACTGCCAATGGCTGGCCTGCGGGGGTCGCCTCCTCAACCTTCCCTACACGGCGCAGGACGGAGACATCGCGTGCGGCTCCGGACGGCAGCGCTGTGCAAGGCGGGCCAGAGCGACGCTGCGCGTGGCACGGCGAACGGCGGCGGCGGCTGCTGCCCACGGCTGGCGCACGGAGGAATGCACCAGGAGACCGGTTCCGCCCGCAGCGTCAAGCGGCACGGCCTCGGCTTGCGATCTGCACGGAGCGGCGAGGATGCACGCCTGGACGAGGCGAACTGGACGCGCGCGGGGGGGGGGGGGGGGGGGGGGGGGGGGGACCCGGCTACTGGCTGCCTGGCGGCGTCGGCAGTGCGCGGCACGGTGCGATGGTAAGGCGCCGGTTGCTGGCTTCGCGACTGCGGCCGAAATCCGTGGTCACGCAGTTGCATGGCGAGGCGGTTACGATCGCGACTGCGGCTCGGCGTGGTAGGCAGGCATGGCGGCGCGACGTGGAAGCGAGAAGGACAACGGCTGGCGGCAACAACCAGGCATGGCGGCGCGATTGTTGAAGAAATATTTCAAAAATGTTGAATAAGTATTAAAAAATGTTGAACGAGTATTTGAAAAATGTTGAACAAGTATTTGAAAATGTTGAATAAGTATTAAAAATATTGTACAAGTATTTGAAAAATGTTGAACAAGCGTTCGGACAATGTTGAACGTGTATACAAAAAATGTTGATCATTTATTAAAAAAATAATGAATTTTTTTGATCATGTATATAAAAATGTTAATCAAGCATTTGAAAAAAATGTTGAACAAGTGTTTGAAAAATGTTAATCAAGAATTTGAAAAATATTAAATGTGTATAGAAAAAATGTTGACCATGTATTCAAAAAGTGTTATTCTTTTTATTTGAAAACTATTAATCAAGCATTTAAAAAAAATGTTTAAAACGTATACAAAAAATGTTGCCCATGTATTAAAAAAATGTTACAAATGTGTAGGCAAAATGTTGACCATGTATTCAAAAAATGTGTAGAAATAAAAATAGACCAGAGAAAAAAGAAAGTGAAAAATAAAAACAAAGAAACAAATGCAAAAAGAGAAAACAAAAAAAAAGAAAAATGAAAACAAAGAGAAACGGAGAAAAAGGAGAAAGAAAACAAAAAACCGAAGAAAAAGGAGAAAGAAAAGAAATATGGATAAAAACAGTAAAAAAACAAAGATAATACAAAAGAAAAAAAAAGAAAAAACCGAAGTATAACAAAAAAAAAGAGAACGGGAGAAGAAATAAGAAAACCAAACAAAAAACAAAAGAAAACGAAAAAATAAAACAAAACGGAGAAAACAGAAGAAAGACAAAAAACCCTGCTCTTCTCCTTCTAGTAGGTCGCGGCCTGCTATTTGAACATGAACTTGCTGTTAGCTCAGTGGCAACACTGTTGCGTAGCAATCAGTACATCGCAGGATCGATCCCCCGCGCAAGCAGTCCCCCTTTTTTCCCCCTTTTTAAAACTATTTCGTCAAAAAAAAAATCACAAATGGGCCGGCCCGATAGCTGCAGATGCTTCAGCGAGAGAAACTTTCCATCTCGCTTATTACGATAAATAGTCGCCGCGCTGCTCCTGACAATGATCCGCTTTCGGCCGAAAGGTCAAGTGGGCTTTGGCCCACGTCCCATCCTCTTGATGAAAAGAAAAGAGAAACCGAAAAAAAATTGGGCCCCTTTTTTAAACTATTTCGTCAAAAAAATAATCACAAATGGGCCGGCCCGATAGGTGCAGATGCTTCAGCGAGAGAAACTTTCCATCTCGCTTATTGCGATAAATAGTCGCCGCGCTGCTCCTGACAATGATCCGCTTTCGGCCGAAAGGTCAAGTGGGCTTTGGCCCACGTCCCTTCCTCTTGATGAAAAGAAAAGAGAAACCGAAAAAAAAATTGGGCCATGCCACTAGTTTGGGCTGTGCAGATTTGCCCCATTGCATTTTTAAATCGTTTTCTTTTCTGTTTTAGCATGTAGCTATGCAGTTTTTATATGTATGTGTATTTACAGTAATTTCATGTATACTAGATGATGCCCCGCGCGTTGCCGCAGGAACTGTGTTAAAACAAATCCATCAATAAGTGCTTAAAAACATTTAAAACTAATGAAAATACAAATATAAAAGTGTTCTTAGTTTATGTTTTAAAAAACAATAAAACATACAAATTATGTGAGAAAATGATGCACAAAAAGATAAACCTTTTGGAGTCGACATAATGTGACACCATCTTTAAAGAAAAATTGTGAAGCGTAAACTATATATTTTTACTCCAAGGGTCTAACACATATACCGTTCATGAATACACACAAATTAGCGCAAAAATCTAAATTGTGACTAACATTCATGAATTAATTCCCTGGGAAAAAAGACATGCATGACTTAATGAAGTGGCATGGTTTGCATGGATAGATTAATGCAAGAAGTGTAACTTATGAGTACATGCATGACTTCGATGGTCACATGATTTTGATCGGATGGCTACAAATAATTAAGATGATGTGGAAGCACGCATGTTGAGAGAAATCCAGTAGTGGGGGCTAGCTATTTAGATATAGTAGATTACTGTATTGTAAAGCACACTAGTATATCAACATATTTGATTAGGCAATTTGATGGTTCCTATATGTTGATGATGCTTGAAAATTAATTTACTAGACAGTAAATTAATTGTGCATGATGATTTCATGCATAATTTGTTGGACATATCAAAGAGATAGTTTTACTGAGTTTGCCAATGATGGCGAAAATTATCAAACCTGGGTCATGGATGTCAAGAGTAACTTGGCGGTCTGGGATCTCAGTTCCCTCATAACCACACCTGCTCAGGGGCTCGGCTATAGTGGCTATGGCAAAATTTGTTGCATTGCACTTCATCCTACACCACGTGCACTATGTTCTTAAAACATAGTATGTGATGGGGGAAATCCTTTGATACTATGGTACTCCCTGCACTAGTAGAAAACAGGGCTTTGGTCCAGGGCCAGATAAGGGCATTAATCCCGGTTCCCTTACGAACCGGGACCAATGGGTGCATCAGTCCCGGTTCGTGAGGCCAGGGCGCCGGCCGGGCCTCGGGGGCCATTGGTCCCGGTTCGTCTGACCCCTTTGGTCCCGGTTCCAGACACGAACTGGGACCAATGGGCCTCGCTCCTGGCGCAGCACCTTTAGTCCCGGTTGGTGGATGGAACCGGGACTAAAGGTCAGTCTTCTGTCCCGGTTCTAGCCACCAACCGGGACTAAAGAGATGCCTATATATACCCTCGCCCCTGCCCACCCTCTACTCTGTTTTTTGGCTGTGTGGGAGGTGTGCATGCGCTGCTCTATTCTCCCTTCTATGCATGCACATGAGGTGTTCGATGAAATGCCCGAGCCACACTTAAGCTTTCTCCTCTCCAAGCTCGACCTCCAAGCTCCATTTTCCTCAAGATTTGTCTAGGTTTGGCGGTCCGTCCCGCCCCGTCCCCGTCCTTACCGCCGTCAATCGCCCGCGCCGATCTCGTCGCCGGCACCACCGTGGTGAGCCTCTTGTTCTTATCTTCTTTCTAAAAGAAAAAAAATTCTTACTTGTATGATTTAGATAGATACTTGTATAATTTTCTTACTTTTATTATTGTTTTTTATTATATAGTGCCATGGTTTTGGTATCTGCCCCCGTCGGCCCTCGTCCTGTCTATGATTCGGATGTGATATATTATCTTTTATTATGATTTGTTTCATTTAGTGTTTATGACAATTATGCCGACCAATGTGACATAGATGTTTTTATCTAGGAGGTATGTGAACCGGAAATTCCAACCGACCCTCTTGTCGAGAGGTTAAATTTAGTTGAAAAAGAAAACAATTACTTGAAGAAAAAATTGAAAAGAATTGAGGAGGAGAAGATGGAATTGGAGTTGCATGTTGCCGATGTCGTCGATGATCACAAGATCAAGATGGATGCAATGCGCTTGAAGATTAGAAAGATTAGAAAATATGCCATTCATAATGAGGCTTGGTATCATTATGCCGTTGGATCAATTGTTACCTTAGTTGCGATTATGATCGCATTTGTTGTTGCATTTAAATGTTTTTCATAGTTTCAATGTATGTTTTAATTAGATGCTCTAGAGAGCTATATGTTGTTCTATGAGAACTATATATGTATGAACTTTATGTATTTATTTTTTCAGTAATAACATTTGATCACTACTGTACTTTGGTTTTAATGTGATGATGAACTTGTATTAATTTGGTCACTTCTCTATTCATGATGTTCTGTAATGGTTTTTGATACACTTAATTATATAATGCACGCAGATGAACCGGCAATGGATGTACGGTGACCGACGCACCTCCGAGTATCTTGAGGGCCTGCATAAATTTCTCGAAGTGGCTGAGGCAAACAAGCAGAATGGTTTTATGTATTGTCCATGCCCTGTCTGTGAGAATACGAAGGATTACTCTAACTTGAAAACCCTTCACGTCCACCTGCTTGAGAAGGGTTTCATGCCACACTATAATGTTTGGACCAAGCACGGAGAAAGAGGGGTTATGATGGAAGACAACGAAGAAGAAGAGGATGATGACAACTATCCCCCTGAATACAGTGATACTGCAACGGGGGAAGCTGAAGATCAAGAGAAACCAGACGATGTGCCCGATGATGATCTTCGCCGGGTCATTGTTGATGCAAAGAGACAATGCCAAAGTGAAAGGGAGAAGTTGAAGTTCGATCGCATGTTAGAGGATCACAAAAAAGGGTTGTACCCAAATTGTGAAGATGACAACACAAAGCTCGGTACCACACTGGAATTGCTGCAATGGAAGGCAGACAATGGTGTATCTGACAACGGATTTGGGAAGCTACTGAAAATAATGAAGAAGAAGCTTCCAAAGGATAACGAATTGCCCGACAGTACGTACGAAGCAAAGAAGGTTCTATGCCCTCTAGGATTGGAGGTGCAGAAGATACATGCATGCCCTAATGACTGCATCCTCTACCGCGGTGAGTACGAGGATTTGAACGCATGCCCGGTATGCGGTGCATTGCGGTATAAGATCAGACGAGATGACCCTGGTGATGTTGAGGGCGAGCGCCCCAGGAAGAGGGTTCCTGCCAAGGTGATGTGGTATGCTCCTATAATACCACGGTTGAAACGTCTGTTCAGAAACAAAGAGCATGCCAAGTTGATGCGATGGCACAAAGAAGACCGTAAGAAAGTCGGGAAGTTGAGAGCACCCGCTGACGGGTCGCAGTGGAGAAAAATCGAGAGAAGGTGGGGGGACTTTGCAGGTGACGCAAGGAACGTATGGTTTGGGTTAAGCGCAGATGACATTAATCCTTTTGGGGAGCAGAGCAGCAATCATAGCACCTGGCCCGTGACTCTTTGTATCTATAACCTTCCTCCTTGGTTGTGCATGAAGCGGAAGTTCATTATGATGCCAGTGCTCATCCAAGGCCCTAAGCAACCCGGCAACGACATTGATGTGTACCTAAGGCCATTAGTTGAAGAACTTTTACAGCTATAGAATGGAAAAGGTGTACGTGTGTGGGATGAGCACAAATAGCAGGAATTTGACCTACATGCGTTGCTGTTTGTAACCATCAATGATTGGTCTGCTCTCAGTAACCTTTCAGGACAGACAAACAAGGGATACCACGCATGCACGCACTGTTTAGATGACACCGAAAGTATATATTTGGAGAAATGCAGGAAGAATGTGTACCTAGGACATCGTCGATTTCTTCCGACCAACCATCAATGTCGAAAGAAAGGCAATCATTTCAAAGGTGAGGCAGATCACCGGAAGAAGCCCGCCCTCCGTACTGGTGATCACATACTTGATATGGTCAAGGATTTACAAGTAATCTTTGGAAAGGGTCCTGGTGGACAATCTTTCCGAATGACGCTGAGGGACGCGCACCCATGTGGAAGAAGAAATCTATATTTTTGGACCTACCCTATTGGAAAGACCTAGAGGTCCGCTCTGCAATCGACTTGATGCACGTGACGAAGAATCTTTGCGTGAACCTGCTAGGCTTCTTGGGCGTGTATGGGAAGACAAAAGATACACCGGAGGCACGGGAGGACCAGCAACGTGTGCTCGAAAAAGACGGCATGCATCCAAAGCAGTATGAAGGTCCTGCCAGCTACGCTCTTACCAAAGAAGAGAAGGAAATCTTCTTTGAATGCCTGCTCAGTATGAAGGTCCCGTCTGGCTTCTCGTCCAATATAAAGGGAATAATAAATATCCCAGAGAAAAAGTTCCAGAACCTAAAGTCTCATGACTGCCACGTGATTATGACGCAACTGCTTCCGGTTGCATTGAGGGGGCTTCTACCGGAAAACGTTCGATTAGCCATTGTGAAGCTATGTGCATTCCTCAATGCAATCTCTCATAAGGTAATCGATCTAGAAATCCTACAAAGGTTAAAGAATGATTTGGTGCAATGTCTTGTCAGTTTCGAGCTGGAGTTCCCACCATCCTTCTTCAATATCATGACGCACGTCCTAGTTCATCTAGTCGACGAGATTGCCATTCTGGGCCCTGCATTTCTACACAATATGTTCCCCTTTGAGAGGTTCATGGGAGTCTTAAAGAAATATGTTCGTAACCATGCTAGGCCAGAAGGAAGCATCTCCACGGGCCATCAAATAGAGGAGGTCATTGGGTTTTGTGTTGACTTCATTCTTGACCTTAAGAAGATTGGTCTCCCTCAATCGCGGTATGAGGGGAGACTGGCTGGAAAAGGCAAGCTAGGAGCGGAATCAATAATATGTAGGGACGGGCATTCTTGGGCTCAAGCACACTACACAGTTCTACAGAATTCTACCTTGGTGAACCCGTATGTCAATGAACACAAGAATATTCTGCGCTCCAAACACCCAGAGCAGTGTGACGACTGGATTACATGTGAACACATCAGGACTTTCGGCAGTTGGTTGCAAACACATCTCATGGGTAACACCACTGTTGGAGATGAGCTGTACTCGTTGGCCAGGACACCATCTTCGACTGTATTGACTTACAAAGGGTACGAGATAAATGGGAATACATTTTACACGATCGCCCAAGATCAAAAGAGCATCAACCAAAATAGTGGTGTCCGCTTTGATGCAGCAACCAACAGGGGAAAGGACACATATTATGGTTACATAGTGGACATATGGGAACTTGACTATGGACATGATTTTAAGGTCCCTTTGTTTCGGTGCAAATGGGTCAATCTGTCAGGAGGCGGGGTACAGGTAGACCCACAGTAGGGAATGACAACAGTGGATCTGAACAATCTTGGGTACACAGACGAACCATTCGTCGTAGCCAATGATGTGGCGCAGGTTTTCTATGTGAAGGACATGTCTACCAAACCGAGAAAAAGAAAAGATAAGGAAGCGAATACATCATACGATGAGCCAAAGCGCCACATAATTCTTTCAGGGAAAAGAGACATCGTGGGAGTGGAGGGCAAGACAGACATGTCTGAAGATTATGAAAAGTTTCATGAAATTCCTCCCTTCAAAGTGAAGGCTGACCCAAGCACCCTGTTAAACGATGAAGATTATCCATGGTTACGGCGCAATAAGCAAGGGAAACACACGAAGAAAAAGTGAAGGAGGATACGATGATGGCTCTGATTACGCGAAGAAAAAATGAAATGCCTTTTGTAACAGATGAGTTTTCGTCCGAAACCCTGATACTTCGAAAGAGATTATCCATTTTGTACACGAAGTGCATCCAGCTTTTGCCGTAACCCTCTCAACTTTTTAGCACATGCTATGTGGGTGAAATGATGATACCATGCCAACTTTGAACCTTTTCAGAGTTCATTTGTAGTGCTTTTCAATTTCAGGGTCATTTAGCTAAAAAAAACTCTAATAGCAAAAAGAAAGAACTAAAAAGCTTTTATAAAACTCTAATAGCAAAAAGAATGAACTAAAAAGAATCAATTAAAATATTTTGTTATGATCAACTAAAACAAAACTATAATATTCTTCAATAGCAAAAAGAATCAACTAAAAAGCTTTTATAAACCTCTAGTTATTATCAAAATAATATTAACTTAAAATTATATAAAATTTATGCAACTAAAATTATCAAAGTATTTTTTGTTAAAAACTTTAATAGCAAAAAGAATTTTCATAAAGTATTTTATGTTAAAAACTTTAATAGCAAACTAAAATGACATAAAAAATAAAAAAATATTATCAAAATAATATTAACTTAAAATTATATAAAATTTATGCAACTAAAATTATCAAAGTATTTTTTGTTAAAAACTTTAATAGCAAAAAGAATTTTCATAAAGTATTTTATGTAAAAAACTTTAATAGCAAACTAAAATGACATAAAAAAAAATGCCGCCTACTTGGCCACCACGGCCTGCATACGACTAGAAACCCATCTGTACATGGGCCAGGATGCAGGCCCGCGGGCCCAACAGGCCCAACATGGCACTAACAAAGCTTAGGCAAGTACTGCCTGCATTAGATAGGAGCTCGAAAGCTCAGCCGCAGCGCACCTTATAAACCAGTGTTGCCCTCTCTCAACTAGCGAGGTGGGGCTAAACTCCCACCACACCGCTGTGCCAGGCTATTGGTCCCGGTTGGTGGCTCGAACCGGGACGAAAGGGTGCCTTTGGTCCCGGTTCGAGCCACCAACCGGGACCAATGCCTCCCTTTCGTCCCGGTTGGAGCCACCAACCGGGACTAAAGGTCTCTGCTTCCCGCCCTTTGGGCTATTGAAATTGACCTTTAGTCCCGGTTGGTGGCTCCAACCGGGACGAAAGGGGGCCTTTCGTCCCGGTTGGTGTCACCAACCGGGACTAAAGGTTGGGGTATATAAGCCCACACTTAGGAAATTTTCATAGTTCATCCGCAGTTTCCCCTGACGACGCCGAGCACATCGACGCCGCCAGGCTGCCCCGACGCCGTCCGCCGCCTCCGCCGTCGCCGTCGCCGCGCGCCTGCCCCGTCGTCGCCGTCGTCGCCCCCGAGCCCGCGCCCCTACCACGGCCCGCCCCCGCCGTCGCCGTCGCCGCGCCCCTGTCCCGTCGTCGCCGTCGCCGTCGCCGTCGTCTCCCTCCTCCCCGAGCCCTCGCCGCCCCCGCTGTGAGCCGCCGCCGCCCCGGCCCGCTGTGCATTTTTTTTATATGATGAATTTTTTTTGTTCATATATAATGTATATGTAGATGCTTAGTGTTTATTAATCATGTGTATGTATGTATGTGTATGTATATGTAAATATTGATATGATGAATTTTTTTTATTCATATATAATGTATATGTAGATGGAGGAGGAAGGAGATCATGACGGCTCCGGTGACCGAACGGAGGAGGGAGCCTTAACTGTTGCAAAGTCCGGCGAGGTATATATATATATATATATATATTAATTAAGCCTGTGCTGACTTGATGCATTAATTGTTTTGTATGTACATATATTAACGCTTCTTTCTTCTTTTAGCCCTCCGGATCGAGCCAAACTTCTGTAAGGAGACGAGGCCCAAAGAAAAGGTTGCGCCAGGATGAAAGGTTCACGATCACAGAAGTCGCTCGAGATGGCCAACCGATTGCTCCCAAGCGGACCAAGGACGCATTTGTACATCAGTGCGGAGTTGTTGTTAGGGACAGCGTCCCGATCAACATCCAAGAATGGAATAAGAAGAAGGACCCTGCAGTTTCTTATGTCCAGGATAGACTGAAAGATGATCTTTGGACCTCGCTGATGACAAATTTCAGCCTACCGCCAGAGGAGAATCCGAATAACCCAGTTATAGAGCGAAAGGTCAAGGCGTTTGCTCTTAAGAAGATGGCGGAACTATTCAGGAACTGGAAGAAAGATTTGAACAAAAAGTTTGTCGAGAAAGACGAGACTCTAGAATTCATCGGTCAATATGAGAAGATAAGAGATCACTGACCCGCATTTGTGGCCTACAAGAAATCGGACAAGGGTAAGCAAAGGTCACTGACAAACATGCAAAATGCTGCAAAGAAGAAGTATCACCATACCACGGGGTCAGGTGGCTACAGCAAAGCCCGGCCGTTGTGGGACAAAGCTGAGCAAGACCTGCTTGCTAAAGGGGTCCAACCAGCGACATTGCACTGGCCAGATCGGGCAAGGACTTGGTTCTTCGGGGTTGGGGGAACTTTGGACCCAGAAACAGTGAAGTGTGTTTGGACGAACGAGCAACTTGCAATACCCATCCGGAAGCTTGAGGCAGCAATCAAGGCAGTGCATGAAGGGACGTTCATTCCCGACAGACAGAAGGACGAGCTGACAGAGGCCCTCGGGAATCCTGAACACCCTGGACGAACACGAGGCACATCAGGCTCCGTTCCGTGGGTGCATGGGTTTCCCGACAGCGGTGGTTATAGAAGCCGAGAGAGAAAGAAGAAAGAGGAAGCAAGCGAAATGCAGAAGCTCAGTGCAAGATTAGCGAAACTAGAGGAACTTGAGAGCCAGCGAGCTACCGGCCAACCATCTCAGCGGCATGAAGATCCTTCCTTCGACACTGCCCCAGAAGCTACCCCACCATCTCAGCGGAGAAGCAGCGTCGCTTCCACGGAGCTCGTTCAGCCTGATTTCACGGCTCCTCGCTACCCCGTGGATAGTATCACGGAGGCTGAACATTGTGTGCTAATGGCGAAATGCCAGAACCTGACCTTGAAGGCGGCGGTCGGCTTTGTTTTACCTCCTCGAGCTGAGGGAACTTTCCATTGCCGTCCGATTCCACATGGCTATGCTATTGTCACGGTGGATGAAATAATGGAGGGATTTGAGGGGCTGGAGCTTGACTACCCTATAGGTGAAGAGGATAATCTTCTGGAAAATGCCTTAAGGAGTACCTGTCTATGGAGAAAGGAGAACATCAAGCTTCCAAACTGGACGCCGCCTCAGCAGACGCAGCCGGATGAGGCCCCTCAGCAGACTCCTCACAGTCCAGCTTAGCCGGATGAGGCCCCTCAGCAGACTCAGCCGGATGAGGCCCCTCAGCAGAGTCCTCTTCCGCCTCAGCTGTCTCCGACGCGTCAGCGGACTCCGCCTCCTCCAGCGCATCAGCGGACTCCGCCTCCTCCTCCGCCTCCTCCGGCGCGTCAGCGGACTCCGCCGCCTCAGCAACAGCGGAAGAGAGCCGCCGCCGCTCCGGCGGCTAGCAGTACAAAAGGCGGGAAGAAATTCAAATTTGGTCCAAGCCTCAGGGTTCCTCCAAAGTTACCATATGAGAGGACTGACAAGGAAACCGATGACATCGTGGAAGCCGAACTGCAGGCCCATTTTGAACGGAAACGTCCACCTCCGAAGGAAACAATAGATCCGGTGAAAGCGAAGCGCACTCTGGATGCCCTTAAGCGACCACCACCGCCTCCGCCGCAATCCAACTATGACCGCTGTATTGAAAAGACATATGATGAAGCGCGGCGGTCGGGAAGTACTGCCAGTGCTTCAAGACGAAGAAGTGGGAAAACAATTCCCCAGCTCGGCGAACAGGAGAAGCAATCGTGGCCCCCGCTCAAGGTGTCTAGCGATATCGCTAATCATCCGGGGCTACTGCCCGGTACCACTCTTGGTGATTACGTGGGTGATGATGTACAGTTTGAAATGGCTGAGGTAGTAGAGATCTTTAGATACGAGCACGGGAAGCCTCTCGTCAAACCTGATCATCCTCATCTAACAACTATGATGCGAAGATTGCATGAGTGGTACTTGGAAAGCTGCAGGAAGAATGGGTCCGATAGTTTGATGGTGAGAATTAAAGATGAGCACGACCTCATTGGAGTCGACCTGATGCCTGTTGAATTTGTGGAGTTATTTCAGTTATTCAATCAAGAGGCCCTCGACAAACAAATCATGACTTTCTACTGTCTGTAAGTATTACTTCTGTAATTAAGTCTCTAGCTCAGCTCGTTCATTGCATGTATATATAATTATCCTCACTATATTATGCAGATTGAAGATCGTCGAATGCAAAAAAAGACAAATCTATGACATTGGGTTCATTAGCCCAAATACCGTAAATGAATGGGCGATACAAAACAGAGTTAAAGATACCGAGGAAAACTTGCTAAAAGCGTTCCTTCGACATCAAAACAAAAGGGAAATACTCTTTCCTTACAACTTCAAGTGAGTGTTACTGTCTTGTGCATATTCGGTTTCGCTTACTCGAGGTTAAGTACTATAATTGATGAGTTATGCGTGCGCAGGTTCCACTTTATTCTGCTATCCATTAAGCTTGACGGGGGAGTAGTAACTGTCTTAGACTCGAGACGTAAAGATCCCAAGGATTATGCGGACATGACTGCAATGCTCCAGAAGTAAGTTCAATCAATACCGGGACCATATCGGCAACTTTCGTTCATTTCCTGATATCAAGTAATCATTTTCTTTGCCTGGCAGGGTTTGGAAACAGTTCACCGGAATGGTTCCGGGTCTGAAGAACGAGCTGCGATTTACACACCCCAAAGTAAGTAGTACTAGCTAGTTCCGCGCATCTCTCATTGATTCTAGTTTCATCAATACCATTATCATGCTTGATTATCAGTTTGATTGAACTCTATTCTCGTAAAGTGCTTGTGCCAGGCAGGCGGGAATAATTTATGTGGATACTACGTTTGCGAGTTCATTCGCCACTCGACCACTGAGCGGGGCTTCTTGTCTGACAAACAATTTGAAGTACGTAAACAATATTCACAATTTTATTTTATTACCATCAATTGTGTTGAGTTTCATTCATATATATGTATTGACCCCCTTCTTTAAATTAGATCTGGTAGATGCGGGATGAACTCCTACCACATGATCGCATACGAGCAATTCAAGAGGAATTGGCGGGATTCTTTCTTGACCACGTCATACATGAAAAGGTAGAATACCATACGAAAATTCAATGGGAGTTTGGCGCTTGATGATGTCAGGGATGTTATATTGTATATATGTAGTAGCGTTGGATAGATATACGAAAACTTGTTGTTCGACCATGCACGGAGAAAGAGAGGTCACTTCTCTCTATATATGTTCATGACGATCTTGTGTAATTAATGGTTTCCTTCATTTGCTTACTAGCTAGCGTCGAGTTCTCTCTATATGTAGTAGCTAGCGTCGACCAAGCACGGAGAAAGAGAGGTCACTTCTCTCTATTAGCTAGCTAACACAATATGAAACCCCTAAACCCTCCAAAACCCCTAAACCCCCCCTTTCAAAAAAAAAACCCCAGCGCCTGCGAATTGCTGACGCGTGGCTGCCTTTTGGTCCCGGTTGGTGTTACCAACCGGGACTAAAGGTCCTCCTGTCTGAGCGTTGCGCAGCGGCTACGTGGAGACCCTTTAGTCCCGGTCGGTGTTACCAACCGGAACTAAAGGTCCTCCTGCCTGGGCGCCCCACAGCGGCCACGTGGAGCTCCTTTGGTCCCGGTTCGTAGGCCAACCGGGACTAAAGGTTTTGGGTATTAGTCCCGTTTGTTTTGTCCCGGTTTCAGAACCGGGACTAAAGGCCCTCTGGAACCGGGACCATAGCCCTGTTTTCCACTAGTGCTGTAGCGCGGAGGTAATGGACACTTATCTGATTCCATGACTTTGAGTATGTGACAACATACAACTTTAATGTGCATCAAACCAACCTGACGATGAGATTCCCCATTTAGTGATGTTTCAGATGCCGATCTCATCAATGGAATGGTCCCCACTTTCAATTCTTTTATGAGGATTTTCGCTGAACAATTTTGTAAGCGGTAAAGGAGTGTGATGATAAGTAGAATAAGAATGGAGCTCAAAAGGGCAAAGTTATTTCAAGAAAAATGACAAGGCTAGCAGTTATGATGGTTGCTATAGGTGTGGTTGTATGACCCACATTGCAAGGATATGTGATACTTCCAAGCATTTGGTGCACCTGTACATGTAATCAAATGGTAATGGCAAACGTAGATTATGGAGAGTGTTAGGGATTAATTAATTATGATTAATTAAGGATAATATCCTTATCTTTGTAGACCGACGGGCAGTTAGAAACTACCAACCGTCGCGTCTCTTTTCCCATCTCCTCTAACCGACGCGTCCTTTTGATGCAACCCCTCGGGGGTATATATTGTACAATCATCATTTTTTTGAGAGAAGGTCGGCCTTTATTGATCAAGCAACAACTTTACAAAGAGTCTCCCAGATGCAATCCGGAGCAGAACGAAAAATACAAAGACTAGTAGAGTTCAAACTTGATCTAGCTAAAACATGAGCTAAAACATTGAGATGCCGACGAACATGCATGAACGACGCAGCAGGAAGATCACTTGCCGCCTCCTTGATATCAGCCACAATGGATCCAACAGCAGAACGATCCCTGGTCGGTGATGTCAAACGTTGCACAACCGAGAGGTAGTCCGACTTGAAGACCACATCAGCATAGCCTTCCTCTCGCGCAAACCTAGCCGCCCGACAAAGCGCCATGGCTTCGGCCACTTCAGGGGACAGAACACCCTTCAGAGGTTCAGAGCAAGCGGCCACACACTGACCCAAATGATCCAGAACCACAACACCCACTCCGGCTCTATTCAGCGTACCTAACGGCGGCGAAGACCAGAGAGGACTTGGAGTAGAGGTCTCACGCCTATGTGCAGGTACAGGTTTGTACAGGTGTTGGATGATCAACTCGATATAAGCCTGGATCCTAGCTGTTGTGCGCTTTGGGTGTGGAGCCTCAGGTTCATTTATTGCAGTGTTCCAAGCCTCCCAGATATGCCATATCGTCACAGTCATGACCGCCGCTTCCTGATCGGAGCAGCGAGAGAGATAATCGAAGAGCCACTGCTTAGGTGACGCAAAAGACGACCGACAGAGTTTGATGCCAAAGGTCTCCTTGATCACCTCCCATACCGCGCGAGCATGGGAGCAGAATAGCAGTGCATGCTCCACACTCTCCGGCCTACCACAGAAGCAGCAGTCCGTCCGAGTCGGGACCTGGCGATGACGAAACTGATCGCCCGAGGGAAGGCAATCATGAGCCAAACGCCATAGCACAATTTTCATCTTGTTGGGAGCCTTGACCCTCCACAGCTCTTTCCACAATTTTTCCTCCTCCGACCAATTCGAATTCTGACCCAGGCCGTTGCCACTGCGAGCCGTTAAGAAACGCCTAGTTCTTGCCAGGTTATAAGCAGACCGGACAGAATAATCTCCATATTTGGTAAAAGGCCATCGGACATAATCTGGCCCCCTAGACTGTTAATTGGAATATGAAGAATATCATCAGCCACTCTTTCAGGGAAGAAAGCCCTCACCGTTTCTACATCCCAGGATCCGTTCTCCTCGTCAAGAAGGCAATGGACCGTGGCGGTCTCCGGGATGGGAGAGATAGGTTGCAGAACAGCCGGTGGAGTTGACGGGATCCAATGATCAGACAAGATACGAGTGCTTCTTCCGTCGCCAATACCCCATTGTACACCTTGTTTCAGCAGATCTCGGCCATGCAGGATACCACGCCAAGTCGCTGAGGCAGTACGAGGTGCCATGGCATTCCAAAAGTTCCCAGTCAGAAAGTACCTTCCCTTCAACACACGGGCGCATAATGAATCAGGTTCAGTCAGAAGCCGCCAGCCCTGCTTGCCAAGCATCGCTTGATTAAACAGCGCCATGTCGCGGAAACCCATGCCACCAAGCGATTTTGGAGTCGAGAGCCATGCCCAAGATCTCCAGTGAAGTTTCTTCTTTCCGTCCTCCCGACCCCACCATTGATCAGCCACAATTTGGCAAAACTTCTCACAAGTAGCGACAGGGAGGCGGAAGCAGCTCGAGACAAAGGTCGGAATAGCCTGTGTGATTGATTTCAACAAAGTTTCATTCCCAGCCCTAGACAAAGGCCGGTCAGACCATCCATGAATATTCTGCCAAGCTCTGCCAGTCAAGAATTTGAATGTGCTAGTGGGTGATCTGCCAACCTCAGTGGGCATACCGAGGTAAAAATCATGAAAGACCTCATTATGAACCCCAAGCCTAGCCTTAACACTATTCTTGACACTCTCAGGACAGTGACGCCCAAAGAAGATTGAAGATTTCTCCTTATTGATTGCTTGACCAGAGCCCTCACAGTATAATTTTAAAACCGACTCCAACGAGTCCACACTACGGTGATCACTCTTAGCAAAGAAAATGCTATCGTCTGCAAATAGGAGGTGTGAGATAGGTGGACCTTGACGGCCATTTCGGATCCCAGGTAGCTCGCCACAACACTCCTTCTGAAAAAGCAGACTAGACAAACCTTCAGTGCATAAGAGGAACAGGTAGGGGCTGATTGGATCCCCTTGACGGATACCCTTGGAGGGTACCACCGGATCAGTAAGCTCCCCATTGACTCTGACAGCATAACGAACATTTGTCACACACCTCATCACAAAATCAATCCAGGCTGGGGAAAAACCAAGCTTACACAAACAACCATGCAGATAGCTCCATTCAACAAGATCATATGCTTTCATCATATCAATTTT
The DNA here is from genome assembly GCA_039707655.1 of Elymus sibiricus. NCBI lineage: Eukaryota > Viridiplantae > Streptophyta > Magnoliopsida > Poales > Poaceae > Elymus > Elymus sibiricus. The sequence goes on along the minus strand of CM077674.1, from coordinate 7,040,036 downwards.
CATGGCAAAGAAAGGTTGCTTCACACGCTGCTGACGGATGGTATGCAAACACTCATAAGCAATCAGGATGTTGTCAGTAATCAATCTTCCCGGGACAAAAGCACTCTGACATTCAGACACCACAACCGGCAGAAGCACCTTCAAGCGATTGGCCAAGACCTTGGAAGCAATCTTATAGAGTACATTGCAAAGACTTATCGGGCGGAAATTCTTCAAATGCTTCGGTCTAGCCATCTTGGGGATTAAAACAATCACAGAATAACAGAAACCGTCGGGTATAGGTCTTCCCTCAAGGAATCCCCGCACAGCCTAACAAATATCCTCTTCTAGAAAATTCCAATGAGTTTGATAGAATAGAGCCGGGAACCCATCAGGACCCGGAGCTTTCGTTGGACCCATTTGGAACAAGGCAGCCCTAATCTCTTCATTAGTGTACGGCTTGCACAGTTCTTCATTCATCTCAGTCGTAATCTTTTGAGGAATAGCTTCAATGACCTCGTCAGCGGCTTGGCATGGTTCAGAAGTGAATAGCTTGTCATAAAAACTCTGCACCATACCTTTAATTTCCTTTTGGGAGCTGCAAATAGAGCCATCCTCACGGATCAACGACTGGATTCTGTTCGTCCTACGACGTGCCGTCGCTCGAGCATGGAAGAAGTCAGTATTTCGGTCTCCCGCCTTTAGCTAGTCGACGCGGGAGCGCTGTCTCTCCATTATCTCCTCCTGCTCAAAAAGCTCACAGAGTTGGCGCTCGATAGACCGTTCCTCCGTGAGCAAAGAAGGGGAAGGAGGCGAAGCCCTAATAGTAGCTAGGCGACGCTCCAACTTCCCAATCTTCCTCCGGACACTACCAAAAGCCTCCCTGCTCCATGTCCGCAGAGAACCAGCAACATGCTTTAAGTTATACCATGTAGACTGCAAGGAAGGGCTGCCATCCCTACCATCCGACTATGCCTGTTCAAGTGTCTCTCTGTAATCCTCAGCACGGAGCCACATAGCTTCAAACCTGAAACCCTGCTGTACAGGTGGAGGACGTCCCTGAAGATCATTGCAGCCTAGGGAAATCAGGATGGGGTAGTGATCAGAAGTAGTGGCGATGAGATTTTCAACCCCACAAAAATCAAACAAACTGGTGAAAGCTCCATTTGCCACGGCCCGGTCAAGACGGCATTTGACGTGGTAGTTCGGATCTTGCTTGTTGCACCATGTAAATTTAGGGCCCGAGAAGCCCAAGTCAGTTAATCCACAGTCCATCAAGCAATCTCTAAAGGCCGATATCTGAGACTCAGAGCGATCCCTAGGCCCGCAATGTTCATCCTGTGAGAGTACCTCGTTGAAATCCCCACAACATATCCAAGGGCCCTCCCAAACAGGCTGCAAACGACGAAGAAAATCCCAGAACAGAGATCTATCTTCACGTCTTGGTTCCCCATATATGAAGGACGCACGCCAAATAACACCATCATTCAGTTTTACATGGGCATCGATGCAACGCTTGTTAGCTGCTTTAACTGACACATCAACTGTAGATGACCAAAACAAGGCAAGACCACCACTGAGGCCCTCGCTGCTGACAGCAAAGCAGCCAGTAAAACCCAGAGACCACATAAAGTTCCTCACTCGAGAGTCCCTCATCTTCGTCTCCGAAAGAAAGAGGAGGGAGGGGCGGTAGAGCTTCACAAGCCAGCGAAGCTCGCCAACTGTCGAGTCCGACCCCAAGCCTCGACAGTTCCAGCAAATGATACTCATTGCATCTGGCGGGGCTGCTCTGCAGCCTCCGCCGGATCCGCCGATCGAGTGTCAAATATCTTCATCTTGACTTTCTTTGTGATGCACTTCTTTGTCATGTCTTCCTGGGTGGTGTACAACTGAATTCCTTTCCCAAAATTGCCTTGCATCATCTGGACAGTGACCGCTCGAACAGTTGCACGATGACCGTGGTCTGAATCACCCCGCCGAAGCAGAAAGCTCATACTGCCATCGCAACGCCTGGAGCGCCAGGGCTGGTGGCGAAGACCACCAGACGGCGAGGCCTGCTTATCCGGCACATTAAGGAAATCAACCTGAGCGGTGACGGCAGTAGCAGCGCCACCAATAACATGGGGAACAGGTCCAGTACAGCATGGTTTTTCCACCTCAATCCTTTCTTCACGCCTGACAACATGCGCGTCAGGAACCAATGGAATCAGGTTACAAATTCATTTGCAATTGTTTCTTCACAGAATTGATAAGAGACGTGCTTGTGTGGCGTGCCACCAATACATCGCATACTCCTAGAGTATATAGCATGTATGTAGTACATAGTTTGCAAAAAAAAAGTATTTAATTTGGAAGATAGTATGTTGTATATTACTGGAACATAGTATATATCATATAATATACTCCCTCCGTTCCTAAATATAAGCATTTTTAGATATTCCAATAAGGACTACATACGGAGCAAAATGAGTGAATCTATACTCTAAAATACGTCTACATACATCCGTATGTAGTTTATATTGAAATCTCTAAAAAGACTTATATTTACAAACGGAGGGAATATTATTGGAAAATAGTATATAGTATGCAGTGTACTGTTGGAAAATAGTATATTGTTTTTTTCAGGAAGGAAAGAGTATTCGTGAATGTGGAGTATGTAGACGTATGTATACCTCTCATTTTATTAAGGAGTATGGTGTATACTTCTTCATTGTAGTATGGAGTACAATTAAATTTAGGGTTCGAGCTTGCCTGCATATTTTTTGGAACGGGAGCATGTGTACGTACGTACTACTGAGTGCTAGTAGTAATATACAATATTTTACTATGTAAAAGTTAACAACCAGGAATGAGTCTGCTCCCTCTCGCTCCTCCCCCTGCGGGCTGCGCTCCGGCCGCGGCGGTCGCTGCTCCTCTGTCCCCTCTCTCTCCCCCGCCGTCCCTCCGCCCTCGTTCTCCCCCCTCCCCCTCCTCCCCCCGCCTTCCGCGGTTCCTCTGCCGGTGCGGTTGGCTCTCTCTCCGGTGCGCGCAAACCGTTTCTGGGCGCTGGATCTGGAGGGTTCTGCTTCGGAGTCGGAGGGTGACTACTCACCGCGGGCGGCGGTGTTAGTGGTCGCTGGATCCTTGCCGGCGCGGGCGCCGGGGCGAGTCCGGAGGTTTGCGCCCGGTGGGCGGGGCCGCGTGGTGTTTGGGTCGGTGGATGGCGCTGGCTGGTCCACGGTCGGCCGGCGGGGCCGCAGGTCTGGTTAGTTCAAAATCCCCTCGCCGGAGTTCGGGTTGTTGGGTCCGGTGCCGTCTTCTTCGCCCTCTTCTCCGTCGGTTTGTTCGCCTTCCGCCGCTGTCGATGCTTCGCCTGGGTCCGGTGGTGGCCGGCCGGTGACGGCACGGGCGGAGGGGGACGGAACCCTAGCTCTGGGAGTGGTTCGGGTTGGGGGTTGTCGCGTGGACCGTCCGGTGGGCTTGCCCGGGCTGGGTTGTGTTGGTGGGCCGTTGTGTGGTCCGCTTTCTGCGTCTGACTTCCCTCCCCTTCCTGGCTCGGCTGGTGGGCCGCCTGCTATGGGCCTCTCTGTTTCGGTGTTCTCCCCTGTTGTTCCTAGGCCTGCTGGCCCGTCCCTGGTGGGATATGTCTGGATCCGTAGGGGCTGTGGTGACCCTAACCTAGGGTTTCTGGCTTCCAGAGCAGATGTGCGCCGCTACCACCGTCCCATCCGTCGCCTCGCTAGATCTACTCCTCCCCCTCCCCTTCTTCATTTGTTCACGGAGATCTTGGTCATGGACAAGTCTCGGGGCTCTTCGTCCGAGGTTGTCTCCGGTAGCAAGTGGCGGCGTGAGGGCTCGACGGAGGCAGCCTCCGATCTGGACTATGAGGCTGCGCTCCGTGCGAAATTGGAGGCGGAGCGCGAGGCTCGTGCGCAGGTGGAGCGGGACCGTGCGGCGTGGGTTGCTGGGCCGGAATGGCTGCAGCGTGACGAGCGTGCTCGTGCGGCCGCGGCGGAGGCAGCGGTGGCTGTGGGTACGGGCACTGGTTCTGGATCGGCGCCGGTGGCTTCTGCTGGAGGTTGGGGATCTGCGGTGGCCGATCCTTGGGAGGCGGTGGCGTCTGGTTCTGGGGCGGCGCCGGCGGTGCCCTGATGACCCACAAGTATAGGGGATCAATCGTAGTCCTTTCGATAATTAAGAGTGTCGAACCCAACGAGGAGCAGAAGGAAATGACAAGCGGTTTTCAGCAAGGTATTTTCTACAAGCACTGAAATTATCGGTAACGAGTAGTTTGATTGCAAGATAATTTGTAACAAGTGACAAGTAACAATAGTAACAAAGAGTGCAGCAAGGTGGCCCAATCTTTTTTATTGAAAAGGACAAGCCGGAACGATCTCTTATAGTAAGTAAAGCGTTCTCGAGGACACATGGGAATTTTATCTAGTCACTTTCATCATGTTTGTTTGATCCGCGTTCGCTACTTTGATAATTTGATATGTGGGTGGACCGGTGCTTGGGTGATGTTCTTACTTGAACAAGCCTCCCACTTATGATTACCCCCTCTCGCAAGCATCCGCAACTACGAAAGTAGAATTAAGATAACTCTAACCATAGCATTAAACATATGGATCCAAATCAGCCCCTTACGGAATAGCGCATAAACTAGGGTTTAAGCTTCTATCACTCTAGCAACCCATCATCTAATTACTACTCCACAATGCATTCACTTAGGCCCAAAGATGGTGAAGTGTCATGTAGTCGACGTTCACACGACACCACTAAGGGAATCAACAACATACATATCATCAAAATATCGAACGAATACCAAATTCACATGACTACTTATGACAAGACTTCTCCCATGTCCTCAAGAACAAAAGTAACTACTCACAAATCATATTCATGTCCAAGATCAGAGAGGTGTTGAATAGCATAATAGATCTGAACATATAATCTTCCACCAAATAAACCAACTAGCGTCAACTACAAGGTGTAATCAACACTACTAGCAACCCACAGGTACCAATCTGAGGTTTTGAGACAAAGATTGAATACAAGAGATGAACTAGGGTTTGAGATGAGATGGTGCTGGTGAAGATGTTGATGAAGATTAGTCCTCCCACGATGAGAGGATCGCTGGTGATGTCGATGGCGACGATTTCCCCCTCCCGGAGGGAAGTATCCCCGGCAGAATCTCTTCGCCGGAGAGCAAAAGTGCTCCTGCCCAAGTTTCGCCTCGAGACGGCGGCGCACCGTCCCGAAAGTCTTCTCTATATTTTTTATAGGGCAAATGGACTTATATACCAGAAAATGGGGGCCAGAGGCTGGCCAGGGGCCCCACGAGGTACCAGGGCGCGCCTGGGGGGGTGGGGTGGCGTGCCCTGGTGCCTCATGGGCACCTGGGTGCCCCCCTCTGGTACTTCTTTCTTCCAATATTTTTTATTTATTCCAAAATAATTCTCCGTGAAATTTCAGCTCATTTGGAGATGTGCAGAATAGGTATCTCTGACATAGCTTTTTCAGGTCCAGAATTTCAGCTGCCGGCAATCTCCCTCCTTGTGTAAATCTTGCATATTAAGAGAGAAACTGCATTAGAATTGCTCCATAAAGTGTTATATTGATTAAAAACACTATAAATAACAGTAGCAAAATATGATGCAAAATGGACGTATCAACTCCCCCAAGCTTAGACCTCGCTTGTCCTCAAGCGAAAGCCGATATCGATAATCATGTCCACATATTTAGAGAGAGAGGTGTCGATAAAAACAAAATACGGACATAGTAGCATCATGATCATTATTATAACAGAAATATTTATAATCATAAAACTTCTGATGAGCAAGTAATAATTCATCACAACAATGGAGTATAAGGCATAAACTTTCTTGAAAACTAACAAACTATGTTCTCAGTCAACAATGCAATTGCAATTCATCATATTTTCGGGAAGGGTCTCATGTAAGAGCTATTTAGCAAGTTCACATACTCAACCATCATTTAGTCTTCTATAATTGCTAACACTCACGACATATATATGGAGCAAAAAGTTTCAGCCTGACACATAGAAAGATAGGGGCTTGTGAGTTCGCCTCCCAACTTATTCACCTCAGGGGTGATGTCAACAATAATAACTCATGATCACTCATATCCAGCTGGATATATATGCCTAGATCTTTCCCCACCACATGATGCTTACAAAAGAGAAAAATAAAAAGGAAGTAGAGGAGAACACTATTGACTATTGCATAAAAAGTAAATACATAAAAGTAAAGGATAGGCCCTTCGCAGAGGGAAGCAGAGGTTGTCATGTGCTTTTTGTTGTTGGATGCACAAGCTCTTAATGCAAAGGAACGTCACTTTATATTGCCCCTTGTGATAGCAACCTTTATTATGCAGTCTGTCGCTTTTATTTCTTTACCATCACAAGTTCGTACAAAGCTTATTTTCCTTTACAATAAAAGTTCAGACATATTTAGAGGCAATTTTTATTGCTTTTTGCATCGATGACAACTTACTTGAAGGATCTTATTCAATCCATAGGTAGATATAGTGGACTCTCATGACATGAAACTGGGTTTAAGGGTTTTGGATGCACAAGTAGTATCTCTACTTGGTGCGGATTTTTGGCTAGCAAAGATATTGGGCAAGCACCACATGTTGGAGGATCTATAACAATATAACTTCTATGTGAATATGAACAAACATAATTCATTACGTTGTCTTCCTTGTCCAACGTCAACAATTTGGCATAAAATACTTAATGGGGGCTCACAATCATAAAAGATGTCCAAGATAGTATATTTGCATGTGAATCTTCTCTTCCCTTATTAACTTTTTCATGAATTGCATCATTGACTAATGCTATGCTTGTTAACTTCCAATAAATTTTACCACTTATACTTTTCTTTATGTAATGTCATTACTTTCCATAAGATTAGCATATGATCTTTTTCATTATTTTCATTGCTAGGATTGGAACATGAAAGTAAAGAAGCAAAAACTCAAACTACTCTTTATTATATAACTCTCAACTCGATTACATAGATAGATAGATCAGGAAGCTAACACTCGAAAATAGATCATACTAAACTTTTATTTAACTAAATCACAAAATAACTAAGGATCGAACTAAAATAGGTAAAGATAATGAAAGTGATGGTGATACGATACCGGGGCACCTCCCCCAAGCTTGGCATAAGCCAAGGGGAGTGCCCATACCCATGTGCTCAAGTCTCCTTCTTCGGTGATGGTGGTGGTGATGAAGTGGCAAGCTTGTCCTTCAGCTGTAACAGGTACATCAATATACAGTTGATGCTCTGAAGGGCGATGTTTTGCTCTTCCAGCAAAATAACTTCACGATTGAGAGATGTATTCTGAACAGAAACTATTTCAAAGACTCTTAAGGCTTCAATTACAGATGGGGAGAGATGATCATATAAGGGTTGAAGTATATCCCCCTTCTCTGCGGTTTCCTCCATGGGAACCGCTTGCCCTTCTCCCGCAGCCTGGGCTCCTGCAACTTCCTCGACCTTGTCCTCCTTGCCATTGTCTTCTTCTCCTGACGACAACTCGTAGTAGACCTCGCTGTAGGGGCGTTTGCCCGGCAAAGGTTGCACAATGCGGTGTTTGACACGGCGCTTTTGGGGAGCCATGGCGATCTAGATCTGTCAGAAAAATAGCACGAAACAAGAACAGAAGATATTTCTGCGATACGGTAGTCAAAACGTCCGTGAGTATATATAAAGATTTTTTATCTTGCAAAACAAGTAATCCAGAAGAAAACGGAGTCGGGAAGGCTCACGTGGGGCCCACAAGCCACCAGGGCACGCCTAGGGGGGGTGGCGCGCCCTGGTGCCTCGTGGGCACCAGGTGGGTCCCCTCGGCTCTTTCTTATTTTTGTATTTTTTCTAATATTCCAAAACTGACAGAAAATATTTTTATGGAATTTTTGGAGTCGGTTTACTTACCGTATCACATACCTCTTTCTTTTCAGGGTTCTGGAGTGTTCCGGAAGGTCTCTCTTATGTATTCCTCCGGTGTAATTTTTCAATAATATTAGTTTCAACATTAATGGGAGTACCTGAAATATAGTGCTTGATTCTTTGCCCATTCACCACTCTCGGATTAGTGCCTTCGGAGTTGTTTATTTTGATGGCTCCGGAATGATAAACTTCTTCGATGATATACGGTCCTTCCCATTTAGAGAGAAGTTTTTCTGCAAAGAATCTCAAACGAGAATTGTACAATAGAACTTGCTCACCCACTTTGAATTCCCGTTTTTGAATTCTTCTATCATGCCATCTTTTAACTTTCTCTTTAAACAATTTGGCATTTTCATAAGCTTGGGTTCTCCATTCATCTAATGAGCTAATATCAAATAACCTCTTTTCACCGGCAAGTTTAAAATCATAATTTAGTTCTTTAATTGCCCAATATGCTTTATGTTCTAACTCAAGAAGTAAATGACATGCTTTTCCATAAACCATTTTATAAGGAGACATACCCATAGGATTTTTATAAGCAGTTCTATAAGCCCATAATGCATCGTCAAGTTTCTTAGACGAATTCTTTCTAGATCTATTGACGTTTTTTTGCAAAATTAATTTTATTTCTCTATTACTCAATTCTACTTGACCACTAGTTTGAGGGTGATAGGGGGATGCAATTCTATGGTTGACATCATATTTAGCAAGCAATTTACGGAATGCACCATGAATAAAATGTGAACCACCATCAGTCATCAAATATCTAGGGACTCCGAACCTTGGGATAATAACTTCTTTAAGCATTTTAATAGAAGTGTTATGATCAGCACTACTAGTTGGAATAGCTTCTACCCACTTAGTAATGTAATCAACAGCAACTAAAATATGTGTATACCCATTGGATTTAGGAAAAGGTACCATATAATCAAATCCCCAAACATCAAATGGTTCAACAGCAAGTGCATAATTCATAGGCATTTCCTGACGTCTACCAACATTACCAATTCTTTGACATTCATCACATGATAGGACGAACTTACGAGCATCCTTGAAAAGAGTAGGCCAATAAAAACCAGATTGTAATACCTTGTGTGCAGTTCTGTCTCCCGCATGGTGTCCTCCGTATGCCTCGGAATGACACTTCCATAGGATTTGTTCCTATTCATGCTCAGGTACACAACCTCTAATAATACCATCTGATGGGGAACGAAGCATGAAAATCAAAATTTTTCCTACGAACACCCAAGATCTATCTAGGAGAAGCATAGCAACGAGAGAGGAGAGTGTGTCTACGTACCCTCGTAGACCGAAAGTGGAAGCATATATAACGCAGTTGATTTAGTCGTACTCTTTGCGATCCGATCACGATCCAACCGATCTAGTGCCGAACGGACGGCACCTCCGAGTTTAGCACACGTGCGGCTCGATGACGTCTCCTCCTCCTTGATCCAGAAAGAGAAGGCAGAGAAGTAGATGGGATCACAACCAACACGACGGCGTGTTGGTGATGGTGGTGGTGGAGCACCGACAGCGCTTCGCTAAGCGTCGTCGGGACGAGGCGGTGGTGTAACGGAAGAGAGAGGGGCGCCCAGGGGCTGGTGTGTTGTTTGGGGCGCCCCCTCCTCTATATATATATAGGTGGAGGGGCATGGGGAACATCCCCTCCAAGCCCTAGGGCGCAGCCAAGGGGGGGGGAGGACTTGGACTCCAAGTCCAATCCTATTCCTACTAGGACTCCCCTTTTTTTCCCTTCCCTAGCCACATGGGCTTTTGAGGACTTGGTGCGCCTAGCCCAATAAGGCCAGGGCGCCTCCCCTTAGCCCATGACAGCCCTTGGGACGTGGTGGACCCACTTGTGGACTTCCGGACCCCTCCGGAATCCTCCGGAACCTTCTAGAAGCTTCCCGGTACAATACCGAAAAAACTGCACCTTTTTTCGGAACCCAAAATATGACTTCCCATATATAAATCTTTACCTATCGACCATTCCGAGACTCCTCGTGACGTCCGGGATCTCATCCGGGATTCCGAACAACATTCGGTTACCAATCATCAAATATCCCAATACTACTCTGGCGTCAACGAACGTTAAGTGTGCGACCCTGCGGGTTCGGGAATCATGTAGGAATGATCGAGACACCTCTCCGGTCAACAACCAATAGCGGGACCTGGATGCCCATATTGATTCCTACATATTCCACGAAGATCTTTTATCGGTTGAACCACGATGTCAAGGATTCGGTTAATCCCGTATGCAATTCCCTTTGTCCGGCGATATGTTACTTGCCCGAGATTTGATCGTCGGTATCTCCATACCTAGTTCAATCTTGTTACCGGCAAGTGTCTTTACTCGTTCCGTAATACAAGATCCCGTGACTAACCCATTAGCCACATTGCTTGCAAGCTCTTTACGATGTTGTATTACCGAGAGGGCCCAGAGATATCTCTCCGTCATACGGAGTGACAAATCCTAGTCTCGATTCGTGCCAACCCAACAAACACCTTTGGAGATACCTGTAGAGCACCTTTATGATCATCCAGTTACGAAGTGACGTTTGGATACACACTAAGTATTCCTCCGGTGTCAAGGAGTTGCACGATCTCATGGTCTAAGGAACAGATACTTGACATGAAGAAAGCTGTAGCAAATAAACTAAACGATCTGGTGCTAAGCTTACGGTTGGGTCTTGTCCATGACATCATTCTTCTAATGATGTGATCCCGTTATCAAATGACAACTTATGTCTATGGTTAGGAAACCTTAACCATCTTTGATCAACGAGCTAGTCTAGTAGAGGCTCATTAGGGACACGGTATTTGTTTATGTATCCACACATGTATTTAAGTTTCCGGTCAATACAATTCTAGCATGAATAATAAACTTTTATCATGAACAAGGAAATATGATAATAACCATTTTATTATTGCCTCTAGGGCATATTTCCAACAGTCTCCCACTTGCACTAGAGTCAATAATCTAGTTCACATCGCTATGTGATTAACACCCAATGAGTTCTGGGGTTTGATCATGTTTTGCTTGTGCGAGAGGTTTTAGTGAACGGGTCTGCCACATTCAGATCCGTATGTACTTTTGCAAATCTCTATGTCATTATGTAGATACTGCTACCACGCTCCACTTGGAGCTATTCCAAATGACTGCTCCACTATACGTATCAAGTTTGCGACCCAGAGTCATCCGGATCGGTGTCAAAGCTTGCATCGACGTAACCCTTTACGACAAACTCTTTATCACCTCCATAACCGAGAAACATTTCCTTAGTCCTCTTTAGGTACCTAAGGATAATTTTGACCGCTGTCCAGTGATCCACTCCTGGATCACTCTTGTACCCCAATGCTAGACTCATGGCAAGGCACCCATCAGGTATGGTACACAGCATGGCATACACTATAGAGCCTATGGCTGAGGCATAGGGGACGACCTTCATCCTTTCTCTTTCTTCTGCCGTGGTCGAGCTTTGAGTCTTACTCAACTTCACACCTTACAATACAGGAAAGAACTCCTTCTTCGACTGATTCATTTTGAACTCCTTCAAAATCTTGTCAAGGTATGTGCTCTGTGAAAGTCCTATCAGGCGTCTTGATCTATCTCTATAGATCTTGATGCCCAATATGTAAGCAGCTTTACTCAGGTCTTCCTTTGAAAAACTCCTTTCAAACAACCCTTTATGCTTTCCAGAAATTCTACATCATTTCCAATCAACAATATGTCATCCACATATACTATTAGAAATGCTACAGAGCTCCCACTCACTTTCTTGTAAATACAAGCTTCTCCGTAAGTTTGTATAAAACCAAAAGCTTTGATCACCACATCAAAGCGTATATTCCAACTCCGAGATGCTTGCACCAGTCCATAGATGGATCGCTGGAGCTTGCATACTTTGTTAGCATCCTTAGGATCGACAAAACCTTCCGGTTGCATCATATACAACTCTTCCTTAAGAAACCTGTTAAGGAATGCTGTTTTGACGTCCTTTAGCCAGATTTCATAAAATGCGGCAATAGCTAACATAATTCTAACAGACTTAAGCATCGCTACGGGTGAGAAAGTCTCATCGTAGTCAATCCCTTGAACTTGTCGGAAACCCTTTGCGACAAGTCGAGCTTTATAGACGGTGACACTACCATCAGCGTCTGCCTTCTTCTTAAAGATCCATTTATTCTCAATGGCTTGCCGATCATCGGCAAGTCCACCAAAGTCCATACTTTGTTCTCATACAAGGATCCTATCTCGGATTTCATGGCCTGAAGCCATTTGTCAGAATCTGGGCTCATCATAGCTTCTTAATAGTTCGTAGGTTCGCCGTTGTCTAACAACATGACTTCCAGGATAGGATTACCGTACCATTCTGGTGCGGAACGTACCCTGGTCGACCTACGAAGTTCAGTAGTAACTTGATTCGAAGTTTCATGATCATCATCATTAGCTTCCTCTTCGGTTGGTGTAGACATCACGAGAACTATTTTCTGTGATGTGCTACCTTCCAATTCGAGAGAAGGTACGATTACCTCATCAAGTTCTACTTTCCTCCCACTCACTTCTTTCGAGAGAAACTCCTTCTCTAGAAAGGACCCATTCTTGGCAACAAAGATTTTGCCCTCGGATCTGTGGTAGAAGGTATACCCAATGATCTCTTTAGAGTATCCTATGAAGACGCACTTCCCCGCTTTGGGTTCGAGCTTATCAGGCTGAAGCCTCTTGACATAAGCGTTGCATCCCCAAACTTTAAGAAACGATAGCTTAGGTTTCTTGCCAAACCACAACTCATATGGTGTCGTCTCAACGGATTTAGATGGTGCCCTATTTAAAGTGAATAAGGCTGTCTCTAATGCATAACCCCAAAATGATAGTGGCAAATTGGTAAGAGACATCATAGAACGCACCATATCCAATAGAGTACGATTACGACGTTCGGACACACCATTACGCTGTGGTGTTCCAGGTGGCGTGAGCTGTGAAACAATTCCACATTGTCTTAAATGCATACCAAACTCGTAACTCAAATATTCACCTCCACGATCAGATCGTAGAAACTTTATTTTCTTATTACGATGATTTTCCACTTCACTCTGAAATTCCTTGAACTTTTCAAATGTTTCAGACTTGTGTTTCATTAAGTAAATATACCCATATCTACTCAAATCATCTGTGAAGGTAAGAAAATAACGATATCCACCGCGTGCTTCAACACTCATCTGACCGCATACATCAGTATGTATTATTTCCAATAAGTCACTAGCTCGCTCCATTGTTCCGGAGAACGGAGTTTTAGTCATCTTGCCCATGAGGCATGGTTCACATGTCTCAAATGATTCATAATCAAGGGATTCCAAAAGTCCATCGGCATGGAGTTTCTTCATGCGTTTTACACCAATATGACCTAAGCGGCAGTGCCACAATCATGTGGTACTATCATCATTAACTTTGCATCTTTTGGCATTAATATTATGAACATGTGTATCACTACGATCGAGATTCAGTAAGAATAAACCATTCACAAGGGGTGCATGACCATAAAAGATATTACTCATATAAATAGAACAACCATTATTCTCTGACTTAAATGAATAACCGTCTCGCAATAAACAAGATCCATATATAATGTTCATGCTCAACGCAGGCACCAAATAACAATTATTTAGGTTTAAAACTAATCCCGAAGGTAGATGTAGAGGTAGCGTGCCGACGGCGATCACATCAACCTTGGAACCATTTCCGACGCGCATCGTCACCTCGTCCTTATCCAGTCTTCGTTTATTCCACAGCTCCTTTTCGAGTTACAAATATTAGCAACCGAACCAGTATCAAATACCCAGGCGCTACTACGAGCACTAGTAAGGTACACATCAATAACATGTATATCAAATATACCTTTGTTGACGTTGCCAGCCTTCTTATCTGCCAAGTACTTGGGGCAGTTCCGCTTCCAATGACCATTCCCTTTGCAGTACAAGCACTCAGTCTCAGGTTTGGGTCCAGACTTGGGTTTCTTTATGGGAGCGGCAATTGCTTTACCGTTCTTCTTGAAATTCCCTTGCCTTTCTTGAAACTAGTGGTCTTTTTAACCATCAACACTTGATGCTCCTTCTTGATTTCTACCTCCGCGGCCTTAAGCATCGCAAAGAGCTCGGGAAGTGTTTTCTCCATCCCTTGCATATTATAGTTCATCACAAAGCCCTTATAGCTTGGTGGCAGTGATTGGAGAATTCTGTCAATAACCGAGTCATTTGGAAGATTAACTCCCAACTGAGTCAAGCGGTTGTGCAATCCAGACATTCTGAGTATATGCTCACTAACATAACTGTTCTCCTCCATTTTACAGCTAAAGAACTTGTCGGAGATGTCATACCTCTTGACCCGGGCATGAGCTTGAAATACCAATTTCAGCTCCTGGAACATCTCATATGCTCCGTGGTGCTCAAAACGTCTTTGGAGCCCCGGTTCTAAGTCGTAAAGCATGGCGCACTGAACTATCGAGTAGTCATCAGAACGTGCCTGCCAGATGTTCACAACATGAACCGATGACGCTGGAGGGGGTGCGTGAAAGGACCACGATGTCGCCTAGAGGGGGGTGAATAGGCGTTTTAAAAACTTCTACGGATTTGGCTTTATCCTAATGTGGAAATAAACTAAGTGGATACTTTTCAAGCACAAATCCTAAATATACTAGGCTCACTAAGTGCACCAACAACTTAGGATAAACAAGGTGAGAGCAACGAGGATATGAGTAAGCACACGTAAGTTACAAAAACTTACTCAATGTATATCACAAGATATGGAAATGAATAACACACACAACCACAAGTAAGCAATACAAGCTTACACCAATTGTATCACAATATATGGAATTGAACGATACAAGCAAACTCAAGTAAGCACTACAAGCTTACACAAGTTATGTCACACGATATGGAAATGAATGTTACAAGCTAGCAATTCATACTAAGCACAACATAAAACAATAGTAGGAAGTATGAATTGCGAATATAAAGTGTAGGCCTAAATAATCTCTTCAAGGGAATGGCCAACACAATATAATGAGGACAACAATATATAGTGAATGCAAGGTCAAGAGACCAAAGTAAACCACAAGTAGTGGCTAGGGTTAGAGATAACCGAAGACACGGAGACGAGGATGTATCCCGATGTTCACTTCCTTGGAGGGAAGCTAGTCACCGTTAGAGAGGTGGATGTTACCACGAAGGCACACCAACGCCACGAAGGCTCACCCTATTCTCCTTGAGATATCACCACGAAGGCAATTCCCAACCACTAGTGGTAGACCTTGAGGCGGCCTCCAAACCTTCACAAACTTTCCGGGGGACAAATCACAAGTTGATTCCTCACCGGAGGACTCCTACCGCCTAGGAGTCTCCAACCTCCAAGAGTAACAAGAACAAAGGGGAAATGCTCAAGACTTGCTCAAATCGAAAATTCCTTTGGTCAAGAGAAGGGCAAGGAGTGGATCTATCACTTGATTGGAGAACCTCTCAAGAACTCTCACAAATCCCTTCGGGATCTAGGATTTAGTGTATGAGGATGTGAGAGAGAGTAGAGTGTGTTCTTGGGTTGATTTGAAGTGGATAGTCAACCCTCTACCGGATGGGTAGAGGGGTATATATAGTGCCCCAAGAAATCTAGCCATTTTAGTGTAAGTGACTGAGACGGGCCGAACATCCGGCGCCTGTGAAATGTGCACACATACAGAGAAAAACAGAGCCAATGTACAGGGCCCGGACATCTGGCCAAGGCCCAGACATCTGGCCAAAGTTGGGGCCCCGGACATCCGGCCAAGTGCCGGACATCCGGCGGGCACAGCCAACATTTCGGTAAGGTTTCTGGACAGAGACGGCCGGATTTCCGGGGGGATCCCGGACATCCGGGGCGTCCTGGGAGCCCGGACATCCGGCCAAGTCCCGGACATCCGGCCATCACAAAAACAGCAGGAACCCCAAAACTAAAACATGCATAACTTTTTCATACGGACTCCGATTTTGATGATCTTGGGCTCGTTTTGAAGCTATGGAAAAGCTCCAGGTCCTCACATAGAGAACCACCCAAGATAAACCAAAATGGAGGGTGCAAAGTATGCAAAGGTTAGATCATATACTTTGGGGAACCAAGTTGGCTATGGATTTATTTGGTATATAGGATATGGGTGGAATTGTGTATAGAAGATGTTGACTTGAGCAAATCCATCATGAACCCCTTTGATCCCCTCTTAATAGTGCGGGATCCCTATAACTCAAGAATCATAAAAGAGCTACACTACATAGCTATCGAGAATCCATTCTTGAGTGTATATGTTTCTTCGGTGGTCATCACTCCACAACACTAACGCCAAAGGAACTAATACCTTTGACTCGAGCCTTTCACTTGAGCTTGATGTTGATGTTTCTTCTTGGCTCAAGTTGAAGGCAAGACATTGGTGAAGTCTTCAAGTAGCTCTCCCATACACAATGTGGGAAGCTTTGCTTTGTATTCATCTTCACTTGTCCATCATGTGATCATCCACAAGCTCCAAGCATGTAATCCTTCGGGATGGTTATCTTGAACTTGCCCTTGTCAACCGTGATCATGAACACTTGATGTCATCCTCTCATGGACACTTAGAATCTTTCTCTCGATGCGAGCCCATGAGAATAACCTAACCCTCATAAACATAGACAACACATAGCATGGCTTAGTACACAAGGTGCAATTGACAATTTCTTATCATACCACAAGATCCTATGTGATGCATCGTTTGCACTCGTGTGTTGACCATTTAGAGTTCGATTCTTTGATCTTTATCTTGGTCAACCTTTATCTTTACTCCATGCTTAATCTTGATGTCTTGAAGGCCATATTGAATTCTTCACTATGCTTCATTTCTTCAAGACATGATTACCCATATCTCAATTATCATATGACCATATAGAGTTCATCCATGAATACCATATTGGTCATCATTTGTTCTTCTTCATGCTCCATCACAATCTCTTGAGAGGCACAACGAAATCTTCACATGAATTACTTGATTCAAGACATAATCATCCATGACTCAACATATGAGCTCATCACGATCCTATCTTCAAGCCATATGTAGAATTCTTCTCTTTAATCATTCTCTCAAGATCATGATCCATCATGGCTCACCCCATTAGCCTAAGCATGACAACCTCTGAGATCCTTCAATGAACTCCATATAGATCACATCTTGTTCGTCACATGGAATTCATCTTGATCATATTTGATTCAATTATTGAGCTCACACTTGATGCACAACTATATGTATATGGCATTCATTCCAAATCCATTCAATCTCCTTCTTTCATCGCCCAAGGAACAAGCCTTAATATATAACTTGATGCCATTGTTTCTTCATAGGAATTGTCATTCATTATCAAATCTCAATGCATATATTTGTGTTGATGGATTTCATCCTTCAATTCATCCAGTATTCTTCATGCATTGCAAATGGAAATTTCCTTCACATGTATATCTCAATGCAAACATTAGTCCATAAGGATTGTCATTAATTACCAAAACCACACATGGGGACTACATGTACTTTCAGTGCGTCACCTAGCAGTGCATCAAGGACATAAGCCTTCTGTGCAGCAATGAGGATAATCCTCAAGTTACGGACCCAGTCCGCATAGTTGCTTCCATCATCTTTCAACTTAGCTTTCTCTAGGAACGCATTAAAATTCAGGGGAACTATAGCGCGGGCCATTAATCTACAACACAAATTTTGCAAAGACAATTAAGACTAAGTTCATGATAATTTTAGTTCAGTTAACCAAATTACTAATGAACTCCCACTTAAATCAACATCCCTCAAGTTGTCTAAGTGACACATGATCCAAATCAACTAACCCATGTCCGATCATCACGTGAGATGGGGTAGTCATCAATGGTGAACATCTCCATGTTGATCATATCTACTATATGACTCATGTTCGACCTTTCGGTCTCCTGTGTTCCGAGGCCATGTCTGTACATGCCAGGCTCGTCAAGTTTAACCCAAGTATTCTGCATGTGTAAAACTGGCTTACACCCGTTGTATGCAAACGAAGAGTCTATCACACCCGATCATCACGAGGTGCTTCGAAACGACAAACTTTCGCAACGGTGCATACTTAGGGAGAACACTTTTATCTTGAAATTAAGTGAAGGGATCATCTTAAAATGCTACCGTCATCCTAAGCAAAATAAGATGCATAAAAAGATAAACATCACATGCAATCAATATGTGACATGATATGGCCATCATCATCTTGTGCTTTTGATCTCCATCTCCAAAGCACCGGCATGATCTCCATCGTCACCGGCATGACACCATGATCTCCATCATTGTGTCGTCACGTGGTTGTCTCGCCAACTATTGCTTCCACAACTATTGCTAACGCATAGCAATAAAGTATAGCAATTACATGGCGTTTAATGATTGACACACAGGTCATACAATAAATTAAAGACAACCCTATGGCTCCTGCCGGTTGCCGTACTCATCGACATGCAAGTCGTGAACCTATTACAAAACATGATCATCTCATACATCAACATATATCACATCACGTTTTGGCCATACCACATCACAACATGCCCTGCAAAAACAAGTTAGACGTCCTCTACTTTGTTGTTGCAAATTTTACGTGGCTGCTATGGGCAAACTATAAGAATCGTTCTTATCTACGCAAAACCACAACGGTGATATACAAGTTGCCTTTTAACCTTCTACAAGGACCGCCCTCGTCAAATCAGATTCACCTAAAGTGGGAGAGACAGACACTCGCAAAGCCACTTTTATGCAATACAAGTTGCATGTCAGTCAGTGGAACCGGTCTATTGTGCGTGGACAAGTAAGGTTGGTCCGAACCGCTTCATCCCACAATACCGCCGAATTCAAATAAGACAAAGAAAGAAAGCAATTTGAACATCAACGCCCACAACTTTTGTGTTCTACTCGTGCATATACATCTACGCATAGACCTAGCTCATGATGCCACTGATGGGGAACGAAGCATGAAAATCAAAAAAATTCCTACGAACACCCAAGATCTATCTAGGAGAAGCATAGCAACGAGAGAGGAGAGTGTGTCTACGTACCCTCGTAGACCGAAAGCGGAAGCATATATAACGCGGTTGATGTAGTCGTACTCTTCGCGATCCGATCATGATCCAACCGATCTAGTGCCGAACGGACGGCACCTCCGAGTTTAGCACACGTGCGGCTCGATGCCGTCTCCTCCTCCTTGATCCAGCAAGATAAGGCGGATAAGTAGATGGGATCACAACCAACACGACGGTGTGGTGGTGATGGTGGTGGTGGAGCACCGACAGCGCTTCGCTAAGCGTCGTCGGGACGAGGCGGTGGTGTAACGGGAGAGAGAGGGGTGCCCAGGGGCTGGTGTATTGTTTGGGGCACCCCCTCCTCTATATATATAGGTGGAGGGGCGTGGGGAACAGCCCCTCCAAGCCCTAGGGCGCAGCCAAGGGGGGGGAGGACTTGGACTCCAAGTCCAATCCTATTCCTACTAGGACTCCCCTTTTTTTACCTTTCCCTAGCCACATGGGCTTTTGGGGACTTGGTGCGCCTAGCCCAATAAGGCCAGGGCGCCTCCCCTCAGCCCATGCCAGCCCTTGGGACGTGGTGGACCCACTTTTGGACTTCCGGACCCCTCTGGAATCCTCCGGAACCTTCTGGAAGCTTCCCGGTACAATACCGAAAAAACTGCACCTTTTTCCGGATCCCAAAATATGACTTCCCATATATAAATCTTTACCTCTCGACCATTACGAGACTCCTCGTGACGTCCGGGATCTCATCCGGGACTCCGAACAACATTCGGTTACCAATCATCAAATATCCCAGTACTACTCTACCGTCAACGAACGTTAAGCGTGCGACCCTGCGGGTTCGGGAATCATGTAGTCATGACCGAGACACCTCTCCGGTCAATAACCAACAGCGGGACCTGGATGCCCATATTGTTTCCTACATATTCCACGAAGATCTTTTATTGGTTGAACCACGATGTCAAGGATTTGGTTAATCCCGTATGCAATTCCCTTTGTCCGGGATATGTTACTTGCCCGAGATTCGATCGTCGGTATCTCCATACTTAGTTCAATCTCGTTACCGGCAAGTGTCTTTACTCGTTCCGTAATACAAGATCCTGTGACTAACCCATTAGCCACATTCCTTGCAAGCTCTTTACGATGTTGTATTACCGAGAGGGCCCAGAGATATCTCTCCGTCATACGGAGTGACAAATCCCAGTCTCGATTCGTGCCAACCCAACAAACACCTTTGGAGATATCTGTAGAGCACCTTTATGATCACCCAGTTACGAAGTGACTTTTGGATACACACTAAGTATTCCTCTGGTGTCAAGGAGTTGCACGATCTCATGGTCTAAGGAACAGATACTTGACATGAAGAAAGTTGTAGCAAATAAACTAAACGATCTGGTGCTAAGCTTACGGTTGGGTCTTGTCCATCACATCATTCTCCTAATGATGTGATCCCATTATCAAATGACAACTCATGTCTATGGTTAGGAAACCTTAACCATCTTTGATCAACGAGCTAGTCTAGTAGAGGCTCACTAGGGACACGGTATTTGTTTATGTATCCACACATGTATGTAAATTTCCGGTCAATACAATTCTAGCATGAATAATAAACCTTTATCATGAACAAGGAAATATGATAATAACCATTTTATTATTGCCTCTAGGGCATATTTGCAACACCATCTACTCCTTCTTTATAAAGATGTGGGTCATCCCAGAAGTAATGTCTTAAATCAAAGAAGAACTTTTTCTTTTGTTGGTATGTGAAACTAGGTGGTATGTATTTAGCAACAATGTAATTAGCATAGTCTGCATACCAAGGAGTATTACGAGAAGCATTTATGACGGCTAATTGTTCATCAGGAAAATCATCCTTAATAGGTAGTGGGTCATCAAGAACATTTTCCATTCTAGACAAATTATCTGCTACGGGATTCTCAGCTCCCTTCCTATCAGTAATATGCAAGTCAAATTCTTGTAGCAATAAAACCCACCTAATGAGTCTAGGTTTAGCATCTTTCTTTTCCATGAGATATTTAATAGCAGCATGATCGGTGTGAACAGTTACTTTAGAATCAACTATGTAAGATCTGAATTTATCACATGCAAACACAACTGCTAGAAATTCCAGTAGCTAGTAGCATAATTTCTTTGGGCACTGTCTAGAGTTTTACTAGCATAATGGATAACATTTAATTTCTTATGAACTCTCTGTCCTAGAACAGCACCAACAACATAGTCACTAGCATCACACATAATTTCAAAAGGCAAGTTCCAATAAGGTGGTTGGACAATAGGTGCAGTGGTTAAGGCTTTCTTAAGTGTTTCAAAGGCTTCTAGACAATCATCATCAAAAACAAATGGAACATCTTTTTGTAAAAGATTGGTAAGAGGCCTAGAAATTTTAGAGAAGTCTTTAATAAATCTCCTATAGAACCCAGCATGACCAAGAAAACTTCTTATACCTTTAATATCTTTAGGAAATGGCATTTTCTCAATAGCATCAACCTTCGCTTTATCAACTTCAATACCTCTTTCAGAAATTTTATGCCCCAAGACAATGCCTTCATTCACCATAAAGTGTCACTTCTCCCAATTCAAGACAAGATTAGTTTCTTCACATCTCTGCAAAACTCGATCAAGGTTGCTTAAGCAATCATAAAAAGAAATTCCGTAAACGGAAAAATCATCCATAAAAACCTCAACAATCTTTTCACAAAAGTCAGAGAATATAGCAGTCATACATCTTTGAAAGGTAGCAGGTGCATTGCATAAACCAAAAGGCATACATCTATAAGCATAAGTTCCAAAAGGACAAGTGAAGGTGGTTTTCTCTTGATTGGGTTGTGATACGGGTATTTGAGAAAAACCAGAATAACCATCTAGAAAACAAAAGTGTGTATGCTTAGATAATCTTTCTAACATTTGATCAATAAAAGGTAAGGGGTAATGATCTTTTCTAGTAGCTTTGTTTAATTTTCTAAAATCAATTACCATCCTATAACCAGTTACAATTCTTTGTGGAATGAGTTCATTTTTATCATTAGGAACAACGGTAATACCTCCTTTCTTAGGGACAGAATGAACAAGACTTACCCATCAACTATCAGCTATGGGATAGATTAACCTGCTTCCAGAAGCTTTAATATTTTAGTTCTTACCACCTCTTTCTTCTTAGGATTTAATCGCCGTTGGTGGTCGACAACTGGTTTAGCATCAGGCTCCATATTAATTTTGTGCTGACATAGAGTGGGACTAATGCCCTTAAGATCATCAAGAGTATATCCAATAGCAGCATGGTGCTTCCTCAGAATTTTTAGTAATCTCTTTTCTTCATGCGCTGAAAGGTTAGCACTAATAATAACAGGATATATCTTCTTCTCATCAAGATAAGCATATTTCAATGTATCAGGCAATTGCTTCAATTCAAATACAGGATGACCTTTAGGTGGAGGAGGGCCTCCAAGAGTTTCAACAGGCAAATTGTGTTTAAGGATAGGTGGTTGATCAAAGAACATCTTATCTATTTCATTTCTTTCATTCATATGCATATCGTTTTCGTGGTCTAGCAAATATTGTTCTAACGGATCAGTAGGAGGTACAGCAATAGAAGCAAGACAATTAATTTCATCTTTACTAGGCAATTCTTTATCATGAGGTTGTCTACGAAACTTGGAGAAATTAAACTCATGAGATATATCACCAAACTTGACTCGAACCTTTTCTTCAACGCAATCAATTTCACCATTAACGGTATTCAAGAAAGGTCTACCAAATATAATGGGACAAAAATTATCTTGTTGTGAACCAAGTACTAAGAAATCAGTAGGGTATTTAATTTTACCACAGAAGACTTCAACATCTCTAACAATCTCAAGTGGTGTAATAGTATCTCTGTTCGCTAGCTTAATAGTAACCTCAATATCTTCAATTTCAACAGGTGCAATATCATGCATTACTTCTTGATATAAAGAAAATGGAATAGCACTCACACTAGCACCCATATCACACAAACCATGATAGCAATGATCTCCAATCTTAACAGAAATAACAGGCATGCCAACTACGAGCTTGTTCTTGTCTAACATATCTCGTTCATTTCTAACATGTTTAGCAATTCTAGCAGCCTTCTCACAAAAGTAAATAGCATGCCCATCTATATTATCGACTAAGAGATCTTTAACCATAGCAATATCAGGTTTAACTTTAATTTGTTCAGAGGGTCTAGGTGCTCTAATATTACTTTTGTTAACCACAGTTGAAGCTTTAGCATGTTCCTTGATCCTAATAGGAAAAGGTGGTTTCTCAATATAAGCAGTAGGCATAACTGGATCAACATGGTAAACAATTGTTTCTTCTTTAATACTAACAGGTTCCTCAATCTTTTCTTTAACAGGGGGTGATATTTAAACCACTTTTCCTTAGGGAGATCAACATGAGTTGCAAATGATTCACAAAAGGAAGCTACTATCTCAGAGTCAAGTCCATATTTAGTGCTAAACTTATGAAAAGCATCGGTGACCATAAAAGATTTAACACAATCGAACTCAAGTATTATACCTGACTCATTACCTTTGTTGAGTTCCCAATCTTCAAAGTTGCGTTTAATTCTTTCCAGAAGATCCCATCTGAATTCAATAGTTTTCTTCATAAAGGAGCCAGTCAAAGAAGAATCGAGCGTAGTTTGATTATCATGAGAAAGCCGAGCATAAAAATTCTACAAGGTAAACTCCCCCGATCCCTTTCTTTTCCTCCGTAAATTCGTTGACATTATTCACATATATCCAAGTTATGGTGGAACCCTTGATTTGCTTGGATTCGAATTTGATATGAAAAATTGAAAACATGAGGTGTGATTTAGGATTTGTAGTCATTATGGAACCCTAGATTGTTCAAGTTTTGGTGGAACCCTTGTTTTGGTTGGATTAGAAATTTGTATGTAATATTGATATAGATTTGTGTGATTAGGATTAGTACATGATTTGTAATCTTTGTGGGACCCTAGTATTTATGATTGGTATTGACAATATATGCTTCCATAGTGAAAACCTAGTTTGTTGAGATGAACCGTATACATATTGAGATGTTTGTGTTGATGTTTTTTTAGATGAGTGAGATGAAAACCTAGATTTGTATTGACAAGGATGATTTGTAACCTTATATTGTTTTGGATGTATATGTGTTTTGTGATGTGTTTTGGATGTATATGTGTTTTGTGATGATTATTGATATGCTTTGATTGTATGTCTTACGCAGCCGCCACCGGCACCGCCGCCGCCACCACCTCCCCATGGCCCACGCCTGCAGATCTACCGGGGTGCCATTGGGGGACGGGAGGGGGTACCGAATCCCGCTGCCTCTGGTTTACCAGACGTTTCCAGATCTCTTGCAGCCGCTCGATTCGCTCTCGGTGGAGGCCCAAGTGGAGACCAGGGAGCAGCGCTGGAGGGAGCGGGCGATGTGGATCAGAGACGATACTCTCTCATGGACGCTGTGCGTGAGGGAGTGGAAGGAAGCAGACAAGGAGGTGGAAGAGGGGTCAGATCTGAATTCCGTCGCCAGGAGACATGCTCAGGTGTGCAAGGATCGCGCAGATCGAGAATTGCTGAATCTCGCCTGGAGAATTTGGTTCGAGGGCAACATGGAGGAGAAGCGCAGGA
This sequence comes from Elymus sibiricus, assembly GCA_039707655.1. NCBI lineage: Eukaryota > Viridiplantae > Streptophyta > Magnoliopsida > Poales > Poaceae > Elymus > Elymus sibiricus. The sequence goes on along the minus strand of CM077674.1, from coordinate 7,015,347 downwards.
TGCCGCATCCATCCGAGCCGCCACTAGCGTTCGCCCATTGGGCAAAGCAGGAAGCGAAGTCAACAGATCGGAGTCGTGCAGAGAGATGGGATTGCATCATAGGTCGGATGCCTACCCGCACCCCGCCGCCCCCGGAGCCGGTGGATCCCTTGCCATACCGCTCACCATCGCCGGCAACGGATTGAGAGAGATGGGATTGTCATCTATGTTTGCTTAAGATACTAAACTTTTCGTCGTTTTATTTGGTTGATGAACTTGTGAGGTTATGTAAGATGTTGAGAGGATGTTGATGAACTCTTAGTAATGTGCTAGTTGTGTTTGAAGTGATGTTGAAATTGTCTTAATGTATGACCAAATTGCTTTATGTGAGATTCATGTTATGTATTATCAATAAAAATATTGGATGAAAATGAAATGAACAGCAAATCTGCTGTTTCTGCAGTGAACAGTTGTGCAACGCCTAGTAGTCAGGCGCTGCACTACACAGTGCAACGCCTAGTCTCCAGGTGTCACACTATGTAGTGCAGCGCCTGACTACTAGGCGTTGCATATTTGGATATCAGCAACAGAAGGGTTCCAGTAGTTTTTCGTCCAAAATTTTGTCTAAGTGTTCGTGCAACGCCTTTGACTGAGGCGCTGCACTGCACAGTGCAACGCCTGATAGCTAGGCGCCACACTTTAATGTGCAGCGCCTAGACGTTAGGCGCTGCACATTGACTTAAGGCACTCGGGCCTACCCTCCCCAATTCGAACCAGCAATTATCCTTCCCTCTCCCCCCCCTACAGAGAGCGGCGGCGGCGGCCCTCTCCTCTCCCCCCTACATCCCCTCTCCAAAAACCAACAGATCTGAAGTTTTAGGCCTTGGATTTCTTCCCTAATCCCTCCTACAAGGTAAACTCCTCCGATCCCTTTCATTTCGCCCATAAATTCGTTCACATTAGTCACATATATCCAAGTTATGGTGGAACCCTTGATTTGCTTGGATTCGAAATTGATATGAAAAATTGAAATAGTGGGGTGTGATTTAGGATTTGTAGTCATTATGGAACCCTAGATTGTTGAAGTTTTGGTGGAACCCTAGTTTTGGTTGGATTAGAAATTTGTATGTAATATTGATATAGATTTGTGTGATTAGGATTAGTACATGATTTGTAATCTTTGTGGGACCCTAGTATTTATGATGGGTATTGGCAATATATGGTTTCATAGTGAAACCCTAGATTGTTGAGATGAAACCCTATGTGATGGGTATTGACAATACATGTTGAGATGCTTGTGTAGAAGATTTTTGAGTTGAGTATTGTCAATGCTTTCGTTGCGGAACCCTAGCTTATTGAGTGAGTATTGAAATATGTAGGATGGTTTGGCTTCTCGAAGATTTCTATGACACACAACATCGGGCCTACATGCTGAGGGAGAAGGAGATGGTAATTATCAATAATCATAGTAGTTGGTATTTTCAAATTTGCCTTTAGTTGAAATTGACATGCCGTAAGATTTGACATGACTTGGTTGTTTGCAGAACCTTGAACCTCTGAAGATTCGGTCTCATGGGGTCTCGGGTGGTGCCATGCCCTACGATGAGCGGTACACACCGTACATCAAGGCGACCTGACTCCTCCCGTGGATTCAGTTGGTCAGCCGGTCCATGCCGAACCTCAATGCTCCACTAGTCACCTCGCTTGCTGATCGGTGAAGGCCGGAGACGCACAGTTTCCATCTTCGGACCGGGGAGATGACCGTGACGCTCCAGGATGTCTCCTTGATCACCGGTCTTCCTATCGAGGGGAAGCCTCTTTGTATGAGCACCGACTCTGATGGGTGGCGCCAGCAGATGGAGGCCCTTATCGGTATGGCTCCTGCAAAGGCTCCGGTACAAGAGGGAGAGAAGAGGAAGGAAAGAGTCGCAGTCGGAGCTCCTTTCACGTGGATTGTAGCGAACTTTGCGCATTGCCCTGAGGATGCTACTGACGATGTGGTCCAGACATATGCTCGTGTCTACATGTGGTACGTTATCTCGAGGACTTTGTTTGCTGACGCCACAGGCAAGAACGCTCCATGGATTTGGCTTAAGGCATTGACCGTCTTCGACAACCAATGGAGTTGGGGTTTAGCGGCACTAGACTACTTGTACCGACAGGTAGTTGGTTGGTTTGTTTTCACTTCATTTCTACATTACCAATGCAACCTTGTTGTTAAGTGGACCATGTTTTCTTTTATGTGCAGCTGGACGATGCTTGTTGCAGGATCTCGAGGGACGGCTGTATTGGTGGTAATATGCTCCTACTTTCGGTATGGAGCTGGGAGCGCCTCCCGGTTGGATGCCCGAAGGGTGTAAAGTACAATGCTTGGGACGACAAAGAGGACGAACTAAGGCTCCCCACTTGGGCTTACAAGTGGGATGTGGTATCCGAGATGACGAACGATGTGAATCTCATGTACCGGCAGTACACCGCCGAGTTGGACACGATTACGGCTGAGCAGGTAAACGCGGACATTACATCACTAATGCTCATGCTTTTATGAAAACTGAACATCAATGTTGTGTTTTTGTGCTATGTTCCAGGTGGAATGGGAGCCATATGGCGCCAAGGATACATTCGGTAATGCACAAGACTTCGTCCTGAATCCGATGTGCTTGAGGGATAGGCATCTTTGGCTTATGCGGTGCCCACTAATATGCAACTGGGCGGTTGAGTTTCACTTGCCACATCGTGTGCATCGACAGTTTGATTTGTTCCAGGCTCACCCGCCGGAATGGGTGGACACCGACAAAGCACTTCACAGGTAAGAGAGAATGAACCGTGTGCACTTAGCATCGTCAGGTCCTTTCTAATAGTGCTAATGTTTGGTTTTTTACAATGCAGGTTGGATAGGAGAAGGCAGCGAAAGATCAAGGAATGAGACAAACATCTTCTACTCCTAAAGTCTTACTTGGTAGCTTCTCCTCACCAGTTTATTTTCGTCTGGTTTTTTTCCGCCTCACCTCCCACCACTTCCTCCCACTGGTTTTCTTCCATCTTATACGTTGTTCACACCGGTTTTCTCTCTCCCTCCCGCATACGAAAACCCCCCGAGTCGCTCCCCTCCTTCGCATCGCACAAGCCACTCCTTCCCCCGGCAGCCCTCACGCGCGCTAGGGTTCCTTGCCGCCGCCGCCGCATCGGAGCTCCTCGACCAGCCACACCTCCTGCCGCTCGACCCCCTGCTTCTCTCTCCGATCGTTGCACTCACCCTCTCCGCCCCGCCCGCCTTCCACGAAGGTCGCCGCCTTCCCCGTCGATTATTCTCCAATAGGCGCCTTGTGGTTGGGGAACTCGGCAGTAGTGGTTTGAAGGACGTGGGGAAGATCAACCAACGATGGCGGGACGGCCGACCGATCTGCGGCAGCGTGGAAAGAGAGCTCGGCGGCGGCTCGGCCAGCTGTTTTGTGCCGTTTTGGAGGGTGAACTCCGCATAGTGCTGCGCGTATAGGTGCGTACTATCCTGACCGCTCACTCCTCTCGGATCCGACAAGTTCACAGTTCGGCCGCCGGTGGCGGCGCGGCAGGCTGATCTGCCGCCTCCACACCAGTAGTCGCGAGATTTGTGCATCGCATTCAAAACTCGCCACTCCGTGATTAGGGCTTTACGTTCTGTAGATTAGAAGACGTATTTAGCACTAGGATCCATCGCCATTGGAGGGCCTTGAATCTTTTCATTCCTTGCGAGAACGGTTCTTGCCATGAACGATGGGGCTCTCTCTGTGGCACTATTGGGTACGTAGCTCGTCCAAAAGCTAAAATAGTGAACAAGATGTGTCTTGTCGTTTGCAGTATTGGGTACGTATCTTTTGCACTTGCTCCCTAAAGAAATAATCAGCTAAATTAACTACAGCCCAAAAGCAGCAGCCTGTTACTATTTTATATCATCTATTGTTGATTTGTTTTTAAAGAATTGCATTGGCAAATGATGAAAAGGTGCAATGTTCACGGATTTTTGTTAGATGATCTGTTGGTCCGGTTTAATTTTAGCAGGCATGAGGCATCTGGGTACTATTTATGAATTGATGGCGCACCTTGCTTAAATCCTACTAACAATCTTCTCAAGAATTAATACTAACATGTGTCTTTGCTTTTTGTTAGATGCATTTAACACGTTCAGGAAGCACGTTTCAAGGGCCTTGTTTGTTGATCTGGACCCCACTGTTAGTAGATTATGGCAGTAAATCATAGTCAGTTTCCTCATCTATCCTTCATCATGGCCTCATAGCTGCATTTCAATTTTTTTGCAGATAGTTCATGTTGTTGGACGTTGGCGGGCTGGCGGAGGGCATGCCCGCGGTCGACCTGGAGGTCGTGTTCGGCTCCATCGGCCGCGTCGCCGGCGCCGAGTTCGTGCGCACCAGCGGCCGCAGCTTCGCCTACGTTGACTTCCACTGCCCCTCCCACAAGGTCATGACCAAGTTGTTCTCCACCGTAAGCATCAACAATCTCATTGTAACTATGTTTCTACACCTCGGCAGCAATTAATAGTAGCAGATTGGGGTTTTGTTGATTTTCCACATTAGCCGTGTGCATTCTGTGGTTTGAATGGAGAATTTTGTGTTTGAGGCGAGTAGAGCTTTACCAACTTAATAACAGAGGATGGTGCTTGCAGTTGCTGTGGGTGCTGATTCTTCCCCTGTCTCAGTTTCTTGGAATGGTGATTCAAGAAGGGACATCATCGTGTGGCTTGCGTGACCATAGGGATCTTGACCAAGCCGGGCGAATTAATTTTCACAGTTCACCGGTATTGCAATTTTATGGTGCGAGAGTGTCTCCCCAGAAATGCAAGCTCCAAAGGTAACCGCTTTTTTCTCCATGCATATGATTCTCCTAACTTCCTGATTCATTATTTGTAAAAACGACTAATGATGTTGTTGGGCATCTGAACCATTGTGTTGATTGCCATGTTGTCAGTTGTCACTTTACAGTCCTAGAAGTTTTGCTTGAAAATCTCAGAATGTCAGAATTCCAGCATTTCAAAAGTTGAACAACACAATGTTCCTAAAAAGATGTTGTTTTGCTTGCAGAATACGGATAAATAGTTTTGAATTATTTTGTAGTGAAAAGGTCGGTAGACAAGGTTTGCTGTGTATTTTACAGTTACCTCCATTGATTGTATCATATTGACTTACCTTCTACGGCATTTATGGGTAAAGGAAAATCTGCAAAAATCTTGGTTTATGGTATATAGGTGAGTTTCAGCTCACAACCTCTCTAAGTCTGTAATAAGCTATGAGTTGAATTTCTAACAAGTTTTGCTTTCATTCTTTTTTTTTCTAGGGCAATTGGTGATGAAACCCGCAGCTTATCACACATGGAGCAGTGGAGGGAATTAAAACCTTGTGGTATGGAACCATGTGGAAGGGGTGAAATCTTTTGGGCAGAAAGACGTTTGGGAGACCTTTATGAAGGGGGCCAGGCAAAAACAGGTTGAATGCTTATCCATTTCTCCTTCTTTTACTAAAGGTGATGTATCATTTGTAGTTCTTAATTTTCTAATACGCCATTCTATGGAACTCAAATAGGACACTCCATCGTGTTTCCTGGTCATCCTCTAGGTTCTGGTTTGACACCACTTCTGCAAAGGCAAGCAAATTAGTTGTGCAGTTCATTTAAAGTGACACTATTTAAGCTGTTAATGCAAATCCAAGAATGTTGGCTATCTAGATCTTTTTTCTTTATAGATTATGTGACACCAAAAATGGTATGTCGGTTTTAATTAGAATATAGAGCTGTGAGCGCACACCACGGAGGCCATGCCTCAAACATGGGTGGGCTGGGCATGCACTTGCATTTCTAGCCAACTATAACACAAAGATCTCATAACAGTTCAACCAGACTTCTTTTCCTGTCATGAATCTCAACCAACATTTATGTAAAATTAACATGCCCTTGACATATACATCATCTTTTTCACTCTGGGTGATTCAAAACAAATCTATTGTGCCAACTTTTACGCCATGTTATTATAAGTATTTATGCCATCTTCTTTTTTAGAAAACAGGTTAGTAGTATTTCTCATTTCTCGCCATTCTTATTAGGACTCAGCTAACAATGTGGCAACAGGTTCTATCACTCGGGTAAAGAGCGCACACAACTGGAGGACGTTTGTTCCTTTAATCTAGGTAACCTACAACTTGATCAAACTTCCAATTTCTTTAACTGAAAGATTTATTTTTGAAAAATAAAAATATGTTACCTTATTTGTCGCAACTTACCTACCCTTTAATGTGTGTTTCCCCTCCGCCAGGGCGCGTGGTGGCGCTGTTGGATCGATCGCGCGCACGGTTGGTCGGTGTGGTGAGTATACTTTGTGTGTGTGTGCGATGCGATTGTGCTGTATGTAGTGTGTTGGGCGTGTGTGTGCCGTGGAGGCCCTGTGCACCTTCAGGGTCAAGATGGCCATCTGCCGTCGAGCTCCGCCGCCTCACGCTGCAGGACTGACTCTGATGACCTGATCAGAGCAGGTTCGATCCAATCTACCTTTTATTTCCATGGCCTTCCAACCTCCACCCCTATCATTGATATTCTGCTTAGTGCATGTTTTGGGAAGATCAGGCTACATGTTGTTCTATACTTCTTTACCTTTGAAAAGTTCTTACCTTGGTTTTGCTACATAATTTAGCATGGGTAAACTAATAAAATTTAATCTGGTTTAGATGATGTAATCAGCTGGAGAAGGACATGAGCTTGCACAGAGTTTTTAGTAGAAGACGACATAAATTGTGTCATTGGTCGCAATCTAGAAGTTTTTCAGGTGAGTGACATGGTTTAATTTCGAGAAGCACGAGCTAGGATGCAGTCACATATTTTTTTAATGGTTCCTGCCATTCCTTGTGGTATTATCAGTATTTTCTAATTGAACTGAATTTCTATGTGATAACCTTCCAGATCCAAATCCTACTTCAGAAAGTGTATATGAGCAAAGGTCTGCACCTAAACGTTATCAGAAGTGAGGTCTTAGACAAGGTAATGTTTTAGTATCTGATGAACTAGACAAGGTAATGTTCAAACTTGGAAGTGATCAAATCATATGCTTTGGTATGAAAGAGTGTAAACTAACTATTGCATGTACATCTTAGCTCTAGATTCTCAGTTTGTGCTTGTCTAATGTAGAAATTGTTGTCCATGAAGCATGGCCTGAAGGTCAGAAAATATCATTCATCCTTGTATTGTAGTAAAATATATCCCTCCATTACAAAAAATAGTCCCTTTAGATTTGGGAGCAGTATATGCCGAGTATCTATACTCACCAGAGTCAATTTTTCATTTAAGATAATTTTAAGAGGTACTGCTTAAGTTCGGCGTGCAATGTGTCGTAGCATAATTATTGTGGTATAAACCATACTCTTTGGGATACTCCATGCATATATTGGTCGGATTCCTTTGTTAGTTGCTCTGATAGGAATTCTCATCTCGACAAAGTTTATTACTCCCTCTGATCCATATTACTTGTCGCAACTTTAGTACAATGTGTCGTAGCCTAATTATTGGGTCAAAATCAGACTCAACCCAAAATATCCTCTTATGCATAACCCCAGAAGCAAAATATTTGTGACTAAGCTGAGGAAAAAGGAGGGATGTAGTCCCAAATATTCATTATATGCTTCTCGGTTTCTTTATTTTAAGCGCAAGAGATGAACTATATTCCCCCTTTTTCTCAACATATTCTGCTTCACAAATGAATTAGCTAGACAGATGATGCACCTGGTGTTGTCTAGCTTATCCAGCACCTATTGATAATGTCAACAAGATACAGTATTGTTATGAAAAATCCTTAACAAACTAATTCCACCATTATGTGATTTGGTGACACATCTCATGATGTCGATATTACCAAAGGTTTTCTGTTAGTTATAAGTTTTACTATGAGACTAGACATCTATTGTTTTCAAAACAATAAACTCAAGCATAGTTAATTTGTCTTGAATGAAGCAGGATTTTTGATTCCATCTGATTATCTGCTTTCATGCACAGAGCCCACTTGATCTTGGTAAGCTTCGGGAGATTGCTGTAAAAACTGTAAGAGTATGCGAACGCGAGAAATCAAGCTCTCCCATGGGAACATTCCCTGTACCATTGGATATGACCCAAGCAAGCAATATGATTACCATGCGAATGAAGCGAACAACATTCCTGACTCCTGACGTTGTTGTTCATGAATATCTCAAACGCATCAAGTATGTCTTAGTTTGTAACAGATAATTATCATCGATCTAACAGATAATTATCATCGATCTCTTTGTATACATTGTTGAATTACATTGAGAGTAGACTGGATTTCAATTTTTATATACATGTGAAATTTGGGTAGTGAGTTATATATTTATTATTTGGACGGGGTACTACGGCGGGCTTCCACCTGCCTGAGCTATATGCATTTATATTTATATATGTAAAATCAGGAAAGGAAAAAGCCCGTGGCAACGCACGGGCGTTCTACTAGTCATTCCAAGTATGTGACCATGTTCCATCTTAGCGTGGAGCAAGCTAAGAGTTCTGCTGCAGCCAAGCTTCGTGAGTTCTGCCCACTGGCGTTCAACAACTACCTTAAATGGTTTCTTGAAAGTACTCGAGTTGAGATATGCAAGGCGGCATACCATGATGATATTTTGGAAGATCCCGCCGCCTTTGATGAGCTATCCAAGAACGAGTACAACAAACTTGTCAGGGAAGGGCACCGAGTCCCTAATGCTCCAGTGATCAACTATTTGGTAAGTCTTCCCCTCTGCGCTTTCCCGTTGGCCCTATCACACATCTTTGATTGCCTAACGTGTTTATGTCGTTCTCATCCACAGCGCAAACAGATCAAAGAAGCAGCTGATGAAAGCCAGACTATTCTGGAGACAACCTCGATTGGAAAAGGCAAGGAGGAAGGTGCACTTCGAGCATTCATTAAGGTACATATCTCAATTGGGTGTCCATGTTACATATGTTGCTAAGTTTGATATCTCATACACTTGTCCATGTTACAGCGTCAGGGCCTGAGGTTAAGGCGGTTATCGAACCTTATCGGTTGCCGTGACCCAGAATATTCAGAACCATCTTTGTCTAGGTCCGGTACACCATCTAATCCCTCAACTGACCATGGGGCTCATCTGGAGGACGAGACTACCTCGACAGATCATCTAGAGGATGAGGGTGTGGTCACCCAAGCGATATGACAATAGCACATATTCATCTTTTTGATGCTTTTCTCACTTTATTATGACGCACGGTCTTTACCATATCGTTTGTTTTTATGATAGCTTGATGTTGATGATGACATGACACTGGAGGATTATCAAGTTCGGTCCGCATACATGTTGAAGCCTAGGAGGAACTTCAAACGGTTCACGCCCGACGACTTCACCACCAAAGGCAAGAGGGTGCTCGAAGGGAGCTCGCGCATGGCAAGCTTGGATGATGAGGCGGAGGAGGAGGAAGAGGAGGCACCGCATCCGGTTCGTCCTTCACACCGGAAGAAGATAGCCAGCAAGAGGGGAAGAAGCACGAAGAACACGGGCGGAAGGAACTAGTCATCGTCGTTTCCTTAAGAAACTGAACTAGTCCTCGTTTTATTTGGTTGATGAACTTGTGAGGTTATGTAAGATGTTGATGAACTCTTAGTAATGTGCTACTTGTGTTTGAAGTGATGTTGAACTTGAAGTGATGTTGAAATTGTCTTAATGTATGACCAAACTGCTTTATGTGAGATTCATGTTATATATTATCAATATAAATATTGGATGAAAATGAAATGAACAGCAAATCTGTTGTTTCTGCAGTGAACTGATGTGCAACGCCTAGACGTCAGGCGCTGCACTACACAGTGCAGCGCCTGACTCCTAGGCGTCACACTGTGTAGTGCAGCGCCTGATCCAAAGGCGTTGCACCCACACTTAGAGATTTTTTTGTCGTAAAACCTACTGGAACTTTACTGGAGATGATATCCAGATGTGCAACGCCTAGGATTCAGGCGCTGCACTACATAGTGTGACACCTGACGACTAGGCGTCACACTGTGTAGTGCAACGCCTGATCCAAAGGCGTTGCACCCATACTTAGAGAAGTTTTTTGCCGTAAAACCTACTGGAACCTTACTGGAGATGATATCCAGATGTGCAACGCCTAAGAGTCAGGCGCTGCACTACATACTGTGACGCCTGACGCCTAGGCGTTGCACTTCTTCATATCATCTCCAGAAAGGTTCCAGTAGGTTGATCGGCAAAAAAATTCTCTAAGTGTGTGTGCAACGCCTTTGGATCAGGCGCTGCCCTACACAGTGCAGCGCCTGAGCTCCAGGCGTCACACTGTGTAGTGCAGCGCCTGATCCAAAGGCGTTGCACCCACACTTAGACAATTTTTTGCCGTAAAACCTACTGGAACCTCACTGGAGATGATATCCACATGTGCAACGCCTAGGCGTCAGGCGTCACACTGTGTAGTGCAGCGCCTGACTCCTAGGCGTTGCACATCTGGATATCATCTCCAGTAAGGTTCCAGTAGGTTTTATGGCAAAAAAATTCTCTAAGTGTTGGTGCAACGCCTTTGGATCAGGCGCTGCACTACACAGTGTGACGCCTGGATCTTAGGCGTTGCACTGTCTGCTATTTCAAAACCTTAAATTTTTTACATTTTTTGGTTCACATCGTATAACACAAACCATGTCCAGCACTTAGCACACATACACAGTCCTGTCTAGCACATAGTAGTACACATAGAGTAGTACAAAACACATAGTCATACACATATTAGTACACATTAGAGTCATAGCACATAGTAGTACACATAGAAGAGTCCTAGCACATAGTACAACACATTTTGGTCCACAACCAAATCAAAGATCATAGTGATGAAGACAAGAAGGTCACATTGCTCTATTGTGTCGAGCAAGGTCCCTTTCCCTTCTTCTTCTTCCTCTCTTCTTCTTCTTCCTCCTCCCTTTTCCTTATGAGATGAGCCTCGTGAACCACCCTCTCTATGAATAGAGAATTCTCCCTCTCTTTCTTTGCCTTCTCAAAAGCCCAAAGTTTCTTAGTTTTCTCTTCAAAATCCTTTTGCCGTTGCGCAGCTGCCTTCTCACATGCAATCGTCAACTTGCCCCTCCTCATGATCTCCTCAAATATCCCTCTCTCCTTTTCCTTCATCTTCTCTTCGAACTCCTTTTGCTTCTTCTTCTCTAGAGCGGCTGCCTCCTCCTCTCTCACCTTCTTCGCAGCCTTCTCCCACCACCCCGGCATCTCACCTTCCCCATCCTTGTCCTCCACCCCCTTCATTGTTGCTTTATTGGGTTGAGATGCCGCCATACCTACGAAAATTGCAACATAATAGTTAGTAAGGACAAGAACAACATGTAACCATAAATAACAATAGTGTACTATGAAAAAACATGTAAATTGCAAGATAATAGTTAGTCACATACGGAAATGGTCCATCTAAGTATGAAAACATTCCTCTACCACGACCACCACCAAGGCCAAGACCACCACCAAGGCCAAGACCACCACCACGGCCTCTACCACCACCACGGCCTAGACCACCACCACGACCTGTACCACCACCACGGCCTCTTGTAAGACCTAGTTGGCTCCCTCTTTATTGCCTAGTTCCTCGTTGGCTACTCCTTGCTTGGTTTGGTTGGTTTGGCACTTGTTGGCTTGTACTTGGTTGGCTACCACTTGCTTGGCTTGGCCCTTGTTGCGTATGACCACGTTGACTACTACTTGCTTGGATAGGAACTTGTGTATCTCCTTGTCGGCTTGTGCTTGCATCATTTTTTTTATCTCTTTCTTGGTTTGGTACAAGTTCTTGTGTTGTGTCCCCCATCTTTGCAGTCCCCACAACGGGATCTCTCACGAGGCTCTTGGAATTGGCCGTTGCCCGATTCTCGACCGCCACCACGGCCCCATCCGTCCATGTCACCTCTAAGACGCTTTGTCTTACGTCTTCCCCGTGTAATGACCTTCAATTCGGGATCGGGCCATAGTTGAACTCCATGGTACTCCGGCCATTGTGATTGGTCCAAGTATGGGTGAAATCGGGGAGCCCATGTTTTCTTAACCGTCATGATTGAGAACTCGGACTCCCGCACGGTGAGCGGGTGATTGACGTCCACATTTCTAACGCGAGCTGCGGTATAAAAGTGCGAGCATGGGAGATGAAGTAACGATGCCCTCCCGCAAGAGCAATCACACCGTGCTAGGCAGACCTTGAAAGCCCGGCCTCCGTGTTGGCGGCCATCGTTTGTGGTTCCTCCTGGCTCTTTCACTTCGTACAACCAATCATTATCGTTATATAGTACAGCTTCTTGGGAGTCCGCCTTCCATAATTGAAATTCCAACCATTCATCAACCTTTGGTGGGAACTTGTACTTGTACTTCTTCTTGTTCTCACCCGCAATCTGCTTATCCGTTTCCATTGAGTGCTTTAGAAAGTACGCATTCATCTTGTCGAATGTGTATTGAACTATTGCCGTCACGGGTAATGCACGTACACCCTTGAGCACCTTATTGAAGCATTCTGCCATGTTGCTTGTCATTTGACCGTACCTCCGAACATCTTCATCAAAAGCTCGTGCTCACTTATTCCTTTCTTGAATGTTCCTATTGAGAAAGTCAAGACCCCCGGCATCAAGTTTCTTGTGTGTGACCAATTGGTTGTACAAGTTGGCGAACCGCTTGTCGGAGAAAGCGAGACAACAATCTTGAAGATCATCGGCCAACTCCTTAAGGACACATGCCCTATAGAAGATTGAACAAAAGTGCCTCATGCACCATCGATGGTGCAACGGAGCATGCCCGGGAATGTCGACCTCCACCGCGTTAAGAATTCCTGCATGGCGATCCGATATTACACAAATTTCCCTTGCAGCCGGTAATACCCTGGTTCTCAATTGACGCAAGAACCACTCCCAGTTATCATTGTTCTCCACCTCAACCAAAGCGAAAGCCAAAGGCAAGACCCGGTTATTGGCATCACTTGCTATTGCAACCAATAGAGTGCCCTTGTATTATCCGGTCAAGAACGTGCCATCAATGGCGATGACCGGCCGACAATGCTCGAAAGCCCTCACGCATTGCTCAAACGCCCAAAATGCACGGCCAAATACTCTTACGGTCCTCCCGTTGTGAATCATTGTTTTGTGCCCATGAGGCTCGACCACATGAACCATGCCTGGGTTAGTGCCAGCCATAGCTCCCAACAACCTAGGGATTCGGTTGTATGCTTCCTCCCAATTACCATACAACATCTTGAATGCGGCTTGCTTCGCCTTCCATGCCTTGCCGTATTTCACCTTGTAATGAAAGACGGCTTTCACAAGGTCCATGACTTGTTGAATGCTCATGATTGGAAGTGAGGATACTGAGTTGGAAAGCCTGTAAGCGATGAACTCGGACGTGAGTTGTCTGTGGTCTTGGGACACAATCTTACCATCCACCTTCTTGCATCGGCACATGTGACTTGGTACAGAACTCACTATGTGCCAAGTGGGCCCTCCTTTCCATGGTCTTGCACGCACAATCCATGGACATCGCTTGACCTCACATGCAACCGTGTAACGCACATTGACGTCCGAGTGAACCACCTTATGTGGACGATAATGTGTAACCGAGTAGTTGTCGAGCCACATCTTCAATTCCAAGAAGGTTCCAAACTTAGACCCGGGAGAAATCCCGTTCTTCCTGTCTTCCAAATCCCGGTGAGAAGATGGCCTAACTCCAAGATGTATACCTTTGCCACCGTCTACCACGGCTTCATCCGCGAGACTAACATCCTTGAACAATGGTGTCCTATGATCCCACCGTAATACCTTCTCGAAAGATTCGGCCTCCTTCACCGTGAACCCCTCCTCATCAACTTCTTCATCGGGACCTTCGTCATCCGACTCCGATGCATAGGCACGGGAATAAGGGATGGAATGGTCCATTGTCTCTTGCACATTATATTTGTCGAGATCACCCACATTGTTGTCATGGAGATCAACTTCATTCTCATCGTCCTCATACTCATCATTCTCCTCTTGCAAAGCTTCATTTTGGTTGTTTGTAATCGGGCTCAATGTTGGCCTCACTTGTTAAGTCAAAGGGGGTTCACTCATTTCATCTTCGTTCATGGGTGGGGGACTACTAGCAACCAACGGGGAGGCGTTCCGGTTCAAATCCAAATGCAAACTAGACTCAACCTTCTTCGTTGCAAATAACTCAAGAGCCTTGTCTAGTGATTCGGCCATCGTCTCCTTGTATGCAACCCAACGTTGCTCGGAGTTCACACACATGGTCTTCCAACGGATGTGCATTCCAAAAGCCACATTGTGCCTTCCCTCTAACTCAACATTATCACTTGGGTCCATCCAATTCAAATCTTTCCTAACTTGTTTCAAGACCTCGGCATAGCTAGGACTACTATCAAACACCATGTCAACCTCATCCGGGTCCGGTTCAATGTTGCCTTTCAAAAAGGCATCTTTGTCCACATGATGAACATAAACACATGTTCTTCCCATCCCTATAATAATTAAAACAACACAATGTTACATATATTCCATAAGTACTCATCCGAAGATTAACATACAATACAAAGCCCTACCATAGATAGGAAACAATAACCCTAACATCCACTTAACAATAACCATAAGCATAACCCTAACATACTAACAACCCTAACCCAAACCCCAACATAACAACACCCATAACCCTAACCCTAACATGCTAAGAAGCCTAACCCTAGCAAATTGACAAACAAACATCACATATTTCAATACAAATTTCAAAAGCCATAAAAAGTAGGGTTTGCCCAAACTAGCAAGAAAATGAGCAAATGTGAGCATTTTTTGGATGAAAACGAGGGGATCGGAGGAGATTACCTTGAGGGAGGGATTGGGTTCCAAATCCACGAAGAAATCTTCAGATCTACTAGATTTGGGGATTGATTTGAGAAGGGGAGAGAGGGGGAGGCGGGTGAGAGGTGGGGTGTGTGTGTGTGTGGGGTGGGGGGGGGGGAGATACAGGGGGACCAGCGTACATTGAAGTCAATGTGCAGCGCCTAACGATTAGGCGCTGCACATTACAAGTGTGGCGCCTAACGATTAGGCGCTGCACATTACAAGTGTGGCGCCTGTAGGCTAGGCGCTGCACGGCTGCGTGTGGGGCAGGGCCTGGCTCAGGAGTGCCACGCTGGCCAGAAGTGTGGCGCCTAAGAGCTAGGCGCTGCGCAGTGTAGTGTGGCGTCTAGCTGTCGGGCGTCACACAAAAGGGTCAGCTGGGTGAATTTTTTTTCGGGACAGTTTAGTTTGTGAATTGATTTCGTCCAGAGATCAGAACAATGATTTTTGCCAGATATATACTTGATACTCTGTTCGTTGCTGTTTCTTTTTCCTCCTCCGGCGTGAGTGACGGCCGGGTGATACTTGCATGCATGCATGGCCATGGCTAGCTTCCTCCTCTCCGATGGGAATCTAATGTTTCGGCCTGTTCATTGCTGTTTTTTTCCTCCTCCTCCGGCGTGAGTAACGGCCGGGTGATCCGAGAAAACGCGAGGCTGTAACACGCACCTAAAAAAAGGTTCCGACCTCAGCGAACTGATGATTTAGTAAAGTATACTAGTATCATCTATCTATCTGATGACGAAAAAATAGTTTTTTTTTTTTTTGAAGAAGAAGAAGCAGAGTACGTGTTCATTCCAGAGCAGACACGCACCCACACACTGGAAACATCCACAAGGACACCTGTCCTAGAGAAAGCACAGAAAGACACCCGGAAAATAAAAATTACAAGGAAGCCCTTCCAGGTCTTCACGCACAGCAACCAATCCTCCCGCCGCTTCCGATCTCCACCGAAGGAGAAGATAGCCAAGAACCAGCGCCGGTGCCTGGACTGGATGCCTCCATAGTTACATAAAAATCACGTGCTAGGTTATAGATTATCCTCGCTAATAAAACCATGAAGGGGATTGAAACTGAACTGTAAAGTAAAAAAAAAAATAGTAGTTTTGTTGCAAAGTAAGTAATTTTTTACCTTGACTTGCATGGTAAATCGGTGTTGTGTTCGTCGGGTCCATCTAATCACCATCTCGTGCGACCAGGTGGGCACCGCTGTTGTCACCGGGCATAATGGCCGACTGGCTATGGGCAGGCTAGGAGCTCTCTCTGAGCAGGTAACAGAATTTTCCGACAAGTCATGTGCTTTTAACAGTTTAATTAACCAAGGAGTTTGTGCTAATAGTATAGTATCAGCTCACGGGTAAATTATTATTTTTCACAAATGCTTTTCAACCGGTAAACATGTGGAAAAATTTCAGGTGAAGGAACTTAATTTTCAGGGGTATGAGGTGATTCTGGTCTCCTCCGGTGCCGTTGGTGTCGGGAGGCAGAGGCTCAAGTACCGAAAGCTTATCAACAGCAGGTTAACAATTTTTTGAGGTCATTCATTAGCTTTGGTTATTGTCATTGCTTGCTGATAAATTCTCCTTGCTTGCAGTTTCGCGGATCTGCAGAACCCACAGTTGGACCTGGATCTGGATGGGAAGGCCTGTTCTGCCGTCGGCCAGAGTGGCCTAATGGCTCTCTACGATACACTTTTTAGCCAGGTGGGGTTGGCCAACTACTAGATATATACTGCAGTTCTTTTTTTTGGTTGTTGTTGAGGTTAACGTGTTTCTGACATCATACTTGCTTACATACTGCAGCTTGAGGTAACATCATCTCAGCTTCTTGGTTTTTTTTTGAGCAAAAGAGGGGGTTTCCCTCCGATTTCATTAACGAAACCCAAAAGCGAGCAGGTAACAGAGTTCCGAGATATTACAGACTTAAGCTACTACTACCCAAATCAAGACTTAGTTAAAGTTCTACTACGAGGAGGTTTTATAATGCCACAGGTCGGCAAGCTAGTTGGGTCGCAGCCCACAGAAGCAAATCTAAAGAAGCAGCAACCAAAGGTAATGAACTGGGTAGCCATCTCATTCATCCCTCCAATCTTCGCATCCCAGGTCTCCAACCCTGCGTTGCCCGATACACTTCATTTGCCACCTGCTCTACTAGCTTTGCTCCCAGCATCAGAAGGTTTTGCTCTGGGTTTTTTATCTGCAAAATAGACCAATCCAGAATCCAATTGCAAGTCAGTTTCACCAGAGACATTGGATCTTGCAATGTTTTATCTCTAAAAGTAATATCATTTCTAAATTTCCAAATGGCCCAGAACATTGCAGAGACCCCCACTAACACCAGAGATCTATCTTTCTTCTGTAATGTTTTCAGCCAAACATGTAGATAGTCATCCAGACTAGATGGAATTGTCCTTAAATCAAAAGAACATTTCATTAGGCTCCACATCAGTCTGGCCGCAGAACATGTGAAGAATAGATGATTAATATTCTCGTTTTGTCCACAGTAAACACAACCCTGGTTCCCTCTCCACCCTTTTTTAATCAAGTTATCTATGGTCAATATACTTCTGTGTACAAGCAACCAGAAAAACATTTTGATTTTCGCAGGCACTTTAGTTTTCCACAAAAATTTGTGTTTCAATCCTATGTCACATTTGATCAGGAACAGGTATAGGGACTTGACAGAGAAATTTCTATCTGCAGTAAGCATCCACTGGGGTTTATCTTCTCCCCCATACATTCTAATCTCTTCACATCTAGCTTTAAGACTAGCCCATAGATCTGCCTTATCCCCCACAATATTCCTTCTGAAAGTAAATCGGTCCCATCCCATGTTTATAGCCTCTGCTACAGAAATGTCATGGTTGAAACTAATGTTGTATATGCTGGGGTATGCATCTTTCAGTGGTTTGGATCCCACCCACCAGTCTTCCCAGAATCTGGTGTTACATCCATCCCCTAATTTTTTCTTTACGTGTTGATAGTAAATTTTCCTAATCTGCATCAGACTTTTCCAAAACTGTGAGTCACCAGGTTTTTCTTTAATTCCAGAGATGCATTTTCCATTGACATATTTTTTCTTAATTATATCAATCCACATTCCTTCCTCAGTTTCCAGTTTCCATAACCACTTAGATAATAGAGCTTTGTTCATAATCTCTAAATTCAATCCCAGGCCCCCCATACTTTTAGGGAGACAACATGTTTTCCATTTAACTATGTGATATTTCTTTTTATCTTCATTTTCTTGCCAAACCAGTCTGGCTCTGAAAAAATCAGCTTTTTCCTAATACCTACAGGCAGAGGGTAAAATGACATCATGTAAATTGGTATATTCGACAGGCATGATTGCACTAATGTCACTCTTCCAGCCATGTTTAATAACCTACCTTGCCAGCAGGCACATCTTTTTTCAATTTTTTCTGTGACATTTTTTCAGAATTTATTTCTAAGCCTTACATCAGAGACTGGTAATCCTAGGTATTTTAAAGGGAGCTCTCCTTTTTGACATGTGAATATCTCCTGGTAAAGATCAGCTTTTTCTATAGCTTCCCCAAACAAGAAAATTTCACTTTTATGGAAATTAATGGATAACCCAGACATTTGCTCAAAAGCACTGAGAATGAATTTCAGATGTCTCAGCTTCTTGTTACCGATCGTGATTTCCTGGATTCAAGTTTTGGGAACCAGCTTCGCAACACTGTTATCTCTCTATTAGATCTTAAAGTGATACCCGTGTTTAACGAGAATGATGCTATCAGTACAAGGAGAGCGTCATACAAGGTGTGCATTCTCTCAAGAACAGCTGCCATGCACACTCAAACTTCAGACTTTCGTGTCTTTCTAATGTGATCTCTGCACTAGGACCTTATATAATTGACAATATATCGGTAGTTTAGGCCTTCATTTAGCTTTTCTTCTGCAAGCTACCTCTGTTATTATTTTCGAGCAAGCAACCTCTGTTATTTTGCTCTGTGTCTCTTTGCTGAGTTGATCAACGTATGCAGCAGCTGGTTTATCTTTCGTTACCCTGTAATAGAATATGCATGTAGTATCCTGTTTAGTTTCAGTGATCAATGTTTATCCCTCCAGGCTTTACAAAAATGATGGCTATGCATCAACCTTATGAATTCCCACTAGCAATAACAACTGGGCCATCTTTAGCATTTCCTACTCGCTTGTTATAACATTTGACTTCATGTGTAGGATTCATCGGGTATATTCTGGGATAACGACAGTTTGGCAACGCTGTTGGCAAAAGAACTGGATGCTGATCTTCTTATCATGCTTAGTGATGTGGAGGGACTCTATAGTGGTCCACCGAGTGAACCTCAATCAAAGATTATCCACACGTACATTAATGAAAAACACGGGAAGCTAATTAATTTTGGGGAGAAGTCTCGTCTGGGAAGAGGTGGAATGAAAGCTAAAGTGGCAGCTGCTGTTACTGCTGCATCAAAGGGCGTACCTGCTGTAATTGCAAGGTGAGACAACTTTTTCCCCTTGTTATTATATCATGATTTAGCCATTTGCATAGCTACTAAATATTCCCATTAGGTTAGCATACTGCAAGCCACTGTATGGTTGGTCACACTGCCAGCCACTATATTTATGTAATCCGTGGTTACATATTTAACTATCCCTGAGATTTAATGCATGAAAATTTTACCTTATATAATCCAAGGGAGCCACTACTGTGACCAGCTTGTGTTGATACTTAGTTTAACTTGAGTATCAAACTTCGCATCTTCAAAACGCTACCAGACACATTTAGTGTTTGATTACTTCATTGAAGATCTAGGGAGGCCTATGCTTTCATTTTGGCATGTAATGAAGCTTGTGGTGCGTTTTAGCTGCAACTGCCAGCTGTAGCCTTGTGGATACTATTGTACAGAACTGAGTTTATGTCAACCTATAATATATTCATTTCGGCCTTTTAACTTTTTGTTCCTATATCCATTCAGTGGATTTGCAATAGATAGCATTATTAAGATTATGCGAGGAGAGAAAATTGGTACACTTTTCCATAATGAAGCAAATATCTGGGATTGTTCCAAGGAAGTGACAGCCCGTGAGATGGCAGTTGCCACAAAAGATTGCTCACGGCATCTACAGGTGAACTTTTTCTCTTTCTCTAGAAACAAGTAGCCATTGGAGGTATACTAAGATATACCTTCATTTCGTATGGAGTAATAAATATCAATGGAAAGTTTGAGCTGTCACAGTATTTTCGTTTTCTTGCTGCCATCCTTAATTTATTCTGTTGCATGTGGCCACCCAAACAGAATTTGTCATCAGAGGAGCGTAAGAAGATTTTGCTAGATATTGCCGATGCTCTGGAAGCAAATGTGGATTTAATTATATCCGATAATGAAGCTGATCTAGCTGCGGCACAAGATGCAGGTTATGAGAAATCTTTGGTTGCTAGCATAGTTTTAAATAGCCCGCTATAGCCCCGCTATAGCCTTGCTATAGCCTTTTCAGCAGGGTGCCGCTAAATAGTCTCATGTACAAAATGCACGCTATAGCCCGCTATAGCTCCGCTATAGCCTTTTTGGAGGTCCGCCGCTATTTGCCATAGCCTGCTATTTAAAACATTGGTTGCTAGGATGACCCTGAAGGCAGGAAAGGTGGGTGTATATCTTCATCTCAGCAGTATCCATTCATCTATTTTACTATGTGTGGTCATATCATATGTTCTCATTATGTATTTGTAGATAGCAAGCCTTGCTGAATCCATTCGTGCAATTGCGGACATGGAGGACCCTATTTCACATACACTGAAAAAAACAGAGGTGAAAACACCGAACCACATTTCCAAATTTGAAAGATATTTTTTGTAGTTTCGGTGTTTTCTCTCCTCATGTGTTTAGCCAATCAAGGACTTATTTTGTAGGTTGCTAAGGATTTAGTTTTCGAGAAGATGTACTGCCCATTGGGTGTTCTCCTAATTATTTTTGAGTTTCGTCCAGATGCCCTGGTCCAGGTAAAGATTTTGGGTAGTACAAATTATAAAAATTGCCTGCAAGATCAACTGTTATTTATTATCAACATATATTGTTCAGATCGCAGCTCTAGCAATCCGAAGTGGAAATGGTCTTCTTCTGGAAGGAGGTAAAGAAGCTATGAGTTCAAACACAATATTGCATAAGGTATGATGCATTTAGTTACCTGATTGTGTTTTTAGTAATGCATCATCGTTCTTTATCAATTTATTGCTTTTTATTAGGTCATAACCAGCGCGATTCCAGATGTTGTTGGTAAAAAGCTTATTGGCCTTGTAAAAAGCAAAGATGAAATTGCTGATCTTCTAAAGGTAAGCATGTCATTTGATTCTTTGGATGATGAGTATATGTCTAAACTGGATGCACACTATGCAGCTTGACGATGTGATTGATCTTGTTATTCCAAGAGGCAATAACAGGCTTGTTTCTCAAATCAAAGCAACAACCAAAATTCCCGTTCTTGGTTATGCTGGTAAGCCATTTTTCATCACTGAATTCTTGTAATTCAGCTTATGCTTTTCAAACAGGATATTTTATCATAGAAATTAAGTAGACTACATTTTCTTCAAAATTTAAATATACAACGAATAAAATTATTTTCATTCTTCTACAGATGGTATCTGCCATGTTTATGTTGATAAATCAGCTGACATGGATATGGCAAAACATATTGTGATGGATGCAAAGGTTGATTATCCTGCAGCGTGTAATGCTATGGTGCGTCTCTGAGTTCGATATTTGTATATGATATTTAATATGTCCATCATAACAGATTTTTTAGAGGTTGTGTAATCATTGTAACACAACATTGATTCTATTTTGAAGTAACTAATTTGTTTTATATCTGATACACTATTTCAGACATGAATGACTAAATAAATAGAAGTATTATGTATATCATCTGTGCAGGAAACACTACTTGTTCATAAAGTTCTGAACAAGACAGAGGGCCTTGATGATTTATTGATGGAACTTGCGAAAGAAGGTATCAGCTCGGACCCTTGAAGTCAAATATATCAAAAATAAAAAGCAATTTTAGTTATGTTTCATCAATAAATCTAGCAAACTTAGTCACCAGTACAAATTTGTATGCAAGTTCTAGACACCACGAATTGAAAAATGAAGTTGATACTAATGAACATTTGATGGCCATGATCAGCTGATCATAATATCATTATCATATTATTTTTCCATGATCATTATTTTTAATTATAAGTTGATATAATATTGCAGAGGTTGTTATTTATGGTGGGCCTGTTGCACATGGCACATTGAAAGTACCAAAGGTAGGTTCATTTCATCATGAGTATAGCTCAATGGCATGCACCCTCGAATTTGTTGATGATGTACAGTCAGCGATTGACCATATAAATCGTTATGGAAGGTATGCAGGTTTCCTTTTAAAGATACTCTCCTTGATGTTAATTTTTTGTTACACTAAATATGATTGTCCTAAATATTTTTGTTTCAGTGCACATGCAGATTGTATTATCACAACCGATAAGAAGTCAGCAGATACGTTTCTACAACAAGTTGATAGGTATTTAACATCCTTTCGATTGTTATCGTGGTTGCTAATTACGGCTATGTTAGCTTTGTTTATTGTTGATTTAATTTATAAGATCTCGCTGTAACTATTGAAATGACATTCCGTCTGAACTGTGACAGTGCTGCTGTGTTCCATAATGCAAGCACAAGGTTCTCTGATGGGACTCGCTTCGGTCTCGGTGCAGAGGTATCGCCTTTTGACTCGCTTCGGTCTATTAAAGATTCAATTGGCTCTGATGCAAAAATCTTTCGGTTCTATCTTTCTGAACATTTTCAAATGTCTTGAATAGGTTGGCATAAGTACAGGGCGCATACATGCTCGTGGACCTGTTGGTGTTGACGGTCTTCTAACTACTCGGTGGTAGGTCTTTATGCCATGTGGCTTTTCCGCAATTCTCCAGCCAAGAATAGAACTGTACTTTCATATGAGGATGTGTTCTGCGTGCACCATCTCCCATTGTAGTTTCTTCAGTTTACGCAAGATGTTTCCCAGTTCTAGTGTATTTATCATCATACGCAACAACGGCAATCTGTTAGTATCTTCACTTAATATGTACGCATTGTTCTCCTCATTATATAGCATTCTGCGAGGGAGTGGACAAGTAGTGAACGGTGACAAGGGGGTCTTGTACACCCACAAGGTGCTTCCTTTGCAATGAGTAAGTCATGGTTTACATCGCTTCGATTTGCTTATAATGCCTAATTACCGTATTTACTAACCTTCAGCTCGTGTGGTTGCAGGTAAGAGGATTACTGATGTAGAGCAATTTTTGTAGAATAATCCTCTTCAAAGCTCCTCCTCTATATGCGCACAATGAAGGCAGGCAAGAGAATATCGTTACTATGCTGCTATCTAGTCCATGATTGACTCCGATTTCACTGTACGATAATTTATCCATACAATGTCGTTACGGCACTAGTAACTGTAGAATTGCATCGGTACATCTATGCTATATATTTGCTATATATGAAACAGCTTTACTGTTTCAGATGTCTCAAATCCGTTGTCATGTTGTCTTCTCTGGCATGCGTACGAGCACCTGATATTAAACCTGTAATGGGTATACATCTTCTGAAATGGTGGTTGACATCATGTGGCTGAAACACCGCCGGCCTCGGGCAGCTTGCACGCTGAGACTTATTATCAAATCCTTGAAGAGTAGCATTCCTGTCACGAACAAACGAGCGGATGCAGAGGTGAACAGAACAAACCGGACAGCTTTGCAGCCGTAGCCGGCCAATGCTTATCATTGCTGGCATGTGTTCAACAAATCTCAAGTCTTGATTATCAAGATTGGTTGGGATTTTACAAGAGCAGAATTACTAATTCAGAATGCTTCAGGGACACCGTTACTACGAAAAATGTCGTTAAAGGGGACTCATTACAAACGTGTCAAAATTGCCTTGCAGAAGTTCCAATGGTCTCCAAGTAAAGACCGGCAATCGATTTCTTGTTCCTCCTGAAAGACAGGGTCATCGTGGCTAATCTAATCATGTTAGGCTGTACAATAGTTCCTACTTCATGGTCATTTGGTATGATCAGTAAATATCAAAAAACACTACCGAGTTGGCAGCATCTTCACCAATAGATCCACTTATTGATCGGAACGCGTACAGCCAACTGCCTCCCGGGTCGCTCGTGGGCGACTCCGACAGCCGCCGCCGCTCCTGGCCTTCACTACCGCTACTCCTTCCCTCGCAGTTGCAAGAGGAAGCCAACAGGCTAAGCCCCGCGGTGGACGGCGGCGGCAAGGACGTGCGCTGCCTCACCTTGGTGCCTCCAACCCATCCCTCAGATCCAAGGTCTCAGTGCCGCCATCTGCTCTCCGGTCTGCATGTGTTGTCCCTTCGACAGCTGCTCGCGTTCATCGCTGTCATGGGGAAGCCCCGGATGGATCAGACGTGGGTGCCGCGGCCAGGCAGGCTGCGGCACCACGGACTGATCTGCCTTGCTCTAGATCCGGCCATGTTGGCCCCGTGGCCGACGGGTCTGGGCAGGACTATCTCTGGTGAGATGGCAGTCAGTGGTGTTGTGCTCCACCATCGGTGTTGGTCCGTGTGGTGACCACTCCGGCTTGCGGCGGTGGCCTTGCCGTAGATAGTGGGGACAACGGAAGGTCTTTGCGAGGGTTCCTCTCTCCAGATTCGGTGGTTGCCTCGGCGGTGAGATGCACTCTATGGACGACGGTTTGACGCAGAGGATATGGCTGTGCAGCAGCGTCGATCGGTTTTCTAGCCCAACGCATTCAGCTGCTAGGATCGCGGAATAGTGGTGGCAACAACACATGATTGACTTCGATGGTCGTGCTTCTCAAGTACCCGGTCTCGAGCTCCGGGGTGAAAACCTAGGTCTGGCCCGAGTTGGTCATACCTGGCAATGGCAACGTTTTGGGTCGTTACCTTGTTGAAGGCATTGCTCAGATATGCTCGGCCTAGTTTGTCGATCGTGGATTTGATCGCTTTGGTTTTTTCTCTCTCTCATACACAAATCCTAGCTCTCGTATGATGTAACCATCAATACAATCCACAAAGGCAGGAAGTAGGGTATTACCTCTTTCTGAGGGCATGAGTTTGAGTAAATCCTTGTCTCGTGTGCACTCCTCTGGATTCCACGTGCGTATGCTTCCCCATGTTTGTTATTGCCAGTAGAAAACACCGACAATTAGTAGATCAAAACCTTTGGATTTATATAACCGTATTTGAAAAGATCATGCCCGGTAGATCTATATAACCATACCTAAATAGACCGCGTCCGCTAGATTTACATACACATACCTAAATAGTTCCTATTTCACCCGCAAAAAAAAAATAGTTCGTATTTGTTTGATCTACATACATAGCCATACTCAAATAAATTGTACACATCAAATCTACATACATCATTGTATCTAAGCAGATCGCATCCGTTAGATTTACATAACCGTATTTGAAACAGATCGTACTCATTAGATCTACATAGTTCTGCCTAAACAGGCCGCATATGTTAGATTTACTTCACCGCACGTAAACAGAACGGTACTAAATAGATTGTATTTATTAAATCCACATATTTGTGCCTAAACAAATCACACCCGTTAGATCTGCATAACCGTACCTAAACAAAACACATCCGTTAAATCTACATAGTTGTACCTAAACAGATCAACTGTATAATTTTTCTTACCGATAGATCATCATAATTGCGCTTAGACAGATCTCACATGAAAAATAAATATTTTTATGTGCACATGCTCATGTTATTAATTATTAGTTGAACTATAAAAAACAAGTAAACGTTACGCCTGAATTAAACATGTTAATCTCCACCATCTATACCAATGCTAATGTAATACAAGGGATAGATACATGATTGAGACACTATAATTTTTTTATAACCAATGCAAATTTTCTCTTACCATCTTATGCTCTGTACACAATTAGTACTATCAACATCATACAAAATTCGCGAACCAACCTGTGGTTGGATGGTTAGAGGGACTGTGGTATCCCCAGCCCACCAGGGTTCAAATCCTGGTGCTCGCATTTATTCCTGGATTTATTTCAGGATTTCCGGCGATGCGCATTCAGTGGGAGGAGACGTTCCCGTCGACGACGAGGTGCCTACGGTTACTTCGTAAATTTCAAGATGATATGCCGGCTCAGTCTGTCGAAGGTGCTCATAGGGGTAGGGTGTGCGTGTGTACGTTCATAGGGGTGAGTGTATGCGCGTGTATATGAGCGCTTGCGTCTGTACTGTGTTCAAAAAAAAAAAACATCATACAAAATTCCTTAGGGGCCATACTTTAAACAAAATGCCAAGGAGCGATTAGGCACCAACATGAGCATCGCCCTAGGAGTACGTAAATGAGCGTTAATTACGAGAACTAAAGTCTTAAGGTCGCGCTGGTCATTGATTGTTTTGTTTAAAAAAATGTTTTCTTTATAAAAGATGGATCCAATTGTGTATGCAAGCAAGAATAACGGTTTTTTTTTGTGAGGAGGATAGAAATAGAAGTGGGCTACTCTATATAGCCATGCACAGAATGATAGAGAGGCATCGAGCTGCAGTGCTACGATAGTGAACATACGTCAATTAATTGATCTAGTAGGCATGCACATTGCGGGGTTAGTTTGGTTAGTGTCCTTATAGCTGAACACCATACTATATAAATAGGTTATCGAGAAAAAATAAATCAATATCATTAGATTTTTCGTAAAAAAATGTTTCCCCTTTTTTGTTATTACCTAAAACTGCGTCACAATTTTTGCTGTTACTTCTTAGCAACATAATCAAATATTCATATACAAATGAATGGTCAAAATTACATGTTTAGGAATGTATCCAGGTATAAAATATCATGTATTCTGCAATGAAAAGGGTAAATGGAACGAATCAAAATTTCTGCATAACATAAAAATAAATACTAAATACCTTCAACACACCAAAGATGATGCCCTCACATTTGCGAGGGCCAATACAAGAGTACTATAAGAAACGTAGTAGTGCTATACATACGCAGAACAAGAGTACTATAAAACCTGTAAATAAAACCGTAGTACATTTAGTGTAAGAAAAATAGTACAAACTCAGAACTTAGATCTAGTGTAGAGCAGAAGACATATTAGTAAAAAAGGCAGTACAAGGATATAAATAATTGAAGAAGAAAAACATACAGTAAAATAACGAGTCAATTAAACACTTATTTTTTGAGTGTAAATTTGCTCAGGCGGTTTGGTTCATAGTTCATGTGGCTTCCAACCTATACCCCCTGTAGTGTGCGTAACGTGTTTGGCAACTGGTTGAGGGGTATTGACAAAAAAAAATCCCACATCCTCGCGGGGCGGCAAACCTTATGTTGGACTTTGTGGCTTTTCAAGAATGATGTGGAGGTTATTCATGCATGGACACGTTGGCGCCATATGTGGTCTATCCTACAGAGACCGGAGGACATGGACCTTTTTATGATGCCGTCTATCGGGTTGAGCATACGGCCAGGGAGGTTTTCTCCCAGTATGGATAGCGGTGTAGTCTTCGGATAGGACCTCCTTCATCCTTGGTTGTTTGTTTACTCTCCTGCAAAATGTTGTTTTTGGGTACTTTTGGACTTGTTGGATGTGTGTACCATGTTATGCAGAGTCTGGGTATTCGTTCAGTGTGGTTGTATCAGCTCGATATAACGGTTGAATGAAATTCCCTTTATTGAAAAAAAATACAGTAAAATCACAACGCGTGTTATATGTCTTACGTAGCCA
The DNA here is from genome assembly GCA_039707655.1 of Elymus sibiricus. NCBI lineage: Eukaryota > Viridiplantae > Streptophyta > Magnoliopsida > Poales > Poaceae > Elymus > Elymus sibiricus. The sequence goes on along the minus strand of CM077674.1, from coordinate 6,987,673 downwards.
GCACACATGGTAATAGAAGGGCAGTATAAAAATGGTCAAAAGCGTGGCACGAATATAACCCGTCTAGAAACGTACAACCAAGGTGTACAGATGTTAAATAGAATGCAATACAACACCAACATAGGATGCAGGACAACCACTACTGCAAGCTCTGTGTGCCTCTCTCCCAAACCCCATCGCCTCTGCCACCAACAGCTCCCGGCGGTGCTTCCCTGCCTTCCCTCCCTGTAAAGTAATTTGTTTTGAGCTTGTCCGATGACCACTCACGGATTACCGTTGTAGACCTTGCTATAGATGTTTCTAGAGCCACCGCCAGTGATCATGGTTCCATGGAAGATGGTGCACTCGCGAAAATGAAGCAGTGGCGGGCGGGAGTGCTCTATGATGGGTCGAGCACATGCCATCTCTGGAGGATATGCTAACTCTTAAGTGTACAGAATTACAAGTACACTAATTAATGAACTGAACCACGGAGCAACACAAATCTATCTACTACTGCTTATAAAAGCACGAGTTTCGAAAATCCAAACGAACTCGGCCATTCAACCACCTATATCCAACGTCCCACGCCGCTCCAATGATCTATTCATCACATCACCGACAATCTGGAAACATCATTAATCGTAATTAATCTTGAAAACAACATAATTGCATTAATTGTAATTAATCTTGGAAACAACATTATTTGCACAAATAATCTTCGTAATGGCATGCCCTGATTGATCTCTCTCTCTCCCCTCAATCGTTTCAGACCATGACCAATTCTATGAAAAAGAAGGGCGGGAGGAAATGTTCCTGCACCGGTGAGGATACAGCCCGTGTTACGGATTGCATGGCAACCAAAGCCCTCATAGTCCAGCAGCAGCGCGCGGCCGAGCCAGCTAACTGGTGGTGTGCGCCGAGAAAGCACCTGGAGCTCGACCGGAGCAGCTGGGAAGCAGCATCACCTAGGACGACGACCCCTATGCCGTGAGCCAGGACCTTGCTGCGCTGAGAAGATGAGACCGAAGGGCGTGACACATCCTTTGAGTGGAGAAATGGGGATGCCACTGCAGATCCGTAGCCGATGCAAAGTGACCACGGCCATACCGGCATACGGTATAGCTCAGATTCCCAAATGGCCAAACCTTAGGCAACATTCGTGCAACGACAGGGGAGAGTCGCGGGAGTGGGAGATAGACGAGGTAAAGCTACTCAAGATACTATGAAATTGTACATGCATTGCACGTGCACGATTACGAGTTCCGTAAGAAGTGGAATACAAAAATATTGCGGAATAGATAGGTGTACATCTCTATAGGCATAGTGCAGAAATTAGTTCTGGGTCGAGGCATCTAGATTGTTCCCGAAATGTTCCCTCTCAAGTCATGATCCAACCAAAGCAAGTGCATCCAGATTGCTTGCTCTAATTTTCTAACTCCGGCTTCTTTGACAGGGAGATGGATAAAGAGGTCAGGCTTAACTTTGTTCAACACAAAAAAGAAAAGCTTTGTTAATATGTTTTCTTGATAATGACATTTGCCGAGATATTGAACGATACCCATATGGCCATATCCATGCTCGTCATCATTGACACGTAATAAACATCAACCCCCCCCCCCCCCCCCCCCCCCCCCCCCCCCCCCCCCGCGGTCCATTGACCATCGCATGGAAGGAATCAAGTAACCTCTCCAAAGGGGACAAAGAATAAGGTTTCCAAGTGCCTGTCCAGAGGGGCCATGCTTGCTTGACGCCATCCGTCAAGTATCGATCCTATTTGTCGAATCGACGAGAAGTCACACATCTCTCACTATATATAAGGCTGGCTGATGGCTCGTCTTATCGCAGGCAGGGAGCGAGGCGTTCAAACCACTTCAATACTTGAGCGAGAAGAGACCGAGCTGACAACTCTGAACAAATGGGAGCTATACATTAATTTGTTTCCTCCGCGTCCATTCGTTCAATTTCTTTCGAGCATTAAGGGTGTAGTCGTTCTGTTCCTAATAAATATATAAAATGTAGGTTATTTTGGAAAGCTAGCAGTTACTTTTTTTTTTATATCTTGCATAAGCAATATATAAAATGTAGGTTAGCTGAAAATAGCGCTACTATTTTATTTTATTTTACAGGTCAAAATAGCACTACTAGATTTCTCATGAAAAATAGTTTCACAATAGTATTATTTTTTGTAATATTTTACTTATATGTTCATTAGCAAAAGTGCCCGTGCGTTGCAACGGGTCAAATTTTTTCGACAAAGGATGGATTTTATTAACTAAAAAATGAAGCATCAAGTAGATATAAACACAATGAGCACACACCCGGCCTCTGCATAGGTAGGATGCACACAACCAACACCAACGCACACACACAAAAAAAACTCACCGGCAAATAGCAAAGTCATATAAGACCAAAACTACGCCTAAGCGAGGAAAAAGAAACCCTAAAGCGATCGAATCTGCGATCGTCAAACTACAACAAAGACCATATCCGCACCAACCATCTTATGACATCACAACGGGTCAAATAATGTGCTTAAAAACTGAAAAACAATTTTCTACTTTCAAGCAACATTCAAGTAGCAAAACGATATTACAAATACTCAAAAGTGCCAAGGCCATTTTTGAAAAAACTTGGCTACGTAGCAAACATCATTTACCACAAAGGTCAATGAAACCTTTGAGAGTCGCACCTCGATCTCCACACAGCAGAGACGGGGTTCCCTGATGGCGAAGGTGTCGAGGGAGGCGTTGTATCAGCGGCCGGAGCGGTCCATGATGCTGACCTCCATCTCCATAGGGCCGAGCAAATGAGCGCAAGGCTTGGTGGAGTCGCTGGAGACGGTGTCACTATCACAGCTGCGGCCAAAGCCATCCATAATGCTAGCCTTCATCTTGATGGTGCTGACGGGTATGAGCGCGGAGCCCCTACCGAAGTTGAAACAGGTTTTGTCTCCAACTAATGTATGGGAGGAGCCAGACTGAAACAAATCCACACCCACCGGCAGGCTCCACGCCACATGTGGATCGTGGATGTAAGGACTGCAGCCAGGACAAAGACCCGGGGAAGGTGAGGGCGATTGCATGGGAAAAAAAACGACGGAGACCTTACATAAGCACCCTTCCGGACGTACCCTCTTGCAATCTCTGGTCACTGGTCCAACCTCTCCATCGCACGTCCTTCGCAAATATCTACACCGGACAATTTTGCAAAATCAAAACAGAAGAATTATGAGAGAGATAAAAAAAAACACATTATTGATGGGCCGATTTAATCATCAGTTGCCTGTTACAGAACAGGCCGCACCCAGCAGGCCTCGTTGCTCCCATGAAAAAAGGATGCCTTCCGGCTATACGTACTTGATGCCCTAGAAAAAAAGGCTATACGTACTTGACAGATGGAAAAAAATAGACAATACCTACTTGACGTTATGCGGCATCCATCGTGCTTAATCATTAATTGTAGAGACTTATAAAATTGCACAGGAATTCATTGGAGTTCATCGGCTAAATCTTAGCAATGAATTCTTGGAACTCTATGTATCGCTTCTCGGGGCAGAGAGTTCCGAGAGGGAATCGTTCGGAATATCTTTTTGGCCTTCACCATCAGGTTGTTGGCTTGAAAGTGGAACCAGTGACCATTGAACCAAAGATCCACGCCAGCCCCCGCGTCGTCCCCGCTAGGGCGACTCGGGTGGCGCCCAAACCCTAGCCGCCGGGGCCGCGAACTCCCTCCTCCCCTCCCTCCGCCGCCGCCGGGGGACGCCGCCGGGCTAAGCCCGGGGGGCGACGGCGGTGGCGGGGGACTCCCTCTCTCCCGCGTCTTAGGGGTGGTGCGGGGCCCCTAAACGTGTGGAGGCGCGGCCGATCCAATCTTTGCGGCGTGGCGGCGATGGCGGTGGCGTGGTTTGGGCGGCGTCGGTGGCTGCGGTCGGCGGCTCCGACCGGCTATGTTGCGGCGGCGCGCCATCTGGCTTCGGATCGGCGGCCGCGGCGGCGTGGAGGGCCTGGTGGACACGTCGGCGGCGCCTCCGGTCAGATTTGATCTGCCCGGTGCAGTCGGCGGTGGTGGTCATCTCCTCCGTCGGAGGTGGTCGGCCAGCGGCTGGGTGGTCGAATCTCGAGATCCATCATCTAGTCCCGGCTGCGAGTCAGGGAGTCATAGTTGCCGGTGAAAACCGAGCCGTCGGCGGGCGATGGCGGCGTTCTACGTCGTTACCTTGATGAAGGCATCGTCGTGTAACTACTGTTGACCCACTCGTGCTGATCCGGGAGAAACCCTAGAATCTGGTCTTTCAGATCGGACGATGGCGGCACTGTGGTGTCGTTTCTCTCTTGAGAGCATCGTTTGTGGAGCAGCGCCGGAGGACAGAGGCAGGAGGTGGAGCGGCTTCGTCTTGCACGGAGCTTCGGTGGAGATGTCAAGTCATGCCTGACCGATAGGTGCTACGCTGTGACATGCCTATTCGGCAGGTGCTACGCATGACAAATCTTCCAGAGACTTCAAGCTGTGTCGGCTGGTGGTACTTGGCGGCATGGTGCTGCGGTGTACCGGCGGTGACCGTGACGTGCCCAACAGTTTGCGCGCAGGGAGGTGGTGCCGTTGGGCGTCGTGGTGGCGTCGCCGGATGGACGGACTGGCAAGGATGATGCGGATCTCTTTCCTGAAGATGGGTCAGCGGTTCGAGGATGATGGCGGCCTCTAAAACGTGTGCATGTGGTGCACGCTTTAGGTTTGCTGCATCGGTTGTAGGTTCCGATACGTTATGTGGATGGATCGGCGACGACACCGGTTTTAGATATGGGGAGTGAGAGCACTCCACATTATCGAGTTTGTAGATGTGAGTGGTGGCTTCGGATGGCTTGATGTATGTTCTTGTCAGACCTTTGTTGAATAATTAATAAAGATGGCTGTATGCATCGATTGATGCAGAGGCCGGGGGTTTTAACCTCCTTTTCCAAAAAAAATGTATCGCTTCTCGATAGAGTTTGTTGGCCGTGCCTGGGACCTCATGGAAGCTCGACGCCACCCAGCCAGCCACCGGCAATCGTCAAGCCCATTGCCCCGTTTAATAACCCTAAAATATCTCCATGACACCGTCGCCAGCAGCTTAGCAACGAGCGCGCGCCCGAATCAGCGCACAGTGCCTTTGCCTCCACCGCAACCGAGTTAGCTATGTGGTTGACGAGCGTCTCCGTCCCGACAGCCTACCTGTCCTGCAGGCGCCGCGTCGAGGCCATGAGCTCATGGGCGGCTCGGCCATGTTCGTCGAGGAGCGACGCCACTACACACCAGTAGAAAACAGGACATTAGTCCCGGTTCCTAAGGGTCTTTAGTTTCGGTTCTGCAACCGGGACTAAGCAATCGGGACTAAAGGCCCTTACTTTTAGTTCCGGTTGTGTTACGAACAGGGACTAAAGAAGCTCCACGTGGTCGCTGTGGGGCGTCCAGGCAGGAGGATCTTTAGTCCCGGTTGATAACACCGACCGAGACTAAAAGGCAGCCAAGCGCTGGAGTTTTTTTTTTTTTTTAAATGAGGGGTTTAGGGTTTTGGAGGGTTTAGGGGTTTCATATTGTGTTTCCCCATTTTCTTTTTGTGTTTATCATTCAATTCTTTTACATTTAGGGTTTTCGTTTTTATTTTACGTTTTCCATTCAACTCGACGCTAGCTACTACATATAGCAATGAAGGAACCATTACACAAATCGTCATGAATATAGAGAGAAGTGACCTCTCTTTCTCCGTGCTTGGTCGAACAACAAGTTTTCGTATATCTATTCGACACTACTACGTATAGTACACATTCATGCATATATACAATGTAACATCTCTTACGATCCCTAATATCTAATTACCAATATTCACTACCAATTCTCGATGGTATACTCCGGTTTTAGCTATGATCTCTTGAAGGAAGAATCCCGCCAATTTTCTTGAATTGCTCGTATGCGAGCCTTTGGTACGAGTTCGTCCCACTTCCGTTGGATCTAATTTAAAGAAGGGGGTCAATATATATATATATATATATATATATATATATATGAATGAATGAAACTCAACACAATTGATGGTAATAAAATAAATTTGTGAATATTGTTTACGTACTTCAAGTTTTTTCAAAAATCTGCCCGTCTCAGAGGTCGTCTGGCGAATGAACTCGCAAACGTAATATCCACATAAGTTATTCCCGAATCCCTGCCTCGAGCACTTTACGAGAATATAGTTCAATCAAAATAATAATCAAGCATGATAGTGGTATTGAAACTAGAATCAAAGAGATGCGCTGACCTAGCTAGTACTACTTACACTGAGTTGTTCAAATCGCAGCTCCTCTCTCCATTCACCCCTAACCTGCTTGGTGAACTCTTTTCCAAACCCTGCCCGGCAAAGAAAATGAATAAATGAGTTATTAATTTGTTGATATCAGAAAATGAACGATAGTTGTCGATATAGTGCGATAATGATTGAAATTACCTCTGGAGCATATCACGCAGGTCCGCCCACATCTTAGGGTCTTTACGTAGCGAGTCCATGACAAGTACTTTTCCTGCGTCAAACCGAATGACTAGCAGAATAAAGTGGAACCTGCGCACGCATAACTCATCAATTACACTTAAGATCGAGTAAGCGAAACAGAATGATGTGTACAAGACAGTATAACACTCACTGGAAGTTGTAAGGAAATAGTATTTTCCTTTTGTTTTGTTGTTCAATTAATGCCCTTAGCAAGATCTTCTCTGTATCCTTGGCGTACCATTTTACCGTAGCTTCATGAATAGTATTTGGGTTAATGAACCCAATGTCATAGATTTGTTCTCTTTTGCATTCGAGGATCTTCTTTCTGCATAATATATATAGTGAGGATAATTATACATGCAATGAACGAGCTGAGATAGAGACTTAATTACAGAAATGATACTTACAAACAATAGCAACTGACGATAGATTTGCCGATGGCGTCTTGATTGTATAACTGAAATAATTCTTCAAATTCAATGAAAATCTCCTCGTCTCCATTGAAGTAATGCTCATCTTTAATTCCCGCAATGATATAGTTGCTCCCTTGCTTTGAGGCTTCCAAGTACCAGTCATGCAATCTTCGCATCATCGTTGGTAGATGCGGGAGCTCCTCAGGTCTGACAAGAGGCTTTCCGTGCTCGAATTTAAAGGCTAACTCAGCCATTTCGAACTGTACCTCATCGCCTAAGTAATCACCAAGAGTGAAACCAGGATCAGCGGCCGCTACCCCCGGATCATTAGCGATATCGGTAAACACCTTGAGCGGGGGGCACGATTGGTTTTTCTGTTCGCTGAGCTGGGGAATTGTTTTCCCCCTTGCACTACTGCTACTTCCCGACCGCTGCTGTGGATCTCTATATGACTTTACAATAGAGCGGTCATAGTTTGATAGCAGCGGAGGCGGCGGTGGTTTTGTAAGGTTTTCCAGCAAGCGCCTCGCTTTTACCGGATCTATTTTCTCCGTTGGATCTTGACGGGTCGGTGCAATTCTACTAGAATATGCAAATATCCCTAGGGCCAAGTACCCTAAGGAAGAAGGCCAAAACTCTAGGGGACAAGGTTCCCCTAGTGTATACTCTAGGGAAACCACCCTAGGGCTGCAATGGTGGGGAAATCTTTGATCCCCTTGGGTTCACTGACTATACTCTAGGGAACACTATGTTTCCTTTGGGTTTCATGCCCTAGGGAACTATTGCACATGCGGCAATGTTGCCGACATGTAAACAAGCTTTCCTTTGGGTCATCAGACCCTAGGGCTACTCACTTCATACGATTTGTTAATTAGGGAATGCCATTGCTTTCGTCGTGTTATTTATGTCTTTTTAATAACACAAGCATATGTAAATAGTACTATTGAAACTGGGACAATAAAACCAAAGGGAATGATGAAATTTCAATTTTATTATATCTGACATAATTATTCTGTACATATACACAATAGTGTGAAAAACATTACATTCTCCAAAATAGTGCACAGAATTTTCTAACCAGGGCCGACTATTCCTACCAATTTCGTGAAATCTAATCTAAACTAAATCCTGAGATTCACCAAACATTTGAGCGTTGAGGCTGTATCCTCCTTATTCACCATCAATCTGAACCTGCACCATTTTAAGTGAACAACAAAAATAATCAGCAAGTTGCTCTTACAGGTCATCGTCCAGAGATGCATAACAATCAGAATAAAATTTAGTGGCATAGATAAATATACCAGGAGTAAATATACAAGGAATAATGGCTTGCATATTTACCGATAGTAGGGACTAAGATTCTAACATATTGCACAATCTAAATATTTCTACCAGAAATTGCAATTAATTTACTTGTATATTACACACTGGTTGTTCTCACCTGAGTGGAATTTTCGCAAACATCATAAGGGCAGCATGTGGTGCAGCAAGCTAGTCCCCTCCAGATCTAGCAGTACAAATCTGCACATCAGAGAAGAGGACGACGTGAGAAAGATCTCAAAGAATAAGGAGGAGAACTAAACAGATATAATTGTTAGAGAAATATAGATGTGAATGCAAAGGCAATGAGGACAAGCAGGTGGCTTACCAGAAGAATGAATGGCGGTGAAGAAGATGCAGATTGTCCTGGATGTGGTGTGGAGGGAGGAAAGGGCTTGTGACCCATGGGCTACACGGACAAAGGATGAGGCGGAGGCAAGGTCGCCATGGCGCTACAGCTAGCCTACCTGTACAGATCTGGCCGCAACAACAACAAGGAAGAGAACATCATGGTGAAGAATATCTAGGGCCCTCGGTGGCTTAGATGGATTTCCAAGCGGAGGGTCAGTAGAGAGCAACAACATCAAGAACGAGAGTGAGAAGGGAAGGGAGCTATCTTGGAGATGTGTTCTTCTGCGGAGGTAGTCGCAAGGAAGAAGATAACAAATGGACGGATGATGGGCTTGGAGGGAGGAAAGCGCGGCAAAACAGAACTGCGAATTAGCGCCTCGCGCGGGAACAAGAGGAGGGATAAAATTTCACATCCCGCGCAAGCCAAGGTTCCCCTAGGGTATCAGTTAATACCCGTAGGGAACAATGCCATGTTGCACTTATGGGGCAAGATGGTACAATGGACCCCTAGGGGTGAAACACCACCCTAGGGAATTTGTGGGTTACCTAGAGTTTTGTAAATGCACCCTAGGGGAATTTTGGGTTACCTAGCGTTTTGTAATGGACCCTAGGGAGACTAACAATCCCTAGTGTTGTGTTTTAGGCTCTAGGGAACTTCACAAACCCTAGGGCTCTTTGCAAATTCTAGTAGTGCAAGCTGGCGTTTCACGTCGGCAGCCACGGTCTCCTTGGTTTCCTCCTCAGTCATGTCGTATGGTAACTTGGCAGGAGCCTTCTTGACGCTACCTGCTCTGGATTTCTTCGCTGTTGTACTAGTAGCCACTGGAGCGGCGGCGGATCTCTTCCGCCGTTGCTGAGGCGGCGGAGGAGGCGGAGTCAGCTGACGCGGCGGATTCTGCTGAGGGGCCTCCTCCGGTGGAGTCCGCTGACGCGGCGGAGACAGCTGAGGCGACGGAGTGTGCTGACGCGGCGGAGACGGCTGAGGCAGCGGAGATAGAGCTGGACTGTGAGGAGTCTGCTGAGGGGCCTCCTCCGGCTGAGTCTGCTGACGCGGCGTCCAGTATGGAAGCACGATGTGTTCCTTTCTCCATAGAATGGTAGTCCTTATGGCATCTCCCAGATGAGTCTCCCCTTCACCTGTAGGGTACTCAAGCTCCAACTGCTCAAATCCGTTGGTAACTTCATCCACCCCGACAACAGCATAGCCATCTGGAATCGGAGAGCAATGGTAAGTTCCATCAGGTACACGAGGTAAGGCATAGCCGACCGCCACCTTCAAGGTTATGTTCATGCATTTCGCATGTAGATCACAATGTTCCCTCTCCGTGATATCATCCATGGGGTAGCGAGGAGCCGTGATATCAGGCCGAACGAGCTCCGTGGAAGCCACGCTGCTTTTCCGCTGAGATGGTGGGGTAGCCCCGTGGGCAGTATCGAATGAAGGATCTTCGTGCCGCTGAGATGATGGGCCGGTAGCTCGCTGGCTGGTAAGTGCCTCTATTTGCTTCTGCTGCAACGCTACTATTTCTTCTACCTTCTGCAGCCGGTCTGCATCCTCTTTCTTCTTTCTCCCTCGGCTTCTATAAGTGTCTCTGCTGTCGGGAAACCCAACCTTCCACGGAACAGAGCCTGATGTGCCTCGTGTTCATCCAGGGTGTTCAGGATTCCCGAGGGCGCGTGTCAGCTCGTCCTTATCTCTGTCGGGATGGAACTTCCCCTCCTGCACGTCCTTCATTGCATCCTGAATGGCTTTGACGGGTGTTGCAAGTTGAGCTTTCGTATAAACACACTTCCCTGTTTCTGGGTGCAAAGTTTCCCCATGCCCGAAGAACCAAGTCCTTGCCCGTTCGGGCCAGTTCAATGTCTCTGGATGGATCCCTTTATCAAGCAGGTCGTTCTCAACTTTCTCCCACTTAGGCCGGGCAGCCTTGTAGCCACTTGACCCCGTAACATGGTGATATTCCTTCTTTGCCTCATTTTGCTTATTTATCAGTGACCTTTTCTTACCTTTCTCCGATGTCTTGTACGCCACAAATGCGGGTCAGTGATCTTTCATCTTCTCATATTGACCGGTGAATGTTGGAGTCTTCTCTTTCAGGACAAACTTTTCGTGCAATCTTTTCTTCCAGTTCTTGAATTGTTCAGCCATCTTCTTAAGAGCCCACGCCTTGACTTTTCGCTCTACAACATTGCTATTTGGATCCACCTCTGGCGGTAGGCTGAAATTTGTCATGAGCGTATTCCAAAGCTCATCTTTGGATCTATCGTCGACATAAGAAACTCCATTGTCCGCCTTTGGCTTATTCCATTCTTGAATGCTGATCGGGATGCTGTCCCTAACAACAACTCCGCACTGACTTATAAATCGGTCTGCGGTCCGCTTGGGAGCAATCGGTTTGCCATCTGCAGCGATTTCTTCGATCGTGAACCTTTCATTCCTGCCCAACCTTTTCTTCGGGCCTCGTCTCTTTACAGAAGATTGGCTCGATCTAGAGGGCTAAAAGAAGAAAGAAGCGTTAATATATGTACATACAAATCAATTAATGCATCTAGTCAGCAGGCTTAATTAATATACCTCGCCAGACTTTGCAACAGTTAAGGCTCCAACACCGCCGGAGCCATCATCTTCTCCCTCCATTCGATCACTGGAGCCGTCATCCTCTCTTCCCTCACCATCGGAGTCGTTGAGAAACTGTGAGGTGATATCATCACCTCCGTCGCGGATTATATCCCCCAACATCTCTTCTTGTTCTAAGTCTCTGTCGTGTTCCATAGTTTCTGCAAATATTACAACATGGCAATATACAACCATGAGAGATAAGCTGTTTTTCAGACTTAATGAAATCTGGGAATGCAAAACAGTAACATTATGATGACAACTTGAGAGCAAGATTGAGTCATGCTACAGCAACTTTACATGGCAACCAAGGGCATGGCATCAAAGTACACATTACATAGACCAAATCACAAGAAGGAATCATATGCATATGAGCAATGGATTAGTGGCAAACATCGTGCAAAGTTGACAAGTTTTATAACAGTCAGTTTCAGACTTAGCAGTTTTTCAGCAAGTGTAAAACAGCAAGTTTTATCAGTTGCATGTTAGGTAACCCTCCGGCGATCGTCGGGGACTCCTCCGTCACTAATACATCTCGAATAATCCAGTTAATGCAACAATAATATCACATAATATCACTAAACATCTCGCCCAATCAAACTGGACGTCGACTCCCGGTTCCTGAGCCACGGGCGGTGAACACCCAAAGAGAAGGAACCATCACAGGATCATAGCTCGGGTGAGATCCCTGAAGAAACTGCCAGGTATTGGAGAAGCTGTCGTCCAACGCAACCATGTAGCGACGGACGTGCTCGTCCGCCTCCCTGACACGGCGACGTACCACCCTCTCGTGGGCCGGATCCCTCTACACCGATAGTGGCCCACGCGACCGCCACCAAAGAAGCTCCGGGTCGACGACGAGACCCCGATTCCTCACCAAGCTGCGCGCCCCGGAAGGTAGCACCTCTCAGTGCCAGCCCGGTGGAGCCCAGTCCCGGACATGGTGCCTCTCAAACTGGTTGTCACCGCCGAGTCGACGACGAGGATGTGGGCCGGGCATCGTCGCCGAGAACAAATTCCTATGAAAACAAATACACGATTTCTATATTTTTCTTTTTTTCTCTCACCACATGTCTATATTTTTTATACACCTATCAAATACACGATTCACATTTTTGAAATCTAGTGACAATAAAAAAGAAGAGGAGGTGAAGGGGGATTCGTAGCTCACCCTCGGCTGTAGAGGAAGTAGTTGATCAGCGGAGGGAAGATCGGGGACCAACAGCTCCGACGTCGATAAACACTCCTCGGAGATGCAACACCACAAATCTGTAAATTGTACCGATTTAAAATTTTAGACCATCACATATCATATAGCTTTTAACAACATCTCAAATTGCAAAATAAGCTTCATCATCAATTATTAATGTCGATCGTCGGGGACGACTCCTCCGGCGATCGTCGGGGACGACTCCTCCGGCAATCGTCGGGACTCCTCCGGCAACCCAAAATATCGGGAAGGAAACGGTGAGGACTCTTCACCGGCGATCGTCGGGGACTCCTCCAGTGATCGTCGGGACTCCTTCGGCAACCCAAAATATCGGGAAGGAAACGGTGAGGACTCTTCACCGGCGATCGTCGGGGACTCCTCCGGCGATCGTTGTGAAAATTTAAATTGTTTTCGATAACTTGATCAAACATTCTCCCGCAAAAAAAATTGAATCAAACTTTATAAATTTTTTCTGTCCATTAAGATCACTCCTTCTTCAACATTGATAATGCTCACTGAAAATCTATGAATCTGGGGTATAATTCACTGAGACAAAAATAACAAAAAAGAAAAAAAAGACAGCTAGGCGGGTTCCTGAACGTCCCTGAACTGGAATTGAGCAATGTCTATCAATCTCCATCTACAATGTCTATCAATTAGCACATAGCAGTAGCAAAACAGAACCACTCACAAGTAGCATTGAGCAATCACAGTAGCAAAAAAATTTAACAAATCATCTACATACACACAGTAGCATTGAGCATCAATCAAGCAAATCACCTACATCCATCTATCCATCCATTGTTCCATGTACAGAGAAGAACAAGCAAATCGTCTACATCCATCGATCAATCCATCCACTCTTCCATGTACCGCGGGCGGCGCCGTCGGAGCGGCCTGAGCGCGGGCGGCGTCGGCGTCGGTGACCGCGGGGGGGGGATAGGAGGAGGAGGGGAACGGCGGCGGCTCACAGCTAGTCGGGGAGCGGGGGGGGGGGGGGGGGCGAGGCTCGGTGACGCGGCTCGGGGAGGAGGGCGAGGAGGTCTGGCGACGGCGGCCGTCGGCGACGAGGGCGGCGGGGCGACGAGCGGCTACGGGCGTCGGCGACGGGGGGGGGGAGCGATCTCCGGTAGCCTGGCGGCGGCGTGGTGTGGTTCGGAGTCGGGGCAGGAAGATGGAGAAGATTGGGGGAGGAAGATGGCCCGGGCGGTTATATACCTCGAGCTTTTGTCCCGGTTGGTGACTCCGACCGGGACTAAAGGTAGGCCTTTAGTCCCGGTCGGAGCCACCAACCGGGACTAAAGCTAATTTTCGGCAGACAGAAGGGCGCGAAAGGGTAGGCATTTAGTCCCGGTTGGTGGCTACGACCGGGACTAAAGGTTGGCCTTTAGTCCCGGTTTGTGCCACCAACCGGGACAAACCTGGCAGAGCCGCACCGGGCAGAGCTGACGGGCGGTGTGAGTTTAGTCCCACCTCGCCAAGCGAGGGGCGCCCACACCTGCTTATATACGCGGGCGAGAGAGAGCAAGCATGAGCCTCTCTCACCCAGACAACAACGCGCCGATCCGGTCACCTCTCTTCCCTGTGGGGCCTACTAGCATGAGTTATTCATGTTGTATGGGCCTGCATCCTGGCCCATATGTTGGGTTTCTAGTCGTATGCAGGCCGTGCAGAGTGAAAATCTTGTGTTAGTAAGTGGGCATTTTTTTTTGCATATGGCAGCTGTTTATTTTTGGACCATCTCCAAATCACCCCAAAATTTTTGTACATGCTCACTTACATTTTGTTAACCTAATAATGTTATATTTTTTCTCTGTTAAGTTATTAGTTTAGTATTTTTTTTGTTTTCTATTTGCTTTTTCTTATTATTTTCTTTATTGCTTTATTCATTGATTGTATTTTGATTGCTAGAATGCTTGCTACACCTTTTTAGGATATTTTAGTTTTAGTTTTTTTTTAAATAGATTCAAAAACTTTTCATAACTTGACCCGATGAGGGAAGATGACGATGACGATGAAGCATACGTCAAAACAAGAAGCAAGACTACATTACCTATGAAAGATCGTACTCCGTGGAAAAGAAAAAGATCGCACCCTGACAATCCTTCATCTTTGCCGCTGCACACGTGTACCAAGGCGCTCCTCGCTCTGAGTCCCTGACACGCGGGCTCGCGCTTGCCTGGCTCCACATGTCATCGGCATTTCTCTTTTCCATGATACGTCCGCAAGCCCGTCTTTCGGTCTTTCTATATAGCATCGTCCAAGCCGCTTCAGCTCCAAAGAGGGGTTTTCTTTCTGGCTTCGCTGTCCTGTGCCACTGCCAACTACTTAGGTAGGGTACGGACCTAGCTTGTCCATGTCTGCGCGAGGTGGAGGTGGCAGGCGCAGCGGCCACGGCCGCGGCGGCCAGTCCTCCGGAGCGCAGGAAGGTGGCTACACATTCAAAAACAGTAGCATACATGCCTAGTTTTCATTTAATTCTTTTTGCTATTAAAGTTTTTAACAAAAAATACTTTGATCATAACTAGAGTTTTATATAGTTTTAAGTTAATATTATTTTGATCATAACTAGAGTTTTATAAAAGCTTTTTAGTTGATTCTTTTTGCTATTGAAGAATATTATAGTTTTGTTTTAGTTGATCATAACTAAAATTCTAGCATGTCACAAATGCCATATTTGATGATCTTGCCAAGTCTCATGGCTTGGAGAACAAGATAACATCATCAAATTCCCTCGAAACCATCTCTGTCCATTTTCTAATTCGAGCAACTTAACATTGCTAAACATGTCCAAATGAGCTCAAACTTGGTACACCTTCTAAAATGGTCTAAATATTTGCATTGATTAACTCCTCTGTATATTTAAAATACTAAAAGGATATGAATAATTGAAATTTCATAACTTAATAAATAATTATTCTAAAATCATGTTTCAAATGCCAAAATGCCCTAGCTAGCTCTTACAAAGATTCCCTCCGGTTTCTCCGAAGTGGTTCTTTCCAGCTATAAGTCCGGAAACTCACAGTAGAGAGAAAGTGATGGCGGTGAAGCCGGTCACATCCCAGAGTGGGATCTTTTGGGGTATAAAACTATTTCTTCGTGTGTGTCCCTTGCTTATTGCGCCGTAACCATGGATAATCTTCATCATTTAACAGGATGCTTGGGTCAGTCTTCACTGTGAAGGGAGGAATTTCATGAAACTTTTCATAATCTTCTGACATGTCTGTCTTGTCCTCCACTCCCACAATGTTTCTTTTCCCTGAAAGAACTATGTGGCGTTTTGGCTCATCGTATGATGTATTCGCTTCCTTATCTTTTATTTTTCTCGGTTTGATAGACATGTCCTTCACATAGAAAACCTGCACCACATCATTGGCTAGGACGAATGGTTCGTCTGTGTACCCAAGATTGTTGAGATCCACTGTTGTCATTCCGTACTGTGGGTCTACCTATACCCCGCCTCCTGTCAGATTGACCCATTTGCACCGAAACAAAGGGACCTTAAAATCACGTCCATAGTCAAGTTCCCATATCTCCTCTATGTAAACATAATATGTGTCCTTTGCCCTATTGGTGTTTGCTGCATCAAAGCGGACACCACTGTTTTGGTTGGTGCTCTTTTTATCTTGGGCGATCGTGTAAAATGTATTCTCATTTATCTCGTACCCTTGGAAAGTCAATACAGTCGAAGATGGTGTCCTGGCCAACAAGTACAGCTCATCTCCAACAGTGGTCTTACCCATGAGATGTGTTTGCAACCAACCGCCGAAAGTCCCCATGTGTTCACGTGTAATCCAGTCGTCAGACTGCTCCGGGTGTTTGGAGCGTAAAATATTCTTGTGTTCATTGATATACAGGGCCACCAAGATAGAATTTTGTAAAACTGTGTAGTGTGCTTGCGCCCAAGAATGCCCGTCCCTACATATTATTGCTTTCGGTCCTAGCGTGCCTTTTCCACCCAGTCTCCCCTCATGTCGTGATTCAGGAACACTAATCGGCTTAAGGTCAGGAATAAAGTCAACACAAAACTCAATGACCTCCTCTGTTTCGTGGCCCTTGGAGATGCTTCCTTCTGGCCTAGCACGGTTATGAACATATTTCTTTAAGACTCCCATGAACCTCTCAAAGGGGAACATATTGTGTAGAAATACAGGACCCAAAATGGCAATCTCGTCGACTAGGTGAACTAGGACGTGCGTCATAATATTGAAGAAGGATGGTGGGAACACTAACTCGAAACTGACAAGACATTGGACCAAATCATTCTGTAACCTTGGTAGGATTTCTGGATCTATTACCTTCTGAGAAATTGCAATGAGGAATGCACATAGCTTCACAATGGCTAATCGAACATTTTCTGGTAGAAGCCCCCTCAATGCAACCGGAAGCAATTGCGTCATAATCACGTGGCAGTCATGAGACTTTAGGTTCTGGAATTTTTTCTCTGCCATAATTATTATTCCCTTTATATTCGACGAGAAGCCAGACGGGACCTTGATACTGAGAAGGCATTAAAAAAAGATTTTCTTCTCTGCTTTGGTAAAAGCGTAGCTGGCAGGACCTTGATACTGCTTTGGAGGCATGCCGTCTTTTTCGTTCATACGTTGCTGGTCCTCCCGTGCCTCCGGTGTATCTTTTGTCTTCCCATACACGCCCAAAAAACCTAGCAGGTTCACGCAAAGATTCTTCGTCACATGCATCACGTCGATTGCAGAGCGGACCTCTAGGACTTTCCAATAGGGTAGCTCCCAAAATATAGATTTCTTCTTCCACATGGGTGCGTGTCCGTCAGCGTCATTCGGAACAGATTGTCCGCCAGGACCCTTTCCAAAGATTGCTTTTAAATCCTTGACCATATCAAATATATCATCACCAGTACGGGGGACATGCTTCTTCCGGTGATCTGCCTCACCTTTGAAATGCTTGCCTTTCTTTCTTAAGGCATGCTTGGTCGGAAGAAATCGACGATGTCCTAGGTACACATTCTTCTTACATTTGTCCAAATATATACTTTCAGTCTCATCTAAACAGTGCGTGCATGCATTGTATCCCTTGTTTGTCTGTCCTGAAAGGTTACTAAGAGCAGGCCAATCATTGATGGTTACAAACAGCAACGCTCGTAGGTCAAATTCCTGCTGTTTGTGCTCATCCCACACACGTACACCTTTGATATCCCACAGCTGTAAAAGTTCTTCAACTAATGGCCTTAGGTACACATCAATGTCTTTGCCGGGTTGCTTAGGGCCTTGGATGAGCACTGGCATCATAATGAACTTCCGCTTCATGCACAACCAAGGAGAAAGGTTATAGACACATAGAGTCACAGGCCAGGTGCTATGATTGCTGCTCTGCTCCCCAAAAGGATTAATGCCATCTGCACTTATACAAACCATAAGTTTCTTGCGTCATCTGCAAACTTCGGCCACTTTCTCTCGATTTTTCTCCACTGCGACCCATCAGCGGGTACTCTCAACATCCTGTCTTTCTTACGGTCTTCTTTGTGCCATCGCAATAACTTGGCATGCTCTTTGTTTCTGAACAGACGTTTCAACCGTGGTATTATAGGAGCATACCACATCACCTTGGCAGGAACCCTCTTCCTGGGGCGCACGCCCTCAACATCACCAGGGTCATCTCGTCTGATCTTATACCGCAATGCACCGCATAACGGGATGCATTCAAATTCTCATACTCCTCACCGCGATAAAGGATGCAGTCATTAGGGCATGCATGTATCTTCTGTACCTCTAATCCTAGAGGGCAGAGAACCTTCTTTGCTTCGTACGTACTGTCAGGCAATTCGTTATCCTTTGGAAGCTTCTTCTTCATTATTTTCAGTAGCTTCTTGAATCCCTTGTCAGATAAACCATTCTCTGCCTTCCATTGCAGTAATTCCAGTGTGATACCGAGCTTTGTGTTGCCATCTTCGCAATTTGGGTACAACCGTTTTTTGTGATCCTCTAACATGCGATCGAATTTCAACTTCTCCCTTTCACTTTCGCATTCTCTCTGTGCATCAACAATGACCCAGCGAAGATCATCAGCGGGCACATCTGGTGCCTCTTGATCTTCAGCTTCCCCCGTTGCAGTATCACCGTATTCAGGGAACATAGGATAGTTGTCATCATCCTCTTCTTCTTCATTGTCTTCCATCATAACCCCTCTTTCTCCGTGCTTGGTCCAAAAATTATAGTGGGGCATGAAACCCTTCTTAAGCAGGTGGAAGTGAAGGGTTTTCGAGGAAGAGTAATCCTTCGTATTCTCACAGACAACACATAAACAATACATAAAACCATTCTGACTGTTTGCCTCAGCCACATCGATAAAATTATGCAGGCCCGTAATGTACTCGGAAGTGCGTCGGTCACCGTACATCCATTGCCGGTTCATCTGCATTATAAAATTAAGTATATCAAAAACCATTACAGAACATCATGAATAGAGAAATGACCAAATTAATACAAGTTCATCATCACATTAAAACCAAACTACAGTAGTGATCAAATGTTATTACTGCAAAAATAAATACATAAAGTTCATACATAGTTCTCATAAAACAACATACAACTATGTAAAACATTTAAATGCAACAACAAATGCGATCAAAATCGCAACTAAGGTAACAATTGATCCAATAGCATAATGATACCAAGCCTCTTTATCAATGGCATATTTTCTAATCTTTCTAATCTTCAAGCGCATTGCATCCATCTGGATCTTGTGTAGATCGACGACATCGGCAACATGCAACTCCAATTTCATCTTCTCTTCTTCAATTCTTTTCAATTTTTCTTTCAAATAATTGTTTTCTTTTTCAACTAAATTTAACCTCTCGACAAGAGGGTCGGTTAGAATTTCCGGTTCACATACCTCCTAGATAAAAACATCTATGTCAAGTTGGTCGGCATAATTGTCATAAACACTAAATGAAACAAATAGTTATAAAAGATAATATACCACATCCGAATCATAGACCGGACGAGAGCCGACGGGGGCGGATATCAAAACCATGGCACTATATAATAATAAACAATAATACAAGTAAGAAAATTATACAAGTAGCTATCTAAATCATACAAGTAAGAATTTTTTTCTTTTTTAAAAAAGATAAGAACAAGAGGCTCACCACGGTGGTGCCGGCGACGAGATCGGCGTGGGCGATCGACGGCGGTGAGCACGGGGACGGGGACGGGCTTGGAGGAAGAACAGAGGAGAAGAAAGAGGAGAAAGCTTAAGTGTGGCTCGGGCACCTCATATCATGTTTGTTTTGTGTGAATTCAAGTGGCATCATGCTCTCAGGCATTTCATCGAACACCTCATGTGCATAGGAAAGGAGAGCAAAGTAGCACACACCTCCCACCTTCTACGAGCCAAAAAACAGAGGAGAGGGCTGGCAGGGTCGAGGATATATATAGGCATTTTTTTAGTCCTGGTTGGTGTCTAAAACCGGGACTGAAGACAGACCTTTTAGTCCCGATTGGAGACACCAACCGGGACTAAAGGGCATTCGAACCGGGACTGCTGTCTGCCGAGCCCCGACCTGCTTCCTAGCCGCTCGAACCGGGACTGATGCTCACATTAGTCCCGGTTCGTAATGCGACCGGGACTATTGCTCCCATCCGACTAGAACCAAAGCCCTGTTTTCTACTAGTGACAGCACTCGCCGGAGAGCGGAGGACGCCGGTGTGGCACTCCTCATCGCGGCCGCGCGTGTGACATAGGTGGCCAGCGTAATCCTTGTCCTGTTGGGCACGCTACACTGCGAAGTAGGCATCATGGCCCCGTGGGTCGGCCTCGGGGAAGACGTTGTGGTGGGCATTCGAGCGGACCAAACTGCAGCGGCTTCGGCAGCACCATGGCCATGGACCCCACGCATGGCGTGATGTGGCCGGACGTGCCTGGGCAGGTGGGGCAGCATCGGGACGGCTCGTCTGGAAGGCCGTAGCATAGATATTGCGTGTCTCTACGGCGGGCGTGGGCGTTAGATCGCAAGTAGTCACAAGCCTGGTTTGGCGGTATCCCGATCTTGCTACTTATGGACTTACGGACGGGCATAAACGGATTAGAGTTCGTAAGTTATAATAACGTCCCACGACACGCACACGCATGTTGCCTGGGCCATAACTCCGGTCGAACCAGGAAGCCCATACGCATGTTGCCTGGGCCATAACTCCGGTCGGACAATGAAACGTTTTTTCTTTACTTACTGGTGACAAAAGTTTAATTAAATCTCAGCCGTCAATCTTTATGATTAACGGATATAAAGGGGTGACGGAAGGAGAACCATGAAATCTTTCTTCCTTTAATATATAATATATATATATATATATATATATATATATATTATGGGAATTTGTAAATTCCGAACGTTTTGATTATACGTATAGATCCAAACGATCCCATCCCGAGGGAAACGTTGCAATCGCATGCAAACTGGCATAACAAACCGCATGCAAGATGCATTAAATGCTTTTTTTTATTACCAAATGAATTCAGCCTACCCACTGCATGCACATAAAGACAAAATTGATGACGTCACAAAAGATTCCACTAAAACTCAAAATTCGAAATGTTTTGCAGTTCAAACCGTTGGTCGGATTGAAAAACTGTTTTCACATAAAAAAATCGTCTCGACGATACCTTCGAAACTAGATCCCATATTGATATGTTTCGACGACTTCTTTTTCCGAGTAAAAAGTTACCACACCTGTGGTGCACAAGTTATCATGTGTTTACATAGCAATTACCGGGGCATAAAAAAAGGTTACTTCAACCTTCTTCCCACATACACATGTATGCATGCACTATAGGATTAAAAAAAAGCTAATGTCTTCATAAATTCTCCTATTTCAGAACTTGAACATGTTTTGCAGCTCAAACCATTGGTAAAATCGAAAATCCGTTTTCACATGAAAATTCGTCGCGACGAGACTTTTGAAACTAGATCTCAGATCGATATGTTCCGATGACTTTTTTTGGGTCAAAAAGTTATCATGTTAGGGCTAAGTAAGTTATCACGCATGTGGTACCTAATTTACCATGTTGTTTACATAGAAATTACCATGAGGCATGTTTTGTAACAACTTTTTTTTTCACGGTGTTAAAAGTTTTCACGGTGTTTGTATATAGCTTATCAGGTCTACGACGCATATAATACCATGTTATTTACACATAAGTTACCGGGGGATATTTTTCAACAACTCTTATTTCCCGGGTCAAAAAGAGTTACCACGCTTGGGCTAAGTAAGTTATCAGCTCTGTTTTGCGCATATAACCATGCTATTTACACAGAAGTTACCAGTTGTATGTTTTTCACTACTTTTATCCCGGGGATCAAAAGTTATCAAGGTGTTTATACGTGAGTTATCAGCTGTGTTGTGCGTATATAATCATGCTATTTCTCATAAGTTACCGGGGATATATTTTTGAACAACTTTTATCTCGGGGTCAAAAGTGACTGTTGCTATTATACGTGAGTTATCATCTCTGTTGTGCGTATATTATCATTCTATTTACATATGCGTTACCGGGGTATGTTTTTCAACAAGTTTTAACTGGGTCAAAAATTACCGCGTTGTAAGTGAGTTATCAGCTCTAATGTGCGGATATTACCATGCTATTTACACAAATTATCAGGTCTGTGGTATGTAAGTTATCATGTAATTTACACAGAAGTTACCAGGGTGTGTTTGAACAAACTCGTTTCATGGTTCAACGGCACCGTGATATTTGTACCGAGGTTATCAGGTCTACGGTGCATATATTATCATGTTATTTACATAGAAGTTATCAGAGGCATGTTGCAACAACTTTTATTTCTCTGGGACAAGGTTATCACGGTGTTTGTATGTATGTTATCAGGTTTGTGGTACGTAGGTTATCATGCAGTTTTTTTCCTCTAATGCATGAACGCATATGCATGTCAAGAGAAGATTTGGAAAAAAAAATTATGCCCGGTAATTTATATGTAAATAACATGATAACTTATGCACAACTGACATGGTAACTTGCGTAGCACGCGCGTGGTAACTTTTACCTGAAAAAAAAAAGTCGTCAAAACATACCAACATGGGATCTAGTTTCGAAGATCTCGTCGCGACGAATTTTTTACGTGAAAACAGATTTTCAATTGGAGCAACGATTTAAGCTACAAAACATTTTGAAATTTGAATTTCAATAGAATCTTTGATGACATCAGCAATTTCGTCTCACATGCATGCATGCATACTCAAAGCAACTACACACGGTCCTGCTCCATGCACAGGAAGCTAGCACGCATGCGTGATGAGAGAAAGACGGCTCGCGGGGAGGTGGAGGGGGTGGGATTAGTGATCGCAGGAATCGTTCGTGCCCGTTGCTTTAAAATATAACGTTTGGTATATATCACAGTCCATATACTATATAGGTATATGTATAGATATAATAAATAACTTGAAGTTTTCCCCTCAAAAAAAAATAACTTGAAGTTTTTATTTAAGTGTACACACATCACATGTACCGCACTACGAGGTAGTTCTGATCATTGTATCCAAGTACTGACTTTCCTGTATATACGTCCTGCAGCCGTAACCGGTGTCTGCTACGGCGTGGTCGGCGACAACCTCCCCTCGCGGAGCGGCGTGGTGCAGCTGTACAAGTCGCGCAGCATCCACACCATGCGCATTTACTACCCGGATCAGGAGGCCCTCGCCGCCCTCTGCGGCACTGCCATCGGCCTCATCCTTGACGTCGGCGGCGTCGACCAAGTTCGCCGCCTCGCCAACGACCCCTCCTATGCCGCCGGCTGGGTCCGGAGCAACGTCCAGGCCTACTACCCGGACGTCCTCATCTGGTACGTTGTCGTTGGCATTGGCAACGAGGTCCCCACGGACGACATGGGGTTCATCGGCCTCCCGGCCATGCGGAACGTGTACAACGCCCCCATGTCCGCCGGTCTTTCTAGCAGCATCAAGGTGTCGACGTCGGTGAGGTTCGATGTGATCACCAACTCCTTCCCGCCTTCGGACGGCGTGTTCACGGACCCCTCCGTCATGGTGCCCGTAGCTCAGTTCTTGGCGAGCACCGGTGCCCCGTTCCTGGCCAGCGTGTACCCCTACTTCGCCTACAGAGACAACCTGGACAACTTGGTTGATGTCGATCCTGGTATGCATATAATAAGAATAAGAATAATAATAAGAAAAGATAATAAAGCATGCAGTGCTTCTGTCAGGTTCACCGTCGCGGCTTTTTTGCGAGAAAGTCCTTGCGTTTTTTGGTATTCAACCCGCGGTCCTCGTCATAAGTCATAAGTCAGCCCGAACAGGTATACGGGCGAGAGAAAAGGAAAAAAAATAGCCCAGCCAGCCGCACGACCCTGCCTCCAATCCCATCTCCACCTGCAGTGCGCCGCCACCTCCTGCCCGCCCCGCCTCACCGCGCGCCGCCACCACCTACCCTCCTCCCATCGGGATCCCCAACCGCCCGACCCGGCCGTCGTTCGTCGCCAGCACCCGCGGATCCGGCCGCCCCTCGCCTTCCCTGTCGGCTGCACCTCCCAGCGCCGCCGCCCTTGCCAAGCTCCGCCGCTGGAGGATCTCGGCCGCCTGGATCCACATCCCCACGGCCGGAACAGGTTCTCCTCGAGGAGCCGTGCATCCTCTGCCTGCTCCAACGCTGCACACATCCTCTGCTAGGTTGACTCCCGCCGCCTACGACCGTCGCTGCCGTCAGATCTGCTCCAATTTGAGCGCCCCCAATCTTTACTTCCCCGATCTAGTGGGATTTCCATGAGTGTCATGCAGCAAATCGGGAAGCATCAAGGCCCGTCTGGCTGGTGCTCCAGTGATGAATTTTGTTGAACTAGCTAAAGCTTTAGATGTCAAACATGCTCTGAACTTTGCTGCACAAGCACTCGACAGCATGGTTCTATTAGTGACCGAGGGACATGCACTCGACAGCGTGGTTTTCAGAAAATTGAATTTTTTTCCCTCAGTTTCTGAATCACCCGGAGATCAAGCAAGCACTAATAGAACCACACGGGACAGTTTCCTAGCATTAGGTCAGACTGCATGGTCTTGTTGTGTAGATGACATACTAAGTTTGTTCTTGTTTCATATAGAATTGATATCTGCAAGTAGTTCTACTATATAAGCTGACCACAGTTTGTTCGCCTAAGCTTGGCTCGTGTTCATGCGTCATGATCGCATTTTTGTTTTATTGCAATCTAGGTTTTTTTAGAGTCATAAAACGAATGTCACTTAGATATTGTTGTGCACTTATGAAAAGTGGGGTCTGTAACTCTGTGTACATCATATAGTGAGTTTCATATATATATTCTAGGACCTATGATACCCAGCAGGCATGAATTAATTTAGCTTCCAGTTTTATTAACACATAGCCATGCTTTGATACATAATTTAGCTGCAGTTACACTTCATTGATAAATTATGTGGCGGTAAGGTTCATATTTAAGTCTTGATCTTAACTACCCTATGAGTCTCACATCCGGTCCACAGCGCGCTGTCGAGTGCGTGTCCCTCGGTCTCGCGTCGGCGGTGGGGGCATAGCAGCAGCACGGCGGTGGCGGGGCGCAGCAGCATACTGGTTCGGGACAGGGAGATCATTCCTTGGAGATGAGGGAAGGAAGGAGAACTGCACTAGACCTGTCCGCAGTTGTGCCAGCTCCGGTGATGGGTACTGCTCAAGGTGGGGCTTGCGCTGAGGCTTGTTCTTTTTTATCTAATGGACATTATGAATGTCGTAGAAAGTAGTATCATTTATATGATATATTTTCTGGAAGGCAGGAGATTGCAGTGGTGGAGATTGAGGTCGGGGCCTCCTGAGGGCACGTGCTCCTGGCTAGCTGGTCATCACAGTAAAATCATTTTTAATTTTCCCATTTAAATTAGCTAGATATAATAGTTTTGTAGTGTAATTCTCTGTGAGCTTCAACAAGGACTAAAATTGAGCTATGATTTGTGAAAGCCACTTAGTTGCCGCCGCTACAGGTACTGAAGGGTAATGGATTTGAAGGTTGCTATATCTTGAGTTGTCCCATTGTCTTACTAAATTCAGGATTCAACTCAGGAGAGTGTAAGAACATGCAGGTCTGTATTGTTTCCGGTGTATGTTGGTCATGCATCGGATGTCACTCAGTTTCTAGGAATTTCAAGATGGCATGTAAGCTTCTCCTATTTGACGTATTTTTACTTTCTCGAAATCTCTTTATTAATACCAATGGTGATTTTATTTCTGCCTGATGACTTGCTGTCATATTGTTTTAGCAAAGAAACCGACAACCAAGGAGAGAAAACTTAAACAAGAGAGATGTACGAGGATGTCGGTGTCTCATCAAACATGTATTGTGTACAGACTTTGTGGAATAATGAAGTAGAAAGCCATCAAATACAAAGGTTGCGTCCCAGCAGTAACTAGGATTTTTTTTTTGAGTGACAGCAATAACTAGATTTGATTTAGTTGAGTGACAAATAACACATGAGAGGCCATATCTGAGAATGTATATATTTATCCAAGAATGACCCCCTGGTACTTTTAATTATTTTTTGCTATATTGCAAATTTGTTTGGGTGCTAAACTATTATTTTATTTTTAAGCACAAATTTACTTATTTATCCCGTTGCAACGCACGGGCATATGTGCTAGTAATAAGAAAAGAAACACTAGGAATCCGGCCGGGCACTGGAGCAGATATACATACAAAGAAACAAACGAATTAAGCATATATGTATCAGGGTGGAAACGGTCTGGGCCGGTCCGGTCCCTGACCGAGCCGCCGTCTGGACCGGCCGCCGGCGGACCGGACCGGACCAGACCGAGCAGTGCCGCGGTCCACTTTTCAGG
Source organism: Elymus sibiricus (assembly GCA_039707655.1). NCBI lineage: Eukaryota > Viridiplantae > Streptophyta > Magnoliopsida > Poales > Poaceae > Elymus > Elymus sibiricus. Next base: position 6,961,427 of record CM077674.1, on the reverse strand, counting down.
GACCGGACCGATGATGGTAAAGCTCGGGTCGGACCGAGAGGACCGCCCATGGCGTCGTACGGCGACGGCGAGCTGCGGCGCATGGCGACGGCAGGAGATTACGGGGCACAGGAAGCAGAGGAAGGAGAGGGGAAACAGCCGTGTGCCCGTCATGAGCACGTTTAAGAGGTCGGGGAGGCCAGGTACGCGACGACGGTGACGAATGGAAGTGTTGCCGTGGAGGTGGCGGCGGCGCAGTAGCCGGCGGAGGTCACCCCCGGTCCGCCTGACCTGGGGCAGCTGGAGTTCTTCATCAGGGAGGCCCCCGAGGGGATGAAGTCCAAGGGCGGGTCTTTTCGTGGCGACACTAGTGTTCCGCAATTAATCTCGTTGCTCGTTGTTTCCTGTTTTTTAGGGGTGTTTCCTGTTTTCTGTCGCGTTAATTCTGTTTGATTTTTGAAAGTATCACGTTAACTCTGTTGAGTCGATAGGAGTCCACATTGTAGGATCGTTGCATGTGCCATAACTATCCCTTTTAGAGTTTGCATGTTGCAAATAAGTAGGGCCTGTAACGTGTATGCCCACGTACAAATGTACATTCAGTCGTACAAATTCTGATCTGTCACCGATCGATATTCCGTTCGATGGCAGGGGTTATTAGGATCGTGGGGAGGTGTAGGATGGCAGGAACGTATCCGATCGAGCCCATCTTTCTCGTTCTTTCTGTTTCTGCTCCGTTGAATAAAAGGAAAACTCCAACGTTTTAGGCAACAGAATTCCTATTCCTACGAAGTAAATCGTGGAGTAAATCGAGGTGATAACTGTCCCTCCAATAACGTGGAGTAAATCGTGGAGATAACTGTCTCTTCTTCTACCTCGAGCCAAAGAATCCATCGCGTGAGTTTATTCGTGCATAAGAAACAGCAGAGTTCGTTCGGTCCATTCGAGTTAACCGAGCTAAGACCGGAATGGACCGGTCGATTTTCGGGCCGAAATTCCCAGCTCGGACCGCCTAGTTTTCCAACGGGCCGGGACCGATCGGTCCGGTCCAGAGCGGTCCACGAGCGGGCCAAAAAGCCCGCTCGGTACGTCCAGCCTTATATATGTATATGGATCTAGCTACAAGCTGGGAAGGCCCCCTTGATATTTTCTTTAATAGAGATAATAGAATCGACGACTAATGGGTGGATGCCTCCCTTTCCCCTGGGTAGCTGCTGCTCATACATGAATCCCCAATGGCGGACGGGGTTGGAGACAGCAGGAGCAGGAAGGAAGAAGGTGGACGGGGCCGCGGTGTTGTAGGGGGGCGGCGGCGGTGAGTGCTTTGCCACCGATGGGAGGGAGAGGGGCGGCCCGGTCAGGAGCTCCGGGGAAAGGCCCTGATGGCAGCCGGTGCTGGTGGCCGGCGCGGCCGCCACCTCCAATGCCCGGAGCAGGAATGAGATCGGGGGAGAGAGAGCATCGCAGCCGGTGGAGAGGAGGCTAGAGCAGGAACGCGCTCGGGGGAAAGAGCGTCGCCGCTGGTGCGCAGCTCCGCCGCCGCCGCCTTTTCTAGGTCACTGGAGGAACGCATCGGGGCTGAGTGAGCGAGCTCTGGCTAAATAAACACTACATGAAAAACTCTTGTGTGTCAGCGATATAGAATGGCTTGAGTTGGGACCAACATGCATGCATCCTAATCTCCAAGAGAATGCACGGCTGAGCCATGCACGGGATCTGGTAGAATCTCTTTTCTACCATGCACGGGAGGTACCGTGCATGGCTGAGCAGTTAATGCTTTGTGTGGGATCCATGCCACTTTTTTCACTAAGATATTTGATATTATTTCTTTATCTCTATACTCTCATATCCATTGAGTGTAGTGTCAGAAATGCTACAGATATTTTGCAAGAAAAATGTTACAGATATGTGCGTCATTATCAAACTTGTACATCGCACTATTCATCTACTCTCTCCTTCCACAAACACATGCATTACAATATAAAGGTACTAAACAATTCAAATGTTTTCTTATGTTTCAAAAGGAAAAAAAAACATACTATTTCAATGTGGTTCATCTGTTCGAGGTCGTATCATAATGTTTCCTTCAGTGTCAATACACTTAAAACTTATTAGGTTTTATTAGGTTTTTCGTGTTCTAGATTGCATCATTATGTTTCATAGAGTTTCATCATGTTTTGAAATACAAACTTTAAACCTCTCAAAATATATTCAAAAGTGGTCTTGTTTCAAAGTCCTAATCGCAAGGAACTCAAATATGTAAACGGATCATAAATTGGAATTGTGATTCAAAAAATAAAATAGGTTGAAGCTTTGAAATTATATGAAAAAGTATGGATGGGCGAGGTACTATTGTGTGTCAGTGATATAGAATGGCTTGAGTGGGGACCAACATGCATGCATCCTAATCTCCAAGAGAATGCACGGCTGAGCCATGCACGGGATCTCCAGTGCATGGTAGAATCTCTTTTCTCCTAGTATCTATACATACGCCAAGTGTTAAAACACGGGTTCACGGCTTATTCTAATGTAAGCCGAGTATATGTAAAAGGGCACATGACGAAAAAGGGCCACTCGGCTTATGTATACATACGCCATGTATCACCTGTGAAAACATTCGGCTTACAGTATATACTCGGCGTATTTCCTAATAAGCCGTGAGGTCCGCGAAAAAGTACTCAGCTTATAGAACATACACGGCAAACGTAACTGCCAAGTGACCTGCGCGCAGTCCGCTAATGGCTCTGTGACTCAGGGTGGACACGGTCCGGGCCGGTCCGGTCCCGGTCCGAGCCGTCGTTTGGACCGGCCGCCGGCGGACCGGACAGGACCGGACCGAGCAGGCGAGCGGTCCTGTTTTCTGGGACCGGACCGGCGCCGACGAAGCCTGAGCCAGACCGACTAGACCGGCCAAGAACCACTGGCGTCGATGTGTGCGGGTGCAGCGGCAGGTGGGCTACGTGCACGACTGATTGACGAAGTGGACGACGTGTGCGAGCGCCTACGTGCGCGAGAAATTAGCTAACAACTGAAACTTCGGCGAAACCAACAAACTGAATTTTCTGAACCGGATGAGACTGAACCAACGTAGCTCTCTCTCTCCGTAACTACCAGTCCTAGTCTCTAGTGCATGATCGCACGAGCTTATGTAGATGAGTTTGTTACGGAGGTTGTAAGCGTAGTGGCCGCACCTGCATGCTCCTCTTCTCTGTACATTTGTAAATTGTAACACTCGACAGATACATGAACATACGAGCTGTTTCTCTCCTATTGCTCCTTCTTACACTGACGAAACTGAAGTGCGTGAGAAATCCCGACGAGCACAGAGGGACTCCTCGAACAGCAGCGGTGGCTTCACCTTCAGAGCGTTCGGATCGTGCCCAGTTATTCCTGGTCGTGCCGGCGAGGCGTTTGCCTACCTGGGGCAGCTGGTGGCCGGTGTATGTGTTGTCGGGAATTGGTGCCAGGTTTGGGGTCGACTCCATGGTCAAGAACTTCAGATCGGCGCCGGTGCACGCACGGCAGCGATGGCGAGCCGCGCCAAGAGGCTATGGCGCACTGGGAGGTGAGGAAGGAATGAGAAGGGATGCTCGGGGACATGATGGTTCACACGGGGGCTGCCGGTGGCCACGACGACGAGGCACGGCGGCGGCGGTGACTACGTTTTCTCGGTCCGACCGAGCGGCTCGACATTTTCTCGGGCCGAAAATTGCAGCCCGGACAGACCAGTTTTCCTACCGTTCCTGGACCGTACGGTCCAGGACCGTACGGTCCGGTCCTTAACGGGCCACGTGCGGGCCGAAAAGCTTGCCCGTGCCGTCCTGTAGGGTAACGCAGCAGAAAACAAATTTTTTTCGACCTACGCACCAGCCCAGGATCACTATGGAGACTGCATACAAGGTTTGATCTGTTTCGTTACCGACTCGTAGCGCAGCGGAAGTAGAGTCGATGACGATCGGCGGTGCAGATCCACGCAGCTAGGATTTACAACCTCCCAACCGCGAGGATGTACTCCCTCATCTGCCCCTCGGACAGCCCTCCGGGAGGCGGTCGGACAGTCCCCCGGACGGTGTCGCGGACAGCCCTTCGGGAGGACCTTCGAAAACCGGACAGTCACTCGGACAGCCCTTCGGGAGGACCCTCGAAACTAAGACGATCACTTGGACAGCCCTCCGGGAGGCACTCTCGAACTAAGACCGAAACTACGATCTCTCTACAGAGTTGCACACATACGGTGTCATCTATCCGGCAGGGCTTCGCCGTCCAGAACTAGTTCCTGCCGGAAACTAGACAGCCTTTCGGCTCTACGAAACTATTTCGCTGGGAGGGAGAGAGAAGCCAGAAATGTCATGGCACTTGTATATGAGAATGGATGAGATTTGGGCTGCCCCCTCCACCTCTATTTATAGGAGAAGGAGGGGTGGAGGAGCTGAAATTTCAGCCACATCCATCCATGTCATCTCCAAGATATTTTGGAGCAAAAGCCCAAAAAGGTGGCTTTCCAAAAAGTAATCCAAAAAGCACTTTCACTATTCACGACGACATATTTCAGCGTCCGTTCGAACTGAAAATATTCATGTGGGCTTAGAACATTTCTAGTACCCACTAAAATAATTTTCAACGCGATCCGAAACAATTCCGGTTTAGTGATTTTCATCTGCGAAAAGCATCTGAAGCGGTTCCGGCAGTTCCAGAACATTTCCGGTTTTCATCCCGGAAAATTCCAGAAAGTTTCCAGAACGATTCTGGCACTCTCCAAGAATTATCAGGCATGTGCCGAAACCATTTTGACTTTATGGTGTACTCCTAAACAACTTTTCGGTTTAGTGATTTTCATCTGTGAAAAGCAACTAAAGCGGTTCCGGCAGTCCGGAACATTTCCGGTTTTTGTCTCTGAAAAATCTCAGAAGTTACCGGAACAATTCTGATACCTTCCAATAATTTCCAGGCATGTGCCGAAACCAATTTGACTTTATGGAATACCCTGAAACAACTTTTCAGTTTCACCGGAACTATTCCGATATCTTCTCCGGAACGTTTCCGTTTCGTCCGAAACTTTTTCGGTGATTTTCTCTCAGACTCCCCGTCTAGTATTCAGCAGATAGATGACCCTTAAGCGTGTGACCCTATAGGTTCGGTGAAGCATAGACATGACCCGGAACCCCTTCCGATCAATGATCAACATCGGAGCCGTGGACACCCATATTGACCCCTATACCCACACGAATGAATATTCGAGTGAACCTCCAGTTGCCGTGTGCTATTCCTGTTGCTTCGCGATATGTTACAAATACCCGAGGTGAGACATGTTGGCATCCCCGTGGATCAACAACTTGTCCACTATGCCAGTTACCTCGTTACCGGTATTGTTCTCTTTTCTCGTTCCCGTGTTCTGGCATCCCCGTGATCAAATCACAAAGTGTCTGGCTAGACGATGATGGATACCGTAACACCGAGAGGGCCCAGAGATATCTCTCCATCGTCGGAGGAGCAAATCCCAATCTTGAGCTATCGAGTTACTTGACATACTTTTCCATGAACCCGTAAGCCGCCGTAATAGCCACCCATTTACAGATGACGTTTAACAAACCCCAAAGTTCATGAAGCAAGCATGAAGAAACTCGATACTCTCATGGTCTAAGGAATTATGCAAACGTTAACCATCTCTGTGTTATTAACCATTAACTAGTGACGATTGTATCTCATAGCATAACATCAATTCGGGTCGATTCAACACAAGTGTTCTACCAACATTGCGCCCTCAAAATTGCCGGCATAGCCATGCCCATGATCAGGAAAACAGGATCATCATGCAATACTTGAGCCAATCTTAGAGGCCAGACTAGGAATACATTTTACCATTTATTATTCCACACGTGCATATGAGTCTTCCTCCAAGCCTCGTGGTTATTGTAGACTCGAGAACCATAGCAGTTATAGCATGGAACATAAACATAATTATGAACAGGGAGATAATCAATAACATTTATTATTGCCTCTAGGGCATATCTCCTACAGACTCCCACTTGCACTAGAGTCAATAATCTAGTCAATGCTAATGCACTTTACACCTATGGCATACTGGTGTAAAAAATGCTTCGCATGTGATATAGCCTGATGTCCAACGGATCTGACGACTTCAGCTCCGTGTGTAACTTTGCATATCCTCGCGTTTTCACGCTTTCACCAAATTCATATTTTGTGTGGACTTGGCTTTGCATATGTGTGAATCATTGGTCGAAACCTGATTCCTCAGACTGAGCTATGGAGCAACTATCTGCAATAGTGTCCCATAGACCAAAGCCATCTTGGAACCATACTAAGTTCATGAATGAACTATATGATTCAACAACTTCTTTGTCGCTTCTTAAGCGTCAACATACTTAGCCTTTGTTATAGAATTCGCCACAGTATCTTGTTTGGAACAATTTCTAACTACCGTGCCACCATATTGTGTATTACACAAAACCCTTAACTTAAATCGAAAATCGCATGGAGCATTGATGAAGACTGTATCGATGTAATTACTTACAACTAGCACTTCATAATCTCTGCTTGCGAGAAAACATGTCATCACTACTACTCTAGTACTTTAATGACATCTTTCACTGTTGTCCTATGATCAGTACTTTGATCACTTTGGTATCTATACTCGCAACAACTTTGGAGTATTGGACATATCTGGTTGATTTACATACCATGGAATACATGATTAATCCAAACACAAGAGTGTGTGGAATCTCCATCATGTATTTTGCTCATCAGTGTTTTGAGACACCGAGTCTTGCAAAACTCTTTCCATGTGACTTCGGCAAGAATCACTCCTTGGAGTTTTTAAATGCTAAAAAGTTTTAGCATCTTGTCAATATGTATTCATAGCTTAGCCCTATTAGGTAAATCTATCTCCATAGATCATCATGCCTAATATTGAGGCTATTTAGCCTAAGCACTTCATCGAAAAACTATTTTCAAATGAAGTCCTAATTCGTGTCAAGAAATTTATTTCCAATTAACAATGTGTCAAGTACACAAGGTTTTTAGAAATATTATCATGCTCCCACTTACTTTCTTGAATCACAAGCATCTTCGATACCCATTTGATGAAGTCAAACCCTTTTGACCATTCCATCAAAAACGAAGATTCCAACTCCACTTTGCTCTCTTCTGTCCATTGCTGGAACTCTGAAGTTTGCATACTTACTAGCATCCTCTGGATCGACAAGTTACTTTGGACTGTATCATATACAAGTCCTAGGTTTCATTTCCATCAGATGGAAATCCTTTTGTCATCCATGTTTCATATCTCATGATTGAAATATGTATTAATTGCTAGTTCAACCCAAACCGACTTTAAGCATCACTAGGGTGAGACAATCTCATCGTAGTCAACTCCTTGAACTTGTTATTGCAACAAGTCGAGCTTTATGGATAAAACATTTTATCCGTATCAGTTTTTAGTTCCATAAATATTTGTTAGACTCTAAGTCTTCCGAAAGGTGTATCAAGATTTTAATCTTGAATCACTTATATGGAAACTATCTCGGATTGTATTGGCATTTAGCCAATTCTGGAGTCAGGGCCCATCAACGCTTCCTTGTGTATTGTAGGTATACTGTTGTCTAACAACAATATCTCGTTTGCGCACCTGATAGGTTTGCACGAGCTTTGCCTACGTGGTTCAGCTGCAAGTTCGACCGAAGTCCATACATTTTATTGTAGACTTCCGTATCAGTCGCAGTAGGAAACTCCGGAATCACTTCCAAGGTTTCTTTCCTTTGAACTAATGACGAAGATACTGGTTATCTCGTCGAGTTGCACTGTCCTCCCACTCACCTTTTGTAAGAACTATTCTCTTTAAAAGCATACCGTTTTGTGGCAAACCTATTTGCCTCGGTATAGTGAGGGAGGAATACCCAATTACTTGGGATAACCTACAAAGTAGCACTTGTCTGATTTGGAATAGGTTTGTAACCTTTTACACAAGCCCCATATTCTAAATGTTAAGTAAAGATATAACATGGTTCGGCGTACCATACCATGGCGTCATTTCAACAGACCTGATGGATCTCTTTTCAGTGTAAAAGCCGCAGTCTCTAAAGCATTACTCTTTAAAAGGGATAATGGCAAATCTATTTATGTCATCTTTGATCTTACCATGTCATAAATGGTTCGATTACATCTTCACGGACTTTCCATTTGCAGTGGTGTTCCGGGAGGTGCAAGTTATGAAACCCCTTTCACAACTCATCAGACATTCGCCAAACTTGTAACTCAAATATTCTTTTCTGCAATCGAATTGTAGAAACATAATTTTCTTGTTACAATATTTTCTTCTTCATTTTGAAAACCTTTCGAATGATTTCAAAAGATCCAGACTCACGTCTTATCAAGTAAATATCCATATATCTTCTTGAGTCATTTCTGAAGATAGATAAATCCACTACTTGCAATAACATTTATTGGACTACACACATCATAATGTATGATCACCAATATGTTCTATGCTCGTTCCTTATGGCTTGTGAACGGTATTTCAGTCACTTCACTTTTCAGAGGAAAGTTGCAAGTGTCAGATGATTCAAAATCAAACGACTTCAAAATCCATCATAATGGAATTTTCCATGCGGATTTCTCCAATGTGACCAAATGCAGTGCCACACTTGTGTGGTATTCTTTTAGTCTTGCGACATTTAGCGTCAGTGTTATGGATGTATCATATTTCCATCAATATTCATAACATACATCCCATCTAGGATGGAAGCATGGCCCTTCATGTTATTCATAACACTGAACATCAAAAGTTCTCTTATGAACAACCTTCTTGCAAGATACCTTATGCAAAGGGCTAGAGTGTGAAACTCTAAAATGAATTATGAAATTAAATACATAGGGAATACACCGATGGAAGGCATAGTAACATTTACTATGTTCCCTGCGTGTATCTAAACCTCATTCCTGGCTAGTCTTTCAGGCCATAGTAATTCTTACATCGAGTTGCAACAGAATGCAATCGAGCGGGTATCTTTGTGATTAACTCACAATACCCAAGAATTAGTGATTAACATGTTTAACCATAATTCCCAAGAACTATATTTTTGACCAGCCTTCTATACATCAAAAACTTGTATGACATTCATACATGAGCTGGATATTCCAGTCTTCTTTCCTTTTGCCTTTATACTTCTAACAGTTTAACTTTTAGTATTTCTCCTACTCTCAGAAGAAGCATCCAACTTAAGAGTGGCGTTAGCCCCGGACTTCCTAGGCGTGAAAGTCTTACTAACACCCTTCGGACACTTCCTTTCTCTTTAAGTTGTTGTTTTATTCACCTTTCATCATATGACAGGCGTTCTCCTGGATCCCTCTTTTATCAGTCAAATGCATAGTAAACTCCTTTACTAACAGTTTGCAAACAAACATTGCTTTGGATATCTCATATCTTTTAGCCTTTGTCTGTCTCTGAAAATGATTTTCAGATTCCATGAATATCACATAACTATCCAAACTTTCGAAGTTCGGGTCTCATGGAAGCAAACATATTGTACTTTGACTGAAAAGGAATTCTAGCTTTTGGATCGAAGGACGAGAGTCATATGATCCATAGCATTAGCGGGAGAATACCGAAAGCATGCGATAGGACAAAGTCCTTCTCGGCACTCTTGAGGACAATCCTCATATTACGTTAGCAACCGTAAAGTTTTAACCAGATATTTAACAGCTATTCAATTTTAATAGGGAAGGTGGAAACGCGAGCCATTCTTCTACAACTATTATGCAAATCACATTTAGACAGTGTCCATAATTAATTGCACCGAGAATTAAAACAAGTTAATTCTACAGTGCGCTCCCACTCAAATCAATATCTCTCATAATTGATTGTGAGCGATTCAAGATCCAAATTACAATTCAACGCCAAGGATGTAACCATCTCAAGTGACGAGAATTGCAATCGGTAGGCCAACTTGCCAATCACATCTCTTTGTGACTCTTGTTCATCTTTCGATGGGCGTGTTCCGAGCTCAGGACTTTCAAGCTAGAACGTCAAGACAACCAAGTGATCTCGCTGCGAGGTCTCAACTCACCCGCCTCACACTTCTCTAATCGTTCGTACCCATGTATCCATGTGATACCCCGAAGAGATAGGTGCCGTGACGGTGCTACACTTGGGAGAACACTAACTACTTGATATTTTGTGAGAGATCACCCTAATAAAAGTGACTACCGCGCAATCAAAAGGGTGCATCATAAGGGATAAACATCTCAGGCAATTCATAATAGCATGATATGGTATAGCCCTTTCTGACGGAGAAGTCTTTCATTTCTTCATCTTCGGCATTCGCGTTGGTGTTCACCTTCGCGAAGATTGCCACCACCTTGTTGATGCACCAGATAATATTGCTATCTCTATAGCTAATAAAATAAGTGCATTACATAAGGTTGACACGCAGGTCATTAAAGTGCAATCATATGGCTCCAGCCATCATGCCGAATCATGACACGCAGGTCATGTTAATTACATCATATAGTCATCTCATACATAATCAAATTAATATGAGACTTGCTATACCACATCACATGCAAACCATCCTGCAAAACCAAGTTAGACGCCTCTAATCGGTTCATGCAAAATTTTATTTTACGTGGCTTCTAAGGTTTCGAAACAAACCGAAGCTACCAACGTCCATCATCAAGTGTGATAATTCAAGTTGCTAGATTAACTTTCCAGGGTGTATGAAACACGAGATAATAAAATCTCGAGCCCCATACTAAACTTCGTCATACGCGTGACACCCGTGCAGATCACATCTGCATTGCCCTTTCGTCTGCGAAACATCCATCTTTCTTTAACTATGGTGGAACCCAAAGAACTGTTAGCACTTCGTTGATCTGTCAATCAGCATACTCAGGAGCAGCATGAAAGGATCGCGGATTGCCAGAACTTTGTGAGATTCCACCATGCCGTCAAGATCAGGACTACGCAAATTCAGGGGAAGCAACAAGAACATCGGGTAACAGATTTCATCTGCTACCCGCACAAATAATTTACAGCAATAGATCTCATCTACTACCTAATTATATTGTGCAACACCCATACATCTCTATGTATTCTAGATCGCAACCTGCATCTACGCATAGCACGACTCTTGATGCCACTGTAGGGTAACGCAGCAGAAAACAAAATTTTTTCGACCTACGCACCAGCCCAGGATCACTATGGAGACTGCATACAAGGTTTGATCTGTTTCGTTACCGACTCATAGCGCAGCGGAAGTAGAGTCGATGACGATCGGCGGTGTAGATCCCCGCAGCTAGGATTTACAACCTCCCAACCGCGAGGATGTACTCCCTCATCTGCCCCTCGGACAGCCCTCCGGGAGGCGGTCGGACAGTCCCCCGGACGGTGTCGCGGACAGCCCTTCGGGAGGACCTTCGAAAACCAGACAGTCACTCGGACAGCCCTTCGGGAGGACCCTCGAAACTAATACGATCACTTGGACAGCCCTCCGGGAGGCACTCTCGAACTAAGACCGAAACTACGATCTCTCTACAGAGTTGCACACATACGGTGTCATCTATCTGGCAGGGCTTCGCCGTCCAGAACTAGTTCCTGCCGGAAACTAGACATCCTTTCAGCTCTACGAAACTATTTCGCTGGGAGGGAGAGAGAAGCCAGAAATGTCATGACACTTGTATGTGAGAATGGATGAGATTTGGGCTGCCCCCTCCACCTCTATTTATAGGAGAAGGAGGGGTGGAGGGGCTGAAATTTCAGCCACATCCATCCATGTCATCTCCAAGATATTTGGGAGCAAAAGTCTAAAAAGGTGGCTTTCCAAAAAGTAATCCAAAAAGCACTTTCACTATTCACGACGACATATTTCAGCGTCCGTTCGAACTGAAAATATTCATGTGGGCTTAGAACATTTCTAGTACCCACTAAAATAATTTTCAATGCGATCCGAAACAATTCCGGTTTAGTGATTTTCATCTGCGAAAAGCTTCTGAAGCGGTTCCGGCAGCTCCGGAACATTTCCGGTTTTCATCCCGGAAAATTCCAGAAAGTTTCCAGAACGATTCTGGCACTCTCCAAGAATTATCAGGCATGTGCCGAAACCATTTTGACTTTATGGTGTACTCCGAAAAAACTTTTAGGTTTAGTGATTTACATCTGTGAAAAGCAACTAAAGCGGTTCCGGCAGTCCGGAACATTTCCGGTTTTTGTCTCTGAAAAATCTCAGAAGTTACCGGAACAATTCTGATACCTTCCAATAATTTCCAGGCATGTGCCGAAACCAATTTGACTTTATGGAATACCCTGAAACAACTTTTCAGTTTCACCGGAACTATTCCGATATCCTCTCCGGAACGTTTCCGTTTCGTCCGAAACTTTTTCGGTGATTTTCTCTCAGACTCCCCGTCTAGTATTCAGCAGATAGATGACCCTTAAGCGTGTGACCCTATAGGTTCGGTGAAGTATAGACATGACCCGGAACCCCTTCCGATCAATGATCAACATCGGAGCCGTGGACACCCATATTGACCCCTATACCCACACGAATGAATATTCGAGTGAACCTCCAGTTGCCGTGTGCTATTCCTGTTGCTTCACGATATGTTACAAATACCCGAGGTGAGACATGTTGGCATCCCCGTGGATCAACAACTTGTCCACTATGCCAGTTACCTCGTTACCGGTATTGTTCTCTTTTCTCGTTCCCGTGTTCTGGCATCCCCGTGATCAAATCACAATGTGTCTGGCCAGATGATGATGGATACCGTAACACCGAGAGGGCCCAGAGATATCTCTCCATCATCGGAGGAGCAAATCCCAATCTTGAGCTATCGAGTTACTTGACATACTTTTCCATGAACCCGTAAGCCGCCGTAATAACCACCCATTTACAGATGACGTTTAACAAACCCCAAAGTTCATGAAGCAAGCATGAAAAAACTCGATACTCTCATGGTCTAAGGAATTATGCAAACGTTAACCATCTCTGTGTTATTAACCATTAACTAGTGACGATTGTATCTCATAGCATAACATCAATTCGGGTCGATTCAACACAAGTGTTCTACCAACATTGCGCCCTCAAAATTGCCGGCATAGCCATGCCCATGATCAGGAAAATAGGATCATCATGCAATACTTGAGCCAGTCTTAGAGGCCAGACTAGGAATACATTTTACCGTTTATTATTCCACACGTGCATATGAGTCTTCCTCCAAGCCTCGTGGTTATTGTAGACTCGAGAACCATACCAGTTATAGCATGGAACATAAACATAATTATGAACAGGGAGATAATCAATAACATTTATTATTGCCTCTAGGGCATATCTCCTACACGTCCACCCTGAGTGAAGACAGCCTCCATGGTCGGCCTCGCAATAGCCTAGAGCTCACCAATCTGCTTGAGTTTGTACCCCGGAATCATAGGATGGGTGATGTCCTGGAACTGAGCCCAAAACAGCCGTCTTGCCCATGATCCGGGATATGCTCCCTTTGGAAAAAGTGGTGGGTGCGGGTCGTGCTCTGTGGCAAATCGACGAAGCACTCTTAAGTGGGAGCTCCTATTTCTCGCGTTCAGCGAGCAGGGAGCCCCAGACGGGCCGGCCCAGCAGCGCGGGAGCCACAACCTTTTTTTTTCTGTTTTCTGTTCTCATTGTTTGCTTCATTTTTTGTACTTTTATTTATACTTTAAAAATATTCTACATATATATGTATGTATGTATTACAAAAAACACTCTTCAAAAACACATTTAGAAAATGTTGAATAAGTATTAAAAAATATGGAACATGTATTTGAAAAATGTTGAATAAGTATTAAAAATGTTGAACAAATATTTGAAAAATGTTGAACAGTTTAAAAAAAATGTTAACAAGTATATGAAAAATGTTGAACAAGTATATGCAAATGTTGAACAAGTATTGGATAATGTTGATCATGTATATAGAAAATGCTGAACAAGTATTTGGAAAATGTTGAACAAGGATTTGAAAAATGTTGAACAAGTATTTGAGAAATATGTTGAACAAGTATTTGAAAAAATGTTGAACACATATTTGCAAAATGTTGAACAAGTATTTGAGAAAATGTTGAACAAGTATTTGAAAAAATGTTGATTATGTATATAAAAATGTTGAACAAGTATATGCAAAATGTTGAACAAATATTTGAAAAAATGTTGAACAAGTATTTGAAAAAATGTTGATCATGTATATAAAAATGTTGAACAAGTATTTGAAAAAATATTGAACAAGTATTTAAAAAAATGTTGATCATGTATATAAAAATGTTGAACAACTAGTTGAAAAATGTTGAACAATTATTTTAAAAATGTTGATCATGTATATAAGATTGTAGAATGAAAAAAAAAGAAACAAAGAAAACCCCAAAAAAATGAAAAAGAATCAAAATAAACCAAAGGAAAAGGAAAAGGAAAAAAAAGAAACTAATGAAAAACCCCGGAGAAGAAAAAAAAACAAAGGAAAACGAAAAAAAAACGGACCTTATATACATGGGAACCAGTAGTACGCGCCCGGCTTATTTCCTTTAAGTAGAACCCGTCCTAGTAATAAAACACAACGTGATAGGTGGCGCAGTGGCTAACCCTGTTTTTCTTTTGTGATCCCTGGCAGCGCTATATTGTGGGCCGGCCCGATTACGTTCATGCTTTAGCGATCGCAGAGCTGTCCTCTCGCTTAAAGCGAGAAATAGCTCTCGCGCTCTTAAGTGCGCCAAGCTTGAGTCAGCTCTGGATAACTTTGACGTCCAAATATACACCGAAGAAGATAGGGCGTACTGGCTATGATCTGGCCGGCCTGCCTAACCTCCTCCTCGGCACAGCTCTGGCACACCATGGTCTCCTTGCACTCATGGGCGACCTTTTATAGGTCCTCGGCCAAGGTGTCATGCTCAACCTTCAGTTGATCAAATTGCTCGATGCGTTTGCTGAGGTCTTGCTGGAGGAGGCTGGCAGCTTCCCGGGCAGCCCGACCAGCCTCTTGCTCCTTTGAAAGGAGTTCGATGGTCTTCTGGGCTCCGTCCAGGATGAACAGGGCCTCTTCCCGGGCGGATTGAGCCTGCTGCTGGCTGTTCCTGAGCTGGGTCTCCAGCTCAGAGATCCGCTTCTCGGCTGCTGCAAAAGGACGGCAAGGTGGATCGGAGATATTCGTTCCTGCAAAAGTGGTGAGCAAAAAATCAAAAGCAAAAGCCGATGTCGTACCAGTGGCGCTCCCGGCGTTCTGCTCCAGGGTTTGAACCTTGAGCATAGAGGCCGCCAGCATTTTCTGCAGCCTCTCTACCTCCTGGGAGAGGCGCTGCTTCTCCAAAGCTGCTGCCTACGCACCACCAACAGGAAAAATTCAAAGTCAGTTAACTAAGCAAACCCGAGGAGATTCGATCCTGACGTCGCATATCCAATCCGACGTCAGCAGTCTCGGGGGATACTACATCCATTTTTTATACAATTCTTTTCTTTCAAAGTACTGCCTGAGTCTCCGAGGTAGATTTTGATCCTCAGGTCGGCCACTTGTGTCCGACCTGAGTCTCGGAGGCTACTGTACATCCGTTGCTCTAAGTCTAGGCTTTCGAGGTAAGATTTTGATCCTCATGCCGATTTTGAAAATCGACCTGAGTCTTGGGGGCTACTGGATTAGCGGTTTTCATTTAACAATGTGAGCTATTATCCGAGTTAGATTTTGATCCTCAGGTCGGCCGCTTCAGCCCGACGTGAGTCTCGGGGGCTACTGTGCCAATGGTTTTTTCTGCTAAGTCCCAAATTAAACGACCCACAGACTGACTTGTGCCAAACCAGATTGCGGCTCGAGGGCTGCAGTTTGCAATTGTGCTAAGTAAAATTTCCTAGACGCATGGCGCATATCGGATTTTGCACCAATATGCACCTTGAGGGCTACTGGCTATATGGCAATGGTGAAAATTATGCTGCAAAGTTGAAATTATCTTCATTCTGGGTGCAATGGCATCGGTCATCTTCACGCCAAGGTTGAACCCGTCAGCTTGTCGCTTCATAAACTTGAGGGCGCCCCGCATGTCGTCACTCAAGAATGGGCTAGTCCAATATCTCTTGGCTTCCCGGTGTCGCAGCACGGACGCAGCCTCAGACGTCATCACCGACATCTCGGAGCAAGGCCGGATGACCAACTACGCGTTCGCCAAAGAGCTGGGGAAAGTTGGAGGTCGGGGAGTGTCTTGGCTGACGGCGGCGGGCTAGGTGGCTGCTACTTGTAGTCCGCATTGGTATTTCCCCGAAGAGTAGAGGATGATGCAGTACAGTAGAGATAAGTATTTCCCTTAGTTAAGAACCAAGTTTATCAATGCAGTAGGAGAACCAAGCAAAATTCCGTTAAGCACACCTGCACACACAAGAGCAAACACTTGCACACAACGCAAATAAGAGGGTTGTCAATCCTCTTAGCGGTTATTTGCAATAATTAAATATTATCGAGGTAAATAGATAAACTAAAACACTAATTAAAAAAAAAGTAAATAAATTGCAGCAAGCTATTTTTAAGTTTTTTATATGATAAAGATAGACCCGGGGACCATAGTTTTCACTAGAGCCTTCTCTCTTGAGCACAGAAACATACGGTGGGTAAACAAATTACTGTTGGGCAATTAATAGAAAAGCAAATAATTATGACAGATTCATGGCAATGATCATGTATATAGGCATCACGTCCGAGACAAGTAGACCGACTCCTGCCTGCATCTACTACTATTACTTTACTCATCGACCGCTATACAGTATACATCCAGATTATTAATTTAATAAAAACAGAGTAACGCTTTAAGCAAGATGACATGACGTAGAGAAGCAAATTCAAGCAATATGAATAAACCCCATCCTTTTATCCTTAATGGCAACAACACAAATACGTGTCATGGCCCCTTCTGTCACTGGGATTGAGCACCGCAAGATTGAACCCATCACAAAGCACCTCTCCCATTGCAAGATAAATCAATCTAGTAGGCCAAACCAAATCGATAGATCGGAGAGAAATACTAAGATATAACAATCATGCATAAAAGAGTTCAGAGAAGATTCAAATATTTCTCATGAATAATCTGATCATAAACTCACAATTCATCGGATTCCAACAAACACACCGCAAAATAAGATTACATCAGATAGAACTCCAAGAACATTAAGGAGAATATTGTATTGAAGATCAAAAAGAGAGAATAAGCTATCTAGTTACTAGCTATGTGTTGGGGAACGTCGCATGGGAAACAAAAATTTTCCTACGCACACGCAAGATCTATCCATGGTGATGAGCATCTACGAGAGGGAGAGTGAATCTACATACCCTTGTAGATAGCTAAGCGGAAGCGTTAAGAAACGCGGTTGATGTAGTCGAACGTCTTCGCGATCCAAATCGCAAGTCGTCCCTCGATCCAAACACGATCTAGCGCCGAACGGACGGCACCTCCGCGTTCAACACACGTACGGCTTGATGACGCCTTCACCTCCTCGATCCAGCGAGCGATGGTGAAGTAGTAGATGAGTTCCGGCAGCACGACGGCGTGGTGATGGTGGTGAGGAACAATCTCTGCAGGGCTTCGCCAAGCACTACGGAGATTATGACGGGACGAACTAGAGGGTTAGGGTTGCCGGCACACGGCTTGGGAAATCTTGATGTGTCCCGTGTGCTAGCCCTGCCCCTCTATTTATATGTTGAGCCCTGGGGTCTAAACTTGGAGAGAAAGCCTCCACAAGGTCGGTTTTGCCCGCACAAGGTCGGTTTGGCCCGCACGGAAAGAGTCCCACTCGGATTCCAGCAGTACCGCGTACAAGCGGTAGTACCGCTCACGAGCGGTAGTACCGCTTGAGCGGTAGTACCGCTTCACACAAGCGGTAGTACCGCTTACGCGGTAGTACTGCCTTACCAGCGGTAGTACCGCTTAAGGCAGCAACAAATCTTCCTTTTGCACTTTCCAATACCTCGTGGGCTTTACCCCTTTGGCCCATATAAAGTGTTGCTGCACCCGAACACTTCGGTAAACATCCGGAACCCCTTCCGGTGAATTCCGGAACACTTCCGGAGATCAAAACACTATTATCACATATATCAATGTTTACCTCCGGACTCTTCCGGAGATCCTCGTCATGTCCGGGATCTTATCCAAGACTCCGAACAACCTTCGGTCACCAACACAATAACTCAACTATACTAATCGTCACCAAACGTTAAATGTGTAGACCCTGCGGGTTCGAGAAGTATGTAGAAATGACCGAGACACCTCTACGGTCAATAACCAATAGCGGGACCTGGATGCCCATATTGGTTCCTACATATTCTACGAAGATCTATATCGGTCGAACCTCTATGTCAAGGATTCAGTTAATCCCGTATGATGTTCCCTTTGTTCTTCGGTATGTTCACTTGCCCGAGATTCGATCGTCGGTATCTCTATACCTAGTTTAATCTCGTTATCGGCAAGTCTCTTTACTCGTTCCGTAATACAAGATCTCGTGGCTAACACTTTAGTCACATTGCTTGCAAGGCTCATTGTGATGTTGTATTACCGAGTGGGCCCTGAGATACCTCTCCATCACACGGAGTAACAAATCCCAGTCTTGATCCATGCCAACCCAACAGACACCCTCGGAGATACCTGTAGAGCATCTTTATAGTCACCCAGTTACGTTGCGACGTTTGATACACACAAGGTATTCCTCCGGTGTCAGTGAGTTGCATGATCTCATGGTCATAGGAACAGATACTTGACATGCAGAAAACAATAGCAATAAACTGACACGATCATATGCTACGTTTATAGTTTGGGTCTTGTCCATCACATCATTCTCCTAATGATGTGATCCCGTTATCAAATGACATCTCATGTCCATGGCTAGGAAACCTTTACCATCTTTTGATCAACGAGCTAGTTAACTAGAGGCTTACTAGGGACACAGTGTTGTCTATGTACCCACACATGTATTTGAGTTTCCAATCAATACAATTATAGCATGGATAATAAACGATTATCATGAACAAGGAAATATAATAATAACCAATTTATTATTGCCTCTAGGGCATATTTCCAACAGTCTCCCACTTGCACTAGAGTCAATAATCTAGTTCACATCACTATGTGATTTACATTGTACTGAATTGAACACCCATGCAGTTCTGGTGTTGTTCATGTTTAGCCCTTGGAAGAGGTTTAGTCATCGGATCTGCAACATTCAGATCCGTGTGTACTTTGCAAATATTTATGTCGTCCTCCTTGATGTAATCGCGGATGGAATTGAAACGTCGCTTTATGTGTCTGGTCCTCTTGTGAAATCTTGGTTCCTTGGCTAGAGCAATGGCACCAGTATTATCAAAAAACAGAGTCATTGGGTTAAGCGCACTAGGCACTACTCCAAGATCTGTCATGAATTCCTTCATCCAGACACCTTCCTTCGCCGCCTCCGAGGCAACGATGTACTCCGCTTCGCATGTAGAATCAGCTACCACGCTTTGCTTGGAACTGCACCAGCTAACCGCACCCCCATTAAGAATAAATACGTATCCGGTTTGCGACTTAGAGTCATACGGATCAGTGTCAAAGCTTGCATCGACGTAACCCTTTACGACGACCTCTTGATCACCTCCATAAACGAGAAACATGTCCTTGGTCCTTTTCAGGTACTTCAGGATATTCTTGACCGCCGTCCAGTGTTCCATTCCTGGATCACTTTGAAACCTTCCGACCATACTTATGGCAAGGCTGACATCGGGTCTTGTGCACAGCATTGCATACATGATAGAGCCTATGGCTGAAGCATAGGGGATGACATTCATCTTTTCTCTATCTTCTGCTGTCACTGGGCATTGAGTCTTACTCAACTTCACACCTTGCAATACAGGCAAGAACCCCTTCTTGGACTGATCCATTTTGAACTTCTTCAAAACTTTGTCAAGGTATGTGCTTTGTGAAAGTCCTATTAAGCGTCTCGATCTATCTCTATAGATCTTGATGCCTAATATGAAAGCAGCTTCTCCTAGGTCCTTCATTGAAAAACTCTTGTTCAAATATTCCTTCACGCTTTCCAACATTTCTATATTGTTTCCAATCAGCAATATGTCATCCACATATAATATTAGAAACGCTATAGAGCTCCCACTTACTTTCTTGTAAATACAAGCTTCTCCGTAAACTTGTATAAACCCGAACGCTTTGATCACCTCATCAAAGCGAAGATTCCAATTCCGAGATGCTTGCAGCAGTCCATAAATGGATCGCTGGAGTTTGCAAACTTTGTCAACATTCTCTGGATCGACAAAACCTTCTGGTTGCATCAGATACAACTCTTCCTTAAGGAAACCGTTAAGGAACGCTGTTTTGACATCCATCTACCAAATTTCATAATCGAAAAAGGCAGCTATTGCTAACATGATTCTGACGGACTTAAGCATCGCTATGGGTGAGAAGGTCTCATTGTAGTCAACTCCTTGAACTTGTGAAAAACCCTTTGCCACAAGTCGAGCTTTATAGACGGTGACATTACCGTCCGCGTCCGTCTTCCTCTTAAAAATCCATTTGTTCTGAATGGCCTTACGCCCTTCAGGTAATACTTCCAAAGTCCACACTTTGATTTCATACATGGATCCCATCTCGGATTTCATGGCCTCTAACCACTTCTCGGAATCCGGGCCCATCATCGCTTCTCCATAGCTCGTAGGTTCATCGTTGTCCAACAACATGACCTCTAAGACAGGGTCGCCGTACCACTCAGGAGCAGTACGCGTCCTTGTCGACCTACGAGGTTCGATAGCAACTTGATCCGAAGCTTTATGATCATCATCAACTTCCTCTTCAGCTGATGTAGGCTCTACAGAAACATCTTTCTGCGCTGCGCTACTCTCAGGTTGAAGTAAAGGTTCAACAACCTCATCAAGTTCTATTTTCCTCCCACTCAATTCTTTCGAGAGAAACTCTTTCTCAAGAAATGTTCCGTTTTTAGCGACAAACACTTTGCCTTCGTTTCTGAGGTAGAAGGTATACCCAACTGTCTCTTTTGGGTATCCTATGAAGACGCATTTCTCCGCTTTGGGTTCCAGCTTTTCAGGCTGAAGCTTTTTGACATAAGCATCACATCCCCAAACTTTAAGAAACGACAGCTTTGGCTTCTTGCCAAACCAAAGTTCATATGGCGTCGTCTCAATGGATTTCGATGGTGCCCTATTTAAAGTGAATGCAGTTGTCTTTAATGCATAACCCCAAAACGATAGTGGCAAATCGGCAAGAGACATCATAGATCGCACCATATCCAATAAGGTTCGCTTACGACGTTCGGACACACCATTACGCTGTGGTGTTCCAGGCGGTGTCAGTTGTGAAACAATTCCACATTGTCTTAAGTGACTGCCAAACTCATAACTCAGATATTCTCCTGCTCGATCAGATCGTAGGAATTTAATCTTCTTGTTACGATGATTCTCAACTTCACTCTGAAATTGTTTGAACTTTTCAAACGTTTCAGACTTGTGTTTCATTAAGTAAATATACCCATATTTACTTAAGTCATCAGTGAAGGTGAGAAAGTAACGATAACCACCGCGCGCCTCAATGCTCATCGGACCGCACACATCAGTATGTATGATTTCCAACAAGTCACTTGCCCGTTCCATTGTTCCAGAGAATGGCGTTTTAGTCATCTTGCCCATGAGGCATGGCTCACATGTGTCAAGTGATTCAAAATCAAGTGACTCCAAAAGTCCATCAGCATGGAGCTTCCTCATGCGTTTTACGCCAATATGACCTAAACGGCAGTGCCACAAGAAAGTGGTATTATCATTATCAATTCTACATCTTTTGGCATCAATGTTATGAACATGTGTATCATTACTATCGAGATTCAATAAGAATAAACCCCTCACATTGGGTGCATGACCATAAAAGATATTACTCATATAAATAGAACAACCATTATTCTCTGATTTAAATGAGTAACCGTCTCGCAATAAACAAGATCCAGATATAATGTTCATGCTTAATGCAGGCACTAAATAACAATTATTCAGGTTCATCACTAATCCCGATGGTAATCGAAGAGCGAGCGTGCCGACGGCGATCACATCAACCTTGGAACCATTTCCCACGCGCATCGTCACTTCGTCCTTCGCCAGCCTCCGTCTATTCCGCAGTTCCTGTTTAGAGTTGCAAATGTGAGCAACCGCACCGGTATCAAATACCGAGGCACTACAACGAGAGTTGGTAAGGTACACATCAATAACATGTATATCATATATACCTTGGTTTTTGTTGGCCGCCTTCTTGTCAGCCAAATACTTGGGGCAGTTCCGCTTCCAGTGACCAGTTCCCTTGCAATGAAAGCACACAGTTTCTGGTTTGGGTTCAGCCTTGGGTTTCTTCACGGGAGGAGCAACTACTTTGCCACTCTTCTTGGAGTTACCCTTCTTACCCTTGCCATTTTTCTTGAAACGAGTGGTTTTATTGACCATCAACACTTGATGCTCCTTCTGAATTTCAGACTCAGCGACTTTCAGCATCGCAAACAGCTCGGCGACTGACTTGTTCATCCCGTGCATGTTATAGTTCAACACGAAGCTCTTGTAGCTAGGTGGCAATGATTGAAGAACTCTGTCAGTGATAGCCTCTGGCGGAAGGGGCATCCCTAATTCAGCTAGACGGGTGGAGTACCCAGACATTCTGAGTATGTGATCACTAACAGACCCGTTCTCCTCCATCTTGCAAGCATAGAACTTATCGGACGTCTCATACCTCTCGATCCGGGCATTCTTCTGAAAGATAAACTTCAACTCCTGGAACATATCATATGCTCCATGACGTTCAAAACGTCTTTGAAGTCCCGGTTCTAAGCCATACAACATTGCACATTGAACTATTGAGTAATCATCATAACGAGCCTGCCAGGCGTTCACAACGTCTAGAGACTCAACTGGAGCGGGTGGATCACCAAGCGGTGCATCAAGGACATAAGCCTTCTGGGAAGCCGTAAGGATAATCCTTAGATTACGGGCCCAGTCCACAAAGTTACTTCCATCATCTTTCAACTTAGCTTTCTCTAGGAACGCATTAAAATTCAGGGGTGCTACTGCGCGAGCCATGATCTACAACATAAATATAGCAACGACAACTTAGACTATTGTTCAAGATAATGAGTTTAGTTAATCATATTACTTAAAAAACTCCCACTCAAATTGACATCCCTCCGGTAATTCGAGTGTCACATGATCCAAATCCACCAACTCAAGTCCGATCATCACGTGAGTTGAGGTGGTTTCAATGGTGAACATCTTCATGTTGATCATATCTACTATATGACTCATGTTCGACCTTTCGGTCTCTTGTGTTCCGAGGCCATGTCTGTACATGCTAGGCTCGTCAAGTTTAACCCGAGTGTTCCGCACGCGCAACACTGGCTTGCACCCGTTGTATGCGAACGTAGAGTCTATCACACCCGATCATCATGTGGTGTCTCGAAACGACGAACTTTCGCAACGGTGCACACTCGGGGAGAACACAATTTTATCTTGAAATTTAAGTAAGGGATCACCTTATAATGCTACCTTCGTCCTAAGCAAAATAAGATGCATAAAAGGATTAACATCACATGCAAATCATAAGTGACATGATATGGCCATGAACTTGTGCTTTTGATCTCCATCTCCAAAGCATCGGCATGATCTCCATCGTCACCGGCATGACACCATGATCTCCATCAACGTGTCGCCATGAGGTTGTCGCGCCGACTGTTGCTTCCACGACTATTGCTAACTCATAGCGATAAAGTAAAGCAAAACGGCGAAAATAATTAAAGACAACTCTATGGCTCCTGCCAGTTGCCGTACTCATCGACATGCAAGTCGTGATATTCTATACAACACATGATCATCTCATACATCACATATATCTCATCATGAAATTGGCCATATCACATCACAACATACCCTGCAAAAACAAGTTAGACGTCCTCTAATTGTTGTTGCAAGTTTTACGTGGCTGCTACGGGTATCTAGCAAGAACAATTCTTACCTACGCAAAAACCACAACGGTGATACAAAACTTGCTTTTCAACCTTCTCAAGGACCGCCTTTGTCAAATCCGATCCGACTAAAGTAGGAGAGACAGACACCCGCCAGCCATCTTTATGCAACGAAGTTACATGTCAGTTGATGGAACCGGTCTCTCGTAAGCGTACGAGTAATGTTGGTCCGAGCCGCTTCATCCCACAATACCGCCGAAACAAGAAAAGACCAAGGGAGGAAGCAATCTGAATATCAACGCCCACAAACTCCTTTGTGTTCTACTCGAGATCTCATCTACACATAGACCTAGCTCATGATGCCACTGTTGGGGAACGTCGCATGGGAAACAAAAAAATTCCTACGCACACGCAAGATCTATCCATGGTGATGAGCATCTACGAGAGGGAGAGTGAATCTACATACCCTTGTAGATCGCTAAGCGGAAGCGTTAAGAAACGCGGTTGATGTAGTCGAACGTCTTCACGATCCAAATCGCAAGTCGTCTCTCGATCCAAACACGATCTAGCGCCGAACGGATGACACCTCCGCGTTCAACACACGTACGGCTTGATGATGCCTTCACCTCCTCGATCCAGCGAGCGATGGTGAAGTAGTAGATGAGTTCCGGCAGCACGACGGCGTGGTGATGGTGGTGAGGAACAATCTCTGCAGGGCTTCGCCAAGCACTACGGAGATTATGACGGGACGAACTAGAGGGTTAGGGTTGCCGGCACACTGCTTGGGAAATCTTGATGTGTCCCAAGTGCTAGCCCTGCCCCTCTATTTATATGTTGAGCCCTGGGGTCTAAACTTGGAGAGAAAGCCTCCACAAGGTCGGTTTTGCCCGCACAAGGTCGGTTTGGCCCGCACGGAAAGAGTCCCACTCGGATTCCAGCAGTACCGCGTACAAGCGGTAGTACCGCTCACGAGCGGTAGTACCGCTTCACACAAGCGGTAGTACCGCTTACGCGGTAGTACTGCCTTACCAGCGGTAGTACCGCTTAAGGCAGCAGCAAATCTTCCTTTTGCACTTTCCAATACCTCGTGGGCTTTACCCCTTTGGCCCATATAAAGTGTTGCTGCACCCGAACACTTCGGTAAACATCCGAAACCCCTTCCGGTGAATTCCGGAACCCTTCCGGAGATCAAAACACTATTATCACATATATCAATCTTTACCTCCGGACTCTTTCGGAGATCCTCGTCATGTCCGGGATCTTATCCGAGACTCCGAACAACCTTCGGTCACCAACACAATAACTCAACTATACTAATCGTCACCAAACGTTAAGTGTGTAGACCCTGCGGGTTCGAGAACTATGTAGACATGACCGAGACACCTCTACGGTCAATAACCAATAGCAGGACCTGGATGCCCATATTGGTTCCTACATATTCTACGAAGATCTATATCGGTCGAACCTCTATGTCAAGGATTCAGTTAATCCCGTATGCTGTTCCCATTGTTCTTCGGTATGTTTACTTGCCCGAGATTCGATCGTCGGTATCTCTATACCTAGTTTAATCTCGTTATCGGCAAGTCTCTTTACTCGTTCCGTAATACAAGATCTTGTGGCTAACACTTTAGTCACATTGCTTGCAAGGCTCATTGTGATGTTGTATTACCGAGTGGGCCCTGAGATACCTCTCCGTCACACGGAGTAACAAATCCCAGTCTTGATCCATTCCAACCCAACAGACACCCTCGGAGATACCTGTAGAGCATCTTTCTAGTCACCCAGTTACGTTTGCGACGTTTGATACACACAAGGTATTCCTCCGGTGTCAGTGAGTTGCATGATCTCATGGTCATAGGAACAGATACTTGACATGCAGAAAACAATAGCAATAAACTGACACGATCATATGCTACGTTTATAGTTTGGGTCTTGTCCATCACATCATTCTCCTAATGATGTGATCCCGTTATCAAATGACATCTCATGTCCATGGCTAGGAAACCTTTACCATCTTTTGATCAACGAGCTAGTTAACTAGAGGCTTACTAGGGACCCAGTGTTGTCTATGTACCCACACATGTATTTGAGTTTCCAATCAATACAATTATAGCATGGATAATAAACGATTATCATGAACAAGGAAATATAATAATAACCAATTTATTATTGCCTCTAGGGCATAGTTCCAACAGTCTCCCACTTGCACTAGAGTCAATAATCTAGTTCACATCACTATGTGATTTACATTGTAATGAATTGAACACCCATGCAGTTCTGGTGTTGTTCATGTTTAGCCCTTGGAAGAGGTTTACTCATCGGATCTGCAACATTCAGATCCGTGTGTACTTTGCAAATATTTATGTCGTCCTCCTTGATGTAATCGCGGATGGAATTGAAACGTCACTTTATGTGTCTGGTCCTCTTGTGAAATCTTGGTTCCTTGGCTAGAGCAATGGCACCAGTATTATCAAAAAACAGAGTCATTGGGTTAAGCGCACTAGGCACTACTCCAAGATCTGTCATGAACTCCTTCATCCAGACACCTGAGATACCTCTCCGTCACACGGACTAACAAATCCCAGTCTTGATCCATGCCAACCCAACAGACACCCTCGGAGATACCTGTAGAGCATCTTTATAGTCACCCAGTTACGTTGCGACGTTTGATACACACAAGGTATTCCTCCGGTGTCAGTGAGTTGCATGATCTCATGGTCATAGGAACAGATACTTGACATGCAGAAAACAATAGCAATAAACTGACACGATCATATGCTACGTTTATAGTTTGGGTCTTGTCCATCACATCATTCTCCTAATGATGTGATCCCGTTATCAAATGACATCTCATGTCCATGGCTAGGAAACCTTTACCATCTTTTGATCAACAAGCTAGTTAACTAGAGGCTTACTAGGGACACAGTGTTGTCTATGTACCCACACATGTATTTGAGTTTCCAATCAATACAATTATAGCATGGATAATAAACGATTATCATAAACAAGGAAATATAATAATAACCAATTTATTATTGCCTCTAGGGCATATTTCCAACACTATGGACCCGTAGGTCTGTGGTAAACTAATCACACATCATCGGAAGGGCAGCAAGGTTGATGTAGAAGCCCTCCATGATCGATTCCCCCTCCGGCAGAGTACCGGAAAAGGCCTCCAGATGGGATTGCGGAAGAACTGAGGCTTGCGGCGGCGGAAAGGTTTTCTCTTCTGGCTCCCTGTGGGTTTCCCAATATTTGTGAATTTATAGAAGTGGAATTAGGTCAAACGGAGTCACGTGGGCCCCACAAGGCAACACGGCCCCCCCGGGGCGCGCACTGTTGCCTTGTGAAGCCTCCGTAAGGCTTCTGGTCTCCTCCCGAAGCTTCCAAGGTTTCTTTTGTCCAAAAAAAATCTTTAAAAAGTTTCGTGTCATTTGAACTACATTTGGTACCGTTTCTCTGAAAAGCCAAAAACATGCAGAAAACAGCAACTGGCACTGGGCACTGGGTTAATAGGTTAGTCCCAAAAAATGATATATAATTGCATATAAAAACATCCAAGATTGATACAATAATAGTATGGAACAATAAAAAATTATAGATACGTTGGAGACGTATCAAGCATCCCCAAGCTTAATTCCTGCTCGTCCTCGAGTAGGTAAATGATAAAAACAGAATTTTTGATGTGGAATGCTACCTATCATGTTTCATCATGTAATCTCTCTCTTACGGTATGAATAATAAGATCCAAATGATTCAAAGCAATAGTCTATAGTTTGATATAAAGACATCAATACTCAGGCATACTAGCAAACAATCATGTCTTTCAAAATAAAAATGCTAAAGAATGTTATCCCTACAAAATAATACAATCCTGTCATGCTCCATCTTCTTCACACAAAGTATTTATCATGCACTACCCCGATTACGAGCCAAGCAATTGGTTCATACTTTTTAACGCGCTTCAGCTTTTTCAACTCCCGCTCAACACATGAGCGCAAGCCATGGATAGAGCACTATGGGTGGAATAGAGTATGGTGGTAGAGATAAATAGGAGAAGTCAAAAAATGGAGAAAGTCTCACATCAACGAGGCTAATCAACGGGCTATGGAGATGCCCATCAATTGATGTCAATGCGAGGAGTAGGGATTGCCATGCAACGAATGCACTAAGAGCTATAAGTGTATGAAAGCTCAACATGAAAACTAAGTGGGTGTGCATCTAATTTGCTTTCTCATGAAGACCTCGGGCATTTGAGGAAGCCCGTCATCGGAATATACAAGTCAAGTTCTATAATGAAAAATTCCCACTAGTATATGAAAGTGACAAAATAGGAGACTCTCTATATGAAAAACCTGGCGCTACTCTGAAGCACAAGTCTGGAAAAGTATAGTAACATTGCCCCTTCTCTCTTTTTCTCTCATTCATTTTTTTTTCTTTTTCATGGCTCTTTTTCGCCTCTTTTTTTTCTTTTTTTAGAACGATCTCATGGACCTTATCCCCACTTTTTCGAGGACTCATTAGTCTCCATCATTCTTAACTCACTGGTACAATGCTCTAATAATGATGATCATCACACCTCTATTTACTTACAACTCAACATTACAACTCGATACTAGAACAAAATATGACTCTATATGAATGCCTCTGGCAGTGTACCATGATGTGCAATGATACTAGCATAACATGTATAACAATGATGAACGCTGGCTGAGCCACAAATACTATGTCAGCTATATGATCATGCAAAGCAATATGACAATGATGATGTATGTCATAAAAACGGAACGGTGGAAGTTGCATGGCAACATATCTCGGAATGGCTATGGAAATGCCATGATAGGTAGGTATGGTGGCTGTCTTGAGGAAGATATAAGGAGGCTTATGTGTGATAGAGCGTATCATATCATGGGTTTGGATGCACCGGCGAAGTTTGCACCAACTCTCGATGTGAGAAAGGGCAATGCATGGTACCGAAGAGGCTAGCAAATTGCGGAAGGATGAGAGTGCGTATAATCCATGGACTCACATTAGTCATAAAGAACTCACATACTTATTGCAAAAGTTTATTTGCCCTCGAAGGAAAGTACTACTACGCATGCCCCGAGAGGGATAGATTGGTAGGACAAGGTCCATCGCTCGTCCCTGACCGCCACTCATAAGGTAGACAATCAATAATAAATTATGCTCCAACTTCTTAGCATAACGACAGATCATACGTGCATGCTTCGGGAATCACAAACCTTAACACAATTATTCTTACTAAAACACAATTATCTACTAATACCTCCCCCATATTACCATCTTAATATCGCAAAACTATTGCAAGGAATCAAATTTATCATATTCAGTGATCTACATGAATGTTTTTATTATATCCCTCTTGAATACCTATCATATCAGGACCAAATTCATAACCCGTGCATATTACCAGTGCTATCACGAGACTCTCAAAAAGATATAAGTGAAGCATGAGAGTGCAACTATTTCTTTAAAATATAACCACCTCCATGCTCTAAAAGATATAAGTGAAGCACTAGAGCAACTGCCTAGCTCAAAAGATATAAGTGAAGCACATAGAGTATTTTAACAAATCACGAATAGTGTGTGTCCCTCTCAAAAAGATGTGTTCAGCAAAGATGATTGTGACAAACTAAAAAGCAAACAAACTATTTCACAAGACGCTTCAAGTAAAACACATATCATGTGATGAATAAAAATATAGCTCCAAGTGAGTTACCGATAGATTATAGACGAAAGAGGGAATGCCTTCCGGGGCATCCCCAAGCTTAGACGCTTGAGTCTTCCTTGAATATTACCTTGGGGTGCCTTGGACATCCCCAAGCTTAGGCTCTTGCCGCTCCTTATTCCTTTATCCATCGTAGTCTCACCCAAAACTTGAAAACTTCAGCACACAAAACTCAACAGAAACGTCGTGAAATCCGTTAGTATAACAAATAAATCTTTAACTTTAGGTACTGTAGTAAATTGATTCATATTTAATATTAGCATAATGCTACTGTACTCCAACTTTTCCATGACTCGTACCCCCCGATACGATCCATAGATTCATCAAAATAAGCAAACTATGCAACAAAAACAGAATCTGTCTAAAACAGAATAGTGTGTAAAGATCTATTTAAAATCCATAATTATGTAACTCCAAAAATTATGAAAAATTAGGACAATGTGGGAAATTCATATACCAATACTGTGTACAAATTTCAGATTTTTCTGACGCTCCAGTACAGAATTAAAATTCCAGCACTGGACGCAAAACTTTCTGTTTTCCAAACAGCATCAATTATACTATCTTCCAAATCATCCCAAAGGCATTACTTGGCACAAACACTAATTAAAACATAAAAATACAATCACAATAGTAGCTATAATTATGCAAACACACAAAAACAGAAGGTAAAAACAAAAATTTATTTTATTCATTGGGTTGCCTCCCAACAAGCGCTATTGTTTTATGCCCCTAGCTAGGCATAATGCATAGTTTCAAGTGTTGTCATCCTTGGTTTCCAACTCCTCAATCACACATCCATTTTCTCTAGTAGATTTAACATAGGAGTTTCTCATCATCACACTTCTAGGCACAAAATCAAGAATCTTATTTTTATGGATAGGTTCCTTAATTATATCAATGAAATTGGGGTGCACGCTAATCATTTTAAGATCCTCGCTCCCTTTACTAGAAGTAGCACCCTTGACCTTATGAACATATATAAACTTGCAATTTTTATTTGGAGGAGTCCTATCAATGTTTTTAATAGAGGAAAAAGCGGAACCCAAGTTGTTGATAATTTCTTCTAACTTATCAATTCTAGCGGAGCTTTGGTCTATCCTTTCGTTAATTATTGGTTCCTTTTCCTTTAAAGTTTTCAAAGCAATCCCCACCTTGGAACCAAATGGAGTAATATGATTGTGGACCTTTTTATCTAAATTTTCAAGATGTTCGATAGTAGGCATTTTATTTTCTATAGCTTCTAACCTTTGCATAACATGCTCCAAAGTCAATGCCGTTTCATTAATAATGATAGGGGGTGAACCCACTAAATTTGCCATAGCATTGAAAGCATCCAAAGTGAGACACATCAAAAAATTCCCTCCAGTAATAGTGTCAAGAACAAATCTATACCAAGTAGTGATTCCCACATAAAAATTTCGAAGAAAAACGGTAGTGGATTGCTTATGAGTTCATCTATTTTGAGCATCGCAAATCCGATACCACACATCTTTTAAATTCTCTCCTCCCCTTCGTTTAAAATTAAGTACCTCATTTTCAGGGGTTGTAGTAACGAGCGAAGAACTAGCCATAATGGTAAAGCAAGCAAGCAAACAAGCAAATAATTTTTTTTGTGTTTTTGTAAAAAAAAATTAGAAGTGGGGGAGATGAAAACGAGAGGCAAATGCAAATAAAATAAATGCAAGTGATTGATAGTTTGTGCGAAGGTACTTGGTAATTTTGATGATGTCTCCCCGGCAATGGCGCCAGAAATTCTTCCTGCTACTTGTAGTCTGCGTTGGTATTTCCCCGAAGAGGAGAGGATGATGCAGTACAGTAGAGATAAGTATTTTCCTCAGTTAAGAACCAAGGTTATCAATCCAGTAGGAGAACCAATCAAAATTCCGTTAAGCGCACCTGCACACACAAGAGCAAACACTTGCACCCAACGCAAATAAGAGGGTTGTCAATCCTCTTAGCAGTTATTTGCAAGGATTAAATCTTATCGAGGTAAATAGATAAACTAAAACACTAATTAAAATAAAAGTAAATAAATTGCAGCAAGATATTTTTAAGTTTTTTATATGATAAAGATAGACCCGGGGATCATAGTTTTCACTACAGGATTCTCTCTTGAGCACAGAAACAATTAGTGGGTAAACAAATTACTATTGGGCAATTGATAGAAAAGCAAATAATTATGACGGATTCATGGCAATGATGATGTATATAGGCATCATGTTCGAGACAAGTAGACCAACTCCTGCATGTATCTACTAATATTACTCCAATCATCGACCGCTATCCAGCATGCATCTAGTGTATTAAGTTAATAAAAACAGAGTAACGCTTTAAGCAAGATGACATGATGTAGAGAAGCAAATTCAAGCAATATGAATAAACCCCATCTTTTTATCCTTAATGGCAACAATACAAATACGTGTCATGTCCCCTTCTGTCACTGGGATTGAGCACCGCAAGATTGAACCCCTCACAAAGCACCTCTCCCATTGCAAGATAAATCAATCTAGTAGGCCAAACCAAATCGATAGATCGGAGAGAAATACAATGCTATAACAATCATGCATAAAAGAGTTCAGAGAAGACTCAAATGTTTCTCATGAATAATCTGATCATAAACTCACAATTCATTGGATCCCAACAAACACACCGTAAAAGAAGATTACATCGGATAGAACTCCCAGAACATCAAGGAGAACATTGTATTGAAGATCAAAGAAAGAGAAGAAGCCATGTAGCTACTAGCTATGGACCCATAGGTCTGTGGTAAACTACTCACACATCATCGGAAGGGCATCATGGTTGATGTAGAAGCCCTCCGTGATCGATTCCCCTTCCGGCAAAGTATCGGAAAAGGCCTCCAGATGGGATCACGGAAGAACAGAGGCTTGTGGCGGCAGAAAGGTTTTCTATTCTGGCTCCCTGGGGTTTTCCCAATATTTGTGAATTTATAGAAGTGGAATTAGGTCAAACGGAGTCACGTGGGCCCCACAAGGCAACACGGCGTGCCCCCCTGGGGCGCGCCTTGTTGCCTTGTGAAGCCTCCGTGAGGCTTCTGTCCTCCTCCCGAAGCTTCCAAGGTTTCTTTTGTCCAGAAAAAATGTGACACCCTGGTTTTTGACAACTTTTTCTTTTCAATATTTTCTTGGTTTTATTTGCAAATTTGTTGGTTTTTGAATCAATTCAATTGACTTTGGACTTGAGAATTATGTGGATTTCTCTCTAAGTGATCCAATACCCTCAATATCTTGCCAATATCTTGTCTCACACCTTCTGACCCAAACCCTAATTTCTTATTATTCCAAATAATTCATTTTCTTCATTGGGAATGTCTGTCTTCACTATGGGTTGTGAAGCAACCTATAGTTCTGTTAGTCAGAAAAATCCCAAATTAATACCACACCTTCATGTCATCATCTACTTCCACAATCTCCAAAAACATTTCATGGTCCAGTACAAAAGTTTGTCCAGAATATTCTATTTACCTGCTGGACAGTATTGGCATTTTGTGAAGCAACTCATATTTCCACAACTCAGAAAATTCCCAAATAAATACCAGAGATACCAGGAGCCATATATTTCCAGAATATCCAAAAATATCATCTAGTCCAGTACAAATTTCCAGCAAAAATATTCTGCCAAGCTTCTGGACATCTCAGTCCTTTGTGAAGGAAGTACCATCTAGAGATGTCCAATGGCTCTAAAATTTTTATAGCATCTTCTACCCACTAAATAACTCCCACACACCAAATTTCAGCTCCAGGAGAGCATCCATGTGAGTGCATCTTCCTCACCAAGTTTCTGGACCAGTATAGGGTTTGTACATGAACTATGTGCAAATCTTTGCAAAATTTCTCAAAACTTGCCAGCAGATAGTCCTTCCAACATAGATCACTCCAGACAACTCCATTGGCTTCATCTCCAACTCATCTTTTCTCTAGAATCTCTCCAAGTTTGTGACTAGAAACTATAGCTGATGGTACACTTCAGACCAGAGTGCACCTAGCTGATTCAGTGGCACAAGGAGGCTAAGTGACCAAAGGTCGACGCATTGGACAAGGGGTGCCAGGCATGCGTGGTGATGTCTACTACACAACTTATTCTTGTAGACTCGTGTTGGGCCTCCAAGCGCAGAGTTTTGTAGGACAGTAGCAATTTTCCCTCAAGTGGATGACCTAAGGTTTATCAATCCGTGGGAGGCGTAGGTTGAAGATGGTATCTCTCAAACAACCCTGCAACCAAATACAAGAAATCTCTTGTGTCCCCAACACACCCAATACAATGGTAAATTGTATAGGTGCACTAGTTCTGCGAAGAGATGGTGATAAAAGTGTAGTATGGATAGTAGATATAGGTTTTTGTAATCTGAAAATATAAAAACAGCAAGGAAGCAAGTAACAAAAGTGAGCACAAACGGTATTGCAATGCTAAAAAACAAGGCCTAGGGTTCATACTTTCACTAGTGCAATCTCTCAACAATGCTAATATAATTGGATCATATAACCATCGCTCAACGTGCGATAAAGAATCACTCCCAAGTTCCTATTAGCGGAGAACATAAGATAGAAATTGTTTGTAGGGTACGAAACCACCTCAAAGTTATCCTTTCCGATCGATCTATTGAGCTATTCCTATAAGTGTCACAAACAGCCCTAGAGTTCGTACTAAAATAACACCATATGATACACATCAACCAACTCTAATGTCACCTAGATACTCCAATGTCACCACAAGTATCCGTGAGTTGATTATACGGTATGCATCAAACAACTTCCTAATCATAATATTCAATCCACACAAAGAACTCCAAGGAGCACCCCAAAGTTTCTATCGGAGAAAAGATAATGAAAACGTGCATCAACCCCTATGCATAGATTACCCCAATGTCACCGCGGGAATCCGCAAGTTGAATGCCAAAACATATATCAAGTGAATCAATATAATACCCCATTGTCACCACGGGTATTCATATGCAAGACATACATCAAGTGTTCTCAAATCTGAATATTCAATCCGACAATAACAAAACCTCACAGGGAAGAGATTCGATTCATCACAACAAAGATAGAGAGGGAAGAAACACCATATGATCCAACTATATTAACAAAGCTCGCGATACATCAAGATCGTGCCAAATCAAGAACACGAGAGAGAGAGATCAAACACATAGCTACTAGTACATACCCTCAGCCCCGAGGGTGAACTACTTCCTCCTTGTCATGGAGACCGCCGGGATGATGAAGATGGCCTCCGGTGATGATTCCCCCCTCCGGCAGAGTGCCGAAAAAGGGCTGTAGATGGTATTTCGAAGGTACAGAGGCTTGCGGCGGTGGAGTCCAAAATCTAGGGTTATTTCTGCCGGTTTCTCTATTTATGGGATTTTTCAGCGTTGGAATCACGTCAAGATGGGCTAAGATGGGCCCACGAGGCACCAGTGCACGCATCCCCCCCTGGCGCGCGCCTATGCCTCGTGGGCACCTCGTGGCTCTTCTAGTCCTCCCACGAAGCTTCTAGTGCATCTTTTGTTCCAAAAAAAATCGTCAAAAAGTTTCGCTGCATTTGGAGAACTTTTATTTCTGCACAAAAAACAACACCACGGTAGTTCTACTGAAAACAGCGTCAGTCCGGGTTAGTTCTAATCAAATCATACCAAAACCATATAGAATTGTTATAAACATGGCATGAATACTTCATAAATTATAGATACGTTGGAGACGTATCACGTGGCCTCCAGGTGCCAGCACCCGTGGTGACCACGGTTTTGGCATGCCTGTACACGCGCTCTGCGCGACGACCGCGTTGGACGCGACCACTCCAGCCGTCCCGCGTCGCCGTACATTGTCTGGTCATGCCGACTACCTCTCCACCGTCCACCTAAGCCGCTCCAGAGTCTTCCCCCTTGCCGGAATCGCCTCGCCGGCCGCCACCGAGCGCTGCACTGTTGCGCCTGTGCGGCCACAGTAGCGTGAGCTGGCCGTCGTCTTCCCCGTGTGTCATCGCCTTGCTCATTAAGTGCCCTGCCCTCCTCCATCACGTCGCCCACGCCGCGCCAGCCAGCTTGCCGTCCTTGCTCCGGCGACGTGGCCATGGCGCCGCCCAACTCCAGAAACCTTGCCTCCGCCTATAAATAGCCCCGCCCGGCTCGCTGAGCTCCTCACCGCACTCCACCACCTCCCAATCGGGCCCAGCTCGCCGCGCCAAGGCCGAGAGGCCCTCTGGCTTAGCAGCTCGCCGGCGTTCTGCCGCCAAGCCAGCTCCGCCACCCAGCTCACTCCACTCCACCCCAGCCCTGCCCTACTCCATATCCGAGCTCAGTACACTCCCGTGACCCTCCTCGACCCCTTGCCCAGCCGAAACTCTGCCGGAGTCACCATCTCCGGCAACACCCGAGAGCAGCCGCCGCCGGAGAGGAAGGGGGCGACGCCGTTAGGCCGTCTCCGGAGATGCTGCGGGTACGGGGAGAACCGCCGTCGTGTGCTCATTCCATCCCTACAGTCGCCCGAGCTCGCCGTCGTCGCTATCGCCGGTGATCGCCGTCGGTGAGCCGCCCGCCTCTGTTCATCTCTCCCTCTCTCTGTTTAAACCCAGCCCGACCCCACCTGTCAGCCTCTCACCCCGCGCGCCGAAGCGGTATAAGTGGAGGCGTACTAGAGGATTACGTCTTCGACGTGGCCCACTGGAGGTTTTCTGATTTTCTATTTAAAATTCATTTTAAACCAGATTTGACCAGAAACTTTGACCACCTCTAACTTATTATCTACAAGTCCAATTGAATTGATTCTTTTTGCTATGGTTTTGTATTGAGCCCCTCTATTTTCTGACAAATTTTGGTATTTTTCCAATGCTCACAGAAGTTCTGGCAACAGAAAAGGCTTTATGTGACATTTTCTTTTGCTATTCAAAAATGTTTTCAGAGGGAAATTACTTTGGATCTGAAGACCAGGAGTTTGTAGACCCCTCACTTGAGCAAGGCAAGCCACATCATCCATTGCATAAGGCATAGCAATAGTATTGGCTTATAATGGATTATTTTTGGCATTTAATTCAATTTAAACATGTCATATTCCATATTGTTTAATATGTTGCATAAATCTTGCCATGCTAGTTCATTCACTCAACATAGCTAATGTGTTCAGTAACTTTATATAGTAAATGACACTTTAATGGTTGATCAAGTGCCACCGACCCGGACTTGGTCTGACCGCGTGCTCTTTTACCGGTACCACCAAAGAGGGGAGGTTATGCGTGCATGCTACCCTGATCAGGTAGGCGACGATAACCTCGTCAGCCAGCTAAGATATTTGCCGGCGTCCCCATTTGGGACAGTTTAGTTGGCCACGACGGTGGCAGGTGTCAGAAGTGACACAAGGGCCACCCAGGGCATGACCTGGAGAGGGGAATGATTGTCGGTGGTACGATAGAAGGGTCACGGGTTAGACAAGTTTCGTTGGACGGATGTCCATGGTGTGGGTAACGTGCGCAACCTCTGGAGAGTGTAAGAATCTATTCGAATAGCCGAGTCCATGTTATTGGACACAGTCCGCACTAGGTCACACTGGATGGTCAACCGTAATAATGATGGAAGAACTTGTCTTAAACTCAGTGGTGATCTGTGGATCCTGAGTGTTCCGGGGGTCTTGGTTTACACCCGGAAGATAGTAAGTTGATAATCGGTAACAGTAAGTAAGCATCTTATAGCATTTAATATGATCATTGCCATGTTGTTGTTTGCTGCACTGTTTTGGTTGCTGTGAGCTTGTGAGTACATTCCAAGTACTCACCTGGCGTGTCATGCCAGATGCAGGAGAAGCCGAGGACGGAGATCCCGACGGTTCGTGCTACGCTAACTAGGTTGTGTCCCAGCAGTGTCCCCATGGGCTGGGTGTCTCGCTCGTTGTTCTGCTCCGCTGTAGAGTTTCCCAGTAGTATCGAGGCCCTTGAGTTGTTCCATAAATAATGTAGATACTGTCATAGCACGTGTAGTGCT
This sequence comes from Elymus sibiricus, assembly GCA_039707655.1. NCBI lineage: Eukaryota > Viridiplantae > Streptophyta > Magnoliopsida > Poales > Poaceae > Elymus > Elymus sibiricus. Next base: position 6,923,722 of record CM077674.1, on the reverse strand, counting down.
CCTGGCCTCGCCATCCCATGTAATATCCAAGCTGTACTTGTGTTATATCAATAAAGATCAGTTCTGTTCTGTTCCAAGTTGTTGTGTGTTTCCAGAAGACATGATCTCTGGGCTGGAAACATAAGGTAAACCGGTTCTCTGAGCAGGGGTGCCACAACGCTTGGTATCAGAGCCGCGCTGACTGTAGGACACCCTAGTTAACCCTGCGCTAGAGCCCGATTAGTTTAGAGCCTCGGTGTGCGCTTTGCTTGCTGCATTTGTCCGTGCATGGCATGCATATAGTTTTATTGTTGTGCTAACTGTTGGTCTTATGAGTGTAGATGGCACCAGTTCCGTACCACTACCACCATGAGTCGGCACGCTTCACTTTTCCGGTACTACTTCGCAGCGTCTAGCTTTGACTGTACCCCAATGGCGAAGACCCAGTGTATCAGGTGTTCCGAGAAAAGCTTGTTGGTTCAGTGTACGAGTATCACGCTGAGGCCTTCCTTACCGCGAGTTCAGAGATTGGCAGCTACTCCCACTCTTCCAAGGGTGGAACTGCTTCTACTCCGGATCTGGCGATTCAGTTTGCTGCGATGGAGGCTCTAACTGACTTGCGCTTCAACGAGGTCGAGATGCAGACACATCCAGGTTTCTTCCATTACCCCACCCTGTCGCCTACAACAGGGCGAGTTCTTTTCGCACCTGTTGACCTGGCGAGTGATCGTGCGACTGGTGTTTTATGCCGCTATCTGAACACTAGTTATCGTATGATCACCTCCCTGGCTGAGGAGCTGACTCACGCCCGAGAGGCCCTTCCAGCTGTTGCTGCAGCACAGTCTCCTCCTCCGCCTGCGTTCCCACCTGTGTTTACACCACCTGTTCCACCTTCGCTAGCACCTGAGACTCCTTCAAGCTCGTCCGGACCGCCGGGCTTTTCGTCTGGTAGCCAACGTGAGACCCCAGCTGAGGCATCGTGCTTCCTCTTCTTCGGATGGAGAACCTTCCCGTCAACATCGCCATGTCTCCTTTGTTCCGGAGGACATGGTTCACATCATCAGCTCCGATTCCGAGGCAGAGTCAGACGACGAGGAGTCTTCAGTTTGCCAGTGTCCGTGTCACCCGCGTTACTAGAGTGGAGGCTTGAGTTTCAGTGCATGCATGTATGCATCGTAGCATCTTGCATATGTCAACTGCCGTATGAGCAGTGCCAGCCATGATAACCCCCCTTATTAGTTTGTCATGTATGATGTCGGGTTGCCTTGTATAATTATGTTGCTCTTTTAGTTTTTATCGTTTTCTTTACCTGGTTTTCTTGGTGTCACATTGTTGTTTTCCCTTATTGATGTTGCTCATCGATTCGGTATTTTGCAATGGGAACGGATATAGGATGAAGACATGTAGTAACCAAGGCGGCGATGGAACCCCGGTTCGTCGATCCGCCAGACAAGTAGGACAGCCACCCGAAGATTTGCCACCTCCACCAACACAACCACCGACCACTGATCAGATTATGAGAATGTTTGAAGAGAAAAGAAATCAGCATCTCATGGAATTCTTGAAGAGTATGCAGGCTGTGGTAGGGCAGAATCATAACAGTGGGACGCGCTCCAAACTGTCTGATTTTCAGCGTACCAAGCCACCCAGTTTTGGGCAAGCTGTTGATCCAATGGAAGCTGATGACTGGCTGAGGACCATGGAAAAGAAGCTGGAAATAGCTCGCTGTGACGAGTCTGACAAGGTTTCTTTTGTTACTCACTACCTGGAAGGACCGACAGCCATATGGTGGGATAATACTAAAATAATGTGGCCTCCTGAGGAAAGCATCTCCTGGGAGAAGTTTAAGGAAGTGTTCCGGAGGTACCATATTCCCACGGGCATCATGATGGTGAAGTAGAGGGAATTCCTTGCTCTTACCCAGGGAAGTATGTTAGTTGGCGAGTATCTGAACAAGTTCAATAATCTGGCACGCTACTCCACCCATGATGTGTCCACGGAGGAAAGAAAGATCGACCGGTTCCTAGGAGGACTCAATCATGCCCTCCGTTATCAGCTATGCATGCTGGATTATCCTGACTTCCAGACTCTGGTGAACAAAGCTTTCATAGCCGAACGGGAGCATAAGTCAGGATCTGATGATCGCAAGCGTAAATTTTAGCCCAAGAAAGATAACCGCGAGCAATTTGTGCAGAAGCCACGTATCTGACAGCCAGGTCCGTCTGAGTACAAGCCTGCCTGGAGCAATGGCAACAGCACCAACAAGCCAGGCAGCCAGGATAAGACCTTTGGCAAGCAGCCAGTGCTGGAAGACTGCCGCTGCAACAACACTTGCTTCACTTGTGGTCAGGGTGGGCATTATTCCAAGCAGTGCCCCACAAGGAACGGGAAGTCACCATCCAGCTTCAAGCCACAAGTCAACAACATTGGACGCCGCCCCAATCAGAACTTCAGTCCCGGCCAAGTCCATCATATCTCCGCTGAGGAAGCCCGCGAAGCACCAGACGTGGTCCTTGGTATGTTTTCTCTTAACAACATACCCGCAATAATTTTATTTGATTCTGGGGCTTCTCATTTTTTTTTCGCGGAGTTTTGCCACCCTACACAAATTTTCTCCTTCTCTTTTGGATAAAATCATGGTGGTACAATCCCCTGGCTCCATCCTCAGAACAAATGTCATATATAAGGATTTGGAAATTTTGATACATGGAGTTAAGTTTCGAGCCACCCTTGTTGCTATTGAATCCCCTGGACTGGATATAATACTGGGAATGGATTGGTTGACACCGCATCAGGTCTGCATCAATTGTGCTACCCGGACAGTAACATTGGTTAACCCGGCAGGCCAAACAGTTCAGTTTACTGCTAGCAGAATGATGTTAAAGAAGGGAATGGCATTCAAGGCTACCGCTACAGATATGAATCTGATTCCGGTAGTCAGCGAATTTGCGGACGTATTTCCTGAGGAATTACCAGGAATGCCACCTGACCGAGAACTGGAGTTTGCAATTGATGTTGTTCCCGGAACCGCTCCAATATACAAGAAGTATTACCGCATGCCATCCCCAGAGCTGGTAGAATTAAAGAAACAACTGGATGAATTGCTACAAAAAGGGTACATTCGTCCAAGCGTCTCACCATGGGGATCACCGGTGCTATTTGTTAAGAAGAAAGATGGCAGTCTACGAATGTGTGTGGACTATCGCCAATTGAATGAGGTCACCATAAAAAATAAGTACCCAATTCCTCGTATTGATGATCTGTTCGACCAATTGAACGGGGCCCGGGTATTCTCCAAGATTGACCTCCGAACGGGGTATCATCAACTCAAAATTAGAAAAGAAGATATCCCCAAAACAGCCTTCACCACTCGATATGGTCTGTATGAGTTCACAGTCATGTCATTTGGGCTGACTAATGCTCCAGCTTACTTCATGAGCATGATGAATAAGGTCTTTATGGACTTTCTGGACAAATTTGTGGTAGTATTCATCGATGATATTCTTATATACTCCAAAAATGAAGAAGAGCACAACCAACACCTCCGTGCTGTCCTGGAAAGACTAAGGACCCATCGCTTGTATGCCAAGTTCAGCAAATGTGAATTTTGGCTAAGAGAGGTGGGATTTCTGGGACACGTTCTGCCAGAACAGGGTGTGGCCGTCTACCCCAGCAAAGTGACTGTTGTATTAAACTGGAAAACACCAGCCACGGTAACCGAAGTTCGCAGTTTCTTGGGATTGGCAGGCTACTACCATCGCTTCATTGAAGGATTTTAAAAAATAGCCAAGCCACTAACAGAACTGTTGAAGAAAAATCATAAATTTGCCTGGACGGAGGAATGTGACAGCAATTTCATGGAGCTAAAGACAAGACTAACCACGGCCCCTGTCTTAGTTCTTCCAGATATTCACAAGAGCTTTGATATATATTGTGATGCTTCCAGGCATGGAATTGGTTGTGTGCTAATGCAAGAAGGAAAGGTTGTAGCCTATGCATCCAGACAGCTACGACCCCATGAAGAGAACTACCCCACGCATGATCTGGAATTGGTAGCCGTGGTTCATGCCCTAAAGATTTGGAGGCATTATCTCATTGGGCAGCGATGTGAGATAGACACGGACCATAAGAGTCTCAAGTATATCTTCACACAACCCGATCTCAACCTCAGGCAAAGAAGATGGCTTGAAGTAGTCAAGGACTATGATCTTGGAATTAACTATCATCTAGGAAAAGCCAATGTGGTCATTGATGCTCTCAGTCGGAAACAAGGCACGGTGAATGCAATAATCGGGGGTATCCATCCAAGGCTACAAGAAGAATTTGCCCAGCTTAACTTAGTACTATGCGGCCCAATCAGCCCGGATACATTGGAAATCACTCCAACACTTATGGAAGAAATTAAAGAAGCCCAGAAAACAGACAAGGGCATACAGGAGATCAAGGAGAACATACAACAAGGGAAGGCCAAGTCCTTTCGGATTGACGATCAGGGAACATTGTGGTTTGACAATCGAATATGCGTACCTGATCAGGAAAACTTGAGACAGCAAATATTGCGAGAGGCACATGAATCTGCATATTCCATCCACCCGGGAGGAACAAAAATGTACCATGACTTAAAGGAAACCTTTTGGTGGCCAGGAATGCGAAGGGACATTGCTTACTATGTCGTCTGTTGCGATGTATGCAACAAGGTTAAAGCTGAGCACCAAAAACCAGCTGGGTTGCTGCAACCTCTGCAGGTTCCCCAGTGGAAATGGGATGACATATGCATGGACTTCATCGTTGGACTACCCAAGTCAACAAGAGGCCACGATGCCATCTGGGTCATCGTGGATGTACTTACCAAAGTGGCTCACTTTATTCCAGTGAAGACCACTTATAGGGCTGACCAGCTTGCACAGCTCTATATGTCCCGAATTGTTAGTCTTCATGGAGTACCTAAGTCCATCATATCGGACAGAGGGTCCTTGTTTACCTCAGCATTCTGGCTACGTTTGCATCAGGCCCTGGGAACCGTGTTAAAGCATAGCATGGCATATCATCCACAGACAGACGGGCAGACCGAACGATTAAACCAGATATTGGAAGATATGCTTCGGTCTTGCGCCCTCACCTATGGACCCAAATGGGAGGATAGTCTACCCTATGCAGAGTTTTCCTACAACAACAGTTATCAGTCAAGTCTCAAAATGTCACCGTTTGAAGCACTATATGGGCGGAAATGCCGCACTCCTTTAAACTGGTCACAGACAAGAGACAGCCGTATCTTTGGCACAGACTTGATGCTTGAGGCTGAGATGCAAGTTAAGGACATTCAAGAGCGTCTTCGAGTAGCCAAATCCCGTCAAAAGAGCTACTATGATCCGAAACACCGGGAAGTAACCTTTGAACCCGGAGAGTATGCTTATCTCCGAGTAACTCCTATGAAAGGAATCAAGAGGTTCCATACCCGAGGAAAGCTTGCACCCAGATACATCGGTCCCTTTCCAGTGATTGCTAGAAGAGGCAGAGTGGCATATCAGTTGGAGCTACCACCGGAATTATCTGACGTTCATGATGTCTTTCACATATCACAGCTGAGAAAGTGCATCACACCTCCGATCAAACAGGCAGATATGAGTGAGCTAGAGCTGACCAAGGATTTGACCTATGAGGAGAAACCTATCAGAATCTTGGATGAGATGGACAGAACTAGCAGGAGTAAAGTGATCAGATTTTACAAGGTATTATGGGAAAACCACACCGAAGAAGAGGCTACCAGGGAGAGAGAGGATTTTCTGAGAACAGCATATCCGCATTTGTTCCCTGAACAACCGAATCTCGAGGACGAGATTCATCCTAAGGGAGGTAGTTTTGTGACACCCTGGTTTTTGACAATTTTTTCTTTTAAAAATTTTCTTGGTTTTATTTGCAAATTTGTTGGTTTTTGAATCAATTCAGTTGACTTTGGACTTGAGAATTCTGTGGACAGTATTGGCCCTTTGTGAAGCAACTCATATTTCCACAACTCAGAAAATTCCCAAATAAATACCAGAGATACTAGGAGCAATATATTTCCACAATATCCAAAAATATCATCTAGTCCAGTACAAATTTCCAGCAAAAATATTCTGCCAAGTTTCTGGACATCTCAGTCCTTTTTGAAGGAAGTACCATCTAGAGATGTCCAATGGCTCTGAAATTTTTATAGCATCTTCTACCCACTAAATAACTCCCACACACCAAATTTTAGCTCTAGGAGAGCATCCATGTGAGTGCATCTTCCTCACCAAGTTTCTGGACCAGTATAAGGTTTGTACATGAACTATGTGCAAATCTTTGCAAAAAAATTCTCAAAACTTACCAGCAGATAGTCCTTCCAGCATAGATCACTCCAGACAACTCCATTGGCTTCATCTCCAACTCATCTTTTCTCTAGAACCTCTCCAAGTTTCTGACTAGAAACTATAGCTGATGCTACACTTCAGACCAGAGTGCACCTAGCCGATTTAGTGGCACAAGGAGGCTAAGTGACCTAAGGTCGACGCATTGGACAAGGGGTGCCAGGCATGCGTGGCCTCCAGGTGCCAGCACCCGTGGTGACCACGGTTCTGGCATGCCTGTACACGCGCTCTGCGCGCCGACCGCGTCGGACGCGACCACTCCAGCCGTCCCGCATCGCCGTACGTTGTATGGTCATGCCGACTACCTCTCCGTCGTCCACCTAAGCCGCTCCAGAGTCTTCCCCCTCGCCGAAATCGCCTCACCGGCCGCCACCGAGTGCCGCACTGTTGCGCCCGTGCGGCCACAGTAGCGTGAGCTGGCCGTCGTCTTCCCCGTGCGTCGTCGCCTTGCTCATTAAGTGCCCTGCCCTCCTCCATCACGTCGCCCGCGCCACGCCAGCCAGCTTGCCGTCCTTGCTCCGGCGACGTGGCCGTGGCGCCGCCCAACTCCAGAAACCTCGCCTCCGCCTATAAATAGCCCCGACCGGCTCGCTGAGCTCTTCACCACACTCCACCACCTCCCATTCGAGCCCAGCTCGCCGCGCCAAGGCCGAGAGGCCCTCTGGCATAGCAGCTCGCCGGCGTTCTGCCGCCAAGCCAGCTCCGCCACCTAGCTCACTCCACTCCACCCCACCCCTACCCGACTCCATATCCGAGCTCAGTACACTCCCGCGACCCTGCTCGACCCCTTGCCCAGCCAAAACTCTGCCGGAGTCGCCGTCTCCGGCGACACCCGAGAGCAGCCACCGCCAGAGAGGAAGGGGGCGAACCGCCGTCGTGTGCTCGTTCCATCCCTGCAATCGCCCGAGCTCGCCGCCGTCGCTATCGCCGGTGATCGCCGTCGGTGAGCCGCCAGCCTCTGTTCCTCTCTCCCTCTCTCTGTTTAAACCCTGCCCGACGCCACCTGTCACCTCACACCCCGCGAGCCTAAGCGGTATAAGTGGAGGCGTACTCCAGGATTACGTCTTCGACGTGGCCCACTGGAGGTTTTCTGATTTTCTATTTAAAATTCATATTAAACCAGATTTGACCAGAAACTTTGACCACCTCTAACTTTTTATCTACAAGTCCAATTGAATTGATTCTTTTTGCTATGGTTTTGTATTGAGCCCCTCTATTTTCTGACAAATTTTGGTATTTTTCCAATGCTCACAGAATTTCTGGCAACAGAAAAGGCTTTATGTGACATTTTCTTTTGCTATTCAAAAATGTTTTCAGAGGGAAATTACTTTGGATCTGAAGACCAGGAGTTTGTAGACGCCTCACTTGAGCAAGGCAAGCCACATCATCCATTTCATAAGGCATAGCAATAGTATTGGCTTATAATGGGTTATTTTTGGCATTTAATTCAATTTAAACATGTCATATTCCATATTGTTTAAAATGTTGCATAAATTTTGCCATGCTAGTTCATTCACTCAACATAGCTAATGTGTTCAGTAACTTTATATAGTAAATGACACTTTGATGGTTGATCAAGTGCCACCGACCCGGACTTACCCGTGCAGCCACATCTGCCGGAATGGGACGGCCTTGACTTGGTCTGACCGCGTGCTCTTTTACCGGTACCACCAAAGAGGGGAGGTTATGCATGCGTGCTGCCCTGATCAGGTAGGCGATGATAACTGATAACCCACAAGTATAGGGAATCAATTGTAGCTTTTTCGATAAATAAGAGTGTCGAACCCAACGAGGAGCTAAAGGTAGAATCAATATTCCCTTCAAGTTCTATCGACCACCGATACAACTCTACGCACACTTAACGTTCGCTTTACCTAGAACAAGTATGAAACTATTTTGTAGGTGATAGGATAGGTTTGCAAGAATAAAACTAGAAGTACTTTGCGAGAATAAAACTACGAGTAATTTGCAAGATAATAAAAGTTAGTTATTAGGTAGAGAGGTTTTTGTAACACAAGAAAGTTATTTGTCCCTAGGCAATCGATAACTAGACTGGTAATCATTATTGCAATTTTATATGAGGGAGAGGCATGAGCTAACATACTTTCCGTACTTGGATCATATGCACTTATGATTGGAACTCTAGCAAGCATCCGCAACTACCAAAGATCATTAAGGTAAAACCCAACCATAGCATTAAGTATCAAGTCCTCTTTACTCCCATACGCAACAACCCCCTTACTCGGGTGTAAGCTTCTATCACTCTAGCCGCCCACTATAAGAAATTATGAACGTATTGCAAACCCTACAGCGGGAATCCCTCACGCTTGCGCGACACGGAGGGAACCATAGGACAGCACCAAAATAAAACATACAACTCAAACCAATCACGATCATCAGTCAACCCATAGGACAAAACGAATTTACTCAAACATCATAAGATGGCCACAAATCATTGGATAATAATATGTAGCATTAAGCACCATGTTTAAGTAGAGATTACACCGGGGAGAAGAGGTGTTACACCGCTGCATAGAGGGGGAGAGAGTTGGAGTTGGTGGCGGCAAAGTTGTTGGTGTAGATCGCCGTCACGATGATTGCCCCGGTGGCATTCCGGCGCCACCGGGAGAGAGGGGGAGAGAGCCCCCCTCATTCTTCTTCTTCCTTGGCCTCCCCCCTAGATGGGAGGAGAGTTCCCCCTCTGGTCCATGGCCGCCATGGCGGTGGAGGGGCAGGAGCCCCTCCGAGATTGGATCTCTCTCTCTGTTCTCTTCTGTTTCGCGTTCCTGGTTTCTGGCCTTTCACCGTTTCTTAAATTCCCGGAGATCCGTAACTCCGATTGCGCTGAAATTTTAACATGATTTTTTTCTCAATATAAGCGAAGAAGAGCCCCAACCGACTTACGAGGTGCCCACAAGGCACCATGCGGCGCCAGGGGGGGCCGCGCCCAGGTGGCTTGTGGAGGCCGTGGGCCTCTGTTTGCGTTGATTCCACCTCCCAAAAATCACATATATTATAAAATAATTCTCCGTAAAATTTTATTGCATTTGGACTTCGTTTGATATGGATTTTCTATGAAACGAAAAACAAGCAGAAAACAGGAACTGGCACTGGGCACTGGATCAATATGTTAGTCCCAAAAATAATATAAAATGTTGCCAACAATATATAAAAGTTGTAGAATATTGGCATGAAACAATCAAAAATTATAGATACGATGGAGACGTATCAGCATCCCCAAGCTTAATTCCTGCTCGTCCTCGAGTAGGTAAATGATAAAAAAGATAATTTTTCATGTGGAATGCTACCTAGCATAATCTTGATCATATAATCTAATCATGGCATGAATATTAAGACACGAGTGATTCAAAGCAATAGTCTATAATTTGACATGAAGACATAAATACTCAAGCATACTAACAAGCAACCATGTCTTTCATGAAACACACTCTATATTAGCTACATCCAATGCACAAGTATGACAATAGTGCTTTCCAGTTGGTGCTTTATAAGAGAAAATGGAGACTCAAAAAATAAAAATAAAAATTGCATAAAAGTAAAATAGATAGGCCCTTCGCAGAGGGAAGCAGAGATTTGCAGAGGTGCCAGAGCTCAAAGCTAAAATTAGAGATATAAAATTATTTTGAGAGGCATGCTTTTCCTGTCAACGCTACGACCGAAAGTTCCCAATATCTTCCATGCTAGACACATTATAGGCGGTTCCTAAACAGAAAATAAAATTCATTTCCTTTCCACCATTCTTTCACAATCCATGGCTAGCCATATCCACGGGTGCCTTCCATACCAACACTTCCCAAGGAATTTTGTTATTAATATTTTTTATTCATTGTGGGACTGGGCATCCCTATTACCTGCCACTTTCTCGTGCAATGACAAGTGAATAAACACTCATCTTGAGAATAACCTGCCTAGCATGAAAGATATTGGCCACCCCCTGCCGCCACATGAGCGGTAAGGGCACACAAAACAGAAATTTATTTTGAATAATTAGAGTTGGCACATGCAAATTTACTTGGAACGGCAAGGAAATACCGCATATAGGTAGGTATGGTGGACTCATTTGGCACAACATTAGGTTTAAGGAGTTGGATGCACAAGCAGATTCCCGCTTAGTACAAGTGAAGGCTAGCAAATATATTGAGAAGCAACCAACCAAAAAACGAAAACGGTCATAAACATGCATTGAACATAACTAACACTGAATAATGCACCATAAGTAGGATGTAACTTCGTTGCATTAATATTGACTTGACGTGCATGCATAGGGAATCACAAACCTTAACACCAATATTCTTACTAAACCACAATTGCTCACTAACATAACTCACATATTATCATCTTCATATCGCAAAACTATTGCAAGGAATCAAACTTATCATATTCAGTGATCTACAAGTTTTATGTAGGATTTTCTGACTAACCATGTGAATGACCAATTCCTGTTGACTCTCTAAATAGATATAAGTGAAGCATGAGACTTCAATTCTTTCTACAAAAGATCACACTCTAATAAATATAAGTGAAGCAAAAGAGCATTCTACAAATAACGGTTTTCTATATGAAGAGAAACAGGCATCCAAACTTCAAATGATATAAGCGAAGCACATGAAGCACTCTATAAATCAACCAAGGACTATCTCATACCAGCATGGTGCATTTATTGAAATAAAAATAAAAAGCACATGACGCTCCCAGAATTTACGCATATCATGTGAACAAAACAAAAACCGAAGCATACCGATACTTGTTGAAGAAAGATGGGATGCCTTCCGGGGCATCCCCAAGCTTAGACGCTTGAGTCTCCTTGAATATTTACTTGGGGTACCTTGGGCATCCCCAAGCTTGAACTCTTGCCTCTCCTTATTCTCCTCATATCGATACCACCTCGATCTTCGAACACTTCATCCACACAAAACTTAACCGAACTTTTTATTAGCGGGGTTAGTACATATAACATCAAATCCCATCATGTCCTGCCGTAACATTATTGTATAATTATAATCAAACATTACCCACTATATTCTATCACAATTCTATGGATCCCAAGTCAACGGGGCTCAACAAGATTTCAAACATACGCAAATAATGAAACTATAACAGCAATCTGTGAAAACAGGACAGTCTGTAAAGATGCAAATATTACATATACTTATGTAACTCAAAAAATTCTGAAACATGAGGATGTAATAAACAATTTGCATAGCAGTACCGTGTAAAAATTTCAGAATTTTTGCATGTTCCAGTAAAAAATGTGAATTCACGCACTACAGCAAAAGTTTCTGTTTTTGCACTGCACATACCAAACAAGCAATTTAAACATCCTAAAGGAAAATCTTGGCACATTATTTTTATAATACAATGGATTTGTACAAGGGGATAATTATTTTTTTTTGAAAAGTTTCTGTAATTCAAGATTCACAAAGTTTCCATGGGCATGAACAAAGTTCAAGGAGCTCCCCCACTTCAACGGTTTTCGTCTTTCTTACTTTCACTTTCCTTTTTGAAACGTTTTAGGTTCCCCTCAATATATTTTTGTTTTTAAACTTTTTAAAAGCACACAAGAGAATAAAATGACTCTCTAAAACTTCCGGGTTGTCTCCCTGGCAGCGCTTTCTTTAAAGCCATTAAGCTAGGCATATAGTGCTCAAGCAATTGATCCACCCGGATCCCAAGGTATATCAAAGCCAATTTTAATTAACAATGATTTATAATTTAGTAGTGAACACAAAGCAACATATATCATGCAATGACGAAGTCTAACTCTCTTCCTATGCATCGGCATGTCATAAAAGAACAATTCATACACATCAAGTAAAGGCCAATGCATAGTATAAACAGTTTCTTGCAATTTTATCGCATTGGAAACATAGAGAGGCAGAGATGTAGTTCCTCTCTCATAATAATTGCAAGTAGGAGCAGCAAGCACATGCATATTATACTCATCAAGATCATCATGTGTAATAGTAAAAGGCAACCCATCAATGTAATCCTTAATAAGCGCAAACTTCTCCGATATAGTGTAGTTTGGAGAATTCAAAAAGATAATAGGACTATCATGTGTCGGTGCAATAGTAATAATTTCATTTTTAACAGAAGGAACTATAGCAAGTTCATCTTCATAAGCATCATTCAAATTGGCATCATGGCCACAAGCATAGCAAGCATCAATTTCATCAAAAAGGGATATTTCAGATGAATCCAAGTGATCATGGCAATCATCATAGCATTCATCCTTCGGTAAGCACGAAGGGGAATTAAACAATGTATGAGTTGAAGAGTTACTCTCATTAGAAGGTGGGCACGGGTAGCTAATCCGCTCTTCCTCCATTTGTTCTTCGCTCTCCTCGTCATCTTTTTCATCTAATGAGCTCACAGTTTCAGCTATTTCTTCTTCCATAGGAGCCTGCAAAATATTAGTCTCTTCTTGGACAGCGGAGGTGTCCTCGATATATTCTTTCACATAAGCATTAGAAGCATAGTTTTCATAGCAATATTTAAGTATGGCAAAATTTTCAGATTTGTAAAGAGTAGCATCACATTTTTCAATCAAAGAAGCAATTTCATATGAACCCTTAAAAGCAACAAATTCTTCTATTTGTTCAATATCATAGTAACTATAAAAACCTTTGGCACAAGAAGATAAGATTCCATTATCCTTAAACTCACATTGGTATTGAAGATGTTTTTTAGGGTCTTCAGAACAATAAGTAAAATCATGTATTTCGCATAAATTCCAAGCATAGCATTGCAAATAATTAATTTGATCCAATAAAAGTTTCCCTTTTTGAGACAAGCGATGTCGCACAAAATAAGCATGCTCATCTAATGATTTTCCCTCCACTAAGCTAGTTGGGTTTTCAGCATGAGCACAAAGGGATCGAAGATGATCCAAGTAGAAAGCTTCAGCAGTATGATAGATTTTGGGTGGTTCTTCAACCATTGGTTTAGCAAGTACAACTAATTTTTTTGGTATTTTGCGTTTCCTACCCATAACTAAAGATAGAAAACAAGAGAACAAAATAAAAAATACTTAGTGATAAAGCAAACAAGCACACACGAGAATATCAACCCCACGCTATTGCTCCCCGGCAACGGCGCCAGAAAAAGGTCTTGATAACCCACAAGTATAGGGGATCAATTGTAGCTTTTTTGATAAATAAGAGTGTCGAACCCAACGACGAGCTCAAGGTAAAATATTCCCTTCAAGTTCTATCGACCACCGATACAACTCTACGCACACTTAATGTTCGCTTTACTTAGAACAAGTATGAAACTATTTTGTAGGTGATAGGATAGGTTTGCAAGAATAAAACTAGAAGTACTTTGCGAGAATAATACTACGAGTAATTTGCAAGATAATAAAAGTTAGTTATTAGGTAGAGAGATTTTTGTAACACAAGAAAGTTATTTGTCCCTAGGCAATCGATAACTAGACTGGTAATCATTATTGCAAATTTATATGAGGGAGAGGCATGAGCTAACATACTTTCCGTACTTGGATCATATGCACTTATGATTGGAACTCTAGCAAGCATCCGCAACTACCAAAGATCATTAAGGTAAAACCCAACCATAGCATTAAGTATCAAGTCCTCTTTACTCCCATACGCAACAACCGCCATACTCGGGTGTAAGCTTCTGTCACTCTAGCCGCCCACTATAAGAGAATTATGAACGTATTGGAAACCCTACAGCGGGAATCCCTCATGCTTGCGCGACACGGAGGGCACCATAGGACAGCACCAAAATAAAACATACAACTCAAACCAATCACGATCATCAATCAACCCATAGGACAAAACGAATTTACTCAAACTTCATAAGATGGCCACAAATCATTGGATAATAATATGTAGCATTAAGCACCATGTTTAAGTAGAGATTACAGCGGGGAGAAGAGGTTTTACACTGCTGAATAGAGGGGGAGAGAGTTGGTGTTGACGGCGGCAAAGTTGTTGGTGCAGATCGCCATCACGATGATTGCCCCGGCGGCGTTCCGGCGCCACCGGGAGAGAGGGGGAGAGAGCCCCCCCTCCTTCTTCTTATTCCTTGGCCTCCCACCTAGATGGGAGGAGAGTTACCCCTCTGGTCCATGGCCTCCATGGCGGCGGAGGGGCAGGAGCCCATCCGCGATTGGATCTCTCTCTCTGTTCTCTTCTGTTTCGCGTTCCTGGTTTCTGGCCCTTCACCGTTTCTTAAATTCCCGGAGATCCGTAACTTCGATTGCGCTAAAATTTTAACACGATTTTTTTCTCAATATAAGCTTCCTTGCGGCCGAAGAAGAGCCCCAACCGACTTACGAGGTGCCCACAAGGCACCACGACGCACCGGGGGGGGCGCCCTGGTGGCTTGTGGAGGCCGTGGGCCTCCGTTTCCGTTGATTCCACCTCCCAAAAATCAGATATATTCCAAAATAATTCTTCATAAAATTTTATTGCATTTGGACTTCGTTTGATATGGATTTTCTGGGAAACAAAAAACACGCAGAAAACAGGAACTGGCACTGGGCACTGGATCAATATGTTAGTCCCAAAAATAATATAAAATGTTGCCAAAAGTATATAAAAGTTGTAGAATATTGGCATGAAAGAATAAAAAATTATAGATACGACGGAGACGTATCAATAACCTTGTGAACCAGCTGAGATATTTGCCGGCGTCCCCGTTTGGGACAGTTTTGTTGGCAACGATGGTAACAGGTGTCATAAGTGACACAAGGGCCACCGAGGGCATGACCCAGAGAGGGGAATGATTGTCGGTGGTACGAAAAAAGTTACAACAAAGATGGTAAAAAAATAATGAAGCCTGCTACGGTGTGCGATACAGTTAGAGGAAACATGCACTGAGGTGGCCGGCTTAGCTCGGAGCTTCCGGGCTGCAGGCATTAATCCCGTGGCCGTGCCCAATCAGCGAGGGGCTGGCGCAGTGGTGGAGGTCTGGGCTGCCGTGCTAGGCACCCGTTCCTGGCGCACCTTTTGGCGCTTCTCCTACCGCGCCTCCTCGGGTGGGTCCTGCCCGACGATGTCCGAGGTGGACGTCCCTTCGTCATGTCCTCGCTTGCGCAGTTCGAAGCCATCCATGATGACCTCATCGGCTTCACTACTGGACTCCTCGATGAGCTCGTGGGCGTCGTCCTCGTCGGGGTCGACCTCGATCATAGGCCCCTTGGCGCACGTGGCGTGCGTGGATCTCCTTGCGAGATCATCTGATCGAAACCATTGTAGGCCTTCTCCCCGAGGGTCTTCAGGCTGAGGTGCCGGGGAATGAACGGTGGCCACCCAGGAGCAGTACAACTGCATTAGAAGAAATGCAATCATCTTGGGTTGTCAAAATCAACTAGAATCTGAAGCAGTTAGATGAATACTTACCTTGGAAAGTAGCAAATTGGTGTCGAAGCCAGCTCGAGATGGCTCGTTGAGGAAGTCGAAAGCCTTTCCCTTGAACACCAGGGAATGCATTTCCTGCATCAACTTACCCTCGTAGAACTCCTGGCGGAGCACCCGAGTTGGGTCATTCTCCCCGGTGTACATGCACCTCGGATGCGCCCGGGCTTGGAGCGGTAGGACACTACGGCTGAGGGCTGCGTGCATCACGTCCTCCAGAGTCAGGCCCTGGTCGACTAGATTGGCTACCTTCTCACCCAGGTTGGTGGTCGACTTCGACTCCACAACGTTGCTCGTCAGGCTCCAGGAATGGCGCCTGGTCGGCAGAGTCGGGGTGAACGGCATGACGATCCCAGCCCGAGGAGGATTCTCCAGTCCTACATCGGGGATGTAGAACCATTCCTCTTGCCATCTTTTGTTCATCTTCACGAACTCCATGGGCGGGTACTTGACGCCGGCTACCTTGCTAATAGCAGCGACGCCACACTCGCAAGTTTCATCAACGTTTGTTTGGAGCTTGATGCAGAAGAATTTGCACCACAAGCCAGGGTGCGGCTCACAGCAAAGGAATGCTTCACAAAGCATGATGAAACACATGATGTGAAGGATCGAGTTCGGGGGGAGATGGTGGAGTTGGAGGCAGTAGAGATGTAGCAAACCCCTGAAGAAGGGGTGAATGGGAAACCTTAACCCGTGAATGAGGAAGGAGACGAAACATACCTGCTCGTTGTCCTTGGGCTTGGGAACCATCTCGGACCAGGCATGTAACACCCCTGTAATTAAGCTACAGTCATCCCCCCTAATTAATGCTAAGTCATCATGTTTTGCAATGCTTAAATGCCACTTGTCCCAAATTTAAATCAAATTTCAGTTCAAATTGCACGTTCAAAATTTATTTCTTCAAATACTGAAGCAAAAATGTTGGTAATATCCCATAAATCCCCCAAGTAATCGTCATGAAGAAATCATCCATGTTTGAATACCCAAAATGCCCCTGGAACTATTTGAAGTGGACCAGCAGCACTTTAGTGAACCAATTAAATTCAAAACCAAATTTAAATGTTTCCATTTGTCCTCAAACTTTGTGGACAGCTCCAGAATATTGCAAAGTATTTGTGTGTAAAGTTTCAAGTTCAACTAAATTCATTTAGTATGAAAATTAAATGCAACACAGAGAAGAAATAAAGAAACAGAAAATAAAAAGAAAAAGAACAAAAACGCACTGCACCGCTGGGCCCTAAGTGCACAGGAGGAGGCCCAGCCCAGCAGGAGGTCGTCTCCTTCCTTCCGTCATCATGTCGGCTGCGCACGCGCCCGAGCCGCCGATGCCGCATGCGTTGACCATCCCCCATCGCTGCTGTCGCCCTCGATGCCTACAAGACGTCGCCCGCAACCCCCTGGACAAGCCCTAGCTCTCCCTCCCTTTTGCCTCGCGCCGCCTCTCTCTCCCGCATGCACACCCGAGCCGTCACCGCCATGAACTCCGTCGTCCTCGCGGGCACTGCGCACTCTGCGGGCTAGGACCATGTCCACGAGCTCCGCCGTCGTCCGCTATGTCTTCTGCACCAACCAGCGTGAGCCGGGAGCCACTACATCGCCGGATCCGCCGTCGTCTTCTTCCTCGGCACCGCCGCGTTCGTCATCGATTCCGGTTCTGCTGCCGCTCCTAAGCTTTCACCGGGCCATCTTGTGCCTTCACGGTGAGCACCGCATCGAAACCCCTCTCCCAGCACCTCGAATCCGTCCCCGTAGCTCGCCCCGCCATGGATGCCGAAGCTCGTCGCCGCCGCCGTGCTTGCTGCCGTTGCTACCGTCTGTTTCATGGCCGGGCAAGCACGGCAACGTGCTCAGGCCATCACCCAGAGGCCAGCCGCGCTTTTGGTTCGTCGAACGTGAGCCTCCATGCTCGATCCCGTGCACGCCCGACTCCGGCCACCGCTGCACGTCGTCGCTGCCGTCGTTTTAGCCCGCCTCCGGTCGAACCAGTGCCACCATTCGATGCGGCACTTCGCCCGCGTTCGATCCCGGCCAGCTGCGCGCCAAATGGTCGCCGGAGCTGCATTTCCGACCACCTCCGCCGTTCCTGTGGTCGCCGGAGCCTCGCCGCCGCCGCACCACTGCCCCTGTGCCACTGACGTGTGGGTCCCCCACATCAGGAGCTTAATTAGCCCCTGATAAGCCACTGACATTTGGGGCCGCATCGTAGCAAATAGTTTAAATTAATTAAACCTAGTTAATTAACTCTGACACTGACAGTAGGCCCCAGTAGTTAATTAACTTAATAAAACGTTTAAAACACTGTTAATTTAGACTCTGTCTATGACAAGTGGGTCCCACTGGTCAGATTGACCAGTCAACAGTCCACGGTTGACTGCTGACTGGTCAGTCAACTGGGCCCCACTATCAGCCATGGGTGCACATTACTGGGTACACTTCTGGGTGTATCTAGCATTTATCCATTTAAATTTCGAAATAATAATAAGTCCAGAAAATCAATAAAACTAGGAAAAATCATATAAAATAAACCGTAACTCAGATGAAAATAATTTATATATGAAAAATGATCTGTACAATACAACGAATCCGAATATATAATTTGCATGCATGACAAACACCCCTATCATAATGAACATTGAACTTTTGCATTAGGATCAATATAGGAAATAATACCTGGAGCTGGAAAAATATTCCAAATATTTTGCCACTTCAATTAAATTGTGTAGTAATGCATTAGGGCATATAATCATCAGATTTTGCCATGACATACATCTGTGTTGCGTCTGTATGCCCGTTATTTATTTATTTTTCCTCGTCTGCTTTTTATCGGTTGACACCGAGACTACCGTAGTCCCTGAGTACAACTACGCCCCCGACGATCAGACTTTCTCAGCAGAGCTTCCAGGCAAGCAACCCCCCTTGATCATTCCGATATCACCCATTCTTTCTCTCTACATTCTTGCATTAGTTATCGGAGCAGTTGATTGTTTTATCGGTAAATCCTATACAGATGGATAGCCTGATTTTGTTGCCTCTTACTGATACTTACCTGTTATCCTTTCATGCTTAGTTTAGCTATGCTAGAGTCCCATCAGTGGCCGTACACCCTTGTCCGTTTTCCATGCTATACTATCGGGGTGTGATCCCTCTGGGCGATGATCACGGATATACTATATAATGTTACACTATACATGTTTATATTAAAGTCGGGTCGGCTCAGAGAGCACCTGCAAGTGATTCACCATGGCGAAACGACAGGGCAGGCGGAGACCATCCAGAGAGAGGTGGGCCTGGGCCCTGGTCAAGTCCGCGGTTACTTAACAATAACACGCTAACGAGTTCTAGGTATTTCTGAGATTTGCCACTGGCATATACGCGCTAACCGCCACGCGGGATAATGGTTATGGGGCCCTCAGCGTCGTCAGTTCCTACCGAAAGCTACCCAGATGTCACAGTTCAGAGATGCGGCACGCGCCCGGGTGAGCAGATACTGCCTGCTGCCGAGGCAGAGGTGGGCTTGGTCCGGGCCGTCCACGCAACGTGCTGGAGCGCTTAGGGCGAGCGGCCAAAGAACCGTTCGCGCTTAGGATGTAGACCGGCGGGTGACCTCTCTGGAGAGTTGACGTAAGACTTCGGCGTGTCGATCATCTGAGGCCGGGTACACCGGTGGAAAAGTGTGTCCGGCCATAGGGTAATCGAGCGTGTCAGGTAATGTGGTGCACCCCTGCAGGGAAGTTAAACTATTCGAATAGCCGCATCCACGGTAACAGGACAACTTGGAGATGTATGCCGACCTCTTACAACTTAAACCGGATACTTCATAAAACGCACCTAGATAATAGATAGGAATACTCGGTGATCGCTTTCTCGCAGGGAGTCGAGGGAGGATCTCTGGGTATGTTGTTGCTATATGTAGGTACAAGTTGGTATTATATTCGCTTCCCTCTTCTATTGCTGCAAGATGCTGGTAGTCTTCATTACGTTGATCTTCTCCCCCTTATTCTGGCATATCTATAGTATAGTCCAAAGATATAGCTACATTCCTTTGATATCGATGCATATTTACTATAGATTTGATGTAAGTCTTGCGAGTACTTTGGATGAGTACTCACTATTGCTTTGCTATTCTTTTTCTACAACCCGGTTGCTGCATTCAGATGATAGCACCGCGGAGGTAGGTGATCCTGAGGATGATTACTACGTGGACTTCGTCGTCGACGAGTAGTTCGGAGGTCCCAGGCAGGAGGCCTGCGCCTTTTCGGTCTAGTGTCGCTGTTATGCTTAGCCGTCTTAAGGCAAAACTTGTTTAACTTGTCTGTACCCAGACTTATTTTGCTATCTGTACTGATGTATTAATGGGTCCTCGTGACCCCGGTTTGTAATATAAAGATTTAAGTTTAAATTTGTGTCGTAGAGTTGTGTTGTGATACTACAGTGGAGTCACCGTTCATGATCGTGCATGCTGCGTGTATGATTAGTGCACGATTATGAATGGGGGCGTCACAAGGCATCACCGTTGTTGACGATGAGAGGGGAGCGCGTGAAGGCCACCTCCGACGTCAGCAGGTACCCAGTGTCGGAGAGGCGGTCCAGCTGGCTGTGTGAGACAGTGGAGGACCTCCATTTCCCCTTCACCAGGGAAGCCACCTTCGCCTTGGCCGGCTCCGCGGCGGGGTCCTTGCCGGTGTTGATGGCCTAGCCGTCCTTGGTCAGGCGATGATGTCCCGCCATGGCACAGCGGCGGTAAAGCAGTGGAGCTTGGTCGCGGTGGTGCGTGCGGAGCTGTGGCGCTAGCAATGGAGCGCGAGGACAGTGGAGCACCGACGAGAGGAAGAATAAGGGGGCGAGAGAGATGAGTGCCTAGGGCGCTCTCTCGCTCCACCTCCTCCCTTTTATAGTGGGACAAAAATGCCAAACGCCGGCAGGGTAATCCTGCCGCGTGGCAACAAATCCCCTCGCATCCCCCACAACGGCTTTAATTACGCACGGGGATCAAGGGGGTCACCGTTAATGTCATGCGGGAATCGAGGCGCACGCCCATTACTGATGGGACATGGCTTGAGTGGGCCCATACCACACTGCCGCACGTCACGTTGACCAGCCGGTTGTGGCTGACATGTGTCTTGGTGGGGACACTTGATAAGACCAGTCTGACCTGTCAGTGCCGGATGAGACAACCTTCGAGGATGCAGCGCGGGAATTCCTCCCGCCTAGAGCTGACTACGCGGGAAGCATTTTTCGGTGCAGGTTGGCTAACTCCTTCGATGAATCAAGGCCGAGGTGGTTTACGCCACTTCGGGAGCAGCCCGACAGCTGGATGTCGGCTGCGGGTTGACGCTATTTCGGGAACTTCGTTGAACCGGCTTCAACCATGACAACCTGAACACGACGTGCAGCTCCGGTGACCCAAGGTGTTTGCAAGATTGAAGTCCGGTTCAGGGGCTACTGACGGACGGTGTCCCGGCCTAGGGGTCTCTCACCATCTCAGTTCCCGGCCTGGTGGGCTGGGTTGAGGACCCCTACGTTGGTTCCGTTCTGGGCCACTCTAGGCGGCCCATGACGGGTATTACTAAGACTCCGAAAGAGTTGATGTATAAGTCAAGTATATCGGAACCGTGGGGGATTCTGTCTCCACAGACGTAGCCGACTAGGACCTATAAACCCTAGGACCCATGATGTGCTATATAAGCTAGGGGTCGGGCTAGTCGTAGAACACAATTCAGATCATACAATCCCTTGCTACCTTACATGTACTTTGTACACACCCCAACGCAATATATACGAGCTGGACATAGGGTATTATCTTCTCCGTGAGAGCCTGTACTTGGGTAAAACCTTGCTTCCTGTTACCATCTAGCCCAATCACCTTGCCGGGATAACCTACCGAGGGATCTGCCGGATTTAGCTCCGACAGTGTGATTAATCTCGACATGGCCGCGCACTTGATGGCGGAGCGATGAAGGTGGGTGCTGCGGAGGTCCTCAGCCGAGATGCTTGCCGCTGCCGACAACCAGGATTGGTTCGGCTGGCGGTGGGCTGGTTTCCCCACGGGCCGACGCCCTTTGATCTACATGAATCGAGCAAAGGAGAGAAGCAAACCAGCACGGGAGTATTTTCTTGGGAGATCCTACGTGGTAAAGAGGAGAAAAACCGGTGAAAACCGGAGTTAAAACAGGTTAAACCATGTCATGGCTGTATTATGAACGGTTTTTAAAATTAGAGGGTGAAACTTGAACCAAACCAAAGTTAAGCGTTGTAAAGTGAACCCTAAGACAAATTGAGGGAGGTAATATGGACTTCTCTCTTTTTGTTAAATGAGGCAAAGATCTGTCATTTTCATTGATTAAGAAGAAAAGAGTTATTCGATTAGTTGAAGGAAAACCGGCCGAAAACCTATATTACAAAGTCGCTCATTGTTATTGTGCTAGGTCCTGCAGCTTGCAACTGCCTTGCTTCTTACCAAGAGCATTGCTTACATGATTTCTGGATAACTTATGTCTAGTTTTTTTGTCACAGGTGGATCAAGTTTTATGCGATGTCCAATTGCATATTCTTGTGTGGAATTATTTACAAAGACGTGATGTTGGACGTCTGGGAAAACTTATTGGCTCGTAGACTTGCATTGGCAATCTCTGGAACTTACCAAGCACAAGCAGTAGACTACAAAAGAAGTTCCTAACGACGCTTACATAATCTGGTCGAGATCGGATTGGGATGAGTTGTTGGGCTGCCATCTGAGGGCATGACCTAAACAAATGTGTTGTTCTTCCTCGACTCTACTATTAACGGGTTTATAATGCGTTTTTATTGAATTATTATACTGCATCAGCCAAAAGGTGCATTGCATGTGCAAGATTACTAGTTAAACTAGAAGAATCGGCATAGAGCCGGCATTCAAAGTGTCAACATATTCCATCACTCAAAAAGAAATAGACAATTTGTTCTTAGTAGGAGAAGCCATTTGGCCGATGGAGCGAATTATCACTTTGAGGTGGCTTCTATTTCGCAATGTAAGGCCATTTAGACAGAGAACGGATTCCGCAATACTAAGGCCATTAAGACATAGAACTGATTTTGGCGGTAGTGGCTGGATCCGGTTGGAGCGGACGAGGACAGCCTCCTCTTCCTCCACCCCGGCGACGTTTACCTCCATCCTGTGCCGCTTACATCACAAAATAAATGTCTCTGTATTTCGGATGAAATGTTCATACATATTTTTTTAATATAGTTATACATGAAAAAGAAAAAGAAAAAGTATTGCAAAAGAATGTTCACGCGAATTAGAAAATATTCATGTATTTTCTCAACAACAAAAAATTGGGTGTAAAAAATGTGTTCATTGTTCCAAGAAGAAATGTTCATGCATATGAAAATAAATACTCGTGCAGTATTTTATAAAAAATTCTTATGTATATAAAAATAAATATTCATATATCTCAAAAAGATGTTCATGTTTTGAAAAAGGAATGTTCATATGTGTAAAAAATGTGTTCATGTACCTCATTAAAAAATATTCGTGTATTTTACCAAAAAAAATAAAAACAACAAAAAGTAAAAAGGAAGAAAAAAACGAAAGAAAAGAAAATACGTTACTAGGCCCGGCCCATGTGGGGGAACGCTATGTTTTTTTTGACAATCGGGGGAATGCGAGACTAACTAGTTGACGAGCGCTCCTTGGGAGCGCTCCCAACGATCACTCGGGGGTTGGGCTGAGAGCGCGCCACTTCGCGCACTCTCAGCCACCGCCACGTGTCGTGCTCTGGGCGCTCCCTCCGGATTTTATTTTTTTTGTTTTTCCGCATGCGTTTTCGGCTTTTTAAACAGTTTTTTTTCCGGGTTTTTCTCGGCTTGTTGGTTTTTCACCGGTCTTCCTTATCTTTTGGACAAAACAAAAAAATTCGATTTTTTTTTTTGCGAAAAAACGCATTTTTTTTCTTCCGCGAGAGGCACGACCATGCCTCTCGGAAACGGAAAAAAAACTCATTTTTTTCCCTTCCGCCAGAGGCACGGTTTTGCTTTCGCTAGAGGCACGGTTTTGCTGTCGCGAGAGGCACGGCCGTGAGTCTCGGAAACAGAAAAAAAAACGCGCGAGAGGCACGGTTTTGCTTCCGCGAGAGGCACGGTTGTGCTTCCGCGAGAGGCACGGCCGTGCCTCTCGGAAACGAAAAAAAATGCGTTTTCTGTTTTTTTTTCCTTCCGCGAGAGGCACGGTTTTGCTTCTGCGAGAGGCACGGTTGTGCTTTCGCGAGAGGCACGGCCGTGCCTCTCGGAAATGGAAAAAAAAACGTGTTTTCTGTTTTTTTCCTTCCGCGAGAGGCACGGTTTTGTTTACGCGAGAGGCACGGTCGTGCCTCTTTCGGAAAGGGAAAAAGACGTGCTCCAAGTTCGGTTTTTTCGCCCGGTTGTTTTCGTGAAAAAAAAAGTTCGTCAAAATCTATCAACATGGGATCTAGTTTTGAAGATTTCAACGCGAGGAATCCAATGGTGAAAACGGCTCGAGATTTGGACGCACGGTTTAGGAGATAAAACGTTTTGAATAAACGAATGTACGAAAAAAGGGAAAACTTTCAGATTGCGACAAGTGGCGCGCATGCAGTGCGCCACTTGTCACAACCTGAGGAGGTGGGAGTGATTTTTGAAACAAGTACTCCTCAATTAGTGATTTCGGGGGAACGCTAATTAAGTAATTCTCCTTGGCGAGGTATAAATGTGTTTGTGCGGGTGGAGCTACTTAATTAGCCCATGCTTGATCCATTGGATGATCAGAAAGCCCAGCCCAATAGACCATGTGCCGCATTCGGTTGTTTTTCCCAGGCCAGTGCAAGTGGCCAATGCATCGATCAATGGATCGAAGCTGCGTAGGGCGCTTGCCGCTTACCGCTCGCCACAGACCGAACTCGTCAGGAGACGCCAGGAGACGAGCATCAGCCGATCAGCTTACGGCCATAATGTAATTTTTAATGAATTACGATCTTAGTCCGATTAAATAGTACAATGTGTATAAAACAGTGGATTAGTCTATTAATTATGTTCTTTCTGTCACATCTAAACTCAAAAGATGAAGCGAAAGACACCAACAACTAGAGGGGTAAATTCCTTTTCAATCCTCGGAGAGCAACTTAATGTCCCTGAAGAACATCCTCTAAGTGTATGAAGTGGCGTCGGGACAGAGAGTTAATTTGCAGAAATCCTCCATTTATTTCGGAAAGGGCTGGGGAGAGGACAGAAAGGATGTGCTAAAGAAAGTAATTGGAATTGATTCAGTTGCACTCAATGAGCATGTGGTCGGCCAATCAAAAGAGGGGTGCTTCAAGCATATTCATGAAAGCTTGAGTGCAAAGGTGATTGGATGGAAAGGGCAAGGGTCTCTCGAAGGCCGGTAAAGAAGTTCTAGTCAAATCAGTCTTGCAGGCTACACCTACCTATACCATGAGCAGCTTACAACTCCCCAAGAAATTGTGCCAGAACCTGAGTATTATCTCGTCGAAATTCTGGTGGAATAGCGCGAATGGGGGGCGCAAGGTCTATTGGATCGCATGGGATAAAATCTGTACAAGCAAGAGAAAAGGCGGCTTGGGATTTAGAAACTTCGAAGCGTTCAACCATGCACTGTTGGAGAAACAAGCATGGAGGATTCTTATGGTCCCAACATCGCGTTGTGCTCGCGTTCTAAAGACCAGATACTTCAAAAATTCCGATCTGATGGAGGCTACATGCCCCGCGGCCCACGGGTGGCTCCTTCATGTGGTGCAGCATTTTGTATGGCCGGGACTTGCTGCGGCATCGCCTGATATAGAGAATGGGGGATGGCTCGCGCATAAATATCCAACACGATAATTAGATCCCCAAGAGTGGGAGCTTGAGGCCACTGGTCGTCAAAAGCATACCAAACATTACTCGGGTCTGCGATCTGTTCAATGATCATGGTACTGGATGGGATGAACTAAAACTAGGCCCAGTCTTCTCGGATAGTGACATCGCCGACATAAAACAGGCCGTCGTCGGGGGCCCTGCTATGGAGGATTACCGAGCCTAGAACTATACTCGTAACGGTAGATTCTCGGTCCACTCAGCCTACCACCTGCGGGAAGGCCAGAGATCTCGTCATCGGTGAGTGCGCATAAAGGTTGGCTGGCGCTCTGGGCAGCGGATGTGCCAAACAAGGCGAAAGTGCATGGCTGGAGATTGTTGAAGAACGAACTGGCCGTGGGCTCAGAGCTGCTTCACCGGCGAATCAAACCCGGGGTCTTCTGTGTGGCCTGTGGGTGTGAGGAAACGGTTGTGCACAGGTTCTAGCAGTGCCCACACTCGGTCTGGTTCTGGAAGCATCTTCGCACCATCACGGGAGCTCACGTCCCGGTGCCACCAAGGATGGCCACCTCACATTGAGAGACTAGTAGCTGGCTGCTTGAGTGGCTAGACCAGGCGGGGGGATAACGAAAAGGAGTTGATCATGCATGGCCTTTATCACATATGGCTGGCGAGGAATGGTGCCAAGGAGAGCGAACGGATAGAAGCTGCCAGAACGATTGCACAGCGGGTTGTGCAGCTTGTTGAGGAGTTGCATTCATTGCAGAATGACCCGACAGTGATGCCTAACCTAGTCCCAACGGAGTGCTGGCTTCAGCCGGAGGAGGGTTGGACCAAGGCCAACACTGATGGAGCCATGTCAAAGTCAGGGGACAAAGGAGGGGGTGGTGTGGTCCTTAGAGATGACCATGGGATGTTCCTGGCTGGGGCGTGCCATTTTCCCCCGCCACCTCTGATCCTGAGCGTGCCGAACTTAAGGCTTGTTGCCGAGCAGTTTGCGTAGCTCTAGAAATGGGCTTCCAAAAACTTGTTGTGGAAATTGATTCGAAGGTAGTGGCTAGCAAGCTCAATGATCCAGAGAAGGACATGTCATCGTATGGACCGATGGTGGAAGAGGTGAAAGGTTTTCTCCAAACTAGAGAGGAGTTTAGGGTTGCTTGGGTGTGATGATCGGCTAATAACATCGCACATAGTTTAGCTAAGGAATGTTGCGGGAATGAACCTTGTAAAACCTAGTTCCGAATTCCGCTGGAGTATATTTGGGCTGTGATGAACTCGGATCTTCCCGAGATTTATGAATAAAGAGGCAACACTTCCAACTAAAAAAATATTCCTTTTTGAGGCCAATTACTTCAACTTCAAGCTCGAACATTCCTTGTGCTGAATATGTAAATCCATCTGAGGAGCAACATGTTGAAGATATATAGGAGAACGCTCCTTTGCGACCCGACAATCAAAAAATGTTGTGGGACCAGTAGAAGTTGCGGAACAACATAGAATTGGAAGCACCGCATATGAAAGGGACCTCACATGTTAAGTGCCAACATATTTGGGAACTCCCTCGTGAAAAGCAACATTTAGCATGATGATTCCATATTTTGGAGGGCCCTTTTCAACCATACGTGAGAGAGTATCCATATAATGGATCAGGAAAAATCGTCGTCAATTGCAGTACAGTTATTTCACTACTTTCCCTTGGCTAGAATATTCATTCTCCACACATCGTGCAATTGCCTGCCTTGTTTTCTCTTTACAAGAAAGCCAAGTGGAAGGTGTGGCTCAGATGCATTCTTTACAAGAAAGCCAAGTCGAAGGTGGCTCAGATGAATTCACAGTTAAGGGATTTATAAATTGGAAGAAGGTGAATGGTGGAAAAGAGTGTGCTTTCTTAACTCATGTGAGCAAAGGTTCCAACTTGACTTGTAACTTTCAGTTTAGTGTTTTGATAATCTAAAAAACATTATGACACATCGACAAGGTGATTGTACAAGCATATATGCCAGGCTAAGGCTTAAACTTACAACTGATTCCGTCAAACAAGCAATTTTTTATTCCAATAATTAGAATATTATATACCATACTACAGCAACCAAGTAATTTTTTTTCTTACTGATTTCATCAGGTGGTTAACATTCCAAGATTATCCTTATTGCATCCATGCTGAATCTCCGGGGGCCATAATTAAATTAGGGTAATTTGCTTGAACTGGTAAATTAGTTAGCTTCTTATACCAAAGAGGTGAATGAGGTTGTCTTGGAAAATGCTCCACGGAATGCGAAGTACATCTCCCATACCGTTTAACAAGAAATTATTGAGTTATTTTCTTTAAGAGTTCTGACATAAATTATAGAAGAAAATGGTACTAGCATGTTTTGATAATGGTGTACAAAGCGCCAGATGAATCTAAAAAAGAGCAAATGGCATTGGTCCTCCGATTTCTGAACACCGGAGGGTTCATAAAGGAGCATTTTCTTGATGCCATTCATGTCACTAACACTTCTACATTAAGTCTCGCTATCCTTGTAGATGATAATTTGAATGTCCAGTAAACCAGAGGACAAGGCTATGATGGGGCAAGTAATATGCGTGGTGAACGAAATGGATTTAAGGCTCTAATTCTGAATGAGTGCCCTTATGCATATTGTGTGTAGGGGGATGTGCTACGCAACAAAAAATTTATTCGCGCACGATCACACCCAGCAACACTATGGAGGTACAAGTAACGATCATCTCACCAACGATCCACGCAGTGGAAGTAGAGGAAGAAGAGTTGGTGAAGTTTCACCGACTCCCGCAGCTAGGTTATACCTCCTGATGGCTTGCAAGACACACTGGGTTATGTAGCACCTTCGTATAAGTATCCCAATTAGTTATCGTCCCAACGAGGAGCAAAGGAGAGTGTTAATGACTTGGCATTTCGGCCGCACACAAGTTGCCATCGGTCTTGCGTGAATTAACTGTTTGAGTTTCTGCAGGAATTAGCGTCGCTCTGGAAAAAAAATAAACGAGGGTTGAAACAAAGTAACAAGCGCGGAAAGTAAAGAACATAAAAGTAAAAGACTGAAAATAAATCATCTGGTTGTCTGCAGTAGGGAGGTTAGGCGCGGGGAAACTCGGGTCATGGTGTACATCAAATGTGCTGGTGCAGCGGTAATACCAGTTACCTTGTCAAGTGATTCTACCTCGTTGATTGTACGTTCAGTAGGCGGTTCACCCTTAAGTAATCAAACTCCTCCATGACGGGATCGTTCTCCTCTATTGTCCTGCATCAACGTTGCAATATGCATGGTCGTTTCAACAATTAAGGTCGTGAGACCGGACCAACGTTTTAAGTGTCGTGGATTTCCGTTATCCTCATATTGTTTTTGCTCCTCGCAGATACCAACACCTGTCACTTGGAGGTCACGGATTCGCTGAACAATATGTGTTACCTGTGTAGATCTTTGGATCATACTGCCTGGGCCCTTAAATTGGACAACATGCATTACACACACCACAAATAGATAACTTAATAATCAATCATAGAACTAGTTTCACAAATAACGACATATCGATTAGGCACAAATGAATCTCACTAATCCCCTACATCTCCCATGCCTATGGGGGATTACTCACGCATGAGAGAGGAATAACCAACAATAACAAAGATCAAATAGGGGAAAACCATATCGATGATATTGCAAATTACCGCAATAAGATGAATGATCGATCCGATCTCAATCTTTGATAAAGTATGAATAGAGTTACAAACACTAGTCTTAGAAGTTGGGACCACTCTCTCTATGGTGATGATGTCGATGAATGAAGGGGGGTGATATGGAGAAAGCCAGAATGAATCTAAGTGAAATTCTTCTCTCCTGGATCTCTTCTCCAGTGTTCTGATGGCGATTGCAATGTGTTCCTCCTCTCTGGCTCGCTGGTGCCTTTTTCGAAAGTTGTTTGTATAGATGAGAGGGAGGAGGCGGCGGCTGGTACGAGCGCTTGCGCTCGTACCAGGCACCGTCTTCTCTCCTGGTGCGCTAGATGCACTTCCGCCAAAAAGGGGAATTGTTCCCCGTTGTCCTATTTGTTCGAATATTGATCCATTTCCTTCCAAAAATGTTTGGACCAGCACAACAGGTAAGGAAACAAGGTTTCTTCGTTCTCAAAGTGTTATCGTTAGTAAAAAAGGATGACAACCTGCAAAAACCCTTCGAAAAACTGATCAAAATACCCAAGTGAAAGTGTCAAATTATGGAGCCATCAACTCCCAGCCGCGAGAATTTCTCCTGGACGATCTGCCGATCTAGTGTTGAAGAAGACAACACCTCTGAGGTAGCCATGCATACCGATCTAGAGGTATGGCAGCACTTCGTGGACCAGGACGAAGAATAACCAGAAGAACTAGAGGGAGAGGGACAACCTAGCGGCATACCGATCTAGGTCAAATCTAGATCGGGAGAGAGAGGGGGCGCGGGCAGCAAGGGGTGGCAGCCAGAGGTGGCCAGAGGTACAGCATCCCTTTCCTCCCTCCTATGGCCGGCTTTCTTCCATTCTATGGAGTAGTAGCATTATAACTCTGATGCTTCTCTCCCCTTCCTCTCCCTTCTAGAGCGAGGCAAAAAGGGAGGAGAAAGTTTCCCCACCGGCGAGCCCGTCGATTCCCCTCCCCTTCGGCGGCCGATCCAGCAGCGGGAGGGGCGGGGAACCCTGGCGCTTTTGCTCCAGCTTGTAGATAGGGTAGGCGTATGTTTTCGCCGGGTCTATGCTTTGGTGGAGGCAGCGGCTCATCTGTGATTTGGTCGACCGGAGCTCCTTCTACCTTGTCGATGTCCGCCGGGACGGATGCAAGGAGCTGGCGGCATAGATTCCTGCCGCTCCATGCGAGCGGTGAGGCTAGGATTTGCTCTGCTGGCGTGCGCGCTAGAGAGCTGCGTCTTCTCGGGCTTGGTTGCTGAAGCGGCGGCGGCAACCACGCGTGGAGATTTTGTTTCCTCCGCCTCGTCCCTGCTGCGGCAGCGCAGTCTCCGGCGCCGGCGGGAGGATCCCCTGTTCTGGGCCTGTACAAGAGAAGGCAGATGAGCTCAGATCTATGCGAGGTCTCGCCGGCTACGGTCTCTTTGCTGGGGTGCTGGTCCTTTGGACCAAAGCCCGGAGACTTCCCGTCCGCTTGAGATGGCCGGCGAAGATGCGGAGCGGCGATGGCGGCTACGCTCCTCCGGCTCGCTCTGGTGATTGTGGTTGTGTGGCTCTCTAGTAAGCAAGCAAGGATTATCATTGCTTGTATGGCATTGCACAACTTCATAAGAGACAGTGATTTGTATGATTACCACTTTGCTAGATGTGATGATGATGATAACTATTACCCTCCGGGCCATGTGGTCAACACAAGTGGAGGGAACTATGCGGGTGGTGCAAATACTACCATGGACACAACTCTTAACTGGATTGCTGATTCTGTGATGGCGGCTAGAAAGTAAGATTGTATTGCACCATAACCATGTACTCCCTCCGTAAAGAAATATAAGAGCATTTAGATCACTAAAGTAGTGATCTAAACGCTCTTATATTTCTTTACGGAGGGAGTATTTTGCAACCGAAGGACGATTTCATGTAATATCACCTAAAACTCTAAGCTCCCTGGAAAGAACGACTCCTGGTTAATCGTGGCTCTAGGCAGCGGTGCGGGCCCTCCCTGTAAGTGTCTGGAGCGTTTGGTCTTTTCTTCTCGGTCGGTTCGATGTGGTCGTGGAGGCTGGGCATGCTTCCCTGCGCACGAGAGAGAGAGAGAGAGAGAGAGAGGAGCTCTCGCTTCATCCCGCCCCGCTCCCATTCGGGCGCCGCCGCGGCCGCCGCTCCCACTCCCCTCGCCTCTCCGCCTTAACCTCCTCCATCTCCAGCACTTCTTCCGTTTCCTACTCCCCGCTCTGCCTCAGCTAAGTAGGTACGGCCGCCGCCGTCGCCGCTATCGGCATGTACTCCGGCGGGATGCCTCTGCATGGGACAATAGGACGACAACCTGTATTCGGCTCTGATATGCGACCTCCGGATGTTTGAGGGCATGGAAGGTGTCGAAGGAGTGGCAGCGGAACGGATCTGGCGGGCTCCTCGCCTCCTCTTTGTGATAGCTGCTGCCCTCAAGTGGGAGACTGTTGGAAATATGCCCTAGAGGCAATAATAAATTGGTTATTATCATATTTCCTTGTTTGTGATAATCGTTTATTATCCATGCTATAATTGTATTGATTGGAAACTCAAATACATGTGTGGGTACATAGACAACACTGTGTCCCTAGTAAGCCTCTAGTTAACTAGCTCGTTGATCAAAAGATGGTGAAGGTTTCCTGGCCATGGACATGAGATGTCATTTGATAACGGGATCACATCATTAGGAGAATGATGTGATGGACAAGACCCAAACTATAAACGTAGCATATGATCGTGTCAGTTTATTGCTATTGTTTTCTGCATGTCAAGTATCTGTTCCTATGACCATGAGATCATGCAACTCACTGACACCGGAGGAATACCTTGTGTGTATCAAACGTCGCAACGTAACTGGGTGACTATAAAGATGCTCTACAGGTATCTCCGAGGGTGTCTGTTGGGTTGGCATGGATCAAGACTGGGATTTGTTACTCCGTGTGACGGAGAGGTATCTCAGGGCCCACTCGGTAATACAACATCACAATGAGCCTTGCAAGCAATGTGACTAAAGTGTTAGCCACGAGATCTTGTATTACGGAACAAGTAAAGAGACTTGCCGATAACGAGATTGAACTAGGTATAGAGATACCGACGATCGAATCTCGGGCAAGTAACATACCGAAGAACAAAGGGAACAGCATACGGGATTAATTGAATCCTTGACATAGAGGTTCGACCGATATAGATCTTCGTAGAATATGTAGGAACCAATATGGGCATCCAGGTCCCGCTATTGGTTATTGGCCGTAGAGGTGTCTCGGTCATGTCTACATAGTTCTCGAACCCGCAGGGTCTGCACACTTAAGGTTCGGTGACGTTTCGGTAGAATTGAGTTATGTATGTTGGTGACCGAAGGTTGTTCGGAGTCCCGGATGAGATCCCGGACATCACGAGGAGCTCCGGAATGGTCCGGAGGTAAAGATTGATATATAGGAACTCCCGTTTTGGCCACCGGAAAAGTTTCGGGTATTTCCGGTAGTGTACCGGGAGTGCCGGAGGGCCATCGGGAGGGGCCACCCACGCCGGGAGGCCACATGGGCCTGAGGGGGGTTGCACCAGCCCTTAGTGGGCTGGGAAAACCTGCCCTACAAGGCCCATGCGGCTAGGAAAGAGTGGGAAAGGAAAAACCCCAAGTAAAGGGAAGGGAAATCCAAATATGGAAGGTGTCCTATTTGGACTAGGATTGGAAGTGGAGGAGTCCACCTCCTCCTCCTGGTTCGGCCGGCCCTAGGGGAGGAACCCTAGGGCGCCAGCCCCCTCCCCCTCCCTCCTATATATACTAGAGTGGAGAGAGGGCCAAAACACCTAAGCCACGGTGCAGCCCTCTCTCCCCCTGTCTATACAGTTTCCTCTAGTCTAGTTTTTGACGGTGCTTAGGCGAAGCCCTGTCAGAATAGCTCCACCACCACCACCACCACGCCGTTGTGCTGGCGGAGAACTCATCTACCTCTCCGCTCTCTCTTGCTGGATCAAGAAGGCGGAGATCGTCATCGAGCTGTACGTGTGCTGAACGCGGAGGTGCCGTCCGTTCGGCGCTAGATCGGAAGGACCGTGATCAGGATCGCGAGACGATTCGTGATTTGATCGTGGGACGGATCGTGATGGGATCGTGGGACGGATCGAGATTGGATCGCGAGATGGATCGTGATGGGATCGCGGGACGCTCGGCGATTTGGATCGCGAAGACGTTCGACTACATCAACCGCGTTTCTTAACGCTTCCCGCTTAGCGATCTACAAGGGTATGTAGATCCACTCTCCCTCTCGTAGATGCTCATCACCATGGATAGATCTTGCGTGTGCGTAGGAAATTTTTTGTTTCCCATGCAACGTTCCCC
The DNA here is from genome assembly GCA_039707655.1 of Elymus sibiricus. Taxonomy (NCBI): domain Eukaryota; kingdom Viridiplantae; phylum Streptophyta; class Magnoliopsida; order Poales; family Poaceae; genus Elymus; species Elymus sibiricus. The sequence goes on along the minus strand of CM077674.1, from coordinate 6,890,120 downwards.
AACAGTGGTATCAAAGCCAGGTTTATGCGTAGATGAGATCTCGAGTAGAACACAAAAAGGTTTTGTGGGCGTTGATATTCAGATTGCTTCCTCCCTTGGTCTTTTCTTATTTTCGGCGGTATTGTGGGATGAAGCGGCTCGGACCAACATTACTCGTACACTTACGAGAGACCGGTTCCTTCAACTGACATGTAACTTCGTTGCATAAAGATGGCTAGCGGGTGTCTGTTTCTCCCACTTTAGTCGGATCGGATTTGACAAAGGCGGTCCTTGAGAAGGTTGAAAAGCAATTTTTATATCACCGTTGTTGTTTTTGCGTAGGTAAGAATCGTTCTTGCTAGATACCCGTAGCAGCCACGTAAAACTTGCAACAACAATTAGAGGACGTCTAACTTGTTTTTGCAGGGTATGTTGTGATGTGATATGGCCAATTACATGATGAGATATATGTGATGTATGAGATGATCATGTGTTGTATAGAATATCACGACTTGCATGTCGATGAGTACGGCAACTGGCAGGAGCCATAGAGTTGTCTTTAATTATTTTTGCCGTTTTTGCTTTACTTTATCGCTATGAGTTAGCTATAGTCGTGGAAGCAACAGTCGGCGCGACAACCTCATGGCGACACGTTGATGGAGATCAAGATGATGGAGATCATGGTGTCATGCCGGTGACGATGGAGATCATGCCGGTGCTTTAGAGATGGAGATCAAAAGCACAAGTTCATGGCCATATCATGTCACTTATGATTTGCATGTGATGTTAATCCTTTTATGCATCTTATTTTGCTTAGGATGACGGTAGCATTATAAGGTGATCCCTCACTTAAATTTCAAGATAAATTGTGTTCTCCCTGAGTGTGCACCATTGCGAAAGTTCGTCGTTTCGAGACACCACGTGATGATCGGGTGTGATAGACTCTACGTTCACATACAACGGGTGCAAGCCAGTGTTGCACATGCGGAACACTCGGGTTAAACTTGACGAGCCTAGCATGTACAGACATGGACTCGGAACACAAGAGACCGAAAGGTCGAACATGAGTCATATAGTAGATATGATCAACATGGAGATGTTCACCATTGAAACCACCTCAACTCACGTGATGATCGGACTTGAGTTGGTGGATGTGGATCATGTGACACTCGAATGACCGGAGGGATGTCAATTTGAGTGGGAGTTTTAAGTAATATGATTAACTAAACTCATTATCATGAACATAGTCAAAGTGTCTTTGCAAATTATGTTGTAGATTACTAGATCGCGCTGTAGCTCCCTAGAATTTTTATATGTTCCTAGAGAAATAGAGTTGAAAGATGATGGTAGCAATGATGCGGACTGGGTCCGTGATCTGAGGATTGTCCTCATTGCTGCACAGAAGGCTTATGTCCTTAAAGCACCGCTCGGTGCGCCACCCCCTCTAGCGTCGTCTGTAGATGTTGTGAACATCTGACAGGCACGTTCCGATGACTACTTAATAGTTTAGTGCGTCATGCATTACGGCTTAGAATTGAGGCTCCAAAACGTTTTGAACGTCACGGAACATATGAGATGTTCTAAGAGCTGAAATTGGGATCTCAGACTCGTGCCCGTGTTGAGATGTATGAGACCTCCAACAAGATTCTTTGCCTGCAAGATGATGGAGAATAGCTCAATCGTTGAGCATGTGCTCAGATTGTCTGGGTGCTACAATCGCTTGAATCGAGTGGGAGTTGATCTTCCAGATAAGATAGTGATTGATATAGTTCTCCAAGTCACTGTCACTAAGCTACTAGAGCTTCGTGATGAACTATAAAAGGCCAGAGATGGAGATAATGATCCCTGAGCTGTTCGCAATGTTTGACACCGCGAAGGTAGAAATCTAGAAGGAGCATCAAGTGTTGATGGTTAGTGAAACCACTAGTTTCGAGAAGGGCAAGGGCAAGGAGGGAAACTTCATGGATGGCAAGTCAGTTGCTGCTCCAGTGAAGAAACCCAAGGTTGAACCCAAACCCAAGACTAAGTGCTTCTATTATGAGGAAAACGGTCGCTGAAGTGGAACAACCCTAGATACTTGGTAGATAAGAAGGCTGGCAACGTCGACAGAAGTATATTTGATATACGTGTTATTGATGTGTACCTTACTAGTACTCCTAGTAGCACCTGGGTATTAGATACCGGTTCGGTTTGCTAAATGTTAGTAACTCAAAATAAAAGCTACGGAATAAACGGAGACTAGCTAAGGGCGAGGTGACGATGAGTGTTGGAAGTAATTCCAAGGTTGATGTGATCACCATCGCGCGCTCTCTCTACCTTTGGGATTAGTAATGAACCTAAATAAATGTTATTTGGTGTTTGCGTTGAGCATGAACGTGATTAGATCATGTTTATTGCAATACGGTTATTCATTTAAGTTAGAGAATAATGGTTATTCTGTTTACATGAATAATACCTTCAATGGTCATGCACCCAATAAGAGTGGTTTATTGAATCTTGATCGTAGAGATACACATGTTCATAATATTGATGCCAAAAGATACAAAGTTAATAATGATAGTACCACATACTTGTGGCACTGCCGCTAAATGTCATATTGGTGTAAAACGCATGAAGAAACTCCATGCTGATGGATCTTTGGACTCATTCGATTTCGAATCGGTTGAGACATGCGGACCATGCCTCATGGGCAAGATGACTAAAACCCCGTTTTCCGGTATGATGGAGCGGGCAATTGACTTATTGGAAATGATACATATTGATGTATGCGGTCCAGTGAGTATTGTAGTGTGCGGTGGATATCGTTATTTTCCTACCTTCACTGATGATTTGAGTAGATATGGGTATATTTACTTAATGAAACACAAGTCTGAAACGTTTGAAAAGTTCAAACAAAATCAGAGTGAAGTTTGAGATCATCGTGACAAGAAGATAAAATGTCTACGATATGATCGTGGAGGTGAATATCTGAGTTACGAGTTTGGTATACAACTTAAGACAATGTGGAAGTTGTTTCACAACTCACGCCACCTGGAACACCATAGTGTGATGGTGTGTCCGAACGTCGTAGTCATGCTCTATTGGATATGGTGTGAACTATGATGTCTCTTATCGATTTACCACTATCGTTTTAGGGCTATGCATTAGAGACAACCACATTCACTTTAAATGGGGCACCATAAGTTCGTTGAGATGACACCGTATGAATTTTGGTTTGGCGGAAACCTAAGCTGTCGTTTCTTAATGTTTGGGGTTGCGACGCTTATGTGAAAAAGGGGTTTTACCTAATGAGCTCGAACCCAAAGCGGACAAATGCATCTTCATAGAATACCCTAACGTAACAGTTGGGTGAACCTTCTATCTCAGATCCAAGCACAAAGTGTTTGTTGCTAAAACGGGTCCTTTCTCGAGAAAGAGTTTCTTTCGAAAGATTGAGTTGGAGGAAGATAGAACTTGATGAGGTTGTTGAACCTTTGTTTCAACCAGAGAGTAGCGCAGCGCAGAAAGTTGTTTCTGTGGAGCCTATGATTAGTTGAAGAGGAAGTTAATGATGATGATCATGATGCTTCGGATCAAGTTACTATCAAACCTCGTAGGTCGACAAGGACGCGTACTGCTCCTGAGTGGTACGGCAACCCTGTCTTAGAGGTCATGTTGTTGGACAACGACGACCCTACGAGCTATGGAGAAGCGATGTTGGGCCCGGATTCCGAGAAATGGGTAGAGGCCATGAAATCCGAGATGGGATCCATGTAAGGAAACAAAGTATGGGCTTTGGAAGTATTACCTGAAGGGCGTAAGGCCATTCAGAACAAATGGATTTTTAAGAGGAAGACGGACGCGGACGGTAATGTCACCGTCTATAAAGCTCGACTTGTGGCAAAGGGGTTTTCACAAGTTCAAGGAGTTGACTACGATGAGACTTTCTCACCCGTAGCGATGCTCAAAGTCTGTTGGAATCATGTTAGCAGTTGCTGCATTTTTCAATTATGAAATCTGGCAGATGGATGTCAAAACATCGTTTCCTTAACGGTATCCGTAAGGAAAGGTTGTATGTGATACAACCGGAAGGTTTTGTCAGTCCTAAGGATGCTAAAATGTATGCAAACTCCAGCGATCCTTCTATGGACTGGAGCAAGCATCTCGGAGTTGGAATATACACTTTGATGAGGTGATCAAAGTTTTTGAGTCTATACAAAGTTTATGAGAAACTTGTATTTACAATAAAGTGAGTGGGAGCACTATAGAATTTCTGATAAGTATATGTGGTTGACATATTGTTGATCGGAAATGATGTAGAATTTCTGGAAAGCATAAAGGGTCGTTTGAAAGGAGTTTTTCAAGGAAGACCTGGAATAAAGCTACTTAAATATTGGGCATCAAGATCTATAGAGATAGATCAAGACGTCTGATAATACTTTCAATGAGTACATACCTTGACAAGATTTTGAAAGAGTTCAAAATGGATCAGTCAAAGAAAGAGTTCTTGCCTGATTTGTAAGGTGTGGAGTTGAGTGAGACTCAAAGCTCGACCACGGCAGAAGAAAGAGAAAGGACGAAGGTCGTCCCCTATGCCTTATCCATAGGCTCTGTATAGTATGCCAAGCTGTGTACCGCACCTAGTGTGTGCCTTGCCATGAGTCTGTCAAGGGGTACAAGAGTGGTCCAGGAGTGGATCACTGGACAGCGGTCAAGATTATCCTTAGTAACTAGAGGACTAAGGAAATATTTCTCGATTATGGAGGTGATGAAGAGTTCGTCGTAAAGGGTTACGTCGATGCAAGCATTGACACCTATCCGGACGACTCTGAGTAGCAGTCAGGATACATATAGTGGAGCAGCCATTTGGAATAAGCTCCAAGTGGAGTGTGGTAGCAGTGTCTACAGTATGACATAGAGATTTGCAAAGTACACACGGATGTGAATGTCGCAGACCCGTTGACTAAAGACCTCTCTCACATGCAAAGCATGATCGAACCCCAGAACTCATTGGGTGTTAGATTCATAACAATGTAAATCACATGGTGATGTGAACTAGATTATTGACTCTAGTGCAAGTGGGAGACTGTTGGAAATATGCCCTAGAGGCAATAATAAATTGGTTATTATCATATTTTCTTGTCCGTGATAATCGTTTATTATCCATGCTATAAGTGTATTGATTGGAAACTCAAATACATGTGTGGGTACATAGACAACACTGTGTCCCTAGTAAGCCTCTAGTTAACTAGCTCGTTGATCAAAAGATGGTGAAGGTTTCCTGGCCATGGACATGAGATGTCATTTGATAACGGGATCACATCATTAGGAGAATGATGTGATGGACAAGACCCAAACTATAAACGTAGCATATGATCGTGTCAATTTATTGCTATTGTTTTCTGCATGTCAAGTATCTGTTCCTATGACCATGAGATCATGCAACTCACCGACACCGGAGGAATACCTTGTGTGTATCAAACGTCGCAACGTAACTGGGTGACTATAAAGATGCTCTACAGGTATCTCCGAGGGTGTCTGTTGGGTTGGCATGGATCAAGACTGGGATTTGTTACTCCGTGTGACGGAGAGGTATCTCAGGGCCCACTCGGTAATACAACATCACAATGAGCCTTGCAAGCAATGTGACTAAAGTGTTAGCCACGAGATCTTGTATTACGGAACGAGTAAAGAGACTTGCCGATAACGAGATTGAACTAGGTATAGAGATACCGACGATCGAATCTCGGGCAAGTAACATACCGAAGAACAAAGGGAACAGCATACGGGATTAATTGAATCCTTGACATAGAGGTTCGACCGATATAGATCTTCGTAGAATATGTAGGAACCAATATGGGCATCCAGGTCCCGCTATTGGTTATTGGCCGTAGAGGTGTCTCGGTCATGTCTACATAGTTCTCGAACCCGCAGGGTCTGCACACTTAAGGTTCGGTGACGTTTCGGTAGAATTGAGTTATGTATGTTGGTGACCGAAGGTTGTTCGGAGTCCCGGATGAGATCCCGGACATCACGAGGAGCTCCGGAATGGTCCGGAGGTAAAGATTGATATATAGGAACTCCCGTTTTGGCCACCGGAAAAGTTTCGGGTATTTCCGGTAGTGTACCGGGAGTGCCGGAGGGCCATCGGGAGGGGCCACCCACGCCGGGAGGCCACATGGGCCTGAGGGGGGTTGCACCAGCCCTTAGTGGGCTGGGCAAACCAGCCCTACAAGGCCCATGCGGCTAGGAAAGAGTGGGAAAGGAAAAACCCCAAGTAAAGGGAAGGGAAATCCAAATATGGAAGGTGTCCTATTTGGACTAGGATTGGAAGTGGAGGAGACCCTAGGGCGCCAGCCCCCTCCCCCTCCGTCCTATATATACTAGAGGGGAGACAGGGCCAAAACACCTAAGCCACGGTGCAGCCCTCTCTCCCCCTGTCTATACAGTTTCCTCTAGTCTAGTTTTTGACGGTGCTTAGGCGAAGCCCTGTCAGAATAGCTCCACCACCACCACCACCACGCCGTTGTGCTGGCGGAGAACTCATCTACCTCTCCCCTCTCTCTTGCTGGATCAAGAAGGCGGAGATCGTCATCGAGCTGTACGTGTGCTGAACGCGGAGGTGCCGTCCGTTCGGCGCTAGATCGGAAGGACCGTGATCAGGATCGCGAGACGATTCGTGATTTGATCGCGGGACGGATCGTGATGGGATCGTGGGACGGATAGAGATTGGATCGCGAGATGGATCGTGATGGGATCGCGGGACGCTCGGCGATTTGGATCGCGAAGACGTTCGACTACATCAACCGCGTTTCTTAACGCTTCCCGCTTAGCGATCTACAAGGGTATGTAGATCCACTCTCCCTCTCGTAGATGCTCATCACCATGGATAGATCTTGCGTGTGCGTAGGAAAATTTTTGTTTCCCATGCAACGTTCCCCAACAATATGCACTCAAAAACTTTTTGGCTGGTCCTATTTATGATCTGATCAATTGAGCGACACATTATCTGAAGTGATTTTTTTTTCGGTTATTACAACAGGTACTATTGGCATCATAACAGAGATCTTATGCCCTATAACTGTTGGCGTCAATCAGGTCATTGTTTTAGGCGGTATTGAGAGGAACTTCCATCTGTTGAACATCGAGTAAGTACTTTAGTTTGCAAATATTGATAAGATATTTATGCCACTGCACTGTTTTTGTGGTCCTGATTTTGATCATCAAGCATAGATGCATATAGCAGGTCATTAGATTTTGTTTAGCAATCATGTGCAACATTGTGCTGGCTATATATAGTTGGCTATTGCATCTCCACTGATTTATATATGGGATAAGTGTGTCATGATTTGAACATGAACATATTCCTAATTTTATTTGTTAGTTACCATTACCAAGTACAGCTTTATTACATCTTATGTTCGACGAAAATCTAAATTTTATTTTCTTTAATGGATTACTGGAAGACTGCTTCCAGCCTTTACACACAAAGACTAATTTGATGCATTGCCTGATTGCAATATGTTTCTTCGTCATAATACACAATAATCTATTTGCTATAAAATTTATATTGGTCAATGCCTTCCTTGATTGTTGGTAGCTACTGATGAGAACATGTGCATCTATCTAATTCCAGCGTTTCTTTGATTTTGCACTTAATTCAAGGATTCTCTTTCTATAAATTGCAGAAAAAATACCGACTTAATCTTGATTTTTTGCTTCCTCTGATGCAACTTCTTAACTTCTTTTCAATGTCAATTCTTCCAGTCTGAGCATCTTGGAAACGACTCCTTTCTTAATATGTGAAACTAGCATGAAACCATTGTGCTATTTGATTTTTATTCCAGTTGCGGAACTTAAATTAATGTAGAAGTGTATAAGAATGAGGCTTATGACAACTGTTAGAGTAAAACTCTTACTGTTGATGACCTCAGAAGTTTTGTTTTATGTCCTATTATGCTGCTTTATATTATATTTATTGTCTTTTTTTCAATTACATCAGCAACCTACATATCTAGAATTACTAGATTAGTAGACGTATTTTTAGGCCTCTTATCATGTTTGATTGCAGGACAGAGGTAAGACTTCGATGTCATCATCATGGCTTCGAAAAGGAAAAAGAAACTTCGGGTAGAGTGAAAATCGACTAACTAGAGACTTCTAAAATCTACTTTACATCAGGTTAATCTGCCATGTTTTCTACAAAAGTTTCTTGAGCCTTGTTGTTAGCTTCGGCAATTGCCAGCATTGCTAAATATGTAGGAGTGCGTGCTTGTGCTGTTTCATTAGTTATCTTTGACCAAGAAGAAAATATTTTATGGACTTGAAGGGGAATTGTTAGGTCAAGGTTTACATATGTCGTTTTCATGTGACTCTTTTCCTAATTAGTACAGTTTTATTGGTATGTGTACTGAGATTCATTTATTTTATTCCCTCTATGTTTTGTTCTCTGTACTTCAGCATCGTCATCTAAAATTTTCTAGATAGGTGAGAACATGCCCATCTGTAGTATGTATTTTTAGCGTCATCATCAAAAATTCGTGCTATGTACTGTAGCAAGTGCATCTAACATTTTTGTGCTGTCGTTAGTTAGTGCTATTCAGTTAACCTGATACTTAGTTAATCATTAGTGTGCTTTCATAGATCTGTGTATCGGGGAGGTCGACTAAGTTAGTCACTTTCATATAGTGAGAAATACACTATACTCCATTTGTTTCGGCCCCGGGTACCAATCATATCACCAGGGCTGGAAGTTTTGTTGTACTCTTGGTTTGTAATACCCCAAGACTTTGCATCTGTGACAAAGATTCAATTATGCATGCTTTTGTGTCGTTGTTGATTTCAAGTTAATGCTATTTTGGACTACCTATCTGTGTGATTTCATTCTTAAGTCTTGATCCGATATTCAGTTAATCTGTTGCTTTAGTCTCCACTCTAAAGTTTAACTTGCATAATATTTTTTTTTCCTTGAGACGCTAAACTGAGCACTGTAAATTATAATGCAACTCCAGTGTATTGAATGATTCTGCCGGCGCCAGCACTATGTTGTAACAGTCTCAGGTGCGAACCACTGGCATGGCCGGAAGTTCAGGAGTACTATTTCTTGGCTTATTCAAGTTAAGTTGCAGCATGTCATTCTCTTTCAGCTATGTCTATATTGTACCGAGTCCTCCAGAGCTGTTGCCAAATATCTGTGTCATTAGCTTGCTGCAAGGCCGACCATCTTGGCAAACAATTGTGCTCTTTGACTTGTTGCCTTCTTAATGCAAATCTAGAGTTGCTTGTGCCACGCATGTACTACTTTTCAGGACAAGTAGACGCTCATTGCGTGTATTTGGCCTTAAACTACATATTTCAAGCTGTTCTTGGACAACTTTTGCGGTGCAGGAGCAAGCGCCGACGTGATCTGGCAACACGAGACCAATTCAGATCGACGTACTACCAACATCAGGCATAGCGCACCTGTTCACATGCATAACATTTCTACAGCCATGGTGGCATGACAGAGACTTACTGTCTCCACCACAGAAAGGTAACCTGTGCTCATCCATTGCGTCTGATACAACTAAGGAAAAGCACCAAGCTGCTTGCCTGCTTTACAACTTCAAAAAGCATCGAGTGACGAGAAAAACGGATCAAAACACCCTCTCCTACAGAGAGCACACAGAGATCTCAACTCAACGAAATAGGAAGAAATAATACAAATAGCACAACAAAGGTACCAATAACCAAGGACAATACTCGCAAAAAAAGAAAATAACCAAGGACGATAAAATACCGAGCGGACACACAACCATCCAAGGAGACAGACCACCTAAGCGCCAGCATTCAACGAAGAACTGTCATTTCTATACACAGCAGGACATGATCAAATGAAACTGGAATATACCTCCCACAAATAAAACCCACGAAGAACCGACCAGCCATAGCAGCTTGAAAAGAAAAGAAAAAACTAACGCCCGATAGCAAACTCGCGCGGCAAGGCGCGCGTATCCATCTAGTATAATTAATGCCATATGTTGTGATGTGTTGAAAAGTACCGTCATATGTCTAGTATGTCAAATTCATTGGAATCGCACTGTCTATACCATCAAACTAGTATAATTTCAGTTCAAATCTGTGAAAATTGGCCATCTATGACAAAAACAGCTCTTAATCGGGTCATTTACTGTTAAAATGGTACATTTAGCACTTAAACTCAATCTACAAAACAACAGAGGGCATTCTGGTCATTTCAGCACCAGCCGCAGCTGTTACAGCACAACTACCAAACGACTACACCTCAGATTCAATCTTCCAGCCGTCAAGCTAGAGCCATTGCAGCTGCAGCCGCAGAAGTTGCAGCCCAAACAAACAGAACCTTAGGCACTCGGCCAGGGTCAAAGGGGATGGAAGCCGACAATGTGATCTCCTCCCTCGGTAGCCGACGGAAACCATTTGCGTACATCTCCTGTTGAAACGTGCGCCTGTTACGTTCCCGCCGAAGCTCCCACGTTGTAAGCATGAGAATAGAGGGGGTTCCCTTTCTCTCCTGATGGGGCTGATGGGGGCGGCAAAGCGACGTAGCCCCTGATTTATCGGCCACGTAGCCCCAGGCGGTTTTGGACCGGGGGCATTTCACAAAGATGTGCAGGGGGGTTTCCAAATTTATGTGACAAAGGGCACAAAAATAGTCATTTTTCCATGTACGACGAGAAAATCAGGTCGGCTGAGGGTCAGGATTGCTACGTCCCCATCTCATCTTTTGACGTGTTCTCGCGCTTGCGGGTGACGGCCCAGTCTGGCCATCGATCGATCGGCATGGGCTAGGACACGTACGGCACACCGACCGATGCCTATACCTCTGACTGAAGCCGAGCAAAGAGGACACGGTCGGTACACCCATGAACGTACGAACACGTGCGTGCTTTTTTAAGCGGGGTCATGACTCATGAGCACGTACGTGCTTGTTTTTGTTTTGTTTTGAGAAACGTACGTGCGTGCTGATCTGGCCATCTCACGTCTCATGGTCATGCACAGGATTTTGTTGTTGTTGAGAAAGTACCTGCGTGTTAAACGATAAGCACAGACCGAACCCACTAGAAAAGTCTAGGAAGGAGCGTTAGGCACTTGATCTCACTTCAGATACAAATCACGGTAGGTAGTTTGGTCTCTCTCTTACAACTTGGAAAAGGGAAAGAAAGAAGGAAGAAAGGGAAGCCCATGCCGTTGCCGTGCCTGATCCTTCTGGATGCGTTTGCTTGCGTCGCTGATGACCTTAAGTAGGTTGGTACCACTCCGCGCCCACGTATCTGCGATTCGGCTGGATATGATCCGGGGTGGCCTTGAAGTGACGCGCCCTTCCCTTCGAGAAGGAGAGAAAAAAAAGGCTACTGCTTCTGCTTCTAACTAGGGTAGCCCTAGATCATATATTCGGCCGCTATTTGCACAGTAACTCTAGGAAACCTTCCTCAGGAGGTAAAGTAGATGCTAGCTAGGTGCATCCGGTCAAAATTCACATGGCAAAAAAGACAGAAAGAAACAAGATCGACGAGATAGTGTAAGTCTAATCCTTGTTCTAGTTGTGTTCACTCTGCCGGCAAATAAAGCTGCCGCATACAAGGCGCAATTTGAGGGTCTAACTTCTTCGGACTTGGTCCACTCGTGTGGAATGTGTGGGCACCACCTACATGCAATTTTTCCGCTTGGCTGGTCCTTCAAAACAGGATTTGGACGTCCGATCGCTTAATTCGTCGTGCGTGGCCGAACTGCGGCGTTTGTCCCTTTTGCAATCAAAGCCAAGAGTCGGCGGCACATCTACTCTTCCAATGCCGCTTCACTCTCTGTATTTGGAATGACATTCTGACATTCTTCCGTGACTTGGCATGCATCACATCATTACGGCTACTTGGACGACGAGAACTTCAATGAGAGATTGGTGGAATGGTAACTTTCAGATTCGTTGTGGCTCTCCCAAGGTGCTTGCCTCCCTAATGATGCTCGTTTCATGGGAGATTTGATCGGAGCGTAATGCTAGAGTCTTCCGAAACACCGCCATCCCTTCGACGGTCATTATCAACAATGTTAAAGAGGAGATGTCTCTTTGGGCCTTAGCGGGCGCAAAGCAATTGAGTATTGTAATGCCGTGAGAGTAGACGTCTTTTATTTTCGCCGCTTTGCGGCCCTTGTCTAAACTTCTTTCTTAATCAATGAAAAGGCAAATCTTTTGCCTTGTTTAAAAAAAAAACTGCCGCATCCATGTCCAAAAGAAAAAAGGTTGCCGCTTCAAAGATGACTGGAAAGTGCATTAGTGTGACCTGTAAAATCTGTACCGCACGTGTTACCCTGAGATTCGTGGGCTGTGGGAGCGAACAAACTTGGAATCCAAACACAAGACAAAAGTAGTTTCTTAAAGCATCGACTCTAACATGGACATACATGTAGTACATGTACATGCATACCATTGCACGCACACATTTACTAAGCGCTAGTATTTAGTATTACTACTAATTAAGAAATAAATGCCGCTTGGAATTACAACAATAAACCATTTGTTGGAATATATCTCACGTTAAAAGAACAATTTGTCTCTCTCTTTCTCTCTCTCTCTCCAACACCTTAGCCACAACAAGGACAAAATTAATCGCCCGAAATTAACATCTCGTCTCCTCTTCGTCTCGTCTCTTCTCAGTTCTCATCGCAGCTAATGTCTTCGCAATTTCCCCAAAAGAAAGCTGGTGATGCCAACGAATTGGTACGCTTCAGCACTCCACTTAATGCTAGAAGTGTTACAAATTTTGCTCCATACGCCGCCGCCGCATGCTAAAATGATGGCACATTTCAGTTAGGAGTTTTAAGTTTTGCTTTTTTTTGGGAAGTTGTAACTTTTAAAAAAACTATACCAATATATACTGATTAAAAAGTGTATTTTTAGTTTCATTTTACGCCTGGGCTCCAAGTTTTGATTTCACATGAGGTCCACAATTTCTCAGGTACGGCCCTTGGCTCCAAGGCGATGAAGTACTAGTAAAAAGGGTGGATGTGTCACTCTTTTCCCCTCTCTCCCGCCGCTCAGCTCCCGTTGAGAGTCGTCCCCCACTTTTCCTGCCCGGCCCAATCCCGGATCCCTGCCGCCGGCGTAGCTGGTCGGAGAGGTGATGGGAGAGGAGCACGGCGCACCCTTGTACATAGTAGCAGTAGGTTTCCTCTATGTTGTTTCGTAGTTAGTCTCAGCCTCGTGCTGGTCTCGAGCTCTCTCCAGTGTCGGCGAGCGGCGCTTCGACAAGGCCATCTCTGGTTGCCAGCTGGGATCCATGGTGGATGCTGGCTATGGTGGGTGGATCTGGCGGGGGCTCGGCAAATAAGCTCGCCGCCAATCCAGATCGAGCCGGGGTTGCTTCTTTTCCTCTTCCTCCATGCCGTCGTGTTGGCGGGTGGGCATTAGGTGGAAGAATCAAGTGTGGCTCGTCTATCTGGTGTCGGTTTGTGTCGGAGAAGGGATGCCGACATTGGATCTGCAGCTGCAGATACTCCTCTCTGAGCTCATTATCGACGAACAAGTCTTGGCGACCACCGCTGTTTCCAGCCTTCTCCTTGGATGGTTGTGGAGCCAGCAGTTGCGGCGCCGCTGCACCGTCGAATCTTCTTGCCTAAGGGTGGCACATTAGAGTCCTGGCGCCGTTCCTTGGCTGCCGCCTCCAGCTTCTCTTCCTCCCGGCCATGGTGCCAGATGGGAGGTAGTCCGACTTCAGTTCGACGTCCGCAATGCCATTGCTCGGTGGCAACTGATGGTGTTGCTGCGGCGATCTCAACGCCCCAAGTGGTCTCATCCCCGGCGGCTGTGAGATCGGCTTCATGTGGAGGTTATTTGTGAGGACTAGGACCACATTGCAATTGAAATCTTTTGTTTGGGTACTTTTTGGAATGTTCAGGGACCATGTTGTAATTTCTTTTTCCTTAGAGGTCTTTGGGCAAGCTGTACTGTTTTTCCTGTGATAATATAAGTGAGGTCCTGAGTCCATCGGACCGTTCTCCTGTTCATAAAGAAAAAAGAAAAAAATTCTCCAAGGCGGCGCCGCCTGGCTTAATTTGTACGGCCTTCGAGAAGTTCTCCAAGGCGGTGCCGCCCGGCTTAATCTGTACGGCCTTCGAGAAGGAGACAAATTAGACAAGCTACGTTCAAAAAAAAAAGTAGACAAGCTACTGGTACTCCTAACTAACTGTAACTCGCAGTAGACTGTAAATCGCACGTTCTTTCGTGTCACTTTTTTTGCCATGCGTTATTCGGCCGTTGTTTGCACAGTAACTCTAGTAAACCGACCAGGATGTGGTAGATGCTCGGCGCATCCGGTCAAAAGGTAAAAAGGTAAGTCTAATCCTGTCGATTAGTGTGTGCGAAACCGTTCTACTTGCGTTTACTCTGCCGGCCGGCAAATAAAGTTGCCCGCATCCGAAATACCCCGTACTTTCAATTTTGTTGGAAAGTGGTATTTATACAATAACACACCAATATTTATGCCATCAAATTAGTAACATTAGATTCATGATAACATATATTTTCATCATATACCTATTTTTTGTTTCACAAATATTGATATATTTTTGCACAAACTCGATCCAGCTTTGAGATAGTTTGACCCTCTAACAAAGTTGGAAGTATACTTTTTTAAGGATGGAGGAAGTATGACTGTAAAGTGGAGCAATGTGACCTGTAAAAATCTGTACCGCGCGAACCTGTTCGTGCGAGAAGACAGAACTATCATATCCAGACGACTGGCCGGAGAACTAGACCCGTCATTCTCAGTTTTGTTTACCCTTTTTTCCTGGCAAGCAGCCAATCGATTCTTCGGCTGTGTAAACTAGTAGGCCAGGTGCCACTGTTGAAGTATAATGTCCGACCCTCTCTCATATATCGGTCTTTTGGTTGCATTACCTAGAGCATGTATTTCTACATGGTATCAGGGCCAAGAGGTCTTGAGTTCAAGACCCGGCTGGCGCAATTAAATTGCAGCCCACTTTCGGTCCACGTTTAGGCCTGCGGGAGCCATACGTGAGGGGAAGTGTTGACGTATAAATGTATTGTCTAGTCTCTTTCATCAGATCGGTCTGATGGGTGAACTGATTAGGTGCATAAACTTACAACCAAGAGGTTCAGGGTTCAAAACCCAGTGAAGTTTTATTGGTTCTTCGTCGTGTATCTAGATGATACAATCATAAAAGAGTTCGGCTTCCCGTCTCTGCATCGCATATGCACACACGCACCTCGTGCAATCACGCAAACGGGGACAAACCTACTAATATTCATGGTGATGTAATACTTTGTTCATCTAGAGCAAAAAAATAGTATTTGTAAAAAAAAGGTGGAATCTTGCACTGATCTCAACGCTGGAACGACGAAATTCTCATGCGACTGATAATTAGCAAAACCAAATAAAAACACAAGGAATTGCATTGTCACACCTACTTAAATCGTACTACTCATGATTGAATTTACACCAAAGATCGTCAGTTACACAATAGAAAAACAAATAAATCTTTCCAAATATTTGATTTAACTCATTAGGTCACCAGGCCAGTGACGTCCCGCCTTTTCTTGGCTCTCGGTGGTGAACTCATTAGCGCGTCGTTCAGTCTTTTGCATTCTCTATAAATCCTCCGAGCTCCTCCGCCCGTTCAAACCCAGGCGCGGCGACCACCGTCTCTTCTTCTGCCGGCGCCTCGATCGTGGCATCTATTATCTCTGTGTCTGTGTGTGTGACATGGCGGAGCAGCTCATCTCAACGGTCGTGCACGACACGCTGCCCGAGAGCTACGTCCGGGCGGAGGCGGAGCGGCCGCGCCTGGACGAGGTCGTCCCCGACGCCGACATCCCCGGCGTCGACCTCGCCCACCCCGACCGAGCCGCCGTCGTCTCCCAGATCGGCGCCGCCTGCCGCTCCCACGGCTTCTTCCAGGTTGCAATTCTTTTTTCTTTCATTCCGTCTGACGACTAGCTCGGTGCTCTGTTTTTGCTCACCGTACCGTCGTGTCGTGTGTGCCTCTTCCGTTGGCCAGGTGCTCAACCACGGGCTGCCGGTGGAGCTGATGCTGGCGGCGATGGCGGTGGCGCACGAGTTCTTTCGGCTGTCGCCGGAGGAGAAGGCCAAGCTCTACTCCGATGACCCGGCCAAGAAGATGAGGCTCTCCACCAGCTTCAACGTGCGCAAGGAGACCGTGCACAACTGGCGCGACTACCTCCGGCTGCACTGCCACCCGCTCGAGCAGTTCGTCCCGGACTGGCCAGCCAATCCACCGCCCTTCAGGTACATACACTTTCAAGTAGCACTTGCTGGATCTTTGCTTCAGTGCTGATTGAAACAAACACAACAGAACAGAACATAACAGACAGCAGATTAATCAAACCTGCCAACGGCGGAGCTTCACGGGCGGTCGCCCCCCCAGCGAAAAGGCAAACTAGGTATCCGGTAGTATTAGTCCTGCTCACGCTCACGGGAGACAAACGAGCAGCGTCCCAATACTGCAGCGCGTCTTCTACTCTTTTGACTCGCGCGGACTGTGCGACCGGCGACACCTGAGCGTGGGGTCGTGGGACTGGGGTTTGCCGGCGTTGGGGCGGCAGCTGGCCGGTCAGAGGCTAGAGATTGGTGGTTACGGCTCCTGGCTGATCTCATCGCGGCCGCGCTTACGCATAGGCGACGCCGGCGCCGCGTGCAAGTGAGCCTGTCAGCAACAAGAGCAGTCTACCCTCCCTCTCCCCACAGAGAATTTAATCCTGCTATACTGAAGTCCAACTCTTTTGATTATGCCTTTTCAGTGTAGACTTTTTAATCTTAACTAGTTGGGGGTAATTTCTAATTAGGTCACAGATTTCGTACTAAATAAAAATTGTTGTTTAGAGATTAAGGGCAAAACCGTTGATTTTACATTTTCTACCACAAGTACCGAGCGTGCATTCTCTACTTTGAGATTATTAAGACAACTAGACAATCTACATAATACGGTGGAAGGTGTTTTTCTATCCAATGTAGTTAGCATAGAGAGTAAAATCACAGAGTGAAGATTTTCTTATGCAATTCAGGAGCGGAAAGAAACAAATACTAGCTTATCTGTAATGATTAACTCAATACTTCATAGTTAATTAGTACTCCCTCCGATCAAAAATAAGTGTCGTGATTTTAGTTCACGACCCTTATTTTCGATCGGAGTGAGTAGTATTTTGGTAGAGTTTCTTTTGTTATGAAGTACTCCGCTATAAACTAATATAAGATCGCTTAGATCACTAAACTATAATTAAAGTTAAAAATATGTTTCGTAAGCTAACGTATTATAGTCGTATGATTTCGTTTTGAAATACTTTGAGGTTGGCCCCTCCTAAGATTTCTTTCAAGCTCCGCCACTGAAACCTGCATGCATGCGTTGCTTACGTGGACGGTACAGGACCAGTTGAGGCTTGATTATTCTGCTGCAAATGATGCTTTACAACTACTTTACTTTGCCATTAGTGCCAAAACTGCTCTAAAATATACTACTACATACTACTTTTTTTTTCGATTAGTACTACGATGGCGCGCCATCAGCCCATCCTGGAGGTAATCCGTGATGATCCCCTTGTTCTTCTTTGTATTCTTCTTCGTGTGGGATCTGCTGTAATTCTGGGTTGTTAATCATGAGCTTCGACCTCCTTTCGCAAAAAAAAAAAAAAAAAAAAAAAAAAAAAACACTAAGTACTATATTCCAGTTGACAATCAAGTCCTCATGTTCCAGCTAGTACAAATCTTTTGTCACTGCTGCCAAAGGTACTAATTTTTTTATCTAAAAAAAAAGGTACTCCCTATATTATGGATCGGAGGGAGCACTAATTTTTTTAGCGTTTCCTAGATTCAACCATAAACTGACAAAGAGACTGAGCGATGTACTAGTAAGCACGAAACTTTCTTCCTTTTTTTTTTTTTTTTTTTTTTTGCGGGGAGGGAAAAGTACCAAACTAACTATACTCTGTACCTGGAACAAGCACTTTTCCATGTGCTGGAGATGCGCATTCCCTGCACTTAAAAGGACACACAGGGGCATGGCTTCCTGCATTCAGAAAACTATAAGTTCAGGGCAAAGAAATTAGTAGCAAGTGGTCCATGATACAACGGCACCCCATACCTAAATGTCGTGCTAGAATCTAGCATAAACGTGAATGATCACCTTTCCTTGGGGGGGAGAGCAAAAACAAGAAGGAACTGACGAAAGCGTGTGACCTGTTTCGTCACTCTGCTTATGAAAGGGGGCAATTTGGAATTTGCAGCATGGACACCAAAGAAACGGAACAAATGACGCAACAAGACAATGAACTGCAAAAACACATGATGAGTGAGTGTCACTGTGTCAGCTGGAACATTTCACCTGCTTAGTATATACTCCTACTGCGTATCCAGCAGTAGATCTCATCTCACTGACTGGAGGAGACATGACATTGCAACTTGTTTGTGTGGGGATGGGGTAGATTTCACTAGATTTCGTTGGAGGATGGAAATGACAGAGGAACGTAGGACAGTAGGGTCGAGATCAAGAGGATGCACAACAAATCTCGCAAAAAAAAGAGAGGCTATCTAACCTATATACAATTGTAAACTTGCAAGGTTTACGATCGAGCTGACAATTAACCAGCTGGCACGCTTTCTTAATTAATTTCTTGTTGATGCATGCATGAACCAGGGATGTCATGAGCGCATACTGCAAAGAGGTCCGGGAGCTCGGGTTCCGGCTGTACGCGGCCATATCGGAGAGCCTGGGGCTGGAGGAGGGCTACATCAACAAGGCCCTCGGCGAGCAGGAGCAGCACATGGCCGTGAACTTGTACCCCAAGTGCCCGTCGCCAGAGCTGACGTACGGGCTCCCGGCGCACACGGACCCCAACGCCCTCACCATCCTGCTCATGGACGAGCAGGTCGCCGGGCTGCAGGTGCTCAAGGACGGCAGGTGGATCGCCGTCAACCCGAGGCCCAACGCGCTCGTTGTCAATCTCGGCGATCAGCTGCAGGTGATGCCTCACTAAGTACTAGTATATGGTATCTCTTTATTTTTTGCCAAAAAAAATATTACTCATCGCAATACGCCATGTGCCACCGTATAATACCCCATCAAGCATCATGCACTACACCAGATCAATACCCATTTTGTATGGTTTGCCGGTAGAGAGTAATTAGATACTTTTTGAAATCAGCAACTCTCAAGTGCTAACGGAAATTTGCGCTGCGTACGTGCAGGCGCTGAGCAACGGGAGATATAAGAGCGTGCGGCACCGCGCCGTGGTGAACTCGGACAGGCCAAGGATGTCCATCGCGTCGTTCCTCTGCCCCTGCAACAGCGTCAAGCTCGGTCCCGCGGAGAAGCTCATCGGTGACGAATCGCCGGCCGTCTACAGAAACTACACCTACGACGAGTACTACAACAAGTTCTGGAGCAGGAACCTGGACCAGGGGCACTGCCTGGAGCTCTTCAGAACCTAGGGTTTTTTTTTCCCCCGATAAAAGCAGCGCGCCACCCCATTTTCTTTCCCACGAAATTGATAAGTTTCATCGTCAGGTTCGGCCTAAAGACATGCCCCTAGCAAAAACCTTCAGAACCTAAGCTAGACATCGCCCCGTTTTGTTGGTCGTTAGGAGTTTGTTGTGCCACCCTCGATCGACGACTGCACCAACCGATTGTAGCGCGCGTACCATGATGGAGATATCAGGAGAGTTCTCAGTTCAGTTATCTATTTTTTAGAATGATTATATATGCTAGTTGTAACAATTGAAACGAAATAAAGCCCCGTTTTCTCTCATTTTGTGTCGGCCAACCAAGGACGTTTTCTCTATCCCTTTTTGGTTTTTCTCAACCAAGAAGTATATATTTTTCTCATTTTCTTTTTCCTTTTATTTTTAAGCCGCATTAACTTTTTGTTCGACATAGATGAACATTTTATTTCGACAACTATACAATTTTCATAATTTAAAAAGTTATCTCGCACGAAGACAATTTTTTTATCAGTCGAACAATTTTATTGGAAATTATGTGAACATTTTGTTTGATATAAATGAACATTCAATTTGAGGCGAATGAACATTTTTTCATGGACAATCAGATATATTTCAAAACATATTTTTTGTACAAATATCTCCTGAAAATTCTATTGTATAAATTTGAAATGGTTTTCAAACGTTTTACAAACTAATTTATCTTATTTATTTATTGTCCTCGCCTGCTGTCTATTGCATGGGCCTCCCGCTAAGGGCCGGACCAATAAGGGCTGTGCGTTGCGGCCGAGGGACATGTGTGAGTGAGAGCCCAAGCAAGCCACCGGCAAAAAAAAAAAAAAAAAAGAGTGAGAGGCCAAAACAAAACAAACGGAACGCGAACATGGGACTGCTTGACCCAAATGCTATATCCCGCAGTCAGCGGGATATAACCTGGGAATCGCCCACACAACGCCGACATGGGCCGGCTAATTCAGGATCGTGGTTTTTTTAGGATAGATCACCAGGTGTTCATACTAGATCAACAACACACATACAACCCACGTGGACCCTCTCTGGAAGAACCCAGAGAGAGCCAGCCCAGAGCAAATAGCACAACTGACCCTCAAAACAATGAAAATTACATCAAAGCCCTGGAAGGTCACAGTGCATCGCATCACCGTCGCCTGCCGAAACCGACTGCCGTCGTTGCCATAGTGCCCACTGGAGAAACGGAAGGCAAGCCACCAACAACCCAAGCTCCGTGGAAGCACCAAATCGTAGACCACCTGCTTTAAAGAGGACCTCAGGGGTGGTCTCCGGTTTTATTTTTTTGGGTTTATTTTTTCTACGGCTTTCTTTTTTCTTTTTTTTTTGTATTTTTCTAATTTTCCATTTTATTTCATTTTAGTTTTTCTTTTATTTTTCCTTTCTTCTTTGTTTCTATTATTTTAAAAAATTCTAAAAGTCCTTAGCAATTTTTTTAAAATTACATGATCATTTATAAAACAATGCATGAACACTTTAAAAAAATTGCATGAACACTTTAAAAATTTCAACAATATTTTTCAAAATACATGAACACCTTTTCAAATTACAAGAATATTTAAAAAATGAATACGTTAAAAAACCGCACAAACATTTAAAAAAATATGTAAACACATTTTTATAAAGATTATTTAAAATATGTAAACACTTTTTTAATCAAATGAATTTTTTTAAACACTGTGAAAACATTTTTTAATTCAATTAACCTTTTTCCAAAATACATGAACAGTTTTTTTCATTTTCATTTTCTAAAAGAAGTGAACACTTTTTTAAAAATTACATGAACATTTACATAAAATACGTGAACACTTTAAAAATATACATGAACACTTTTCAAAATAACATGGAATATTTTACAAATGAATGAACACTTTTTTGAAAATACATGAACATTTTTGAGAAAATACATCAACATTGTCTTGCTTTTTTTTTTCTTAAAGACGTTAACAATTTTCTTAAATTACATGATTATTTTTGAAACAATGAATAAAAACTTTAAAAAATTACATGAACACTTTTTAAAATTACGTGAATATTTTTAAAAATACATGGAAACTTTTTAAAAGTACAAGAAGATTTAAAAAATAACTGATGAATATATTAAATAAATGCATGAATATTTTGAAAAATACGTGAACCCATTTTTTATGAACATTATATAAAATATTTAAATACTTTTTTTTAATCAAATGAACATTTTTCTAAAATATGAAAACTTTTTTAATTTCAAGAACCTTTTTCCGAAATACATGAACACTTTTTTTCATTTTCATTTTCTAAAATAAAATGGAATATTTTATAAATTAATGAACACTTTTTTTTAAATTAAATGAACATTTTTATAAAATAGCGTGAACACTTTAAACAAATACATGAACACAAAAAAAATACATGAACAGTTTGAAAAAGTACACAAACATTTAAAACAAACATGTGAACACTTTGTCAAATACAATGATATTTATTTACAATATGTAAGCACTTTTTAATTTATATGATTTTTTTGAAATGATCACTTTTTTCAATTCCATGAACCTTTTTCCAAAATACATGAACACATTTTTATAATATATGAACATTTTTGAAAATTAAAAAAAAAATGTTTTTAAACATACATGAATAATTTACTTATTCTTTAATTATTTAAACAAATTTTCGTTTATATTTTTTTATCAAAATTCTGAAAATAGAGAAAAACTGTACCTTTATTGCTAACGGCCTATTAAGCTGCCACTGCGGGCGGCCGGCCGCTATTGCCCGCACCAAGCGTTGCATAGCAGCCCCAGTGATCGTCTTATAAAAAAAGCTGCCCCCAGTGCGGGCGTGCGTCCGTCCAACCCAACTCCTCCGCGTGCCCGACTTCTTCGGGTTGTGTGGACCAGAAGCGAAGCGAAATCCTCCTACTCGCGGCAACCAACCCACATCCTACTCGCTCGCTCGCGCTATCCGCCTCGTCTCACATCATCCATGTCCGATGTAGCCGCCTCCACCGCGACCACCCTCGCCGTGTGTCGGCGTCCCATGCGGACCGTACCAAGATCCAAAGGTGGTATCGCGTAGTCAGGCCCCTCGCTGCCGCCGCCTCCAAGAACCACGCCACCGGCGGTCAGCAGGGCCGGTCCTGAGATTACGGGGGCCCGGGGCGAGACTAAATCTAGGGGCCCTTAATATAAACACAAGTATGTATTGCAAAAAATATTTTGAATCGCGAACCAACCTGTGGTTGGATGGTTAGGTGGACAGTGGTATCCCCAGCCCACTAGGGTTCAAGTCCTGGTGCTTGCATTTATCCTGGATTTATTTCAGGGTTTTCGGCGATGCACGTTCAGTGGGAGGAGACGTTCCCGTCGACTACGAGGCGCCTACCATGAGTTCGTAAAATCTCAAGATGATATGCCGGCTCAGTCTCTCAGAGGTGCTCATAGAGGTAGGGTGTGCGTGTGTGCGTTCATAGGGGTGAGTGTATGCGCGTATATATGAGCACTTGCGTCTGTACTGTGTTAAAAAAATTGAATCGCTAGTCAAAGGAAATACAATATGTTTCTCTTTTTTTTAACTATTTATACAACATGTTCCTGTAGGAGATATGCCCTAGAGGCAATAATAAATGTTATTATTTATCCCCTTGTTCCTAATTATGTTTATATTCCGTGCTATAACTGCTATGTTTCTCGAGTCTACAATAACCACGAGGCTCGGAGGGAAACTCATATGCACGTGTGGAATAATAAACGGTAAAATGTATTCCTAGTCTGGCCTCTAAGACTAGCTCAAGTGTTGCATGATGGTTCTGTTTTCCTGATCATGGGCATGACTATGCCGGCAACTTTGAGAGCGCAATGTTAGAAGAACATTTGTGTTGAATCGACCCGATTGATGTTATGCTATGAGATACATTCGTCATAAGTTAATGGTTAATAACACAGAGATAGTTAACGTTTGCATAATTGCTTAGACCATAAGAGTATCGAGTTCATTCATGCTTGATTCATGAACTTTGGGGTTTGGTAAACGTCATCCATAACTGGGTGGCTATTACGGCGGCTTACGGGTTCATGGGAAAGTATGACAAGGGACTTGATAGCTCAAGATTGGGATTTGCTCCTCCGACGATGGAGAGATATCTCTGGGCCCTCTCGGTGTTACATTATCCATCATCGTCTGGCCAGACACAATGTGATTTGATCACAGGGGTGCCGGAACACGGGAACGAGAAAAGAGAACAAACCGGTAACGAGGTAATGGGCATAGTGGACAAGTTGTTGATCCGCGGGGATGCCGATAAATCTCACCTCGGATATTTGTAACATATCGCGAGGCAACAGGAATAGCACACGGCAACTGGAGGTTCACTCGAATATTTATTCGTGTGGGTATAGGGGTCAATATGGGTGTCCACGGCTCCGATGTTGATCATTGATCGGAAAGTGTTCCGGTCATGTCTATACTTCACCGAACCTATAGGGTCGCACGCTTAAGGGTCATCTATCTGCTGAATACTAGACAGGGAGTCTGAGAGAAAGTCACGAGAAAAGTTTCGGAGACAACGGAAAAGTTCCGGAGAGAGAACACCGGAATAGTTTCGGTAAAACCGAAAGGTTGTTTCGGAGTATACCATTAAGTCAAAATGGTTTCGGCACACACCTGGAAATTCTTAAGAGGGTGCCAGAATTGTTCTGGGAACTTCTGGGAATTTTCCGGAGAAAAAACCAGGAAATGTTCCGAAGCTGCCGGAACCGCTTTGGTTGCTTTTCGCAGATGAAAATCACTAATCCGAAATTGTTTCGGAACGCGTCCAAAATTATTTTAGTGGGTACTGGAAATGTTCTAAGACCTACAGAAATAATTTCGGATCTAACGGTCACGAAAAAATGTTTCCGTGAATAGTGAAAAGTACTTTTTGGTTGCTTTTTGGAAAGCCACTTTTTGGGGCTTTTACCAAAAGATCTTGGAGAAGGCTTGGGAGGGAAGGAACCCCTTTTTGTGGCTGAAATTTCAGCCCCTCCACCCCTCCTTCTCCTTTAAATAGAGGTGGAGAGGAGCTCTCCACACTCACTCCAACTCTCTCACATGGCATGCATGATCTGCCTTTATTCACTCCCTCACACGAAACAGTTTCGTAGAGCCGAAAGGCTGTCTGGGTTCCGGTGGGAACTAGTTCTGGACGGCGAAGCCCTGCCGGATAGATGACACCGTATGTGTGCAACCCCGTAGAGAGGTCGTAGATTCGATCTTTTTGCCCGAGGGGCTGTTCAAGAGTGCCTCCCGAAGGGCTGTCCGAGTTACTGTCCGAGTTTCGAGGGTCCTCCCGAAGGGCTGTCCGTGACATCGTCCGCGGGACTGTCCGACCGCCTCCCGGAGGGCTGTCCGAGGGGCAGGCGAGGGAATACATCCTCGCGGTTGGGAGGTTGTAGATCCTAGCTGCGGGGATCTGCACCACGATCTACATCGACTCTACTTCCGCTGCGCTACGAGTCGGTAACGATCAGATCCAAACCTTGTATGCATCTCCATAGTGATCCTGGGCGTGCTCGCTGTACCAAATTTTTTTGTTTTCTGTCGCGTTCCCCTATAGTGGCATCATGAGCCGTGCTATGCGTAGATGCAGGTTACGATCTAGAATACATGAGATGTAAGGGTATTGCATAATATAATTTTGTAGTAGATGAGATCTATTGCTGAAAATTATTTATGCGGGTAGCAGATGAAATCTGTTACCCGATGTTCTTGTTGCTTCCCTGAAATTTGCGTATTTCTGATCTTGATAATGGCATGGTGGAGTTTCAAAGTCCTGGCAATCCGCGATCCTGATTGATCAACGAAGTGCTAACAGTTCGTTGAATTCCACCATAGTTAAAAGAAAGATGAAATTTCGCAGACAAAAGGGCAATGCAGATATGATCTGCACGGGGGTCATGCGTATGACGAAGTTCAGTATGGGGCTCGAGATTTTATTATCTCGTGTTTCATACACCCTGCAAAGTTAATCTAGCGACTTGAATAATCATGCTTGATGATAAACGTTGGTAGCTTCGGTTTGTTTCGAAACCTTAGAAGCCACGTAAAATAAATTTTTGCATAAACCGATTAGAGGCGTCTAACTTGGTTTTGCGGGATGTGCATGTGATGTGGTATAGCAGTGCTCATATTAATTTGATTATGTATGAGATGACTATATGATGTAAATTAATTAACATGACCTGCGTGTCATGATTCGGCATGATGGCTGAAGCCATATGATTGTCACTTTAACGACCTGCGTGTCAACCTTAAGTAATACACTTATTTTATTAGCTATAGAGATAGCAATATTATCTGGTGCATCGACAAGGTGGTGGCAATCTTTGCAAAGGTGAACATCGACGCGAATGCCGAAGATGAAGAAATGAAAGACTTCTCCGTTAGAAAGGGCTATACCATATCATGCTATTATGAATTGCCTGAGATGTTTATCCCTTATGATGCACCCTTTTTGATTGCGCGGTAGTCGCTTTTATTAGGGTGATCTCTCACTTAAAAATATCAAGTAGTTAGTGTTCTCCCAAGTGTAGGACCGTCTACAACACGTATCTTTTCGGGGTGCGCCATGTACACATGAGCACAAACGATTAGAGAGGTGTAAGGCGGGTGAAGGTCAGACCTCACTGCGTGATCACTTGGTTGTCTTGACGTTCAGGCAGGACAGTCCTGAGCTCGGAACACATGCATCGAAAGATGGACAAAAGTCACATAGAGATGTGATTGGCAAGTTGGCCTACCGATTGAAATTCACGTCATCAGTGATGAACCCGTCAATGGCGTCGAATTGAAATGCGGATCTTGAATCACTCACAATCAATTATGAGAGATATTGATTTGAGTGGGAGCGAACTTTAGAATTAACTTGTTTAATTCTCAGTGTAATTAATTATGAACTTTGTCTAAGTGAAATTTGTATAATAGTTGTAGAAGAATGGCTCGCGTTTCCACCTTCCCTATTAAAATTGAATAGTTGTTAAATATCTGGTTAAAACTTTACGGTTGGTAACGTAATGTGAGGATTGTCCTCAAGAGTGCCAAGAAGGACTTTGTCCTATCGCATGCTTTCGGTATTCTCCCGCTAATGCTATGGATGATGTGACTCTCGTCCTTCGATCCAAAAGCTAGAATTCCATTACGGTCAAGTGCAATATGTTTGCTTCCATGAGACCCGAACTTCGAAAGTTTGGGATAGTTATGTGATATTCATGGAATTGAAAATAATTTTCAGATACAAACAAAGGCTAAAAGATATTTGATATCCATAGCAATGTTTTGTTTGCAAAGTATTAGTAAAGTGTTTACTGGGCATTTGACTAATAAGAGAGGGATCCAGAAGAACACCGATCATATGATGATGGTGAATAAAACAACGACTTAAAGAGCAAGGAAATGTCCGAAAGGTGTTAGTATGACTTACACGCCTAGGAAGTCCGGGGCTAACGCCACTCTTAAAGTTGGGTGCTTCTTCTGAGAGTAGGAGAAATACTAAAAGTTAAACTGTTAGAAGTATAAAGGCAAAAAGAAAGAAGACTGGAATGTCCAGCTCATGTATGGAAGTCATACAAGTTATTGATGTATAGAAGGCTGGTCAAAGATATAATTCTTGGGAATTATGATTAAACATGTTAATCACTGATTCTTGGGTATTGTGAGTTGATCACAGAGATACCCGCTCGATTGCATTCAGTTGCGACTCGATGCAAGACCTACTACGGCCTAAAAGACTAGCCGGCAATGAGGTTTAAATACATGTTGGGAACTTAGTAAAAGTTACTATACCTTCCATCGGTGTATTACCTATGTATTTATTTGCATAATTCATTTTTGGAGTTTCATACACTCTAGCCCATTGCATAAAGTATCTTGCAAGAAGGTTGCTCATAAGAAAACTTTTGATGTTCAGTGTTATGAATAACATAAGGGCCATACTTTCATTATGAATGAGATGTATGTTATGAATATTGATAATAATACATTACCTCAGTATTTATTTTCATAATTCATCTTAGAGTTTTATTCACTCTAGCCCATTGCATAATGTTTGTTGCAAGAAGGTTATTCATGAGAGAACAATTGTTCTTCGATGTTATGAATAACATAAGGGCCATACTTTCATTATGAATGGGATGTATGTTATGAATATTGATAATATGATACATCCGTAACACTGACGCTAAATGTCGAAAGACTAAAAGAATACCACCCAAGTGCGGCACTGCATTTGGTCACATTGGAGAAACCGGCATGGAGAAATTCCATAATGATGGATTTTGAAGTCATTTGATTATGAATCATCTGACACTTGCAACTTTCGTCCAGAAGTAAAGTGACTAAAATACCATTTACAGGCCATGAGGAATGAGCAACGAACTTATTGGTGATCATACATTATGATGTGTGTAGTCCAATAGATGTTGTTGCTAGTAGTGGATTTATCTATCTTCAGAAATGACTCAAATAGATATATGGATATTTACTTGATGAGACGTAAGTCTGGATCTTTTGAAATCTTTCAAAAGGTTTTCTAAATGTAGTAGAAATTATTGTAACAAGAAAAATTGTGTTTCTGCAAACAAGATTGCAGAAAGGAATATTTGAGTTACAAGTTTAAGCGAATGTCTGATGAGTTGTGAAAGGAGTTTCATAACTTACACCTCCCGGAACACCACTGTGAGTGGAATGTCCGTGAAGATGTAATCAAACCATTTATGACATGGTGAGATCAAAGATGACATAAATCAATTTGCCATTATCCCTTTTAAAGTAATGCTTTAGAGACTACGGCTTTTACACTGAATAGAGCGCCATCAGATCTGTTGAAATGACGCCATGGTATGGTACAAGCAACCATGTTATATCTTTTCTTAACATTTGGAATAAGGGGCTTGTGTAAAATATTTACAAACCTATTCCAAATCAGACAAGTACTACTTTGTAGGTTATCCCAAGTTATTGGGCATTCCTCCATCCCTACACCGAGGCAAAATGTTTGCCACAAATAGCGGTAAGATTTTGAAGAAAATGGTTCTTTCAAAAAGGTGAGTGAGAGGACAGTGCAACTCGACGAGATAACAGTATCTTTGTCATCAGGTCAAAGGAAAGAAACCTTGGAAGTAATTCCAGAGTTTCCTACTGCGACTGATACGGAAGCTTTTACATGAGATGTATGGACTTCGGTCGAACTTGCAGCTGAACCACGTAGGCAAAACTCGTGCAAACCTCTCAGGTGCGCAGACGAGATATTGTTGGTAGACAACAGTATACCTACGATGCACAAGGAAGCGTTGATGGGCCCTGACTCCGGAATTGGCTAAATGCCAATACAATCCGAGATAGTTTCCATATAAATGATTCAAGATTATATCTTCATGAACCCTTCGGAAGACTTAGAGTCTAACGAATATTAATGGAACTATAAACTGATACGCATAAAAATGTTTTATCCATAAAGCTCGACTTGTTGCTTATAAGAAATTCAAGGAATTGACTACGGCGAGATTGTCTCTCCATAGCAATGCTTAAAGTTGGTTCGGGTTAAACTAGCAATTGAATACATATTTCAATCATGAGATATGATACATGGATGCCAAAAGGATTTCCATGTGATGGAAATGCAACCTAGGACTTGTGAGTGATACAGTCCAAAGTATTTTGTCATTCCAAAGGATGCTAGTGAGTATGCAAACTTCAGAGTTCTAGCGATAGACAAAAGAGAGCAAAATCACTAGTAGAAAACCTACCTTTGATCCGGAGCATTAGTTCCGGCCGGGTTTGGGCCCGGGACTAATGTGAGCATTAGTCCCGGTTCCAACGGCTAGGAGCGGACGCGGGCACGGCCAGGATTAGTCCCGGTTCAAATGGGACCTCTAGTCCCGGTTGGTGATACCAACCGGGACTAAAGGGGTTGCGGCAGGCTGGGGCCCCCGCGAGCCTCTTTAGTCCCGGTTGGTATCACCCACCGGGACTAAAGATAGACCTTTAGTCCCGGTTGGTATCACCAACCGGGACTAAAGATATCCCTATATAAAGCTGCTTCGTCCAGCCCGAGTCCAAGCTTCTCCTTTCTCTCCTCTCTGTTTCCTTCCCCTAGCTTGAGCTCATCCTCCATTTTTGCGAAGATTTGTCAAGATTGGAGGCACCCCATCTATCGAAGGGTTCTAAAAGGTTAGCAACTTCATCCTTTCATCTCTCATTGCTAGTTTAGCTCGTTTCATGCTGTATAAGTATAGTGATTTGTGGGTTTTAGTTTGGGAGTAATTATGTGGGAGTTTATTTGATTTATATGCAATTTGAGCTCAAATTAACTTCTTAGTTTGCATATTTGTAGGTGTGGTTTACTTAGTGCCTTCCCGTCCCCGTCCTTACCGCCGTCGATCGCCCGCGCCGTCCCGACGCGGGCACCACCTTGGTGAGCCTCTTGTTCTTATCCTTTTTGTAAAAAAAAATCTTATTTGTATGATTTAGATAGTTACTTGTATAATTTTCTTACTTGTATGATTGTTTGTTATATATAGTGCGATGGTTTTGATATCCGTCCCCGTCGGCCCTCGTCCGGTTTATGATTCGGATGTGGTATATTATCTTTTATAACTATTTGTTTCATTTCGTGTTTATGACAATTATGCCCATCAAGTTGACATAGATATTTTTTATCTAGGAGGTATGTGAACCGGAAATTGCAACCGACCCTCTTGTCGAGAAGTTAAATTTAGTTGAAAAAGAAAACGGTTATTTGAAAGAAAAATTGAAAAGAATTGAAGAAGAGAAGATGAAATTGGAGTTGTATGTTGTCGATTTCGTCGATGATCACAAGATCAAGATGGATGCAAAGAAAAATTGGTGTACCCAAATTGCGAAGATGACAAGAAAAAGCTGGGTACCACACTGGAATTGCTGCAATGGAAGGCAGAGAATGGTGTATCTGACAATGGATTTGAAAAGTTGTTGAAACTGATAAAGAAGACGCTTCCAAAGGATAACGAATTTCCCAACAGTACGTACGAAGCAAAGAAGGCTATCTGCCCTCTAGGATTAGAGGTGCAGAAGATACATGCATGCCCTAATGACTGCATCCTCTACCACGGTGAGGAGCACGAGAATTTGAATGCATGCCCGGTATGCGGTGCATTGCGCTATAAGATCAGCCACGATGACCCTGGTGATGGTGAGGGCGAGCGCCCCAGGAAGAGGGTTCCTGCCAAGGTGATGTGGTATGCTCCTATAATACCACGGTTGAAACGTTTGTTCCAAAACAAAGAGCATGCCAAGTTGTTGCGATGGCACAAAGAAGACCGTAAGAAAGACGGGATGTTGAGAGTACCCGCTGATGGGTCGCAGTGGAGAAAAATCGAGAGAAAGTGGCCGGAGTTTGCAGATGACGCAAGGAACTTATGGTTTGGTATAAGTACAGATGGCATGAATCCTTTTGGGGAGCAGAGCAGCAGTCATAGCACCTAGCCTGTGACTCTATGTATCTATAACCTTCCTCCTTGGTTGTGCATGAAGTTCATTATGATGCCAGTGCTCATCCAAGGCCCTAAGCAACCCGGCAACGACATTGATGTGTACCTAAGGCCATTAGTTGAAGAACTTTTACAGTTGTGGGATATAAAAGGTGTATGTGTGTGGGATGAGCACAAACAGCAGGAATTTGACCTACGAGCGTTGCTGTTTGTAACCATCAATGATTGGCCTGCTCTTAGTAACCTTTCAGGACAGACAAACAAGGGATACAATGCATGCACGCACTGTTTAGATGAGACTGAAAGTATATATTTGGATAAATGTAAGAAGAATGTGTACCTGGGACATCATCGATTTCTTCCGATCAGGCATCTCTTAAGAAAGAAAGGTAAGCATTTCGAAGGTGAGGCAGATCACCGGAAGAAGCCTGGCCACCGTACTGGTGATGATATATTTGATATGGTCAAGGATTTAAAAGTAATATTTGGAAAGGGTCCTGGCGGACAATCTGTTCCGAATGACGCTAACGGACACGCACCCATGTGGAAGAAGAAATCTATATTTTGGGAGCTACCCTATTGGAAAGTCCTAGAGGTCCGCTCTGCAATCGACTAGATGCACGTGATGAGGAATCTTTGCGTGAACCTGCTAGGCTTCTTGGGCGTGTATGGGAAGAGAAAAGATACACCGGAGGCACGGGAGGACCAGCAACGTATGAACGAAAAAGACGGCATGCAACCAAAGCAGTATCAAGGTCCTGCCAGCTACGCTCTTGCCAAAGAAGACAAGGAAATCTTTTTTGAATGCCTGAGCAGTATGAAGGTCCCGTGTGGCTTCTTGTCGAATATAAAAGGAATAATAAATATGGCAGTGAAAAAATTCCAAAACCTAAAGTCTCATGACTGCCACGTGATTATGACGCAATTACTTCCGGTTGCATTGAGGGGGCTTCTACCGGAAAATGTTCGATTAGCCATTGTGAAGCTATGTGCATTCCTCAATGCAATTTCTCAGAAGGTAATCGATCCAGAAATCCTACCAAGGTTACAGAATGATTTGGTCAAATGTCTTGTCAGTTTCGAGTTGGTGTTCCCACCATCCTTCTTCAATATTATGACGCACGTCCTAGTTCACCTAGTTGAAGAGATTACCATTCTGGGTCCTGTATTTCTACACAATATGTTCCCGTTTGAGAGGTTCATGGGAGTCTTAAAGAAATATGTTCATAACCGTGCTAGGCCAGAAGGAAGCATCTCCAAGGGCCATGAAACAGAGGAGGTTATTGAGTTTTGTGTTGACTTTATTCCTAACCTTAAGCCGATTGGTGTTCCTCAATCGCGGCATGAGGGGAGACTGAGTGGAAAAGGCACGCTAGGAAAGAATTCAGTAATAAGTATGGACGGGCATTCTTTCACTCAAGCACACTACACAGTTCTACAAAATTCCACCTTGGTGGCTCCGTATATCGAGGAACACATGGATATTGTACGCTCCAAGAACCCGGAGCAGTCTGACCCCTGGATTAAACGTACACACATGGTGACTTTCGGCGGTTGGTTGCAAACACATCTCATGAATAACACCACTGTTGGAGATGAGATGTACTTGTTGGCCAAGTCACCATCTTCGACTATATTGACTTTCAAAGGGTACGAGATAAATGGGAATACATTTTACACAATCGCCCAAGATAAAAAGAGCACCAACCAAAACAGTGGTGTCCGCTTTGATGCAACAAACAACAATAGGAAAAAGAACACATATTATGGTTACATAGAGGAGATATGGGAACTTGACTATGGACGTTCTTTTAAGGTCCCTTTGTTTCTGTGCAAATGGGTCAATCTGACAGGAGGCGGGGTAAAGGTAGACCCGCAATACGGAATGACAACAGTGGATCTCAACAATCTTGGGTACACAGACGAACAGTGGATCTCAACGGTGCAAATGGGTCCTAGCCAATGATGTGGCACAGGTTTTCTATGTGAAGGACATGTCTACCAAACCGAGAAAAAGAAAAGATAAGGAAGCGAATACATCATACGATGAGCCAAAGCGCCACATAGTTCTTTCAGGGAAAAGAAACATCGTGGGAGTGGAGGACAAGACAGACATGTCAAAAGATTATGAAAAGTTTGATGAAATTCCTCCCTTCACAGTGAAGACTGGCCCAAGCATCCTGTTAAATGATGAAGATTCTCCATGGTTACGGCGCAATCATAAGCAAGGGACACACGCGAAGAAAAAGTTTTATACCCCAAGATCCCACTCTGGGATGTGACCGGCTTCACCGTCATCACTTTCTCTCTAGTGAGTTTCCGGACTTATAGCTGGAAAGTCCCACTTCGGACAAACCGGAGGGAATCTTTGTAAGAGTTAGGGTATATATGTGTTTTGGGTGTTCCTAGGTGGACGCCGGAGCGTCAGAATCCAACCAAAAAGCTAGGGCATTTTGGCATTTGAAACATGGTTTTTGAATAATTATTTATTAAGTTATGAATTTTCAATTATTCCTGTCCTTTTAGTATTTTAATTATAGTGGCTGTCCAGAGAGGTAAAGTGAGGGTTTTCACCCCTCAATTATTGAGCTATGGAAGAGAGAGAGTTACTGGAGGTAGAATATGACTAGGGTGAGCTCTGGTAAAAATTTGAGCTAAAGGAGAATCCATTTGGTACCCCAAGCATTGACCACAAGATTTTGGCAGAAGGTGTTTGATGATGAATAGAGGTTCTTAGAGGAATCCAATGGCTTTGGAATTTAAGAGGAATGAGCTTGGTATCAATTTGAGCTAGGGTGCAAATTTGTAGCTCCTTTGAAGAACTTGGCAATGTAAATATTTCAAACCCTAGAAATGGGCAGAAATGGTTTTGACAAGCTTTGTTCAAGTTAACTTGTTCTCCAACTTGTGCCACTTGATGGGGGTGATGCTCATGACCATCTGGGAATGTGGTAAAAAATTGAGATCAATGGGAGAAAGTTGCCAATGTAACTTTGTCAAACCCTAGAAATGGGCAGAATTGGTTTTGGCATACTTTGACCAAGCTAATTTGTTCTCCTTGATGCACCACTTGGCCTAGATGAATATTTAGACCATTTTAGCAGGTGTACCAAGTTTGAGCTCATTTGGACATGTTTAGCAATGTAAAGTTGCTCAAACTAGAAAATGGACAGAGATGACAAGCTAGAATTTTCATGGAATTTATGGTGAATATTTCCTTTGTAAATATTTCAAAAGCTTGAAATATCCAGAAAGGGTAATTGAGGGTTTTGACCAAAATTTTGAACATGACCATGTGTTGAAACTCTTATACATGGACAAATTGAATTTGTCAAATAATTTCTTCAAAATGAAAATTAAAACTCCTCATGTTGACTAACAGAAACATAATATAATTTGGCAAAAGAATAACAAGAAAACATAAACTAAAATAATTAAAACAAAGGAAAAAGGTATAAAACTAAAAGAGCTAAACAGAATCTGTTTTTGATTAAAACACCTATTTAAAATATCCTAAAATTTCCCAAATTGAACATACTGATAAAACACACTAATATTAAACAGCAGGAAAAAGAATCACTCAAAAATCTATTTTTAAACTAAATTTATTCACAAACTAGTGATTCACACAAATTTCAAAGAATTCAAATTTAAACTATTCAAATTTGAAAACTACTGGCACTAACAGAAAGTTTATAATTTTTGTGACCTAAAGCAGAAAGATTCACTCAAAAACTCTAAATATTCTAAGAGTTTTACCTAAAGTTTTCTACACAAAAAGAATCACTTTAAAAAGACACCTTTAGTCCCGGTTGCAACCACCAGCCGGGACAAAAGGTTCCTTCTCCCGCGCGGAATTTGGGCCGCCGAAATGGACCTTTAGTCCCAGTTCGTGGCTGGAGCCGGGACTAAAGGTTGGCCTTTAGTATCGGTTCGTGGCTGGAGCCAGGACTAAAGGACCTTTAGTCCCGGTTCGTGGCTGGAGCCGGGACTAAAGGTCGCAGCTATATAACTAGTGTCCCGGTGCCAGCCACCGCCCGGGAGAAGGAAACAGAACCACGCCGCCAGGCCGCTCATCTTCAACCTCCGACCACCGAGATCGCCTCCGCTGCCCCGTTCGCTCCGGTCCTCCTCCGAGCTCGCCGTCCGCATCGTTGGAATCGCCGTGAGCCTCTCCCTCGAACCCCCCCTCTCTGTTTCCTTTGTCGCACGCCGTAGCCGTCGCACCACCTGCGCCCGAACCCGCCACCGCCTGCGCTCGGCGCCGACGACACTCCGGTGACCATTTGGTCCCGGGCGCACGTCCAACGCGCTCGCCGCTCCGCGTAGATGCCCTAGGTGCCGCGCACGCAACGCCACGGCCACCGTAGCCTCGACCCCGAGCTCCGGTAGCCGCCTGGGTCGACGCCGGTGACGTTTCCGGCCACCCCAGCTAGCCCCGCTCGTCCCGTTGGATGCGCACGGGCCTGGGCTTCACGTAGATGGCCTCGGCCGTCCATTTGGACGCCGGAGGGCAATTCCCGCAGCTCGCCGCCGCGTCTGCCCCCGCCGGCGTCAAGTCGCCGGTGGGTTTGACCCCTTTTGACCACCCCGGGTCGCTGACATGTGGGCCCTGCCCCGGCTAATCTTTAGTTTAGGTTTAGTTTAACCCTAATTAACTTAGTTAGTGACCGAGTCACTGACCAGTGGGCCCCACTGGTCAGATTTGACCAGGGGCAGTCCAGTTGACCTACTGACGCAGTGATGACCTCATGCTGATGTCATAATCCTATTCTGGCAAAATTATATTTCAGAAATGATTTATAAATTCCAGAAAATTGTTTAAACTTCAAAAATTCATAGAAAATTAACCGTAGCTCAGAGTGAAATAATTTATATATGAAAAATTATCAGAAA
The DNA here is from genome assembly GCA_039707655.1 of Elymus sibiricus. Taxonomy (NCBI): domain Eukaryota; kingdom Viridiplantae; phylum Streptophyta; class Magnoliopsida; order Poales; family Poaceae; genus Elymus; species Elymus sibiricus. Next base: position 6,854,272 of record CM077674.1, on the reverse strand, counting down.
AATTCAAGGAATCCATCTGTAAAATTTCCATGCATGAAAAACCAACTTATACTTGCTGTATAAGTGAAAACATCTAAACGCCATTTAAAATGCTTAAATTGGAGTTTGCATTTGAACCCTTGGTTCAAATGGACTTCATTGCACTTGTTGCTAGTTGCATTAGCACAATCCACAGCATCATATTATATGGAGTTTGAAATTTGAATAAAACAATTTGAATAAATGGCATTTGAAATGCCTTATGTGGAGTTTGAATAAGACAATATCATACCTCGCACCCAGCCGCCTACCTCCCTGGATTGCTGTGTATTGATTGCATCTTCGGTATTGTTCTTCTTGATACTATGATTCAGTTTTTGCTTATTGAATGCATTCTAATTGTTTTATCTTTCTTCTGGATTAATTAAGCTATGGACGATAGCGGCAGAGACCATGAAGAGGATATCATCTTCGACATGATACGCTCCTCCCAAAACCAAGAGAATGAACCAGATGACAACTCACAATTTCTGAACGACTCCGGTGAGGGACTTGAGGAAGAACCAAGAGATGAAGGGCAAACAAACAATGATGGCGAAGAAAATGTTAGACAATTAACAAAGTCCGGCGAGGTATATATATATATTAGGCTGCTGGTGATCATTAGATGTATTAATTGATTTGTATATATATATTAACGAATCTTTCTTCTGTTAGCCCTCCGGATCGAGCAAATCTTCTAGAAGGGTACGAGGCCGGGCCAAAAAGTTGGGCGATGGCATAAAGTACAACATCGATGAAGTCACAGAAGATGGCGAACCGAGTGCTCCTGTACAGAATGCCCATACATTTATAAATCAATGCGGAGTTATTGTTAGGGACAACATCCCAATCACCATTCGGGAATGGAATAAGCCAAAGGAAGATCGAGGAGTTAGTTATGTCGACGAAAGATCGAAAATTTTGCTTTGGGATACGCTCATGTCACATTTCAACCTACCAGAGGGTTTCACAGATGGCCAACGGTTGAAAGTCAAGCAGTTTGCTCTTAAGAAGATGGCCACACAATTCCAGATCTGGAAGAAAAGATTATACAGCGACTACCTCAAGGCAGAAGGGAAGACTCCAGAATTCACTGGAGCACTAGAGGAGATAAAAGATCACTAGGACGTATTTGTGAAGTACAAGGAATCAGATGAAGCTAAGGAAAGGTCTAGAAAAAATAAGATAAATGCTGCAAAAAAAGAGTATCACCATCTTCTGGGGACAGGTGGCTACAAGAGAGGCGTGCCTAAGTGGGAAGCAGCTGAGGCCAAGATGCTTGCTGAAGGGGTCATTCCAAAAACAGCGGATTGGCCCGACAGGTCCAGGAATTGGTTTTATGCGCATGGGGGAAAGTTGGACCCAGCGACAGGGGAGATTATTGAAAAGGCAGATCTTAAAACAGCCTCGGACGCTTTACTTGAAGCAATAGAAGATGCTTGAAAGGGGTTGTTCCAGCCCGAGAGAGAGAACGACGAGCTTACACGCGCCCTCGGGAATCCTGAACACGGAGGACGAACACAAGGCAAAGGCGTTGTTTCGTGGGTTCAGGGGTTTTCGGAGTGGAACGACACTTACAGAAGCCGTCAGAGAAAAAAGAAGCAGGATGCAGACCGGCTTCAGAAGGTAGAAACAAAGAACGCGGAGTTGGAACGCATGTTAATGCGGCAGCAGGAGCAGATCGACACAATTAGCCAGCAAAGGGCGTCTCCGCGGCAGGAGCAAGCAGATCCAGCATTGGATAGTACCGTCCCATCTATGCGGAAAAACAGCGTGGGTTCCACGGGGATCCGGGCCGATGATGCACTGCTGGCTCGCTACCCCGTGGATGATATTAAAGAGAGGACAAGTTGTGAGCTACACCAGAAAATGAAGAACATATCCATGAAGGTGGCGATCGGCTTTGCTTTACTGAATGCACCTGAAGCAACCATCCATGGCAATCCGATTCCAGCTGGCTATGCTCGTGTCGGGGTGGATGAAGTTCTGTTGGGATATGACTCACTAGAGCTTGACATTCCTGGAGGTGAAGGGGAGCAGACACTGGGAGAAGTCATACGTGGTGTCATTGTATGGAGAAAGGAATGCATCGTGTTTCCAAACTCGGCGCCAAGGCCACCGACTCCTCCGAGTAGCAATACACCTCTAAGTCCGCCGCGTCAGCCGACTCCACCCCACCTCGAGACGGATCCCAGCGCGAGTCCGCCATATCGATCTCTGCCGCGTCAGCCGACTCCACCCCCTATGTCCCAGCAGCAGGGCCAAAAGCGGAAGAGAGCACCAAAGAAGAAAGCCAACGACGAGCCTCCTACCAAAAAGAAGTTAGCTTACGAGATGACTGATGAGGAAACCAGAGCGGTCGTGGCTTCCGAAGTGAGGTCCCATTTAGCACTGAAACCGCCCCCGCCGCCAAAGGAGATAATACCTGCGAAAACCGTAGAGCACTTTGTGGTACTTCTAGAGCGAGACCCGGCACATGTGCAGAATAGGCCATCAGACTATGAACGCTCTATTAGGAAGTCATATCAGGAACAAATGCAGCAGTCGAGACGTACAAGTAGTAATAAAAGCGGGAAAACAGTTCCCCAGCTCGGAGAACAGGCAATGCAATCGATCCCCCTGCTCAAGGTGATTACCGATAAGGTAAGCGACGCTGCTAAACACTTTGGTATCAGTGCTGATCAACTCCAAGGCACCGATGAAGTCCCCATGGCTGAATTAGCATGGAAATATGTCCCCGGGAACCCTCTGGTCAGACCTGAGCAGGTCCCGCATCTATCAACACAAATGCGAAGATTGCATGAGTGGTACATGAAAGAAGTAAAGAACGGGCGAGAGATGCTCATGGTGAAAGTCAAGGAAGAGCATTACTTTTATGAAAACGAGATAATGATTGAGTTTTCAGAAATTTTTCAGTTATACAATCAAGACGCACTCGACAAATCTATCGTCAGTTGCTATTGTCTGTAAGTGATTTCTTTCTGTAATTTAAGTCTCTAGCTCAGATCGTTCATTGCCTGTAATTATCCTCACTATATTATTTTGTACGCTATTATGCAGAATGAAGATTTTCAAATGCAAAAGAGATGGAATCTATGACATTGGGTTCGTTGACCCATATATCATTAATGAAATTATGATACAAAACCACGCCAAAGACTCAGAGGAGAACTTGCTAAGGTTTATGAAGGAACTAAATACCAGAACAGAAATACTTTTTCCTTACAACTTCAAGTGAGTGTTACTGTCTTCTACTACAAATTCTATTTTGCTTACTCGATGTTAAGTGTAGTTGATGAGTTATGCATGCCTGCTTATATAAACGTGTGCGCAGGTTCCACTGGATCTTGCTAATCATTAGAGTTGACGCTGGAACTGTTGAAACCCTGGACTCACTAGGTAAAGACCCTCGAGAATACACCAGCGTGGTTTTGATGCTCGACAGGTAATTTCAATCATTATCGCACTATATCGGCCTCTTTCGTTCATTTCCTAATATCAAGTAATTAATAACTCCTTTATTCATTTTCTTTGCCGGGCAGGGTTTGGAAACGGTTCATCAAAGAGGTTGTCGGTGAATGGAAACCGAAGCTGAAATGGCGACAGACCAAGGTAATTAAGTAGTACTAGCTAGGTCCGCGCATCTCTTTAATTCTAGTTTCAATACCATTATCATGCTTGATTATTATCTGATTGAATTCTATTCTCGCAAAGTGCATGAGGTAGCAACAGGGGACTAATTTATGTGCATACTACATTTGCGAGAACATTCGCATTACGACCGAATGGCGCAGAGATGTAAGACAACTCCGGGTACGTAAACACTATTCACAATTTTTTTATGATGATCTAATATATATACACACAACTAATATATTCATATTGATCTCCTTCTTTAAAGATTGACGAGATGCGGGATAAGCTCCTACCAGAGAACCGCATACGAGCAATTCAAGAGGAAATTGCGGGATTTTTGCTTACGGAGGTCATATCTGAAAGCGGAGAATACCATTGCACCTAATGCCTGCATGTAATGATCTGCAAATTGTAGGAGAAATTGTATATACCAAATTGTATATATATATGTATGGTCGTACGAGAAATTATATGATATATGTATGGTCGTATGAGAAATTATATTATATATGCATAACGTGTACAGTATGTAGTAGCGTAAAATATGTTTGAAATGAAAAAGAATTGAATGGAAAACACAAAATGAAAAGGAAAAATAAACCATAAACCCTAAACCCCAACACAAAATCATTAGTCCCGGTTGGTGACACCAACCGGGACTATAGGTCCTTCAGCCCCCGGCGCTAGCTCGCGGCCACGTGGAGGGGCCTTAGTCCCGGTTGGTGTCACCAACCGGGACTAAAGGTCCTCCAGCCCCCGGCGCGCGCTCGCGGCCACGTGGAGGGATTTTAGTCCCGGGTCGTGGCCAACCGGGACTAAAGGGTGGGGGCCTTTAGTCCCGATTTAGTTGTCCCGGTTGGTGACCCGGGACTAAAGGTTGTTTCCAACCGGGACTAAATCCCGTTTTTCCACTAGTGAATGGAGTTGGAATCTTCGTTTTTGATGAAATAGTCAAAAGAGTTTGATTTCATCAATGGATAACGAAGATGCTTGTGGTTGCAAGAAAGTAAGTGGGAGCATAATAATATTTCTAAAAACCTTGTGTGCTTGACACATTGTTGATTGGAAATAATATAAATTTCTTGAGACGAATTAGTACTTCATTGAAAATAGTTTTTTCGATGAAGTGCTTGGGCTAAGTAACCTTGATATTAGGCATAATTATCTACGGAGATATAATTGCCTAATAGGCTAAAGCAAAAAATACATATTGACAAGATGCTAAAACCGTTTAGCATAAGAACGCCAAGAAGTGATTCTTGCCAAAGTCACATGGAAAGAGTTTTGCAAGACTAGGTGTCCTAAAAATACTGATGAGCAAAATACATGATGGAGATTTCACACACTTTTGTGTTTGGATTAATCATGTATTCCATGGTATGTAAGACAACCAGATATGTCCAATACTCCCAAGTTGTTGCGAGTATAGATACCAAAGTGATCAAAGTGCTGATCATGGGACAACAGTGAAAAATGTCATTGTGTACTAGAGTAGCACTGATGACATGTTTTATCGCAAGCAGAGATTATGAAGTGCTCGTTGTAAGTAATTACATCGATACAGTCTTCATCAATGCTCCATGCGATTTTCGATTTAACTTGAGGGTCTTTGTGTAATACACGATATGGTGGCACGGTAGTTGGAAATTGTTCCAAACAGGTTACTGTGGTGAATTATATAACAAAGGCTAAGTATGTTGACGCTTTGGAAGCGACAAAGAAGATGTTGAATCATATAGTTCATTCATGAACTTAGTATGGTTCCAAGATGGCTTTGGTCAATGGGACACTATTGCAGATAGTTGCTCCATAGCTCAGTCTGAGGAATCAAGGTTTGACCTGTGATTCACATATATACAAAGCCAAGTCCACACAAAATATGTATTTTGTGAAAGCGTGAAAACGCGAGGATATGCAAAGATACACACGGAACTGAAGATGGCAGATCCGTTGGACATCAGGCTATACCACAAGCGAAGCATATTTTACACCGGTATGCCATAGGTGTAAAGTGCATTAGCATTGACTAGATTATTGACTCTAGTGCAAGTGGGAGTCTGTAGGAGATATGCCCTAGAGGCAATAATAAATGTTATTATTTATCCCCTTGTTCCTAATTATGTTTATATTCCGTGCTATAACTGCTATGGTTCTTGAGTCTACAATAACCACGAGGTTCGGAGGGAAACTCATATGCACGTGTGGAATAATAAATGGTAAAATGTATTCCTAGTATGGCCTCTAAGACTAGCTCAAGTGTTGCATGATGGTTCTGTTTTTTTGATCATGGGCATGACTATGCCGGCAACTTTGAGGGCACAATGTTAGAAGAACATTTGTGTTGAATCGACCCGATTGATGTTATGCTATGAGATACATTCGTCAAAAGTTAATGGTTAATACCACAGAGATAGTTAACGTTTGCATAATTCCTTAGAAGATGAGAGTATCGAGTTCCTTCATGCTTGATTCATGAACTTTGGGGTTTGATAAACGTCATCCGTAACTGGATGGCTATTACGGTGGCTTACGGGTTCATGGGAAAGTATGACAAGGGACTTGATAGCTCAAGATTGGGATTTGCTCCTCCGACAATGGAGAGAAATCTCTGGGCCCTCTCGGTGTTACGGTATCCATCATCGTCTGGCCAGACACAATGTGATTTGATCACAGGGATGCCGGAACACGGGAACGAGAAAAGAGAACAAAACCGGTAACGAGGTAACTGGCATAGTGGACAAGTTGTTGATCCACGGGGATGCCAATAAATCTCACCTCGGGTATTTGTAACATATCGCGAAGCAACATGAATAGCACACGGCAACTGGAGGTTCACTCGAATATTTATTCGTGTGGGTATAGGGGTCAATATGGGTGTCCACGTCTCCGATGTTGATCATTGATCGGAAAGTGTTCCGGTCATGTCTATACTTCACCGAACCTATAGGGTCACACGCTTAAGGGTCATCTATCTGCTGAATACTAGACAGGGAGTCTAAGAGAAAGTCACCGGAAAAGTTTCGGAGACAACGGAAAAGTTCCGAAGAGAGAACACCGAAATAGTTTCGGTAAAACCAAAATGTTGTTTCGGAGTATACCATTAAGTCAAAATGGTTTTGGCACACACTTGGAAATTCTTAGAGGGTGCCATAATTGTTCTAGGAACTTCTGGGATTTTTCCGGAGAAAAAACCCGGAAATGTTCCGGAGCTGCCGGAACCGCTTTGGTTGCTTTTCGCAGATGACAATCACTAATCCGAAATTGTTTCAGAACACGTCCAAAATTATTTTAGTGGGTACTGGAAATGTTCTAAGACCTACAAAAATATTTTCGGATCTAACGGTCGCGGAAAAATGTTTCCGTGAATAGTGAAAAGCACTTTTTGGTTGCTTTTTGGATAGCCACTTTTTGGGGCTTTTACCAAAAGATCTTGGAGAAGGCTTGGGAGGGAAGGAACCGTTTTTGTGGCTGAAATTTCAGCCCCTCCACCCCTCCTTCTCCTATAAATAGAGGTGGAGAGGAGCTCTCCACACTCACTCCAACTCTCTCACCAAATGGCATACATGATCTGCCTTTCTTCTCTCCCTCACACGAAACAGTTTCGTAGAGCCGAAAGGCTATCTGGGTTCCGGTGGGAACTAGTTCTGGATGGCGAAGCCCTGCTGGATAGATGACACCGTATGTGTGCAACCCCGTAGAGAGGTCGTAGGTTCGATCTTTTTGCCCGAGTGGCTGTTTGAGAGTGCCTCCCGAAGGGCTGTCCGAGTTACTGTCCGAGTTTCGAGGGTCCTCCCGAAGGGCTGTCCGTGACATCGTCCGGGGGACTGTCCGACCGCCTCCCGGAGGGCTGTCTGAGGGACTGTCCGAGGAGCAGGCGAGGGAGTACATCCTCGCGGTTGGGAGGTTGTAAATCCTAGCTGCGGGGATCTGCACCAACGATCTACATCGACTCTACTTCCGCTGCGGTACGAGTCGGTAACGATCAGATCCAAACCTTGTATGCATCTCGATAGTGATCCTGGGCGTGCTCGCTGTACCGATTTTTTTTGTTTTCTGTCGCGTTCCCCTACAGTTCCTGTCACAAGTCTCCTGTTTACTAATATATCTGGTCGCTTTATTATTAAGTTTATCCTAATTTCTTTCATCCTAATCAGCTATACTAAAAACTGGCACCTGGTCAAGAATAATGAATGATTTAAATGCCAATGATAACTCACGATGTCATCCATTTAGATGTCAGATTGTATTATGTTAGCCCCTATATGGATTAGTTTATTCCTCCATAGCAATTACTGGCAAGTCGCCAAATATAAAAAATAATAACCCCAATGATATCTATCCATTAACAATACTGATAAATTGATTATTAGTATCCAATTGCAACAACGCAGAGGCCATGCCGATGATCATTCATAACTTTTAATCAACCATCGTGATAAAATTTCCTAGGCCATATAGACTACCTATACAAATAGAGATTAGAGACATACCTGCTCTTCTATAACTGTCATCATGCCCTAATTCGTACATGTTCTTTGGCAAAAAAAATTCTTTAGGCAGAAGGGTGGCAATAACGGACAAAAAATCATTGAAGCAAAATATGCTCATGCCATGGTCCACCTAAGGGCCATGAGGTGCGTGATCCCATCCAGTTGAGTAACCTCTGTATGGGCATGAAGGGGTTTCTGTGTCGCAAACAAAGCTGCATGAAACTCTTCCGGGCTTTCCGGCGGCTCCTCGGAGTCCGGGTCCTCCCACACATCTGCACAGTGAATGTCATCTAACAGGTTTTCAATCCCAACATCATATTCGCCGGTGCACTGTCACACCGCCTTCGCTCTGGACTATTCTGTCTCACCATGAAAAAACTCACCAGTAATAGCCTGGCGTAAACCAATGTTTGCCTAAGTGTTTGCTCATAGTAATCTTATCTTTTTGAAAATGGTTATCGCACTGCATCCAGGGGCACCAAATTCCATGAGATGGTGTTTCTCCAGCAAATGCTAGTTCCAAGAACTCATTGGTCTTCGACCTCCACTCAGAGGTCATACCCGCCATGCTGGGATGTCCAGTGTACATCCACTCATGATCTTCCATCCTCTGATATAATGGGAAACACACACATAATGTTTTTATGCAACAAGTGGTATCCATCAAGTTTTACGACATGCACTGAGCTATCTTACCAGACTACAAGATTGTTCTATTCATATTTTGAAATGTGCAACATCGTATACATTACAATTAAGAGCCTGTAGCTTGATGGTTACCGAGATATTTCGTCGATGTTGGTTGACAATTCACTCCATTATCAAATGTTTTCTACAGCTGATACCAGAGTGGATTGTCACCGAACATGGACAAAAGATCTGGGAAACAATCAAACTAGAGGGCCCTAATAGAAACATATATCATGCTGGACTTATGAATAGAACAGTCCTACAGTTTGGGTGGATGGCATTCGTTGATGCATATCAAATCGAAAAATAATAGTCCTTTGATGTCGACGACTCTTCTTTCTTCACCACTAACCAAGTAGGCTCACTTATGTCGAAGGCTAAAATTCTGCATTCCTTGGTAATTTGAATTCAAAGGTTGCACAGTTACGGCAATTCCATATTGCCCAGCACACAGCAGCAAGACCAAATGTATAAAACTTAGCACCATTAGGTAAAAACATATACTAAAAGGAATAATATTGCCACAAGTTGTTTGGACACTGTAGGAGATATGCCCTAGAGGCAGTAATAACAGTTATTTTGTATCTCTGAGTTTGTAATGAATGTTTATGTTCCAAGCTATAACAGCAATGATTCTCGAGTCTGCAATATCCACGAGGCTCGGAGGGAAACTCATGTGCACGTGTGGTATAATAAACGGTAAAATGTATTCCTGGTCATGCCTCTCAGACTTGCTCAAGTATTGCATGATGATCCTGTTTTCCTGATCATGGGCATGTCTATGCCGGTAATTTTGAGGGCACAATGTTAGTAGAACACTTGTGTTGAATCGACCCGAATTGATGTTATGCTATGAGATACATTCGTCACAAGTTAATGGTTAATAACACAAAGATAGTTCATGTTTGCATAATTCCTTAGACCATGAGAGTATCGAGTTCCTTCGTACTTGCTTCGTGAACTTTGGGGTTTGTTAAACGTCATCCGTAACTGGGTCACTATTACGGCGGCTTACGGGTTCACGGAAAAGTATGACAGAAACGTGATAGCTCAAGATTGGGACTTGCTCCTCCGATGATGGAGAGATATTCTCGGGCCCTCTCGGTGTTACGGTATTCATCATCGTCTGGCCAGACACATTGTGATTTGATCACTGGGATGCCAGAACACGGAAACGAGAAAAGAGAACAAAACCGGTAACGAGGTAACTTGCATGGTGGACAAGTTGTTGATCCACGGGGATGCAATAAATCTCACCTCGGGTGTTTGTAATATATCGTGAAGCAACAGGAATAGCACACGGTAACTGGAGGTTCATTCGAATATTCATTCCTGTGGGTATAGGGGTCAATATGGGTGTCCACGGCTCCGATGTTGATCATTGATCGGAAAGTGTTCCGGGTCATGTCTATACTTCACCGAATCTATAGGGTCACACGCTTAAGGGTCATCTATCTGCTGAATACTAGACAGGGAGTCTGAGAGAAAATCACCGGAAAAGTTTCGGACGCAACGAAAACGTTCCGGAGAGGACACCGGAATAGTTCCGGTAAAACTGAAAAGTTGTTTCAGGGATACCATTAAGTCAAATTGATTTCGGCACACGCCTGAAAATTCTTGGAGGATGCCAGAAGTGTTCTGGAAACTTCTGGGAATTTTCCGGGATAAAAACCGGAAATGTTCCGGAGCTGCCGGAACCGATTTGGTTGCTTTTCGCAGATGAAAATCACTAATCCGAAATTGTTTCGGAACGCGTCCAAAATCATTTGTGTGGGTACTGGAATTATTCTAAGACCCACAGAAATATTTTCGGATTTAACGGTCGCGGAAAATTGGTTCCGTGAATAGTGAAAATCACTTTATGGATTTTTTTTTTGGAAAGTCACCTTTTGGGATATTTCCCAAAAGGCTTCTAGAAGGGATTGGGGAGCAAGGCACCCCCATGTGGGGGGGCCCTAGAGGTGGCCGGCCAAGGTGGGGCTCCTCCATGGAGCTCCACAAGCCACCCCTTTTTGCCTTTTATTCTTTTATGTAAGACATAAAGTGGGGGTACTTTTGGTATTTTTGTATGCCAACTTTACCCCTTGGCTTTCCTATAAATAGAGGTGGAGGGGTGCTCTCCAAACCTCATCCTTGCTCTCATACACATGCCATAGACTTGTCTGGCTTCTCTCTCCCTCGCAGCGAAATAGTTTCGTAGAGCCGAAAGGCTGTCTGGTTCCGGCAGGAACTAGTTCTGGACGGCGAAGCCCTGCCGGATAGCTGACACCGTATGTGTGCAACCCCGTAGAGAGGTCGTAGTTTCTATCTTTTGCCCGAGGGGCTATTCGTGTGTCCTCCCGAAGGGCTATCCGAGTTACCGTTCGAGTATCGGGTGTCCTCCCGAAGGGCTGTCCGAGTTACCGTTCGAGTTCGGGTGTCCTCCCGAAGGGCTGTCCGAGTTACCGTTCGGGTTTCGAGGGTCCTCCCGAAGGGCTGTCCGTGACATCGTCCGAGGGACTGTCCGACCGCGTCCCGAAGGGCTGTCCGACAAGGGAGTACATCCTCGCGGTTGGGAGGTTGTAAATCCTAGCTGCGGGGATCTGCACCGACGATCTACTCCGACTCTTCTTCCGCTGTGCTACGAGTCGGTACGGATCAGATCAAACCCTGTATGACATCTCCATAGTGGTCCTGGGCGTGCTCGCTGCACCGAATTTTTTTGTTTTCTGTCGTGTTCCCCTACAGTGGCATCATGAGCCGTGCTATGCGTAGATGCAGGTTACGATCTAGAATACATGGAGATGTATGGGTATTTCATAATATAATTTTGGAGTAGATGAGATCTATTGCTGAAAATTATTTATGCGGGTGGCAGATGAAATCTGTTACCCGATGTTCTTGTTGCTTCCCTAGAATTTGCGTATTTCTGATCTCGAGACAGCATGGTGGAATTTGACAAAGTTTTGGCAATCCGCGGTCCTAATTGATCAACGAAGTGCTATCAGTTCTTTGGGTTCCACCACAGTCAAAAGAAAGATGAAATTCGCAAACGAAAGTGCAATGCAGATATGATCTGCACGGGGGTCATGCGTATGACGAAGTTTAGTATGGGGCTCGAGATTTTACTATCTCGTGTTTCATACACCCCGCAATGTTAATCTAGCGACTTGAATAATCATACTTGATGATAAAACGTTGGTAGCTGCGGTTTAAGTCAAAACCTTAGAAGCCACGTAAAATAAAATTTTGCATAAACCGATTAGAGGCGTCTAACTTGGTTTTGCAGGATGTGCATGTGATGTGGTATAGCAGTGCTCATATTAATTCGATTATGTATGAGATGACTATATGATGTAAATTTATTAACATGACCTGCGTGTCATGATTCGGCATGATGGCTGGAGCAATATGATTGTCACTTTAATGACCTGCGTGTCAACCTTAAGTAATGCACTTATTTTATTAGCTATAGAGATAGCAATATTATCTGGTGCATCAACAAGGTGGTGGCAATCTTCGCGAAGGTGAACACCGACGCAAATGCCAAAGACGAAGAAATTAAAGACTTCTCCGTCAGAAAGGGCGATACCATATCATGCTATTATGAATTGCCTGAGATGTTTATCCCTTCTGATGCACCCTTTTGATTGCGCGGTAGTCGCTTTTTATTAGGGTGATCTCTCACTAAAAATATCAAGTTGTTAGTGTTCTCCCAAGTGTAGCACCGTCACAGCATCTATCCTTTCGGGGTGCGCCATGGATGCATGGGTACGAACGATTGGAGAAATGTAAGGCGGGTGAGGTCAGACCTTGCAGCGAGATCACTTGGTTGTCTTGACGTTCATGGCAGGATCGTCCTGAGCTCGGAACACACGCATCGAAAGATGAACAAGAGTCACATAGAGACGTGATCGGCAAGTTGGCCTACCAATTGAAATCCTCGTCATGAGATGATGATTCTATGACGTTAAATTGATATTCGGATCTTGAATCACTCAAAATCAATTATGAGAGATATTGATTTAAGTGGGAGCGCACTTTAGAATAAAATTGTTTATTCACTAGTGCAAATTAATTATGAACAAAGTCTAAGTGAAACTTGTGTTTACCGTTGTAGATCAAATGGCTCACAACACCGCATTCAACTTAGGTCCGATGTTAGAGAAAGAGAAGTTAGCTGCGACTGGAAACAACTATGCGGACTGGGTCCGTAACCTGAGGATTGTCCTCAGGAGCGCTAAGAAAATGTATGTGCTTGAAATGCTCTTCCAGCTAAACCGGCGGCCGATGCCCCGGAAGATGAACAAAATGTCTGGGCCGCTAAGGATGATGATCACAACTTAGTGCAGTGCCTCATGCTAACTTGCATGAGTGCAGGGCTTCAAAAATGTTTTGAATTCCATAAACCCCGTGATATGATCCGGGAATTGGATGTTCTGTACAAGGAAACCGCAAGGTCTGAACGATTTGATATCATGAAGACCTTGATGGAATGCAAGATGGCTGAGGGCAGTTCAGTTGGTGAACACGTAGTCAAAATGATTGGCTATGCTGAAAGGCTTAAAACCCTGGAATTTCCAATTCCGCCTGGCCATATGATGGACATGATGCTTTCTTCACTCCCCCCGTCTTACGGCGGTTTTTTCATGAACTACAACATGAGTGGGATGGAAAAAACACCGGAAGAGGTGCTCGCCATGCTGAAAACTGCGGAAGGAGGACTGCGGAAAAATCGCAAGCAAGTGTTGCTTGTGAATAAAACCGCCAGTTTCAAAAAGAAAGGCAAGCCAAAGAAGGGCAAGGGCGCTGGTAAGACCAGCTCCCAAAGCAACTCTAAGGGCGGAGCCAAGAATGAAACTGAGTGCTTCTACTGCAAGGGTACAGGACACTGGAAGAGAAACTGCAAGAAGTATCTGGAAGATAAGAAGTCCGGGAAAACCGGAAGAGGTATAATTGTTATACAAGTTAATGTCATTGACGTTTTGCTTGCTAGCGAAAATTCTAAGTCTTGGGTATTTGATACCGGATCGGTTGCTCACATTTGCAACTCGATACAGGGACTTCAGAAGGTGCGCAAGCTAGCAAAGAATGAAGTCGTGATGCGCATCGGGAACGGCGCTAGGATCGCCGCTCAAGCCGTCGGCATTATGCCTCTACGTCTCCCTTCAGGATTTATTTTAGAACTAAATAACTGTTATTTTGTTCCACTATTGTGTAGAAACATTATCTCCGGATCATGTTTAGTACACGATGGGTATTCGTACAAGTCTGAGAACAATGGTTGTTCATTTTATTATAAGGATATGTTTTATGGATTTGCACCCATTGTTGGGGGCCTTTTCATACTAAATCTTGAATGTGGAAATGATGTCTTTAACGTGAATGCTAAATGCCTTAAGAAGGCTGATACCACCACCACTTACTTGTGGCACTGTCGGCTTGGCCACATCGGAAAGAAACGCATGCAAAGACTCCAGAGAGATGGAGTTTTACCATCCTTTGATTTTGAATCATTTGACACATGTGAAGCTTGTCTGATGGGGAAAATGACCAAGACACCATTCACGGGTCATCCGAAATGGGCGGGTGAATTATTGGAAATAATACATAGTGATGTATGTGGTCCAGTGAGCACAGCCGCATGGGGTGGGTATTTCTACTTCGTGACTTTTACTGATGATTTAAGTCGGTATGGCTATATCTACTTAATGAAGCATAAGTCGGAAACCTTTGAAAAGTTCAAGGAATTTCAGAATGAGGTAGAAAATCATCGTAACAAAAGGATTAAGTTTCTGCGGTTTGATCGCGGGGGCGAATATCTTAGTCATGAGTTTGGCCAACATCTGAGTGATCGTGGAATCGTTTCACAGCTTACGCCTCCCGGAACTCCATAGAGAAACGGAGTATCGAAAATATGTAACCGAACCCTGTTAGACATGGTAAGGTCGATGATGTCTCTTACAGATCTGCCGATATCTTTTTGGGGTCATGCACTAGAAACTGCTGCTCACACACTAAACAGAGCACCGTCTAAGTCTGTTAAGACAACACCACATGAGATGTGGAATGGGAAGAAACCCAGTTTGTCGCATCTTAAGATTTGGGGATGTGAGGTACTTGTAAAACGTTTACAACCTACCAAACTCGATCCCAGATCAGACAAATGTAACTTTGTAGGTTATCCAAAAGAAACAGTTGGGTATTCCTTCTACCTACCCTCCGAGCACAAAGTGTTTGTCGCTAAAAGCGGAGTCTTTCTTGAGAAAGAGTTTCTCGCTAAAGAATTGAGTGAGAGGACAGTATAACTTGATGAGATTAGTGAATCTTCGGCAACCGTTGATATGGCTAAGGAACCGGAAGAAATTCCGCTAATTATCCCTACAACCGAGCCGGAAGTTGTCGCATGTGATGCGGAAACTTCAGACAATGTTGTAACTGAACCGCGCAGATCAGGTAGGGCTATCCAGCCACCTGAGTGGTTTTATAACGAAATCTTCATTCTTGAAGACGATGAACCTGCGCACTACAAGGAAGCGATGGCGGGGCCCAGCTCAAAGGAATGGCACAAGGCTATGAAATCCGAAATGGAATCCATGTACGAAAACCAAGTTTGGAACTTGGAAGAACTTCCAGAAGGCGTAAGGCCCATTGGTTGTAAATGGATTTTCAAAAGAAAGACGGACACGGATGGTAACATTAGTATCCACAAAGCTAGACTTGTCGTGAAAGGGTTCACGCAAGTTCCAGGAGTGGACTACGACGAGACTTTCTCGCCCGTAGCTATGCTTAGGTCTGTTCGGATATTACTAGCAATTGCTGCTTATTTCGATTATGAAATATGGCAGATGGATGTCAAAACGGCTTTCCTAAATGGAAACCTCAAAGAGGATGTATACATGATACAACCAGAAGGTTTTGTCGTTCATAAGGATGCTGGAAAGGTATGCAAACTTCAGAAAGCCATTTATGGTCTGAAGCAAGCGTCAAGGAGCTGGAACATTCATTTTGATGAAGTGGTGAAACAGTTTGGCTTCATCAGGAATGACGAAGAATCTTGTGTTTACAAGAAGTTTAGTGGGAGCGCAAAAGCATTTCTAATCTTGTATGTGGATGACATATTGTTGATTGGAAATGACGTGAATTTTCTTAGCGAAATAAAAGACTCATTGAAGAAGAGTTTTTCAATGAAAGACTTAGGCGAAGTGGCATATGTATTGGGTATCAGAATCTATAGAGATAGATCAAAACGCCTGATAGCGCTTAGCCAAAGCACGTACATTGACAAGGTGTTGAAAATGTTCAACATGGAGAACTACAAGAAAGGCCTACTCCCCATGTCACCTGGCACAGTGCTTTGCAAGAATCAGTGTCCTCGGACTCTCGATGAGCGAGTATAGATGAATGATGTTCCATATGCCTCAGCAGTTGGTTCTATTATGTATGCCATGCTATGTACAAGACCGGATGTTTCCTATGCGTTAAGTGTTAGCAGCCGGTACCAAAGTGATCCAGGATTGGAACACTGGGCCGCAGTCAAGGGTATTCTTAAGTACCTCAAAAGGACCAAGGATTTACTCCTTGTGTACGGAGGTGATGAAGAGCTCATTGTAAGTGGTTACACTGATGCAGGCTTCATGACTGACCCAGATGACTTCAAATCTCAATCAGGCTATGTTTTCATATTGAACGGCGGCGCAGTTGATTGCAAAAGTTCCAAACAAAAGACTGTGGCGGATTCTACGACGGAGGCGGATGTGGCTGCTTGAGAAGCCTCCAAGGAGGCGGTATGGATGAAGCAATTTCTTGAAGACCTTGGTGTGGTTCCAAGTGCTCTGGACCCGGTGGAGATCTATTGTGATAATAGTGGCGCCGTGGCTCAGGCAAGGGAGCCAAGTTCGCACCATAAGACAAGACATATTGAACGCAAATATAAACTCATTCGACATCATGTCAAAGCGGGTTTAGTGAAAGTACAGAAAGTTCACACGGATCTGAACGTGTCAGACCCGATGACAAAGCCTCTACCACGAGCAAAGCATGAGCAGCACTGGATAGCCATTGGTGTTAGGGAAGCTATGTAACTGGATAATGACTCTAGTGCAAGTGGGAGTCTGTAGGAGATATGCCCTAGAGGCAGTAATAACAGTTATTTTGTATCTCCGAGTTTCTAATGAATGTTTATGTTCCGTGCTATAACTGCAATGATTCTCGAGTCTGCAATATCCACGAGGCTCGGAGGGAAACTCATGTGCACGTGTGGTATAATAAACGGTAAAATGTATTCCTGGTCATGCCTCTAAGACTGGCTCAAGTATGGCATGATGATCCTGTTTTCCTGATCATGGGCATGTCTATGCCAGCAATTTTGAGGGCACAATGTTAGTAGAACACTTGTGTTGAATCGACCCGAATTGATGTTATGCTATGAGATACATTCGTCACAAGTTAATGGTTAATAACACAGAGATAGTTAATGTTTGCATAATTCGTTAGACCATGAGAGTATCGAGTTCCTTCGTACTTGCTTCGTGAACTTTGGGGTTTGTTAAACGTCATCCGTAACTAGGTGGCTATTACGGCGGCTTACGGGTTCACGGAAAAGTATGACAAAAATGAGATAGCTCAAGATTGGGATTGCTCCTCCGACGATGGAGAGATATTCTCGGGCCCTCTCGGTGTTACGGTATCCATCATCGTCTGGCCAGACACATTGTGATTTGATCACTGGGATGCCGGAACACGGAAACGAGAAAAGAGAACAAAACCGGTAACGAGGTAACTTGCATGGTGGACAAGTTGTTGATCCACGGGAATGCAATAAATCTCACCTCAGGTGTTTGTAATATATCGTGAACCAACAGGAATAGCACACGGCAACTGGAGGTTCATTCGAATATTCATTCGTGTGGGTATAGGGGTCAATATGGGTGTCCACGGCTCCGATGTTGATCATTGATCGGAAAGTGTTCCGGGTCATGTATATACTTCACCGAACCTATAGGGTCACACGCTTAAGGGTCATCTATCTGCTGAATACTAGACAGGGAGTCTGAGAGAAAATCACCGGAAAAGTTTCGGACGCAACGGCAACGTTACGGAGAGGACACCGGAATAGTTCCGGTAAAACTGAAAAGTTGTTTCAGGGGATACCATTAAGTCAAATTGGTTTCGGCACACGCCTGGAAATTCTAGGAGGATGCCAGAAGTGTTCTGGAAACTTCTGGGAATTTTCCGGGATAAAAACTGGAAATGTTCCGGAGCTGCCGGAACCGATTTGGTTGCTTTTCGCAGATGAAAATCACTAAGCCGAAATTGTTTCGGAACGCGTCCAAAATCATTTGTGTGGGTACTGGAATTATTCTAAGACCCACATAAATATTTTCGGATTTAACGGTTGCGGAAAATTGGTTCCGTGAATAGTGAAAATCACTTTATGGATATTTTTTTGGAAAGTCACCTTTTGGGATATTTCCCAAAAGGCTTCTAGAAGGGATTGGGGAGCAAGGCACCCCCATGTGGGGGGGCCCCCTAGAGGTGACCGGCCAAGGTGGGGCTCCTCCATGGAGCTCCACATGCCACCCCTTTTTGCCTTTTATTCTTTTATGTAAGACATAAAGTGGGGGTACTTTTGGTATTTTTGTATGCCAACTTTACCCCTTGGCTTTCCTATAAATAGAGGTGGAGGGGTGCTCTCCAAACCTCATCCTTGCTCTCATACACATGCCATAGACTTGTCTAGCTTCTCTCTCCCTCGCAGCAAAATAGTTTCGTAGAGCCGAAAGGCTGTCTGGGTTCCAGCAGGAACTAGTTCTGGATAGCGAAGCCCTGCCGGATAGATGACACCGTATGTGTGCAACCCCATAGAGAGGTCGTAGTTTCGATCTTTTGCCCGAGGGGCTGTTCGTGTGTCCTTTCGAAGGGCTGTCCGAGTTACCGTTCATGTTTCGGGTGTCCTCCCGAAGGGCTGTCCGAGTTACCGGTCGAGTTTCGGGTGTCCTCCCGAAGGGCTGTCCGAGTTACCGTTCGGGTTTCGAGGGTCCTCCCGAAGGGCTATCCGTGACATCGTCCGAGGGACTGTCCGACCGCCTCCCGAAGGGCTGTCCGACGAGGGAGTACATCCTCGCGGTTGGGAGGTTGTAAATCCTAGCTGCGGGTATCTGCACCGACGATCTACTCCGACTCTTCTTCCGCTGCGCTACGAGTCGGTACGGATCAGATCAAACCCTGTATGACATCTCCATAGTGGTCCTGGGCGTGCTCGCTGTACCGATTTTTTTTGTTTTCTGTCGCATTCCCCTACAGACACAACTCAGTTCCTAGAACTGAACCCACATCACGCTAAACAATTCTAGCAACAGTGCAGAGGAAAAAGAGATGCTGAGATGTTTTCCTTTCAGTGCAAAAGGAACATTTGGGATTACCAGCCCACTTTCTATCTTTCATGACATCCCTATTCAAGACAACATTTTAAAATAACTGCAAAAGGAATATCTGAATCTTCAAAGGGATTTTGGCTTTCCAAATCCATCTGAAGTCACATCCTGCCAAATTTTTCTCAAGATGCTCATACATTGACCTGGTAGTAAAGACTTGTTTTGGCCCAAGAGACCAGACCACCTGATCAGGTTCAGTAGACATCTTAAGACTGTTAACATAGGAACATAGCTCAATCCAATGATCAATCAAGGGGGGGTTGGAGCCGTATGCGAAAGAAATCACTGATGTTTATAGATTGCCACTTATCAACAATGATATATTGCACATTACAAATGCTATAAAATTGAGAAACTTTATGAAAAAAGGAAGGTTATCATGCAGTGGGTCTTTCCAAAGTCTGGCCAAATTACCAGAATTGAGGATAACTTTCCTACCAGCCATATAATCTCCACTCGGTCCATGAACCGAGTGGAGGCCAGAGGGCTACACCCACTAGGTGCACTTATGGTGTCCCCAGTGTGTAATCTACAAGTTAACAAAGAACCTCCACCCGACTCCACGAGTAGGCCAGAGGATCGACGACTACACCCAAGTTAATGCATTGTCCGCACACGGGTGGCAAATAAAAAAGGGAAGGAAATACAAGGACACAAAACATACCTGCACCAACGGCTGTAGCCTGCCATTTACTAGGTTGGTGCTGCCCTTCAGGGTGTCTGAAACCCTTCTTCAGGGCATTCACCAACCCCGGGAGCTGGTCGCCGAGTTGGGTGATGATGCTCATTGCCTCCTCCCACTCTTCTGACTCCTAGACATCATCGATCTCCCACAGGACTTCGCCTGGCTTCCAGCGGTCCATCTAGCGGACTCGAAGTGGCTGGAAGTCCATGTGGAAGCCCCGGCGGAGGTGATGGTACGCGACCTACGTCGATCTCTTCCACCGACAGCACCAGGCCCCCCTTGGGACACGGCGGGACAATCTGCACCATCGTCCAACTGGGACCCGCCTTCTCGGCCACAGGGGGAGCTCGTGCTCCGACACTAGACTCCTCTAACTGATGAGTAGGCGGCATGCGAAACATTGCGATGAAGGAACACTAGTAGTTCTTAGGGAAGACATTGACCGAGGGTCCGACCCCACCATGTCTTCTCCCTGGCTGGATCCCTGGGCACTCGGTTTTCCCCTTGGGATCTCTCCCGTGGTCTTCGGCCTACAACGACAACCAAGATGACCACTAGCCTTTGATATAATAAAAGGCAGAGGGTTCTTACTCAGCGGCATACCTGGCGGACCTCTTAAAGTTAAAGGAATGCTTCTTAGGCACCTGGGCCAACTGCTCCGTTGAGACGGTCGCCGGAGCCAGTGGCGCTGAGGAGCCTCCCTGCTCCTTGGTGGTGACTGATGCTGCCGGGGTAGGGGGGTAGAGAAGCTGCTTTGTCCTCCTAGGGCGGCATCGTCTTGTCATTTCCCCCTCCTCCAGAAGAACTTCTTAAGGCATTACCATAGTCGGCTATAGGGCACTGAGTCCCTCGGCTATGAATGTCTTCCCTCTCGTCAACTCGGCATCGGCGGCGGAGGTCCTGGCTATCTTTTGTGGCGGCTGCTCGCTGCTTGAGCCGTCACCACACGGCTTTTGGTATCTAGGCTCGTCCTCTAGGAGAAGAGCCCTCGAGCTGAACCCCAGAAGCTACTGCAAAAATAGATTGCATAAACAAGGTCAGAGCAGGACTCAGCTACGACATAAACTACAAGTACAAAATCCCAGAAGGTCAGCTACTTACCTGGTCTGGGGGCTTGGCTAAGCTGAAGGACGTCGGGTGCCCTGAGGTGTCAAGTTTCATCCCCTGAGTCAGCAGGCTCCTGACTCGACTCCGTACCTCCGGCTTCGCAAGAACGCCGGTTGACTCCTGGGTCAGGTCCGAGTGGTCGACGTACTCATACATCAAATGGACCCTCAGCTTCAGGTGCCAGATCCGACGACCGACGAACGTCGAGACGACCCCGACTCTGGGAACTCCATCTTGGAGCTGTCAGGTGAGGCACCCGAGAAGGACTTCGACCCTAGGGCGCTCCCAATCTTTGGGAAGCTCGATCCAACTCATCTTGCCCTCGGGAGGCTAGCCCATGAACCCCGGAAGTGAGGGCTCGACGTTGGGGCAATAAAACCACTATGAGTGCCACCCTTTGTTGGATGTCAGGAGTGGGAGATCAAGGTATATTTTCTTGGCACTGGCCCTCAACTAGAACCCGGTACCCCCTACTACGGCTGGCTTAGTCTTACTGGGCTAGGGTAACACACGGCGGAATGTGGCTCTACTCCTAGATAGCACACGCACAGGGTAATAAAACAAGCAATGTGCTTCATGCTGTTTGGATTGATGTGTTGCAGCTCCAGTCCATAGAAGTGCAGAAGACCACGCAGAAAAGGATGGGCTGGAATATAGAACCCGCGGTCAAAAAATGGGAAAAGATAACAATCTCACCCATGTTAGGGGTGCGGAAGACCTCTCCGTCGGCGGCTCACCACTAGATCATTTCCTTCGGAGGCAGCACCCCGCCTTTACCATGACCTAGACCTGGGTTTCGGTCACCGTGGATTTCATCCATGACACAATCACGAGGCCCTCCTCGCCGAACCAGGACCACGACACCGCGTTTTCCTCCCCTCCAAATAGCTCCGCCTCCTCGATGGTAGTGGGCATTAGCAGCGGCGGTCTGGATCTTGGGTTTCGGAGTCCCGATCCAAATGCGGCAGGCTGTGACGGGGGAGCGGAAGCGTGGGGCGCTACGCGGTGGCGTGATGGGCATAAAAATGGTGGCCGCGCGGGCTTGGTGCGGTGTGGCACTTCCAAGGCTACGGAGTGCGAAGAAGACGAAGAGAGAATGAACTGGGGATAAAGCGGTTTTCACCACGCCACCCTGCCTTATAAGGGAAGACAGCCTGGACAGCGCGATGTTTCGCTCCCAGCGCCTGTTTTTTTTTTTTTTGCAAAATGAATCCAATCTATTATAAAGATTCACCGGAAGTATAGAGCACCGCAACATATAATAAAAATTACATCGAGGTCCATGGACCACCGAACGACCATTGCCGCCACCAGAACGAGCCACCGACGCGCCGCTGTCGCCGCTCTCATACCGGAGCCGGCCTGACCTTGTCGATGACAGCCGGGAAGTCTTCGTGCAGGTGCCACTAAGGACCAGCGTCCCGGAGCCGCAGTCGTCACCGTTGAATCCTTGAATCGATCTGAAAAACCTGACACCAAATCTTGCCGTTGCGTACGCACGACTAGAAACCCTAACCTCGCTGGTCCGAAGAGCTGGCAAGAATCTACGCCGGAGCTCCGTCTAATCCGTCCCGATGAACGAACTTGAGGAGGATCGGAGCCCGGAAGACTGACTCGAAGAACAAGCGCCCGCCCTGCGACAACTAAAACCCTACCTATCTAAGCCGAGGCACCAGGAATACCCTCCACGCCACCGGCTGCCGAAGCGGCAGCCGGAGGAGAGGCGAATCCACGTTCTTGCCGGCGGACATCGAGGGGTCAACAGCCGCTTGGATATGCCCGAACAAAGAACAGCTATAGTGCGCCTCCAGCAGGCCACTAGTCGGATACCGAACTATTCGGAACTGAAGCGCTACAACACAAAAAGAATCTTCGATCTATTGCAATCCTGTTCATAAATTTTAAGTGAATTGAAGCTGTTAAAATTTCTCTTTTGCTCATTTTCATCCGGAACGGTGTAGCTAGAAGATTTTTTTTATCAGCACAAGAGGTCTTAAGATGGTGTCACTGTGACATTAATCACATGGCGATATATAATCCAAATATGTTGAGAGTTCAGACATGACTTGGAGATAAACAAGTACCACTTGCCTGCCTCGTATATGTTGGAGCCTTTGAAAGATGTGTTCCCTGTCAATCGCCCCTTCCAAGTTGGCATTTGTTAAATTTACCTGCAAAATCAAACAAAGGCAATTCAAATCACGAGATTGCTGTAAAACCATATCTTGTAATTTAGGCAGTATGCTCGCAATCGATTATGGATTATTAATTCTGTTCCAGTGACAGTCCAAATTGCTCTCTGAGAAGATACTAGTTTGATGATCAGAAAGAAACAGAAGTTCTTTGCGATGGTCACTGAACGGAATGGATGATTTCCAGCAAAATTCCGACCAGCACAAGCATGCACTGCTCATTCCGAACCTAAACGATTATGATATGCTTTTTTGTCTACTATTTAGCAATTAATGTACCTTTGTTACATTTGCCAGCGAGAAGTCGGTATTTCTAAGGTCGGCGTCAGAGGATCAGCATCTAAATTCACCATCAAACAGCCAAAAAATATCAGTCACAGTTTCAGAGCTTGACTCTTGGCATGCCGTGGCAAGGATCACAGCAACGACCTGTCAGGATCGCAGCATAGACTACCAGGCTGACCGGTGGTTAGAAAGGGAATTAGCATATGGTTAGTGGGGCCGGGATGTCGGTCCCTAGGCTGACTGGTGTGACCTTTTGCTGAACCATCGAATTGACTACCATCGCCTTCGTTTTTTCTTCTTTGCAAAACCAGATTGCATTTGCGAGTGTCATTTGTAAAGTGGTGATAATTGCATATTTGCGAGTTCTAGAAAGCAAGAGAGAGCGAAAGGAATCTGCCCTCCGCCCCAAGCGTCTCTGAAAGTCGTGAAAGTTTGTTGGTATCGTCCGCTAGCTGTTGCCCAAAACATGACATGAATCTTCTTGCGCCAAAAGACGATGACACGACGACAGCACGTATATATGCACGTACACGCGAATAATTAGGTAAGCAGCAACTCCAGTACTGCTAATTAAGATGGCTCCCTAAGCTACAAACGTTCAAATTCAGGGTTGTGCGCTCAGTAAGAAGAGCGGCGACGAACGGGAATGGCCATCTCTACATCAGCAGGCTGCGGATGATCGCCGCCTGCGCGCTGCTCATGCCCGACGTCGCCAACAGCTCTGACAGCCTCTCGCTCAGGTCGTCGACCTCCCGGTGCAAGGTCCTGATGTAGTTGCACGTCTCCTGCAGCACCGTTGAAGATGCCGGCACCAGGATCGATTGGGAACGAAATTAAGGTCTGGTGTCAGGTCAACATCATTAGTATAATGTTGCCTAACATGCTTGTTAGTATCACTTAGCACCAAAAGCTGCTAGAGCGTGTGCTACTGTGTTACATTCACGAGGGCTAAACATGACATCTACAAAAATAAGTTTGTCTGCATGCAGGTACATATATCTCTATGGATCACTCCCTCCTGTGTGCGGTCTATAAAACAAAAGGTTTGATCTAAAAAATGCGGACAAATCTGGGCTTTTTAGCCCAATTTCAGTCTGTGTATAGTAAAAACACAGACCAACAACACCAAAAGACAAGCGAAGGAAAAAAACTATTCGTGTATTCAAAAAACGTCCGTGAAATTGAAAATTGTTCACGAGTTTAAAAAAAGTTCACAACTTTAAGAAAAAATTTCACTCTATTTAAAAAAATGAAAACGTGAAAAAACAAAAACAAAAAATGTTGAACGTTTTATAAAAATTGTGGACATGCAATTGGCCGACAACCCCAGTTGCAATCGCGTTGGGGGGCATGCAGTTGCAGTTGAGTTACAACGCTTGCAGTTGCAAGCCTAGTGGTGGGCATGCAACTAGCACGCCAGTTGTGTTGAGGGTCATGCAGTTGCAGTCGAGTTACAACGCTTGCAGTTGCAAGTCTAGTGGTGAACATGCAACTGGCCGACAACCCTCAGTTACAGTCAAATTTGGGGGCCATGCAGTTAAAGTAGGGTTGCAACACTTGCAGTTGCATGTCTAGTGGTGGACATGCAACTGGCCGACAACCCCCTACCACTCCAGTTCCAGTCGTGTTAAAAGCCATGCAATTGCAGTCGAGTTACAATGCTTGCAGTTGCAAGTCTAGTGGTGGACATGCAACTGGCCGACAACCCTCAGTTATAGTCGCATTTGAGGGCCATGCAGTTGCGTTCGGGTTGCAACACTAGCAGTTGCATGTCTGATGGTGGACATGCAACTGGTCGGCAACCCCCTAGCGGACCAGTTGCAGTCGTGTTGAGGGTCATGCTGTTGCATTTGGGATACAACGCTTGCAGTTGCAAGTCTAGTGGTGGACATGCAACTGGCCGATAAACCCAATTACAGTCGCATGTCTAATTGTCGACATGCAACTGGCCGGCAACCCCCTACAGATCCAGTTGAAGTCGTGTTGAGCGTCATGCAGTGCGGTCGGGTTACAATGCTTATAGTTGCAAGTCTAGCCGTAGACATGCAACTAGCCGACAACCCTACTTGCAGTCGCATTGGGGTCATGTAGTTGCAGTCGGATTGCAACACTTGCAGTTACATGCCTAATAGTGAACATGCAACACTTGCAGTTGCAAGTCTAGCCGTAAACATGAAATTGCCGTCCAAAAAAAAGGGTTTGTTACCATTCTAGTGCTAACACCATTCATCCTAAAAACCATTTCATTTCCTAACATGCTTGTTAGCATCACTTAACACCGAAAAATAGCCTCTTGGATAAAAAAGAAAGAGGCAAAAAGGGCAATACACAGCGCAACACCAGACAAAAGTAAAAAGAAAACCCATGGCCAGCTCAAAACAAGACGTGGGCGACCAGCTCAAAACAAAACGTGGGCGGCCCGCTCAAAAAAAGACAACAAAGACATGCCCACCAGACAACGAAGACAGCCAACCCCATAGCTAGTGCACGCGAACGAGGGCCACACGCACAAATCTTAAGGCAATCAAAACGTGTGGCAGATAGCTTAGATGTGCAATAACTAAAGCACATCTAGATGTGCTTTAGCAAAACCGTAATTAATTATAATGTCTAGAACGAACATTTCTTGCATAAAGTGATAATGCCGATGAATTATTATTACGTACTCTATCAATATTAGCCTGGAGGCGCGCCTCGGGGAGGAGGTCCTGCAGTTTGGAGACAAGGTTGCTGATTTGCTCGTCAGTGATCCTCGACGAGCCTGACCTACGGCTCGACATCACGGCCAATGTGGGTGGTATATAGTAGTTGACGGGGTAAGGTGTAACTATGTACCGGGTAATTGGATACTTGGCAGCGATGAGAGGTCTGTTTTTGCAAGAGAGAGATACCAAGACAGTGAGGGTTTATCATTGAAGTGAGACAAGTTTGAGAGGCACAAGTGGTGGCAGACAGGGACAGAGAGGAACTAAGAAGAAGGGGGGTGTTCGAAGAGTGGGAAGACAAGTCCATGGGAGAAAGAAATGAGTGGCTACTGGGGTGTTAAATAGTCGTAGCTGCAAACAGAGAAACCCAAAGAGCAGGCAAGAGGAAGTGTGCACAACATAGTCCAAGACCCTGACCTACAGGGACAAAACTAAACTATATATGGTCCAAATGACAGTCACATGAAGGGTGTATTAAAATGAAAACGAAACTATTGAAGAAGAAGAAGAAGAAGAAGAAGAAGAAGAAGAAGAAGAAGAAGAAGAAGAAGAAGAAGAAGAGAGAGAGAGAGAGAGAGAGAGAGAGAGAGAGAGAGAGAGAGAGAGGGAAAGATACCATACTGAGGAGCTTGTGTGTGTCATGCTGATCGTGCATCGCCACTGATCTACAGGGACAAAACTAAACTTTGTAATCCCTGCCACATGAAATTGATATTTTGCCACTTCTTGCTTGGAACTTTAATGTTTTGCCACTGCTTACATTGTATTGTAGTTGCTTACCTGCAAATGCCGCACCCGGAAATACAAGATGGATGTCATTATTTTAAAGTTATTAAAACATTTGAGTAATATGTTATTAATGTTATTTCATTTCATAGGTTTGCATCGCGGATGCTGTTGATGGTGGACGTACATGTTGTGGCGGTGTTCGACATGTATCTATGCTTGTGTGTACTTGTGAACTTTCTAAATTAGCACTTGTGAACTTCTAAACATGTTGTCCATGATGGACTTTGAATATGTAACTTGTATGGAGCATGACATGTGACTTGTCCATGATGGACTTTGATATGTGACTTGTATGTTGTCCATGATGGACTATGAGTATGTATGTGAACTTTCAAATGTTGAATATTGTTTGTTTCATTGATGTCTAATGAATCCTGTTATATGTGCCGATATATATTTTGACAAAGATGTGCCGATATATATATTTGAATTGTTGTGATATTAGCAGGATGCAAACAAAAAAAAGTCTGTTGTTCCACTTTACCAAGTGTTTTTTTACCAAATACACTCGGCAAAGTGGACACGTGGCGAAATCTGGTACGTTCTGGCATGCTTTACCAAGTGTCAACACAGGGACACTCGATAAAGGTGGCATGTGGCGGCATCTGGGTTGTTCCGGCAAGCTTTGCCGAGTGTCGGACGACGGACACTCGGTAAAGGTTGCACGTGGTGGCGACTGGTAACTCCCCCACTGTCCACTGTTTACCGAGTGTCGACCACTGGACACTGGGTAAAGCTGCTCACTATTTACCGAGTGTCAAACGCTCGGTAAAGCAAAGACACATCGTGATGCTGGGCCGATCCACACTTTAATGAGTGTCCATGAAACATTTAGTAAATTGGCAATTCCGTCTTCTAGTCTCCCGTTACCTTTTCTTGTCGAGTGGCATGTTTTACCGAGTGTTTTTGAAGCACACGGTAAAATATCATTTTGCCGAGTGTCCATGGAAAAACACACGGCAAAGTTGTCTTTGCCGACCGTACATTTACCGAGTGCGGTCACTCGGTAAACTTTTTGCCGAGTGTATTCTGACCGATAAACTTTTTGCCGAGTGTATTTTGACCTTTATCGAGTGTACGAGATGCTCGGTAAAGATGCCGATTCCGGTAGTGAGGCTCCTTGATCGTTCTTCCAGTGGCTGGATGCGCATGTATACGATGCACACATCGATTCAGATTCAATCTGGCCAGAAAACACACGAACACACGCACGCGGCGATGAAGATATATTCTTCAGTTCATAAGAATCTCTCTTTTTTTTAACAAGGAGAGACTTGGGTCCATTATATATAGGACATCACAAAAGACTTACTAAACCGACCTAAAGAAAAATTGAAGCTTCTTCTTCGATAGAGGGAATATATTAATATCGCGAAGATACCAATTACATCCAGCCTCTGCACCAACAAGATGTCAAAAGACCATCAAGGATGCACAGAGCCAAGAAAAAAATAAAAAAGAGAGAAATAGAAAACAAAGCCCTCGTCGCGGTGATGAACCACTCGCAACAACAACACTCTAACCAGCACCGAAGACAACACCCGGACCACAAAAGAGATTATCCAAAAACAACGCCTTCAAGAAGGAAACAAAACACAAGCGTTGTCGTCGCCTGATCAAAGATGTTGATTTTTCACCCAGGAGAGAGTCCGAGTTCACAAAACAATGCCTTCATTAAGGCCATTGCCAGGCATAACCAATGAAGGCCAGACCTTGGGCTTTCACCCTGGAAATCGTGACTCGGTACTTAAGGAGAACCACCAAAAATGCAGTCCACCTGTGCTGCCACCCCCTCTTGCCAAGGCCGCTGCTGCAAGTCACCAACACCCGACACACAAGAAACCTGTGTCGCCATTCTTCACTGCCACCAATACACCGATCCACCACTACAAACCTCCGATCACAGCCACCATGACTTTCTCCACCTCTGTCAATCCCATGGAAATCTATATTTAGACGTGTCCCATGGCACCGACAAGAAAGCAAAGCTTCGTGCCACGCTCTCATGAAGCCTCACTGGCCAAAGATAAGGGAGCGCATTGTTATGTTGTGATCCAAATTCAAGTATAAAGGGAAAGGCTAACTTTTGACGAGCGAGCGGAGCGAGGCCCGTCGCCGGTAGGCTTGGGCCGAACGGTACGGATCAGTATTGACCTAGGTCACCTGTGTTATATATATCCTTTGTAAGCCGCCGCACGGGGTAAGTTGATCAGTTGTAAATCCCCGGCGTTTGTAACCTCCCCCGATATAGTGAAGATTTGCTGGCTGGTGTCCATGATTTTTTCCCCTTCGTGTTGGAGGGGTTTTCCACGTTAAATCTCGTGTCTCCTTCTTGTTTTCGTTCTTCATCGTGTTCGATTGCGTGTCGTATCTCTAACAAGTGGTATCAGAGCCTTGTTTCTGTCTAGGGTTTCGACGACATGGCATCGATGAAGTTCGATCTTCCGCTGCTGGACTATGACACGAGGTTTTCCTTGTGGCAAGTGAAGATGAGGGCTGTGCTGGCACATCCCGATCTAGACGAGGCGCTAGATGGCTTCGGTGGAAAAGAATCGAGGGCGTGGACCAAGGATGAGAAGCGCAGAGATCGTAAGGCTTTGTCTATGATTCATCTTCATCTTTCTAACAATATTTTGCAAGAAGTGCTGGAGGAGAAAACTGCAGCAGCCCTCTGGCTCAAACTGGAGTCGACCTGCATGTCCAAGGATCTGACCAGTAAGATGCACATGAAGATGAAGCTATTTACACACAAGTTGCAAGAAGGCGGTTCGGTGCTGAACCACTTATCGGTCTTTAAGGAGATCGTTTTTGACTTACAGTCTATGGACGTAAAGTATGATGATGAAGATTTAGGTCTTCTGCTTTTATGCTCTCTGCCTAGTTCTTTTTCAAATTTTTGAGATACCATATTATATAGCCGTGATGAACTAACTGTTGCTGAAGTATATGAGGCCCTTCAACAGAAGGAAAAGATGAAAGATATGTTGCAATCTGAGGAATCGTCCTCCAAAGGAGAAGCTTTGCAGGTACGAGGCAGGCCTGAAAAGAAAAAAATACTACAACAACAACAACAACAGAGATAAAAGCAAGAACGGCAGGGGTCGTTCGAAGTCCAGAGGATCTGGGAAGAAAGATTTCTGCAGGTATTGTAAGAAAGAGGGTCACCTCATTGATGATTGTTGGGAGTTGGAAAATAAGGAGAAGAGGAATGGTACGTGGAAACCTAAAAACAAATCTGAGGGTGATGGTAAGGTCAATGTTACATCCGGTAATAAGTCTGATTCAGATGATGCTTTAGTTGTTTGTGCTGGCTGTGTTTCATGTCATGATGAATGGATACTTGATTCTTCCTGTTCGTTTCATATATGCTGTAACAGAGATTGGTTCAGTACTTATGAGTTTGTGCAGAGTGGAGATGTTGTGCGTATGGGAGATGACAACCCACGTGAGATTGTTGGGATTGGTTCTGTTCAG
The DNA here is from genome assembly GCA_039707655.1 of Elymus sibiricus. Lineage (NCBI taxonomy): Eukaryota > Viridiplantae > Streptophyta > Magnoliopsida > Poales > Poaceae > Elymus > Elymus sibiricus. The sequence continues at coordinate 6,823,783 of CM077674.1, read as the reverse complement.
ATCAGGACGTATGATGGCATAATACGCACGTTGACAGATGTGAGACACATACCAAGCATGACCAGAAACCTCATCTCATTGAGTACTCTTGACGTCAAAGGGTACAAGCACTCCGGTTCAGGTGGAGTTCTGAAGGTAACAAAAGGTTCCCTCGTTCATATGATAGGTGACATGAATTCTGCTAAGTTATATATTCTTAGAGGAAGCACTTTTACTGGTACTGCTATTGCTGCTATTACTTCTGATAAATCCAGTAGAACTAATATTTGGCATATGCGCCTTGGGCATATGAGTAAACTTGGCATGGCAGAATTGACCAGGAGAGAACTTTTGGATGGCTGCAATGTAAGTGAGTTGGAGTTTTGTGAGCACTGCATTTTCGGTAAGCACAAGAGGGTAAAGTTCAATGTTGCTGTTGATACCACAGAGGGTATATTAGATTATGTACATGCTGATTTGTGGGGTCCTTCCCGTAAACCCTCGCTTGCTGGTGCTCGTTATATGCTTACAATTATTGATGATTACTGCAGAAAAGTGTGGCCTTATTTTCTGAAAAATAAATATGATGTGTTTGATGCCTTTAAGGATTGGAAAGTTATGGTAGAAAGGCAAACAGAGAGGAAGTTAAAAGTACTTCGTACTGACAATGGTATGGAATTCTGTTCAAAAGCTTTTAACAGTTATTGCAGAAACTTGGGCATCGTCAGGCACCACACAGTGTCCTATACTCCTCAACAGAATGGTGTGGCTGAGCGCATGAACATAACCATCATCTCCAGGGCTCGCTGCATGTTGTCCAATGCTCGCATGGGCAAACGTTTTTGGGCTGAAGACGCCTCCACCGCCTCCTACCTCATCAACAGGTCACCATCCATTCCACTTAATAAGAAAACTCCCATTGAGGTATGGTCTGGTACACCAGCTGATTATTCACAGTTGAGAGTTTTCGGTTGCACTGCATATGCACATGTTGATAATGGAAAACTTGAGCCTAGAGCTATTAAGTGTGTGTTTGTTGGTTACGGTTCAGGAGTAAAAGGATATAGGTTATGGAACCCTGAAACTAATAAGGTTTTCGTGAGCAGGAGTGTTGTTTTCAATGAATCTGTTATGTATCATGATGATTTGTCCACAGATATTTTTGATGTAGAGCCACAACGAGTTACTGTGCAGGTGGAGCACCTTGATGAGGAGGAAAATGTAATTCCTGATAATGGTGATGTTGCTCCAGATGCACAGGTTGATGATAATGTTGATGATGCTCAAGATACAGAGGTTCACGATGATGATGTTGTGCAGCACTCACCCCCTGTTTTGCAGCGACAAATTCAATCTCTTGTAGAGGGCAGGACAAAGAGAGTCATTAAGAAAACTAAACGCCTAATTGAAGAGTGTGACATTGTTCATTATGCTTTCAGTTGTGCAGAACAGGTTGAGAACATCCATGAGCCATCCACATACACTGAAGCAGTTCTTTCCGGTGACCGCGATAAGTGGATTGCTGCTATGCAGGAAGAGATGCAGTCACTTGATAAAAATGGCACATGGGATGTTGTGCGCTTTCCTAAACAAAAGAAGACCGTTCGCTGCAAATGGATTTTCAAAAGAAAGGAGGGTTTGTCTCCTAGTGAGCCTGCGAGGTTTAAAGCAAGGTTAGTGGCTAAGGGCTTCAGTTAGATACCATGTATTGATTATAATGATGTGTTCTCTCCAGTTGTGAAGCATAGTTCCATTCGTGCATTTTTGGGTATTGTTGCTATGCATGATCTTGAGATTGAGCAGTTAGATGTCAAGACTGCTTTTCTGCATGGTGAACTGGAGGAGGATATTTACATGGACCAACCAGAAGGTTTCGTAGTGCCTGGTAAGGAGAAATTTGTTTGCAAGTTAAAGAGGTCCCTATATGGTTTGAAACAGTCTCCGAGACAGTGGTATAAAAGGTTTGATTCATTTATGATAGCACATGGATTTAAGAGGTCTGCATATGATAGTTGTGTTTACATTAAATTTGTTGATGGATCACCTATATACTTGCTGTTATATGTTGATGATATGTTGATTGTTGCCAAGGGCAAGAAAGAGATCACTACTTTAAAGGCACAGTTGAGTAGTGAGTTTGAGATGAAGGATCTTGGTGCTGCTAAGAAAATTCTAGGTATGGAGATTACGAGGGACAGAAATTCTGGTTTGTTATTTCTTAGTCAGCAAAGTTACATTAAGAAAGTTCTTCATCGTTTTAACGTGCATGATGCTAAGTCAGTAAGCACTCCAATTGCTCCTCATTTCAAATTATCATCTTCTCAATGTCCTAGTACAGATGAAGAGTTTGAGTATATGTCAAGAGTTCCATATTCTAGTGTTGTCGGTTCTTTAATGTATGCCATGGTGTGTTCTAGGCCTGATTTGTCATTTGCAATGAGTTTGGTCAGTAGATACATGGCTAACCATAGTAAAGAACATTGGAAGGCTGTTCAGTGGATTTTTAGGTACCTTCGTGGCACTTCCAATGCTTGTTTGAATTTTGGCAGGACTGGTGAGGGACTAGCTGGCTATGTGGATTCAGATTTTGCTTCCAGCGATTTGGACAAGAGGAGGTCCCTTACAGGTTATGTATTCACTGTTGGTGGTTGTGCCGTGAGTTGGAGGGCAATGTTGTAGCCAGTAGTTGCCCAATCTACCACTGAAGCAGAATACATGGCTATTGCAGAAGCATGTAAAGAATCGGTTTGGCTGAAAGGTTTGTATGCTGAGCTTTGTGGAGATAATTCTTGCATTAATCTGTTTTGTGACAGTCAGAGTGCCATATACCTCACTAAGGCTCAGATGTTCCATGAGAGAACAAAGCACATTGATGTCAAATACCATTATGTTCGAGACATTGTTGAGCAAGGTAAACTGAAGGTATGCAAGATTAGTACTCATGATAATCCTGCTGATATGTTGACAAAGCCAGTTCTTGTTGCTAAGTTTGAGCTTTGCTCAGACTTAGTTGGTATAACTCATTAGCCCCAGTGGCTGTTTGGCACCGAAAGTGTTTTCTTTGTTGTTCAGGGAGGAGGTTCTCATTCATGCTACAAGATGGAATTTGTCTCAAGGTGGAGTTTGTTATGTTGTGACCCAAATTCAAGTATAAAGAGAAAGGCTAACTTCTGACGAGCGAGCGGAGCGAGGCCCGTCGCCGGTAGGTCACCTGTGTTATATATATCCTTTGTAAGCCGCCGCACGGGATATGTTGATTAGTTGTAAATCCCCGGCGTTTGTAACCTCCCCCAATATAGTGAAGATTTGCTGGCTGGCGCCCGTGGTTTTTTCCCCTTCATGTTGGAGGGGTTTTCCATGTTAAATCTCGTGTCTCCTGCCTGTTTTCGTTCTTCATCATGTTTGATTGCGTGTCGTATCTCTAACACGCATGACCGGATCAACCGATCTAGATATCCAGTGGCTCCATGCGCCAATCAATGGACATCTTCGATAGGAAGACCGGAACTCATCGGCGTCCCGATCGAGGAGGCCAGCATGAAGCAGTTCGACGAGTTGGCGCTCAAAGAACAGCAGGGCCAACCACCGTAGCCGACGACGGATCTGGGCGAGTACCCAGACCCACAGCCACCGCCTCTGCCCGCATCAACCCCCGCACATGACGGTGATCAGTGGGGAAGGCCACCTGACCAGGGGCGCCGCCCCAGCCACCGCGCTCGGATCCTCCATGGAGGCCTCCCCTTCAGCCCCAAGGAAGACGCCATCGCAACCTTCCATCCCCAGCTCCTTCGGCGCTGGGGGCGCCGCCACCGCCGCCAACAGGCCTGCGGCAGCGGCAGCAGTGAGGGACGTCGGGGTGGCTCTTGGTGGCTAGGGTTTGGACCCCTCGCGTCGCCTTGGAGAAGCGGCGCGAGGGGCAAGGGGAGACTATGTTAAAAAAAATAAAAATTTCAAGCTTCTACATAGCACTATCACTTTACAACTCATCTCTTGCTTTTATGGCTCGTGCTAACTGCTCGCAGACAGATAGGCTGCGAAGCATGTCTTGTTATTTTACTAGCTTGTCGACACAGCACAAGATTATTACCAACATAGATAAGCTCCTTAAAATTTAGCTTTACATGTATCGCAGCAAAGGAAGCAGTTCTAGGTGGCGTGCTCATCGTCCTTGAGATGGCGCGCCTTCTCCTCCTCCTTCACCTGCGAGGCGTCAGTGTCTTGAGACAAAAAGTACAGCTCTGTTATTATTAAGCAAAACACAGTTAATTCCATCATATCGTCTAGGTCGACCCGAATTCATAAATAAACAAATAAACAGTACCAGGAGGAGGATGGCTCGGATGCGCCTCGGGGGCAAATTCACTGTTTTGACCCTTTTTGAAAACTTCAGCACGATCTAACCACCCTTTCAAAAAAAATTGGGATCTGACCCTTTTCCTACCGCCAACCTCCCCGGCGGTAGGTTAACACATTCTACCACCAGCCACCCCGGCGGTAGGGTAACAGCAGGCGGTTAACAGCCCGTCAGCTCCGCTGACGTGGAAAAGGTACCTACCGCCGGGGACCCTGGCGGTAGGATTTGTTTCCCTACCATCTAGGACCCTGGTGGTAGGGTCCTGAGGTGGATAAGAGGTTGATGGGGCTTGGGTGGGCACCCCACCCACCCATTCAACCCCACACACAGCCCCTCCCCGAGCACAGCCCCTCTTCCACCTCTCTCCGTCACACAAGGCCCTCTCAAATCTCTCTCCATTGCTTGAGATTTGTCCGGTGGATCTGGAGCATTTTCATCACTCAAGATACCTCTCTCACCCCCCTCTTGGTTGGTTGGAATCATCTATTCTGGTTGCATTGCTCACTTTTGTGCAAACCCTAGTTCTTGCTTTTGTTTGGGGTGTAATCAATGTATATGATGCATTTTAGGATTATGTTTGTGCTTGACTATGTATTGTGTGCCTAACATTGTTGGGTGTAGCAAGATCTAGTGTTAGGGTTAGTGGTTTTGTTAGGGCTAGGGTTAGTGTTAGGGTTAAGGTTATGGTTAAGGTTCTGATGACGGTAAAAATTACTCCTCGAATTGTAGGATGGCACAGATTATCTTCTTTGAGTCTTCTGCTGAGGCGGAGTCGAAGCGTGAACGCATAGTCATTGAGGAAGCGATGCAGCCGTGGGTTGACACCGTTGATGAGTTGAATGCAGCTTTGAGGGACTTTTCAAAGTAATATTTCTCCGAGTGCCCTCGAAAGGTGTTCGAAGATAAAGAGAAAAAGATACGTGACCTCCAGACAAATGAAAAACTTTGTAGACGTGATCTTGCAAGGCAAATTGCATTGTGCGCAACAAGGGAAGAATTGACTCAGCTGGATTTGGATAACCCTGGCCAGGTCATTGACTGGGTAATTAGGCAAGGACCGCCGCCGATACCAAGGCAGAAGACTCGCTGGGCTTGGGTCCTTGAAAGAACGGATGTCGCTTCTTGCAACCCGGAACCGTACGACAAAGATATTGTGTTGAACCCTGTGCCAGAGCGTAGTGGGAATTATGCACGCATGAAAAATAAAAGGGGTTGAAGTCCATGAGCTCCTCTTGGGGAAGTTCTTGTATTGCTTGACCTCCATGATGTTGTAGTGTCATTTGAACTATAATGGCATGAACTCCTTATCATTTGCTATATGTACTTTAGTTGAACTCCGTATGTGTTATGTAATCTTTGTCATTGGAACTCTGTCAGAACTTCGGGTTGTATGTCATTTGAAGTAAGCTATGTTGTGTGTTTGTTGTATCTCATTTGAAGTAAGCTAAGTTGTGTGTTTGTTATATGTCATTTGAAGTAAGTTATGTTTTCTGTTCTATATATGACTCACTTTATAAAAACGTAATACTCATTTAGGATGAAAAATAAGGGGGTCTTGAAGAAAGCATATGAGACGGCTGAAGAAAACTGACGCCGTCATAAGATGAGTGAGCTTAAAAAATGGATTAAGAGCTGTGAAGAGGCAAACGCAGCTATGAGGGATTTCAATCTGTATCACTTCTGTGAGTACCCTCCAAAGCTCGTCAGAGAAAAAGAGAAGGTACTTAATGAGTTTCAGAAGAAGGAAGATTATTGTAGACGCTCTTTGGCAATGGAGATAGGGTTCTCCGTCAGCATTGATGAATTCTCCGAGCTGGACTTGACAAGGCCTGGGCAGGTCATTGGATGGGCAATCAAACAAGGACTGTCGGAGAGACCGAGCCGACATGCTCGATGGGCCTGGTTTCGCGAGGTAGAGGGTGTGATGATCCATTGGGCAGGATCCAACGACATTCTATTGAGGCCTAATCCAGAGCGTGATTCACATATTCGACGTATTAGACTTGTTAGGGGCTATCTTCCGTGAGGCAACACTTATGCTTGAACTAGTTTGAACTCGGTTATGTTTGTGATTTTAACTAATGCTTCTTGTATGTCAGTTGAACTAGTGGATGCTCTATATCATTTGAACTAGTAGATGTTCTATGTCATTTGAACTAGTAGATGCTCTATATCATTTGAACTCGGTTATGGCATTGGTCCTTGTCCTTTTGTTGCATGACCTAACATTGTGCCCCGGATCATCACATTAACAAAAATTGTTGGTGTCCGGTGGTTCCATGAAATGACCGCTACCAAGTTGTTTCATGCCAGACCTTCCATGGGCAACCTTCTTTGTCACATTTGATGGTGTAACGCACATTTTGGTTGGAATGACCAACAACAAACGGCCTATGGTTCCAAATGGCATATTCACTCAACCACACCTTGAACTCTTGCAAGCACCCAAACTTGACGCCTTTCTTCAAATGTGCATTCTCGTCCTCATTCTTTTGCCTTGGATCGCCGACTTTCGGGCACGGTGTTGGTTCAACCAACCCCAATCTCATGCCACCATCAACAATGGCCTTGCCGGCAAGATTAAGATCACGAAACAATGGGACACCCCTTTCCTTGCCCGTCACCTTCTTGAAGATTTGATTTTCTTGCTCCGTGAATCCATCCTCTTCCAATTCTTCATCCGGACCCTCGTCATCCGAGCCATACCCATACATACGGTTATAGGTGAGGGTACAATCCATGTCTTGTTGGAAGACAATGACATCCAAGTTACCAATGGGATTGTAATGAATCTCTTCATCTTCCGCATAAGCATCATCATGAGCAATAGCATGAGCATCACCATGAGCAATAGCATCATCATCAATATGAGCAATAGCATCATCATCAACATGAGCAATAGCATCATCATCAGCATGAGCAATATGACGGGGTCCTGTACCGGGGGTGGCTAACGCCAGGGATCCCGGCCTCATCAACTACAAGCAGCCCATCAGGCCCAAAGCAAGGAGCAAACCCTAGGAGGCGAAGATGACCTTCGTGGCCTCCAAGACAAGGGGGCGGCAGCGCCCCAGATCGCATCTACCACCTTGTAAACCCTAGTCCTCTCCTGCCTATATAAAGGGAGCTCTCGGATCCTCATTCATCATCTATCATCAGATAGGCAATCTCATACACCATTGTAACCCCTCGCACGAGGTATCCCTCCATCATGAATAATGAAAACCAGCAGGACGTAGGGTATTACTCTCCGGAGGCCCGAACCTGGATAAACCCCTCGTGTGACCTCCGATCCAGGACTTCCAGCTGTGCTTGGACCCCTACCGAGGGATCTGACGGTATTTTGCACCATCAGTTGGTGCGTCAGGCACGGGCGGCGCCAGCTGGAGACCGATCTTGAATCGGATCTTTTTCTGCTTCCGGCGGCCTCCCGCCGGGAGAGCCTAACCTTTGGCTCCCTCATGTTCATCACTAACGGGGCAAGCCGGGTCAACATCAACCCACCGGCTCGCCCCCTCACTCCGGGATCTCCCAAAGGAGGTTATGACCGATCGGGCGGGCCTAGGCTCGCGCCAGGACCGGCGGGACCCATGGAACACCTCGGCTTCAAGCTCTTGGAGGAGGCCACACCAACCATCCAACTGGTCGCAATGGTCTGCAGCAGTTGCCGCCTCACCCAGATGCTAGAAGATGGCCTCATCGTTGACCTCAACATCGCGATGGCACCGGCATAGTCGACATCACCTCGGCCTCGGACAGCGAGGAAGGCAATGAGGGGCCACTATGCCTCACGAACGAGGACGAAAACGCAGGCCTCCAGCCCATTCGCGAGGTCACCTACTCCGACCTCTGGGGGGAATCAGAGTCTCGCCCGAGCTTAGAGGCAGGCGATGGTAGCGACCAGGAAACATCCCAGTCAGAGGCCCCATAGGCGATCTTTCTCCATCAGGTCATGATGACTGAACCAACCATGAACATACCACAGACGACGGCCACAACCGAGGCCGCCACTTCACGTCTGCCCGCCTCAGGCCCGGTGATCGCCACGACCCAAGTACCCACCGACCCTATCACAACGCCCCAGCAGCAGGTCAGCACGGGCCTCCCAGCAAGCTCACCACCGGGGTTCCCCACAACTGCGGCGGCCCTCCGAAACACGGCATCCACGATACCGCCCATAACAGGATACGCCCTGAACTACCTCACAACACCCATCACCGGCACCGACCCGGCATCAAGGACACTAGAGGCCATCCGCGTGTCCCAGCTAAACACGCAGCTCGTGCTGCAGCAAAGATCGCTGGAGGCCTTAGCCTGCGAGGCACGATAGGACGAGATGATGACGTGCGAACGCCTACGTCGTCCGCGCCGCCAACCGCGGATCCTCCTCAATGACCTCGCCAACTGAAGTAAGGAACGGGGAATAGGATTCGACGAGCCGGCCCCCGAGGCCGCCCCACCACCAACCGCAGCTCGCGGTCTCCAAGCGGCAGCAGCATTGGCAGACTGGCTCCAAACCACGCCAGGAGACCCTAAACTCCTGGCCGACCTCACCCACGTACTCCACAGGACGGTGGAGCTCCAAGATAACATCTCACGCTCAAGGGATAGGCTGGCAGGCACCAAAAGTGTCTTATCCGCCGCCAACCACCCAGCCCGCAAACAACGGCAAGAGTCCATTCAGTGACCGGAGGTCGCACCAGTGGCCGCCGCCACGAATCTGCGGCAGCCCATATCAGTTGTCGCTCTACAGCAGCGAGCGGCCTTACCACCGATGAATCTAATACCAACAGCACGGCCAAACCATCAGCATGGCGCATGGGCGCAAGCAGCAGAGACACACGGAGTACACCCGGGGGCTCCTCCCCCATGGTTCACCTCGCTCACATTGAGCATTGCGTCGGCGTGCTTCGGACAAGAAGTAATCGCTCATCCTTTCTCCCAACCGTTCGTCATCCATGGCGTCGAGAAATATTCAGGCGACACAAAGCCAGAGCACTGGCTAAACGACTAGCTCACGGCAGTCGACATGGCCAATGGGGACATCGGCAATGCCTTACAACACATACCCTTGTGTCTAACAAGCCACGCGCGCTCTTGGCTCAGCGGGCTCCCTTCAAATTCAATCCATAACTAGGCAGACTTCGAGCACGTGTTCCTCAACAACTTTGAAGGGACCTACCACCACCCAGGAAGCGGAGCTGACCTCCACAACATCAAACAGGAAGACAAGGAATCGGTGCGGGACTACGTTGCGCGATGGTTGAAAAAGAAAAACACATTGTCTAGCATCTTCGACGAAACAGCCATCGAGGCATTCATTAGCGCCACACAAGACCCCTTGTTCCAGCACAAACTCGGGAAGAAACGGGGAGAGGGTAAGCTAATGCTAATGGCGGCGCTCATGAAGGTCGCCAATGACTTTGCCACAGGAGAAGAAACAGCTCGGGCAAGCCGCCGGCCCATGCCAGGCGCAAAAGCCACCGAGCCAGCCAATGCAGAGGCCCCCAAAAGTCGGAGCTCCAAGAACAAGGACGACCACAAGCATAGGGAAGAACAAGACTCCGAGCTCGTTGCCATAGCCAACGAGACCGACGAGGCCGGAGCAAAAAGACAAAGGTGGAATCACAAGCCTAGGCGCAACCCCCGTACATACGAAGAAATAATGAGCGGACCCTGCTAATGTCACATCTACGGGAACCACAGAGCTCAGCACTCCACAAGAGATTGCGGATTCAACGAGCAGCTTCTCCATGAGAAAAGCAACCTAGCTGCAGCAGGCCACGAGGGTGACTGCAATGCAGCCCCCCCCCCAACACCAGCGGCGAACTAGGAGCCACAGGCCCGCGGCCAGAACCATCGAGCTTTCCCCAAAGACATCCGAAGAGTCAACATGATCACCGAGGTGCGACGACCGAACGAGGCAGTCAGTAGGCACCATCATACATGGAGGAGGCGCTCTCAATACCTCGAATGGTCCGAGCAAACAATTTCTTTCGGTCAGGCCGACCACCCGGTGCTCTTCCATATGCCGGGCAGCCTACCGCTCATCCTCAGCTCCAATCGGAGGCTGCTGCATCCCAGCAGTGTTAATGGACGGGGGCTCTGGGATCAACATACTGTACACAAAGACACTGCAGCGAATGGACATACCAATTGAGGCCCTCCGCCCGTCCAATACTGAGTTCCGGGGCATCATCCCAGGGCGGAAGGCAGAGCCCATAGGAGAAATCACACTGGAAGTCATCTTCGTGAATGACGACAACTACAGATGCGAGCTCATCAGCTTCGAGGTGGTCCCATTCGTCGCACGGTATGGTGCCGTCCTGGGGAGACCGGCCTTCGCCAAATTCATGGCTATCCCACATTACACATACATGAAGATGAAGATGCCAGGCCCCCACAGCATTATAACACTCCACGGCTGCCCCTTACAAGCTATAATATCAGAGAAGGCCAACCTTGAAGAGGTCACACGATGGAGCGCCCCCAGTTAAAAAATTCCCAAGGTACAATTGGGACCGGAGACCTCTCCTGGACCCAGCAGCCGAAAGGTATCTGGATCGCCCAGAGCAGCAGGAGAAAGCACTATGTCGGAGGATGAACACCTACTGGTAGACCTTCGCACCGGCGAAAGACGGGAGGCCGGCACGGCATACAGGACCAAATGAGACCTTTCCTAAGTAAGACTTCATGGAATAATCATAGTTAGCTCGATCATGTATTAAACAGACAATAAAGTGATTTGTTACGCAAACACTTCGGTTTTATTACACACTGTATGATCGCTAAATGAAGTACACAAAGCACAAAGTACTTAACCTCCCCTGGAACTCTTTGCGGATGGTATGAGAGATCTCCTTATTTGCGACTCGGGGGCTGCATCGTATTTCGGACCCCCCCACAGCTCAGCAATAAGGGTTGCATCTGGTGACCCTTCAAAGTACAAGTATGGGGGGCTGCATTCACGGTACATAGACCTTCAGCCGTTCAACAAAAACAAAGGTAGAAGGTCACCAGGCTTACGGCCTAACCTAGTCGCTCGAGTTCAGACATGTCTTAACGTATGCAAAGAACCGACCCAGAGCTCGCGGCCAAAGTCAGTGCAATAGGGCATGGACCAGCATGCCAAGCTCACAAGGGGCCCTCGTCCACATGGCCAACGCTAACACGTGCATATTTGGTCGGGCAAGGGCGTTCTCCCAGCGGATATTAAGAAGTCATACAACACAGCAATGGCAGGTTCAAAAAAACTGAAAAAAGTCACATAGTACAATACATTAGTACTTTCATAAGTTTTTCTTAAGCTTCAGCTCAGCGAGCTCCCCGCCTTGGGACCTCTTAATAATGTCTTGCAGGGGACACACCCCAGCAGCGTATTCGGCCTCCTTGACAACCTCTTGCGGGAACAGCTGTGGATTCGGGCCCCCAGTCGGAGGCCTCACAATCGACCAGAGGTTGGTATTCGGGTGATGAGCCCGGACGCCGGCCAGAACTTGACGCGCTCCCTCGAAGGCCGCCAAGTAGATCCAGTCCTCCAGTTGGTTGGAGGAATCCCTAAGCAACTCAAGGACGACCTCAAGGTCCGAGGTCAGGCGTGGATCACTAGCAAATAGTGTCCCTGCAGCAATCCCCAGCATAGTGGTCGTCTTCTCCGCCACCGCCGTGACTTCCCGAATCCGCTCCTCTGCATCTTCAATCTGGATGGCCGGCAACGGAGCTACACAAGACAACCACAGAGCAACGGTATAGGAAGGGCTCGCGAATGTACCACTAGATACAAGGGATCTCGTCAGACGTACCTCTGGCAGCGGCCTCTAGGTCCTAACAGCACCGTTGCGCTTTGGCAAGTTGCACCGCGATGTCCTCACCATCCTTCTGCAACTGGGTAATCTTCCGCTCGGCCTCCTGAGCCGCCTGAATCTGCACTGCTGCATTCTTCTCTGTAGCATCCAACTCTCATTGGATCAAGCCCCGGCGGTCCTTGCTCTCCTCCAGGTCGGCACGAGGGACACGGCAGGCCTCCTGTTCCCATTGGAGGGCGGCCTCGATCTCGCGTTTCGCGGTCAGCGCTATTTCCAGCTCGGCTCGGGCAGCCCGCTCGATCTCCTCCGCTCGCTGTCGAGCTTGCGCAGCGTCCTCCACATCCCTCCTAAGGATCGTCGCAGTCTCAGCAACTATGCAAAGAAGAACAAACACACTTGATCATCACCATGCACGGGACCGCCCAAGCACACTAAGAGATCCGAACTTACAAGAAGTGCCGTCGAGGTCACGCTACAAACCTTCACCCTGTTGCCGCAACGCCGCGAGTGACTTCTCCAGCTCAGAGATCTACGCCGCAAGGTTACGACTCCCCTCGGAAAGTGCCTGACCAGACACACACATAAGGCGGGTCGCATCAACTACATGGAGAACCAAGCATGACTAGCACAACAGCGTCGCACTTGGCCCCGGGGGCTACTACTACCATGCTTAAGGAATGCCATACATTAAAACCGGGCTCCACAGCCTGTCCGACCTCCTTCAAGGCCTCCCACAGGCGTCTCAACGCCTCATCTGCAGTACTCAAGGGCGTAGTGACCTCAGGACCGAAGCCTTCGGACAAGAAAGAGGAGGCCCTCGGCGTCGCACTAACCGATAAGGTCGCCGAGCGATCAACCCCGCCAATAACAACCTTCATGGTCACTGCCGCTGCAGCCACACTGGCCAAGGGGAAGGCCGGCACCCCAGGAGAACCTGTCCCACTGACTGGAGTAGGCGAAGAGTCCGCAACCTGAGAGGACGCATCCTGAGGGGCCGCCGGATGCACGCCATCCTTGCCTACATTTACCGCCTCAGCGCCCACCACGGGCTCCACGATAGGGGCTCCTGCCGAAAGACAGGCCACATGAGACGGCCCCGCGGGCACTGCCAACAACATGCGAGGCCAAAGGCACAGCTTACCTTGGGATTGGGTCTCGACCCCAGAATGAGAGGCCGCCGTGGACGACTGCGCCCCCGGCACCGCTGACAACGGCATGACCGCAATCGTGCCGACCATGGTGGGCTCCACCACAGACGAGCCCATCGGTCCACAGGGAGCAGTCCTAAATACAAAGATAAGAGGTCAACAACACCGAGGTCAACGAAAAACAAAACCGGGCCGTGGTTGGAAGACGCCTCACGGGGCAGAGGAATCTGTAGGCCGGGGGATTTCTAGGAGCTCCCACGGAGCTCGCGAGAATTATGGCTGACCAAGGACTCCTCCCTGACGCCGCGACAAAGCTTCTTGAGGGGTTGGCGCGGCGCCTCAGTGCCCGCCTCCTTAATCTCCTCACTGCCATCCTCGCCCTCCTCGGTCTTCTCAACATCCTCCACCTCATCATCATCATCATCATCGACGACGACATCCTCGTCATCGCCATCATCACCATCTTCGCCGTAGGCGCTACCTCGACCGCTTGACGGCGAGGCCGCGCCCTCATCGCCCTCCTGCTCATCGAGATCAACAGAGGCCTCCTCCATGGAGTCCTCTACCTCAGAAACCTCCTCGGGAGCTTCCTTCCATTTCTTGGCAGCTCCAGCCTTCGTGCGGAAGGGCCAGGGGAAGGCTGCGGTCATGAGAGCGGCCATAGCGGGGCTCACTTGTTGCCCCGGCTGCGGGGGCTCTAAGCGGAAGGCCTCAAAGGCGGCGAATTCCTGACAGGCAACAATGGGAGAAATCGTGACATGGCCTCTCGGCCTCCAACAACAATGGAGCCATGAAGAAATACTTACGCTGCCCGGGAGGAGGTCGGCCGAAAAGGGCATGACGGCCTTCCTGTGCGATTTGGTGATGGCATCAGGGCTCACCAAGAAGTTGAGGCAGACATCGATGGTCTCCGGGTCCAGCTCCTCTTGGGAGACTCGTGCGGGGTCCTTCGAGCCCGTATACCGGGACATCAGGAGGCCCCGAGCTTGCAACGTCTGGACGCGACGCGCCACCTAGGTGCGCACGATGTGACCTCCTGTCAACCCGCCTTTCTTCAGGCGAGCGGTGGCCTCCGCCAAAGCCTTGGCCTCTGGCGTCAACTTAGCCAGCGGCGCCCACGACCGCAGCTTCCGTGGGGGCTCGTTCACGAAGGCCGGCAGGTCCTCGCCGAGGCCCTCCACATAAAACCAAGACTTGTGCCACTCACGAACGGACTTCGGGAGATCGAAGGAGAAGAACATGGAGTTGGGGCGGAGCTGCAGGATGGCACCCCCGAGGTCGCAGACGGCGCCCTCGTTCATTTGGACGCAGACCCGGAAAAAGTGGTAGAACAGCTCAAAGTGAGGAGCTGTCCCGAGATAGCACTCATAGAAACTAATGAAGTTGGCGATATGAAGCACCCCGTTGGGCGGGATGTGATGCAACTGACACCCGAAGAAGCGTAGAAGGCCCCGCACAAAGCTATGGAGCGGGAATCCGAGCCCTCACCCGAAATAGCCCGGGCATAGGACGTGCTCGCCCTCACGGGGCTCCGGCGGACCTCTCCGGTCGGGAGCCGAATGCTCAGATCCGCCGACATAAGGAGCTGATCCTTGAATCCTTGGATCTCGCCCTCCGTGGCCGCGGAGGGGAACCACTTCCCAGTGGACTTGGGGGCGGCGCGCGCCGACTTCTCTTCCCCTGTGGGCGGCGGCCCGCTTCCGCTTCTTGCCGGCAACGCTCCACGGCGGCTTCTGGCGAAGAGCCCGCTCTCCTTTCTCGCTCCTCGTTCTGGCCATCGGCAGTGGGGAGGTGAGGTGGAACGCGGAGAGAGAATGAAGCTGGCACGGCGGCGGCGCGTCAAAGGGTTTGGAGGCAGAAGAAGAAGTTGAAATGAGCAGAGGCGGGGTGGGATTGAAAACCCTCCACTTCCCTCTCTCTTATAGACGCCCAAGAAACCGAAGTGTTGCCCCACGAAAATGGAACGGGTGATCCTTTCGGTGTGACAATTTCCTTTTTTACAGAAAGTTGGTGCGACAGTCGCGGCGGCATCGCCGTTGATTCCCAAGATTCATGGGGGACTCGGCAAAGAACCTTCCTGACGACACTAAGGGGCGCCCCGAGCCAGACCAGGAGTGCAAATGCTCTGTTGCCCGGCCTCCCTACGGAGGGGGGCTTGAGAAAAGATTCAGAAGAAGACTGGAGCCTGCCGGAGGTCTCGCGGTCATCCTCTGCGACCTCCGCCATGCTCGGGGGCTACTGACGGGGTCCTGTACCGGGGGTGGCTAACGCCAGGGAGCCCGGCCTCATCAACTACAAGGGGCCCATCAGGCCCAAAGCAAGGAGCAAACCCTAGGAGGCGAAGACGACCTTCGTGGCCTCCAAGAATAGAGGACGGCAGCGCCCCAGATCGCATCTACCGTCTTGTAAACCCTAGACCTCTCCTGCCTATATAAAGGGTGGTCTAGGATCCTCATTCATCATCTATCATCAGATAGGCAACTCTCGGTAGAAATCTCATACACCGTTGTAACCCCTCGCACGAGGTATCCCTCCACCATGAATAATGAAAACTAGCAGGACGTAGGGTATTACTCTCCGGAGGCCCGAACCTCGATAAACCCCTCGTGTGACCTCCGATCCAGGACTTCCAGCAGTGCTTGGACCCCTACCGAGGGATCTGGCGGTATTTTGCACTGTCACAATAGCATCATCAACCTGAATCTCTTGCTCTTGAATTACTATGACTCTATCATTCATCTCTGCTTCATTTGGTTGGCTACTTGGTGGTTGGCTAGAAGTATTGGGGACATACACCTCGACCCTATCATCATGTATTGGGGAGGAGACATTCCGGTTCAAGTCGATTTGTAGCCGAGGAACTTCAACCTTTGTGGCAAACAATTCAAGTGACCTTTCTTGCGATTCCTCAACTTTATCCTTGTACACATTCCAATGCAATTCTGAGGTGATAGGCATACTCTTCAATCAGGAATTTACTCCCACTCCAACATCATATCTCCCAATAAGTTTAACCTCATCACTTGGGTCAATCCAATGTAAGACGTTTCTCACTTTCACAACAACATTCTCATAGCTTGGGCTTAACACATTCATAAATGCCTCCTTGTCCAAATAATGAACATTAACGAGTCTATCCATCTAAAAACAATGAGAAATAAATAAAGTCATCTATGGGCCGGCCAATTCATATGGATCAAGTACCTATACTATGCATCATTTGGATCAAGGAACTTGTATGCTTTGCATTCAAACAACAAGACAAACATGGTCAAATTAACACATAAATGATGTCATAACCTTAACCATAACCTTAACCCTAACACTAACCCTAGCCCTAACAAAACCACTAAACCTAACACTAGATCTTGCTACCCCCAACAACGTTAGGCACACAATACATAGTCAAGCACAAACATAACCCTAAAATGCATCATATACATTGATTACACCACAAACAAAAGCAAGAACCAGGATTTGCACAAAAGTGAGCAATGCAACCAAAATATATGATTCCAACCAACCAAAATGAGGGGGGTGAGAGAGGTACCTTGAGTGATGAAAATGCTCCGGATCCACCGGACAAATCTCAAGCAATAGAGAGAGATTAGAGAGGGCCGTGTGTGAGGGAGAGAGGTGGAAGAGGGGCTGTGCTCGGGGAGGGCTTGTGTGTGGGGTTGAATGGGTGGGTGGGGGGCCCACCCAAGCCGCCTCAACCACTTATCCACCTCAGGACCCTACCGCCAGGGTCCTAGGCGGTAGGGAAACAAATCCTACCGCCAGGGTCCCCGGCGATAGGTACCTTTTCCACGTCAGCGGCGCTGACAGGCCGTTAACCGCCTGCCGTTACCCTACCGCCGGGGTCGCTGGCGGTAGAATGTGTTAACCTACCGCCGGGGAGGTTGGCGGTGGGAAAAGGGTCAGATCCCGATTTTTTTTGAAAGGGAGTCAGATCGTGCTGAAGTTTCCCAAAAGGATCAAAACAGTGAATTTGCCCGCGCCTCGGCCGTTCGACGGTTGATCGCCGGCCGGTCGTCGTCCCTCGCGTAGACCCCGCCGAAGCCTTCCTCGTCCGACCTCGTCGAGTAGGCCACCCCGAACGAGTGGGTCATCACGTCCCTACACCACGGACCAACGTACCCGATTCAATCAAAACGCCAGCATGCAATATGCAAGCCAAAATTACCTCTACGAGATCAACTACGTAGTAATACTCTATGGTCGTGTGCTCGTCGTCGCGCGGGGGCTCCATGCCCGGTGCGGCGGCCACGCTCCTCCCATCACGCGCTGCGGCCACGAAGCCTGCCGTCGCGGCGCCGAACCGGCCGAGTCCTGGGACAACCTCAGCGAGTGCTCGCCAGCCCAGAGTAGAGCTGGCCTGGCGAAAGAGCTTAATTATAAGCGGTTTGCGATGGCGCCTGGAAAGGTCCAGGCCCGGAGGCGCGTGGCCGCCCACACGTAGAAACTGCTTACAGGGCAAGGGAAAGGGACGGACCCTACGTGTTTTTTTTTTGAACAACAAAAGATTTTATTTCATTAGCAACATTTTACAGAGAGTAGTGTGAAAGGGCTCACACTTGGCATGGCGAGAACAACTCTTCCAGTACAAGGTCCTGTATCTGAAGAGAGACATCTGAAAGCTACAGGCCTATATTTAATTTTGATCGCTAACTTTGCTTGATGATGCGCTTTGACATTAAAACACCTGTTTATGTGTGCTACTCTTGTGCGGATAAAAGACGGCGACGCCTGTATAGAAGCAAGAATGGGCCTTATGTTCCAGTGACCTGTGACTTTGAAGATAGAACTCGCCGCTGCTACCGATACGAGTACAGAGCAATCCGTGTAGTACTGTGGTTCCGGAATATGAAGAAGATCTGCTATCATTGTGGCAAGGAGTAGCCCATATGCTTCAGCTTGGAGAGAGGATGACACCGGAGGAGACATAGCCGAAACCTGCAGCTGCTGGCAATGACCATATTCTCCAAGTTGAATGATGACACCAATACCTGCTGGAGAAGGTTGCATATTTTTCTCATTTGTCCAGGCCGCATCGCAGAAAATTTCTTGACCTGCAACTAAAGATGGTTTTTGTGTGGTTATTTGCCATTGTATAACAACGGCTGCTGAGCGTTGATCATGTGCTGCCATCACATCCTCTAACTTTGGGCCCTGTAAGATCGCATTCGCCACTAGGTATACCTGTGATGGTTTACATAATTTTCTACCAAACAGGGCATCATTTCGAGCTTTCCAAAGGCACCACAAGAAAGTGTATATACTTGTTACATTGATATGGGGATGAGCAGAGTCCAGTAAAGCCTTAATCATTTGTTGAATGGAATGGTTATGTTCAGCAAAAACTTCTGTTCTAATATACCAGGGAGAGGAGAACCAAGTAGCCTTTGAGAAAGGGCATAGAAAAAGCATGTGCATTTCATCCTCTTGGTTGCCACATCTAGTACAATTTTCACTAATATGATTTGAGAACTTACTTGCACGCTTACCCGTAGGAAGTGCTCGACGAAGAAGCCTCCATGCGAAAGTTTGAACTCTTGGCTCCATGAGTTTGTCCCTCCAAACCTGATTGAGAAGATTTACAATCTCTAGTGGAACAGATTTTGGTCGTTGGTTTGCTGGTAGTGCTAAATTATTGAAGCAGTGCTTGTAGGCACTTTTGGAAGAGTAGTCACCTGCAGGGGTTAGTTTCCATACCAACACGTCCTGTCAAGTAGTATTAACAATAGGGGTTTGCAGTATGGCTTGTGCAGTATGAGGATGAAATAGATCGTTGACAAGATTGGTGTTCCAAGTTTTCTGATTAGGAAGCCAAAGGTCGCTAACAATGGCTGGATAAGAGTAATGTGGCTGCTGAATTATAAGATTGTCATAAATAGTTTGCCATTCAGAAAACCAGGGAGTACCCCATATGGAACTACTACCATCTACCAATTGATAAAAGGAGGCTGAAATAAGAAGAGGTCTTACCTTTAGGATAGCAGTCCAGAAGGCTGATTTGGGAACATTGTGCTTGGCTCTCCAAATTGATGTGTCACTGTGATATTTGGCCTTGAGGATGAGCGAGAGATAACTTTGAGGATCTTTTGCTAATCTCCAAGCAGCTGACAGAATAAGGCTTTGGTTGATGGCCTGTAGATTTCTGACACCTAAGCCACCTTTCCTTTTTTCAGTACATATATCAGCCCAAGCTCTTAGACATAAAGCTCTAGTAGATGGATCTTCTCTAACACCTGTCCACCAAAAGTTCCTAATAATTGCTGTTAGTTTTGCAAGAAACTTTTTGGAGAAAAGAATATTTGACATATAATAGACAGGTATAGAGGCAAAGACAGATTTTATAAGAGTAAGTCTTGCCGCATGTGATAGCCTGTTAGCTTTATAAGCACTTAGTTTAGATTTGAATTTGTCATAGACAAAGTTATATGCAGCTGCTCTATCTTTGGCTGGGAGGATGAGCGGATGCCCGAGATGAATGGTGGAACTGTCAATGTCAGGAACTGGAAAGATATTTTTGATCTGCTGCCTGACCTGTAAGTCCACATTATGACTAAACATGATGGCTAACTTATTCCAGTTTGGGAGTTGACCTGAGAGATTACAAAAATGTCGTAGAACCTGGGCTATAACTGAAGCTTCGTGCATATTAGCCTTACCGCATACCAATAGGTCGTCAGCAAACATGAATGAATGAATGGGCGGACATTGTGGTCCAAGAGTTATACCTGACAGGTGGTTGTTTTGCAGTGCTTCCTGAAGTGAGAGAGATAGCTCATTCACTGCAAGGACAAAAAGTGAAGGGGATAGAGGGCATCCTTGCCTAATGCCTCTCGAGTTTTTGAATCGCCCAAAAGGCTGGCCATTAATAATAACCGAGAACATGGGCGAAGATATACATGCATGTATAAGATTAATGAAATGACCATTCAACCCTCTACGTGCAAGAGCTGACTCTATAAAGTGCCATTCAATTCTATCGAAGGCCTTTGCAAGATCAATCTTAGGCATGAAGTCATTGCAATTACATGATTTTTTTTTTGAAAGGAGGCAAAAGACTTGCCTCATTCATTAATTAAGAGGGAAAAGAGTTTAATGTTTGCGTTACAACACCCATCGTGTTACAACACCGCTACAAAAGGCCTACTCTCGCGGCATGATGGATCCCAATTTCTTTGCACCCGCGGTGACCCAAGTTTGAGCCTCAATCTTGATGTTAGCTAGTAGAACCGTCGGCGGGGCACTCTTGAGTTGGAAGATGCGAGCGTTCCTTTCATTCCAGATTGTCCAAGAGGTGAGCATGGAGAGGGTAGCCATGGCCTTCCTATTCGGTATGGTAGAGTCGGAGAGCCCGATCCACCACTCTTCGGTTTACCGCACCAAGTGCCAAGTGGAAGTGTTGATGCTTTCGAGCTGGAGCCAATCTTTTATCATTTCCCAAAGTCTAGTAGTGTACCGGCATCAGAAGAGGAGGTGGTCGATGGATTCTTGCACGCGCTTGCCAAGAGAACAAAGCCCGCAATTGGGCCACCCCCGGTTGGCCAAACGGTCAGCAGTCCATACCCTATTTTGCATGGCCAACCACGCGAAAAATTTGACCTTGGGCGGTGCCCAGGCCTTCCACACCGCAAGCTCCATGGGGGAGCGGATGATGCCAAAAAATTGGGTCAAGTAGGCGGATTTGGCAGTGTATATCCCGCTCTCTATGTGTTTCCACACAATGTCGCCTTCGGCGTGCACCTCAACAGGGAAGTCGCGGATGGTGGACCAAAGCTCAATAAATTGTCGAAGATGTTCGAAGGTGAAGTTGGGAGTGACCTTGATCTTGCGAACCCAAGCATCATCCTGGAGGGCTTCCCGAACTTTCCAAGTCTTCCGAGAGGAAGCGTCGTAGATAAGTGGTGCGATGTCTCTTGGCTTTCGGTCCCGCACCCAAGGGGAGTCCCAGAAGGGCGTGCGTGCACCGTTGCCAACGGTTATGGTTGTTGAAGCATAGAAAAGATTTTTGTCCATCTCGTCGCACGGGTTGCCGGTCCCAACCCATAGCTTGGTGGGCTCCTTCCATTCGAACCAAAGCCAACGCAAACGAAGTGCCCTTGCAAATTTCTCCGTGTTTAGCACACCAAGACCTCCATATTCGACTGGTCGACATACGGATTCCCAATTTACTTTGCACTTCGCGCCGGTAGTCTTATCTGTTCCCGCCCAAAGGAAAGCTCTCTCAAGCTTGTTGACATTGTGGAGGATGCTCGGTGGAACGACCAGTGGGGTGATGAAGTAGATGGCTTGTGAGGATAACACAGACTTGACAAGGGCAGCCCGACCAATGGCAGTGATATTTTGCCCGTCCCATGGAACAAGTTTGGAAGCGGCCTTGTCCACGAGAAATTGGAAATCCCGAACTTTTAGTTGCCAAACCGAGAGAGGTAGCCCCAGATATTTTATCAGGAAGGAAGCACGGGCAGCGGGGAAATTCTGGAGGATGTTGTCGATTTGTAGGTGCCTGCACCGAATCAGGACCACGGAGCTCTTCTGGAAGTTAGTGCATAGTCCCGTGACGTCACCAAACGCACCGAGCAACACAGAGAGGTTGTCAATATCTTTCTTGATGGGTGCAATGAAAACGGCCGCGTCATCGGCGTAGAGGGATGTTCTCATGATGGGCCCACGGCCACGGATTTTGTGAAGCAGCCCCTTCCTAGTTGCCAACTCGAGGATCTTTTGAAGGGGGTCAATGGCAATGACAAATAGCAGGGGTGAGAGAGGATCCCCCTGCCGGAAGCCGCTTCCGTGGGCAATGGGGTTGCCAGGGATGCCGTTGAGGAGAACCCGCGAGGAGGAGGTGCATAGGAGGGCGGTGATCCAATTTCGAAAGGTGCTCGGGAAACCCCTCTGCTGGAGGATGTCAATGATATACTCCCATCTCACGGAGTCGAAAGCCTTTCTTATATCAAGCTTGAAAAGGAGGGACGGAGTTTTGCTCTTGTGGAGGCGACGCGCGAGATTGTTCACATACATGAAATTGTCATGGATACTCCTAGTCTTGATGAAAGCACTTTGCGCGTTGGAGACAAGCTTGTTCATGTGAGGCGCTAGCCGAATTGCTAAAATTTTGGCAACAATCTTCGCAATGGCGTGGATGAGGCTAATAGGCCGAAAGTCGGTGATCCCCTCAGCACCCTCCTTCTTAGGAATTAATACAATGTTTGCAGAGTTGAGCCAGTGGAGGTTTGTCGTGTGCAGGTTGCCGAAAAGAGAGACTACCCTCATGATGTCATCCTTGATAATGTTCCAACAACTCTTGAAGAACAATCCGGTGAAACCGTCTGGCCCGGGGGCTTTGTCGCTTGGCATTTGCTTAATGGCCTCGTGCACCTCCTCCGCGGTGATGGGGTCCGCGAGGGAGTCCAAGTTGTGTAACTCTAAGCCAAGCTCTTCCCAATTGAAGTCGCGCGCCCGCGGGCGCCCCTTTCCCATGGCCTCGGTGAAGTGGTCGTGGACAACCTTCTCTTTGGCATCATGGTCGGTGATCCATCCCTGATTATGCTTAAGCCTGTGGATGAAGTTTTTGCGGCGTCTCCCATTGATCCTCCGGTGAAAAAATTTGGTGTTTGCATCACCCTCCTTGATGTTGGCCAGTCTCGCGCACTGCTTCTTACGAGCCCTCTCCATGACCGCTAAGCTGATGACTCGTCTTTTGAGCCGCTTGCGGAGGTCCCCTTCATCCACGGAGAGCTGCCGGTTGTCCTGGGCCATGTCAAGGTGCAAAATCACCAAGAGGGTGGCGTGGAGATGGACCTTCGCTCTGGAGAACAACCCCCTACTCCACTCGGAAAGAATGGGCTATTTCTTGAGCTATGATTATGTTGTTACTAATACGCCTACCCTCTATAAAAGCATGCTGGGACGGATGAATATAGTCAGGTAGGAGTTGCTTAAGCCTGATAGCTAGGGATTTTGCAATGACTTTTTAAATGACATTACAAAGGCTAATAGGTCTAAAATCAGCTGGCACAAGACAAACTAACTTTTTTGGAATAAGAGCTATTTGAGTTTCATTGATTCGTGGAGGAAGGATACCTGTAGTATAGAAGTATCTTACCAGAGTAGTGACATCATCCCCAATCCAATCCCACGCAGATGTGTAGAAGCCAACATTAAATCCATCAGGTCCTGATGAGGCATTCTTTCTCATGGCATTCAGTATTTCCCATAGTTCCTATTTATCTGGAATAGAATAGGTAAAGTCCTGCAAGTCTTGAGGAGGAGATGTATGGAGAAATGGCCTTCCATTGTTAGGACACATAGATTGCTCCGTCGGATGGATATAGGGTCTGAGAATTCTCTAGAAGGATAGGCAAATAGTACAAGGCCGCAATATTTAAAAAGGACAGGTGTGGGACTAACAGGTCTCAAAGATAAGTACGACCCGATTTTTGAAGAAAAACGTACATTGAAAACAAAGGGGACACGTGGTTGGCACACTGCCTAAGCTGATTGTTAAGGGTAGATTAGTTGGGAACCAGCGGCGGGAAAACTGACCCCCGACTCCCGTGTCGCTAGCCCTTGGCGACCCAGGAGAACCCCCCGCCGCCACACCTAGATCCCCCCTCGTCGATCCCTCCTCGCCGCCGGCCTTTGCCGCGGCGGCGGCGGGCCCGCGCCAAAGGCTGCGGGACGCGCGGTTGGTGCCCGGTGGCTGTCCCTTCACGTGGTTTGCTGGTGGTGGTCAGAACTTCAGATCCGTCCAGCTGTGGGTCGACCTTTGATCCAGACTAAGGGTGGACGAAACGGTCCGGTCCACCGGTCCGGCTCGTGGCCCGCTCGATCCGGGCCGGCTCGGTCCAGGCCCGCTCGTTTAAATGGCCGACCCGGTCTGGGAAAATAGGCTCGAAAAAATCTCGGTCCGGTCCGGTCTTTGACCGAGCGGACCGAAGGCCCAGTGCAATCACAACCCATTAGGAGAGCCCAACACATATACAACCTATCAGGAGAGCCCAACAGCGAACAAATGACCATGCATCGATAGGTTTTCCACCAGCCGCCGCCTTCACGTCGTCGTCATGGGAGCCGCCCCGCCGCGCGGCCCGACGCCCACGCCCGACCCCGCGTGCCCCGACGCCCGAGCCCGATCCGCTGCTGCTCCCCATGCCAAGGTCATCACTGCCGCCCCTCGCCGACGCGGCCACCGGCCTCCCCGCAACGAACAAGGATGTCCAAGAGGTCCGCCACCTTGAGCTGTCCTTCCCCGCGCAAGGAATCGGCCGGATCCGCCCCGAAGCCGTCGCCATCGTCCATCTTCCCCGACTCCGGCCGCCAACGTCCGTCGACGATTACGTCTCCGTCGCGGCTTCCCCGGCCTCCCCGACCACTCCATCGACTTCGCCGTGAGCCCCTGCCCCTTTCCCCTCTGTTGCCCCCTCCTATTAGGACTCGTGGCCATCTCTTGCCGACACTATGGTCACCGCCGCTTCGCCATGGCCGCCAAGGAAACAGGACCGCCGGTCCTCTCGGTCCGGCCCGGGCTTCACCGCCGCCGGTCCGGTCCCTGAAAACAGGACCGCCACGCTGCTCGGTCCGGTCCGGCTCGGACCGCCGGCGGCCGGTCCAAACGACGGCTCGGACCGTGCCCACCCTTAATCCCGACGAGCGACGGTGACGGTTGTTGCCTTGCTGCTCCAATCCTCGCTCTGGAGACGCACGGACCTGGTCCGTTCCGGCGCGAGCGGGACTCCTGTTTCTGCGCTCCTCAGATCCGGCGGCTCCTGAAAGTTTCGATCCGGGGCCATGGCCACAAAGGTATGGCTTGACCGTGGCTGGCACGATTCGGTGCCGATCTTGGTTGGATGCGGTGCTGACTCTGGCGGCTGCACGGCTGCACGTCGATGATGATGATCTGTGTTTCGTGCTCCAGTTCCTTGCCATGTTGGCCTCTAGGCCGATGGGCATGAGCAGGACTCTCTCCGATGAGGTGGTAGTTGGCGATGGTGTGCTTTTCCGTCGGTGAAGGTCATGATGGTGACCGCTCCGGCCTGCGGCGGCGACCTCGCTGCGGATTACGGTCAGGGCCGGTCCTGAGATTTTGGGGGCCCAGGGCGAAACTAAAACTTTGGGCCTATTAATACTCGTAATAATATGTGGATTGCATATGAGTATAAAATCATGCCTCGTCACATAATTCATGAGTAAATCTCTAAAATAATGTTTTGGAACTTTGGATCCTAAAATGCACGATGACAAAAATAGGAAGTACATAATATAGATAAAATGACTTTTTTTTAATTGCGCAAGAGTTTAAAGCTCTTGAATTTGCAATGATGTGAGTGAATATACATGCAATCACATAAGACAATTTGTAAGGGCTCTAAACTCAAATCTATTGAAAATAAATGTGTAGCCAAAATACCGCAAAAAATCCTATGAAAATATCTCATTCCAATCTAAGAAACTTTCACCACTAAAGTTCTACAATTTACTAAAAGTAAAAGTAGCTTCACCATTGGTCCAATTAATTAGTTTAACAGAGGTGATATAATTTGTAAGTATGATTACGAGGAGAAAATCGGGTATTTGCCACTTTCAACACGCGGCTTCGCAAAATTGCCACTGTCAAGATGGGCTTCATAAAATTGCCACCTAGCTCATGGTCACTTTGATTACCATGCCATTTCCACTCTTTTATTTATTTTCCTTTTGTTTTCCCTATTTATATGCACCTGAAAGGACTAGACTGCCCCTGGCTATTCCAACTTTATCTGCTCCGTGCGTTGCTTTGGTGTGGCCAAAATGCTGAAATGCTGGCTCACCAACGTTGCTCATCCACACCTTCGCGCGCCAGCGACGATCGCTGCTGGCTGCTCATCCACGCCTGCCCGTCGACATAACTCGCCCACGCCTCCGTGCACCATCGGAGCGCGCTCTCGTCTGCTCGGCGACGTAGCTCGCCTACGCCTGCGCGTGATGTCGCGCTCGCGCACGCCTGTGTGCACCGTTGCAGCTCACCTCCCCTGCTCGCCCACACCTGCGCTCACCGCTGCAGCTCGCCCCGCAGCGTGCTGGTGGAGTGACATACTGGCGAGGGCGGCGACGAACAGCAGCACCAATGGCGCGGCGGAAGCAGCTTGACCCTTTTGTAAGTCCATGGAGAATACGAGCAACTTGTAAGCACAATTGTACACCCTTGTAAGCGGTACTTCGCTAGAACCTGTTACGTTCACGGATTGAATTAAGGATCAAGCAAACAAATCAAGAGAAAGAGATAATACAATATTATCCAGACGGACTAGGTTCCGTGCCGCCGTTGCGGTACTGCCATTACCGGGGTGCGTGCTGCGCATCATCCAGTCGATCGACAGGGGTGACATCCAGGAGATCGACGTCGAGGCCGATCGGCATCACGGCGGTGTCCAGGAGATTTGGCCTGTAGGCGATCTGCACCTCGCGGTGTTTTCAACTGATTGCTCACACGTTAAGTCGGAACACAGCAAAGTATTGCGTACACGATGCGATCAGGTACATGTAGACATTCAAGGGCAGTCTGGTCCTTTCAGGTGTGTGTAAATGGAAAAACAAAAGTGTGTGTAAATGGAAAAACAAAAGGGAAATCGGTAAAAGGTGGAAAATGGCATGGTAATCAAGGTAGGCACGAGCTGAGTGGCAATTTTACGAAACCCATCTTGACAGTGGCAATGTTGCGAAGCCGCATGTTGAAAGTGGCAAATACCCGATTTTCTCGATTACGAGCATGTATACCTCACAAATGGCTTAATTTCAGAACGGTAATACGATACACCTTGGATTCACATCGGTTGATCAATAATCTGGGGCTTGGCCATGACGCGACGTGGAATGAACCGGCGTCTGGCGGGAGGCGCTCGCCCAATCGCCCATGCGGTCTGGCCGTGCATGCGCGTGTGCATCCGGCGCATGGAGACTGGAGTCTCGCGAGAGGAGTTCGTCGGCGTCTGCGCATGGGCAATCGCGATCGGAGCGCTGGGTCTGGTGGAATTAGGGATAAGTAGCGATCTTTTTTTACGATAGTAGCAATGTTGTTAGGGAAAAAAATGATTGCAGCGATCTTGTTGTTGGAGAAAATCCTGGCGATCAAAACGAAAACAAGGCAGGCCCCGTGTACTGGGCTATCTACGTGATTGTTTTCCTATTTGACAGAAGAGCGTCCGGATGCGACGAAGGACGCGGGATGCTTGCTGGACCTGGGATTTTTTTCACGATCTGTACTTTGGGCTAGTGTGCACCTGGCCGGGGAGGGGCCCCTGGGATGTTGGGGGCCCGGGGCGGCCGCCCCTTCCGCCCCCCCTCAGGACCGGCCCTGATTACGGTGGCCACCGAAAGGTCTTCGTCAGGGTTCCTTTCTCCAGATCCGGTGGTTGACTTCAGCGGTGAGATGCAAATTATGTACGACGACTTGATGCAGAGGGATGGTTGTGCAGTGGCGACGATCGCGTCGTATGTAGCTGCTGGGATCGCGAAACAGCGGTGGCGACAACACTTAGTGACTTCGATGGTGGTGCAACTCGGGCACCCGGTCGCGAGCTCCGGGGTGAAAGCCTACGTCTGACCCGAGCTTGTTATACCTGGCAATGACGATGTTTTTACGTCGTTACCTTGTTGAAGTCATTGCTCGGATATGTTTGGATTGATTCTTCAGGGTGAAAACCTAGATTTTGGCCTTGGTGGTTGGATCCGGTGACTGCGATGCTTGAGTGTCGGTCCCTTCTTGAAGGCGTTGCTGTTGAAGAAACTCGTCGTCTATGTGGTGTCATGAGATGGTTCGTGCGGATATGGTCATTATTGTAATTTCTTGATCATGGATCTAATCGCTTTAGATTTTTCATTTTTTCTCGCCTACGCATAGTTTTGGTCTTATATGACTTTGCTATTTGCCGGTGTATTCTTGTGTGCGTGTGTTGGTGTTGGCTGTGTGCATCCTAGTTATACAGAGGCCGGGTGTGTGCTTTTTGGGTTTGTATCCTCTTGATGCTCCTTTTGAGTCAATAAAATCCATCCTTTGTCGAAAAAAAAGGTAGATTAGTTGCTTATCAATTATGCTACTTTGGATTAGTCGCTTATTAATCAGGCTGCTTATTAGACAAGCAACTCGTTGCTTGTTCCTTGATTAACTATGTACTTCCTTGGTTCCCACGCAACCGTATACTTTCGCCCGAGTATATATGGCCCAAATCTAGCATCAATAAAGACTAATTGACTTTCATTCATTCATCTCTGTCGTTCTTTACTTTTCACTACAACCACGTTATCACTCACTGACTCTACCAAAAGAGCATTAGGCCACACGAACTGAGAAAGGAAATCATGCCAAACGCCAACGACATGCCGCAAGCAACTGTCGACGATGACAAACAGCCAGCCCACGTCGTTGACCCTTCCTACACCGGAAACACTGGAGATGACCGGTGTGGCTCCTCCACGGAGCGTCTTCCCGACGTGACTCCTCCCGCTGCAGCCCGTGGCGGGTGGTGGCTCCGGCGTCACACCGGCCCAAAGCAGTGGCGAACCGTCAAGGCTCGACCCGCATCCAGGAAAGGGTCCGCTGGGACACCCAGCCAGGGGGTAACCCCCAATTAGTCGCTCCCAGTGTTGGGTCGTGAATGAACAGTTTTTTGAATTTATAGTTGGGCCGAAATTGTTTCCGGCTGGTCTCAAATGGGCAGAAAATTCGGGGCGTGACAATATCAACCAGAGAGATATGACCTATGCGGTCACAGCCTAGTGGAGGCATAGTTTAGAGGACTCCGCCGGTTTTTAGTTCGCATAAGTGTTTTGGAAGTTCCCTTCGGAAACAAGGCACCTCCGTATATAACCCTCTTTTTCGTTTAAATGAAAAGACAGCACTCTTGCCGGTTTCACGAAAAAATGCGTAAATGCGAGCACCATTATTTAGCCTTGGTTGCTCAAGTCATGCCCACACAACTTGCCGAGAGGCAGGGCCGGTCCTGAGATTTTGGGGGCCCAGGGCGAAACTAAAACTTTGGGCCTATTAATACTCGTAATAATATGTGGATTGCATATGAGTATAAAATCATGCCTCGTCACATAATTCATGAGTAAATCTCTAAAATAATGTTTTGGAACTTTGGATCCTAAAATGCACGATGACAAAAATAGGAAGTACATAATATAGATAAAATGACTTTTTTTTAATTGCGCAAGAGTTTAAAGCTCTTGAATTTGCAATGATGTGAGTGAATATACATACAATCACATAAGACAATTTGTAAGGGCTCTAAACTCAAATCTATTGAAAATAAATGTGTAGCCAAAATACCGCAAAAAATCCTATGAAAATATCTCATTCCAATCTAAGAAACTTTCACCACTAAAGTTCTACAATTTACTAAAAGTAAAAGTAGCTTCACCATTGGTCCAATTAATTAGTTTAACAGAGGTGATATAATTTGTAAGTATGATTACGAGGAGAAAATCGGGTATTTGCCACTTTCAACACGCGGCTTCGCAAAATTGCCACTGTCAAGATGGGCTTCATAAAATTGCCACCTAGCTCATGGTCACTTTGATTACCATGCCATTTCCACTCTTTTATTTATTTTCCTTTTGTTTTCCCTATTTATATGCACCTGAAAGGACTAGACTGCACCTGGCTATTCCAACTTTATCTGCTCCGTGCGTTGCTTTGGTGTGGCCAAAATGCTGAAATGCTGGCTCACCAACGTTGCTCATCCACACCTTCGCGCGCCAGCGACGATCGCTGCTGGCTGCTCATCCACGCCTGCTCGTCGACATAACTCGCCCACGCCTCCGTGCACCATCGGAGCGCGCTCTCGTCTGCTCGGCGACGTAGCTCGCCTACGCCTGCGCGTGATGTCGCGCTCGCGCACGCCTGTGTGCACCGTTGCAGCTCACCTCCCCTGCTCGCCCACACCTGCGCTCACCGCTGCAGCTCGCCCCGCAGCGTGCTGGTGGAGTGACATACTGGCGAGGGCGGCGACGAACAGCAGCACCAATGGCGCGGCGGAAGCAGCTTGACCCTTTTGTAAGTCCATGGAGAATACGAGCAACTTGTAAGCACAATTGTACACCCTTGTAAGCGGTACTTCGCTAGAACCTGTTACGTTCACGGATTGAATTAAGGATCAAGCAAACAAATCAAGAGAAAGAGATAATACAATATTATCCAGACGGACTAGGTTCCGTGCCGCCGTTGCGGTACTGCCATTACCGGGGTGCGTGCTGCGCATCATCCAGTCGATCGACAGGGGTGACATCCAGGAGATCGACGTCGAGGCCGATCGGCATCACGGCGGTGTCCAGGAGATTTGGCCTGTAGGCGATCTGCACCTCGCGGTGTTTTCAACTGATTGCTCGCACGTTAAGTCGGAACACAGCAAAGTATTGCGTACACGATGCGATCAGGTACATGTAGACATTCAAGGGCAATCTGGTCCTTTCAGGTGTGTGTAAATGGAAAAACAAAAGGGAAATCGGTAAAAGGTGGAAAATGGCATGGTAATCAAGGTAGGCACGAGCTGAGTGGCAATTTTACGAAACCCATCTTGACAGTGGCAATGTTGCGAAGCCGCATGTTGAAAGTGGCAAATACCCGATTTTCTCGATTACGAGCATGTATACCTCACAAATGGCTTAATTTCAGAACGGTAATACGATACACCTTGGATTCACATCGGTTGATCAATAATCTGGGGCTTGGCCATGACGCGACGTGGAATGAACCGGCGTCTGGCGGGAGGCGCTCGCCCAATCGCCCATGCGGTCTGGCCGTGCATGCGCGTGTGCATCCGGCGCATGGAGACTGGAGTCTCGCGAGAGGAGTTCGTCGGCGTCTGCGCATGGGCAATCGCGATCGGAGCGCTGGGTCTGGTGGAATTCGGGATAAGTAGCGATCTTTTTTTACGATAGTAGCAATGTTGTTAGGGAAAAAAATGATTGCAGCGATCTTGTTGTTGGAGAAAATCCTGGCGATCGAAACGAAAACAAGGCAGGCCCCGTGTACTGGGCTATCTACGTGATTGTTTTCCTATTTGACAGAAGAGCGTCCGGATGCGACGAAGGACGCGGGATGCTTGCTGGACCTGGGATTTTTTTCACGATCTGTACTTTGGGCTAGTGTGCACCTGGCCGGGGAGGGGCCCCTGGGATGTTGGGGGCCCGGGGCGGCCGCCCCTTCCGCCCCCCCTCAGGACCGGCCCTGATTACGGTGGCCACCGAAAGGTCTTCGTCAGGGTTCCTTTCTCCAGATCCGGTGGTTGACTTCAGCGGTGAGATGCAAATTATGTACGACGACTTGATGCAGAGGGATGGTTGTGCAGTGGCGACGATCGCGTCGTATGTAGCTGCTGGGATCGCGAAACAGCGGTGGCGACAACACTTAGTGACTTCGATGGTGGTGCAACTCGGGCACCCGGTCGCGAGCTCCGGGGTGAAAGCCTACGTCTGACCCGAGCTGGTTATACCTGGCAATGACGATGTTTTTACGTCGTTACCTTGTTGAAGTCATTGCTCGGATATGTTTGGATTGATTCTTCAGGGTGAAAACCTAGATTTTGGCCTTGGTGGTTGGATCCGGTGACTGCGATGCTTGAGTGTCGGTCCCTTCTTGAAGGCGTTGCTGTTGAAGAAACTCGTCGTCTATGTGGTGTCATGAGATGGTTCGTGCGGATATGGTCATTATTGTAATTTCTTGATCATGGATCTAATCGCTTTAGATTTTTCATTTTTTCTCGCCTACGCATAGTTTTGGTCTTATATGACTTTGCTATTTGCCGGTGTATTCTTGTGTGCGTGTGTTGGTGTTGGCTGTGTGCATCCTAGTTATACAGAGGCCGGGTGTGTGCTTTTTGGGTTTGTATCCTCTTGATGCTCCTTTTGAGTCAATAAAATCCATCCTTTGTCGAAAAAAAGGTAGATTAGTTGCTTATCAATTATGCTACTTTGGATTAGTCGCTTATTAATCAGGCTGCTTATTAGACAAGCAACTCGTTGCTTGTTCCTTGATTAACTATGTACTTCCTTGGTTCCCACGCAACCGTATACTTTCGCCCGAGTATATATGGCCCAAATCTAGCATCAATAAAGACTAATTGACTTTCATTCATTCATCTCTGTCGTTCTTTACTTTTCACTACAACCACGTTATCACTCACTGACTCTACCAAAAGAGCATTAGGCCACACGAACTGAGAAAGGAAATCATGCCAAACGCCAACGACATGCCGCAAGCAACTGTCGACGATGACAAACAGCCAGCCCACGTCGTTGACCCTTCCTACACCGGAAACACTGGAGATGACCGGTGTGGCTCCTCCACGGAGCGTCTTCCCGACGTGACTCCTCCCGCTGCAGCCCGTGGCGGGTGGTGGCTCCGGCGTCACACCGGCCCAAAGCAGTGGCGAACCGTCAAGGCTCGACCCGCATCCAGGAAAGGGTCCGCTGGGACACCCAGCCAGGGGGTAACCCCCAATTAGTCGCTCCCAGTGTTGGGTCGTGAATGAACAGTTTTTTGAATTTATAGTTGGGCCGAAATTGTTTCCGGCTGGTCTCAAATGGGCAGAAAATTCGGGGCGTGACAATATCAACCAGAGAGATATGACCTATGCGGTCACAGCCTAGTGGAGGCATAGTTTAGAGGACTCCGCCGGTTTTTAGTTCGCATAAGTGTTTTGGAAGTTCCCTTCGGAAACAAGGCACCTCCGTATATAACCCTCTTTTTCGTTTAAATGAAAAGACAGCACTCTTGCCGGTTTCACGAAAAAATGCGTAAATGCGAGCACCATTATTTAGCCTTGGTTGCTCAAGTCATGCCCACACAACTTGCCGAGAGGCAGGGCCGGTCCTGAGATTTTGGGGGCCCAGGGCGAAACTAAAACTTTGGGCCTATTAATACTCGTAATAATATGTGGATTGCATATGAGTATAAAATCATGCCTCGTCACATAATTCATGAGTAAATCTCTAAAATAATGTTTTGGAACTTTGGATCCTAAAATGCACGATGACAAAAATAGGAAGTACATAATATAGATAAAATGACTTTTTTTTAATTGCGCAAGAGTTTAAAGCTCTTGAATTTGCAATGATGTGAGTGAATATACATACAATCACATAAGACAATTTGTAAGGGCTCTAAACTCAAATCTATTGAAAATAAATGTGTAGCCAAAATACCGCAAAAAATCCTATGAAAATATCTCATTCCAATCTAAGAAACTTTCACCACTAAAGTTCTACAATTTACTAAAAGTAAAAGTAGCTTCACCATTGGTCCAATTAATTAGTTTAACAGAGGTGATATAATTTGTAAGTATGATTACGAGGAGAAAATCGGGTATTTGCCACTTTCAACACGCGGCTTCGCAAAATTGCCACTGTCAAGATGGGCTTCATAAAATTGCCACCTAGCTCATGGTCACTTTGATTACCATGCCATTTCCACTCTTTTATTTATTTTCCTTTTGTTTTCCCTATTTATATGCACCTGAAAGGACTAGACTGCACCTGGCTATTCCAACTTTATCTGCTCCGTGCGTTGCTTTGGTGTGGCCAAAATGCTGAAATGCTGGCTCACCAACGTTGCTCATCCACACCTTCGCGCGCCAGCGACGATCGCTGCTGGCTGCTCATCCACGCCTGCTCGTCGACATAACTCGCCCACGCCTCCGTGCACCATCGGAGCGCGCTCTCGTCTGCTCGGCGACGTAGCTCGCATACGCCTGCGCGTGATGTCGCGCTCGCGCACGCCTGTGTGCACCGTTGCAGCTCACCTCCCCTGCTCGCCCACACCTGCGCTCACCACTGCAGCTCGCCCCGCAGCGTGCTGGTGGAGTGACATACTGGCGAGGGCGGCGACGAACAGCAGCACCAAAGGCGCGGCGGAAGCAGCTTGACCCTTTTGTAAGTCCATGGAGAATACGAGCAACTTGTAAGCACAATTGTACACCCTTGTAAGCGGTACTTCGCTAGAACCTGTTACGTTCACGGATTGAATTAAGGATCAAGCAAACAAATCAAGAGAAAGAGATAATACAATATTATCCAGACGGACTAGGTTCCGTGCCGCCGTTGCGGTACTGCCATTACCGGGGTGCGTGCTGCGCATCATCCAGTCGATCGACAGGGGTGACATCCAGGAGATCGACGTCGAGGCCGATCGGCATCACGGCGGTGTCCAGGAGATTTGGCCTGTAGGCGATCTGCACCTCGCGGTGTTTTCAACTGATTGCTCGCACGTTAAGTCGGAACACAGCAAAGTATTGCGTACACGATGCGATCAGGTACATGTAGACATTCAAGGGCAATCTGGTCCTTTCAGGTGTGTGTAAATGGAAAAACAAAAGGGAAATCGGTAAAAGGTGGAAAATGGCATGGTAATCAAGGTAGGCACGAGCTGAGTGGCAATTTTACGAAACCCATCTTGACAGTGGCAATGTTGCGAAGCCGCATGTTGAAAGTGGCAAATACCCGATTTTCTCGATTACGAGCATGTATACCTCACAAATGGCTTAATTTCAGAACGGTAATACGATACACCTTGGATTCACATCGGTTGATCAATAATCTGGGGCTTGGCCATGACGCGACGTGGAATGAACCGGCGTCTGGCGGGAGGCGCTCGCCCAATCGCCCATGCGGTCTGGCCGTGCATGCGCGTGTGCATCCGGCGCATGGAGACTGGAGTCTCGCGAGAGGAGTTCGTCGGCGTCTGCGCATGGGCAATCGCGATCGGAGCGCTGGGTCTGGTGGAATTAGGGATAAGTAGCGATCTTTTTTTACGATAGTAGCAATGTTGTTAGGGAAAAAAATGATTGCAGCGATCTTGTTGTTGGAGAAAATCCTGGCGATCGAAACGAAAACAAGGCAGGCCCCGTGTACTGGGCTATCTACGTGATTGTTTTCCTATTTGACAGAAGAGCGTCCGGATGCGACGAAGGACGCGGGATGCTTGCTGGACCTGGGATTTTTTTCACGATCTGTACTTTGGGCTAGTGTGCACCTGGCCGGGGAGGGGCCCCTGGGATGTTGGGGGCCCGGGGCGGCCGCCCCTTCCGCCCCCCCTCAGGACCGGCCCTGATTACGGTGGCCACCGAAAGGTCTTCGTCAGGGTTCCTTTCTCCAGATCCGGTGGTTGACTTCAGCGGTGAGATGCAAATTATGTACGACGACTTGATGCAGAGGGATGGTTGTGCAGTGGCGACGATCGCGTCGTATGTAGCTGCTGGGATCGCGAAACAGCGGT
Organism: Elymus sibiricus; assembly: GCA_039707655.1. NCBI lineage: Eukaryota > Viridiplantae > Streptophyta > Magnoliopsida > Poales > Poaceae > Elymus > Elymus sibiricus. The sequence goes on along the minus strand of CM077674.1, from coordinate 6,788,233 downwards.
GGCGACAACACTTAGTGACTTCGATGGTGGTGCAACTCGGGCACCCGGTCGCGAGCTCCGGGGTGAAAGCCTACGTCTGACCCGAGCTGGTTATACCTGGCAATGACGATGTTTTTACGTCGTTACCTTGTTGAAGTCATTGCTCGGATATGTTTGGATTGATTCTTCAGGGTGAAAACCTAGATTTTGGCCTTGGTGGTTGGATCCGGTGACTGCGATGCTTGAGTGTCGGTCCCTTCTTGAAGGCGTTGCTGTTGAAGAAACTCGTCGTCTATGTGGTGTCATGAGATGGTTCGTGCGGATATGGTCATTATTGTAATTTCTTGATCATGGATCTAATCGCTTTAGATTTTTCATTTTTTCTCGCCTACGCATAGTTTTGGTCTTATATGACTTTGCTATTTGCCGGTGTATTCTTGTGTGCGTGTGTTGGTGTTGGCTGTGTGCATCCTAGTTATACAGAGGCCGGGTGTGTGCTTTTTGGGTTTGTATCCTCTTGATGCTCCTTTTGAGTCAATAAAATCCATCCTTTGTCGAAAAAAAAGGTAGATTAGTTGCTTATCAATTATGCTACTTTGGATTAGTCGCTTATTAATCAGGCTGCTTATTAGACAAGCAACTCGTTGCTTGTTCCTTGATTAACTATGTACTTCCTTGGTTCCCACGCAACCGTATACTTTCGCCCGAGTATATATGGCCCAAATCTAGCATCAATAAAGACTAATTGACTTTCATTCATTCATCTCTGTCGTTCTTTACTTTTCACTACAACCACGTTATCACTCACTGACTCTACCAAAAGAGCATTAGGCCACACGAACTGAGAAAGGAAATCATGCCAAACGCCAACGACATGCCGCAAGCAACTGTCGACGATGACAAACAGCCAGCCCACGTCGTTGACCCTTCCTACACCGGAAACACTGGAGATGACCGGTGTGGCTCCTCCACGGAGCGTCTTCCCGACGTGACTCCTCCCGCTGCAGCCCGTGGCGGGTGGTGGCTCCGGCGTCACACCGGCCCAAAGCAGTGGCGAACCGTCAAGGCTCGACCCGCATCCAGGAAAGGGTCCGCTGGGACACCCAGCCAGGGGGTAACCCCCAATTAGTCGCTCCCAGTGTTGGGTCGTGAATGAACAGTTTTTTGAATTTATAGTTGGGCCGAAATTGTTTCCGGCTGGTCTCAAATGGGCAGAAAATTCGGGGCGTGACAATATCAACCAGAGAGATATGACCTTTGCGGTCACAGCCTAGTGGAGGCATAGTTTAGAGGACTCCGCCGGTTTTTAGTTCGCATAAGTGTTTTGGAAGTTCCCTTCGGAAACAAGGCACCTCCGTATATAACCCTCTTTTTCGTTTAAATGAAAAGACAGCACTCTTGCCGGTTTCACGAAAAAATGCGTAAATGCGAGCACCATTATTTAGCCTTGGTTGCTCAAGTCATGCCCACACAACTTGCCGAGAGGCAGGGCCGGTCCTGAGATTTTGGGGGCCCAGGGCGAAACTAAAACTTTGGGCCTATTAATACTCGTAATAATATGTGGATTGCATATGAGTATAAAATCATGCCTCGTCACATAATTCATGAGTAAATCTCTAAAATAATGTTTTGGAACTTTGGATCCTAAAATGCACGATGACAAAAATAGGAAGTACATAATATAGATAAAATGACTTTTTTTTAATTGCGCAAGAGTTTAAAGCTCTTGAATTTGCAATGATGTGAGTGAATATACATACAATCACATAAGACAATTTGTAAGGGCTCTAAACTCAAATCTATTGAAAATAAATGTGTAGCCAAAATACCGCAAAAAATCCTATGAAAATATCTCATTCCAATCTAAGAAACTTTCACCACTAAAGTTCTACAATTTACTAAAAGTAAAAGTAGCTTCACCATTGGTCCAATTAATTAGTTTAACAGAGGTGATATAATTTGTAAGTATGATTACGAGGAGAAAATCGGGTATTTGCCACTTTCAACACGCGGCTTCGCAAAATTGCCACTGTCAAGATGGGCTTCATAAAATTGCCACCTAGCTCATGGTCACTTTGATTACCATGCCATTTCCACTCTTTTATTTATTTTCCTTTTGTTTTCCCTATTTATATGCACCTGAAAGGACTAGACTGCACCTGGCTATTCCAACTTTATCTGCTCCGTGCGTTGCTTTGGTGTGGCCAAAATGCTGAAATGCTGGCTCACCAACGTTGCTCATCCACACCTTCGCGCGCCAGCGACGATCGCTGCTGGCTGCTCATCCACGCCTGCTCGTCGACATAACTCGCCCACGCCTCCGTGCACCATCGGAGCGCGCTCTCGTCTGCTCGGCGACGTAGCTCGCATACGCCTGCGCGTGATGTCGCGCTCGCGCACGCCTGTGTGCACCGTTGCAGCTCACCTCCCCTGCTCGCCCACACCTGCGCTCACCACTGCAGCTCGCCCCGCAGCGTGCTGGTGGAGTGACATACTGGCGAGGGCGGCGACGAACAGCAGCACCAAAGGCGCGGCGGAAGCAGCTTGACCCTTTTGTAAGTCCATGGAGAATACGAGCAACTTGTAAGCACAATTGTACACCCTTGTAAGCGGTACTTCGCTAGAACCTGTTACGTTCACGGATTGAATTAAGGATCAAGCAAACAAATCAAGAGAAAGAGATAATACAATATTATCCAGACGGACTAGGTTCCGTGCCGCCGTTGCGGTACTGCCATTACCGGGGTGCGTGCTGCGCATCATCCAGTCGATCGACAGGGGTGACATCCAGGAGATCGACGTCGAGGCCGATCGGCATCACGGCGGTGTCCAGGAGATTTGGCCTGTAGGCGATCTGCACCTCGCGGTGTTTTCAACTGATTGCTCGCACGTTAAGTCGGAACACAGCAAAGTATTGCGTACACGATGCGATCAGGTACATGTAGACATTCAAGGGCAATCTGGTCCTTTCAGGTGTGTGTAAATGGAAAAACAAAAGGGAAATCGGTAAAAGGTGGAAAATGGCATGGTAATCAAGGTAGGCACGAGCTGAGTGGCAATTTTACGAAACCCATCTTGACAGTGGCAATGTTGCGAAGCCGCATGTTGAAAGTGGCAAATACCCGATTTTCTCGATTACGAGCATGTATACCTCACAAATGGCTTAATTTCAGAACGGTAATACGATACACCTTGGATTCACATCGGTTGATCAATAATCTGGGGCTTGGCCATGACGCGACGTGGAATGAACCGGCGTCTGGCGGGAGGCGCTCGCCCAATCGCCCATGCGGTCTGGCCGTGCATGCGTGTGTGCATCCGGCGCATGGAGACTGGAGTCTCGCGAGAGGAGTTCGTCGGCGTCTGCGCATGGGCAATCGCGATCGGAGCGCTGGGTCTGGTGGAATTAGGGATAAGTAGCGATCTTTTTTTACGATAGTAGCAATGTTGTTAGGGAAAAAAATGATTGCAGCGATCTTGTTGTTGGAGAAAATCCTGGCGATCGAAACGAAAACAAGGCAGGCCCCGTGTACTGGGCTATCTACGTGATTGTTTTCCTATTTGACAGAAGAGCGTCCGGATGCGACGAAGGACGCGGGATGCTTGCTGGACCTGGGATTTTTTTCACGATCTGTACTTTGGGCTAGTGTGCACCTGGCCGGGGAGGGGCCCCTGGGATGTTGGGGGCCCGGGGCGGCCGCCCCTTCCGCCCCCCCCTCAGGACCGGCCCTGATTACGGTGGCCACCGAAAGGTCTTCGTCAGGGTTCCTTTCTCCAGATCCGGTGGTTGACTTCAGCGGTGAGATGCAAATTATGTACGACGACTTGATGCAGAGGGATGGTTGTGCAGTGGCGACGATCGCGTCGTATGTAGCTGCTGGGATCGCGAAACAGCGGTGGCGACAACACTTAGTGACTTCGATGGTGGTGCAACTCGGGCACCCGGTCGCGAGCTCCGGGGTGAAAGCCTACGTCTGACCCGAGCTGGTTATACCTGGCAATGACGATGTTTTTACGTCGTTACCTTGTTGAAGTCATTGCTCGGATATGTTTGGATTGATTCTTCAGGGTGAAAACCTAGATTTTGGCCTTGGTGGTTGGATCCGGTGACTGCGATGCTTGAGTGTCGGTCCCTTCTTGAAGGCGTTGCTGTTGAAGAAACTCGTCGTCTATGTGGTGTCATGAGATGGTTCGTGCGGATATGGTCATTATTGTAATTTCTTGATCATGGATCTAATCGCTTTAGATTTTTCATTTTTTCTCGCCTACGCATAGTTTTGGTCTTATATGACTTTGCTATTTGCCGGTGTATTCTTGTGTGCGTGTGTTGGTGTTGGCTGTGTGCATCCTAGTTATACAGAGGCCGGGTGTGTGCTTTTTGGGTTTGTATCCTCTTGATGCTCCTTTTGAGTCAATAAAATCCATCCTTTGTCGAAAAAAAAGGTAGATTAGTTGCTTATCAATTATGCTACTTTGGATTAGTCGCTTATTAATCAGGCTGCTTATTAGACAAGCAACTCGTTGCTTGTTCCTTGATTAACTATGTACTTCCTTGGTTCCCACGCAACCGTATACTTTCGCCCGAGTATATATGGCCCAAATCTAGCATCAATAAAGACTAATTGACTTTCATTCATTCATCTCTGTCGTTCTTTACTTTTCACTACAACCACGTTATCACTCACTGACTCTACCAAAAGAGCATTAGGCCACACGAACTGAGAAAGGAAATCATGCCAAACGCCAACGACATGCCGCAAGCAACTGTCGACGATGACAAACAGCCAGCCCACGTCGTTGACCCTTCCTACACCGGAAACACTGGAGATGACCGGTGTGGCTCCTCCACAGAGCGTCTTCCCGACGTGACTCCTCCCGCTGCAGCCCGTGGCGGGTGGTGGCTCCGGCGTCACACCGGCCCAAAGCAGTGGCGAACCGTCAAGGCTCGACCCGCATCCAGGAAAGGGTCCGCTGGGACACCCAGCCAGGGGGTAACCCCCAATTAGTCGCTCCCAGTGTTGGGTCGTGAATGAACAGTTTTTTGAATTTATAGTTGGGCCGAAATTGTTTCCGGCTGGTCTCAAATGGGCAGAAAATTCGGGGCGTGACAATATCAACCAGAGAGATATGACCTATGCGGTCACAGCCTAGTGGAGGCATAGTTTAGAGGACTCCGCCGGTTTTTAGTTCGCATAAGTGTTTTGGAAGTTCCCTTCGGAAACAAGGCACCTCCGTATATAACCCTCTTTTTCGTTTAAATGAAAAGACAGCACTCTTGCCGGTTTCACGAAAAAATGCGTAAATGCGAGCACCATTATTTAGCCTTGGTTGCTCAAGTCATGCCCACACAACTTGCCGAGAGGCAGGGCCGGTCCTGAGATTTTGGGGGCCCAGGGCGAAACTAAAACTTTGGGCCTATTAATACTCGTAATAATATGTGGATTGCATATGAGTATAAAATCATGCCTCGTCACATAATTCATGAGTAAATCTCTAAAATAATGTTTTGGAACTTTGGATCCTAAAATGCACGATGACAAAAATAGGAAGTACATAATATAGATAAAATGACTTTTTTTTAATTGCGCAAGAGTTTAAAGCTCTTGAATTTGCAATGATGTGAGTGAATATACGTACAATCACATAAGACAATTTGTAAGGGCTCTAAACTCAAATCTATTGAAAATAAATGTGTAGCCAAAATACCGCAAAAAATCCTATGAAAATATCTCATTCCAATCTAAGAAACTTTCACCACTAAAGTTCTACAATTTACTAAAAGTAAAAGTAGCTTCACCATTGGTCCAATTAATTAGTTTAACAGAGGTGATATAATTTGTAAGTATGATTACGAGGAGAAAATCGGGTATTTGCCACTTTCAACACGCGGCTTCGCAAAATTGCCACTGTCAAGATGGGCTTCATAAAATTGCCACCTAGCTCATGGTCACTTTGATTACCATGCCATTTCCACTCTTTTATTTATTTTCCTTTTGTTTTCCCTATTTATATGCACCTGAAAGGACTAGACTGCACCTGGCTATTCCAACTTTATCTGCTCCGTGCGTTGCTTTGGTGTGGCCAAAATGCTGAAATGCTGGCTCACCAACGTTGCTCATCCACACCTTCGCGCGCCAGCGACGATCGCTGCTGGCTGCTCATCCACGCCTGCTCGTCGACATAACTCGCCCACGCCTCCGTGCACCATCGGAGCGCGCTCTCGTCTGCTCGGCGACGTAGCTCGCCTACGCCTGCGCGTGATGTCGCGCTCGCGCACGCCTGTGTGCACCGTTGCAGCTCACCTCCCCTGCTCGCCCACACCTGCGCTCACCGCTGCAGCTCGCCCCGCAGCGTGCTGGTGGAGTGACATACTGGCGAGGGCGGCGACGAACAGCAGCACCAATGGCGCGGCGGAAGCAGCTTGACCCTTTTGTAAGTCCATGGAGAATACGAGCAACTTGTAAGCACAATTGTACACCCTTGTAAGCGGTACTTCGCTAGAACCTGTTACGTTCACGGATTGAATTAAGGATCAAGCAAACAAATCAAGAGAAAGAGATAATACAATATTATCCAGACGGACTAGGTTCCGTGCCGCCGTTGCGGTACTGCCATTACCGGGGTGCGTGCTGCGCATCATCCAGTCGATCGACAGGGGTGACATCCAGAAGATCGACGTCGAGGCCGATCGGCATCACGGCGGTGTCCAGGAGATTTGGCCTGTAGGCGATCTGCACCTCGCGGTGTTTTCAACTGATTGCTCACACGTTAAGTCGGAACACAGCAAAGTATTGCGTACACGATGCGATCAGGTACATGTAGACATTCAAGGGCAGTCTGGTCCTTTCAGGTGTGTGTAAATGGAAAAACAAAAGGGAAATCGGTAAAAGGTGGAAAATGGCATGGTAATCAAGGTAGGCACGAGCTGAGTGGCAATTTTACGAAACCCATCTTGACAGTGGCAATGTTGCGAAGCCGCATGTTGAAAGTGGCAAATACCCGATTTTCTCGATTACGAGCATGTATACCTCACAAATGGCTTAATTTCAGAACGGTAATACGATACACCTTGGATTCACATCGGTTGATCAATAATCTGGGGCTTGGCCATGACGCGACGTGGAATGAACCGGCGTCTGGCGGGAGGCGCTCGCCCAATCGCCCATGCGGTCTGGCCGTGCATGCGCGTGTGCATCCGGCGCATGGAGACTGGAGTCTCGCGAGAGGAGTTCGTCGGCGTCTGCGCATGGGCAATGGCGATCGGAGCGCTGGGTCTGGTGGAATTAGGGATAAGTAGCGATCTTTTTTTACGATAGTAGCAATGTTGTTAGGGAAAAAAATGATTGCAGCGATCTTGTTGTTGGAGAAAATCCTGGCGATCGAAACGAAAACAAGGCAGGCCCCGTGTACTGGGCTATCTACGTGATTGTTTTCCTATTTGATAGAAGAGCGTCCGGATGCGACGAAGGACGCGGGATGCTTGCTGGACCTGGGATTTTTTTCACGATCTGTACTTTGGGCTAGTGTGCACCTGGCCGGGGAGGGGCCCCTGGGATGTTGGGGGCCCGGGGCGGCCGCCCCTTCCGCCCCCCCTCAGGACCGGCCCTGCCGAGAGGTTAGAGAGATGTGGTCGATAACAACGTCGATTTCCCTGTGTCCATCGTAGATTAGAATGCAGTGGCCCAATTCTCTCCTAGCGTAGCGTATAGTTAGCACTGAACGATCGAGGGCAGCATAATCCACCACGATCGAACTAGACACACTGGTTCGTAATTATATTATAGTACATATAATGTGCGCTTGGCTTGAGACTTGCACACCCAAGGTAGCCTATACCAGGCACGTACCCCGATCGATGAAAATCACTCATGTACACCAATCTTTTTGCTGCATTTCGAGGGATAGTTCTTGGTTAATCGTCATGGCAATGTCAGTGGCAGCGTGGAAAATGCGCCAAGATTTCATATGGCCACGAAAGCTATGCACCAACGCATTTTGTAGTCGTCTACACACGTGGTTGCCCTCTGCACCGCTGGATAGCAGGATGGGTGAACTTGGTCGTCAATATCGCCTTATGTGCATGTCGTTTTCTTCCTTCCTTTGTTGACGGGAGCATTAGATTTTGTTTGTACTTCTGACTGGTATGTGTTGCCAGTTGAAAAGGTAATGCCAATTGGGCAGGTGGCACAGCCTGTCCCAGAAGCTATCTTTTGGAATCTCCGTGCATGAAAATATACCTGTAATCAAGGAAAGATCCTCCTGTGGTCAATAAGTATGTAATATGTCATCATGCAGTGAAAAAGAGGCCCGACCCCCGCGTCGCTCTCAACGGCGACATGGGTGAAGAATAGCTTCCACCCCCACCACCATCCCCTTCGTCCTCACCCTCCCTCGCCGCCGCCGGAGGATGCGACCGGGCTAAGCCCGTGCCGCGGATAGCGGCAGCGGGGCATGCTCCCTCGGCGCGGCGTCCTTCCCCAGAGATTCATGGAGGCATGTCAGCGCTCCCCTAACGGTGGTGCTTCTTCCAGGCAGTGCAACGGCCCAAGCGGCGCTGCTTCTTCTCTCCCGCATGGTGGTACTGTTAGGCAGTAGTATGCCATCGTGTACGCACTCTGTATAGTCACCGCGTACACGTACGAGCACCAGTTCGTGTAGCCAGATCGTGGCACACGTCGGGTAGTTATCCACCCCATGATCTCCACTAGGTAGAGGTAGCACTAAGCTGTACATATAACCCCTGCCTGTGATGAATGAATGTGTGGTGTGAGTTCTCCCTAATCTCCCTCGTCAACATGGTATCAGACTCTCCCGACCTGCTCAATCCGTTCGCGCAGGTCGCCGGTCCTGCTTCCGCCGCCATGGACGACAACCCCGTCGTCTCTCCTCGCTCCTCTCAGCACGGCGTCGACGGCGTCCTTCACGCCGTTCCCCTGGCTGACGCGCCACCGGCTGATGCAACTGTCGTGGCTGCGCCTGCACCTCCACCCCCGGCCACGGTTGCTCCTGCTCTCCCCGCGCCGGTGCGCCCTGCTCTGCCTCCCGCCGCGCCGATCGCTCCCTCCGTCCCCTCCTCCATCCTGCAGACCGTGGATATTCGTCGTCATGTTCCGGTCACCCTCGACCTCCTCGCCGGCAACCACACGCAGTGGCGTCGCCACTTCGACACCGTCATCGGCATGTTCGGACTCCGCGCCCACGTCGACTCCACGGCCGTGCACCGTCACGATGACCCGGAGTGGGAGATGGCTGACCACGTCGTCGTGCACTGGCTCTCCACCACCATCTCGCCGGAGCTTCTCGACGCCGTCATGCAGCCGGACGACACCGCGCTCACCGTCTGGACTGCCATCGACGGGATCTTCCGGGATAACCAGGTCGCTCGCGCCGTCTACATCGACGCCGAGTACCACGCCGTCATTCAGGGCGACATGACGGTTATGGCGTACTGCACCAAGCTCAAGTAGTTCACCGATCAGCTCCGCGACCTCGGGCAGACGGTGACCGAGCCGCAGCAGGTCTTCAACCTGCTCCGCGGCCTGAACCGCCAGTACCACTCCGCCATCCCGCACATCACCTCGCAGGTCCCGCTCCCGTCGTTCCTGCAGGTGCGCTCCTTCCTCCTGCTTGAAGAGCACCGAGCCGAGCAGTCCGCTCGCCAGCAGTCTGCGCACGCTCTCGTCGCGGGCCGCGGTGGTCCTTCGACGCCACCAGCACCCCCGCCAAGCAACACCAACCAGGGGCGCGGGCGTCAGCGTCGCCGCGGACGCGGCAACGGCGGCGGTGGTCCGTCCTCGCCGTCTCCTCCAGCTCCCCGTCCTCAGACGTACCCCGCGCCGGCACCCGGCGCCAACTCGTGGACCGGCCTGGTTCAGGCCTGGCCGATGGCCTGGCGCGCGCCCGGAGCTGGCGTGCTCGGCCCACGCCCTGGCACGCCGCACCAGCAAGCCATGTTCGCGGCCCCGTCGCCGGCTGCGCCTCCACCATATGGCTACGGCGCTCCCCCTCCTGGCTATGGCGCCCCTGCTCCAGGCTATGGCGCCCCTCCTGGCTACGGCAGCCCCGGCACGAGCTCGTCGACCGCTCCACCCCAGCCCTGGGACATGGCCTCGCTGCAGGCTGCCCTTCACAGCGCCTCGGCCGGCCCTTCGTCCTCCGGGAGTGCACCGGAGTGGTACCTCGACTCCGGCGCCGCGTCGCACATGACTTCTTCGCCCGGTAATCTCCTCTCTGCTCGCCCATCCTCTACTGATGCATGCATCATTGTTGGCAGCGGTGAGCGCTTGCCCATCACCCACGTTGGCAATGGCTCGCTGATCACCGGCACATCCCCGATCCCTCTTCGCAATGTTCTTGTTTCCCCTTCTCTTGTCAAAAATCTTCTTTCTGTTCGCCAGCTTTGTCGTGACTATCCCATTTCTGTTGAATTTGACGCGTGTGGCTTTTCTGTTAAGGACCTCCGAACCAGGGTGGTGATTCTCCGATGTGATTCCGGCGGCGATCTCTACCCCGTGGTGCGGCCCAAACTTTCTTCCTCGTGCACCTTCGTTGGCGTTGCCACGACCGAGCTGTGGCACCAACGCCTCGGGCATCCCGGCGCTGCCTCACTTCGCGCCGTCGCCGACGATCTGCACCTGGAGTTCCGCCGCGAGCCGCCCGTCTGTCATGCCTGTCGCTTGGGCAAGCACACTAGGATTTCGTTTCAGTCATCTAGCACCACTAGTTTTTTCCCTTTCCAGCTTTTACATCTTGATGTATGGACATCTCCCGTTGTAAGCATATCAGGCTATCAATTTTATTTGGTTGTGCTCGATGATTTCAGTCACTACGTCTGGACGTTCCCTCTGAAACACAAGTCTGAAACTCTCTCTGTTCTTGTTGATTTCTTCGCATATGTTCAGACCCAGTTCCAGCTCCCCATCCTAGCGCTTCAGACAGACAATGGGCGCGAGTTCGACAGCACCGCCGTGCGCGCCTTGCTTGCCCGCCATGGCACCCATTTCCGCCTCACCTGTCCGTACACAAGTCAGCAGAACGGCAAGGCCGAGCGTGTCCTTCGCACGATCAACGACGGGGTCCGCGCGCTCCTCTGTCATGCGTCCATGCCGCCGCGATTCTGGGCTGAAGCCCTGAACACCTCCACCTATCTCCTCAATCGCCGGCCGTGCCGCACCTCGGCACCATGCACCCCGCATGAGCTCCTGCTCGGTGTCGCCCCCGATTACTCGCAGCTGCGCGTCTTTGGATGCTTGTGCTACCCGAACATCACTGCCACTGCTCGCCACAAGCTTGAGCCCCGCTCCATCGCTTGCGTCTTCCTCGGCTATCCTTCCGATCACCGCGGTTTTCGCTGCTTTGATCCCGTCTCGCGCCGCGTCCTGACATCCCGCCATGTCCTCTTTCACGAAACAGTGTTCCCCTTCGCGTCGACACCACCTGCTCACCCGATCTCTTCGTCCGCGCCGCCCGTCTCGTCTCCTGTCTTGCAGGTCCCGCTCGTGGTCAGGAGCCCTGTTGTGCCTGCGCTCTTGCCCAGTTCAACCGCGGGCGTCGGTTCTTCATCGTCCGCCTCGGCAACGCGTGCGCCCAGCACGCCCCCGGTGCGTTCCAGCTCCACGGTCGGCTCTTCCACGACCGGCTCGTCTTCATCGGCCGGCGAGCCGCGCCACACCAGCTTCACCGTGCGATCGTCTACGGGCGACTCTGCTTCGTCTTCGTCGAGCGCGCCTGCGTCCCACTCGACTGGGCGCGCGGGCCTCTCCTTCGATGGCACTGCCTCCACCAGCACCGCGTCGCCGGCGCCACGTGCACCGCCCATCGCGCCATCGGCGCCCATGGTCACGCGTGCTCAGCGCGGCATCTTCCGCCCCAACCCGCGCGAATACGACGAGGCCACTGCCTCGACATTCTTGTCGGTCTCGCCGGTTCCCAGCTCCGTTCGCGCTGCCGTCCGCGACCCGCACTGGCTTGCTGCCACGCGTGATGAGTATGACGCCCTCGTCCGCAACCGAACGTGGGAGCTGGTGCCACGTCCTCCCAGCGCTAACCTGATCACCGGGAAGTGGGTCTTCAAGCACAAGAACGACGCTGACGGTGCTCTGGCTCGCTACAAAGCACGCTGGGTCGTGCGTGGGTTTCGCAAACGCGCCGGCATCGACTACAGCGAGACGTTCTCCCCCGTCGTCAAGCCGGCGACGATTCGCACGGTGCTCACCTTGGCCGCGTCGCGCGGCTGGCCGGTCCATCAACTCGACGTATCCAATGCCTTTCTTCATGGCAACTTGGAGGAGGAGGTCTACTGTCTTCAGCCCGCAGGCTTCGTCGACCCTGACAAGCCAGAGCACGTCTGCCGCCTCTCCAAGTCTCTGTACGGGCTGAAGCAGGCCCATCGGGCATGGTTCCTTCGCTTCGCGGGCTTCGTCAAGACGCTTGGCTTCTCTGCCACGCGCTTGGACTCCTCTCTGTTCACCCTCCGCCGCGGCGCAGACACGGCGTACCTCTTGCTCTACGTTGATGACATTGTGCTCAATGCGTCCACGCCGGCCGTGCTCCAACGCGTCGTCGCCGGCCTCACCAGCGAGTTCGCCATGAAGGACCTCGGGCCTCTGCACTTCTTCCTGGGCATCAAGGTCACGCGGACGCCGGCCGGGTTCTTCCTCTGCCAGCATCAGTACGCGGAGGACGTGCTTGATCGCGCCGGCATGGACACCTGCCGTCCTTCTCCAACGCCCATCGACACCAAGAGCAAGCTCCCCGCCGCCGACGGGCCACGCGTGGACGACGCCTCCGCCTACCGCAGCATCACGGGCGCGCTGCAGTACCTCACCATCACCAGGCCCGAGATCGCCTACGCCGTCCAGCAGGTTTGCCTGCACATGCATGACCCGCGCGAGTGCCATCTTGCTCTGGTCAAACGCGTGCTCCGGTATGTTCGCGGCACGGCACACCTCGGGCTGCACCTGCGCACCTCGCGCACTCTGGATCTCCGCGCGTTCACCGACGCCGACTGGGCCGGCTGCCCCGACACGCGGCGCTCCACCTCCGGCTTCTGCGTCTACCTCGGCGATGCACTCGTCTCCTGGTCCTCCAAACGCTAGGCGACGGTCTCCCGTTCCAGTGCGGAGGCGGAGTACCGTGGTGTTGCCAACGCCGTGGCGGAGTGCGTGTGGCTACGCCAGCTTCTCGGCGAGCTCTTCCTGCCGGTCGACAAGGCGACGCTCGTCTACTGTGACAACGTGTCCGCGGTGTATCTCTCTGCCAACCCAGTTCACCATCGCCGCACGAAGCATGTGGAGCTCGACATCCACTTCGTACGCGAGCGCGTGGCCCTTGGCGAGTTCCGTGTCCTTCACATCCCCACGCGCCAGCAGCTCGCCGACATCATGACCAAAGGCCTGCCCACGGATGTCTTCTCTGATTTCCGTTCCAGTCTTTGCGTCGCTGCCGCCGACGTCACGACTGCGGGGGGGTGTTAGGCAGTAGTATGCCATCGTGTACGCACTCTGTATAGTCACCGCGTACACGTACGAGCACCAGTTCGTGTAGCCAGATCGTGGCACACGTCGAGTAGTTATCCACCCCATGATCTCCACTAGGTAGAGGTAGCACTAAGCTGTACATATAACCCCTGCCTGTGATGAATGAATGTGTGGTGTGAGTTCTCCCTAATCTCCCTCGTCAACATGGTATCAGACTCTCCCGACCTGCTCAATCCGTTCGCGCAGGTCGCCGGTCCTGCTTCCGCCGCCATGGACGACAACCCCGTCGTCTCTCCTCGCTCCTCTCAGCACGGCGTCGACGGCGTCCTTCACGCCGTTCCCCTGGCTGACGCGCCACCGGCTGATGCAACTGTCGTGGCTGCGCCTGCACCTCCACCCCCGGCCACGGTTGCTCCTGCTCTCCCCGCGCCGGTGCGCCCTGCTCTGCCTCCCGCCGCGCCGATCGCTCCCTCCGTCCCCTCCTCCATCCTGCAGACCGTGGATATTCGTCGTCATGTTCCGGTCACCCTCGACCTCCTCGCCGGCAACCACACGCAGTGGCGTCGCCACTTCGACACCGTCATCGGCATGTTCGGACTCCGCGCCCACGTCGACTCCACGGCCGTGCACCGTCACGATGACCCGGAGTGGGAGATGGCTGACCACGTCGTCGTGCACTGGCTCTCCACCACCATCTCGCCGGAGCTTCTCGACGCCGTCATGCAGCCGGACGACACCGCGCTCACCGTCTGGACTGCCATCGACGGGATCTTCCGGGATAACCAGCTCGCTCGCGCCGTCTACATCGATGCCGAGTACCACGCCGTCGTTCAGGGCGACATGACGGTTATGGCGTACTGCACCAAGCTCAAGCAGTTCACCGATCAGCTCCGCGACCTCGGGCAGACGGTGACCGAGCCGCAGCAGGTCTTCAACCTGCTCCGCGGCCTGAACCGCCAGTACCACTCCGCCATAACCGTCATGTCGCCCTGACTAAGCCCTAACGGTGGTGAGGATGCGACCGGGCTAAGCCCGTGCCGCGGATAGCGGCAGCGGGGCGTGCTCCCTCAGCGCGGCGTCCTTCCCCAGAGATTCCTGGAGGCATGTCGGCGCTCCCCTAACGGTGTTGCTTCTTCCAGGCAGTGCAACGGCCCAAGCGGCGCTGCTTCTTCTCTCCCGCATGGTGGTACTGTTAGGCAGTAGTATGCCATCGTGTATGCACTCTGTATAGTCACCGCGTACACGTACGAGCACCAGTTCGCGTAGCCAGATCGTGGCACACGTCGGGTAGTTATCCACCCCATGATCTCCACTAGGTAGAGGTAGCACTAAGCTGTACATATAACCCCTGCCTGTGATGAATGAATGTGTGGTGTGAGTTCTCCCTAATCTCCCTCGTCAACAGGTACAGCGGCATGTCGCAGCTTCTCAGCAGGGTGACTCAGCCGGCGGCAACGAAGGTTGTTGGTGTCTGGCTCCGGCGGCCCAGCACTACGACGGCCTCGGCTTCCCAGCGGCGGCCTCGGCCGGTTTCGGGCACTCTCATGGCGAGGCTCGGGGCTGCGTGGAACTCTGGATCTGGGCTCCAGATCCGGCAGTTGCAGGTCCTTGGGCCTGGGTCGGGCTCTCTCCGGCGGGTCAGGACGTGTTGGTGAGGTTCTAGGTTGCCAGCGGGTCATGGACTTGCGAGACAAGGTTGTTGGCGAAAGCTAGGCCCGGCTGTGGTCGGGGCGACGACGGCGGCGCCCACGGGGATCGTGACCGTGGTAAGGGCGTCTTCGCTGCAGCTCGTGCCTCCCTGTCCTAGTGCTCCGAAGGAAACCGTAGATCCGATTTCCCGGATCGGAAGATGATGTCACTCTGTGTCGTTTCCCATCTTGGGGGCATTGTTTTGGAGATGGTATTGGCTGGAGGGACACATGGTTGGTGGGTGGTTTGCACTGCAGTTGTCTCTTCCTTGTCTCTCCGGTGCCCGGATTTGGGTGGATGAGGAATGGAGACGGTGCGTAGCGGCGGGTAGCGGCGATCCACCGTTGCGGTGTGGCGTGGCGAAGGTGGTGTGCTGCGGCAGTACCGGTGACGCTGGCCGATGGTGTGGATGGCCGGGCCATGGTTGCTCGACGAAGGTGGTGGCGGAAGATCGCGGCCATGGTGAGGCAGCGACGACTCGTGGTGTATTGTATAGGGGCCGCTGGCCATACCAAGATTTACCACTTACATGCACTTGCGTCAGAGGCGAGGGATCACTGGAGCATCTCCACTGTGAGATTTTGGCGGTACCGTCTCCTCTCACCCCGCGATCTGCATCACGCTTGGGTCGACAGATGTTCTTGGCTCCACAGACGGCTCTTGGCGACTGGCATGGTTTTCAATCGTGTGGCTGGATCCACGTCTGGACCGTGTGCACTTGCATCATCTTCGTTGCATCAGCAGCTGCTCGGCGAGGATCAATGTTGCTCTTTTTCTTTTATTTTTGTTTTTCCTTCGCCTAGGCATAGCTTTGGTCTTGTATGACTTTGCTATTTGCCAGCGTAATTGTGTGTGTGCATTGGTATTGGTTGTGTGCATCCTAGTCATTCAGAGGCCAGGTGTGTGCTCACTGTGTTTTGTATCCCCTGGATGCTTCATGATGAGTTAATAAAGTACGCCCTGTATAGGAAGAAAAATGCCATCATGTAGTGCAATTGGGTCACTTTGTACATTCAAAAATTAAGGGCCACTCTGATTATTTCTTTTAGTTTTCCTTTGTGGAGGTTGTCTTATTTGTATAATTACAAGCGTTAGGACTTCGTAGGATCATGAAATATTTTGTTTTTTCTGTGGTATAATCAAACAACATTTGGAGCAAATAGCTACATTTTCCAATTTTAAAGGAGGACGAGGACATGGATTTGTAATCATGTTGTTTTTCTATTTCTAATTTTTTGAAATCATGTGAATCACAAAGGCATCCAGTAGAGAACTAAGTATAGATTCTGTGGTTAGTGGAGCTGGTTGTTCCCGACTCACCATAAATCAAAACCGAGGTTCAACGTCCTACATGCGTGTCGCACCAAGACATATTATCAATGCAGTTATAATGGAGTATATAACTGTCAGATATATAGTGAGGCGTCAGTGCTCAATGCTCCACTACTCCAGTCTCCAATATATATAACTGTAGCTAATTAAGTTCGATCTGTCCACCAACGCGCGCAAAGCACTGCTCGTTGAGCACGCACCATCGAATCGATCTGTAATCAATCAACGCACGCACGTAATTAACCTTGTTTCATGTGATCATTCTATGCGTCAATGCGTGTTCTTCTTACATACCGGCATCTGGGAGAATATCCGGTGGAAACCAAATTATGGGGAAGCCCGTGAAAACCACGCAATAACTTACGGTGGAAACTGGTGAAAATCTTTCACGCAATAATTATATATGATCCCCTGCAAGGCGGGAACATAAAGCAACACATGACGGCTATGGATGACCAACCAACCATGAGAAAATGTATAAACTTGTTGATAGTTTCTTCTGTAAAATTGATTGAACATAGATATGTTTGAATTTTGAAAGAACTAATGCGCACTATATATTTTTTGGAACGGAGGGAGTACGGCTTGCGTGGCTCATCAACAAAGCACCGTTTGTTGAGCACTGCATTACGATCCATCTAATTAATCAACGGACGTACATTAATTGATGTGATCACGCATGTTCTTACACTTCTAATCATCAACTTCGATCCCCTGCAAAACGGGAACATAAAGCAACCATGGATCACCAACCAACCATAAAAAAATACACATATATATGATGAGTAATTAATCGGTCAGTAGTAGCAGTCGATCGGTTGATGATTAGACCAAAGCAAGACGCGTATGCATGCTGTCCGTGCTAATTTATGTTTGTTCGAAAACGAAATCGAAACCTTAAATCAATTTCTGGCGTTGTCCTCGACAAGCTCGCGCCACTCACTCCTCCGTCAATGGCGGCACTACCACTACGCGTAGATTTCTGCTACACGCTTTAGATCCTTTGCTTCTATATATAAAGCCATATTCGCGTTTCTGGCTTGGCATGCAGCACTAGCCAGCCTAGTTACTCTTACTCTCTTTCCTTTCCTCGTCCCCGGCCGGCTGGTTAATTGATCGGTCACCATGGGCTCGTCCACGTTAATGCTGGCACCCCCGCGAACTGCGGCCACGACGGCACTGGTGCTCCTGCTGGTGCTGACGTCGTCCCCAGCGATGGTGGCGCGGAAGGATTCCGGTCTGTCCGTCGGGTTCTACTGGGAGCTGTGCCCAAAGGCGGAGAAGGTCGTCCGGCGAACCGTTACTAAGGCCTTCAAGAAGGAACCCGGCACCCCTGCTGACATCATCCGTCTCTTTTTCCATGACTGCTTTGTCCGCGTAAGCCGCTCGCTCGCTGTTATTCTCTAAGTTTGTGTGCCTTATTGTTTCGAGTAGAGAACGAGAGAGACGGTAGACAAAGATGTAAAGTGAACAGTTGTTCTCATTGATGATGGAACTACACATATATATAGCCCCCGAAGGGGTGCGTCCGAAGGGACACGAGGCAACCGCCTTGGTTAGGAAAAGTAGGGATTAATAGGATTAATTAAATCCTAACACTCCCCCTAATCCATGCTTGTTAGTGTAAGTATCATCATCTTGAAGAAGCTCCACCAAAAAAAACTGTGGGAAAAGTATGAGGAGATAGGTGTTTGATATGTTGCTAAAACTCCTTCAAACCCAGTGGGAAAAATAAGGAGAAAATGATGCAACATATAATGGTTATTGTCTCTTTTAACTCAATACGAGAAAACTCATAAAGTTCAGAGGACAATAAATATGTCGTATATACTTTCCTAAAAACCCCGGTGGGGAAAACTGAAAGTATGACATATGATCTCATGTTGATATTACCTCATTAAAAACCTTTATGAGAACCTGTAAAGTAAACTCATGAAGGGAAAAAGAGTATAATATGATGCATTGAACATGAACAATTCAGGAAGATACTCCCCCTGATTCTTGCAAATTTCGAAGCCATCACATACCAATTCCATGAACATATTTCTGAAATGTAAAAGTTGGTAGAGACTTCATGAACAAATCAGTCACATGATTTAACTTGCAAGATATGCAATATAGCGATATTGCTTATTACGTAACCTGTTTGCATCCGGGCAACACAAGAGACATTATCGTTGAGATAATGGTTGGTGGATGTAGCCATGAGGTCTGTTTCGAAGACTCTTCATGAGAGGGCTACCTCACCTAGTAGGAACACTAAGCTTGTCTACGATCCGATATAGTGGGGATCTGATCGATGTATCCAATGATATCAGTGTTCACATTTGTGTGAAACTGAAAAACCAGGACAAGATGTTTGATGCCTTGGAGATATCGAAAGATATTCTTGAGTACCAACCAATTGTGTTTGGTGGATCCAATGGCATTATGGAACGTTGAGTCCCAATATCTCATTTCCATCATCTCTTGGTCTAAATAGATCATTCTCTACGTCTAGAGAATGAAATACCATGAGAGTTATGGACGGATAAGATTTGTCCACAATGAATTTCTCCAATATATTTTGGATATAGACAACATAGTATACCATAATGTATGAATGAAGGTGCTCAAGTTGTAGTAACGAGCGGTATTTTGGTTTACCCAAATCCTTCATTTTAAATTCCGTCATTCAGATGATTACATGTGTCGTCATTACAGACACACAAACATGGATAATCATCATTGTAGGAGTAATCCTTGTGCATAAGGAACCCACTACGTCGGTTGTACCAAAAATACCGATGATAATAATAAGTCATATGGTGACTTATTGATTTTACACAATGTATGTTGCATTTTGTATTTCGATTCAGAATTGAGATTCCATCGGAAATCAATCATATATGTCTGAATCTAGTGATCCATATGGATATGTGATCACTACATCTATCAACTGCAGAGATAGATGATTTTGTACTGCCAATGATATAAGTAATCGGAAAGAGATTCCACCTCTAGAGAATAGTTGGGTATCTGCGTGAACCCTTGTGCTACAATACTTGCTCTTTGTTTCACCACCTCGTTGTTCTCATTTCTGTTTCCAGAAGAAAACTGGTGTAGGTATTGCTTATGAATACCTTCCCATTATTGAGCAAGACCATTTCTACCTAGATTATACCCTTTGCTTGAGTTCAGTCCGAGTGTTGTTCACACCTTGCCATGGCCATGGTCTTAGGATCTGAATCTTTTGAAAGGTTTTGCAATCTAGTTGAGAAATGTATGTCGACAATTGTAGACTTCCGGTTATATGTTTCTCCAGAATCTATATATCAATATAGAGTTGATGGAAATATCATTACCCATGGTGACTGCACGTGATTTCCCAATGCGGATGAGTCGGGTATTCCGATGTCCCGGTCATTGTGTGCACTATGACCCGGGTTGGTGGAGGTTTCCCATCCACTGGGTATATACTACCCATTAGGTGTCTGTCAACGTGAAGTTGACTTGCATTTACTGATTCACAGGCCTTGATATCCTTGCTTGCGAGAAGCTGAATCCTGATGTACTTTTGCCATACATCTCCTTCTGTTGCTTTGAACGGGGAGTGGAGTAGATTTTGTTGGTACCTCCACTCTTTCAGGCGTACTTATGCAGGATTGTAGGACTGTGTGACACCTTTATAGTCAGTAAATGAATCTGGCAGGTTATTTGCAATGTGTTGCAAATCTTCTGAACGCATGGTTCAGATCTTTGAGTACGTGGATTTGAGGCAGAAATGTGTTGAACATTCCACTAATTTCCTGGCATTCTTCATGGTACTTGAATTCTCCCCCTAATGCCTAGAAATATTCCTCGTTGAATCAGCATACTGGCCTTGAATAACTCCCCATGCGAGGGGCTTAAGGTAT
This sequence comes from Elymus sibiricus, assembly GCA_039707655.1. Lineage (NCBI taxonomy): Eukaryota > Viridiplantae > Streptophyta > Magnoliopsida > Poales > Poaceae > Elymus > Elymus sibiricus. Next base: position 6,767,859 of record CM077674.1, on the reverse strand, counting down.
TGACGGAAATACAGTTATTCCTCACATAGATCCCAACTATATGTTGAGGGGCCAATGATGTATGCCGGGTGGTGATATCGGTATGCAACCGAATTACCGCAGATGGGAAATACTTGGTAGATATCCACATATCAAAGATAGAGGGGAATAATATTATGCAGTTCTGTCATGAGCGTGTAAAACTGCATGACTCCAACGTAAAGTTGGTTAGTTGCAATTTCAAAGTAAAGATCATGCAATGAGCTTAATTCTTTGGATAGGATTCTACCAAACCATTTTGAGTCTAGACAAATAGGACAGAGTGCAAAAAAATTCAATCCTAGGGCCAAAGTGAAGGCACACAAGGAGAATTATGTAACTTGTCCATTCGATTTGCTTGAAATCGATGTCAGGATAATGAGCCAATGGTTTCGTGTGAATAAACCACACTTGAGACCATCGTATGGATGTGTCTTTTAGAACCATGGAACACCTGGATAGTCTAGTCAATGGATGGGAAGAGCCACTTACCTCAACTTGATGCATTCAAGGAGTCTGAGTGGTTCAGCGTAGACTTTAAGGTGCGCGGGCCTTAAAATTAGCTTCCCTGTGTCACATGTAGTGCACATAAAATCCAAATGTTGTTAGAATTTAGCATCATAATAATCATAAACTATTGGAATTGCTGATAGTTTCGGTTTCAACCCAATGTCTCGATGACCAAGGCGAGTATGCCAAGTTTGTCATGTACAAGACACTCTGGAAAACTATCTCGCACGCAACATGTGCTACGGGTTGTGTCGTATGTGTAGTACAATCCAGATGATACATAGAGAATGTGCTTGCCATATCCGTTGCATATGGTAAAGAGAAGTTAGTCCTCTTTGTTGTCATCATAAGTTCCGCTATGGAAACTATTTTGACGGATACCTCTATAGTTTAGTAGGGTACGAGTTAAACTGGGAAGCAATAAAGCATCCTGACGTTACTCGAGTACCCACAGGGATAGTAAATATGACTCGAGTTGAGCCAACAAGTACCTCATCGCGTCTAGCGATTTTAAAATATCTCCTTTCTCTCAACGAGAGTGGAAACATTTCACTTCCCTGTGTATAGAGTTTGTGGTGCATATGTCCACAAGGCACATATCATCTTTCATCAGATTGACTCCCGTAGAAATCTATATATAGACATGAAGATTCTCAATATGAAAATCACTGTCAGATATGTAGAATACATACAAATGCAAGATATATAGAATACATACAAATGTATTTGTACCAAAGTGCTGATACAATATATTGTGATATACAATAAATGATGACAACAATACTTATGTTGTTGTTACAACATCATAAATGGACATTAATTATATTGACCACTCAGGAGATTGAAAGACCATTCAGTCTCCAAACATGTCGGTTGAGGCATATTTAACCATCACATTCTCCATGCCCATAGGGTCCTATCACAGCTTGTGATGTCGGATTGAAGGTTGAAGTAAGATTCAAACCTTTGCCCTTGAGTTCATTGTATCCCAGGAATTGCTGATACAGAATAACCAGATGCTGAGATCTGAATCTAATGCCTTATAATGTATAAGACAACATTTTTCTGTTAGCGGTGTGATCCTGACCAGAAGTGAATCCGGGACTGCACACATTATCCCACAAGACACAAGAGCGATCATGATATCCATGGCCCAAATAGGGCAATGGTGGCCATTGAGGGTGAATGCCTCAAATTCTATAGCCATATGTTACCTCTATGGGTAAACCAGAGATAATTAATTTACATTCAGTAAATTAAAAACCATCATGCTCGATGTTGTAATGAACTTAGCAAAATCAATGAGTATTTCAAGAAGCTATCTTGAAACCATTAATGTGAATCTCAAATTGCTAAATATGACACCTTGAAGATAATCTCCAAAATGGAGTAGATCTCGCAGCACTAAGGAGTATAATCTGATGAAATCAGTAGATACTCACTCGTAATACCTTATGTCATGACTTAGTAAAATGTATGGGAGAGCACTTTGTAAAGCAATCATAATGTCGAAACGACAAAATGCAGGCTTTATCAGTAGTCATCGATAGTCTGCGTAGGCAGTAGATCCATATGACTACCTTGTGATCCCAAGCATCAATTTGAAGAAATCGCCTTAATTTTGCATCTGTATTTGCAAGAAATTGAAAATCTCAATTGCAAATAGACGTATTAATCTCGACATGTGTTTAACATGGAAATAGATACATCATAGAAATATTCCGAAATACCTCATACTCAACGGAAACACAGCACTGCAGAGGTACTGACTTTATCTTTGCAAGAGATTAAAAATCTCAATTGCAAATGAACGTAATTAATCTCGACACGTGAGAAACGTGGAAATATATTACATCAACTTAAGATCTGGAGTACATCTCGGTACTCAACAGATATACACTACTATTGTAATGAATAGTAATGATGTTGCAAGCTTGATGCTCAAGTGAAAAACTTGAATTGTACAGACCTCAAATGAAATGAGATGATCTTGTATCAAGTTGCAAGATAATTCAGCAAAGTGAATTAATATTTTGCGAGAGAAAATTAATCTCAATCACAATGAGATTGTTTTGCGAGGAAAAATATATTTTCTCGATCGCAAATCAATACTGTTGTGCGAGAAAATTTAATCTCAATCGCAAAAAACATGTTCTAGAGAATGTGGTAAACACATTGAACATGTCAAGTATCAACATACACATATTTCTGGAATTATAAAACTCAACAGAAAATGCGGTAATTAAAAGGGTCTAAGACAGGCAAGTACTAGTAAATAGTACTGTTAGCAGGACAAATTTGCAAACTCCCAAAAATAGAAGGGTATTGTGCAAAATTAGCCTGGACCACTGTTTCATCCTGTTATGCAAATTCTTGCAAACACAGGGACCTTCATGCAAAATAGCGAAGAGATAAGGCTTTCCCCAATTTCTCTCTCGCTATCGTGCGGTTACGTAACCGCCACCGCCGCCGGTTCCTTACGCATCCGTGCCGCGGGAAACCAGGCTGGAGGACTCCCCTCGCCGGACTCGGGCCGGGAGTCACGCAGGAGGGCGCTACGCTGGGCCGGCCACGGCCTGGCACGGACGCGGGCGACGAGGCCGCGGCGCACGGCCGGGCGCGGCGCACGGCCAACCACGGGCGGCGGCTGGCCGGACGGGCGCGGGCGGTTGGCAGCCGCGCCGGATTACGGCGCGCTCGCGCTGCACGCCTGGCTGCGCGCTGGAGGGCATTGCCTCGCTGCGGACCTGGAGGTGTCGCGGAGCGTCGTCGCGCCATGGACGAGCGGAGGTCGCGTGCGCCGTTGCATGCGAGGATGCAGGACGCTGCCAGCCTAAATCGAACGTCGTCGACTGTTTGTGGTCTGGCGTAGAGCCGACGTCGTCAAGGACGATGACCAGGTAAGTGCCAAAGGAAATGATTCCATGTAGCATTTGTTGTGTGCAGAAACGAAATCAGAAAGAAAACACCTTGTTTCTTGTCGATCTTCATATTCCTTTCCTCGTTCTTGGTATGAAGGCTGGAAGCCTGGAAGATGGAATTGAAGATTGCATGCGTTGACGTTGATGCCCTTGCCGAGGATGAAACCATCCATGGCTTTGTCTTACAGTGCAGGCGATGGCAGATCGGACTGCCGCGTCAAGTCAAAGGACGCCGCTGCGCCATGCCTTGTCGTGGTGGCCTGTTCTCAGCGGAGAACGAAAGTGCTGATAACGTGTTTCGAGTAGAGAACGAGAGAGACGGTAGACAAAGATGTAAAGTGAACAGTTGTTCTCATTGATGATGGAACTACACATATATATAGCCCCCGAAGGGGTGCGTCCGAAGGGACACGAGGCAACCGCCTCGGTTAGAAAAAGTAGGGATTAATAGGATTAATTAAATCCTAACACTTATAACACTGTTCCGTGCGTGAACGGGGCCTGAGGACCTTTTGATCAAAAAAATTCTCTAAGCTTGAGAAGTACGTGATGTTTTTGGCGTATGCACTGCAGTTTTTATTTTATTTGTGCCATTACGAAGAAGATGTGTAAATTTGAACCGTCTTTCGATCTGAGCATGGGCGGATATTTTCTTTTTTCACCCCATGAAAAGTGCAACAAAATTTGTACCAACAGTATCTGTACAATCATACTTCAGTCGAACTGTCTAACTGCACAAAGTCTAATTGGAAATTAAATTTTGGTATTTTATTGGAAAGTTCATTTTGTCGATATATATTATTACAACATTGAGACAGTATTTAGTTATTTGAATTTTGACAAGTTTCTTATGTAATGTATTTGTGATGTTTATACTGACAATTGAATTATGGGCATGAAGTGCGGTGCCTCTGATGGTAAAATCTTAAATCTTGCACTTATGGTACAGTATTAAAAAGAACTCTCAGTATCGTTATTTTTATATTAGAAATATATGTGAGACCGCTTGTTTAGCTGTTTATTGCCTTTTGGGGTTAACTTCTAGTCAATTCTCTAGGTTTTGTCCGGCAGAAAATATTAAAACAGACAAATTCTATTAATTACACAAAGCATAAAATTAAAAAAAACCAAACCACATTAAAAAAATGAAATAATAGTACATAAAAAAAAGGTGCAGCTTTGATTAAAAAATTTGCATTGCAATTAGTCTGGATGTAAAATAGCAACTCAGATTTCTAATTATAACATCCTCATGCAACCAATTTAAATGGTCTTTTTAGATGTTAACGATTGATGTTGTAAGCGTGTTAAACATTTAAAACCTCTTTATATTCACTAGTAGAAAAAGGACATATAGTCCCGGTTGGGAACCCCCTTTAGTCTCGGTTTTCCCAACCGGGACTATGGAATCGGGACTAAAGGCATAATCCTTTAGTCCCGGTTGTGTCTCAACCGGGATTAAATGTCATCCGGGCTAAAAATAATAATGCCTCCCGTGGTATTCGAACCCAAGACCTCATGTATTGCCTCGCGCGCAGCTTACCACCCCACCTACACAGCACATGTGACTTTGGATGGGATGCTTTCCTTTTGAACTAGCCTATGGAGGACCTTTAGTCCGGGTTGGTGTTATCAACCGGGACTAAAGGGTCCTTTAGTCCGGGTTGGTAATACCAACCGGGACTAAAGGTAGACCCTTTAGTCCGGGTTAGTGTTATCAACCGGGACTAAAGGGTCAAGGCCTTTAGTCCCGGTTGGTAACACCAACCGGGACTAATGTAGGACCTTTAGTCCGGGTTGGTAACACACCAACCCGGACTAAAGGTCCTCTGACGGCCATGAAATTTGGAACCGGGACTAATGCTCATATTAGTCCCGGTTCCAACTCTAGCCGAGACTAATTTGCTGAACAAAAGGTCCTTTTTCTACTAGTGATTTCTAAATGTTGAAAGTACACCTATTAGTTGCATGTGTGCAAGTATTTCACTTTACTCAGAGCAATATGGTATATATTTCTAGGGTTTTGACGCCTCGGTGCTGCTTGAGTCCACGCCGGGGAGTAAGGCGGAAAGGGACTCAAAGCCAAACAACCCAAACTTGGACGGTTTCGAGGTCATTAGTGACCCCAAGGGGATTCTGGAGAAGCTTTGCCCGCAAACTGTCTCTTGCGCTGACATTCTCACCCTTGCTGCCCGTGACAGTTCCTACCTCGCCGGTGGGCTCGACTACACCATCCCCACCGGCCGCCGTGATGGCCTCATCTCCAAGGCAGACGAGGTTCTCCCCAGTGTCCCTCACCCGGGACTTCAACCATGATGAGCTCGTAGAAAACATCACCTCAAAAGGTAATTGACATATAGTATGTCACGATGCATGAGTATATGTTCTTTTAAAATATTAGACAATCAAAGGTTTGGGTATCAAATATAGAAAAAATTACAACATATACAATACCTAATGCATAATATATACTTTTTTTAATATATACTACGTCTCCCATAAAACACATTTTGTATGAATTACTGATCAAAATGTAACTTTGAAAATCGTGTAATATATGAACAACATGTATTGTGACAGAGAGGAAGTACTCTAGATTTGTTTAACTCTGAAAGACTGAAACCGTGCTAATAATGTACAGGTTTTATGGCCGAGGAGATGGTGACGCTGTCCGGACCACACACCATCGGCACCTCGCACTGCTCGTCGTTCACGGACCGGCTGTACAACTACTACCACAACAGGGCTTACGGCACGGACACAGCGATGCCGGCGGTGTACGCGGCGCGCCTCAAGAAGCAGTGCCCACCGGCAATGGCGGCGCAGAACGACTCCACAATGATGCAGCTCGACGACGTCACACCGTTCGTGATGGACAACCAGTACTACAAGAACTTGCTGGCCGGCACGGTGGCGTTCGGTTCGGACATGGCGCTCATGGACAACCCTGAGACGGCGGCGCTCGTCGAGCTCTACGCCCGGGAGCCCACCGACTACTGGATCGAGCGATTTGCCGCCGCGATGGTGAACCTGAGCGAGATGGCCGTGCTCACCGGCGGCGAGGGGGAGATCAGGCCGAACTGCTCCAAGGTGAACTAATAATTGATTAAGCTATTGATTGCTGCGTTCGTCTATGTATATGCTTGGAGAAATTCGCAATATACATTGTTCTGTTGTGTTATAAGAATTCGTCCGTTTTCTTATATATGGTTGTGTGAAATATGGAAGCACATTTGTTGTCTAATAAACCGTGTCGCTCAAGGAATGCATATCATTCGATTTGAGTTGTAAATTCGACAAGAAAATCTTGTACTACTATGGCATGTTTGCACATTTCCCATTTTCATTATGCACTTGATTGGACTACCAACACTTGTGAACTTCTCAATGAAATGGTTCAAATTTTACGTACTTGGAAGTGTTACTGAACGTAATTTTTGTGTGGGTGGAGCTCGCGCGGATTGCTCGATCTGTAATTCAAATAACTTAGGGTCGCCATGTTTGCGTGGGTGGAGCTGGGTAGTCGCTTGTGACTTTCATGGCATGTAATTGTTGTCTAAAACCTTCTTCTCTTAATACTTCTCTTAATACAAAAGACACACAACTTCTCGTGCGTGTTCTTGAAAAAAAAGTGTTACTAAACTGTGGTCGATCTAGTAAACGGGGTTAACACAATCGCGACCAAAAGCAGAGTGCAGTCATCCTCAACCGCGACTTGGTAAAGTAACTTGGCCTCAAGAAAGGAGCGAAGAAGGGGAATGGAGCATTGCTACTATCACCTATATTACAATTTTGTTGTTGTTGCAAATACCTCTATTTCAATGGTGTCATTCTCTAATAATGAACAATGACAAATGATGCTTAAGAATTTGCAGAGTATTTTAGTGGGCCCAACTGAAACCCAACAGCTACAATTTTCTTCACCCCTGCCAGGCTGCCAGGTTGTCACCTAGATAGATCAAACTGTGACCGTCTGGACGCAGCTCCACTAATGTACTGCACCCTAACATTGGGTCACTGACATGTGGGCCAGCTTGTGTGCCACATGTCAGTGACCCAATGTCAGGGTGCAATACATCAGAGGATCCTCTTCTTGACCGTCCTCCAGCTTCTGTAAGATTGACCACAAAATTGACAAGTATCTTGTCTTACACAAAGCGGTTGCCAAACATTTTCTTTTCTTTAGAACGACGAGCAAAACTCCTAGTTTCATTTTTGAAATTGAGGTGTCACCAACAACCAACCACATCAAGTACCAATCGCAGCTAAATTCAGCCTTGGATTGTCCAATATCCACCTTAAACTTAACTAATATTACAACAGGGGTTCGATACAACCAGAAACTACAAATGGATTCTAGGCTCCATAGAGCCCAGTTTTTTATTTATTTTCAAAGACACATTCTAGAGTTTAAAAAAATGAATGTTTGTGGAAGTTTTTTGGGGAGATGAATGTTTGTGGAAGTTTTTGTGTTCGGCCATCGAGCCATCGTTATGATGACTTTGATCATGCATATATATTTTGCTTGTGTGGTACCTGCCATCGAGCCAAGGAAACTTCCAGTTGCTCCATGTTTCTTTTTTCAGGAAATATATATGAGTTGCGAATGTTATGACAAAATGTTGATTCGTCAACATTTTGTCAAATTTCTGGCACTCGATTTGTGTCATATTTAGCAAAGGTCATGCCAAAAAATTCTATGGCTTGTTGGTACTAATTAATTTTCTTATATCGATCGATCGAACGATGCATCAAAGTTGGATGTATAACTGCGACCGGACGTCACATAGTTTCCGTGTACATGTGAAAGAGTTCTTAGATTTCGCCGAGCAAGATATGGAGCGAAGGGTGACACGAAGATATGTTGTCCGTGTCATGACTGCAAAAACATTAAGATGTTCACAAGGAGATCTAGCTCTTTGCAGGCGCACTTGCTGCGATGGGGTTTCATGAATGGTTATACACGGTGGAGAAGTCACAGTGAGGAGGACGAGGATGAGGATGTTGCCCACGAAGGGCTAGATGAAGAAGCAGAACATGAAGATCTGGAAGAAGAAGGGATGGATTACGAGGAGGCTGGACATGAAGAAACCGAAGCGGACACGCAAAGCACATGGAACAATTTGGCCGAAATGGTCCAGGACCCTCATGTGCAAGAGTATATTGTGAAAGAGACGATTAACGATAGAGCGGCTCTTAGAGAGGTTGCAAAGTTTGCAACACTGGACAAAGACTCAAAAACTCCATTGTACCCCAGTTGCAATCCCAAGCACACCTGCCTTGGTGTCATGCTCAAACTTCTAGAACTCAATGCAACCCACAATAGCATGGACACAAGCCTCGATAAGACATTGGAGTATCTAGCTGAACTTCTGCCAGAGGGGAACGTCTTGCCTCGCGGTTGTGATGAGGCCAAGAATGTCGTGTGCCCTCCTGATTAGGGGGTGACGAGATACCACGCGTGTCGTATGACTGCATCATTTATCGGAACCAACACGTGGAGCTAACAAAGTGTCCAGAGTGCAACGCACCTCGATACAAGTGGGGAAAGAACTATCAGCCAGATGGTGGGAACAGAGAGAATGGTGGTACTCCTGCAAAGGTTGTATGGTACTTTCCACTCATTCCCCATTTGATGGGTCTATTCGCAAACAAAAATGAGGCAAAGCTCATGTGTTGGCATGCTGAGAGGACGAAAAAAGATGATGAAGTGTTGAGACACCCTTCAGATGCTTGCCATTGGAAAGCACTCGACGACAAATACCCCTCCTTTGGAAGAGATCTGAGGAATATCAGACTCGGTATGAGTACGAATGAACTCAATCCTTTTGGCAAAATGAGCAGCAACCAAAACACCTGGCCCGTGGTCGTATGGTTCTACAACATCCCCCCCCCCTCCCCCCCCCCCCCCGGCTCTGCATGAAGCGGAAGTATCTACTCCAGGCCACACAAAGAAAGTATGGATTTGTATAATTGAAGGCATATCTCTCGGCTTTCTCATGGCATTTCAGACAACAAGTCAACAACCACATATCCACGACATGGTTACAATTTAGGTTCAACCACAATAACACAAATGCAAGTCTTGAATGGGTAAATTATGATAACGACACAAAGATAAAGGTCTTAGACATCCAATGCAAAATATAGTAATATCCACATGAGAATATCACATCCACATTACAAGATCGCATATGATCCATCTCCAATTGTCCATCTCCATTCTCCATAAACCAAAATCTCCATTCACCTCCTCATCCACTTCCTCTTCCCGTTCAAACAATCAAGTATTAGTGGAGTGCATACTGATAAGAAGCTGGGCATGATGTTCAATGTGGCCCGAAGGGTCAGTCCGGAGCCTCTGGACCCAGCCTCTGGGCCACATTGTACATCATGCACATCTTACACATCAGTACATCTTACACATGATCAGAAGGGGAGGACTCACCGACGATGATGCAGCAGCCGCCTGGGACGTGTTGGCGGAGCCGGAGGCAGCAGCAGCCGCGGCACGCACATCGGCGCCGGTAAGGTGGCCACGGTCCGGTCCCTGACCGAGCTGCCGTTTGGACCGGCCGCCGACGGACCGGACCACCAGCTGGGTGGTCTTGATTTCGGGGACTGGACCGGCGGCACTTCAGCCCGGGCTGGCCCAAGCGGACCGGCCATGACAAGGTGGAGGTGGCGGCGTCGCAACTGCCGACGTCACAGCAGCAGCAGCCTTCCCCCGGCTCCCTCGGCCATGGCGAGGTGGAGATGCATGCGACGGTGGACTTGTAGCTGGCCGTGTCCGCCGGGGAGAGGTGGAGGTGGCCATGGCGAGGGACCAAGCCGCCGCCAAAGCAGCAGCAGCCTTCCCCGTCTCGCTCGCACCACGACGGCGGAGGAGAAGCACCACGACGGTGCCCATGTGCGCCGGTGCGAGCTGGGTGCATGCGTGCGCGCTCCGGTGCCGTGCTGGGCGCCTGCGTGCGCGCTCCGGTGCGAGGCCTGGCGCGGAGACGGGATGTCCAGAACGGCGGCGGCGACACAAGTGGTAGGTCACGAATCACGATGCGTCGTTCGTCGGGGGTCCTCCTACTTTCTTGGGCTGTCTAGCAGCCTTTGGTGGGCTGGTTTTTTTTTTAGCTGGGCATAGATATTTTCTCGGTTCTGACCGGGCTATCCCGGTTAAAAATCGGACCGGACCGATAGTTTTTCGGGCCAAAAATTGCAGCCCGGACCGACTGTTTTTCCTAGCGGGCCGGGACCGATCGGTCCGGTCCAGTGCGGGCCACGAGCGGCCAAAAAGCCCGTTCGGTCTGTCCACCCTGAGGCGCCGATGCAGTCAAAGAGAGGCCGAGGTGGCGGGTGGTGTTTTGGCACGCGCGCCTGCTCCATCAAGTCGGCGAGTCGGACATTCGGGTAATCCTCCGAGCGCCGCGCCCAGCAGCTAGCGGCAGTGGCATTGCTGTTCTTCTTCATCACCGTCCCCGGCGGCTTCTCCCGCAAAATGGAGTTTTTTTTTTTTTTTTTTTTTTGCAGGAAAGACCTTAGGATTATATTGAAGATTCGCAAGTAGTACAAAGGACCCCAGCAGTAAAGAAAATTACAACTTGGTCCTTAGCCCACACAGTAAAGACCAAACTCGCCGGAGCGGATTGCAGGCGCGCCGTCGTCGCTGCAGCTCCTCCACCGGAGCACACACCCTTTTGAAGACAGCCTTGAAGACGAACGGGAAGTCTACCAACCTCAGCCACAGAGGACCATCACCCCGGAAAGAAGATCATCGCCGGCGAATCTCCTCCACAATCCAAAGATCCAGAGCTCCTGTACAGGGGACGAATCGAATCAGCAGCAGCTGCCGGCTGACCGCCGCACCTCCCCCAGCACTCCCACAACAAGGCCAGAAGCAACCTCGCCGCGTCGGAGATGGAATCGAGGGACAAAAGATCCACAAGCCGGCCGCCACCTCCGATGCAAAGACCGAGCCCGGACCACGCGAACTCACCAGATCGACGGATCCAGGAGCCCACCACGCCGGAAGATCGTTGGCTCCGCCACGCATGGCCTCGCCGAGATGGGGAAGGATCTCCAGCACGCTTATTCCACAGCGCCGCCGCCACCACCACCCTGCCATCGACGCCGGGGAGCCCTACCCTACTATCTACATGTCTCAGACACAGATCGGGGGTCCCTCCACACCGCCGCCACCGCAACGACGGTCGGAAAGGGAGGGGACCGCCGATCCGGTCTTCGACAGAGCAAGGGATTTGAGCTCCTCCCCTTTCGCCTCTCTTGTACTGTTCACGAGCGGGATGAGCGGGACGAGCGGCGGCGAGCAGGTGGCGCGCGGGCGTCGGCGACTGCGCGAGGTTTTGTGGGGCGCTGGCGGCTGGGATGGGAGCAGCTGCAACCCTACGTGTGGTGCCGGAGCTCTCCGAGTACTTAGTGCGGTCTGCTGTTATTGGGCCGAGCCAAGGTCGAGCCTGCCTGCGAGCCGAAAGTCTCCGAGCTAGATCGAGCCGAGACAGGCTCGGCCCGCGGCCTAGACGAGGCCGAAAGGCCAGCTCGGCTCAGTCTGCTCGCCTCTTGGGCCGAGCCGCCTGGAGCTCAGGCCGAGCCCAAAAGCTCACGGCTCGTGTCCAGCCTTACCGAAAACTGAGGACATGACATAAAGTAAAGCTCACAAAGGCAAAGAAAGCAAAGCCAGCTCCTCTTGCCGAAAGGCAAACTTATTCTGCCAAAAATAAGTCACTGGACCGGGCGACATATGCTCCTTTTCCTTCTTTAGCAACGTCACTGGAACGGTCTAATCTAGCACTATTAAAAGTGATCAGCAAGCAGTCACACGTAAAGTATAGAAAAGAAGCCGCACAACTAACTGCATAGCTTCTCCTTTTCGTTCTTTAGCAGCTTTAGGTAAAGTAGATTGATTCTTTCATAAACTAAGTGAAGTGGAGTGTTAGATAAGCTCATTCGAGCAGACTTGCTAAGGAGTGAATAGAAGACCGGAATCGCTTCTTTAGGGCGTGAACTCGTTGGTGCTTGCTTTTTATCGGAAAAAAAAAATAGTTAGTGCTCGCTTTGAGCAAAGCAACGCCCAGGAGACCAAAGCGATGACTTTTCCATGAATTTGTGATATGCCGGCCAACGCTGTATATATTCCACCCGCGTGACCAAACCTCAACAATCGCAATTCGCAGTCATCTCTCAAGTCTCAAGTCCGATTCAGAGGGAAAGAGAGAAATGGGAGGGTTCTTCTCTACTCCATGGGGCCGCCGTCCGCCATGGGAGCAGGTCGAGGCGGAGCACTACATCCATGACTTTGACCCCGACACGCCTAAAGAGGTATGATCATTCCAAATGGATTTGCTTGCTCGTGTTTCTTTAGGTGTGTCGAGGTCAGGGTCATGGATGGAGTTTGGGTCAGGATTCTTCAGTCAGTTCCTATCTTGAAATTTTGCTGCGCATACTCACATGCCTCGCCCACCGTCAGGAAGATCCACTTGTCGCCAATGAGCCTGAGCACCTTCAATTTTTTTTCTTGACTTGGCTCCCTGGGCGGTCTCTTTAGAGGTGGAAAACATTGAACCAGAGGCGCGGCACGCCACTCCGGCCGCTCGCTGCCGCTTGCTGCGTGTCCCTCAACAACCACCCCCTAACGTGCTGTTCCCTGCCGCCGGAGTCTTTCAGGGAGTACCTTAACTGTCTTTCTGAGAAACACCCTGTTGGATACCAACTCTCAGACCCACTAGTTCACGTAGTACTAATTAAATAGGAAGTAATCACCAGGCCTTACAACATAAACTAGTAATTTCCTTAATACTAAATACAAACAATCCAAAAAAAGTTGTCATGAGTATTTTCCAACAAACCAGCCATTGACCGGCTCGGGAGGCCCTCGTCCGAGCTACAAGGCCGCCAGTGCAGCATGTGGAATCTTCACACTGTGACTCTGGCTACGAGAAGCAGGCACGGGCTTTCTTGTGGCAAGATACTGATTTAGTAAAGAAATGAAGGGCAAAAACTATGATCCTCCAGTGCAGGAAGCTTGGGGATTTCATCACATATATAGCTTCTATGCAGACGATTTGGATTGCTAGAAACCCAAACGTTTTCAGAGACATTACCATTGGTAGCCGTGTAGGCGGACAAACTACTGTCATCTTTATACTGAGAATTCCTTGTTTGTCCTTTCTAATTTGGTCTAGTTATCATCCATAGTCAGGATTCAGCCCTGGTATTGCTTCCATTGAAATTTTTGATTTGTTTTCAGTTTATTTCTTTACAAGGTCTCAATTCTTGCACAACAGTCATTCAATTGTTTACACTATTAAAGAAATCATTTGAACATACATTGGTTTGTTCAACCAGGCTCATTAACCTTGTTGCATTTAATTGGTTTGTGTTGTTTGTAGTTTGAAGTGTTTGTTAGATTTTCCAGTGGTTCTTCTACCTCAGTTCAAGTAACTCATGATACTACCGTACAGTCAGCAGTATATCTAGCTTTGTCCAAACAAAACTGCACGATATTGGACTTCTATGTTCTTCATAGAGATGAAGATAACAAAACAGACAGACAATTGGACTTGGAAAAATCTCTTGAAGCAGAAAACGTTGGTTGTCGTTCTACAATAATGGTAATCAATCGGATAAGTGGTGCTGGCCGCAAAAAGTAGGTAGTAGATACATGACTGCATATAGGGACCATGCATAATCATTCTCTCATATTTTTTCAATAAAAAAATGCAGGTCTGATGTTAAACTACACCGTATGACATTTTTGGACCGGATGAATGAATTGCCATCCAAAGATGAATGGTTTGAAAAGAAGGGATCGGCATATGTGTTAGGTAAGCTGGGAAGACAGACGTTTCACAAACTGTTTGAAATGGTATCCTTTCATCACGTGGGAAACAAGTCTCTTAATGGTAAATTTACTTCTGACGACATCATATATGTAACATCTACGGATTGTTACATGATTGATCATTTTGAGCTTGGAAATAAAGCCTCTGTTCCACTTGTGGATTTAACCCCGGATGGATATAAGAAGGACATTAAAGCTTTGGGTAAAGTACTTACAAAGGTGTGTATGATGAAGATGGAATCTTCACAAGAAAAGATAGCTTACGTAGCTCATTTGCTGAAAACTATGGAGGACATGCCAATGGGTGCGGAGTCCTCTGACACATTCAAGGCATTCCTGAGAAGCCATCCTTGCATGATGTCAGGCGCCAGTCGGCAAGGACTTATACTGGAAGTGCATAGACACATCAATGTTCAGCCACAGTATTTACGGGATAAAATGAATTCTGTATTAGAATTGGATTATGTTTGGGGTCATATAGCTATGAGAGTTCCTGCCTTTAAAGCGGTATACACATATAAGGGGAAATTCAATCTTAGGGGGACTTCATATTATGATAAAGAAATGTCATGGTTTCGTTTCTGCCGAAATTTCCTTTCACATCCAAATAGAAATCAGGTATGAACACTAATTTTTCAGGGCATTTTCTAGTTCCTGTTTATTATGGCATAGTGCTATATAAGTTGTAAATTTTCTACAGACCGTGGAATATGCAGATTCAGCTATATGGCTCAACTTTAAGGAACATTTAGCAGATTTCCTGTGCCGCCTTTCCTGCACGCATGAGTTCAAAATTAACGTGTAAGTTTTAATCAGCTTTGTGTTCTGCTTTGTTACTTGTGATTCGAAGTAGCTAAAAGAAGAACATTTTTGCAGTTTTGATAAAGATTATTTTTGCACACACCGTACGGAGGTGAAGACAACCACCCAAAGTAACCCAAAACAGAGACGACCAAGAATAAGAGGAAGGAAACACAGTGAAGCTGCACCTGACCCGCAACCAAAACCTAGACTACACCGTACGGAGGTGAAGACAACCACCCAAAGCAAGCCAAAACAGAGACGACCAAGAACAAGAGGAAGAAAACACAGTGAAGCTGCACCTGACCCGCAACCAAAACCTAGACTACACCGTACGGAGGTGAAGACAACCACCCAAAGCAAGCCAAAACAGAGACGACCAAGAACAAGAGGAAGAAAACACAGTGAAGCTGCACCTGACCCGCAACCAAAACCTAGACTACACCGTACGGAGGTGAAGACAACCACCCAGAGCAGCCAAAACAGAGACGACCAAGAACAAGAGGAAGAAAATACAGTGAAGCTGCACCTGACCCGCAACCAAAACCTAGACTACACCGTACGGAGGTGAAGACAACCACCCGGAGCAGCCAAAAACAGGGACGACCAAGAACAGGAGGAAGAAAACACAATGAAGCTGCACCTGACCCGCAACCAAAACCTAGACTACACCGTACGGAGGTGAAGACAACCACCCGGAGCAGCCAAAAACAGGGACGACCAAGAACAGGAGGAAGAAAACACAATGAGGCTGCACCTGACCCGCATCCAAAACCTAGACTATGAAGAAATGATGCCATCGTGATTACCCCTGCGTGTCCTCACATGCTTTCTTTCAGGGAGTGTATTCACAGTTGTCTTTTGTTATAGCCTTTCGCCAGTATCTGAGTGAGGACATATTGTGTGTATTTTGTGCATAGTCGAGTAGCTGGTTTGTTTGATCCTAGAAGAAGTGGTGTGTATGAAACCGTCCTCGCTATTAACAAGGAACATTTGACAGACAAGTACGCAATCAATCGGATAATTATCTTTGCAGGTGTAAATAACTAAAAGACTAAGGACCACCACCACCAGACCACGTTCACTTTGCTTTTTTTTTTTTTGAGAGCCGAGTTCACTTTGCTGAAGGGCAAGGATGAGCAATTACTTTTGATCCTCTGATAGACCATATCCTTCATACGGGGCTAATGATTCGACCCTCATAATGCAACACTGCAGTGCTGGTTACTCACCGAACGAGCCCAACGAGCCCAACACTTGTTGGACCTCATACTTGTTCATGGCCACTTGCCTTCCATGCAATGGATAGAGTTAGCCTTGGCCCATGGATCGGAAGGTTCATACGCGTCTATCTCTACGAGGGAATGAGGGGCGCGTCTACCGAAAAACCTATTTGACGCGCGTTGCGTCAAACAGCCGGTGCTTCGCACAGGCAAGCGGCCGAGCAACGCGATGGGCCGGCTCATTTGTGTAGATAGCGTAGGTACACTACTGCAAAAAGGCCTAGCAGTGGCGGGTGCAAAATGGCCATCAGCCCGCCACTGACCTCCCGCCACCGCTAACAGGCCATCAGTGGCGGGCCCTCTGCCCACCACTGTTAATTAGTTAGCAGTGGCGGGCATGAAATAGCACCCGCCACTACTAATTGGGTGCACCAGAACAAGTTTGCACCATAGCAAGGATGACCACTGGCGAGCTCTGTGCTATGCCCGCCACTGCTAGTAATTTTCGAAATTTAAAAAAAATATGCACGTACTATACTGTGATGTACACAGTACAGTTCATGTAATACTTATTATTCACATGTACATACGCATAGCATATAGGCTGGCATGAAGCACACAAATTTACATACATCATCAATTTACAAATACATAGGCTGGCCCGGAGCACACACAGAGATTTTCTAAATCGACAAGAAAGAAAATAGGGTAGACACTGCCAGGAAGAAGAGGGTGTTGCAAGGAGCCCTTGGTCGCCTTGGAAGAAGAGGGAGGTGTGTCCCTCCTGCTCCTCCTCGAGCCGGCGCCCTCATGTGCCATCGTCGTCTCTGCACCATGGTGACCTGCAGCAAATTGGAAGGAAAGGAGGAGAAGGTGAGGTTAAGTGGGGAAGTTGGATCCCGGCAAGAAAGGAGGGGATGGACCTAACTGGGCCACGCCGGTGCCGGATTCGCCGACCTCTAGCCTGGCCGTCGCCGGTTCCATCCATATACAATCAGGTATTTGAACAGAAGAAGCAATCAGGACATAAATAATTGTTTAAGTAAGAAGAGGCTCATTGTCCATCCAAACATGTAAGCCTTGAACATGATTACATGTTTACATTGTAATAACTAGTCTGATCCATCTGTTTGACATCTCAATGAGAAAGAAATCATGGAAACAGTGTAGCAAAAAAATTACTGGCGGGAAATAAAGCTACAAGCATCAGAGATGCATAGGTCCCAGCTTTGTTGATGGTTGATATATCATTATTCTCTCAGTCAATTACCATGACAACACAAGACAAGAAATCTTCTAGATGTATAAGATGCCGACAGGTGCACAGGAAATAGAAGACAATTCATACAACATACTGCCAAGTCTTGAACAACAGATAAACATCTGAGAGAGGGAGCATCAGCAACAGGGCACATATGCGTGCAAAATTGAATTGAATCGAAGAGGCATTCAACTTTTTTTTCTATAAAGTAAATAGTTGTTGCACGGCTTGTTTGATGAGGCATGAACATAAATAAAACAGATCATGAACAGATCAGAGCTTGTTTGATGAGGCATGAACATAAATAAAACCATGGATGTCGGTACTAGCATGGCTTGTAGATAGGAAAAGATGAACCATACAACTAGGCGTGCTGCACGTGGCATCGGCCAACGCAGACAAACAAATGAAAACTATTCTTTGCTTCTCGACGGCTAATACTTTAGGCTATCAACCACTGCCTCTTCCTTTAATAGAAAAGACAACATTCATGGAGATACTATTTATACAACTGCAGGTTGTTCACCTAGTAATTAATTAACAGAACATTTTCCTATGGTCCAACTAGCATGACTCAATGATAACATGAGGAAGGAGAGGATCCGGGGTAGCTCACCATGGTGATTTTGTGGCCGACACCAAACAGCAAGCACGACCTCTGCTGTACCAAATCCATCCTGCTGCTGCTCAATGACAAGAGAGTTTAGCACAAGGCAATCATCCATAAGCAGCCGACAGTTTGGCACAAGGCAATCATCCAAACAGTAGCAGAACCCAAATGGTTGTTGCAAATATATTGTAATTTTACAAACAAAGACAGACATGGTCCGTTGAACTGATTTCACAAACAAAGACATGCACGATCTTCGGCCATCCATGTTCTCTACAAAACACCTAATGAACCTAAACATTTCCTCTCTTTTTTCTTTTTGTGCATATAAGACTGACTGAAGCCCAATGCTTCAGTTCTAGTCAAATCATCAAAGTTGAAAGAGTGTAATTTGGAAATCCAAACAGTGCTGCTGCATACTTATATGAACTGAAAAGTGGAGCTCGTGCTAGCGCTTGAAACAAACAGTGGTGCTACATAGAGATATGAGATGCTCCGGTTACAGACATACATAGGGTTGTATCTATCTATCAAGCAGAAAGCCTGTTCAAGCTCCGGTTACATACATACATAGGGTTGTATTTATACATACAATGTATAAATTTTCAGTCAAAATTGCTGCTGTTGTTGTTGTTTTCGCAGCAGCAACATATACAAATCTAACCCCCTGTTATTAGTGATTACAGATAAGTGGAATCTGAAGCAAGCACTTAACCTGAGGAAATTACAATACACTACTCAATTCTATACAAACTATAGACTGAAACCAACAAGTAAGATTCATCCACAACCATCTACAATTCAGTGAAGTACTGCAATACTATTTCTTTTAGGTCACGCGTGTGTGGCTGGAAGCGTGTGTTTTGCTGAGGCTTCTTAGGTCACGCATATGTCATACATAAACTAGTTTTGTAAGTTCATACTAAAAATAAATGTTTACAAAAAGTTCATTAAATCTGCAGTATTCTGTATCAACACTACATCTCTTCCAAATCTGCATACTAAAAATAAATTCTACTCACTAACACTATTTTATTAAGCCATTCCTTTGCTTGTGGATGATGATCTGCGGAGGGAGAGGGGGAGGGAGAGCTACCTGCTGCGGTGTGTGTGTCACGGTGGCCGTGCTGGAGCTGCTCCTCCTTGTGCTGCTCACTAACCTGTTCCGTCCGCGCCATTGATCTGCAACAAAGGAAATCACAGGAAGAGAAACTGAGGTGAGGTGGGGAGGAGAGGGTGGGGCTAACAAGGAGGAGAGGGACCAACATGGGCCACGCCGGTGCCGGATCCGGTGCCCTCTGACCTCACCGTCGCCGGTTGTGGCGAATCCCGGCAAAGAACAGGGGAGGCGCTCGAAACCCTAGCCATGAGGGTGGGGAGAGGCCTTGAGCGCCGGATATGGCCGGAGGGGAGGGAGGGGCGGAGCTTGGAGGGCACGAGAGTGTGCTTCCCGCAGCCGGAGCTCGCCGGAACCGGGCGGCCTGGGTGGTGGCGGCGGCGAGGAGTTCGTGGGGGAGAGGGAGAGACGAGCGAGAGAGAGAGAGGGGGGATTTGTTTCTGTCTTGTTTCTTTTTTCCCTTCTTTTCTTTAGATTTTTCAACTGTTTAAGTGGGCTTAGCCTGTGACGGGTGATTTTTGAGGCCCGCCACTGCTATTTGAGTTAGCAGTGGCGGGTACGTATTGCAGCACGCCACTGCTATTTTTAGACAGATTTGCCGTGAAATAAAAAAATAGTTGCCACTGTTAACTCAGCTACCAGTGGCGGGTGCAATTTTGTGCCCGCCACAGGTAACATTTGCCCCATCACAAATCTGGAAAGCTGTGACCAGTGACGGGCGCAAACTGACGCCCGCCACTGGTAAGCCAATCGCAGTGGCGGATGGATTTTGGCGCCCGCCACTGATTTGAGGTCACCTATAAGCTCTTTCCCAGTAGTGGTACTACCACATCCGGTTTTGGGAACCTTTTAGAAGGTGCCCTGAACCGGTTTTTTGTTTCTTTTACCGGTTTACCTGCTTCTTTTGATTTTTTTCTTTTTTCCTTTTTTTTGATTTTCTGTTTCATTTTATTCTTTCCTTTTCGATTTTTCGTTTTCCATTTTTTTTTATTTTGTTATATTTTTTATTTTTTCTATTTCAATTTTAATTTTCATTTTAAAAAAATGTTCTTGTTTTTAAAAATGCTCAGAAATTTAAAGAAAAGTTCATGCCTTTAAAAGATATTCAAAATTTCATAAAAGTTTGAGTTTTCAAATTTTGTTCATAAATTCAAAAAATGTTTGCATTTTTAAAAAAATATTTGGGAATTTCAAAAAATGTTTGTGTTTTTCAAAAATTGTTCATAATGTCAAAAAATGTTCCCATTATCAATTTTTTATCACAAACCAAAACAATGTTCACGTTTTTGAAAAATATTTTGGAATTTCAGAAAATGTTCATGCTTTTCAAAAAAAATGAGAATTAAAAAAATTATCAAATTTTGTTCACAAATTAAAAAAATTACATTTTTTGAAAAAATGTTCGTGTGTTTCACTGGACGCGTGCCGAACGGGGGTTCAATTTCTTTCCACGCTTTTAAAAAACGTTCGGGATTTCAAAATTTGTTCACTTTTTAAAAAAATGTTATGTTTTCTAAAAAAAATCGAAAATTTTCAAAAAAAATCAGAATTTTTAAAAAATCAGGTTTACAAATTTTACTCTTGTTTTTCAAAAATGTTCAAAATTTTCCAAAAAATGTTTGAATTTCCAAATTTTGTTCGTGTTTTTCAAAAACTATTTTGAAATTTAAAATTTTGTTCACATTTTTTCAGAAAATTATTCGTATTTTCCAAAATGTGTTCAAAGTAATTCAAAATTCTATACACTACAGTATACGGTATTGTAAACAAGCGTGCTGCAGTGAATTTTCCGCTTCCGTTTGTTCTTAAAATATCCGCGTGACAATCAGTCCTCAACAGCCATCAGCTCGGGTGGCTAGTAGCGCACGTAGAGAAGTTGGACGTCGCGGGTTCGATTCATCTCCATAGCGGTGCTTCCTGGGATTTTCTTGCGGGCCCAGTTGCGATCGCCGCCTGTGTGTCGCGCTCACTATTGGACACAACGAGCATCCAATAGGAGGTCCCCGCGTCTACGTCTCGCCTAATGCGAGACGGCGCAAACGCTATTTGTCGCTTACTGCGAGTAAGAGTGGGTGCTCGCCTACATGAGTCCCGGCGTGGGCCGGCCCAGTAACACATGGCTCTATCGTGCGGGTGAGGGGCTTTTCTTGGGTTTTTTGGGGATCTGGTTTTTTCGTGCAGAAGGTTAGTTTGTGTCAGGTTTTTGATTTTTTTCTCTTTTTTTGGGGTTTTTTTTCTTTTTTTCTTTTGTTCTTTTTCCTTCTTTTATCTTTTATCATTTTTATTTTTTTGCTTCTTTTTTATTTTTTTTCACCTTTTTTTCTTGAATTTTAATTATTCTTTATGGAATTAATACATGTATATTTTAAATGAGATACATGAACACTTTTTTTTTGGAACACGTGAACATTTAAAAAAAATATGAACATGCCTTTCAAGATATTGTAACACCCCGACCTCTCCCCCAGACCGGCAGTCATTACTCAAGGCTACCACCTGGGATCTAGACTGGCCCCAAAGACCAACACAGGTCTTTATTGCGCACTTTCTCTTCACTCGTGCGCATCCGAGAACAACTTCCCGGTCGGTCAACCATTCTCAAATTATCCCAGGCCCAGCATGCTTAACCTGGATGAACATTTTTTATACACATGAAAATACTTTTTTTGAAATGTATGAACATTTTTTAAACACCCCTAAAAATGTTAAACCAAGCTCATAATTTCTTTAAGCATATAAAAAATGTTTCGGGTATTTTTTCAAAAATGTTCCGTGCGTGAAAAAAGTGTTCACGTTTTAAAAGGAAAATGTTGAAGCATATGAAAATAAATGTCCATGTATTTTTCAAAAAAAATAGTTTTTATAAAAAAATGTTTGTATGGCTCGAAAAAGATGTTCATGTTTTTAAAAAGAATGTTCACATAATTCTTACAAAAACGTTCATGTATCTTTGAAAATATTAGTGTATTTTACCCAAAAGAATACAGAAAAAGGAAAGGAAAACAAAAAATTGGCGAAAATAGAAAACAAAAATGAAAGTTAACAAAAAAGAGAGAAATGAATCTCCTTGGTTGGGCCGGCCCATGTGTGGCATGCGGGGGCGATGACTGCTTAGCGCTCACTGGAAGCGATGTATACGGGCGCCCGTTAATCCAGGGCGCCTCTATGCGCCGCATTATGCGGCAAACAGTCACAGTTTCGCATAGGAGGGTCTCTGCCTGGGCCGGCCCATGAAGGAACGATCGGCATCGAGGTAGCTAAAAAGTTAAGACGCCCTCACAGGGGATCGAACACAGGATCTCATTCAATAGACCAAGTAGTACTACCAACTGACCTACGAAGCTTATTGTACATAGAGCAGCGTAAACCTTTAAGAAGCAACATCCAGCCCAGATCCGGCATATTTTTAGAATTTCGAACGCAATTTTTTTTGAAAAAAAACCTGAGTGTTTTATGAAACACAAACACTTTTCAACTTTGTAAAAAGATTTTTTTACAAACAGAAACATTTTCAAAAAGAGGAACATTTCTGAATTTCGGAACAAATTTCGGAAACAGGAACATTTTCTGAAATTCCCAAACATATCTTAATTTGTGAACAAATTTTGAAAAATGAACATTTATTGAATTTCTGAACAAATTTGGAAAACAGGAACATTTTCTAAAAAACCCAGATTTTTTTGAATATCTGAAGAAAATCGAAAAAAGTGAAATTTTTCTGAATTTTCAAACAAATTTTGAAAACGGGAACATTTTTCGAATTTTGTGATTTTTTCTCCAAAATGGGAACATTTTTACAAATTTGTAAGCAATTTCTAATTCGTGAACAAAATTTTGAAAACGCGAACATTTTTTGAATTTGTGAACAAATTTGGAAACATGAAATTTTTTTGAATTTTTGAACAAATTTTGAAGAAAGGGAACATATTTCTTAAACCAAACATTTTTTTGCTTGTGAACAAAATTTAGAAAGACGAACACTTTTTGAAATGTTGAACATTGTTTGTAAATAAGCAAACATTTTTTGAAATTCTAAACCTTTATGAAATTTCTGAACAAAAATTTGAAAATAGGAACATTTTCTGAAAAAAATCGAATAAAATCTGAAAATTTCATTTTTTTTAAAATTTCTGAAACATTCATTGAAAATAGAAAAAATAAAAAAAAGCGCAAAGAAGAAAGAAAAAAGACAGAAAAAAGAAAGAGAAAAAACGAAAAGGAAAGAAAAATCATAAATAAAAACGAAAAAGAAAAAGAAATAGAAAAACCGGTCCAGGAACCTTCTAGAAGGTTCCCAAAACCGAAAAAACCGGCTAGAACATTCATAGAAGGTTCACAAAACCGGTATGGTTGTAACGCTTAACAGGCCAGCCCACCCGCGAGGGCTCGGTCGATAGCCCTGTGCGGAACCCCGACTATTTGCCACAAAGAGCGGCAAATAGGGTTTTCCGTTAATCAACGCAACGATGGATGATGTCGAGAGGACATGACGGTTAGCTAGAAGAGACGAACCGCTGATGATTGTAGGCTATAAAAGGGGTGACCTGCGCGTCATAGGGCTGGGCGTTCGGTTCCCCCGAACCGTTCGGGTCGGTGCTTCGGTCTTTTAAAAAATCCGGTTGTCCAAAAGCACTGACTGATCGGTCAATGGAAAAAAGCACTAATGGATGCTTTTGTGCACCGAGATTTCGGTCCGGTCATCTCACGAGGCTCGGAGGACATCTATAATCAAAAAAAGTTGCATTGATCAATTAGGATTCCCTCATGAAAAGATGGAAGCAGATTTCAGTTAATAGTAATGGTAAAATTCAGCAGCCAAGCGCGAACATACTACAACAAATATTTTAGGCCTACAACAAATTATTTATGGACTAGACTGACATATGCAAGTATTATTTGAAAACAAAATAAAATCTACATGTGATTTGTATGCCAAGTTCACTACATGATTCCCAGCAGCAGGGTCCTACAAATACAATGAATATAAATTCATGGTGTGCTAGTTGTGTATATGATATCTAACTAAGAAATCTCTTGTAGATTAGCAAAATGGGGAAAAAAAAAAAAGAGAACAGTTCCGCTGATAAGACCTGCTTCTCATGGAGATCTGAACAGATGACAACCAACTTGATGGTTCATCCTAAAATAGACCATTTTTGTCCATGATAAGCAGGTTAATCATGCCCGATCAAGACCACTGATATTCAAATGAACGGCAGCTACCTCTCCCTGTCCAGATCGGGAAACAACTAGAACATATGAACTACACAGGATCTGTACTTTTAGTTTTGATTGCAAGGCTATCCAGACCGGAATAAAAACAATAAGAACAGTTCCACATATCTCTGTACAAGAACATCTGAACGACAGTCACCTTGTGTGAATGCTTAAATCAGCTACCTCTCACTGTCCAGATCGAAAAACAACTAGAATATCTGAACTAAGCATGCGTACAAATTTCAGAAGTTCAGATATAAAAAAAAATCGGCCAAAAATGCAACAAAGTCATCTTGCGTGAATGATTAAATCAGCTATTTTTTTGTTTTCTACACTACTGGGAAAGGGCTTATAGGTGACCTCAAATCAGTGGCGGGCGCAGTCTAGCACCCGCCACTGCTTGCTCCAAAATCCGCCCGCCACTGCTATTGGCTTACCAGTGGCGGGCATCAGTTTGCGCCCGTCACTGGTCACAGCTTTTCAGATTTGTGATGAGGCAAATATTACCTGTGGCGGGCACAAAATTGCACCCGCCACTGGTAGCTGAGTTAACAGTGGCGGACGGCGATAAATGCCCGCCGCAACTATTTTTTTGATTTCACGGCAAATCTGTCCAAAAATAGCAGTGGCGTGCTGCAATACGTACCCGCCACTACTAACTCAAGTAGCAGTGGCGGGCCTCAAAAATCACCCGTCACAAGCTCAGCCCACTTAAACAGTTGTGCCATGGATTGATGACTTGGCCCACATCCATCCATCCATCTATGTATCCATCCCACGTCCATCCATCTAAAGAAAAGAAGGAAAAAAAAGAAAAAAGAAACAAGACATAAACAAATCCCCCCTCTCTCTCTCTCGCTCGTCTCTCCCTCTCCCCCACGAACTCCTCGCCGCCGCCACCACCCAGGCCGCCCGGTTCCGGCGAGCTTCGGCTGCGGGAAGCACACTCTCGTGCCCTCCAAGCTCCGCCCCTCCCTCCCTGTCATATCCGATCTAGGATAGATTCTCAGATTGGGCACAGAAGTACAGGAGGAGGAAGGTTTGGGGAAGAAGAAGATACAGGAGAAAGGTACAGGAGGAAGGAATGACTAGTTCAACCACTCTCCCTTCTCCTACCGAACCACTGAGCTTATATCTGCTCGTACAACACATAACCCAACAATCCTCTTACACGGCCCACGGCCCACTGGACGAGGCTGTAGGAGATATGCCCTAGAGGCAATAATATATGTTATTGATTATCTCCCTGTTCATAATTAGGTTTATGTTCCATGCTATAACTGCTATGGTTCTCGAGTCTACAATAACCACGAGGCTCGGAGGAAGACTCATATGCACGTGTGGAATAATAAACGGTAAAATGTATTCCTAGTCTGGCCTCTAAGACTGGCTCAAGTATTGCATGATGATCCTGTTTTCCTGATCATGGGCATGGCTATGCCGGCAATTTTGAGGGCACAATGTTAGAAGAACATTTGTGTTGAATCGACCCGAATTGATGTTATGCTATGAGATTCATTCGTCATAAGTTAATGGTTAATAACACAGAGATGGTTAACGTTTGCATAATTCCTTAGACCATGAGAGTATCGAGTTTCTTCATGCTTGCTTCATGAACTTTGGGGTTTGTTAAACGTCATCCATAAATGGGTGGCTATTACGGCGGCTTACGGGTTCATGGAAAAGTGTGTCAAGTAACTTGATAGCTCGAGACTGGGATTTGCTCCTCCGATGATGGAGAGATATCTCTGGGCCCTCTCGGTGTTACGGTATCCATCATCGTCTGGCCAGACACAGGGTGATTTGATCACAGGGATGCCGGAACACGGGAACGAGAAAAGAGAACAATACCCGTAACGAGGTAACTGGCATAGTGGACAAGTTGTTGATCCACGGGGATGCCTACATGTCTCACCTCGGGTATTTGTAACATATCGCGAAGCAACAGGAATAGCACACGGCAACTGGAGGTTCACTCGAATATTCATTCGTGTGGGTATAGGGGTCAATATGGGTGTCCACGGCTCCGATGTTGATCATTGATCGGAAGGGGTTCCGGGACATGTCTATGCTTCACCGAACCTATAGGGTCACACGCTTAAGGGTCATCTATCTGTTGAATACTAGACAGGGAGTCTGAGAGAAAATCACCGAAAAAGTTCTGGACACCGGAAAAGTTTCGGACAGCGGAAAAGTTCCGCAGAGAGAACATCGGAACAGTTTCGGTAAAACTAAAAAGTTGTTTCAGGGGATACCATTAAGTCAAATTGGTTTCGGCACATGCCTGATAATTCTTGGAGGGTGCCAGAATCATTCTGGAAACTTCTGGGAATTTTCCGGAAGAAAAACCGGAAATGTTCTGGAGCTGCCGGAACCGCTTCGGATGCTTTTCGCAGATGAAAATCACTAATCCGGAATTGTTTCGGATCGCATTGAAAATTATTTTAGTGGGTACTGGAAATGTTCTAAGCCCACATAAATATTTTCAGTTCGACCGGACGCTGAAAAATGTCGTCGTGAATAGTGAAAGTGCTTTTTGGGATATTTATGGAAAAGTCACCTTCTGGGATATTTTCCCAAAAGGTTTCTAGAAGGCTTGGGGGCCAAGAAACCCTACCCCTTGGATTTCCTATAAATAGAGGTGGAGGGGCTGCCTCCACACTCACTCCTTCTCACATACAAGTGCCATGACATTTCTGGCTTCTCTCTCCCTCCCAGCGAAATAGTTTCGTAGAGCCGAAAGGCTGTCTGGGTTCCGGTGGGAACTAGTTCTGGACGGCGAAGCCCTGCCGGATAGATGACACCGTATGTGTGCAACTCTGTAGAGAGATCGTAGTTTCGGTCTTAGTTCGAGAGTGCCTCCCGAAGGGCTGTCCGAGTGACCCGCCCGAAGGGCTGTCAGTGAGACCTCCCGGAGGGCTGTACGAGGATCCGTCCGGTGGGACTATCCGAGGGACTGTCCAGAGGCCTCCCGAAGGGCTGTCCGAGGATCCGTTCGGTGGGACTATCCGAGGGACTGTCCTGAGGCCTCCCGAAGGGCTGCCCGAAGATCCGTCCGGTGAGCTGACGAGGGAGTACATCCTCGCGGTTGGAAGGTTGTAAAATCCTAGCTGCGGGGATCTGCACCGCCGATCGTCATCGACTCTACTTCCGCTGCGCTACGAGTCGGTAACAAAAGAGATCAAACCTTGTATGCAGTCTCCATAATGGTCCTGGGCTGGTGCGTAGGTCGGAAATTTTTTGTTTTCTGCTGCGTTACCCTACAGTGGCATCAAGAGCCGTGCTATGCATAGATGCAGGTTGCGATCTAGAATACATAGAGATGTATGGGTGTTGCACAATATAATTAGGTAGTAGATGAGTTCTATTACTGAAAATTATTTGTGCGGGTAGCAGATGAAATCTGTTACCCGATGTTCTTGTTGCTTCCCCTGAATTTGCGTAGTCCTGATCTTGACGGCATGGTGGAATCTCACAAAGTTCTAGCAATCCGCGATCCTTTCATGCTGCTCCTGAGTATGCTGATTGACAGATCAACGAAGTGCTAACAGTTCTTTGGGTTCCACCATAGTTAAAGAAAGATGGATGTTTCGCAGACGAAAGGGCAATGCAGATATGATCTGCATGGGGGTCACGCGTATGACGAAGTTTAGTATGGGGCTCGAGATTTTATTATCTCGTGTTTCATACACCCCGCAATGTTAATCTAGCGACTTGGATTATCATGCTTGACGATGGACGTTGGTAGCTTCGGTTTGTTTCGAAACCTTAGAAGCCACGCAAAATAAAATTTTGCATGAACCGATTAGAGGCGTCTAACTTGGTTTTGCAGGATGGTTTGCATGTGCATATGATGTGGTATAGCAGTGCTCATATTAATTTGATTATGTATGAGATGACTATATGATGTAATATTAACATGACTTGCGTGTCATGATTCGGCATGATGGCTGGAGCCATATGATTGTCACTTTAATGACCTGCGTGTCAACCTTAAGTAATGCACTTATTTTATTAGCTATAGAGATAGCAATATTATCTGGTGCATCAACAAGGTGGTGGCAATCCTCGCGAAGGTGAACACCAACGCGAATGCCGAAGACGAAGAAATACAAGACTTCTCCGTCAGAAAGGGCTATACCATATCATGCTATTATGAATTGCCTAAGATGTTTATCCCTTATGATGCACCCTTCTTGATTGCGCGGTAGTCGCTTTTTATTAGGGTGATCTCTCACAAAAATATCAAGTAGTTAGTGTTCTCCCAAGTGTAGCACCGTCACGGCACCTAACTTTTCGGGGTGCGCCATGCTAACATGGGTACGAACGATTAGGGATGTGTGAGGTGGGTGAGGTCAGACCTCGCAGCGAGATCACTTGGTTGTCTTGACGTTCTAGCTTGAAAGTCCTGAGCTCGGAACACGCCCATCGAAAGATGAACAAGAGTCACATAGAGATGTGATCGGCATGTTGGCCTACCGATTGAAATTCTCGTCATCAGTGATGCTCACCATCAATGGCGTTGAATTGAAATGTGGATCTTGTATCACTCACAATCAATTATGAGAGATATTGATTTGAGTGGGAGCGCACTGAAGAATTAACTTCTTTAATTCTCGGTGCAATTAATTTTGAACATTGTCTAAGTGTGGTTTGCATCATAGTTGTAGAATAATGGCTCGCGTTTCCACCTTCCCTATTTAAATTGAATAGCTGTTAAATATCTGGTTAAACCTTTACGGTTGGTAACGTAATGTGAGGATTGTCCTCTAGAGTGTCGAGAAGGATTTTGTCCTATCGCATGCTTTCGGTATTCTCCCGCTAATGCTATGGATCATATGACTCTCGTCCTTCGATCCAAAAGCTAGAATTCCTTTTCAGTCAAGTGCAAAATGTTTGCTTCCATGAGACCCAAACTTCGAAAGTTTGGATAGTTATGTGATATTCATGGAATCTGAAAATCATTTTCAGAGACAGACAAAGGCTAAAAGATATGAGATATCCAAAGCAATGTTTGTTTGCAAACTATTAGTAAAGGTGTTTACAATGCGTTTGACTGATAAGAGAGGGATCCAGAAGAACGCCTGTCATATGATGAAAGGTGAATAAAACAAACAACTTAAAGAGAAAGGAAGTGTCCGAAGGGTGTTAGTGAAACTTTCACGCCTAGGAAATCCGGGGCTAACGCCACTCTTAAGTTGGATGCTTCTTCTGAGAGTAGGAGAAATACTAAAAGTTAAACTATTAGAAGTATAAAGGCAAAAGGAAAGAAGACTGGAATGTCCAGCTCATGTATGAATGTCATACAAGTTTTTGATGTATAGAAGGCTGGTCAAAGATATAGTTCTTGGGAATTATGGTTAAACATGTTAATCACTAATTCTTGGGTATTGTGAGTTAATCACAAAGATACCCGCTCGATTGCATTCTGTTGCAACTCGATGTAAGAACTACTATGGCCTGAAAGACTAGCCAGGAATGAGGTTAGATACACGCAGGGAACATAGTAAATGTTACTATGCCTTCCATAGGTGTATTCCCTATGTATTTACTTTCATAATTCATTTTAGAGTTTCACACTCTAGCCCTTTGCATAAGGTATCTTGCAAGAAGGTTGTTCATAAGAGAACTTTTGATGTTCGGTATTATGAATAACATAAGGGCCATACTTTCATTATGAATGAGACGTATGTTATGAATATTGATAATAATACATAACCTCTGTGTTTACTTTCATAATTCATTTTAGAGTTTCATACACTCTAACCCATTGCACAATGTTTGTTGCAAAAGAGTTGTTCATAAAAACAACAATTGTTGTTCAGTATTATGAATAACATGAAGGGACATGCTTCCATCCTAGATGGGATGTATGTTATGAATATTGATGGAAATATGATACATCCATAACACTGACGCTAAATGTCGCAAGACTAAAAGAATACCACACAAGTGTGGCACTGCATTTGGTCACATTGGAGAAACCTGCATGGAAAATTCCATTATGATGGATTTTGAAGTCGTTTGATTTTGAATCATCTGACACTTGCAACTTTCCTCTGAAAAGTGAAGTGACTGAAATACCGTTCACAGGAACGAGCAAAGAACATATTGGTGATCATACATTATGATGTGTGTAGTCCAATAAATGTTGTTGCAAGTAGTGGATTTATCTATCTTCAGAAATGACTCAAGTAGATATATGGATATTTACTTGTTGAGACGTAAGTCTGGATCTTTTGAATTCATTCATAAGGTTTTCAAAAATGAAGTAGAAGTTGTTGTAACAAGAAAATTATGTTTTTACAATTCGATTGCAGAAAGGAATATTTGAGTTACAAGTTTAGCGAATGTCTGATGAGTTGTGAAAGGGGTTTCATAAACTTGCACCTCCCGGAACACCACTGCAAGTGGAGAGTCCGTGTAGATGTAATCGAACCATTCATGACATGGTAAGATCAAAGATGACATAAATAAATTTGCCATTACCCCTTTTAAGGAGTGATGCTTTAGAGACTGCGGCTTTTACACTGAAAAGAGATCCATCAGGTCTGTTGAAATGACGCCATGGTATGGTACGCCCAACCATGTTATATCTTTTCTTAACATTTGGAATATGGGGCTTGTGTAAAAGGTTACAAACCTATTCCAAATCAGACAAGTGCTATTTTGTAGGTTATCCCAGGTCATTGGGTATTCCCCCACCACTATACCGAGGCAAACGATTTTTCCACAAAACGGTATGCTTTTAAACAGAATAGTTCTTACAAAAGGTGAGTGGGAGGACAGTGCAACTCGACGAGATAACCAGTATCTTCGTCATCAGGTCAAAGGAAAGGAACCTTGGAAGTGATTCCAGAGTTTCCTATTGCGACTGATACGGAAGCCTCTACATGAGATGTATGGACTTCGGTCGAATTTGCAGCTGAACCGCGTAGGAAAAACTCGTGCAAACCTCTCAGGTGCGCATACGAGATATTGTTGTTAGACAACAGTATACCTACGATACACAAGGAAGCGTTGATGGGCCCTGACTCCGGAATTGGCTAAATGCCAATACAATCCGAGATAGTTTCCATATAAGTGATTCGAGATTAAAATCTTGATACACCTTTCGGAAGACTTTGAGTCTAACGAATATTTATGGAACTAAAAACTGATACGGATAAAATGTTTTATCCATAAAGCTCGACTTGTTGCAATAACAAGTTCAAGGAGTTGACTACGATGAGATTGTCTCACCGTAGCGATGCTTGAAGTCGGTTCGGGTTGAACTAGCAATTAATACATATTTCAATCATGAGATATGAAACATGGATGACAAAAGGATTTCCATCTGATGGAAATGAAACCTAGGACTTGTATGTGATACAGTCCAAAGTAATTTGTCAATCCAGAGGATGCTAGTAAGTATGCAAACTTCAGAGTTCCAGCGATGGACAGAAGAGAGCAAAGTGGAGTTGGAATCTTCGTTTTTGATGGAATGGTCAAAGGGGTTTGACTTCATCAAATGGGTATCGAAGATGCTTGTGATTCAATAAAGTAAGTGGGAGCATAATAATATTTCTAAAAACCTTGTGTACTTGACACATTGTTAATTGGAAATAAATTTCTTGACACGAATTTGGACTTCATTTGAAAATAGTTTTTCGATGAAGTGCTTAGGCTAAATAGCCTCAATATTAGGCATGATGATCTATGGAGATAGATTTACCTAATGGGGCTAAGCTATGAATACATATTGACAAGATGCTAAAACTTTTTAGCATTGAAAAACGTCAAGGAGTGATTCTTGCCGAAGTCACATGGAAAGAGTTTTTGCAAGACTCGGTGTCCCAAAACACTGATGAGCAAAGTACATGATGGTGATTCCACACACTCTTGTGTTTGGATTAATCATGTATTCCATGGTATGTAAAAACAACCAGATATGTCCAATACTCCAAAGTTGTTGCGAGTATAGATACCAAAGTGATCAAAGTACTGATCATAGGACAACAGTGAAAGATGTCATTGAGTACTAGAGTAGTAGTGATGACATGTTTTCTCGCAAGCAGAGATTATGAAGTGCTCGTTGTAAGTAATTACATCGATACAATCTTCATCAATGCTCCATGCGATTTTCGATTTAAGTTAAGGGTTTTTGTGTAATACACAATATGGTGGCACGGTAGTTGGAAATTGTTCCAAACAAGATACTGTGGCGAATTCTATAACAAAGGCTAAGTATGTTGACGCTTAAGAAGCGACAAAGAAGTTGTTGAATCATATAGTTCATTCATGAACTTAGTATGGTTCCAAGATGGCTTTGGTCTATGGGACACTATTGCAGATAGTTGCTCCATAGCTCAGTCTGAGGAATCAGGTTTCGACCAATGATTCACACATATGCAAAGCCAAGTCCACACAAAATATGAATTTTGTGAAAGCGTGAAAATGCGAGGATATGCAAAGTTACACACAGAGCTGAAGTCGTCAGATTCGTTGGACATCAGGCTATACCACAAGCGAAGCATATTTTACACCAGTATGCCATAGGTGTAAAGTGCATTAGCATTGACTAGATTATTGACTCTAGTGCAAGTGGGAGTCTGTAGGAGATATGCCCTAGAGGCAATAATATATGTTATTGATTATCTCCCTGTTCATAATTAGGTTTATGTTCCATGCTATAACTGCTATGGTTCTCGAGTCTACAATAACCACGAGGCTCGGAGGAAGACTCATATGCACGTGTGGAATAATAAACGGTAAAATGTATTCCTAGTTTGGCCTCTAAGACTGGCTCAAGTATTGCATGATGATCCTGTTTTCCTGATCATGGGCATGGCTATGCCGGCAATTTTGAGGGCACAATGTTAGAAGAACATTTGTGTTGAATCGACCCGAATTGATGTTATGCTATGAGATTCATTCGTCATAAGTTAATGGTTAATAACACAGAGATGGTTAATGTTTTCATAATTCCTTAGACCATGAGAGTATCGAGTTTCTTCATGCTTGCTTCATGAACTTTGGGGTTTGTTAAACGTCATCCGTAAATGGGTGGCTATTACGGCGGCTTACGGGTTCATGGAAAAGTGTGTCAAGTAACTTGATAGCTCGAGACTGGGATTTGCTCCTCCGATGATGGAGAGATATCTCTGGGCCCTCTCGGTGTTACGGTATCCATCATCGTCTGGCCAGACACAGGGTGATTTGATCACAGGGATGCCGGAACACGGGAACGAGAAAAGAGAACAATACCCGTAACGAGGTAACTGGCATAGTGGACAAGTTGTTGATCCACGGGGATGCCTACATGTCTCACCTCGGGTATTTGTAACATATCGCGAAGCAACAGGAATAGCACACGGCAACTGGAGGTTCACTCGAATATTCATTCGTGTGGGTATAGGGGTCAATATGGGTGTCCACGGCTCCGATGTTGATCATTGATCGGAAGGGGTTCCAGGACATGTCTATGCTTCACCGAACCTATAGGGTCACACGCTTAAGGGTCATCTATCTGTTGAATACTAGATAGGGAGTCTGAGAGAAAATCACCGAAAAAGTTCTGGACACCGGAAAAGTTTCGGACAGCGGAAAAGTTCCGCAGAGAGAACATCGGAACAGTTTCGGTAAAACTGAAAAGTTGTTTCAGGGGATACCATTAAGTCAAATTGGTTTCGGCACATGCCTGATAATTCTTGGAGGGTGCTAGAATCATTCTGGAAACTTCTGGGAATTTTCCGGAAGAAAAACCGGAAATGTTCTGGAGCTGCCGGAACCGCTTCGGATGCTTTTCGCAGATGAAAATCACTAATCCGGAATTGTTCCGGATCGCATTGAAAATTATTTTAGTGGGTACTGGAAATGTTCTAAGCCCACATAAATATTTTCAGTTCGACCGGACGCTGAAAAATGTCGTCGTGAATAGTGAAAGTGCTTTTTGGGATATTTATGGAAAAGTCACCTTTTGGGATATTTTCCCAAAAGGTTTCTAGAAGGCTTGGGGGCCAAGAAACCCTACCCCTTGGATTTCCTATAAATAGAGGTGGAGGGGCTGCCTCCACACTCACTCCTTCTCACATACAAGTGCCATGACATTTCTGGCTTCTCTCTCCCTCCCAGCGAAATAGTTTCGTAGAGCCGAAAGGCTGTCTGGGTTCCGGTGGGAACTAGTTCTGGACGGCGAAGCCCTGCCGAATAGATGACACCGTATGTGTGCAACTCTGTAGAGAGATCGTAGTTTCGGTCTTAGTTCGAGAGTGCCTCCCGAAGGGCTGTCCGAGCGATCCGCCCGAAGGGCTGTCAGTGAGGCCTCCCGGAGGGCTGTCCGAGGATCCGTCCGGTGGGACTATCCGAGGGACTGTCCAGAGGACTCCCGAAGGGCTGTCCGAGGATCCGTTTGGTGGGACTATCCGAGGGACTGTCCTGAGGCCTCCCGAAGGGCTGCCCGAAGATCCGTCCGGTGAGCTGACGAGGGAGTACATCCTCGCGGTTGGGAGGTTGTAAAATCCTAGCTGCGGGGATCTGCACCGCCGATCGTCATCGACTCTACTTCCGCTGCGCTACGAGTCGGTAACAAAAGAGATCAAACCTTGTATGCAGTCTCCATAGTGGTCCTGGGCTGGTGTGTAGGTCGGAATTTTTTTTCCTGCTGCGTTACCCTACAGAGGCCAGCCCAAAGCCAATACGCCAGCTCAACTGCTCTCCTTGGCGCTTGACTCCTTCTCCTCCAGAACATCTGACTCTGGTTTAGTACTAGCCAGGGGCACGGTACTGACAGGTCCCGGCTCTCCAGAACCAGCTTGTCCCCAAGCTGGTGCATTTGGAAACGTCTGTCGAACAGTAGTGTAGTCCTCCCACGTAGCATCTGAGGCTGGTAACTTGTTCCACTGAATGAGCACTTGCAGCAAGGCCTGATTCCCTTTCTTCACGAGCCGACGATCAAGGATCAGAGCAGGCTGTAGGTCATCGACGTCCATCAACAGCGGCGCCGGCAATGTGGTAAAAACTGGAGTGTGATCAGGTACATGTTGTTTCAGTTGAGAGACATGAAACACTGGATGTACCTGGCTGGCTTCAAGTAAAGCTAGTTTATATGCTGCAGGGCCAATCTTTTCCAGTATCTTATATGGTCCAAAGTACTTAAATGCCAACTTAGGAAATGGTTGATTTACCACTGATGATTGAGCATATGGTTGGAGCTTGAGGAAGACCTCCTCTCCGATCTGAAACTCTCTGGAAGATCGATGTTTGTCCGCGTCAGCCTTCATTTTCGCTTGAGCTCTGTGTAATTGAGCTTTCAAATGTTCAGAGTAGCGCTGCCGTTATTGGATGCACTGATCTACATCCGCATTGTCAGTAGGCAGGGGCCGAGGTAACTCTCCCATATGTGGCTCGTGGCCATACAATGCCTTAAAAGGGGAACAACCCAGAGAAGAATGATGGGAGGTGTTGTACCAAAATTCTGCAAGAGGTAACCAGATAGCCCATTTTGTTGGTGTAGCGTTGACCGAGCATCTGAGGTACATCTCAAGACATTGATTCACCCGTTCTGATTGCCCATCAGTCTGAGGATGCCTGACAGTTGACATATGAAGTTTGGAGCCCCACAGGGACCATAACTCTTTCCAAAATTTACTTGTGAACATTGGATCCCTATCCGATGTTATAGTGTAAGGCATGCTGTGCAACCTAACAATATTCTGTAAGAACAATTGAGCAACAGAAGCAGCAGTGTAAGGGTGTTTCAAGGGCACAAAATGACTGTATTTTGTAAATCTGTCTACTACCACCATTATCACAGAGTAGCCACAGGATTTAGGTAGGCCTTCTACAAAATCCATGGTCACATCCTCCCAAGTGCCCTGGGGAATAGGCAGTGGATTAAGAAGCCCTGGGTATTTGCATTGTTCATGTTTAGCTTGCTGGCAGATCTGACATTGCTGGACAAAGTTGATAATAGCTTGTTTGAGGCCAGACCAGTGGAACAATTTCTTGATCCTCTGATAAGTGGCTAGGATTCCTGAGTGACCTCCTATGGGACTAGCATGGAATGCTTCTATGATTTTAGTTTGCAAGGCTGAGTTGGCCCCGATCTAGATTCTTCCTTGATGTCTAAGAAGCCCTTGCTGCAGAGTGAAATCTGGGTCTGCATCAGGTGTGACAGCCAGCTTTTGTAGTAACTCTTGTGCTTCAGAATCTACTACATAAGAATTGATGACCTCTTGAATCCATACAGGATGAGAGCTTGAAACCTCTTGCAAGGCAAAAGCATGTCCCACTCTAGACAAGGCATCTGCAACCTTATTATCAAAACCCTTCTTGAACTGAAATTTGAACTGCAAGCCTACTAACTTGGTCATAGCCTTTCTTTGCAAGTCTGAAGTCAGAACTTGATCCTCCAGGCTACACAAACTTTGGTGATCAGTCTTAATC
Organism: Elymus sibiricus; assembly: GCA_039707655.1. Taxonomy (NCBI): domain Eukaryota; kingdom Viridiplantae; phylum Streptophyta; class Magnoliopsida; order Poales; family Poaceae; genus Elymus; species Elymus sibiricus. The sequence goes on along the minus strand of CM077674.1, from coordinate 6,730,903 downwards.
GTGAATGGTCCCCTAGAAAGATAAGGCCTCCATCTGTCCACATCCATCATCACAGCTAAGAACTCCTTCTCATAGATGGACAACTTGCTGTTGTTTGTGCCTAGGGCCTTACTGTAATAAGCCACTGGGTGGCCCTGTTGGCTGAGGACAACACCAATACCAGTGTCACAGGCATATGTTTCAATGCAAAAGGGCAGCGAGAAATCAGGCAAAGCCAGAACAGGAGTGGTGCTCATGGCCTGCTTGAGCTGCTCAAATGCCACTTGTGCTTCTGGAGTCCAGGTGAAAGCCTTCTTCTGTAAGAGAACAGTGAGGGGCTTGGCCAAAATGCCATAATTCTGGACAAATTTCCTGTAATATCCGGTGAGCCCCAAAAACCCTCTCAGCTCTGTCACAGTAGTAGGAGTGGGCCATTGTAACATTGCCTTAGTTTTCTCAGGATCGGTGGCAACACCCTTGTCAGAAATAATGTGTCCCAGGTACTCCAACTGCTGCTAAGCAAAGAAGCACTTGCTTTCCTTGGCAAATAACTGGTGCTCTCGCAAGATTTCCAACACTTGTCTTAAATGTTCTATGTGAGATTCCAAATCTTCACTGAAAACTAGGATATCATCCATGAAAATCAACACACATCTTCTTGTAAATTTGGCAAATATTGCATTCATAAGGCACTGAAAGGTTGCGGGAGCATTTGTAAGACCAAAGGGCATCACCTTAAACTGAAATTGACCATGATGAGTCTTAAATGCTGTTTTAGCCTCATCCTCTTCCACCATTCTAATTTGATGATATCCTGCTCTAAGATCCAGTTTGGAAAACCATTTGGCACCGACGAGTTCATCCAGTAGCTCATCTACCACAGGTACAGGGAATTTGCTTTTGACCGTCAACAGATTCAACTTTCGATAATCCACACAAAACCTCCATCTTCCATCCTTTTTCTTGACCAGCAGCACAGGAGAAGCAAAAGGAGACATACTAGGCTGTACTAGTCCAGCTTCAATCATTTCAGCCACCTGCTTTTCAATTTCATCCTTTTGCAAAGGAGAGTATCTATATGGTCGAGAATTCACTGGAACACTATCGGGTAAAAGTGAAATGGCATGATCAAATGCTCTATGTGGTGGCAACTGTTGTGGTTTTTGGAACACATCTCTATATTCAGTCAGAAGCTGCTGAATACCTTCAGGTGTAGTTTGAACAGATATACCTGCATCAGGGGCTAATACCGCTGTAGCCCAAACATCATTTCCTTTAAGACACTTTTCAAATTGTTCTGCAGTGAGTTCGTTAATCTGTGTGACAGGTTTATCTTGCATGCCTTGTAAAGTAATCATCTGGTCCTGATGTTGGAACTGGATCCATTTTTCTTCCCAATGACAGGTCATAGGACCCCACTGCTCCAGCCAGTCCATGCCCAAAATGGCATCATAGCCTCCCAAGGGAACAACCTTCATGTCAGTAGTGAATGTATGACCCTGAATCCACCATTTGAGCCCCTGGACTTCTTGCTCACACTGCATGAACTCACCATTTGCCACTTTCACTTTTAAAGGAGCAGGAAGTGGAGTAGTAGGACACTGTAGCCTGTCCACTAACTGTTGGTCAATGAAAGTATGTGAACTGCCAGAGTCCACTAACAGAAGCATGACCTTATTGTCCACCATGGCTCTTAACCTAATTGTCTTGGGATTTTGTGAACCAGACAGAGCATTAACAGACAGAAATGCAGCAGCCTCAGCTGCAGATTCTTCCACAGCCAGGGCATCCAACATAGCATCTTCCAAATACACCCGGTCCTCTGAAAGGATAGCAGCAGCCTTGGCCTGCACTTCATTTTTTTTGCACAAGTGTCCAGGAGCATATTTCACTCCACAACTATAACAGAGGCCATTGGCCCTTCGATAATCCTTGAGTTGTTTGGCTTTCCAAATCTCCCCAGCTGCAAATTGTGTTCTCTGTATTGGCTCTCAAGTTTGTTGTGTTCTGTATCCTCCATTTCTCTGAAAACGCCCTTGCTGACTTCTGTTTCTCTCCAACACTGCCTCCTGCATCAATGCATATTCAGCCGCTGTGTTGACTGACAAGGGTAACTGAATTTCGACGGCAGAGCGGATTTCTTCCTTCAGTCCTAAGACAAACTGAGTTACCAGCAGTGTTTCACTCACAGCCCCTTCATACAGCCGTACTTGGTACACCAACTGGTTGAAATTGTTGCGGTATTCCTGTACTGATCCCACCTGTTTCAGCACTAGCAAATCCCGCATGCAGTCGCGATGCATGTTCAGATCAAACTCCTGCAGAATTGCTGATGCAAACTGACTCCATGAAGAGCAGTGATCAGACAGCTTATACGCCTGATACCAGTGTGCCGCATTTCCGAGTAGGTGCAGAGACGCCGACATGACCTTGAAACTGTCAGGGATTTGATATAATTGGAAATAGGCCTCGCAATTATCCAGCCAAATACGAACTCTCACTCCATCAAACCGCAGAAATTCCATCTTAGGCATCCACGGCCGCTTCGATCCGTGTTCGTCAAACGAAGAAGAATGTTGTGGAGTTTGAGGTACCTTGCCAGGATCCACCGGAGGAGGAGGGCGGTGCTGTTCCTTTGAGGTTACCCCACTGGCATGTGCCGCTGCTGCAATGGGCGAACTGGCAAAACACCCCGCGCCGCCATCCGGTCGATGTTCGCATCCCGCGCGCTGGTGGATTCCTTGAGCACCCGCGCCACGTGCACTTGATCCTGATGGATCTCCCCCAGCGAGCTCACGGAGAGATTAACCTTGGATTGGACTTGATCGAGCCGGGCCACCTGCTCCTCAAACTTGCTAGCCAATCCATCCAGCCGCGCCCGGATTTCGGCGATCCCCTCCACTTGTTCCTGTAGCAGCCGCAGCGCCGCAAATTCCTGCATCACCTTCTCCTCAAATGAGCCCATCGCTTCTTCCAGATGCCTCGCCTGAGCGTTCGGCTTGAACGGCGCCGTCGCCGCTCCCTCTTAATTCCTCTTAAGCCGATTTCGGATTTCTAGTCGATCGCCCGAAAGCAATCAACAACCAATCGGTCGATGTTACAGAGAAATCTCGAGATTACGGAGCGCGAATCAGACCGATCTAGCTCTGAATACCACTTGTCATATCCGATCTAGGATAGATTCTCAGATTGGGCACAAAAGTACAGGAGGAGGAAGGTTTGGGGAAGAAGAAGATACAGGAGAAAGGTACAGGAGGAAGGAATGACTAGTTCAACCACTCTCCCTTCTCCTACCGAACCACTGAGCTTATATCTGCTCGTACAACACATAACCCAACAATCCTCTTACACGGCCCACGGCCCACTGGACGAGGCCAGCCCAAAGCCAATACGCCAGCTCAACTGCTCTCCTTGGCGCTTGACTCCTTCTCCTCCAGAACATCTGACTCTGGTTCAGTACTAGCCAGGGGCACGGTACTGACACTCCCCTCCGGCCATATCCGGTGCTCAAGGGCTCTCCCCACCCCCATGGCCAGGGTTTCGAGCGCCTCCCCTGTTCTTTGCCGGTATTCGCCACAACCGGCGACGGTGAGGTCAGAGGGCACCGAATCCGGCACCGGCGTGGCCCATGTTGGTCCCTCTCCTCCTTGTTAGCCCCACCCTCTCCTCCCCACCTCACCTCAGTTTCTCTTCCTGTGATTTCCTTTGTTGCAGATCAATGGCGCGGACGGAACATGTTAGTGAGCAGCACAAGGAGGAGCAGCTCCAGCACGGCCACCGTGACACACACACCGCAGCAGGTAGCTCTCCCTCCCCCTCTCCCTCCGCAGATCATCATCCACAAGCAAAGGAATGGCTTAATAAAATAGTGTTAGTGAGTAGAATTTATTTTTAGTATGCAGATTTGGAAGAGATGTAGTGTTGATACAGAATACTGCAGATTTAATGAACTTTTTGTAAACATTTATTTTTAGTATGAACTTACAAAACTAATTTATGTATGACATATGCGTGACCTAAGAAGCCTCAGCAAAACACACGCTTCCAGCCACACACGCGTGACCTAAAAGAAATAGTATTGCAGTACTTCACTGAATTGTAGATGGTCGTGGATGAATCTTACTTGTTGGTTTCAGTCTATAGTTTGTATAGAATGGAGTAGTGTATTGTAATTTCCTCAGGTTAAGTGCTTGCTTCAGATTCCACTTATCTGTAATCACTAATAACAGGGGGTTAGATTTGTATATGTTGCTGCTGCGAAAACAACAACAACAGCAGCAACTTTAACTGAAAATTTATACATTGTATGTATAAATACAACCCTATGTATGTATGTAACCCTATGTATGTATGTAACCGGAGCTTGAACAGGTTTTCTGCTTGATAGATAGATACAACCCTATGTATGTCTGTAACCGGAGCATCTCATATCTCTATGTAGCACCACTGTTTGTTTCAAGCGCTAGCACGAGCTCCACTTTTCAGTTCATATAAGTATGCAGCAGCACTGTTTGGATTTCCAAATTACACTCTTTCAACTTTGATGATTTGACTAGAACTGAAGCATTGGGCTTCAGTCAGTCTTATATGCACAAAAAGAAAAAAGAGAGGAAATGTTTAGGTTCATTAGGTGTTTTGTAGAGAACATGGATGGCCGAAGATCGTGCATGTCTTTGTTTGTGAAATCAGTTCAACGGACCATGTCTGTCTTTGTTTGTAAAATTACAATATATTTGCAACAACCATTTGGGTTCTGCTACTGTTTGGATGATTGCCTTGTGCCAAACTGTCGGCTGCTTATGGATGATTGCCTTGTGCTAATCTCTCTTGTGATTGAGCAGCAGCAGGATGGATTTGGTACAGCAGAGGTCATGCTTGCTGTTTGGTGTCGGCCACAAAATCGCCATGGTGAGCTACCCTGGATCCTCTCCTTCCTCATGTTATCATTGAGTCATGCTAGTTGGACCATAGGAAAATGTTCTGTTAATTAATTATTAGGTGAACAAGCTGCAGTTGTATAAATAGTATCTCCATGAATGTTGTCTTTTCTATTAAAGAAAGAGGCCGTGGTTGATAGCCTAAAGTATTAGCCGTCGAGAAGCAAAGAATAGTTTTCATTTGTTTGTCTGCGTTGGCCGATGCCACGTGCAGCACGCCTAGTTGTATGGTTCATCTTTTCCTATCTACAAGCCATGCTAGTACCAACTTCCATGGTTTTATTTATGTTCATGCCTCATCAAACAAGCTCTGATCTGTTCATGATCTGTTTTATTTATGTTCATGCCTCATCAAACAAGCCGTGCAACAACTATTTACTTTATAGAAAAAAAAGTTGAATGCCTCTTCGATTCAATTCAATTTTGCATGCATATGTGCCCTGTTGCTGATGCTCCCTCTCTCTCAGATGTTTGTCTGTTGTTCAAGACTTGGCAGTATGTTGTATGAATTGTCTTCTATTTCCTGTGCACTTGTCGGCATCTTATACATCTAGAAGATTTCTTGTCTTGTGTTGTCATGGTAATTGACAGAGAGAATAATGATATATCAACCATCAACAAAGCTGGGACCTATGCATCTCTGATGCTTGTAGCTTTATTTCCTGCCAGTAATTTTTTTGCTACACTGTTTCCATGATTTCTTTCTCATTGAGATGTCAAACAGATGGATCAGACTAGTTATTACAATGTAAACATGTAATCATGTTCAAGGCTTACATGTTTGGATGGACAATGAGTCTCTTCTTACTTAAACAATTATTTATGTCCTGATTGCTTCTTCTGTTCAAATACCTGATTGTATATGGATGGAACCGGCGACGGCCAGGCTAGAGGTCGGCGAATCCGGCACCGGCGTGGCCCAGGTAGGTCCACCCCTCCGTTCTTGCCGGGATCCAACTTCCCCACTTAACCTCACCTTCTCCTCCTTTCCTTCCCATTTGCTGCTGGTCACCATGGCGCAGAGACGACGATGGCATGAGGGCGCCGGCTCGAGGAGGAGCAGGAGGGGCACACCTCCCTCTTCTTCCAAGGCGACCAAGGGCTCCTTGCAACACCCTCTTCTTCCTGGCAGTGTCTACCCTATTTTCTTTCTTGTCGATTTAGAAAATCTCTCTGTGTGCTCCGGGCCAGCCTATGTATTTGTAAATTGATGATGTATGTAAATTTGTGTGCTTCATGCCAGCCTATATGCTACGTGTATGTACATATGAATAATAAGTATTACATGAACTGTACTGTGTACATCACAGTATAGTACGTGCGTATTTTTTTCAAATTTTGAAAATTACTAGCAGTGGCGGGCATAGCACAGTGCTCGCCAGTGGGCATCCTTGCTATGGTGCAAACTTGTTCTGGTGCACCCAATTAGTAGTGGCGGGTGCTATTTCATGCCCGCCACTGCTAACTAAATAACAGCGGCGGGCAGAGGGCCCGCCATTGATGGCCTGTTAGCAGTGGCGGGAGGTCAGTGGCGGGCTTGCCTGGCCCCCTAGCCCACCACTGATGGCCATTTTACACCCGCCACTGCTAGGCCTTTTTGCAGTAGTGCTAAGCAAACCACACCGTCAAATTAGGTGAAGCTTAAAATGATTAAATCAATAATACTAGTCAGGGTGGGAAACATGGACTTACGTTCCAGGAGGCAAGAGCGTCCTGTGGCCGTCGACCCGTCGTTGTTCTCAAGAGCGGTGAATCGGCAGGGCGGTTGCGCGGCCAACGGTGCTTGAGCTCCGCCGAGCTCCCAAGGATCCGTCTCCGGGCTCCGGCAAGCCTGCTACGGTTTGGAGTGCCTCGTCTCCGGTGAGTGATTCGCCGTCGGGGCGGCATTGGCGATATATAAAGGATCTGGCCATATGGGAACACTGGGAAGGGCCAGAAATTTCGGATTGCAAAGAATCGAGCATTAAGCGGAGAATCGAATAGCTAAGGTAGGTCACGGCGGCGGGCCAGGTTGAGCGTAATTGGGGGAAATAAGGATCACCACGGCGGGTCAGGTTGAGCGCAATTGGGGGAAACTAGTAGAATGCCCGTGCGTGTGCAACGGGCTTTTTAAAATTTGTAGTACAAATGCATTACTTTTCAAGAACTATAATGATCTTGGTATCCATAGAGCTCGAACAAATAAATACAAATAATTAGAAGCCTGGATATCTAACATTAGATAGCCCCGTGTAAATTGCATATAGGGATGAGGGAGGTCGGTGCCCATGAGCTCACGTTTCTCTGTCATCCTCGCGAGCGTGTCCCCATCCTCCTCTGCGACCGCCACACCTGCCTCCCGCACCATGCTCTTCATCCCCAACCATGCCCAATCTTGTACCCTCTGATCGCCGCTGTCCCTATCCCACAACACCGGCACCGCTGCCAAGGCCCCTTACGGGTCGTCATCCTAATCAACCACGCCGGTGGGACGGGGTACCCGTCACGTCGAGGGCACCATTCGAATCGGTCTCATTGGGGTATGATGGGGGAGCCGGAGATGGTGGGGGTGTGACTGCTTGGCGGCTGCGGGTGGTGCATCGGGTCGGGGGAGTAGTACGTTTAGGTCGAGCAGGGGCGGCTAGGGTGAATTGTGTACAATTTCATACGGTTGTGTTTTTTTGGTTTTTCGCGCTACGACTTTTTAGTGTGCTATTGCTATAGAGGTGGAAAAAATAGATGGGGTGACGAGATTGTACAAGGGGTGGAGTAGTGATACGAATGAAACGACCACCGATCCCCCTTTAATAGTAGAGATATCTGATTTTGTTTTGGAAGATTATTGAGAAAAATCATCTTTATGTCCCCAATGACTTTTTTGTGCGTTGCAACATGGCATACACATTCTAATAATTTAACAATAATTATGTTCACTATATGCCTTTAGGATCGTGATGTACATCAGAAAATTTTGAATACGTTAAATCACTCTTCTTATACTACTTAATCCACTATATCCGCCTCTCCACCTCCCCATTCCAGGGAGAATATCAGGTGCTACGGGAGCACCTCACATTAGGTGCTCCCGCGTGACCTCGGTCGTCGATCTGAGATCCAAGGGTCAACATCAATGTTTGCAGAAACGCCCCGAGGAATACCATTTTACGCGCAGGTCCACAAACATTGATGTTGACCGTTGGATTTAAGATCGACGACCGAGGTCGCGCGGGAGCACCAAATGTGAGGTGCTCCCGTAGCACCTGATATTCTCCCGTGCCAAGCATGCCACTCATCCGGCTAGGAATCCCACTTCAACCCCACCAATACACTTTGGGTTCAAACCCATACCCTGTAGTTGTGTTTTTATTTTACATTGTGTTTTTCTTAGAAAGCCTAGGGTTTCCGATTGCACCACAGAAAGAGACACGGGTGGAGAGAGGGAGAGGCTAGGGGAAGGGGGAAGCACTTACAACTGGACATGTACCATCCATGATGAAAAGAGTATCACCCAACATCACGCGCCCATGCACATCACTTACAAGGTACACAATGCTTACCAATTCCTCAAGACTTGTAACGAGGCTCTTAAGTTCACCAACAGATATATGTGTGTTGCCCCATAGACAATGTACGTTGCCACCTCCATCAAGACTTGTAACGAGGCTCTTAAGTTTACCTGGAAGAAACTTGCTTGGCTTCCGTCACACTACTACTTCCAAAGTTCCAATACTATGTATAGCTACAATTTTTTTTTCATATTAATTCCCCTTTCAGCACATCCATGTTATAGTATCCTCCTTCAGTGCATTGTAAGCTCCAATGTAAAATCTGACAAGTAAATTGTTACATATGTTGCACCAGCTGATTAGAGTGAAGAAATTGTAAAACAATATATTTTAACAACCATTGTGGTATTTTGAAACAAAAGGTCTAAATACTTTTTTCGGACAGAAAAAGGATCAACAGCAAGATGTTGCGAGGTTGAGCCTGTAACTCCAACCAATAATGAACTCGACTTCAGAACATATTAACCACTGTAGTAGCATACCTTACCTCATGTAACCCAACATCCTCAATAGCATGTGCTAGTAGATGAGAAATGACCCTTTGAGATGGCTCTCTCCATAGCGCTCCATCCATGTCCCAAAATTGATCATAACAACAGCACACACCATGACCATGGTATCCATACATACATGCATGCATGCATCCATCCATCTGTCCGATCGTCCATCCATCCATCTCAGGAGATGCTCATACCTGGCCTCGACAGACCAAACCTCCTGCTCGGACGACGCATTAGACAACACCGTACAGTTCCCAGCCCATGTCACAACCGAATGATCTGCTTTTCCTAAAATGGTTCTGAACATCTGATCAGATAGTTTATCATCAGTAGCTAAAACGTGATTCTATTTAGAATACATAATATGCAGAAAATGCACATAATTTGAACTTTTGATTCCGAGTTCTTACAGAGCTCATATGGAATCTCACTACCAAACTGCGATAGAGGCTGTTGTCAGCTAAGGTCGTGTCAAAAGAATTCGTTTGGTATCGAGTTTTCTCCGTGGGTAGTGGAAACGCCAATTTTCAGAAAACTCGGGCGAGAAAAAAAAAACACTATATAGATACGCCGGCAGCAGAACACATGCAACGATGGCTGCAGCCTGCAGGTACGTGAATGACAACGAGCTCACCTCGGCGGGTGCGACGAACAGGCCGGGCGGAGCGCGGAGGCAGTGGCAGCTGTGGCGCAACGTCTTGAGAAGGACGGCCTTGAGGTCCGGTACAACGATGAGCCCCTCGCGGCTGCCGTCGGGTCGCTGGCATCTACAGCTTCTGTTCTTCGACTGATGAACGTGCCCATAAGGATTTGCCAGAGAGAGAAAAAAGAGATGTCTTAATTGCATATTTAGAAAGAAAAAAAAATGGACTTTCCAAAACCCAGACATTCTAAGTGATTCAGTCGATCTCCAAATGCGGGCAGCCTAGATATTTCTTTCCTTCTCTTCCGCGGAACTCGGCAATTTCTTCCTGCATGTTACGCGCGGTCTTAACTGCCCTGCAATCTCTGCGATTATCTTCCCTACATGCACGTGATTGCTTCCTTCTGATTTGTTTACCGATTGGCTAGCACCATTATCGAAAATATCGGGAGGAAGAAAATCACCAGAGAGGTCACTCCATCATGAGACCGTTTTATTTGTATACTCTGAGTGGAAACAGCCCATCCAGCGACCAATTTGGGAATCTCTCCATGGCCGATATGTTTCCCAAACACGGCCAGTTCGTCCACGTCTAGTATGGTAGGATGAATCAACGTATGGGAGGTGGTGTATTCATGATAGGATGTAAAAAGATATGTAGATAATGGTAATTGATTACAACGACGGGGTTATCGAAACCAGTTTAGAGATAGGTTAGAGGAACAAAAACCGGTGAACGAAGGTATCGTAACGAAACGGTTTTTCAGGGGAGAGGAAATCTTAATCTTTTTTTTAGTTATATAAATTAGTAGAGATTTGAATGAGTTAATGCATGACGTTGTTTTGGGAAAGTGCCGATTTAATTGAGTTAATGCACGCGTCAAATTGGCCGGCCCAAATTGGCTACGCTTGAGCGAAAATTCGCCTGTAAGACGCTCGCGGGCGTAATATAGGGTTTGCTGAGGGGTTGGTGGGAGGTGAGGCGAGACTACCAACTCCCCCTTTAGGAGTAAAGACTAGTATGGTAGGATGAATCAACGTATGGGAGGTGGTGTATTCATGGTAGGATGGAAAAAGATATGCAAATAATGGTAATTGATTACAGACAAAGGGGTTATCGAAACCAGTTTAGAGATAGGTTAGAGGAACAAAAACCGGTGAACGAAGGTATCGTAACGAAACGGTTTTTCTGGGGAGAGGAAACCTTAATCTTTTTTTAGTTATATAAATTAGTAGAGATTTGAATGACTTAATGCATGACGTTGTTTTGGTAAAGTGCCGATTTAATTGAGTTAATGCACGCGTCAAATTGGCCGGCCCAAATTGGTTGCGCTTGAGCGAAAATTCACCTGTAAGACGCTCGCGGGCGTAATATAGGGTTTGCCGAGGGTTGGTGGGAGGTGAGGCGAGACTACCAACTCCCTCTTTAGGAGTAGAGATAAGGAGCTGCGGCCTGCGGGGCTCTCTTCTACTCGGTCTGCGGTCTGTTCCTGTACCCGCGGGTCAAACCCGAATTCACCGAATTAAGTTCGGTTTTCCCATGATGCTAACCGATCGTAGTACCGAATTTATCGGTTTCGGTTTATTCTGTTCGGTCTTGGTTTTTTCGGTTCGGCACTTCGGTCTTCGGTTAAAATGCCCACCCCTAAGTATAAATCCCCCACTCTCGCATTCTTTCATTCAACACACCATTCTATTCTCAGTGTATGCAATTCTCATGCCCTATCGTAATCCAATTTCCACTAAGTCCTTTTGGTGAATAGGAAGCAATCTCCACATCTTTATTATATTGTTTGATTTGGGACGAGAGTTCCATTTGTCGATAGCTGGCGCCGATCATAGGGAGTCGCCATCTTCATCTTCACCAACATGACTCCGGCGATGCAATCGGTGCCTCGAAATGGCCGACTACGAGGACCTAATGGATTAGGATTTCGTCATCATCCGTAGCGAGTACGATGGTTCACCCAAGGGCAAGTGCTGAGGGGGTGCAACTATCGCCCGCCAAGAACGCACCCTCTAGCTCCACGCAGGTTGTGTTTCCGCTCACAAGTGTTTCCGTGGACGAGTATTCTCCCGAGCCTATCTCCTTTGGAGCCCAAATTTGGAGAGCCCCTTTGATGATTTCGTTGATAGCCTCCATGCTGAGGTTCTAAGACGAGCACAGTACACCCGTCCACCTCCTCCAAGGACGACGGTATGTTATCCCCTTCCGCTTGCTCTAGTGTTCGCCAGGTTGCCTCCCTTGGTGATGATCAACACAATACCAACAGTGATCCTAAGACATTGGAACATAATTGGCAACTGGAGGAGCATCAATGCCTCCAATGCGAGTAATCACTAGTAGAGAAACCCCTTATAAGTGCACTATTGTCTACTAGCCGCGTTCAGCTAGCCGCCGCTAGTATGACGCCGTTGGTAACAGGTTACTAGCAGCGTCTATTGCGCACGCTGCTAGTAAGTGGTTACTAGCAGCGTGCGGTGCGGGGACGCTGCTAGTAAGTTACATACTAGCAGCGTGCTCTAACTTGTGCACGCGGGTAGTACATTAAAACCTGCCACGAGCCCAAAACTTCCTGCGCTCCTAGTCGCTCTCATATCAACAACGTTCCAAACTACAACACGCTACTAGTATGTATTTTAGAATTTTAAAAATACACCACTATACGTATAGAATACAGTCCATTTAATACATACGTGATGGTGAATCCATAATATAATCTGTGCACACATTTTACAGTTTATACAATCCTAATACACACACATGCAACTTACATACATAGGAAAGACAGAGGGGATGAAGGGGGCTGGATCTTGTGGTGGACCTACTCGCTGCCGTCTAAGCCGTGGATGAGGATGGGTGAGGAGAAGAAGTCGCCGTGGAAGAGATAGGTCGAAGCTCGAGGACGCCGCTGTAAAAATTTTAAGAACAGTGCTGCGCGGTGGCCCTCTTCCTCGCTGAACTGGAGGCGACCACGCCGTGTCACCTGGCCCATCTCCAGCCACGGGAGAGGGTGTGGGAGCGTCTCCTCGCTAGATCTCGTAAAGAAGAGGCCGCCTCCTCGCCGGTGAGCTCGGAGTAGAGGACGACGCCGTTGGCCTTCCCACAGTGAGAATGGCGTAGAGGATGACGCCGTCCTGTGTGAGGAGAGGTTGACGTACTCGACGACGATGGCCCTTCCCATCGTGACGTCGGTGTAGCAGACGACGATGGCCTTCCCGTTGGTGAGCTTAGTTTAGTGGACGGCAGTGGCGGTCCATGCGGTGAGCTCGGGCTTATCCTCCGTGGTTAGCTCGGCATCGAGGAGAGAGTTTGGGGAGCTTACGGTGGTGACCAGAAGATAAAGGATAAGAGAGCGGCGGCGGTGGCTGGGTTTGCACAAGGTAGCTAGGGTAAGGGTGAGAGCGTATCTGGAGCACCGGGGCAATTGGTGCTACCGGTGCACCGGACCCCTGTTGCACATTCAAAAATGTTTGAAAAATTCCAAAAAAATTAGTGCATTGACACAACATCATTCGATGCTGTCATAAAATTTCATATCAAAATTCGAAGCATTGCACCCCTAGCACATAACCTATTTGATTAAAAAATGAATTGAAACTAAAAAATTGAAAGAAAAGGAAAACTAAAAGAAAAGGAAAAGTGAAAAGATGATGAAAATTGAAAATAAAAGATTGTGCTCGATGTATTGCTATGTTCATATGATAGGTTATATGTAGGTTTGGTATGGAAATTGGTATGATAGTTATGTGGTTTTTAGATATAGATATAGCAATTTAGTATAGTATCCTCCGAGTATAGGGGCCACGGAGTTAGGGGTTTAGTGGCAAGAGGTTACGGGTGAAAAAAGAAGAATCATCGAAGGGGTTTAGGGGCAAGACAATAGGGGTGAGGAGACTCATTGTTTTTTAAAAAAATGTGCTATGTAGAATACAAAAATAGCACCTACCATTAGGGTCAAGGCAATAGGATCTGTAATGGGCTTTTGGGCTGGTTGTGTTCGGCCGGCTTCACTACACTAGTAGAAAAAGGGCCTTTAGTCCCGGTTCGTAAGGGCCTTTAGTCCCGGTTGAGCAACCGGGACTAAGGAGTCGGGACTAAAGGCCCCCCTTTTTAGTCCCGGTTGTGTTACGAACCGGGACTAAAGGGGCTCCACGTGGCCGTTCGTGGGCGCTCAGGCAGGAGGACCTTTAGTCCTGGTTCGTAACATCAACCGGGACTAAAGGCCGCCACGCATCAGGCGCTGCCAAGCGCTGGGGTTTAGGGTTTTGGAGGGGTTTAGGGTTTTGGAGGGTTTAGGGGTTTCATTTTGTGTTTCCCTTTTCTTTTTGTGTTTACCATTCAATTCTTTTTCATTTAGGGTTTTCATTTTTATTTTATGTTTTCCATTCAACTTGACGCTACTACATATAGCAATGAAGGAACCATTACACAACATCGTCATGAATATAGAGAAGTGACCTCTTTCTCCGTGCTTGGTCGAACAACAAGTTTTCGTATATATATTCGATGCTACTACATATAGTACACGTTCATGCATCTATACAATATAATATCTCTTACGATCCCTAATATCTAATTACCAAAATTCCCTTCCAATTCCCGATGGTATTCTCCGATTTTAGATATGACCTCTTCAAGTAGGAATCCCGCCAATTCCTCTTGAATTGCTCGTACGCGATCCTTTGGTAGGAGATCGTCCCACATCCGTTCGATCTAATTTAAAGAAGGGGTCAATATATATGAATGAAACTCAACACAATTGATGGTAATAAAATAAAATTGTGAATATTATTTACGCACTTCAAGTTTTTCTAAAATTCTGCCCTTCTCACAGGTGGTCTGGCGAATGAACTCGCAAACGTAGTATCCACATAAATTATTCCCGTCTCCCTGCCTCAAACACTTTACGAGAATAGAGTTCAATCAAAATAATAATCAAGCATGATAATGGTATTGAAACTAGAATCAAAGAGATGCGCGGACCTAGCTAGTACTACTTACATTGAGTTGTCGAAATTGCAGCTCCTTTTTCCATTCACGCCTAACCTTCTTGGTGAACCGTTTACAAACCCTGCCCGGCAAAGAAAATGAATAAAGGAGTTATTAATTACTTGATATCAGGAAATGAACGAAAGTTGCCGATATAGTGCGATAATGATTGAAATTACCTCTAGAGCAGTTCACTCAGGTCCGCCCACATCTTAGGGTCTTTACGTTTCGATTCCATGACAAGTACTACTCCTGCGTCAACCTGAATGACTAGCAGAATAAAGTGGAACCTGCGCACGCATAACTCATCAATTACACTTAACATCGAGTAAGCGAAACAGAATGTGTACAAGACAGTAATACTCACTTGAAATTGTAAGGAAATAGTATTTCCCTTCTGATTTGTTGTTCAATTAACGCCCTTAGCAAGTTATCCTCTGTTTCCTTGGCGTTGTGTTGTACCGTATATTCATGTATGTTATTTGGGTTAATGAACCCAATGTCATAGATTTGTCCTGTTTTGCATTCGAGAATCTTCATTCTACATAATACAGTGAGGATAATTATACATGCAATGAACGAGCTGAGCTAGAGACTTAATTACAGAAATAATACTTACAGACAATAGCAACTGACGATAGATTTATCGATGGCTTCTTGATTGTATAACTGAAATAATTCCTCAAATTCAATGTACATCTCCTCGTCTCCATTGAAGTAATGCTCATCTCTAATTCCCACCATGAGATAGTTGCTCCCTTCCTTTGAGGCTTCCATGTACCACTCATGCAATCTTCACATTTGTGTTGGTAGAAGCCGGACCTCCTCAGGTCTGACGAGAGGCTTCCCGTGCTGGTATCTATATGCTAAATCAGCCATGGGGAACCCTACCTGCTCGCCTAGTATTGACCAAGAGTGGCCGCTACCTCCGGATCATAATCGGTATCGGAAAACACTTTGAGCGGGGGGCACGATTGGTTTTTCTGTTCTCCGAGCTGGGAAATTGTTTTCCACCTTGCACTACTACTTCCCGACCGCTGCCGATGTTCTTTATGTGACTTCATAATAGAGCGGTCATAGTTTGATGGCAGCGAAGGCGGTGGTCGCGTAAGGTTTTCCAGAAACTGCTTCGCTTTTGTCGGATCTATTTTCTCCTTTGGCTCGGGCCGTTTCGGTGCAAGCTGGCGTTTCACATCGGCATCCACGACCTTCTTGGTTTCCTCATCAGTCAGTTCGTATGGTAACTTGGCAGGAGCCTCCTTGACGCTGTTCCTTGTACCTTCTCTGGATTTCTTCGCAGTTGTAGTACTAGCCACCGGAGCGGCGGTTCTCTTCCGTATATCCACCCAGGGCTGAGGCGGCGGAGGCGGCGGAGTCTGCTGACGCGGCGGAGACGGATGAGGCAGCGGAGGCGGCGGAGTTTGCTGAGGCGGCAGAGACGGCTGAGGCGGCGGAGATAGAGCTGGATTGCTACTCTGGGGAGTCGATAGCCTTGGCGTCCAATGTGGAAGCACGATGTGTTCCTTTTTCCATAGAATGGTACTTTTTCTGGCATCTCCCAGTTCAGTCTCCCCTTCACCTGTAGGGAAGTCAAGCTCCAGCTGCTCAAATCCCTTGATAACTTCATCAACCCCGACAACAGCATAGCCATCTGGAATCATAGAGCAATGGTAAGTTCCATTACGTACAGGAGGTAAGGCAAAGCCGACCGCCACCTTCACGGATATGTTCATGCATTTCACATGTAGCTCACAATTTTCCCTCTGTGTGATATCATCCACGGGGTAGCGAGGAGCCGTGATATCATCTATGGGCCGAACGAGCTCCGTGGAAGCCACGCTGCTTTTCCGCTGAGATGATGGGCCGGCAGTATCGAATGCAGGATCTTCGTGCCGCTGAGATGGGCTGGTAGCTTGCTGGCTGGTAAGTGCCTCTATTTGCTTCTCCTGCCACTCTAATTTTTCTTCTATCTTCTTTAGCCGGTCTGCATCCTGTTTCTTTTTTCTCCCTCGGCTTCTATAAGTGTCACTGCAGTCGGGAAACCCAACCTTCCACGGAACGGAGCCTGATGTGCCTCGTGTTCGTCCACTATGTTCAGCATTCCCGAGGGCGCGTGTCAGCTCATCGTTCTCTCTGTCGGGATTGAACTTCCCGTCCTGCATGTCCTTCATTGCAGCTTGAAGGGCTTTGAGGGGTGTTGCAAGTTGATCTTTTGTATAAATACACTTCCCTGTTTCTAGGTCCAACTTTCCCCCATGCCCGTAGAACCAAGCCTTTGCCCGTTTGGTCCACTCCAATGTCTCTGGATCGATCCCTTTATCAATTAGGTCGTTCTCAGTTTTCTCCCACTTAGGCCTGGCAACCTTGTAGCCACCTGACCCCATAACATGGTGATATTCCTTCTTTGCAGCATTTTGCTTATTTATTTTTGACCATTTCTTAGGTTCATCCGATGTCTTGTACTTCACAAATGCGGGCCGGTGATCTTTTATCTTCTCATTTGCTCCGGTGAATGTTGGAGTCTTCATTTTTAGGACATAGTCTTGGTGCAATCTTTTCTTCTAGTTGTAGAATTGTGCGGCCATCTTCTTAAGAGTCCACGCCTTGACTTTTCGCTCTATAACTTTGTTATTTGGATCCACCTCTGGCGGTAGGGTGAAATTTGTCATGAGCGTATTCCAAAGCATTTCTTTGGATCTATCGTCGACATAAGTAACTCCATCCGCCTTTGGCTTATTCCATTCTTGAATGCTGATCGGGATGCTGTCCCTAACAATAACTCCGCACTGACTTATAAATCGGTTTGCGTTCTGCGCGGGACGAATCGGTTTGCCATCTGCAGCGACTTCTTCGATCTTGAACCTTTCATTATCGCCCAACCTTTTTTTCGGGCCTCGTTTCTTTATAGAAGATTGGCTCGATCCGGAGGGCTAAAAGAAGAAAGAAGCGTTAATATATGTATATACAAATCAATTAATGCATTTAGTCAGCAGAGGCTTAATTAATATACCTCGCCGGACTTTGTAATAACTAAGGTTCCAACACCGGAGCCGTCATCTTCTCCCTCCATTCCCTCACCGGAGCCGTCATCTTCTCCCTCAATTCCCTCACCGGAGTCGTTCAGAAACTGTGAGGTGATATCATCTCCGTCGCGGATTATTTCCCCCAACATGTCTTCTTGTTCTTCGTCTCTGCCGTGTTCCATAGTTTCTGCAAAGACTTGCAAGTTATTTCAATGCTATAAACAAATTATTAAAAGAAATTCACATTTCCTCGCGGACTCTTCACCGGCGATCGTCGGGGACTCCTCCGGCGATCGTCGGGGACTCCCCACCGGCGATCGTCGGGGACTCCTCAACGGCGATCATCAGGGAATCCTCTGGCGATCGTCGGGGCCTCCTCACCGGTGATCGTCGGGGACTCCTCCGGTGATCGTCGGGGACTCCTCACCGGCGATCGTCGGGGACTCCTCCGGCGATTGTCGGGGACTCCTCACCGGCGATCGTCGGGGCCTCCTCACCAGCGATCGTCGGGGACTCCTCCGGTGATCGTCGGGGACTCCTCACCGGCGATCGTCGGGGACTCCTCACCGGCGATCGTCGGGGCCTCCTCACCGGCGATCGTCGGGGACTCCTCCGGTGATCGTCGGGGACTCCTCACCGGCGATCGTCGGGGACACCTCACCGGCGATCGTCGGGGACTCCTCCGACGATCGTCGGGGACTCCTCACCGGCGATCGTCGGGGACTCCTCACCGGCGATCGTCGGGGACTCCTCCGGCGATCGTCGGGGACTCCTCACCGGCGATCGTCGGGGCCTCCTCACCGGCGATCGTCGGGGCCTCCTCACCCGCGATCGTCGGGGACACTTCCGGCGATCGTCGGGGACTCCTCACCGGCGATCCTCGGGGACTCCTCACCGGCGATCGTCGGGGACTCCTCCGGCGATCGTCGGGGATTCCTCGCCGGCGATCGTCGGGGCCTCCTCACCGGCGATCGTCGGGGACTCCTCCGGTGATCGTCGGGGACTCCTCACCGGCGATCGTCAGGGACTCCTCCGGCGATCGTCGGGGCCTCCTCACCGGCGATCGTCGGGGACTCCTCCGGCGATCGTCGGGGACTCCTCACCGGCGATCGTCGGGGACTCCTCCGGCGATCGTCGGGGACTCCTCACCGGCGATCGTCAGGGACTCCTCCGGCGATCATCGGGGCCTCCTCACCGGCGATCGTCGGGGACTCCTCTGGCGATTGTCGGGGACTCCTCACCGGCGATCGTCGGGGACTCCTCCGGCGATCGTCAGGGCCTCCTCCGGCGATCGTCAGGGCCTCCTCACCGGCGATCGTCGGGGATTCCTCTGGCGATCGTCGGGGACTCCGCACCGGCGATCGTCGGGGACTCCTCACCGGCGATCGTCGGGGACTCCTCACCGGCGATCGTCGGGGACTCCTCACCGGCGATCGTCGGGGACTCCTCCGGCGATCATCGGGGACTCCTCACCGGCGATCGTCCGGGACTCCTCCGGCGATCGTCGGGGCCTCCTCATCGGTGATTCATACACATTGTACATTTTTATATACATCTAAAACATTTTATACACATCCAATTTTATTCATACACATTTTATACACATTTTGTACATGCTTGCAGAAGGAAAGGCGCCGGAGCTCACCGCGGGGAGGGGGCTCGGTCGTCGGGGAGGGGGGCCGGGCGTGCAGGAGCGCCGGCGTCGGGGATGGGCTCGTTGGGGCGGGGGGAGGACTTGGGGCGCCGGCGCGGGCTCGGAGGAGGTACGGGCGATGGCGCGTGCGTGGAGGAGCGCCGGCGTGGTGGAGCGGCGCCGCAGGGGCGCGCAGGGGCACGACGTCGAGGCGGGCACGCGCGCGTGGAGGAGCGGCGGCGGGAGCGGACGCGTCGATGGCACGGTCAGGCAGCCTGACGGCGTCGCGAGAGGGAAATGGAGGAAGATTGGGGGAGGAAGAAGGGGGCCTTAAATACCGCGAGCCCTTTAGTCCCGGTTGCGTCCACCAACCGGGACGAAAGGGTCTGTAGTCCCGGTTGGTGGCTCCAACTGGGACTAAAGGTAGGCCTTTAGTCCCGGTTGGAGCCACCAACCGGGACTAAAGCTATTTTTGGCCGTAGCCGAAAGGGCGCGAACGGCTAGGCCTTTAGTCCCGGTTGGAGCCACCAACCGGGACTAACCTAATTTATAAAATTATTTTAGTTTTGTTTTAAACAGATTCAAAAAAGTAGCATACATGCCTAGTTTTGATTTAATTCTTTTTGCTATTAAAGTTTTTACCAAAATGTACTTTATGAAAATTTTAGTTGGATAAATTTTACTTTCTATTAACTTTACATTAGATCAGAAACAATTTGTATTATTAGTTGAATTTTTTTTATTTAATTCTAAGTTAATATTATTTTGATCATAACTAGAGTTTTATAAAAGCTTTCTAGTTGATTCTTTTTGCTATTGAAGAATATTATAAAATACTTTTTGTTAACCTAATAATGTTATATTTTATTTTATGGTAAGTTATTAGTTTAGTATTTTTCTTTGCTGCTAAGTTTTATTTAGGACAAAAACTATTTTTGTTATTTGTAGTTAAGTCCTACAGTTCCCTTAGGAGTTTTTATTTGGATTTCCTTGAAGTTTTGTTTTGCTTTTTATTTGCTTTTTCAATACGTTTATAAAATTATTTTAGTTTTTGTCAATATGTTTTTGAAAATATGACAAAAGGCGATCAATGCTGTCAAAATCTTTCTTCCAGAATCTAAAGTCCTTTGGGTATAGCCCAACATACTCATGATGTGGGTTTGTACTCCTGATGTAAGATACTATAAAGGTGCCTGGATGTTCATGAGATATGCCAAAACAATAGACTATTCTCATAGGATTCTCTGATTTCTCAGCCCTCAGCATATCATCAACTTCCCCTTTTAACCCTTTCCTGAATTTGCGATAAGAGAGCATGCTCTTCAGGTGGCCTACCAATGGATCCACATATCTGTGTATTACCTGCATATTTGTACAAGGAAAGAAACATACATTTACCAACAATTAAAATAGATGCCAATCTTGCCAGTTAATACATCGCCTTCATATAAGTGCAGTGATTCTAGATCAAAGCCATCATCAGAATAGTTGTGGAGCATAACTATGGCTTTCAACCCAGAATCAAAGGTGCAAATTATTCGGTTATCTTGTATATGCCGAACAGTTACTTGAACAATCCTACCATCTGATATGTTGTCCTTAGTTTCACCAGAAAGCAACCAGAACTCCTCTCATCTAGACTTGGCTCGGCATAAGGGGTCCTCCGATCAGAGAAACCACACAGTAGGGGTGGAATCTTGCAAAACTTGGGAGTGAAATCACTACAACTGGTGAGGGTGTATGGCCTATGCCTGTCAACCTCAAGCGGCTTATCTGGAATGCTCAGAAGACATTCATATTTTGTTTGGACATAATTGCATTGATTAACTCCTCTGTATAATTAAAATACTAAAAGGACAGGAATAATTGAAAATTCATAACTTAATAAATAATTATTCAAAAATCATGTTGCAAATGCCAAAATGCCCTAACTCTTACAAATATTCCCTCCGGTTTGTCCGAAGTGGGACTTTCCAGTTATAAGTCCAGAAACTCACTAGAGAGAAAGTGATGACGGTGAAGCCGGTCACATCCAAGAGTGGGATCTTGGGGTATAAAACTTTTTCTTCGCGTGTGTCCCACGCTTATGATTGCACCGTAACCATGGAGAATCTTCATCATTTAACAGGATGCTTGGGTCAGTCTTCACTGTGAAGGGAGGAATTTCATCAAACTTTTCATAATCTTCTAACATGTCTGTCTTGTCCTCCACTCCCATGGTGTTTCTTTTCCCTGAAAGAACTATGTGGCGCGTTGGCTCATCGTATGATGTATTCGCTTCCTTATCTTTTATTTTTCTCGGTTTGCTAGACATGTCCTTCACATAGAAAATTTGCGCCACATCGTTGGCTAGGACGAATGGTTCGTCTGTGTACCCAAGATTGTTGAGATCCACTGTTGTCATTCCGTACTGCGGGTCTACCTTTACCCCGCCTCCTGTCAGATTGACCCATTTGCACCGAAACAAAGGGACCTTAAAAGAAGGTCCATAGTCAAGTTCTCATATCTCCTCTATGTAACCATAATATGTGTCCTTTTCCCTATTGGTGTTTGTTGCATCAAAGCGGACACCACTGTTTTGGTTGTTGCTCTTTTTATCTTGGGCGATCGTGTAAAATGTATTCCCATTTATCTCGTACCCTTGGAAAGTCAATACAGTCGAAGATGGTGTCCTGGCCAACAAGTACAACTGATCTCCAACAGTGGTGTTATTCGTGAGATGTGTTTGCAACCAACCGCCGAAAGTCGCTATGTGTGCACGTGTAATCCAGTCGTCAGACTGCCCCGGGTGTTGGGAGCGTACAATATTCTTGTGTTCATTGATATACGGGGCCACCAAGGTAGAATTTTGTAGAACTGTGTAGTGTGCTTGAGTGAAAGAATGCCCGTCCCTACATATTATTGCTTTCGGTCCTAGCGTGCCTTTTCCACTCAGTCTCCCCTCATGCCGCGATTGAGGAACACCAATCGGCTTAAGGTCAGGAATAAAGTCAACACAAAACCCAATAACCTCCTCTGTTCCATAGCCCTCGGAGATGCTTCCTTCTGGCCTAGCACAGTTATGAACATATTTCTTTAAGACTCCCATGAACCTCTCAAAGGGGAACATATTGTGTAGAAATACAGGACCCAGAATGGCAATCTCTTCGACTAG
Organism: Elymus sibiricus; assembly: GCA_039707655.1. Classification (NCBI taxonomy): domain Eukaryota; kingdom Viridiplantae; phylum Streptophyta; class Magnoliopsida; order Poales; family Poaceae; genus Elymus; species Elymus sibiricus. Next base: position 6,708,496 of record CM077674.1, on the reverse strand, counting down.
GTGAACTAGGACGTGCGTCATAATATTGAAGAAGGATGGTGGGAACACCAACTCGAAACTGACAAGACATTGGACCAAATCATTCTGTAACCTTGGTAGGATTTCTGGATCGATTACCTTCTGAGAAATTGCATTGAGGAATGCACATAGCTTCACAATGGCTAATCGAACATTTTCCGGTAGAAGCCCCCTCAATGCAACCGGAAGCAATTGCATCATAATCACGTGGCAGTCATGAGACTTTAGGTTTTGGAATTTTTTCTCTGCCATATTTATTATTCCCTTTATATTCGACGAGAAACCAGACTGGACCTTGATACTGCTCAGGCATTCAAAAAAGATTTCCTTCTCTGCTTTGGTAATAGCATAGCTGGCAGGACCTTGATACTGCTTTGGATGCATGCCGTCTTTTTCATTCATATGTTGCTGGTCCTCCCGTGCCTCCGGTGTATCTTTTGTCTTCCCATACACGCCCAAGAAGCCTAGCAGGTTCACGCAAAGATTCTTCGTCACGTGCATCACGTCGATTGCAGAGCGGACCTCTAGGACTTTCCAATAGGGTAGGTCCCAAAATATAGATTTCTTCTTCCAGATGGGTGCGTGTCCGTTAGCGTCATTCAGAACAGATTGTCCGCCAGGACCCTTTGCAAAGATTACTTTTAAATCCTTGACCATATCAAATATATCATCACCAGTACGGTGGACAGGATTCTTCCGGTGATCTGCCTCACCTTTGAAATGCTTGCCTTTCTTTCTTAAGGGATGCCTGATCGGAAGAAATCGACGATGTCCCAGGTACACATTCTTCTTACATTTATCCAAATATATACTTTCAGTCTCATCTAAACAGTGCGTGCATGCATTGTATCCCTTGTTTGTCTGTCCTGAAAGATTACTAAGAGCAGGCCAATCATTGATGGTTACAAACAGCAATGCTCGTAGGTCAAATTCCTCCTGTTTGTGCTCATCCCACACACGTACACCTTTTATATCCCACAACTGTAAAAGTTCTTCAACTAATGGCCTTAGGTACACATCATTGTCGTTGCCGGGTTGCTTAGGGCCTTGGATGAGCACTGGCATTATAATGAACTTCCGCTTCATGCACAACCAAGGAGGAAGGTTATAGATACATAGAGTCACAGGCCAGGTGCTATGACTGCTGCTCTGCTCCCCAAAAGGATTCATGCCATCTGTACTTATACCAAACCATAAGTTCCTTGCGTCATCTGCAAACTCCGGCCACTTTCTCTCGATTTTTCTCCACTGCGACCCATCAGCGGGTACTCTACATCCCGTCTTTCTTACGGTCTTCTTTGTGCCATCGCAACAACTTGGCATGCTCTTTGTTTCTGAACAGACGTTTCAACCATGGTATTATAGGAGCATACCACATCACCTTGGCAGGAACCCTCTTCCTGGGGCGCTCGCCCTCAACATCACCAGGGTCATCTCGTCTAATCTTATACCGCAATGCACCGCATACCGGGCATGCATTCAAATTCTCGTACTCCTCACCGTGGTAGAGGATGCAGTCATTAGGGCATGCATGTATCTTCTGCACCTCTAATCCTAGAGGGCAGAGAACCTTCTTTGCTTCGTACGTACTGTCAGGCAATTCGTTATCCTTTGGAAGCTTCTTCTTCATTATTTTCAGTAACTTCTCAAATCCCTTGTCAGATATACCATTCTCTGCCTTCCATTGCAGCAATTCCAGTGTGGTACCGTGCTTTGTGTTGCCATCTTCGCAATTTGGGTACAACAATTTTTGTGATGCTCTAACATGCGCTCGAACTTCAAATTCTCCTTTTCACTTTCGCATTCTCTCTATGCATCAACAATGGCCCGGCGAAGATCATCAGCAAGCACATCTAGTGCCTCTTGATCTTCAGCTTCTCCCGTTGCAGTATCACCGTATTCAGGGAACATAGGATAGTTGTCATCATCCTCTTCTTCTTCATTGTCTTCCATCATAACCCCTCTTTCTCCGTGCTTGGTCCAACAATTATAGCTGGGCATGAAACCGGACTTAAGCAGGTGGGTGTGAAGGATTTTTGAGGAAGAGTAATCCTTATCATTCCGACAGACAACACATGGACAACACATAAAACCATTCAGACTGTTTGCCTGAGCCACACCGATAAAATTATGCAGGCCCGTAATGTACTCGGCAGTGCGTCGGTCACCGTACATCCATTGCCGGTTCATCTGCATTATATAATTAAGTATATCAAAAACCATTACAGAACATCATGAATAGAGAAATGACCAAATTAATACAAGTTCATCACATTAAAACCAAAGTACAGTAGTGATAAAATGTTATTACTGCAAAAATAAATGCATAAAGTTCATACATAGTTCTCATAAATGCAACAACAAATATGAGATACATACATTGAAACTAACATACAACTATGTAAAACATTTAAATGCGACAACAAATGCGATCAAAATCGCAACTAAGGTAACAATTGATCTAACAGCATAATGATACCAAGCCTCTTTATCAATGGCATATTTTCTAATCTTTCTAATCTTCAAGCGCATTGCATCCATCTGGATCTTGTGTAGATCGACGACATCGGCAACATGCAACTCCAATTTCATCTTCTCTTCTTCAATTCTTTTCAATTTTTCTTTCAAATAATTGTTTTCTTTTTCAACTAAATTTAACCTCTCGACAAGAGGGTCGGTTGGAATTTCCGGTTCACATACCTCCTAGATAAAAATATCTATGTCAAGTTGGTCGGCATAATTGTCATAAACACTAAATGAAACAAATAGTTATAAAAGATAATATACCACATCCGAATCATAGACCGGGCGAGAGCCGTCGGGGGTGGATATCAAAACCATGGCACTATATAATAACAGACAATAATACAAGTAAGAAAATTATACAAGTAACTATCTAAATCATACAAGTAAGAATTTTTTTTAAAAAAAGATAAGAACAAGAGGCTCACCACGGTGGTGCTGGCGACGAGATTGGCGCGGGCGATCGACGGCAGTGAGGACGGGGATGGGGACGGGACGACACCCTACACATGTGCAAACTAAGAAGTTAATTTGAGCTCAAATTGTGCATCTAAATCAAATAAACTCCCACATACACTCCTCCACTAAAACCCAGAAATCACTCTACTTCTAGAGCATGAAATGAGCTAAACGAGCAATGAGAGATGAAAGGATGAAGTTGCTAACCTTTTAGAACACTTGGATAGTTGGTGCACCGCCAAATCTAGACAAATCTTGGGGAAAATGGAGCTTGGAGGTCGAGCTTGGAGGAAGAATAGAGGAGAAGAAAGGAGAAAGCTTAAGTGTGGCTCGGGCACCTCATATCATGTTTGTTTTGTGTGAACTCAAGTGGCATCATGCTCTCAGGCATTTCATCGAGCACCTCTTGTGCATAGGAAGGGAGAACAAAGTAGCACACACCTCCCACCTTATATGAGGAAAAAACAGAGGAGAGGGCGGGCAGGGGCGAGGATATATATAGGCAAATTTGTAGTCCCGGTTGGTGTCTAAAACCGGGACTGAAGACTGACCTTTAGTCCCGGTTGGAGACACCAACCAGGACTAAAGGGGTGCGATACCCTTTTGTCCCGGTTGGTGTCTAGAACCGGGACTAAAGGTCCCATTCGAACCGGGACTGATGCCTGCAGAGCCCCGGCCGGCGTCCTAGCCGCTCGAACCGGGACTAATGCTCACATTAGTCCCGGTTCGTAACGCGACCGGGACTATTGCTCCGATCCGGCTAGAAGGAAAGCCCTGTTTTCTACTAGTGCTAGTACTTACATAGTAATATTACGAAATTCTAGGATACATAATACTAGATTAGATGCATAGTACGTTGCCTAAAAATAAAAGATGCATACAATTGTCTTAGTTTAGACGGTGCCTCCCTATAAGAGTTGTGTCCAGCACGACCGACCACAAATTCAAGTTGGTTCGTGAAGTTGGTTGTAACACCCCAAATGTTAAGCTATAGTGATCCCTTGCTAATGATGCCATGTCATCTTGTTTTGCAAGCTTAATTGCCCTTGATAAAAACCAAAATCAAATTCAAATTCAAATTGCAAGTCAAATTATTATTTCCTCAAACTGTAAAACAAAAATGTTAGTTGTGTTGCAAATATTCACTAAGTAATTGTCATGAATTATCCAACATCTTTTGAATTATTAAAATGCCCTTAACAACATTAAAATAGAACCATCAACATTTAATTGAGCCTTTTCAATTTAAATAACTATTTAAACTATTCAAAATAAATTGAAACTTAGTGGGCTAGCTCAAAACACTGCCTAGTATATATGTGCCATATTTCATGTTTAAGAAAAATCAATTGATAAGAAAATAAAATGCAAACAGTGTAGGAAATGCAAAACAAAAAAATAAAAAGGGAAAAACAGAGCAGCCCCACTGAGCACTTGGGCTGCGAGTGCACAGTGCGGCTTGGCCCAACCCACCCTGGCCTTTCGTCCACCTCCCATCGCGCTGGAGGCAGGGCGAGCGCCATGGCCGCTCACTCGCCGATTCTCCATGCATCGAGCATCTGCCGGCACCCCGCGCTGGATAAGGACACCGAGCACCCCCTGACTAACCCTAGCGCATTTCCCCCCTCTCCCCGCGCCGCTTTTCTTCTCTCCCACGCGAACCCGACGCCACTGCCGCCATGGCCATCCTCGCCCTCACGCCCACCGAGCTCCCCGCGCCCTGCGAGCATGTCCACTAGAGCCGCCGCCGTCCGCTGCTTCATCTTCGCCCAATGGATCCAGCCGGAGGCCACCACAACGTCGGCATCGACCTCGTCTTCGTCTTCGGCCACCGGAGCTTCGCCGTCGTTGATCCACTGTTCCCCTGCACTACTAAGCTCACACCGAGCCCCCTTGTGCTCCTCGGTGAGCTCTGCTTCTTTCCCCTCTCCCTGCTGGTCGATCCGCTGCTCGTTGCAGCTGCTGCCATTGCTGCCGACGCTCGTCGCCGCCGTCCATGTCGCCGCCGGGCGCACAGCTGCCGCCGCCCATGTCCGTGCACCGCATCGAGCTCCTGGGCTCCCCAAGAACCCAACGCGCCCGTCTGCTCGTCTTGCCGTGCCCCCTGCGCTCGTTTCCGTCGAGCTCCACCTCCGGCCGCCACTGCTCGCCGTTGCCGCGGCCAACTCTGGCCACCCCAGCTGCTGCAACCGCCACCGTTGGATGTGGCACTTCGCCCGCGTTCGAACGTGACCCTCCACGCGCCAAATGGTCGTCGGAGCCGCGTTTCCGAGCCCCGCCGCTGCTTCTGTGGCCACCGGCGCTTCGCCGCCGGCGCACCACCATGCCCGTGCCACTGATTCGTGCACCCCGCAAGTTTAGCCGCTAATTAAACCCCTAATGACCACCTAACATGTGGGGCCCTAAACTGTAGCAATTAAGTTAATCCTAGACGCTGACAACCGGGCCCCACCGCTCAAATTAATTAATTTAAACTAATTAATCTCAGTTAAATAAATGCCTCACTGACTGCTGGGTCCCACTGGACCCTGTTGACCCAGTAAACTGCTGACTGGGACTAGACCTAGTCAATGACATGTGGGTCCACCTAGGCCCATTGACCAGTGAACTGGTCCACGTTGACTACTGACTGGGCAGTCACCTGGACCCCACTGTCAGCCTCACACACACTCTGCTGTGTGCACATAGCAATTTATCCATTTAATTTCAAAATAATAATAATTCCAGAAAATCATTTAAACTTTTGAAAATCATATAAAATAATCCGTAACTCAGATGAAAATAATTTGTATATGAAAGTTGATCAGAAAAATATAACGAATCCGAATATGCCATCCACATATCTGTCAGACCCCTCTAACATAATGAACCTGGACATTTTGCATCAGGATCATCTGACCGAATAATGCCTGGAGCTGGGAAAACATTGCCAGATGTTTTTCGTCTTCTTTTAAAATGTTTAGGAATGCATTAGAGCATATCATCATCACACATTGCCATGACATGCATCTGTGTTGCATTTGTATGCCTGTTAATTATCTATTTCCCCCCTCTCCTTTATTCTTATCGGTAGATCCCGAGGCTGCCATTGACCCCGAGTACGACTACGTCGCCGACAACCCGTCCTTCTCGGCAGAGCTTCCAGGCAAGCAAACCCCCTTGATCATTCCGATATCACCTATTCTCTCTCTCTACTTCTTGCATTAGAGTGTCGGATTCACTTGATGTTTTATCGGTAGCTCCTATTTTGATGCATAGCTTGTTTTTGTTAACTACTGTTGATACTTTACCTACTATCCTATTATGCTTAGTATAGTTATGCTAGAGTCCCATCAGTGGCCCTACACCCTTGTCCGTTTGCCATGCTATACTATCGGGCCGTGATCCCTTCGGGCGATGATCACTGCTATACTTATACAATTACGGTTCAAAGAGCACCCGCGAGTGATTCACTATGGCGGAACGACAGGGCAGGTGGAGACCACCTAGGAGAGAGGTGGGCCTGGGCCCTAGTCGGTGTCCGCGATTATTTCATAATAACACGCTTAACGAGATTTGGGTATTTCATCTGTGACTGCCACTGGCATATACGCACTAACCGCTATGCGGGATAATGGTATATGGGGCCCTCGGCATCGTACGTTCCTCCCAAAAGCTCTGCCAGATGTCACAATGGAGTGGGCTGATTGTTGGGGTGAGTCGGTTATGCCTGTTGTGTATACATAGGTGGGCTTGGTCCCCGACCAGTCACGCAATGTGCAGGAGTGCTTAGGGCGATCGGCCCATGACCCCTTCGCGCTTAGGATTTAGACCAATGTGTTGATGTCTCTGGAGAGCCTAGGTAGGACTACCGCGTGTCGATTATCCGAGGCCGGGCATTACCCAGAAAAGTATGTCTGACCAGAGGTAATCGAGCGCATCGGGTTATGTGGTTTACCCCTGCAGGGAAGTTAAACTATTCGAATAGCCGTGTCCACGGTAACAGGACGACTTGTAGTTGTATCCCGACCTCTTACAACTAAAACTGGATACTTGATAAAACACACCCAAATAACAGACAGATACCTCCGGAGATCGCTTTCTCACATGGTGACAAGGAGAGGATCTCCGGGCAGGATATTGCTATATGTTTGCACAGGTTGATACCATATACGCTCCTCTCTTCTACTGCCGCAAGATGATGGTAGTCTTCATTAAGTTGAGCTTCTCCCCCTTATTCTGGCATTTCTTCAGTTTAATCCACAGATATTACCCCATTCCTTTGATACCGATGCATATCTAGAATAGATCTGATGTAAGCCTTGCGAGTACTTTGGATGAGTACTCACCGTTGCTTTGCTACTCTTTTCATTCGACCCAGTTGCTGCAATAGCTGGTAGCACCGCGGATGCAGGTTACCCCGATGGTGCGTACTACATGGAGACCGATGACCATGAGTAGTCCGGAGGTCCCAGACAGGAGGCCTCGCCTTTCGATCTAGCGTCATTGTTTTTCTCAACCTTCTTAAGGCAAAACTTGTCTAACAATGTCTGTACTCAGATAATATTTGCTTTCATGACTGTTTTATGGGTCCTCGTGACCCTGGCTTGTAATATAGAGTTTTATGTTTAATTTGTGTCGTAGAGTTGTGTTGCGATAGTTGATGGGGAACGAAGCATGAAAATCAAAAAAATTCCTACGAACACCCAAGATCAATCTAGGAGATGCATAGCTACGAGAGGGGATTGAGTCTACATACCCTTGTAGACCAAAAGCGTTAATGATCTAGAGATTGTGGTTGGCGTAGTCGTACTCGCGTCGCGATCCAATCCGATGCAAGCACCGCACGTGTGGTACCTCCGAGTTTAGCGCACGTACGGCTCGGTGATGTATCCTCCTCCTTGATCTAGGAAGCGAGGGAGAAGAGGTAGATGAGATCTAATCCAACACGATGGCGTGGTGGTGGTGGCAGCAGCGGAACTGCAGCAGGGCTTCGCCAAGCGTCTGCACGAGGTGCAGGAGGTGTAACGGGAGGGAGACGGGCAAGGGTGGAAGCACTACAGGAATCAGCTGATTTGCCGTCTGCCTTGGCAGACGACAAAGGACTAGAAAGCGGACGGCAAAGGTCTTTGCCGTCTGGCGCAGGCGGCAAACGCTTCCGGCACTGGAAGCTACGGTAATGAGCTACTTTGCCGTCTGCATAAGCGTAGCGGACGGCAAAGATCTTTGCCGTCAGCAAAACTCCATCTTTGCCGTCAACCGGATAGTAGCATACGAAAAAAAAAAGCAACTTTGCCGTCAGCCAGACTCTGTCTTTGCCGTCTGCCTCATACACCCCAGACGGCAAAGAAAATTATTTTATTTAAAAAAAATATGAACCAACAGTCGAGGTGCAGAGGTCGTAGATGCTCGATGGCGTAGACAAAAAAAATTTCACAGCCATTTCACCATCAACAGTTTAAGAATGGATGACGAACGAATGGATTTTACAAGACACGAATACTCTATTTGCACAGTATATCCATCATCATAGTATTTGCACACAAATACACTATTTACAATATGAAGTTCTCCATTTACATGACGAACAAATGAACGAATCAGCACACAAAAAAACTACAATATTTCACAAAAAATGGAGGAACTGACCCTTGCCAGCGGCTAGATCCGAGCGTGGGCGTCGAGCTCGAGGCGGCGGACGGTGGTCTTGAGCGGATTTTACCATGGCAGAGGGGCAGATGGAGGGTGAGGGAGACGGAAGGTGAAAGGGGTGCTGCAGGGCAGCTCCGGCGAGCTCTTGACGAAGCAGCGGCGCGGCCGGGTCGAAGGGCAGCGACGGTTGATGAGCAGGGGAGCTCGGTATCGGGCGGAGGCGCGGGTCGTGGGCAGGGAGGAGGAGGAGGATCCCGCGACGGCCTCCTGCTCAGGCGCGGGGTCGCGGGGAGGGAGGAGGAGGAGGATCCCGTGGCGAGGAGGAGGAGGAGGATGCTACGGTGGCCTCCTGCTCAGGCGGCGGCGAGCTCTTGCGGCGAGGCCGGATCGAAGGGCGGTGGCGGTTGACGAGCAGGGGAGCTCGGGATCGGGAGGAGGCACGGGGTCACGGGCAGGGAGGAGGATGAGGATCCCGCGGCGAGGAGGAGGAGGAGGAGGATCGGTGGCAGCTGGTGAGGCGAGCGGCGGCGGCTTCCTACGGGAGAAAGAGAGAGGGATGTACGAGGGAGAGAGAGAGAGAGAGGTACGAGAAAGGATAAGGGAGAGAGAGAGGGGGGTGGGAGTGGATCGTGGTGTGTGGTGGGGCGGGCTGCACGCGGGGTGGATTGGATGACTGCCACGTCATCGATCCGCGTGATCGATCCGTGGACTGTGTTTTCTCTTTGCCGTCTGTGTGGCTACCCCCAATGCCTCCCCGCCTTTATATAGGCGTGGAGGGGGCTGGTGGTTTTTCCTCCAAGCCCCTAGGGTCGTTGGCCAAGGGGGGAGGAAGGAAATCCCTCCTTTCCTTCCCCACCGATCGCTATCCCCCCTTTTTAGGGATCTCCATCTTATCCCTTCGGGATACGATCCTATTCCTTTTAGGGGAGCAACTTGGTGTGCCTAGACCAGGGGTGTGGGGCCTTTCCCCACTACCTACATCCATGTGGGTCCCCCCATGTAGGTGGACCCCACTCTGGAACCTTCTAGAACATTCCCGGTACAATACCAAAAAAACCCGAACATTTTCCGGAACCCTGAACATGACTTCCCATGTACAAATCTTTACCTCCAGACCATTCTGGAACTCCTTGTCATATCCGGGATCTCATCCGGGACTCTGAACAACCTTCAGTCACCAATGTTAATATCTCATTACTACCCTAGCGCTACCGAACGTTAAGCGTGCGACCCTATGTGGTCGGGAATCATGTAGACATAACCGAGACACTGCTACTTGTGAGCTGCGTTGGGATTTTACCGAAGAGGAGGGGATGATGCAGTACAGTAGAGATAAGTATTTCCCTCAGTTATGAAACCAAGGTTATCAATCCAGTAGGAGAATCACGCAACAACTCGTTAGCAGTACCTGCACACAAAACAACAAATCCTTGCACCCAACGCGAACAACGGGTTGTCAATCCCTTGGCGGTTAATTGCAAGATTAAACTGTGTGGTGATAGATAGATATATCGAACAAAAATACAAAATAAAATAAATAAAGTAAAATTGTAGCAAGGTATTTTTGGGATTTTTAATGTATGATAAAAGTAGACCCAGGGGCCATAGTTTTCACTAGAGGCTTCTCTCTTGAAAATAGCATACGGTGGGTAAACAAATTACTGTTGGGCAATTGATAGAAAATAAAATAATCATGATGATATCCAAGGCAATGATCATGTATATAGGCATCACGTCTGAGACAATAGACCGAAACAATTCTGCATCTACTACTATTACTCCACACATCGACCGCTATCCAGCATGCATCTAGAGTATTAAGTTCATAAAGAATGGAGTAACGCCTTAAGCAAGATGACATGATGTTGACAAAGTAAACTCACGCATGAATAAACCCCATATTTTTACCCTTAATAGCAATGATACATACGTGTCATGTCCCTTCCTGTCACTGGGATTGAGCACCGCAAGATCGAACCCATTACAAAGCACCTCTCCCATTGCAAGATAAATCAATCTAGTTGGCCAAACCAAATTAATAGATCGGAAGGAAATACGAAGCTATAATAATCATGCATAAAAGAGTTCAGAGAAAACTCAAATAATATTCATGGATAATCTGATCATAAACTCACAATTCATCGGATCCCAACAAACACACCGCAAAAAGTGATAACATCGGATAGAACTCCAAGAACGTCGAGGAGAACATTGTATTGAAGATCAAAAAGTGAGAAGAAGCCATCTAGCTACTAACTATGGACCCGAAGGTCTATGGTAAACTACTCACGCATCATCGGAAGGGCAGCAAGGTTGATGGAGAGCCCCTTCGTGATCGAATCCCCCTCCGGCAGAGTGCCAGAAAAGGCCTCCAGATGGGATCTCTCGAGAACAGGAACTTGCGGTGGCGGAAAAAGTATTTCGTGGACTCCCTGGTTGGTTTCCTCATTTTAGAGAATTAATAGAGGTGGAATGAGGTCAAATGGAGCAGAGGTGGGCCCACGAGGCACCAGGGCGCGCCACCCCCCTGGTGGCTCATGGCCACCTCCTCTGTCTTCTGTCCCTCTCCCGAAGCTTCTAGTGTCTCTTATGTCCAGAAAAAATCTCCAAAAAGTTTCATGGCATTTGGACTTCGTTTGGTACTGATATTCTGAAAAACCAAAAACAGGCAAAAAAAGCAACTGGCACTGGGCACTAAGTTAATAGGTTAGTCCCAAAAAATGATATATAATTGCTTGTAAATGTATATAAAACATCGAAGATTGATAATATAATAGCATGGAACAATAAAAAATTATAGATATGTTGGAGATGTATCAAGCATCCCCAAGCTTAATTCCTGCTCGTCCTCGAGTAGGTAAATGATAAAAACAAAATTTTTGATGTGGAATGCTACCTATCATATTCATCGTGTAATCTTTTCTTTTGTAGCATGGACATTTGGACTCGAATGATTCAAAGCAATAGTCTATAATTTGACATGAAGACATAAATACTCAAACATACTAACAAGCAACCATGTCTTTCAAAATATCTACACTAAAGAAAGTTATCCCTAGCCCATTATGCTCAATCATTGATCCATTCATGAAACACACTCAATATTAGCTACACACAATGCACAAGTATGACAATAGTGCTCTCTAGTTGGTGCTTTGCAAGGGAAGATGGAGACTCAAAATTAAAATAAAAATTGCATAAAAGTAAATAGATAGGCCCTTCGCAGAGGGAAGCAGAGATTTGCAGAGGTGCCAGAGCTCAAAGCTTAAATTAGAGAGATAAAATTATTTTGAGAGGCATGCTTTTCCTGTCAACGAAAACGACCGAGAATTCCCAATATCTTCCATGCTAGACACATTATAGGTGGTTCCCAAACAGAAAATAAAGTTTATTTCCTTTCCACCATTCTTTCCCAATCCATGGCTAGCCGTATCCACGGGTGCCTTCCATACCAACACTTTCCAAGGAATTTATTATTATCATCATATTCAATATTTTCATTTCGGGACTGGGCATCCCTATTACCGGCCACTCTTTCGTGCAATGACAAGTGAATAAACACTCATCGTGAGAATAACACACCTAGCATGGAAAATATTGGCCACCCCCTGCCGCTTCATGAGCGGTACGGGCACACAAAACGGAAAAATTATTTTGAAAAAATTAGAGTTGGCACGTGCAAATTTACTTGGGACGGCATGGAAATACCACATATAGGTAGGTATGGTGGACTCATTTGGCACAACTTGGGTTTAAGGAGTTGGATGCACAAGCAGTATTCCCGCTTAGTACAAATGAAGGCTAGCAAATAGATTGAGAAGCGACCAACCAAAAAGCGAAAACGGTCATAAACATGCATTGAACATAACTAACACTGAATAATACACCATAAGTAGGATATAATTTCGTTGCATAACTATTGACTTTACGTGCATGCATAGGGAATCACAAACCTTCACACCAATATTCTTACTAAACCACAATTACTCACTAACATGACTCACATATTATCATCTCCATATCCCAAAACTATTGCAAGGAATCGAACTTATCATATCCAATGATCTATATGAAAGTTTCTATTGTATCCCTCTTGAATATTCATCACTTTGGGACCAAATTCATATCTTGTGCAAATTACCATTACTATTATCGACTCTCAAAAAGATATAAGTGAAGCACGAGAGTGCAAATATTTCTTCAAAATTTAATCTCATCAACTCTCAAAATAATATAAGTGAAGCATGAGAGTTCAAATATTTCTTCAAAATTTAGCCACCGCCGTGCTCAAAAATATTTAATTGATGTACTAGAGCAACTGCCTAGCTCAAAAGATTTAAGTGAAGCACATAGAGTATTCTAACAAATCATGATAAACGTGTGGCTCTCTCAAATAAGTGTGTCCAGCAAGGATGATTGTGACAAACTAAAAAGAAAACAAAGCAAAGACTCATATAATACATGACACTCCAAGCAAAACTCAAGATATGTGACGAATAAAAATATAGCTTCAAGTAAAATTACCGATAGTTGGTAGAAGAAAGAGGGGATGCCTTCCGGGGCATCCCCAAGCTTAGACGCTTGAGTCTTCCTTGAATATTACCTTGGGGTGCCTTGGGCGTCCCCAAGCTTAGGCTCTTACCACTCCTTATTCCTTCATCTATCGTGATCTCACCAAAAACTTGAAAACTTCAATCACACAAAACTTAACAAAACCTTTGTGAGATCCGTTAGTATAACAAACAAATCTTTAACTTTAGGTACTGTAGTAAATTGATTCATATTTAATATTGGCATAATGATACTGTACGCCAACTTCTCCATGACTCATACCCCCCAATACGATCCATAGATTCATCAAAATAAGCAAACTATGTAACAAAAATAGAATCTGTCTAAAACAGAACAGTCTGTAAAGATCTATTTAAAATCCACACTTCTGTACCTCCAAAAATTCTGAAAACTTAGGAAAACGTGGGCAATTCATATACCAATACTGTATAAAAATTTCACATTTTTCTGACGCTCCAGTACAGAATTAAAATTCCAGCACTGGACGCAAAACTTTCTGTTTTCCAAACAGCATCAATTATACTATCTTCCAAATCATCCCAAAGGTATTACTTGGCACAAACACTAATTAAAACATAAAAACACAATCATAACAGAAGCTATAATTATTCAAACACTCAAGAACAGGAGGTAAAAGTTTATTGGGTTGTCTCCCAACAAGCTCTTTCTTTATAGCCATTAAGATAGGCTTGAGATCTCAATGATGCTCTCATGAAAGATAATAATTGAAACACAAAGAGAGCATCATGTAGCTTGTGAAAAACACACTTAAGTCTAACATAATTCCTATGCATAGGCATTTTATAGGAAAACAAATTATCAAGACAAGCAATATCTAGCTTATGCAAATAGGAAGAATGAAGCATTAAAAATTTCAACACAAAGATAGGTAATTTAGTGACATGAAAAAATTTATAACCATATTTTCCTCTCTCATAATAATTACATGTAGGATCATAATCAAATTCAACAATATAGCTATCGTATACAATTTTATCTTCATGATCCACACGCACAAAAGTTTTATAATCTTCCAAGATAGTGGGATTAACATCAACTATAGTCATGACCTCTCCAACCCCACTTTTATCCAAAAATTCATAAGATTGATAATTCTCCAAAGTAGTGGGATCAGTATTACCTAAAGTTGATGCTCTTCCAAACCCACTTTCAATATTATTGCAAACATTATTATCAATATCATATTCATCATGAGGCTTAAATAAATGTTCAAGATCATAAGAAGCATCACCCCAATCATGATCATTACAATGAGTAGTGGACGTAACAAAATCATCATCCCCAAGCTTGTAGTTTTGCATATAATTAACACAATTGACATTAATAGAATTTTTAATAAAATCATTGCAATCATGCTTTTCATTCAAGGAGCTATCATGAATTTCTTTATAAATTTCTTCTTTTAACACTTCATCACAATTTTTAGATTCATGATTTTCAAGCAAAACTTCATAGAGATAATCAAGTGCACTCAACTCACTAGCAATTGGCTCATCATAATTGGATCTTTTGAAAAGATTAGCAAGTGGATGAGGATCCATATCAATAATTTCTTAGCAAGCAAAGATGCAAGCAAATTGAAGGCACATGGCAACACAAGCAAACTAGCAAACAAGCAAATAAAATATTTTTCTGTTTTTGTAAAAAAAAAATTAGAAGTGGGGGAGATGAAAACGAGAGGCAAAGGCAAATAAAATAAATGCAAGGAGATGAAAGTTTATGCGTAGGTACTTGATAGATGTTGATGATGTCTCCCCGGCAACGGCGCCAGAAATTCTTCCTTCTACTTGTGAGCTGCGTTGGGATTTCCCCGAAGAGGAGGGGATGATGCAGTACAGTAGAGATAAGTATTTCCCTCAGTTATGAAACCAAGGTTATCAATCCAGTAGGAGAATCACGCAACAACTCGTTAGCAGTACCTGCATACAAAACAAAAAATCCTTGCACCCAACGCGAATAAGGGGTTGTCAATCCCTTGGCGGTTAATTGCAAGATTAAATTGTGTGGTGATAGATAGATAGATTGAACAAAAATACAAAATAAAATAAATAAAGTAAAATTGCAGCAAGGTATTTTTGGGATTTTTAATGTATGATAAAAGTAGACTCGGGGGCCATAGTTTTCACTAGAGGCTTCTCTCTTGGAAATAGCATACGGTGGGTAAACAAATTACTGTTGGGCAATTGATAGAAAAGAAAATAATCATGACGATATCCAAGGAAATGATTATGTATATTGGCATCATGTCTGAGAAAAGTAGACCGAAACGATTCTGCATCTACTACTATTACTCCACACATCGACCGCTATCCAGCATGCATCTAGAGTATTAAGTTCATAAAGAACGGAGTAACGCCTTAAGCAAGATGACATGATGTAGACAAACTAAACTCATGCATGAATAAACCCCATATTTTAACCTTAATAGCAATGATACATACATGTCATGTCCCTTTCTGTCACTGGGATTGAGCACCGCAAGATCGAACCCATTACAAAGCACCTCTCCCATTGCAAGATAAATCAATCTAGTTGGCCAAACCAAATTAATAGATTGGAGAGAAATACAAAGCTATAATAATCATGCATAAAAGAGTTTAGAGAAAACTCAAATAATATTCATGGATAATCTGATCATAAACTCACAATTCATTGGATCGCAAGAAACACACCGCAAAAAGTGATTACATCGGATAGAACTCCAAGAACATCGAGGAGAACATTGTATTGAAGATCAAAAAGAGAGAAGAAGCCATCTAGATACTAACTATGGACCCGAAGGTCTGTGGTAAACTACTCACGCATCATCAGAAGGGCAGCAAGGTTGATGGAGATCCCCTCCGTGATCGAACCCCCCTCCGGCAGAGTGCCGAAAAAGGCCTCCAGATGGGATCTGATACGTCTCCAACATATCTATAATTTTTGACTATTTCATGCTGTTATATTATCAATCTTGGATGTTTTTATATACATTTACAACAATTATATATAATTTTTTGGGACTAACCTATTAACTTAGTGCCCAGTGCCAGTTTCTGTTTTTTTTGCTTGTTTTTAGTTTTGCAGAATATCAGTACCAAACGAAGTCCACGAGGCAGATTTTTGGAGATTTTTGGATATTTTTTTCTGGACATAACAAGTACTGGAAGCTTCGGGAGAGGGCCAGAAGATGAAGCAGTGGCCCACGAGGCACCAGGGCACGCCCTAGGGGGAGGCGTGCCCTGGTGGCTTGTGGGGCCCACACAGCTCCGTTTGACCTAATTCCACCACTATAAATTCTCTAAAATCGGGAAACCAACAGAGGATTCCGCAAAATACTTTTTCCGCCACTGCAAGCTTCTGTTCTTGAGAGATCCCATCTGGAGGCCTTCTCCGGTACTCCGCCGGAGGGGGAATCGATCACGAGGGGCTCTACATCAACCTTGCTGCCCTTCCGAAGATGCGTGAGTAGTTCACCACAGACCTTCAGGTCCATAGTTAGTAGCTAGATGGCTTCTTCTCTCTTTTTGATCTTCAATACAATGTTCTCCTCGATGTTCTTGGAGTTCTATCCGATCTAATCACTTTTTGCGGTGTGTTTGTTGCGATCCAATGAATTGTGAGTTTATGATCAGATTATCCATGAATATTATTTGAGTCTTCTCTGAACTCTTTTATGCATGATTGTTATAGCTTCGTATTTCTTCTCCGATCTATTGATTTGGTTTGGCCAACTAGATTGATTTATCTTGTCATGGGAAGAGGTGCTTTGTAATGGGTTCGATCTTGCGGTGCTCAATCCCAGTGACAGAAAGGGACATGACACGTATGTATCATTGCTATTGTGGGTAAAAAGATGGGGATTATTCATGCGTGAGTTTACTTTGTCTACATCATGTCATCTTGCTTAAGGCGTTACTCCATTCTTTATGGACTTAATACACTAGATGCATGCTGGATAGCGGTCGATGTGTGGAGTAATAGTAGTAGATGCAGGCAGGAGTCGGTCTACTTGTCTCGGACGTGATGCCTATATACATGATCATTGCCTTGGATATCATCATGATTATTTGCTTTTCTATCAATTGCCCAACAGTAATTTGTTTACCCACCGTATGCTATTTTCTTGAGAGAAGCCTCTGGTGAAAACTATGGCCCCCGGGTCTATCTAAATCATATATCAAAAACCCTAAAAATACCTTGCTGCACTTTTTCTTTATTTATTTTATTTTGTATTTTTGTTTCAATCTATCTATCTATCACATACAATTTAATCTTGCAATTTACCGCCGAGGGATTGACAACCCCTTGTTTGCGTTGGGTGCTAGGATTTGTTGTTTTGTGTGCAGGTGCTGTTAACGAGGTGTTGCATGATTCTCCTACTGTATTGATAACCTTGGTTTCATAACTGAGGGAAATACTTATCTCTACTGTACTGCATCTCCCTTCCTCTTCAGGGAATTACCAATGCAGCTCACAAGTAGCAGGAAGAATTTCTGGCGCCGTTGCCGGGGAGACATCATCAACATCTATCAAGTACCTACGCATAAAACTTACATCTCCTTGCATTTACTTTATTTGCCTTTGCCTCTCGTTTTCATCTCCCCACTTCTAAAAAGTTTTTACAAAAATACAAAAATATTTCCCGTTTGCCTTTTTCTTGTTTGCTTGTTTGCTTGATTGCTATCTTTTTTGCGTAGCCACGATGTCTCAAGAAAATACAAAATTGTGTGATTTTTCCAATACTAATAATAATGATTTTATTAGTACTCCAATTTCTCCTCCCACCGCTAGTGCAGAGACTTGTGATATTAATGTCGCTTTGCTAAATCTTGTTATGAAAGAACAATTTTTTGGTAGTCCTAATGAATATGCTGCATCCCATCTTAACACTTTCGTAGAATTGTCCGATATGCAAAAGAAAAAAAGATGTGGATAATGATATTGTGAAATTAAAATTATTTCCGTTCTCATTGCGGGATCGTGCAAAAATTTGGTTTTCATCTTTACCACGAAATAGTATTGATTCTTGGGATAGGTGTAAAGATGCTTTTATTACCAAGTATTTTCCTCCCGCGAAAAGTATCTCCCTTAGAAATCAAATTATGAATTTTAAGCAACTTGATCATGACCATGTTTCTCAATCTTGGGAAAGTATGAAATTAATGATAAGAAATTGGCCTACTCATGGTTTAAATTTATGGATGATCATACAAAATTTTTATGCGGGATTAAATTTTGTCTCTAGAAATTTTTTAGATTCCGCCGCAGGTGGTACTTTTATGGAAATTACTTTGGGAGAAGCTACTAAATTTCTTGATAATATTATGGTAAATTATTCACAATGGCATACTGAAAGAGTTCCTACTAGTAAAAAAGTGAATTCGGTTGAAGAAATTAGTACTTTGAGTGATAAAGTTGATGCGCTTATGAAATTGGTTGCTAGCAAAAATACTCCTATTGATCCTATTTATGTGCCTTTATCCACTTTGATTGAGCAAAATAATGATCCCGTAGATGTGAATTTTGTCTCGCGAAACAATTTTAATAATAATGCTTATAGAGGTAATTTCAATGCTAGACCGTTTCCTGGAAATTCCTCTAATAATTATGGCAATTCCTATGGTAATCCTTATAATAATAATAATATGATGCCCCCCTAATCTTGAAAGTAATATTAAAGAATTTATTAATGCACAAAAAGTTTTCAACACTACGATAGAAGAAAAATTGAGTAAACTTGATGATATGTCTAGGAGGATTCATAGAATTATTCATGATGTGGAAAATCTTAAGACTAAAATTTTTCCACCTAAAATTGATATTAATGAATCAATTAAAGCCTTATATGTCTCCATGGATGAGAGTAAGAAAAGAACCGCCATGCTAAAAGCTAAACGAGAATTTTTAGAAAAAAGCGATTCCTCCCGGTTTTTATCATAGTAATGATGAGGATATTAAAATGATTGGTGTTTCATGTGTAAATTCTTTGTTTAGCAATATAAAACTTGATGAAAAGGGGACTGAAGAAGAGTCAACTTTAGCTAGAACGCGTTCCCATAATTCGGAGGGTGGAAATCTTGATAAAAAAATTGATAAAAGTGGGTTTGGAGAGGTAAAAACTTTAACTAGCGATGTGCCCACTCTTTTGGATTACAAAGATTTTAGTTATGACAATTGTTCCTTGATTTAGTGCATTTCTTTGTTACAATCCATGCTAAATTCACCCAACACTTGTGAGCAAAATAAGGCTTTTACTAAACACATCGTAGAAGCAATGATGAAAGCGTTAGAAGAAAAGCTAGAACTAGAAATTTCAATTCCTAGAAAATTATATGATGAATGGGAACCTACCATTAAAGTTAAAATTAAAAATTATGAGTGCAATCCTTTATGTGATTTGGGTGCTAGCGTTTCCACAGTTCCAAAATCTCTATGTGATGTGCTAGGTTTTACCAATATAGATGAAATCTCTCTTAATTAACATCTTGCAGATTCTACTATTAAAAAGCCTTTGGGTAGAATTAATGATGTTCTTATTCTTGCAAATAGGAACTATGTTCCCATTGATTTTATTGTACTTGACATTGAATGTAATCCTTCTAGCCCAATAATACTTGGTAGACCGTTCTTACGAACCATAGGTGCCGTTATTGACATGAAAGAAGGGAATATAAAATTTCAATTTCCATCAAAAAAGGGTATGGAGCATTTCCCTAGGAAGAAAATTAAAGCACCATATGAATCCATTATGAGGGCCACTTATGGAATTAATTTCAAAGATGACAATACTTGAAACTATGCATTATGCCTAGCTAGGGGCATAAAACAATAGCGCTTGTTGGGAGGCAACCCAATGAATAAAATAATTTTTTTCTTTTTGCTTCTGTTATTGTGTGTTTTCACATTTATGCTACTGTTATTATTGTGTTTTTGTGGTTTTAATTAGTGTTTGTGCCAAGTAAAGCCTTTGGGATGATTTGGAAGATAGTATAATTGATGTTGTTTGGAAAACAGAAAGTTTTGTGTCCAGTGCTGGAATTTTGGTTCTGTACTGGAGCGTCAGAAAAATCAGAATTTTTTACACAGTATTGGTATATGAATTGCCCACGTCGTCCTAATTTTTCAGAATGTTTGAAGTTACAAAAGTATGGCTTTTAAATAGATTGCTACAGACTGTTCTGTTTTTGACAGATTCTGTTTTTGATGCACTACTTGCTTGTTTTGATGAAACTATGGATTGTATCAGGGGGTATAAGCCATGGAGCAGTTAGAATACAGTAGGTATAATGCAAAAATAAAATATGAATGGGTTTGCAACAGTACTTAAAGTAGTAATTTGTTTTGTTATACTAACAGATCTCACGAAGGTTTTGTTGAGTTTTGTGTGATTGAAGTTTGCATGTTTTGGGTGAGATCACGATGGATGAAGGAATAAGGAGTGGCAAGAGCCTAAGCTTGGGGATGCCCAAGGCACCCCAAGGTAATATTCAAGGAAGACTCAAGTGTCTAAGCTTGGGGATGCCCCGGAAGGCATCCCCTCTTTCTTCTACCAACCATCGGTAATTTTACTTGGGGCTATATTTTTATTCGTCACATGATATGTGTTTTGCTTGGAGCGTCGTGTATTATATGAGTCTTTGCTTTGTTTGCTTTTTAGTTTGTCACAATAATATTTGCTGGACAAACCTATTTGAGAGAGCCACACGTTCATCATAATTTGTTAGAATACTCTATGTGCTTCACTTAAGATTTTTGAGCTAGGCAGTTGCTCTAGTGGTTCACTTAAATCTTTTTGAGCACGGTGGTGCCTAAATTTTGAAGAAATATTTGAACTCTTTTGCTCCACTTATATTGTTTTGAGAGTTGATAAAATTTTAAGGAAATATGTGCACTCTCATGCTTCACTTATACATTTTTGAGAGTTGATAATAGTAATGGTAATTTGCACAAGATATGAATTTGGTCCCAAAGTGATGAATATTCAAGAGGGATATAATAAAAACTTTCATATAGATCATTGGATATGATAAGTGTGATTCCTTGCAATAGTTTTGCGATATGGAGATGATGATATGTGAGTCATGTTAGTGAGTAATTGTGATTTAGTAAGAATATTAGTGTTAAGGTTTGTGATTCCCTATGCATGCACATTAAGACAATAGTTATGCAAAGAAATTATATCCTACTTATGGTGCATTATTTGGTGTTAGTTATGTTCAATGCATGTTTATGACCATTTTCGCTTTTTGGTTGGTTGCTTCTCAATCTATTTACTAGCCTTCATTTGTACTAAGCGGAAATACTGCTTGTGCGTCCAAACTCCTTAAATCCAAGTTGTGCCGAATGAGTCCACCATATCTACCTATATGTGGTATTTCCATGCCGTTCCAAGTAAATTTGCGTGTGCCAACTCTAATTTTCAAAATAATTTTTCCGTTTTGTGTGCCCGTACCGCTCATGAAGCACGGTGGTGGCTAAATTTTGAAGAAATATTTTCCATGCTAGGAGTGTTATTCTAACGATGAGTGTTTATTCACTTGAAGAAATAATTTTTCCGTTTTGTGTGCCCGTACCGCTCATTGCACGAGAGAGTGGTTGGTAATAGGGATGCCCAGTCCCACAATGAATCAAAAATTAACAACAACAAAATTCCTTGGAAAGTGTTGGTATGGAGGGCACCCGTGGATACAGCTAGCCATGGATTGTGAAAGAATGGTGGAAAGGAAATAAACTTTACTTTCTGTTTGGGAACCGCCTATGATGTGTCTAGCATGGAAAATATTGGGAATTCTCGATCGTTTTCATTGACAGGAAAAGAATGCCTCTCAAAATAATTTTATCTCTCTAATTTAAGCTTTGAGCTCTGGCACATTAGCAAATCTCTGCTTCCCTCTGTGAAGGGCCTATCTATTTACTTTTATGCAATTTTATTTTTATTTTGAGTCTCCATCTTCTCTTATAAAGCACCAACTAGAGAGCAGTATTGTCATACTTGTGCATTGTATGTAGCTAATATTGAGTGTGTTTCATGAATGGATCAATGATTGAACATAATGGGCTAGGGATAACTTTTTTTAGCATTGATATTTTGAAAGACATGGTTGCTTGTTAGCATGCTTGAGTATTTATATCTTCATGTCAAATTATAGACTATTGCTTTGAATCAGTCAAGTCCAAATGTCCATGCTATAAAGAAGAGAATATATGATGAATATGATAGGCAGCATTCCACATCAAAAATTCTGTTTTTATCATTTACCTACTCGAGGACGAGCAAGAATTAAGCTTGGGAATGCTGATACGTCTCCAACGTATCTATAAATTTTGATTGTTCCGTGCTGTTATATTATCAATCTTGGATGTTTTTATATACATTTACAGCAATTATATATCATTTTTTGGGACTAACCTATTAACTTAGTGCCCAGTGCTAGTTGCTGTTTTTTGCCTGTTTTTGGTTTTCCAGAATATCAGTACCAAACGAAGTCCAAATGCCACGAAACTTTTTGGAGATTTTTTTCTGGACATAACAAGTACTGGAAGCTTCGGGAGAGGGATAGAAGATGAAGCAGTGGCCCACGAGGCACCAGGGTGCGCCCTGGGGGGGGCGCCCGGGTGGCTTGTGGGGCCCACACATCTCCGTTTGATCTAATTTCACCACTATAAATTCTCTAAAATCAGGAAACCAATAGAGGAGTCCACGAAATACTTTTTCCGCCGCCGCAAGCTTCTGTTCTCGAGAGATCCCATCTGGAAGCGTTCTCCGGTACTCCGCCGGAGGGGGAATCGATCATGGAGGGGCTCTACATCAACCTTGCTGCCCTTCCGATGATGCGTGAGTAGTTTACCACAGACCTTCGGGTCCATAGTTAGTAGCTAGATGGCTTCTTCTCTCTTTTTGATCTTGAATACAATGTTCTCCTCGATGTTCTTGGAGTTCTATCCGATGTAATCACTTTTTGCGGTGTGTTTGTTGGGATCCGATAAATTGTGAGTTTATGATAAGATTATCCATGAATATTATTTGAGTCTTCTCTGAACTCTTTTATGCATGATTGTTATAGCTTCGTATTTCTTCTCCGATCTATTGATTTGGTTTGGCCAACTAGATTGATTTATCTTGTCATGGGAAGAGGTGCTTTGTAATGGGTTCGATCTTGCGGTTCTCAATCCCAGTGACAGAAAGGGACATGACACGTATGTATCGTTGCTATTAAGGGTAAAAAGATGGGGTTTATTCATGTGTGAGTTTACTTTGTCTACATCATGTCATCTTGCTTAAGGCGTTACTCCATTCTTTATGGACTTAATACACTAGATGCATGCTGGATAGCGGTCGATGTGTGGAGTAATAGTAGTAGATGCAGGCAGGAGTCGGTCTACTTGTCTCGGATGTGATGTCTATATACATGAGCATTGCCTTGGATACCGTCATGATTATTTGCTTTTCTATCAACTGCCCAACAGTAATTTGTTTACCTACCGTATGTTATTTTGTTGAGAGAAGCCTCTAGTGAAAACTATGGCCCCCGGGTCTATCTAAATCATATATCAAAAACCCAAAAAATACCTTGCTGCACTTTTTCTTTATTTATTTTATTTTGTATTTTTGTTTCAATCTATCTATCTATCACATACAATTTAATCTTGCAATTTACCGCCGAGGGATTGACAACCCATTGTTTGCGTTGGGTGCAAGGATTTCTCGTTTTGTGTGCAGGTGCTGTTAATGAGGTGTTGCGTGATTCTCCTACTGGATTGATAACCTTTGTTTCATAACTGAGGGAAATACTTATCTCTACTGTACTGCGTCTCCCTTCCTCTTCAGGGACCAACGCAGCTCACAAGTAGCAGGATCTCTCGAGAACAGGAACTTGCGGCGGCGGCAAAAGTATTTCGTGGACTCCCTGGTTGGTTTCCCAATTTTAGAGAATTTATAAAGGTGGAATTAGGTCAATCAAAGCAGAGGTGGTCCCACGAGGCACCAGGGCGCGCCACCCCCCCGGGGCGTGCCCTGGTGGCTCGTGGCCACCTCCTCTGTCTTCTGGCCCTCTCCCGAAGCTTCTAGTGTCTCTTATGTCCAGAAAAAAATCTCCAAAAAGTTTTGTGGCATTTGGACTTCGTTTGGTACTGATATTCCGAAAAACCAAAAACAGGCAAAAAGCAGCAACTGGCACTGGCACTAAGTTAATAGGTTAGTCCCAAAAAATGATATATGATTGCTTGTAAATGTATATAAAACATCCAAGATTGATAATAGCATGGAACAATAAAAAATTATAGATACGTTGGAGACGTATCAGACACCTCTCCGGTCAATAACCAATAGCGGGACCTGGATGCCCATATTGGTTCCTACATATTCAACGAAGATCTTTGTCGGTTGAACCATGATGTCAAGGATTCAATTAATCCCGTATGCAATTCCCTTTGTCCGGCAATATGTTACTTGCCCGAGATTCGATCGTCGGTATCTCCATACCTAGGTCAATCTCGTTACCGACAAGTCTCTTTACTCGTTCCGTAATACAAGATCCCGTGACTAAACTCATTAGCCACATGAAGCTTCTTGTGATGTTGTATTACCGAGAGGGCCCAGAGATATCTCTCCGTCACACGGAGCGACAAATCCCAGTCTCGATCCATGCAGCTATAACACCCCCAGATCTTAACCCTGTCATTAAGCTAATTAATTAGCCATGTCATCATGACCATCCTAATTAAATTGCATTTAGGAAATAATACAAATTCAAATTCCAAATTCAAATGCAGGTCAAATTATTACTTCTTCAATTAATTGAATAAAATGTTCATAATATTTCAAATAATCCCAAAGTTATTATAAAAATAAAACCAGCATTAATTGAATTCCAAATTTGACCCTAGCATCCAAAAATATTGACTAAAACAGCCACTTTAATCCATTTGCATTTAATCAAAAATCAAATGATTTCAAATATTACCCCAACCATTTTATAGCTGTACCAAATATTGCATGGTATTTATTGAGCCAAGTTTCATATTTTACAAAATCCATATGGTGGCTCAACTTAACACAAAACAGTAACTAAAATAGAAAACAGAAAAAGATTAAAGAAAAAGGGAAAGAGACACTGTGCGGCTGGGCTTCGAGTTGCAACAGTGCGGCCCGGCCTAGCTGTACCAAATATTGCATGGTATTTATTGAGCCAAGTTTCATATTTTACAAAATCCATATGGTGGCTCAACTTAACACAAAATAGTAACTAAAATAGAAAACAGAAAAAGATTAAAGAAAAAGGGAAAGAGACACTGTGCGGCTGGGCTTCGAGTTGCAACAGTGCGGCCCGGCCCGCCAGCCCTAGCCTTTCGTCCTCCTCCTGCCACAGGAGAAGGCTGAGGTGCCATGGCCGTGGGGCGCTCGGCTCCGCGCACTGCTGCGCCACGGATAGATAAGAGCAAGCCCCCGGGCGTCTCCCTCTTCCCCGCAAACCCTAGACCCCCAGAAACACCTCCTCTCGCTCGCTCCTTCTTCCCCGCGCGAGCCCGATGCAGCCATGGCCGCGCCGCCGCCGCACGCGTAGCCACCGGCCTCCCCTCGCCGTTCCACCATGTCCAGGAGCCCCGGCGGGCTCTTCTTCATTGACCACGCCACTGGATCGAAGCCGGGGAGCACCTGTGACGCCACCCGCGCCCGTTCCCCTCGCCGGAATCCGCCTCGGCCGCCGCTCGTTCCACTCGTCTCCGGCCACCCCCGGCTCCCCTGAGCTCCTCCTCGATCGCGATGTGAGCCACCGCACCAGATGCGCTCTTCCCCTCTCCTTTTAGCCACCTCTAGCGCCGATCCCTTCACGCCCGTGCTCCGGCCACCGCTGTAGTCCTCACTGCCGACAAGTCAGGCCACCGTAGCCCCTGCCACTGCCACCACTGGACCCGGCACTCCACGGTCGTTCGAACGCGACACCTCGCGCTTGATTTGGTAGCCCATAGCAAAATCCAGCAGTGCACCGCAAGTTTCTGGCCGCCGGCGTTTAGCCGCCGGTGCGCTGATGTGGCACCGCTAATCTAGCGGCTAATCTTCCCCTATATCGCTGATGTACGGGCCCCACAATTTAATTAAGCAACGGATTAATCAAATGACTAATTAATCAACCTAATAGCCACTGACATGCGGGCCCCGCACTGTTTAAACATTATTATAAATAATAAAATTGCTAATTAATCTGTTAATTAAATCTGCTAATTAAACAGTCACTGTCAGTTGGGTCCCACTGGACCCAGTTGACCAAGTCAACCTGCTGACTGAGCTGGTCCCAGTCAATGACAGGTGGGTCTCACTGGACCCACTGTCCAGTCAACGTTGACCCAGTCAACTGCAGACTGTGTAGTTGACTGGGCCCACTGTCAGCCACACAAGCACATCTGTGGGTACACTTTATGTGTACCCATAGCATTTAATATTCAATATAATTTCGAATTAAATTAAATCGAGAAATTAAAGAAAATCATTTAAACTTTGAAAAATCATATAAAATAATCCGTAACTCGGATGAAAATAATTTATATATGAAAAATGATCAGAAAAATAAGACGAATCCGTAACTCATGTTAGAACCCACTAAGTAGATGAACATTGAACTTTTTGCCTGTTTTCGATAAGTGAATAGTGCATGACCTTGATAAAATAATTCCAAATAAATTCCTAGAACATCTAAAATAGTTAGAGATGCGATATATCAGCCCCTACATATCATTTAGGCATGTCATGCATAGTGATTGCATTTGAATGCTTGTATTTATTTGTTTCCTCCCCCTCTTCCTTTCCGGTAGACCCCAATTGAAAGATCGTGGATGTCGCCTAGAGGGGGGGGGGTGAATAGGCGCTTTAAAATAATTACGGTTTAGGCTTGAACAAATGCGGAATAAAACTAGCGTTTAATTTGTCAAGCACAAAACCTAAATCGACTAGGCTCACCTATGTGCACCAACAACTTATGCTAAGCAAGATAAATAACTAAGTGATAGCAAGATATATAACAAGAAACAATATGGCTATCACAAAGTAAAGTGCATAAGTAAAGGGCTCGGGTAAGAGATAACCGAGGCACGCGGAGACGACGATGTATCCCGAAGTTCACACCCTTGCGGATGCTAATCTCCGTTAGAGCGGTGTGGAGGCACAATGCTCCCCAACAATGCCACTAGGGCCACCGTATTCTCCTCACGCCCTCGCACAATGCAAGGTGCCGTGATTCCACTAAGGGACCCTTGAGGGCGGTCACCGAACCCGTACAAATGGCAACCCTTGAGGGCGGTCACCGAACCCGTACACTTTGGCAACCCTTGGGGGCGGTCACCGGTACCCGTCAAATTGCTCGGGGCGATCTCCACAACCTAATTGGAGACCCCGACGCTTGCCCGGAGCTTTACACCACAATGATTGAGCTCCGAGGCACCACCAAGCCGTCTAGGGCGCCAAGGCACCCAAGAGGAACAAGCTCTAGGGTGCTCAAACACCCAAGAGTAATAAGCTTCTCAACTACTAACTTCCACGTATCACCGTGGAGAACTCAAACCGATGCAACTAATGCAATGGCAAGAACACACGAAGTGCTCAAGTCCCTCTCTCTCAAATCCCACCAAAGCAACAAAAGCTATGGAGGAAAGTGAGAGGAAGAACAAGGAGAACACCAAGAACTCCAAGATCTAGATCCAAGGGGTTCCCCTCGCTTAGAGGAGAAAGTGATTGGTGGAAATGTGGATCTAGATCTCCTCTCTCTTTTCCCTCAAGAAGGAGCAAGAATCATTGGAGGGATTGAGAGATAGGCAAGCTCAAGAAGGTCAACAATGGGGGGAGAAATGAGCTCAAAGGATAAGATAACCGTTGGGGAAGAAGACCCCTTTTATAGGGCCACCCCAAATCCAACCGTTACCCGTGCTGGACGCGTACAAGCGGTACTACCACTCTTGCGAGCGGTACTACCGCTCTTGCGAGCGGTACTACCGCTTAAGCGGTAGTAATTCAAAAACAGCAGGCGAGAACACGGGACTGGAGCGGTAGTGCCGCACCAAGCGGTACTACCGTCCACCCAAGCGGTACTACCGCTAAACCGAAACGAGCAACAGAAACTTGCACACTCTGCGAAACACAAGCGGTAGAGCAGCGGTAGTGCAGGGCGGAAGTACCGCACCAAGCGGTACTACTGCCCAGCAGAGCGGTACTACCGCTCTGAGCGGTACTACCGCACTACAGCCGCACTACTACCGTTTAACAGAAAACGGCAACAGAGACGTGCACAGAAGGAAACCCCGCAAGCGGTAGTGGCGGCGGTAGTAAGGGCGGTAGTACCGCCAGAGCGGTACTACCGTGCTACTACCGCTCTACTACCGTGAATGGCAAACTGGCAACAGAGAGTTGCACGCTCGGGGAAACCCCAAGCGGTAGTGCCACGGAAGTACCAGCGGTACTACCGCATAAGCGGTACTACCGTGGGCACCAGCGGTACTACCGCTTGCAAGCTACTGAAAATCCACAGAAACCAGAGGATACAAATAAAACCAGAACTGCCATAACTTCTGCAAATGAGCTCCGAATTGAGCAAACTCAAGCTTGTTGGATAGAAGACAACGAGTACTATCCAAACAGCGACAGGGGAGATATGCCTAACATATAGAGATGAGAAACCTCTATGAATGAAGAACCGTCATAAACTCCAACATCGAAAACATCATAGAAGATGCATATATGAACTCCGTTTTCGATGAACTCGAGCTTGTCATAAAGATGACCAAAAGCTCAAAGACTCACAAAGAGAAACACCAAACACAAACCAAGAAAGATGATGCAAGGATGCAATGGTTTGAGCTCTCTACGAATGATACGATAAAGCTACTCACTTGAGAGCCCCCCTTGATAGTACGACTATCGATCCTAAAACCCGGTCTCCCAACTACCACCATGAGACCGGTAAAATAGAAAACCTATCAAGGGCAAACCTTTGCCTTGCGCATAGTCCACTTGAGCTAGATGATGACGATCTTGACCTCCTCAAGTTGGACCACCTTTCTTGATTGCGCCGGCTCGATGAAGACTAGTTGATTGCTCCCCCATACTCCACTATGGGTGAGCCACTCTTTGGCACATCTTCACAAGTCCATTGTCACCACAATGGACGGCAAGCTTCAGGCATGTGATCTCTTCGTGATGCTCCACTTGAACTTGCACACCGCAATGTTGATGACGATCACCACTTGATGTCATCCTCCATGGGTTGAATGAGATCTTCCTCTTGACGCAAGCCCATGGAAACATACCTAACCCCACATAAAACTCTCGCATAGAACATGGGTTAGTACACAAAGCGTAATGGACAATGCTTACCATACCGTGAGATCACTTGATCCCACTCGGTACATCTTCTATGCTTTGTGTGTTGATCAACATGACCAATCTTTGGATAACTCCATGAATAACCTTGGTCAACACATATTCTTCTTCTAATAACCTTGAAACCAACAAATGGTCTTCAAGCAATGCCTATGGACAAACCCTTCAAATATAACTCAAGGCAACCATTAGTCCATAGAGATTGTCATCAATTACCAAAACCAAACATGGGGGCAGCACATGTTCTTTCAATCTCCCCCATTTTGGTAATTGATGACAATCACTTTCAAGAGAGTTTATATAAGGAATTAAGCATCACCATGCAAAGAAACAACTAATAATGCAAGAGCATGTGATGCAAATGCTTAGGAACAAAACCAAAGCAAACATGAAGAAATAGCTCTCTAAACTTCTCCACAAAACTCTCTAAACTTCTCCCCCATTGGCATCGATTGCCAAAATGGGCGAAAAGCTTAGAAGGCCAACATAATATGTGTTCCTCCATAAAGTGTGTATTTCTCAAAATATGAGTGAAATACAATACACATATCCAATGATGAATAGTTGGAGGAAGACAAACTATATTGAGGATCCAAAGATTGCTAAAAGAATGATATGGCACAAAGACATACCAAAGAGAGAAGCAAGCAATCTAAGGATACCAAAAGGACCAATCAATCAAATGATCCGATACCAATTGATAGAAACCAATTGAAGGATACCAATTGGACGAATCAATCAAATGATCCGACAAGGCACATGAACAACAGATATTATGATATGAGCATAGGAGTGTTCTAAAGAACATAGAGAAGCTCCCCATGATTTGTGCATTATTTAGTTTTGTATTTGGATACAATGTGCACAAAATAGGATCATCACTCCCCCAAAATCAATAGAAACTCACAACAAGTGCAAGTGAGCATATAGGAAACTAAGCCTAGCACTTGCAACAAACACATGGTTGAGCAACATGAAAGAGAGGCAACTTAGGAATAGGCTCAACCAAAACGATGTGTGTGAGTCATGGCAAAGCACTTGAGAAGACTAATATAAGGATGAGCATTAAGCATCAACATAGTCTTTAATAAATGAGATACAAGGTGCAAGACACGTCCTTCCCACACACAACAAGCAAATGGGTTCACAAGCTCACTAAAATGCGAATTAACTACAAAGCTTGTGACAACCCACGGCGAAGATAGAAAAAGATAGCTTTGTCAAGAGGAGGGATACCAATTGACATGGCGAAAGCCTCGTCAAGACAAGCATGAGGAAAACAATCTTCACCACAAAAGAGTGCAACAAGATGCAAGGATATAAGATCCGCACTCAAGAGACAAATGCTTTCACGGAGCCACCAAAGAAAATAGGAGAGAAATAAAAGGTGGACGTGAAAGAAAGGATATCATCTAGAGATGTAATTTCTCTCAAGTGTATAAGGTCCTAGGTAGATGAAAATCATGATGATATCAATCCACAAAGAAGGATATACACACGAAATAGTTACAGCACGAAGGAACAAGATATCCAAAAGGAAGTCATCAATATACCAATAAGATCTTTGCTTGAAAGCATAGCACATGGCTTAATATTGTCTTATTGTATATCAATGAATTCCAACTACACAAACATCAAACACATCACAACTCGCAAGAAGAGATCATTGTTGGGATGCTTTGAGAAAGAAAACAAGTATCACTAGAACGGATCAAGAAAATCATGCCATGATGCAACCTACACAAGGTTGAATGTAATAAATGTATGCATGAAGTTGATACTTGTTACCGAGATAGCATTGGAATGATGTAGAAGATACCAATTGAAGGTAGTAGAAAGTAGTTCGTTGATCATCCTAGCTTGACTCCGATAAGCACATGGTGACAACATCTTCCTTGTGAGTGAGCCGAGCATCCAATGCATCTCTAATTGTTCCTAGAACAACATCACAAACAAAATGGTGCCCAAACTCATTGGGACCAAAGAGTTAGAGAACCCACAATACATAGGACAAACTCCACATAAATATGTGCATATAGAAATGAAATTGAATTTCATGCACATCTCATCCAATTTGAGACTTGGTGGAGTTTCCCCTATATATTGGGTCAAAGAAAGAAAGCATGCCAAAGGAAATACATAAAGTAAATATGCATGCACAAGACTTTCAAGGACCAAAGGGAGATACAATTTGGACAAAACACCAAGTAAACCAAGAAGGCAACCAAAAGATTGACACGACATAAGGTCGTCCAAATTATATCAAAGAACCAACACAACTCATGATTTAAGACAAATAGAGATCAACACATGAGAAGAGATGCCAATTGAAACCAAACCAAATCAACACATGATTTGATAAGATACCAAGTGAAAATAAGATACCAAATGAAGAAATAATCACTTGAAGGATACCAAATGGAGAAATCATCACTCGGAAGATATCAATAAAGATACATCAAGGAATGAGATATCCAATGATACACACTAATAAAAAAAAATATCAAGCTCCCAAAAGAGAGGAAGGTTCCGAACAAACCAAACCCTCTACAAATTTTCATGATGGCACAAAGTACCAAAAAGAAACGGCATGCCTTCCACCAACACACACTTGATAAGGATCACACGATGAGTGTTTTAGAGAAAATAGGATAGCTCCCCCAAGCGTTGTGCATTATAGAGAATTTGCATTTGAATACAAAATGCACAAGATGGGATCACCACTTTCACTATATCTCGAACAACACTAGACAAGATCAAGAAAATAACAAGATCCACAAGTGGTATGGAAGACAATGGGAGTTGACACAAACCTTGGCAAGAGATAAGGCAATTAAGCACAAGCCAACGAGAAGATGATTCAACAATTTCTACCACATACAAGAATACCAATTGTACAAGTACAAGAAGTATTTGGAATGAATTCCCGGTGGTAGATTGTAAAGCAATCCAACATCATCTTCACACCAAACAACATAAGCAAATTGCAACTTGTAGAGCTAACCATGCCACCTAGGAACAAGATCATTTACTATATCAACTCTAAGTGACAATATCTCAAATGTACACATTTTCTAGGCTTGTAATATACACTAAGCATATTACTCCCCCATAATGTGATACCAATGACAACCAAACAAGAGGCAATTAGAGGAATGCAACACGAGATAATTAATGGATTATTTAGAATTTGAATTTCTCATGAGAAGACATACCACATAGAGACTAGATAATCTTGCAATATCAATACTAGGTGGTATTCCTCATGTACACACATTTGTGGGATCGGGAGGTGCACAAAGCACATCAATCCCCCAAAATGGGATGATCCATTAATATCTCACAAGAGCCAACTAAGATACAAACAAGATGCAAAAAGGCTCAACACAACACTCACGCATACATGATGTGCAAACCAACATACACATACTTGATTACTCAAGACAAGCAAATTGGAAGCACAACATATACAAACACATGCAAGGTACACAACCAAACATGCAAAGGGGCAAGTAACTTTCAATGTAAACAATTTAAGTACAAGTTACCGCAAGGAGGCACATTGGATATAAGATAGAAACTTGATAATCCAATGACTTGGCTTTTGACAATATGAATGATGAAGTCCCCTTAATTCTTCATAATATAGCCAAGTCTCCAATGCCCTCCAACAACACCTATTGATCAAGTTTGAGCTTGTTGGTCCCCAACCAAGTTGGGTCCTAAGAGGTTAGTCACAATAGGCTTGGCTACCCAAATGGTTCTTTTCTTGACACCACTTTGAGTACCAACTAACTTGGCAAACACATTGCCAACCTTATCCTTCCCAAGAGAATAAATATCATCAATTAGAATAGGGTTGGATAAGGTACCATTCGTGCATGAAGAAGAAAAGTGACCCTTCTTCTGACATAAGTAGCAACATTTACCCTTTACTTTCTTCTCAATTGATTTCTCAACTTGAGGAGCGTTGACTTGGGTCTTCTTGGGAAGTGGCCTTTCTTCAACTTGACGTTGGGCATGGGATTGAACTTGTGGCCGCTTCCCTTGTTGCTTGTCACTATGGGGCTTCTTCTTCAATGGGCAAGATCTAACATGGTGCCCTTCTATCTTGCACTTAAAGCAAACAATCTTGGCCGAATTCTTGACTTGTTCTTGGCCCTTCTTATTGTTGCTCTTGGACTTCTTCTTCTTATTGGAGTTGAATCCAAGTCCACCTTTGTCATTGGGGGATTTTTGCACACTCAAAATATTCTTGAGTGTGGACTTCCCTTCATGACTCTTTTCCAAGTTTTTCTTCAAAGAAGTGACTTGGGCCTTGAGCTCTTTGATTTCCTCTACATGGTTAGTATCAACACAAGTACTAGAGGAAGTATAAGCATCATTGTTAGAGCAACAAGGCAAGGAAAGTAATTCATCACAAGATGTACCAATGTTATGCATAGAAGAATTACGAGGACTAGCACATGTCAATAAAGCATTTTTACTAGATGTAGTGCTAAGGTCCACATGAGGCTCACTAGATGTTACCTTAGTAGTACAAGCCTCATGAACTATCTTTAGCACATCATGGGATACTAGAAGATCACCATGAGAGCTCGAGAGCTTTTCATGACTTTCTTCCAATTTCCCATAATTGCTAGATAGCAACTCAAGTTGAGCCCTTAGCTCAACATTCTCCTTCAATATGGATGCTTCACAAGAAATAGAGTTAGTAGCACAAGCATCATCATTAACAACAAGAGGAGAAGGCAACTTGGCAAGCTCTTTAGCATATGAAGCTTGAAGTTGAGCATGAGACTCGGTGAGTTCAATGAGCGAACTCTTAATGACCCTTGAGCCATTTTCGAGGTGCTCAAAGTCCTCAAGGAGTTTAGCATGCACAAATTCAAGCTTATCATTTTTAGTTCTAAAATCATTAGCCACCTTGAGAGCTCTTTCATGGGATTCCTTTAATCTAGATAATTCTAGAGCAAAGGTTTCCTCAAGAGATTCCTTGGTGGTTTGTTCAAGTTCAAGAGCTTGAGATAGCTCCGCAATCTCATTAGCGTAATCACGCTCATGACTTTCCATTTTCTCAATGGTGGCCTCATGCTCCTCGAGATGAGATTCCAACTCCTCAATATATTTCTTGCCCTCAATGGCAATAGTCATGATTTCCATGAAGTTGGAACAAGCAATTTTATTCCTATGAAGAGCTTTAAAAATCATTTCACCCTTAATATTTAAGGATGCAACATTATCATTCTCTTCATCATTATCCTCATCCTCAAAATCATCAACATCATCATCATGAGATATATTAGGTGTCAAAGTAGGAGGTACCTTTGAAGCCTTAGCCATAAGGCAAAAAGCAATAGATGATGATGTAGGATCCCTTGAGGCACCATTCAAGGCCACATCTTGTTCCATGGAGTGTTGGGTTTCCTTTACATTATTAGCACAACAACTTGAGGAAATAGATACATTTTTGTCATGGCAACAAGACATAGGAAGCATATCATCATGAGATTTAGACAAGCAATTTCTACATGATATGCAAGAACTATCAACACAAGCATGTGGAACATTTAGAGTGCTCGAAGTGTTGAAGTCCAAAGATGAAGCATTGCAATAAGATAGCGATGAAGGATCATCAACAATTATCCCACTATCAACATTACAATGATCACCACTACTCACCATATCATTACCTTGTGGCAATCCACATGTAGGTGAAGTAGATGAAGTTGAGAAGGCAATACGACCGGAGGTGGAGGGAGAACAATCATCCCTACAAATCTTGGACACGCCATATTTGTCTTGAAGCTTTGTCCACAACTCATGAGCATCCCGAAATGGCATGAGTTGAAATATAACTACATTGCTCAAAGCATCGAAAAGCACATTAGAAGCTTGAGCATTGAGATAAGAGTTTTTCTCATCCTCTAAAGATATGTGTTGAGAATCCTTTGGAGGAGAAAAACCCATATCTACAATTCGCTCTAAATTTGGGTCCATGACCCTAAAGAGATTAAGCATGCGAATTACCCAAACATCAAAATTTGTGCCATTGAAACTAAGAGTGTCAGAGAATCCTAATCCCCTAGTCGACATCTTTACTCTCTAGGCGGTTAAGCCTAATAACGAGAGACGAGGCTCTGATACCAATTGAAAGATCGTGGATGTCGCCTAGGGGGGGGGTGAATAGGCGCTTTAAAATAATTACGGTTTAGGCTTGAACAAATGCGGAATAAAACTAGCGTTTAATTTGTCAAGCACAAAACCTAAATCGACTAGGCTCACCTATGTGCACCAACAACTTATGCTAAGCAAGATAAATAACTAAGTGATAGCAAGATATATAACAAGAAACAATATGGCTATCACAAAGTAAAGTGCATAAGTAAAGGGCTCGGGTAAGAGATAACCGAGGCACGCGGAGACGACGATGTATCCCGAAGTTCACACCCTTGCGGATGCTAATCTCCGTTAGAGCGGTGTGGAGGCACAATGCTCCCCAACAATGCCACTAGGGCCACCGTATTCTCCTCACGCCCTCGCACAATGCAAGGTGCCGTGACTCCACTAAGGGACCCTTGAGGGAGGTCACCGAACCCGTACAAATGGCAACCCTTGAGGGCGGTCACCGAACCCGTACACTTTGGCAACCCTTGGGGGCGGTCACCGGTACCCGTCAAATTGCTCGGGGCGATCTCCACAACCTAATTGGAGACCCCGACGCTTGCCCGGAGCTTTACACCACAATGATTGAGCTCCGAGGCACCACCAAGCCGTCTAGGGCGCCAAGGCACCCAAGAGGAACAAGCTCTAGGGTGCTCAAACACCCAAGAGTAATAAGCTTCTCAACTACTAACTTCCACATATCACCGTGGAGAACTCAAACCGATGCAACTAATGCAATGGCAAGAACACACGAAGTGCTCAAGTCCCTCTCTCTCAAATCCCACCAAAGCAACAAAAGCTATGGAGGAAAGTGAGAGGAAGAACAAGGAGAACACCAAGAACTCCAAGATCTAGATCCAAGGGGTTCCCCTCACTTAGAGGAGAAAGTGATTGGTGGAAATGTGGATCTAGATCTCCTCTCTCTTTTCCCTCAAGAAGGAGCAAGAATCATTGGAGGGATTGAGAGATAGGCAAGCTCAAGAAGGTCAACAATGGGGGGAGAAATGAGCTCAAAGGATAAGATAACCGTTGGGGAAGAAGACCCCTTTTATAGGGCCACCCCAAATCCAACCGTTACCCGTGCTGGACGCGTACAAGCGGTACTACCGCTCTTGCGAGCGGTACTACCGCTTAAGCGGTAGTAATTCAAAAACAGCAGGCGAGAACACGGGACTGGAGCGGTAGTGCCGCACCAAGCGGTACTACCGTCCACCCAAGCGGTACTACCGCTAAACCGAAACGAGCAACAGAAACTTGCACACTCTGCGAAACACAATCGGTAGAGCAGCGGTAGTACAGGGCGGAAGTACCGCACCAAGCGGTACTACTGCCCAGCAGAGCGGTACTACCGCTCTGAGCGGTACTACCGCACTACAGCCGCACTACTACCGTTTAACAGAAAACGGCAACAGAGACGTGCACAGAAGGAAACCCCGCAAGCGGTAGTGGCGGCGGTAGTAAGGGCGGTAGTACCGCCAGAGCGGTACTACCGTGCTACTACCGCTCTACTACCGTGAATGGCAAACTGGCAACAGAGAGTTGCACGCTCGGGGAAACCCCAAGCGGTAGTGCCACGGAAGTACCAGCGGTACTACCGCATAAGCGGTACTACCGTGGGCACCAGCGGTACTACCGCTTGCAAGCTACTGAAAATCCACAGAAACCAGAGGATACAAATAAAACCAGAACTGCCATAACTTCTGCAAATGAGCTCCGAATTGAGCAAACTCAAGCTTGTTGGATAGAAGACAACGAGTACTATCCAAACAGCGACAGGGGAGATATGCCTAACATATAGAGATGAGAAACCTCTATGAATGAAGAACCGGCATAAACTCCAACATCGAAAACATCATAGAAGATGCATATATGAACTCCGTTTTCGATGAACTCGAGCTTGTCATGAAGATGACCAAAAGCTCAAAGACTCACAAAGATAAACACCAAACACAAACCAAGAAAGATGATGCAAGTATGCAATGGTTTGAGCTCTCTACGAATGATATGATAAAGCTACTCACTTGAGAGCCCCCCTTGATAGTACGGCTATCGATCCTAAAACCCGGTCTCCCAACTACCACCATGAGACCGGTAAAATAGAAAACCTATCAAGGGCAAACCTTTGCCTTGCGCATAGTCCACTTGAGCTAGATGATGACGATCTTGACCTCCTCAAGTTGGACCACCTTTCTTGATTGCGCCGGCTCGATGAAGACTAGTTGATTGCTCCCCCATACTCCACTATGGGTGAGCCACTCTTTGGCACATCTTCACAAGTCCATTGTCACCACAATGGACGGCAAGCTTCAGGCATGTGATCTCTTCGTGATGCTCCACTTGAACTTGCACACCGCAATGTTGATGACGATCACCACTTGATGTCATCCTCCATGGGTTGAATGAGATCTTCCTCTTGACGCAAGCCCATGGAAACATACCTAACCCCACATAAAACTCTCGCATAGAACATGGGTTAGTACACAAAGCGTAATGGACAATGCTTACCATACCGTGAGATCACTTGATCCCACTCGGTACATCTTCTATGCTTTGTGTGTTGATCAACATGACCAATCTTTGGATAACTCCATGAATAACCTTGGTCAACACATATTCTTCTTCTAATAACCTTGAAACCAACAAATGGTCTTCAAGCAATGCCTATGGACAAACCCTTCAAATATAACTCAAGGCAACCATTAGTCCATAGAGATTGTCATCAATTACCAAAACCAAACATGGGGGCAGCACATGTTCTTTCACCAATACCGCAGTAGGACCTGAGTACCACTACGACCACTTCCGAGGATCCTTGTCGTCTGCAGAGCAACCAGGCAAGCAAAACCCCCTTGATCATTCCTATATCGCCCATTCTTTCTTCCCCGTGCTTGCATTAGATTTTGCTACTGTAATTGATTGCTCCTATTCTGATGCATGGCCTGATGTTGTAACCTGCTGTTGATACTTTACATGTTGTCCTATATGCGTAGTATAGGTTGGTTAGTGATCCATCAGTGGCCCCCACACCCTTGTCCTTGTTGCCATGCTTTACTACCGGTGACTTGATCAATGTGATCGATGTGTAGAGACCGAACACTGCACCGCACACCCCCTTAGTTGTACGACTCTGCAGGGATACTATCGAGTGCCGAGGGTGATACCTCCTACCTCACTCCTGATGATATCTCTGTAGCGTAGCTAGTCGGTTGTGGGTTACCGATGGTGATTCCTCTTTCACCACCTCCGATGATGCCTTTGTCGTGCAACCCTTCAAGTGTGAATCCATCGAGGGTGATTCCTTCGGGTTCACCTTGACGGTAGCATCGAGCGGGAATCCATTGAGGGTGATTCCTCGGATTACCCCCCTTGATGTTACGGACACACGGTTACCTTTAACTGTTGCCCCCATGTACTGTTATTGCGGGACCGAAGGGACAGGCGGTACCACCCCGGTAGAGGTGGACCTAAGTTCCCGACAGTCTCTTGAGAGTCGGGTTAACCTGGAGGGTACCCGCGAGATAATTACGAGGCGCGACCGGGCAGGCAGAGACCGGCCAAGAGAGGGATGGGCCAGACCCTTGTTGCACTTCCTTGAGAGGGGGCGACAGGAGTACTGATCGTCACCGCGAGCTACTAATAATTCACTAACGGATTTGGGTATTTGATCTGAGTTGGCCACTGGCCTATACGCACTACCACCACGTGGGATAATGGTTTAATGGGGCCCTCGGCGCCGTATGTATCAGCCGAAAGCTCTGACAGATGTCCAGTTCAGCATTGTGGTCGGGTCGGATCGTGCCATCCAGGAGAGGGGTGGCGCTGGATCCACCTTGCGCACAACGACCCGAAGTGCAAAGGGCGATGGGCCCAAGATCCCTGAGCGCTTAGGATGTAGACTGGCGAGGACCTCTCTGCTGAGCCTAGGTAGGACTACGTCGTGTCGATCAGCCGAGGCCGGGCATGACCGAGAAAAGTGTGTCCGGCCAGAGTTAATCGAGCGTGTTGGGTAACAGTAGTGCACCCCTGCAGGGAAGTTATCTCTTCGAATAGCCGTGTCCATGGTAATAGGACGCTCAATGTTGTATCCCTATTTACTGCAACTTGAACTAGATACATGTTAATTCAATGTAAGCTCCGGGATCGCTTTCTCGCAGGGAGTCAAGGAAGGATCTCTAGGCTTTGCTACTACATGCTTGTTACTTTATGTTATGCTGCTAGTCTGCACTCTTCTAATGCTGCAAGACGCTGAAGATCCTAGTCTTCGATAAGCTAGGGCTTTCCTTCTATTCTGGCATTTCTGCAGTTTAGTCCACAGATACAACCCCTTCATTTGATACCGATGCATACTTAGCATAGTTCTGATGTAAGTCTTGCGAGTACTTTGGATGAGTACTCACGGTTGCTTTGCTACCTCTTTTTCCCCATACCCGATTGATGCGATCAGATGACGGAGCCCCGGAGCCAGCTGCCCCAGTCGACGACTACTACTACGTGGTAGGAGGCACCCAGGCAGGAGGCCTTGCCTCTTTTGATCAGAGCCGTTGTTTCTTTTTGCCTTCTTAAGGCAGATTTGTTTAACTTTGTGTCTGTACTCAGATACTGTTGCTTCCGCTGACTCTTGTGTAACCCAAGCTTATGTATTCGAGCCCTCGAGGCCCCTGGCTTGTAATATAAAGCTTGTATTATTTTATTTTGTGTCTTCAGTTGTGTTGTGATATCTTCCCGTGAGTCCCTGGGCTTGATCATGCGCATTTGCGTGTATGATTAGTGCACGGTCGGGCCGGGGGCGTCACAACAGCTCAACAAACACCTTCGGAGATACCCGTAGAGCACCTTTATGATCACCCAGTTACGAAGTGACGTTTGATAGCACACAAAGTATTCCTCCGGTATCCGGGAGTGGCATGATCTCATGGTCTGAGAAACAGATACTTGACATGAAGAAAGCTGTAGCAAATAAACTAAGTGATACGATCTTATGCTAAGCTTACGGTTGGGTCTGTCCATCACATCATTCTCCTAATGATGTGATCCCGTTATCAAACGACAACTCATGTCTATGGTTAGGAAACCTTAACCATCTTTGATCAACGAGCTAGTCTAGTAGAGGCTCACTAGGGACACGGTGTAGTTTATGTATTCACACATGTATCTAAGTTTCCGGTCAATACAATTCTAGCATGAATAATAAACATTTATCATGAACGGGAAATATGATAATATCCATTTTATTATTGCCTCTAAGGCATATTTCCAACAGTCTCCCACTTGCACTAGAGTCAATAATCTAGTTTACGTAGTTATGAATCTAACACCCATGGAGTCCTGGTGCTGATCATGTTTTGCTTGTGGAAGAGGTTTAGTCAACGGGTCTGCCACATTCAGATCCGTATGTACTTTGCAAAGTTCTATGTCTCCCTCCTTGACGTAATCACGGATGGAGTTGAAGCGGCGTTTGATGTGCTTGGTCTTCTTGTGAAACCCGGGCTCATTGGCAATGGCAATGGCACCAGTGTTGTCACAAAAGATAGTCATTGGATACGATGCACAAGGTATTACTCCTAGATCGGATATGAACTCCTTCATCCAGACTCCTTCTTGCACTGCTTCCGAAGCAGCTATATATTCCGCTTCACATGTAGATCGCGCTACGACGCTTTGCTTGGAATTGCACCAACTGACTGCTCCACCATTCAAAATAAATATCTATCCGGTTTGAGACTTTGAGTCATCCGGATTAGTGTCGAAGCTAGCATCGACATAACCCTTTACGGCGAGCTCTTTGTCACCTCCATAAATGAGAAACATGTCCTTAGTCTTCTTTAGGTACTTAAGGATATTTTTGACCGTTGTCCAGTGATCTACTCCTGGATCACTTTGGTACCTCCCTGCCAGACTTATGGCAAGGCACACATCAGGTCTGGTACACAGCATGGCATACATTATAGAGCCTATGGCTGAGGCATAGGGGACGACTTTCATCCTTTCTCTTTCTTCTGTCGTGGTAGGGATTTGAGTCTTACTCAACTTCACACCTTGCAACACAGGCAAGAGCCCCTTCTTCGACTGGTCCATTTTGAACTTCTTCAAAATCTTGTCAAGGTACGTGCCTTGTGAAAGTCCTACCAGGCGTCTTGATCTATCTCTATAGATCTTAATGCCCAATATGTAAGCAGCTTCACCCAGGTCTTTCATTGAAAACTCTTGTTCAAATAACCTTTTATGCTTTCCAGAAATTCTATATCATTTCCAATCAATAATATGCCATCCACTTACAGTATTAGAAACGCTACAGAGCTCCCACTCACTTTCTTGTAAATACAAGCTTCTCCATAAGTTTGTATAAAACTAAAAGCTTTGATCACCTCATCAAAGAGTATATTCCAACTCCGAGATGCTTGCACTAGTCCATAAATGGATCGCTGGAGCTTGCATACCTTTTTAGCATCCTTAGGATCAACAAAACCTTCCGGTTGCATCATATACAACTGTTCCTTAAATAAACCATTAAGGAACGCGGTTTTCACATCCATCTGCCAGATTTCATAATCGAAAAATGCTGCAATTGCTAACATAATCCTAACAGACTTTAGCATCGCTACGGGTGAGAAAGTCTCATCGTAGTCAACCCCTTGAACTTGTCGAAAACCTTTTGCAACAAGTCGAGCTTTATAGACGGTGACATTACCATCAGCGTCTGTCTTCTTCTTAAAGATACATTTGTTCTCAATGGCCTTACGGTCATCGGGTAAGTCTACCAAAGTCCATACTTGGTTCTCATACATGGATCCTATCTCGGATTTCATGCCCTCAAGCCATTTGTCGGAATCCGGGCTCATCATTGCTTCTTCATAGTTCGTAGGTCCGCCGTTGTCCAACAACTTGACTTCCAAGACATCATTACCATACCACTCTGGTGCGGTGCGTGTCCTGGTCGACCTACGTGGTTCAGTAGCAGCTTGATTCGAAGTTTCATGATCATCATCATTAGCTTCCTCACCGACCGGTGTAGGCATCACGGGAACTTCTTTCTGTGTTGTGCTACTTTCCAATTCGAGAGAAGGTACGATTACCTCATCAAGCTCTACCTTCCTCCCACTCACTTCTTTCGAGAGAAACTCCTTCTCTAGAAAGGACCCATTCATGGCAACAAAGATCTTGCCCTCGGATCTGTGATAGAAGTTATAGCCAATGGTCTCTTTAGGGTATCCTATGAAGACGCACTTCTCCGCTTTGGGTTCCAGCTTATCAGGCTGAAGCCTCTTGACATAAGCGTCGCATCCCCAAACTTGAAGAAATGACAATTTAGGTTTCTTGCCAAACCATAACTCATACGGTGTCGTCTCAACGGATTTAGATGGTGCCCTATTTAAAGTGAATGCGGCTGTCTCTAATGCATAACCCCAAAACGATAGTGGCAAATCGGTAAGAGACATCATAGAACGCACCATATCCAATAAAGTATGATTACGACCTCCGGACACACCATTACGCTGTGGTGTTCCAGGTGGCGTGAGTTGTGAAACAATTCCACATTGTCTTAAATGCGTGCCAAACTCGTAACTCAAATATTCACCTCCACGATCAGAT
Source organism: Elymus sibiricus (assembly GCA_039707655.1). Lineage (NCBI taxonomy): Eukaryota > Viridiplantae > Streptophyta > Magnoliopsida > Poales > Poaceae > Elymus > Elymus sibiricus. The sequence continues at coordinate 6,665,169 of CM077674.1, read as the reverse complement.
TGTAGAAATTTTATTTTCTTGTTACGATGATTCTCTACTTCACTCTGAAACTCCTTGAACTTTTCAAATGTTTCAGACATGTGTTTCATTAAGTAAATATATCCATATCTACTCAAATCATCCGTGAAGGTAAGAAAATAACGATATCCACTGCGTACTTCAACACTCATTGGACCGCATACATCGGTATGTATTATTTCCAATAAGTCACTCACTTGCCCGTTCCATTAAACCGGAAAACGGGGTTTTAGTCATCTTACCCATGAGGCATGGTTCACATGTTTCAAGTGATTCATAATCAAGTGATTCCAAAAGTCCATCAGCATGGAGTTTCTTCATGCGCTTTACACCAATATGACATAAGCGGAAGTGCCACAAGTATGTGGTACTATCATCATTAACTTTGCATCTTTTGGCATCAATATTATGAACATGTGTATCACTACGATTGAGATTCAACAAGAATAAACCATTCACAAGGGGTGCATGACCATAAAAGATATTACTCATATAAATAGAACAACCATTATTCTCTGACTTAAATGAATAACTGTCTCGCAATAAACAAGATCCAGATATAATGTTCATGCTTAACGCAGGCACCAAATAACAATTATTTAGGTTTAAAACTAATCCCGAAGGTAGTGCTACTTGTAGCTTGCGTTGGAATTATCCCCGAAGAGGAAGGGATGATGCAGCACAATAGATATAAGTATTTCCCTCAGTTATGAAACCAAGGTTATCGGACCAGTAGGAGAATCACGCAACACCTCGTTAGCAGCACCTGCACACAAACAACAAATCCTTGCACCCAACGCAAATGAGGGGTTGTCAATCCCTCGGCGGTCAATTGCAAGATTAAATTGTATGTGATAAATAGATAGATTGAAACAAAAACACAAAATAAAATAAATAAAAGAAAATGGCAGCAATATTTTTAGGGTTTTAGTAATATGATTTAGATAGACCCGGGGGCCAGAGTTTTCACTAGAGGCTTCTCTCAAGAAAATAGCATACGATGGGTAGACAAATTACTGTTGGGCAATTGATAGAAAAGCAAATAATCATGACGATATTCAAGGCAATGATCATGCATATAGGCATCATGTCCGAGACAAGTAGACCGACTCCTGCCTGCATCTACTACTATTACTCCACACATCGACCGCTATCCAGCATGCATCTAGTGTATTAAGTCCATAAAGAACGGAGTAACGCCTTAAGAATGATGACATGATGTAGACAAGATAAACTCACGTATGAATAAACCCCATCTTTTTACCCTTAATAGTAATGATACACACGTGTCATGTCCCTTTCTATCACTGGGATTGAGCACCGCAAGATCGAACCCATTACAAAGCACCTCTTCCCATGGCAAGATAAATCAATCTAGTTGGCCAAACCAAATCAATAGATCGGACAAGAAATACGAAGCTATAATAATCATGCATAAAAGAGTTCAGAGAAAACTTAAATAATATTCATGGATAATCTGATCATAAACTTACAATTCATCGGATACCAACAAACACATCGCAAAAAGTGATTACATCGGATATAACTCCAAGAACATCATGGAGAACATTGTATTGAAGATCAAAAAGAGAGAACAAGCCATCTAGCTACTGCCTATGGACCCGAAGGTCTGTGGTAAACTACTCGCGCATCATCGGAAGGACAGTAAGGTTGATGTAGAGCCCCTCCGTGATCGATTCCCCCTCCGGCGGAGTACCGGAGAAGGCCTCCAGATGGGATCTCTCGAGAACAGAAACTTGCGGTGGCAGAAAAAGTATTTCATGGACTCCCCTAAGGGTTTCTGATTTTTTCTGAATTTATAGTGGAGGAATTAGGTCAAACGGAGCTCTGTGGGCCCCACGAGGTACGAGGGTGCGCCTGCCCCCCCCCCTAGGCGTGCCCTGGTGCCTCGTGGGCACCCCCTGGGGCTTCTGGCCTCCTCCCGAAGCTTCTAATGTTTCTCTTGTCCAAAAAAGAATCTCCAAAATGTTTCGTGGCATTTGGACTTCGTTTGGTATTGATTCTCTTAAAACAAAAATAGGGCAGAAAACAGCAACTGGCACTGGTCACTAGGTTAATAGGTTAGTCTCCAAAAATGATATATAATTGCTGTAAATGCATATAAAAACATCCAAGATTGATAATATAACAGCATGGAACAATCAAAAATTATAGATACGTTGGAGACGTATCAGGTAGACGTAGAGGGAGCGTGCCGACGGCGATCACATCAACCTTGGAGCCATTTACAACGCGCATCGTCACCTCGTCCTTAGCTAGTCTCCGTTTATTCCGCAGCTCCTGTTTCGAGTTACAAATATTAGCAACCGAACCAGTATCAAATACCCAGGCGCTACTATGAGCACTAGTAAGGTACACATCAATAACATGTATATCAAATATACCTTTGTTCACGTTGTCAGCCTTCTTATCTGCCAGGTACTTAGGGCAGTTCCGCTTCCAGTGACCATTCCCCTTGCAATAGAAGCACTCAATCTCAGGTTTGGGTCCAGCCTTGGGTTTCTTCACGGGAGCGGCAACTGGCTTGCCATTCTTCTTGAAGTTCCCTTTCTTTGCCTTGCCTTTCTTGAAACTAGTGGTCTTTTTGACCATCAACACTGGATGCTCCTTCTTGATTTCTACCTCCACGGCCTTAAGCATCGCGAAGAGCTCAGGGATCGTTTTTTCCATCCCTTGCATATTATAGTTCATCACAAAACCCTTGTAGCTTGGTGGCAGTGACTGGAGAACTTTGTCAATCACTACCTCATCCGGAAGATTAACTCCCAACTGACTCAAGCGGTTGTAGTACCCAGACATTTTGAGTACGTGCTCACTAACGGAGCTGTTCTCCTCCATCTTGCAGCTAAAGAACTTGTCGGAGGTGTCATACCTCTCAACCCGGGCATGAGCCTGAAATACCAATTTCAGCTCCTGGAACATCTCATATGCTCCGTGGTGCTCAAAACGTCTTTGGAGCCCTGGTTCTAAGCCGTAAAGCATAGCGCACTGAACAATCGAGTAGTCATCAGAACGTGCCTGCCAGATGTTCACAACATCCACAGACGACGTTGGAGGGGGTGCTTCACCTAGCGGTGCATCAAGGACATAAGCCTTCTGTGCAGTAGTGAGGATAATCCTCAGATTACGGACCCAGTTCGAATAGTTGCTTCTGTCATCTTTCAACTTAGCTTTCTCTAGGAACGCATTAAAATTTAGGGGAGCTACAGCGCGAGCCATTGATCTACAACATAATTTGCAAAGACATTAAGACTATGTTCATGATAATTGGTTCAGTTAATCAAATTACTAGTGAACTCCCACTTAAATCAACATCCCTCAAGTTGTCTAAGTGTTTACATGATCCAAATCAACTAACCCACGTCCGATCATCACGTGAGATGGGGTAGTCATCAATGGTGAACATCTCCATGTTGATCATATCTACTATATGACTCATGTTCGACCTTTCGGTCCTCCGCGTTTTGAGGCCATGTCTGTACATGCTAGGCTCGTCAAGTTTAACCCAAGTATTCCGCATGTGTAAAACTGGCTTACACCCGTTGTATGAGAACGAAGAGTCTATCACACCCGATCATCATGAGGTGCTTCGAAACGACGAACTTTCGCAATGGTGCATACTTAGGGAGAACACTTTTATATTGAAATTAAGTGAAGGGATCATCTTATAATGCTACCGTCTTCCTAAGCTAAATAAGATGCATAAAAATATAAACATCACATGCAATCAATATGTGACATGATATGGCCATAATCATCTTTGTGCTTTCGATCTCCATCTCCAAAGCATCGGCATGATCTCCATCGTCACCGCATGACACCATGATCTCCATCATCATGATCTCCATCATCGTGCCATCATGTGGTTGTCTACGTCAACTATTGCTTCTACGACTATTGCTAACTCATAGCGATAAAGTAAAGCAATTACATGGCGTTTAAACATTGACATGTGCTACTTGTGAGCTGCGTTGGGATTTCCCCAAAGAGGAGGGGATGATGCAGTACAGTAGAGCTAAGTATTTCCCTCAGTTATGAAACCAAGGTTACAATCCATTCAGAGAATCACGCAACAACTTGATAACAACACCTGCACACAAAACAACAAATCCTCGCACCCAACGCGAACAAGGGGTTGTCAATCCCTTGGCGGTTAATTGCAAGATTAAATTGTATAGTGATAGATAGATAGATTGAACAAAAATACAAAATAAAATAAATAAAGTAAAATTGCAGCAACGTATTTTTGGGATTTTTAATGTATGATAAAAGTAGACCCGGGGGCCATAGTTTTCACTAGAGGCTTCTCTCTTGAAAATAGCATACGGTGGGTAAACAAATTACTGTTGGGCAATTGATAGAAAAGCAAATAATCATGACGATATTCAAGGCAATGATCATTTATATAAGCATCATGTCCGAGACAAGTAGACCGACTCCTGCCTGCATCTACTACTATTACTCCACACATCGACCGCTATCCAGCATGCATCTAGAGTATTAAGTTCATAAAGAACGGAGTAACGCCTTAAGCAAGATGACATGATGTAGACAAAGTAAACTCACGCATGAATAAACCCCATCTTTTTACCCTTAATAGCAATGATACATACATGTCATGTCCCTTTCTGTCACTGGGATTGAGCACCGCAAGATCGAACCCATTACAAGGCACCTCTCCCATTGCAAGATAAATCAATTTAGTTGGCCAAACCAAATTAATAGAACGGAGAGAAAAACGAAGCTATAATAATCATGCATTAAAGAGTTCAGAGAAAACTCAAATAATATTCATGGATAATCTGATCATAAACTCACAATTCATCGGATCCCAACAAACACACCGCAAAAAGTGATTACATCGGATATAACTCCAAGAACATCGAGGATAACATTGTATTGAAGATAAAAAAGAGAGAAGAAGCCATCTAGCTACTAACTATGGACCCGAAGGTCTGTGGTAAACTACTCACGCATCATCGAAAGGGCAGCAAGGTTGATGGAGAACCCCTCCGTGATCGAATCCCCCTCCGGCGGAGTGCCGGAAAAGGCCTCCAGGTGGGATCTCTCGAGAATAGGAACTTGCGGCGGTGGAAAAAGTATTTCGTGGACTCCCTGGTTGGTTTCCCGATTTTTTAGAATTTATAGAGGTGGAATTAGGTCAAACAGAGCAGAGGTGGGCCCACGAGGCACCAGGGCGCGCCACTCCCCCTGGGGCGTGCTACTTGTAGCTTGCGTTGGTATTTTCCCCGAAGAGGAAGGGATGATGCAGCATAGTAGAGGTAAGTATTTCCCTCAGTTATGAAACCAAGGTTATCGATCCAGTAGGAGAATCACACAACACTTCGTTAGCAGCACCTGCACACAAACAACAAACCCTTGGACCGAACGCAAACGAGGGGTTGTCAATCCCTCGGCGGTAATTGCAAGATTAAATTGTATGTGAATGATAGATAGATAGATAGAAACAAAAATACAAAATAAAATATATAAATAAAAAGTGCAGCAAGTATTTTTAGGGTTTTAGTATATGATTTAGATAGACCCGGGGGCCATAGTTTTCACTAGAGGCTTCTCTCGAGAAAATAGCATACGGTGGGTAAACAAATTACTGTTGGGCCGTTGATTGAAAAGCAAATAATCATGACGATAACCAAGGCAATGATCATGTATATAGGCATCACGTCCGAGACAAGTAGACCGACTCCTGCCTGCATCAACTACTATTACTCCACACATCGACCGCTATCCAGCATGCATCTAATGTATTAAGTCCATAACGAACGGAGTAACGCCTTAAGCAAGATGACATGATGTAGACAAAGTAAACTCACGCATGAATAAACCCCATCTTTTTACCCTTAATAGCAACGATACATACGTGACATGTCCCTTTCTATCACTGGGATTGAGCACCGCAAGATCGAACCCATTACAAAGCACCTCTTCCCATGGCAAGATAAATCAATCTAGTTGGCCAAACCAAATCAATAGATCGGAGAAGAAATACGAAGCTATAATAATCATGCATAAAAGAGATTAGAGAAGACTCAAATAATATTCATGGATAATCTGATCATAAAGTCACAATTCATCGGATCCCAACAAACACACCGCAAAAAGTGATTACATCGGATAGAACTCCAAGAACATCATGGAGAACATTGTATTGAAGATCAAAAAGAGAGAAGAAGCCATCTAGCTACTAACTATGGACCCGAAGGTCTGTGGTAAACTACTCATGCATCATCGGAAGGGCAGCAAGGTTGATGTAGAGCCCCTCCGTGATCGATTCCCCCTCCGAAAGATTACCGGAGAAGGACCCCAGATGTGATCTCTCGAGAACAGAAGCTTGCGGCGGCGGAAAAGGTATTTCGTGGAATCCCCTGTGGGTTTCTGATTTTTTGGGAATTTATAGTGGTGGAATTAGGTCAAACGGAGGTGAGGTGGGCCCACGAGGCACCAGGGCGCGCCTGCCCCCCCCTCCCAGGCGCGCCCTGGTGGCTCGTGGCCACCTCCTCTGGCGTCTGGTCTTCTCCCGAAGCTTCTAGTGTTTATCTGGTCCATGAAAAAATCTCCAAAAAGTTTCGTTGTATTTGGACTTCGTTTGGTACTGATATTCTGTAAAACCAAAAACAGGCAGAAAACATCAACTGGTACTAAGTTAATAGGTTAGTCTCCAAAAATGATATATAATTGCTGTAAATGCATATAAAAACATCCAAGATTGATAATATAACAGCATGGAACAATCAAAAATTATAGATACGTTGGAGACGTATCAGGGCGCGCCCTGGTGGCTCGTGGCCACCTCCTCTGTCTTCTGGCCCTCTCCTGAAGCTTCTAGTGTCTCTTATGTCAAGAAAAAAATCTCCAAAAAGTTTTGTGGCATTTGGACTTCGTTTGGTACTGATATTCTGAAAAACCAAAAATAGGCAAAAAACAGCAACTGGCACTGGGCACTAAGTTAATAGGTTTGTCCCAAAAAATGATATGTATTTGCTTGTAAATGTATATAAAACATCCAAGATTGATAATATAATAGCATGGAACAATCAAAAATTATAGATACATTGGAGACGTATCAAGCATCCCCAAGCTTAATTCCTGCTCGTCCTCGAGTAGGTAAATGATAAAAACATAATTTTGGATGTGGAATGCTACCTATCATATTCATCATATACTCTTTTCTTTTGTACCATGGACATTTGGACTTGAATGATTCAAAGCAATAGTCTATAATTTGACATGAAGACATAAATACTCAAGCATACTAACAAGCAACCATGTCTTTCAAAATATCAATGCTAAAGAATGTTATCCCTAGCCCATTATGCTCAATCATTGATCCATTCATGAAACACACTCAATATTAGCTACACACAATGCACAAGTATGACAATAGTGCTCTCTAGTTGGTGCTTTGTAAGAGAAGATGGAGACCCAAAATAAAAATAAAAATTGCATAAAAGTAAATAGATAGGCCCTTCGCAGAGGGAAGCAGAGATTTGCAGAGGTGAGCTCAAGGCTTAAATTAGAGAGATAAAATTATTTTGAGAGGCATGCTTTTCCTGTTAACGAAAACGACCGAGAATTCCCAATATCTTCCATGCTAGACACATTATAGGTTGTTCCCAAACAAAAAATAAAGTGTATTTCCTTTCCACCATTCTTTCACAATCCATGGCTAGCCGTATCCACGGGTGCCTTCCATACCAAAACCTTCCAAGGAATTTATTATTATCATCATATAAAAAAATTCATTTCGGGACTGGGCATCCCTATTACCGGCCACTCTCTCGTGCAATGACAAGTGAATAAACATTCATCGTGAGAATAACACACCTAGCATGGAAAATATTGGCCACCCCCTGCCGCTTCATGAGCGGTACGGGCACACAAAACGGAAAAATTATTTTGAAAAAATTAGAGTTGGCACATGCAAATTTACTTGGGACGGCATGGAAATACCGCATATAGGTAGGTATGGTGGACTCATTTGGCACAACTTTGGTTTAAGGAGTTGGATGCACAAGCAGTATTCCCGCTTAGTACAAATGAAGGCTAGAAAATAGATTGAGAAGCGACCAAACAAAAAGCGAAAACGGTCATAAACATGCATTGAACATAACTAACACTGAATAATGCACCATAAGTAGGATATAATTTTGTTGCATAACTATTGACTTTACGTGCATGCATAGGGAATCACAAACCTTAACACCAAAATTCTTACTAAACCACAATTACTCACTAACATGACTCACATATTATCGTCTCCATATCGCAAAACTATTGCAAGGAATCAAACTTATCATATCCAATGATCTACATGAAAGTTTTTATTATATCTCTCTTGAATATTCATCACTTTGGGACCAAATTCATATCTTGTGCAAATTACCATTACTATTATCAACTCTCAAAAAGATATAAGTGAAACATGAGAGTTCAAATATTTCTTCAAAATATAGCCACCGCCGTGCTCAAAAATATTGAAGTGAAGTACTAGAGCAACTACCTATCTCAAAAGATTTAAGTGAAGCACATAGAGTATTCTAACAAATCATGGTAAACGTGTGGCTCTCTCAAATAAGTGTGTCCAGCAAGGATGATTGTGACAAACTAAAAAGCAAACAAAGCAAAGACTCATATAATACACGACGCCCCAAGCAAAACTCATGATATGTGACGAATAAAAATATAGCTCCAAGTAAAATTCCCGATGGTTGGTAGAAGAAAGAGGGGATGCCTTCCGGGGCATCCCCAAGCTTAGTTGCTTGAGTCTTCCTTGAATATTACCTTGGGGTGCCTTGGGCATCCCCAAGCTTAGGCTCTTGCCACTCCTTATTCCTTCATCGATCGTGATCTCACCCAAAACTTGAAAATTTCAATCACATAAAGCTCAACAAAACCTTCGTGAGATCCGTTAGTATAACAAACAAATCTTTAACTTTAGGTACTGTAGTAAATTGATTCATATTTAATATTGGCATAATGCTACTGTACTCCAACTTCTCCATGACTAATACCCCATGATACGCTCCATAGATTCATCAAAATAAGCAAACTATGCAACAAAATCAGAATCTGTCTAAAACAGAATAGTCTGTAAAGATCTATTTAAAAGCCATACTTCTGTAACTCCATAAATTCTGATAAATTAGGAAAACGTGGGAATTCATATACCAATACCTTGTAAAAATTTCAGATTTTTCTGATGCTCCAGTACAGAATTAAAATTCCAGCACTGGACGCAAAACTTTCTGTTTTCCAAACAGCATCAATTATACTATCTTCCAAATCATCCCAAAGGCATTACTTGGCACAAACACTAATTAAAACATAAAAACACAATCATAACAGAGGCTATAATTATGTAAAAACACAAGAACAGAAAAAAAAGCAAAAATTTATTTTATTCATTGGGTTGCCTCCCAACAAGCGCTATAGTTTTATGCCCCTAGCTAGGCATAATGCTTAGTTTCAAGTATTGTCATCTTTGGTTTTAGTAATATTTGTAGAGGTTTTCTCAAACCCGGGAGGCTCTTTGTGCTTCCCATTATTCTCAGAAAATGAGGCTATTTTAAGGTCTAGAATATCCAATCGCTTATTGCATAGCGTAATCAAACTGTTCATGCGATTGAGGTTTCCACTAATATTTTTAAGAGGTTCATTAGAATTTTGTAACTCAACCAAATTTTTCTGCATGTCACCCAATTTGTCTAATATTTGAATCCCCTCTTGAGTAAAAGCAAAACCCTTTTGTGGTGGTGGAATACCCAATATACCCTCTATTATTTCATACGCAGTATTGGCCTCACTCTCAATAAAATTCCCTTTTGCGGCAAAGTCCAAAAGTTGTCTATGATGCATGGTTAAGCCTATATAGAAATTGCCAAGCAAAATTTTTAAATCCCCTTTTATAGAGCAAACACGGTAGGATTCCATTTACCTATACCAAGGATCCTTAAGATTTTTTCCTTGTTTCTGTTTGAAGTAAAGCACTTCGAAATCCGGTGACAAAGGAGGGATAGTTATGCTAGTCATGATGACAAGGTGAACAAATCAAACAAAATGGCAAATGGAAAATATTTTTGTATTTTTGTAAAAAAAAAATTAGAAGTGGGGGAGATGAAAACGAGAGGCAAAGGCAAATATAATAAATGCAAGGAGATAAAAGTTTATGCGTAGGTACTTGATAGATGTTGATGATGTCTCCCCGGCAACGGCGCCAGAAATTCTTCCTGCTACTTGTGAGTTGCGTTGGGATTTCCGTGAAGAGGAGGGGATAATGCAGTACAGTAGAGATAAGTATTTCCCTCAGTTATGAAACCAAGGTTATCAATCCAGTAGGAGAATCATTCAACAACTCGTTAACAGCACCTGCACACAAAACAACAAATCCTCGCACCCAACGCGAACAAGGGGTTGTCAATCCATTGGCGGTTAATTGCAAGATTAAATTGTATGCTGATAGATAGATAGATTGAACAAAAATACAAAATAAAATAAATAAAGTAAAATTGCAGCAAGGTATTTTTGGGATTTTTAATGTATGATAAAAGTAGACCCGGGAACCATAGTTTTCACTAGAGGATTCTCTCTTGAAAATAGCATACGGTGGGTAAACAAATTACTGTTGGGCAATTGATAGAAAAGCAAATAATCATGACAATATCCAAGGCAATGATCATGTATATAGGCATCACGTCCGAGACAACTAGACCGACTCCTGCCTGCATCTACTACTATTACTCCACACATCGACCGCCATCCAGCATGCATCTAGAGTATTAAGTCCATAAAGAACGGAGTAACGCCTTAAGTAAGATGACATGATGTAGACAAAGTAAACTCACGCATGAATAAACCCCATCTTTTTACCCTTAACAGCAACGATACATACGTGTCATGTCCCTTTCTGTCACTGGGATTGAGCACCGGATGATCGAACCCATTACAAAGCACCTCTCCCATTGCAAGATAAATCAATCTAGTTGGCCAAACCAAATTAATAAATTGGAGAGAAATACGAAGGTATAATAATCATGCATAAAAGAGTTCAGAGAAAACTCAAATAATATTCACAGATAATCTGATCATAAACTCATAATTCATCGGATCCCAACAAACACACCGCAAAAAGTGATTACATCGGATAGAACTCCAAGAACATCGAGGAGATAATTGTATTGAAGATCAAAAAGAGAGAAGAAGCCATCTAGCTACTAACTATGGACCCGAAGGTCTGTGGTAAACTACTCACGCATCATCGGAAGGGCAGCAAGGTTGATGGAGAGCCCCTCCGTGATCGAATCCCCCTCCGGCGGAGTGCCGGAAAAGGCCTCCAGATGGGATCTCTCGAGAACAGGCACTTGCGGCGGCGGAAAAAGTATTTTGTGGACTCCCTGGTTGGTTTCCCGATTTTTGAGAATTTATAGAGGTGGAATTAGGTCAAACGGAGCAGTGGTGGGCCCACGAGGCACCAGGGCACGCCACCACCACCAGGGCGCGCCACCTCCTCTATCTTCTGGCCCTCTCCCGAAGCTTCTAGAGTCTCTTATGTCCAGAAAAAAATCTCCAAAAAGTTTCGTGGCATTTGGACTTCGTTTGGTACTGATATTCTGAAAAACCAAAAACAGGCAAAAAACAGCAACTGGCACTGGGCACTAAGTTAATAGGTTAGTCCCAAAAAATGATATATAATTGCTTGTAAATGTATATAAAACATCCAAGATTGATAATATAATAGCATGGATCAATCAAAAATTATAGATACGTTGGCGACGTATCAACACGCAGGTCATACAATAAATTAAAGACAACCCTATGGCTCCTGCCGGTTGCCGTACTCATCGAAAAACAAGTCATGAACCTATTACAAAACATGATCATCTCATACATCAACATATATCACATCACGTTTTGGCCATACCACATCACAACATGCCCTGCAAAAACAAGTTAGACGTCCTCTACTTTGTTCTTGCAAATTTTACGTGGCTGCTATGGGCATCAAATAAGAACCGTTCTTACCTACGCAAAGCCACAACGGTGATATACAAGTTGCCTTTTAACCTTCTACAACGACCGCCCTTGTCAAAAGAGATTCAACTAAAGTAGGAGATACAGACACCTGCCAACCACTTTTATGCAATACAAGTTGCATGTCAGTTAGTGGAATCGGTCTCTTGTGCGAGGACAGGTAAGGTTGGTCCGAGCCGCTTCATCCCACAATACCGCCGAATCCATAAATAACAAGGGAGGTAAGCAATCTGAACATCAACGCCCACAACTTCTTTGTGTTCTACTCATGCAAATACATCTACGCATAGACCTGGCTCATGATGCCACTGATGGGGAACGAAGCATGAAATCAAAAAAATTCCTACGAACACCCAAGATCAATCTAGGAGATACATAGCTACGAGAGGGGATTGAGTCTACATACCCTTGTAGACCGAAGGCATTAACGATCTACAGATCGTGGTTGGCGTAGTCGTACTCGCGTCGCGATCCAATCCGATCCAAGCACCGCACGTGCGGTACCTCCGAGTTTAGCACACGTACGGCTCGGTGACGTCTCCTCCTCCTTGATCCAGCAAAGCGAGGGAGAAGAGGTAGATGAGATTTGTTCCAACACAACGGCGTGTGATACGTCTCCAACGTATCTATAATTTTTGGTTGTTCCATGCAGTTATATTATCAATCTTGGATGTTTTTATATACATTTACAGCAATTATATATCATTTTTTCGGACTAACCTATTAACTTAGTGCCCAGTGCCAGTTTGCTGTTTTTTGCCTATTTTTGGTTTTCCAGAATATCAGTACCAAACGAAGTCCAAATGCCACAAAACTTTTTGGAGATTTTTTTCTGGACATAACAAGTACTGGAAGCTTCGGGAGAGGGCCAGAAGATGAAGCAGTGGCCCATGAGGCACCAGGGCGCGCCCCAGGGAGGGTGCGCCCTGGTGGCTTGTGGGGCCCACACAGCTCCGTTTGACCTAATTCCACCACTATAAATTCTCTAAAATCGGGAAACCAACAGAGGAGTCCATGAAATACTTTTTCCGCCGCCGCAAGCTTCTGTTGTCGAGAGATCCCATCTGGAGGCCTTTTCCGGTACTCTGCCAGAGGGGGAATCGATCACGGAGGGGCTCTACATCAACCTTGCTGCCCTTCCGATGATGCGTGGGTAGTTTACCACAGACCTTCGGGTCCATAGTTAGTAGCTAGATGGCTTCTTCTCTCTTTTTGATCTTCAATACAATGTTCTCCTCGATGTTCTTGGAGTTCTATCCGATCTAATCACTTTTTGCGGTGTGTTTGTTGGGATCCGATGAATTGTGAGTTTATGATCAGATTATCCATGAATATTATTTGAGTCTTCTCTAAACTCTTTTATGCATGATTGTTATAGCTTCGTATTTCTTCTCCGATCTATTGATTTGGTTTGGCCAACCAGATTGATTTATCTTGCCATGGGAAGAGGTGCTTTGTAATCGGTTCGATCTTGCGGTGCTCAATCCCAGTGACAGAAAGGGACATGACACGTATGTATCGTTGCTATTAAGGGTAAAAAGATGGGGTTTATTCATGTGTGAGTTTACTTTGTCTACATCATGTCATCTTGCTTAAGGCGTTACTCCGTTCTTTATGGACTTAATACACTAGATGCATGCTGGATAGCGGTCGATGTGTGGAGTAATAGTAGTAGATGCAGGCAGGAGTCGGTCTACTTGTCTCAGACGTGATGCCGATATACATGATCATTGCCTTGGATATCGTCATGATTATTTCCTTTTCTATCAATTGCCCAACATTAATTTGTTTATCCACCGTATGCTATTTTCTTGAGAGAAGCCTCTAGTGAAAACTATGGCCCCTCGGTCTATCTAAATCATATATTAAAAACCCTAAAAATACCTTGCAGCACTTTTTCTTTATTCATTTTATTTTGTATTTTTGTTTCAATCTATCTATCTATCACATACAATTTAATCTTGCAATTTACCGCCGAGGGATTGACAACCCTTTGTTTGCGTTGGGTGCAAGGATTTGTTTTTTTGTGTGCAGGTGCTGCTAACAAGGTGATGCGTGATTCTCCTACTGGATTGATAACCTTGGTTTCATAACTGAGGGAAATACTTATCTCTACTGTACTGCATCTCCCTTCCTCTTCAGGGAACTACCAACGCTGCTCACAAGTAGCAGGAATAATTTCTAACGTCGTTGCCCGGGAGACATCATCAACATCTATCAAGTACCTGCGCATAAAACTTACATCTCCTTGCATTTACTTTATTTGCCTTTGCCTCTCGTTTTCATCTCCCCCACTTCTAAAAAGTTTTTACAAAAATATAAAAATATTTTCCGTTTGCCTTTTTCTTGTTTGCTTATTTGCTTGATTGCTTGCTCGCTTCACCATTATGGCTAGTTCTTCGCTCGTTACTATTACCCCTGAAAATGAAGTACTTAATTTTAAACAAAGGGGAGGAGAGAATTTAAAAGATGCTTGGTATATGTTTTGTGATGCTCATAATAGATCAACTCGTAAGCAATCCACCACAATCCTTCTTTGCAATTTTTATGTGGGTATTACTACTTGGTATAGATTCATACTTGATACTATTGTCGGAGGGAATTTCTTGTTGTGTCCCTCTATGGATGCTTTCAATGCTATGGGAAGTTTAGTGGGATCACCACCTATCACTATTAATGAAACAACTTAGACTTTGGAACATGTTATGCAAAGGTTAGAGGCTATTGAAAGTAAAATGTCTACTATTGAACATCTTGAGAATTTGGATAAAAAAATTCATAATCATATCACTCAATTTGGTTCTAAGGTAGGAATAACATTGAAAACCTTAAAAGAGAAGGAACTGGTAGTTAATGAAAGAATAGAACAAAGCCCCGCTAGAATCGATAAGATAGAAGAAATTATTAATAATTTGGGGTCGGCTTTTTCCTCCGTTAAGTATATTGATAGAACTCCTCCCAATAAAAATTGCAACTTCAAATGATTAGCGTGCACCCCAATTTCATTGATATAATTAAGGAACCTATTCACAAAAGTAAAATTCTTGATTTTGTGCCTAGAAGTGTGATGGTGAGAAACACCTATGTTAAATCTATTAGAAAAATGGATGTGTGATTAAGGAGTTGGAAACCAAAGATGACAATACTAGAAACTATGCATTATGCCTAGCTAGGGGCATAAAACAATAGCGCTTGTTGGGAGGCAACCCAATGAATAAAATATTTTTTTTTCTTTTTGTTTCTATTATTGTGTGTTCACACAATTATGCTACTGTTATGATTGTGTTTTTGTGTTTTTAATTAGTGTTTGTGCCAAGTAAAGCCTTTAGGATGATTTAGAAGATAGTATAATTGATGTTGTTTGGAAAACAGAAAGTTTTGCGTCCAGTGCTGGAATTTTGGTTCTGTACTGGAGCGTCAGAAAAATCTGAAATGTTTACACAGTATTGGTATATGAATTGCCCACGTTGTCCTAATTTTTCAAAAAAAATGTAGTTACAGAAGTATTTCTTTTAAATAGATTGCTACAGACTGTTCTGTTTTTGACAGATTCTGTTTTTGATGCACTACTTGCTTGTTTTGATGAAACTATGGATTGTATCGGGGGGTATAAGCCATGGAGAAGTTAGAATACAGTAGGTATAATGCAAAAATAAAATATGAATGGGTTTACAACAGTACTTAAAGTAGTAATTTGTTTTGTTATACTAACGGATCTCACGAAGGTTTTGTTGAGTTTTGTGTGATTGAAGTTTTCAAGTTTTGGGTGAGATCACGATGGATGAAGGAATAAGGAGTGGCAAGAGACTAAGCTTGGGGATGCCCAAGGCACCCTAAGGTAATATTCAAGGAAGACTCAAGCGTCTAAGCTTGGGGATGCCCCGGAAGGCATCCCCTCTTTCTTCTACCAACCATCGGTAATTTTACTTGGAGCTATATTTTTATTCGTCACATGATATGTGTTTTGCTTGGAGCATCTTGTATTATATGAGTCTTTGCTTTGTTTGCTTATTAGTTTGTCAGAATCATCTTTGCTGGACACACCTATTTGAGAGAGCCACACGTTCATGATAATTTGTTAGAATACTCTATGTGCTTCACTTAATTTTTTTTAAGCTAGGCAGTTGCTCTAGCGCTTCACTTAAATCTTTTTGAGCACGACGGTGGCTATATTTTGAAGAAATATTTGAACTCTCATGCTTCACTTATATTATTTTGAGAGTTGATAGGAAATTTTTTTGAAGAAATATTTGCGCTCTCATGCTTCACTTATATCTTTTTCAGAGTTGATGATCGTAATGGTAATTTGCACAAGATCTGAATTTGGTCCCAAAGTGATGAATATTCAAGAGGGATATAATAAAATCTTTCATATAGATCATTGGATATGATAAGTGTGATTCCTTGCAATAGTTTTGCGATATGGAGATGATAATATGGTCGTCATGTTAGTGAGTAATTGTGATTTAGTAAGAATATTAGTGTTAAGGTTTGTGATTCCCTATGCATGCACATTAAGTCAATAGTTATGCAACGAAATTATATCCTACTTATGGTGCATTATTCGGTGTTAGTTATGTTCAATGCATGTTTATGACCGTTTTCGCTTTTTGGTTGGTTGCTTCTCAATCTATTTGCTAGCCTTCATTTGTACTAAGCGGAAATACTGCTTGTGCATCCAAACTCCTTAAACCCAAGTTGTGGCAAATGAGTCCACCATATCTACCTATATGCGGTATTTCCATGCCGTTCCAAGTAAATTTGCGTGTGCCAACTCTAATTTTCAAAATATTTTTTCCGTTTTGTGTGCCCGTACCGCTCATGAAGCGGCAGGGGGTGGCCAATATTTTCCATGCTAGGTGTGTTATTCTCACGATGAGTGTTTATTCACTTGTCATTGCACGAGAGAGTGGTTGGTAATAGGGATGCCCAGTCCCACAATGAATCAAAAAATAATAACAACAAAATTTCTTGGAAAGTGTTGGTATGGAGGGCACCCGTGTATACGGCTAGCCATGGATTGTGAAAGAATGGTGGAAAGGAAATAAACTTTATTTTCTGTTTGGGAACCGCCTATGATGTGTCTAGCATGGAAAATATTGGGAATTCTCGGTCGTTTTCGTTGACAGGAAAAGCATGCCCCTCAAAATAATATTTTCTCTCTAATTTAAGCTTTGAGCTCTGGCACATTAGCAAATCTCTGCTTTCCTCTGCGAAGGGCCTATCTATTTACTTTTATGCAATTTTATTTTTATTTTAAGTCTCCATCTTCTCTTATAAAGCACCAACTAGAGAGCACTATTGTTATACTTGTGCATTGTATGTAGCTAATATTGAGTGTGTTTTATGAATGGATCAATGATTGAGCATAATGGGCCAGGGATAACTTTCTTTAGCGTTGGTATTTTGAAAGACATGGTTGCTTGTTAGCATGCTTGAGTATTTATATCTTCATGTCAAACTATAGGCTATTGCTTTGAATCATTCAAGACCAAATGTCCATGCTACAAAAGAAAAGAATATATGATGAATATGATAGGCAGCATTCCACATCAAAAATTCTGTTTTTATCATTTACCTACTCGAGGACGAGCAGGAATTAAGCTTGGGGATGCTGATATGTCTCCAACGTATCTATAATTTTTTATTGTTCCATGATGTTATATTATCAATCTTGGATGTTTTTATATACATTTACAGCAATTATATATCATTTTTTGGGACTAACCTATTAACTTAGTGCCCAGGGCCAGTTGCTGTTTTTTTTGCTTGTTTTTGATTTTCCAGAATATCAGTACCAAACGAAGTCCAAATGCCACGAAACTTTTTGGAGATTTTGTTCTGGACATAACAAGTACTGGAAGCTTCGGGAGAGGGCCAGAAGATGAAGCAGTGGCCCACGAGGCACCAGGGCACGCCCCAGGGGGGCGCCCTGGTGGCTTGTGGGGTCCACACTGCTCCGTTTGACCTAATTCCACCACTATAAATTCTCTAAAATCGGGAAACCAACAGAGGAGTCCACGAAATACTTTTTCCGCCACCGCAACCTTCTGTTCTCGAGAGATCCCATCTGGAGGCCTTTTTCGGTACTCCGCCGGAGGGGGAATCGATCACGTTGGGGCCCTACATCAACCTTGCTGCCCTTCCGATGATGCGTGAGTAGTTTACCACAGACCTTCGGGTCCATAGTTAGTAGCTAGATGGCTTCTTCTCTCTTTTTGATCTTCAATACAATGTTCTCCTCGATGTTCTTAGAGTTCTATCCGATGTAATCACTTTTTGTGGTGAGTTTGTTGGGATCCGATGAATTGTGAGTTTATGATCAGATTATCCATGAATATTATTTGAGTCTTCTCTGAACTCTCTTATGCATGATTGTTATAGCTTCGTATTTCTTCTCCGATCTATTGATTTGGTTTGGCCAACTAGATTGGTTTATCTTGCCATGGGAAGAGGTGCCTTGTAATGGGTACGATCTTGCGGTGCTCAATCCCAGTGACAGAAAGGGACATGACACGTATGTATTGTTGCTATTAAGGGTAAAAAGATGGGGTTTATTCATGCGTGAGTTTACTTTGTCTACATCATGTCATCTTGCTTAAGGCGTTACTCCGTTCTTTATGGACTTAATACACTAGATGCATGCTGGATGGCGGTCGATGTGTGGAGTAATAGTAGTAGATGCAGGCACGAGTCGGTCTACTTGACTCGGACGTGATGCCCATATACATGATCATTGCCTTGGATATCGTCATGATTATTTGCTTTTCTATCAATTGCCCAACAGTAATTTGTTTACCCACCGTATGCTATTTTCTTGAGAGAAAGATCTAGTGAAAACTATGGCCCCTGGGTCTATCTAAATCATATATTAGAAACCCTAAAAATACCTTTCTGCACTTTTTCTTTGTTTATTTTATTTTGTATTTTTGTTTCTATCTATCTATCTATCACATACAATTTAATCTTGCAATTTACCGCCGAGGGATTGACAACCCCTTGTTTGCGTTGGGTGCAAGGATTTGTTGTTTTCTGTGCAGGTGCTGCTAACGATGTGTTGCGTGATTCTCCTACTGGATTGATAACCTTGGTTTCATAATTGAGCGAAATACTTATCTCTACTGTACTGCATCTCCCTTCCTCTTCAGGGAATTACCAACGCAGCTCACAAGTAGCAGGAAGAATTTCTGGCACCGTTGCCGGGGAGACATCATCAAAATCTATCAAGTACCTACGCATAAAACTTACATCTTCTTGCATTTATTTTATTTGCCTTTGCCTCTCGTTTTCATCTCCCCCACTTCTAAAAAGTTTTTATAAAAATACAAAAATATTTTTCGTTTGCCTTTTTCTTTTTTGCTTATTTGCTTGATTGCTTGCTCGCTTCACCATTATGGCTAGTTCTTCGCTCGTTACTATTACCCCTGAAAATGAAGTACTTAATTTTAAACAAAAGGGAGGAGAGAATTTAAAAGATGCTTGGTATAGGATTTGTGATGCTCATAATAGATCAACTCGTAAGCAATCCACCACAATCCTTGTTCGCAATTTTTATGTGGGTATTACTACTTGGTATAGATTCGTACTTGATATTTTTACCGGAGGGAATTTCTTGATGTGTCCCTCTATGGATGCTTTCAATGCTATGAGAAATTTAGTGGGATCACCACCTATCACTGTTAGTGAAACAACTTTGAGTTTGGAACATGTTATGCAAAGGTTAGAGGCTATTGAAAGTAAAATGTCTACTATTGAACATCTTGAGAATTTGGATAAAATATTTCATAATCATATCACTCAATTTGGTTCTAAGGTAGGAATCACATTTAATATCTTAAAAAAGAAGGAACCGGTAGTTAATGAAAGAATAGAACAAAGCCCCGCTAGAATCGATAGGATAGAAGAAATTATTAATAATTTGGGATCGGCTTTTTCCTCCGTTAAGAATATTGATAGAACTCCTCCCAATAAAAATTGCAAGTTCATATATGTTCCTAAAACCAATTGTGCTACTTCTAGTAAGGGAAATGAGGATTTTAAAATAATTAGCGTGCACCCAAATTTCATTGATATAATTAAAGAACCTATTAAAAAAAGTAAAATTCTTGATTATTTTGTGCCTAGAAGTGTGATGGTGAGAAACACCTAAGTTAAATCTATTAGAAAAAATGGATGTGTGATTGAGGAGCAAATCACACGAATACGATGGGCTTGATGTAGACAAGCTCAGATGACGAGTCGGTGTCGTCTCCCGGTCCGGTGGTGCCATCCCTGGCAACCGGATCAGGCCGACGTCGTCTTTGATGGCGGTTGTGTGCTCTCCGCTTGATGCATGCTGATGCGAGAGATAGAAAGATTAGGAAGTAAAATGTTTAACTACCATCAAGGAACGCAATCTTTGCAGGCTCACAGCCTTGTCCGGCCGGCGCGTGTTCCTGCCGCTGGGTTCCCCCGGCTAGCAGCGTGACGGCCTAGGAGGTGGCGTACCTAGTCGTCTACGTACGCAGGTCTTCGGGTCCTCTCAAACCCAAACCTCTTTTTAGAGGAGAAGGTATGTAGCGGCGCAACATCTACCATGCATATGCTTCGTGATTTGTGCTATGGGAGGCCTACACTGCATGCATAGCCCTGTATTGCATCGAGCATATATGCGTATATGCCATTAAGTAATCAGGACATGGCCCACCATGTGTCAGATAAAGTACACATGCATGCATGACCATCTCTCTCTTATGTGACGTAGCAAGCACACATCCATGCTGTAGTCTTATCTCTCTTGCCTTCCTCAAAATCCATCCATTTTATTTTCTCTTTGACAATTTCAATCATTCATATATTTTAAACTAAATTTTTATTTTTGAAATAATTTATATATTTGAACTCCTGGCGCCAAGACCTTTAGAACAAGATCAATCTTGGATACATTTCAAACATGTTCAAATTTTAATGTTTCAATCCACATATTTCACTTAATCTATTTCCGTGTGGGGAACTGGTTAGAACAACACCAATGAGTGAAATATGCTCTTGATTTTAATGAAAATTTTCTTTTGAAATGAGTGAAGCCTGTTTTTTGAAAAGTAATGAAAGTTTTTTTTAGTGAAATTAGTTTTTTTAGAAGAATGATTTTTTCAAATTAGTGAAACCTATTTTTGATTTTAGTGAAATTATTCTTTTGAAATGAACGACACCCTTTTTGAAAAGTAATGAAAGTTTTTTTAGCGAAATTAATTTCTTAATACGAGTGAATTTTTTTAAGAGTTAAATCTTGGAATGAGTGAATTTTTTTGAAAGGAGTGAAATATGTTGTTTTAAACTAGTGAAATCGGTCTTTCTGAAAATGAAAGAAATTATTTTTTTGAATTGAGTGAAATAAGTCTTTTGAAATGAGTGAAATCGGTGTTTTGAAATCAGCGAAATCAGTGTTCTCAATATGTTACACACTCTCAGTTTTTAAGAAATGAGTGAAATCTGTTTTCTAGAAATGAGTGAAATCAAGTGTTTTCCGAATTGAGTGAAATCAGGTTTTCAGAAATGAGTGAATTCATTTATTGAAAGTGAAATCCATTTCTCTGCCTATCCCAGAGTGTCATCACCCCATTCTCACTGCCATACTTACACCCATTTTCATCAAGTTGCCCAAGACTGATGATGTTGTTCTTCAGGCGAGGTATGAAGTAAACGTCAGAGAGAACACGGTGCTCACCAGTCAGACATTGCATGAGCACCGATCCTCGCCCACGTATCTCAACTGCAGACCCATCTCCAAATCGGACCTTGCCTTTTACTGTTCTATCCAATTCAGCAAATTTCTCAGAGTTGCCAGTCATGTGATTGCTCGCTCCCGTGTCCAAGTACCACGAGATGTCATGGGCGCCTGTCAGCTTCGGCACCACCTTCTCCTCGTTGAGCAACACCTGCTCTGACGGTGCTGGCTCAGAAGGCGTGAGCTCGCAGGCCTGCAACATGAGCAAGCCCTCATCCTCTACCTCGTCCTCCTGCACATAGTTCGCCTGCTCGTGCTTGGGCACCGGACAATCAGACTGAAAGTGACCCATCTCATTGCAGTTGAAACACCTCACCTTGGTGATATCAAATTTCCGGTGCTTCTTTTGCTTGGCCGCGTCCTTGCTCTCGCCGCGCCCTTGCTGTCCACGGTCACCGCGCCCACCGCGGCCACCGCCGCGACCTCGACCACCTCCACGACCACGACCGGCGTTACTGCTGCCGGCTCCGGGTGACCCCTTTTTGCCCTTCATAAGATGCTCGAGGGCCTGCGTCATCAGCATCAGCTGGTCCTCCTTCCCACCAGAGTGATAGCGTCGTCCGCGTTGGCTCTCTTCAAACGCGGCGAGGCGACCGACTGCCTCCGACACGGTCATGGTAGTGAGGTCACCCCACTGCTCGATGGTGCTCACGATATTCCCAAACCGGCTCGGGACGGCGTTGAAGAGGACCTCAATGATCGACTCATCCGACACCGTCTCGCCCAGCGACCGGATTTCTCCGACGAGCGTCATGAGCTTCTGCGCGAACACACTGACTGACTCGCTGTCCGCCATCTCCATACGATCGAGCTGGCGCTTGAGTTGCTTCACTCGCGCCTTCTAGACGCGATCTTCGCCGACACGCATGCGTCGGATGGCCTCCCAGGCGTCGTGAGCAGTCTCGCAGTTGGCCACCGCCATCATCACCGCATCCGGGACGGACTGGGAGAGAGCGGCGAAGGCTTCGTCATCCTTTCCTTGGTCGAACTCCGCGGTGCCCTCCAACGCCGACCACACGCCGAACGGACGGAGCAGCACTCTCATCTTTACGGCTCACAGACCGTAGTTGGAGTCGTTGAGCATCGGATATTGGATCGGGACGCCGCCGGTCCTCGTCGGCGCGCGCTGGACGACCACAACGCCATCATCTCCGGGCCTCCTTGCTGGCGGCGTGTACTTTCCGCCGCCGCTGCCGCCGCTGTTCAGATCCTTCTTCGGTGACGTGTCTTCCATCGCCGATCACTGCCGCCACAACTCCTCGTGACTCCGCCGCCGTGAACCAACGCTCTGAATACCAAATGTTGGACCAAACCCTGGATTAACACACGCGAGGTGGACGCACACACACCTGAACCTTGGAAAAATTCAGATGAACAAAGGGGAAAAGTTGACTGACGAACAGAGCAGTTTTGTGACGCCTCAACCTGCGCCTTTTCTGCTTCCTTCTCTTTATTTCCAAGCGTAACAAACTCGCAGCATGTACTGCCCACGATCCGTTTTACCCGCGCCATCCCACGGACGGAGTCGTGGCCACTACACCCACGATTACAACAGCAAAAAAAGATACGACTAAGTCTGAAGAACAAAGGACTAGCCTGACACTAGCCTGTCTAAACTGAACCTGGCCGTGTATACTACACATTCAGGATTATTCAGAAAACTAATAACTGAAAATAGAACTTGTGCAACTAGATTAACATAACATTTAGAATGATTGAAACAAAAGCATGTGGATGATTCATGTTAAGCAAAGCAAGGATAATGTTGTAAATATGGATAGAAAAGCGGCCAGCCCTCAAACCTGTGGGAAGAGCTTTCCGAAGAAGCCTCCAAGCAAATGTTTGGACTCTGAGAAGAGCTTTCCGAAGAAGCCTCCAAGAAACCTGTGGGAAGAGCTTCTGCTTCCAAATCATCTTAAGGAGATTTTTGACCTGCAAGGAAACTTGAGAAGGGGCATTCCTAGGATTGTCATGAATATCCTACAAACATAATTTAGAAGTAGATTTGGAAGAACAAATTCCATTAAGAGTAAGATCCTAGCATAGAATGTCAGGGCAATCTTCATGAATAATCTCAGTTTGGGTAATAGTAGAAGCTAAAGGCTGTTGAAAGAGAGAGTGAATAAGGTTATTGTTCCAGACTTTCTGTCCCGGGAGCCAAAGATCTTTAACAAAAGAAGGATATTTGTATCCAGCAGGTGGAATAATGAGATGATCATGAACTGTTGCCCAATCAGAACACCAAGGAGTCCTCCAGAGAGAGATGTTTCCTTGAGTGATTTGGTAGAAAGAGTGAGCTTTAAGCTTAGGAAGCATTTTTTGAATGGAGGACCAGAATGCTGATTTGGGTGTGTTTGGAGAGGTAGTCCAAATGGAGGCATCATGAAAATATTTGGATTTAAGCACAACACTACTAGGGAAAAGCCTATCAGTAGTGCGGGTTAAACGACTAGCAGTAGCGTGGGCACCCACGCTACTGGTACGGCGCTACTGCTAACGTTTAGCAGTAGCACGGGTACCCCCCGCTACTGCTATCCATATGTATCAGTAGCGCGTTTTACGTAACCTCGTTGCAGCTAAAAGCTGCAACGCTGCTATTTAGAGTGCGCTACTGCTAAAGCCTCGCTGCTGCAACACGCATACCCCGCGCTACTGTTATTATTTTCTAATTTTTTTTTCTGCATCATATTTCCTCTGTATTTGTAGAGGTTTTATACAATAGTCTCTATCAAACATCATACACACAATAGTCTCATCATATCATACACATACAAATCTAATCATAGCATACACATACAAATAGTCTCGTCAAATCATGTCATCATCATAATCATCATCCAACACAAATGATGTCTCTCGTCATCATCTCGAAATAGCGATACAAGTTATGACATGTCTCGAATACATGCAACTACATCGTCATCCATCTAAACGATGATATAGAAGAGAAGAGCTATCACTATGAGTAAGAGCGGAATTATGCAGTACATGAGGCGCCGGTTCTGATTCCTCTCTCGCGCTAGCGTGAACCTCAAGTAACTAGCTTCTGCTTCTTGTCTGCTATCGAACCCTTTATGGCTGCCGCTCGAGAACTGTGACACTTGGGCCTGACACTCGGGCCACTCGTCGTACACTCCCGGAACCCTCCCTATGTACACGGCATAGCACTTCTTCGCCATCAAGGACCTATGTACCTGTTAGAGATGCGTCTTCATCAAGCGAATTAAACAATAATATGCAACATAATATACTTGAGCAACACGAAAAGAAAGAGTTAGCTAATAGATGCAACATATAGTAAACATAATTAATCAACCCATGTTCATCGTACCCAAACTAATTAACTAGATGTACGCAGGTCATCGTACCCAAACTAACAAACTAGCGTTACGCAAGTTCAGCAGGACCGTTGACATCACAAAGTTTCATCGCTACAGAAAGTACAAGTTCAACCAACACATCATCCAGAAGTTCCATCTCTGGAAGTTCCATCCATCCATATCCGGAAGGATGCACCCTAGCTTCGTGAACGGCGTCAGGTCCAAACGTTGTAGGCCTATGCGAGTTCGGACGTCAGCTCGCGATATAGGGCCGTGGTGGAACATCCCCTTCTCTTCGACGACTTCTTTCATGATGATCGTTGCAATGTCCTTCTGGATGCGAAAGAAGTCATCTCTGAGTTTATAATCCGGTTCGTCTCCTAAGGATTCTGCCCATTTGCGGATATGTTCATCGTTTCTTGTTGTCATGCGAAGCTGTTGGTGATCCCTTCTGAACTCCATCATGAGATGGAGGAGGTAGAATCCATCGTTCTTGCTTACTGTCAGTTGATGGATGCAGCAGAAGGTAGTTTTATGCAAGAAACCCGGCTTGCTCTTCCTTTGTTTCCTGATCTCGATGTGGCCACCCCTCATGTTGAAGCCATGGAGAGCATCATCCAGAATATCCATTATGTGGGTGTAATCCTTCTTCTCGTAGTTTCTAGACGAGTCGAAATACATAGCGTGGGAGACTCGCGGGAAAAGAACGATAAGGACGGCGCGCCCGTTGCTGCGGGAAAAATAACACCTCAAATTAGTCTCCATATGAGCGAAGGAATGATTGAAATGTACGAAAAGGTTGTCCGGCAATGACTTACATTGGATGATAAGGCAGGAGAACCGTTTCCTTGTCCTTATTCGTTATCATGAAGTATTCGATGTACTCCCTAGCAGCTTTACGTTCAAAGTCGCCGAGACTCAAGAAGGACTCATGCATGTAGTATGGATCCGTCACCGAGATTTGCGAGATTTGTTCTCTCCTGATGACGAAGTTCATATGTAGAGCAAAAAGGCGGACGATCGTAAAGTTGAGCCGTCTCATGAGAAATATACCAAAGATGTGATCAAACCGCAGGAAGAACACCTCCGCGGGTAGTGTGTCGACGTAGCACTTGCCCTCAGGCACACGAACCGCGTAAAGCAGATATCATGGATCCTCCGAGGCGAGAAGGCTTTTCTCAGTCGACAGCACATGGTCGTGCAGTCTCCTGAGATCCCCTGATATGCCCTCTAGAGGTTTCGTCGGTAGGATCGGCTCGCCCGCGACATGGAACATCGCCGCACCTTTGACCGGTACACGGTCTGCAAAATCGGTCGGCTGGCTGCTAGAAGCTTTCGCAGCTTTTGGTGGTAGCGGAGCCTCTCCTCGGTAGTCTCTTCCTCTCCTTTTTCTTGGGTTGATCGTCGTGACCCTTCCTTACCCCCGCCACCAGTGTTTTCAAGCTAAGCACTTTACGACCCTCGGCTAGTTGACCCTGAGTTGAGGCGGCATCTGGAGGCGTGTCCTGTGAGGATTGTATCAAGAGAGACTTCTTGCAATCAACCCTAGGACGTTCCTACCCGGGCACATCATCCATCTCCTCATCTGCATGCTCATAGCCCGAGTCATATGGCTGACTCATCATTTGTCCGTCGTCATAGGCGCCGGTATTGAGGAACTGAAGAGGGTTCTCCTCCATCTCATCATCCATTTCTTGTTCCACGGGGCCGACTACATCATCCACTATTGGACCCCCTTCCTCGCGCCGTCCGCCGCTCTCACCCGGCACGAGATCAGGCGCTGGTAATTGCGTAGGCGGGGTGGTGTTCATTGATACGTCTCCAACGTATCTATAATTTTTGATTGTTCCATGCTGTTATATTATCAATCTTGGATGTTTTTGTATACATTTATAGCAATTATATATCATTTTTTGGGACTAACCTATTAACTTAGTGCCTAGTGCCAGTTGTTGTTTTCTGCTTGTTTTTGGTTTTATAGAATATCAATAGCAAACGAAGTCCAAACGCCACGAAACTTTTTGGAGATTTTTTCTGGACAATACCAACACTACAAGCTTTGGGAGAAGACCAGACGCCAGAGGAGGTGGCCACGAGCCACTAGGGCGCGCCTGGGGGGGGGGGGTGCAGGCGCGCCCTGGTGCCTCGTGGGCCCACCTCAGCTCCGTTTGACCTAATTCCACCACTATAAATTCCCAAAAAATCAGAAACCCTCAGGGGAGTCCACGAAATACTTTTTCCGCTGCCGCAAGTTTCTGTTCTCGAGAGATCCCATCTGGGGTCCTTCTCCGGTACTCCACCGGAGGGGGAATCGATCACGGAGGGGCTCCACATCAACCTTGCTGCCCTTCCGATGATGCGTGAGTAGTTTACCACAGACCTTTGGGTCCATAGTTAGTAGCTAGATGGCTTCTTCTCTCTTTTTGATCTTCAATATAATGTTCTCCTCGATGTTCTTGGAGTTCTATCCGATGTAATAACTTTTTGCGGTGTGTTTGTTGGGATCCGATGAATTGTGAGTTTATGATCAGATTATCCATGAATATTATTTGAGTCTTCTCTGATCTCTTTTATGCATGATTATTATAGCTTCGTATTTCTTCTCCGATCTATTGATTTGGTTTGGCCAACTAGATTGATTTATCTTGCCATGGGAAGAGGTGCTTTGTAATGGGTTCGATCTTGCGTTGCTCAATCCCAGTGATAGAAAGGGACATGACACGTGTGTATCATTACTATTAAGGGTAAAAAGATGGGGTTTATTCATACGTGAGTTTATCTTGTCTACATCATGTCATCATTCTTAAGGCGTTACTCCGTTCTTTATGGACTTAATACACTAGATGCATGCTGGATAGCGGTCGATGTGTGGAGTAATAGTAGTAGATGCAGGCAGGAGTCGGTCTACTTGTCTCGGACATGATGCCTATATGCATGATCATTGCCTTGAATATCGTCATGATTATTTGCTTTTCTATCAATTGCCCAACAGTAATTTGTCTACCCACCGTATGCTATTTTCTTGAGAGAAGCCTCTTGTGAAAACTATGTTCCCCGGGTCTAACTAAACCATATACTAAAACCCTAAAAATACTTGCTGCACTTTTTCTTTATTTATTCTATTTTGTATTTTTGTTTCAATCAATCTATCTATCACATACAATTTAATCTTGCAATTACCACCGAGGGATTGACAACCCATCGTTTGCGTTGGGTGCAAGGGTTTGTTGTTTGTGTGCAGGTACTGCTAACGAGGTGTTGCATGATTCTCCTACTGGATTGATAACCTTGGTTTCATAACTGAGGGAAATACTTACCTCTATTGTGCTGCATCATCCCTTCTTCTTCGGGGAAAATACCAACGCAAGCTACAAGTAGCAGGAAGAATTTCTGGCGCCGTTGCCGGGGAGACATCATCAACATCTATCAAGTACCTTCGCATAAACTCTCATCTCCTTGCATTTACTTTATTTGCCTCTCGTTTTCATCTCCCCCACTTCTAAATTTTTTTTACAAAAATACAAAAATATTTTCTGTTTGCCTTTTTTCTCGTTTGCTTATTTGCTTGCTTGTTACCTTGTTTGCTTAATCATGATGCACCGAGAAAATTATCATGATACTTCTTCTTATAAAATTCTGTCCGAAATTGAGAAAAATACTAAATATTACATGACTACGCAGTTTGAGCACAACAAAAATTTTACCGAGGAAATCAAAGAACACTCTACTTTATTGGGTGCTATTGCAAAACAACTAGATAATGTTAGTAAAGAAGTTGCTAGTCTTCAATCTCAATTTGCTCTTACTGAAAATTTGTTAGGAAAAATTTCTGATGCGCAAGCTACGCTAGTAAATCAAATGGCAGCTAAGCCGGAATCATTAGAACATAGTAATGATGAGGATATTAAAATGATTGGTGTTTCATCTATTGATTCTTTGTTTAGCAATATAAAACTTGATAAAAAGGGGACTGAAGAAGAGTCAACTTTAGATAGTAGGCGTCCCCATAATTCGGAGGGTGAAAATCTTGATAAGAAAATTGATAAAAGTGGGTTTGGAGAGGTAAAAACTTTAAATAGTGATGTGCCCACTCTCTTGGATTACAAAGATTTTAATTATGATAATTGTTCTTTGGTTGAATGCATTTCTTTGTTACAATCCATGCTAAATTCACCCAACGCTTATGAACAAAACAAGGCTTTTACTAAACACATCGTAGAAGCAATGATGAAAGCGTTAGAAGAAAAGCTAGAACTGGAGATTTCAATTCCTAGAAAATTACATGATGAATGGGAACCCACCATTAAAGTTAAAATTAAAA
The DNA here is from genome assembly GCA_039707655.1 of Elymus sibiricus. Lineage (NCBI taxonomy): Eukaryota > Viridiplantae > Streptophyta > Magnoliopsida > Poales > Poaceae > Elymus > Elymus sibiricus. Next base: position 6,635,675 of record CM077674.1, on the reverse strand, counting down.
ATTATGAGTGCAATGCTTTATGTGATTTGGGTGCTAGCGTTTCCACAATTCCCAAATCTCTATGTGATGTGCTAGGTTTTACCAATATAGATGAATGCTCTCTTAATTTACATCTTGCGGATTCTACTATTAAAAAGCCTTTGGGTAGGATTAATGATGTTCTTATTCTTGCAAATAGGAACTATGTGCCCGTTGATTTTGTTGTACTTGACATTGAATGCAATCCTTCTTGCCCTATGATACTTGGTAGACCGTTCTTACGAACCATAGGTGCCGTTATTGACATGAAAGAAGGGAATATAAAATTTCAATTTCCATTAAAAAAGGGTATGGAAAATTTCCCTAGGAAGAAAATTAAAGAACCATATGAATCCATTATGAGGGCCACTTATGGAATCAACTTGAAGGATGACAACACTTGAAACTATGCATTATGCCTAGCTTGGGGCATAAAACAATAGCGCTTGTTGGGAGGCAACCCAATGAATAAAATAATTTTTTTGCCTTTTGTTTCTGTTATTGTGTGTTTTCACTTTTATGCTACTGTTATGATTGAGTTTTTGTGTTTTTAATTAGTGTTTGTGCCAAGTAAAACCTTTGGGATGATTTGGAAGATAGTATAATTGATGCTGTTTGGGAAACAGAAAGTTTTGTGTCCAGTGCTGGAATTTTGGTTCTGTACTGGAGCGTCAGAAAAATATGAAATTTTTACACATTATTGGCATATGAATTGCCCACGTTGTCCGAATGTTTAAGAATTTTTGGAGTTACAGAAGTATAGATTTTAAATAGATTGCTACAGACTGTTCTATTTTTGACAGATTCTGCTTTTGATGTGTTGCTTGCTTGTTTTGATGAAACTATGGATTATATCGGGGGGCATAAGCCATGGAGAAGTTAGAATATAGTAGGTATAATGCAAAAATAAAATATGAATGGGTTTGCAACAGTACTTAAAGTAGTGATTTATTTTGTTATACTAACGGATCTCACGAAGGTTTTGTTGAGTTTTGTGTGAGATCACGATGGATGAAGGAATAAGGAGTAGCAAGAGCCTAAGCTTGGGGATGCCCGAGGCACCCCAAGGTAATATTCAAGTAAGACTCAAGCATCTAAGCTTGGGAATGCCCCGGAAGGCATCCCCTCTTTCTTCTACCAACCATCGGTAATTTTACTTGGAGCTATATTTTTATTCGCCACATGATATGAGTTTTACTTGGAGCGTCGTGTATTATATGAGTCTTTGCTTTGTTTGCTTTTTAGTTTGTCACAATCATCCTTGCTGAACACACCTATTTTGAGAGAGCCACACATTATCATGATTTGCTAGAATACTCTATGTGCTTCACTTAAATTTTTTGAGCTAGACAGTTGCTCTAGTGCTTCACTTAAATCTTTTTGAGCACGGTGGTGGCTAAATTTTGAAGAAATATTTGAACTCTCATGCTTCACTTATATTATTTCGAGAGTTGACAAGATAAAATTTTGAAGAAATAAACTCTCATGCTTCACTTATATTATTTTGAGAGTTGATAAGATTAAAATTTTGAAGAAATATTTGCACTCTCATGCTTCACTTATATCTTTTTGAGAGTTGATAAAAGTAACGGTAATTTGCACAAGATATGAATTTGGTCCCAAAGTGATGAATATTCAAGAGGGATATAATAAAAACTTTCATATAGATCGTTGGATATGATAAGTGTGATTCCTTGCAATAGTTTTGCGATATGGAGATGATGATATGTGAGTCATGTTAGTGAGTAATTGTGATTTATTAAGAATATTCGTGTTAAGGTTTGTGATTCCCTATGCATGCACATTAAGTCAATAGTTATGCAAAGAAATTATATCCTACTTATGGTGCATTATTCGGTGTTAGTTATGTTCAATGCATGTTTATGACCTTTTTCGTTTTTTGGTTGGTTGCTTCTCAATCTATTTGCTAGCCTTCATTTGTACTAAGCGGAAATGCTGCTTGTGCATCCAAACTCCTTAAACCCAAGTTGTGCGAAATGAGTCCACCATATCTACCTATATGCGGTGTTTCCATGCCGTTCCAAGTAAATTTGTGTGTGCCAACTCTAATTTTCAAAATAATTTTTCCGTTTTGTGTGCCCGTACCGCTCATGAAGCGGCAGGGGGTGGCCAATATTTTCCATGCTAGGTGTGTTATTCTCATGATGAGTGTTTATTCACTTGTCATTGCATGAGAGAGTGGCTGGTAATAGGGATGCCCAGTCCCACAATGAAATCAAATTTAATAACAACAAAATTCCTTGGAAAGCGATGGTATGGAGGGCACCCGTGGATACGGCTAGCCATGGATTGTGAAAGAATGGTGGAAAGGAAATAAACTTTACTTTCTGTTTGGGAACCGCCTATGATGTGTCTAGCATGGAAGATATTGGGAATTCTCGGTCGTTTTTGTTGACAGGAAAAGCATGCCTCTCAAAATATTTTTATCTCTCTAATTTAAGCTTTGAGCTCTGGCACATTTGACAAATCTCGGCTTCCCTCTGCGAAGGGCCTATCTATTTACTTTTATGCAATTTTTATTTTTATTTGAATCTCCATCTTCTCTTATAAAGCACCAATTAGAGAGCACTATTGTCATACTTGTGCATTGGATGTAGCTAATATGGAGTGTGTTTCATGAATGGATCAATGATTGAGCATAATGGGCTAGGGATAACTTTCTTTAGCGTTGATATTTTGAAAGACATGATTGCTTGTTAGTATGCTTGAGTATTTATATCTTCATGCCAAACTATAGACTATTGCTTTGAATCATTCAAGTCCAAATGTCCATGCTACAAAGAAAAGAATATGTGATGAATATGATAGGCAGCATTCCACATCAAAAATTCTGTTTTTATCATTTACCTACTCGAGGACGAGCAGGAATTAAGCTTGGGGATGCTGATACGTCTCCAATGTATCTATAATTTTTGATTGTTCCATGCTGTTATATTATCAATCTTGGATGTTTTTATATACATTTACAGCAATTATATATCATTTTTTGGGACTAACCTATTTACTTAGTTCCCAGTGCCAGTTGTTGTTTTCTGCCTGTTTTTTGTTTTACAGAATATCAATACCAAACGAAGTCCAAATGCCACGAAACTTTTTGGAGATTTTTTTCTGGACAATACCAACACTAGAAGCTTCGGGAGAAGACCAGATGCCAGAGGAGGTGGCCAAGAGCCACCAGGGCGGGCCTGGGGCGCCCTGGTGCCTCGTGGGCCCACCTCAGCTCCGTTTGACCTAATTCCACCACTATAAATTCCCAAAAAATCAGAAACCCTCAGGTGAGTCCACGAAATACTTTTTCCGCCACCGTAAGTTTCTGTTCTCGAGAGATCCCATCTGGGGTCCTTCTCCGGTACTCCGTCGGAGGGGGAATCGATCACGGAGGGGCTCTACATCAGCCTTGCTGCCCTTCCGATGATGCGTGAGTAGTTTACCACAGACCTTCGGGTCCATAGTTAGTAGCTAGATGGCTTCTTCTCTCTTTTTGATCTTCAATACAATGTTCTCCTCGATGTTCTTGGAGTTCGATCCGATGTAATCACTTTTTGCGGTGTGTTTGTTGGGATCCGATGAATTGTGAGTTTATGACCAGAATATCCATGAATATTATTTGAGTCTTCTCTGATCTCTTTTATGCATGATTATTATAGCTTCGTATTTCTTCTCCGATCTATTGATTTGGTTTGGCCAACTAGATTGATTTATCTTGGCATGGGAAGAGGTGCTTTGTAATGGGTTCGATCTTGCGGTGCTCAATCCCAGTGACAGAAAGGGACATGACACGTATATATCGTTGCTATTAAGGGTAAAAAGATGGGGTTTATTCATACGTGAGTTTTGTTGGGGAACGGAGCATGAATTTCAAAAAAATTCCTACGCTCACGCAAGATCTATCCATGGAGATGCATCGCTACGAGAGGGGAGAGTGTGTCTACGTACCCTCGTAGACCGTTAGCGGAAGCGTCTCACAACGCGGTTGATGTAGTCGAACAATCCTTCGAGCTCCACCGATCGAGTACCGAACGTACGGCACCTCCGAGTTCTACACACGTGCAGCTCGGTGACGTTCCTCGCCTTTTTGATCCAGCAAGACGTCGAGGTAGTAGATGAGTTCTGTCAGCACGACGGCGTGGCGACGGTGACGGTGAAGTGATTCCGGCAGGGCTTCGCCTAAGCTCTCCGAAAATATGACCGAGGTGGAAAACGGAGATCGGGGCACCGCACATGGCTATGGGACAATTGTGTGTCTCCAAGGGGTGCCCCTCCTCCGTATATAAAGGAGGGAGGAGGAGGAGGCTGGCCAGCCCCTAGGGGCGCACCAAGGAGGGGACTCCTACGAGGAATCCTACTCCTAGTAGGAGTCCACCAAGAGGGGAAGGAAGAGGGGAAGAGGGAGAAGGAAAGAGGGGTATTGCGCCCCCCAAACCCCTTGTCCAATTCGGACCAGCAAGGGGAGAGGCGCAGCAGCCCCTGTGGCCTGCTTCTCTCTTTCCCGTATGGCCCAATAAGGCCCATAACTTCCCCGGGGGGTTCCGGAACCCCTCCGGCACTCCGGAAAATACTCGGATCTCTTGGAACCTTTCCGATATCCGAATACAACCTTCCAATATATCGATCTTTACCTCTCGGACATTCCGAGACTCCTCGTCATGTCCGTGATCTCATCCGGGACTCTGAACTACCTTCGGTCACTCATCACATAACTCATATAATACTATATCGTCATCGAACCTTAAGTGTGCGGACCCTACGGGTTCGGGAATGATGTAGACATGACCGAGACGACTCTCCGGTCAATAACCAACAGCGGAACCTGGATGCTCATATTGGTTCCTACATATTCCACGAAGATCTTTATCGGTGAACCTCATATGACAACATACGTTGTTCCCTTTGTCCGGCGGTATGTTACTTGCCCGAGATTCGATCGTCGGTATCCCGATACCTAGTTCAATCTCGTTACCGGCAAGTCTCTTTACTCGTTTCGTAATACGTCATCTTGCAACTAACTCTTTAGTCACGGTGCTTGCAAGGCTTCTGTGATGCTGTATTACCGAGAGGGCCCAGAGATACCTTTCCGACAGACGGAATGACAAATCCCAATCTTGATCCATGCCAACTCAACAAATACTTTCGGAGATACCTGAAGTGCACCTTTATGATCACCCAGTTACGTTGTGACGTTTGATACACTCAAAGTATTCCTACGGTGTCCGGGAGTTGCATGATCTCATGGTCAGAGGAACGTGTATTTGACATAGTGAAAGCAGTAGCAATAAACTGAACGATCATATGCTATGCTAACGGTTGGGTCAAGTCCATCACATCATTCTCCTAATGATGTGATCCCGCTTTCCAGGCGGACAATGTGCCACTGAACTTCCCCATGGCGGTGTTGTTTATCTTCTTCATGGCATGATCTTCCCACGGAAGTTTGGTGTCATCCCGGCTGGGGAAATAGTATCTCTGGTGCAACTTCGTTAGGAGGAGGTGCTCCATATTTTTTGGTTTACTCCTTAAGTCCATGGCGTTGATGCTCCCGATGTCCCATAGGATGCATCCGTGTTGGTTGCCGTAGTTCTTGCGAACTTCCTCCGGCGCTATTGGCTCAAATTTGCCGGGGTGCACCTCTGTGACCACCAGTCTACCGGTGCCGAGCTTGTTAGGACGTCGTGACCTCGTACTCTTCTGCTTCGGCCCCGGTCTCGGCGCCGGTGTCGGTGCCATCGGTGCCGGTGGTGGTGTCGGTGTCAGGGTCGGCGGCAGTAGCACCGTCCGCTATGACAAGGGGGCCCTCCAAACCTTCGTCTGCCTGACTACACAAAAAGTCGAGGTAATCGTGTTCATGCTGTAAGGGATCGTTGATCTCATGATGATCAGAAGCCTCGGCTTCGTCGTTGTTCGACATGTTTCCTACATACGATTAAGTTTGCTCATTTAATTCTCAAAATATAATAAAATGAATAATCACATAAAAAGGGCCTATGTTTTGCCGGAATGTTGATTCATTCCCGTTTCGGCAAATCCCGGGCACTCGATATGTCCTACTTTCTAGCACAAGTCATGCCGAAATTCACGGAAAAATTCGGCATGACATTTGCTAAAAAGTGGACATATCGAGCACCTGAAATTCGCCGGAACGGAAATGAATCAACGTTCCGGCAAAACATAGGCCACTCGGAGTCATTCCCTGCAAATAAGAAAAGGCCACTTGGGCACAATGGAACCACTTCAATTTTGCATATAACAGGACCACTTCAAGAAAATCTAGAACCTGAAGAAAATCCCCAAAAACTAAAACTGAGGTTCTATTAATAGAAAATAGAGAAAATTTTCCCTAGCTAGCTAATTTGCCCAAGCTAATTATGATCTATTAATAGAAAACAGAGAAAATTTATGTCCTAAATTTTTTTGCCCTAGCTAATAGAAAACAGATAAAATTTATGTCCTAAAACAGAGATAACTTTTTTTGTCCTAATAACAATTATGTCCTAATAAAAGTTCAGTGAACTAACCCTAATGCAAAATTCAGAACTTGTAACCCTAATGCAAAATTTCCTACTGTATATAAAGTTAACTGAATTGTTTAGTTAACTGAATTTTCTATCCTAATATTTTTTTTTCCTAATAACAATTCTTTCCTAATAAAAGTTCAGTGAACTAACCCTAATGCAAAATTCCTACTGTCTACAATTTGAACCCTAGAACCCTAGAACTACAATTCCCCTAATTGATGAAACACTAATTAACCTAATTAACTCTAGAACTAGCACAGAGAAGAGAGGGGGGGTAGAGAGAGGATGCTCACCGGAGGAGGGGCGGCAACGATGAGAAGGGGGTTGCAGCGGGGGAGGAGGGGCGGCGATGTCGGAGAGGGCTGCAGCGGGCGGAGGAGGAGGCGGCGACGATGAGGAGGGGCGACCTCAGGTGGCGGCGGCCTCTGCTCCGGCGACCTCGGGCGATGGCGGCGGTGACGGCGGCAGGTGCTCGGGTCTCGGGCGACGGCGACGCAGGGGAGGAGCTCGCGGAGGGCGGTGGCGGCGCGGAGGAGGGGGGCACGGCGCAGAGGAGGAGGGGGGCAATGGCCGGGAATGGGGGAATGGGGAGAGGGAGGGAGGCCCGCGTGGTAGTAAGTCAAAATTAGCAGTAGCGCGGGTCTGAATCCCCCGTTATGGCTAACTTAGCTATAGCGAGAATTCGTAACCCTCGCTACTGCCTCGCTATAGCTAAGTTAGCTATAGCGCGGGATTCAGACCCGCGCTACTGTTATGCTTTTTATTATTTTTTTCATTTTCCTTTTCCTTTCCTTTTTTCTTTTCTTTTTATTATTTTTCCTTTTTTCTTTTATTTTCATTTCTTTTTATTATTTTTTCCTTTTTCCTTTCATTTTCTTTTCTATTCCTTTCCTTTTTCTTTTCATTTCCTCGCAGTCGACGGGAACGTGTCCTCCCAAACTGAGCGAATATCGCAGGAATTACCACGGTGGGAAGGGGATACAATGTATATAACTGGGGCGATATATTAGTGCATATATAATATATATTACATCATTTGACCGATAATGCACGCGGTTTAGTGCGTATACAAAATAGATACGTACATAAATGATAGTTTCTCAGCGTCGACGACGTTTAAGAGTGATCTTCTTTCCTTTCTTGTTCGCCGTCGAATAATTGAGCCCCTCGTTGTGACTTTTTATTTTCCATGGAGTACGATCTTTCTTAGGTAATGTAGTCTTGCTTCTTCTTTTGACGTATGCTTCATCGTCATCGTCATCTTCCCTCATCGGGTCGCCGTACTGGTCGTAGTCTTCCACGTTGGCGACTCCATCCATTCCGACGATACTCCTTTTGCCTCTCCTCACGAAAACACGGCTCGGATTTCTCGGGTCGGTTAGGAATAAGCATTGTGTCACGTGCTTAGCGTCTACCCATGGCTCTTTTTTGGTGATGGCGTTCACGGTAGCGCTCTTGGCGTCGGGTATGGACATGGTAGTGAAAAACTGGTTTTCTCTATGGACGGACTTTGCCCATCTGACACGGAACATCATCGCACTGTGCAGTCCAGAGTAGTCAAGCTCCTAGATCTCTTCGACCCTTCCATAGAATCTTTCAATTGCGCCGTTGTTGCCCGTCAGGCATTCCATCGTCATCCCTGAGTTCTGGTAATCACTGGTTATATCTTTGGCCTCCGTGTAGAACGTGTATCCGTTGATATCGTATGCCTGATAGGTCACGAGGTTGGGCGCGGGGCCATGTGCTAAGGCGTATATGAGCAATCCGTCAGTAGAGCCGTCTTCCGGGGGATTAGCAAGAACATGCTGTTTGAACCAAGTCAAGAAAGTGAGGTTGTGGTCTCTAATAACTTCGGCATCCGTCTTGCGCAGCCCCCGGTCACGGTATTTCTTTGCGATGGTTTCTTTGTGCAGTGTCACGAAAGGATCTACCACGTCTAGGTGCTGTAGCACTACTAAGTTTGCTATGTCAAAGTCGTTTTGTCGACCCGAGTGGTCCACATGCAGTTCCCTCCGGCCATTGGTATGACCTTCACCTCCGAGCCTCCCAAGTTGCTTGTTGACGGGCAAACCAACAACACGGTCTCCGACGCCTAGATAATTCTCACAGAAGGAGATGAACTCTTGGGTCAGAAAGCCCTGGACGATGCTTCCATCCGGACGGGACATGTTACGAACGAATCCTTTGATGACCCCATTCATCCTCTCGAACGGAATCATGCTGTGCAGGAATGTCGGCCCGAGGTCGATGATGTCATCCACAATGTCGGCCCGCGGGCGGGAAGTACATCTCAAGCTCATTTAGTATGACAACGATCTCTTCCTGTAGCCTTCGGAGTTGCTTCACACTGATCGACTTTCGAGAGATAACGTCAAAAAAGTTGCAGAGACCAGTAAGCGTGTCATAGACGTGCTGGTCCATTATCCCTCTAATGGCAACAGGGAGTCTCTGCATCATCATCACGTGACAGTCATGAGACTTCATCCCGCTGAACCTTTTCTTCTTCGTGTCTAGAAATCTGCTTATCATCCCACAGTAACCGGAACTAACTTTGATTCCAGTAAGGAACTTGAAGAATTGATTCATCTCCTTCGGACTTAAGGTGGAGCAAGAAGCACTACTGGAATCTGGCATTTTGCCATCTGTCCCCTCTTTGCCGTCTGCCAGCTGACGGCAAAGAGGATCTTTGCCGTATGCTTTGGCAAAGCAGACGGCAAAGAACCAGCTGATGGCAAAGAGGGTCTTTGCCGTCAGCTGTCTCTTTGCCGTCTGTCAGCTGACGGCAAAGAGGCCAATGGCAGACGGCAAAGAGCCTGGTGGGCCCCCCGTGGCACGGCGTTGGCTAGGGCACCTTCTTTGCTGTCTGCCACCTCTTTGACATCTGCTAACAGACGGCAAAGAAGGGCTAGGCAGACGGCAAAGAGGTGAGGGTGGGGCCCACAGGGTCACGGCGCTGGCTAGCTAACGGCAAAGAGTTCTTGGCCGTCTGCCAGCAGACGACAAAGAGGGGGGTTACCTTAACGGCTGTACCCCGCCCGAAACCCCCACTCCCGCGCGCCTCTCTCTCTCTCTCTCTCTCTCTCTCATCCGCCGCCGCCGCCCCATCGCCGCCCTGTCGCCGCCCCCTCCCTGCCACCCCGCCCCGTCGCCGCCCCTCCCTGCCACCCCGCCCCATCGCCGCCCCGCCGCCCCCGAAGCCTGGCCCGGCCGCCCCTGTCGGCCGGCCGCCCCCGAAGCCCCGGCCGCCCCCGCTGCCTGGCCGCCCCGACCGCCCCCGGCCGCCGGCCGCCCCGGCGGCCCAAACCCCCCTGCCCCCCTCTGGTGAGCTCCCCCCTCCTGCCCCTCTATTTTGTTTTGTTTTTTTTTCTGTTTTTGCAGTAAGAAAATTAGATGTTTAGGTAAATATATGTTTAGCTAAATAGATGTTTAGGTAAATAGAAAAAAAAGGAAAAGAAGAAAAAATAAGAAGAAGAAGAAGAAGAAGAAGAAGAAGAAGAAGAAGAAGAAGAAGAATAAGTGGAGGAAGAGGAGAAGAAAAAAGAAGAAGAAGAAGAAGAAAAGAGGAGAGGAGGAGAAGAAGAAGAGGAAAAAGGAAAGGAAGAAGAAGAAGAAGAGGAGGAGGAGAAGAAAGAAGAAGAAGAAGAAGAAGAAGAAGAAGAAGAAGAAGAAGAAGAAGAAGTAGAAGAAGAAGAAAAGAGGGGGGTAGGAGAAGAAGAAGAGGAAAAAGGAAGAAAAGGAAGAAGAGGAACAAGAAGAAAAGGAAAAAGAAAAAAAAAGACCCCGACACCACGACACCCCGACCCGACAGCACGACACCCCGACACCAAGACACGACACCCCGACACCCCGACACCCCGACCCAACACTCCGACACCACGACACCCCGACCCGACACCCCGACCCGAAACCCCGTCATATATTTGTGAATTATGAGTTAGATCATATATTTTCTGATTTTGTTATGAAAAACATCATATATATTTGTGTTGATCGGGTGGATTTAAATGTGCAGTTGTTTCGTCGCTGCGAGAGTCTGGTGTTCGACGACCTCCCCGTGCGTTCGACGAGCTCCGCCCCTGCGTTCGTGGGTGAGCACAAATGACATCTCCTCCTCCCCCCTTCATTTGCTCTGTTCCGGTCTTCGTGCCGATGAAACTTGCTAGCTATAGGTGTATTCAATCATCAGTATGCATGACCACTATGCGTCTCCCGTTCGAAAGGGTTACATCTATAAATATGCATCCATTTGCATATTTATAACCGTGATTCTTTCGAATTGTCCAACGTTATCCATGGACAGCCCAAGTATGTGTAGATTGGGTTCGTTTTCCCATATGCTCTGCTCCGGATCCGATGCAGAATTTCGTCAGTGCCTCCCTGTTGTTCTCCGGGTACACATCCTCTCTGCTTATTGCCGAGACGTGTATCAGGAGAACAGCGGGGAGGTGCTGCCGAAATTTTCCGTCGGATCCGGAGCAGAGCATGGGAAAACGAACCCAATCTACACATACTCGGGTGGGATTAGGACCTATCTTTACCTATTAGCGTCTAGGTTGCATGGACGTAATAAAACTGATAAACTCCATTAACTAATGAATATGGTTTGGTGAATTATGTATATATTTCTTGTGTGTCCAGTAGCTAGGCAAGATGAGTGATCGTGCGTGGATGTACACCGGTCACACTAGTCAGAAAGACATGACCGATGAATGGTTAACAAAAACCAAGGGGTTTGTGAGAGCCGCATTTGCAAATGGCCAGAGAAAAACCTGGTGCCCCCGTGTCCGGTGCGACAACTATCATAAGAGGACAGAGCATGAAATGAGTAAACACCTGCAGAAGTGGGGTTTTACGCCTGCTTATACGGTCTGGACATTTCATGGTGAGTCTGCCCAACATGCCAGAGCTGAGGAGGGCCGTCGTCGCACCGACGAGCATGGTACCAGGATCGAAGACATGGTGGAGACTTTGATGATGCTCGGGATTCGGATGATGAGATGGAGGAATCTGCAAAGGCCTTCAATGATATGTTGGAGTCTTCAAAACGTCCTCTCCACGAGCACACTGAGCTTTGTCAGCTGGATGCCATCGCACAAGTAATGGCTCTAAAGGCTCAATTCAACTTGGGCAGAGAATGCTACGACGCGATGATGACACTATTTGGACGCTTTCTACCCAAAGGCCATGTAATGCCTGCAAACCTGTACCAGTCGGACAAAATCCTCTGTGTACTTAAGATGCCCTATGAGAAGATAGATGCATGTGAGAATGGATGTGCCTTATTTAGGGTTGAGTATGCGGACTTGAACTATTGTCCCATTTGCATGTCTTCCAGGTATGTTGTGGTAGAGAACGGTATGGGTGAGAAGAGTAAGACAAAAATCCCAGTTAATGTTCTTCGGTATATGCCAATCATACCAAGACTTCAACATATTTTCATGGTCGAAGAGACGGCGAGACAGATGACATGGCACAAATTGGGCAAAAGAACCGAACTAGATGCAGATGGGAATCAGATGTTGGTACACACATCGGACACTTTTGCGGGGAAGCACTTCGATGCAATACATCATGATAAAGCGGCAGATCCAAGGCATCCTCGAGTCGCCATAAGCACGGATGGGTTCAATATGTTTGGTATGATGGCAGCCCAATACAGTTGTTGGCCTATATTTGTCATTCCACTCAATCTCCCCCCCGGACAGATTATGCAAAGAAAGAACATTTTCCTGACGTTGATAATTCCGGGGATGAGTATGAATGTGTACATGCAGCTGCTTGAGGATGAATTGCAAGAAGCTTGGGATAATGGGATCAAGACATACGAAGCCGCTACAAAAAAAACTTCCTAATGCATGTGTGGTACATGTACTCGATGCATGACTTGCCGGCGTATGCGCTATTCGTTGGCTGGGGTGTGCATGGAAGGTTCCTGTGCCCCACATGCAAGGCAGCTCTTGAGTTTCATTGGCTGGATGCGGGTCGGAAGTATTCTTGCTTCGACTTGCATAGACAGTTCCTGGATCCTTGCCATAAGTTCAGAAAAGACAAGAAGAAATTCATCAAAGTTAGAGTTGTCAAAAATTCTGCACCACCTGCGTTGACAGGCCAACAGACCCTGGATCAGTTAAACGCTCTCGAGCCGGATCCAGAGCGTCCAGGGTATTTCAAGGGATATAATTCGGAACACGCCTGGACTCACAAGACATGCTTGTGGGATCTGCCTTACTTCATAGACCTCCTTTGCCCACACAACATCGACGTGATGCACACTGAAAAGAATGTCGCCGAGGCCCTCTTTGGTACATTGTTCGGCATAGAGGGGAAGTCAAAGGATAATCCTAAGGCTAGAGTCGATCAGGAGGCTCTATGTGATAGACCGTTACAAAACATGCGACAACCGAAAGGAAAGCAGAACTGGACGAAGCCAAAGGCATGGTTCAATCTTGGAAGGCCAGATATGAGGGAAATTATCCTGTGGGTGAAAAAGGAGTTGATGTTCCCCGATGGGTATGCAACGAATCTAAAGAGGGGAGCGAGTCTTGAAAAATTGAAAATATTTGGTCTCAAGAGTCATGATTGGCACATATGGCTTGAGCGGGTAATGCCGGTGATGTTGCGTGGCTTTATCCCTGAGGATGAATGGCTAGTACTGGCAGAGATGAGCTATTTCTTCCGTGTTCTTTGTGCGAAAGAACTATCGCCTGGCTTGCTAGATGAAATGGAAGAGTTGGCGCCGGAGTTGATCTGCAAGTTAGAGAAGATCTTCCCACCGGGCTTCTTTAATCCAATGCAGCATTTGATTTTGCATCACCCTACCGAGGCACGATTGGGGGGGCCCGTGCAGAATCGTTGGTGCTACGCAGCTGAGAGGATGCAGAAGACGCTTCGAGCAAAATGCAAAAATAAACGTAGAATTGAAGCATCGATGGACGAGGCATTCATTACTGAGGAGGCGGCAAACTTCGTGACAGCACACTACGAAGCCAAAAATCGTCATTTGCATAATCCGAAGCCTCGGTACAATGCTGACGACCCTAAAAAGGGTGGATCCAACCTCAGCCTATTCAAAGGGAAGCTCGCACCAGCCGGTGCTTCTAATTCCTTATCGTTGGATGTCGAAGACTGGCGGACCATTTCGTTGTATATCTTCAACAACCTAACAGAAGTGCGGCCGTACATCGAGTAAGTTCTCGGTACATTGTTTCGCAACTTTTAATTCCTTTGAACTGCTCTTTTTCCCGGATATTTGATACAGTCGATACGTCGCCAAATTCTCGTATGGAGCGGTGATCCAAAAGGATTTCGTCGAAGAGTATGAGCTTCTCGCAAAGCATGGAGGCGGCTATCCCGGTTTCATCTCTTGGTTCAAACAAACGGTAATTTCCATTAGACCATTTCATTTCTTCATCTAAATTGCGGCTAATGCAACAATCCTTTCGTATTAAACTTGTAGGCTAATTCAGAGTCTATGGATGCCGAATTGAGACAAGTCGCTAATGGTTTTGACTATAAGGTCCGTTCATTTGACAAATACGACATCAACGGGTATCGCTTTCGTACCTATGGCAAAGAGCTATCTATGGCCGACCGAAAGTCTACAAATTGTTGTGTCTCTGCTATCGGCGAAGGAGATACCGAGTATTATGGAAGAGTTGAAGCAATTTATGAACTTCTATTCTATGGTGCAAACCCACCGAACGTCGTAGTCTTCAAATGTTTTTGGTTCCAACCGAAGGAGACTAGAAGGACTCATGAACATATAGGGCTAGTCGAAATCAAACAAAGCACCCATTTGGATGTTCCCAATGTCTATATTACGGCTCAACAGGCAACCCAAGTTTTCTATCTACCGTGGGCCTGTCAAAGTGATCCAAATCTCAATGGTTGGGATGTCGTTTATGAAGTGCCGCCACATGTTAGACCACCTCCCCCCAATGAAGAGGATTATGAACCTCACATTAACCCAGACACATATGAAGGAGAATTCTTCCAAGAAACACGTCTTTCCAAAAAACGTTTCAAGAACCGCTCTACTTCACCCCAGAACATTGAAGTAGACAGCGACAGTGAATCCGACTTCACCCCTGAGCCGGAACAAGAAGAGCCGGAACAAGAAGAGTCGGAACAAGAAGAGGTTACTGCTGCGGATGACCTGTCAATGCTTGACCGATTACGTAAAGGAGGCCTTCCACATGTTGATGCATTTGTTGATGATGATGATGAGCACGTCATTACTGATAGTGATGCTGATGATGCATTTATTGACCCCGGAGCATATATAAACGATGAAGATTAATATTAGTTCATGTCAGGTATTCAATTATTATTATGTACATATATATTATTAATTAGTTCATGTTAGGTATTCCATTTTTTATTATGTTCATGATGATGATACACTTAAATTATATACATATTATTATTCATGTCAGGTATTCAATTTTTTTTATGTTTTACTAATTTCGTTTACTCTTTGTCATTGCAGGTGTTGACAGATGGTGGGCGCGGGTACAGAGCGCTCCGAGGCTCCTTCCTCGGCGCGTGGTGGGAGGGGTGCTTCCATTCCACCCCAGCACCTCCGGAGAGCACTGCATCTCAGTATGCAGACACCACTGGCGGGCGTTTCTTCTTCGGACGGGAGAGGTCGGGGGAAGAAGATGGGTACTAGAGGTGGCCGTGGCGGCGGGACAGGTAGGAAGGCTGCAACGCCTTCCTCGCCGCCACCCCCAGCTGATTCACCCGACCACCGGACTGCTCCGTTTGAGGTGGACCCATCTCGGACTCCGGTCCACGAGCCTCGGGTTGCCGAGCCTTCACCCCACGAGACTCCGGTCCACGAGCCTCGGGCCGCCGAGCCTTCGCCCCACGAGACTCCGGTCCCAGAGGCTTCGTCCCACGAGACTCCGGAGCAGAGCACGGATTAGGCTACGTCGCAATCGACCCGATGGGGGGACTGGCTGCCGGAGGTGAGTGGCCATGCTGATGGTGGCGAGGATCGCTTTTCAGATGATAGCTATAGCGAGGGCGAGCTGGTTGAGGGGGGCAACGTCTACCAGCGTGGTGGTACAAAGCTCCCGCCCGTGCCGGCGACCCGCGAGCAGAGGTGGTTGATTGCGCCTAATGGGGAGAAGTAAGTGCATTTACTCTTTTTTAACCTTTTGCCTTCACGTTTCTTCAAAATCTAATGCGTTGGCCTTGTCATACTGCAGGGGTTGGATACACGGCCCTGGTATCCGCAAGCCCAACTTCGTCCTTGGTGTGCTTTGCCGACAGAACTTCCCGGGGTGGGTCACGTTGCCCGGTGAGGGTGAGGTTCGACTGAGCTGGGAGCTGTACTTGGCTGCCCCAGCCCCGCCGCAGGAGAGGATCGACGGTGTCTTGTGCCGCACGAGGGCCGAGATGGTGATCCAGACGTTTTGGGTAATTTCTTCTTTACATAATTAAAAATCAACAGTACCGAGTTATTGTACTAATCAGTGTTGTCTTGTTTGATTGCAGACCTTCTACAGGTGTCTTGAGGGAGAGGAGGAGGCCGCGGCTATGGTTATCGAAGCCGAGTGCAGGAGCCTACTTCAGAACTTACGGCACGAGGCTCGGGTGCAGGCTGTTCGAGACTACTACGCCTCGACTGGTATTAAGAGGTCCAAGACGAAGTGCCGCGACAAGTTTCTGAGTAAGGAGAAGTACATGAAGGTAAATACCTATTCTTAAGGCCTTGTACTTAGTTTCCTTGATTTGATTCGTAGGCGTAGCGCTGAAATTTCTCTTGACTAACTTAGGTGCCCCCGAGATGGTGTGCAGATAGGATGGACTGTTGGGAGGCGTTGGTGGATGAGTGGTGCTCTCCCCAATGGCTAGCCGTCCACAACAATGCCAAGGAGCGGCGTGCCAAAATGGTTGGTGTGCCACACCATCAAGGGAGCGCCAACCTATATGAGTTCGGGAATACCTGGGTATGTGGTTTGCTTCATGATTCATGCAATTTCATTCTTCATGCTAGCTTGAGCCCTTAACTAATACGTTGTTCCTCTCTTTTAGGCGCGACACAACAAGACGGAGGTGCCAGAGGTGTTCGACCTCTATGCCATGGCCCATACTGCAAAGTACAAGAAGGCCAAGGCATTCTCTGAGTCTGACCTTGATCATCCAGAGAGCTTCACCAAAATCTCCTCCCACAACAAGCTCGTGAGGTACAGAGATGAGGGGAAGGCGAGGAAAGGGGAGGACTTTAACCTGAGCCGGCAACCTCTTGATCCAGAGCTGGTGATGATATCTGGTGGCGGGAGGCCCCATGGCTCGATAGCCATTGGGGATGGACTGATACGTTGTCCTAGCACTCTCCCGGAGATCAAGAAGCGCCAGACGAGCTCCGATCCTGAGATAAGGCCTCGTCCATGGCCAATGGAGCTCCAAGTCGAGGTTAGTTATACGGACTCAGATACCTTTCCTCCATTACGTTGTGTGTGCGGCCGTCGATGATTACAATGCTAACGAGGAGTGGTGTTGCAGGCTGCTCTTGAGAAAGAGAGAGAGAGAAGACCCAGGAGCTTCTAGCGGAGGCAAAGAGGCAGGCGGCGGAGAGGGAGAGGGAGTTGGAGGAGAGGACTGCTACGCTGTTGGAGGAGGAGAGGAACTGGAACGACGCGTCTCACTGGGCCTTATACGAGCTCTTCGTGGTAAGTTTCTTCTGCATATTAGCCAAATCATGCACGTAATGTTCGTTTCATTACTAACTAATATGACTGACTCGTGAAAACCAAATGTGCAGACCATGTGCCAGAGCAACGGTCAGACCCCTCCGCCGATGCCAGTCATTGCTTCGGTGGGCACGGTGAGTTTCATTTGAATGGTCATTAGTTACTAGTCTTCACATTTGAGTTGCATCATGCTAACGAGACATTGCAAATGATCTTTGGTGCAGCGTAACTCCGGACAAGCATCGACCGATCCTTCTGCGTCTGCCACTGGCGCGACCGGTCCTTCACCTCCGTGATGACGGTACGTTTTCGCTAGTGTTTTGCTTAACAAATGCATACTTAGCTTAAGAATTGACCTATTTAGCTCCAAAATGTCATATAGTTAGCTTATTTTCCTCGAAAATGACATAATAACCTTACTTAGCTCCAAAATGACCTATTTTACCTAGGCTAGCTCAATAATGACCTATACTTAGCTTAATTAGTTCATTTATGACATAATTAGCTTACTTAGGTCAAAAATGGCATAATAACCTTGGTTTAGCTCCAAAATGTCATATACTTAGCTTATTTTCCTCGAAAATGACATAATAACCTTACTTAGCTCCAAAATGACCTATTTTACCTAGGATAGCTCTAAAATGACCTACACTTAGCATTTTTTCCTCCAAAATGACTTAATATGCTTAGTTAGCTCAAAAATGGCATAACTACCTAGGCTAGCTAAAAAATGACCTATACTTAGCTTAGCTAGTTCATTTATGACATAATTAGCTTACTTAGGTCAAAAATGGCATAATAACCTTGGTTTAGCTCCAAAATGTCATATACTTAGCTTATTTTCCTCGAAAATGACATAATAACCTTACTTAGCTCCAAAATGACCAATTTTACCTAGGTTAGCTCTCAAATGACCTATCTTAGCTTAGCTAGTTCATTTATGACATAATTAGCTTACTTACGTAAAAAAATGGCATAATAACCTTGGTTTAGCTCCAAAATGTCATATACTTAGCTTATTTTCCTCGAAAATGACATAATAACCTTACTTAGCTCCAAAATGACCTATTTTACCTAGGATAGCTCTAAAATGACCTATACTTAGCATTTTTTCCTCCAAAATGACTTAATATGCTTAGTTAGCTAAAAAATGGCATAACTACCTAAGATAGCTCAATAATGACCTATACTTAGCTTAGCTAGTTCATTTATGACATAATTAGCTTACTTAGGTAAAAAATGGCATAATAACCTTGGTTTAGCTCCAAAATGACCTATTTACCTAGGTTAGCTCTAAAATGACCTACACTTAGCATTTTTTCCTCCAAAATGACTTAATATGATTAGTTAGCTCAAAAATGGCATAATTACCTAGGTTAGCTCAATAATGACCTATACTTAGCTTATTTAGTTCTTTTATGACATACTTAGCATACTTAGGTCAAAAATGGCATAATAACCTTGGTTACCTCCAAAATGTCATATACTTAGCTTATTTTCCTCGAAAATGACATAATAACCTTACTTAGCTCCAAAATGACCTATTTACCTAGGTTAGATCTAAAATGACACAAGTAAGCAATAAGAAGAAGAAAAAGAAGAGGAGAAAAAGAAAGAGAAGAAAAATTCTTCTTCTTCTTCTTCTTCTTCTTCTTTTTCTTCTTCTTCTTCTTCTTCTAGTTTTCTTCTTCTTCTTCTTATAGTCTTCTTCTTCTAACTTTCTTCTTTCCCATTTTGCAGATTTGCTTCAGATCACAGAAGCTTGCGTTGATGGAGTCTACTCTTCTCCTTGTCCTTCCTTTTTGTTTTGATTTTGTAGGATGAACAATGTGAAACTTGCTACCTATATATGTATGTATGGATGAAACCATTGTATATGGACTTTTTGCTTAATTGTTGGATATGTTGGCTATATATATGTTGGATATGGAGTTTTGATTTGGTATATATATGTGTTGGATGATCGTATCCATATGGCAGGGATATGTATGCTTGTTGAAAGTATTTTCAAATGAATATATATATATATATATATATATATATATATATATCTGTGAAATTGATTGAATTTAAGAAAAAACAGAATTAACAGGGGCAATACAGGCACTTTGCCGTCTGCCAGCAGACGGCAAAGAGCTTTGTCGTCTGCCAGCAGACGGCAAAGAGCTTTGTCGTCTGCCAGCGGACGGCAAAGCTGCCACGTGGCAGCTACCTGTGCAACCTGGGGGGCACCTGGGCTGGCCTATTTGGGCACTTTGCCGTCTGCCAGCAGACGGCAAAGGATGGTGTGCTTTGCCGTCTGCTGGCTGACGGCAAAGGGTATGCATTGGCCCCAGCTGACGCCTGACGTCAGCTGACAGACGGCAAAGAACTTTGCGCCTTTGCCGTCTGCTGGCAGATGGCAAAGTACGCCGTTAGCCACCTAACGGGCCTAACCCTATCCCTCTGCCGTCCAAGGCATTTGCCGTCTGCTTGCTTAGTATGGCTGACGGCAAACTTCTTTGCCGTCCGCTTTATTTAAGCAGACGGCAAAGTAGCCCTCTGCCGTAGTTCATTCAGCCGGACATGGGGCCGTCTGCTGGCTGACGGCAAAGGGCTTTTCCGTCCGCCAGACATTCCTTTGCCGTCTGCCATGGCAGATGGCAAAGTGCCAGATTCCTGTAGTGAAGGGGGGCAATATTGCTCTTCCTTCTTGTTGACTTTTTTGCCCCTATCCCCCACCTCCGTCTCCGTCTCCGTGTCCTTCGATGACTTTTTACGGGGCATGTGGAGATCTGCCCTGATTTCTAAATCTTCCAAGTCTTTTCTTGCCTTCGGCCCATCCTTGGTCTTGTTCGGCATGTTCATCAGTGTCCCAAGCAAACTCTCGAGGACATTCTTCGTGATATGTATTTGATCAAGGCAATGAGGGGTGTCGAGTTTGGGCCAGTACTCCAAGTCCCAGAAAACTGACCTTGTTTTCCATACCTTCAGCAGCGGCTCCGGCGCTTTTTTCATCTTTCCCGGCGCGGGGCACTCTTCCTAGTTTTTCAACAACTCATAGATTTCGGCGCCGCTCCTCTTACGTGGAGGTCCTCGATGCTCAGCCTCACCATTGAATAGATCTCCACGGTTTCTTCACGGGTCATCCTTCTCGAGCCATCTTCGATGCCCCATGTACACAATTTTCCCAGACCCGCTATCTTTCGTTAGCTGCTGAGATGTTGTATCATCCATGCACCGGGTGCATCCACAATATCCGTGGCACACCTGTCCTGCGACATATCCGTAACCGAGATAGTCGTGCACCGTCGTCATCAGAGCGGCTGTCATATAGAAATACTCTCCTTTGCTGGCGTCCCATGTCTTGACCGGTGTTTTCCATAACGTGTCTAACTCCTCTTTTAGTATCCCCAGATACAGATTAATATTATTTCCCGGTTGTTTCGGCCCTTGAATCAGCATGCTCATGTGTATGTACTTTGTCTTCATGCACATCCAGGGGGGGAGGTTGTACATCCATACAAACACAGGCCATGTGCTATGGTTGGTGTTCTGGTTGCCAAACGGATTCATGCCATCGGTACACGCGCCAAGCACGATGTTCCTTGGATCTCCTACGAAATATCGATATTTGGCGTTGAACGCTCTCCACTGGCTTGCATCCGCGAGGTGTCTCAGCTTCTTATCATCTCCATCATCGGGCTTCACTCTCTCCGCGTGCCAACGCATGAGCTTTGCTTCCTTAAAGGGGTCGAGCAAGTCTCCTCCTTTGCATCTTCGACACGGATATAAAATCTCCTTCCGGTTATTTTCATACATGTCGTGCACCGCGGATCGCAACCATCTTTCCACCATCATTCCACTGACCTTCATGATCGCCTGTGCGGTATAATTAATAAGCAAAAGGATTATAAACGCATCCATGCATGCATGCATAAGAGTCATACAAAAATTCGGCATGACCTTCCCTAAAAAAGGGACATATAGAGTTTGCCCGAAATTTGCCGAAACGGAAATAAATCGACATTTCGGCAAAACATAAGCAAATCTCATGTCACACACAATTCGGCAAATAAACATATAGGCGGCAACTCATGCCACACGCACAATTTCCATCATATCGCCCGATTCGGTCATATCGCACACATATTTTCCATTAATTCTTCCAAACCACAATTTTTACTCACCTAGCTATCTCGAGAGAGAAGCACGGTGACTAGATGGCTTTACTTCATTAAAGAATAGATCTATTTGGGGAGTTGATAGGTTCCACTTACTAAATGGATAGATCTTGCTAGTAGGGGGAGGAGATGGCTAGCTCTAACTAGTGGAGGGAGGAGAGAAAAGTGAGGAAGCTAAGAGAGAAAAGGGGTGCATTAATGGAGATGGTGGAGGGGGCATTAAAGTAGAGAGAAGAGAGGTAGGAGAAGGAAGAAAGAAGAAAGCTAGCTAATGGGGAAAGCAGGTGAGGGAGAAGAAGTGAGGGAGAGAGGAGGGGGGAGGGGGGAAAGGGGGTTGGAAAAGGTGGCAGCTGCGGCTTAGCAGTAGCGCGGGTTGGCGCACAGCGCTACTGCTACGAGCAATAGCAGCAGCGCTGGTCCGCAAACCGCGCTACTGCTAAGCAGGGACCACCACGTGGGCCAGTGCAGCCGTAGTTGCAGAGGTGGGTACCTGACCCGCGCTACTGCTAATAGCAATATCAGTAGCGCGTGTTCCCCAGCACGCGCTGCTACTATTCGTGGCCTGGTGGGTACGGTCGGGCCCACTTACCAGCAGCGATGTCCCGTACACACGCGCTACTGCTAAGTTGATACCAATAGCGCATGTCCTTAGCCCGCGCTACTGCTAATTACCAGTAGCGCCTGTCTTTGCCCCTCGCTACTGTTAAGCCTCGACCTATAAGGTATTTCCTAGTAGTGCAAGGTGTAAATGAGCAGAGGGGGCTCTAGCAAATCTCCAAGCAGCTGCAAGAATAAGACCTTCATTGATGGCTTGCAAATTTCTTATACCAAGCCCACCTTCCTGTTTAGAGTTGCAAATATACTTCCAAGCTCTAAGACAAAGACTTTTGTTAGAATTATTATCTCTAATTCCTGTCCACCAAAAATTCATGATAATGGCAGTGAGTTTGGCTATGAATTTCTTGGTAAATAAAATGTTAGCAATGTAATAAACAGGAATAGCAGAGAAAACATACCTAATCAGCTCAAGCCTTGCTGCATGAGAGAGCATATTACCTTTATAAGCAGGCAACTTATTCATAAATTTATCCAGAACAAAATTATAAGCATCAACTCTATTTTTAGCAGGGAGAATAAGAGGGTGGCCCAAATGAGTGAAAGTACTATCCATGTTAGAAACAGGAAAAAATGTTTTTGATGTGTTGAATAACAGCCTGATTAACATGAGCACTAAAAAGAATAGCAGATTTAGCCCAATTTGGAGTTTGACCTGAAATAGAACAAAAGTGATGAATGATTTGAGTCATGGAAGTAGACCATCTGCAAATAGGAGTGAATAGGAGGGCAATTTGGTCCAAGTAAAATCCCCTGTAGATGGTGAGCAGAAAGAGCATCATTAAGAGCAAGAGACAATTCATTAATTGCAAGAACAAACAAATATGGAGACAGAGGACAGCCCTGACGAATCCCTCTATGACTCTTGAACTTATGAGAAGGCTGACCATTAATGTTGACAAAGAAAGTCGGTGAAGAAATGCAGGCATAGATCAAATTTATGAAATGACCATGCAGTCCTTTACGTGCAAGCGCAAAAATGATGAAATTCCATTCTAAATGATCAAAAACCTTAGCAAGGTCAATTTTAAGCATGAAAGCATGATGTTTCCAAGATCTAAGAGCAAAAGTATGGGTAATCTCTTGAGCAATAATGATGTTATCACTAATTCTTCTACCCTCAATAAAAGCCTGCTGAGAAGGATCAATATAATCAGGGAGATGAGGTTTAAGTCTATTAGCCAAAGATTTAGTAATGATTTTGTAAACCACATTACAAAGACAAATGGGTCTATAGTCCGTAGGAACTTGAGGAACTAACTTTTTGGGAATGAGAGCAATATTGGTATGGCTTAGAGTCGTCATGGTAGCTACATGGGAGCACACATCATGTCCTACGCCATCGTCGTCAGTGGCAAAATCCTGGCGGACTCACGATAAGCTGGTACTACTTCTGTTTAAAAAAAAAATGGTACTGCGGCATGGACCAGGGCATGATCCTTCTCAACCGCAACTCCATACTTCCTCGGAAAAAAAACGCAACTTTCCACCGGTTGGTCTGCTGCGCTCCTCACGAACAACACGCTAGTGAAGTATCGCCGCCTGAGCCTGACGCGCACGAACGCGATGACATCCATGGAACATATGTTCGATAAAGCTGACTCGCCGGGCCATGAATTCGCAGGGAGTCAGCGAATGGCCGACTTAAAGCCATCCGTCACCACCCAGCTTCCGCATCAGGGTCCACCAAATTAAATGAGCCTGTACTCTACACAGTATACCACTTTTTCCCTCACACGTATCGACAACAAAAATGGCTGGTCACAGATCCCAAGTCCAGGTTCCATGGTCCAGATACCCAGAGCAAATGTGCTCGGGTGCCAAACCAGCGCTCCCGACCTTCTGCCTCTATATATAGGCAGCGGGAGGTCAGCTAGGGTTCCACCGTTGTGCAGCCGAGCCGCCGGAGCTCCCGCTTGACTTCACAGACGACGCTGCGCTCCGGATCCAGCCACCGCGAGCCGCTGCAGCCGTCCCCGCCTCGAATCTGCCGTCCCCGCCTCGCGATGGGGTCTGGACGGCGGCTGCTACTGATTTTTGCTGGAGTACTGAGGGGGAGCTTCTGCGGGAGCACCATGGGGAGGGGAGATGCTGCGCTGCGGCCACATCTCCAGCGCGCGGCAGTGGGTTATTTTTCCAGCGCTAGCCTCATCTCTGATGGGGAATTTTCCCATTTTTCTCCTCCGCTCAGTGAGATGACCTCGTGAACCCAATACTTGTGCTATAGTTTTGCTACAGAATGAACATATGCAATCATGTCCCATCCAAATTTTTTACTGTTTTGGCCATTTTGTTTATCCTGGCAGTTTGTATGTGGTTTGAATAGCTGTGATAGTGATGAACATGGCATTTGTTGGAATATTTTTTTTAAAACCATGGCAATTTAGAAATTATCAATAAATAGGATCACATCAGACATAAAACTAATAAGAGTAACTTATAACAATAAATGAGTAACGAATAATACATGCATATAGAGCATCAAATTTAGTGTGCGTCTAGTTAAACAACACAATAGGGAAGTGTATAGTCATGCATGCAATATATAGATATGTCGTGGGTCTTGCTGGTTCCGCTCTCCTCTGTAGTCCCATCAAGCGCGCCTCTCTCGTTCGTTCGACTCATCTCCCTCGACATAATTATAGAAGAACCCGGAAGATGAGCGGACCTCCCTGTTGGCGTTTTGTAACTCTGGCACGCCAACGGTATTTTGGACAAATTAACAGTTTCGTGCCTCCTTGGTGGCGCGCCACAAATGTAGATTGCCTATAAGTAGTTCTGCACTAGTTAATGGTGTATGTTGGGGGTAGAAAAAGTTTCAAGGCCAAATGATGAAGCAGCCGTCAATTCACCTTCAAAACTAACCCTTTCCCTCTTCAAGCCACTATTCTTTCTCGGAGATGGTTCGGTTTCTAAGCAGTGTATGTCACATCTTTTGTGAAACATTCTCAATTTTTTACCACAGCCTCTAGGGATCATATAATGACACCATGCCAAGTTTCATGTTTTTCATACTTTGTTTGCATTTTTGGGAATTAAAAAACAATAAACTCCATCTTCGGGGTCGAGTCTTGGCAACCAGATGTTTGGAATTCCATTTGTTTTCTTGGATAATGCCTAACATAGACTCAAGAACACAAATAAGATTTTCAACCCATTTTTATACATTGTTTCATGCGCTTGCAGTTCAAATTTGAATTATATCCGCTAAATGCCTAGAAATGCACTTAATGGCTTAAACATAGAAACAAATTTTTATCTAAAACAACCCTAATTTTTCCCACATATAACATACAACATTACGTTCCTAATGCTAAATTTTGGTATTTTTCTGAAACATTTGCGGATTTTAAGACATTAATTTTATTTTGAGCTATTTACAGGA
The DNA here is from genome assembly GCA_039707655.1 of Elymus sibiricus. Taxonomy (NCBI): domain Eukaryota; kingdom Viridiplantae; phylum Streptophyta; class Magnoliopsida; order Poales; family Poaceae; genus Elymus; species Elymus sibiricus. Next base: position 6,610,261 of record CM077674.1, on the reverse strand, counting down.
TAATATTTAATTTTGAACTTCATGTATATAAAAATGGGCTGTAAATTCAAGCAAAATACATATTCAGGTACTTATATATATTTCGAACCCTCTCCAAAAAAAACTCAAAATTCAAAAATGTGCTCTTGAATATCCAAATGAACACATGCATTTTACGGTTTGCTGAGTGTCCAATGAAAAACACTCAGCAAGGCATAGGCTTCACTGAGTATTTTTTGTTTGCCGAGTGTAACACTCAGCAAAGCGTCTGTTTGCCAAGTTTCATTTTTTTTGCCGAGTGTTGTCGCTGATACACTCGGCAGAGGACTTGTTTGCCGAGTGCCTGATGAAATACACGCGGCAAATAACCCGATACTCGGCGTACAAGGTTTTTCCCATAGTCATGGATAGATTTGTGAAAAAAAGTAACTTATGAGTGACATGCATGACTTGCTGATGTGGTAGGGCTGCATGACTATGAAAAATAGGTAGTGGGTTACAATTATTTAGTAATAGAAGATACCTCCGCTCCTAAGGTACTTGTAGTCAATTCTTTTGTGATTGAAACTTCCCACTTTTAACTACTCGCTGATCTTGTCACTTTGGAAGAAGATGACAATTGAGCAGGTACTGCACATACGTGGAAGGTAAAGCCATCCATCAAGTTTATTTAAAGACTCATTTTTCTCAAAACGATGATGAGACATCTTTGTCTTTACTTTGGTGCACGTCTGGAGATATCCTATTTTTTTATAAAATAATAAGAAAAGCACCATTATGGCAAACCTAGATGCGCATTTTTTAACACACATCTCTGTTCTTTGGCGAGCCTCCCGGCCCCCTTTCTACTCTAGTAAGAGGGAAGCGGGATCAGAAGGAACAACATACAATTACAGTACCGCGTGTACGTGCCGGGTGAGCCCAACAAAAAGTGTTTTTGGTGGCTATCTAGCTAGACATCAGATGAATACATACCGTTGCTATCACAGTTTGTACCGGCGCAACCCATGTTAAATTGGCAATGCACAGTTCCAAAATGTCACTGTAGCTAATTCAAGGTTTTAAATCGCATTTTTCCTGGCATCGCGGTGAGGTCCGAGCTATAGCTATGCCAGCTATCGCGAGCTATAGCGGAAGCTATTTACAATAGCGTTTCCAAAGTAAAAAAGAAAAAAGTAAGTGCCTAACAAAATAACGTTGGCCAAGTAAGGAAAATGAGAATCCTTCATTTAACTAATTATCATATGGATGGACGGTTTATTTTCTTTCATGATTATGACATCATGAGTGGCATGGCAGTCGCCTTGAAGCAGTCACCAACCAGCCGAAGCTCCAAGACAAAACAACCTCATAAGAAAGATTTGATGCTACATTGTTAGAGTTTCTGTTTTTTAATGTTATTTAGTTATATATATCGTCATTTTTGATTAAATTTACATGTACAAATGATTAGATGCTATTTTTCCCATGCACACTTATAAGGTAATAGCTTTAGGTATCGCTAATAGCAACCTATGTCAAATAACGCAGCTATTTGAGCCTATAGCGGCTGTAGCTAGGATAGCGGTACAAAGTGCCATCGCTTCGCTTTCAGTCTCTAAAAAAGCTATAGCGCTATTGCTAGGAATTTAAATCATTGAGCTAAGTAAGTTCGATCTGTCCGTCAACGCGCGCAAAGCACTGCTCGTTGAGGACGCACCATCGAATCGATCTGTAATCAATCAACGCACGCACGTAACCTAGTTTGAACCTCCTTAAAAAAGCACGTAACCTAGTTTGATGTGATCATTCCATGCGTACGTGTTCTTCTTACATACCAGCATCGATCCGTATATATGCATGATCCCCTGCAAGGCGGGAACATAAACCAAGATACGACGGCCATGGATGACCAGCCAACCACGTGAAATATATAAACTTGTTGGGATGAGGCGTTTTGGTGCCCGAACCCAGCTGAGCTCGATATCTTCGCCTTACGTTCAGTGCTCGGGATCTGCAAAAAGGGGTCTGACTGGGCTGACATGGAGTTTAGAAAAATAGGACTGGAGGCGGAATACCGGACGGAACAGTGTGCGTATGTGGGCCCTGAGTATAGCGGCGAGGCGACGAGAACGACCGTGTGGTCTGGTTCGTGGACCAGAACGTGACGGTTTTTCCGAGCCTTGGACTAGATAGGAGGAACAGGACGTTTGGAAAACCTGAGCCGTCTGTCAGACACGTTTGCGACACACGTGTGCGACAGTCACCCCCTCCCCCGATCCGCCTAGCATGTGGGCGTTCATTCTGGAAGCATTTGCCGGCCCGATTTTTTTTTGGAAATAGTACTTTTTTTTCAACAAATTCGGAAAATAAGATAAAAAATCAGAAATTTCAAAAATAGCACACCGTCGTCCTAGTGTTGGACGAAACGTGGGATTCGTCCTCGTTTTGGACGAAACACGTATGATTCGTCCTAGCTATGGATGAAACGTACGATTCGTTGAAGTGGGCTGCGAAACGGCCCAGACTGGTTTCGGCTTCGCGTTGGATGAAACGTGCGATTCGTCCTACCAATGGACGAAACGTTTCGGGATAAGGCCGCAGGCCACCTTCTTCCTCCTTCCTCCCTTTCTCTCGGCTCTCTCTCTCTGTTCTTCCTTTCCTTCGCATATTTCTTCAGATTCCAAGCCATTTAGCCACTAAATTGAGTAGATGGAGCTAGAAACCGGCTGCTAGAAACCCGATCCGGCAATGGGGTAGAGGAGGGAAACCGGCAGCCACGTGTGGGGGAGAGAGTAGAGGAGGGAGGCCGGCCGTGACGGCAGCCATTGGAGCTTGGTCCCGGCCGTGGTGGAGCTTGGCAAGGGCGGGGGTGAGGCAGGGGCGGCCATTGGAGGAGCTTGGCAGGGGCAGCCGTCTGTGGTGGCCGAGCTCGTGCGGGTTGGCCGTGGGCAGCTCGGTGCTCGGATTAGCGCGGAGGACAGGAGCTCGCCGGAGAAGCACTCGTCAAAGGTATAACCTCACATTTATGTTTAGCGCATTTTTATTTTAGGTATAATGAGCTTCACTTTTTTGTTAGTGTAAAAAAATTTGTTTAGTTCATAATATAAATGATGATTGTTTAGTTCGTTAGATCAGTTATTTACTTAGTGCTAGTCATGTATATGTGGTAGACATTTCTGTTAGTGTAAAAAAAATTATGTGGTACGTAGTGGTAGTGTATATGTCTGAAATTTTAATTGCGATAATATGAATTTACTTAGACGGTAATATGAATTTTAATTGCGGAAGACATGTCTGAAATTTTAATTGCGGGAGACATGTTAGTGTAAAAAAATTATTTACTTAGACGGTAATATGAATTTTTATTGCGGGAGACATGTCTGAAATTTTAGTTCTTTTGATCGGTTGTTTGCTTAGTGGTAGTCATGTATATGTGGCAGACATTCCGGTTATTGTAAAAAAAAATTATGTGGTACTTATTGGTTGATGGCTATGAATTTTTATCGCAGGAGACATGTCTGAATCAGTCAAATTTGTTGTTTACTATGGTCCTGGTAATGTCCGATCAAACGAGAGTGGGGTTGATCTGACTGAGTTTGCATATGTGGAGTTGCAACTGACCGATCCAGAAAAAGTGAACATTAGTCAGTTGAAACACTAGTTGACAAAAAATTTCTCGCTTGATCCCAATGTGTGCACCGTCAGTATTCAGTCAGTGTGGACGAAATCCCGTACAAAAATTTGCTGGGAGTTGGTTCCGATAGATAGGACACATAAGTGGGTGACCTGGTTAGAATCCTGCAAACGCCGGAGGACTCACCCCGTTGCCTTAGTGCTCCCCATCCCCATGGAGGATCCTCTGGTACAAGGCGGCGGTGGTTACGAGCCTGGCCAGGTCAGTCAGCCGATTGATGAGATGGATGTAGCTGGGTCAGAACATATGGGTGGTACTGAACTCGAGGGTCAGTCGGATTATGTGTCACACGTTGGAGGGGACTACGATGCAGGGGAGAGTAGTCAGAACATAGGAGATCCTGATAGTGGCGAGGCTGATGGGGATGAGGAAGGATCGGAAATGCAGAACCTGATGGAAGAGGAAGACGAGGATGGATTGGCGGAGGATCTTGATTCCGAGAACTCAAATGAAGAAGATGGTGAAGAGAACGACGAGGAGGTACCGATTCCTGCTTCATGGAATCAGAACCTCTCGACCGGCATGACCGTGAACGATGGTCATGAATCTTCCTGGGAGTATCATCGGAGCAAAGTCGAAATAGGGGGTATGTATGCCACAAAGAAAAATCTGAAGGCAGCCATAACAGAGTGGGCAATGTCCATGCAAAGGATTTTTCAAACGGATGTATCAACAAAAAAATACTTGACTATATCATGTATTATGAATAGTTGTCCCGCGAAGGTGCACGCCCACGTTCCAAAGTGGGACGTGACTTGGGTCATGGCGAAGGTTGTGCCCCACAATTGTGTGATGAAATATCCGCTGGTGGATCATCCAAACCTTACTTCAAGTCTCATTGCGGAAGTCATGTTCAGTGAGATAGTGAACAAGAAAGACATGAAAGCGAAACACATTCAGAATGCAATTAAGAGCAGATATAGTTACGAAATTTCGTATGGGAAGGCTTGGAGGGCCAATCAGAGAGCGATGGAGAAGAGGTTTGGGACGTTCATCGACTCGTATGATAATGTTGTCCGTCTCCTGCACACATTGCAGGCGAGGAATCCTGGCACACATGTCGACATCCAGCACTTTACGCTAGCCGAATTCTCAGATTATAAGGTGCTGCATCGAGTGTTCTTTTCTTTCGCTACATGCATCGAAGCTTTCAGTCATTGCCTGCCTGTGTTTTGTGTGGATGGTACTTTTCTCACTGGTAAGTACAGGGGTCAGATCCTCACCGCTATAGGTGTGGACGGCAACAATCAGATCCTCCCACTTGCTATGGCCTTCGTGGAGGGTGAGAACTTGGAGAGTTGGCTATGGTTCTTCAGGCAGCTAAAAATTGCAATTGTGAAGACCGGCCAAATGTGTGCATCCTTCATGATAGGCATCCGGGTATACTAGCGGCCATTCGGGCACTCCAGGCGCCAGGTTAGAACGAACCAGCACCATGGCAGGACATGCAGAGCCGATGGTGCATGCGCCATCTTGGGGCTAATTTTTACTCCCAGTTCAAGAATAAGCGCCTCATGAATATGTTCAAAAAGCTATGCGCACAAAACCAACAAAAGAAGTATGATTTTTTGTGGAAGAAGCTCGATGAGTTCACGAAGGCACAGGTTAAGGAAAGGAGAGCTGCACAGGCTAAGCAACCAACTAACACAGAGCTAGAGCCAATGGAGCTTTGTGACTTGCCAGCATTTGACCCGCCCGGTACGAAGAGAAAGAAGGGGAGGGCGATAAAGAATTTTTCATAGTGGATAGAGAAAGAGCCTCCCGTGAAGTGGTCTTTGCTTCATGACACCCATGGAGCGAGGTATGGCACCATGACAACCAACCTTGCTGAGGTTTACAACTTTGTCCTCAGAGGGAATAGGGGTATGCCACTAACAGCAATTGTCGAGGGTGTTTTTCATGGCACGGTGAGGTATTTCAGAGATAGGCGCTTGAAATCTGAGAAGCATATGAAGAAGAATCCCGAAACACCTTACTGTGAAAAGATTATGCGGTACATGGCGAAGAAGCTCAAAAAAGCAAACTTGCACACTGTCACAGCCATTGGTAATCAAGAAAGGAGGTATGAGGTGCGCCTACCTACCGATAGATTCGGTTCTGCAAATGAGTTGAAGACGCACGAGGTGAAAATTGGAAGTGGAGTCAGGCCAACATGTGAGTGCACATGCAACAAACCGAAGCAGCTCCACTTGCCTTGCTCACATGTGTTGGCTGCATGTGGCTAGTTAAGAATGGACGCGATCTCTTTCGTGACTGAATATTATCTAAAAGAGTCAGTGCAGAATACTTGGACCGGTGAGATGGTTGGATTTAGAGTTATGGGTAACTTCAACACGGTTAACCCGGATGACAGGCAATACATCCCAGACCCAGATATGATGCGGACAAGTAGAGGTAGAAGGAAGGTATGTCGCATCCGTAATGATATGGACGAATCTGAAGCCGGTGGGTGTACTAGACAATGTTTGCTATGCGCTGGATATGGCCACAGGATGAAATATTGTCCCACTCTTACCGTTGGTGGTGATACTGCTGGTGCGTCCACATCGACGGCTACAACGCCAGTGGCTGCAACGTCAGTAGGAAGGCGTAGACGTGGCCGAGGCAGCCGAGGACGACGGGGAGGGAGAGGGTGAGGGAGAGAGAGCTCCCAGCATTTGAAGTGTGCGGACTATGTTTTACTTTGTAATATGTGCGGACAATGTTTTACTTTGTAATATGTGTGGACTATGTTTAACTTTGTAATATGTGCGGACTATGTTTTACTTTGTAATATGTGCGGACTGTGTTTTACTTTGTAATATGTGCGGACTATGTTTTACGTTGAAATATGTGCAGAAATGGCTCCGTATCCTTTGCTCAATCCTACGATTGATGTAAAACATCGGGCTAAACATATGGAGGCTGGTCATGAGCTCCCTGTGTTGGTCACTCGCACTTCAAAGTCTGACTGGATGATACACCCAGATTGGACTGATAGGTATGTGTCGTTCTTATTCCAGTAGTACCTGAAAATATGCACACACTAATTGAATTTTGCATTCTTATTTTGCATTCTTATTTTGCAGGTTGGCTTGGGCTAGACTTTTACCTTTGGCACGTATGGTTGAGGCCACTAGAGAGGAGTGGGTTCGCGTCCCAGCATCTGAGGTGGGCGGTAAGGACCTCGATGAGTACATAGAGAAGCACAGACGTTTTGGTTACGACAGGTCACTGCTCACATGCTTAGTGGACCGATGGAGGCCTGAGACTCACACGTTTCACTTTCCCTGGGGAGAGATGGCGCCTACTCTCCAGGATGTGTCCTATTTGTTGGGACTACCTTTGGCGGGCCAGGCCATAGGCCCGTTGGAGGTACCAGATAATTGGCGGGAGGACATGCAGGCACGTTTCGCAGGTCTTGGGCCAGCCGATGGGATGGTGAACTTAGCGCCTGATCCACACGGACCTCGGTTTATATGGTTGAGCCAGTTTCAGGTAAATCAATAGTTTTATATTCTTATCTATTTGGACATACATCTCCTCATTATTTAGCTTCACATGTTATTTGTTTCATGCAGATTGGCCTTCTAGGATATCCAGGCATAGACTTGTCGAGGCCACAGATTGATCGATGCCTAGAGACATATATCTTGTGGCTGTTTGGCAAAGTGATGTTCACGGATAACCACGTCAACACTGTTGATGCCCGGTACATCAGTATTGCAAGAGAGATCGCGGACGCACGTTATGCTCATGACATCGTGCCTCGGAGTTTTGGTTCTGCCGTCTTAGCAGCTACATACAGAGGTATGTGCAAGGCTTGCTTACGACGCTCTGAAACTTCAGCATTGATAGGATGCCCACTGTTGTTGCAATTATGGTCGTACGAGAGGTTCCCTATCGGACGACCTAACATCTATGTTGAGGATCCATATGATGTTAGACAGATGGATGCAAATCACATCGACTTGCCTACTTTTGGTACCGTGTGGACACGTAGAGCGGTATGTTTTTTCATTATGACCGTTACTTTTTATTCTATGTTGACAAACCTGTTGCTCACAACTAATTTTTTTTAATCTGCAGAGACATTATGCACATCAACAAGTGAATCGTTGTTACCCGTCCTTCACGGCGCAGTTTGATAACTTGCACGAGGATAAGGTCATTTGGCAGCCGTACACGGCGGAGGAGATGGCTCAGAGATACCCCCGCGGGATTTCTAACTTGTGCACCAGAGATCACATATATTGGATGACGAAGGTAAAGATTATTTTTGACATCTTCGTGGAGGAGATGTCCCAATAGAGGGTTATGAGACAGTTTGGTAGGCGCCAATTGGCTAACCCAGTTCGCCCGGATCATCCCCTCCCGTCGCATGTCCACGAGTAAGTTCATTCCTAACTTATCTAACGCATGTGTCCATATTTCTTTGTTTGTTTGTTGATTGTCCAACACATATCTCAATCTTAGTTTAAGCCGCAAAGGAGGAGAAAAAGCTCTTAGTGCCTGGATGCGGACCCTTCGACCGTACGTTGACTCGTGGCACTCGGCGGAGGCACAAGTCTGGGTTGAAAATGTCCCATTTCAGCCGCGGGATTTCGCCGCGTATCTCCAGATGTACAGAAGCTCGACTCGTCTATACTTGGTACCGACGGCAATTCCTGGCCAGATGAAGCCCCCTGGCATGTCGGAGATGTACCCAATTGACTCAATGGCGGGGATCAGACACCATGCTGTAAGTATCATGTCCCTCAATTGCGTGCACGTATCAAATCTTGAATACGTATATAACTTTTTGTTTATTCTTTTCAGGGTGAGTTGACTGAACAGGCTCAGGAGGATGTTGCTGCTTTTATTCACCGGGTTGAGACTGGGCCTCTTCTCCCCCAGGAGGAGCACGTCTCCTGGTTGAGGCGTCTTGAAGAGAAGCTACGAGGTATCAAGCAGGCTATTTCGTGTACGCGCTCGTCTGACGTTGTGCCTCGTCGAGCAGCACAGCGCCCCCCGCGTCACTCATTGGACCTTCACGATCCGCGGCCACATGTTTCGCCCCCTCGTCACTCTTTGCGCCGTCATGAATCGCGCCCACAGGTATCGGCCCCTCGGCACTCTTTGCACCGTCAGGGTCCGCGACCACATGTTTCGCGTGAGATTCCCCCCAGGCCACCACCTCCTTTCCAGCCCGGAAGTTCATCATGGCAGCAGCACCAGGGGTCGCAACAGGAAGAGGATTGGCTTCATCAACAGGTGTGGCAGCCGCAACAACATATGTGGCAAGGTAATAATTCATCATTCTTGTTAGTAATTGATTATAAATATGCAACTCACTATGACGTCGTTCATACCACAGACACTACTGAGGGACAGTACATGGCTTCGCCTGGGGGACACACTGCCGCGTTTTCTGACCGCTCATCAGATGTCCATTCAGATGTCTTGGGAGACCCACAAGCCTACACCGGCTGGTCTCAGCAACCATATCAGACTCCGCCACCACCTCCCACGCAGGAGACACAACCAGAGGTTGACGAGCCGTTGTACGGCCCAGGTCTACGTCACGTGCGTCCGAGGATCCCACTCACGCTTTCCGGTCCTCAGCGGAGACCGCGTACGCGTCTTCATAGAGCCGAGTGATACTATTATCGATGCATGAGACATATTTCTATCTATGTTTGTTTCAGGATTTTATCTATGCATCAGACATATTTCTATCTATGTTTGTTTCCGACTTTTATCTATGCATCAGACATATTTCTATCTATGTTTGTTTCCGACTTTTATCTATGTATGAGCCATTATCTATGTATGAGACACATAATGCATATGATAATTCTGATAGTACAAACTATTTCTGCAACGTCGTGCAACAACTACAATAGGAAATTAAGATACAACATAATGCTTCTACAAAAAGACACTACAAACTAATTCTACAACGTCGTGCAACAACTACAACGGGAAATTAAGATACAACATAATGCTCCTACAATTAAGATGCAAGTACATCTGAATTAAACGGTAGGGCTGAATTAAAAAATACAGCTTACAAACTACATGAAGCATCATCGTCATCCTCCGTCGATGCAGCACTCTTGCCCTTCGACGATGCGGCACTCTTGGCCTTCGACGATACGGTACTCTTGCCCTTCGACGATGCGGTACTCTTGCCCTTGGTGCTCGGCATGAAAAGATCATCTTCGTCCTCGCTGTCTTGACTCCATAAATAAGTATGTTCTGCTGCAGCCTTTAGGAATGCTTCACCCTTATGTTGTTGCTTCTTCCACCTTCCATGCAACCTGAGAAGTTCTTTTCGTATCTCCTCAAATGTCCTTGCAGGCCACCCGGACCTACTTAATGCGTGAGCCAACTCATTTAGTAAGGTGTCACTACTGAGAAGTTCGTCCCATGGAACTGTCCTATTGTCTGTCTCGAAATTGGCGGCTAACCTAAGAAGACGTTTCGACATACTCCAGTGGAAACTATGATCGAAAGGATAACCGGACATCTTGACGAGACTACACTGGCCTGCTTACCCTCCTTAGCGTGGAGGGGGTTTTATAGGTTGAGAAGAGAAGATGGCGGGAAAGAAAATGGCGGGAAGAATATTGGCGGAAAAAAAAAGGCGGGAAGAATATTGGCTGGAAAAATAGATGGCGGGAAAGAAGATGGCGGGAAAGAAGATGGCGGGAAATAAAATGGCGGGAAGAATATTGGCGCCAACGAAAATGGCGGGAAAGAAAAAGGCGGGAAGAATATTGGCGGCAACGAAAATGGCGGGAAAGAAAAAGGCGAGAAGAATATTGGCGGGAAAAAAAAGCCGGGAAGAATATTGCCGGGAAAAAAAATAGGCGGGAAGAATATTGGCTAGAAAAAAAAGGCGGGAAGAATATTGGCGGCAACGAAAATGGCAGAAAGAATATTGTCGGGAAAAAATAGGCGGGACGCGGTAAATAAAATGGCGGGAAAGAAATAGGCGGGAAGAATATTGGCGGCAACGAAAATGGTGGGAAAGAAAAAGGCGCGAAGAATATTGGCGGCAAAAAAAAGGCGCGAATAATATTGGCGGCAAACAATAAGGCACAAAATAATATTGGCGGCAAAGAAAAAGGTGGAAAAAAAATGACGGGAACAATATTAGCGACAACGAAAATGGCGGGAAGAATATTGGCGGAAAAAAAAAATAGAGTTTTCGTTGTCCAGAAAAACGAAACTGTCTTCGTAGCCGAATGCATGGATGATTCGGCCTGTGGTACAACGAAACGCTCGTTTCGTCCAACGGGCGGACGAAACCAACCAGGCCGTTGGTGCGGTGGGCCATTTCGCAGCCCAGTTCAACGAAACCCGGTTTTCGTCCATCGGTAGGACGAAACGTCTGTGTTTCGTCCAACGGGAGGACGACACGTATGTTTCGTCGAACAGTTGGACGACCGTGTGCTATTTGCAATATCAGAGGTACTCCCTCCGTCCCATAATATAAGAGTGTTTTTAATGAAAGCGGATTTGTAGCACCCGGGTGCTCCACACCCGTATATAAACATTAAATTAAAAAAAACCAAGAAATTTGAAAAAAAAAACTGAGATTTTGGGATATCAAACTTGGGTTACCGATCTACTCCCGTGTGAAATTTCGTGAAAAAATACCAGGAAACGTATTCGTGGCAAAAAAGACAAAAATTTCCTATGGATAGAAAAAAACTGTTTGGATGGATTTTTGTTCGGACAGTGTTTCCTTCGCCACGGATATGTTTCCAGGTATTTTTTCACGAAATTTCACACGGGAGTAGATTGAGAACCCAGGTTTGATATCCCCAATTTTCAGATTTTTTTGGTATTTTCTACGTTTAATATTTTTATAGGGGTGTGGAGCACCCAGGAGCTCCTGTGTATTTTTCCGTTTTTAACACCAGTGTAGTGTAAAAAACGCTCTTATATTATGGGACGGAGGGAGTAGATTAGAATGTATGAGTTTCAGGCAACTCAGGGTTAGTAATGGATTTGGTAATCTGAATCATTTGGAGCCTTTTGCTATCACTCCGATATTGCCTCGTGGTGACATGGTGGCAGGCATTTGTTACATAAAAACAGAAAATATTGCAAAGACTTGGAAGCCTACTAATGGTGCTTTCATGAACTGTAGATTACGGCTGGGTAGTGCGCCACCAGATTGGACGCCATGCCCTTCGAGAATGAGTGCTATGGAGCAGTCGATTCGCAAATATGCGGAGGGGCCAACAAATAGTGTAGTAAGGCCCGAACTTGGCCTGATTTTCGATTCGTTGGGTGAGGCATATGATTTCTACAATTTGTATTCTTGGGAGATTGGCTTTGGTATTAGGTATGGTAAGAGAAGATTAAACGTAGAGAGGACAAAACGCATGCAGGAGATTGTGTGTGGTTGCTCGGTGAGTTTTCATTATGGTTTTGTTTGTGTTTTTTGTTTCGGGAAACACTTCACTGTATGTTGTGCTGAACAACTTGCAGGGCAAGCCGGAGACTGAGAATAGTAGGTCATGCAGATGTGAGTGCCCGGCCTTGATTAGGTTGTTACGTGCAGCAGACAACAGCTGGTATATTACAGAGCATCGTGGAAGCCACAACCATTCTATGTTGTTGACGATGGGTGAGAAAGTGCACTGGCCGTCGCACAAACACATTGATGTGTACACAAAGGATTTGATAAAACAGTTGAGGGAGAATAATGTGAACCTTGGGAAGGTGTACAGCACAATTGGCAGTTTCTTTGGGTCAGTCGAGAAAGTGCCATTCATAAAACGGACTCTTAAGGAACATTTGCGGGAAGATAAGTCGTGAGCAGGCAGAGGACGATGTTAGGAAGACTTTGGAGGAAGATGAGGAAGTATGTCACAGTACACAATAACGCAGCCGTGCTAATTTGTGTTTGTTCGAAAACGAAATCATCAATTTCTTGCGTCGTCGTCGACAAGCTCGCGCCACCCACTGCTCCGTCAATTGCGCGCGGCACTACCACTACACGTAAATTTCTGCTACAAGCTTTAGATCCTTTGCTTCTATATATAAAGCCATATTCGCGTTTCTGGCTTGGCATCACTAGCCAGCCTTGCTACTCTTACTCTCTTTCCTTCCTCCTCCCCGCCCGGTTGGTTAATTCGTCAGTCACCATGGGCTCGTCGACGTTAATGCTGGCACCCGCGCGAACTGCAGCCACGACAGCATTGGTGCTCCTGCTGGTGCTGTCGTCGTCCCCAGCAGTGGTGGCGCGGAAGGATTCCATTCTATCCGTCGGGTTCTACAGGGAGTTGTGCCCAAAGGAGAAGAAGGTTGTCCGGCAAACTGTTACCAAGGGCTTCAAGAAGGAACTCGGCACCCCCGCTGACATCATCCGTCTCTTTTTCCATGACTGCTTTGTCTGCGTAAGCCGCTCGCTCACTGTTATTCTCCAAGTTTGTGTACCTTATAACGCTGTTTGGCATATGCACGGCAGTTTTTATTTTATCTGTGCCATTATGAAGAGGATGTGTAAATTTGAACCATCTTTCGATCTGAGCTTGGGCTGATCTTTTCTTTTTTCACCCCCATGAAAAGTGCAACAAAATTTGTACCAACAATATCTAAACAATCATACTTAGGTCGAACTGTCTAACTGCACAAAGTCAAATAGGAAATTAAATTTTGGTATTTTTTTGGAAAGGTCATTTTGTTCGGTATATATTATTACAACATTGAGACAGTATTTAGTTATTTGAATTTTGACAAGTTTCTTATGCAATGTATTTGTGATGTTTATACTGACAATTGAGTTATGCGCATGAAGTGCGGTGCCTCTGATGGTAAAATCCTAAATCTTGCACTTATGGTACAGTATTAAAAAGAACTCTCAGTATCGTTATTTTTTTATTAAAAATCTATGGGAGACTGCTTGTTTAGCAGTTTATTGCCTTTTGGGGTTAACTTCTAGTCAATTCTCTAGGTTTTGTCCCACAGAAAAATATTAAAACAGACAAATTCTATTAATTACACAAAGCACAAAATTGAAAAATACAAAAAACACCTCCACACTAAACAAATGAAATAATCGTACATAAAAGAAAGTTGCAGATTTGATTTAAACAAAAAGCATTGGAAATAGCATCGATGTAAAATAGCAACTCAGATATCTAATTATAACTACCTCTATCGGATATCGAACTACGGATGAATGAATACGTGCACACCCTCCCTTATTATATACACAGCCACATGATCCTTAGCAAAAAAAAAAGAATAATGTCATATGACAAATGGGCAGAAAATCATGGATGTGGATGATTTTGTAGTTTGTGCACTTGCAAGTTTTTAATTTTTAGTTTTCTTTTTGCATTTTAACTTGTGACTTGATTCACACATGTAGTAGTGCCAACTGTTTGTGCAACAACCCTTCTTTAGCCAACAATTTTCGTTCTTACCCACTTAAGTTTCTAATTTTCCCCGGTACTAATTGCTAGCTGGTGGATCGGTGTATTAGCTAGTTGATGGTTTCTGGAGTTAATCGCACAAAACCACCACAACTACTGTTGACATTTCAAAAAAAAAAAACACCGGCTCTCATGTTTCCACAGAAATAACCGGTATTGTGTAATATTTTTTTTTAAAAAACACTAAATGCTCCGTAAAAGTGCACTGACGCCCGTCTGACCAGTGAGGCCCAGTTGTAAGTGCTGAGCTAGCACCAAATCCTCACACAGGACAATGTTTATTCGACACCTCATTAAATGTTAGCCATAAATTACAGATCTAACGGTCGAAATAATTTGGATGATGCGGACCAACGTGGTGTCTCGAAAGGAGCCCCGTATTGTGCTCTTAATATATAATAGATATGGCATGCTAACCACAAAATTTTGCATGATTGCAAAGTACAAACAAGGCTCTACAGTCTCAACAACTAGTGACATTTATTGTCTTGGCATATTTCTGCTTGAGATGTTTATCGAAAGGAGCCCAACGGAAGGCACGTTAATAGATTCATTGGATCTGAAAGTTTACCGAGGATGCTCTTCCAGATAGAACCACGGAGATAGCTGACCCAACGATGTGGTTGCACAGCGGACAACAGGATAACACTACAAGTATTAGAATCCAGGAGTGCTTGGTTTTGGTCCTGAGGCTTGGCATATCCTGCTCAAAGCAACAGCCTCGAGACCGAGCACTGACGAGAGATGCAGCAGAGATCCACGCAATCAGAGATGCGTACCTGAAGTTTATAGGGGCGCAGAAAGAGAAGCCCAGACTCGAGAAATTCAAAACAACTTTGAATAAACAAGCTGGCACAAGACTTGATCCTGCACAATACAAAACTTATATATCGCTTCAGTTAGTAATTGTTCTCATATCTATGTATGTTGCTTTACAACTGTATCAAATAAATGCAGAACCATATGCTTTGCAGTAATCGTACTAGAGCAAGTTGTAGAGAGTTTCAGAAATAAAGCAGTGTAATTGCTTTTCCATTCTCAAAACTGTACACATGCAGGCAACATTAGTTCATGCTTCAGGTAAACCAGTAGATGGCGCCTTTCTTTGCCCCCGAACTAGATGGCGCCTCCTACCTCGATGGGGCGGCGGTCTCGAGCGCCGACAGTGCCGCCTAGATCTCCTCGAGCCAGGGCCCCGCGCGTGCCAGCGCATGCCCCATCGCGCGCGACCTCTCCACCCCGGCGCGCACCGAGCGTGCCACCACCGCCCTGTTGCCTACGCCATGATCCATTGTGTCGGGCGAGAGACAGATAGAGTTGGGGAGAGAACCTGACGAGCCGCTTGGGTGGGGAGTGCAATGACGTATGATCCTGGATCCCTCCCTCTCCCATTCTCTCTCTCTCTCCTCGCACTTGCTCAGTAGAGCAAAAGAGGGGTTTCTTCGGGTTTAGGTTGGGAGGAAGAAGCTGTACAGAGAGTGAAGGGAAAGCGGAAGAAAAGGGAGGGGGAATGAAACGCATTTGTTTGTACATCTTCGCTTTTTTGGCAGTATGCAATACCGCAGCAATTTTTAATCATCGACATGTCGAGGATTGTGCTTACGTTTCTGTTTTGGTGATGTCAGAGATTTAGAGCACCCAAAGGACCACGGTCGTCAACGGCCTGAAGCCAAATTTTACATTATTTTCCTTTCTGTTCACTTACAAATGGCATGTTCCCTGAACTCGTAAATAAATAAACTTGTTTTATCTTTCATGGTGTTTCCTTTGATAGCATGAGTTTGAACTAAAAATTTGCATGGCTACTCTCTTTTTTCACTTTGGGCTAGACAAGCAATGAGGCATGTCTTACGATATGATTTAGGCAAGACTTTACCAGAAGAAAAAGATGGGGATATACCAAATATCAACTCTAATCTGATGGTGCGAATCAAGTAGTTCATTATAATTTACTTATTGTGATATGTGCTCAATCATTTATAGATATGCTTTCATGAGTCTTTTGATGTTCATATGGTTACCTGATCCTTCTTGCTTTTTCATTTTTTTCATTGGTGCTTGGATGACAGGTGTGTGTGGAAATGCCTTAGCAAGCTGATTGTTCTAATTCATAGGAACTACCGAAGTACGAAGTGAACATGAGATACGAGTTATGGGTTTCGGGGCAAAAGAATCACAGTGTTGCATACACCATGGATGTTCTCTCTCTCTCTCTCTCTCTCTCTCTCTCTCTCTCTCTATACATGGTGCAGACTATGATTTTTTTTTAATTCTTTCTTCGTTTTAGGAGCATCCCTGCAATACTCCAAGCTACGATAGCCACTAAGACACCAACTAGCTGCTCGAGGGAGTGCTTCAATCATGCAGAAAGAGGTTGCCATGAACTAAGCATCACATCAACTTTGTTTACGCTATTGCATATTTTGGTAACTCTCAGTGATATACTTATGACACCCACTGACTACTTTGCATGTGCTATTCTCAGATGCCCTTTAGGCCTCTTCCATTTTCACCTCAGTCATAACTTTTTTGATAAAAGCCTTAACTTACCAACAATGTCCTCGACAAATCACTTGATGGCCATTTTTATAGCTTTGTCGATGTTAAACATTTATCCAAGATAGCTAGCATGTTCTAGCGCAAGGGTTTGAGGACCACCATCAGCCACGATCTAACGGGGTTGTCTCCGACCTCATCCCATCGCCGAGCTCCTTTTGATGAACTCATCTTGTAACTCACTATCGAAACACATGAGGCCACCGCAGAGTTGGATTAGGTTGTTGCCCAAATCATCGCCAAACCCACTTATGCCCAAGTCATCATTCGCCTCTTGTGTCAGTGCGTACATATTTTTTCACTACACCACGACACAAGTTTAGGGGCAATTAACTGCCGGGAAAGATCAAGAATTTGGGGCAGTTAACTGCCGTCCAAGCTTTATCTGCCGGGAAAAATTGTACAGGTCATGCTATCTGCCGGGAATGAGAAAGGAAGAAGGGCAGCCCAACTGCCGGCATCTTTAGGGTCAGTTCAAATGCCCTCAAATCTAAATGGGGTCGAGTACACTGCCGGGAACCACGTTGACGGAGCGAAAAAATTTTTGGCCCAACAAGCGCGCGGGAGAAGCGAAACAGTAGAAGTCTCTCAAAAGCCCACCCGCGGCCGAGCGGCCTTAATTTCTCTTCCCTTCTCTACTGTCGCTCCTTCTTTCCTCAGCCGCCGCACTATTCCGTGGACGCCACCAACCCTAGCAACACCGCCGCCGACATAGCCCGGCCAAGCGCCGCCGCCCCCATCCCCTTCGTCAAGCACGCCGCTTCCCCCGGACCTCCGACCCACGCCACCACTCCCGCACGCCCGACCCACGCCGCCACCCAGTCACCAATCCCCATCGGCGACAGCCCACACTCACGCGCCTTCAGACCGACGCCACCACCCAGTCCCCATGGCGGCGATCTACACCCGCGCCTCCGACGTCCCACGCCGCCACCCAGTCCCCATCGGCGACGACCTACACCTGCAACCCACGCCGCCGCCCGTCCCCATCGATCCATGCCGCAACCGCCCCCACCCAGAACCACCAAGACACAGCAGCACGGCGTCTTGCGTCGAAGGAGGTCTAAGTGAAGTTAGTCATTCATTGTCTTGATTTCACTTATGTTCTGCATCCCAGTGCTCCATAGTTGACGCTTCTTACTAATGGGAATCCCGCCTCAACACATCAAAACATCAATTTAAAAGATCATGGTTTGTTGATATTGTTTGTTATTCTTGCGCACCATGTGTTTGAGTTTTTGTCAAACCAACGTCTGGTACGGTTCTTGGAGGATTAAATCGGATGAATTTCTTAGTACGAAGTTACACACCAAGGATTTAAGCCTTTCAAAATGATTATGGTCTTATGTGTATGTTATTTTATTTGCGGACATTAAGGAGCTCATATGTTTACAAAGCATAATTACATTTCATTTGTTTAGGCTCCCATAGATTAAATGGAGACGAGGCTCATTTCATATAACATCACATGCTCATTACAAGAGGAAATGATGGCTGGCGGAAAACCGAGGTATATAGTGACTAAACGCTATAGAGGGCTGCACTTTTTTCTTATTTAGGTGTTAGACAACGAGTGAACAAGTTTGCACACACATTAATCGCACCATGGAAAGTCGGCAATTCAAGATTGCCTTCACACAAAAAGGAAGTAGAAGAAGAGTACAACTACATGTCCTGTGTATCTGCTAGTCTGATATAGCTGTTTTTGCTATCATATATTCATGTGATCATGATATCTGATAATATTTTCATATGTATGTGCTGGACTTGTACTGTAATATCTTATGTTTAACAATGTATATCTATAACAGTAAAATAAGAAAGTATGGGGAAGTGAATCCAAGAAGATTCATTCAGATTGTATCAGAAAGTCCTTTGAAAGAGATTACAAATCTTTCAATGGTTGTGTTTTCATCAAAAGTGAAACAATATATATTTGCGTCTGACTTCATCCTTATAATACAATCATGTGAGTTTGAGTACAGGAATAATCATGTGATTTTCAATGCAGCTGGGTTCAAGATTCTACATCCGTTTTTGGAGGAGCTTTTGATCACCATGCGCTTGCCTTTCAATGTTGATTTAGTTTCAGTAATGACCTGGATTTGCACTGGACAAGTTTGTAGTACTTCTTGATGGACTAAAATATAATCCATCCATAACAGAACATGTCATGCCATAAATAATGCTGATGTATGGTTCCACCTTTGCCCATTTTAGATATTGCTCGTACTGATTGCTTTATATATCTTGAATCACTGATGAGTTATTCTTTCAATGTGTTAACTGGCATTGTCCAATTGTCGAAACTTCAGTTCTAGTAACAGCCAATTGTCTTCTCATGTGTGCTACTTGTTGTCATTCCCTGCTCTTATCTTGCACCAGTATGGTTTGTGACCATATGATGATTATTTGGAGTTGTTAGGTTTACTTTGCTGCTCTTGCTATGCAGTTGGACAAATACTTCTGTGATATGTAATGTAGGTGTAATGTTTTGCCAATGTTTACATTTGCATGAGGTTTTGGTCTGTAGCAAAATTCTGTTTAAGATGACATGAGAGTTGTTGATTGTTCTAACACATGCTTATTATCTTTTGATTTGCAGGCTGACCAGCCTAAACTGAATCATAAAGACAACTTTTAAGGTCTAGGTTGGCTGGTGAAGAAGGTATCAAGCTGCAGCCATCAATAACTGAACAAGTGTCAGTCGCAGCTTTTGGTGAGATTCTTGATCATAACTGAACACTTGATTTGTTTATATGATTGTGTGGTATCGTTTGACTATATTTTGAATACCTTGTAATTTGTTTCTATCGTTGCATGGTATCGTTTGACTGAACACTTGATTTGTTGGCAGATGAAGAAGGTATCGAATAGACCAATGCTAGAAAATCGAGCGGAAATCACACAACAAAAGAAGTAAGTGCTGATCCAACAAGAGAATCAACTCAAACATCAAAATACAGCTGTCGCCCAAAAGACTCCCTAAGTAAAAAACATTCTCGCTCTTAAAGATTATTACTTTAGTTGACAACATAATGTCATTCTCTTATATTTGGCTTGTTTTAGGTTTCTGAAATGGCGTCCTATTGATAATCCTATGTATGCAGATGGAGGTTGTTCGTAAAGTTCTGAAGAAGCAACCATCACAGCCGGTAGCAATCCTCACATCTAGAAGGTATTACATCTTCTTAGAATTCCTGAATATTACACTAAAGTATAATGAACTAGGTCTTGCAAAAATTAGACCTTATTTTCCTGGTTGTTTGGGATGAATGCTAGAGAGTACCAGGGCCAACTCTCCTGTTTATTTTTGTCCTTCAAGAGCTATTCTCATGCTATCTGAATAAGCCTACCTTATCTTGTTAGTCCCTTACTGCCAGCATTTGTTCTGTGGTCCATCTTGTTGAAAATGGAAGCGTATTGAGCCATTTCTGCTAATGGTTTAGTGGTTCTGCATGCCATTGAAATAGGGTAACTGGTCAGTAGCGACAAGGGTGGTATTTCTAGTGCTATGTGTATATTCCTTTTCTTTTCTCTTATCAAATTTGAGCTTCCGTTTGAAATATTATGTGTACTATTGCTGCTTGATGTGTGATTGGAAATATTGGGCATAACTTAGGAGTTAAGTTTATCTGAATTAATGTGCTTTATTAATGCATCGTGTGATGAAGCTGCAATTGTAAGGACAACTTCATGCCCCTGCTATTTTGTACTGTCGAAATTGGGTAGTCCTTATCAGTGCAACTGATATTTTTGCATTCAGGCCCACTAGTTAGTAATTGTTTGGCTGAGTGTGTGTGTCGTGTGTGTGTATGGATTTGGCCCAAAGGCCCACCCTTGTGTGTATATACTCGTACCTGCAGGTTGGAACTAGAAAGAATGAAGTGTTTTTAGTCAGGACAGATAACCATGGATCGTTTTATATTTAGTTTTAAAATTATAATCACAGTTCTGATCACAAGGGCCATTCTAGTGAAAAGTAATAATAGCTTGCCATCTTCGCTAATAATAAACATAGAAACTTCAAGTTAGTCATTCTATTCTGTTAAATTGGATAAGTAAAACCTGATCGAAGTAGTCAGTAATGATTTCCCAAAAACTTCTTAAATCTTAAGTGTGCTCACTTCTGGAATTGAAAGTACAGGGCGACACACATGCATCTTTTTCATCTGGATGAGTCGATGTTTCTTTTTCAGCCCATGCAACCTTTATGTTTAGACCTTTGCCAAAGATGCTTTCTTAGGAAGTTCTTCGTATGCCATCTATGTATGCCTTCTAGTTTTAAATTCAAGTGCAAACACAGTTGTAGTCTGGGTTACAGGATGGTTTGTAAATCCTGACCTGCTCTTGCTTGCAAGTAGTTGTCCACTTCTATTTGTGGAACCTCTCGTATGCTCTGGATTGTAAATCCTGATTGAAGTAATTGCTTTGCTTATAGTTGTGCATTTGTGGGACATGTGTTCTTCCAATCGAGCTGATCTATTTTGCCCCTTTTTTGTACAGGTCACTAGTATAATACTTTTGCATCCACAAGTTTCAAGAGGGGTTTTGTGAGCTAAAACGATCTTCTGCTGGATATGTTTCTAACTAAAACCAGACTTTATATTATGCTCTTTTGTCTATGCTGTAATATTGGACTTATATGAACCTACAAATGTATGTCTGCATGTAGACATGAAGGATCTGTGTGCTTTTGGCTGTCATGTAATACTGGACTTGTAACCCTATGTATGAATGATGGATTGCCCAGATATATACATGGATACACATTATCTCTTAAACTGATGCAACTTTAATTAATATGAATGTGTGTTGTTACATATATGTGTGGCACAAAATGGAGTGAACAAAAATTATTGTTGTTGAACTATATTATAGGGGATTTGTGTGCTTGCAGAGGAAACAATTACAGGCAGAAAAACTGCCGGGAACTCTTCTATCTGCCCTGAATTGCTAAATTGCCAGGAAATATCTTTATGCCAGGAATAGTTTTAACTGCCGGCAAAGGTGCTATCATCTAGGGCAGATAATCTGCCGGGGTTTCCCCTAACTGCCGGGAATTCTCTTTCCCGACAGGACTTTCAAGGGCAGTTCGTAATTGCCGGCAAAGAACATTTCCGGCAGTTAGTCTGCCTCCATTAGAATGTTTTCCCGGCAGATATGGTGACCCCCTTAGTTTTGCCATGGTGTAGTGTTTGGTTATTCCATGGCAACATTTTGAAATTCAGTATCATGCATATTAACAAAAGCTTGATTGGTGTCATTGATTGGCCAGAAGAAAATTGATAGATATGGAGGTGTTTTCGTTTTTTGTTCGCAAAGAAGGGTAAACCTACTTTGAAGAAATATTTCTTTGCTATGTTTTCAACGTAGAGCGATGAAACACTTGCTAACCCATTTTTTCACTCATTTTGTGTGGCTAATTTGTCAATCTGGGGATGTTGATGGACAAGCTGGAACATGTTTCATTTAGATTAATGAGGCATGCATGGTCAAGTTTATTCTGCAGACTTGTTAAATTTAAGAAAGATTCCCATCCGATGGTAAGATGACAAACCTTTGAAGCGGCGACAATGCTAAAGAAAGCTCAGGTGAAGAGAATGGGGGTGGAGTGGAAGGAAGAGGGGAAAGATGTGTAAGGGGTGGTTGGGAGGAAATAAGCGGGACAGAGTATAGGTATTTATCGATACATGAATAGAAACCACATGCTATCATATTCGACACATATTTTCGAATTAGAACAATTGTTTGTCAGTGTATTTATTGGTTTTCCGTGGCAACGCACGGGCACTCTTTCTAGACGTTATCCCCTATCTGAGTTTCGGAATGAATCTGTTGAAGTTTTTTTTTTGCAGATATGATAATATGCTAGCCTA
Source organism: Elymus sibiricus (assembly GCA_039707655.1). Lineage (NCBI taxonomy): Eukaryota > Viridiplantae > Streptophyta > Magnoliopsida > Poales > Poaceae > Elymus > Elymus sibiricus. Next base: position 6,587,753 of record CM077674.1, on the reverse strand, counting down.
GCATTGAGCATTGACATCTTTTTTCTATCCACTACTTGGTATGGAATATAAGAGACCTAATTCTTGCTTCAAATATGAAAAAATATCGCAGCAATTAAAGTATTGTTTAATCATGTCTACTAATGGTTGCCTGTTCTCTTTTTAGGGGCTATCAACTACAACATATATCTATATGAAAATGAAGCAAAGCTTTGATTTAGAAAACGGATGCAAAACAATTAACATCTCGTGTTGCAATAGAGCTTTTGCCGTGTTTGGCATCAATAATATTGTAGTTTTACCATAATATTTGTGTTTAGGGTAACTTGCAAGAGTGCTAATTTACATCTCGTGTTGTGGTGTTTGCCTTTAAAATCTGTTTAATATGTACATGTTGTAAACTTGATATACATGAGACTGATGACTAATTAACAAGGACATGTTTCATTCCTTTTCTCCTTGATTCTTTATGTCATGGTTGTAGCTGCGCCGATCATGTTATTCTTATGTACAAACAAGAAGAAAAGTAGGTTATAATTCAATACCGCACAGTACTAGGCGTTGATTGAGTTGTTTTTTGTTTCAGATCTTAACAGTGGAGCCACAGTGCAATGGAAGTGGAGCTCGAGGTAGAGCCTTGGATTAAGCGGACGTGTAATGGAGTCGGCCGTTAGACAGTAGGGCAGAGCCGGAGACGAGGTCATTTTTTGCCGCCTTACTTTCATTGATGCGATGGAATATGGGCATGTTGTTGTACCCCGACTCACAGTGTTTACCCTATACATGTATATGTAACATATTTGACTCCCAAGTTGCTGGCGGTGATAGTGACAATACATTATGTAGATTATTTTGTCTGGTCTACTAGAATACGAGGAGACACCAAGGTTGAATCAGTTAGGGAGGAGCTAACGATATGCCCTGAATCAGAATGGTATTGGTCAAGAAGTTCGTCAATATGAGCCGCTTCTTATGGACACATGGGTCAAATTTTCATTTGTAAAGTTTGTATTAGTGTCTTTTTGAAGTATTGAACGTTCAGGAAATGATACAATGAAGTTTCAATCAAACTGATTCTTTTTTTGTAGTTTTATCAACAGATATTGGTGTTTCTGACCTTCGTGTTTTTTTATCGACGATTAAGATGTGGGCATTATATCCATTATCGACTTAGCTGAAAATTTTTTGAGCAAAAATTCTATGAACCTTGTACAGGTATTGTGGTCAAAATCTGAAAGGAATAATTAATGACCCTTTGACCAAATACACTTTGATCATTGATCAATTTCTATATGTTTGTTGTCCCGTGGCTCCGCACGGGTATTATGCTATTGTCTATTAATGATGTGTGCGATTGCTGGGAGGTAAATGCCGATCCCATATGGCAATTTGCATAGCGGCTTTGTTTTGGAGAATTTATAATGGGATAGATCTAATTTTCAAGGTTTTCGTTTAAAAGACCCTTCTACCGTCCTCTTTTTGGTTTGTCATCGGCTAGAGTTTAGGGATGGACTTCAAAAGGCGACTAAGCTGCGCTGAAATTAGGCACTCAAGCTCATGTAGGTGAATGTGGTCTTCAATCTCATATTTGGGTGGCAGCCTGTGACAATCTCATATTTTTGGAGTTGTAGACATACACGGTAGGTTTGTTGTCAAATAATTACAGAATTTTTTGGATTGTTTAAATATGATTTTTTTTGGGTCGATCCTACGATCTCACCTAAAGGACAGATCCTATTCTAGTTTCCCCCGACATGTTTATGCGGTTGTGCCTGGTGGGGTGCATCTATATGACGCCTACTGCGAGCGGGCTACGGCGCTCGCCCGCAGCCGGCGCTAAATTCGGTCCCCAATTAGTACGGCCCATTACAAAGATATAGTTTTTTCTTAAAAAATTCGGTCAAAAATATATTAATTTTGAAAATAAAGTTAAGCAAAAATTTCGGTCGCATGTTGCAAAATACAAATGTTCACGTGTGTATGTAAAAACATTTCATGTAGTATAAAAAAATGTTCCATAATCTTTAAAAAAAATCAGCTATTTTTAAAAGGTGTTCATGTATTTTAGAAATTATTTATTTGTTTAAAGAAAGTGTTCACGTACTTAAAGAAATGTTCCATATTTTGAGAAAATGTTGAGGTGATTAAAAACTGCTCAACGCAATTAAAAATGGGCATGAATTTTGAAAACAGTTTATGTATTTTAGAAAAAAATTATCATATTATTTTTAAATAATGTTTTGTACTTTATAAAAATATCGATGTAACTAAACAATGTTCAACACATTTTTAAAAATGTTCATGTAAGTAAAAAATACGCACATATTTATAAATAAATGCTTATTAAATTAAAAAATTGTCATCCCTTTTTGAAAAAATAAAGTAATTTTTAGAGCGTTCATACAATATTTAAAATGTCTGTGTATTGTCAAAAAAAAAATCTGTAGTTTGTTTATTTATCTGAAGCTTATGTAGTTCATGTATTCGTTATGGGACAATTTATCTGAAGCTGGTACTCACACTTTGGCATCAACTTATGGGAGTATAATTCAGATGCTGGCATGTGCACGCTGCAAAACGTAACTGAGATTTGGGTTCCCGTTAATTTTCAGTAGGATTCAGCGCATTCTTGCCGTGGCTGGCCTACGCATGATCTTCTTCTGGGATGTGTCCCCTTGTTTGTTGGATGGGGAATGCCAGGTTTGGAGGATCCAAAAGAGGGAGGACGTAGAATGTGCAGGATGCCAATGGGGTTTCGTGGCCGTCTTGCCGATCCGTAGACTTCGACTAGGCGTGATACTAGATATCACGAGCTCACCTCCCGACGTGGGGTAACCAAGATAGCTAAGTCTAACGTCCCTTAGTGCCCAAGGAAGACCAGAACGAGTAAACAAAGTCCAGGTCTTCAAGTCTGGGCTGCGTGCCTTTTTTGTCATTTTTGGACGTCACATCAGCAAAACACGCGCATGCAGGAAAGTGAAGACTTTTTTAGTGCAGGGATTCGTTTAGGACACATGAGGATTCTAGGACGCTCATAGGGAGCGAACGTGCCCGCGTTAGATTTCTGGTGCGACGGCCAGCGTGCGTGCATGCATGTATGGAAGCACCAGATAATTAAGCCAATGACATCAGCGTAATAAATGATATTTTTTAAACTTTAAAATGTTTTAACTCTGAAATTGGTTATCCGATTTACGGTCCGTCTTTACCGTCAGTTTTGTCTCGACGAGAGCTTCCATACTAGATCTCTCATATGTGCATCCTATATCGACCGTGTGGGAACAAAATATCCTATATCGATCGTGTCATCCTATCTGATCCCCGCTTCGACACAGACCCATATAAAGCAGGCGAGGCAATAATTAAGGCGCTCGGTTTTTTGTGGCTACAGCTGCCGGAGATCTATTCTACTCTAATCAAGTAATCAGTCATGATGCAATGAGCCGTCTTTGTCTGTACCACTGAATCGTCAACGTGGCTGGTTGTCTCGAACCAGCCGTGGTGGTGGTGGCCGGAGCGACGCGCCATCGGGATCACACGGCAGGACAGATGACGGACGCGTGGGTCCCCTCATCAGAAAATGAAAATAAACCACAGCCTTTAATTGCAGTCTTGTCCTCAATCCACGGCAGTCATTCACATTCATCTCTCTCTCGTCTGGCCGAGAGTCCTTGGGTCTACTGTATAAATATAAATAGGCCACCTCGTTTCGAATATTCAGTTCTGAGCACAGGCTCGTCTGCTCCTGGTGAACAGTAAATTCAAAAAAATTCACAAAAATCTCAATTTTTTTTGCATCCAAGATGTTCCAGTGTGTGATGTGCGGGCAAAATTTTACCGTGTTCGGACATCTGAGGAGCTCGTGGTTAAAAAGACAAAATCGGTCCGATCAATGCGCGATCACTAAACTTTCTCACAAACCCCAAATTTGTTTTTTTGCTAAGAGCTACTCAGATGTCCAAACACGATGAAATTTGGCACGGACATCACACTATCTTCCTTGCAAAAAAAATCAGATTTGTTTGAATTTTTCTAATATTTTTTTCGAATTTACTGTTCACCCACGGCAGAAGATGCACCGAGAGCCGAAACGCCGCCGTTCCCTTTCCTACCCCCGTACCTCACTAAAGCTGCCTGGTACACTCTGCAACCACAAACGCGACACCCAGAGAAGATGTGAGTGCGTTAATGCCTAGTCTCGGCCGTCACATTTCATCCCATCCACCTGCAGCTAGCACCGGCCGCGCGCGGTCATAAGCTTCCATGGAACCGCCACCTTCTCCGCTGGGCACCGGCGCCGTCTGCTGCATGTGCGGAGATCGCGGCCTGCCGCACGAGCTGGTCCGCTGCAAGCTCTGCCGCGTCCGGCTGCAACACAGGTACGTAACGCGTGCCTGCAGCTGCTGCCTTGCGCGCTCGATCGAGTTATCCTATCGATCGATCTGATCTGGGCGTGTGTTTATGTGTATAGATACTGCAGCGATCTGTACCCAAGGGCCACGGCGTACAGGAGGTGCAACTGGTGCCTGTGGGAGCCGGCAGAAGCCCACGCCCACGCCCACGCGGTGACTACCAAGACGACGGAGAAACGGAAGGCAGCGGCATCAACGGAGACGTCGGCCTCCGAAGAGGAGAAGGAGCGACGGCACCACGAGGCAGGATGCGCCACTGCTACGAGATCGAGGAGATCGGCCGCGGAGGTCTCTAAGCCGGTCAAGAAGCCGAAGGTCGACGAGAGGCCAGCGCTGCTGACGCCGCCGGGCGCGGCGGTGAAGGGGAACAATGGCGACAAGAAGCCGATGCAGGCGGGGAAATTGGCGCGGGCGGGTAGGGTCAAGGTGAGGAGGTACAAGCTCCTGGCAGAGTTGATTAGCTGCTAGGATCACGAAATCAAAAGGGGAAGTAGCTGGCAACTAGCCACCATTGACACTGTTGTCGATGTATGTATATATCGCTTACCCACCGTGTACGGGTTTTCCCCCCCTTTTTTTTTTGGAGACAGAGTCGTCTACGGTGCTAGTTCTGTACAAATCTAAGAGTTTCCAGTGAATTAAGCCGTTTTCCACTTTTAGAGGATACCATGGCTTCGTGCGTCTATTAGATTTAGCAACGTTGTCGGTTCAGTTGACGTGTCCAGAGGGGGCGGTACGTCAGGGCGACAGCCTAGATGAGTTCGTGCGATGGCCATAGTCGACGGTTGACCTGTGCAGCATTGACCCTAGCGAGCGGTGGTGTGGGGGGGGGGGGGGGGGTGCAACGGTCGTTGACGATGCCATGCCCCCAGGGTGTGTCAAGTGAGGCCAGGAGTCGAACCGTTAGCCACGAGATGGCCCGAGATCATAACTCGGTACACGACGCACACTAGGGCGCACACAGCTTGACTTACAAGACTATCGATCTAGAAACTCTGGTGCAATCCCGCAGGATTAGGCTAGTTCATAACCAACCCGGCAAACGTGTAAACCCTAGCATTGACCCCCTATATAAGGCAAGGCTAGGGCATCCGGGTGGCTCTCTTCAACACCTTCATACTTACGCGATCCTTGCGATCCACCGTTGTACAGCAAAACCATATCTCTCATACGAGGCAAGATCTATATACCCATCAGAAGCAGGAGTAAGGTGTTACGTCGATCGTGAGGGCCCAAACCTGGGTAAAGCTTGCCTCGTGTTAATCCCATCTGGGCATCCTGCTACGCCAAACCTGAGTACTAGCTAGATTTTTCCCCGACAATTTGCGCGCCAGGTAGGGGCGGCACTTGCTGGGGATCGGATCCAGATGGGACAAATCATCGTCACCGGCGTTCTCATTCCGAGCAGAGCATCCGCTTTGGCTTGCTGAACATTGTCGCCAATGTGGCCGGGCGTCTTGCCTACGCCGCCACCCTCCCTAAGGGACAGGCTCTTTCCTTCAGAAGCCTAAAATTTTATCGCTGAGCGATTCAGCACACGGCGAACCGGCCTCCTTGCTCGTCACCATGGTGGAATTGCTCTTGCCCATCCTGGACTCCAGGTCCGATGGGTACGAAAGCACGGACAGCTGCCCCTCCGTGGTAGATGTCTACGTGATCCAACCCACAGCACCCCCAACGGTGGTGCCGCGGGCAACGCGGAGAACCCGGCCACCGCGGTGAGCCTGGTCATCTTGTGCACGCCGATCACTGGCGAATCTGATGCCGAAAAGTCCCTGGAGGTGGCCCGCAAGGCCGTCGATACCAAGCAGGCTCGCTTGGAGAGAGACCGGGACAACAACAAGGCCCGGGAGAAGGAGCGACAGCGAACCATGGACTACAACCTGCGCCGCCGGCCTAAGCACACCACCGCGGCCGATGCTAAAGCCATGGCGGCCGGGCTCGGGAGGCTCACAACTCCATAATGGGTAGTGAGGTGAACGGTACCCGCATCTACCGCACCCCCGCCCAAAACATCCAGATCGGCCCAGCACACCCTGCGGCGGGCAATTTCAACCGTGCCATCACCCTGCGACGGCCCTGCACACCACTTCATGGTGTAGTGTGCCAATCTTTGATATAATGCCCATGAGACACCATCCTATGAACCTTATATCCCTCAGAGTTATACAATAGAAACATAGCGGGTCCAAATTACTAGTACCAGAGGACAAGGTACCACTATCACACTATGATTGTTTATTCCGGCCTTGGTCACTGCTATAGTACAAAGATTCTTCCTACGACTAGTATATGCTTGCTGATCTGGCTCCCCCTCTCCATTGGCAGCTCCATAAGCTATGACGTAGTCGACGCCTTCGACTCTGCCTGACTCCTCATAGAAATACTCCTCGGCTGCTTCGGGATCATCCTGCATCTGCTACAAATATTCAGAGTCTAGAGAAAATAATTTATGTAGGGAATGAGTACAGGAGGTACTCAATAAGTTCATCTGTAGCAAATGAGTGGTGTATGCTTCTAACACTACTATTGAGACCAAAGGGTCACAGTGATGCATTTTACAAATATCTTATAGAATTCAAGTTTTATTAATTCATGTGATCATCAGACTTCATAGGTTGTTAGAACCTCTGATGGCTCCTTTCCCAATGCATTTGCAGATCTTGCCCAGATCAGGGAGTGACAAGCCACAATTCAATACACTCTGGAGAGGTGCGCTACTTTACCCATGAGCGATTAACTTAGCCCTTGTGCCGGGTTCGTAACCCATCACATCTGTGATGTGTGGTCAGGCCTAAGATCTGAGTCTTTTCGCCCTTCCGAGCAGTCATACCCCCTGCCTCTGGCTCTTGAGGTGTTCCCTCAGTCGCCCAATGTCAGCTACATGTACGGTTTATACGGCCCCATGAACGATAGGGATTTACGCCCCCCTAGCGATCAAGGATTTACAGCCCTCTGCCAAAAAGGAATTTATGGCTCCCCTAGCCGATGGGGATTTACGCCCCCCCCCCCTAAACGAAGGGATTTACGCCCCCTAGCGATAACCTGTGCAAGGTGAGTTGTGACGCCCCCGACTCAATCGTGCACTAATCATACACGCAAATGCGCACGATCAAGATCAGAGAATCACGGGAAGATATCACAACACAACTCTAGACACAAATAAAAGTCATACAAGCTTTACATTACAAGCCAGGGCCACGAAGACTCGAGTACAAAGTCAGCGCAAGCAACATCATCTGAGTACAGACATAAGATAAACAAGTTTGCCTTAAGAAGGCTGAGCAAAACAATGACACTAAATCGAAAAGGCGCAGGCCTCCTGCCTGGGAGCCTCCGAACTACTCCTGGTTGTCGGTCTCCACGTAGTAGTAGGCTCCGTCGGTGTGGTAGTAGTCATCGGCGGGATCAGCTGTCTCCTGGGCTCCGTCATCTGATCGTAGCAATCGGGTAGTAGGGAAAGGAAGTAGCAAAGCAATCGTGAGTACTCATCCAAAATACTCTCAAGACTTACATCAGAACTATTCTATGTATGCATCATTATCAAAGAAGGGGCTGTATCGGTGGACTATACTACAGAATTGCCAGAATAGAGGGGTAAGCCCTAGCCTATCGAAGACTAGCATCTTGCAGCGTCTTACATCATTAGAAGAGTGCAGATTAGCATATAATAAAGTAGTAAGTAAGTAACAGCAATGCCCAGACATCCTTCCTCGACTACCCCCGCGAGAAAGTGATCCCGGAGCTATCATATTAGTTAAAAACCACAAGTATCCAGTTCTAGTTGTAGTAGATCGGGATACAACTCGGAGCGTCCGTTACCGTGGACACGGCTATTCTAATTGATTAACTTTCCTGCAGGGGTGCACCAACTTACCCAACACGCTCGATTAACTCCGGCCGGACACACTTACTCGGGTCATGCCCGACCTCGGCTGATCGACACGCCATAGTCCTACCTAGGCTCAGCAAATAGGTAAGCACGCCGGTCTACATCCTAAGCGCTCAGGGGTCCGGGCCCATTGCCCTTTGCACTCCTGCGCCTTGCGCGACTGGCCGGGGACCAGACCCACCTCCTTATACAAGCGCAGGCGGTTACCGTCCACCCCAACAATCAGCCCACATCTCTGAAGTGCGACATCTGAAGAGCTTTCGGGAGAAGCGTACGACGCCGAGTGCCCATACTTATTCCCGCGTGGTGGTCAGTGCGAAAAGGCCAGCGGCCTACTCATATCACATATCCAAACCCATTAGTGTGTTGGGAGCTCGCGGAAACGATCAGTGATCCTGTCGCCCCGTCTCGTGGACTTATGACAAGGGCCAGGCCCATCCCCCTCTAGGGTGGTCTCTGCCTGCCCGGTCGTGCTGCATCATTATCTCGCGGGTACCCTCGTGGTCAACCCGACTTCCATAACTCTCGCGGGTACCCCTTGGGCCGACCCGACTTCAACAAAGGACTAAGGTGAAGGTCAAAGTATCCGTGTGTCCATAACATCATGGGGAATATGAGGAATCACCCTCGATGGATTCCCACTCGATGTAACCGTCAAGGTGACCTTGGAGGAATCACCCTCGAAGGGTTCACACTTGAGGTGTTGCACGACAGAGTCGTCATCGGGAGTGGTGAATGAGGAATCACCCTCCGTAATCCACGATCGATGAGCTACACTACAGAGATTTCATCAGGAGTGAGGTAAGAGGTATCACCCTCGCCACTCGATAGTAGCTCTGAAGAGTCGTACAAGTAAGGGGGGGGGGTGCGGTGATGTGTCGGTCTCGGCACGTCGATCACATTGATCGAGTCATCCGGAAGCAGAGCATGGCAACAAGGACAAGGGTGCGGGACCACTGATGGATCACTAACCAGTCTATACTAAGCATATAGGATGACATGTAAAGTAACAACAGCAGGTTACAAAAGCAGGCTATGCATTAGAATAGGAGCTATCGAACAACAGTAGCAAAATCTAATGCAAGCATGAGAGAGAAAGAATGGGCGATATAGGAATGATCAAGGGGGGTTTTGCTTGCCTGGAAGCTCTGCTGAGAGGGGCTGGACGTCAGGAGCGTAGTCGTACTTGGGAGCAGCGTCAGTCTCGGGGTCTATCGGAGAGAAGAGGGGGAAGAAACAATAAATACAAAGCAAACAAATGCAGCACAATGCATGACATGGCAATATGCTATGCTAGGGGTGACCTAACGCAGTGCTACATGTTACAGACGGAGCGGGAAAATATTATTTTCCCGGCTTTGGGCAATTATCGGACAGACGAACCAGAGGGGAAGGTTCCATGTTTGAAGTGTTAGAGGCATGTGACAGCTACATGGAGGGCACCAACGGATTCGTCTCATTTTTCTGAATATTTTTCATATATAAAACATTTTCATCCGAGCTACGGTTGAATTTATATGAATTATCAAAGTTTTAAACATTTTCTGAAATTACTGGAATTATTTAAATTCGAATTATCCAGAACAGTAAAAACCTTTTACACCCACTGTGGGCTAGCCACAGTGGATGACAGGTGGGGCCAGGGGGCCCAGTTGACTTAGTCAACTGCCCAGTCAGCAGTCAACTGGATTGACTGTTGACTTAGTCAAACTGGCAGGTGGGGCCCACCTGTCATAGACTGAAACATTTAAACAGAGGATTAAATTAACTAATTAAGCTAATTAGCTAGTGGGACCCACATGTCAGTGTCATACTAATTAATAGATTAAGTTTATTTTATAAAATCAGTTTAATTAGCACGTGGGGTCCACATGTTAGAGAGTGGGGCTGCCCACTCAGCACGTTGACTTGGTCAACGCAGCCAACGGGGCCCATGGGACCCACTGGCAGTGACCCAGGGTGGGCCCCAGGGCCAACCACGTTGGCGGCGGCGCCGGAGGAGCTCCGGCGAGCCAGAAACGGCGCGGAGGGCTCGGGTGTTCGCCAGAAAATGGCTACGGGCCACGGATCGGCGCGCGGAGAGGTTCTATGGGCTGCTGGCGCTCGCGTGCATTCAGTGGTGGTGGTCGTGGGTGTTGGGGTGGCCGGCAGGGGCGTCGGCAATGAGCCGTCGCGGTGGCAGGGATCGGGCTCCATTCGAGAACGAGGCGGGAGCGGGCCAGGGGGCGAGCTAGGGGTGGCGTTCGACTCCAGGGGCACTCTGGAGCACGCCTATTGCACACGTTTGAGCTGGAGAGCTCGCGCGGCTCGTGTACTACGGTCATGGCAGTGGCCGGAGCACGAAGGCGGGGTCGGCTAGCTAGAGAGCACACGAGGGCACGGAGAGAGAGGGGAAACCGACGGGGTGCTCACAGCGTTACACGGAAGGCTTGGGGAGGCGCGGGGAGGTCGGAGTCGAGGCAATCGACGGTAATGGCGAATGGTACCCGAGGTTGGGGAAGACGGCGTTGGAGATGAAGCAGGGGCTCCTGGCTCCAGCTGGTTGGTGCAAAGGACGAAGTTGAGGCCGGCGGCTCCTGGACAGGATTCGGAGGCGCAGGGACGCCGGTGGCCGCGAGCTTCAGTGAGGTTCGTCCATGGCGGCATTCGGGACGAGATGGGAGAGCGAGGGAGAGGGGGAAGAAGGGCTAGGGTTCGTCCTCGGGGGCTCAGACGAGGTCCTTATCCCCTCCTCGAGACCTGTAGCGGCTCGTTGTCGACCGGCGAGAGGGGGGCCGGGCGCGGCGTGCGCGCGTGCTCTGCCACGGGAGGAGAGAGAGGCGGGAGGAAGGAGAAAGGCCGAGGTGGGCCGGGCCAGGCTGCACTGGCGCTGTGCAGGCCTAAGTGCACAGTGGCCCTTGGCCTTTTTCTTTTTCTTTTCTTCTGATAAATACTTCAATCAGCATTTGCATTATAAAATGCCATCAGATGACTTTGCAAAATTGTGGAGCTTTGCTCATAAATAGCATTGCATTTTTCTGCACTGTCACAAAAAGTTTGGGAGGCATATGAATCCATTTGGAATTTTCACAAAATACAAAGGCATTTAAAAATGTTGTTTTGGCACCGTTTTAATTGCTATAGCCCATTTTAGCTTTATGGTGATGTTGTTTTCCTTAACAAATAATTGTTATGGAATATCTGCTAAATGATGACTATTTTGCAACCAATTTTGTGCAACTTCAACTTTCATTTGCAAATTGAATTTGAATCAGTGATGGAGTTTGAAATGAGATATGATTCCAAAGGTGATCAAGCATTGCAAACCAAGGTGACTTAGCTTAATCAGGAGGATCACTGTAGCTCATTACAAAGGCGTGTCACAATTCTCCTCCTCTAAAAGAAATTATCGTCCCGAGAATTCAGGAGGTAGAAGGGAAAATATCGGGGTATTCTTCGCGAAGAGGATCCTCGCGTTCCCAAGTGGCTTCATCTTCAGTGTGGTTGGACCACTGTACTTTAAGAAACTTGATTGCCTTCTGACGGGTTCGGTGTTCAGCTTGATCAAGAATGTGGATCAGATACTCCTTATAAGAGAGATCATCTTGCAATTCGAGCATTTCATGATCCACTGCACGGTGTGGATCCTTGAAGCAACGGCGAAGTTGCGACACATGGAAGACATCGTGGATGTGAGAAAACTGCGGTGGCAATTCCAATTTATAAGCCACCCATCCATGTCTGGCGAGAATGCGGAAGGGACCAATGTAGCGAGGAGCTAACTTGCCCTTGATTCCAAAGCGATGAGTGCCCTTCATAGGAGTGACACACAAATAAGCTTGCTCACCAGGTTGCTAGATTGATCCCCAATGTTTACGATCATAGTTGCTCTTCTGGCGGGACTGGGCCACCTTAAGATTTTCCCGGATAATACGGACTTGCTCTTCAGCTTATTGGATAATATCCGGACCAATGAGCGGCCGTTCCCCAGTTTCTGACCAATTCAGAGGGGTTCGGCACTTACGTCCTTATAATACCTCGAAGGGTGCCATCTTCAAGCTGGCTTGATAGCTGTTGTTGTACGAGAATTCAGCATACGGGAGAGATTCTTCCCACTTCTTGCCAAATGAGATGACACAAGCACGCAGCATATCTTCAAGCACTTGATTAAGTCGTTCAGCTTGACGTTGGGACTGGGGGTGATAAGGTGTGCTCCAGGTTATATGAGTTCCCATAGGTTCTTGGAAACTTTCCCAGAACTTTGAGGTGAAGAGGCTGCCACGGTCTGAACTGGTCTCCTTCGGAATACCGTGGAGTGTCACAATTCTAGAGATATACAAGTCTGCTAACTGACTAGCAGTGATCGTCTCCTTGACTGGCAGAAAGTGCGCAACTTTGGAGATTTGATCGACGACGACAAGAATGGCATGGTGACCCTTTTGGGATCTAGGAAGGCCAGTGATAAGATCCATTTGAACCTTACCCCATTTCCATTCCAGAATAGGAAGCGGTTGCAAAAGTCCAGCATGTTTTTGATGTTCTGCTTTGATGCGATAGCAAACGTCACACTCAGCAACATATCGAGCAATGTCTTGCTTCATGTTAGACCACCAGTACCTCTGATGAATGTCTTGGTACATCTTGGTACTACCCGGATGAATAGACATAGGTGTATCATGTGCTTCATTCATAACCTTTACGGTCATGTCGTCAAAGTGGGGTACCACAAGGCGATCTTTAAAGAATAAGACTCCATCTTTATCAAGCGAGAAGTCTTTGGCTTTATCGGAGGCATGATTACTCTTAATCTGATCAACTTCAGTATCATTCTCTTGCACAGTCTTGATAGTTTTCTCGAGAATTGGTTCCAGGACAAGGGTATTAAGAGAATCCTGTGGAACAATGTGTAGGTTCAATTTACGAAGTTCTTCATGAAGAAGGGGTTGAGCTTGCTGAACCATGAGGATGTTGCAATAAGACTAGTGACTCAAGGCATCGGCCATTACATTAGCCTTACCAGGGGTATATGAAATACCACAGTCATAGTCTGTAATTGCTTCCATCCATCTTTGCTGACAGAGATTCAGATCCGACTGAGTAAACAGATACTTCAGACATTGATGATCCGTGTAGATCTCAGAACGATTACCGAGAAGGTAATGTCGCCACAACTTCAGTGCATAAATAACTCCAGCAAGTTCGAGATCATGAACTGGGTAGTTCTCTTCATGAGGACGCAACTGTCATGAGGCATAAGCAATCACTTTGCGCTCTTGCATTAGGACACAGCCTAATCCTTGACGAGATGCATCGCAATAAATGACGAATTCCTTGCGAGAATCCGGAGGAGCAAGCACTGGGGCAGATGTCAGCTTATCCTTGAGTGTTTGGAAACTTTCTTGACATTTTTCTGTCCACTCAAACTTAACGCCCTTGTGAAGCAAGTTAGTCAAAGGCTTGGCGATCTTGGAGAAGTTCTCGACAAAACGGCGGCAATAGCTGGCGAGTCCGAGAAAACTCCTGACTTGCTTGACATTCTTTGGAGGAGTCCAGTCAAGAATAGCCTGAACTCGTTCGGGGTTGACAGCAATACCATCATTGGAAATCACATGACCAAGATAGGTCACTTTGGATAACCAGAATTCACACTTGAAATATTTGGCATATAGCTGATGTTCTCGCAGCTTTTCCAGCACAATACGAAGTTGTTCAGCATGTTCTTCCTTATTCTTGGAATACACTAGGATATCATCCAGATAAACTACGACGAACTTGTCGAGGTAATCCATGAAGATATAGTTCATTAGCCGAGAGAACGTTGCTAGAGCATTGGTTAAACCAAAGGACATGATGGTGTACTCGTATGAACCATAGCGAGTGACGAATGCGGTTTTTGGAATATCCTCTTCGCGGAGTCAGATCTGATGGTAACCCAACCTCAAGTTGAGTTTAGAGAATACAGAGGAACCAGCAAGTTGATCATACAGATCATTTATCCGAGGGAGCGGATACATGTTCTGAATTGTTGCCAGGTTGATAGGTCGGTAATCTTGGACGAAACGATTCGTACCATCCTTCTTCTTAACAAAGAGAGAAGGGGCTCCCCAAGTAGAGGAACTTGGACAAATGAAACCCTTGCGAAGTGACTTGTCAATTTCCTCCTTAAGTTCAAGGAGTTCATGAGGCGGCATCTTGTAGGGTCGCTGGGCAATAGGAGTGGTGCCTGGTATCAAGTCGATAACATATTCGACAGCTCTAACAGGGGGTACTCCTAGAAGTTCTTCTGGGTAGACATCTTGGAAGTCGCGAAGGACTGGAACATTATCGATTCCCTCAAGAGGTGAGGCGTTCAACGCGTTCAAAGCATAAATCTAGGCTTCGGCATCTCGAACAATTCGGGCAGAGTAGTTCACTACTTCGTCCGAAGGATGCAGGAGTTGAACGGTTTTAGTGACACAATCGATTGAAGCAGTGTGAGCTTTCAACCAATCCATCCCCAGAATGACATCAATGTTGGAAGACGTAAGGGTGATGAGCGAGGCAAGAAATTCTAGACCTCCAATCTCAATAGGAACATCATGACTTATTAGGGAGACATGACAATGGGATCCCGGAGTACTAGCAATTAATGGCGAGTGCAACTCTTCACGTGGGATGCCATGCATGAATGCAAACTCTTCGGAAATGAAAGAATGTGATGCTCCTAAATCAAACAAAACAGAAGCTGGTACTGAATTAACAAGAAGAGTACCGATCACAATAGCAGGCTGGTCTTGAGCTTCATTCAGATCAACATGATAAGCTTGACCACAACCATAAGAAGGCCTGGCATTGTTGTTGCGGGGCTGGTTGTTACCACGGCCATTTCCACGGCCAGCTGACGGAAGCACAAGCTGATTCTGATTCTGAGAACAGTCTCTGGCATGGTGACCTGGACGGCCACACTTGAAGTAGAGCCCATCATTGGGAAGGGGAGCAGGAGCTCGGAGTGGTGCAGTTTGAGATCTTGGCTGCCTCGGTGGTGGAGGAGGCAGACGAGGTGCAGCATAGGACGGCCTTGGTGCAGGGGCAACTGGGCGGTACATGCTGTGAGGGATCCATATCCGACACTTCTGTGCTGACGAGCCCGAAGATGAGCCAACGTCACGGTTGCGTTTGAGTGCATCCTTGTGTTCCTTCAGACCAGTCTCAACCTGAATGGCCTTGTTCACCAGGGTGGCGAAGTCAGCGAAGTCTTGAACAAGGAGCGCGAGCTTCATATCAGGGTTGAGACGTTCACGGAACTTCTCTTGTCTGCGAGCATCAGTAGCGATATCTTCTTCAGCATAGCAGGACAGATCAAGGAACTCCCGCTGGTAGACATCCACAGTTTTGCTGCCCTGAGAGAGGTTGCGGAACTCACGCATCTTCCTGTCCATGAGTCCTTGAGGAATGTAGCGGGCACGGAATGCAGCTTGGAACTCCAGCCAACTAATGATTGTTCCAACAGGTATGGTACGCCTATGACTGTCCCACCACTGAGTTGTCGACCCTTCAGGAAGTATGACGCGAAAGTGGCATAGCTGGCAAGGGTAACATTAGCCGAATCCATCTCATATGTGATGTCACGAAGCCAGTCATCAGCATCAAGCGGCTGAATTGAGTTGCGGAAGACAGCCGGGTTGAGGCGCACAAAGTCATGCAGAGTTATTGGGGCTGGCTGCTGGTTCATGTTCGGACATGGAAACTGATCAATTATCCCTTGCATGAATTGACGGTTCAGCTCAAATTGTTGCATCATTCCGACCATATAGTCAGGCAGCGGTGGATTGTTGGCACCACGGCCACGACCTGCTGGCCTAACCATCCTGCTAAAATTCAACAGGGGGTAGTTTAGCAACGAGTATTGCAGATGTATGGAATCATTCATGAAGTAAAACGCACAACAAAGGAAGTGCAATAGATACCTCACAATAGTCAAACATGACATACAGATCCATACATAGATTCGGTTACAAGCCAGCGTACAAGTTCGGAAAGGAAAAGCTAGACAGACTAGGCGGCACGCAGGCACACGGTGGAGGGATACAACAACGGGACATAGCGATGGCTACATCAACGTCAGGGAAAACCACCGAAGCCAGGTAGCTGCAGGTGATGACGCAGGGTGCCCTCGATGTAGGGATCCTGCGCTCCGTGAACCCTCTGGTGCATAACCTGGTCCCGAACTAGAAGAAGAGGTCCACGTAGAGGAGCAGAACCTCCAACAGCAGGCCACTCAAGACCTGGTGGCATCTCTGTCCTGTGCGGGTAAAGGATATGCTGAGGATGTATCCCTGCACTGACTGCTGGCAGCAACTGTGTCAGAGCGTCGTAAAGACGAGCACGACTAGCGTACAACTCGACAGCAAGAGCCTGGGCAGTGCGATCCAGAGCCTCAGTGTACTGAACCAAAACCTGCGGGTCATAACGACGTCGCACGTAAGGGGTACAGACAGCAGTGTAGAATCCACTCTCATCACTAGCGGGGACATACGGGATGTATCTGAATCCAGTCTCCTCCAAGCAGGAGTGCTCTCCACGGAGATGGGCAATAGCAGCATAGGCAGCATCATGGACTGCCATGTCAACAGTCACTACAACACCATGAAAGGTGTGCAACTCACTGATGGAGATGTTCTGCCGGTCGAAGATACGAACCACAGTATGGTACTGCTCCTGGTTGAACTCGCGGTAATCCTCGTAAACAGAGTACTCGGGGTACCAGCGATATCCCAGCTTGGTCAAGAGGTCGACCAGAATAGCAGGGAACCTGGTCGCATCAACAACCATAGTCTGGCGTACGAGCTGTCTTGCGAGACGCATCTGAAACAAGAGAGTGCAAGATGTCAAATGACAGTGTGAGAATCACAAGATACATTGAAAGGAACAGTTGTAGATAATCCAGCTCTCCGGGTGAATGTGAACATGAGAACCTAATGTTAGAGTCATCAAACTCTTTAACCCTAATAGAAGAGAGATCAGAGTCCCAGAGTAAAGGAGAGGAATAAAAGATCCTAAACCCATCCATTGGCGATGTGGGCGCGTAAGCCACACAACAAGGTTAGCAAACCAGTTTTTCAAAGATTAGATTCAACTTCGGCCAAGGAGTTGGAAAGGGGCTTCCTACAGGCAGTTGGCTCTGATACCAACTTGTGACGCCCCCGACTCAATCGTGTACTAATCATACACGCAAATGCGCATGATCAAGATCAGAGACTCACGGGAAGATATCACAAGACAACTCTAGACACAAATAAAAGTCATACAAGCTTTACATTACAAGCCAGGGCCACGAAGGCTCGAATACAAAGTCAGCGGAAGCAACAACATCTGAGTACAGACATAAGATAAACAAGTTTGCCTTAAGAAGGTTGAGAAAAACAACGACACTAGATCGAAAAGGCGTAGGCCTCCTGCATGGGATTCTCCGAACTACTCCTGGTCGTCGGTCTCCACGTAGTAGTAGGCTCCGTCAGTGTGGTAGTAGTCGTCGGCGGGATCAGCGATCTCCTGGGCTCCGTCATCTGATCGTAGCAATCGGGTAGAACGGAAAAGAAGTAGCAAAGCAACCATGAGTACTCATCCAAAGTACTCGCAAGACTTACATCAGAACTATTCTATGTATGCATCATTATGAAAGCAGGGGCTGTATCGATGGACTATATTGCAGAATTGCCAGAATAGAGGGGTAAGGCCTAGCCTATCGAAGACTAGCATCTTGCAGCGTCTTGCAACATTAGAAGAGTGCAGATTAGCATAAAATAAAGTAGTAAGTAAGTAACAGCAATGCCCAGAGATCCTTACTCGACTACCCCCGCGAGAAAGCGATCCCGGAGTTATCATATTAGTTAAAAACCACAAGTATCCAGTTCTAGTTGTAGTAGATCGGGATACAACTCCGAGCGTCCGTTACCGTGGACATGGCTATTCGAATTGATTAACTTCCCTACAGGGGTGCACCAACTTACCCAACACGCTCGATTAACTCCGGCCGGACACACTTACTCGGGTCATGCCCGGTCTCGGCTGATCGACACACCGTAGTCCTACCTAGGCTCAGCAGAGAGGTCAGCAAGCCGGTCTACATCCTAAGCGCTTAGGGGTCCGGGGCCATCGCCCTTTGCACTCCTGCGCGTTGCGTGACTGGCCGGGGACCAAACCCACCTCCTTATACAAGCACATGTCGTTACTGTCCACTCCAGCAATCATCCCACATCTCTGAACTGCGGCATCTGAAGAGCTTTCGGGAGAAGCATACGACGCTGAGTACCCATACTTATTCCCGCGTGGTGGTCAGTGTGAGAAGGCCAGCGGCCTACTCAGATGACATATCCAAACCTATTAGTGTGTTGGGAGCTCGCGGAAACGATCAGTGATCCTGTCGCCCCGTCTCGCGGACTTACGACAAGGGCCAGGCCCATCCCTCTCTAGGGCGGTCTCTGCCTGCCCGGTCATGCCGCGTCATTATCTCGCGGGTACCCTCACGGTCAACTCGACTTCCATAACTCTCGCTGGTACCCCTTGGGCCGACCCGACTTCAACAAAGGACTGAGGTGATGGTCAAAGTATCCGTGTGTCCATAACATCATGGGGAATCTTAGGAATCACCCTCGATGGTTTCCCACTCGATGTAACCGTCAAGATGACCTTGGAGGAATCACCCTCGAAGGGTTCACACTTGAGGTGTTGCACGACAGAGTTGTCATCGGGAGTGGTGAATGAGGAATCACCCTCCGTAATCCACGACCGATTAGCTACACTACAGAGATATCATCAGGAGTGAAGTAAGATGTATCACCCTCGGCACTCGATAGTAGCTCTTTAGAGTCGTACAACTAAGGGGGGAGCGGTGATGTGTCGGTCTTGGCACGTCGATCACATTGATCGAGTCGTCCGGAAGCAAAGCATGCCAACACAAACAAGGGTGCGGAGCCACTGATGGATCACAAACCAATCTATACTAAGCATATATGATGACAAGTAAAGTTACAACAGCAGGTTACAAAAGTAGGCTATGCATCAGAATAGGAGCTATCGAACAACAGTAGCAAAATTTAATGCAAGCATGAGAGAGAAAGAATGGGCGATATAGGAATGATCAAGGGGGGTTTTGCTTGCCTGGAAGCTCTGCTGAGAGGGGCTGGACGTCAGGAGCGTAGTCGCACTCGGGGGTAGAGTAAGTCTTGGGGTCTACCGGAGAGAAGAGGTGGAAGAAACAATAAATACAAAGCAAACAAATGCAGCACAATGCATGACATGGCAATATGCTGTGCTAGGGGTGACCTAACGCAATGCTACACGTTACAGACGGATCGGGAAAATATCTAGGCATATTTTCCCGGCTTTGGACAATTATCGGACAGACGAACCGGAAGGGAAGGTTCCATGTTTGTAGTGTTAGAGGCATGTGACAACTACATGGAGGGCACCAACGGTATCCTTTCATTTTTCTGAACGTTTTTCATATATAGAACATTTTTATCCGAGCTACGGTTGAATTTATATGAATTATCAAAGTTTTAAACATTTTCTGAAATTACAGGAATTATTTAAATTCAAATTACTCAGAACAGTAAAAACCTTTTACACCCACTGTGGGCTAGCCACAGTGGATGACAGGTGGGGTCAGGTGGCCCAGTTGACTTAGTCAACTACCTAGTCAGCAGTCAACTGGATTGACTGTTGACTTAGTCAAACTGGCAGGTGGGGCCTACCTGTCATAGACTGAAACATTTAAACAGAGGATTAAATTAACTAATTAAGCTAATTAGCTAGTGGGACCCACATGTCAGTGTTATACTAATTAACAGATTAAGTTTATTTTATAAAATCAGTTTAATTAGCGCGTGGGGTCCACATGTCAGAGACTGGGGCTGCCCAGTCAGCACGTTGACTTGGTCAACGCATCCAACGGGGCCCACGAGGCCCACTGGCAGTGACCCAGGGAGGGCCCCAGGGCCAGCCACGTCGGTGGTGGCGCCAGAGGAGCTCCGGCGAGCCAGAAACGCGGCGGAGGGCTCGGGTGTTCGCCGGAAAATGGCTACGGGCCACGGATCGGCACGCGGAGAGGTTCTACGGGCTGCTGGCGCTCGCGCGCATCCAGTGGTGGTGGTCGTGGGAGCTCGGGTGGCCGGCAGGGGCGTCGGTGTCGAGTCGGGGCGGCGGCAGGGGTCGGGCTCCATTCGAGAACGAGGTGGGAGCGGGCCAGGGGGTGAGCTAGGGGTGGCTTTCGACTCCAGGGGCGCTCTGGAGCGAGCGTATCGCACGCGCTGGAGCTGGAGAGCTCGCGTACTGTGGTCATGGCGGTGGCCGGAGCACGAAGGCGGGGTCGGCTAGCTGAGCACACGAGGGCACGGAGAGAGAGGGGAAACCGACGGGGTGCTCACAACGTTGCAGGGAAGGCGCGGGGAGGTCAGAGTCGAGGCAATCGACGGCAATGGCGAATGGCGCCTGAGGTTGGGAAAGACGGCGTTGGAGACAAAGCAGGGGCTCCCGGCTCTAGCTGGTTGGTGCAGAGGATGAAGTCGAGGCCGGCGGAGCTCCTGGACAGGCTCCGGAGGCGCAGGGACGCCGGTGGCCGCGAGCTTCAGTGAGGTTCGTCCATGGTACTGTTCGGGACGAGATGGGAGAGCGAGGGAGAGGGGGAAGAAGGGCTAGGGTTCGTCCCCGGGGGCGCGGACGAGGTCCTTATCCCCTCCTCGAGCCCTGTAGTGTCTCGTTGTCGACCGGCGAGAGGGGAGGGGGGTGGGCGCGGCGTGCGCGCGCGCTTTGCCACGGGAGGAGAGAGAGGCGGGAGGAAGGAGAAAGGCCGAGGTGGGCCGGGCCAGGCTGCACTGGCGCTGTGCAGGCCTAAGTGCACAGTGGCCCTTCGCCTTTTTCTTTTTCTTTTCTTCTGATAAATACTTCAATCAGTATTTGCATTATAAAATGCCATCAGATGACTTTTCAAAAATGTGGAGCTTTGCTCATAAATAGCATTGCATTTTTTTGCACTGTGACAAAAAGTTTGGGAGGCATATGAATCCATTTGGAATTTTCACAAAATGCAAAGGCATTTAAAAATGCTGTTTTGGCACTATTTTAATTGCTATAGCCCATTTTAGCTTTATGGTGATGTTGTTTTCCTTAACAAATAATTGTTATGGAATATCTGCTAAATGATGGACTATTTTGCAACCAATTTTGTGCAACTTCAACTTTCACTTGGAAATTGAATTTGAATCAGTGATGGAGTTTGAAATGAGATATGATTCCAAAGGTGATCAAGTATTGCAAACCAAAGTGACTTAGCTTAATCAGGAGGCACTATTAACTAGCCCGTCTCATACCAGGTTCTATGGTCAGCGTTATCTATATGGTGCTAGAATGTCTACTGATTTTGGTTCTTAAGCCCGGTGCAATGGAACCCTACCATTGTGTAACATCCTGGGTTCCTCTGCCCACCCCAATTTATAGTTTTTGCATCATAACTTTGATTTATACAATGTAAAGATACGATAAATAGCAGAAGCTCTGATAAAGCATACTCGACGGATATGAACAAGGTATGAACTTGCCTCATGACTAAGAGGTACTATAACTCGAGGCTTCCGGAAGCGCTTGAGCCCCGGGTTCTGAAACGAGCATATAGTCCGATAAGGACTATTATCCAAAAATGTGGCAGGCATGCTATTATGCATAATATGATGTGGTTTTTCTCCCCAAATACCGTTTTTGGTTATTTTATATATTTTTGGAGGTTTTATTTTTTCTGTTATTTACTCTCACCTTGACATATTTAATTTAGCTATTTATAAATCTCCATAATTCTTGGAAATATTTATAGATTATGCAGAATTTTATTCTAGGGCCTCACCAATTTTTGGTGAATTTTTAGAAGTCATTATGATTTTCGAAAAATTCATCTAGTTTGGAAAATTAATTATTATTTATTTATAGGAAATTCTAAAAGGAAAATAAAATAGATTAATGCTCTGGCCTATTAGGCCCATGTGGTCCAGTCACTACATGAATCAATTACTTTGCCGTCTGCCATAGCAGACGGCAAAGGACCAGGCCACGGACGGCAAACACCTTTGCCGTCCGCTGGCTGACGGCCCCACTTTCAGCACTGAAAGTCACGGTAATCATCTTCTTTGCCGTCTACAGAAGCACAGCGGACGGCAAATACGTTTGCCGTCCGCCTTCCTGGTCTAGCTGACGACAAAGGTCCTGGACGGCAAAGTATAGCTGTTAGCCCCATTAGGTGGCTAACGGCAGACTTTGCCGTCTGCCTGCGGACGGCAAACAAACACGTGCCTTTGCCGTCTGCCCTGTTACGTCAGTAGGCCTCTGACTTTGCCGTATGTGGTAGCATGTCAGCTGACGGCAGACTGACCAAATGGGTCAGACATGGCGCTCCCAGGTTGCACAGGTTGCTGCCACGTGGCACCTTTGCCGTCTGCCTACCAACGGCAAAGTGCCTATATTACCACTTTTTTTATCTGTTTTTTGTTATTTCCCTGCATTTTCACAACACATATATGATATATATAGTTCAAGCTGGAGCATAGGCCATGTATTCCAACAAATAGTATGTACTATCCAACATCATCGTGAAATATTGAACAAGAGAACACATAGGCTATTAAAAGAATCAATACATACATAGTTTCACACTGTTCATCCATATATACATACATAGTTTCACATTGTTCATCAATACAAATCAAAACAAAAACTAAACACTAGCAGTCCATCAATGCCAGCTTCCATGAAGTGAATCAAATCTGCAAAATGGGAATAAGAAAGTTAGAAGAAGAAGACAAGAAGAAGAAGAAGAAGACTAGAAGAAGAAGAAGAAGAAGAAGATGAAGAAGAAGACTAGAAGAAGAAGAAGAAGAAGAAGACTACATAGTTTTTCTTCTCTTTCTTTTTCTCCTCTTCCTTGTTTTTCTTCTTCTTATTCCTTATTTGTGTCATTTTAGAGCTAACTTAGGTAATTATGCCATTTTAGAACTAACTAAGCTTATTATGTCATTTTGGAGGAAAATAAGGTAAGTATAGGTCATTATTGAGCTAACTTAGGTAATTATGCCATTTTTGAGCTAACTAAGCTTATTATGTCAATTTGGAGGAAAATAAGGTAAGTATAGGTCATTTTTGTGCTAACTTAGGTAATTATGCCATTTTTGAGCTAACTAAGCTTATTATGGCATTTTGGAGGAAAAAAAGGTAAGTATAGGTCATTATTGAGCTAACATAGGTAATTATGCCATTTTGGAGCTAACTAAGCTTAATATGTCATTTTAAAGGAAAATAAGGTAAGTATAGGTCATTATTGAGCTAACTTAGGTAATTATGCCATTTTGTGCTAACTAAGCTTATTATGTAATTTTGGAGGAAAAGAAGTTAAGTATAGGTCATTATTGAGGTATGTTAGGTAATTATGCCATTTTGGAGCTAACTAAGCTTATTATGTCATTTTGGAGGAAAATAAGGTGAGTATAGGTCATTACTGAGCTAACCTAGGTAATTATGCCATTTTTAGCTAACTAAGCTTATTATGTCATTTTGGAGCAAACGAAGCAAAGTATAGGTCATTATTGAGCAAACTTAGCTTATCATGTCATTTTGGAGGAAAATAAGCTAAGTATATGGCATTTTTGAGCTAACCAAGGTTATTATGGCATTTTTGACCTAACTAAGCTAATTATGTCATAAATGAACTAAATAAGCTAATTATGTCATTTTGGAGGATAATTAGCTAAGTATGTCTTTTTGGGGAAAATAAGCTAAGTATGTGGCATATTAGGGCTAACTAGCATGTACGAAGCTAAGTATGCATTTGTTAAGCAAAACACTAGAGAAAACTTACCGTCGTCGTCATCACGGAGGTCAGGCACCGGGGTTGCTCGGGCCGGTTTCACCTGGAGAAGGTTGCCCTTCAGAAGGGTTGTGCGATGCGGCTCGGGAGTTATGCTGCACCAAAGATCATTTGCAATGTCTCGTTAGCCTGATGACACTCAAATGTTAAGACTAGTAACTAATGACCATTCAAATGAAACTCACCGTTCCGACCGGAGTAATGACTGGCATCGGCGGAGGGGTCTGACCGGTCTTCTCGCACATAGACTGCACATTTGGTTTTGACGAGTCAGTCATATTAGTTAGTAATGAAATGAACATTACGTGCATGATTTGGCTACTATGCAGAAGAAACTTACCACGAGGAGCTCGTACATGGCCCGGTGAGCCGCCTCGTTCTGTGCCCTCTCCTCCTCCAACAACCTAGCCGTCTTCTCCTCCAACAGCAATTCCTTCTCCACCGCCACCCGGTCCCTCCCCTCCAGAAGCGCCTGGGTTGTCGCTCTCTCTTTCTGAAGAGCAGCCTACAACACCACTCCTCGTTAGCATTGTAATCATCGATGGCCGCACACACAATGTAATGGAGGAAAGATATGTGAGTCCGTATAACTAACCTCGATGGCAAGATCGACTGGCCGTGGACGAGTCCTTATGTCAGGACAGGAGCTCGTTTGGCGCGCCTTGATCTCCAGGAGAGTGAGAGGACAACGTATTAGTCCATATCCAATGGCTATCGAGCCATGGGGCCTCCCGCCACCAGCTATCATCACCAGCTCTGGATCAATAGGATGCTGGGTCGGGTTATAGTCCTTCCCTTTCCTCGCCTTCGCCTCCTTGTTGTACTTCATGAGCTTGTGGTGGGAGGAGATGTTGGTGAACTTTTCTCGATGATCGAGGTCAGACTCAGAGAATGCCTTGGCCTTCTTGTACGAGGAAATATGGGCCATGGCATAGAGGTCGTACACCTTTGGCACCTCTATGTTATTGTGTCGCACCTAAAAGAGAGGAACAAAGTATTAGTAAAGGGTTCAAGCTAGCATGAAGAATGAATTGCATGAATCATGAAGCAAACCACATACCCAGTTCCGCCCGAACTGAAATAAGTTGGCGCTGCCTTGATGGTGTGGCACACCAACCATTTGGGCACGCCGGTCCTTGGCATTGTTGTGGAGGGCTCGCCATTGGTCTGTGCACCACTCATCCACCAACGCCTCCCAACAATCCATCTTATCCGCACACCATCTCGGGGGCACCTAAGTTAGTAAAGAGAAATTTCAGCGCTACGCCTATGAATCAAATCAAGGAAACTAAGTACAAGGCCTTAAGAATAGGTAATTACCTTCATGTACTGATGCTTGTTCAGAAACTTTTCGCGGCACGACGGCTTGTCCTTCTTAATACCACGCGTGGCTTAGTAGTCTCTAACAGCCTGCGGCCGAGCCTCGTGCCATAAGTTTTGTAATAGGTGCTTGCACTCGGTATCGATAACCTTTGCCGCGTCCTCCTCGTATCCCTCCTCACACCTGTAGAAGATCTGCAATCAAACGAGACAACACTGATTAGTACAATAACTAGCTATTGTTAATTTTTAATTGTGTAAAGGAGAAATTACCCAAAAGCTTCTGATCACCATCTCGGCCCTCGTTTGGCACAAGACACCATCGATCATCTCCTCCGGCGGGGCCTGGGCAGCCAAGTAGTGCTCCCAGCTCAATCCTAGCTGTGGAAGCTGACCCTCACCGGGCAACATGACAAACCCCGGGAAATTTTGCCGGCAAAGCACACCAAGGACGCTGTTGGGCCTGCGGACTCCACTGGCGTGTTGCCAACCCCTGCAGTATGACAAGGCCAACGCATTAGATATTTGAAGAAACATGAAGGCAAAAGGTACAAAAAGAGTAAATGCACTTACTTCTCCCCATCAGGCCTAATCACCGGCCTCTGCTCGCGGGTCGCCGACAGGGGCGGGAGCCGTGTACCACCACGCTGGTACACGGTGGCCCCCTCAACCACCTCGCCCTCACTATCAGTAAACTGATCCCTGCCACCATCAGCATGGCCACTCGGCCCCTGACGCAGATCCGGCCAGGTACCCCATCCGGACGTCATGGTCCGGAGTCTCGTGGGCCGAAACCTCTTGGATCGGAGTCTCGTGGGCCGAAGGCCCGTCGACCCGAGGCTCATGGTCCGAAGTCCCCGTAGCCTCCACCTCAGACGGGTCCACCATAGCAGTCCTGCGCTCGGGTGAATGAGCTGGGGGTGGCGGCGAGGAAGGCGTAGCAGTCTGCCTACCTCTCCCGCGGCCACGTCCTCTACTACCTCTCTTCTTCCCTCCCCGACCTCCTCTCCCGGTGTGCAACGACACCGACGAAGAAGCGCCCGCCGGTGTCCCCATACTTTCTATCAACGCTCTCCGGAGAGGTAGGGGTGGAATGGAAGTAGCCCTCCCGCGGGCCGCCGACGAAGAAGTACCCGCGGAGCGCTCTGGACCCGCGCCCACCATCTTTCAACACCTGCCATGACAAAGAGTAAACGAAATTAGTACAACATAAAAAAATTGAATACCTGACATGAATAATAATATGTATATAATTTAATTTGGGATGCATACAAACTAATAATAGTCTGGATCGTCTATATATGCTCCGGGATCAATAAATGCATCATCATCATCACTATCACGCATGTCGTCATGAATGACGTGCTCATCGGGTTCAGCGGCATCAACATGTGGAAGGCCTTTCTGTAATCGGTCAAGCATTGACAGGTCATCCGCAGCAGTAACCTGTTCTTGTTCCGGCTCTTCTTGTTTCGGCTGAGGGGTGAAGTCGGATTCACTGTCGCTGTCTAGTTCCATGTTCTGGGGTGAAGTAGAGCGGTTCTTGAAACGTTTTTTGGAAAGACGTGTTTCTTGGAAGAATTCTCCTTCATATGTGTCTGGGTTAATGTGAGGTTCATAATCCTCTTCATTAGGGGGAGGTGGTCTAGCACGTGGCAGCACTTCATAAACGACATCCCAACCATTCAGATTTGTATTAGTTTGGCAGGCCCACGATAGATAGAAAACTTGGGTCGCCTGTTGAGCCGTAATATAGACATCGGGAACATCTAAATGGGTGCTTTGTTTGATTTCGACTAGCCCTATATGTTCATGAGTCCTTCTAGTCTCCTTCGGCTGGAACCAATAACATTTGAAGACTACGACGTTCGGTGGGTTTTCACCATAGAATAGAAGTTCATAAATTGCTTCAACTCTTCCATAATACTCGGTACCTCCTTCGCCGATAGCAGAGACACCACAATTTGTAGATTTTCGGTCGGCCATAGATAGCTCTTTGCCAAAGGTACGAAAGCGATACCCGTTGATGTCGTATTTCTCAAATGAACGGACCTTATAGTCAAAACCATTAGCGGCTTGTCTCAATTCGGCGTCCATAGACTATGAATTAGCCTACAAGTTTAATACGAAAGGATTGTTGCATTAGCCGCAAATTAGACGAAGAAATGAAATGGTCTATTAATGGTAATTACCGTTTGTTTGAACCAAGAGATGAAACTGGGATAGCCACCTCCATGCTTTGCCAGAAGCTCATACTCTTCGATGGAATCCTTTTGGATCACCGCTCCATCCGAGAATTTGGCGACGTATCGACTGTATCAAATATCCGGGAATAAGAGCAGTTCAAAGGAATTAGAAGTTGTGAAACAATGTACCGAGAACTTACTCGATGTACGGCCGCACTTCTATTAGGTTGTTGAAGATATACAACGAAATGGTCCGCCATTCTTCGACATCCAACGCTATTGGTTTCAAAGCACCGGCTGGTGCGAGCTTCCCTTTGAATAGGCTGAGGTTGGATCCACCTTTTTTAGGGTCGCCAGCATTGTACCGAGGCTTCGGATTATGCAAATGGCGATTTTTGGCTTCGTAGTGTGCTGTCACGAAGTTTGCCGCCTCCTTAGTAATGAATGCCTCGGCCATCGATGCTTCAATTCTACGTTTATTTTTACATTTTGCTCGAAGCGTCTTCTGCATCCTCCCAGTTGCATAGCACCAACGATTTTGCACGGGCCCCCCCAATCTTGCCTCGGTCGGGAGATGTAAAATCAAATGCTGCATTGGATTAAAGAAGCCCGATGGAAAGATCTTCTCTAACTTGCAGAGCAACTCCGGCGCCAACTTTTCCATGTCATCTAGCACGCCAGGCGATAGTTCTTTCGCACAAAGAACACGGAAGAAATAGCTCAGCTCTGCCAGTACTAGTCATTCATCCTCAGGGATAAAGCCACGCAACATCACCGGCATTACCCGCTCAAGCCATATGTGCCAATCATGACTCTTGAGACCAAATATTTTCAATTTTTCAAGACTCGCTCCCCTCTTTAGATTTGCTGCATACCCATCGGGGAACATCAAGTGCATTTTCACCCACAAGATAATTTCCCTCATAGCTCCCCTTCCAAGATTGAACCAGGCCTTTGGCTTTGTCCAGTTCTGCTTTCCTTCGATCAGTTGTCGCATGTTTTGTAACGGTCTATCACATAGAGTCTGCTGATCGACTCTAACCTTAGGATTATCCTTTGACTTCCCCTCTATGCCGAACAATGTACCAAAAAGGGCCTCGCCGATATTCTTTTCAGTGTGCATCACGTCGATGTTGTGTGGAAGAAGGAGGTCTTTGAAGTAAGACAGATCCCACAAGCATGTCTTGTGAGTCCAGGCGTGTTCCAAATTATACCCCTTGAAATACCCTGGATGCTCTGGATCAATTTCGAGAGCGTTTAACTGATCCAGGATCTGTTGGCCTGTCAACACAGGTGGTGTAGAGCTTTTGACAACTCTACCTTTGATGAAGTTCTTCTTGTCTTTTCTGAACTTATGGCGAGGATCCAGGAACTGTCTATGCAAGTCGAAGCAAGAATACTTGCGACCCGCCTGCAGCCAATGAAACTGAAGAGTTTCCTTGCATGTGGGGCACGGGAACCTTCCATGCACACACCAGCCAACGAATAGCGCATACGCCGGCAAGTCATGCATCGAGTACATGTACCACACATGCATTGTGAAGTTTTGTTTTCTAGCGGCGTCGTATGTCTTGAACCCATTATCCCAAGCTTCTTGCAAATCATCCTAAAGCGGCTGCATGTACACATTCATATTCTTCCCCGGATAGTTGGGCCCTGGAATTATCAACGTCAGGAAAATGTTCTTTCTTTGCATAATCTGTCCGGGGGGGGGGATTGAGTGGAATGACAAATAGAGGCCAACAACTGTATTGGGTTGCCGTCATACAAAACAGATTGAACCCATCCGTGCCGATGCAGACTCGAGGATGCCTTGGATCTGCCACTTTATCCTTATGTAATGCATCGAAGTGCTTCCACACAAAAGCATCTGATGTGTGTACCAACATCTGATTCCCATCTGCATCTAGTTCGGTTCTTTTGCCCAATTTGTGCCATGTCATCTGTCTGGCCGTCTCTTCGACCATGAAAAGACGTTGAAGTCTTGGTATGATTGGCAGATACCGAAGAACATTAACGGGGATTTTGGTCTGCCTCTTCTCACCCATAGCGTTGTCTACCACAACATACCTAGAAGACTTGCCAATGGGACAATAGTTCAAGCCCGCATACTCAAGCCTAAATAAGCCACATCCTTTCTCACAGGCATCTATCTTCTCATAGGGCATCTTAAGTACACGGAGGATTTTGTCCGACTGGTACAGGTTTGCAGGCATTACATGGCCTTTGCGTAGAAAGCGTCCAAATAGTGTCATCATCGCGTCGTAGCATTCCCTGCCCAAGTTGAATTGAGCCTCCAGAGCCATTACTTGTGCGATGGCATCCAGCTGACAAAGCTCAGTGTGCTCGTGGAGAGGACGTTTTGAAGACTCCAACATTTCATTGAAGGCCTTTGCAGATTCCTCCATCTCATCGTCCGAATCCCGAGCATCATCAAAGTCTTGCACCATGTCTTCGATCCCGGTACCATTCTCGTCGGTGCGACGACGGACCACCTCAGCTCTGGTACGTTGGGCAGACTCACCATGAAATTTCCACACCGTATAATCAGGCGTAAAACCCCACTTCTGTAGGTATTTACCCATTTCACCCTCTGTCCTCTGTGAAAAGTTGTCGCACCTACGACAGGGGCACCAGGTTTTTCTCTGGCCATTTGCAAATGCGGCTTTCACAAACCCCTTGGTTTTTGTTAACCATTCATTGGTCATGTCTTTCTGACTTGTGTGACCGGTGTACATCCACGCACGATCACTCATCTTGCCAAGCTACTAAACACACAAGAAATATATATATAATTCAGCATATATATTCATCAGTTAATCAAGTTTGTCAATTTTATTACGTCCATGCAACCTACACGCTAATAGGTAAAGATAGATCCTAATCCCACCCGAGTATGTGTACTTTGGGTTCGTTTTCCCATGCTCTGCTCCGGATCCGACGCAAAATTTTGGCAGCACCTCCCCGCTGTTCTCCTGATACACGTCTCGGCAATAAACAGAGAGGATGTGTACCCGGAGAACAATAGGGAGGCACTGACAAAATTCTGCATCAGATCCGGAGCAGAGCATGGGAAAACGAACCCAATCTACACATAATCGGGCTGTCCATGGACAACGTTGGACAATTCGAAAGAATCACGGTTATAAATATGCAAATGCATGCATATTTATAACTGTAACCCTTTCGAACAGGAGACGCATACTGGTCACGCATACTGATGATAGAATCTACCTATAGCTAGCAAGTTTCATCGGCACGAAGACCGGAATAGAGCAAATGAAGGGGGGAGGAGGAGATGTCATTTGTGCTCACCCACGAACACAGGGGAGCTCGTCGAAAGCACGGGGAGGTCGTCAAACACCAGACCCTCGCAGCGACGAAACAACTGCACATTTAAATCCACCCGATCAACCTAACTTTTTTTTCTGGAATACGCACAAGCGTGCGTATCATGCATTAAAGAGAGAGGAGGGGGGAAAGATCCCCATCCGATGAGTAACATAGCACTAACCTAACTAAATATTTTCCATGGCAAAGATGAGTAACATAGCATTATTGTTTTTGCCGTCAACCTAACTAAATATTTCTTTTCTAACCTAGCAGTAGATGAGTAGCATAGCACTAAATATTTGCCATGGCAAAGATTAGTAACATAGCACTAACCTAACAGTAGCACTTAAATGAAAAAAAAGAAAAAATATAGAGAAGGGGAGGACTCACCGGAGGGGGGCATCGGGGGCGAGTGGCCGCAGACGGTGGGGCGGCGGTGGCAGAGTGGAGCAGCGACCGGCGGGGTGGAGGTGGCAGAGTGGAGCGGCGGGGCGGCAGGGCGGCGGGGCGGCTGGGCGGCGGGGCGGTGGGTCGTCGACGTGGGGCGGCGGGGAGGCGGGTCGTCGGCGCGGCGGTGAGAGGAGAGAGAGAGAGAGAGAGAGAGAGAGAGAGAGAGAGAGAGAGAGAGAGAGGAGTGGTGAGAGAGGTGGTTTGGGCGCGGGGGCAGGGCCGTTAGGCAAATTTTTCTTTGCTGTCTGCTAGCGGACGGCATCTAGGCCGTCCGTTTGACCTAACCAGCGCCACGCTCCAGTGGGGCCCAGATGGGCGCTTTGCCGTCTGCTATTGGGCTGGTTGCCATCCGCCAGCCTTTGCCGTCTGCTTTGTGGCCATTTGCCGTCTGCTAGCAGACGGCAAAAACCCATCTTTGCCATGAGGCCTTTCTTTGTGGTCTGCTTTTTGGAAGCGGACGGCAAACAACATCTTTGCCGTCGGCTAGCAGACGGCAAAGAATGGACTAATGGCAAATTCTCTGATTCCTGTAGTGAGTGGTTCGGCCCTTTGCTCTGGCTCTAGGTATTCATGAGCAAGCGAGCTGGATGCACCCCCATTAGTCCATATTAGAGCTATCATTCATATATAGCTCTATGTGCATCCTAGTTGCATGGCAATCCCTACTCCTTGCATTAATATCGATCATAAGGTCTTCCTCTTGTCCAAACGGTCAGCCGCTTTGGTGCAAGACTTTCTTTGTTTTTCACTTCTTTAAACCCCAACGTTATGTTCTCTTGTCCATGATTAGGGCACATGCTCATACTTGTGCTCAGATTCTGAATTTGTGAAGATTGTGAAATAGAGAAAACATGCAACAAGTGATTGTATTCGGTCTTGTAATGAGGGTTAGCCTAGAAGTGATTGCCATGTATGAATACTTAGCATAGATGATTATCAGTGTGTTCCCAATAAAAATTGACATTCTGTCTAAACCTTTGGCATTGGTGATTTTGACTTGATGCATTTTATTATCAAAGAATATGTTTGAACGTCTTTTGTACGCATTGAGATGGTTGAAGATTCTTAATATAAACCTCTGCCAAACATCTTTATTACTGACTTAGACTCACCGTAAGTGTTTACATCAATTAATCAAGTTCATGATAGGTAGCCTTCATCTCCAAAATTTATCTTTGTTATCATCTTCATGCTTGAGGACGAGCGTGCATTAAGCTTTGGGATGCTGATACGTCTCAAATGTATCTATAATTTTTTGTATGATTCATGCTAGTTTTAATCAATTCCATACACTTTTGGAATACTTTTTATCAATTTTATTGGACTAACATATTAATCAAGTGCCCAGCACCAGTTTCTATTTTTTGCTGTTTTTGGAATTTCAGGAAAGCACCATACAAAAAGTCCCCAAAAAATAAAAGAAAAATAGGAGAGGTATTTTTGTACCAGAAGAGGACCAGGAGGCCAAGGCACTACACCAGGAGAGGCCACCAGTGCCTAGGCGCCTGGTGTAGGCATCCTGCGCCCTGGGCTGCCTAGGGGGGGGCTACACACGGTAGCCCCCCCGGGTGGGTCCGATGCCAGATATATAAAATACAAAACCCAACTACAATTTGTTGTCCATTTTTCGGCCGCCGCCACATCACGTTTCCGAGGCGATCTTCATTTTGACCCATGTTCTGGTACTCTGCCGAAGGGGCAAGCCATCTCCATGATCATCGACATCGATCCTCGCACACCAAGATGAGTTGTGAGTAGTCCACCGCCTGGACTACGGGTTCATAATTGTAGCCAAGATGTAATCTCTCCACTTTGATGTTCAATACAATAGCCATATGAGTTGCCCTACATGATTATGGTTAATCTGATGTACTTTCTAGTGGTGATGTTGATCATGTGATGAATTATTTCTTTATGTTCAGATTTATGGGTGCCTTTATATTTAATCTAAAGATGTATATTTCTGTCCGGTTGCTTTTTTACTCTTGGCCAGTTTAGATCGGTAATCATTAGTGGGGGAGGTGTGCATTAGTTGGGTTCAATGTTGCAAGTAAACTACTGCAGTGACAGAAAGTGAAAAGGCTTGTATTGAATCGTTGCCACTAAGGGTTAAGTTTTATTAGAAGGTTCGCAGGAATCCCATAAACAATAGTATGCCATCTTGCTTAAAGCAAATACCCGTGTTTGCACTTAAATTCCAGATGATGCAGAGAGAATCTCGATCTATGGACGAGCTATGCAGCTATAAGAAGTAGAGGGTATGTTTGTCTAATAGTATTTGGAAGTACTGCCTATGTAGAATCAACACATCCATATGTTTGGCATGAGCATGAAATATTTCATTGTGCATCTTTTCACATGGTTATCTTTTGATTACGATGTGCAACTAATAAGACTAGCAAGGTTGACACCATTGTTGGCTCTGTTGGGGACACAAGTGAATTTTTATTTGTGTTACAGAAACTTACCCTATTGTAGAATACCATTTCCTCCACTCATTGATACCTTGGTTTCTCACCGAGGAAAATTTGCTACGTACTACAAACTCCTCTACTTGGGAGCCCAACGACTTGCTAGCAACAAGAAAGCAAGTTTCTGGCGCCATTGCCGGCGACGTACGTGTTCTGGTAAAAAATTACTTCCCGTCAACTTGCAATCAACAAGTTTCTGGCGCTGTTGCCGGGGAGGCATAAATTTTGCAATAGGTTCTGTATCACTTTTATTATCTTCCTTGTTTTATATCTTTCTAATTGTAACATTTTATCCTTGTTAGTGCTTTTGTTTTGCAAAACTATGAAAAATTCCAAAAAGATTTATAATTTTAGCACCAAGTTACCTTTTGTTTCAAAAGTGATTTGATCCCTATAACTAATACAACCTGCTTGTCCTTACCACAATTTTGGATTCGGCCACTTGCTGCACCATTGCACTTTCGTTATCATTTACGTTGTTGCAACTATCATTGTTATCGAACAAACTATCAAACTATCTCTGCAGTTTTATAGTGAATCCTCGTTGATTTCTATTGACTAATTCCTTCTACTCCTCATTGGGTTAGACACTCTTTCTTATCATAAAGAGCCACAATAGATATCCTACACTTGTGGGTTATCAACACTCAATTTGTGTCATATTTAGCTAAGGTCATGCCTTTTTCCAGATGAATGTTTAGATTTAAAAAAATAGAAGATAGTGGTAGTTGCAAAAAAGTTTTGGTTTTATGGATTGGTGTTGGACTTGCGCGCTATACGTCGGTCCTCTTCATCTATATAAGAAGACCAATGCGTTGCGCTACTTTAGACCTTCATGACCTACTAAACTTTTGCCTATCTTTTGATGCAAGTGTGTCGAGGAATAAGTTCAAATCCATAAATCTGCGTCGAAAGCTAGGCACACGTTTTGGGTACGACATAAGGACCATTATATTTCTTGAGGTCAATGTTTTATGGGTATATAATATATTTTTATGGATTGGTGTTCAACTTGCCTATGGAGCGATGAATAAAACTTGATAACTAGTAGTGTTATACGTTGCTCTTCTTTATCTGTACAACGTAGATGGGAAGTTCTAACAGATTTCTAAAAAAATTGTAAGACTTTATCTCAAGTGCCCGCATTCGATTTGCTCTCCCTGTTCACATGGAGAGGCTCCCAACGTTTCACATGAATCATCTGCGACTCCTCGTATGTCAAAATATGAAGATCATGGACTTGTTCCTTGTTAATTATTCATGTTTAGAAGAACCAGGAGTCTATGATGATTCTTAGGGATTTTTTGAGTTTATCCTTATGCTTGCAAGCTGAGTATGTCGAATGTTGACACTGAGATGAAAGTGGTAACGAAAGTTTAGTTAATGGAGTTAGAATTGCCCATCTATGTTGTACATATGAAAAAGAGCAATGTATATCTCTACTTTAGACCTTTTTTACCTACTAAATGTGTCGTATCTTTTGATGCAAGTGTGTCGAGGAATAAGTTCAATTTCTTAACTCATGCATTGAAAACCAGGCACACATTTTGGGTAGGACATAAGGTCCATAATTTTCCTATGGTCAACGTTTTATGGATTTTGTTCTTATCATTTTGACGTCAACTTTCAATTTGCTCTCCCTGATACCACACTACTAGGAAATACCTTATAGGTAGAGGATTAACAGTAGCGCGGGGATAATGGTCGGCGCTACTGTTATTTAGCTAGTGTCCTAGGTAGTAAGAACAATTAGCTAGTGTTGATTATGACTATGATGATGATGATTAGTTATTATGATGATTATGAGTTATGTGCTACAATGTGTTAGCTAGAATGATGAGTTGTTATATGACTCATAGATGATGATCATGAGGAGTTGTTATGATGATGAGTTGTTATGACTATGATGATGATGATGATGATGAGTTATATATTATGATGATGATGATGATGAGTTGTTATTATGGTCATGATGAGTTATTATATCATAGGGTAAAAGAAACGCGGATTAGATTCAAGTGGATGGATCCAAAGTGACCAAGTTGGATTAGTAGGACGACCAAGTTGGATCGTCCTACTAATCCAACTTGGTCACTTTGGATCCATCCACTTGAATCTAATCCGCGTTTCTATCATGATCATAATAATATAACAATCTCTAAATTGCTATTGTATGAAAACTTGTATAACGGTGTATAAATATAGTATAAAATAAAAGAGAAATGGAATACGGAAGAATAGTAGTAGCGTGGGTTATGGGCGCACTGCTAGTAATTAGCAGCAGCGCGTGTTGGAATGCACGCTACTGCTAACTGAGTTAGCAGTAGCGGGGGTCCAACCCGCGCTACTGCTAAAGTTTAGCTGTAGCGCCATAGCAGTAGCGCTGGCACCCGCGCTACTGCTAGGCCAAAAACCCGCGCTACTGCTAGGGTTTTCCCTAGTAGTGCCAACGCATTATTATTTGCTCTCTGTCTCCTTTCTCAAGAGTGCAACGGGCGGTTACAGTGGAACGAAGAATGAGGAATAATAGGAGGCTATGGCGGTGTTGTATTCGCGGGAGATCTGTAATTCAGCCTCGCTCCCTGAGGACCATGAGCTCCCTGAGGATGTTGACAATGACGGGTAGCCAAAGTGTGAGCCCGATGCTGATATCTATCGTGTGCAATGCAAGGTTGAAAAGTGTAAACACCAGCTAGATCCTGCTCTTCATGTGGGAAACGAAGGTAGTGACACTGGGAGAAGGTTTTTGGGGTGCCCTTACGAGGTTACTTAATTATTTGTCCAAGTCAGTTTCCTACTTTATATGTGGTTGAATACCTATCGACAAATGTGTACTATTTTTTCTTTGTTTGTTGCAACTCATAGGATTTCGGTGCATGTGAATGTGTCAAGTGGCTTGACAAAGAATGGGAGGGGAGGGCAAGAACTGTTATTAGGGAGGTTGCTACATAGAAGTTGATTCTGGAGCAGAAGATAAGAGTTAAGGAGGCCGAGAATGAGAGATTCAAACTGGAGAAGAAGATCATATCTAGAATTCACAAGCATCAGCTCAAGTCTAAGGATAGGATGCTACTACGTGTTGTTTTCATATTTGCTGGGTTGTACGCCATTGTATTTGCAGTAGTTGGGAATAATTAATGTAGCTACTAATCATATTAATTAATAATTTGTCAGATTTTGGAATGTAATGTACAATTTTGGTTCTTTATGGGAGTCATCATTGTTGGGTATGTTGTAGGCCATAATGCGGATTGATCAGGTCAAAACGCTGCCATGGTAGCGTTCTAAAAAAACTGTAAACAGTTACTAGTGGCGAGCCGGTAGAGGCCCATGCCACTAGTATTTAATTCACTAGTGGCGTGTGCTCTCTAGGGCAAGCCACTATGTACTCGTGGCGTGCGCTACGGGTCAAATGCCACTAGTATGTGGGTTACCAGTGGCGTGTGGTTCGCACGCCACTAGTTTCTACTTACCAGTGACGCGATACTAGTGGCATGTCGCCTGCACGCCACTAATAGGAACTGTTGGCACGCCTCTAGTAGGCTTTCATGTAGTAGTGATCCTATGAGAGCTTTAGTGTGGAGGAGATTATCTTTTGGAGCACGAGCAAGGGATTCATCACCAAGCAACCCAATTTCTTGTTATTTTTGGAGGGTGTTCGTCTCCTAGATTGGCTAGGTGTGCTTGGGAGCCTTCAAGGTGTGAAGGAACCAAGAAGTTTGTGAAGGCAAGGATATTGCCTACTTTGTTTGAAGATTTACCCCGAGTGATTCTTCCTAAGTGGTGGCCAGGGTGGGATAGGTGGGCCAATGTGTTGTATGTGCCCTGGGACTTTGAATCCTAGATCTTTGTGGTGGACCATAGTGGTCATTTGGCGAGACTTCGTGTCTTAGGACCTTGTGTTGGCCTCCACCAACGAGGAGTAGGATTGCACCAATAATTGAAATCTCGGGATAAATCATGATGTTTGCCATCTCTATCCCGCACTCCCTTTTATTTCATGCAAGTTTGCTCCTGGTCTTTAAATTCATAGTCCTGCATGTGTAGGTGTTTTAGGCAACCGTAGCTTAAAGTTAAAATTGGCCATAATTTTTTTTGACTAGTGGTTCTTTGTGATAGTTTATTCACCCCTCCTCTAGAGTCCAAACGATCATATAGGTGGCGACCGCGGAGCGAGGGTGGGGAGGGGGTCAGTCGTGACAAGCTCCGGGCAGTGCTTTGGCCGGTGCGTCGGCGATCATTGTTAATGGTGGCGAGCTAGGGCGGGCGTGGGTCGGTGGTGCAGTGCGCGGGCCGGGCGGAGTAGTGGTGGTGGAGCACGCAAGCTTGGTGTTGCGTTGGGCTTGGCCAAAGCACGCGGTGTGTGATGAGTTGAAAATGTATCTATTGCTTTTGAAATTTAATTGTGTTTTAATCATAAAATCCATTGATTTTGAGGACCAACTCACTAATAACTGTAAGAAAACTGTATTTCTTTGTAAAGTGGCTATCTATCGGTAATTTCAAGAAAAGATAAAAAATCCGAAAAAAACCAGGCGATGTCGGGACGAAGGATCCAAAAGACACAGATGGGGCGCCGGAGGGGGGAGAATTTGGGGGATGGCGCACCCCTTGTTAAGTGCGCTAGGGCTGATGAGCACCGCCCCCTAGGTGCCCTTCGGCCAAGGATTTCCCAGTACAAGCCTGATGTCCGATGATTTATTTCGCGATTATACGCTATTGCCACATAAAGCACGGGTGCAAAGAACATCATAAACAGATCCCATCTCCGGAGGCTCTCCCGGAGGCAATTCTCCATCACTCTCCACCCAAATTATCCTTATGCTTCTCCCATGATGAAGTGTGAATAGTTCACCCTAGGACTGCAGGTTTGTAGTTGTAGCTATGTAGTCATCTGTCTCGTTGTGCTTTAATATGTAAGATCAAATGCCCTTCTGTACATGATTATGGTCATCTATGTTATTGATGGTGAACTTTTGTTTATGAACCGAATTCTCCCATGAATTGGTGTTGTCTTGGTTGTAAGATTTATCTGTAGATGTATATTGGATCTCCGATGTACAGTCTCTTTGATGGTGGGGCATGCAGCGAAGGGAGGTATTGGTTAGACATGGAGACGCCATGGTCATAACACACTACTATCACGAGAAAATAGCTGTATCTATGTCCGGTCGATCGACCAGGTCACCTACCCGCCGGTGTACATATGCGTGTCCATGTGCCTGGATGGACGGAAGCGCTGGCGTTGTGCAGAGTACTACTTCTACTTACGTGGCATTTCAATGGTCGAATGGTGCACTCCTACAGGATGCGTGTCTCTAGAGCGTGGAACTTAGATTTGACAAAAAAAAAATTGGATAAGAAGAACATCAACGGAAGGGTGGAGCCACGAAATACCTTAAATTTGACTTTTTTTTGGATAAGAAGAACATAAGACCAGTGCTCGTTTGGTTCAGAATGAAGCCAACATATGCCAACATTACAGGTTCAAGTTGCAAATACGAAATGTATGAAACAATACCAGAAGCCAAGCGGAGATTCAGACCAATACAGAAATTGTCAGAGTACATGCTTTTAGGATACATACACCAGCCATGGATTCAGGTTCAGCTCAGAAAATAACTATCTACGGAAGCAAAGAAAGCATTTGAAGTATTGAAAGGATAGTCAATCAAGTTATACCGAAAGGAAAATGTTGACATTTCTTAAAAGGCTTCAACTAAACGAATGAATTTGAATTAAAGCAGCGCTGATCCACCAAGTAAAAGTTCCACAAAGGCTATCATGCTCCATTTTTTTGAGACCCTGCTGCATTTTCGCTCCTACTTCCAAAGGATAAACAGGAGTACACAGGCACAGAATTGCCGTGCGTGCTATCACTTGGCAACAGTATATGCTTCGCCCCAGGATTGAGCTTCACCGGTCCTGATCTGTTCTGCACACAGCGACCACTAGGCGAAGCAATGGAATTGTCAGGAACAACTCTCCCTGCTAAATTCTCTGGATTTCTGGACAAAAGCGCCACGTCTCTTGAGCTGTTGGAAACTTCTTGAACCACCCGGCCTGGATGGCTGTGTGTATAACTCACAGAGTTAAGAGGGAAAACTGACGAGCTTGCCGAATGCACAGCATGTTGCCGAGGCAAATTGGCTTCCTGAGGCACATTGGCATGGAAAACTGAAGATGGTGTCCCATGCTGTCTGGTTATAGGCAAAAATGGTGCTGTCGGTGGTTCTTCCCCAACGGTAGGATCTGAGAAATAACGCCAAGGAGGCGGCGAATTCTGATGGAATGCTGCACTGCCATGATTGGGAAGAGGTGGATACCCCAATAGAAAAGGCTGATGGGTCTGCGAGTTTAAAAAATCACCTTCCTTATTTTCGTATGACAATCGATCTCCAGAAAATACATTAGCTGCAGGAAACGGGTTACTGGAATCATGTGGAGTTATGTATCCAACATGTGCCTGACCTATGCTTGCATGATATGTTGAAGCTTGAATTGTACTGGTAAAATTTACTGCAACATTGGGGAAACTTTGAGCTTGTATAGAGAAAAAAGACTGTCCTTGTGGCAAGAACACATTTGTTTTAAGATAGTCATTGGTGGAGGTATCTGCATGTTTCTGTGCAGTCTGGGCAGACGATTCACCTCTGGTAGTGCAAACTGCAAGATCTTTACCCATCAAATGAACTGTCTGTCCCGTAGAAGGACTACACTTGCGCTGCACGTTCAACTCAGAACGACAATATAACTCCTTGCTGCCAGAGACATTACATTCACAAGATCGCCAGGAAGGAGATTTCCTGCCGGTAGAAAGCTGGGAGCCACCATGATTCAGATTGGTGGAGAACCAATTCTTGTGCTGCTGAAATGAGTCCTGAAATGTATGGTCTGGCAATGCACAAGGGGTCGTACTTGCAGTTTCAGTATCTTTTACTGAAACATTACTGCAACCACGACGAGTGTCACCGAGTTCTCTTAAGCTCAATGGAGGACCAACAACATCTATGTCAGAAACTTTGATTGCCTCACCATGGAAAAATGTGCCAGCCGATCTTGAACTCCTTATTCTTTCCAAGTCAGCAGGTGGTTGGCTTTCCAGTCTGTGTGAATCAAAAGACAAATTCATCCAGATTTCTCTGCCATCAAGCAATTCGGCATCAGAATTTAAAGTTCCATCATGTGTATGCTCAAGATTGGGCTCCTGTAAATTTGAATCACACATGCAGTCCAAATCAGCACATTCCGGCAGTGCCATATTCAGATCAATCAATGGAGCAGACATCTCTTTCTCACTAGGCTCAACAGAGTCCTCATGATCGTAATGCTTATTTGCTTCTTTAGTCTTAGTGAAGCCTTCCTTGGGCATATGAGAACTACGACTTTCTGCAGTGACACATTTGTGTCCTTCAATAGACGCGGATGATGACGACGGCGAGGATGACAATGAATAAGCCATATCATCCAAGGACAGCTTGCAGAGACTTTGTCGTTTGAGTAGCTCACAACTCTGCATCTTACTGCCAAGTACACCACCTGCTTCTGAGAATTTGACACACTTCACTGATTTGTGGCAAAGTTCTATTACTTCCTTGCATTTTGAATTGCCATGTTTCTCTGTGGCCATGTTCACAGATATGGGCTTCGTGTACTTTAGAATGCCCTGCCTAGGGAGTGATTTTTCCATATCATGTGGTTTTCCCACTTTGTCAGCTTTATAATTGTCAATGCATTTTTGTGTGTCAGCCTTCTTCTTCTTCTCTGTATTATAGATCTTCCCCTGCTTCCATCTCCCACATATCTTTTCTCTCTCTTCTCTACGATGTTGTGA
The DNA here is from genome assembly GCA_039707655.1 of Elymus sibiricus. Taxonomy (NCBI): domain Eukaryota; kingdom Viridiplantae; phylum Streptophyta; class Magnoliopsida; order Poales; family Poaceae; genus Elymus; species Elymus sibiricus. The sequence continues at coordinate 6,546,011 of CM077674.1, read as the reverse complement.
AGCCTCAGGTTTCTGTGATGGGTGATTATCCGGTCGATCAGGCAAATTTGGATTTTCATGTGCTTCCTGCATAATTGATCAGCATTATTTGAAACCATAAGATACATATATAACTGTGAGTACAAAAATAGATGTAAAACTGAACATCATACATCACATTTGCACATGTATACCATTTTCAAACAACTCATCAGGAAGGCAGAGCACTCTAAACGGGAAAGACTGGTTTGTTCTTCTTCTTAATTTTGGATCATGGAAATTTAGCACAAGTGTGTTATAAACAAAGTCCGTTCATATTACATTAATTAAACTAAAAAACATAACTAAAAAATAAAATAAACTCTAGATCTACTGCGCGTCGTCCTTGTCCTCATCCTCGTCGCCGACGAGGTCGATGTAGACTGGCGCCGACCATGGCCATGGCCACGCTGGTGCCGGTGGTCCTGCCGCCGGCGCGCGGTGGCTTAGCTGGCCCCTCCTGCTGCTCCTTCTGGCGCTCCTCCTCCGGCTCGGGCATGCAACGGATCGTGGAAGTGCACGTCCACGTCTGCCCGACTAGCCCTTGCAGTGGCCACATCTCCGGCTCTGGCGGCGGCGCGGGCGCGGGAGCCTCCACCGCCGATGCGTGGAGCGCCAGTGGCAGTTCATGCCACATCGCGAGCTCGGCCAGCACGGAGGCCTCGAGGGCCTGCTTGAGGGCCTCGTCGTCATCGGGCTCCTCCATGTCCCGTGGCGGCTCGGGCACTGGAGCACGCGCACGTGGTGGCGCTGGCGCACGCACACGCGGCGGCGCTTGAGCACGCGCCCGCGCGAAGCACGAGAGGCGGCACTGGTCGTGCTTGTCCTCGAACCACGTGTCCCAATAGGGGGAGTCCTCGGTGAACGCCGGGTCGTCGACGAGGTCGTAGGGCTGTAGATCGCGACGGCGGCGGATCTCCGCCGCCCGTGCATGACCGGAGGCCAGAACGGACGACACTAGAACCCTTTTTGGATTCAAGTCCCAGCCATTTGGCAGGTGCACGTGGGGCCAGGGCACTGGGTTGGCCACCTCCCAGTACCTCTGCCACATCACGACGGGGACGTACCTGTGGTCGTGCACGGGCGGCGTAGCCCCCGGCGGCGTCACGGTGAACGGGGCCGTGCGGCACCGCCCCGAGGAGGAGCCGGCCTCGTGGTCGTGCTTCCCGGGGGTCCACTTCCACGGCATTGCTCCGGCGGTGGGCGGTGGCGGTGGACTAGGGTTTTGACTGTTGGCGGCGGGGGAGCAGAGTGGGGGAGAGGAGTGGGCACGGATGCCCCCCCCCCCCCCCCCCCCCCCGCAGGCATGGCATTAAAAAGGACCAGCTCCTAGTTGTTGGGTTTCTGTCGCATGGGCCCGGGGCGGACACCGAGCGGACGCGTGGAGCGTCCGTCTCCTATCCGTGTGGACGCAAACCCGGCCCAAATTTGTGGCGAATTTGCGTCCCCATGGACACGAAATGGACAGAATAGCCAAATGCGTCGCCACGTTGGGCCATGGTTTCTGTCCACATGGACCCAAACGGACACGAGTGGACAAAATGCGTCCCCGCGTTGGAGTTACCCTAACACTTTGTGTAACAATAAATATTTGATGTAGACATGGTTATCCTCTGTTGGAGAAGTGTCAACATCCATCTCGATGCTGGAAACTATTGATACAGACACGTGAGTAAGTGGACTTATAAGTGAATTATAGACGAATATACATGAGGTGTATGGATCAAATATCCATAAGGATTATTTAATCGTCAGCTTGAATTTTGGACGTAATGATGAAATGTGAATAGTTGAATCTCCTATTGGACACAGTCATGGATTCATAGACCACTTATTCGTACACCAAATTGAACAGCTCTACATAATCAAGTCCAATTGAATATACCGACACCATTGTGGAAATAACATGAAAAAACCAAACCATATTTTGCATTTATGCAACAACTAATAATATGCTTAGTTCAAAGGATAAAATTCATGGAACGTATGTCGGTCTATTCAATTACGCATTTCTGAGCCATGTGAACGTAAAAAAATTCGATCTTAAGTGATGATATATACTACTAATCTACTACGCACATATACAAATATTATAGGTTGCTCGCTCTACACTTCTGAGCCATGTAGTGGAGGGATATTTTGTCTCCAGGTATCAGGAAAGAATTCCACTAAGAGTTTTCCTTAACCATGCAAGACATCCTTTTGTTTCTAAATTTATTTATTATCTTTTCACTTGCTCCCTAAGTTTGTGGAAGCGTTTGTATGATGGTTAGGTCTTTCCTGACATTAGAATCTTCTATCGTACTATCTTAAGAATGAAATATCAACAGTACACTACAAAGAATGCAATATATATACAAAAAGCAACAATCATAGATTCAATAAAAAATATGCAAAGATGCACCAGCTCTTTAGATACATAGCGTGAATGCAAGTCTCTATTCATGTAATGATCCGATGTCTAGGCTTGTAGAAAACATATTATATCTAGCTATCAGTGCATCGAGTCTGAAAGTTGTGTTTTCTTGAGATAAAATTCCAATGGACATCCCCATCATGCTATGTAGTTGATTTGTTCGATCAAAAATATCACATGTTATTAGAAAAATCATTCTTTTAACAAATATCTAATATGCCGATGATAATGACACCCTTAAATGACACACCAACCAAATTAACTTCTGATGACTTATGGTAATAAATGAATATCGATGCCCAATTTCAGCCAACATAGTGTTCAAAAAGTGCAAACCCAGCTTCAATACAACCCCAGATTTTAATTTAATATTTTTTTTATTAAGATGTGTGCAAGGAAGAATATATATATATCAAAAAAGCTAAGAACAAAATTAAGATAAAATATATAAAAATAACATAATGTCTTAGCTAGCTTGTCGGTGGCTCTCAATACATAAATATTATTGTAACATAACAATAAATATTAATTGAAGAAAAGTAACATGTTTGTGACCAAACTGCTCATAAAAGAATGTAACTGAGTGATATAAAATTTTAAAGATCAAATTCCCAATGTAATCCTTAGAGATCAAATAAGATGGATTACAAATCTTAAAAATGTGCAACACATGATGAGCCTTGTATATATGCATGTAAACAATATTGCGATCATTATCTCTATATTAAATGTTAATGCATTATACAAGGGCGAATACTTGAAACACTATATATCAGATGTGAAGAAATAATGCTTATATTCCCACACACTTCAAACTTAGGTAGAAGTAAGCCTGGTGCGTGGGTTTGTATCATGTCAACTCGCTAATTATTAGAATACTCCATAAGAGAGTACAAACAGCAGACCATGCATCATGCCTAACATATGGTGACACACTGACTGCGACACATTGGAAACTACCACCATCTTCTAACACACTGTCCTTTGCATGCTCAACGGCGTGTTGAAACATTTCCACACCGGCTATCATGCACATACACAGATTTTTTTCGAGCAACCAGCAGGAGCTCTGCCTTTTCATTAAGAAGAAGAAAATTGACCAGTTAACAGGGAAAACTGGCCGAAAACCTATACAACCGAGACACACAAACTAGCCCCAAGGCTGCGCCCCCATGAGTCGACGACTCTCACCCAAGCAACCCGAGTCGGCACCCTACCACACGACCCGGAGCTGCCGCTCCGGCACACAACCTGAACAACACACACGCCTGCCCCGAGGCCACACACCACATGAGCCAACGAATCCTCAACCCATGCGACCGGACCCGACATCCAGCAACACCGAGGCGCGCTCCGGAGCCACCGCTAGGACATCCACACCAGCCCCGAGGCTGCGCCCCAATGAGCCGACGGCTCTGCCACCCAAGCAACCAGAGCCGGCACCCCACCACACGACCTGGAGCCGCTACTCCTGAAAAACCAATCTTAGCAACACACACACCGGGCCTGAGGCCACGCACCACACAAGTCGATGAATCGGCCACCCAAGCGACCGAACCTGACACCCATCAATACCAAGGCGCTCTCCGGAGCCGCCGCTCCGACTTGCACACCGACCCCGAGGTTGCGCACCTTCCAAGTTGAGAACGAAACCACGGGACGACACAAGTCACGGAAGCCTGACAGAAGACCGGACCTCCAAGGCGATGCCCCCATGGAGGAAGCGACGAGAACGACGCCGCCGCCTGCTCCGATCTAAGCTGAAACTTGAGTTTTCACCCAGAGACCACAAGATCCAAATGCCCGGCCGCCTGCTCCGTGACAACACCACCAAGGAGGGTAACAACATCCTAGGCCACCGTCATCACCGGCATCGACCGAGGTCGGTGCTAGGCTTTCACCTGGAGTTCACCAAGCCCTATGCATTGCATCAAGTCCACCATCCGCCCGAGCCACGAAAGTTGTGTGACCCCAACAACTCGCCGCCGCCAACATCCACCACCACGGCGGGCAAACCACCGTAGCACCACATTTCATCATGGCGGCCCCGAACCACCACCAAGCGTGAGCGCCGCTGACGCGGGGCGCCGCCCCGGCCGACCGGCGCCGCCGTCATATGGGTAGATCGAGAGTAGCCGCCCAGATCCACCCACCCAGCAGACCAACGCACGCCACGCCCGAGCGGCCAGCGGCGCCCCCTCCGTAGCACGCGGGCGGCCCGTGCCCACCGAAACCCGGACGACTCTCTGCTGCCCGCCACCTCCGCACTGCGCGCAGCAAACCACCGAGCGTCGCCAACTTCCCAATGCGCCGGGAACCACTGCCGTGGCTCCCTTGCCTGGAGCAGCCGCCCCAGCCGACTCCTGCCACGCTGCACGCGATGACGATGCCTCCGCCCGGCACCAGCTCCGCCAGGGTGAGCAGACCCGCAGCCCGCAAAAAGCGTATCGAGAACCTGCCGCCCATCCAAAGCCAGATCGTCAGCACGATGAAACCGCCACGCTGGCCATGGTTCTCACCCGCCAGGCCCCAGCACGACCTGCACCCCCACCAACTGGCGCTGCCGCATGTCCACGGTGACAGCGCTGTGCAGCGACGCCCTCACGCAGCACACGAACGGCCGCTCTAGCAAGCTCCCCTCCCAGAACCTTCGGCTGCGAGAGGGCCCACCGCCACCGCGGCGACAGCGGCGGCAGCGGTGGTTGGGGCAGTTGTGGCAGTCGGCAGCGGCGGTGGCTCCCCCGGGTCGCCCGACACCGGAGCGACACGGGGTCGTTTCTTCTCTGTGCTTTGGTGTTTCTTCTCTAGGATTCACAGATGAAGTTTCCTATCCAAGAGAAAAAATCAAATGCTATCGATCTGGTAAAATGACTGCTCCACGTCCGTTTCCTATGATAAAGTATCCTGCATGGGTCCACAAGGCTTGAATGTAAGCAGCTCACAACTCGCGGTCCATGGTGTGAGTAAAAGGCAACACGATGCACCATGTACTATGAGATGTATACGCTGCAGTAATAGCTAGCCTGTCTCGACTAACAAGCACTACTGCTTTAGCTGGCCATCATAATTAATCTAGCCGACTCATATTGTTTAATGGTCTTAATTAAATGTATAAGCAGCTGTAGGTATACTGCCACTAGTAGAAAACAGGGCTTTGGTTCTGGTCAGATCAGAGCAATAGTCCCGGTCCAGTTACGAACCGGGACTAATGTGAGCATCAGTCCCGGTTCGAGCGGTTAGGACGCCGGCCGTGCCTCGGCAGGCATCAGTCCCGGTTCGACTGGGACCTTTAGTCCCGGTTCTAGACACCAACCGGGACTAAAGGGCCTCGCTCCCTTTAGTCCCGGTTGGTGTCTCCAACCGGAACTAAAGGTTAGTCTTCAGTCCCGGTTCTAAACACCAAGCGGGGCTAAAAAGATGCCCACATATATCCTCTGCCCTGCCCGCCCTCTCCTCTGGTTTTTTGCCGTAGAAGGTGTGAGGTGTTTGTGCTACTCTGTTCTCACTTCTTATGCACATGATGTGTTCGATGAAATGCCCGAGCCACACTTAAGCTTTCTCCTCTGTTCTTCCTCCAAGCTCCATTTTTCCCAAGATTTGTCTAGATTTGGTGGTGCACCAACTATCCAAGTGTTCTAAAAGGTTAGCAACTTCATCCTTTCATCTCTCACTGTTAGTTTAGCTCAATTCATATGCTCTTGTGGGTTTTAGTGGAGGAGTGTATGTGAGAGTTTATTTGATTTAGATGCACAATTTGAGCTCAAATTAACTTCTTAATATGCACATGTGTAGGGTGCCGTCCCGTCCCCGTCCCCGTCCTCACCGCTGTTGATCGCCCGCGCCGATCTCGTCGTCGGCACCACCGTGGTGAGCCTCTTGTTTTTAACCTTTTTTTAAAGAACAAATTCTTACTTGTATGATTTAGATGTTAAGTGTAATTGATGAGTTATGCTGCGTGCACAGCTTCCACTTTATTCTGCTAGTCATTCGGGTTGACTCAGGAAGCGTACTTGTCATGGACTCGCTACGTAAAGACCCTAAGATGTGGGCGAACCTGCGTGATATGCTACAGAGGTAATTTCAATCATTATCGCACTATATCGGCAACTTTCGTTCATTTCCTGATATCAAGTAATTAATAACTACTTTATTTATTTTCTTTGCCGGGCAGGGTTTGGAAACTGTTCACCAAGAAGGCTAGGGGTGAATGGAAAGAGGAGCTGTAATTTCAATACCATTATCATGCTTGATTATTATTTTGATTGAACTCTACTCTCGTAAAGTGCTTGAGGCAGGAAATGGGGACTAATTTATGTGGATACTATGTTTGTGAGTTCATTCGCATGACGACCAGTGAGACAGGCAGAAATTTACAAAAAATTGAAGTACGTAAACAATATTCACAATTTTATTTTATTACCATCAATTGTGTTGAGTTTCATTCATATATATTGACCCCCTTCTTTAAATTAGATCCAACGGATGCGGGACGAACTCCTACCAAAGGCTCGCATACGAGCAATTCAAAAGGAATTGGCGGGATTCTTCCTTCAAGAGATCATAGCTAAAAACGGAGCATACCATCGAGAATTGGTAGTGAATGTTGGTAATTAGATATTAGGGATCGTAAGAGATATTACATTGTATATATGCATGAACGTGTACTATACGTAGTAGTGTCGAATAGATATACGAAAACTTGTTGTTCGACATAGCACGGAGAAAGAGAGGTCATTTCTCTCTATATTCATGACGATTTGTGTAATGGTTCCTTCATTGCTATATGTAGTAGCTAGCGTCGAGTTGAATGGAAAACGTAAAATAAAAACGAAAACCCTAAATGTAAAAGAATTGAATGGTAAACACAAAAAGAAAAGGGGGAAACACAATATGAAACCCCTAAACCCTCCAAAACCCTAAACCCTCATTTAAAAAAAAAAACCCAGCGCTTGGCAGGTGCTGACGCGTGGCTGCCTTTTAGTCCCGGGCGGTGTTACCAATCAGGACTAAAGGTCCTCCTGCCTGGGCTCCCCATAGCGGCCACGTGGAGCTCCTTTAGTCCCGGTTCGTAACACAACCGGGACTAAAAGTGGGGGCCTTTAGTCTCGATTGCTTAGTCCCGGTTGCAGAACCGGGACTAAAGGCCCTTAGGAACCGGGACAAATGCCCTGTTTTTACTAGTGTGCATTGTTAGGTTCCCGATCGATCGTACTCACTATCTCAAAGGATTACAGAGGAATTGCTCACTACAATGTTTCTGAGGAAGCAGACAGGAAGGGGAAGGGGAATGAGAGCCAGAGGTAGGAGAAAAAGCCAAAGCCCACCTGCCATTTCCTGATCCAAGCCCGGATAGCTAGATCGTTCCTTCTTCCCTGTATATGTAGTATGAAGCGCTGGGTGCTTCACATATGGGCCAAGTCCACGTGCTGGTCCAAGGGCAGGCCCATGTAAGTGTGCGGGTTAGGTAGGTTCCTAACATCCCTCCCTCCTTGAAATTCGGCTTGACCCCAAGCCGACGCCATCGAGAACAGCCCGGATCCCATTGCATTTGACGTTCCGTGGCACTGCCATAGTTCAAGTAGCCTTGAGCGAGGTCAAAGAAGTAGCGTCCCTCGAAGTTGAGGGCCTGGTGGAGCAAAGCAACGAAGTAGTAGTGATGGTCGACGAAGCAGGGCACGATAATACGCCTCCGTCCTTGAAAAGAAGCTTGCTCGCAGCCGGAAGAGAACTCCAGAGCATCCGCCGAATTCTGGCCACCAACCAACATTCCACGGCAGCCAGCAATTTATTCTAAGGGTTGAGAAATCCAAAACAACAAACCGTTGCCTCCAGGATCCCACAACTGCTCAAGTTGATAGCCACTAACTGACTTACTACCAAGCAAAGGAGTGGCCCATACTCCAACATGAAGCAAGGATATGGAATTGGCAGTTGCAAAGTGCCTGTTGCAGAACCCAGTACTTGGTGATGCATTCAGAAGATCAAGCACATTACCGGTGAGAGCTGGAGTAATGGAAGGGACAGTACAGTAAGGCTTCATCACCAGATCAGCCAATAAGCACTCAGCCGTGAGTTCCAAATGTGTGTTGTTAAGAACAGAGCATGCATAGGGGTAATGAGCTAGGTCACCGACGATCTGAGCTCCCTTGGCAATAGTCTGATGCCATGGCAATGGTGATGCAGTACTCAGTGGGTCACCAAAAGCATCAACACGAGCAGAATACAGTGGCGTAATTTGATCAGGCCAAACACCAGCATAAGACGCACTAGTGCCCTCTAGACAAATAATTTGATCACGATTTCTTGAAGAAATTAGAGGATCATAAGAAGTGAATATGATACCTCCTGCTGGGCACAAGTTACTCGTGAGAGTAATTACAAATGGCATATTAATGGCCCCAATAACACACTCTCTCCCTAAATATTCCATAGATGTTTGCCACGTAACCATGACGTTTTTGCTGCTCCCAGCCTCCACTAACCCTTTGCCAAATAAGCATGAGGTAGTGCACACACATTTGCACTGAGCGCCACCAATCTGTATGCTTGCATAGGTGGGAATCACCCAGTGCTGCACTGAATCATCTACAAATATAGTGGAATACTCAGGCTGATTGTAGTGGAGTTTGCCATTCCAAAATACACACAAGGTGGTCTCTGATTGAAATAAAGCAGCAGCCTCAGTCCTGAGTTCTCTGCTCAAACATGTGAACAGTAGCAGCACAGACTTCATCCAATTTCAGATATGCTGGAACATAATTTGTTGGCTGGACACACTGCATACTCAATGATTGCCACAATTTTTAATTGATTTCTCCGTAAATAATGTGACACTTGAGGCGTCCCTTGTCCAGCAATAGGTTACATACCTTGGTTGAAATAAGATGCTGACAACCGCATTTTTTGAAAGCTCCAGTACTTGTCATTCTGTCCATAAAGCACAAACTGACTAGAATCACGTGTTGAATCTCCACCAAAATAAGAATACACTTGTCATGATTGTCAGGAGGCTTAGCAGCTTGCACAACATGACCTCGATTCCTCATAAACTTGCTAAGGGTACAACGAAAAACTGCATGTGTATAAGCATCTGTGAAAAGTGCCCTGACCAATAGTATCCAATCTGGTCTACACTTGAAGGAGCAGTACTCAAAACTGATTCATACAGCAAGCTGAATTCTTGTTTTTGACCCGCCAGCTAATTGGTCAGGTCGCATTTTCTATCAAATTGGCCACTCCCCTTAAATTTCTCTTGGCTCAGAAATTGCCAATGCACTGACATGCTAATTACCCTTAGAGCTGACCATCCCTGTACTGTAGCTTAGCTGAATAGTCTCTTGATTGATTTTGAACATGAAATTCAGAAGATGACTGCACAGAAGATATATCTGACACCCTTTCTTCTCAGAAGGACATGTTTTCCGCTACACACTTCGCAGACTCCTCCAGGATTCTCTCAGGGGATTTAGATCACTAGAAAAGTGGTTCATCACATAAGTAACTTGTGGCGGCGGCCGTGCGTACTTCAGATGCGTGCCTCCATGAAAGTAATCAAACGACGGCCATGGTCTTGGCCTGAACATCTTCCCCTTGTGTATGATCCACACTCGCAAAGATCGAGACCATGGTTGCCACTGTAGTTCATCGAGCTACAATTTTTCTTTGGAAAACACATGTGCGAGGATGTCCTCGATGTTGTTGCACAACAGAGCTGTCTGAACGGGGAAGGTGTCGATAAAGGCCGTGGGCGATGAAGGTGTCACGGCTGGCTGGAGTACAGACATTAATGGGTTGATTGTTACCCTGAACTATGAGTTGTGGACACGAGTGAACGAGCAAGGCACTGAATTTTTGTGCTGCGTAAAACGTTGTAACTTTCTGCTCTTTCTTCCTCTCTTTATTCTGTTGGAAAACAAAAGACGTACCGCAGCTCAAGCCCCACTGCCGAACGTGCCATCCCAAGTCGCGAGCTCAAGCTAGGCACCCTAAAATGTCGTTTGGGAGCGCACAGACCACATCCTCTAGCCTAGATCTAACCAACTGAACAAAAAGCGCTAACAGAAATGATCCAGAAAAAGGGCTGTCCTGGAATTGAAAACGGGCTGCCATGGCAGCGGTTTTGGGCCTAAACACACTGCCATGGCAGACTTTATTGCATGCGCTGCACTGACAGGGTTTAAGCTCACATTGGTGTCGCGACGGGAGCATTTCGTCGAACATGTTGTCAGCGTCGGTGTAGCAAGGTCACTGGAGACAATGAGGACGATGCCGTGGTCCACCTCACTCGTCACTGGAGTGGAGGTGTTGATGGAGAACAATGGTAAGGCATCGAGCTCCTGCACGCCGACCTTGGGGTTGGCGTCGGTGGTGGTCACCACGGAAGAAACGACCTCCTCGCCAATACAGGAGGTGCTGGTGCCGATGGAGGGTGTGTGCTGCTCAACCTCCTTGTCATTGAGATCGACCTAGGGCTCAGGGCGGACGGTGGTGATAGTGGCATGGGCCTCGTTGACGCTGCCGTTGGCGACGACTTGGTTCGAGCCATCCATCGAACAGGTCATGGGCATCGGGCCGATGGAGTCAAGTGACGCCCCATGGAGGACCTCGAGGACCTCCTGGGCCTTGGTGGTGAAGGAGGAGACTGCGGGGACGACCGCAATGACAGTGGCGCCGACGGTGAGGCTGCCATCGGAGGCCACGACCGCGGAGCGTGCCGACTGCGGGGTCGAAGCTCCCGTGTGGAACTTGGAGAGCATTGCGTCCTGTAGCTGGAACTTCTTGTGGATGGCGCCGTATTGTGTCATAGTCTCTGCATGGAGCTTGTCCAGGTAGGCCTTCAACTTAGGATGCATGGTGGTGGAGAGATGGATGTGAAAAAAATTAGGGGTAGAAGGGTGGTGGCCTGGCTCTGAATACCAGATGTTAGGTTCCCGGTAGATCTTACTCAGTATCTCACAGTATTATAGAGGAATTGCGCACTACAATGTTTTTGAGGAAGAAGAAAGGAAGGGGAAGGGGAAAGAGAGCCAGAAGTAGGAGATGAAGCCACCGATGCTATTTCCTGATCCAAGCCCGGATAGCTCGATCGTTGCTTCTTCCTGTATATGTAGTATGCAGCGCTGGGTGGTTCACACATGGGCCAAGTCCACGTGCAGGTCCAAGGGAAGGCCCATGTACGTGTGCAGGTTAGGTACGTTCCTAACATGTATAGATCTCACAAAGTTCCCTAAAATCTGCACAAATCCTCATCGATCTGAATGTCCCGTGCAACTCCTGACTCAGAGTGATGATCATTGTGGACAAATTAAGCATGAAATAACAATATCTACACATACCAAACAGTAACAGGACAGCAAATGTAACGATGCCAAGAAAGGAAACACAATGATCGTTCTAACTTTACCCACATTAGCTAAATGACAGTCGACTGAATTTCAAATTGGGGTCAGTCGATTTTGAGAGTTCGCCGGAGTGAGCTGGAGGGAAGGAAGGAGAAGAACTCACCGGAGGGCTACCCCATTATCTATCTTAGGGTTTAGGGTGGGGGCGGTGGTGGATGGCTGTGGTGGGGGGCGGTGGTGGGGCTTTGCCGGAGAAAAAAACTAGACGCGGGCGGGGCTAGAGGGATGGCCGGGGGCGGCGGCAAGACCGGCGGTGGGGGCGGTTCAGGGGAGGGTGGGGGCGGCGAGGAGGTCGCGGGAGCGCCGCGGGCCGCGGGCGGCGAGGGCCGGTGCTTAGGCCGGTGGTAGCTGGCGGCGGGAGGAAGTTTCCAGGAGGAAGAAAGGTTGGAGGATGGTGCGGGAGGTTGAAGAAAGGTGCGGGCCGTTGATTTCGCATCCGACGGTGGAAAAAATTGACTGACCCCAAACTTTTTTTCAGCTGACTGACGTATAGCCATGCCCAACTTTACCACTTATATGAGTAGATTTAACCAGAAAATCATCGTGCATCAGCCAGAAATTATCGAGTGCCCTGCCCACAGAACCTCGAAGATGAACTAGCTAGACCTAGTTCAGATTAGCAAACTGGTGTTGGGTATCCCAGGAGACACACACACCGACACAAGCTGGAGGTTGAAGAAGATACACTCACACGAGCACACACTGGACACAAGAACACACAGAGTTTTCTGGCAACGCACTTCTGCCTTTTCTCTTGCTCTTTTTCCCACTCAACAATACAACTGGTTACAAGTCCTTTAGTACTGATACAACTGCCTTTTCTCCGCTATTTGCTCTCCACTAGCCGGTAGCTATGGCTACGAGTAACAACCTCTCTTAGCAGGGCCACGCTATCCGGCCGCACCATCCTCTCTAGCTGATTACTCGGTCCACATCTATGCCACACTAACAGCCATGAGCTCGGTCACGCAACGGCAAACATACGTGCATGCTACTCAATGGATGCCCGCACATGCAACCACTCTCCACTATCTCAACTAAGGCCTAACCCAACTAATAACTAAACACACTTAACTTGCATGTGTACACGTGCTAACATCTCTCCGTGCACACACTACCGCAGCCTCACGTCTATGCAACTCAACTACATGCAAGAAACAAAATATGATGAAAACTAAACAACAAGGTTAACTCTAAGAACTGGTTCGGCACTGTCAATCCTTACATAAAAAGGCGATGGGACGATGGGTAACCTTACATAAAATATGATGGATAACCGTTCGGCACTGTCAATCCTTACATAAAATATCCTGCGAGGCGATGGGACGCCCCCCCCCCCCCCCCCCCCCCCCCCCAATGATCCATCCATCCCGACCAGATCACAGGTACGTGAAACAAAATCAGGATAAAAAACATAGGAATAATAGCAGACGATATCGTTGCATTGACACGGACAGGCAGAGTTGGGGTGGGCTGGGCTGGGCTGGACCACGTACCTTTCTGGCTGGGAAAATCCCCTCGGGCTCTCGCCCTTCGCTGCTCTCCGGCACAGCAGCCGCCGCCGCCTCCTCCTCGTGCAGTCTCCTCTTCCGTTTCTTCTCTTCCATGGCCCGCCTCACGATCGTGAACAGCGCCTCGTCACCGCCCACTTCCGTTTGCTCGTTGCATCCGCTATCATCGGCGGGGGGCGCTGCCTCGAAGAGGTCAGAGATGGACGTCTTCTTCGGGGGCTTCGACCTCCTCGGGGACGCCCACCACCGGAACCTAGGGGCCTTGATAGGCGGGAGTTCCTCGACGCTCAAGGGACGCCGCCCCTCCGCCGCCGCCTGGCCCCTCATGCTCGCCGCGTACCCCCTAGGGACCAATCACAAACGGAGATCAGTAAGAGAAACGCACACACTGGCCACCATAAAACGACGAGACGAGGAGGACCAACCTGATGGAGAACGCGGCGGCGGCCATGGATGCGACGAGCTCGATGTTTTGGGAGAGACGTGGAGTATACTGGAAGGCGAGGAAAGGGATGGACGTTGGAAACGGAGGTACTACTGTATGTATATCTAATATACTACTCCCTCCGTCCATAATGCAAGACGTTTTTGCAAGCTATTTAATGTCTTGGTTGGCGTCGGTGCCGTGCGCGAGAGGCCCACGTCCCATTTACTACTGCCAACGGCGACCAAATTGTTTTTCCTTTATAATTCGTGCGATAGCGACCGTAGGAGGTGGAGGTAGGTGCAAAATGGTGGGCGCACAATCCTCCACGCATCTAAACCTGCGTACAATACACGCACAATGGTGGGAGCATGTAAATGAATGTTTGTTCTGATTCAAAATAGAGCTTTGATTCGCTACACCTCCGTTAAAAGTTTACACGAATGTTAAAGTTACTTAAAAAGGGTATTCTCATACATTCACGGTCAACTAATTCTAATCTCTATTCTCCAATGCATCAAACAAGAGATCACAACAATCTATTTTTTTAATTGAAGGTGTAACTTCTAATCTCCACCTTTAATCTGCATCGAAATCTGTAAACTTTTCTAGGGGGAGTGTACCGAAACAAAACTCTTCAAAATATGATTGTAAACTGTTTTATAGTGTTATATACTCCCTCCGTCTGGGTTTATTGAGTCCCCTCATATTTGTCCGGGTCTCCGTCTTGGATTCAAGCTCCTTCTTGAGCTTGGAGGTCTCGTTTTGAGCAGCTGCAAAAGATGTTACAACAAGTAGGTATAGCAAAAGCAAAGACGACCAAAGAAGTTCGTGCTCATTGCCTTGAGCTCGGGAAGCCTCGCTGTAGATGTCCTTCTTCAAGGACGCGGCATGGACCTCCCTCGAGAGCACTTGGTCCTATGCCATCTAGAGCGTGGCCTTCAGGTTATCTCACTCGATCTTGTGCTGGCCGAATCGGTCGAAGAAGGGGAGTTTGTCTAGGAGGAATTCTGTCTTATCCCTAGACCTCTTGGTTAGATTATGCAAAAATGACAAAAGAAGTTTGCTGCTTGGGAACAAATCATCAATACCCTCCACTCGGTCCATGAACCGAGTGGAGGCCCGAGGGCTACACCCACTAGGTGCACTTATGGTGCCCCTGGTGTGTAATCTACAAGCTAACAAAGAACCTCCGCCCGGCTCCACGAGTAGGCCAGCGGTTCGAGGGCTACACCCAAGTGAGTGCACTATCCGCGTACGCGTGGCAAATATAAAAGAGAAGGAAATACAAGGACAAAAAACATACCTGCACCAACGGCTGTAGCCTGCCATTTACTAGGTTGGTGCTGCCCTTCAGGGTGTCGAAACCCTTCTTCAGGGTCTTCAAGAACTCCGGGAGCTGGTCACCGAGTTGGGTGATGATGCTAATTGCCTCCTCCCACTCTTTCGACTCCCGGACGTCATCGATCTCCCACAGGACTACGCCCGGCTTCCGGCGGTCCATCTAGCAGCCTCGAAGTGGCTCGAAGTCCATGTGGAAGCCCCGGCGGAGATGATGGTACGCGACCTACGTCGATCTCTTCCACCAACAGCACCAGGCCCTCCTTGGGACACGGCGGGACAATCCGCACCATCGTCCGAATGGGACCCGCCTTCTCGGCCGCAGGGGGAGCTCGTGCTCCGACACTGGACTCCTCCGACTGATTGGTAGGCGGCGAGCGAAACATTGCGATGAAGGAACACTAGTAGTTCTTATTGTAACATCCTAGAGCAGATATGCTATACCGACTTGTTATATTTTTTTATTCCACGAGCGCCTCGAATGTTCAAACAGCACAAAATTTTGCACGCACCTTGCGCAACCGAGTATCTTCGATGCCATAAAATTTCAGAATTTTTTGATTTTTTTGCTACTTTATTTGATTTTACTGTTCACCTAGTTGCTGTTCAAGCCGGACCAAAACCACCTTCAGAGTTACCAGGGACAAAAACTATCCAGTTTTAATAGTTGAGGGACTGAGTTTTGGTGGTTTTGAAGCTGAGGGACGGATGAGAAATATACTTATCCCATTTTTTTTTACAAGGAGAGACTCGAGTCCATTATATATTGGACTTCACAACTGACTTACTAAACCGACCTAAAGAAAACTTCAAGCTTCTACATAGCATTATCACTTTACAACTCATCTCTTGCTTTTACGGCTCGTGCTAACCAAAGTTTTAAATAGCGCACTAACACTAGTGCAGAATCAGCCTTTAGTCCCGGTTCGTAAGGGCCTTTAGTCCCGGTTCAACAACCGGCACTAAAGGGTCGGGACTAAAGGTCCCCCCCCCATTTAGTCCCGGTTCGTCACGGCCCGGGACCAAAGGCCCACCACGTGGCACGAGCCCGTGCCGGGGGCTGGGGGCCTTTAGTCCCGGTTGGTAACAGCAACCGGGACTAAAAAGTCCACGTGGCACGAGCCCGCGCCGGGGGCTGGGGGGCCTTTAGTCCCGGTTGGTAACACCAACCGGGACTAAAAGGTATAGGGGTTTAGGTGTTTATGTTTTATTTTTCTTTTTAATTTTGTGTTTTCCATTTAATTCTTTTTCATTTCTTTTTTTTTGCGAGAAATTCTTTTTCATTTCAAACATATTTTACGCTACTACATATGCATATATAAATAGAATTTCTCGTAGCCAATCATATATATATCATAGAATTTCTCGTACGACCATATGCGCATACACATATATATATACAATTTGGTACATAAAATTTCTCCTACAATTTGCAGATAATTACATGCAGGCATTAGATGTAATGGTATTCTCCTTGGGATGTATGACCTGGTCAAGCAAAAATCCCGCAATTTTCTCTTGCAGTGCTCGTATGCGGTCCGTTGGTAGGAGCTTTTCCCGCATCTCCGTCAGCTTTAAAGAAGGAGATCAAGATGAATATATTAGTTGTGTGTATATATATTAGATCATGATAAAAAAATTGTGGATAGTGTTCTGGCAAACGTACCCAAAGTTGTCTTTCAGATCTGCTCCTTTCGGACGTCATAATGCGAATGTTCTCGCAAACGTAGTATGCACATAAATTATTCCCCGGCTAATGCGAATGTTCTCGCAAACGTAGTATGCACATAAATTATTCCCCGGCGCCTGTCTCATGCACTTTACGAGAATAGAATTCAATCAGAAAATAATTAATCAAGCATGATAATGGTATTGAAACTAGAATTAAAGAGATGCGCGGACACGTAGCTAGTAGTACTTAATTACGTACCCTGGGTCGCACCCATTTCAGCTCTTGTTTCCATGCGCCTGGGACCTGTTTGATGAAGCTTTACCAAACCCTGCCCGGCAAAGAAAATGAATAAAAGGAGATATTAATTAGTTGATATCAGGAAATGAAATAAAGAGGCTGACATAGTGCGATAATGATTGAAATTACCTGTCGACCATCCCCTTCACGATTAAGTACTCTTTAGGTTCTTTAAGTAGTGAGTCCAGTACTTTAACTTTTCCCTCGTCAACTTCAATGATTAGCAGGATCCAGTGAAAACTGCATGCGCACACGTTTGTATAATTAAGCGGACATGTGCATAACTCATCAACTACACTTATTAACATCTAGTAAGCAAAATAGAATTTGTAGTACAAGACAGTAACACTCACCCGAAGTTGTAAGGAAATACTATTTCTGGTTGGGTATTTAGTTGCTTCAAAAACTTTAGCAAGTACTTCTCTGTCTCTTTTGGGTGACGTGACCACACCTCTTCATTAATGATATTTGGGTCATTGAACCCAATGCCATAGCGTCCATCTCTTTTCATTTCATAAATCTTCATTCTGCATAATACCACAGAAAAGAATATAGTGAGGATAATTACAGGCAACGAACGAGCGCAGCTAGAGACTTAAATTATAGAAAGAAATCACTTACAGACAATAGCAACTGACGAGAGATTTGTCGAGTGCGTCTTGATTGAATAACTGAAACAATTCTTCAAACTCAACCCACAAATCTTTTGCATGGAAGTAATGCTCTTCCTTGACTTTCACCATGAGGGAATCAGCTCGCCCCTTCTTGACTTCTCTCAGGTACCAGTCATGCAAATTGCGCATTCTCGTTGATAGATTCTCGACCTCCCTGACCATATCTTGGCCGGGGACATATTTCCATGCTACTTCGTGATCTTCAATCTTGGGGAGTTCCTTGATGCCTAGGAGTTGTTCAACAGTGACACCGGCCTCTCTAGCCATCTGTCTATGAGCGTCGGTTATTACCGGCTGATCGGCGGTACTCACACCATGTGATTGTACAATGAGCGGGGGGATCGATTGCACTGCCTGTTCTCCCAGCTGGGGAACAGTTTTCCCGCATTTACTACTCCTTGCTTGGCTCGAGCTCGACTCCTTATCTTTTTGTGCCACATATAACTTCTTAATAGAACGCTCATAGTATGAGTCCGTCCTCTTCACAGCCGGTGGAGTATTATCAATAAAGTGTTGTATGACTTCATCAGGCATTTTCTCCTTCGGCGGGGGTTGTTTCCGTGCAAAATGGGCCTTCACTTGGGCAGCCACTTCGGCCTTGTTTTCCTCGATAGTCATCTCGTAAGCCAACTTCTTTTTGGCAGGAGGAGAGGCTTTCTTGCTTGGTGCTCTCTTCCGCTTTGGAGAAGGCTGACGCGCCCGAGATCGATATGGCGGACTCGCGCTGATGGGCTCCGTCTCGGGGTGGGGTGGTGGAGACGGCTGACGCGGTGGCGGACTAGCGCCGCGCTGCGTCTCGGGCAGGGTTGGAGTTGGCTGACGCGGTGGCGGACTTGGAGGAGGAGTCGGTGGCCTTGGAAAGACGATGCAATCCTTTCTCCATAGAAGGATACGATGTATGGCCTCTCCCAGTGTGCGCTCCTCGTCACCTCCAGGAATGTCAAGCAGTAGCTCGTAGTATCCTGACATCACTTCATCAACCCTGACACGAACATAGCCAGCTGGAATCGGATTGCAATGGAAGTTTGCTTCAGGGGGATTTGTTAAAGCATAGCCGTCCGCCACCTTCATGGATATATTCTTCACTTTCATGTGTAGCTTACAAGGTGTCGTATCTTTGATATCATCCACAGGGTATCTATCCAGCAGTGCATCATCGGCCGGGGTGGAACCCACGCTGCTTTTCAGCATAGATGGGGCGGTTGTATCCCCAACCCCGAAGAACCAAGTCCTTGACCGATCTGGCCAGTGCAATGTCGCTGGTTGGACCCCTTTAGCAAGCAGGTCTTGCTCAGCTTTGTCCCACGTACGCCAGGCTTTGCTGTAGCCACCTGACCCCGTAACATGGTGATACTTCTTCTTTGCAGCATTTAGCTTATTTGTCGCTGACCTTTGCTTGCCCTTGTCCGATTTCTTGTAGGCCACAAATGCGGGCCAGCGATCTTTTATCTTCTCATATGGACCGGTGAATTCTGGAGTCTTGTCTTTCTCGACAAACTTTTTGTTCAAATCTTTCTTCCAGTTCTTGAATAGTTCTGCCATCTTCTTAAGAGCAAATGCCTTGACCTTATTCGGATCCGCCTGTGGCGGTAGGCTGAAATTTGTCATCAGCGAGGTCCAAAGATCATCTTTCTGTCTATCCTGGACATAAGAAACTTCAGGGTCCTTCTTCTTATTCCATTCTTGGATGCTGATCGGGACGTTGTCCCTAACAACCACTCCGCATTGATGTATAAATGTGTCCCTGCTCCGCTTGGAACAATCGGTTGGCCATCTCGACCGACTTCTTCGATCGTGAACCTTTCATCCTGGCGCAACCTTTTCTTCAGGCCTCGTCTCCTTACGGAAGTTTGGCTCGATCCGGAGGGCTAATTAAAAGAAGAAAGAAGCGTTATTATATGTACAGACAAAACAATTAATGCATCAAGTCAGCAAAGGCTTAATTAATATATGTATATATACCTCGCCGGACTTTGCAACAGTTAAGGCTCCCTCCTCCGTTCGGTCACCGGAGCCGTCATGATCTCCTTCCTCCTCCGTTCGGTCACCGGAGCCGTCATGATCTCCTTCCTCCTCCATTGGATCACCGGAGCCGTCATCCTCTCTTTCCTGACCATCGGTGTCGTTGAGAAACGACAAGGTGATATCACCTCCGTCGCGGATTATATCCCCCAACAACTCTTCTTTTTCTAAGTCTCTATCCATAGTTTCTGCAAATATTACAACCATGAGAGATGGATTAGTGGCAAACATAGACCTAGATAATCACAACAAGGAATCATATGCATATATGAGCAATGGATTAGTCGCAAACATCATGCAAAGTTATCGGGGGTTATACTTTCGAGAGAGGATACTTTGCGGACGACACGATATAGGTGAAGGGGGATAACATCCGGGAATGTTTTCCCAAAGTCTGCATCAATTTCGGACAGATGAACCGGAGGGGGACGGTTCCAGGTTCGCTATGCTAGCTGCTTGTGATAGACGAACGGAGGGCATATTCGGATTCGTCATATTTTTCTGATCGATTTTCATATATAAATTATTTTCATCGGAGTTACGGTTAATTTTCTACGAATTTTCTATATACATACATCCATCGATATCCATCCATACATACATATACATCTACATTATATATGAACAATTTTTTTTCATCATATCAATATTTACATATACATACACATACATACATACACATGATTAATAAACACTAAGCATCTACATATACATTATATATGAACAAAAAAAATCCATCATATCAATATTTACATATACATACACTTACATACATACACATGATTAATAAACACTAAGCATCTACATATACATTATATATGAAAACAAAATCACAAGGGGCCGGGGCGGTGGCGACTCACAGCGGGGGCGGCGAGGGCTTGGGAAGGAGGGAGACGACGGCGACGGCGACGGCGACGACGGGGCAGGGGCGCGGCGACGGCGATGGCGACGGCGGGGGCGGGCCGGGGAAGGGGCGCGGGCTCGGGGGCGACGACGGGGCAGGGGCGCGGCGACAGCGACGGCGGGAGCGGCGGACGGCGTCGAGGCAGCCTGGCGGCGTCGATGTGCTCGGCGTCGTCGGGGGAAACTGCGGATGAACTATGAAAATTTCCTAAGTGTGGGCTTATATACCCCAACCTTTAGTCCCGGTTGGTGACACCAACCGGGACGAAAGGCCCCCTTTCGTCCCGGTTGGAGCCACCAACCAGGACTAAAGGTCAATTTCACCAGCCCAAAGGGCGGGAAGCAGAGACCTTTAGTCCCGGTTGGTGGCTCCAACCGGGACGAAAGGGTGGCATTGGTCCCGGTTGGTGGCTCGAACCGGGACCAAAGGCACCCTTTCGTCCCGGTTCGAGCCATCAACCGGGACCAATAGCCTGGCACAGCGGTCTGGTGGGAGTCTAGTCCCACATCGCTAGTTGAGAGAGGGCAGCACTGGTTTATAAGGCGCGCCGCGGCTGAGGTTTCGAGCTCCTCTCTAATGCAGGCAGTACTTGCCTAACCTTTGTCAGTGCCATGTTGGGCCTGTTGGGCCCACGGGCCTGCATCCTGGCCCAAGTACAGATTGGTTTCTAGTCGTATGCAGGCCGTGCTGGCCCAGTAGGTGGCATTTTTTTATTTTTTAGGTCATTTTAGTTTGCTATTAAAGTTTTTTACATAAAATACTTTATGAAAATATTTTTTGCTATTAAAGTTTTTAACAAAAAATACTTTGATATTTTTTAACAAAGGGCGGGAAGCAGAGACCTTTAGTGCCGGTTGGAGGCTCCAACCGGGACGAAAGGGGGCATTGGTCCCAGTTGGTGGCTCGAACCGGGACCAAAGCACCCTTTCGTCCCGGTTCGAGCCACCAACCGGGACCAATAGCCTGGCACAGCGGTGTGGTGGGAGTTTAGTCCCACCTCGCTAGTTGAGAGAGGGCAGCACTGGTTTAGAAGGCGCG
This sequence comes from Elymus sibiricus, assembly GCA_039707655.1. NCBI lineage: Eukaryota > Viridiplantae > Streptophyta > Magnoliopsida > Poales > Poaceae > Elymus > Elymus sibiricus. The sequence continues at coordinate 6,524,293 of CM077674.1, read as the reverse complement.
CTGCGGCTGAGCTTTCGAGCTCCTCTCTAATGCAGGCAGTACTTGCCTAACCTTTGTCAGTGCCATGTTGGGCCTGTTGGGCCCGCGGGCCCGCATCCTGGCCTATGTACAGATGGGTTTCTAGTCGTATGCAGGCCGTGGTGGCCCAGTAGGCGGCATATTTTTATTTTTTATGTCATTTTAGTTTGCTATTAAAGTTTTTTACATCAAATACTTTATGAAAATTCTTTTTGCTATTAAAGTTTTTAACAAAAAATACTTTGATAATTTTAGTTGCATAAATTTTATATAATTTTAAATTAATATTATTTTGATAATATTTTTTTATTTTTTATGTCATTTTAGTTTGCTATTAAAGTTTTTAACATAAAATACTTTATGAAATTTTTTTTTGCTATTAAAGTTTTTAACAAAAAATACTTTGATAATTTTAGTTGCATAAATTTTATATAATTTTAAGTTAATATTATTTTGATAATAACTAGAGGTTTATAAAAGCTTTTTAGTTGATTCTTTTTGCTATTGAAGAATATTATACTTTTGTTTTAGTTGATCATAACAAAATATTTTAATTGATTCTTTTTAGTTCATTCCTTTTGCTATTAGAGTTTTATAAAAGCTTTTTAGTTGTTTCTTTTTTGCTATTAGAGTTTTTTTTAGCTAAATGACCCTGAAATTGAAAAGCACTACAAATGAACTCTGAAAGGTTGAAAGTTGGCATGGTATCATCATTTCACCCACATAGCATGTGCTAAAAAGTTGAGAGGGTTACGGCAAAAGCTGGATGCACTTCGTGTACAAAATGGACAATCTCTTTCAAAGTATCAGGGTTTCGGACGAAAACTCATCTGTTACAAAAGGCATTTCATTTTTTCTTCGCGTAATCAGAGCCATCATCGTATCCTCCTTCACTTTTTCTTCGTGTGTTTCCCTTGCTTATTGGGCCGTAACCATGGATAATCTTCATCGTTTAACAGGGTGCTTCGGTCAGCCTTCACTTTGAAGGGAGGAATTTCATGAAACTTTTCATAATCTTCAAACATGTCTGTCTTGCCCTCCACTCCCACGATGTCTCTTTTCCCTGAAAGAACTATGTGGCGCTTTGGCTCATCGTATGATGTATTCGCTTCCTTATCTTTTCTTTTTCTCGGTTTGGTAGACATGTCCTTCACATAGAAAACCTGCGCCACATCATTCGCTAGGACGAATGGTTCGTCTGTGTACCCAAGATTGTTCAGATCCACTGTTGTCATTCCGTACTATGGGTCTAGCTGTACCCCGCCTCCTGACAGATTGACCCAGTTGCACCGAAACAAAGGGACCTTAAAATCATGTCCATAGTCAAGTTCCCATATGTCCACTATGTAACCATAATATGTGTCCTTTCCCCTGTTGGTTGCTGCATCAAAGAGGACACCATTGTTTTGGTTGGTGCTCTTTTGATCTTGGGCGATCGTGTAAAATGTATTCCCATTTATCTCGTACCCTTTGTAAGTCAATACAGTCGAAGATGGTGTCCTGGCCAACGAGTACAGCTCATCTCCAACAGTGGTGTTACCCATGAGATGTGTTTGCAACCAACTGCCGAAAGTCCTGATGTGTTCACATGTAATCCAGTCGTCACACTGCTCCGGGTGTTTGGAGTGCAGAATATTCTTGTGTTCATTGACATACGGGGTCACCAAGGTAGAATTCTGTAGAACTGTTTAGTGTGCTTGAGCCCAAGAATGCCCGTCCCTACATATTATTGAGTCCGCTCCTAGCGTGCCTTTTCCAGTCAGTCTCCCCTCATACCGCGATTGAGGGAGACCAATCTTCTTAAGGTCAGGAATGAAGTCAACACAAAACCCAATGACCTCCTCTGTTTGATGGCCCGTGGAGATGCTTCCTTCTGGCCTAGCACGGTTACGAACATATTTCTTCAAGACTCCCATGAACCTCTCAAAGGGAACATATTGTATAGAAATACAAGGCCCAGAATGGCAATCTCGTCGACTAGATGAACTAGGACGTGCGTCATGATATTGAAGAAGGATGGTGGGAACACCAGCTCGAAACTGACAAGACATTGCACCAAATCATTCTTTAACCTTGGTAGGATTTCTGGATCGAGTACCTTCTGAGAGATTGCATTGAGGAATGCACATAGCTTCACATTGGCTAATCGAACGTTTTCCGGTAGAAGCCCCCTCAATGCAACCGGAAGCAGTTGCGTCATAATCACGTGGCAGTCATGAGACTTTAGGTTCTGGAACTTTGTCTCTGGGATATTTATTATTCCCTTTATATTGGACGAGAAGCCAGACGGGACTTCATACTGAGCAGGCATTCAAAGAAGATTTCCTTCTCTTCTTTGGTAAGAGCGTAGCTGGCAGGACCTTCATACTGCTTTGGATGCATGCCGTCTTTTTCGTGCACACGTTGCTGGTCCTCCCGTGCCTCCGGTGTATCTTTTGTCTTCCCATACACGCCCAAGAAGCCTAGCAGGTTCACGCAAAGATTCTTCGTCACGTGCATCACGTCGATTGCTGAGCGGACCTCTAGGTCTTTCCAATAGGGTAGGTCCCAAAATATAGATTTCTTCTTCCACGTGGGTGCGCATCCCTCAGCGTCATTCGGAACAGATTGTCCGCTAGGACCCTTTCCAAAGATTACTTGTAAATCCTTGACCATATCAAGTATGTGATCACCAGTACGGAGGGCGGGCTTCTTCCGGTGATCTGCCTCACCTTTGAAATGCTTACCTTTCTTTCGACATTGATGGTTGGTCGGAAGAAATTGACGATGTCCCAGGTACACATTCTTCCTGCATTTCTCCAAATATATACTTTCCGTATCATCCAAACAGTGCGTGCATGCGTGGTATCCCTTGTGTGTCTGTCCTGAAAGGTTACTGAGAGCAGGCCAATCATTGATGGTTACAAACAGCAACGCATGTAGGTCAAATTCCTGATGTTTGTGCTCATCCCACACACGTACACCTTTTCCATTCCACAGCTATAAAAGTTCTTCAACTAATGGCATTAGGTACACATCAATGTCATTGTCGGGTTGCTTAGGGCCTTGGATGAGCACTGGCATCATAATGAACTTCCGCTTCATGCACAACCAAGGAGGAAGGTTATAGATACATAGAGTCACGGGCCAGGTGCTATGATTGCTGCTCTGCTCCCCAAAAGGATTAATGCCATCTGCACTTAACCCAAACCATACGTTCCTTGCGTCACCTGCAAAGTCCCCCCACCTTCTCTCGATTTTTCTCCACTGCGACCCGTCAGCGGGTGCTCTCAACTTCCCGTCTTTCTTACGGTCTTCTTTGTGCCATCGCATCAACTTGGCATGCTCTTTGTTTCTGAACAGACGTTTTAGCCGTGGTATTATAGGAGCATACCACATCACCTTGGCAGGAACCCTCTTCCTGGGGCGCTCGCCCTCAACATCACCAGGGTCATCTCGTCTAATCTTATACCGCAATGCACCGCATACTGGGCATGCGTTCAAATCCTCGTACTCACCGCGGTAGAGGATGCAGTCATTAGGGCATGCATGTATCTTCTGCACCTCCAATCCTAGAGGGCATAGAACCTTTTTTGCTTCGTACGTACTGTCGGGCAATTCGTTATCCTCTGGAAGCTTCTTCTTCATTATTTTCAGTAGCTTCGCAAATCCGTTGTTAGATACACCATTGTCTGCCTTCCATTGCAGCAATTCCAGTGTGATTCCGAGCTTTGTGTTGTCATCTTCGCAATTTGGGTACAACCCTTTTTTGTGATCCTCTAACATGTGATCGAACTTAAACTTCTCCCTTTCACTTTGGCATTGTCTCTTTGCATCAACAATGACCCGGCGAAGATCATCATCGGGCACATCGTCTGGTTCCTCTTGATCTTCAGCTTCCCCCATTGCACTATCACCGTATTCAGGGGGATAGTTGTCATCATCCTCTTCTTCTTCGTTGTCTTCCATCATAACCCCTCTTTCTCCGTGCTTGGTCCAAACATTATAGTGTGGCATGAAACCCTTCTCAAGCAGGTGGACGTGAAGGGTTTTCAAGTTAGAGTAAACCTTCGTATTCTCACAGACAGGGCATGGACAATACATAAAACCATTCTGCTTGTTTTCCTCAGCCACTTCGAGAAAATTATGCAGGCCCGTAATGTAGTCGGAGGTGCGTCGGTCACCGTACATCCATTGCCAGTTCATCTGCGTGCATTATATTATTAAGTATATCAAAAACCATTACAGAACATCATGAATAGAGAAATGACCAAATTAATACAAGTTCATCATCACTTTAAAACCAAAGTACAGTAGTGATCAAATGTTATTATTGAAAAAATAAATACATAAAGTTCATACCTAGTTCTCATAGAACAACATACAACTCTCTACACATGTGCAAACTAAGAAGTGCAAACTAAGAAGTTAATTTGAACTCACCACGGTGGTGCCGGCGACGAGATCGGCGCGGGCGATCGACGGCGGTGAGGACGGGGACGGGGACGGGACGGCACCCTACACATGTGCAAACTAAGAAGTTAATTTGAGCTCAAATTGTGCATCTAAATCAAATAAACTCACACATACACTCCTCCACTAAAACCCACAAACCTCACTACTTCTAGAGCATTTGAAATGAGCTAAACTAGCAGTGAGAGATGAAAGGATGAAGTTGCTAACCTTTTTAGAACACTTGGATAGTTGGTGCACCGCCAAACCTAGACAAATCTTGGGGAAAATGGAGCTTGGAGGAAGAACAGAGGAGAAAGCTTAAGTGTGGCTCCGACATTTCATCGAACACCTCATGTGCATATATATATAGGCAAAAAACAGAGTAGCCCACACCTCCACCCTTCCACGGCCAAAAAACAGAGGAGATGGGGGGGCGTCGATATATATAGGCAAAACTTTAGTCCCGGTTGGTGTCTAGAACCGGGACTAATGGCCTACCCTTTAGTCCCGGTTCCAGACACCAACCGGGACTAAAGGGGTTGCGCCAGGAGCGAGGCCCTCTAGTCCCGGTTGGTGGCTGGAACCGGGACTAATGGCCTACCCTTTAGTCCCGGTTCGAGACACCAACCGGGACTAAAGGGGTTGCGCCAGGAGCGAGGCCCTTTAGTCCCGGTTGGTGGCTGGAACCGGGACTAAAGGTCCCAGCCGAACCGGGACTGGTGCCTGCCGAGGCCCGGCCGGCGTCCTGGCCGCTCGAACCGGGACTGATGCACGCATTAGTCCCGGTTCGTAAGTCGACCGGGACTGTTGCTCTGATCTGGGAAAAACCAATGCCCTGTTTTCTACTAGTGCACATACATTCCAGCAAGCTCATATAACAATATGTTCCATACAAGCACCATATATATAGCACATATGGTCCTACAAGCATCATAACATTCACATATTGTCAATTCAAGCATAAAAGGATCATAACATGTCACATTGTGTGTAGAAGCAACAAGTATGACAACAAGCACATGGTTTTCATAAATAATAAAAGTATGATAACAAGCACATGATAGTTGGTCATACAAGCAAACTTGAAGTATCATAATTGACGGCTGCCAAATTGAAATGAACAGAGGGGGAGAGAGGCGAGAGAAGTCGTCACCTTGGCAACAGGGGGACTCATAATGCCAAACCAAATTGAACCAACATCAGCTTCTCCTTGGCCCCCTTCAAACAACTAGATCAGATGGGAGCAAACTGCACAAACAGCACGCACGAATCAGATGCGGGGATGAAGAAAACTAGAAGAAGAGAAGAGGAGGAGGGATTCATACACTTGTCGAGGCTCCTGTTCTTGGGGAGGAGTGTGATGCGGATCCTGGGACTGCACCTCCTGCAGACATCACTCGACGAAGGGTCGGAAACACTCCACTTTTTGCATGGGGTTCTAACGTCAGTACACTAGCCTGGTGTGAATAGTAGAATTCCAATACACCACATTAAAGTGGCACCTGTTTCACAAACTGGACCATCGATCCCGCAGGAAAATTGAGGGCTTCAGTGCGAACCTGCCCCCTTTCGGTGCCGCCGAGCCAACTCCTGCTAAGACTTGACCTCTTTTCGGGTTTATCGAGAGCCTATGACCTATTGCAACACAAACTAAGAGTAAAAGTCACATGGAGTCACCCCTTCTAAAGAAAACCTAGGGGCTAGATGTTACGGGGCCCACCGAACAGGGGGCGCACAAAATCGCCCGACGAAGAGTCAGAAACACCCCCCCCCCCTTTTGCATGGGGTCCTAACATGGGTACGCTAGGGTGGTGTGAAGAGTAGAATGCCAATACACAACTTTGAAGTGGCACCTGCTTCTCAAACCGGACCATCCCGCAGGAAGATTCAGGGCTTCAATGCGAACATCCCCCTTTCTAGGGCCGCCAACCCAACTCCTGCTAGGACATGGCCTATTGATAGGTTTGACATGATCCTATGACTTATTACAACACAAACAAAGAGTAAAAGTCACATGGAGTCAGCCATTCTCAAAAAAACCTAGGGGCTAGACTTTCCGGGGCCCGCCGGAGAGGGGGGCATGAAATCGCCCGACGAATGGTCAGGAACACTCCCCCTTTTGCATGGGGTCTTAACATGGGTACACCAGGGCCCTCCCTCTCCTTTGGCCTCACATGGCCTAGGCATGGGCCAAAGACCAAAGATAGGAATTTTCAACCCCTTTTTGTGCATGACTTCATGTGGCCGCAGTTGAAATCTTGAATTTCCGGTATTAAAACCCTAAAAATCCAACAAATGTTGTGTATTGAGTACAAAAAAAAAATTCAAGGCCAAGGGAGAAAGGGGGTCGGCACTCCTTTCAGAAACCCGTCCCTTTCTCGCCATGGTTACATGTGATTGCGTTTGTTTGCTATATTTATGAATAAACATATAAAAAATAAACAAAAGAAAAGACAATGAAAATAAGAAAGAAAGGAAAATAGAAGAAAGAAAAGGAAAGGAAAGGAAAAAAATTAAAAAAAAGAAAAGGAAAGGAAAATAGAAGAAAGAATATACAATGAAAATAACGAAGAAAATAATATAGTCGAAAGAAAAGGGTATGAAATGAAGAAATATAGAAGAATGAAAAGGAAAGAAAAAGACAATAGAAGTAATAAATAAAAGAGGAATAGAATAAAAAAGAAAGTACGCTGAGTGCTTTTTTTGGGTACTCGGCATACATTTAATGTATAAAAAAAGAAAAAAAATATTCGGCATACTCCTGGGTTACGAGCTACCAGATCGTGACGTACTCGGCATAGACCCTAGTATGCCGAGTACAGTACTCGGCATACATGCCACGTGCCACGATCTGGTAGCTCGTGGCCCAGGAGTATGCCTAGTACTGTAGTGTGCCGAGTACAACACTCGGCATACTCCTGGGCTACATTTAATCTATAAAAAAAGAAAATTATATTGTATGCCGAGCACCTAACGGAAGGCACTCGGCATACAACCACCGCCGTAACGGTTCCGCCAACTGCGGCCGTAGGTGACACATGGCAAGATCTTTGCCGAGCACCTTGAATATGCTGAGTGTTTTCTGATGTGTCTGCCGGGCACCTTGAGCATGCTGAGCATTTTATGTAAGGTGCTCGGCATAGTGGGCTCTTTGCCGAGCACTTCATGAAATAGCACTCGACATACAGCCTTGTGCTCGGCATAGACAGTTTTTCCAGTAGTGTAGGTATGGAATTAACTTCACGGAGCTGACAGCTAATGTCTTCCCCACTAGGTCTGGGGATCAGCAACAGCGGCACTCTCACGTGCTGCAGGTGAATCAACCTGTGAAGAGAAGCTATAACATCCTCCAAAAGAACATCTTCAAACCAAAATTCCATATTTCCCATGCCACGCGTACTGTATTTTGGGCCGCATTTACCTATGTATATGTGAGGTGCCAGGGGCCCACACAGTGGCGTAGTCAAGCCCCAGGCAAGAGGGGCCTTGGCCTGTGGTGTGGGGGCAGAATCCTTTGTTGACTGTTCATCCCTGTAGCTACGAGGTTGGCCCGGGGCGTTGCTCGATCCTGGCTACGAAACTGGGCCCACGCCTAGGCGACCAACCTAGCAAGGCGTGTCAACCCATATTTACCAAAGAGGAACCCCGTATTCAACAAGGCGAGCCTATCCGACTCTCAACTGCAGTTGCACGTCCACATACCTATGCGTAACTACATGTCCACCGATCATGCGCAACTACAGTTCCACATCTGCCGGCTATGTACAACTACATTTACGTATTTTTTAAAAGAAATGCAATAAAAATGTCAAGAAACAAAAAAAAGGGTAAAAATAAAAGTGAAAGAAGAAGAAAAAGAAAGCAAAAAAATTCTATGATGATGTCAGCTGATGAAACTTAGTTAATTCTCGTCTAGACGATGAGAGCTAGCCATACGCTAATTTTCATAATAAGACCATTAAATCGAAGTGATCGATGGATACGCTAATGAATACGACCAGAATAAAATATGAACCCTTACAACGAGCTACTGCGAATCAACACTGGACATCGAATGGAGCATCTTACAATGCCCCCACGCATGCATTTTCTTTGCCTTCTTTGCTCAATCCCCGTTATGGCTTAACTGGATGCATGCATACATCCATTGCATGAACGCATGTGCATGCCTAGACTTGCTGGATGTGGGTTACCTTGTCAAGCTTCTTAGCGCTCCACTTGGTCTCATCGCTGACCTTACTTCTGTCTCTGACCTTACTTCGGCTTCATGGGTTGCATACGATCTTGGATTGAGATGATCCATAAAGCAAAAAAAATCGTCTCAACGAGACCAAGAACTTTCATGTTGAGCACTTTTCCATTTGAGACATCTTAAGGACGATTCTATGCAATCCATTACTGGGTGTCAAACATAGGCTCCTCTGAATTTGTCGTAACTTTCGCGTCTGATCTCCGTTTTCGGACCATCTTTATATCCATTACTATCTTCTCGGAGAGGGCTACTGAATGGTTAACTCCAAACTACAATTTGACTTAATCTTCCTTTGGGTTCAAGCCATTCTTTATGATCATGTCATTTTTGAGCATCAACACCACCATACCCTATGCATATATCATCTCACACGTACGGCTAGAATCTAATTTTTTACCTAATAATATCCTGCGCGAAGCACATAGATATACAGATGCAAAAGCACATCTAGATTTATATGTTGGATGTTTTTTTAATAAATTCAAAAAGTTTAAAAATATGATTTTTGATTTTGAAAGTTCTAGGCTGCGAGGAGCCCGGGATCCAAACCACCGCACCTGTTGGATTTGTGTCGAATATTGTGTACATGGTAGGTTACTGTTGGACTCTGAGTTGTATTGTGTTTATAGGGTATGGAGTCGTGTCCTAGTAGAACACTTGTATCCTAGGCCTCTCATATAATGCGGGGTTAGACACACGATGTAATCTATGCCAACATAATAGCACAGGCACGCAAGGGGAGCCAGCGGCATGTGCCGGCGCCCGGGCGGCCGGGGTGTGGTATTGTGACGGTGTCACGGGGAGGAGCGCCCGTAGTCAGGCCCCGGGGACAGTGGCGGAGCTACACACAGATTGTTGGGCGGGCCAAACTGAACATGTGCTACACCTGGGCTGCTACAGCTGACCTGTGTTGTAGTAGGTGGGCTGGGCCTAGTTACAAATATGCATTTTTGCAGAAAAGTAGGGCAGGCCATAGCCTGGTTTGGCCCTCACGTAGCTCCGCCACTGCCCGGGGATGTATCCGAGTTCGGTGAACCTCGTTAACAAATCTCGATGTCGTGCCTCGTGTGATTGCTTGGTCCTCGGTGGATCGACTATGCGCTTCGGATTAATTCTAACAAGTGGTATCATGAGCAAGGTTGCGAGGAGGTCGCACGAGTTGATCTAGAGGAAGGTTTGATGTGTTGATCGGTATCGTCTGCACAGGAAGTTGGCGTAGTGCAATTGATGTTCACGGTTGAGATTGATTGGAGAATACGTCAGGCGAAGGCAATCTCGACGAGTTGTGGAGATCGGATCGTGAGATGGCAGTGCAGGCGGCAACCTAGGCAGCCAGCGTGTGCGGCTTGATCGCATCGCAAGGCGTCGCGGTCCGAAGGTGCGCCTGGCAGGAAGATGTTAGGATTTAATTAATCCTATTAATTCCTACTTTTCCTAACCGAGGCGGTTGCCTCATGTCCCTTCGGACACACCCCTTCGGGGGCTATATATATGTAACCCCATCATCAATGAGAACGAGAATTCACTTTTACATCTCGGTCTCTGTCTCTCTACTTTTACCTTCGAACACGTTATCAGACACGTTGCTCTCCATCGAGCGGATGGACGCGGAAGACCTCCCCTCAGTGGAGGCGATGCAGCCTAGGCCGCTGGCCCGCCGGTGTCATCTCCCGGTGCCCCGTCCTCTCCGTTGGCGACCTCGTCGCCGGCCCGGGGTCCTCAAGGCGTCCGGCGCCAAGAGTGCAGAGGATGCAATTTGACGATGGGGATCGCCTGTGAGTAGCGCTGGAACCGGCGGCACACGCCTCATCCTGCAGGGCGGCGCAGGTTTCCAGCCGGCGCGTTGCCGCGACCTCCCACATCAGTCCAACGCATTCACGGCCCAGGCGCGGCGAGTCTCTCGATATGGGAAGAAACAAGGTTGTCTTTTCAGATTTGTTCCAGCACGCACAACACATGCTTTACCAGGAACAAGGCCAGCGAGAAAAAGAGAATCCCATCGATCTAGTGATGCAAAGAGGAAAAAGGTACCATGCGCTCTTCAATTTTTCTTGTGCTGGATCAATCGTTCATCAACATCGCCAGCGGCTCCCGCGTCCATGCGCCTCGGCTGCTCTTCCACGGGACGCTGGAAGAGGCAGTGCGGCGACGCCCAGCGCCCACGCGCATGGCGCGATGCCTTCCAAGTGACGGCATCTAGCACGCGGCTCAGCGGCGCGTCGGACTACAACATGGCGGGACGGCGCGTCTCACCCTCGCAACACACGGCCTCCGTGCCGTTGGAAGATGCGGCCACCGCGCCGGCTGCTTTCGGCCCTACCGCCGTTGTCTTCAAACTTCCGACGCCGACGCCGGAAGGGGAGAGGCCGGTCCGAGCGGCGCAGGATGGGCGTTCGGCCGCTCTCCCGCCCCTCGCACTGAGCCACGCCGCCTCCTCTTCGGAGTCGAGATGGCGCCGTCTGCTGATGCCGCTCGAGCGAGCGGGAGCACCGGCATCGTCCGGACGTCGCCGGTGAATGGGTCGGCCGACGGGTGGTAGCCGCCGCCGGCGTCGTCTGGTCGGGTCGGGATTGAGAACCGGAGGGGATTTCCGATCCCTAACCGCTCTCTCCCCCCACCTTATCTGTTCGGCAGGCTGGGTCCAACCAGGCCGATTGCTGCTTGTGACCGAATCTGGTCCTCTGGCCAACCGTAGCCAGGGCAAAATTTCTGAAAACATCTAATGTTTCAAGATTTTCGCAGCAGTATTGTATTTTCTGTTGAGTAACTGTACTCCAGAACAAAATTGTGATGTAAATAATTTCCGTGTTCATGACATGTTGAAATTATTTACCTTCATTATTTGCAATTGAGATTTTTAATCTCTTGCAAAGATAAATTCAGTACCTCTATAGTACTGATTTACGATTGAGGATTTTCTTCTCTCGCAAAGCAATCTCTTTGCGATTGAGATTAATTTTCTCTCGCAAAATATTAATTCATTTTGCTGAATTATCTTGCAATTTGATACAAGATCATCTCATTTAATTTGAGGTCTATACAATTCAAGTTTTTCACTTGAGCATCAAGTTTGCAACATCATTACTATTCATTACAATAGTAGTGTATTTCTGTTGAGTATGATGTATTCCGGAATGTATGTATCTCCATGTTTGCTGCATGTCGAGATTAATACGTCTATTTGCAATTGAGATTTTTAATTTCTTGCAAATACAGATGCAAAATTCAAAGTGATTTCTTCAAATTGATGTATTGGGATCACAAGGTAGTCACATAGATCTACTGCCTTCGCAGATTATCAATGACTACTGATAAAGCCTACATTTTGTCATCTCGACATTATGATTGCTTTACAAAGTGCTCTCCCACACATTTTACTAAGTCATGACATAAGGCATTACGAGTGAGTATCTACTGATTTCATCAGATTATACTCACTAGTGCTGCGAGATCTACTCCATTTTGGAGATTATCTTCAAGGTGTCATATTTAGCAATTTGAGATTCACATTAATGGTTTCAAGATAACTTCTTGAAATACCCATAAATTTTGCTAAGTTCATTACAACATCAACCATGATGGTTTTTAATTTACCGACCGTAAATTAATTATCTCTGGTAACCGATGTCTAGAGAATTTGAGGCATTCGCCCTCAATGGCCATCTCTACCCTACACGGGCATGGACATCATGATCGCTCTTGTGTCTCATGGGATAATGTGTGCAATCCAAGACCGTGGTATTCACCTCTGGTTGGAATGACACTGCTAACAGAAAAATATTGTCTTATACATTATAAGGCATTATATTGATTCAGATCTTAGCAGCTGGTTATTCTGTACCAGCAATTCATGGGACACAATGAACCTCAAGGGCAAAGGTTTTGAAGCTCACTTCAACCTTCTACCCGACATCACCAGCGATGACGGGACCCTATGGGCACGGAGAACGTGATGGTTGAATATGCCTCAACCGACATGTTTGGAGACTATGACTGGTCTCTCAATCTCCTGAGTGGTCAATATTTATTTATGTCCATTTATGATGTGGAATAACAACATAAGTATTGTTGTCATCATATATTGTATATTACAATATATTGTATCAGCACTTTGGTACAAATACATTTGTATGTATTCTATATATCTGACAATGATTTTCATATTGAGAATCTTCATGTCTATATATAGATTTCTACGGGAGTCAATCCAATGAAAGATGATATGTGCCTTGTGGACATATGCACCACAAACTCTATACTCAGGGAAGTCCAATGTTTCCACTCTCTTTGAAAGAAAGGAGATATTTTAAAATCGCTAGACGTGATGAGGTATTTGTTGGCTCAACTCGAGTCATATTTACTATCCCTGTGGGTACTCGAGTAACGTGAGGATGCTTTATTGCTTCCCGGTTTAACTCGTACCCTACTAAACTATAGAGCTATCCGTCAAAATAGTTTCCATAGCGAACCTTATGATGACAACAAAGAGGACTAACTTCTCTTTACTATATGCAACGGATATGGCAAGCACATTCTCTATATATCATCTGGATTGTACTACACATACTACAAAGCCCGTAGCACATGTTGCGTCCAAGATAGTTTTCCAAAATGTCTTGTATATGACAAACTTGGCATCTCGCCTTGGTCATCGAGACATTGGGTTGAAACCGGAACTATCAGCAATTCCAATAGTTTGTGATTATTATGATGCTAAATCCTAACAATATTTGGATTTTGTGTGCACTACACGTGACACAGGGAAGCTAATTTTAAGGCCCGCGCACCTTAAAGTCTATGTTGAACCACTCAGACTCATTAAATGCATCAAGTTGAGGCAAGTGGCTCTTCCCATCCATTGACTAGACTATTCAGGTGTTCCATGGTTCTATATGACATATCTACATGATGGTCTTAAGTGTGTGCTTTAATCACACGAAACCATTGGCTCATTATCCTGACATCGATTTCAAGCAAATCAAATGGATAACATTGCAGAATTCTCCTTGAGTGCCTTCTCTATGGCCCTTGGATTGAAGTTTAGCAATTTGTCCTAATGTCTAGACTCGAAATGGTTTGGTAGAATCCTTTATCCAAAGAGTTAAGCTCATTGCATTATCTTTACTTTGGAATTGCAACTTACCAACTTTACGTTGGAGTCATGCAATTTTACACGCTCATGACCAAACTGCATAATATTATTCCCCTATATCTTTGATACGTGGAAATCTACCAAGTATTTCCCATCTGCGGTAATTCGGTTGCATACCGATATCACCACCCAGCATACATCATTGGCCCCTCATCATATGGTTGGGATCTATGTGAGGAATAATTGTATTTCCGTCAATACCTAAAGCCCCTCGCATGGGGAGTTATTCAAGGCCAGTATGCTGATTCAATGAGGAGGGGGAGAGTTCAAGTACCATAAAGAATACCAGGAAATTAGTGGAATGTTCAACACATTTCTGCCTCAAATCCACGTACTCAAAGAGCTGAACCATGCGTTCAGAAGGTTTGCAACACATTGCAAATAACCTGCCAGATTCATTTACTGACTATAAAGGTGTCATGCAATCCTACAATCCTGCAAAAATACGTCGGAAAGAGTGGAGGTACCAACTAAAACCACTCAACTCCCCGTTCAAAGCAACAGGGGGAGAAGTACGACGATGGTATATCAGGATTCAGCTTCTCGCAAGCAAGGATATCAAGGCCTCTGAATCAGTAAATGCAAGTCAACTTCACGTTGACAGACACCTAATGGGTAGTATACACCCAGTGGATGGGAAACCTCCACAAACCCAGGTCATAGTGCACACAATGACCGGGACATCGGAATACCCGACTCAATCGCATTGGGAAATCGCGAGCAGTCACCATGGGTAATGATATTTCCATCAACTATATATTGATATATAGATTCTGGAGAAACATATAACCGAAAGTCTACAATTGTCGACATGCATTTCTCAACTAGATTGCAAGACCTTTCAAGTGATTCAGATCCAAAGACCATGGCCATGGCAAAGTGTGAATAACACTCGGACTGAACTCAAGCAAAGGGTATAATCTAGGTAGAAATAATATTGCTCAATAATGGGAAGGTATTCATAAGCAATACCTACACCAGTTTTGTTCTGGAAACAGAATTGAGAACAACAAGGTGGTGAAACATAGAGCAAGTATTGTAGCACAAGGGTTCACGCAGATACCCAACTATTCTCCAGAGGTGGAATCTCTTTCTGATAACTTATATCATTGGCAGTACAAAATCATCTATCTATGCAGTTGATAGATGTAGTGATCACATATCCATGTGGATCACTAGATTCAGACATATATGATTGATTTCCGATGGAATCTCAATTCTGAATCGAAATACAAAATGCAATATACATTGTGTAAAAATCAGTAAGTCACCATACGACTTATTGTTGTCGGTACATATGGTACAACCGACGTAGTGAGTTCCTTATACACAAGGATTACTCCTACAATGATGATTATCCATGTTTGTGTGTCTGTAATGACGAGACATGTAATCATCTAAATGACGAAGTTTAAAATGAAGGATTTGGGTAAACCAAAGTACTGCTCGTTACTACAACTTGAGCACCTTCATTGATACATTATGGTATACTATGTTGTCTATATCCATAATATATTGGAGAAATTCAATGTGGACAAATCTTATCCATCCATAACTCTCATGATAGTTCATTCTCTAGACGTAGAGAAAGATCTATAAGACCAAGAGATGATGGAAATGAGATATTGGGACTCAACGTTCCATAATGTCATTGGATCCATCAAACATAATTGGTTGGTACTCAAGAATATCTTTCGATATCTCGAAGGCATCAAACATCTTGTCCTGGTTTTTCAGTTTCACAGAAATGTGAACACCGATATCATTGGATACATCGATCAGATCCCCACTATGTCAGATCATAGACAAGCTTAGTGTTCCTACTAGGTGTGGTAGCCCTCTCATGAAGAGTCTTCGAAACAGACCTCATGGCTACATCCACCAACCATTATCTCAACGATAATGTTTCTTGTGTTGCTCGGATGCAAACAGGTTACATAATAAGCAATATCACTATATTGCATATCTTGCAAATCAAATCATGCGACTGATTTGTTCATCGGGTCTCTACCAACTTCTATGTTCCAGAAATGTGTTCATGGAATTGGTATGTGATGGCTTCAAATTTTGCAAGAATCAGGGGGAGTATCTTCCTGAATTGTTCCTGTTCAATGCATCATATTATACTCTTTTTTCCTTCATGAGTTTACTTTACAGGTTCTCATAAAGGTTTTTAATGAGGTAATATCAACATGAGATTATATGTCATACTTTCTGTTTTCCCCACCGGGGTTTTTAGGAAAGTATATACGACCTATTTATTGTCCTCTGAACTCTATGGGTTTTCTCGTATTGAGTTAAAAGAGACAATAACCATTATATGTTGCATCATTTTCTCCTTATTTTTCCCACTGGGTTTGAAGGAGTTTTAGCAACATATCAAGCTCTATACTCCTCACATTTTTCCCACAGGGTTTTTGGAGGAGCTTTTCCAAGATGATGATACTTACACTAACAAGCATGGATTAGGGGGAGTGTTAGGATTTAATTAATCCTATTAATCCCTACTTTTCCTAACCGAGGCGGTTGCCTCATGTCCCTTCGGACACACCCCTTCGGGGGCTATATATATGTAACCCCATCATCAATGAGAACGAGAATTCACTTTTACATCTCGGTCTCTGTCTCTCTACTTTTACCTTCGAACAGAAGCGACGCTCGGAGGCAGCGCAGAAGCCAGGCGGCTGAAGCCGAGGCAAGCGACGCACGGTGTGGGCTGGCCCAGCGGGGCTAGCTGGTGCGTGTGGCGGACGCCGGAAGGCTGACTAGGCGTGCTACATGGCAGGGCTGCGGTGCAGGTCCGATCGACTCAGGAGATTTGTTTGGAAACAAAAAAAAAAGGAGACCGAGTCTCCATGTATGACGCGGATAGGCAGGCAAAAATCAGTCAGCGGAAGGGAAAAAATCATCAAGCGATACGGTGTATCCATCAGGAGCATATTTGACACAAAAGGCAGCACTAGTATCGGGAGTTAAGGCCAATGCAGGGAGCCAACACGTGAAGACCAGCTAGTTAGCTACTAGTAGTACACATGTTGTGTACTTGGGGATCGCGTAGAAATCTTCAATATTTTTTCACAGTGTCAGCTGTACGAAGAACCATGGTGTCATCGGATATCAGGTTTGAAGTGGAGAAGTTCAACGGAATTAAAAACTTTGGGTTATAGCAGACAAGAGTGAAAGATTTGTTGGCACAACAGGGATGCTTGAAGGCGTTGCGGGGAGTCATGTCAGCTAAGATGAAATTATTATGTGATGGATGAGAATTCGTGGAAGATGATTTGGGTGCCTGGAGCGTGTCATGCGGAATCATGCATACACATGGCGTCCAAGACATGCACGGATGTGCGGGTAGTCATGGTGCGGGGTGGAGCATTGTTGCAGCCGGACAAATCGGCTGGGTCAGACTACACAGTCTGACGGATCGACGTGAGTCGGTTGGTACAGAAGACGGTGCTAGAATCGGCGACGACGACGTAGGATCGTGATGCTGATGGTGACCGACATTTGGGCATGGAAACACGCAGCACAGGCCCAAAGGCTTGTGTGGCTTTGACAAGACTATGACGTGGGGTTGATTCAAGGTGGTGTACAAACGGAGCTTCAAGTCGACAGGGCACGGGGTGGATTGATCATCTACCATGAAGTCATGTTGAAGGTGGAGCTGGGGTCTGATGAAAGACTTCACTCGGTGCTGATTGAGAGTCTACGGTGTAAGGATCCAGAGAATCGAAGCCTATTTCAGCGGGGGAAAAGCGAGAGACACATAGTTCAGACTGGAGTCCAATGGTCTGATGGAAACGTGAAACTCATCATCGGTCGGTGATGATCGGTGGTACTCTGCAGTGGGGGTTGAGTGGTGTGGGTTTGCGATTCTTGAGACTCAACCGGGACAGCAGAGGCTTGGCGCGGTAATAGCGGCGAGGTATGCGGTATTCACGGGACATTGGGCTCTGGTGGTCATACATGTGGTGAGACAACTGCGAATTTGACTCGGGACGACTACAAGTAACGGTGAAATTCCTTCAAGTTTCAGACATGCAGTCAAGAAAGGAACGTTGATGTTGAATTCAGGTAACTCTTATCCGTGATACCTAATAAGTGAGTTGTTCACTTTCACACAGATCAGTGATCGGTGTGTGATGGCGTTGAACGTATACTCTGGAAGTTAGGAGCGCAAACTAGAGTAAAGTGAAACTAAGTGTTGACTGTGGTCAAGAAAAGAAGGGACTACAAGTTGTATGTGGCGTTCCATGGAGTTATTGGAGTAGCAGCAATACTCATGGGATAAGCTCAAGTCCAATGTACATGGAAGTTTGACGCACGGACGAATTCAAGGTGGTGGAGAATATTCGCCAAGGTGGAGTTTGTTGGATTTGTGTCGAATATTATGTACACGGTAGGTTACGGTTGGACTCTGAGTTGTATTGTGTTTACAGGGTATGGAGTCATGTCCTAGTAGGACACTTTTATTCTAGGCCTCTCATATAATGCGGGGTTAGACACACGATGTAACTTATGTCAACATAATAGCACAGCCACGCAGGAGGAGCCGGCGGCATGTGCCGGCGCCCGGGCGGTCGGGGTGCAGTATTGTCATGGTGTCACGGGGAGGAACGCCCATAGTCAGGCCCCGGGATTTACCTGAGTTCGGTGAACCTCGTTAACAAATCTCGATGTCGTGCCTCATGTGATTGCTTGGTCCTCGATGGATCGACTATGCGCCTCGGATTAATTCTAACAGCACCGTGTGCATATATCATCTCACACGTACGGCTAGAATCTACATGAACAAGGAGATGTATGAAACGTTTACCTAATAATATCACATTGATATACAGATGCAGACGGCCAATACAACTATGCTTACATATCCTCGTAAAAAAAATGCGTGCGTAGATAAAATATGGAGTACAAAATAAATAAATTTGGTAATTTTATTTTCGTACGTAACACGTAAGATATCAGAATATTATTTTTTAGAAATACCAAGTACAACATATACGCACACACGCAAGCACACATCACATGCACCCACACACACAACACCTACTGAAGAATGGAGTCAGAAAGCGTAAAAAATGACGAACTTGCAACAGATACTGTCGCTATCGACGATAACGGACGTCCCACTGAAAGAATAATTTGTCCTAATGAGATATATACACATGATAATCCTTCTTGATGCGATGAAGCAGATACACAAGGCGTTAGACGTTAGATGAGGTGGGTGCAATCACAACCACCTCCACTAGCCACCTAACGTACGGTTGGTTCCCAAATATCTAAATTTTGTTGTGGTTCCACTCAAAAAGATTGGAAGCAACACATGCATGTCGTAAGTCACTTTGCCTTGAAAAATACAAGTCAATGCAATATAACATAGGCATAATTAGACAAAATAAGCTATGTGAGTGACCGAGAATATTTTAACAGTTTTTATCAACACACACTGATAATTAGGTCACCTTGCATGGAGAAGCGCAATAGACAATTAGGGAAAAAAAGTGAGAAGACGTATCTATGCATCTGGAGGCATCAAACTGCACATCAGAAAAGATAATTGCAATATACATGACCACTGACAAGGCGGGTGGAGGAAGAAATCATAAAGTTTGTGTAGACCTATTTTTTGGTGCAAAAACTCTCAGAAAACTATTGTTTGGAAAATAGGAGACCTCCTCTTCGGCGCCTTATGCGCCGGTTCGCTAAACGGGCGCTCGCAGCAGCCTCGCATGGGCCGGCCCAGCTAGCACGCCCGTTCCTTCCTTCGTTTCGTTCGTTCGCCGGTGCCTCTTTCGTTCGTTCGTTCGTTTTTTTTTTCCGTCCCTTCGTTCACAAAACTGAAAAACATATGGATCTGAAAATTACGAATTTGAAAACAGTCAATTCTAAAAAAAAGTTCATCAATTTTGAGAACACATTTCACAAAATTTGAAAAAAGTTCATCGAATATGAAAAAAAGTTAATCGGATTTGAAAAAAAGTTCATCGGATTTGAAAAAAGTTCATCAAATTTGAAAAAAAATCACCGAATTTGAAAAAAGTTTACCGAAATTTGAAAAAAAGTTCATCGAATTTGAAAAAAAATCATCAAGTTTGAAAAAGGTTCATCGAATTTGAAAAAAAGGTTCATCGAATTGAAAAAAGTTCATCGAATTCGAAAAAAGTTCAGTGAATTTGAAAAAAAATAGTTCATCCATTTTACAAAAAAAATTCTGAAAGAAAGAAAATTTTCTCGAATTTGCAAAAAGGAAAAAAGGAAAGACTAAAGAAGAAAGGACGACAAAGATGTAACTTACCAAAGCGGGCTTGGTGGGGCGGTGGTTATTGCAGCGTTCCTCGATGCAGGAGGTCGCTGGTTCGATTCTCCATCGAGCGCCCCTTTTTGCGGTATATAAACATATGACGGAAGGGGAGATGGGCCGGCCCGTTAGTAGCGAAGGAAGGGATGGGGGGTGTGCGCCCGTTAACGGAAACACCTGTATCGGGCGCTACAGGCGCCGAATAGGATTTGGCGGAAAATAGAGACATATCGACAAAGATAAATGAAAGGGAATTGTGAGATTGGTCCAAAAGTTTATGGTTTTGCAAGTGGGGTGGGCCGTGGACCTCGGTACCTCGATCTTGAATTGTCACACACATTGATTCTTACCAACAATATCTATTACACTTACACTTAATGGGAGATTTCGAGCAAAATCCTATTATGTTTCCATAAGAAGTACATTTTAGCTACAATATTTTTATATATTTGAAATATTGTATTGATATTAACGTCCCTGCAAATTAAATCAAATAATAGTTGACTGCACCTGGAACCAATAACTAACAATAAAAATGTATTAAAACTACACAATATGCACTAATTCTAGGCGCGGGTCACACCGCTAGTTTTTATAATAAGACCAGTACATCGAAGTGGTCGATGGATACACTAATGAATACGACCAGAATAAAATAAGAACCCTTACAACTGATAGAACTGTAGATCGGAGTAGGCTCGAGACTTCCGGTAGTCCTACCTTCTCCGGTGATGGAGGAACTCGATGGAGTGTGGGCGGCGGCGCTTCCCGCCGCTATCAGCTCCGCCTCGATCGGTAGGCAGGGCAGGTGGGGCCCACAACCCAGCTGGGTTGAGTGTCCCCGATCAGGACTAAGTCAAGGGTCTAGTTGGCCGTTGGGCCAACTAGTGGAGATCAACACTAACATTCTCCCCCTTGATCTCACCTTATACTTTTAACTTCACACTTTGACGTAACTCTTTTGACTTTCTCTTGATTTGCTCTTGGTCCTTGTCTCAGTGCAGATCAATACATAGGGCGTGCCTCGTCATAACAGTTATCAGTTACCGTCAGATTAACAGCCACAATGTATCTTTCTGTATTGAAACAAAACCTTAACCTTTCATTGGGCCCTTTAGTAATCCAGAAATCATAGACCTCCCATAATCCCCATGTCGACTGCATGTTCTCTTAACACGCTGGGTGGTAGGCCTTTGGTAAGCGGATCTGTAAGCATCTGTTTGGTACTTACACCGTTAGTGCTATCATATGATTCTGAATTTTCTCCTTCGCAACATATAAATCTTTGTCAATGTGTTTGGCAGTACAGCTGACATGTTGCCGTAGGAGATAAAATACTTGGATGATATATTGCTGCTGCATATCATCACCAATTCCGGGTAAGGTTTTCTTTAACCATTTAGCCTGTCATGTAGCCTCATATCATGCTATACTTTGCGGTATACATAACTCATGACACCGCAACTATTTTGCTTTTGGAGCTTTTCCACAATAAAACTCCAAAGGTACGAGTGTTTAGCTACTAGTGTGGGCTTCACTAAACATCCCGCCAAAACTTAGTTCTTTTACTCACAACCTTTTGAGAGTATGTGTCCCTTTCTTATTTAGCATGAGGCTTACAATACTTTGTAAGATTGCAAAACGTTCTTTAACTCCATTCCAGTGATCTATTGCTGGACTGGACTTCTGCCAAAAATTTCCCGGATAATTGAGCTATGTCAGGGTAAATACTTTCTTGAGCACTGATTTTGCTTCCAACAGCTGAAGCACATGGAACCTCTTTCTTTTGATCGATCTCATATTGGTTCCTGGAATACTTAATATTCCCAAACTATTACCCTTGACTATAGGACAGGCGTAAGCTTACTCGCATGCATACTATATCTCTTTAGAATCCTTTTCTAAGTATGCTTTTTGCGATAATCCTAATACCCCTCTTCTTTTATCCCGGTGAATTTCCATTCTTTGAGCGAATAGACCTTCACTGAGATTACTGTTATCATGACTTGATGTCACAAATAATCTTCTTTTTCTTCAATAGTAGATTGAACATCACTACTAGTAAGTAGTACATTATCTACATGTCGAAAGCGCCAAGTATTTCCCATCTTTGAACTTTGCAAATATTCAATTTGTCATCTTGACCTTTCTTAAAACCCAAAACTTCTCTTCGTCCTCTTTAATCTTTAGATGCCACTGTTCAGTGGCGTGCTTTGATCCATAAATGGATTTCTTCATGTGGCATCCCATATTTTTCTTTTCTTTTCACAACAAAACCCTTGGGTTGTGTTGTGTAAGGGTTTTCTCATACAAATCTCCGTTTGGGAGATGTTGTTTCTACATCCAACTGATGCAATTCCAAAATATTAGTATGCCACTAATGCCATTGTGATTCTAAGATAATCCTTTTATGAGACTGCATATAATATCTCATTATCACTTATCTTTTCTTTGCATAATGCCTTTTGCCACAAGTCGCGCTTAGTGGCTTTTCATATTCCATCTGGAGTCACATTTTAATCTTGTAGACCCATTACAGCCTACTGTTTTGGCTCCGTTGGGAACTTATTCTTTGTTCCAAAACAAGTTGGAATTTCTAGGTCTCATGACGTCTTCCATGGCTTCTTGCCATTTCGACGAATGTGCGCCTCTCATGGCTTCACCAAGAGGCGGAATCACTTTATTTTCTATCTGGGGTTGTTTCTATTTTTCATTGCCAAGAGACGGTTGATACTACAGAGTCCTGAGTAACAAGAGTTCCCTTGACTTTATTTTCTTTTGAAGAGTTAACGACAGGTGTTGAACATCTGTCGTCATCTCAACTTCTGTCATTCATACAACGCCGAGACAATTGTTGTGCTTGAATCATTCGAAGTGAACATATGGTCCCACTTCTCTTCAAGCCTTAGTTCTCAACATGCTTTACTCCCCCAGATTATCCCATCTATTGTAAAGATGGTATATTTTCTAGCTTCCGTTTGGGTTTATTTGATTGGGGTATCAATGATATGAGCGTTGTACTCCCTTTTCGATCATATTCTTCTTTTAATAGATCATTCTTACTTTTAACATACATTGTATGCATCGTATTCAATTTTGAGGAGAATTTCTTATCTTCCTAATCTTTCTCCCCCTCGAAATATGGCACAAACTACTTTGCTGCCATAATTTCGAAACTATTTGTAACACTTGTGAACGAGGAGTCTTTTATTACTTGGTGTGGTCACATGATCAAGTCATGCAAGAACAATGGGAGTACTATTTCCTCATTCCCCTCAAGAACTCATCAGAGTTCTTTATTCTGTTGCACTTTCAAGAACTCATCAGAGTTCTTGATATTGGTACACTTTTGCAAGTCATGCTTGCAATCTTGACTTTTGTTCGTATACAACTTTATTTTGTCCTTCGGCTCTTTCGAAGTCACTGTCCAGCATGACACTATGGAAATGCATGGGATTTGTTTGGATAGCTTTAAAAGCTCCCCAAGACTTCTTCACTTTTATGTGATACTGAAGTAGTACATGAGTCATCGCAAAAACTTTCTTTGCCATGCGAAGTTATGAATGGCACAAGTGCCAAAACTTTTCCGACATGCGGTATTAAACTTTAAATGCATTGTTAACAATCAATGCACTGATAACGCACATATTTAATTCAACGTTGGTCAAATTGAACATGCGTGTTATTTATTTCAATCACTATTGAAGGACAATATGTTGATTACCTTTAGTCATAATGACTTAAAACATGCACTTATACTTTATTTTTCCGATTAAATTTTCTCGTTGGTTCCAATTTAATCACGAAAAAAATAACAAACTGAAACATCATGAAAACTTTAGAGAGAGAAAAACGATAACTCATTTCCGGAACAGATTCGTTCCCTTTTCTCTTTTATCGTACCGATAAAAAATCAGAACGACGAGCGATTTTTCTTTCTTAACATCAGCAGTGCAGCTGAGTAAGTACTAAAACTTTAACTGTAGCTTTGATGGAAATCAACTGTTGTTTGCAAAATTTCTCTCTTCCAGGAAAAATATTGTGTTTTGATTTAACATTGGTCAAAAAATTAAAACATACGATATTCTTGTACTTTGAATCCTAGATCACCGTTGGGCAGAAACAGGATTTGCGAATATCATATAATAATGTTGTCATCATCAGCTATGATCATTAAACGACAACATCATAATTAACTTTAAAATTCTCTTCTTTGAGAATTTCTCATCTTTATGGATTTAACTGTAAGAACAAACTAATGCTCAACTTTTCTTTCACTTAAAACAGCGGAAGCTTTTATGAACTTTAAGCTTAAAAGTTGTTTCCCCACACAGGGAAAAACTCATCTGTACTCATCATAATTAAATCATCTTTAGATCAGGAAAAAACCTTACTACTCAGAAGCATTTGTGTTACTTTTGTATTCTCTAAACAAATATCTCGTTGGTTCAATTTGAGTAAAGATCAATAACTCATCAAAAATATGCTTCTGAAAGAATAGACTTTGACTGACAAGGTGTACTTTGTGCATGCGGCCCAGCCGCAAAATTGACCCATGGTCAATATGCACCCGCCCGCATGGGCCTTTACTGTTTATGCAATTTAAATTATCTTTTATTGTGCTCTAAAATTTAAATAGAGCAACAATTAAACTTTTGCAGCGGAAACTGTGAGAATTATTCTATTTTCAGAAGCAAAATCACTGTAAAACTTTATTTAATCTCTAAGACAAATTATCTCGTTGGTTCAAATTTGAATAGAGATCAAACTGTATGAAATTCATCAATTAAATGCTTCTGGAAATAGAAAAGGAAAAGACAAAACTATTACTGTTGAAAACTTCATGTCAGTCCATCTTTGAATTTTAATTGCACTTTTGTTCTATTCACTTTTAAAAGAGCACTTTTATTTAATTGCAGCGGAAAACATGAATAAAAAATTCATGAACTTTTTCTTTTCTGAAACATTACTTTTACTTTTCTATTTTCTAAACAAAAATTTTCTTTGAATAATTTTTGAATAGAAAAAAAAAACTGTATCAACTTTGCCCAAAAAACTGGACAAAAACAGAAAAAACAAAGAAAAACACAGCAGCCCAGCGCGCGCGCAGCAGCGCCTCCTCTGCATTCGGCCCAAAAAGGCCCGGCGCGGGCGCTGCCTCTCAGGCCTGGTCCAGCTGGCCAACGGCCCAACTTGGTTTTGGCCCACCGGCCCGGGGCGGGGCTAGGGTTGGCATGGTGGCTGTCCGATCTGATCGGACGGTCCACCGTCAATTTCGCCCGATCAAAAAACACGGGAGAGAGCCCCGACGGGAAACCCTAGGCTCCATCCCCCATTCTCTCGATCTCTCCGCTCTCTCTCCCGTCGGCGGAAACAAGGGCAGTGCCCCGGCCGCCCGGCCCGGCAGCCGGCAGCGGCGGCGGAAGCCACCGCGCGGCACCAGCGCCTCCTTTCCTTTCCCTTCTTTCTATCCTCGTCCACCTATTGCAGAGAGCGAGAGAGAGGCGCAACTTGCGCGCCCGATGGACGACGGCGATGGTGGCGGCCCGGCCGCCGGCGACGGCGCCGAAGCCACCGCGCCGCGCCGTGCCTCGCCTCTGTCCCTTACCCCTCCTTCCATTCCTCTTCTGTTACTGTGAGAGAGAGAGACGCGGCTGTCCTTCTGTGCTCCGATGACATGGAGTGACGGCGCCGTTGCCGACCCTTTCGCCGGTCGCGCGTTCCCCTTGCGGTGAGCGCGCCGCCGTCGAATGGTTTGGCCGCGGTGCCCTTTGCCCCTTCTGTTGGGTGGTTCTTCGTCCCTGCACCTCGGCTTGCCAATGCGTGTGGGGATCGAGAGGAACTGGCGCGGCCTTGCGGCGGCGCTCTTTGCCGGCGAGGCTCGAGGCCCTTCTCCGGTGAGATCTTTGCCCTGTCACTTTAGGGTTCTAAGGGAGGGGAAGATTCTGTGATTTCCACCGAAATCCTAAACCCAAAACTTGGCTGATACCATTGATAGAACTGTAGATCGGAGTAGGCTCGAGACTTCCGGTAGTCCTACCTTCTCCGGTGATGGAGGAACTCGATGGAGTGTGGGCGGCGGCGCTTCCCGCCGCTATCTGCTCCGCCTCGATCGGTAGGCAGGGCAGGTGGGGCGCGAACCAAACTTGGCGTCCTGCACTTGTGGCCCCCACCTCCCTTGTATGGAGCTACGCGACAGGGGCCCGCAACCCAGTTGGGTTGAGTGTCCCCGATCAGGACTAAGTCAAGGGTCCAGTTGGCCGTTGGGCCAACTAGTGGAGATCAACACTAACAACAACAAGCTAGTACTACGAATCAACACTTGACATCGAATGGAACATCAGTGGAAATCACAAGCCCCCCATGCACGCAAACATCCATGGCTTGAATGCATGCCTTCCTAGACTTGCTCGACGTGGGTTGCCTTGTCAACCTTCTCAACGCCCCCCTTGGTCTCGTCGCTGGCGCAGGCCACGCCGTTGGCCCCCTCCTTCATCGTCGGCAGCGGCTCGACGGGGTAGTGTGTGTTGAGCTCGATGGCAGCCGCCGGGCTGAGCAGATCGATGCTGACGACGTGCTTAGGCGCCTTGACGGCACCATCGTTGGACACGGGGGCGTCCACCTCCTTGGGCGCCGGTCTGGGCGTGGCGTTGCGGTAGAGGGCATAGAGTCCCATCTGGATCACCCCGAAGCCGAACCCAAGAATGTTGGGCAGCTGCAAATTAACACCAACAAATCAAATGAAAAGAACAGCAAGCGTCGGTTAGTAGCTCTGCTGGGAAATGATAAGTGACGAATTGATTTTGTTTGTGTTGCTTACGGCGACGTATTTGTCCTCGATGAGCAGTCCATAGAGGAACCAGACGACAGCGCTGACGGTGAGGGAGAGGGAGAGGGAGAGGGAGAAGGGCATGAACTCCACGCTCCAGGTGCGCACCACAAGACGCTTCATATGCAAGCAACGAGGCTAAGAGATCTACCCGGCCGGTCGATCGATTATAATCAATCAATGCAAACACACGAGAGGTGCTCACGATGATGCTGAGGGGCGCGACGAAGACGCTGACGGAGAAACTGACGCAGACCCATCCGAGCATGACCACGCGCTTCTCGCCCTCCGACAGAAGCAGGGTGAGGAGGACGATGAGGCCGAAGACGCCCACGTTCAGGAGAAGGAAGATCTTCCCCGTGAACAGCTGCATGCACATTTTTTCATTTTCGTGTCAGCTACATGCATGCATGCACATGTCTCTCTCACATCGACCAATCGATGTATGTGCAGCTGAGGTGTACCTTGGCTTGCTTTGGCGCATAGGTGAGGTAGACAACGATGTAGATGGTCTCGATGAAACAGCCGGCACAGTTAATGGTGATGAGGGGGCACTCGTCGGACTTGAGCAGCGCGTAGTAGATCCACAGCGTCGCGCTGAAGAGCGCCACCACGTACGGAAACGATTGGAAACCCTGGGTCGACTTGCTCTTGTAGATCCGGCAGAACGTCGGCCTGCACCATTCATTAATTTGTACGCAGTCAGACGAGAGAGACCAACGCGCAAGGCTAGGGAGAGACACACGTAAGACGGATCGATGTTAAGTTTACTGTGATCGAGAGGCTTACATTGGGGCCAGGTAGGTCATGAAGGAGATGACGTTGCCTGCAGGGGAGGAAAGCGGTACATACGACAGTTAGCCAGCGAGAACAAGGAGACACACAATCCCCAGTTAGCCAGCTTTCAATAATGGCTAGCCGCGGGACCCGTAACTTGTGTGCGTGATCCAGGCCGGTGAGGTACGTGTCACGCTACACCATAAGCAGAGATATATATTGGAGCCCTTTAGTTTACATCTTTAATTATTTCCCTTTTCTCCCTTTTTGTTTGCCACCACAACGCATTCCTTCAATGATGAATCACTAGTAGAAAACAGGACATCAGTCCCGGTTCCAGAGGGCCTTTAGTCCCGGTTCTGCAAACGGGACAAAACAATCGGGACTAAAGGCCCCCACTTTTAGTCCCGGTTGGGTTACGAACCGGGACTAAAGGAGCTCCACGTGGCCGCTGTGGACGCCCAGGCAGGAGGACCTCTAGTCCCGGTTGGTAACACCAACCTGTTGGAAATATGCCCTAGAGTCAATAATAAATTGGTTATTATTATATTTCCTTATTCATGATAATCGTTTATTATCCATGCTATAATTGTATTGATTGGAAACTCAAATACATGTGTGGGTACATAGACAACACTGTGTCCCTAGTAAGCCTCTAGTTAACTAGCTCGTTGATCAAAAGATGGTGAAGGTTTCCTAGCCATGAACATGAGATGTCATTTGATAACGAGATCACATCATTAGGAGAATAATGTGATGGACAAGATCCAAACTATAAACGTAGCATATGATCGTGTCAGTTTATTGCTATTGTTTTCTGCATGTCAAGTAACTGTTCCTATGACCATGAGATCATGCAACTCACTGACACCGGAGGAATACCTTGTGTGTATCAAACGTCGCAACGTAACTGGGTGACTATAAAGATGCTCTACAGGTATCTCCGAGGGTGTCTGTTGGGTTGGCATGGATCAAGACTGGGATTTGGTACTCCATGTAACGGAGAGGTATCTCAGGGCCCACTCGGTAATACAACATCACAATGAGCCTTGCAAGCAATGTGACTAAAGTGTTAGCCACAAGATCTTGTATTATGGACCGAGTAATGAGACTTGCCGATAACGAGATTGAACTAGGTATAGAGATACCGACAATCGAATCTCGGGCAAGTAACATACCGAGGAACAAAGGGAACAGCATACGGGATTAACTGAATCCTTGACATAGAGGTTCGACCGATATAGATCTTCGTAGAATATGTAGGAACCAATATGGGCATCCAGGTCCCGCTATTGGTTATTGACCGTAGAGGTGTCTCGGTCATGTCTACATAGTTCTCGAACCCGCAGGGTCTACACACTTAACGTTTGGTGACGATTAGTATAGTTGAGTTATTGTGTTGGTGACCGAAGTTTGTTCGGAGTCCCGGATAAAATCCCGGACATGACGAGGATCTCCGGAAGAGTCCGGAGGTAAAGATTGATATATGTGATAATAGTGTTTTGATCTCCAGAAGGGTTCCGGAATTCACCGGAAGGGGTTCCGGATGTTTACCGAAGTGTTCGGGTGCAGCAACACTTTATATGGGCCAAAGGGGTAAAGCCCACGAGGTATTGGAAAGTGCAAAAGGAACTTTTGCTGCTGCCTTCAGCGGTACTACCGCTGGTAAGGCAGTACTACCACGTAAGCGGTACTACCGCTTGTGTGAAGCGGTACTACCGCTCAAGCGGTACTACCGCTCATGAGCGGTACTACCGCTTGTACGCGGTACTGCTGGAATCCGAGTGGGACTCTTTCCGTGCGGGCCAAACCGACCTTGTGCGGGCAAAACAGACCTTGTGGAGGCTTTCTCTCCAAGTTTAGACCCCAGGGCTCAACATATAAATAGAGGGGCAGGGCTAGCACAAGGTATATATCAAGATTTCCCAAGCCGTGTGTCGGCAACCCTAACCCTCTAGTTCCTCCCGTCATAATCTCCGTAGTGCTTGGCGAAGCCCTGCAGAGATTGTTCCTCACTACCATCACCACACCGTCGTGCTGCCTGAACTCATCCACTACTTCACCATCGCTCGCTGGATCGAGGAGGTGAAGGCGTCATCAAGCCGTACGTGTGTTGAACGCGGAGGTGCCGTCCGTTCGGCGCTAGATCGTGTTTGGATCGAGGGACGACTTGCGATTTGGATCGCGAAGACGTTCGACTACATCAACCGCGTTTCTTAACGCTTCCGCTTAGCGATCTACAAGGGTATGTAGATTCACTCTCCCTCTCGTAGATGCTCATCACCATGGATAGATCTTGCGTGTGCGTAGGAAATTTTTTGTTTCCCATGCGACGTTCCCCAACAGTGGTATCAGAGCTAGGTCTATGTGTAGATGAGATCTCAAGTAGAACACAAAGGAGTTTGTGGGCGTTGATATTCAGATTGCTTCCTCCCTTGGTCTTTTCTTGTTTCGGCGGTATTGTGGGATGAAGCGGCTCGGACCAACATTACTCGTACGCTTACGAGAGACCGGTTCCATCAACTTACATGTAACTTCGTTGCATAAAGATGGCTGGCGGGTGTCTGTCTCTCCTACTTTAGTCGGATCGGATTTGACAAAGGCGGTCCTTGAGAAGGTTGAAAAGCAATTTTTGTATCATCGTTGTGGTTTTTGCGTAGGTAAGCATTGTTCTTGCTAGATACCCGTAGCAGCCACGTAAAACTTGCAACAACAATTAGAGGACGTCTAACTTATTTTTGCAGGGTATGTTGTGATGTGATATGGCCAATTGCATGATGAGATATATGTGATGTATGAGATGATCATGTGTTGTATAGAATATCACGACTTGCATGTCGATGAGTACGGCAACTGGCAGGAGCCATAGAGTTGTCTTTAATTATTTTCGCCGTTTTGCTTTACTTTATCGCTATGAGTTAGCTATAGTCGTGGAAGCAACAGTCGGCGCGACAACCTCATGGCGACACGTTGATGGAGATCAAGATGATGGAGATCATGGTGTCATGCTGGTGACGATGGAGATCATGCCGATGCTTTGGAGATGGAGATCAAAAGCACGAGTTCATGGCCATATCATGTCACTTATGATTTGCATGTGATGTTAATGCTTTTATGCATCTTATTTTGCTTAGGACGACGGTAGCATTATAAGGTGATCCCTCACTTAAATTTCAAGATAAATTGTGTTCTCCCCGAGTGTGCACCGTTGCGAAAGTTCGTCGTTTCGAGACACCACGTGATGATCGGGTGTGATAGACTCTACGTTCGCATACAACGGGTGCAAGCCAGTGTTGCACATGCGGAACACTCGGGTTAAACTTGACGAGCCTAGCATGTACAGACATGGCCTCGGAACACAAGAGACCGAAAGGTCGAACATGAGTCATATAGTAGATATGATCAACATGAAGATGTTCACCATTGAAACCACCTCAACTCACGTGATGATCGGACTTGAGTTGGTGGATTTGGATCATGTGACACTCAAATGACCGGAGGCATGTCAATTTGAGTGGGAGTTTTAAGTAATATGATTAACTAAACTCATTATCATGAACATAGTCAAAGTGTCTTTGCAAATTATGTTGTAGATTACTAGATCGCGCAGTAGCACCCCTGAATTTTAATGCGTTCCTAGAGAAAGCTAAGTTGAAAGATGATGGAAGTAACTTTGTGGACTGGGCCCGTAATCTAAGGATTATCCTTACGGCTTCCCAGAAGGCTTATGTCCTTGATGCACCGCTTGGTGATCCACCCGCTCCAGTTGAGTCTCTAGACATTGTGAACGCCTGGCAGGCTCGCTCTGATGATTACTCAATAGTTCAATGTGCAATTTTGTATGGCTTAGAACCGGGACTTCAAAGACGTTTTGAACGTCATGGAGCATATGAGATGTTCCAGGAGTTGAGGTTTATCTTTCAGAAGAATGCCCGGATCGAGAGGTATGAGACCTCCGATAAGTTCTATACTTGCAAGATGGAGGAGAACGGGTCTGTTAGTGATCACATACTCAGAATGTCTGGGTACTCCACCCGTCTGGCTGAATTAGGGATGCCCCTTCCGCCAGAGGCTATCACTGACAGAGTTCTTCAATCATTGCCACCTAGCTACAAGAGCTTCGTGTTGAACTATAACATGCACGGGATGAACAAGTCAGTCGCCGAGCTGTTTGCGATGCAGAAAGTCGCTGAGTCTGAAATTCAGAAGGAGCATCAAGTGTTGATGGTTAATAAAACCACTAGTTTCAAGAAAAATGGCAAGGGTAAGAAGGGTAACTCCAAGAAGAGTGGCAAAGCAGTTTCTCCTCCCGTGAAGAAACCCAAGGCTGGACCCAAACCAGAAACTGTGTGCTTTCATTGCAAGGGAACTGGACACTGGAAGCGGAACTGCCCCAAGTATTTGGCTGACAAGAAGGTGGCCAACAACAAACAAGGTATATATGATATACATGTTATTGATGTGTACCTTACCAACTCTCGTTGTAGTGCCTGGGTATTTGATACCGGTGCGGTTGCTCACATTTGCAACTCTAAACAGGAACTGCGGAATAGACGGAGGCTGGCAAAGGATGAAGTGACGATGCGCGTGGGAAATGGTTCCAAGGTTGATGTGATCGCCGTCGGCACGCTCGCTCTTCGTTTACCATCGGGATTAGTGATGAACCTGAATAATTCTTAATATAGTGCCTGCGTTAAGCATGAACATTATATCTGGATCTTGTTTATTGCGAGACGGTTACTCATTTAAATCAGAGAATAATGGTTGTTCTATTTATATGAGTAATATCTTTTATGGTCATGCACCCGAAGTGAGGGGTTTATTCTTATTTAATCTCGATAGTAATGATACACATGTTCATAACATTGATGCCAAAAGATGTAGAATTGATAATGATAATACCACTTTCTTGTGGCACTGCCGTTTAGGTCATATTGGCGTAAAACGCATGAGGAAGCTCCATGCTGATGGACTTTTGGAGTCACTTGATTTTGAATCACTTGACACATGCGAGCCATGCCTCATGGGAAAGATGACTAAAACGCCGTTCTCTGGAACAATGGAACGGCCAAGTGACTTGTTGGAAATCATACATACTGATGTGTGCGGTCCGATGAGCATTGAGGCGCGCGGTGGTTATCGTTACTTTCTCACCTTCACTGATGACTTAAGTAGATATGGGTATATTTACTTAATGAAACACAAGTCTGAAACGTTTGAAAAGTTCAAACAATTTCAGAGTGAAGTTGAGAATCATCGTAACAAGAAGATTAAATTCCTACGATCTGATCGAGGAGGAGAGTATCTGAGTTATGAGTTTGGCAGTCACTTAAGACAGTGTGGAATTGTTTCA
The DNA here is from genome assembly GCA_039707655.1 of Elymus sibiricus. Taxonomy (NCBI): domain Eukaryota; kingdom Viridiplantae; phylum Streptophyta; class Magnoliopsida; order Poales; family Poaceae; genus Elymus; species Elymus sibiricus. Next base: position 6,491,174 of record CM077674.1, on the reverse strand, counting down.
CAATTAACACCGCCTGGAACACCACAGCGTAATGGTGTGTCCGAACGTCGTAATCGAACCTTATTAGATATGGTGCGATCTATGATGTCTCTTGCTGATTTGCCACTATCGTTTTGGAGTTATGCATTAGAGACAGCTGCATTCACTTTAAATAGGGCACCATCGAAATCCGTTGAGACGACGCCATATGAACTTTGGTTTGGCAAGAAGCCAAAGCTGTCGTTTCTTAAAGTTTGGGGATGTGATGCTTATGTCAAAAAGCTTCAGCCTGAAAAGCTGGAACCCAAAGCGGAGAAATGCGTCTTCATAGGATACCCAAAAGAGACAGTTGGGTATACCTTCTAACTCAGATCCGAAAGCAAAGTGTTTGTCGCTAAAAACGGAACATTTCTTGAGAAAGAGTTTCTCTCGAAAGAATTGAGTGGGAGGAAGATAGAACTTGATGAGGTTGTTGAACCTTTACTTCAACCTGAGAGTAGCGCAGTGCAGAAAGATGTTTCTGTAGAGCCTACATCAGCTGAAGAGGAAGTTGATGATGATCATAAAGCTTTGGATCAAGTTGCTATCGAACCTCGTAGGTCGACAAGGACGCGTACTGCTCCTGAGTGGTACGGCAACCCTGTCTTAGAGGTCATGTTGTTGGACAACGATGAACCTACGAGCTATGGAGAAGCGATGATGGGCCCGGATTCTGAGAAGTGGTTAGAGGCCATGAAATCCGAGATGGGATCCATGTATGAAAACAAAGTGTGGACTTTGGAAGTATTACCTGAAGGGCGTAAGGCCATTCAGAACAAATGGATCTTTAAGAGGAAGACGGACGCGGACGGTAATGTCACCGTCTATAAAGCTCGACTTGTGGCAAAGGGTTTTTCACAAGTTCAAGGAGTTGACTACGATGAGTCCTTCTCACCCGTAGCGATGCTTAAGTCCGTCAGAATCATGTTAGCAATAGCTGCCTTTTTTGATTATGAAATTTGGCAGATGGATGTCAAAACAACATTCCTTAACGTTTTCCTTAAGGAAGAGTTGTATATGATGCAACCAGAAGGTTTTGTCGATCCAGGGAATGCTGACAAAGTTTGCAAACTCCAGCGATCCATTTATGGACTGGTGCAAGCATCTCGGAGTTGGAATCTTCGCTTTGATGAGGTGATCAAAGCGTTCGGGTTTATACAAGTTTACGGAGAAGCTTGTATTTACAAGAAAGTGAGTGGGAGCTCTATAGCGTTTCTAATATTATATGTGGATGACATATTGCTGATTGGAAATAATATAGAAATGTTGGAAAACGTGAAGGAATATTTGAACAAGAGTTTTTCAATGAAGGACCTAGGAGAAGCTGCTTTCATATTAGGCATCAAGATCTATAGAGATAGATCGAGACGCTTAATAGGACTTTCACAAAGCACATACCTTGACAATGTTTTGAAGTTCAAAATGGATCAGTCCAAGAAGGTGTTCTTGCCTGTATTGCAAGGTGTGAAGTTGAGTAAGACTCAATGCCCAGTGACTGCAGAAGATAGAGAAAAGATGAATGTCATCCCCTATGCTTCAGCCATAGGCTCTATCATGTATGCAATGCTGTGCACAAGACCCGATGTCAGCCTTGCCATAAGTATGGTCGGAAGGTTTCAAAGTGATCCATGAATGGAACACTGGACGGCGGTCAAGAATATCCTGAAGTACATGAAAAGGACTAAGGACATGTTTCTCGTTTATGGAGGTGATCAAGAGCTCGTCGTAAAGGGTTACGTCGATGCAAGCTTCGACACTGATCCGGATGACTCTAAGTCGCAAACCAGATACGTATTTATTCTTAATGGGGGTGCGGTTAGCTGGTGCAGTTCCAAGCAAAGCGTGGTAGCTGATTCTACATGCGAAGCGGAGTACATCGCTGCCTCGGAGGCGGCGAAGGAAGGTGTCTGGATGAAGGAGTTCATGACAAATCTTGGAGTAGTGCCTAGTGCGCTTAACCCAATGACTCTGTTTTGTGATAATACTGGTGCCATTGCTCTAGCCAAGGAACCAAGATTTCACAAGAGGACCAGACACATAAAGCGACGTTTCAATTCCATCCGCGATTACATCAAGGAGGACGACATAAATATTTGCAAAGTACACACGGATCTGAATGTTGCAGATCCGATGACTAAACCTCTTCCAAGGGCTAAACATGAACAACACCAGAACTGCATGGGTGTTCGATTCATTACAATGTAAATCACATAGTGATGTGAACTAGATTATTGACTCTAGTGCAAGTGGGAGACTGTTGGAAATATGCCCTAGAGGCAATAATAAATTGGTTATTATTTTATTTCCTTGTTCATGATAATCGTTTATTATCCATGCTATAATTGTATTGATTGGAAACTCAAATACATGTGTCGGTACATAGACAACACTGTGTCCCTAGTAAGCCTGTAGTTAACTAGCTCGTTGATCAAAAGATGGTGAAGGTTTCCTAGCCATGAACATGAGATGTCATTTGATAACGGGATCACATCATTAGGAGAATAATGTGATGGACAAGATCCAAACTATAAACGTAGCATATGATCGTGTCAGTTTATTGCTATTATTTTCTGCATGTCAAGTATCTGTTCCTATGACCATGAGATCATGCCACTCACTGACACCGGAGGAATACCTTGTGTGTATCAAACGTCGCAACGTAACTGGGTGACTATAAAGATGCTCTACAGGTATCTCCGAGGGTGTCTGTTGGGTTGGCATGGATCAAGACTGGGATTTGTTACTCCATGTAACGGAGAGGTATCTCAGGGCCCACTCGGTAATACAACATCACAATGAGCCTTGCAAGCAATGTGACTAAAGTGTTAGCCACGAGATCTTGTATTACGGACCGAGTAAAGAGACTTGCCGATAACGAGATTGAACTAGGTATAGAGATACCGACGATCGAATCTTGGGCAAGTAACATACCGAAGAACAAAGGGAACAGCATACGGGATTAACTGAATCCTTGACATAGAGGTTCGACCGATATAGATATTCGTAGAATATGTAGGAACCAATATGGGCATCTAGGTCCCGCTATTGGTTATTGACCGTAGAGGTGTCTCAGTCATGTCTACATAGTTCTCGAACCCGCAGGGTCTACACACTTAACGTTTGGTGACGATTAGTATAGTTGAGTTATTGTGTTGGTGACCGAAGTTTGTTCGGAGTCCCGGATAAAATCCCGGACATGACGAGGATCTCCGGAAGAGTCCGGAGGTAAAGATGGATATATGTGATAATAGTGTTTTGATCTCCGGAAGGGTTCCGGAATTCACCGGAAGGGGTTCCAGATGTTTACCGAAGTGTTCGGGTGCAGCAACACTTTATATGGGCCAAAGGGGTAAAGCCCACGAGGTATTGGAAAGTGCAAAAGGAAGTTTTGCTGCTGCCTTCAGCGGTACTACCGCTGGTAAGGCAGTACTACCGCGTAAGCGGTACTACCGCTCATGAGCGGTACTACCGCTTGTACGCGGTACTGCTGGAATCCGAGTGGGACTCTTTCTGTGCGGGCCAAACCGACCTTGTGCGAGCAAAACCGACCTTGTGGAGGCTTTCTCTCCAAGTTTAGACCCCAGGGCTCAACATATAAATAGAGGGGCAGGGCTAGCACACGGTATATATCAAGATTTCCCAAGCCGTGTGTCGGCAACCCTAACCCTCTAGTTCCTCCCGTCATAATCTCCGTAGTGCTTGGCGAAGCCCTGCAGAGATTGTTCCTCACTACCATCACCACGCCGTCGTGCTGCCGGAACTCATCCACTACTTCACCATCGCTCGCTGGATCGAGGAGGTGAAGGCGTCATCAAGCCGTACGTGTGTTGAACGCGGAGGTGCCGTCCGTTCGGCGCTAGATCGTGTTTGGATCGAGGGACGACTTGCGATTTGGATCGCGAAGACGTTCGACTACATCAACCGCGTTTCTTAACGCTTCCGCTTAGCGATCGACAAGGGTATGTAGATTCACTCTCCCTCTCGTAGATGCTCATCACCATGGATAGATCTTGCGTGTGCGTAGGAAATTTTTTGTTTCCCATGCGACGTTCCCCAACAGTGGTATCAGAGCTAGGTCTATGTGTAGATGAGATCTCAAGTAGAACACAAAGGAGTTTGTGGGCGTTGATATTCAGATTGCTTCCTCCCTTGGTCTTTTCTTGTTTCGGCGGTATTGTGGGATGAAGCGGCTCGGACCAACATTACTCGTACGCTTACGAGAGACCGGTTCCATCAACTGACATGTAACTTCGTTGCATAAAGATGGCTGGCGGGTGTCTGTCTCTCGTACTTTAGTCGGATCGGATTTGACAAAGGCGGTCCTTGAGAAGGTTGAAAAGCAATTTTTGTATCATCGTTGTGGTTTTTGCGTAGGTAAGCATTGTTCTTGCTAGATACCCGTAGCAGCCACGTAAAACTTGCAACAACAATTAGAGGACGTCTAACTTGTTTTTGCAGGGTATGTTGTGATGTGATATGGCCAATTGCATGATGAGATATATGTGATGTATGAGATGATCATGTGTTGTATAGAATATCACGACTTGCATGTCGATGAGTACGGCAACTGGCAGGAGCCATAGAGTTGTCTTTAATTATTTTCGCCGTTTTGCTTTACTTTATCGCTATGAGTTAGCTATAGTCGTGGAAGCAACAGTCGGCGCGACAACCTCATGGCGACACGTTGATGGAGATCAAGATGATGGAGATCATGGTGTCATGCCGGTGACGATGGAGATCATGCCGATGCTTTGGAGATGGAGATCAAAAGCACGAGTTCATGGCCATATCATGTCACTTATGATTTGCATGTGATGTTAATGCTTTTATGCATCTTATTTTGCTTAGGACGACGGTAGCATTATAAGGTGATCCCTCACTTAAATTTCAAGATAAATTGTGTTCTCCCCGAGTGTGCACCGTTGTGAAAGTTCGTCGTTTCGAGACACCACGTGATGATCGGGTGTGATAGACTCTACGTTCACATACAACGGGTGCAAGCCAGTGTTGCACGTGCGGAACACTCGGGTTAAACTTGACGAGCCTAGCATGTACAGACATGGCCTCGGAACACAAGAGACCGAAAGGTCGAACATGAGTCATATAGTAGATATGATCAACATGAAGATGTTCTCCATTGAAACCACCTCAACTCACGTGATGATCAGACTTGAGTTGGTGGATTTGGATCATGTGACACTCGAATGACCGGAGGGATGTCAATTTGAGTGGGAGTTTTAAGTAATATGATTAACTAAACTCATTATCATGAACATAGTCAAAGTGTCTTTGCAAATTATGTTGTAGATTACTAGATCGCGCAGTAGCACCCCTGAATTTTAATGCGTTCCTAGAGAAAGCTAAGTTGAAAGATGATGGAAGTAACTTTGTGTACTGGGCCCGTAATCTAAGGATTATCCTTACGGCTTCCCAGAAGGCTTATGTCCTTGATGCACCGCTTGGTGATCCACCCGCTCCAGTTGAGTCTCTAGACATTGTGAACGCCTGGCAGGCTCGCTCTGATGATTACTCAATAGTTCAATGTGCAATTTTGTATGGCTTAGAACCGGGACTTCAAAGACGTTTTGAACGTCATGGAGCATATGAGATGTTCCAGGAGTTGAGGTTTATCTTTCAGAAGAATGCCTGGATCGAGAGGTATGAGACCTCCGATAAGTTCTATACTTGCAAGATGGAGGAGAACGGGTCTGTTAGTGATCACATACTCAGAATGTCTGGGTACTCCACCCGTCTGGCTGAATTAGGGATGCCCCTTCCGCCAGAGGCTATCACTGACAGAGTTCTTCAATCATTGCCACCTAGCTACAAGAGCTTCGTGTTGAACTATAACATGCACGGGATGAACAAGTCAGTCGCCGAGCTGTTTGCGATGCTGAAAGTCGCTGAGTCTGAAATTCAGAAGGAGCATCAAGTGTTGATGGTCAATAAAACCACTAGTTTCAAGAAAAATGGCAAGGGTAAGAAGGGTAACTCCAAGAAGAGTGGCAAAGCAGTTGCTCCTCCCGTGAAGAAACCCAAGGCTGGACCCAAACCAGAAACTGTGTGCTTTCATTGCAAGGGAACTGGACACTAGAAGCGGAACTGCCCCAAGTATTTGGCTGACAAGAAGGCGGCCAACAACAAACAAGGTATATATGATATACATGTTATTGATGTGTACCTTACCAACTCTCGTTGTAGTGCCTGGGTATTTGATACCGGTGCGGTTGCTCACATTTGCAACTCTAAACAGGAACTGCGGAATAGACGGAGGCTGGCAAAGGATGAAGTGACGATGCGCGTGGGAAATGGTTCCAAGGTTGATGTGATCGCCGTCGGCACGCTCGCTCTTCGTTTACCATCGGGATTAGTGATGAACCTGAATAATTGTTAATTTAGTGCCTGCGTTAAGCATGAACATTATATCTGGATCTTGTTTATTGCGAGACGGTTACTCATTTAAATCAGAGAATAATGGTTGTTCTATTTATATGAGTAATATCTTTTATGGTCATGCACCCGAAGTGAGGGGTTTATTCTTATTTAATCTCGATAGTAATGATACACATGTTCATAACATTGATGCCAAAAGATGTAGAATTGATAATGATAATACCACTTTCTTGTGGCAGTGCCGTTTAGGTCATATTGGCGTAAAACGCATGAGGAAGCTCCATGCTGATGGACTTTTGGAGTCACTTGATTTTGAATCACTTGACACATGCGAGCCATGCCTCATGGGCAAGATGACTAAAACGCCGTTCTCTGGAACAATGGAACGGGCAAGTGACTTGTTGGAAATCATACATACTGATGTGTGCGGTCCGATGAGCATTGAGGCGCGTGGTGGTTATCGTTACTTTCTCACCTTCACTGATGACTTAAGTAGATATGGGTATATTTACTTAATGAAACACAAGTCTGAAACGTTTGAAAAGTTCAAACAATTTCAGAGTGAAGTTGAGAATCATCGTAACGAGAAGATTAAATTCCTACGATCTGATCGAGGAGGAGAGTATCTGAGTTATGAGTTTGGCAGTCACTTAAGACAGTGTGGAATTGTTTCACAATTAACACCGCCTGGAACACCATAGCGTAATGGTGTGTCCGAACGTCGTAATCGAACCTTATTAGATATGGTGCGATCTATGATGTCTCTTGCTGATTTGCCACTATCGTTTTGGAGTTATGCATTAGAGACAGCTGCATTCACTTTAAATAGGGCACCATCGAAATCCGTTGAGACGACGCCATATGAACTTTGGTTTGGCAAGAAGCCAAAGCTGTCGTTTCTTAAAGTTTGGGGATGTGATGCTTATGTCAAAAAGCTTCAGCTGGAAAAGCTGGAACCCAAAGCGGAGAAATGCGTCTTCATAGGATACCCAAAAGAGACAGTTGGGTATACCTTCTAACTCAGATCCGAAAGCAAAGTGTTTGTCGCTAAAAACGGAACATTTCTTGAGAAAGAGTTTCTCTCGAAAGAATTGAGTGGGAGGAAGATAGAACTTGATGAGGTTGTTGAACCTTTACTTCAACCTGAGAGTAGCGCAGCGCAGAAAGATGTTTCTGTAGAGCCTACATCAGCTGAAGAGGAAGTTGATGATGATCATAAAGCTTTGGATCAAGTTGCTATCGAACCTCGTAGGTCGACAAGGACGCGTACTGCTCCTGAGTGGTACGGCAACCCTGTCTTAGAGGTCATGTTGTTGGACAACGATGAACCTACGAGCTATGGAGAAGCGATGATGGGCCCGGATTCTGAGAAGTGGTTAGAGGCCATGAAATCCGAGATGGGATCCATGTATGAAAACAAAGTGTGGACTTTGGAAGTATTACCTGAAGGGCGTAAGGCCATTCAGAACAAATGGATCTTTAAGAGGAAGACGGACGCGGACGGTAATGTCACCGTCTATAAAGCTCGACTTGTGGCAAAGGGTTTTTCACAAGTTCAAGGAGTTGACTACGATGAGTCCTTCTCACCCGTAGCGATGCTTAAGTCCGTCAGAATCATGTTAGCAATAGCTGCCTTTTTCGATTATGAAATTTGGCAGATGGATGTCAAAACAGCATTCCTTAACGGTTTCCTTAAGGAAGAGTTGTATATGATGCAACCAGAAGGTTTTGTCGATCCAGAGAATGCTGACAAAGTTTGCAAACTCCAGCAATCCATTTATGGACTGGTGCAACTATCTCGGAGTAGGAATCTTGGCTTTGATGAGGTGATCAAAGCGTTCGGGTTTATACAAGTTTACGGAGAAGCTTGTATTTACAAGAAAGTGAGTGGGAGCTCTATAGCGTTTCTAATATTATATGTGGATGACATATTGCTGATTGGAAACAATATAGAAATGTTGGAAAACGTGAAGGAATATTTGAACAAGAGTTTTTCAATGAAGGACCTAGGAGAAGCTGCTTTCATATTAGGCATCAAGATCTATAGAGATAGATCGAGACGCTTAATAGGACTTTCACAAAGCACATACCTTGACAAAGTTTTGAAGAAGTTCAAAATGGATCAGTCCAAGAAGGGGTTCTTGCCTGTATTGCAAGGTGTGAAGTTGAGTAAGACTCAATGCCCAGTGACTGCAGAAGATAGAGAAAAGATGAATGTCATCCCCTATGCTTTAGCCATAGGCTCTATCATGTATGCAATGCTGTGCACAAGACCCGATGACAGCCTTGCCATAAGTATGGTCGGAAGGTTTCAAAGTGATCTAGGAATGGAACACTGGACGGCGGTCAAGAATATCCTGAAGTACGTGAAAAGGACTAAGGACATGTTTCTCGTTTATGGAGGTGATCAAGAGCTCGTCGTAAAGGGTTACATCGATGCAAGCTTCGACACTGATCCGGATGACTCTAAGTCGCAAACCGGATACGTATTTATTCTTAATGGGAGTGCGGTTAGCTGGGGCAGTTCCATGCAAAGCGCGGTAGCTGATTCTACATGCGAAGCGGAGTACATCGCTACCTCGGAGGCGGCGAAGGAAGGTGTCTGGATGAAGGAGTTCATGACAGATCTTGGTGTAGTGCCTAGTGCGCTTAACCCAATGACTCTGTTTTGTGATAATACTGGTGCCATTGCTCTAGCCAAGGAACCAAGATTTCACAAGAGGACCAGACACATAAAGCGACGTTTCAATTCCATCCGCGATTACATCAAGGAGGACGACATAAATATTTGCAAAGTACACACGGATCTGAATGTTGCAGATCCGATGACTAAACCTCTTCCAAGGGCTAAACATGAACAACACCAGAACTGCATGGGTGTTCGATTCATTACAATGTAAATCACATAGTGATGTGAACTAGATTATTGACTCTAGTGCAAGTGGGAGACTGTTGGAAATATGCCCTAGAGGCAATAATAAATTGGTTATTATTATATTTCCTTGTTCATGATAATCGTTTATTATCCATGCTATAATTGTATTGATTGGAAACTCAAATACATGTGTGGGTACATAGACAACACTGTGTCCCTAGTAAGCCTCTAGTTAACTAGCTCGTTGATCAAGAGATGGTGAAGGTTTCCTAGCCATGAACATGAGATGTCATTTGATAACGGGATCACATCATTAGGAGAATAATGTGATGGACAAGACCCAAACTATAAACGTAGCATATGATCGTGTCAGTTTATTGCTATTGTTTTCTGCATGTCAAGTATCTGTTCCTATGACCATGAGATCATGCAACTTACTGACACCGGAGGAATACCTTGTGTGTATCAAACGTCGCAACGTAACTGGGTGACTATAAAGATGCTCTACAGGTATCTCCGAGGGTGTCTGTTGGGTTGGCATGGATCAAGACTGGGATTTGTTACTCCATGTAATGGAGAGGTATCTCAGGGCCCACTCAGTAATACAACATCACAATGAGCCTTGCAAGCAATGTGACTAAAGTGTTAGCCACGAGATCTTGTATTACGGACCGAGTAAAGAGACTTGCCGATAACGAGATTGAACTAGGTATAGAGATACCGACGATCGAATCACGGGCAAGTAACATACCGAAGAACAAAGGGAACAGCATACGGGATTAACTGAATCCTTGACATAGAGGTTCGACCGATATAGATCTTCGTAGAATAAGTAGGAACCAATATGGGCATCCAGGTCCCGCTATTGGTTATTGACCGTAAAGGTGTCTCGGTCATGTCTACATAGTTCTCGAACCCGCAGGGTCTACACACTTAACGTTTGGTGACGATTAGTATAGTTGAGTTATTGTTTTGGTGACCGAAGGTTGTTCGGAGTCCCAGATAAAATCCCGGACATGACGAGGATCTCCGGAAGAGTCCGGAGGTAAAGATTGATATATGTGATAATAGTGTTTTGATCTCCGGAAGGGTTCCGGAATTCACCGGAAGGGGTTCCGGATGTTTACCGAAGTGTTCGGGTGCAGCAACACTTTATATGGGCCAAAGGGGTAAAGCCCACGAGGTATTGGAAAGTGCAAAAGGAAGTTTTGCTGCTGCCTTAAGCGGTACTACCGCTGGTAAGGCAGTACTACCGCGTAAGCGGTACTACCGCTTGTGTGAAGCGGTACTACCGCTCATGAGCGGTACTACCGCTTGTACGCGATACTGCTGGAATCCGAGTGGGACTCTTTCCGTGCGGGCCAAACCGACCTTGTGCGGGCAAAACCGACCTTGTGGAGGCTTTCTCTCTAAGTTTAGACCCCAGGGCTCAACATATAAATAGAGGGGCAGGGCTAGCACACGGTATATATCAAGATTTCCCAAGCCGTGTGTCGGCAACCCTAACCCTCTAGTTCCTCCCGTCATAATCTTCGTAGTGCTTGGCGAAGCCCTGCAGAGATTGTTCCTCACCACCATCACCACGCCGTCGTGCTGCCGGAACTCATCCACTACTTCACCATCGCTCGCTGGATCGAGGAGGTGAAGGCGTCATCAAGCCGTACGTGTGTTGAACGCGGAGGTGCCGTCCGTTCGGCGCTAGATCGTGTTTGGATCGAGGGACGACTTGCGATTTGGATCGCGAAGACGTTCGACTACATCAACCGCGTTTCTTAACGCTTCCGCTTAGCGATCTACATGGGTATGTAGATTCACTCTCCCTCTCGTAGATGCTCATCACCATGGATAGATCTTGCGTGTGCGTAGGAAAATTATTGTTTCCCATGCGACGTTCCCCAACACAACCGGGACTAGAAGGCAGCCATGCGTCAGCAACTGCCAGGCGCTGGGGTTTTTTTTTTTTTAAAGGAGGGATTTAGGGGTTTTGGAGGGTATAGGGGTTTCATATTGTGTTTCCCCTTTTCTTTTTGTGTTTACCATTCAATTCCTTTACATTAGGGTTTTCATTTTTATTTTATGCTTTTCATTCAACTCGACGCTAGCTACAACATATAGCAATGAAGGAACCATTACACAACATCGTCATTATCAATATATAGAGAGAAGTGACCTCTCTTTCTCCGTGCTTGGTCGAACAGCAAGTTTTCGTATATCTATTCGACGCTACAATATATAGTACACGTTCATGCATATATACAATATAACATCTCTTACGATCCCTAATATCTAATTACCAATATCGCATTGCAAATCCCGATGGTATTCTCCGTCTGTAGGTATGACATGCTCAACAAAGAATCCCGCCAATTCCTCTTGAATTGCTCGTATGCGATCAGTTGGTAGGAGTTCGTCCCGCTTCCGCCAGATCTAATTTAAAGAAGCGGGTCTATATATATATATATGAATGAAACTCAACACAATTGATGGTAATAAAATAAAAATGTGAATATTGTTTGCGTACTTCAAATTGTTCTAAAGATCTGCCCCGCTCAGAGATCTTGTGGCGAATGTACTCGCAAATGTAGTATCCACATAAATTATTTCCGGGTTCCTGCCACAAGAACTTTATGAGAATAGAGTTCAATCAAAATGATAATCAAGCATGATAATGGTATTAAAACTAGAATCAATGAGAGATGCGCGGAACTAGCTAGATAGTAGTACTTACTTTGGGGAGTGAAAATCGCATCTCCTTTTTCCATTCACCCCTAACCTGGTTGGTGAACTTTTTCCAAACCCTGCCCGGCAAAGAAAATGATTACTTGATATCAGGAAATGAACGAAAGTTGTCGATATGGTACGATAATGATTGAACTTACTTCTTGAGCATTTGACTCAGGTCCGCCCACTCCTTAGGCTCTTTACGTCTCGAGTCCACGACAATTACTAGTCCCGCGTCAAGCTGAATGGCTAGCAGAATATAGTGGAACCTGCGCACGCATAACTCATCAATTACACTTAACCTCGAGTAAGCGAAACAGAATTTGCACAAGACAGTAACACTCACTTGAAGTTGTAAGAAAATAGTATTTCCCTTTTGTTTTGTTGTCCAAGTAACGCCTTTAGCAAGTTTTTCTCAGTATCATCGGGGTTTTTTTGTACCGTATATTCATTTACGGTATTTGGATTAATGAACCCAATGTCATAGATTTTTCCTCTACATTCGAGGATCTTCAATCTGCATAATATAGTGTGAGGATAATTATACATGCAATGAACGAGCTGAGCTAGAGACTTAATTACAGAAAAAAAACTTACAGACAATAGCAACTGACGATAGTTTTGTCGAGGGCATCTTGATTGTATAACTGAAATAATTCTTCAAATTCAATGTACAACGCCTCGACTCCATTGAAGTAGTGCTCATCTTTAATTTCCACGTACATACTGTTGGTCCCTTCCTTGCAGGCTTTCAAGTACCAGTCATGCAATCTCCGCATCATCCTTGATAGACGCGGGAGCTGCTCAGGTCTGACGAGAGGCTTCCCGTGCTCGTATCTAAACGCTACCTCAGCCATTTCGAACTATACCTGATCGCCTAAGTAATCACCAAGAGTGTAACCAGGATGAGCGACCGCTACCACCGAATCATTAGCGATATCGGGAAACACCTTGAGCGGGGGGCACGATTGTTTTTCCTGTTCGCCGAGCTGGGGAATTGTTTTCCCACTTCTTGAAGCACTGCTACTTCCCGACCTTTTCACTTCATGAAATGTCTTTACAATACAACGGTCATAGTGTGAGAGCGGCGGAGGAGGTGGTGGTCGCTTAAGGGCATCCAGACAGCGCTTCGCTTTTACGGAATATATTTTCTCCTTTGGATCTGGACGTTTCGGTGCAAGTTGGCGTTTCACATCGGCAGCCACGAACTCATTGTTTTCCTCCTCAGTCATGTCGTATGCTAACTTGGCAGGTGCCTTATTGACGCTTGGACCTGCTCTGGATTTCTTCGTTGTTGTACTGCTAGCCGCCGAAGCGGCAGCGGGTCTCTTCCGCCGTTGCTGAGGCGGCGGAGGAGGCGGAGTCAGCTGACGCGGCGGAGGAGGCGGAGTCCGCTGACGCGGCGGAGACAGCGGAGGCGGCGGAGGATTCTGCTGAGGGGCCTCCTCCGGCGGAGTGCCCTGACGCGGCGGAGACAGCTGAGGCGGCGGAGTGTGCTGACGCGGCGGAGACGACTGAGGCAGCGGAGATAGAGCTGGAGTACTGTGAGGAGTCTGCTGAGGGGCCTCCTTCGGCTGAGTTTGCTGACACGGCGTCCATTGTGGAAGCACGATGTTTCCCTTTCTCCATAGAATGGTAGTCCTTACGGCATCTACAGATCAGTCTCCCCTTCACGTGTAGGGTACTCAAGGTCCAGCCCCTCGAATCCGTTGGTAACTTCATCCACCCCGACAATAGCATAGCCATCTGGAATCGGATTGCAATGGAAAGTTCCATCAGGTCGAGGAGGTAAGACATAGCCAACCGCCACCTTCAAGGTTAGGTTGCTGCATTTCGCCATTAGCTCACAATGTTCCCTCTCCGTGATATCATCCACGGGGTAGTGAGGAGCCGTGATATCAGGCCGAACGAACTCCGTGGAAGCCACGCTGCTTTTCCGCTGAGATGGTGGGGTAGGTTCGTGGGCAGTATCGAATGAAGGATCTTCGTGCTGCTGAGATGGTGGGCCGGTAGCTCGCTGACTGGTAAGTGCCTCTAGTTTCTTCTCCTGCAACGCTAATCTTTCTTCTAGCTTCTGCATCCGGTATGCATCCTCTTTCTTCTTTCTCCCTCGGCTTCTATAACCAGTGCTGTCGGGAAACCCATGCACCCACGGAACGGAGCCTGATGTGCCTCGTGTTCGTCCAGGGTGTTCAGGATTCCCAAGGGCGCGTGACAGCTCGTCCTTGTCTCTGTCGGGATGGAACCTCCCTTCCTGCACGTCCTTGATTGCTTCCTGAATCTTTATGACGGGTGTTTCAAGTTGTTCTTTCGTGTAAACATACTTCCCTGTTTCTGTGTCCAAAGTTCCCCCATGCCCGAAGAACCAAGTCCTTGCCCGTTCGGGCCAGCTCAATGTAGATGGTTGGATCCCTTTAGCAAGCCGGTCGTTCTCAATTTTGTCCCACGTAGGCCGGGCAACCTTGTAGCCACCTGACCCCGTAACATGGTGATACAGCTTCTTTGCAGCATTTAGCTTATTTGTCTGTGACCTGTTCTTAGCTTTCTCCGATTTCTTGTACGCCACAAATGCGGGCCAGTGATCTTTTATCTTCGCATATTGACTAGTGAATTCTGGAGTCTCGTCTTTCTCGACAAACTGTTCGTTCAATCTTTTCATCCAGTTCTTGAATTGTTCTGCCATCTTCTTAAGAGCCCATTTTTTGACTTTTCGCTGTATAACTGGGTTATTTGGATCCTCCTCTGGCGGTAGGCTGAAATTTATCATGAGCGAGTTCTAAAGCTCATCTTTGCATCTATCGTCGACATAAGAAACTCCATCGTCCTTCTTCTTATTCCATTCTTGGATGCTGATCGGGACGCTGTCCCTAACAACAACTCCGCACTGATGTATAAATCAGTCTTGGGTCCGCTTGGGAACAGTCGGTTTGCCATCTGGATCGACTTGTTCGATCGTGAACCTTTCATTCTCGCCCAACCTTTTCTTCGGGCCTCGTCTCCTTATAGAAGTTTGGCTCGACGATCTGGAGGGCTAAAAAAGAAAGAAGCATTAATATATGTACATACAAAACAATTAATGCATCTAGTCAGCAGAGGCTTAATTAATATATATACCTCGCCGGACTTTGCAACAGTTAAGGCTCCAACACCGGCGGAGCCGTCATCTTCTCCCTCCTCCATTCGATCACCGGAGCCGTCATCTTCTCTTCCCTCACCATCGGAGTCGTTGAGAAACTGTGAGGTGATGATATCATCATCTCCCTCGTGGATTATTTCCTCCAACGCCTTTTCTTGTTCTAAGTCTCTGTCGTGTTCCATAGTTTCTGCAATTATCCAATATAACTATATTCGCGATATGAGGCATTGGACATTATCTAGAATCATATCTGATGAGTCGTCCTATCTTTCGGGAGAAGATACTTTGCGGACCGCCTCTCTCATGCCTGTGCGACGTGCAAATCAGGTTTTCATATGCCTCAAAATCAAAGGGAAATCTCCTTTCACAACTCTCCGCGGTGCCCAACAATCTGAAATCATTCACTAATATTGATGTTGGACTCGACTAAATATGCACTCCAAAGTCCAATCAACTATATAAGCCCGCGGTGATCAAACACATACATGTTACAAAAATTTCTATGTTCACAAAAACCTAAAAAAAATTCTCTTCCATCTCATCTCATCTTCACAAAACATCTATCTCATCTCAATGAACAAAAAATTATATTACACATGAAAATAACACAAATTCATTACATACGCTCGGAACAAAAATATCACAAATGAAATGACTTTGATCATGAATAATGCTATAAAAAATGACTTTGATCATGAATAATGCTATAAAACATTTGCATAAATATTACACATGAATAATATCAATGACTTTGAGATCATGAATAATGCTATAACTCTTTTCCACCTTACAAAAATATTTCTACAATATTTACTAAAATTCCAAAGTTGGAATTTATTTTGTTAATGATTTCTTTGGTTTTCAAAGGAACCATATTTTCTACAAGTCTTCTGCCCCCACCAAAATTATCCTAGCAACTAGACGGTACCTACAACCCATTTCACCAAAGACTTTGGGTTCCACAGTTCAAAAATTTCAAATTTCCTTCAATTCAAATTTGTACCAGAAACAAACTCTCTGATACAAACTGAATTTTTATAGCTCCAAAAATTCTAAAACTTTGCCAAACTCTCTTATATACATCAACACCTCACCACAAGAATTCCTCAAAATTCCTAAAATGCCTAGACCTCTCTGTCATTTCATCATATAGGTTATGTGCACACTGTTCACTGTCGAAAAATTCAGTTATATGAATTTGGTTCAGAGAGAGGGGTCAGCGTCGGCCAGCAGCGCGGGCGGCTGGTGTCTGGGTCGGCGGCGTCGGCGTCGGCGCCCAGCAGGGGGGGGGGAATAGGAGGAGGAGGAGGGGATCGGGGCAGCGCTCACAGCGAGAAGGCGTCGGCGACGGCGTCGGGGCAGGGCTCGGGGACGGCGTCGGGGGCGGCGACGAGGAGTGGGCTCGGGGAGGAGGGCGAGGAGGTCCGGCGACGAGGAGGGCGGGGAGGTCCGGCGACGAGGAGCGGGCTCGGGGACGGCTCGGAGGCGACGGCGAGGTCCGGCAGCCTGGCGGCGTCGAGGTGGTCTTCGGCGTCGGGGGAGAGGGAGATCGAAAACTGCAGATGGTGTTTGGAAAATTTTCTAAGTGCTGCTTATATACATAGAGTTTTAGTCCCAGTTGGTGGCTCCAACCGGGACTAAAGGTCCCCCTTTAGTCCCAGTCCGAGGCACCAACCGGGACTAAATCTCGTTTTCAGCAGCCCAAAGGGCGGGAAACCCAAGCCTTTAGTCCCGGTTGGTGGCTCGGACCGGGACTAAAGGGGGGCCTTTAGTCCCGGTCCTAGCCACCAACCGGGACTAAAGGGTGGCACAGCCGTGGGGTGGTGAAAGTTTAGTCCCACCTCGCCAAGCGAGAGGAGATCGCACCGGTTTATATACGCGGCTGCGATCTCTCTCCCAAGCTCCTCTCTAAAGCAGGCAGTTAATTGCCTAACCTCTGCCGTGTTGGGCCTACTAGCCCCGCAGGCCTGCATCCTGGCCCATATATAGTTGGGTTTCTAGTCGTATGCAGGCCGTGGTGTCTGATAGTAGGCGGGTATTTTTTTATTTTTTATGTTATTTTTTGCATATGTTATGTTTTTTTATTTTTTATGTTATTTTTTGCATATGTTATGTTTTTTTATTTTTATGTTATTTTTTGCATATGTTATGTCAATTTTAATATTCTTTCATAACCACTATAAAATATATGGCACACGTTATGTCTTTTTATTTTTTATGTTATTTTTTATGTTATGGCAATTTTAATTTTTTGCATATGTTATGATTTTTTATTTTTATGTTATTTTTTGCATATGTTATGTCAATTTTAATATTCTCCCTATGTGAAGGAGATAGACCCTTACTATGAATCTTCTAGAAGATTCATAGTATTTTCTGTTAACCTAATAATGTTATATTTTCTTTATGTCATACAACGTTTCTCTCTTATCATCTCCGATCAGAGAAACCACATAGTACCTCCAACTTTATGTCATACAATGTTTCTCTCTTATCATCTCCGATGCTTCTGCTGTATTCATCTATATCAAGACGTTTAAGCCATGTCTATATTAACCTTGTTATTATATACGGAGCCACCAACCGGGACTAACCGCGTATGATCAACCTTGCAAAACATGTGACTGAAAGGATAGGAATAATTGAAATTTCATAACTTAATAAATAATTATTCTAAAATCATGTTTCAAATTTCAAAATGCCCTAGCTAGCTCTTACAAAGATTCCCTCCGGTTTGTCCGAAGTGGCACTTTCCAGCTATAAGTCCGGAAACTCACACTAGAGAGAAAGTGATGGCGGTGAAGCCGGTCACATCCCAGAGTGGGATCTTGGGGTATAAAACTATTTCTTCGCGTGTGTCCCTTGCTTATTGCGCCGTAACCATGGCTAATCTTCATCATTTAACAGGATGCTTGGGCCAGTCTTCACTCTGAAGGGAGAAATTTCATGAAACTTTTCATAATCTTTTGACATGTATAATCCTCCACTCCCACGTTGGATAATCCTCCCACTCTTCACCATGGATAATCCTCCCACTCTTCACCATGGATAATCCTCCACTCCCACGTTGTTTCTTTTCCCTGAAAGAACTATGTGGCGCTTTGGCTCATCGTATGATGTATTCGCTTCCTTATCTTTTCTTTTTCTCGGTTTGGTAGACATGTCCTTCACATAGAAAACCTGCGCCACATCATTGGCTAGGACGAATGGTTCGTCTGTGTACCCAAGATTGTTGAGATCCACTGTTGTCATTCCGTACTGCGGGTCTACCTGTACCCCGCCACCTGACAGATTGACCCATTTGCACCGAAACAAAGGGACCTTAAAATCACGTCCATAGTCAAGTTCCCATATGTCCTCTATGTAATCATAATATGTGTCCTTTGCCCTATTGGTGTTTGCTGCATCAAAGCGGACACCACTGTTTTGGTTGGTGCTCTTTTTATCTTAGGCGATCATGTAAAATGTAGTCCCATTTATCTCGTACCCTTGGAAAGTCAATACAGTCAAAGATGGTGTCCTGGCCAACAAGTACAGCTCATCTCCATCTGTGGTGTTATCCATGAGATGTGTTTGCAACCAACCGCCGAAAGTCCCCATGTGTTCACGTGTAATCCAGTCGTCAGACTGCTCCGAGTGTTTGGAGTGTAGAATATTCTGGTGTTCATTGATATACGGGGCCACCAAGGTAGAATTCTGTAGAACTGTGTAGTGTGCTTGCGCCCAAGAATGCCCGTCCCTACATATTATTGAGTTTGGTCCTAGCGTGCCTTTTCCACCCAGTCTCCCCTCATGCCGCGATTCAGGAACACCAATCGGCTTAAGGTCAGGAAGTCAACACAAAACTCAATGACCTCCTCTGTTTGATGGCCCGTGGAGATGCTTCCTTCTGGCCTAGCACGGTTACGAACATATTTCTTTAAGACTCCCATGAACCCCTCAAAGGAGAACATATTGTGTAGAAATACAGGACCCAGGATTGCAATCTCGTCGACTAGGTGAACTAGGACGTGCGTCATAATATTGAAGAAGGATGGTGGGAACACCAACTCGAAAATGACAAGACATTGGACCAAATCATTCTGTAACCTTGGTAGGATTTCTGGATCGATTACCTTCTGAGAAATTGCATTGAGTAATGCACATAGCTTCACAATGGCTAATCAAACATTTTCTGGTAGAAGCCCCCCCAATGCAACCGGAAGCAGTTGCGTCATAATCACGGGGCAGTCATGAGACTTTAGGTTCTGGAATTTTTTCTCTGCCATATTTATTATTCCCTTTATATTCGACGAGAAGCCAGACGGGACCTTGATACTGAGCAGGCATTCAACAAAGATTTCCTTCTCTGCTTTGGTAAGAGCGTAGCTGGCAGGACCTTGATACTGCTTTGGATGCATGCTGTCTTTTTCGTTCATACGTTGCTGGTCCTCCCGTGCCTCCGGTGTATCTTTGGTCTTCCCATACACGCCCAAGAAGCCTAGCAGGTTCACGCAAAGATTCTTCGTCACGTGCATCACGTCGATTGCAGAGCGGACCTCTAGGTCTTTCCAATAGGGTAGGTCCCAAAATATAGATTTCTTCTTCCACATGGGTGCGTGTCCGTCAGCGTCATTCGGAACAGATTGTCCGCCAGGACCCTTTCCAAAGATTACTTGTAAATCCTTGACCATATCAAGTATATCATCACCAGTATGGAGGACAGGCTTCTTCCGGTGATCTGCCTCACCTTTGAAATGCTTGCCTTTCTTTCTTAAGGCATGCTTGGTCGGAAGAAATCGACGATGTCCCAGGTACACATTCTTCTTACATTTATCCAAATATATACTTTCGGTCTCATCTAAACAGTGCATGCAAGCGTGGTATCCCTTGTTTGTCTGTCCTGAAAGGTTACTAAGAGCAGCCCAATCATTGATGGTTACAAACAGCAACGCTCGTAGGTCAAATTCCTGCTGTTTGTGCTCATCCCACACACGTACACCTTTTATGTCACACAGCTGTAAAAGTTCTTCAACTAATGGCCTTAGGTACACATCAATGTCGTTGCGGGTTGCTTAGGGCCTTGGATGAGCACTGGCATCATAATGAACTTCCGCATCATGCACAACCAAGGAGGAAGATTATAGATACATAGAGTCACAGGCCAGGTGCTATGATTGTTGCTCTGCTCCCCAAAAGGATTAATGCCATCTGCACTTATACCAAACCATAAGTTCCTTGCGTCACCTGCAAAGTCCGGCCACTTTCTCTCGATTTTTCTCCACTGCGACCCATCAGTGGGTACTCTCAACTTCCCGTCTTTCTTACGGTCTTCTTTGTGCCATCGCAACAACTTGGCATGCTCTTTGTTTCTGAACAGACGTTTCAACCGTGTTATTATAGGAGCATACCACATCACCTTGGCAGGAACCCTCTTCCTGGGGCGCTCGCCCTCAACATCACCAGGGTCATCTCGTCTGATCTTATACCGCAATGCACCGCATACCGGGCATGCATTCAAATTCTCGTACTCCTCACCGCGGTAGAGGATGCAGTCATTAGGGCATGCATGTATCTTCTGCACCTCTAATCCTAGAGGGCAGAGAACCTTCTTTGCTTCGTACGTAATGTTAGGCAATTCGTTATCCTTTGGAAGCTTCTTCTTCATTATTTTCAGTAACTTCCCAAATCCCTTGTCAGATACACCATTCTCTGTCTTCCATTGCAGCAATTCCAGTGCGGTACCGAGCTTTGTGTTGCCATCTTTGCAATTTTGGTACAACCCTTTTTTGTGATCCTCTAACATGCGATCGAACTTCAACTTCTCCCTTTCACTTTCGCATCCTCTCTGTGCATCAACAATGACCCGGCACAGATCATCATCGGGCACATCTGGTGCCTCTTGATCTTCAGCTTCCCCCATTGCAGTATCACCATATTCAGGGAATATAGGATAGTTGTCATCATCCTCTTCTTCTTCGTTGTCTTTCATCATAACCCCTCTTTCTCCGTGCTTGGTCCAAACATTATAGTGTGGCATGAAACCCTTCTCAAGCAGGTGCAAGTGAAGGGTTTTTGAGTCAGAGTAATCCTTCGTATTCTTACAGACAGTACATGGACAATACATAAAACCATTCTGCTTGTTTGCCTTAGCCACATCGAGAAAATTATGCAAGCCCGTAATGTAGTCGGAGGTGCGTCGGTCACCGTACATCCATTGCCGGTTCATCTGCGTGCATTATATAACTAAGTATATCAAAAACCATTACAGAACATCATGAATAGAGAAATGACAGAATTAATACAAGTTCATCATCGCATTAAAACCAAAGTACAGTAGTGATCAAATGTTATTACTGAAAAAATAAATACATAAAGTTCATACATAGTTCTCATAGGATAACATACAGCTCTCTAGAGCATCTAATTAAAACATACATTGAAACTAACATACAACTATGTAAAACATTTAAATGCAACAACAAATGCGATCAAAATCGCAACTAAGGTAACAATTGATCCAACAGCATAATGATACCAAGCCTCATTATCAATGGCATATTTTCTAATCTTTCTAATCTTCAAGCGCATTGCATCCATCTGGCTCTTGTGTAGATCGACGACATCGTCAACATGCAACTCCAATTTCATCTTCTCTTCTTCAACTCTTTTCAATTTTTCTTTCAAATAATTGTTTTCTTTTTCAACTAAATTTAACCTCTCGACAAGAGGGTCGGTTGGAATTTCCGGTTCACATACCTCCTAGATAAAGACATCTATGTCAAGTTGGTCGGCATAATTGTCATAAACACTAAATGAAACAAATAGTTATAAAAGATAATATACCACATCCGAATCATAGACCGGACGAGAGCCGACGGGGGCAGATACCAAAACCATGGCACTATATAATAACAAACAATAATGTGATGGCCTAACTTAATAGGGATGCTAGACTACTCATATCAATACGGAATTACTTCTTTTCCGGGAGCCCGTTCGAAAAGAACTCCAAAGTTAAGCGTGCTCATCTTGGAGTAATTTCAGGATGGGTGACCGACCGGGAAGTTGCTCCCGGGTGCGCACGAGTGAGGACAAAGTGCACAGAAAAGACAAGTATTGATCTGTGGGGCTAGTCTAGATCCCGCAAGGAGTAACGACCACCAACGTGTGTGTCCGGGGTGTTACAAGTTGGTATCAGAGCCGACCCTCGTGGTTACACGGATATTTGCGGACAGGTGCTCGGTCATGTTGTGCATGACGTTTGTGACCCGTCGTGGCACACGGCATGGCACATGTGCCGGACTGGATGCACAGACGTATGTGCCAAGAGGGAACGTTCCTGTGGCCCGACGAGGACGTCGGTTCCTCTGAGTAGGGGTGTATGTGATGGCCTAACTTAATAGGGATGCTAGACTACTCATATCAATAAGGAATTACTTCTTTTCCAGGAGCCCATTCGAAAAGAACTCCAAAGTTAAGCGTGCTCATCTTGGAGTAATTTCAGGATGGGTGACCGACCGGGAAGTTGCTGCCGGGTGCGCACGAGTAAGGACAAAGTGCGCAGAAAAGACTAGTATTGATCTGTGGGGCCAGTCTAGATCCCGCCAGGAGTAACGACCACCGGCGGGTGTGTCCGGGGCGTTACAAATAATACAAGTAAGAAAATTATACAAGTAGCTATATAAATCATACACATGTGCAAACTAAGAAGTTAATTTGAGCTCAAATTGTGCATCTAAATCAAACAAACTCACACATACACTCCTCCACTAAAACCCACAAACCACACTACTTCTAGAGCATTTGTAAGGAGCTAAACTAGCAGTGAGAGATGAAAGGATGAAGTTGCTAACTTTTTTAGAACACTTGCCCCGAGCCCCGAGCCCTCGCCGACGGTCCGCGCCGCCCCGCGCTACGGTCTGGCCGGCCCCCTTTCCTCCCTGTCCTCCTCCCCTGTTCATATACATTTTTTTTGTTCATATGATTGTTAGATATGATGATGTTGATGATTGTTAGCTAGATGATGTTGATGATAGATATGATGATGTTGATGATAGATGATGTATACTTTTTTTTTGTTCATATAATTTTTTTTGTTCATATGATGATTTTTTTTGCATTTTTAGAAAAATGTATGTATGTATGTTCTCTGTATATGTTCATATATGCAAAAGTTACATTTTTAGAAAAGTTTTATGTATGTATGTTCTCTGTATATGTTCATATGTGCATTTTTAGAAAAAAAAATTGTGTATGTATGTTCATATATATATGCAAAAGTTACATTTAATAAAAAAAGAAAATGTATGTTTTTTCATATGCAAAGAATATGCAAAGAATTTTTTTTTTGTTTACCCCCTCCCCGATAACTTCGACATGAGGGGGGACGTCGGACATGAGGGGTGAGCGTCGTTGTCGTCTACCCCCTCCCCGATAACTTCGACATGAGGAGGGACATCGGACATGACATGAGGGGTAACATAGATAACTCCGGTAACATAGATTTATGTATGTATGTATGTATGTGTAAGGGATCATATATGTATTTTTTAGATGTATTTTTTGTATGTATGTATGTATGAGGGATCATAGATGTATTTTTTCAGAATTTTTCAGAGGTTTTTAGATGTTTTGTATGTATTTTTTCAGATTTTCTATCGTGAATAGACCGATTTTAGACCACAGGAGCACCCCCCGTTAGCATTTTAGAGCGGCTCCTACCCCCTCCCGCCCCTACCCGATAAACTCTCGAGGCCACCCAAACCCTAGAAGAAAGAGCGTTGTCGATCTCCTACCCCCTCCCGTCTCTACCCGATAAACTCTCGAGGCCACCCAAACCTTAGAAGAAAGAGCGTTGTCGATCTCCTACCCCCTCCCGTTCCTACCCGATAAACTCTCGAGGCCACCCAAACCCTCCGGACTGAGCAATGATGATCCATAGATAACTCCGGTAACATAGATTTATCAAGAATGCCCCCATTATGGATGTGCACAAGTTGATCCAATTTTTTTCTGATCTCATCTATATATATATTCTTCTATATTTGCAGAAACTATGGATCAAAGAGACTTGGAACAAGAACAGTTGTTGGGGGAGATAATCCTCACCGGAGGTGATGTTGTCTTGTCGTTTCTCAACGACACCAATGGAACAATGGAGGAGGAAGAACATGATCATGATGGCTCCGGTGACATGATCATGATGGCTCCGGAGGTGCTGACTAGCTAATTGATGCATTAATTGTTTTGGTATGTACATATATTAACTCTTCTTTCTTCTTTTATAGCCCTCCGGATCGAGCCAAACTTCGGTAACGAGACGAGGCCCGAAGAAGAGGTTGCGCAAGGATGAAAGGTTCACGATCACAGCACTCGTGGACGATGGCCTACCGATTGAACCCAAGCGGACCAAGGACGCATTTTCTGCTCAGTGCGGAGCTATTGTTAGGGACAACGTCCCGATCAGCATCAAGCAATGGAATAAGCCTAAGGACGACGCCCCTGAAGGTGATTATGTCACTGATAGACAGAAAGATGATCTTTGGACCTTGCTGAAGGCAAATTTCACCCTACCGCCAGAGGAGGATCCGAATAAGCCAGTTATAGAGCCACTAGTCAAGGCGTGTGCTCTTAAGAAGATGGCAGATCTATTCATGAGGTGGAAGAAGGAGTTGAAATCAAAGTTTGTCGACAAAGGTGAGACTCCAGAATTCATCGGCCGATTTGAGAAGATAAGAGATCACTGGCCCGCATTTGTGGCCTACAAGACATCAGACAAGAGTAAAAAAATGTCAGAGACAAACAAGAACAACGCTGCAAAGAAGCAGTATCACCATCACACGGGGTCAGGTGGCTACCTCAAAGCCCGGCCGTTGTGGGACAAAGCTGAGAATGACCTGATTGCTAAAGGGGTCGAACCAGAGACATTGAACTGGCCAGACAGTTCAAGGACTTGGTTCTTCGGGGTTGGGGGAACTTTGGACCCTGAAACAGGAAAGTGCCGTTGGACGGACGAGCAACTTGCAATACCCGTCACGAAGCTTCAGAAGTATATCACCGCAGCGCAGGAAGGGACGTTCATTCCCGACAGAGAGAAGGACGAGCTGACTGAGGCCCTAGGGAATGCTGAGCACCCTGGACGAACACGAGGCACACCAGGCTCCGTTCCGTGGAAGTTTGGGTTTCCCAACGCAGGCGGTTACAGAAGCCAGGAGAGAAAGAGGAAAGCGGAGCTGAGCGACATGCAGAAGATGAGTGCAAGACTACAAAAGCTAGAGGAAGCTGAGAGCCAGCGAGCTGCCGGCCAACTATCTCAGCGGCACGAAGCTACCCCAGAAGCTACCCCGCCATCTCAGCGGAGAAGCAGCGTGGCTTCCACGGAGCCCGTTCAGACTGACTTCACGGAGCCTATCTACCCCGTGGATACTATCACGGAGGCTCAAAATTGCGAGCTCATGACGAAATGCCGGAACCTCACTCTCAAGGCGGCTGTCGGCTCTGTTGCACCTCCTCAACCCAACGGAACTTTTCACTGCTCACCGATTCCACATGGCTATACTGTTGTGATGGTGGATGAAGTAATGGAGGGATTTGAGGAGCTCGAGCTTGACCGGTCTACAGGTGATGGAGAGAATAAGCTGGCTCGTGCTCTGAGGAGTACATGTCTATGGCAGAAGGAGTACATCAAGCTTCCAAACTGGACGCCTCCGCCTCCTCCTCCTCCTCAGGCGAATCAGGGCTCTCCGCCTCCTCCTCCTCCTCCTCCTCCGGCGAGTGATCAGGGCACACCGCCTCCTTCTCCGGCTCCTCCGACGCGTGAGGGCACTCCGCCTCCTCCTTCGCCTACTCCGGCACGTCGGAGCAGTACGCCTCCTCCTCAGCCTCATCGGCAACGGCAGAAGACAGACGCCACCGCTCCGGCTCCTCCGGCGCGTCGGAGCACTCCGCCTCCTGCTCCGCCTCGTAAGCAACGACGGAAGAGAGACGCCGCCGCTCCGACGGATAGCAGTACAAGAAGAGGCGGGAGGGAATACAGATACGGTCCATCTCTCAAGCCTCTGGAAAAGTTACCATATGAGACGACCGAGTCTGAAAACGAGGAGATATGTCAGGCCGAATTGAGGGCCCATTTTGCAAAGAAAACTCCACCTCCGAAGGAGAAGCTAGATCCGGTGAAAGTGATGCACACTATCGATGCCCTGAAGCGACGACCACCGCCTCCGCCGGATTCCAACTTTGACCGCTGTGTTAAAAAGACATATCAAGACGCGCGGCGGTCGGGAAGTACTTCCAGTGATGCAAGGTTAGCAAAACGAAGAAGTGGGAAAAAAAATCCCCAGCTCGGCGAACAGGCGAACCAATCGTGCCCCCCGCTCAAGGTTTCTAGCGATATTGTCGCTAATCATCCGGGGATGGTGCCCGGTACCAATCCTGGTGATTACCTGAGCGATGATGTACAGTTTGAGCCGTTGGAGGTGGACGACTTCAGTTACCGGTACGGGCGGCCTCTCGTCAAACCTGATCATCCTCCTCTAACAACGATGATGCGAACAGTGCATGAATGGTACATGAAAACATGCCGGGAGTCTGGGAAGGATGCTTTGACGCTGAGAATTAAAGAGGAGCACGACCTCGTTGGAATGGAGCAGTTGAATGTTGAATTTGAGGAGATATTCCAGTTATACAATCAAAAGGCCCTCGACAAAACAATCGTGACTTGCTACTGTCTGTAAGTACTACTTCTGTAATTAAGTCTCTCTATATATATAGCTCAGCTCTTTCATTGCATGTATATATAATTATCCTCACTATATTATGCAGATTGAAGATCATCGAATGCAGAAAAGCACAAATCTATGACATTGGGTTCATTAACCCAAATATCATACATGAGTTTACGGTTAAAAACAATGTCACACAAACCGAGGACAACTTGCTACAATCGTTGCTTAAAAATCAAAACAAAGGGACAATACTCTTTCCTTACAACTTCAAGTGAGTGTTACTGTCTTGTGCATATTTGGTTTCCCTTATTACTCGAGGTTATAGTAATGTAATTGACGAGTTATGCATGCGTGCGCAGGTTCCACTTTATTCTGCTAGAGATTAAGCTTGAGCGGGGAGTAGTAATCGTCTTAGACTCGAAACGAAAAGATTCCCAGGAATATGCGGACATGACTGAAATGCTCCAGAAGTAAGTTCAATCGATCATTATCGCATCATATCGGCAACCTTGTTCATTTCCTGATATCAAGTAATTATTTTCTTTGTCTGGCAGGGTTTGGAAAGAGTTCACCGCAATTGTTCCGGCACTGCCGAGAGAGCTGCGATTTACACACCCGAAAGTAAGTACTACTAGCTAGTTCCGCGCATCTCCCATTGATTCTAGTTCCATCAATACCATTTATCATGCTTGATTATCAGTTTGATTGAACTCTATTTCTCGTAAAGTGCTTGTGGCAGGAAAAAGGGAATGATTTTTGTTGATACTACGTTTGCGAGTTCATCTACAACGCGAGGACCCCTAAGCGGGGCTACTCTGAAAAACAATTTCAGGTGCGTAAGCAATAATATTCACAATTTTATTTTATTACCATGATTTGTGTTGAGTTTCATTCATATATATGTATTGACCCCCATCTTCAAATTAGACGTGGCAGATGTGGAATGAACTCCTACCACATGATCGCATACGAGCAATTCAAGTGGAATTGGCGGGATTCTTTCTTGACCACGTCATAAATAAAGCCGGAGAATACCATCTGGAATTTGAAATTAAATGTTAGGGATTGTAAGAGATCTTATATTGTATATATGTAGCTAGTAGCGTCGGATAGATATACGAAAACTTGTTGTTCGACCAATCTCTCGGAGAAAGAGAGGTCGATCACTTCTCTGTGTATATGTTCATGACGATCTTGTGTACTTAATGGTTCCTTCATTTGCTTACTAGCTAGCGTGTCGAGTTCTCTCTATAGTAGCTAGCGTCGACCAAGCACGGAGAAAGAGAGGACACTTCTCTCTATTAGCTAGCTAACACAATATGAAACACCTCAATTAACCCTACAAACCCCCCTAAACCCCCCCCCCTTTCAAAAAAAAACCCAGTGCCTTTTGGTCTCGGTTGGTGCTGCCAACCGGGACTAAAGGTCTTGCCTTTTGGTCCCGGTTGGTTTTACCAACCGGGACTAAAGGTCCTGCCTTTTGGTCCCGGTTGGTGTTACCAACCGGGACTAAAGGTCCTCCTGCCTAGGCTCCCAGCACCGGCCACGTGGAGCCCCTTCTGTCTCGGTTGGTAAGCGAACCGGGACTAAAGGTTTTGGGCTTTAGTCCCGACCCTTTAGTCCCGGTTCCAGAACCGGGACTAAAGGCCCTTACAAACCGGGACAAATGGGGGTTTTCCTACTAGTGGAGTGAGGACAAAGTGCGCAGAAAAGACTAGTATTGATCTGTGAGGCCAGTCTAGATCCCGCAAGGAGTAACGACCACCGGCGGGTGTGTCCAGGGTGTTACAAGTTGGTATCAGAGCCGACCCTCGCGGTTACACGGATATTTGCGGACAGGTGCTCGGTCATGTTGTGCATGACGTTTGTGACCCGTCGTGGCACACGGCATGGCACATGTGCCAGACTGGATGCACAGACGTATGTGCCAAGAGGGAACGTTCATGTGGCCCGACGAGGACGTCGGTTCCTCTCAGTAGGGGTGTATGTGATGGCCTAACTTAATAGGGATGCTAGACTACTCATATCAATAAGGAATTACTTCTTTTTCGGGAGCCCATTCGGAAAGAACTCCAAAGTTAAGCGTGCTCATCTTGGAGTAATTTCAGGATGGGTGACCGACCGGGAAGTTGCTCTCGGGTGCGCACGAGTAAGGACAAAGTGCGCAGAAAAGACTAGTATTGATCTGTGGGGCCAGTCTAGATCCCGCCAGGAGTAACGACCACCGGCGGGTGTGTCCGGGGCGTTACAAATAATACAAGTAAGAAAATTATACAAGTAGCTATATAAATCATACACATGTGCAAACTAAGAAGTTAATTTGAGCTCAAATTGTGCATCTAAATCAAATAAACTCACACATACACTCCTCCACTAAAACCCACAAACCACACTACTTCTAGAGCATTTGAAAGGAGCTAAACTAGCAGTGAGAGATGAAAGGTTGAAGTTGGTAACTTTTTTAGAACACTTGGATAGTTGGTGCACCGCCAAACCTAGACAAACCTTGGGGAAAATGGAGCTTGGAGGAAGAACAGAGGAGAAAGCTTAAGTGTGGCTCCGGCATTTCATCGAACACCTCATGTGCATATATAGACAAAAAACAGAGTAGCCCACACCTCCACCCTTCCACGGCCAAAAAACAGAGGAGATGGGGGGGGCGTGGATATATATAGGCAAAAATTTAGTCCCGGTTTGTGTCTAAAACTGGGACTAATGGCCTACCCTTTAGTCCCGGTTCCAGACACCAACCGGGACTAAAGGGCAGCGACCCCTTTAGTCCCGGTTGGTGGATGGAACCGGGACTAAAGGTCCCAGCCGAACCGGGACTGATGCCTGCCAAGGCCCGGCCGGCGTCCTAGCCTCTCGAACCGGGACTGATGCTCCCATTAGTCCCAGTTATTAACACGACCGGGACTAATGCTCTGATCTGGCCAGGACCAAAGCCCTGTTTTCTACTAGTGAATGAACTATACTTGTTGATATATACCTCTTTTAGTTTACACAAAGAATTAACGGCAGGGGCCCTCACTAGTACAAAACAGGGCATTGGTCCAGGCCATATCGGAGCTTTAGTCCCGGTTCTGTTACGAACCGTGACTAATACGTGCATTAGTCCCGGTTCGAGCGGCGCAGGCATCAGTCCCGGTTCGAACGGGACCTTTAGTCCCGGTTGGAGAGACCAACCGGAACTAAAGGGTTTGTGAACGGTGCCAGCCCCTGTAGTCCCGGTTGGTATCTCCAACCGGGACTAAAGGCCCCCCCTTTAGTCCCGGTTGGAGACACCAACCGGGACTAAAGGGCTGGGAAAAAAATTTGAAAAAATTTTCAATTTTTTTTCCCTGCCTAGTCCCGGTTGGTGTCTCCAACCGGGACTAAAGGGGGGGGCCTTTAGTCCCGGTTGGAGATACCAACCGGGACTAAAGGGGGGGACTAAAGGTTTTTTTTCCGTTTTTACATTTGTTTTCTGTTTTTAGTTTCTGTTTTAAATTGCTTATATCTTTTAAGATATTTGATGTTTTTGAGTGATTCTTTTTGCATTAGATTCAAAAAAAATTCTGGTTTCTGTTTGTGCCATTATTTTTCAAATTTGAATGGTTTAAATTTGAATTTGTTCAAATTTGCTTCAATCCCTAGATTGTGAATAACTTGAGTTTACAAATAGTTTTTAATTTAATTCTTTGTGCTCCTAGTCACGTGTTAGATTGTTGTCACAGTAAGATTTATTTGCATATTTTTAGAATAATTTAAATTAGGATTTCAATTTCAGGGTCATTTAGCTCAAAAAAGCATTAAATGCATGAAAAATAACAAATGAAGTTAGAAAGGGTTGAAATTTGAGGATGTGGCTTTGAATGGTGCATATTGAATGCACAAAAAGCCTGGAGTTAAAATAAGTTTAAAAAAATGTAATGCCTTTGTAACAGATGGGTTTTCGTCCGAAACCTTGATACTTCGAAGGAGATGGTCCAGATTGTACACGAAGTGCATCCAGTTTTTGCCGCAACCCTCTCAACTTTTTAGCACAAGCTATGTGGGTGAAATGATGATACCATGCCAAGTTTCAACCTTTTCAGAGTTCATTTGTAGTGCTTTTCAATTTCAGGGTCATTTAGCTCAATCTCTACCCCCCCCCCCCCCCGTGGACCGCCTTTTTTAGCTTTGTAGAAAATAAACTAAAATCATAAAATCTTCAAAAAATAAAATCCTCTGAGATGTAGTTAGGTTTTAGTGTCTAGTTAGTATAGAAATTTTGAAATATGAATTTTGACCTTTTTTGCAAAAAAACGCAAAAAAAATGTAAAACGGCCATAACTTTTGCATACGACGTCGAAAAAAAAAGTTTAATATATCAAAAAAAACTAGAGAAAAATTGGGAATATAGGATAGTTGTCATCATCCTCTTCTTCTTCGTTGTCTTTCATCATAACCCCTCTTTCTCCGTGCTTGGTCCAAACATTATAGTGTGGCATGAAACCCTTCGAAAGCAGGTGGAAGTGAAGGGTTTTCGAGTCAGAGTAATCCTTCGTATTCTTACAGACAGTACATGGACAATACATAAAACCATTCTGCTTGTTTGCCTTAGCCACATCGAGAAAATTATGCAAGCCTGTGATGTAGTCGGAGGTGCGTCGGTCACCGTACATCCATTGCCGGTTCATCTGCGTGCATTATATAACTAAGTATATCAAAAACCATTACAGAACATCATGAATAGAGAAATGACAAAATTAATACAAGTTCATCATCACATTAAAACCAAAGTACAGTAGTGATCAAATGTTATTACTGAAAAAATAAATACATAAAGTTCATACATAGTTCTCATAGGACAACATACAGCTCTCTAGAGCATCTAATTAAAACATACATTGAAACTAACATACAACTATGTAAAACATTTAAATGCATCAACAAATGCGATCAAAATCGCAACTAAGGTAACAATTGATCCAACAGCATAATGATACCAAGCCTCATTATCAATGGCATATTTTCTAATCTTTCTAATCTTCAAGCGCATTGCATCCATCTGGCTCTTGTGTAGATCGACGACATCGTCAACATGCAACTCCAATTTCATCTTCTCTTCTTCAACTCTTTTCAATTTTTCTTTCAAATAATTGTTTTCTTTTTCAACTAAATTTAACCTCTCGACAAGAGGGTCGGTTGGAATTTCCGGTTCACATACCTCCTAGATAAAGACATCTATGTCAAGTTGGTCGGCATAATTGTCATAAACACTAAATGAAACAAATAGTTATAAAAGATAATATACCACATCCGAATCATAGACCAGACGAGAGCCGACGGGGGCGGATACCAAAACCATGGCACTATATAATAACAAATAATAATATGATGGCCTAACTTAATAGGGCTGCTAGACTACTCATATCAATATGGAATTACTTCTTTTCCGGGAGCCCATTCGGAAAGAACTCCAAAGTTAAGCATGCTCATCTTGGAGTAATTTCAGGATGGGTGACCGACCGGGAAGTTGCTCCCGGGTGCGCACGAGTGAGGACAAAGTGCGCAGAAAAGACTAGTATTGATCTGTGGGGCCAGTCTAGATCCCGCAAGGAGTAACGACCACCGGCGGGTGTGTCCGGGGTGTTACAAGTTGGTATCAGAGCCGACCCTCGCGGTTACACGGATATTTGCGGACAGGTGCTCGGTCATCTTGTGCATGACGTTTGTGACCCGTCGTGGCACACGGCATGGCACATGTGCCGGACTGGATGCACAGACATATGTGCCAAGAGGGAACGTTCCTGTGGCACGACGAGGATGTCGGTTCCTCTGAGTAGGGGTGTATGTGATGGCCTAACTTAATAGGGATGCTAGACTACTCATATCAATAAGGAATTACTTCTTTTCCGAGAGCCCATTCGGAAAGAACTCCAAAGTGAAGCGTGCTCATCTTGGAGTAATTTCAGGATGGGTGACCGACCGGGAAGTTGCTCCCGGGTGCGCACGAGTAAGGACAAAGTGCGCAGAAAAGACTAGTATTGATCTGTGGGGCCAGTCTAGATCCCGCCAGGAGTAACGACCACCGGCGGGTGTGTCCGGGGCCTTACAAATAATACAAGTAAGAAAATTATACAAGTAGCTATATAAATCATACACATGTGCAAACTAAGAAGTTAATTTGAGCTCAAATTGTGCATCTAAATCAAATAAACTCACACATACACTCCTCCACTAAAACCAACAAACCACACTACTTCTAGAGCATTTGAAAGGAGCTAAACTAGAAGTGAGAGATGAAAGGATGAAGTTGCTAACTTTTTTAGAACACTTGGATAGTTGGTGCACCGCCAAACCTAGACAAACCTTGTGGAAAATGGAGCTTGGAGGAAGAACAGAGGAGAAAGCTTAAGTGTGGCTCCGGCATTTCATCGAACACCTCATGTGCATATATAGGCAAAAAACAGAGTAGCCCACACCTCCACCCTTCCACGGCCAAAAAACAGAGGAGATGGGGGGTCGTGGATATATATAGGCAAAAATTTAGTCCCGGTTTGTGTCTAAAACCGGGACTAATGGCCTACCCTTTAGTCCCGGTTCCAGACACCAACCGGGACTAAAGGGCAGCGACCCCTTTAGTCCCGGTTGGTGGATGGAACCGGGACTAAAGGTCCCAGCCGAACTGGGACTGATGCCTGCCAAGGCCCGGCCGGCGTCCTAGCCTCTCGAACCGGGACTGATGCTCCCATTAGTCCCGGTTCGTAACACGACCGGGACTAATGCTCTGATCTGGCCAGGACCAAAGCCCTGTTTTCTACTAGTGAATGAACTATACTTGTTGATATATACCTCTTTTAGTTTACACAAAGAATTAACGGCGGGGGCCCTCACTAGTACAAAACAGGGCATTGGTCCAGGCCATATCGGAGCTTTAGTCCCGGTTCTATTACGAACCGTGACTAATACGTGCATTAGTCCCGGTTCGAGCGGCGCAGGCATCAGTCCCGGTTCGAACGGGACCTTTAGTCCCGGTTGGGGAGACCAACCGGGACTAAAGGGTTTGTGAACAGTGCCAGCCCCTTTAGTCCCGGTTGGTATCTCCAACCGGGACTAGGGCTGGGAAAAAAATTTGAAAAAAAAAATTTCAATTTTTTTTCCCAGCCTAGTCCCGGTTGGTGTCTCCAACCGGGACTAAAGGGGGGGGACCTTTAGTCCCGGCTGGAGATACCAACCGGGGCTAAAGGGGGGGGCCTTTAGTCCCGGTTGGAGATACCAACCGGGACTAAAGGGGGGGACTAAAGGTTTTTTTTTTATCTGTTTTTACATTTGTTTTCTGTTTTTAGTTTCTGTTTTAAATTGCTTATATCTTTTAAGATATTTGATGTTTTTGAGTGATTCTTTTTTGCATTACATTCAAAATTTTGTCTGGTTTCTGTTTCTGCCATTATTTTTCAAATTTGAATGGTTTAAATTTGAATTTGTTCAAATTTGCTTCAAACCCTAGATTGTGAATAACTTGAGTTTACAAATAGTTTTTAATTTAATTCTTTTTGCTCCTAGTCACGTGTTAGATTGTTGTCACAGTAAGATTTATTTGCATATTTTTTGAATAATTTAAATTAGGATTTCAATTTCAGGGTCATTTAGCTCAAAAAAGCATTAAATGCATGAAGAATAACAAATGAAGTTAGAAAGGGTTGAAATTTGAGGATGTGGCTTTGAATGGTGCATATTGAATGCACAAAAAGCCTGGAGTTAAAATAAGTTTAAAAAAATGAAATGCCTTTGTAACAGATGGGTTTTCGTCCGAAACCTTGATACTTCGAAGGAGATGGTCCAGTTTGTACACGAAGTGCATCCAGTTTTTGCCGCAACCCTCTCAACTTTTTAGCACAAGCTATGTGGGTGAAATGATGATACCATGCCAAGTTTCAACCTTTTCAGAGTTCATTTGTAGTGCTTTTCCATTTCAGGGTCATTTAGCTCAATCTCTACCCCCCCCCCCCCCCCCCCCCCGTGGACCGCCTTTTTTAGCTTTGTAGAAAATAAACGAAAATGATAAAATCTTCAAAAAATAAAATCCTCTGAGATGTAGTTAGGTTTTAGTGTCTAGTTGGTATAGAAATTTTGAAATATGAATTTTGAACTTTTTTGCAAAAAAACGCAAAAAAAATGTAAAACGGCCATAACTTTTGCATACGACGTCGAAAAAAAAAGTTTAATATATCAAAAAAAACTAGAGAAAAATTGGGAATATAGGATAGTTGTCATCATCCTCCTCTTCTTCGTTGTCTTTCAACATAACCCCTCTTTCTCCGTGCTTGGTCCAAACATTATAGTGTGGCATGAAACCCTTCGAAAGCAGGTGGAAGTGAAGGTGTTTCGAGTCAGAGTAATCCTTCGTATTCTTACAGACAGTACATGGACAATACATAAAACCATTCTCCTTGTTTGCCTTAGCCACATCGAGAAAATTATGCAAGGCCGTAATGTAGTCGGAGGTGCGTCGGTCACCGTACATCCATTGCCGGTTCATCTGCGTGCATTATATAACTAAGTATATCAAAAACCATTACAGAACATCATGAATAGAGAAATGACAAAATTAATACAAGTTCATCATCACATTAAAACCAAAGTACAGTCGTGATCAAATGTTATTACTGAAAAAATAAATACATAAAGTTCATACATAGTTCTCATAGGACAACATACAGCTCTCTAGAGCATCTAATTAAAACATACATTGAAACTAACATACAACTATGTAAAACATTTAAATGCAACAACA
Organism: Elymus sibiricus; assembly: GCA_039707655.1. Lineage (NCBI taxonomy): Eukaryota > Viridiplantae > Streptophyta > Magnoliopsida > Poales > Poaceae > Elymus > Elymus sibiricus. Next base: position 6,455,565 of record CM077674.1, on the reverse strand, counting down.
AATGCGATCAAAATCGCAACTAAGGTAACAATTGATCCAACAGCATAACGATACCAAGCCTCATTATCAATGGCATATTTTCTAATCTTTCTAATCTTCAAGCGCATTGCGTCCATCTGGCTCTTGTGTAGATCGACGACATCGTCAACATGCAACTCCAATTTCATCTTCTCTTCTTCAACTCTTTTCAATTTTTCTTTCAAATAATTGTTTTCTTTTTCAACTAAATTTAACCTCTCGACAAGAGGGTCGGTTGGAATTTCCGGTTCACATACCTCCTAGATAAAGACATCTATGTCAAGTTGGTCGGAATAATTGTCATAAACACTAAATGAAACAAATAGTTATAAAAGATAATATACCACATCTGAATCATAGACCGGACGAGAGCCGACGGGGGCGGATACCAAAACAATGGCACTATATAATAACAAACAATAATGTGATGGCCTAACTTAATAGGGATGCTAGACTACTCATATCAATACGGAATTACTTCTTTTCCGGGAGCCCATTCGGAAAGAACTCCAAAGTTAAGCGTGCTCATCTTGGAGTAATTTCAGGATGGGTGACCGACCGGGAAGTTGCTCCCGGGTGCGCACGAGTGAGGACAAAGTGCGCAGAAAAGACTAGTATTGATCTGTGGGGCCAGTCTAGATCCCGCCAGGAGTAACGACCACCGGCGGGTGTGTCCGGGGTGTTACAAGTTGGTATCAGAGCCGACCCTCGTGGTTACACGGATATTTGAGGACAGGTGCTCGGTCATGTTGTGCATGACGTTTGTGACCCGTCGTGGCACACGGCATGGCACAGGTGCCGGACTAGATGCACAGACGTATGTGCCAAGAGGGAACGTTCCTGTGGCCCGACGAGGACGTCGGTTCCTCTGAGTAGGGGTGTATGTGATGGCCTAACTTAATAGGGATGCTAGACTACTCATATCAATAAGGAATTACTTCTTTTCCGGGAGCCCATTCGGAAAGAACTCCAAAGTTAAGCGTGCTCATCTTGGAGTAATTTCAGGATGGGTGACCGATCGGGAAGTTGCTCCCGGGTGCGCACGAGTAAGGACAAAGTGCGCAGAAAAGACTAGTATTGATCTGTGGGGCCAGTCTAGATCCCGCCAGGAGTAACGACCACCGGCGGGTGTGTCCGGGGCGTTACAAATAATACAAGTAAGAAAATTATACAAGTAGCTATATAAATCATACACATGTGCAAACTAAGAAGTTAATTGGAGCTCAAATTGTGCATCTAAATCAAATAAACTCACACATACGATCCTCCACTAAAACCCACAAACCACACTACTTCTAGAGCATTTGAAAGGAGCTAAACTAGCAGTGAGAGATGAAAGGATGAAGTTGCTAACTTTTTTAGAACACTTGGAAGTTGGTGCACCGCCAAACCTAGACAAACCTTGGGGAAATGGAGCTTGGAGGACGAACAGAGGAGAAAGCTTAAGTGTGGCTCCGGCATTTCATCGAACACCTCATGTGCATATATAGCCAAAAAATAGAGTAGCCCACACCTCCACCCTTCCACGCTCAAAAAACAGAGGAGATGGGGGGGGCGTGGATATATATAGGCAAAAATTTAGTCCCGGTTTGTGTCTAAAACCGGGACTAATGGCCTACCCTTTAGTCCCGGTTCCAGACACCAACCGGGACTAAAGGGCAGCGACCCCTTTAGTCCCGGTTGGTGGATGGAACCGGGACTAAAGGTCCCAGCCGAACCGGGACTGATGCCTGCCAAGGCCCGGCCGGCGTCCTAGCCTCTCGAACCGGGACTGATGCTCCCATTAGTCCCGGTTCGTAACACGACCGGGACTAATGCTCTGACCTGGCCAGGACCAAAGCCCAGTTTTCTACTAGTGAATGAACTATACTTGTTGATATATACCTCTTTTAGTTTACACAAAGAATTAACGGCGGGGGCACTCACTAGTACAAAACAGGGCATTGGTCCAAGCCATATCGGAGCTTTAGTTCCGGTTCTGTTATGAACCGTGACTAATACGTGCATTAGTCTCGGTTCGAGCGGCGCAGGCATCAGTCCCGGTTCGAACGGGACCTTTAGTCCCGGTTGGAGAGACCAACCGGGACTAAAGGGTTTGTGAACGGTGCCAGCCCCTTTAGTCCCGGTTGGTATCTCCAACCGGGACTAAAGGCCCCCCCTTTAGTCTCGGTTGGAGACACCAACCGGGACTAAAGGGCTGGGAAAAAAATTTGAAAAAAAAAAAATTTCAATTTTTTTTCCCAGCCTAGTCCCGGTTGGTGTCTCCAAACGGGACTAAAGGGGGGGTGGCCTTTAGTCCCGGTTGGAGATACCAACCGGGACTAAAGGGGGGGACTAAAGGTTTTTTTTTCTGTTTTTACATTTGTTTTCTGTTTTTAGTTTCTGTTTTAAATTGCTTATATCTTTTAAGATATTTGATGTTTTTGAGTGATTCTTTTTTGCATTAGATTCAAAATTTTGTCTGGTTTCTGTTTGTGCCATTATTTTTCAAATTTGAATGGTTTAAATTTGAATTTGTTCAAATTTGCTTCAAACCCTAGATTGTGAATAACTTGAGTTTACAAATAGTTTTTAATTTAATTCTTTTTGCTCCTAGTCACGTGTTAGATTGTTGTCACAGTAAGATTTATTTGCATATTTTTAGAATAATTTAAATTAGGATTTCAATTTCAGGGTCATTTAACTAAAAAAAGCATTAAATGCATGAAAAATAACAAATGAAGTTCGAAAGGGTTGAAATTTGAGGATGTGGCTTTGAATGGTGCATATTGAATGCACAAAAAGCCTGGAGTTAAAATAAGTTTAAAAAAATGAAATGCCTTTGTAATAGATGGGTTTTCGTCCGAAACCTTGATACTTCGAAGGAGATGGTCCAGTTTGTACACGAAGTGCATCCAGTTTTTGCCGCAACCCTCTCAACTTTTTAGCACAAGCTATGTGGGTGAAATGATGATACCATGCCAAGTTTCAACCTTTTCAGAGTTCATTTGTAGTGCTTTTCAATTTCAGGGTCATTTAGCTCAATCTCTACCCCCCCCCCCGTGGACCGCCTTTTTTAGGTTTGTAGAAAATAAACGAAAATGATAAAATCTTCAAAAAATAAAATCCTCTGAGATGTAGTTAGGTTTTAGTGTCTAGTTGGTATAGAAATTTTGAAATATGAATTTTGACCTTTTTTGCAAAAAAACGCAAAAAAATTGTAAAACAGCCATAACTTTTGCATACGACGTCGAAAAAAAAAGTTTAATATATCAAAAAAAACTAGAGAAAAATTGGGAATATAGGATAGTTGTCATCATCCTCTTCTTCTTCGTTGTCTTTCATCATAACCCCTCTTTCTCCGTGCTTGGTCCAAACATTATAGTGTGGCATGAAACCCTTCGAAAGCAGGTGGAAGTGAAGGGTTTTCGAGTCAGAGTAATCCTTCGTATTCTTACAGACAGTACATGGACAATACATAAAACCATTCTACTTGTTTGCCTTAGCCACATCGAGAAAATTATGCAAGCCCGTAATGTAGTCGGAGGTGCGTCGGTCACCGTACATCCATTGCCCGTTCATCTGCGTGCATTATATAACTAAGTATATCAAAAACCATTACAGAACATCATGAATAGAGAAATGACAAAATTAATACAAGTTCATCATCACATTAAAACCAAAGTACAGTAGTGATCAAATGTTATTACTGAAAAAATAAATACATAAAGTTCATACATAGTTCTCATAGGACAACATACAGCTCTCTAGAGCATCTAATTAAAACATACATTGAAACTAACATACAACTATGTAAAACATTTAAATGCAACAACAAATGCGATCAAAATCGCAACTAAGGTAAGAATTGATCCAACAGCATAATGATACCAAGCCTCATTATCAATGGCATATTTTCTAATCTTTCTAATCTTCAAGCGCATTGCATCCATCTGGCTCTTGTGTAGATCGACGACATCGTCAACATGCAACTCCAATTTCATCTTCTCTTCTTCAACTCTTTTCAATTTTTCTTTCAAATAATTGTTTTCTTTTTCAACTAAATTTAACCTCTCGACAAGAGGGTCGGTTGGAATTTCTGGTTCACATACCTCCTAGATAAAGACATCTATGTCAAGTTGGTCGGCATAATTGTCATAAACACTAAATGAAACAAATAGTTATAAAAGATAATATACCACATCCGAATCAAAGACCGGACGAGAGCCGACGGGGGCGGATACCAAAACCATGGCACTATATAATAACAAACAATAATGTGATGGCCTAACTTAATAGGGATGCTAGACTACTCATATCAATACGGAATTACTTCTTTTCCGGGAGCCCATTCGGAAAGAACTCCAAAGTTAAGCGTGCTCATCTTGGAGTAATTTCAGGATGGGTGACCGACCGGGAAGTTGCTCCCAGGTGCGCACGAGTGAGGACAAAGTGCGCAGAAAAGACTAGTATTGATCTGTGGGGCCAGTCTAGATCCCGCAAGGAGTAACGACCACCGGCGGGTGTGTCCGGGGTGTTACAAGTTGGTATCAGAGCCGACCCTCGCGGTTACATGGATATTTGCGGACAGGTGCTCGGTCATGTTGTGCATGACGTTTGTGACCCGTCGTGGCACACGGCATGGCACATGTGCCGGACTGGATGCACAGACGTATGTGCCAAGAGGGAACGTTCCTGTGGCCCGACGAGGACGTCGGTTCCTCTGAGTAGGCGTGTATGTGATGGCCTAACTTAATAGGGATGCTAGACTACTCATATCAATAAGGAATTACTTCTTTTCCGGGAGCCCATTCGGAAAGAACTCCAAAGTTAAGCGTGCTCATCTTGGAGTAATTTCAGGATGGGTGACCGACCGGGAAGTTGCTCCCGGGTGCGCACGAGTAAGGACAAAGTGCGCAGAAAAGACTAGTATTGATCTGTGGGGCCAGTCTAGATCCCGCCAGGAGTAACGACCACCGGCAGGTGTGTCCGGGGCGTTACAAATAATACAAGTAAAAAAATTATACAAGTAGCTATATAAATCATACACATGTGCAAACTAAGAAGTTAATTTGAGCTCAAATTGTGCATCTAAATCAAATAAACTCACACATACACTCCTCCACTAAAACCCACAAACCACACTACTTCTAGAGCATTTGAAAGGTGACCGGGACTAAAGGCCCCCCCTTTAGTCCCGGTTGGAGACACCAACCGGGACTAAAGGGCTGGGAAAAAAATTTGAAAAAAAAAATTTCAATTTTTTTTTCCTACCTAGTCCCGGTTGGTGTCTCCAACCGGGACTAAAGGGAGGGGCCTTTACTCCCGGTTGGAGATACCAACCAGGACTAAAGGGGGGGACTAAAGGTTTTTTTTTCTGTTTTTACATTTGTTTTCTGTTTTTAGTTTCTGTTTTAAATTGCTTATATGTTTTAAGATATTTGATGTTTTTGAGTGATTCTTTTTGCATTAGATTCAAAATTTTGTCTGGTTTCTGTTTGTGCCATTATTTTTCAAATTTGAATGGTTTAAATTTGAATTTGTTCAAATTTGCTTCAAACCCTAGATTGTGAATAACTTGAGTTTACAAATAGTTTTTAATTTAATTCTTTTTGCTCCTAGTCACGTGTTAGATTGTTGTCACAGTAAGATTTATTTGCATATTTTTAGAATAATTTAAATTAGGATTTCAATTTCAGGGTCATTTAGCTCAAAAAAGAATTAAATGCATGAAAAATAACAAATGAAGTTAGAAAGGGTTGAAATTTGAGGATGTGGCTTTGAATGGTGCATATTGAATGCACAAAAAGCCTGGAGTTAAAATAAGTTTAAAAAAATGAAATGCCTTTGTAACAGATGGGTTTTCGTCCGAAACCTTGATACTTCGAAGGAGATGGTCCAGTTTGTACACGAAGTGCATCCAGTTTTTGCCGCAACCCTCTCAACTTTTTAGCACAAGCTATGTGGGTGAAATGATGATACCATGCCAAGTTTCAACCTTTTCAGAGTTCATTTGTAGTGCTTTTCAATTTCAGGGTCATTTAGCTCAATCTCTACCCCCCCCCCCCCCCCCCCCCCGTGGACCGCCTTTTTTAGCTTTGTAGAAAATAAACGAAAATGATCAAATCTTCAAAAAATAAAAAACTCTGAGATGTAGTTAGGTTTTAGTGTCTAGTTGGTATAGAAATTTTGAAATATGAATTTTGACCTTTTTTGCAAAAAAACGCAAAAAAAATGTAAAACGGCCATAACTTTTGCATACGACGTCGAAAAAAATAGTTTAATATATCAAAAAAAACTAGAGAAAAATTGGGAATATAGGATAGTTGTCATCATCCTCTTCTTCTTCGTTGTCTTTCATCATAACCCCTCTTTCTCTGTGCTTGGTCCAAACATTATAGTGTGGCATGAAACCCTTCGAAAGCAGGTGGAAGTGAAGGGTTTTCGAGTCAGAGTAATCCTTCGTATTCTTACAGACAGTACATGGACAATACATAAAACCATTCTGCTTGTTTGCCTTAGCCACATCGAGAAAATTATGCAAGCCTGTAATGTAGTCGGAGGTGCGTCGGTCACCGTACATCCATTGCCGGTTCATCTGCGTGCATTATATAACTAAGTATATCAAAAACCATTACAGAACATCATGAATAGAGAAATGACAAAATTAATACAAGTTCATCATCACATTAAAACCAAAGTACAGTAGTGATGAAATGTTATTACTGGAAAAATAAATACATAAAGTTCATACATAGTTCTCATAGGACAACATACAGCTCTCTAGAGCATATAATTAAAACATACATTGAAACTAACATACAACTATGTAAAACATTTAAATGCAACAACAAATGCGATCAAAATCGCAAGTAAGGTAACAATTGATCCAACAGCATAATGATACCAAGCCTCATTATCAATGGCATATTTTCTAATCTTTCTAATCTTCAAGCGCATTGCATCCATCTGGCTCTTGTGTAGATCGACGACATAGTCAACATGCAACTCCAATTTCATCTTCTCTTCTTCAACTCTTTTCAATTTTTCTTTCAAATAATTGTTTTCTTTTTCAACTAAATTTAACCTCTCGACAAGAGGGTCGGTTGGAATTTCCGGTTCACATACCTCCTAGATAAAGACATCTATGTCAAGTTGGTCGGCATAATTGTCATAAACACTAAATGAAACAAATAGTTATAAAAGATAATATACCACATCCGAATCATAGACCGGACGAGAGCCGACGGGGGCGGATACCAAAACCATGGCACTATATAATAACAAACAATAATGTGATGGCCTAACTTAATAGGGATGCTAGACTACTCATATCAATACAGAATTACTTCTTTTCTGGGAGCCCATTCGGAAAGAACTCCAAAGTTAAGCGTGCTCATCTTGGAGTAATTTCAGGATGGGTGACCGACCGGGAAGTTGCTCCCGGGTGCGCACGAGTGAGGACAAAGTGCGCAGAAAAGACTAGTATTGATCTGTGGGGCCAGTCTAGACCCCGCAAGGAGTAACGACCACCGGCGGGTGTGTCCGGGGTGTTACAAGTTGGTATCAGAGCCGACCCTCGCGGTTACACGGATATTTGCGGACAGGTGCTCGGTCATGTTGTGCATGACGTTTGTGACCCGTCATGGCACACGGCATGGCACATGTGCCGGACTGGATGCACAGACGTATGTGCCAAGAGGGAACGTTCCTGTGGCCCGACGAGGACGTCGGTTCCTCTGAGTAGGGGTGTATGTGATGGCTTAACTTAATAGGGATGCTAGACTACTCATATCAATAAGGAATTACTTCTTTTCCAGGAGCCCATTCGGAAAGAACTCCAAAGTTAAGCGCGCTCATCTTGGAGTAATTTCAGGATGGGTGACCGACCGGGAAGTTGCTCCCGGGTGCGCACGAGTAAGGACAAAGTGCGCAGAAAAGACTAGTATTGATCTGTGGGGCCAGTCTAGATCCCGCCCAGAGTAACGACCACCGGCGGGTGTGTCCGGGGCGTTACAAATAATACAAGTAAGAAAATTATACAAGTAGCTATATAAATCATACACATGTGCAAACTAAGAAGTTAATTTGAGCTCAAATTGTGCATCTAAATCAAATAAACTCACACATACACTCCTCCACTAAAACCCACAAACCACACTACTTCTAGAGCATTTGAAAGGAGCTAAACTAGCAGTGAGAGATGAAAGGATGAAGTTGCTAACTTTTTTAGAACACTTGGATAGTTGGTGCACCGCCAAACCTAGACAAACCTTGGGGAAAATGGAGCTTGGAGGAAGAACAGAGGAGAAAGCTTAAGTGTGGCTCCGGCATTTCATCGAACACCTCATGTGCATATATAGGCAAAAAACAGAGTAGCCCACACCTCCACCCTTCCACGCTCAAAAAACAGAGGAGATGGGGGGGGGCGTGGATATATATAGGCAAAAATTTAGTCCCGGTTTGTGTCTAAAACCGGGACTAATGGCCTACCCTTTAGTCCCGGTTCCAGACACCAACCGGGACTAAAGGGCAGCGACCCCTTTAGTCCCGGTTGGTGGATGGAACCGGGACTAAACGTCCCAGCCGAACCGGGACTGATGCCTGCCAAGGCCCGGCCGGCGTCCTAGCCTCTCGAACCGGGACTGATGCTCCCATTAGTCCCGGTTCGTAACACGACCGGGACTAATGCTCTGATCTGGCCAGGACCAAAGCCCTGTTTGCTACTAGTGAATGAACTATACTTGTTGATATATACCTCTTTTATTTTACACAAAGAATTAACGGCGGGGGCCCTCAACAGTACAAAACAGGGCATTGGTCCAGGCCATATCGGAGCTTTAGTCCCGGTTCTGTTACGAACCGTGACTAATACGTGCATTAGTCCCGGTTCGAGTGGCGCAGGCATCAGTCCCGGTTCGAACGGGACCTTTAGTCCCGGTTGGAGAGACCAACCGGGACTAAAGGGTTTGTGAACGGTGCCAGCCCCTTTAGTCCCGGTTGGTATCTCCAACCGGGACTAAAGGCCCCCCCCTTTAGTCCCGGTTGGAGACACCAACCGGGACTAGGCTGGGAAAAAAAATTGAAATTTTTTTTTTCAATTTTTTTTCCCAGCCCTTTAGTCCCGGTTGGTGTCTCCAACCGGGACTAAAGGGGGGGCCTTTAGTCCCGGTTGGAGATACCAACCGGGACTAAAGGGGGGGACTAAAGGTTATTTTTTCTGTTTTTACATTTGTTTTCTGTTTTTAGTTTCTGTTTTAAATTGCTTATATCTTTTAAGATATTTGATGTTTTTGAGTGATTCTTTTTGCATTAGATTCAAAATTTTGTCTGGTTTGTGTTTGTCCCATTATTTTTCAAATTTGAATGGTTTAAATTTGAATTTGTTCAAATTTGCTTCAAACCCTAGATTGTGAATAACTTGAGTTTACAAATAGTTTTGAATTTAATTCTTTTTGCTCCTAGTCACGTGTTAGATTGTTGTCACAGTAAGATTTATTTGCATATTTTTAGAATAATTTAAATTAGGATTTCAATTTCAGGGTCATTTAGCTCAAAAAAGCATTAAATGCATGAAAAATAACAAATGAAGTTAGAAAGGGTTGAAATTTGAGGATGTGGCTTTGAATGGTGCATATTGAATGTACAAAAAGCCTGGAGTTAAAATAAGTATAAAAAAATGAAATGCCTTTGTAACAGATGGGTTTTCGTCCGAAACCTTGATACTTCGAAGGAGATGGTCCAGTTTGTACACGAAGTGCATCCAGTTTTTGCCGCAACCCTCTCAACTTTTTAGCACAAGCTATGTGGGTGAAATGATGATACCATGCCAAGTTTCAACCTTTTCAGAGTTCATTTGTAGTGCTTTTCAATTTCAGGGTCATTTAGCTCAATCTCTACCCCCCCCCCCCCCCCCCCCCCCCCGTGGACCGCCTTTTTTAGCTTTGTAGAAAATAAACGAAAATGATAAAATCTTCAAAAAATAAAATCCTCTGAGATGTAGTTAGGTTTTAGTGTCTAGTTGGTATAGAAATTTTGAAATATGAATTTTGACCTTTTTTGCAAAAAAAACGCAAAAAAATGTAAAACGGCCATAACTTTTGCATACGACGTCGAAAAAAAAAGTTTAATATATCAAAAAAAACTAGAGAAAATTTGGGAATATAGGATAGTTGTCATCATCCTCTTCTTCTTCGTTGTCTTTCATCATAACCCCTCTTTCTCCGTGGTTGGTCCAAACATTATAGTGTGGCATGAAACCCTTCGAAAGCAGGTGGAAGTGAAGGGTTTTCGAGTCAGAGTAATCCTTCGTATTCTTACAGACAGTACATGGACAATACATAAAACCATTCTGCTTGTTTGCCTTAGCCACATCGAGAAAATTATGCAAGCCCGTAATGTAGTCGGAGGTGCGTCGGTCACCGTACATCCATTGCCGGTTCATCTGCGTGCATTATATAACTAAGTATATCAAAAACCATTACAGAACATCATGAATAGAGAAATGACAAAATTAATACAAGTTCATCATCACATTAAAACCAAAGTACAGTAGTGATCAAATGTTATTACTGAAAAAATAAATACATAAAGTTCATACATAGTTCTCATAGGACAACATACAGCTCTCTAGAGCATCTAATTAAAACATACATTGAAACTAACATACAACTATGTAAAACATTTAAATGCAACAACAAATGCGATCAAAATCGCAACTAAGGTAACAATTGATCCAACAGCATAATGATACCAAGCCTCATTATCAATGGCATATTTTCTAATCTTTCTAATCTTCAAGCGCATTGCATCCATCTGGCTCTTGTGTAGATCGACGACATCGTCAACATGCAACTCCAATTTCATCTTCTCTTCTTCAACTCTTTTCAATTTTCTTTCAAATAATTGTTTTCTTTTTCAACTAAATTTAACCTCTCGACAAGAGGGTCGGTTGGAATTTCCGGTTCACATACCTCCTAGATAAAGACATCTAGGTCAAGTTGGTCGGCATAATTGTCATAAACACTAAATGAAACAAATAGTTATAAAAGATAATATACCACATCCGAATCATGGACCAGACGAGAGGCGACGGGGGCGGATACCAAAACCATGGCACTATATAATAACAAACAATAATGTGATGGCCTAACTTAATAGGGATGCTAGACTACTCATATCAATACGGAATTACTTCTTTTCCGGGAGCCCATTCGGAAAGAACTCCAAAGTTAAGCGTGCTCATCTTGGAGTAATTTCAGGATGGGTGACCGACCGGGAAGTTGCTCCCGGGTGCGCACGAGTGAGGACAAAGTGCGCAGAAAAGACTAGTATTGATCTGTTGGGCCAGTCTAGATCCCGCAAGGAGTAACGACCACCGGCGGGTGTGTCCGGGGTGTTACAAGTTGGTATCAGAGCCGACCCTCGCGGTTACACGGATATTTGCGGATAGGTGCTCGGTCATGTTGTGCATGACGTTTGTGACCCGTCGTGGCACACGGCATGGCACATGTGCCGGACTGGATGCACAGACGTATGTGCCAAGAGGGAACGTTCCTGTGGCCCGACGAGGACGTCGCTTCCTCTGAGTAGGGGTGTATGTGATGGCCTAACTTAATAGGGATGCTAGACTACTCATATCAATAAGGAATTACTTCTTTTCCGGGAGCCCATTCGGAAAGAACTCCAAAGTTAAGCGTGCTCATCTTGGAGTAATTTCAGGATGGGTGACCGACCGGGAAGTTGCTCCCGGGTGCGCACGAGTAAGGACAAAGTGCGCAGAAAAGACTAGTATTGATCTGTGGGGCCAGTCTAGATCCCGCCAGGAGTAACGACCACCGGCGGGTGTGTCCGGGGCGTTACAAATAATACAAGTAAGAAAATTATACAAGTAGCTATATAAATCATACACATGTGCAAACTAAGAAGTTAATTTGAGCTCAAATTGTGCATCTAAATCAAATAAACTCACACATACACTCCTCCACTAAAACCCACAAACCACACTACTTCTAGAGCATTTGAAAGGTGACCGGGACTAAAGGCCCCCCCTTTAGTCCCGGTTGGAGACACCAACTGGGACTAAAGGGCTGGGAAAAAAAATTGAAAAAAAAAATTTCAATTTTTTTTTCCTACCTAGTCCCGGTTGGTGTCTCCAACCGGGACTAAAGGGAGGGGCCTTTAGTCCCAGTTGGAGATACCAACCGGGACTAAAGGGGGGGACTAAAGGTTTTTTTTTTTCTGTTTTTACATTTGTTTTCTGTTTTTAGTTTCAGTTTTAAATTGCTTATATCTTTTAAGATATTTGATGTTTTTGAGTGATTCTTTTTGCATTAGATTCAAAATTTTGTCTGGTTTCTGTTTGTGCCATTATTTTCCAAATTTGAATGGTTTAAATTTGAATTTGTTCAAATTTGCTTCAAACCCTAGATTGTGAATAACTTGAGTTTACAAATAGTTTTTAATTTAATTCTTTTTGCTCCTAGTCACGTGTTAGATTGTTGTCACAGTAAGATATATTTGCATATTTTTAGAATAATTTAAATTAGGATTTCAATTTCAGGGTCATTTAGCTAAAAAAAGCATTAAATGCATGAAAAATAACAAATGAAGTTAGAAAGGGTTGAAATTTGAGGATGTGGCTTTGAATGGTGCATATTGAATGCACAAAAAGCCTGGAGTTAAAATAAGTTTAAAAAAATGAAATGCCTTTGTAACAGATGGGTTTTCGTCCGAAACCTTGATACTTCGAAGGAGATGGTCCAGTTTGTACACGAAGTGCATCCAGTTTTTGCCGCAACCCTCTCAACTTTTTAGCACAAGCTATGTGGGTGAAATGATGATACCATGCCAAGTTTCAACCTTTTCAGAGTTCATTTGTAGTGCTTTTCAATTTCAGGGTCATTTAGCTCAATCTCTACCCCCCCTCCCGTGGACCGCCTTTTTTAGCTTTGTAGAAAATAAACGAAAATGATAAAATCTTCAAAAAATAAAATCCTCTGAGATGTAGTTAGGTTTTAGTGTCTAGTTGGTATAGAAATTTTGAAATATGATTTTTGACCTTTTTTGCAAAAAAACGCAAAAAAAATGTAAAACGGCCATAACTTTTGCATACGACGTCGAAAAAAAAAGTTTAATATATCAAAAAAAACTAGAGAAAAATTGGGAATATAGGATAGTTGTCATCATCCTCTTCTTCTTCGTTGTCTTTCATCATAACCCTTCTTTCTCCGTGCTTGGTCCAAACATTATAGTGTGGCATGAAACCCTTCGAAAGCAGGTGGAAGTGAAGGGTTTTCGAGTCAGAGTAATCCTTCGTATTCTTACAGACAGTACATGGACAATACATAAAACCATTCTGCTTGTTTGCCTTAGCCACATCGAGAAAATTATGCAAGCCCGTAATGTAGTCGGAGGTGCGTCGGTCACCGTACATCCATTGCCGGTTCATCTGCGTGCATTATATAACTAAGTATATCAAAAACCATTACAGAACATCATGAATAGAGAAATGACAAAATTAATACAAGTTCATCATCACATTAAAACCAAAGTACAGTAGTGATCAAATGTTATTACTGAAAAAATAAATACATAAAGTTCATACATAGTTCTCATAGGACAACATACAGCTCTCTAGAGCATCTAATTAAAACATACATTGAAACTAACATACAACTATGTAAAACATTTAAATGCAACAACAAATGCGATCAAAATCGCAACTAAGGTAACAATTGATCCAACAGCATAATGATACCAAGCCTCATTATCAATGGCATATTTTCTAATCTTTCTAATCTTCAAGCGCATTGCATCCATCTGGCTCTTGTGTAGATCGACGACATCGTCAACATGCAACTCCAATTTCATCTTCTCTTCTTCAACTCTTTTCAATTTTTCTTTCAAATAATTGTTTTCTTTTTCAACTAAATTTAACCTCTCGACAAGAGGGTCGGTTGGAATTTCCGGTTCACATACCTCCTAGATAAAGACATCTATGTCAAGTTGGTCGGCATAATTGTCATAAACACTAAATGAAACAAATAGTTATAAAAGATAATATACCACATCCGAATCATAGACCGGACGAGAGCCGACGGGGGCGGATACCAAAACCATGGCACTATATAATAACAAACAATAATGTGATGGCCTAACTTAATAGGGATGCTAGACTACTCATATCAATACGGAATTACTTCTTTTCCGGGAGCCCATTCGGAAAGAACTCCAAAGTTAAGCGTGCTCATCTTGGAGTAATTTCAGGATGGGTGACCGACCGGGAAGTTGCTCCCGGGTGCGCACGAGTGAGGACAAAGTGCGCAGAAAAGACTAGTATTGATCTGTGGGGCCAGTCTAGATCCCGCAAGGAGTAACGACCACCGGCGGGTGTGTCCGGGGTGTTACAAGTTGGTATCAGAGCCGACCCTCGCGGTTACACGGATATTTGCGGATAGGTGCTCGGTCATGTTGTGCATGACGTTTGTGACCTGTCGTGGCACACGGCATGGCACATGTGCCGGACTGGATGCACAGACGTATGTGCCAAGAGGGAACGTTCCTGTGGCGCGACGAGGACGTCGCTTCCTCTGAGTAGGGGTGTATGTGATGGCCTAACTTAATAGGGATGCTAGACTACTCATATCAATAAGGAATTACTTCTTTTCCGGGAGCCCATTCGGAAAGAACTCCAAAGTTAAGCGTGCTCATCTTGGAGTAATTTCAGGATGGGTGACCGACCGGAAGTTGCTCCCGGGTGCGCACGAGTAAGGACAAAGTGCGCAGAAAAGACTAGTATTGATCTGTGGGGCCAGTCTAGATCCTGCCAGGAGTAACGACCACCGGCGGGTGTGTCCGGGGCGTTACAAATAATACAAGTAAGAAAATTATACAAGTAGCTATATAAATCATACACATGTGCAAACTAAGAAGTTAATTTGAGCTCAAATTGTGCATCTAAATCAAATAAACTCACACATACACTCCTCCACTAAAACCCACAAACCACACTACTTCTAGAGCATTTGAAAGGTGACCGGGACTAAAGGCCCCCCCTTTAGTCCCGGTTGGTGTCTCCAGCCGGGACTAAAGGGGGGGGCCTTTAGTCCCGGTTGGAGATACCAACCGGGACTAAAGGGGGGCACTAAAGGTTTTTTTTTCTGTTTTTACATTTGTTTTCTGTTTTTAGTTTCTGTTTTAAATTGCTTATATCTTTTAAGATATTTGATGTTTTTGAGTGATTCTTTTTGCATTAGATTCAAAATTTTGTTTGGTTTCTGTTTGTGCCATTATTTTTCAAATTTGAATGGTTTAAATTTGAATTTGTTCAAATTTTCTTCAAACCCTAGATTGTGAATAACTTGAGTTTACAAATAGTTTTTAATTTAATTCTTTTTGCTCCAAGTCACGTGTTAGATTGTTGTCACAGTAAGATTTATTTGCATATTTTTAGAATAATTTAAATTAGGATTTCAATTTCAGGGTCATTTAGCTCAAAAAAGCATTAAATGCATGAAAAATAACAAATGAAGTTAGAAAGGGTTGAAATTTGAGGATGTGGCTTTGAATGGTGCATATTGAATGCACAAAAAGCCTGGAGTTAAAATAAGTTTAAAAAAATGAAATGCCTTTGTAACAGATGGGTTTTCGTCCGAAACCTTGATACTTCGAAGGAGATGGTCCAGTTTGTACACGAAGTGCATCCAGTTTTTGCCGCAACCCTCTCAACTTTTTAGCACAAGCTATGTGGGTGAAATGATGATACCATGCCAAGTTTCAACCTTTTCAGAGTTCATTTGTAGTGCTTTTGAATTTCAGGGTCATTTAGCTCAATCTCTACCCCCCCTTGGACCGCCTTTTTTAGCTTTGTAGAAAATAAACGAAAGAAATATAATCTTCAAAAAATAAAATCCTCTGAGATGTAGTTAGGTTTTAGTGTCTAGTTGGTATAGAAATTTTGAAATATGAATTTTGACCTTTTTTGCAAAAAAAAACACAAAAAAATGTAAAACGGCCATAACTTTTGCATACGACGTCGAAAAAAAAAGTTTAATATATCAAAAAAAACTAGAGAAAAATTGGGACTCGATTTCACCTCGGTTTACCCGGTGAAGTTTTCTCAGATTCTCAAAATTCCAAAAGGAAAAAAAGTTATTTCAAATCAAAAAAAAAGATGTCATATTTGGATTCCTCACATTTTTCTGATAATAATGGATATATTATTTGTCGAATTTCGATTTACAGATTTAAAGATATTAATTATGTCATATTAAATGAATAAATGGCAAAAAAATGAATTAAATAATATTATTACTTATTTTATTTTCATTGAAATTCAATATTATTAGTACTTATTTTGTTTATTTTAATAATTGTTTAGAATTCAAAAAATTAAATCATGTGACATCAAGACCTAAGGGTTAACAGGATTGATAGCTTAAGTTTGTCAGGAAAACAACAAGTGCAGACTTGGAAACTAGGGGAGATAGAACCTGAAAGTTAAGCGTGCTGGGGCTGGAGTAGTGAGAGGATGGGTGACCGGCCGGGAAGTTAGACTATTTGGAATGAGTGCTGATTAGAGACTAGAGATTAAATTCTGAAGCAGTGAGGAGGGGTGATTATAGATTAAATTGTCAAATAATTCAAAATTGTGAAAATCAGGAAAAAATTAAAAACAAATAAAAAAAAATTGAATTTTTTTTGTAAGCGGTAGTACCGCTTGCTTGTAAGCGGTAGTACCGCTTGCTTTAGTCTCGGTTGGTGTTACCAACCGGGACTAAAGGTGGAGCCTTTAGTCCCGGTTGGTAACACAAACCGGGACTAAAGGTCCATCCTCCCCCGCCCCAGCAGCGCCACGTGGAGGGCCTTTGGTCCCGGTTCGTAAGCAAACCGGGACTAAAGGTTTTGGGCTTTAGTCCCGACCCTTTAGTCCCGGTTCCAGAACCGGGACTAAAGGCCCTTACGAACCGGGACAAATAGTCCTTTTTCTACTAGTGCCTGCAACAATATGCTGAAAGGGGACAAAAGGGGAAGGATCACTACGTTGCAACAAGAGTAATCTTATCTTGGCAAGCTCTTGTTTGTGAAAACCAGCAACAATCACATGCATCCCATGGTGCAATCCGCACTAACTAGCTATATATTTATTTGCCTTGGATGCTCAGAATACTACCACAAGTCGCGAGGTAACACCCATGTTCCCCGCAAAAAAAAAAAAAACACCCATGTGATTTTGGTGGTGCCGGTGACCTTTCTCCCTCGTCAATGACTTGCTCATGTGTGCGACGGCAAGCTTTTGATCGTTTTGGATTTTTTTTCTTTTTCATTCGCCTAGGCAAGCTTCGGTCTTGTACGACTTTGCTTTGCCGGTGTGATCATTTGTGTGTGTGTGTGGGTCAGTGTTGGCTGTGTGCATCTTAGTTATGGTGAGGTCGGGTGTGTGCTCATTGTATTTGTATCCTCTTGATGCTTCATTTTGAGTCAATAAAAGCACCCTTTGTAGAAAAAAAGGTAACACCCATGGGTATGTTGACACAAGAATCTATTAGTTTTGGTAAACCATATTGAACAAAGATGAAAAGAAAATAAAGGGCAATAAGATTAAAAGATAGAAGCTAATTAATTTGAGAAGCATCTATTGAGGTAGACATCAATATACCTAGCAGGCCAAAGGCAAAGGCCCACGGGTGCTGAACAGAGAGGCTAGCCATTGCAAGATCTTAATTAGCTTTGGATTTGAGACGAGTTGATGAGGAGAACAATTAATGTAGTTCTACCAAACTAGCTAGGGTAATAGTTAGGCTTCAAGATTCTCTCTCCCTTGTATAGATGGCTCAAAGGGAAGAGAAGAATTGCCAGCTTACTACTTGAGGTTGTTGCTTGAGGGCTTGAAGGGAGTTGGAGCTTGGATGTGTTTATATAGTGCTAGGAAGGAAGATCGGAGGCAAAAAGATGCACATGCCCTATGGCGTGTGACTCCAATGGCACACCCAAAATATTCCTGATCAATCACAGCCATGAGACCGGATTAAACAAAGGACAAGATAATCATCAGCTTGCATGATTAGCAGCCGTTTAGCCGCAAAGGATCACATACGTTTCCTTCCCAACTGACCATGCGTCTAAGAGACTGAGACCAGTGTCCAACTCTAGCTCCTGTAAATCATCAAATGCGCAGACGACAGTTGGATCCAAACCTTTTGTTTTTTAGGAAATACCAAATACAACTGGCAGACGACAGTTGGATCCAAACCTTTTAGCTTATCACATGGTTTATGATAAGCTTCCATTTTGGTTAGGTTATCTGGGGCGCGCGCGAAACATGTAATGTAACACGTAGGTACGACGCCCTCGCCGCGGTCCCCACCTCCTCGGCGTCGACCTTCATGCTCCTCTGCTGTTGGAACGTGTGGAAGCACCGCAACGCGGTGGCCTTCCGTGAGCAGCACGCCTGCCTGTAGCTGCTTCTGCAGGCTCGCAGCGATGACGCCAGGACCTCAAGTGCCCGTCTCCCCATTGGATGCCGCGATCATGCCGATGCCTGGCTTGCCTGCTTAGGATCTAGCTAGGCGCTAGCTCTCTGTTCTTCTCATTCTCCTCTTTCTCTTGGTCTCTTCTGTAAAACATCTGCTCGTTTTGGAGCTATTTTTGATATGAAATTCAGGTCGGGAATCCCCCCCCCCCCCCCCCAATGACCATTCAATTTTTTTTTGCTCATGTACTGTTGAACGGTTTGCATACATGAATGTGGCACGAGGCAGCTGAAACAACACGTACGTGCCAGCTATACGTAGTGCGGAGCCGTTACAAGTGCGCATACGTCAGTGCCCTTTGCTTCTCTTGCTTGCATGATCGATCTTGGAAGGCTTCGTCTCGTGCTAGTAGACATAAACAAGCTGCTTAATTCAACTTGCGTCTCGTGCTAGCTAATACTACCTCCCTTCTGGTTTATAGGGCTTATCTCAAAATTTAGGTTTTCCGTTTTATAAGTCTCAATTTGATTGTTCCTCATCACATGTTCAGATTTTAAGGTGCATTAAATTGCTGCGTGCAAAGATTAAGAGAAAACTTATCAATGCATGTAAAAATTCTTGGTGATTTATTGGTCATCCATGCATGCATTGCAATTAATGCATTGGTAAACATAATTTCTTGAGGAAAATGAGTGCATTAATTGAGTACTTTTGCAAACTAAAAAAATATTCCACCACTCGCCATCTACCTTGGTTGATGAGATTTTTGAATTGAGCCCTATAAACCGGAAGAGATGGAGTAATTAATAATCCTAGATCTTGGACTCTGCCGGCTCCTCCTGTATTTACGGATATATGGAAGAGGAAAAATCGTGTGCCTTTTCCTACAGCCTTTTCCTGATTCGATGCTTCATAGTTTTGTACTCCAATGGAGAAATTTAAATTAATAAGGTGTTTAACGTACGTAAGGAGGAGGCTGCATGCGATTTATTAATGGGCCTCAATCATGATCCTAGTTTCTTATTTTAAATTTAAATTAAGAAGGTGTTTAACGTACTCTAATGAATTTTTTTTACTCAATCATGATCATAGCTTTGACGCTTTGACTGCCTTTGGCCTTGGTTCCATAGATCGATGCGATTTTACTAAAGGGCCTCGTGATCATGATTGACGTACGTAAGAACTTGGGAGGTGTAAACAACGGCTGGAGTCGTCCGGCTCGGCTGGTTTTGGTTTTCCTTTTCGGAAAAGGATGTTGGTGTTCCAATGGATTTTCCAGATTGTGCATGCAACAGATAGCCGCCAGGCCTTACGCCATCACCGTGCATTTATTCAGGTACATTCCAGTGCACTAGGAGGTTTGTTGCGTGCATCTACAAACTAGTCCTAGTCTTCCATAGGTTTTGCTGCTTTGCATTTTTTTCAATGAAGGGTGGATTTTATTAACTCAAAATGGAGCATCAATTTATACAAACACAATGAGCACACACCCAGCCTCTGCATAGTTAGAATGCACACAGACAACACCAACGCACACATACAAAAGGCCTTAGAGGGAGGGCTGGGGCGGAGCGAGTAAGATGCCGGCCCCGGGTAGTGAAAGCCGGCAATTGGACAGGCACCGACGGGTAGGCCGCGAACGAGGTAGACGGCGGGGGACAGTGGCAATGATGGTGGAGTCCAGCGGCGACTATGATTCCGACTAGATCTGCAGCAGTGGTTTTGCACCCCCACCCCCCCCCCCCCCCGAGACAGCAAAACGACATGGTGTGTGGATGTCGAAATTCGAATGTGGGGCAGCTCCACCATTTTTTGTTAGGAACCACTGGTTCAGTCCTTTTTTGAGGAATATAGTACAGACGTAGACGCTCACATACATGCATGCACACTGAAAGGATACGCCTAAAATCCTGAAATAAATTCAGTAAAATGCGAGCACCCATGCCAAGTCTAGGACTTGAACCCGAGTGGAGAGGTTCCACCACAAGGAACCTAACCAGTTGAACTACGCTCGGTTCACGGTTCGGTCCGTTGGAAATGCACATATGTTGAAACTACGGTCTAGTATAACTCATGCGCACATAAAACTGTTATTTTTTACAGCATGTATACATAAAAGTAGGTGGTTTTAAGAGGACATGTATGTCCAACACCACCTTTTTATAATAAAGTAGGTGGTTTTAAGAGGACTTATTTCGTAATTAAGTAGATCAGCACAATGAGCACGCCGCCTCTAGGAAAACTTAGATAATCTACAGCCCCCTCCTTCCCCTCTCGCCGCTGCCAGAGTGCGCCGTCGGGCAAAGCCCATGTGGCGCCGGCGGTGGCAGGGAGGTCCTACTTGTGGATGGTGTCCTGGTGCATCGGTTTGGCGGGGAGTCTCTTTGTTTTGGTCAGGGCGGTGAGAGCGCGGCCTTGCCACAGTTTAGGAAAAATGTCCTCCCCGTCCTATCCCAGTTCCGTCGATGCGCTTAGCACCGATGAAGGGCGTGTGGAAATGTGTCTCCGATGGATCTTCCCGGATCGGGTCGGCTTTGGTCTCCGGTGGATCCTTCTGGACTCGTTCGGCATTCGTGGTCTTTGGAGTATCTACAGGCTCTTTTCGGCGTCTTCTTCTTCGGGGCGGAGTTTCCTACGAAGATCGCGGCCGCCGACGTCTTCTGGTCTACATCGAGGACTTTCCGGCCGCTGCTTCTACAAGCTCCAGGGTTTAAACAAGTTTGCGCCGCCGATGGGGGGCCGAGAGGCGGGCTCGAGCTTAGCTCACGGCGCGCCGCTGGTGGATGCACGAGGAAGAAGATATCGGCACCCCTAAGGATTTGGATGTAATTTTGTTTTTCTGTAAGTGTGTGTTTGTAAGGACTTGTGATACTTAATATATGACCTTAGACCTTTCGGAAAAAAAGTAGATCAGCACAAGGCTTTTGTTTGGGATGTGCACCAGACAGTCGTTTGTCCACTAGGAAATAATTGAAGTAAAAGCTAGCTTGTTTTCTTTTGTAGCAGACAATAAAACATGATGTTCAGAATTTAGAGCGCGCGATCTCCTATGTTGACCCGCCCCCCACCCCCCCTCTCTTTGATGAGCAATTTTTATATTATCCCCAGTTGACAGTGCAATGACTAAAGCGTAAATGTCAACCGAGTTGTGTAGAAATGGTCAAATGCAAGTCTTAAATAACTGAATAAAAACGACTATTCATGTAACGACATGGTTCTTCTAGGGCGCTTATTTCCACAAATGGGCTTAGTAAACATGAACAAACTTCCCAGTATTATATATAATACTCACTCCGTTTTTTTATCTAAGGTGTATTATTTCTGGCTCGGTGACCAAGGCACCAAATTATGAAGCATTTGGGACGAAATTACCCTTAACTAGTTTGGTGGTTAGCGACAGGTAAATCAATTAGATGGATCTCATCCAACGATTTGAGTGCGGCGTGCGGATCTCCTTCTCGCCTTGCATGGCCATGCAACGGTACATCCCAAGAAATCAGCATAGCAATCTCGTGGAACTACTTGGAGATTTTTTTATCACCAAATTTGGCCCCCTTTGGGAGGCCGGTTTTGCTCTCGTTACAGGTGTAACTTACACCTCCGTAAATTAATTCGTTGGCCCGTAAATGACGTGCTTGGGAGGCCGGTTTTGCTCTCCTCCCTCCCTATTTCCCCAGCGTAGCCGATCGTCCTGTACTTCCTTTCTCCAGCCTTCCCTGGCTCCCCGCCGACGCCCGTCGCCGTGCTCGTCGAGGTCGGACGAGGTCGCCCGTAGCCAGATCCGGCAGCCTCAGGCTGCCCCGATGCAGGCAGTTGCCGCCCCACACCGACTGCTCGCCGCCCCCAACCACTTGTCTTGCCGCCCTGCACTGACGACTGGCGGCCGTGAGCCAGAACAGTGGCATCTCGTCAGATTAGGCTCCATGATTGTTCTCCATACCGCTCGTGTAGTTGATTCAACGTAATCTTTGTTGATTTCTGATTCGATCGTACCCCAATGTTATTGGATTCAACCAACTCGATCTGTTTTTTTTAAGTCGTGTCCCTTGGGGCCTTGATTCATTAAAAAAAAAGAGAGTTGCCCGATTAATTTGCAGAAACCCAGACGAAAACCATTACAACACGTCCACAAGAAAGAGCATCCTGGCCGGCCTGGCTACCCACAAGACCCCCACACACTGCCGAGGAGAGGAAAGGCGTCGAGGTTGCCTTCAATGTCATCGTCATCGTTTCTCCCTGAGCAAGCGACTCCGACTCCGCCGCAAACGACCCACCAAGAGACCCCTAAATGAACGACACACTAGAACCATGTCGGCCGATGACAAACAATCAGCCAAACGTGTCGAGGATCAAGCAGTTCTGACTTTGGACACGAGTCTCGCAGGGCAAAGAAGCACGCCTTGCACCGAGCTTGACCTGCCCATCACATGGCATCGTTCTGTTTTGGTATTCAAGTTTACCAATGATCTTATTGTGTGAAATTATATTCAGTTTTGTGTGAACAGAGCCTCCCTGCCTGACCAGCGCTGATGTTCTTATAATTGAAACATTCTGCAACTCCGTATCCAAATAGGAAATGTAACGTGGAAACATTTACAATGGTATTTTTTGGGGACAAGTAAATTACCAGTGTAAAGCTTTTACAGGTGGAAGAGTTTACTAAGCTCCCAAACGGTCCTTAGTTTCGTAGCTGGGTTTTATTTCGTAGGTCGTAGCACCTAATTTCGAGTTTAGCAGAGGGGTCTGCATTTCTCACAGGTACGGTTTTTATCTGATCCTATGATTCCCATGCTACTAATTAATAGTGAAACGATCAGATCATGTGTAGGATCCCGATCCTGAAAAAAAAATTGCCCCTATCTTTTTTTTTTATCATCTTCATGCATATATGATATCTCCGATTGCCAAAAGTTAGGATGCTTTTCGTAAATAAAAAGGCAAATTAGCCTGCCCACTTTGCGCGCGTTAAGTGGCAGCTGTAGTTGCACCCATCAGCGATTAGCGTTATCACAATCGCCTAACCAAAGTGTGTTGGTCCGGTAGCACCTTATCTTTGTTCCTATTACTCAAAAGTTAGCCATACATCCTGGTTATAGCATCTGATCACAATCAGTGACGTGCCAATGTTTGTCTAAATCGTGCACTAACACATTAATTACCCGAAACACATTTTGCCGAAAGAGAGGGTGCATCAGAGGGACTTATATGGCCGGGGTCATGAATTATGTTGTGGATTAGTACTCTTTGGGTTCCTTCGTGCACCATTTGGTTATCCGTGCCCCTTTTTGTAATGCCAAATTAGTTTTGCTTATCTTGGGACGCTCTGCCTTATCTCCCCTAGTTAGTGTCTTCTGATCCATGCATGCTTGGCTGCTTGCAGTTCCCAAATCATTGTGATATTAACATGCACTGGTCCTATCTTTGAGGGCAAATTTCAGTATGCTGGTTTCTAGCTACATACCAAGCTGTGCTATAGGAACATAGGATGATGTGCTGTCGTGGAAGGTGGCCATATCCTGCTCCTCATATCCTGGTTCGAACACTGCACGGATTCTGATAGGTCGAGGATTAATTTATTTAATGTAATTTACCACTAGATTTGCACCTACGGAATGTCGCTCGCGTCAGTCTCGTGGTTTAAGACCCTAATTGTGCTAATCTGCTTTTATTTGCATTTGGATCTTAGTTTGAGTTTCCAATTTTTTTTATCAAGGTGCTTGTGGTTGAAACCATCCTTGATCCAAGCCTCTACCCCATGCTCAAACATATATTTCATCAAGCCACTCAAATATTCTCACATATCCATATAGGAAAATAATTCTTTTTCCTATTAAAGAAATTCCGATTATTCCACACTTACAAAGCAACCACCACCTATGTTGGTTAACAAATTCCAAGAAAATTCGGGGAGCCTCCTCTACCTATAAAAAGCCAATATCTATAAAAACATGACACTAGTAGAAAACAGGGCTTTGATCCCAGCCCGATCTACACAATAGTCCCGGTTGCATTACGAACCGGGACTAATGTGAGCATTAGTCCCGGTTCGAGCGGCTAGGGTGCCGGTCCGGGCTCGGCAGGCATCAGTCCCGGTTCAAAAGGGACCTTTAGTCCCGGTTCCAGACACGAACCGGGACTAAAGGGCCTCGCTCCTGGCGCAGCCCCTTTAGTCCCGGTTGGTGGCTGGAACCGCCTTTAGTCCCGGTTTTAGACACAAACCGGGGCTAAAGTTTTGCCTATATATATCCACCCCCCCCCCCCCCCGCCGCCACATCTCCTCTGTTTTTTGGCCGTGGAAGGGTGGGAGGTTTGTGCTACTCTGTTCTCACCTCCTATGCACATGAGGTGTTTGATGAAATGCCCGAGCCACACTTAAGCTTTCTCCTCTCCAAGCTCGACCTCCAAGCTACATTTTCCCCAAGATCTGTCTAGGTTTGGCGGTGCACCAACTACACAAGTGTTCTAAAAGGTTAGCAACTTCATCGTTTCATCTCTCACTGCTAGTTTAGCTCATTTCAAATGCTGTAGAAGTAGAGTGGTTTGTGGGTTTTAGTGGAGGAGTGTATGTGGGAGTTCTTTTGATTTACATGCACAATTTGAGCTGAAATTAACTTCTTAGAGTCTGCACATGTGTAGGGTGCCGTCCCCGTCCCCGTCCTCACCGCCGTCGATCGCCCGCGCCGATCTCGTCGCCGGCACCACCGTGGTGAGCCTCTTGTTCTTATCTTTTTTTTAAAAGAAAAAAAATTCTTACTTGTATGCTTTAGATAGATACTTGTATAATTTTCTAACTTTTATTTTTGTTTGTTATTATATAGTGCCATGACTTTGGTATCCGCCCCCGTCGGCCCTCGTCCTGTCTATGATTCGGATGTGGTATATTATCTTTTATTACTATTTATTTCATTTAGTGTTTATGACAATTATGCCGACCAACGTGACATAGATGTTTTTATCTAGGAGGTATGTGAACCGGAAATTCCAAACGACCCTCTTGTCGAGAGGTTAAATTTAGTTGAAAAAGAAAACAATTACTTGAAGAAAAAAATGAAAAGAATTGAGGAGGAGAAGATGGAATTGGAGTTGCATGTTGCCGATGTCGTCGATGATCACAAGATCAAGATGGATGCAATGCGCTTGAAGATTAGAAAGATTAGAAAATATGCCATTCATAATGAGGCTTGGTATCATTATGCCGTTGGATCAATTGTTACCTTAGTTGCGATTATGATCGCATTTGTTGTTGCATTTAAATGTTTTTCATAGTTTCAATGTATGTTTTAATTAGATGCTCTAGAGAGCTATATGTTGTTCTATGAGAACTATATATCTATGAACTTTATGTATTTATTTTTTCAGTAATAACATTTGATCACTACTGTACTTTGGTTTTAATGTGATGATGAACTTGTATTAATTTGGTCACTTCTCTATTCATGATGTTCTGTAATGGTTTTTGATACACTTAATTATATAATGCTCGCAGATGAACCGGGAATGGATGTACGGTGACCGACGCACCTCCGAGTACATTGATGGCATGCATAATTTTCTCGAAGTGGCTGAGGCAAACAAGCAGAATGGTTTTATGTATTGTCCATGTACTGTCTGTGGGAATACGAAGTCTCACTCTGACTCGAGAACCCTTCACATCCACCTGATTGAGAAGGGTTTCATGCCACACTATAATGTTTGGACCAAGCACGGAGAAAGAGGGGTTATGATGGAAGACAATGAAGAAGAAGAGGATGATGACAACTATCCCCCTGAATACGGTGATACTGCAACGGGGGAAGCTGAAGATCAAGAGGCACCAGACGATGTGCCCGATGATGATCTTCGTCGGGTCATTGTTGATGCACAGAGAGGATGCGAAAGTGAAAGGGAGAAGTTGAAGTTCGAGCGCATGTTAGAGGATCATAAAAATGGGTTGTACCCAAATTGCGAAGATGACAACACAAAGCTCGGTACCACACTGGAATTGCTGCAATGGAAGGCAGACAATGGTGTATCTTACAAGGGATTTGGAACGCTACTGAAAATAATGAAGAAGAAGCTTCCAAAGGATAACGAATTGCCCCACAGTACGTACGAAGCAAAGAAGGTTCTCTGCCCTCTAGGATTGGAGGTGCAGAAGATACATGCATGCCCTAATGACTGCATCCTCTACCGCGGTGAGTACGAGGATTTGAACGCATGCCCGGTATGCGATGCATTGCGGTATAAGATCAGACGAGATGACCCTGGTGATGTTGAGGGCGAGCGCCCCAGGAAGAGGCACTACTAGGAAAATGCTTATAGGTAGGACATCAGTAGTAGCGCTGGAAATAAGCAAGCGCTGCTGCTAATTAGCAGTAGCGCTGGCCCTGGGCAGCGCTACAAGTAATCATTTGTCAGTAGCGCTGGATTCAGAAAGAGCGCTACTACTAAGAGGGACCCAACACTCCCACCGACGCTAGCTGTAATAGCAGCGCTGTCCAGAAAACAGCGCTACTAATAAGAATTTAGCAGTAGTGCTTTATTTTACAACAGCGCTACTGCTAATGGGTCCCACTTAATAGTAGCGCTTTTCCTTGAAAGCGCTACTACTAAGTACAATAGCAGCAGCGCCTTCTTTGAAACAGCGCTACTGCTAGTTGCGGCTGGTGCCACCTTTCCACCCACCCACTCCCCTCCTCCCCCTTTGCCCTCTCTCCCCCTACTTTCCCCTCTCCCCTCTCTAAGTTAGTTCTCCACCATTGTTGCCCTTCTTCTCTCTTCCTCCTACCTCTCTTCTCTCCCCATTAATGCCACCTCCACCATAACTCTCCTCCATAAATGGCCTTCTCATCTCTAGCTAGCTCCATAAATGCCCCCCTACCTCATTTATTTGGCTCTCCCTCCATTCCATTAGATATAGATCTAGCTAGCTCATCTCTCTCCCTCTCCATTAGTTACCTAGCTAGCTAGAGTCATCTCTCCTCCCAAACAACTAGCTAGATCTAGCTAGCTATTTAGCCATCCACACTTTCGATCCCTATAGGTAGCGAAAGGCCTCATCCGGTCGATCGGTCTCTCTCGGGAGATAGGTGAGTAAAAAGTTGTTCATTTCAAGAATGGGAATATGTGTGTGAATGGGAATATGTGTGTTTGGGATAATGGAGAGATTTGTGCGAGTGACATGCCCCCGAGTTGCTTATGTTTTGCCGAAATGTCGATTTATTTCCGTTTCGGTGAATTTCGAGCAAACTCGATATGTCCTATTTTTAGGCATGGTCATGCCAAATTTTTATATGACTTTGCATGCATGCATGCATTTTGTTTATAACCTTTTTCCTTGTTATACCGTGCAGTCGGTCATGAAGGTGAGTGGATGGAAGGTGGAGCGATACATGCAATCCGCGGTGATGGACATGTATGCAAATAATCGGACTAGGATTAGATGTCCATGTACAAGATGCAAAGAAGGAGTCCTTTTGGACCCTTTTGATGGTGGCAGTTTGAAGGCGCACCTGCTGATGTATGGTTTCATGGATGGCTATACTCGGTGGATAAGTGAAGAAGATGATGATGAGGACGTCCACATGGCAGGGAATAACGACATGGGGCTAGACGAAGAGATGACCGATCGACACGAAGACGATGGCGCCGGACATGGCGGTGGGGAAGAGTCCGAAAATGACGGCGGCGGAGAAGATTCCGGACACGGCGAAGAAGAGTCCGGACATGGCGGAGAAGAGGCGGCGGTCACGCCGCAGTCTTCGACGCTACTAAGTGCAGTCGTGCAGGACCCTCATGTTCGAGACCTCCTTCGCAAGAGTACGACTAGCGAGAGAGCTGCTTCTAGAGAGGAGGCCAAGCTGGCGCAACTTGAAGTAGACTCGAAGACTCCATTGTATGACGGTTGCGATCCCGAGGTCACCCGCTTGAGTTTCACGCTCGAACTTCTAAAGACGAAGACCAAAAACAAATGGACAGACAAAAGCCTCGATGAGCATTTGAAGTATCTCCATAATAAAATTCTTCCCGCGGGGAACCTGTGTCCTACTAGTGTCGAGGAGGCCAAGAAAATCATTTGCCCTTTTGATTTGTCGCACTTTAGGTACCACGCATGCATCAACGATTGCATCATTTATCGGGGGACGGAGCACGCGGAAAAAACCAGCTGTCCAGTGTGCAATGCTTCTCGATACAAGAAGGAAGGAGAGAAAGCTCCTCAGAAAGTTGTATGGTACTTTCCGATCACTCCCCGTCTGCAGCGGTATTTCGTAGATCCTAAGGAAGCAAAGCTCATGCACTGGCACGCGGAGAGGACGAAGCCTGACGATGGAGATAATCCGAAGCTGAGACACCTCGTAGATGGTAGCCAGTGGAGAGCATTCAACGCCGTATATGGATTTGCTATAGAAGATCCAAGGAACATCATGCTTGGTGCGAGTACCGATGGCATGAATCCGTTTGGAAACCAAAACACCAACCACAACACATGGCCCGTCTTTGTATGGATGTACAACCTCCCCCCATGGAAGTGCATGAAGACAAAGTACATACACATGAGCATGCTGATTCAAGTGCCGAAACAACCGGGAAATAATATTAACCTGTATCTGGGTCTTCTGAAAGAGGAGCTAGACACGTTATGGAAAACACCGGCATGGACATGGGACGCCAGTAAAGGAGAGTATTTTTATATGAGAGCCGCGCTGATGACGACGGTGCACGACTATCTCGGTTACGGGTATGTCTCAGGCCAGGTGTGCCACGGATACTGCGGATGCACGAGGTGCATGGATGATACAACGTCTCAGCAGCTTACGTCAACGAAAGAAGGCGGGTCCGGGAAAATCGTGTACATGGGGCATCGTAGATGGCTCGAGAAGGATGACCCGTGGAGAAAGCGTGGAGATCTACTCAATGGTAAGGCTGAGCATCGAGGTCCTCCACGTAAGAGGAAAGGCGCCGAAATCAACGAGCTGTTGAAAAACTGGGAACAGTGCCCCGCGCCGGGAAAGATGAAAAAGGCGCCGGAGCCGCTACTGAAGGTATGGAAAACGAGGTCTGTTTTCTGGGACTTGGAGTACTGGCCCAATCACGACGCGCCTCATTGCCTTGATCAAATGCATATCACGAAGAATGTCCTCGAGAGCTTGCTTGGCACACTGATGAACATGCCGGAGAAGACCAAGGATGGGCCGAAGGCAAGGAAAGACTTGGAAGATTTGGAAATCAGGGAAGATACGGAGGATACGGAGACGGAGACGGAGGTGGGGGAAAGGGGCAGAAAAGTCAACAAGAAGGAGGAGAATTATTGCCCCCCTTCTTGCTTCACCTTAAGTGCGAAGGAGAACGATCAATTCATCAAGTGCCTTATGGGAATCAAAGTCAGTTACGGTTACTGTGGGAAGATAAGCAGATTTCTAGACCCCAAGAAGACAAGGTTCAGCGGGATGAAGTCTCATGACTATCACGTGATGATGACGCAGATACTCCCGGTTGCCATTAGAGGGATAATGGACAAGCACGTCCGTGACACGCTTACTGGTCTCTGCAACTTCTTCGACGTTATCTCTCGAAAGTCCATAAGTGTGAAGCAGCTCCGAAGGCTACAGGAAGAGATCGTTGTCATACTATGTGAGCTTGAGATGTACTTCCCGCCCGCGTTCTTTGACGTCATGGTGCATCTGTGTGTCCACATCGTGGATGACATCATCGACCTCGGGCCGACATTCCTTCACAGCATGATGCCGTTCGAGAGGATGAATGGGGTCATCAAAGGATTCGTTCGTAACATGTCCCGTCCCGATGGGAGCATCGTCCAGGGGTATCTGACGCATGAGTGCATCTCCTTTTGCGAGAATTATATAGGCGTCGGAGACCCTGTTGTTGGTTTGCCCGTCAAGAAGCACGATGGGAGGCTCGAAGGAGAAGGTCACAACAACGGCCGGAGGGAATTGCACGTGGACTACTCGAATCGACGGAACGACTTTGACAGGGCTAACTTAGTAGTGCTACAACACCTAGATGTGGTAGATGATTATGTGGCACAACACAAAGAAACCATCGCAAATAAGTACCGTGATAAGGGGATGCTCAAGACGGATGACGAAGTTACTATAGAGCACAACGCCACTTTCTTGCGTTGGTTCAAAAAGCAAGTTCTTGAAAATCCCCCGGAAGAGGGCAGTTCGGACGGATTGCTCATACACGCCTTAGCACATGGCGCCGCGCCCAAACTCGCGACCTATCAGTCATACGATATCAACGGGTACACGTTCTACACGGAGGCCAAAGACATGGACAGTGATTACCAGAACTCCGGGGTGACGATTGAATGCGTGACCGACGACGCCGGCACAACTGAAAGATTCTACGGAAGGGTCGAAGAGATCTGGGAGCTTGACTATGCTGGAATGCACAGTGCGACGATGTTCCGTGTCAGATGGGCTAAGGACGTCGTAAGAGAAAACAAGTATTTCACTACCATGTCTATACCCGACGCGAAGAGCGCAACCGTGAACGTTAACGTCATCGCCAAAACTGAGCCATGGGAACACGCTAAGCACGTGACACAATGGTTCTTCATAACCGACCCGACCAATCTCAGCCGTGTTGTCGTGAGGAGAGGCAAAAGGAGCATCGTCGGAATGGATGGAGTCGCCAACGAGGAAGACTATGACCAATACGGCAACCCAATGAGGGAAGATGACGATGACGATGAAGCATACGTGAAAAGAAGAATCAATACTACATTACGTAAGAAAGATCGTACTCCATGGTTCCGGAAAAGTCGAAAGGAGGGGCTAAATTATTCGGCAACAAACAAGAAAGGGAAGAATCTCAATGTGAAACGTCGTCGACGCAGCTGAGAAACCGTCATTTATATATATGTGTCTATTTTGTGTACGCACTTAAGTAACCGTTATCGGTCAACTGATATGTTACCACCACATGCATGGTTCCGGTGATATTCGCGCAGTGTGGGAGGGAGACGCCGTCGTCGGGAGAAAAACAAAAAAAAAAAACAAATACAAAAGGGAGAAAGCAATACAAAAGAAAAAGAAAAGTAAACAGAAAAGAAAAAGAAAATCATAAAAATAAAAAGAAAAGTAAACATAAAAGAAAAGAAAACAGAAAACAAAAGGAAAATAATAAAAAGAAAAGAAAACTTGTCAGTAGCGCTGAATTATTAACCAGCGCTATAGCTAACGTAGTTATAGCGCTGTATCCTAATACAGCGCTACTACTATGTGTAATTTAGAATTAAAAAAACTAAAAACTGAAACAGTTAGCAGTAGCGCTGGATCCTAACCAGCGCTATAGCTAATATAGCTATAGCGCTGGTTACTAACCAGTGCTACTACTATGTTGAGCTAACCGCCACCGCGCGGGCTCAAATTTTGCCAAGTCCCAATTTCCCCCCCACTCTCCCACCTCTCCCCCTCCTCTCTGCTGTCGCGTGCTGCCGTCGCCCCTGCCCGCCGCCGTCTCCCCTACCCGCCGTCGTCGCCCCTCGACGCAGGCCGGCCCGAGCCCCTGACAGCCATCAGCCTCGACGCCGGCCCTCTCCCCTGCCCGCCCTCGAGCTCACCGCCGCCGCCGCCCTCGACCTCGGCACCGCCGCCCTCTCCCCTGCCCGCCCTCGACTCGACGCCGGCCCGAGCCCCTGCCCGCCCTCGACCTCACCGCCGCCGCCGCCCTCGCCGCCGACCGCCCGAGCCTGTAAGCCTCTCCCTCTCCTCTCCCCTTCCCTCCTCTCTCTCTCTCTCTCTGTGATGAACCCTAGCTAGCTACTGTTAGTAAAATTAGGACAGATGAACCCTAGCTACTGTTAGTAAAATTAGGACAGATGAACCCTAGCTAGGCAATTTTTGTAGGTATATAAAATAGCTATAAATTAAAATTAGCTAGGGAATTTTTGTAGGTATATAAAATAGCTATAAATTTAAAACAGTAGCAAAAATGCACTAAACTATATGTTAAAGTCCTGGAAATCTGTTATATGATGTTGCCTAGGGCAATTTTTGTGAGTATATAAATTAGCTATAAATAAAAACCAGTAGCTCCCTTCCTAGACTTTTTTAGCTATAAATAAAGAACAGTAGCAAATGTTTAGTGAGGTCATTTTGCAAAGGTTTTTGGTTTTTGAAAAGACCACTATTTTGCAATGTTTAGTGAGGTCATTTCACTATGTGCTCCTGTGATGCTCATATGTCATTGATGTTATATGATATATGTCATTGATGTTATATGATTTTGCAATGTTGGTTGAATGTCGAAGAATATCCGAGTGGCCTATGTTTTGCCGGAATGTTGATTCATTTCCGTTGCGGCAAATTTCAGGCGCTCCATATGTCCACTTTTTAGCAAAGGTCATGCCGAAAATTTCCGTGATTTTCGGCATGACTTGTGCTAGAAACTAGGACATATGGAGTGCCCGGGATTTGCCGGGGGGAATGAATCAACATTCCGACCAAATATAGGCCCCTTTTTTCTCTTCATTATATCTTTTATTTACAATTGTAGAATAGAAAACATGTCTAGCCACGACGAAGCCGGGGGTTCTGCTATTTCGATTACCTGGACGAACACTAGATGGGGGTGCATGGTGGCGGCAGTGGCACCAACCCCGACACCGACACCGGCACCAACACTAGCACCGGCACCGACACCACCCCCGAGACCGGCAACGATGCTGTCGTAGCCGGTAAAGCACCGAAGCAGAAGAGGACACGAAAACCAAACGAGCTCGGCATCGGACAAATTGTGGTCACGGAGATGCACCCCAAAAAATTAGAGCCAACGGCGCCGGAGGAAGTGCGCAAGAAATGGGGCAATCAACTAGGATGCATCCTCAGGGAAACCGCCAACATCAACGACGAGAAGTTGAAGAAGATACCACATATGGAGCACATGCTCCTCAAGAAGTTGCACAACAGGTTCCTGTTCCCCGGCCGCACAGAAAGCAAAGAACCGTGGGACGACGACGCCATGAAAAAGATAAACAGCAAGGAGATGGTGTCGTTCACCAACGACTTGTCCGCCTGGAAAGTTCGGGTGAAAAAAGCGATTAAGAAGAATGAACCGTGGTCCAAGATTCATGCTGAGAATCCGACACTTACGGAAGAGGATTTTGAAAAATTCAAGGAGACTTGCGCTAAAGATGAACCAAGGAAAAGTCCGAGAAAATGAAGGCGCTCCAGGCCAGGAACACGCCTCCCCACCGCCTCGGAAGCCGTGGTTACGAGGGGAAGAGGCACGTATGGGCCAAGGAGGACGCCGACGTGAAAGTCACGGAATCCCAGACCCCTTGGCGGAGTTCACCGACCCGCAGGAGCGTGACTGGATCAGGGCCCGGTACAAGTGGGACCCCGTCAAGAAGATCTTTTACACGGACCCGAACACAAGGGAGTTAATGAGACTTCTGGTAATGGTTATATTACCACATTATCATATTAGCTTCCAATCAATTTGACTACAAGTTTTGTCAAATTATTAGTAAACCATCCACGTTCCTTTTGAAGAAAGAGCAGCACCAAAAGGCAGCCGAAAGCGACTAGTCGTCACAGTTGTCGGCGAGGCCCAAGTGGGACACCCCATTCAACAGGGCCCTGAACATACTGAAAAGGGTCCCGGAGGCCAAACCGCCGTCCGGTGGACGTGTGCACGCCGTCGGAGATGGCGCCTCGTGGAAGACGTGCTACAGCGAGGAGCCAGAGGAAAGAAGGAAGAGACGGGCGCTCAACCAGCAGACCATCGACGAGAAGGTCGCGATTGCGGTCAATAAGACCAAAGCTAAGACCAAAGAAGAGTTGCGCGGGGAAGTCCATGCAGCGGTCAATGAAGCGGTGGCTGGCGTCACGGCTAACTTCCAATCTGCAATTATTACCAACTTGATTCCGGCAATTATCGATTGGCAAAAGAACAATCCAGAGAAAGGGCAGAGGACTTTCCCCTTCCCAGCTACATAGTCGCGGTCTTGCTCATGCTGATCGCTCTTCTCTTCTACATCATGGTTTAGATAGAGATGATGAAACTTGTGTGTGTGCCATGACCATGCAGTTGCACTTATTCGAGACATGACATGACTTTTGTGTATAACTATTTTCGAGATGTGATGATATTTGTGTTGAATGATGATGATGATGGTATGACGAGACTACTTTATGTGTATGATATGATGAGAATATTGTATGTTTATTGTGATCTGATGAAACTACTGTATAGAGCCTGTACAAATACATCACAAATACGTAGAGGGGGTATGAATCTGTGAAAGTAGGAATACTAGCAACAGCGCTGGATTAGCATATAGCAGCAGCGCTGGGTTATCAGCAGCGCTGGCCATCCTGCAGCGCTGGATTAGCATACTAGCAACTGTACTTAGCAGTAGGTCTTCTCTAACCAGCGCTACTACTACAACTTAGCTGTAGCTCGTTAGCAGTAGCGCTGGACCCAGCGCTAATGCTATATGTATTTCCAGCGCTACTAGTAGGCTTTCTCCTAGTAGTGAGGGTTCCTGCCAAGGTGATGTGGTATGCTCCTATAATACCACGGCTGAAACGTCTGTTCAGAAACAAAGAGCATGCCAAGTTGATGCGATGGCACAAGGAAGACCGTAAGAAAGACGGGAAGTTGAGAGCACCCGCTGACGGGTCGCAGTGGAGAAAAATCGAGAGAACGTGGGGGGACTTTGCAGGTGACGCAAGGAACGTATGGTTTGGTTTAAGTGCAGATGGCATTAATCCATTTGGGGAGCAGAGCAGCAATCATAGCACCTGGCCCGTGACTCTATGTATCTATAACCTTCCTCCTTGGTTGTGCATGAAGCGGAAGTTCATTATGATGCCAGTGCTCATCCAAGGCCCTAAGCAACCCGGCAACGACATTGATGTGTACCTAAGGCCATTAGTTGAAGAACTTTTACAGCTGTGGAATGGAAAAGGTGTACGTGTGTGGGATGAGCACAAACAGGAGGAATTTGACCTACATGCGTTGCTGTTTGTAACCATCAATGATTGGCCTGCTCTTAGTAACCTTTCAGGACAGACAAACAAGGGATACCACGCATGCACGCACTGTTTAGATGATACCGAAAGTATATATTTGGACAAATGCAGGAAGAATGTGTACCTGGGACATCGTCGATTTCTTTCGACCAACCATCTCTTAAGAAAGAAAGGCAAGCATTTCAAAGGTGAGGCAGATCACCGGAAGAGGCCCGCCCTCTGTACTGGTGATGCCATACTTGATATGGTCAAGGATTTACAAGTAATCTATGGAAAGGGTCCTGGCGGACAATCTGTTCCGAATGACGCCGAGGGACGCTCACCCATGTGGAAGAAGAAATCTATATTTTAGGACCTACCCTATTGGAAAGACCTAGAGGTCCGCTCTGCAATCGACGTGATGCACGTGATGAAGAATCTTTGCGTGAACCTGCTAGGCTTCTTGGGCGTGTATGGGAAGACAAAAGATACACCGGAGGCACGGGAGGACCAGCAACGTGTGCACGAAAAAGACGGCATGCATCCAAAGCAGTATGAAGGTCCTGCCAGCTACGCTCTTACCAAAGAAGTGAAGGAAATCTTCTTTGAATGCCTGCTCAGTATGAAGGTCCCGTCTGGCTTGTCGTCGAATATAAAGGGAATAATAAATATGGCAGAAAAAAGTTCCAGAACCTAAAGTCTCATGACTGCCACGTGATTATGACGCAACTGCTTCC
The DNA here is from genome assembly GCA_039707655.1 of Elymus sibiricus. Lineage (NCBI taxonomy): Eukaryota > Viridiplantae > Streptophyta > Magnoliopsida > Poales > Poaceae > Elymus > Elymus sibiricus. Next base: position 6,419,394 of record CM077674.1, on the reverse strand, counting down.
GGTTGCATTGAGGGGGCTTCTACCGGAAAACGTTCGATTAGCCATTGTGAAGCTATGTGCATTCCTCAATGCAATCTCTCAGAAGGTAATCGATCCAGAAATCCTACCAAGGTTAAAGAATGATTTGGTGCAATGTCTTGTCAGTTTTGAGCTGGTGTTCCCACCATCCTTCTTCAATATCATGACGCACGTCCTAGTTCATCTAGTCGACGAGATTGCCATTCTGGGTCCTGTATTTCTACACAATATGTTTCCCTTTGAGAGGTTCATGGGAGTCTTAAAGAAATATGTTCGTAACCGTGCTAGGCCAGAAGGAAGCATCTCCATGGGCCGGCAAACAGAGGAGGTCATTGGGTTTTGTGTTGACTTCATTCCTGACCTTAAGCCGATTGGTCTCCCTCAATCGCGGTATGAGGGGAGACTGACTGGAAAAGGCACGCTAGGAGCAGATTCAATAATATGTAGGGACGGGCATTCTTGGGCTCAAGCACACTACACAGTTCTACAGAATTCTACCTTGGTGACCCCGTATGTCAATGAACACAAGAATATTCTGCGCTCCAAACTCCCGGAGTAGTGTGACGACTGGATTACATGTGAACACATCAGGACTTTCGGCAGTTGGTTGCAAACACATCTCATGGGTGACAACATTGTTGGAGATGAGCTGTACTCGTTGGCCAGGACACCATCTTCGACTGTATTGACTTACCAAGGGTACGAGATAAATGGGAATACATTTTACACGATCGCCCAAGATCAAAAGAGCACCAACCAAAACAGTGGTGTCCGCTTTGATGCAGCAACCAACAGGGGAAAGGACACATATTATGGTTACATAGTGGACATATGGGAACTTGACTATGGACATGATTTTAAGGTCCCTTTGTTTCGGTGCAAATGGGTCAATCGGTCAGGAGGCGGGGTACAGGTAGACCCACAGTACGGAATGATAACAGTGGATTTGAACAATCTTGGGTACACAGACGAACCATTCGTCCTAGCCAATGATGTGGCGCAGGTTTTCTATGTGAAGGACATGTCTACCAAACCGAGAAAAAGAAAAGATAAGGAAGCGAATACATCATACGATGAGCCAAAGCGCAACATAGTTCTTTCAGGGAAAAGAAACATCGTGGCAGTGGAGGACAAGACAGACATGTCTGCAGATTATGAAAAGTTTCATGAAATTCCTCCCTTCAAAGTGAAGGCTGACCCAAGCATCCTGTTAAACAATGAAGATTATCCATGGTTACGGCGCAATAAGCAAGGGACACACGCGAAGAAAAAGTGAAGACTTTCTCTCCACACCTATTCTGATGATGGCTTTGATCTAGAATATCACTGCAGTTACATGTCAACAAATGAAATCCCTTTTGTAATAGATGAGTTTTCGTCCGAAACCCTGATACTTTGAAAGAGATTGTCCAGTTTGTACACGAAGTGCATCCAGTTTTTGCCGTAACCCTCTCAACTTTTTAGCACTTGCTATGTGGGTGAAATTATGATACCATGCCAAGTTTCAACCTTTTCAGACTTCATTTGTAGTGCTTTTCAATTTCAGGGTCATTTAGCTCAAAAGGCATCATTAAATCTGCGCCGGAGAAAATCCAATGGAGGAGGACACCTTGTCGTTTCTCAACGACAACGATGGTGGAATGGAGGAGGAAAGAGATCATCATGGCTCCGATGATGGAAGAATGGAGGAGGAACACGATCATGACGGCTCCGGTGATATGGAGAAGGGAGCCTTAACTAATGCAGAGTCCGGCGAGGTATATATATATATATATATATATATATATATATATATATTAATTAAGCCTCTGTTGACTAGATGCATTAATTGTTTTGTTTGTACATATATTAACGCTTCTTTCTTCTTTTAGCCTTCCGGAACGAGCCAAACTTCGTCAACAAGGATACGAGGCGCGAAGAAAAGGTTGGACAAGGAGGAAAGGTACAAGATCGACGTAATCTCTCCAGCTGGCCAACCGATTCTTCCCAAGCGGACCAAACACGCCTTTACATATCAGTGCGGAGTACTGGTTAGGGATAGCATCCCGATCACCATCGAGCAATGGAATAAGAAGAAGGACAACCCTTCAGTTACTTTTGTCCAGGATAGACAAAAAGAAGATCTTTGGAGCTTGCTGCTGACAAATTTCATCCTACCGCCAGAGGAGGATCTGACAACCCCACCAATTATAGAGCCAAAGGTCAAGGCGTGCGCTCTAAAGAAGATGGCAGAACTGTTCAAGAACTGGAAGAAGAATTTGAACACACAGTTTGTCGAGAAAAACAAGACTCCAGATTTCACCAGTATATAAGAGAAGATAAGAGATCAGTGGCCCGCATTTGTGGCCTACAAGAAATCCGAGAAGGCGCGGAAAACGTCACAGCAAAATAAGCTGAATGCTGCAAAGAAGCAGTATCACCATGTTACGGGGTCAGGTGGCAACAGCCAAGCCGAGCCTAAGTGGAAAAAAATGGAGAACGACCTACTTGCTAAAGGGGTCGAACTAGTGTCACGGAACTGGCCAGATCGGGTAAGGACTTGGGTATTCGAGAATGGGGGAGCTTTGGACCCAGAAACAGGGGAGGTTGTTTACGCGGATCCTAAACTTGCAATACCCATGAAAAAGATTGAGGAAGCAATCAAGGAAGTGGAGGAAGGGAGGTTCCATCCCGACAGAGAGAAGGACGTGCTGACAAAGGCCCTCGGGAATCCTGAACACCCTGGACGAACACGAGGCACACCAGGCTCCGTACCGTGGGTGCATGGGTTTCGCGACAGCAGAGACACTTATAGAAGCCGAGGGCGAAAGAAGAAAGAGGAAGCAAGCAAACTACAACAGATGGAACAAAGATTAGCGACACTAGAGGCGGCATCAGTTAGCCAGCGAGCCCTCGGCCCACCATCTCAGCAGCACGATCCTTCATTGGAAGCTACTCCACCATCTCAGCGGAGAAGCAGCGTGGCTTCCACGGAGCACGTTCAGCCTGATATCACGGCTCACCGCTACCCCGTGGATGGTATCACGGAGAATGAACATTATGTGCTGTTGGCGGATTGCGGAAACCTGAGCTTGGAGGTGGCGAAAGGCTCTGTCCACCATCCTCGACCTGATGCAACTTTCCATTGCGCTCCGATTCCAGATGGCTATGTTGTTGTCATGGTGGATGAAATAACGCCCGGATTTGGGAGCCTGCAGCTTGATCATCCTACAGGTGAAGGCGAGGTTTCTCTGGAAAATGCCTTAAGGACTACCTGTCTATGGAGAAAGTCACACATCAAGCTTCCTTACTTCACGCCGCCTCAGCATACTCATGAGCCGGAGGAGGCCCCTCATCAGCAGACTCCGCCGTCTCCGGCGCGTCTACCGTCTCCGCCATCTCCGGGGCGTCAGCCGTCTCCGCTGCCTCAGTCGTCTCCGGCGCGTGAGTGCACTGCGCCTCCTCCGCCGCGTCAGCGGACTCCGCCTCCTCCGCCGCGTCAGCCGTCTCCGCCGCTTCAGCAACAGCGGCGGAAGAGAGCCGCCACCGCTCCGGCGGCTAGCAGTACAACAACAGGAGGGAAGAGGTTTCAATATGGTCCAAGCCTCAAGCCTCTTCCACAGAGACCATATGATAGGTCTGAAGAGGAAAGCAAGGCAATCTCAATGGCCGAAGTGAAGGCCCATTTTGCACCGAAACATCCACCTCCAAAGGAGAGAATTGATCCAGAAATAGCGAGGCGTACGCTGAAAAACCACCGCCTAAGTTGCTATCAGACTATGACCGTGAGATTGTAAAGTCATTTGCAGATCCACAGAAGCGGTCGGGAAGCAGCGTAGTGCATATCAAGGGAAAAAAACAATTCCCCAACTGGGCAAGCAGGAGAACCAATCGTGCCCCCCGCTCATGGTGTCTAGCGATATCCCTGATGTTCTGGTGAGTACTTACCCGATCATATACCGTTACCCGAAATGGCTGATGTAGTAGCCTTTAGATTCGAGCACGGGAAGCCTCTCGTGAGACCTGAGGAGCTCCCGAATCTACCAACGAGGATGCGAGCATTGCATAAATGGTACTTGGAAGCCTGCGAGCGAGGGGAGAACTATATCACTGCAGGAGTTAAAGATGAGCATTTCTTCAATGGAAACGAGTCGGTTTACATTGAATTTTCAGAATTATTCCAGTTATACAATCTAAAAGAGATCGACAAAACTATCATCACTTGCTATTGTTTGTAAGTATCATTTCTGTAATTAAGTCTCTAGCTCAGCTCGTTCATTATTGCATGTATATAATTATCCTCACCATATGTATATTATGCAGAAAGAAGATCCTCGAATGCAACAAAGGACCAATCCAAATCTATGACATTGGGTTCGTTAGCCCAAATATTGTTCATGAAGTTACTGTCCAACACAACAAAAAGGATGTAGAGGATTACTTGCTAAGGGCGTTTATCAAACAACAAACCAAAAGAGAAATACTACTTCCTTACAACTTCGAGTGAGTGTTATATACTGTCTTGTACATGCACATCATTTTGTTTCGCTTACTCGATGTTAAGTGTAATTGATGAGCTACATGTGTGCAACTTCCACTTTATTCTGCTCATCATACAGTTTGACCAAAGTCGAATACAAATCATGGACTCGTTACGTAAAGACCTTTCGAAGTGGGCGCCCCTGCAAAAAATTCTCCAGATGTAATTTCAATCATTATCGCACTATATCGGCAACTATCATCCATTTCCTGATATCAAGTAATTAATAACTCTTTAATTCATTTTGTTTGCCGGGCAGGGTTTGGACAAGGTTCACCGAGGCAGTTAGGGGTCCCTGGAAAAAGGAGCTGCGATATGAATTGCTCCCTGTAAGTAGTACTAGCTAGGCCCGCGCATCTCTTTGATTCTAGTTTCAATACCACTATCATGCTTGATTATTATTTTTATTGAACTCTATTCTCGTAAAGTGCCCTCATCAGGGATCCGGGAATAACTTCTGTGGATTCTACATCTGCGAGTTCATGCGCCAGACGACCTGTGACAAGGGCAGAATATTAGAAAAACTTGATGTACGTAAACAATATTCACAAATTTATTTTATTACCATCAACTGTGTTGAGTTTCATTCATATATATATATATATATATATATATTGACCCCCTTCTTTAAATTAGATCGAATGGAAGAGGGATGGACTCCTACCAGAGTATCGCCTACGAGCAATTCAAGAGGAATTGGCGGGATTCCTCCTTGATCACGTCATAGCTAAAAATGGAGAATACCATGAACAAATTAGGATGAATGTTGGTAATTAGATATTAGAGATCGTAAGAGATGTTATTCATTGTATATATGCATGAACGTGCACTAGACATAGTACGTAGCGTCGAATAGATATACGAAAACATGGTGTTCGACCAAGCACGGAGAAAGAGAGGTGACTTCTCTCTATATTAATTCATGACGATTTGTGTAATGGTTTCTTCATTGCTTTATGTAGTAGCAAACGTCGAGTTGAATCGTCTACACAAAAAAGAAAAGGGGGAAACACATTATGAAACCCCTAAACCCCTAAACCCCTCCTTTCAAAGAAAAAAAAAGAAAAACCCTACCGCCTCGAGCTGCTGACGCGTGGCAGTCTTTTAGTCCCGGTTGGTGTTACCAACCAGGACTAAAGTTCCTCCTGCCTGGGTGCCGCGAGCTGCTGACGCGTGGCAGTCTTTTAGTCCCGGTTGGTGTTACCAACCGGGACTAAAGTTCCTCCTGCCTGGGCGCCCCGCAGCGGCCACGTGGAGGCACTTGAGTCCCGGTTCGTAACAGAACCGGGACTAAAAGTGAGGACCTTTAGTCCCGGATGCTTAGTCCTGGTTCCAAAACCGGGACTAAAGGCCCTCTGGAACCGAGACTGATTCCCTGTTTTCTACTCTTAGTACAAATATTTTACATAAACCGTAAACCTAGTTTCTGCCCAAAATGCCAAATATGAGCAAAACTATATTTTTACTCATCCAAACTCTCTGAGATCAACTTAAATAGTGTAAAGCCAGAAGGCACCAATCAAACAATTTGTGCATGAATTGGAAATGGCCAAGAGAGCCATTCGTAGCCGTGTCCTTTGCTCTGTCTCACCTTTCCTATCTCATTCATTCGCGAAGAGGAACCGATGGGTGGAAGATTGTGTCGACGTGTTATGTACAGCGGTCGGATCGTGATCGGCATGTCCAAAACTATGCCAATCACGTGGTGACCATCGTCTCTAGCTTGCCAAGCCTAGCATTGCGCCGCGTCAAGTTGCCTGCAAGAAGGAGCCAAGCGTGCATGCATCCCCACGAGTCCATCCAGCTGCACCGCGTCCATCACTGCCTTGTTCAGCCAGACCTCAGCCCCACTCTACGTGCCGCCCGCTAGCCACCGGCAACACTCTGCCCAGGCATCGCCTCCAAGGAGAACGCGAGCCGTTCTGAGCATGCAAGATTCCCCTTTGGACCCCTCTTCCTTCCCTGTTGCTAGCCTCGCAAGCCCCGGCTACTTGTTTCAACCTATATCCTGGAATCCAAGTTGTTGGACCCCCAAGTGGAAGGGTTTGAAGCAAGTGGTAACTCTCCACTCAGTTGAGAACCAAGGTATCAATCCATAAAGATAACACCCAAGCCTCAGTCAAGCAACACTGCAAAACTGATTAAGAAACCACTTGTGCCCCAATGGTTCTAGGGAGGTTATCAATCACACTAGCTATGCTAGTTGCAACAAGCTATGAGCGTATAATGTGTTTGGAAGTATTTATAATTTTTTGGATTAATTGATAGCTGAAATAAAAGTGCATATAAAAGTAAGTTGGAGAGGTTTCTTATGTGGGAAATTGGACCAGGGTTCATAGGTTCACTAGTAGCATCTCTGAAAGTAGTGGTGGCACATAAAGAAAATGAAAGGTATGCATAATGAGTGATCAAACATTCATGTCTAATCATAACATATGTTCATGTTATATTAAAAGGAAGTGCATCCGTAATTCTACTAGAATGACATACATCTCATCTAATAGCTAATACTCCACCTAAGGTGATCGAAACCCTTGCATACACCCCGGTATTAAGCAATGAAATAGAGCATCACAATAGGCATGATGACACACAGCTGAAAACAATTTCTCTCACCCACAGAGTGGATGATAACAAGTCAAGTAATCTTTTTATCCTTAGTGAGGCAAATCCATCTAAGCTTTTCTTCTGTTACTATCACTGAAAGTACTTCACAAAGAGGGATCTACTCCATCTAATGCACACCACTGCCTCTACTAATTTTTATCTACACTGGCCAATGATTAGACTAATGAATCGGAGAGCAATATACATCTATAACTCATCAAAGTAACATGAATAATCTTGACATAAATTAATCATTCATTACATTGTACATCAGATGGATCAAAATCATGTTAGGTGGCTCATGTATTCTTTGTATTGAAGCATGGGAGAGAGGATGCTACATAGCTACTTCTATGAACCCGTAGTCCATAGGTTACCTCCTGACACTTCATCATGGGAGCAACAGAGATTGACCTTGATGAAGAAGGCGAAGGATTCCCACTATGGCAGGGTGCCTAAACATGTCTCTAGATGAGTTCCGCCTCATATCGCGAAGTTTTGGAGGCGAAAAAATTACACAATAATTAGGTCGTCACTCAGGGGATATATATGTGTTTCTAGGAGGAAGGAGTCAGCCGGGGGTGGCCTGTGGGGCCCACGCGGCCTCTATGGGACTCCACGTGTGGCCTACGTGGCCCCCGGCTCTCCTTTGGCTAGTGTCTTCTTCCTGAATAGTTACGTTCGACGTATTATTTTAAATATATTTTATGGAGTTTCGGAAAATCCTGAAAGAAGAGGCACAAAAATAGGTAACTAGCCTTTCTAGCACTTTATTAATAGATTATTCCAAATAAACATAAAACATTGCATGTTTTGATAAGAAAATGACATCAGAACTTTAAAAATTAGAGATACCTTTACGACATATCAGCATCCGCAAGCTTAATCATCGCTCGTCCTCGATCATGTACCTTGATAAGCCAAAAGATAATTTTTGAAGTTTGAATGGTACCCTAACATAGAGCATGATCATTAAGTGTAATTCTCCTGTGATGAATCTAAAACAACAGGTAATGGATACAAGGCAATTCTGTGTAGTTAACAATTCTTAGCTATCTCAAAGTACATAGAGAAATTTCCAAGTACCCTTCAACAATCAATAATGTTTAGCCAAGATTCGCAATACCAAAGGTTTAGAAAATAATGTCAATATAATGTTGGGAACTAAAGCAATGACCATCATAAACAAAAGAATCTATGCATAGGCAATCACATCGACACACCAACCCGAGGCCTAACCAAGTACAATAACAAGATTGTCTGTCTATGTTAGTTAACCACGCAACTAATAACCAGAGAAAGAGCGCAAGTCTAGGCCTCGCACTTATAGGGAAAATAGAATAAGGATGGGGGTTGATAAGAAGTCAAAAATGAAAAAAGTATTGCATCAACACGGGTGATAATTAGGCAATGGAGAAGGCCTTATAATCCACGTTAATGCAAAGAGTAGGGATTGCCATGCAACTAGAATGCACAGAGCTATGAATATGTGAAAGCTCTCCTATGGACTAAGTGGGGGTGCATCCAACTTGCTTGCTCACGAGTACCTAGAACTATTGAGGAGGCTCATCATTGGAATATACAAGCCAAGTTCTACAATGTAAGTTCCCCACAGGTATAAATGACAATATAAAGCTCACCAACTTTCTACTTTACAATGCATGAAGTAATTCTTCTATGAAGCACATTGTGTATACTAAAGGATAATGGTGTTGCTCCCACCCTCTCTCTCTCACACCTTTTTCTTTTTGTTCATTTTTATTTGGCACCTCCTTGGCACATCTTTTTTTGTGACACTGCCTTGGTGCATTTTTGATTTGTTCTATCTTTTTTTGTGGGTAGAAGTAACACCTGACAATGACGATCAATACACTTTTTGACACACTTCTACTTAATGTAATCACAACTCTTTCTTTAAACATGAGAGAAACTCTATATAATGCTCTAGTAGTGTACCAATATTACAAGAAGATCTAGCATATCATATGAAAATGATGAACAATGGCTATTTGTGCAAATTAACATGAAGCTGGCTATATGATCAAGTAAAGCATATGAGAATAAAGAACAAGTCTCTTGTCATATTACATTTGTGGAATGATGATGGTGGTAGTTCATGGCAATATAGTCTGAATGTATATGGAAATGCTGTGATAGACATGTATGGTGGACTTACTAAGGAAGATTTTTTTGCTTATGTGCAGGAGAACTAGAGCAAGATCTCCCATGGGATTTGCATGTACCAGTGAAGTACGCACCATGTCACAATGTGAGAGTGCGCAATGCTGAGTACCAAAGAGGCTAGCAATTATGAAGTTAAAATGGAAGTGTAAAAGCTTCGACTTTCTTGAATCATAAAGAGCTCAAAAACTATAGAAAAGAATTGTGGCATCATAATGCATAACACTCAAAATCTAAGTACCCCAAGGGGGAAGGTTGGTAGGAGCTAACCATCTTGCCATACCGGTCAAACCAAAGATGCTTGGCAATTAGTAAAAGCCAAGAAAATAGTCTATTGCTACTCAAGCTACCACAAGAGTCCCAACTTTTGTATTTAAGTAAAGGAAAGGCAATTAGTTCAAAAGATCAAGAACAACACCAACTATGTCACCATGCAAGGTCCTTCGTCACAATGCAAATTAATAGGTTTTAACTATTTCAAAACAATTGCCAAGTATCCAATGCTCTATGTTGAAGATTCTAGTTATTGTTCTAGTTAAGTTGTTATTGAGACCTATGCATGTCCTAATTTATGTTCTAATCCATTAACAAGTCTACCATAGATATGACAATTATGGTGAAGGCATGCATGTTCTAATCTCCAACTGATATAAGTGAAGCACGAAGGGTTAAAGTGTGTACCCTCTATTTACTGTAACAGATATAAGTGAGGCACGTAACGTAAATCAATAGTAGGTATGTAAGTCTCTCATTCCAACGGTATCTTTCAAATATGACGATGATCTTATTCAAAACAAAATAAAAATTATGCTCTGGTGGTCCTCGGGGATCATGGAAGTCGCTCCGGTTGCGGTGGAGCTCGATGATCATGTCACGGTCCTCAGCGGTGATGGGGGCATCCTGCAGCGACGGTGGGGCTCGGCAGGAGCGACGGTGGCAATGACGAGCTTCGGATCTCATCAAAAAGCTCACTCCGGTGCTCCTACGAGGGGAAAAGTGATCAGGGGAACACGGTATAACAGAATAGGAATAATGAGATGGGCGGCGATTCTCGGGAACTTTCGTGCTCGACAGAATCAATCGGCGATTAAAGCTCGGGCGGCGGAGTTCCGGAGAGATGGATCTAGGGACTATTAATGACGTAGGCGCTGCGGGTTTGGCAAAAATGAGAGCGGGGTGGTGTGGGCTATTTATAGGGAGGCAGAGGGCTCGGGGAGGCAGAAATAAGCTCGAGTCGCTAAGTTTTCAACGGGCGGTTTAGGGTTTGCTGTCATGACATCAACTTCGGGACAAATTGGTTGGAAGTTGAATATGATCGGCGGTCCCACTTGGCAGTGGGACAGAATGAGGCAGAGATGAGGCGACAACATGGGCGGCGTCAGATCAAAATTGAACGACACGCGGCGCTGCGTTCCCATTCTGGATAGCGAGCTGGGCCGTGGGACGAAAGTTGGAACGGGCTAGTTGGTGACTTATACGGGCCGAGTAGATTCGATGTGTTTAGGTTAGGGTTTTAAATGACTTTCTTTATTTCTTTTAACCCAGGAATTGAATATTATTTTATTTAATTATTATTTTAATTCCAAAAAATCAAAAAAATGACATAAATCAAAATACTTATAAAGAGCATAGGAAAAATATTTCCAGTCCAAATGCAGTTTTGCAAATTCATTTTATTTTTCTAAACTCAATTTGGGCCTTAAAACAATTCGCTAAAATCACTCTTAGGGAATTAATTCCCAATTTTTTTTTGAATTCCAAATAAAAATCCAAATATGCAAGAAATAATGATGTGCAATGATGCTTCTATTAACATCCGAATTTGGAAAATTGGGATGTTAGATTGCTACCATATATGAGTCTTGACGATCCTATAAGAAACTACACAGTCTATTAATAATTTTATAATCTAACATGCTAACGGTAATCCTTGGCACTTTATTGATGAAAAACCAAGAAAAACTTCATTGTCATGGTATCGTAGCAATGTGCCTAGGATACTACGAGTTGCCTTCGGCAAGGGCTTTCCTTATAGTTATTTAGCTAGGCTTGCAGTTTTAATGATGCTCACAAGAAATCATGAACAACAATTGTTTTAAAGCACAATAGAGAGCACCAAGTGGCATATAGTAAATACATTTAAGTCTTACCCACTTCCTATGCATATGCATCTTATAAGCAAACAATTCATTGAAGCATGAAATAGCTAGCATGGGTGAAAAGGTTAAGTGCAACTTTAAAGCTTTCAACACATAGAGATGAAATTTGAATGTATTGTACCATGTTTCCCTCTCATAATAATTACAAGTGGCATCATGATCAAAATCAATAATATAGTTATCTCCTAAAACTTTCTTGTCACGATCCACATGCATAGAAGTAATACTACTCTCCACATAAATAATTGTCTTCTTATTGATAATATTGGGAGTAACATCAAAAGCTTGGGAAGCATTATTGTCAACAATAAATTCATCACTGGTCCCAAAGACATTTTCAATATCATAAGACGTATCATAATTGTCTTCCAATCATGATTTCCATCATAGGATCTACCGATAAAACAGTAACTGCATCAACATGTAATGCAAGAATATAGAGAGAGGACGAATGGGCGATATCAGAATGATCAAGGTGGTTTGCTTGCCTGGAAGCTCTACTGATGGGAACTGATCCTCGTGATCGTAGTCGTACTCAGTAGCTACGGCAGTCTCGGGGTCTACCGATAAAAGCAGAGGAGGGAGAACAAATAAATAACGGGCATACAAATGCAACACAATGCATGTCATGGCAAGTATGGTGATGATAATGTGCTCTAATGCATTACTAAGCATTTCAAAAGAAGAGGGAAAATATTCGGAATATTTTCCCAGCTCCAGGTATTATTATCTGTATTGATCCTGATGCAAATGTTCCATGTTCATCATGTTAGAGGTGTTTGCCATGCATGCAATTGACATATTCGGATTCATTCTATTTTTCTGATCATTTTTCATATATAAATTATTTTCATCTGAGTTATGGTTTATTTTCTATGAATTTTCAAAGTTTTGTTGATTTTCTGATTTAAATTAATTCGAAAAGTATTTAAATATTAAATGCTATGTGCACCCAGAGAAATGCACACACTAGTGGGCACAGAGGCTGACAGGGGGGGGGGAGTGGCTGAGTCAGCAGTTGACCCAGTCAACCTTATCCACTGGAACAGTGCAGGGGCCCCACCTGTCATTGACTCTGGGCTTAACAGAGTGTTAATTTAAGCTGGGGGTTAATTAAAGGGGTGGGCCCCATATGTCAGTGACTCAAAGGTTTAACTTAATTAGACAGTAATTTTAATCCGAGTTAATTAGGGTGTGGGACCCGCGTGTCAGCGTCTCTGGGCGGGATTAGCTTCGCGCTAATGACACCACGTCAGCGGCGCCGGCGTTTAGCCGCCAGCGACCATAAAACACAGCGGCGGGCTCAAGAGGCCATCGGGATTTGCCTACAGCCCGCGCCTCGACGAGCTAAGACAACCAGGAGGTAGCCCTCGCTCGTTCGCGTCCAATGGTGGTGGCGGCAAGCCCTGTGATGGCCGGAGTTGAGCGGGGCATCGACGTTTGCGGCGGCCGGAGTACGGGTGCTCGCGGGTTAGCAGCTATAGTGCGCAAGTGAGCAAACTAAGTGGCCAACAATGCTCTACGTGTGCGCGCGAGGCCGTTGGACACAGGCGTGTGACCAAATGGTCATCGGAGCATCATCGACGATGAGCTCGAGCGGCGGTGCGTCTCGGTCGACATGGAATCGACGTCTAGGGCTCGAAATCGAGCACGTAGAGAGGGGGGAAAGGAAGAGGGGCTCATGGGGAACTCATAGAGCAGCTCAGCGGGTACGGGGAAGGCGTGGAGTCGACGGAGCGGTGGTGGCGATCTCCAGCGCCCGAGGAAGAAGACGACGACGAAGAGCTCGTTGCAGAGGCGCCCGGCTCGAACGGAGGGCAGCAGGCGAAGCAGCGAAGCAGCGAAGCAGCGAAGCAGCGAAGCACGGCGGAGCTGGCAGATAAGGTCTTCGGGCGCAGGGGTGGTGGTGGCTACGCGGGCAGCATGGCAATGGCGACGGCAGTGGTGGCCATGGCGGGAGAGGAGAGAGCAGCGTGAGGCAGGGGAAAAGATCTCGGGCATGTCCAGTGGGTCGGCGCTGGCGTTCTTATCCTCCCATGTGCCCTGTAGCCTGCGACGCGTGGAGGTTGAAGACGACGCCAGCCGGGCTGGGCTGCTGTGCACTGTGCACTGACGGCCCAATAGCACAATCAGCTTCTTTCTTTTTCTTTTTCTATTTTATATTTTATATTTTGTTCTCTGTTTTGCATTTTATTTTTGGTCCAAATGAATTTTGTTGCATTTGAAACTTGTCACATAAATATGATGCAATATATTGAACATGTCCACAAGGTTTCCATTTAGAATTGTTTTAAAATAGGTTTGAATTTAAATGGGCCACTTAAGTGCTGTTGGTCCACGGTTTTAATTCCTAGAGGCAGTTTGGGAATTTTTGGTGATGTTGTATTCCTTAACATAATTACTTATGGATTATTTGAAATAATATGAACATTTTTGTTTTTATGTTTGAAGAAATAATTTCTGCACTTATATTTTGAATTGAAATTATAGTTGAATTTGGGACAAGTGGCACTTGGCTTAGGAAAATATGATGACTTGGCATTACTTAGAGGGGAGATCACTGTAGCTTAATTACAGGGGTGTTACAATATTGTGACATACTTCTCCTACAAGAAATCATCAGTCAAGGAACCTAGTATCAGTATACGGGAAGTTTCCACAAGTATGTCACCCCGGACTCAAACAATTGACAATCATTTGGATGGCTTCCAATGGAAGGCACTCTGTCTTCTTCAACACACCCTCATAAAATTCACCAGTATGGATTTAAGTTCATTCCAAGTGAGCTTGGATTTTTTTTTAAGGAACGCCTCAAGCATAGACCCACAACTTGTAAACTGAGTATGCACTGTATCAAGATGGAACACACATCTGCCTCGGAACTCAATGGTTATGAAGAGATTTATCCTACCCCAGCATAAGTTGTGAGCATGTAGTCCAGTTCATGTGAGCCACTCGTACACAGGAATGACTGTGTTCAGAGAAACATCCGCCCCATATATCCAAAAGGATAAGAGTGCAGCAACCCCAACGAGATATGCAATAGAAAGTTGTAAGTACAAGCTGACAAGCTGAGATGTGACCGATGAGCCATATTCGCAAGTCATGGTTAATCCATAGAAAGGACCCCCAAAAATAAAGAAGCTTGGGATAAACAATCTCCACGATGGTCACCAAGATAAAACTTCACAAACAATGTGATATTACCAATACTTGTCAGACTCTTGCATACGCGGCCAAAACAATGCACTACTTGTGGTTACGTGTGGGCATGCCGTACTCCTCATAAATACGGGCCACCAACCAAGAAAAGTGGCTATGCTCCGGAAGCTACATAGAATAGTAGCCATACTATGTTCAGCTCCGTGGTCATAGCAAGGATTGCATAGGATACATATGGTAGAGCCACCTCAGTAACCGACAAAATTTGACTGACTGGATACACATGGAAATAAAGCAATCCAAAAAAGAAGTATTCATGTTTCAGTCACTCTGCTCAGAGAGAAAATCAAGAATACTATGAAGGACATGGTGAATCATTGGTACATCACGTGCCACCTCACACATTTGAATGGAGTAGCTAAAAGCACCTGCACGTCAGCATCGTCAACCCCTGGGAGCCAGACGCTAATATTTCACGGGATCCTTCCAACTCCTCAGGATCCAGTACGAGAAGAAAAAGTTCCTATGGGAGAGTTGCAACAAATATGCCCGCCAAGACGGACATGATCCAAATATTTGGCAAAAAGGTATGCATAAAGCATGAATCTATATTTTGACACCACCAAGCCCAACTAGAAACGTGGAAGGTGGTCAAAGCCAGCCAAGTGAGGCATTGAATTTTTGACCTCATAGAGATAAGGTTCAACGCAGACGATATATGAAGAGGAGTTGGTCATCTCAGTAACAGAAGCATAAAACCGTTGGTATGATATGACAGATAAAGAGTTTCCCAGAAAGATCAACATTGGTTTGATCCCACACTAATTTGTCCCATGATGCTGGCGTAAAGAGATAGACCACCTCACACTTCATTCAGCTCACCCAGGACCAAGTTAGAGGGTACACATGTCTTGGGATGAGAAAATTTTAGCAGTAAGTGTGCAGAAAGGATATGTCATTTCCGTGCCAACTAAGACAAGTACCATGAGAAGGGATACCAGACAACAATGTTGCATCAAACTCCAGTACAGTTTCTGGGAACACAGTTATTGATCACCCGAGGACTAAGCCTGAATACATAAGACAGAGGAAAACACCCCGTATGAAACCCACAACCAAACAGAGCATTCTTACCTAACAAGGCAGAAAGACAGCCACTCCTAGTCACTCGAGGCCATAAGATTACGTGAGCCCTGTACTAAGGAATGATGTCTCGCCCAGGTCAGTCAGAATACGGAGTACCGCAATAAAATCTGAAGCAATACTCCAGGCCTTGGAAACCGAGCTATTTGTTGATGCTACTCGCTACCCGCCAACCCCTGGCAACAAACTACCAGGACAAAAGGTACACCCAGCAGAAAAGGAAAGGATTGAATGAAGCCATTTGAGAAAGCAACACCTGAGCCATCAGATGAGATATTTAAAAGGGCCAGTGAACCGATGAAAACAAGACATCTGATTGATCCGAGCAGTCACACGCAGGTATGTCCCCTCTGCCGGGAGGTAAGCCTGATAAACTCGAGGACGAGATTCTTTTAAGGGGGGTTGGTTTGTGACACCCTGATTTTCACTCCTCGATTTTTCCTTTGCGAGATTGGGTTTCCGTCTTTTTCTTTCGGTGTTATTGAATTTTCTATGGATCTTGGGTATATGAAGATGGTTATTTGGCAATGCCTTTCCTATCAAACCAGAGATTATCCTCAAGCCACCCTTACCTATAGAAATATATTATCAGGGTTTTGCTGCCAAAACCCTACTTTCCGAATTATCAGAAGATAAACCCTAATTCCCAGAGTTACAAAGGAACACTAATTTTCTTTGATCTATTTTCTCCCGAAATTTTTCCAGAGACTCTCCTACGTCTATAAACCCTGGATATGCAAAAATATTGCCATCTCATATGCAATATTTTTCATTTAAAATTAATTCCTTTTTCTACTATTTGAAGGAATTAAATCCAGATAAATATCTAGACATCTCTGAAGTTCATGAAAACCTGTGGAGAAATTATTTGTGCATATATTGATCTCTCATAGAAATATTGGCCAAAGTTAGATAAGAGAAATTGCATTTTCCTTTATAAAGCCAATATTTCATTTCTGCCACATTCTAAAGGCACTACCATTTTTGTTTACTTGTAGCTTCTCAAATAATTTGTGCAGCTTCACATAGCCACACAATCTCAAAATCCACCAAAACATTGAGGTCCATAGTTCAAATTTTGAGCATAGCATCCATTTGCAAATCTTGTCCAGATTGCCCATTTGTGAAGGAAGTGATATCTAGAGTGATCCATATGGTCTGAAAATTTACCAAGGTATTCACATTAGCAGATCATGGCTACACACCAAAAACCAGCAGCTTTAACCAAGTGAGCCTCCCCCAGAATATAACAAACACCTTCATATCAGATTGTCTCTAGCTCACATCAGTCAATTTCTTGCCTCCATTTCCAGCCAAGACTTCATAAATGCACTCCCTGTGCTTCAACACATCATTTTGACAAGGTTCCAGTGGTGACCACGGCTTTGGTCGGCAGCTGGCCTGCACTGTGGCAACAACCGCAGTAAACGGCCAAAATCGTCGTATGCAGCCAGCCCCCAGCCACCCCAGTGCGCCACCTAGCCCCCTTGACTCCTCCGCTAAGCTCGGCAATGGTAGCTGGCACCGGAGTCGTCGCATCCAAGCCGAGGGCCGCTCCTGCCGACATGGATGCTGACAAACGGAGCACTGCCGCGGCCGTGACCCATCTTGGCGCCTTCCCCTTCGGCCTCCTCCTCCACGTCGCATAGCCCTTACCGTCATCAGGTCGGAACCACTCCGCGACGGCCAGCTTGCCTCCTAGCTACAGTACGCCGGCCAGCTCATTGCCACAGTCGTGCTCATCCATTCTCGTCGCTCCCCTTTAAATAGCCCATCCCTGAGCCCACATGAGCACGCCAAGCCCGTCCTCTTCCTCCTAGCTCTCTCCCAGCCCGACGAAGCGAGCTCCCGTGCCCCAATTTTCCCCACGGGTGCCATTGCCGCCGCCTCTGTCCGCTCGAATTCGAGCTAGCCTCAGCCTCCGCGGGTCGATCCCTTCCTTTGGAGAGTCTTCCCGCCACCATGAAGCCCCTAGGAACTCCAGAGCATTTTCTTCCCGACAGTGCTATGCTACCCGAGCTCACGCATTGCTGTTGTCCACCAGGGACGACCGTGCGCTCAACCCCGAGGTCCTTGGCAATGGTTCCCTACACGAACGGGATCGCCTCGGCCCCCTGAGCACGCCGGTAGGCCGGGCGTCTCGAATGGTGGCCGCAATCACAAGCATGGGCCACAACCGGATCGCCCCTCTGTTCCGCGGGAGGCAGCTGGAGGAGGGAGACAAACCCGACATGTGGGCCAGCCCCGTCAGCCTCTCTTTCTTATTTTTTGAGTGGCCGCGCAGGTGAGTCGACCCAGTGATGACTGTAGTCGCAGCGGCCCAGACCGGAAGAGGAGCGGCCTGTGTGGCCCAACAAGCATAGTGCTCTTTTTCTTTTTCTAGCCGAAGCATCTAAGTTGAGCGCGTTCACTAGTTAGCGGCCGAAATGGACAGTCTTCATTCATTTCCCCATTTAACGAATGAACGGCCATAACCTTAACTCTGATTGAGGTAATTCCAATGCCCACGTTCATCTTTTTCTGAGCCCGTTCAAATGGTGTCACTTCCATGATGATGTCACAATGCGAAACTGACGCTTTTCCCTTTGTCTATCTTTAGGCCTTTCTGGAGGGAATCTTTTCCACCAATTTTTTTTGCGAGGCTATCACATTTCTTTCCGATGAATCTCTCAATCCCAAGGCAAGCCAACCATATGATATATGCCCTAAAGCATTGCTTCTGTTTTATTCTTGTGTGTTTGTAGTTATGATCATGTTTATGGTAGAAGTTAATGAATAAGTGAACTCCGACTAGTTTGATCTTATTGTTTACATTACGCATTAATGGTTATCATGAATATTATCGCACTAATGACTAGTACATGGAAATAGGTTGTTATACGAATTTACTTCTCTTTACCATGGGTATTATTAACATGAATAATTGATAGATGGAATACTACTTGTTGGGATAATAAAGGATGAGAGTTAACAACAACAACCTCCTCCATCGGCTGGATCGAGTCATAGTGCCACTGAACCGAACTCACAAGTGCAACCACATTTGCCTTTATGGGAAGGCCCTGACTTGGTCTATTGTTATGCCTTTTATTCATATCACCAAAGAGGGGAGGTTATGCGTGCGTGCTACCCTGATCAGGTAGTAGGCGATTATCTTGTGAGCCTGGCTTGGTTTATGAGCTCAGGTCCCCGTTTGGGAAAGTTTTGGCCACAAGGTGGCAGTTGTCATGAGGACACAGGGTCCACCTAGGACATGACATGAGGGGCATGTCGGTGATACGGTAAGAGTGTCATAAGGTAGACGAGTTTTGTTGGACGAATGTCCATAGTGTGGGTAAAGTGCGCGACGTCTGCAGAGTGTAAAATCTATTCGAATAGCCGCGTCCTCGGTCACGGACACAGTTTGTACTAGGTCACACTATTTGGTCTGTGTCGAGTTTGGAGGTATAAACCATATAATGTTATTGCTAATAATGAACCAGCGAAAGGTAAGATTTATCAGGCTTGCGGTGCAAGTGCATGCACATCAGGTGATGTCGAGAGTTTGAAATATAGCCATGGGATGGTTATGAGAAAGACGTCAGATGACCGTAAGAACCTCAATATGATCTGAATAGAGCATGAGAATGAACTTGATCAAGATACAATTACTGATATGCTTTATGTTCGTCATACTGTATTTATTTCATTTATTTACTTTGCTAGATAATCTTGCGAGGACATGATAGACAAATATTGCTATAGAATTTGATACATGCTTGAATGCCATGGATTGCTTTGCTTGGTGTATATGTTATTTGGTTTGCTAGCGAGTACATTCAAAAGTACTTAGTGGTTTTTAACATGGCCAGATTCAGCAGAGGATCCGTCTTCCACTAGCAAGAAGCCGGAGCGTTCGCGAGCTAGAAGAGTAACCTAGTCAGATCCCTATGGATTGGAGCCACTCCAAGTCCGTGCTGCCTTAGATAATATTTTCCGCTGCCCCCATCTCTGTAAAGTACCATTGATGGTTATGCTATATTATTCAAGCCACAATGCCTATTAAATCCTTACTGTAGATGTGCCTATGTTCATGATGCATGTTGAAAACGCGCGCGCCAGTGCGATTTCCTGGGCTGGCGTATGCGGTGGTCATCTGGCTACAGTGGTACTCAGACGGCCCGTCACAACTCACCCCTCTTTGCTTAATAAAGTTGACTCTCTAGTCCTTTTGAATAAAGGAAGATTCTCTTCCAATGAGTAATGGATATCATGATGCATAGCGCCATTGCATGAGTTGGAAAATACATGAGATTATGATAGAATATGAGTACTAGGACATGATAACCTATGTGATGATTATAAGTCTTCCACACCCTTGGTATTAATTGATTAAGGAGGAAAAATAACTACATGTGCTAGTCCGTTCGAATTTCAATTGCTAAAAGAAAAGTTCTTTAATGAAAAGGTTGATACATAAAGTCCAATCAAGTAAATACATAAGAGCAAGTAGCAAGAGAAAGGAGACCCTCTGAAAATTAAGAAAGATTTTTGTAAAGATAGTCCCGAACGAGGTATGTTTAGCTTACCTGTCACACAAAAGAATAAGTGTTAGATGGGAGAATAAACATATTTCCCTATAAAGAGCAGAAAAATAATGTGAAATATTTTGATGAAAACAGAGGACCCCTTGCTATTTGCTCGGTTGAAATAATAAATGGCTTAATACATGGAGTCATGACACGTTCACCAATGAATTAATTAGCAAGGTTTGGAAGCCTTCATGATCATCCTAATGGTGGAAATGTGCTAATACTTATCGCGATCCTTTATCTTACATGAGTTTCAATTACTTGTGATGGGCTCATGCTTCTATGTGTATCCGCACCTCATAAAACCAGATGTCCTTGTTCTTACAAGCTTCGGTGCTTGCTCGGGGTCAAGCAAGATTTAAGCATGGCGGAGTTGATGAATCCAAATTATGTGATGTTTTTACCCTTTGTTTTGTGCCTACGTAGTAGGCTTTGCCAGATTTTACCACGTTCGCGCACCTCTTTTTGCTTGTTTTCACCAGGATATCATTTTCGGATGCGTTTGGTAGTTTAAGGAAAGAAGTCCAAGATAGGCTGACAAAATCATGTCAATTATCGTGATAATCCATTACCATAAAATAATAAAGCACCTGGGAGAAGGAACAAGTAACTAGGACGCGACCAGAGCTCACAACGTTGCACGGTATGAGCGCACCCGCTCGTACCGCCGCTCGTACCATGTGTCGTCGTCGGTTCCTGGTCAACTATTTCACCCCCGTGTGATCAGATGTTGGATCAGAGGCACAGAGACCCTAGAAACTCATCCAGAACAAAGAACCATAGGCTCCAGAAGGCATCCGGAGGGGGAATCGGCAAGGAGGAATCCACCATCATCACCACCTCATGCAAGGAGACACCAGCATCAATCATCGTCACCATCATCTTCACCGCCATCCATCTCCATCTCATTGTAATACTAAACTCTTGTGGATCCCTACGTGCATTACTCGATTATATCATTGATGTTTACCACCGCTATTCGTATGATGTTTGCCGTCACCATGCATGAGTAGTTCCCTTAGTTCTCAGGGTTATGGATGAAACTTGGTATGTATAGGAGCTAAAACATTAATAAGGATATGAGATTCTCTGTTGAATGTTTGGTTTAATATCCTTTGTGAATGTTCTAAAGGGGCCCCACTCATCATTTCCGGAGAAAGGCCACTCGGCCATGAGTAGTTGTCGGGAGTCCCGAACACCACGTTGAGCGTGACCCTCCCCGTGCACTGAGCCTCCATGCCGGAGATGATACCCTTAAACTTGGTCTTACTGGGCTGAATGCGCGATGAGTCGAACTGCATTTTCTTTAATGTTTCCACATAGATAAGATTGGGACAGCTGCCGCAGTCCATCAGGACCCTCGTTAGGTGAAAACCATCGATAATGGGGTCGAGGACGAGCGCGGCGACTATGCCATGGCGTACACTGGTCGGGTGGTCCAGGCGATCGAACATGATCGGGATTTCTGACCAGGGGTTGTACTTCGGTTCCACGGGCTCCACGGCATAAACCTCGCAGAGTGCGCGCTTCTATTCCTTCATGGCAGTGTGTGACGCGTAAATCATATTTACGCCCTTCACCTCGGGCGGGAATTGCTTCTGACCGCCGTTACCCAAACCGGGCTGATTCCCGTCTCCCTTGTCATGATTGTGTGGGTTGGGCTTTCCGAGATTGTTGATGCCGAGCCATGCGGCTTGCTTGATGACCCAACAATTCTGGTTTGTATGGCTGGCGGGCCGATCTGCGGTTTCGGGGTGGATGGCGCAGGGCTGGTCTCAGATCTTGTTCAGCTGCGAGTTGCTACCACCCTTCTTCCCCTGAAACGGCTTTTTCTTGGCGCCACCGTCAGGGCACTGGTTGCTGAATCCAGTGTTGACCTCACCGT
Organism: Elymus sibiricus; assembly: GCA_039707655.1. Classification (NCBI taxonomy): domain Eukaryota; kingdom Viridiplantae; phylum Streptophyta; class Magnoliopsida; order Poales; family Poaceae; genus Elymus; species Elymus sibiricus. Next base: position 6,397,149 of record CM077674.1, on the reverse strand, counting down.
CCTTAGCATCGTTGCCGTTGTTCCGACATTTGTTATGCCGGTTTCGCCGTGGCTTCCTATTTCCTTCTCACACCTCAGATGTTCCGGGATCGTCACCTCGGCCCTTCTTCTTGGCGAGCCAATTGTCTTCCCCGGCGTAAAATTTGGTCATCATGACCGTGAGTGCGGCCATGGTCTTTAGCTTGTAATGGCCGAAATCTTTGGAGAGCCACTCGTCGTTGATATTGTTCAGGAAGGCCGCGAGGGCCTCAGCGTCAATACAATCGATGATTTCGTTCTTCTTCTTGTGGAACCGGGTCCAAAATTTACGTATGGACTCGCCCGACTTCTGCTTTATAAGGGCTAGATCATCAGCATCCAGAGGCTTAACATATGTGCCTTGGAAATTTGCCATGAAATTGGACTGCATAGCTGCCCATGTGTTGATCAAGCCCGGTCACAGGGTGTGTAACCAATGCCGGGCCAAACCCTTCAGCATAGGTGGCAGGTATTTTATGGCACGTAGATCATCACCATTAGCGACGTGTACAGCGAGGATATAATCCTCGATCCAAACAGAAGCAATTTACGAGCTTGAAGCCTAGCGGGAAGACATGAGCCATCACCCGATCCACGAAACAGGGCGGATACAACACCGGTGGATCACCTCAGCTATGGACAGCGTCAATGGATCGATGCACGTCATTGATGCTGCCCTCCTCATCGTATTTGGAGAAGGCTGGCTTGTATCTGTCTTTGGCTTGCTTACGGAGCCGAGCTTCATGCTCAGCCGACGTCTCGTGTCATCGCCCGGACTGGTAGATTATCTGAGGAGGCTCGTCCTTAGGAGGGACCGGGCGATTCTCCTTGGCGTGGTAGCTTGTTTTGGACTTACTCCGTGAAGCCGAGCTACCACTACTAGGGAAAAGCTTATAGGTAGAACATTAGTAGTAGCGCGGGAAAATAAGCAGCGCTGCTGCTAATTAGCAGTAGCGTGGGATATCGACAGCGCTACAAGTAAGGCCTTAGCAGTAGCGCTGGAAATACTAACCGCGCTACTACTAAGTGGGCCCCAACGTGCCCACCGACGCTAGCTTTAGTAGTAGCGCCCTCCAAAATACAGCGCTACTGCTAAAGTTTTAGCATTAGCGCCGGCTCTGACAAAACCGCTACTACTAATGGGCCCCACTTAGTAGTAGCGCTGCTCCAAACAAGCGCTACTACTATGCACCTTAGCAGTAGCGCCGGCATAAATACAGCGCTACTACTAGGCATGGCTGCTGCAACCTTTTCACCCACCCCCTCTCCCCCTCCCCCTTCCTCTCCCCCCCTTTGCCCTCTCCCCTCTCTAAGTTACTTCTCCACCATTATTGCCCTTCTTCTCTCTTCGTTCTACCTCTCTTCTCTCCCCATTAATGCCCCTCTCCACCATAATTCTCCTCCATAAATGACCTCTTTTGTTTATCTTCCTCATTTATTTGGCTCTCCCACCTTCCATACATATATATCCCTTTCCCACTCCTAGATTTGTCTCATAGCTACCTAGCTCATCTCTCCCTCTCCATTAGTTAGCTAGAGTCATCTCTAGCTCCTCCCAACAACTAGATCTAGCTAGCTAGCCATCCACTTTCGATCCCTATAGGTAGCAAAGGCCTCATCTAACCGTGCTCGATCTCTCTCGGGAGATAGGTGAGTAAAAAGTTGTGCATTTCAAGAATGGGAATATGTGTGTTTGCGATATGAAGGGATTTGTGCGAGTAACATGCCCCCTGAGTTGCTTATGTTTTGCCAAAATGTCGATTTATTTCCGTTTCAGCGAATTTCGAGCAAACTCGATATGTCCTATTTTTAGGCAAGGTTATGCCAAATTTTTGTATGACTTTGATGCATGCATGCATTTTGTTTATAATCCTTTTGCTTGTTATACCGCGCAGTCGGTCATGAAGGTGAGTGGAAGGAAGGTGGAGCGATACTTGCAATCCGCGGTGACGGACATGTATGCAAATAATCGGACTAGGATTAGATGTCCGTGTACAAGATGCAAAGAAGGAGTCATTTTGGACCCCTTTGATCGTGGCAGTTTGAAGGCGCACCTGCTCATGAATGGTTTCATGGATGGCTATACTCGGTGGATAAGTGAAGATGATGATGAGGACGTCCACATGGCAGGCAATAACGACATGGGGCTAGACGAAGAGATTACCGATCGACCCGAAGACGATGGCGCCGGACATGGCGGCGGGGAAGAGAACGGACATGGCGGCGGAGAAGATTCTGGACACGGCGAAGAAGAGTACGGACATGGCGGAGAAGAGGCGGCGGACACGCCGCAGTCTTCGATGCGACTAAGTTCAGTCGTGCAGGACCCTCATGTTCGAGACCTGCTTCGCAAGAATACGACTACCGACAGAGCTGTTTCTAGAGAGGAGGACAAGCTGGCGCAACTGGAAGTAGACTCGAAGACTCAATTGTATGACGGTTGCGATCCCGAGGTGACCCGCTTGAGTTTCACACTCGAACTTCTAAAGACGAAGGCCCAAAACAAATGGACAGACGCAAGCCTCGATGAGCATTTGAAGCATCTACATAATAAAGTTCTTCCCGCGGGGAACGTGTGTCCTACTAGTGTCGAGGAGGCCAAGAAAATCGTTTGCCCTCTTGATCTGCCGCACATTAGATACCACGCATGCATCAACGATTGCATCATTTATCGGGAGGAGCACGCAGAAAAAACTAGCTGTCCAGTGTGCAATGCTTCTCGATACAAGAAGGCCGGAAAGAAAGCTCCTCAGAAAGTTGTATGGTACTTTCCGATCACTCCCCGTCTGCGGCGGTAATTCGTAGATCCTAAGGAAGCAAAGCTCATGCGCTGGCACGCGGAGAGGAAGAAGCCCGACGATGGAGATGATCCGAAGCTGAGACACCTCGCAGATGCTAGCCAGTGGAGAGCATTCAACACCGAATATCGATTTTTCACAGAAGATGCAAGGAACATCGTGCTTGGCGCGAGTCCCGATGGCATGAATCCGTTTGGAAACCAGAACACCAACCACAGCACATGGCCTGTCTTTGTATGGATGTACAACCTCCCCCCATGGAAGTGCATGAAGACAAAGTACATACACATGAGCATGCTGATTCAAGGGCCGAAACAACCGGGAAATGATATTAACCTGTATCTGGGGCTACTGAAAGAGGAGCTACACACGTTATGGAAATCACCGGTCAAGACATGGGACGCTAGCACAGGAGATTATTTCTATATGAGAGCCGCACTGATGACGCTAGCACAGGAGGTGCACGACTATCTCGGTTACGGGTATGTCTCAGGCCAGGTGTGCCACGGATACTACGGATGCACAAGGTGCATAGATGATACAACGTCTCAGCAACTTACGTTAACGAAAGATGGCCGGTCTGGGAAAATCGTGTACATGGGGCATCGGAGATGGCTCGAGAAAGATGACCCGTGGAGAAAACGTGGAGATCTATTCAATGGTTTGGCTGAGCATCGACGACCTCCATGTAAGAGGAGCGGCGCCGAAATCAACGAGCTGTTGAAAAACTGGGAACAGTGCCCCGCGCCGGGAAAGATGAAAAAGGCGCCGAAGCCGCTGCTGAACGTATGGAAAACGAGGTCTGTTTTCTGGGACTTGGACTACTGGCCCACTCACGACACGCCTCATTGCCTTGATCAAATGCATATCACGAAGAATGTCCTCGAGAGCTTGCTTGGCACACTGATGAACATGCCGGAGAAGACCAAGGATGGGCCGAGGGCAAGGAAAGACTTGGAAGACTTGGAGATCAGGGGAGATCTCCACATGCCGCCCCGTAAAAAGTCGACGGAGGAGACGGAGACGGAGACGGAGGCGGGGGAAAGGGGCAGAAAAGCCAACAAGAAGGAGGAGAATTATTGCCCCCCTTCTTGCTTCACCTTAAGTGCGAAGGTGATCGATCAATTCATCAAGTGCCTTACGGGAATCAAAGTCAGTTATGGTTACTGTGGGAAGATAAGCAGATTTCTAGACACCAAGAAGAAAAGGTTCAGCGGGATGAAGTCTCATGACTGTCACGTGATGATGACGCAGATACTCCCGGTTGCCAATAGAGGGATAATGGACAAGCACGTCCATGACACACTTACTGGTCTCTGCAACTTTTTCGACGTTATCTCTCGAAAGTCCATCAGTGTGAAGCAGCTTCGAAGGCTACAGGAAGAGATCGTTGTCATACTATGTGAGCTTGAAATGTACTTCCCGCCCGCGTTCTTTGACGTCATGGTGCATCTGTGTGTCCACATCGTGGACGACATCATCGACCTCGGGCCGACATTCCTTCACAGCATGATGTCATTCGAGAGGATGAATGGGGTCATCAAAGGATTCGTTCGTAACATGTCCCGTCCCGATGGGAGCATCGTCCAGGGGTATCTGACCCAAGAGTGCATCTCCTTTTGCGAGAATTATCTAGGCATCGGAGACCCTGTTGTTGGTTTGCCCGTCAAGAAGCACTATGAGAGGCTCGGAGGAGAAGGTCACAACAACGGCCGGAGGGAATTGCACGTGGACTACTCGGGTCGACGGAATGACTTTGACAGGGCTAACTTAGTAGTGCTACAACAGCTAGATGCGGTAGAAGATTATGTGACACTGCACAAAGAAACCATCGCAAAGAAGTACCGTGATCAGGGGATGCGCAAGATGGACGCCGAAGTTACTGTAGAGCACAACTCCACTTTCTTGCGTTGGTTCAAAGAGCAAGTTCTTGCTAATCCCCCAGAAGAGGGCAGTGCGGACGGATTGCTCATATACGCCTTTGCACATGGCCCCGCGCCCTACCTCGCTACCTATCAGGCATACGATATCAATGGGTACACGTTCTACACGGAGCCCAAAGACATGAACAGTGATTACCAGAACTCAGGGGTGACGATTGAATGCATGACCGACGCCAACAACACAACTGAAAGATTCTACGGAAGGGTCGAAGAGATCTGGGAGCTTGACTACGCTGGACTACACGATGCGATGATGTTTCGTGTCAGATGGGCTAAGGCCATCGTAAGAGAAAACAAGTATTTCACTACCATGTCTATACCCGACGCGAAGAGCGCTACCGTGAATGTTAACGTCATCACCAAAACTGAGCCATGGGTACACGCTAAGCACGTGACACAATGCTTCTTCATAATCGACCCGACCAATCCCAGCCGTGTTGTCGTGAGGAGAGGCAAAAGGAGCATCGTCGGAATGGATGGAGTCGCCAACGGGGAAGACTACGACCAATACGGCAACCCGATGAGGGAAGATGACGATGATGATGAAGCATACGTCAAAAGAAGAATCAAGACTACATTACGTAAGAAAGATCGTACTCCATGGTTCTGAAAAAGTCACATCGAGGGGCTCAATTATTCGACAACGAACAAGAAAGAAAAGAAGCTCAATGTGAAATGTCGTCGACGCAGCTGAGAAACCATCATATATATATATATATATGTATCTATTTTGTGTACGCATTTATTATCGGTCAAATTAATGATGTAATATATATACATTGTATGCCTTCTTCCCACCATATATATATATATATATATATATATATATGTGCATGTTTTCGGCTCGGTCGTCTTTCGGAAAAGAAAAAGAAAAAGGAGAAAGGAAAAAAGAAAAAGAAAATCATAAGAAAAATTAAAGGAATAGAAAAGAAAATCAAAAGAATAAAAAAATGAAAAGGAGAAAGGAATAGCAGTAGCACGGGTCTGTAACCCGCGCTATAGCTAAGTTATCAGTAGCGCGGGTTTGGTAATCCAGCGCTACAGCTACCGAGGATAGTAGTAGCGCGGCCTTTACTACCCGCGCTATAGATAACTTAGCTATAGCGCGGGTCCTGGATCCGCGCTACTGCTATTTTGAGTTAACTCTCGCGCGGTTCCCCCCCAATTCCCCATTCGTCCCAAACCCCCGTCTCCTCCCGACGCCGCACGCCCTCCGTCGCCCTCCGCGCACCCTCCCTCGCCGGCCCCGTCCGTCGCCCACCGCCTGCCCTCCGTCGCCGTCGCACGCCGCCCACCTTCCGTCTCCGTCGCCGGAGCCCCTGCTTCACGGCCGCCCGGTCCATCGTCCCCGCCGTTCGCCCTCGATCTCACCGCCACCGCCCGAGCCCCTACTCCACCATCATCGCCGCTGCCCCGTAAGCCTCTCCCCTCCCCTCTTCCCTCCTCCCCCCTCCCCTCTTCCAACTCTCTCTCTCTCTCTCTCTCTGTCTCTCTGCTCTCTATCTCATATGAACCCTAGGAGGCAGTAGTATCAACCCTAGGCAGAATTTTGAACCCTAGTGCTAGATTAGAATTTGAACCCTAGTGCTAGATTAAAATTTGAACCATAGTGCTATAATAAAATTTGAACCCATGGCTTTTTTAAGATTGGGGAAAAAGATGCAAAATTAGAAGTAGGATAGAAAATTCAGATAATTCATAGAAGTTTTATGTTGGATAGTAGCTAAGCATTTAGCTAGGTTTTTTTATTAGGACAGTAGCTGTTTTATATTTGAACCCTAGTAGCTAGTAGCTATAAACAAAAAACAGTAGCATTTAGCTTTAAACAAAAAATAGTAGCATTTAGCTATAAACAAAAAATAGTAGCTGTGGCATTTAGCTATAAACAAAAAACAGAATTGATTTTCTTTTCAAAAACTTGGTTAAAGTAATTGTTGCTATATAAACATAAAACAAGATTGATGTTATATGATATTTGTCATTGATGATCATTTGCATATTCCATTATTGTTGATTATATCTTTTATTTACAATTGTTGAATATGATATGATTAATGTTGGTTGAATGGACAATTGTCGAAGAATATCCGAGTGGCCTATGTTTTGCCGGAATGTTGATTCATTTCCGTTCCGGCAAATTTCAGGCGCTCCATATGTCCACTTTTTAGCATAGGTCATGCCGAAAATTTCCGTGAATTTCGGCATGACTTGTGCTAGAAACTAGGACATATCGAGTGCCCGGGATTTGCCGGAAGGGGAATGAATCAACATTCCGGCAAAACATAGGCCCTTTTTTTTCTTCATTATTCATTTTATTCGGTCTAGAATTAAACTAGCATACTTAATTAATCGTAGGAAGCATGTCTAGCCACGAGGAAGCCGGGGGTTCTGGTCACCCCGAACAAGACCCCGTCGAGGCAGCAAATCATTATTTCCAATACCTGGACGAACACCGGTTGCGGGTGCAGGGTGACAGTGGCACCAACCCCGACAACGACACCGGCACCGACACCACCCCCGAGACCGGCAACGATGCTGGCGAAGCCTGTAAAGGACCGAAGCCGAAGAGGGCACGAAAACCAAACGAGCTCGGCATCGGAAAAATTGTGGTCACGGCGATGCACCCCGTTAAATTAGTGCCAACGGCGCCGGAGGAAGCGCGCGCGTGCTACGGCAATCAACTAGGATGCATCCTCAGGGAAACCGCCTACATCAACGACGAAAAGTTAAGGAAGATACCACATATGGAGCACATGCTCCTAACGAACTTGCACATTAGGTTCCTGTTCCCCGGCCGGGATGAAAGCAAACTTCCGTGGCAGGACGAACCCATGATAAAGATAAACAACAAGGCGATGGGGACGTTCAGCAACGACTTCGCCGCCTGGAAAGTAAGGGTGAAAAAAGCGATTGCGAAGAATGAACCGTGGTCCAAGATTCATGCTGACAATCCGACACTAAAGGAAGAGGACTTCAAAAAATTCAAGGAGACTTGCGCTAAAGATGAAGTCAAGGAAAAGTCGGAGAAAATGAAGGCGCTCCAGGCCAGGAACACGCCTCCCCACCGCCTCGGAAGCCGTGGTTACGAGGGGAAGAGGCACGTATGGGCCAAGGAGGACACCGATCCGCAGGAGCATGACTGGATCAGGGCCCGGTACAAGTGGGACCCCGTCAATAAGATCTTTTACACGGACCCGAACACAAGGGAGTTCATGAGACTACTAGTAATTGTTATATTACCACCATATATTAGCTTCTAATCAATTCGACTACAAGTTTTGTCACATTTGTAAACCATCCACGTTCCTTTTGCAAAAAGAGCAGCACCAAAAGGCGGCCGAAAGCGATGAGTCGTCTCAGTCGTCGGCGAGGCCCAAGTGGGACACCCCTTTCAACCGGGCCCTGAACATACTGAAAAGGGTCTCGGAGGACAAACTGCCATCGTATGGACGTGTGCACAGCGTCGGAGATGGCGCCTCGTGGAAGACATGCTACAATGAGAAGCCGGAGGAAAAAAGGCAGAGACGGATGCTTACTCAACAGACCATCGACGAGAAGGTCGCGCTTGCGGTCGATAAGACCAAAGCTGAGACCAAAGAAGAGTTGGTCAAGGTAGTCGATGCAGCGGTCAGTGCAGCGGTAGCTGGCGTCAGGGCTTACTTCGCATTTTCCATTAGCAGCTTGATTCCGGCAGTTATCGATTGGACGAAGAAAAATCCAGATAAAGGGCCTGCGGACTTTCCCCTTCCCAGCTACGTCAGGAGCAATTCAGTGAACATCGCACCACCAGCACCTGCTCACGCAACCGCACATGCTCCCGTACCTGGTCCCGCTCCTGTTCATAGCAGCCCGTCCTCCGTCTCTGGCGTGCTTGGCAGGGCTTCGTCTTTGGCTGAGCTCGACGCCCTCACGGTAATTACGCGTCATACCCTCTTCACCAGCATATCTATAGTCTTCCGTTTCATTTGCCTTTCCGATGTCTGACGTCGCAGACATGTCTTCGTAGGCCGACGAAACTCCGTGCACCATACTGTACGACATCAACGGCCAGAAGGTGGACGTGGGAAAGGCAGCGATCGTGAAGCCGAAGGACCGCATGTTGCACAACCGACAGATGCCCGATGGCGTCTTCAAGGTTTGAGTGGCTAGTGTCAAAGCGGGCTTCGAGGATTTGCCTCCTCCGGTACCACTCGAGGGAGACGACGAGACCCCTAAATGGATTGTCGCATGCAAGAGTTGGTTCCTGCCTTGGCCGAAGACTCTTCTTCGTGTGGAGGCGTCTGGGAGCACACCAACGACAATGCCTCAACAAGGTATAAACAGCACCCCACCTACCCAATTACCTGCACCTGTCGTGCCGGGTGATAGCAGACGAGGCGAGGGAGTGCCTATATTATTGCCTGACGACGTCGCCCCCGTCGAAGAAGCAAATGCTGATGATGTCATGGAGGAGGAGGATGATGACCCTCTCAAGTATATCAATACCGGCTATGACGATGGAGGATTGATGGCTCGGGACTATGACTCAGGCTATGAGCGTCGAGATGACTTGATGCTGCCTGATTTGCCGGAGCCGGAACGTCCTAAGGCTGATTGCAAGAAGTCTCTCTTCATGCGATCCTCGCAGGAGACGCCTCCTGATGCCGCCTCTACCCAGCAACAACAACGCGAGGGCTGTCCACTGATGAGCCCGACGACACTGGGGGTGGTGGTGAGGGAAGGTATGGTGGGCTCACTACCGCCACCCGCCAAGAAGCAAAGGAGGAGACCAGAGAGGAAAGGCTCTAAAGGCGCCAGAGCTGCTTCAAGCAGCCAGCCGCCTCTGCAGCCCCGGAAGGTAGACAGAATACCTGTCCAAGGTGCAGAGCAGTTCCATGTCGCCGGCCACCCGATCCTACCTCGGAAAGCGCTAGAGGACATTCTGAACAATGATCTAAGGAGACTTCATGAAGATGTGCTGGCGAGAGAGAAAAGCGTTCTCCTCTCGAAAAATCTAGGATACCCGCTTTACGCGGCTCAGGTGCCGGGTGGGAAGTTGTACGTCGAGAAATGGCCCGCGGATAAGTTCATCCGGCGATTTGACTACATCTACGACATGTTCCACTTGACCAAGCTGGATTTTCAGTTCATCCGCATGTATGCGCTGTATCTGAACTACATCATCAGGCGCGAGAACATAAAATATATCTGCGTCGCGGACCCGTACTATATGCACGAGAGATTCTTGGCAGTCTGCAAAGAGCACCGTGACTATGCGAGCAAGTACATCAGCGAGTTCATGGTCGCCAATAAGGACAAGCAAACGATTCTCCTGCCTTTTCATCCCACGTAAGTCATCCGCGGATATCCTTCCGTAAGTTTTAATCATTCCTTTGCACGCATGGAGGCTAATTTGAGGTGTACTTATTTTGCGCATCCTCATCATTCTGTACCCACAATACTCCCATGCTCTGTACTTGGACTCATCGAAGCACATCAAGAAAAAGAATTACACACACATAAGGAGTGTTCTCAATAGATCCATGATAACCTTTAGCCTGTCTGGTGGATATATCAAGGTGAAAAAGTATAGGAAGAACGGGCTGGGTTGAGGCCATAAGACCGACTTCTGCTGCATCCAGCAGCCGATGGATAGTAAGGCTGATGGATTCTACCTCATGCATCACATGCTGGACTACAGAAGGGATAATCAACTCCTTCGCATGTCACCTACTTCCAACGATGCCGAGATTGTCAACTGGGCCACAAGCATAGGATGGACACCGGATCATCGAATCCGAGGTGAGTTTTATCACGTACAGTGTGAACTTGCCCAAGTGATCATGAAGGAGGTCCTCGAACAAACAGGGATGTTCTACCATGCGCCAATGACGCGGGATGATGTCCGAGCACTTCTAGTCGCTTAGCGTCTGGACCTGAAGCCTTTCACTAAGCTCGGGTGCTTCCTCCCTGACTATGAAGATTGGAGCGCCGACATGGACGAGTGATTGACAATGACAATGTGTCAGTTTAGTCACTACTGTCTTCCTATGACAAAACTTTGAATTTATGCATGACGAAACTCTGTGATGTAATTAAACCGTCCTCCTGAACTAGCGTAGATCGCTCTAGTTAATTAGTTTGGGTACGAGGAACTTCGTTATTTATGTTTACTATAGGTTGCTTGTATTTTGCTAACTCTGTCTCTTCGTGTTTCTCAAGTATTATGTTGCATATTATCGATGAATTCATCAACTGACGATGCAGGTACATAGATCAGAGATGGCGAAGGACTGCTACGCCGTATTCATTGGGAGGGTTCCAAGAGTCTACGACCACTGGCCAGACGCTCAGGCCCAGGTGGACAGGTACCCGGGCGCTAGCCACAGAGGGTTCGACAGCAGAGCCGAAGCGCAAAAAAGTTACTTGAGGTGGACGCTCCGGCAAGAGAGGGAGCGAAACCGGCGCCTCAAGAAGTACTACATAGTCGCGCTCTTGCTCATACTGATCGCTCTTCTCTTCTACATCATGGTTTAGATAGAGATGATGAAACTTGTGTGTGTGCCATGACCATGCAGTTGCATTTATTCGAGACATGTCATAACTTCTGTACCACTATTTTCGAGATGATGATATTTTGTGTTGGATGATGATGATGATGATGATGATGATGATGATATGACGAGACTACTGTATGTGTATGATATGATGACAATATTGTATGTTTATGATATGATGAGACAACTGTGTGAAACCTGTACAAATACAGCAGAAATGCATAGAGGAAAAAATAATACTGGAAATAAAATAAATAGCAGTAGCGCTGGTTGGAGGATAGCAGTAGCGCTGCCTTATCAGTAGCGTTGTTGGAGAGACAGCGCTGCAGATATGTATCAGTAGCGCTTGATTGAACCGCGCTACTGCTATGTATACTTAGCAGTAGCGCTGGTCCAACAAGCGCTACTGATAAAACTTAGCTGTAGCGCCTTACCAGTAGCACGGCCGCCCGCGCTACTGATAGCTACAAACCCAGCGCTACTGCTAGGCTTTTTCCCTATTAGTGTACCCTCATTGCGCGACGCGATGACGTGGTCCGTCGGGTGATGGGCTGACACCTCGGGAGCATGCTTGCCGGTATTGGTTCATCGGCCGTCCCGGCGGGGTAGCCGGTCTTCGGCGTCTCGGCACAGGTCTTTTATCCAAATGTGCTTCGAAACCGCGTTGTGGTTTGCAGCGGCGTCCAAGTCCTTCATTATGTCTCGGCCGTGCTTGGCTTCTGCATTGGATGCCTTCCGCTTCGTCTTGTTTTTGAGGTATTCCTCATTCTGGAGGACCTCCTGCCAGTGATCTTCAAGGGCTTCGATCCGCTGGAGCATCCACTTGTTATCCCTGGCTATCTTCCCGGCCAACCTGAGCAATCTACGGCGAGCCGCGTCATGTCGTGGACTGCCAAATGACTCGTTCAATATGTCCTCATCGTGAGGACCAAACTCACTCCCCGACAGAGGCTCTCCATCCGCATCATTCTACAGAAGAGCATCAGGATCATCACCGGCAGCGCCGTTGTCGGCGCCGTCGTTGTTGCCGTTGCCGTCGCCCCCACCATTGCTACTGGCGTTAGGTGTGTCGACCATGTAGATGTCATAGGTCAAGGTGGCCTTCCAGTTACCTATGGTGGGTGGTTGGCTTTTCTCCTATTCCCCCCGTCTCCTTTTCCTCGTCCTCGACCTCGTTGGCTGTGCCTTCGAGGACGTCAGTGAGATCTTCGACGTTATCAACGAGATGGGTGGTGGGAGGGTCAAAAAAATTGACTTTTCTCGGGGGTTCCTAGATTCGATCGTACACCGAGATCGGGGAATCTGATGTCACGAGCTTCTGGATCCGATCTAACATCTCATCTAGAAGAAGTTTCTCACGCTCCTCCTAAGCCCAAGTTTATAATTAATGTTTATATTCTATGTTATAACTGTTATTGTTCTCGAGTCTGTGAAAATCAAGAGGCTCAGAGGAAAACTCATATACATGTGTAGAATTATAAACGGTAAAATAGATTCCTAGTCCTGCCTCTGGGACTAGCTCAAGTGTTGCATGATGGTTATGTTTTCCTGATCATGGGCATAGTTAAGTGTAACGATGATGCCGACAACTTTCAGGGCAAAATGTTAGAAGAACACTTGTGTTGAACTGACCCAAGTTGATTGTTATACTATGAGCTCATTTCGTCACAAGTTTATGGTTTATAACACAGAAAAGTTAACGTTTGCATAATTCCTTAGACCATGAGAGTATCAAGTATCTACATACCAGATGATGTACTTTGGGGTTGTTTTAACGTCAACCGTAATAGGGTGATTATAACGGCAACTTATACGTGCATCAAAAAAGTATGAAAAGGTACTTGATAGCTTGAGACTGGGATTTGCTCCTCTAACGATGAAGAGATATTCTTAGGGCCCTCTCGATGTGGTGGTATCCATCATTGTCTAGCCAGACACAGCGTGACTTGCTCACGGTGATGCCGGAACACGGGAATGAGAAAAGAGAACAAAACCGGTAACGAGGAAACTGCCATAGTGATCATGTGTTAATTCATGGGGATGCCGATATATCTCACCTCGGGTTTTGTAAAGTATCACAAAGCAAAAGGAATAGCACATGGTACCTAAAGGTTCAACCGAATATCATTCGTGTGAGTATAGGGGTAAATATGGATGTCCATGGTTCCACTATTGATCATTGATCGGAAGGAGTTTTTCGATCATGTCTACACTTCACCGAACCTACAGGGTCACACAGTTAAGGGTCATCAATCTGTTGAGTACTAGATGGTTAGGAGTTTGAGAGAAAGTCACCGCAAAAGTTTCGGAGACAATGGAAATAGTCTCGAGAGAAAACCGAAAGTGTTTCGGGGTAAACGGAAGTGTTTTGGAGAAAACCGGATAAGCGGAAAAGTTTCGGAGGAAGAATATTTATATAGGAGGGCTCCAGGAAAAATGTATTTATATAGGAGGGCTTCAGGAATTTTTTTCCAAAGCCCCCTGGATTTATATGGCGCCACATAGGACTGCCTCTTGGCTTAGCCCAAGTGGGGCAGCCCTACATGGGCCTTAGGCCCAATAGTGGGGTGCCTCCTCTTTGGCTTGGGGGCCAAGCCCCTTGGCGGCCAGGGTTTCTTGGAGAAGGGGGTGGCACACCCCTTGGGGCTACCAACCCTAGATGGGGGCGCACCCCTTGGGGGCAGCCCCTCCTCCAAGCTAGCCTCCTCCCCGGGATATTATAAATAGAGGGGACGGGTAGACCCAAAATGACACAACTTTCTGGTGCATTGGGCTGCGCCCTTAATACATCTCAAATGTATCTATAATTTTTCATTGTTAAATGCTATTAAGTTATCACTTTTATATACTTTTTATAGCAATTTATATTATTTTTATGCACTAACCTATTAATTTAGTGCCTAGTGCCAGTTCCTGTTTTCTCCTTGTTTTTGCTTTCGTAGGAAATCAATATCTATGAAGGTCAAAATATGTTGCTGATTTAACTTGATTTTTTTGGGCAACAAGACACCTGGGAAGCTTCGGGAGAGATTTGATACGTCTCCAACGTATCTATAATTTTTGATTGTTCCATGCAATTATATTATCAATCTTGGATGTTTTGATATACATTTACAGCAATTATATATCATTTTTTGGGACTAACCAATTAACTTAGTGCCCAGTGCCAGTTGTTGTTTTCTGCCTGTTTTTGGTTTTCCAGAAAATCAGTACCAAACGAAGTCCAAATGCAATGAAACTTTTTGGAGATTTTTTATTGGACCGGAGGAACACTAGAAGCTTCGGGAGGAGGCCAGAAGACCCTGGAGGTGGCCACTAGCCACCAGCGCGCGCCTAGGGGCGGCAGGCACGCCCTGGTGCCTCGTGGGCCCACCTCTGACTATTTTGACCTAATTCCACCACTATAAATTCCCAAAAATTGGGAAACCAACAGGAGAGTCCACGAAATACTTTTTCCACTGCCGCAAGTTTCTGTTCTCGAGAGATCCCATCTGGAGGCCTTCTCCGGTACTCCGCCGGAGGGGGATTCGATCACGGAGGGGCTCTACATCAACCTTGCTGCCCTTCCGACGATGCGTGAGTAGTTTACCATAGACCTTCGGGTCCATAGTTAGTAGCTAGATGGCTTCTTCTCTCTTTTTGTTCTTCAATACAATGTTCTCCTCGATGTTCTTGGAGTTCTATCCGATGTAATCACTTTTTGCGGTGTGTTTGTTGGGATCCGATGAATTGTGAGTTTATGGTCAGATTATCCATGAATATTATTTGAGTCTTCTCTGATCTCTTTTATACATGATTATTATAGCTTCGTATTTCTTCTCCGATCTATTGATTTGGTTTGGCCAACTAGATTGATTTATCTTGCCATGGGAAGAGGTGCTTTGTAATGGGTTCGATCTTGCGGTGCTCAATCCCAGTGACAGAAAGGGACATGACACATATGTATCATCGCTATTAAGGGTAAAAAGATGGGGTTTATTCATGCATGAGTTTACTTTGTCTACATCATGTCATCTTGCTTAAGGCGTTACTCCATTCTTTATGGACTTAATACACTAGATGCATGCTGGATAGCGGTCGATGTGTGGAGTAATAGTAGTAGATGCAGGCAGGAGTCGGTCTACTTGTCTCGGACGTGATGCCTATATACATGATCATTGCCTTGGATATCGTCATGATTATTTGCTTTTCTATCAATTGCCCAACAGTAATTTGTCTACCCACCGTATGCTATTTTCTTGAGAGAAGCCTCTAGTGAAAACTATGGCCCCCGGGTCTATCTTTATAATTTACTAAAACCCTAAAAATACTAGCTGCAATTTTGTATTTAATATTTTATTTTGTATTTTTGTTTCAATCTATCTATCTATCACATACAATTTAATCTTGCAATTTACCGCCGTGGGATTGACAACCCCTTGTTTGCGTTGGGTGCAAGGATTTGTTGTTTTGTGTGCAGGTGATGTTCACGAGGTTTTGAGTGATTCTCCTACTGGATTGATAACCTTGGTTTCATAACTGAGGGAAATACTTATCTCTACTGTACTACATCTCCCTTCCTCTTCAGGGAATTACCAACGCAACTCACAAGTAGCAGGAAGAATTTCTGGCGCCGTTGCCGGGGAGACATCATCAACATCTATCAAGTACCTTCGCATAAAACTTACATCTCCTTGCATTTACTTTATTTACCTTTTATTTGCATTTGCCTCTCGTTTTCATCTCCCCCACTTCTAAAAAGTTTTTGCAATAATATTTTCTGTTTGCCTTTTTCTTGTTTGCTTGTTCGCTTGCTTGTCACCTTGTTTGCTTAATCATGATGCTCTGAGAAAATTATCATGATACTTCTTATTATAAAATTTTGTCCGAAATTGAGAAAAATACTAAAGACTACATGACTACACAGTTTGAGCACAACCAAATTTTCACCAAGGAACTCAAAGAACACTCTACTTTATTGGATGCTATTGCATAACAACTCGATGATGTTAGTAAAGAAGTTGCTAGTCTTCAATCTCAATTTGCTCTTACTGAAAATTTGCTAGGAAAAATTTCTGATGCGCAAGCTACGCTAGTAAATCAAATGGAAGCTAAGTCGGAATCATTAGAGCATAGTAATGATGAGGATATTAAAATGATTGGTGTTTCATCTATTGATTCTTTGTTTAGCAATATAAAACTTGATGAAAAGGGGACTGAAGAAGATTCAACTTTAGCTAGTAGGAGTCTCCATAATTCGGAGAGTGAAAATCTTGATAAGAAAATTGAAAAAAGTGGGTTTGGAGAGGTAAAAACTTTAAATAGCGATGTGCCCACTCTCTTGGATTACAAAGATTTTAATTATGATAATTGTTCTTTGATTGAGTGCAATTCTTTGTTACAATCCATGTTAAATTCACCCAACGCTTATGAGCAAAATAAGGCTTTTACTAAACACATCGTAGAAGCAATGATGAAAGCATTAGAAGAGAAGCTAGAATTAGAAATTTCAATTCCTAGAAAATTATATGATGAGTGGGAACCCACCATTAAAGTTAAAATTAAAAATTATTACTGCAATGCTTTATGGGATTTGGGTGCTAGCGTTTCCACAATTCCAAAATCTCTATGTGATGTGCTAGGTTTTACCAATATAGATGAATGTTCCCTTAATTTGCATCGTGCAGATTCTACTATTAAAAAGCCTTGAGGTAGAGTTAATGATGTTCTTATTCTTGCAAATAGGAACTATGTGCCTGTTGATTTTATTGTACTTGACATTGAATGCAATCCTTCTTGCCCCATAATACTGGGTAGACCGTTTTTACGAACTATAGGTGCCGTTATTGACATGAAAGAAGGGAATATAAAATTTCAATTTCCACTAAAGAAGGGTATGGAACATTTCCCGAGGAAAAGAATTAAAGCACCATATGAATCCATTATGAGGGCCACTTATGGAATCAACTTGAAGGATGACAATACTTGAAACTATGCATTATGCCTAGCTAGGGGCATAAAACAATAGCGCTTGTTGGGAGGCAAGCCAATGAATAAAATTAATTTTTATTTTTTGTTTATGTCATTGTGTGTTTTCTTACTGTTATGATTGTGTTTTTGTGTTTTTAATTAGTGTTTGTGCCAAGTAGAACCTTTGGGATGATTTGGAAGATAGTATAATTGATGCTGTTTGGAAAACAGAAAGTTTTGTGTCCAGTGCTGGAATTTTTTTTCTGTACTGTAGAGTCAGAAAAATCTGAAATTTGTACACAGTATTGGCATCTGAATTTCCTACGTTGTCCTAATTTTTCAGAATTTTTGGAGTTACAGAAGTATTGCTTTTAAATAGATTTCTACAGACTGTTCTGTTTATGACAGATTCTGTTTTTGATGCACTACTTGCTTGTTTTGATGAAACTATGAATTGTATCGGGGGGTATAAGCCATGGAAAAGTTAGAATACAGTAGGTATCATGCAAAAATAAAATATGAATGGGTTTGCAACAATACTTAAAGTAGTGATTTATTTTGTTATACTAATGGATCTCACGAAGGTTTTGTTGAGTTTTGTGTGATTGAAGTTTTCAGGTTTTGGGTGAGATCACGGTGGATGAAGGAATAAGGAGTAGCAAAAGCCAAAGCTTGGGATTCCCGAGGCACCCCAAGATAATATTCAAGGAAGACGCAAGCGTCTAAGCTTGGGGATGCCCCGGAAGGCATCCCCTCTTTCTTCTACCAACCATCGGTAATTTTACTTGGAGCTATATTTTTATTCGTCACATGATATGTGTTTTGCTTGGAGCATCGTGTATTATATGAGTCTTTGCTTTATTTGCTTTTTAGTTTGTCACAATCATCTTTGCTGGACACACCAATTTGAGAGAGCCACACGTTCATCATAATTTGTTAGAATACTCTATGTGCTTCACTTAAACTTTTTGAGCTAGGCAGTTGCTCTAGTGCTTCACTTAAATCTTTTTGAGCACGGTGGTGGATATATTTTGAAGAAATGAACTCTCATGCTTCACTTATATTATTTTGAGAGTTGATAAGATTAAAATTTTGAAGAAATGAACTCTCATGCTTCACTTATATTATTTTGAGAGTTGATAAAATTTTGAAGAAATATTGGCACTCTCATGCTTCACTTATATCTTTTTGAGAGTTGATAATAGTAATGGTAATTTGCACAAGATATGAATTTGGTCCCAAAGTGATGAATATTCAAGAGGGATATAATAAAAACTTTCATAAAGATCATTGGATATGATAAGTGTGATTCCTTGCAATAGTTTTGCGATATGGAGTTGATGATATATGAGTCATGTTAGTGAGTCATTGTGATTTAGTAAGAATATTAGTGTTAAGGTTTGTGATTCCCTATGCATGCACATTAAGTCAATAGCTATGCAAAGAAATTATATCCTACTTATGGTGCATTATTCGGTGTTAGTTATGTTCAATGCATGTTTATGACTGTTTTCGTTTTTTGGTTGGTTGCTTCTCAATCTATTTGCTAGCCTTCATTTGTACTAAGCGGAAATACTGCTTGTGCATCCAAACTCTTTAACCCAAGTTCTGCCAAATGAGTCCACTATATCTACCTATATGCGGTATTTCCATGCCGTTCCAAGTAAATTTGCGTGTGCCACCTCTAATTTTCAAAATAATTTTTCCGTTTTGTGTACCCGTACCACTCATGAAGCGGCAGGGGGTGGCCAATATTTTCCATGCTAGGTGTGTTATTCTCATGATGAGTGTTTATTGACTTGTCATTGCACGAGAGAGTGGTTGGTAATTGGGATGACCAGTCCCACAATGAAATCAAAAATTAATAACAACAAAATTCCTTGGAAAGTGATGGTATGGAGGGCACCTGTGGATACGGCTAGCCATGGATTGTGAAAGAATGGTGGAAAGGAAATAAACTTTACTTTCTGTTTGGGAACCGCCTATGGTTGCAGAGGGAAGCATGCCTCTCAAAATATTTTATCTCTCTAATTTAAGCCTTTGAGCTCTGGCACATTAGCAAATCTCTTCTTCCCTCTGCGAAGGGCCTATCTATTTACTTTTATGCAATTTTTACTGTTATGCAATTTTTATTTTTATTTGATTCTCCATCTTCTCTTATAAAGCACCAACTAGAGAGCACTATTGTCATACTTGTGCATTGGATGTAGCTAATATGGAGTGTGTTTCATGAATGGATCAATGATTGAGCATAATGGGCTAGGGATAACTTTCTTTAGCGTTGATATTTTGACAGACATGGTTGCTTGTTAGCATGCTTGAGTATTTATATCTTCATGTCAAATTATAGACTATTGCTTTGAATCATTCTAGTCCAATGTCCATGCTACAAAAGAAAAGAATATATGATGAATATGATCGGTAGCAGTCCACATCAAAAATTCTGTTTTTATCATTTACCTACTCGAGGACGAGCAGGAATTAAGCTTGGGGATGCTGATACGTCTCCAACGTAACTATAATTTTTGATTGTTCCATGCTATTATATTATCAATCTTGGATGTTTTTATATGCATTTACAGCAATTATATATCATTTTTTGGGACTAACCTATTAACTTAGTGCCCAGTGCCGGTTGTTGTTTTCTGCCTGTTTTTGGTTTTCCAGAAAATCTGTACCAAACGAAGTCCAAATGCAACGAAACTTTTTGGAGATTTTTTATTGGACTAGAGGAACACTAGAAGCTTCGGGAGGAGGCCAGAAGACCCTGGAGGTGGCCATGAGCCACCAGGGCACGCCTGGGGGGGGGGCAGGCGCGCCCTGGTGCCTCGTGGGCCCACCTCTGACTATTTTGACCTAATTCCACCACTATAAATTCCCAAAAATCAGGAAACCAACAGGAGAGTCCACGAAATACTTTTTCCGCCGCCACAAGTTTCTGTTCTCGAGAGATCCCATTTGGAGGCCTTCTCCGGTACTCCGCCGGAGGGGGAATCGATCACGGAGGTGCTCTACATCAACCTTGCTGCCCTTCCGATGATGCGTGAGTAGTTTACCACAGACCTTCGGGTCCATAGTTAGTAGCTAGATGGCTTCTTCTCTCTTTTTGTTCTTCAATACAATGTTCTCCTCAATGTTCTTGGAGTTATATCCGATGTAATCACTTTTTGCAGTGTGTTTGTTGGGATCCGATGAATTGTGAGTTTATGATCAGATTATCCATGAATATTATTTGAGTCTTCTCTGATCTATTTTATGTATGATTATTATAGCTTCGTATTTCTTCACCGATCTATTGATTTGGTTTGGCCAACTAGATTGATTTATCTGGCCATGGGAAGAGGTGCTTTGTAATGGGTTCGATCTTGCGGTGCTCAATCCCAGTGACAGATAGGGACATGACACGTATGTATCATTGCTATTAAGGGTAAAATTGTAACACCCCCTTGTAATATGCTACAGTGATAATCTTCTAATCATGCCAAGTCATCTTCATTTGCAGTGCTAAATCATCATTTGTTCATATCTCATTTCAAATTCCACTTTAAACCAAAAATTCAAAATGCAAGTCAAAATAAAAGTTGATCAAATTTTGAAACAAAATAGTTCATTATTTGGCAAATAATCCCTAAATATTTGTCATGTTGAAACCAACTTTTATTGGAATTCCCAAATTGCCCCTGGAAATTATTTCAGTGGTCCAGTAGCTTTTATTTTGGTCCTTCCTTTTTCTAAAAATGCTTAAACATTTCCTAGTGCCCTGAAACTCTTTGTGCAGAACCACAATATGGTGCATGGTTTTTGGGCAAAGTTTCACTCCCAGCTAAACTCATTTGCTAGGTCAAATAAATGTCTACATGAGCTAATTCTTTTTCCAAGAAAAGAAATAGGAAAGCCCCTGTGTCACTTAGCCCACTAAGCAACAGTGGCAGAGCCCAGCCCACTTCTCCCCCCTCCCCTATAATCTTCCCCACCTGCTCCCCTTCCCCCGTGTCACTGCCGCCATGGAGGAGCTCGCTGCGCCGCCCGCAGCCCGCCACGGCGCCGGGGCAGTTGAGCTGGGAGGATAAGGACCCGCCTTGCATCCCCCTGGACCTCTCGCTCCCCTCCTCCCCTCTCCCTCGCGCTCTCTCGCCCTCTTCTGCCTCCGCTGAACGCTACCACCGCTGCCGCCTCGCCGTGGACGTGGCCAACGGCCTCTCCGTACCGCGCCGAGCTATCCCACAGCTTCCCCGTCATCGACCCCGACCTCTGCGCGCCCGCGGCTGACCGGAGCTGCTACCTGTGATGACTACGCCCTCATCTTCTACCTTGGGCCGACGAGATCGCCGCGAGCGCTCCGTCGCATCCGGTGCCTTCCCGCGCACGCTGGCCTGCCCTGCCGATCCGCTGTAAGCCACCAGACCGCCTTGGCACCTCCCTTCACTTCCTGGCTCGCCCTAGCACCACGCTCGTTTGCCGTAGTTCCGCCGCCGCCAGGCGCCGTCGTTCGACCCGTTTCCGGCCACCCCGAGGCTCACTACCGCCACCTTCGGATACGGACGGGCGAGAGCTACACTCCGATGGCCTCGGCTCGCCAGGGCACGGCCCGTGGACAAATCCCGTGCGGCTCCGCCGCGTCGGGCTGCCGCCGCCGTTTAAACGCCGGCAATATCGGCTAATTAACCACCACTAACAGTCCCCCTGAGACGCTGACGAGTGGGCCCGTGCCCTGTAGCTAATTAAATCTTAGGTTAGTTTTACTGTTCATCGGTGTCGCTGACAGAGCGGGCCCGCAGCCTAATTTAATTAGTTAGACTAATCAAAACGCTGTTAATTTAGCTCTGAGGCTGACAGCTGGGACCCCCTGGGCCCAGTTGACTCAGTTGACCTGGTCAACATGCTGACTGGGCCAGTCTAGTCACTGGGAGGTGGGTCCAGTGGGCCCGTTGACCAGCCAGCGTGGTCAAAGTTGACTGCAGAGTCAGCTTTGACCCGGCCCCACTTGTCATCCACTGTGGCTAGCCCACAGTGGGTGTAAAAAGTATTTTGGCACTGTTCTGGATAATTCGGATTAAATAAATTGCTGTGATTTTCAGAAAATGCTTAAAACTTCGAAAATTCGTAGAAATTAATCAGTAACTCGGATCAAAAAGTTTTCTACATGAAAGTTGCTCAGAAAAATCCCACGAATCCGATCATGCCATCTGTTTTCATATTGGGACCCTCTACGTAGGAGAACCCGTAACTTTTCGTCTGTTTCCGGTAGATGAATAGTGCATACATACCGGTTAATAATTCCAACTTAAACCCTAAAATAACTAAAATGGTTTAGAGATGCATTAGGTCACCCCTACACCGCATTTTAGCGTGTCATGCTCTGTGTTGCTTTGTATGCTGTGTATTTATCTGTTTCTTCCCCCTCTTCTCTCCGGTAGATTTCCGGCACCGACGTAGCCCCTGAGGACTACTTCATCACCGACAACTCTTCTTTTCCGGCAGAGCAACCAGGCAAGCAAACCCCCTTGAGCATGCCTATACCACCTATTCTTTCTCCCTCCTGCTTGCATTATAATTTGCTACTGCTTTTGATTGATCCTATTCCAATGCATGGTCTGTTTTTGTAAACTGTTATTGATACCTTACCTGCTATCCTAAATGCTTAGTATAGGTTGTATGGAAATCCATCTGTGGCCCCTCTCCCTTGTCCTATTTGCCCCGCTTAGTTATCAGTGCCCTGATCGATGTGATCGACGGGCTGAGACCAGAACATCACCACACATCCCCTAAGTTGCACGACTCTGCAGAGCAAATATTGAGTGTCGAGGGTGATACCTCTTATCTCACTCATGATGTTGCCTCTGTGGTACAGCTAGTTGGTTGTGGGTTACCGAGGGTGATTCCTCCTGCACCACCTCCGACAAAGCTTCTGTTGTGCAACCCCGCAAGTGTGAACACCATCGAGGGTGATTCCTCAGGGTTCACCTTGTCGGGTACATCGAGCGGAAATCCAACGAGGGTGATTCCTTGGATTCCATCTTGATGTTATTAACACACGGTTACCTGGATTTTACTACAGTTGCTGGATAAAGTCAGGTCGACCCTGAGTGGTACCCGCGAGAGATACACATGAAAGACGGGCGGGCCCGGAGAGTACCCGCGAGAGTTATTGTGGCGGCTGGCTGTTTAGCGGTACCACCCAGGTTGCGGTGGTAGCTCCGGACTTGTCCCGACAGTCGTCACTTAAATTAATAATCCACTAACGGATTTGGGTATTGATCTGAGTTGGCCACTGGCCTATACGCACTACCACCACGCGGGATAATGGTTTAATGGGGCCCTCAGCGCCGTATGTATCAGCCGAAAGCTCTGTCAGACGTCCAGTTCAGCATTGTGGCCGGGTCGGATCGGCACCTCAGAGGTGGTGCCTGGTATCCACCCTGCACACAATGACCCGGAGGGCACAGGGCGATGGCCCAAGACCCCTCAGCTCTTAGGATGTTGACCGGCGGGGGCCTCTCTGCTGAGCTCTAGGTAGGGCTGCGGTGTGTCGATCAGCCGAGGCCGGGCATGACCCAAGAAAGTGTGTCCGATCGGAGTTAATCGAGCGTGTTGGGTAACAGTAGTGCACCCCTGCAGGGAAGTTATCTATTCGAATAGCCGTGTCCACGGTAACAGGACGCTCAGTGTTGTATCCCGATCTACTACAATGTGAACTGAATACATGTTACTTTAACTGTAAGCTCCGGGATCACTTTCTCACAGGGATTCGAGGAAGGATCTCTAGGCTTCTATTCAACATGCTTGATATCTTTTGTTATGTTACTAATCTACACTCTTCTTATGCTGCAAGACCGCTGAAGATGCTAGTCTTTGATAGGCTAGGCCTTTCCCTCTATTCTGGCATTTCTGCTGTCTAGTCCACATATACAGCCCTTCTTTGATACCAATGCATAAGTAGAATAGTTCTGATGTAAGTCTTGCGAGTACGTTGGATGAGTACTCACGGTTGCTTTGCTCCCCTTTTTCCCCCATGCCCGATTGCTGCGACCAGATGACGGACCCCCGGAGCCAGATGATTCTGCCGCCGACTACTACTACCCCGGTGGAGCTTACTACTACGTGGAGACCGACGACCAGGAGTAGTTTAGGAGGCTCCCAGGCAGGAGGCCTGCACCTTTTCGATCGGAGTCGTTGTTTGTTTTCGCCTTCTTAAGGCATCCTTGTTTAACTTTGTGTCTGTACTCAGATACTGTTGTTGCTTCCGCTAACGCTTGTATGCGAGCTTGCGTATTCGAGCCCTCGAGGCCCCTGGCTTGTAACATAAAGCTTGTATGTTTTTCATTTGTGTTTAGAGTTGTGTTGTGATATCTTCCCGTGAGTCCTTGACGTCGATCGTGTGCATTTGCGTGTATGATTAGTGCACGGTTAAGTCGGGGACGTCACAAAAAAGATGGGGTTTATTCATGCGTGAGTTTACTTTGTCTACATCATGTCATCTTGCTTAAGACGTTACTCCATTCTTTATGGACTTAATACACTAGATGCATGCTGGATAGCGGTAGATGTGTGGAGTAATAGTAGTAATATGTCTACCCACCGTATATTATTTTCTTGAGAGAAGCCTCTAGTGAAAACTATGGCCCCCGGGTCTATCTTTATAATTTACTAAAACCCTAAAAATACTTGCTCCAATTTTATCTTTATTATTTTATTTTGTATTTTTGTTTCAATCTATCTATCTATCACATACAATTTAATCTTGCAATTTAACGCCGAGGGATTGACAACCCCTTGTTTGCGTTGGGTGCAAGGATTTGTTGTTTTGTGTGCAGGTGTTGTTCACGAGGTGTTGAGTGATTTTCCTACTGGATTGATAACCTTGGTTTGATAACTAAGGGAAATACTTATCTCTACTGTACTGCATCTCCCTTCCTCTTCAGGGAATTACCAACGCAGCTCACAAGTAGCAAGATTGAGAGGAACTTCAGGGACCCACACGGCTACCTGGCACGCCCTGGGGGGGCACACCCCTAGGTCATGTGGGGCCCACCTGCACCGCCTTATGTTGATTCCACCACCATAAATCCCTATAAATAGAGAAATCCTTCGACGTATATTCAGAACAATATTATCACCGCCCCAAGCTTCAATTCCGAAGAGATCCCATATAGAGCCCTGCCGGAGGGGGAAGCCATTGCCGGAGTCCTCTACATCAACCTTGCTACCTCCATGACCATGTGCGAGTAGTTCCTTTAGGACCTATGGGTCCATAGCAGTAGCTAGATGGTGATCTCTCTCTTTTGGATCTTCAATACCTTGTTCCCCTTCTTCTCTTGTATGATTCGGATCAATCCGATGTAATTTGTGGTGTGTTTGTTGGGACATGATGAATTGTGAGTTTATGATCAGATTGTTCATTGAAATCAATTGAATCTTTTGGAGTTTCTTTGCTGCATAATTAAATAGCTTTGTATTTCTCTCCGATCTATCTATGTTCTTTGGCCAAGTTTGGTTGATTTATCTTCAGTAGGAGAGGTGCTTTGTAGTGGGTTCTAATCTTGCGTTGTTCTATATCCCAGTGACAGAAAGGGACAAGACACATATTGTATTGTATTGTATTGTTTCCACTAAGGATAAAACGATGGGGTTTTGTCAAATTGATTGACTTCTTCCTGTCTACATTATGTCATCTTGCTTATTGCAGTACTCTATTTCTTGTGAACTTAATATCTTGAGATGCATGCTGGATAGCAGTCTTGGGGTGGAGTATTAGTAGTAGACGATGTTGGATTAACGATCCACTTATCACGGACGTAATGCCTATGTGAGATTATGCCATGAATGATCATAGTTATAATGATTAATATTCTTGTCAATTGTCCAACTGTAATTTGTTCACCATGCCACTTGCCTTCTTTCGAGACAGTTATCTCTAATGAACCTATGCCCCCCGGGTCCATTCTCCATTAAATTCTTCCTCTACAAAAATTGGTCTTGCTACTTGCTTTCTTAATTGCTTTACTACTTTACAACTATTATCCATCTCTTTTAGGTTTAAGCTTGTAACTAGCAAGACAAGGGGATTGACAACTGCCTTGCCAAGTTGGGTGCAAGTACTTTGTTTGTTTGTCAGCAGGTGCTGCTAACATTGTTAGCTTGTTGCCTCCTACTGGTTCGATTAAATGTTGGTTCTTCACTGAGGGAAATACTTTGCTTCTGTGCTACATCACCCTTCCTCTTTAGGGAATCCCAACAACTCCTATGAGAGTAGCAAAGAATTTCTGGCGCCGTTGCCGGAGAGTCAACTTGTAACAAATTAGGTACCTTCACACAAACTTCCTATTTTACTTGTTTTATTTCTTGCCTAGTTATGCTATCCTTATCTTTGACACACAAAAACAGGATGGAAATATTAACATAAATATTGGATATGAATTTTTCACCATTTGAGCTTCATCCACTTGCTAATCTTTTATAAATTTGGTGCACGTAGTAAAACAATAGATAATAATGAAGAGGTTATAAAAGAAAGGGCTATTGGGATACACTTATTGAATGAAAAGCATGATTGCAATGATATTAGTATGAATTCTATGAATATCAATTGTGCTAATGATATGCAAATCTATTAGCTTGGGGATGTTAAGTTTGATGAACTTGATATTTCTAGTCCCCCTACTAATGAAGTAGTTATAGAAGAAAAATATGATTGGGATAAACATGATGATCTTTATTATTCAAGGGATGAAGATGACACCCTTGATGGAAATACTGCTTTTTATGGTGACACTATATTCGTAGGCACTATTGATGATGATTTTATTATGCCAACTACTTATTATAATGAAAGTGCACCAAAATCATACAAAACTATAATAAACATGGCATGAATACTTCATAAATTATAGATACGTTGGAGACGTATCAGCATCCCCAAGCTTAATTCCTGCTCGTCCTCAAGTAGGTAAATGATAAAAGAAATAATTTATGAAGTGTGAATGCTAGCATAGTGCATAAGTTTGATCAATGATAATTTCAATCACTTTTTCTATTTTCAATATATATCATAATCAGTAGCTCATCTCATAAAACTTCTCATGATCAAGTAGCAAGCTATTCAGATGTTTAAAGTATAGGCCATAAACTTTCTTGAAAACTAACAAACTATGTTCTCAGTCATCAAACAATTGCAATACATCTTATTTTCAGGAAGGGTCTATGTAAGAGCTTTGATCTAGCAAATTCCACATACTCAACCATCATTTAGTCTTCCATGATTGCTGACACTCAAAGCATATTTTTAGAACAAACCGTTTCAGTCAAACACATAGGAAGATAGGGGCTTAATGTTTCGCCTCCCAACTTATTTATCTCAGGGATAATGTCAACAATAATAACTCATGATCACCTATATTCAACTGGATATATGTGCCTAGATATTTCCCTACCACATAATGCTCGCCAACTAAAGAATAAATAGAGCGGAATAGGGATGAACATTAACGACTCTTGCATAAAAGTAAATACAGAAAAGTAAAAGATAGGCCCTTCGCCGAGGGAAGCAGAGGTTGTCATGCGCTTTTTGTTGTTGGATGCACAAGCCCTTAATGCAAAGGAACGTCACATTATATTGCCCCTTGTGATAGCAACCTTTATTATGCAGTCCGTCGCTTTTATTTCTTTACCATCACAAGTCCGTACAACGCTCATTTTTCCTTGCAATAAAATATCATACATATTTTAGGAGCAATTTTTATTGCTTTTTGCACCGATGACAACTTACTTGAAGGATCTTATTCAATCCATAGGTAGATATAGTGGACTCTCATGGCAAGAAACTGGGTTTAAGGGTTTTTGGATGCACAAGTAGTATCTCTACATAGTACGAATTTTTGGCTAGCAAAAGATCCTAAGCAAGCACCACATGTTAGAGGATCCATGACAATATAACTTCTATGTGAATATAAACAAACATAACTCATTACGTTGTCTTCCTTGTCCAACGTCAACTACTTGATCAAGCTTGAAAATAATTAATTGTGGCTGACAATCATAGAAGATGTCCAAGATACTATATTTATATGTGAAATTTCTCTTCCTTCAAAATTATTTCATGAATTGTTCAAGTGACCAATGCTATGTTTGTTAACTTTCAATAAATTTTACCACTTATACTTCTTGTATGTGAAGTCACTACTCCCCATGGGACAAGCATATGAAGCATATAAATTTCAACTTTATGATATTCAATTCATTTCAACAAATTATTCATAGGATAAAAGTGAAGAACAAGAGTAAATGACAAACTACTCCAAAAAGATATAAGTGAAAACCAAATGAGTAGTTAAGTAAATAGGTAGCTATGTGAGGACTCTCTCTCATTTAAAAATTGCAGATCTTAAGTATTTTATTCAAACAGCAAAGAAAACAAAATAAAATGACATTCCAAGAATAGCACATATCATGTGAAGAAGCAAAAACTTAGGCTCATCCAAAACTGACCGATAATTGTTGATGAAGAAAGGTGGGATGCCTACCGGGGCATCCCCAAGCTTAGATGCTTGAGAGTTCTTGAAATATTAATTTGGGATGCCTTGGGCATCCCCAAGCTTTAGCTCTTGTGTCTCCTTAATTCCTCTCATATCATGGCTTCTCCTAAATTTTTAAAACTTCATCCACAGAAAACTCAACAAGAACTCGTGAGATAAGTTAGTATAAATCAACTCAAAACCCTAACATTCTCTACTGTAGGAAATCACAAAAATGATAATTAAACATTGCATACTAAATGCCTCTTCATATTTAATACTCCTATCCACAAATAGAAACATTAAACACGCAAACATATGCAAACAATGCAAGTATAACAGCAATCTGCCAAAACAGAACAGTCTATAAAAGGGGAATAAGAATCCATACTTCCCTAACTCCAAAAATTCTGAAAAATTACCACATGAAATAGAATTCATGAGTGCTTACTGTGTAAAAATTTCATATTTTTATCATGTCCTGACTATTCAGGAATATTCTGGACATAACAGAAAACTTTCTGTTTTCAAACAGCAACACATAAACTTGCAAACTGAGCATGGTAAAGGCTATAATTGGCATTTTATTGAACTAAAAGATAAAAAACATGATTATTGATAACAGAAAGCAAATCTCAACAAAAGACGCTCCAAGCAAAACACATATCAGGTGACAAATAAAAATATAGCTCCGAGTGAGGTTACCGATAGTGTTGAAGACGAAAGAGGGGATGCCTTCCGGGGCATCCCCAAGCTTAGACGCTTGAGTATTCCTTGAATATTAACTTGGGGTGCCTTGGGCATCCCCAATCTTAGGGTCTTGCCACTCCTTATTCTCCTCATATCGATATCTCACCCAAAACTTGAAAACTTCAATCACACAAAACTTAACGGAACTTGTGAGATAGGTTTGTATGATAAAAATAAGTCATCCACTTAGGTGCTGCCAAGACAAGATTCATAATTGTTCTCACATAATGCCTACTGTATTCTATCATTTCCACAATTTATATCTCATAATATAAGCTATGGAAACACTAAAACAAGCAAACTATGCAATAAAAACAGAATCTGTCAAAAACAGAAGAGCATGTAGTGAGAGATTTAAAAACCATACTTATGTACCTCCAAAAATTCTAAAAAATTAGGACAACGTAAATACTTTATAACCCAATACTGTGTAAAAATTGCAGAAGTTTCTCACGCTCCAGTACAGAATAGAAATTCCAGCACTGGATGCAAAAGTTTCTGTTTTTGCACAGAATCAAATCAACAAGCATCCAAACTATCCCAAAGGCATTACTTGGCACATTATTGAAAGAAAACATATAAAACATGATTACTACAGTAGCTTAATCATATGAACACATGAAAACAGTAGGGATAAATATTGGGTTGCCTCCCAACAAGCGCTTTTCTTTAATGCCTTTTAGCTAGGCATGATGATTTCAATGATGCTCACATAGAAGTAAAGGATTGATACATAACGGAGGCATCATGAATCATATGTTCCTCTCTCATAATAATTTTCAGTAGCATCATGAGTGAGTTCAACAATATAACTATCACATAAAGCATTCTTTTCATGACCAATAAGCATAGAATTTTTATTACTCTCCACACAAGAAATTTTCTTCTCATTCATAATAGTGGGAGTATCATATGAAACTCGAATGCTATAAATTGTTTCCACATTAAAAGAGTGATGTTCAGTAAAAGGATTTTCATAATTAGAACAAGTATAATAATAATCATCAATATTTTTCATAACATAAGTATCATCACAATAATCATCATAGATAGGAGGCATGAAATCATGATAACAAATTTGATCATTCAAAGTAGGGGGACTAAAAAGATCATCTTCATTAAGTATAGCATCTCCAAGCTTGGGAAAAACATCAATTGCAGCAAATAAATTCTCAAAAATGTCATTCTCATCAAACATACCATCCCCAAGCTTGTTGGTTTGCATATCATTAGCATTATCACTATTATCATCAATAGTATGAATAGCACCAATAGTAAAACAATTATTATCATCATAATTTTCCAAATTGGCACCATAAAGATTTTCAAGATTATAAGAAGTATCATTATCTTCCCAATCATAATCATCACAACGAGTAATATGCATAACAAAATCACCCTCAATAGTTCCTTCGGACATTGTGCCATAAGACAAAGAAGCAATATCATCATCAAGTGTATAATCTTCCACAATTATTTTGGATTCATTCTCATGAGGCACAACAGTAATAGGAGCAACATTATTTGGGAGAGATACCTTTTTACCTCTACTTTTTCTTCTTTTCTTCTTCTTCACCACATCATGTGTGGGTTTAATCAATTTTTCTGAGCTTCTTATTGATGAGATTGGTTGAATAAGAAGCTCCTCCTCGTCACCTATTTCATCATGAGAGACAATAGGAGGGAAAGTGGAAATCTTTACCCTTTCATTAGTGTTCCTTTTATATTCTATTGGTTTTCCCGTCTTTCTATAGTTGGCAATATAAGCATTCTCATTGCAATTTACCATACAAAACATATAAATTTCCTTTAGATTAGTTTCAATGTCATCCGTGAGAATGAATACTTCAAACCAACTATTTTTATGTGACAATTCCTCACACCTCAAAAATAGATAAAGCTCATTATATAGTTCAAGGGCGGTCAAGTCATTACAATATTTAGCCATGATTCGATCATGAAAAAGTATGCATCGAAAATTAAGGTGAGCAACTTTATTGCAAAGTTCACAAGTAATAGGATAAAGAGAATATAATTTTGTAGCAAATTCATTTATCACTTTGAGCAAAAAATTGATTATATTATGTTTAGGCTTCTTACAAAATCTATCATCCCTATAAGGCATGTCTTCACAAACTTTATGCACTCCACAAAAATTGACATGCTTATAAGAAACATTTTTGTCACGACTAGTACAATCATCATTAGTATTTTGGATATTCATAGAATTCATACTAACAACATTGCAATCATGCTCATCATTCATGGATTTTTTGCCAAACATTTTATTGAATTTTTCTTCTATAAATCGAGCACAATTTTCCGATCCATCATTTTCAAGAAAAACATTATAAAGACAAATAATATGAGGCAACCTCAATTCCATTTTTTTGTAGTTTTATTTTTATAAAACCAAACTAGTGATAAACAAGAAACAAAAAAATTCAATTGCAAAATCTAAAGATATACCTTCAAGCACTTACCTCCCTGGCAACGGCGCCAGAAAAGAGCTTGATGTCTACTACACAACTTATTCTTGTAGACTCGTGTTGGGCCTCCAAGCGCAGAGTTTTGTATGACAATAGCAATTTTCCGTCAAGTGGATGACCTAAGGTTTATCAATCCATGGGAGGCGTAGGTTGAAGATGGTATCTCTCAAACAACCCTGCAACCAAATACAAGAAATTTCTTGTGTCCCCAACACACCCAATACAATGGTAAATTGTATAGGTGCACTAGTTCGGGGAAGAGATGATGATAAAAGTGTAGTATGGATAGTAGATATTGGTTTTTGTAATCTGAAAATATAAAAACAGAAAGGTAGCAAGTAACAAAAGTGAGCACAAACGGTATTGCAATGCTTAAAAACAAGGCCTAGGGTTCATACTTTCACTAGTGCAATCTCTCAACAATGCTAACATAATTGGATCATTTAACCATCCCTAATCGTGCGACAAAGAATCACTCCAAAGTTCCTATTCACGGAGAACATAAGATAGAAATTGTTGTAGGGTACGAAACCACCTCAAAGTTACTCTTTCCGATCAATCTATTGAGCTATTCCTATAGGTGTCACAAATAGCCCTAGAGTTCGTACTAAAATAACATCATATGATACGCATCAACTAACTCTAATGTCACCTAGATACTCCAATGTCACCACAAGTATCCGTGAGTTAATTATACGATATGCATCAAACAACTTCAGATTCATAATATTCAATCCACACAAAGAACCTCAAAGAGTGCCCCTTGATTTCTACCGGAGAAAGTAGGATGAAAACGTGCATCAACCCCTATGCATAGATTACCCCAATGTCACCTCGGGAATCCATGAGTTGAGTGCCAAAACATATATCAAGTGAATCAATATAATACCCCATTGTCACCACGGGTATTCATATGCAAGACATACATCAAGTGTTCTCAAATCCATAAAAGTATTCAATCCGATAATAGTGAAATCTCAAAGGTAAAAACTCAATTCATCACAACAAGATAGAGAGGGGAAAAACACCATATGATCCAACTATATTAACAAAGCTCACGGTACATCAAGATCGTGCCAAATCAAGAACACGAGAGAGAGAGAGAGATAAAACACATAGCTACTGGTACAAACCCTCAGCCCCGAGGGTGAACTACTCCCTCCTCATCATGGAGACCGCCAGGATGATGAAGATAGACTCCGGTGATGATTCCCCCCTCCGGCAGGGAGCCGGAAAAGGGCTGTAGATGAGATCTCTTTGGTACAGAGGCTTGCGGCGGTGTAAAAACTCATCTAGGTTAACTTTCGGGGGTTTCTGAATATATATGATTTTTCAGCGTTGGAATCACGCAAAGAGGTGCCATAGGGGGCCCACGAGGCACCAGGGTGCGCCTGGGGGGGTGGCGCGCCCTGGTGGCTTGTGGGGCCCCTGTGGCTTTTCTGCTGCTCCCCCGAAGCTTCCTGGGTCTGTTTCCTTCCAGAAAAAATCGTCAAAAAGTTTCGCTGCATTTGGACTTCATTTGATATGGATTTTCTGGAAAACCAAAAACAAGCAGAAAACAGCAACTGGCACTGGGCACTAGGTCAATATGTTAGTCCATAAAAATCATATAAAAGCCACATAAAAGTGCACCAAAATCATACAAAACTATAATAAACATGGCATGAATACTTCATAAATTATAGATACGTTGGAGACGTAACATGCCTCGTGATGAATCTATTACTTATAATAATATTTGCAACATTACTGAAAGTGGGTTTGAAAGAGTGTCAACTTTAGGTAAAAAGAATCCCACATGTTTGGAGGATATTGAATCTTATGAATTTTTTGATAAAAGTGGGTTTGGAGAGGTCATGACTTTAGTTAATTTTAATCCCACAATCTTGGAAGATGATAAAATTTATATGCATGTGGATCATAAAGGGAATGTTTTACATGATAGCTATATTATTGAATTTCATTATGATCCTACTTATAATTATTATGAGAGAGGCAAGCGTTGTTATAGAAATCTTCATGTTACTAAATTACCTCTGTTTATGTTAAAGTTGTCAATGTCTCATTCTTTTTCCTTGCATATGCTAAATATCGCTTGCCTTAATAATTTGTTTATTTATAAAGTGCCTATGCATAGGAAGTGGGTTAGACTTAAATGTGTTTGTTACATGTTTTATGATGCTTCCTTTTTTGCTTCAAATCTTGTCTTTCATGTGAGCATCATGCAAATCTTAAGCATATATTAATGGCTATAAAGAAAGAGCTTGTTGAGAGACAACCCAATAATTATTTCTTTCTGTTATGCGAGTCTACATAATTATTGCTACTGTAGTAATTATTTTTGTATCTTTTATTTTTGTGCCAAGTTAAGCCTTTCGGATGTTGCAAATGCATGTTTGTTAGGTTCTTTGCAGAAACAGAAACTTTTGCGTCCAGTATTTGAATTTTAATTTTTTACTAGAATGTGTTATATTGCTGAAATGTTTACACAGTATTGCATTACAAATTGTCTGTCACTTCCTAATTTTTCAGAATTTTTGGAGTTACAGAATTATATTTGAAAATTAGATCTTTATGTACTATTCTGTTTTTGACAGATTGCTGTTATGTTTTCTTTGACTGCATGTTTTAAATTTTCCATGGCTTATATTGAGGGATATAAATTATGGAAATGATATGATATAGTAGCCATTACCTAGAATTAATTATGCATTTTGTCTTGACAGTACATGATTGGGAGATTTATTTTTAATGTACTAACCTATCTCACGAGTTCTGTTAAGTTTTGTGTGAATGAAGTTTTTAAGATCGAGGGCAGACATCGATATGAGATGAAAAAGGAGAGGCAAGAACCTAAGCTTGGGGATGCCCAAGGCACCCCAAGGTAATATTCAAGGAGACTCAAGTGTCTGAGCTTGGGGATGCCCCGGTAGGCATCCCCTCTTTCATTATCAACAATTATCGGTATGTCTCAGTTGGACCTAAGTTTTTATTTGTTCACATGATATGTGTTTTGCTTGGAGCGTCTTTTGCATTTATTTTAGTTTTGTTTGCTGGTCATTACAATCATTATGTTCTGGTCACACTTATTTGAGAGACACACATTGGTCTATTATTTATAGAATGCTCAGTAATATTCACTTATATCTATTTGAGTTGAGGCATGCATAGAAATTTGCTCTTGTACTTCACTTATATTTGTTTGAGCATGGTGATAAATTATGTTTTTATAGAAAAGATTAGGACTCTCTTGCCTCACTTATATACTTTTAGAGAGCTGAATAGTAATTGGTAATTTGCATGAATTATATGTTGGTCCTAAAAATAATAGGTATGTAGAAGTGGTATAATAAAAACTGGCTTGAACTTGTAGATCATTGAACTAGATAATTGGGTTCCTTGCAATAATTTTGAGTTAGTGAGTGGGTGATTATTTATGTGTAGCCTTAAGGACTTGCGTGAAATAGTGGAAAGGTGTCATAAGGTCATACACATTAATACTTATAGTCGTTTAAGTGAAACAGATTATGAAGGGTCTAAGTTGATGAACATTGTAAGTAACCACCTTTGTAGAATGGGTCGGGAAGCCTAGCGGACTTCGGTTCATTAAACTCACCCCTTGGAGTTATTGGTCTCATGGTTAACTCGGTGTAGACTATGAAGTACTAGCGAGATGTTTTGGTTTATGAGTTGCGGTCTTTAAAGCACTTCCACCTATCCATATTTTGGTAGCCTCTTCGGTACCGTGGATTTCCCTCTCTCACCTCGAGACATGGTGCATACTAAGCCGGTGCATCCAAACTCCGTGAGATGATACGCTCTTTCACACATAAGCCTCATTATATCTTTCTCAAAACAGCCACCATACCTACCTATTATGGCATTTCCATAGCCATTCTGAGATATATTGCCATGCAACTTCCATTGCTACTATTCATGACTTGAGCATTCATTGTCATTTTGCTTTGCATGCTGACATTGTATTTGTGGAAAAGCCACCATTCATAATTTTGATACATGTTATGCTAGATCATTGCACATCCTGGTACAATGCCAGAGGCATTCATATGTAGTCATTATTTTTCATTCCAAGAGGGTTGTAAGTAAATAGAAGTGTGATGTTTTTTAGAGTGTACCTCTACCTATGAGATAAAAGAAAAAGAAAAAAAGAGGACAAAAAGTGCCCACCATAAAAAAGAGAAAAAGAGAGAGGAGGCACACTACTATCATTTACCACACTTGTGCTTCAATGTAGCACCATGTATTTCATACAGAGAGTTTTCATGATTATCATTTTCATATGCTAGTGGGATTTTTACATTATAGAACTTGGCTTGTATATTCCACTGATGAGCTTCCTCAAATGCTCGAGGTCTTCATGAGCAAGCAAGTTGGATGCACACCCACTTAGTTGCATTAGGAGAGCATTCATACACTTATAGCTCTAGTGCATCCATTGCATGGCAATCCCTACTTCTCACATTGACATCGATTGTAAGGCCTCTCCATTGCCTAACGGTCAGGCCTCGTTGATGTGAGACTTTCTTATATTTTTGTCTTCTCATAAATACCCCCATCATCATTCTCTTTGCCATCATAAGTGCTAAGACCAAGGCTTGTGAATTGAGCATTAAGCGAAGTGCTAAGTAGTTCAAAATGGCTCGTCATGGATTTGGTTGCTTGACTAAAGCTCTAGGTTGTGCTATGGTAAGATGTTTGAATATGATAGAGCCTTGAGTGATTGGGAACATGTATATGACATCATGAGTATTAATTGGTATTATATGAAAACATTAATCCATGAAAAGCAATAGTAATTTTGGTTACATGTTTTGATTTTACTTGCTTATTGTCAAATATAGATTATTACTTTGAATCAATTTTGTCCCAAGTTCATACTACTGTTTACATCAATTTATCAAGATCATGCTAGGTAGCATTCAACATCAAAAATTATCTTTGTTTATCATTTACCTACTCGAGGACGAGTAGGAATTAAGCTTGGGGATGCTGATATGTCTCAAACGTATCTATAATATTTTATTGTTAAATGCTATTATGTTATCACTTTTATATACTTTTTATAGCAATTTATATTATTTTTATGGACTAACCTATTAATTTAGTACCCAGTGCCAGTTCCTGTTTTCTGCTTGTTTTTGGTTTCGCAGGAAATCAATATCTACGGATGTCAAAATACGTTACCGATTTAACACGATTTTTTTTGGGCAACAAGACACCTGGGAAGCTTTGGGAGAGATCGAGAGGAGCTGCAGGGGCCCACACAGCCACCTGGCGCACCCTGGGGGGCCGTGCCCCTAGGCCGTGTGGGGCTCACCTGCACCGCCTTACGTTGATTCCACCGCCATAAATCCCTATAAATAGAGAAACCCTCCGACGTATTTTCAAAAGAATTTTATCGCCGCCGAAGCCTCTGTTCCGAAGAGATCCCATCTGGAGCCCTGCCGGAGGGGAAAGCCATTGCCAGAGGCCTCTACATCAATCTTGCAGCCTCCATGACCATGTGTGAGTAGTTCCTTAAGGACCTACGGGTCCATAGCAGTAGCTAGATGGTGCTCTCTCTCTTTTAGATCTTCAATACCATGTTCCGCTTCTTCTATTGTATGATTGGGATCAATCCGATGTAATTTGTGGTGTATTTGTTGGGACATGATGAATTGTGAGTTTATGATCAGATTGTTCGTTGAAATCAATTGAATCTTTTGGAGTTTCTTTGCTGCATAATTAAATAGCTTTGTATTTCTCTCCGATCTATCTATGTTCTTTGGCCAAGTTTGATTGATTTATCTTCAGTGGGAGAGGTGCTTTGTAGTGGGTTCTAATCTTGCGTTGTTCTATATCCCAGTGACAGAAAGGGACAAGACACATATTGTATTGTATTGTATTGTATTATTGCCACTAAGGATAAAACGATGGGGTTTTGTCAAATTGATTGACTTCTTCCTGTCTACATTATGTCATCTTGCTTATTGCAGTACTCTATTTCTTGTGAACTTAATATCTTGAGATGCATGCTGGATAGCAGTCTTGGGGTGGAGTATTAGTAGTAGACGATGTTGGATTAACGATCCACTTATCACGGACGTAATGCCTATGTGAGATTATGCCATGAATGATCATAGTTATAATGATTAATATTCTTGTCAATTGTCCAACTGTAATTTGTTCACCATGCCACTTGCCTTCTTTCGAGACAGTTATCTCTAATGAACCTATGGCCCCCGGGTCCATTCTCCATTAAATTCTTCCTCTACAAAAATTGCTCTTGCTACATGCTTTCTTAATTACTTTACTACTTTACAACTACTATCCATCTCTGTCAGTTTTAATCTTGTAACTAGCAAGACAAGGGGATAGACAACCCCGTTGCCAAGTTCGGTGCAAGTAATTTGTTTGTTTGTGAGCAGGTGCTGCTAACATTGTTAGCTTGTTGCCTCCTACTGGTTTTATTAAATCTTGGTTCTTCACTGAGGGAAATACTTTGCTTCTATGCTACATCACCCATCCTCTTTAGGGAATCCCAACAACTCCTACACGAGTAGCAGCCCTCCCCCCTCCCCCCTCTCTCTCTCTCTCTCTTTCTCTCTCTCTCTCTAGTCTCTCCATCGGAAAAGTTCCTCCATGCCGTAAGGCTACTCCACCCTCTTCTAGTTCTCCGGCGGCATCTAGTTCTGCACGGCGAAGCCCTGCCGGATCGCTGATCTCGTATGTGTGCAATCCGTAGAGAGATCGTACTTTCGGTCTTTGTTAGAGGGACTGTTCAAGGGAGAAAATTCTCGCAGATGGGAGGTTGTAAATCCTAGCTGCGGGAATCTGCATCAACAGACCTTTACCAACTCTTCTTCCACTGCTACTTTGAGTTGGTAACAATCTGATCTAAACCTTATGCATCTTCATAGTGATCCTGGTTCTTGATTTGTAGGGCAGATTTTTTTTTCTACTACGTTTCCCAACAAGGGGACCGGCTTTAGGATTCGATCTAACATCGATCCTGGTGCAGGTATCTCACGTTCCTCCATGGTCTGATCTGACATCGAAATCAGGGGAAGTGCCTTCGGAATCCGATCTAACATCGATCCCGGAAAAGAATTCTCACGCTCGTCCTGGGCCTAATCTAACATCGGGCCAGGAAAGAACGGCTCGTGCTGCTCTTGGGCTTGGCGCGACACCAGGCCCGAGAAGATCTACCCCGGCACAAAGGTTGCGCTGGAACCGATCTGCTCGTTGATCTGAAATCCCATCAAACCGCGACAATCACCTAGCATGACCTGGATGGGCCACCACTGTCGGAGTTAAATCCGGCAGATCTCTAGGTAGTTGATCCTAAGCTAGATGTCTTGGAACGATGGTAACAGGGACACATGATTTACCCTGGTTCAGGCTCTCCGAGGAGATAAAACCCTACGTCATGCTCGTGTTTTATTGTGTTGGAGTGTGTACATAGTACAGGTAAACTACCCAAAGATTGTATGTTGTTTCTACGAGCCTGGCCCATCGGTTTATATAGGATACCGAGGGGTTCTAGGGTAGAGGATCCTAGTTGGCTATGTATGAGGAGATAGATCCGTCCACGAATCCAGCATCTTGTCGTGTACACCAAGTCTTCTGGATCTTCTTTATGTGCGTCCTGGGCTGCCCGATGCGGCCCAGAAAGAAACCAACAAGGGGTCCTCAGCCTGGCCCACGAGGTTGGGAGTCGACGTGGTGAGAGGCCCCTTAGTCGGGACACCTTCACCATGTTATCGCTCGCCCCAATGTTAGTTTCCCTCGACAATGTGGTTTATCGATCTCATCGTGTTTTCGTTCTCGGCACGGCTTCGGTTGTTGCCGCGTTCTATGGCCTCGCTGTTCCTTTCACATTTGTCAGTTAAATTTCAAAAATTTCCACACTCAACATTTGGCTTCGCAATTTGCCACCCAGGTGGCTGATACATTGGCTACCATGTCATCATCGCTCTTTTACCGATTTTGTTTTCCCCTTTCCATTTGCAAGCACCGAAAAGGTCCATAGTGCCCATGACTCTTCCAACCATATCTGATCCGTGTGTGACATGTTTGGATCTGATTGCTCCGACCCTGCCTTGCGCTCCTCGTCTCGGAGGCAAAGGGATCCTAAAGATGGCTGATGCCAAAGGCCAAAGACCATGTTTAAAGCATGCATGTATTTGTAGTACTACTGCTGATGTTTTATTTCTAGTACCATCTGATTGACTGCCGAATTAATTCATATTGCCACTAGATTGAGGATGTGATTTCCTTTAAATTTTACAAGCGATGTAATGCGTTGACAACTAGAGCGCTATTGTGCAGCCACAATTCCTTAAGTAGCCATGAAATATGCTGACAGTTGCGATTGCTATGGTGCAACACCCGGATTTTACATTACATTTGTCTGATATGTTGCAAAAGAAAATGCCTCGGGTCGACGACAAACAACTGCTAACTAAAATGACATGCACATCTTCTACTATTGCAGGATCATATCAATCCACCTCGAATGTCTTGAGCCGAGCCCCCCCCCCCCCCCCCAGCCCATG
The DNA here is from genome assembly GCA_039707655.1 of Elymus sibiricus. Classification (NCBI taxonomy): domain Eukaryota; kingdom Viridiplantae; phylum Streptophyta; class Magnoliopsida; order Poales; family Poaceae; genus Elymus; species Elymus sibiricus. Next base: position 6,356,598 of record CM077674.1, on the reverse strand, counting down.
CTTATCAGCAAACAGGAGGTACGAATCTCTAATTTCATGCATCTCAAACACCGCATCTCTTATCGACGCCCGCTCTCGCGGCTGTGTCTTTGAGCACGATATGCCAAGCCTCAACACAGAAACCAAGCACTCCTAGATTTTACTACTTCTGATATCATCCTTAGGTTCTGTGTGCAGCCAGATTGCTAGGTCGGCTATCTCCAAGGCTCTAGCCGGAAGAGCATCCTCGACAAATTTATGCAGATCTAGTGAATCCCCGAGTGTGTCGTCTGTTGGGCTTCTTTTGATAAACATCTTGACCAGCAATATGCCAAGACTTTAAATATCACCATGTGTTGAGACCACTGAGCCTTCTCCGTACTCAGCAATATTGCAAAGTTTTGTGGTTAGCACGCCGTATATTCGAGTGAAAAGTAAAAGATAATATTAGAAGAGTTTGAGTCATTCACTTGGAGCAACATAGCCTATGGAACATCTAATCCTGGTTGAGCTATACGAAGCTTGCATCCTCTTCCTTGTGTTTTCTTGAAGATATATAGTTTTGAAAATATCGGTGAGGCGATAAGTGGAATCCAACTGCTAGTTGTAGTTGTGTACATTGAAAAGTCGATGGCATTCGATTGTAATTTGTACCTGTGACTTGTTGTGACCCTGAACGACAAATTTAGATAAAAAAAATTCTGAAAGGATGAATTGTTTTTGGGGCCTTTTACAATACATCCAAAGGATTTAAGCCGTCCATTTAAATCATCTAATGGACCAGATACATCAATAATACATCTCAAACCTTGTAGTATTTCTTCATGGAAGCACAGGACCAGAATAGGCAAAACAAATTCCGCACTGAACTAAGGGCAAAGTTGGAATCGTTCGTCCAATCACGTCCGATTCCTGTACGATTGTATTCGATTGAAAGTTAAACCCATCTCTTTATATACATTCTATGGAAATTGCTATAGTGCTACTCTGGGTTTTACATTTATCTGACAGGCATACACTTTTGCACAGAAAATAGCTCGCCAAATTGTGTTTACATTTTCAGGCTCCTAGCTTCCTTTTTAATGATTAATGAAGGAGAGTCTCGTTCACAAAAAGGAAAAAAAGAATTGTCTATGTATTACATCAGTGTTCTCGGTCTGATCCGATGCACTTTGTTTGTTTGAGATATATAAATAAAATTGAATCATTTCCATAGAAAATGGAAAATAAGAAGAAATCATTATGGCCGCAAACCACATCAACATTCAAAGCCTGCACTTTTTTAAATCTTACTAAAAGTAGAACCCGGTCCTTTCTGGATCATATGGACAGCGGAAAGTCCCCCCTCCTAGATTCATTCATGGGGAGTCATTCTTAAAGTGGTAGGCAAGAAAGCATGAAATTCGAAAATGGGGAAGGGGGCATATGCCCCCCCCCCCCCTCGTCGCACTCTTGGTTTGAACAAAATTATGGTTACTTTGCCTACCAAATGAGGTACTATAGGCATGCAGCTATGAGCAAACTTGAAAATTTTGACCTAGCTCAGTGGGCCGGCTCGATGTGTCGCTATACGCTACAGTGTATCTAGTATTACCTATAAATGCTACTCGATACACAATGACATGCAAAGAGAGCCTTAGCTCAGTGGTTAGCCATGCGGTTGTGCAGCCTAACCACCATGGTTCAATTCCTAGAATTGACAGGTGATGCACTGGGGTTTTCCCCTATTTATTGAGAATCAAGCTCGGTATGTGGTGAAACCACTCATCATGAGAAAATCTTGGTACTCATTTAAAAAATACTTTAGGGACCATGGTTATCTTGGTACTAATACTAAAAAGGCTGTGTGCATCCCTAGTAGAAAATCTTGGTACTCATTTAAAAAATACTTTGGGGACCATGGTTATCTTGGTACTAATACTAAAAAGGCTGTGTGCATCCCTAGTTGGTGCAGAGGCCGGGAAGTAAAATTCTCTCCCAATTTTAAGAAATCTGAACAAACAACCACGCCCGACCCCCGCGTCGCTCATGTGAGCGACTCGTGGGAACCTAACGCGCCGCCGGCCGGAGGCCCGGCTCAACGGCCCCATCGCCGCCACTGCCGCCGGTCTCGAAGCGGTGGCGGCGGCCCTTGCCTCCAAAGGTTGTAGGGAGAGCTCGCGTTGGATGTAGATGCCTGCAACACCCGCACGGTGACTCATGGCCAGGCGTGATCTGAGGCGGTGGCCTCGATTGGTGGGGGCGGTGTCCTTCCGCCGGCGTAGACGTTCGTCCGATTGGTCGGCCGGTCTTCCTTGGTTGCTTGGGCAGCGGGGTCCCGGTGGACGGCGGTCGTGGCGTGAGGTGGTTCCCCGTGCCCTTTTCGTCAGATCTGAGGCGGACCATCCTAGCATGTGGTTCTCCCCATTGGCTGGTCCAGATCTTTGGCGTTCGTGCTCGGAGGTGTTGATGGCTGGCCCGATTGGTGCCGGGGCGGGAGCTTGTTCGGGGGAAACCTCTGGCCGGTGAAAACCCTAGTTCCCTGTGAATGGGCAGCGGTGGCGCCACGGCATCGTCACCTCCTTGGAGGCGTCGTCTTGGGCATTGAGATGGAGGGTGTGCGCGGCGTGCGCGGATGGTCCTGGTGCCGGAGGTGGTGCGGTGTGGCATCTACCGCGTCGGTGATGACGGGTCTCGGTGATGGACGTGTGTTGATGGACGCCCGTAGGGTGGTGGTGCTGTCTGGCGTCGTGGTGGCGTTGACGGCAGTTGGCCCTGGCAAGGTCAATGCATGGATCTCTCCTGAAGTTGGGACGGCGGAAGATGGCGGCGACGGATTCTGTAGCGTGCGCATGCGGTGCGCAGTGAGGTTCTGCCAGACCGGTTGGTGATCTCGAGTCGCCGTGGGGTGGCTTGGTGAGGCCACCGGATTAGATGATGTGCGTTGGTGCGTGGCCAGGGCACATCATCAAGCTAGTAGGTGTAGCGACATAGATCGCCAGGAAGGTGGCTTTGGGTTGATCCATGTATTTGTTTTTGCCAGACTCTGCTGAATAATTTACTAAAGATGACTGTGTGCATCGCTCGATGCAGAGGCGGGGGGGGGGGGGGGTGTTGACGCCAATGATCTATGTATGGCTAAAGTGGATGATTACGGCGGCCATCTGGTAGCTAGCATATCTAGTACTCCCTCCGTTCCACAATGTAGTGCGTATAGATTTTTTTAAAAGTCAAACTTTATAAACTTGGACCAAGTTTACAGAGAAAAACATATACATCTAGAATACCAAATACGTATCCTTAGATACATCACAAGGCGTACTTTCATATTGTATATATTTGATATTGTAGATATAAATAGTTTTTTCTATAAACTTGGTTAAAGTTTGTAAAGTTTGACTTTTTAGAAAATATATATGCACTACATTATTATGGAACGGAGGGAGTAGCTTAGTAGCTTATGGCTGTACGCAAAAAGTCAGGGCCCAGCAGATCATGCATGCAGGCCCGTACCACACACATGTGCAGGGTGTTCGGCTGAACAGGGCCCCCAATTTAGCAGGGCCCCAATTTTCTAACTAATTACCAGTTTAGCCATGACTAATCAATGCATCGAGTAAATACTAAGTACCTAGGAATCAGCAACAAATTACTCCCGTGGATTAATTCATTCGCATTCTCCCCAAAACAGTCTGCTGATGCAATTTATTCGGTGTCTTCTTCAATCTCTACTTTTAGAGCATGGTTAATAGTATAGTCAGCTGGTGGCTATATAAACATCTCATGTCATCAAGAGTTAGCATTATTAATTACTCATACAATAGGGCTGACTCTAAGGTTGGCTATATGGTTAGAGGTTTTTTTCACTTTCTCTCTATCTCTTTCATATCAATAAATGCTTTTATTTAGGAGCACGCATAGAGGTTGGCTCTTCTATACTAGTAGAAAATGGGCCATCAGTCCCGGTTCGGGAGGGCCATTAGTCCCGGTTGCCCAACCAGGACTGCGCAATCGGGACTAAAGGCCCACCCCTTTAGTCCCGATTGTGTTGCGAACCGGGACTAAAGGCCCTCCACGTGGCCGCTGTCTGGAGCGGGGCTGGAGGACCTTTAGTCCCGGTTGGTAACACCAACCGGGACTAAAGGAAAAAAAAAATTTAATTTTTTTTGGATTTTTTTTAAGTTTTTTCCGATTTTCAAATCTTTAAATTATTTGACAATTTAATCTCTAATCACCCCTCTTCACTGCTCCAGCGTGGAGCAATAATTCCAAATCGTCTAACTTCCCGGCCGGTCACCCATCCTCTCACTACTCCAGCCCCAGCACGCTTAACTTCCCAGTTCTATTTCCCCTATTTTCCAAGTCTGCACTTGTTGTTTTCCTGACAATAGTAAGCTATCAATCCTATTAACCCTTAGGTCTTGATGTCACATGATTTAATTTTTTGAATGCAAACAATTATTAAAATAAAATAAGTAATAAATATATTGAATTTCAATGAAAATAAAATAAGTAATAATATTATTTTAATCATTTTTTGCCATTTATTCATTTAATATGGCATAATTAATATCTTTAAATCTGTAAATAGAAATTCAACAAATAATATATGCATTATTATCAGAAAAATGCGAGGAATCCAAATATGACATCATTTATTTTTTTTAAATAAAATTAATTTTTAAAATTATTTCTCATATGCTGGAATCAATTGCTTCTTGGTGATGTGATTAGGATGAGAACTAATGAGCTTTCTATGTTTGGCTAAGCACAAGTGCCTGATCTGGATTCATTGATAAAATGGTTATAATTTGGTGATCTGGTACTAGCTCAGGTATAAAATGGTGAATCCCTGAATCACTATATACAATATCTGTCCAGTTGCAGCAACTGCTGTTATTTGATTTTAGGAGTTGAACTTGAGCATGATGTCACACGTTTCACCGTTTGAGTTTGAAACTATTATTCAATAAAATAATAATTATTTACTAACACTAATATTTATTGAATAAGTAGTTTGACCATAGTTTGACAATAGTTTGACCAGAGTTTGACCAAAAGGTCGAAAAAACTTAAATTTGAGGATAGCTTTTTTTCCTTTCGGAATTTGAGGATTCTAAAAATTTGCAAAATGGCCTATGGTGGTTGAAATCGGAACCGGCTTCTCGTGCTGAATATTTTGATATATTATACATTTTTTTGACATCGTATGCAAAAGTTATAGCCGTTTTACTTTTTCATAACACTTTTTTGCAAAACATGTCGAAATTTATGTTTTTTAATTTTCCTAACTAGTAGATGTAGTAACATAACTACATCTCGAAGGATTTTAATTTTTGTAGTTTTTATCATTTTATTTTGTTTTTTTTCAAAACTGAAATGGCGATAGGGGGGGGGGTAGAGTTTGAAAATTTCAGAACCCCTTTAGTCCGGGTTGGTGTCCATCCAATCCTACCGTCGACTACATCTGCTAGCACCGTCCTAATTGAAACATAACAGCAAGGAAAATACTAAACTCATAAATAAACAGAAAGTATTTCACTAAATTAATAACTAGCAAAAAGAACTAATTAAAAACTATTATAACAATCTAGTTATAATCATAAGAAATTAAAAACAACTAACATAGCAATAAAGCAATATTAACTAATTACAAAAACTAAATTATTGTCAAACAACAGAAACTAAAGTTAATTATATTAAAGTGGCAAAAAGAATTACTTTTTAATATAGCAAAACTAATTCTATCAACTATAATTAAAGGCTAAACAACTATTAATACAAAACAGTAGCAAAATTAATATTAATTAATTATAAAATTTTATCCACTGTTGTCTAACAGAAGCATACTACAACATGTTAAAATCTACAGAAAGAACTAACTAAAAATAATTAAAAACAACAATTAAATGACTAAAACAACTATATAAGCAAAACAGTACTGTTTTAATTAAAATCCTAATTTAAATTATTCTAAAAATAACCAAATAAATATTACTGTGACAACAATCTAACATGTGACTAGGAGCAAAAAGAATTAAATTAAAAACTATTTTTAAACTCAAGTTATTCACAATCTAGGGTTTGAAGCAAATTTGAACAAATTCAAATTTAAACCATTCAAATTTGAAAACTAAAAACACAAACCGAAACTAGACAAAATTTTGAATCTAATGCAAAAATAATCACTCAAAAACATCAAATATCCTAAAAGATATAAGCAATTTAAAACAGAAACTAAAAACAGAAAACAAATAAAAAAACAGAAAAGAAACTTTCAAAACCCCTTTAGTCCGGGTTGGTATCTCCAATCGGGACTAAAGGTCTAACCTTTAGTACCGGTTGGAGACACCAACCGGGACTAAAGCCTCAACCCCTTTAGTCCGGGTTGGTGTCTCCAACCGGGACTAAAGGTCTAACCTTTAGTCCCGGTTGGAGACACCAACCGGGACTAAAGGGGTTCGCACCGGCCGCATCCTGCCGCAGCCCCTTTTGTCCCGGTTGGTATCTCCAACCGAGACTAAAGGTTGCGTTTGACCCGGGACTAAAGCTAGCCGAGCCCCGTCCGGCATCCTAGCTGCTCGAACCGGGACTAATGCTCACATTAGTCCCGGTTCGTAACGCGACCGGGACTATTGATCCTTTCCGGCTAGGACGAAAGCCCTGTTTTCTACTATATGAGAGTCCACTTCTTCACTTTTTGTTTGTCTCTCTCCTCTACATAGACAAAAATGTCATATAAGCAGGCTTATAGCCCACTATTGTACTTGCTCTAAGTAGTATCGCAGCTCCATCATCGTCCATCTATTTATTAGATGCATGCACCACTATATAACGATCCTTCCCCAACGCAGATTCATTCATGCAGATGCATTCTTAAAGTGGTAGGCAAGAAAGTGTAAAATCCAAAAATGTGGAAAGGGGGCATATGCCCCCCCCCCCCCAACCCCCCAAACCCCCCTCTTTGCCGCGCTCTTGGTTTGAAAAAAAAAATTAGTTACTTTGCCTATCAAATAAGGTGCTATAGCCATGCAGCTTTGAGCAAACTTGAAAATTTCGGCTTAGCACATCACAATAAGGTGCTATAGCCATGCAACTTTGAGTCATGTTGGTGGCTTTTGTCGTGCATAGCACCAGGACCTAAGAAATTTCTGTAGTACTAATTAACCATAGATTAAGGCACGTTGGCTTCTGACACCGTGTGGACGAGGAAATTTCCGAAGAAATGCACGCAACGGTTCAAAGTAAAAACGCGTTGCGGACTTTACGCTTTGAGCCTTCAGATTTAAGGATTCCATTAGTAGGGAGGCGGCCGTATCTTGGCGCCTATACCTCTCCTCTCGCTGTAACCCCTGATGTAACTTGCCCTTTGTGCCTTTGAGTAATATATTCAGGTGGGAATCCTCTCCCTCCGGTGATTGTTCAAAAAAAAAAGTAAAAACGCATATTTACTTGCCTGTTGTGCAACGACGTGCTCGGCCATCGACAGTGTCACGTCCATCCTCGAGTCGGCCCAGTAGAAGGTTGGTCTTTATTTTTGGGAACACACATTTAGGTCAAACTTGTACTTGAACTGATTCTTTTTTCTGCGCTTGATTTTGCAAACGCGGGAGGTAGTTCAACCACTGGCGTGGGGGCCAATGCCCCCGCACCCCAACCTATATTTTACAATTGTGTAAGATTAGTTGTGATACTCTGAGCGAGACATCCACAATCCTTTCTCTTCAACTCTACCCTCTTATTAAGCTGGAACATGAAGTCAACAAATTTGCTCCCTTTTTTTTTTCCACGAAGATGACTGTAACGACACCCACTTGTAATAAGCTACAGTGATCCAGCTTAATCAATGCCAAGTCAGATGCTTTTTGCTAATAACAATTGTCACTTGTCCAAGAATTCAATTTAAAATCCAATTTGAAATGCAAGTCAAATATGGACAGCTTCAAAGATGCAAACTAAATAGTTCATTTTTTTGCAAATATTCCATGGTGAATAATGTTAAGGAAAACAACATCACCAGAGTGACCTAGGTGACTCTACCATCATGAAAACAGGAACAAAACCACCCCATTTAATCCATTTCTATTTAAACAAAATTCAAATAATCACCAAACTTTTTGTGGCAGTGCTAAATAATGCAACATAATTATGTGGCAAAGCTCCACATTTTACAAAACTCATTTAGTGCAAAAAGAAATGCAAAACAGAAAAAGATTAAAGAAGCAGAAAAAGAAAATGGAAAAAGAGCCAAACCGACTAGGCTCTAGTCCACAGTGGACGGCCCAGCCGGCCCAGCCCGCCTCCCCTCGTCTTCTTCCTCTCTCTCCTTCCCGTGTCAACACCGTGCGCGCGCGCCCGAGCCATGGCGCCGTCCCAGCCGGACCCTGCCAGCCGCCGCGCCGCTACAGACGCCGCGGGGTGGATAAGAACGCCACCGCCGCTCCTCGGGACATGGCCAGGTCCTTATCCCCCCTCTCCTCGCGCTGCCCTCTTCCTCTCCCGCCATGGCCGCCTCTGCCGTCGCCGTCGCCTCGCTGCCCGCGTAGCCACCTGCCTGTCTCGCCTCGCCGTGGTGTCCCTCGGCTCCGCCGCGCTCCGCTGCGTCGAACGGTGCAACCCGTTGGAGTTCATCGCCCCTGCATCGAGCCCCTCGACCTCGTCTTCTTCCTCGGACGCCGGAGATCACCGCCGTCCGCCCATCGCCCCCAGGCCTTCCCCGAGCCCACTGAGCACATGTGTAGGCTCGCCGTGAGCTCCTCTCCGCTTCCCCTCACCTCTCCCTGTCGATTGGGCGACCTAGCAGCCGTTTCCCTCACGGCCGAAACGCGCCGCCGCCTCGTTTGGTCGCCGGCGTTGCTCCGATGACTAAATGGTCACGCCCGTGTGTCCAGTAGCCTCGCACGCTCGTGTAGAGCCTCGCTAGCCGCCCAGTTTGCTCGTTTGCGAGCCGCAACGACGACCCCATGCGCACCCGAACTCCAGCCGCCGCAAACGTGCTCGCCGCCGTCGCTACGGACCACCTCCGGCTGCGCCACCACCACCGTTGGACGCGCAGCACCGCGGGCGTTCGAACGCACCCACGCACGCGTCGAACCGCGGCCTGTGGAGGAAACCCAATGGCCTCCGCCGCGTCTGGCCGTCGCCGGTGGTTAAACGCCGGTTAACCCCGGCTTAAGTAGCCCCCTAATGACCCTCTGGGTCACTGACAAGAGGGGCCCGCCCCCCTAATTCACCCAAGTTAAATTTAAATAAATCACTGTTTCACTAAACAGTGTATGACAGGCCGGGCCCACAGCTTAATTAAACTCTGTTAATTAAAATAAACACTGGTTAGTTGCTGTGTCACTGACATGTGGGGCCCTGGCACTCTTCCAGTGGATAGGGCTGACCCAGTCAGCTGCTGACTCAGCAGCTGGCCCCACCTGTCGGCCTCTCCTGACTGGGCAGTTGACCCGGTCAACTGGGCCCCCTGTCAGCCTCTAAGAAAAGTGCTGGGTACACTTTCTGTGTACCCCTAGCATTTAATCTTTAATATTTTTCGAAATTAAAATAAATCCAGAAATTCAGAAAATCATTTGAACTTCAAAAATTCATAGAAAATAAACAGTATCTCAGATGAAAATAATTTATATATGAAAAATGATCAGAAAAATATGACGAACCCGAATATGTCAACAAAATGCTTGACCCTCACTCCTATCATGATGAACATGGTACCTTCCCCTCCGGATTAATATACCGATAAAGGCCTGGAGCTGGGAAAATATTCCCGAATATTTTCCCTCTCCGCCTAAAATACTTAGTGATGCATTAGAGCACATAATCAACCCATGCTGCCATGTCGTGCATTTGTGTTGCATTTGATTGCCATCTATTTATTGTTTCTTCCCCATCCTTCTCCTCCGATAGACCCCGAGACTGCCGCTGACGCCGCTGAGTACGACTACGCTCCCGATGACCAGTTCCCCTCTGCAGAGCTTCCAGGCAAGCAAACCCTCTTGATCATTTAGATATCGCCCATTCTTTCCCTCTTATTCTTGCATTAGATTTTGCTACTGTTAATGTTTCGGTAGCTCCTATTCTGGTGCATAGCCTGATTATGTAGCCCGCTGTTGATACTTTACCTATTGTCCTATGATGTCTAGTTAGGTATGTTTATGTTTCATCGGCTGGCCCTATACCCTTGTCCGTCTGCCATGCTATCTGTTCGGGCCGTGATCACTCTGGGCGATGATCACGGAGATGTTTACATTATTGCAATACTTATAAACTTCTAAAGTCCGGTCGGCTCCAAGAGTACCCGCGAGAGAATGATACAAGTCGGGTCGGCCCCAAGGGTACCCGCGAGTGATATTGTGGCGGAACGACAGGGCAGGTGGAGACCACCTAGGAGAGAGGTGGGCCTGGTCCCTGGTCGTGGTCCGCGAGTTACTAAGTCGTAGCGACAGGAGCCCTGTTCGCCTCCGCGAGCTAATAATAACACGCTAACGGATTGGGTATTTGATCTGAGTTGGTCGTTGGCCTATACGCACTAACCGCTGCACGGGATTATGGTTTATGGGGTCCTCGGCGTCATACATTCTCCCGACAGCTCTTTCAGACGTCACAGTTGAGCGGCATGCGCCCGGGTGAGCTGGTTAAGTCTGTTGGTGTTTCCACAGTCGCGCTTGGTCCCGGCCGTCCTCGCAACGCGCAGGAGTGCTTAGGGCGATTGGCCCATGACCCCTTCGTGCTTAGGATGTAGACCGGCGTGCTGACCTCTCTGCGGAGCCTAGGTAGGACTACGGCGTGTTGATTATCCGAGGACGGGCATTACCCAGGCAAGTGTGTCCGGCCAGAAGTAATCGAGCGTATCGGGTAATGTGGTGCACCCCTGCAGGTAAGTAATCTATTCGAATAGCCGTGTCCATGGTAACAGGATGCTCGGAGTTGTATCCTGATCTACTACAACTATAAACGGTTACTACATTATTACTAAACTGTTATAACTAGTCTCGGGATTGCGTTCTCGCAGGGTAGTCGAGAGGGGATCTCAGGGCACTGCTATATATACTTGTTACTATATTTTTATTGTACTCTACTCTCTTCTGATGCTGCAAGATTGCTGCAAGATGCTAGTCTTCGATAGGCTAGACCACTCCTCCTCTTCTCTGGCATTTCTGCAGTATAGTCCAAAGATATAGCCCCATTCCTTTGACACCGATGCATACTTAGCATAGTTCTGATGTAAGTCTTGCAAGTACTATGGATGAGTGCTCACGGTTGCTTTGTTAACTTTTTCTCTCTACCCGGTTGGTGCGATCAGATGATGGAGCCCAGGAGCCAGAGGATCCTGCAGGTGCCTACTACTACGTGGAGACCGACGATCAGGAGTAGTTCGGAGGCCCCAAGCAGGAGGCCTGTGCCTTTTCGATCAGTTTGTCGTTGCTATTCTCAGCCTTCTTAAGGCAAAACTTGACTAACTATGTCTGTACCCAGATAATATTTGCTTTGATGACTTATGTATTCAGGTCCTCGTGACCCTGGTTTGTAATATAAAGATTTATGTTTAATTTGTGTCTTAGAGTTGTGTTGTGATATCTTCCCGTGAGTCTCTGATCTTGATCGTGCATGTTTGCGTGTACGATTAGTGCACGATTGAGTCGGGGGCGTTACAATGACAGGACCTAGCACTACTACAGATCGGTATACTACTGACCGCTCATCACTGACTGGCCTCTGGCCACGCGTCCGTGGTAAGGGTCAACACTAACCGGCCATGAAATACAAGTCACTGATGACTGTTTTGGACAAGTCATCACTGACCAGCCAATTGGCAGACACCTCATCACTGACCGCCCAGTCTTACGGGGGGTCACTGATGACTTGTCACCGGTCAGAGATGAGGCTCATCACTGACCGGCCTCATCACTGACCGGTCGTTCCATATGGGGGGTCACACGTCATCACTGACCGCCTAATCTTAGTGACCGGTCACTGTTGATTAAAATCACTTTAAGAATTTTCCTACCCAGCCCACAACGCGTAAAAAGAGCTAACCAACCACGTCCAAGTCCCCTTCCCTCTTCCTCTCGCGGCGGCGGCTACGCCCGCGCCCCCATCACCGTTTTCCCATGCCCTCACTTGTCTCCTCCGACGCCGCACTTCGCCCTTCCTAGCTACGGCTTGCCCTCACGCGGATCCGCCTCCTCCTCGACGGACCGTCCCCGACGAACCCTCCTAGTGGCTAGGCCAAAGGAGGTGGAGGAGCTCTTCTCCCCTGCCTCCTCTCATCTCCTCTCCAGCACTGGGATGACGAGCTCACCGACGACTGCTTCCACCTTCCCTCCCCTCCTAGCCGCCGAACATGGTGAGGTACCCATCTCTCCCCTCTCTACCCCACATATGAGTTGGTTCAATTTGTATGTACGTGCAATTGCACAAATTTGTCAACACACAACACATGTAGGTTACGTTTGTACATGCATGGTTGACACCAGATTTTGGCATAGCAATAGATGTAATTAAGATGGGCTCAAATGATAAAGATCTCAACATGAAATTTCTTCGTCTCGTCAAGGCGAATAATTTTGCTTTTTGGATCACCTCAATCCGAGGTCGTATGCAACTTTGAGAGCCAAAACATCCCGACTTGACCATGATTTGAATTTGAGCGCCCGACCCAGACACATATTGATGCATGTCTGAAGGTAGACGTGAGTGATTTGACCCTCAAGATGGCCTCAAATTAGAAACTTCTCAACATGAAAGTTGTCGGCATCGCCGAGGCAGAAAACTTTGTTTTTTGGGTCATCTCCATCCGGGGTCATATGCAACCTCCATAGCTAAAATACAATCGCCTGATTCCAGACATTGACTGATGCGTGTCTGATGTATGGCATGGCTGGTTGGGTCATCAAGATGGCTTCAAAAGGAAAAGTGTCCAACATGAAAGTTTTTTTCCTCATCAAATTGAACAACTTTGACTTTTGGGTAACGTTAGTCCGAGGTCATATGCGACCTCTAAAGCCGATGCAATATGACAATCTTTTAACTCTTGCCAAATTTATAAACTGAACATGCATGTCACTTGTATGTTCTGTCAAATTTATAAATTGTAACAGCCATATCACTGGTATGTTCATTTAGTTTTACACAATATTGACATGTGCACACAATTCATTTATTTTAACTTGCTACTGATTAACTTTTTATTATTTGTAGCTGAGCATTTGAATTTTGGAGCAGATGATCAGAATTTTACATGGGGTTTTGAACCTTTTAGATCGTGTGAAGGCATGGATAACTGATGGTGACATGCATTGGTGGCGATGCAGGGCATATTGTGAGTTAGCTTATGACATAGTGATATTTATGTTTGTCACGCTTCATAACCATTCGAGTTTGAGTTGATGTTAGTGATGTTCTTGTTGTGCTTAATATAGTCTTCCTAGTGTGATGTGAGGTGTCATGTTGCGCCAATGTACACGTTAAGTATGTAAGCCGTGGTTAGCAATCTTTTTGCCATGTGTGATCTTCTGTGAGAAGATGCATGTATATGTGATCTTCTCTTACAAGATGTTATGTGATTGTATATGTGATCTTCTATGCAGCTAGGTGCTATTTAGCCAGCTGCGGCTATTTTTTTGTGTGCCCACCACATCAGTGACCGGCCATTTGGCCAGTCAATGATGACTAGGACTAGTCATCAGTGACCGGCTAACCGGCCAGTCAGTGATGACAGTGTCAACACTGACGCCGAGATACTGACCGGCCAGAAACTAGTCACTGATGATATGATTTGGCCGGTCAGTGCTGTTCGGTTCTGTAGTAGTGTAGCCCGGCTCGTGACAGTCGCATGTATGCAGCCCTTCCTTCCTTCCTTCACCTGCATGCCTTCCTTCCACGGCCGTAGAAAGACAACACAGTGATTAGATTAGATTTTCATCCCTCCCCTACATAAATAAATTAGGCCACCGCCGTGAAAAAACCCTAGCTAATTTATTCTCGGACCCTAGCTAGCTATTTAATGGCTATGGCTTCCATGGTGCCCAAGCTCATCGCCGTAGTTGCAGCTGGTAGTCGCCCGAGGCGGGGGAGTGTTTCCCCTCCCAAGGTTACCTGACTGGCCGGCGCCTAATTATTGTGTAGCGTCTCCCCCTCCCCTATAGGTATGTATTGTTTGCTGAGAGAGAGATTAATACCAACTAGTTCATGATAGATATTCATTCATCATGTCTCTCTGCCTTGCCCTTAGGGAGGGCAAGGCTAAATAAATCAATCGATCAAATTAACGACAAATCAAATTGCAACTCTATCTATCTATGCCTACTGAACTGAACCGAACGAACAGGCGGCGGCGGTCTCAAGTCTCCAAAAAAAGAAGAATTAGAAGAAGAGAAATTAAGCCGACAATCCAAGCCAGAAGAAGCCACAATGAAGATAGATCCCAAAACCTATCTCGACGTTCAAGAGGATACATCCCTCTGGGCCCTGTATCACAGTACGAGTACTGGTGCAAGGATCAGGGCATATCATGCGACCCTGCCGAGATGCAGGACAGCAAGGCGCGTGCAGGTTGACGCTGGGCCAGTTTGCGGATCAGACCGTGAAGGAGACGTTCTGTCCTCCAAGACTCAGGAAAACATAAATTCGTGTGGATATCTAAAAAGTATCAATTCGTGAATGCATAAATGCCATGAAAACAAATAATACATCAGACTTTCTAAAATTTCTTGGTAACTGGACCGACTGAAATGTATGAAATTCAGCTGGACTCCATCAGACATTCCAGCCTCAACGGGTTTAATCTTCTCATAATATTTTCCCGCAGTCCTCGGCCACCAACAAGATCTTCAAGGCGAATAAATTTCCATCGTTGCTACTCCTTGGTGATACCCGACCACGATCCTACACAAATCAATTTAGTATGTCATTTGGTTACCAATTAATCTCATGTTGCCATATCTAAAAGAAATCTCATGTTGCCGAAAATTCGAGACATTATAAAGGAGGATGACACAAATATCTAATCAATTAGCGCTAGCGTTGTCACGTTGTTGCTTAACACTCACGTAGACTTGACGGTGTAATAATGCTGGGCTGCGTATCTATGAAGCGCAGGCCGGGAGCAATATAATTCTTCCATTTTGTCTAAACAATATACATCTAAGATGAGCAAAGTTGTTGAGACATTTCATCAAAAAATAAATATAAATGTGTAACCACGTTATAAGTTTTGGATGCCTACTCTTGTTAGGTTTTTTAGATTGAACCTCAAACTTTTACGCAGTTCAGTTTCGTTTTCTTTCGGCTGCAATTTTGAGCAACATAATACATAGTACCAGATATTAATCGTTTCCCAATTAGCAAGTCAATAAACTAGAGAAAGGACAAGAAATTCATTGTCCATTACCTTCTCGTGTCCTCTATACATCCAAAAGCATAAACTGCACCTATGTTGAAACCAATTATGTTCTCAAGCCTGTAAGGTTTGGGAGGACATGCAGAGTCAATAAAAAAGCTGGAAAATACAGTATGTACTAGTACTACATAATCGGACATATTGAAAATAAAAACTACAATATGGCTGTAAATGTAGAAGCAATACTTGTAGGTAGTGGAGTTCCATACGCGTACGGTCCCGTCAAGTGAACCTGTAATTAGAATTGGAAGCTCCGGGTGCAACTTGACGACACTGATACGGTCCGCATGCCCTTCTAAATTATCAACACATTCTTTCATCCCCAATTCCCATATCTGATTCAACAACAACGAAAGAGGAAAACCGTTAATCATATATATCATGTATGACAACTTAATTCATAGCTAGCTATGATTAATTGAATGCATTCTTCAAGAGATGGCACCTGTGCGGTCCTGTCCTTACAGCCCACGATAAGATGCTCCCGATTATAGCGTGTGAAGTAATCAACACAAAGCCCATGCTCATCCAGTTTCAATGTGATGATGCTACTAGTATCATTGGAACAAATGCTCCAGATCTATCAATTATTAATGCTAGTTATCTTAAGTGCGTATTAAAATAAAATCACCAACGAATTTGAAGGAAATATAAAAGAATAATTAAATTGCAAGGAAATTAACCTCGACTGTGCCATCCCATGAAGTACTAGCGAAACTGTCCTTGTTCTTCGGGTTAAAGGTTACTTGGGTCACTTTGTCAGTGTGCCCCTGAAATGTCCGGGTGCATTTCCAGTCCTTGTTCCAGTCCCAAAGCTTAATCAGGTGATCATCGTCATCAGACGACGATGATAGCACAAAAGGATCCGTTGGATGCACAGCCAAGGTTGTGATGCAACCATCGTGAGCATCGAAACTCACGACGGGTTGGTTTTGGCTGTAGCTGTACACATGGATGCACCCATTGCCGTCACCGCCAATGACCCATTTCTCGCGTGCGATAAATTTTGCCGCATGAACTGCATATTCATGCATAGAGCAGGAATATACATATACAAATGATTTAGCATGGTGATGTGTGACCAATAAATTAAACAGGTAAGCGATCGATTAATCTAATAGAAAATATAAACGAATTAAGCATATATATGCGTACGTACCTGGTTCACCTGTGACGTCTTGAATCGAGTTCAACATTGCTTGCGCGCAGATACATACGTTAGTAATTTGACCGAACGTCGTACTATAATACACGCATTGCATATATGACACCGGCCGGCCGAATTAAGATGAGATTAACCACAAACATATATACACCCACGTACCATTGTCTGGCAGTTCCATACACGAAGTCTCCCTACATGATGCGTCATGATAATCCTGCATATTAATTATATTTGGGAACAAATGATTGATCGATGAAATAGTCCTAGAATATGTACCACAGAGTAAATAGCATTGACCAATGGAAGGTACGTGTATGAGGCATTGATTAACTAGAGCGCACGCACTCACCATGGCTCCGTTGGATGCGCATCTATGGATGAAACTTCCCGAGCTTCAGGCGTGGTTATGATCTGCAAGACATATAGGTTCAACAAGGCCAACACAAAATACCTCTCCATGCAATTAAGGCTATATATAGTTATTAGCAACACCCAACAAAAAAAAGAAAGAGAAAGAAAGAAAATCACCTCAACCATCCGTCGAATTGGCTGCCAGCAGATCCCGTACGTCCAGCCCAAGGAAATTAAAGAAAACAACAATGGAACAACATGTGGGTCATACTATCAATTACACAAACAATGGAGTAGTGAAACGAGTTTAATTAATCCCTTTCATCAAGCCAAAGACTAGCTAGGTAGTTTACCTCAGACGACGACGATGTCCCTTCATTAGCTGGAGCTATTCCATCACTACAGGAGATAACCTTCAGCGTCACCTCTTGCACCTCTTCGCCAGCCTTCTTAAAGAAGTTCTCGTACTCAACGGTGACATGATCTTTGTCAACATCCAGGAGGTCGCAGCTGCGCAACGCGACGCCGTACAGCGTAAAGAAGTCGCCGTGGCTGTCCGAAGATGTCGACGTCGACGATGCAGGCAGCTGCTTATTGGGCATTATTGTGAGTGTGAGGGTGGACGTCAAGCAGTGGCATGAAAGTTTCAGTTTCATTCAGCGTATTTATGATGTTCTCGATGGTGGGTCTTTTGTGTCTGTCGGCCTCCACGCACTTCAACGCTATTTCCAGGCATTCCTTAACTTGCCGGCAGTATCCTTCAACTGGCGTCAACTTCACTTTTTCCTGTGGCCTGTTCCTCCAACTTACACATACCTAGATACGAAATTGGAATAATTACCAGACAAAATTAATGCAAAACACCCATGGAATTTTATTACTACAAGAAATGACCATGAATATATCGGTGCAAAGATATTCCCAAAAAAAGAAGAAAATCTTACCCAATCAATGAACTCCATGGAAAACATCTCAAGGCTTCCCAATATGTACTTATTCCCGGTCATGATCTCTAAGATTACAATACCCAAGCTGTATATGTCATACTATTCTGATCTTATCTGTTTCTCAACAAATTCTGGCGGCATATATTCACTGCATGCAGTGAGATCAGAAATATTAAAGATACAGCTAGTATAAAGAAAATGCCAATTTAAACTATTAGTTGAAAAAGAAATTCAAATTAGCTTACAGCGATCCAACTTTAGCCTACTGAGAACCTTGGCAGCAAGGACTTGTCCATCCTCACAGAATCGCTATATATATTTAACGCATCTTATTAGTACTATAAAAGCTAGCTGATCATACACAAATAGTACGTACGTACGTACCTTGTAAACCTTTCCATTCCTACCCTCGGCAAGTAGTCGCTCTTCAGAGAAACCATCTGTTAATCTTATTATTTCCTGGAACGTCATAGCCCTGCTAGTTTCACCGCGCCCTTGTAAATTCAAAAAATTAAGTTTTTCACTTGTGTAAAATTAGCGCAACCACGCGAGTATACATATGCTTTTGTAGCTTGGACCTCCAATTGTTATTATTATTTCTTAAAGATAGCATATTTAAACCTGAAGAAGGCCCGGAGGTGATGCTGCTGCTCATGGAACGGTGAATGGATTCTTCATGGTCTTCTTGATTAAACTATATATCATCAACAAAACAAGGAGCTGCATGTATAAACCCAATGTGCATGGCGCGATAATTGTTTTCTTTTCGAAAAGGATAAAAATAATAATGAAATAGTAGTAGTAGTATTACTTGAACAAAGCATGCGTGTGGTCCATCTACGACACTAGCTAGCTGTGCAATCTCCTGATCGGCCTGCCCGAGATATGACACTGGCGGCGATTCGACCCCACCGCCTACCAGATCGGGACCCCCTACCTGAGATCCGCCGGATCTAGCTCCGACAGTGGGCTTGCGGCGAAGGTTGGCTTTCTTGTTCTGCGATGGGAGCTAGGTACGGTGGCTGCGGGTGAAAACCTTGCTCTGACTTTTTGTCAGAGTCGGTGACGGCGACGTCCTTGGAAGTCATCCAATTTTTGGAGGAGTTGCTGTTCATCTCCTTTGCCTCTCCCATCATCGCAGTCATGGTTCTCCTGGTGAAAACCTCAGATCCGGCTTTGCCATATCGGGCGACGGTGGCGACACTCGATGTAGTATCCTCTTGGAGGCGTCCCGTTGGAGACATTGTTCGGTAGCGGAGGTTGACATGTGGTGCTGTGAGGTTGGTTTGTGCCTGGCCAATGGTTGCGGCTTCGGGGAAGCAGGAGCTCGTCATCAACCATGCGTCGTTGGTCAAGGTGACTTACCCAGTCCCATTCGTGTTTCGAGACGGCCAAATCTGCCTACCTCCGCTAGCGTACGGACCTGAATTCTCTCTCCGACATTGTAGGTTCTTGCAGATGTTTGCTTTGCCATCATAACATTTTGCTCCGACGATGCTCCTGGCTAGGGTAGCTAGGTGGCTTGCTCGTAGTCAGGGTTTTCATGCGATTTTACTTGAATAAACCGTGCTTTGTATGGTTTTCAGCCTAGTTTTCCTTATAAACTGAGCTAGCTCTATTCTATCTTATACGAATTGAATCGTCCTGTCCTTCGAGGAAGGTTACTAAATAAACTAGCTTTGCTCAGCCATCTAAACCCAGCAAGGATGAATTCGCCAGCACCCGGTCCTGAAGGTCAAGACAGAACTTTTGTTCATTCATCAGGAACGAAAAATTACAATCGATTGTAGCTACATGAGAAATGGGCTTATGAATTTTAAAAAGGCCTCCATTGACTATCTTGTTTTAAAAGGAAAATTACAATCAAACGTCGCAGCATCCACCTTTATCTTGGCACATTGCATCCAATGACTATCTTGTTTGTATGGCGAAACAACGTATCCTTATGTTGAGTACATGTTTGACTTGGAGATGCTATGGTATTGTATTAGGGTACTACATGGTGTGGGTAATGTAAGAATAGAGTTTGAGTCGGACTGGTGTACCTTGGGCTGCCCATATAAGGAGCGGAGGTGCCATACTTGTAACCTAGATCGTGAGGAGTTTTTGGCGGGGTGTGGTCAGACTGCCCCAGGGACGGTCAGACGACGTGACCAGGGTATGGTCTAACTGGGGTGCGGCTAGAGGAAGGCAGTCTGACTGGCGGCTTCCATAGGTGCCGAGTTTTTATAGATATCGAGTGAGTAATATCGGGGGAGGACCGCCCACAGTCAGGCTCTTGCAGATGTAACCGACAACAGTGAACCTCGTCAACAAATACGTGTCTCCCGTTTTCCTTTCTTAGTGCATATGTTACCTCGATAGATTTGAGATGCAATTCGGCATTACGACATCATCATGTGAGGATCACTATGGCGTCATGCAATGGATCTCCATTATCAAACAAGTCGTGGGCATGCGTGAGCATGTGGTGTCCATGGAGCTAAGGCAATTTAAGCATTGTATTGAGCAATGTTCAAAAAAGCGGTAAGCGTAAGCGGAGCGGAAGGCCACAGCTTAGAGCAATGGCCGCTTAAGCGCAACTTAACCGGGATTAAGCGTTTTTTTAAAATTGGCCAGAATTTGGCTGTTTTTGAATAATATGCACAAGAAAACAGGAAATATAGCACATAGGTAACAAAAAATCTGAAATAGCATATAAGGTTGAGGTTCAGTGGTTCACACACCACAACAAATAGCCAAATAACACATAAGGATAAGGTTCAATGGTTCACACAGCAAGCATAAATGCATAATAGTGTCTTAGAATGAGCATATATAAGATAAATGGCACCTGCAGCCAAGCAGCAGCAGCCAAACAGCCAAACAGCAGCCCCAGCTCAAGCAGTTGTAGGGGTGGACGTCCAGGAGGATGAGGAGGAGCTGCTAGCATTCAGATCCAGTCCGGCGACGAGGAGGAAGAATGCATGGAGCTGCGTTGGATGCAGAACAGGGGCAGCCGCCACTGGATCTCTCTTCTCCCCCCTCTCCTTCTAACCGAGTAAACCCTAGCCGAACAGGCCAATATTGGGCCAGGCCTTTATACCCCCTTTTCCCTACAGCCTATGGCCCATTCCTCGCTTTTCGAACGCTTAAGCGCGCTCAACGATCGCTTAGCCAGCGCTTAGCGCTAAAGCGGCCGCTAAATCCCGCTTTT
The DNA here is from genome assembly GCA_039707655.1 of Elymus sibiricus. Taxonomy (NCBI): domain Eukaryota; kingdom Viridiplantae; phylum Streptophyta; class Magnoliopsida; order Poales; family Poaceae; genus Elymus; species Elymus sibiricus. Next base: position 6,335,578 of record CM077674.1, on the reverse strand, counting down.
TTTCGCTTAACGCTAAAACTTCCGCCTAGGGCAGAAGCAAAGCGTTTAGCTGTCGCTTAGTGCTTAAGCACGCTTAAGTGGCGCCTAAAAACGCTTTCTTGAACACTGGTATTGAGTGGAAGATGGTATAATAAGGGGCAAGCTGTCAGGCGATGGGAAAACGGCACATGTTTCGCAGCGCCTTGTGCACAAGACTTTTGTTCCCCTGCGACGACGCCTGCTCCAATGACTGTGAGAAGCTGTACATGACACAGTTGGCCGGCGGGCGTGGGCTCTTCGGATAGTGGCGGCGGCGGTCTTTGCTGGCAGTTGGTTGTTCTGTCGCTCGGTTGGTGGTTGATGGCTAGCGAGGTCAGCGCTCTTTTTCGTTGGCGACGGATGAAGACGGCAACCCTGAGATCCGGCAGGCACGGGAACGTCCCCGGCCGACGAGCCACATCGTCTCGGTTTATCTGCCTACGGTGGATCGTTCAATCAGCTTAGAAAGTAGCTTCTTCTGCGATGGTGTTCCATCGAATCTGGGTGTGAAGGTTTCTCATCTTTTTTCTCTTCAGCGGTGCTCCGGCGGCGGCGGAGGTCGACAACAGGTGTTGGCTTTCTTCTGCGTAGGGGCCTCCAAGGGTTTCTTTGTAATTTTCCCTTTTTGGAGGTCTTTTCGGTGTTTCTGCCTAGACACATGTACTTCCGGCTTGTTCTAGTAAAGAAAGAAGTGTATATACACCCCCCCAAAAAAAAAACTTTCATGATTCGGCTGCATCACCCCCTCAACTCTAAAACCGGTTATATAACCCCCTCATCTTTTCAAAACCGGACAAAACCCTCGTTTGTTTTACGAAGACGTGGAAGAGTGCTCTCAAAAAAAAAAGGTTCGCTAAGGTAGCACAACTATCATTGATTCACGGGCGGCATTGTGCGTCTGTACCTAAGTACATATACGCGTAGGCCATAAGTACACGTGACATCGACTGTTTCATGCGATGTGAAGTTCTGACAACTGGATGACTCGAGTAACTTTTATTAGGGAAATCATCATCTTAATAACTTCACACACTAAATACGTTCTGGCACGTATCCCGAGGTTGCAGGCTATTTCCCTTTTTTCCTACACACCATATGTAGATTGTTTGGCTTGTAGGACTGCTATCCATTTATTTTTTTCTAAGGATTCATTTGCACATCTCATTCAAAACTTTCTAATGACGACTCCAACCTCTTAACATCGATCCTATGTTTTTCCTATGAGCAATCTTTAATATCCTTTCAATTTTGTACTCTCTCCTGTTCACAAATAAGTGACGTTTTAAACATTTCTTTGGTCAAACTTTTAAAAATATTGGATGCCAATATTCTTTTAAATAAGTGGATTCAAAACTTGAAAATTATATCTACATATTTATCTCAAAAAATAATTCCAGCATAATATAACATTTTCAATTTTATGAATATACTAGAGTAGAAATTAGTGCTCAAAGTTAAATTCTTAAATACCGTGCCAATGCCCAAATCGTTACTTATTCATGAACTGGAGGGAGTAGAATTTAAGATGACGTGACATTACAATCCTAAATTTTTATTTCAGTTCAATTCCTACATTTTTTTATATTCCTGTGTTTCATAATCATGTGAATGAAAGAGGCTCTAGGACATAAATTGTAAAACTTACAAGGTAATTCAGGATAAATGAAAATGCAATGTATAACAAGTAACATGTTGAGTGCGGGCTTTTGGTGCTCGGCCTACAGGCAGGCCGGAATCTGGTGCGTATGTTTGGGCCTTGGGATTCGGAAGCAGTCAGTTCGCGGCAGCGGCGTGCCACGCCTAGCGGGCGGAAATACGGTCCGTGATACTCCTATGTGTGTGTAGGGGTATTGTGTTCGGCCCATCGCTTGTACCTGTTCCCGAGCCTGGAAAGGGCTTCATGGCCTGCACCGGAAAACTGGGACATGTTTGGTCGTTCAAAACTGCACATGTGAGAGAATCCGATGCCACTCCATGACACACCCCCACCCGCCCGGGCTTACCTTGTGGAGCAGATAGAGCCACGGGACAGGTTTCAGTCCCCAATCCCCTTCTCTTCGCGCAGCGCGGCGGTGGCTCTGCTCCGGCAATATGTCCACCGACGGCCTCGAGCTTGACGGGTAACAGTTTTTTGCTCCGCTGTTTTCCTTCTTCCATCTCTTGCTTGCCAAATCAGCGGCGTGGATTTGAAAACTTCTCGCTCACATGGCTAGATTTGATTACCAGGGTCCAGGGGCGTCGCTGTGCCGGCTGGATCGATTGGTTCTGTCCTCCCAGTTGAGTCCCAGGCCATGAGTGCAGCAGATGTCGAGATCGACAAGGAAGGCAAAGCACGGCCAGATGTAGATGCAGCCAGATGTCGAGATCGACGAGGAAGGCAAAACACGGCCAGGTGTAGATGTAGCCAGATACGAGGTGTGCTCAGAAGCCACGAGTGGCTGCACACGAAGGTTAGTAAGAAACGGTTGTAACTTTCTTTGTGATTTTGCAGCTGTTCATCAAGTTTTTTTGCATCCTAGGTGTATAAATTAGTTGACGTTTGGCTAGCTAGCATAGAAGTTGATCCCCACAAAGAGAATTTCACCTATGACGCAGTTTAGTTTCAGAATTTTTTTGGGGGTGCTGATGCGTTTGGATGGCAGGGTGATTGTTTTTGGATTTGTGCTCTGGGCCACAGGGAGCATGCGTGCTGTTTAGTTTTGTTGTCAACAAGAGCAAATGGTTATTGGGGCAGGTGTGTGGCCTGCTTAATTTGTTTTGTTTAGTTGAGCTAGATACCTGACACATTGAACACAGTAATTTTGGGGGATTGTTGATTTTTCGATTAAGTATCTAGATGCAGTGAAAAGACGCTTGGTTTGTTTTGGATTTCAGTACATATCATATGATGATTATCTGTTTTGGGTCTTCTTAATTTGTTTTGTTTTGTTGAACTAGATACCTGACACATTGAACACAGTAATTTTGGGGGATTATTGATTTGTCGATTAAGTATCTGGATGTAGTGAAAATACGCTTGGTTGGTTTTGGATTTAGTACATATCACGCGATGATTATCTGATGAGATCTGTTTCGGTGAAAGGCACGGATTTTATTATAAGTGTTGGAATACTTGTTATTTGGAGATTTCTGATGATGGATGTGTGTGGACAAGCAATTTAGCACAAAAATGTAGCCTGGCAAATTTCCACCCCCACGCAACGCCTAGTTTAGTGGATTTCCAGGCATCAGCTAGGTGAGTTGGGTTTAGTTTGATATGACACTGGATGGGCTACTTGTATGCCATTAACCCTAAGCGTTGCATCGCATGTAGCTTAGTACATTTTCTGTTTTCTTCACACGCTGACACTTTTTTCTCTGTATTATTTGGAGTCACTGTTTTCAGGGTTAGGCTTGGGAAAGCACCCGATGAGAGGGATATAAACCCTGACAGGAAGACATCACTTGAATTGTCTGTGCGCGCTTACGCAGAGAAGGGGGATGGCCATGTTGTCAATCCAACAATTGGCACAAGTTTTGACTCATTGGATGAGGCTTACGAGTTCTACAACCTTTACTCATGGGAAACTGAGTTTGGGATTCGACGAGCAAAGAGACAAATTGAATGTTCAACGAAAGAGATGCATGCAAGAGAATGTGTGCGCCTGTGCAGTATGTTCCTGAAAAAAAAACCATGTCATCGTGTGTACCTTTTCAAACATGACAAAATCAGATTGCATTGAGTCCTGTCAAAATATAATTTTTTATTTCCAGGGTACCCCTTTGAAGAGGTTTCGGTTTTGTACGATCTGCAGGGTGCAGGGCCACACATGTACAACATGCCGTATAATTTTGTTGCCGTTAATTGGCTTGCCTGGACTGTTTGGCAGTCAAGCCAAACTTCCTCTATATCACTCTGGTTGATTTAGAGGGTTTACCTAGTCAGCCTTCCCAATGTTTTGATGTAATTGTTTTACTTTATGCTGCATCCGTCTTATTTGTTGGCCCTAATTACTCTGCCTGAACTGACTGGCATGGTCTAGCTTGTTTTTGTTTGCTTGTTCTAGTGTAAAACTCATGGCAAGACAATGTATTGATCTAGATTCAAGAAATGTAGCTGTTGCTGTCAAGACCATTTCGGTTGTTTTTGCTCACTGCGAGTGTGATCAGGTTGATGCCATGTGGATTCAAACTTAGGCCTATTGTTTCGTTTCTTCATGAGTGTATTGGTCCGTTTCTTGTGAAAATGTTGCTTACTAAGTGGCCAATATTTTCGAGTACAATTGGGATTTGAACTAACGAAGGAGAAGCTGTTGCATAAATTGTTTTGGCATGCTTAGCTGTGTCATCATGTATTCATGCGAACTGATTTATCTCCACTTATCGAAGGTATGGCATGGCAAACAGATTCATGCCAGCTGATTCTTCTCCACTTATCCAGCCATTATGTACCTTCAACGATATTAGAACCAAAGTTAAAATGGTACAGTATACAAAGGTCAAACATAACATAGTGGTTTTTCAATATAGATGTTGGAAATGGCATGCCAAAAAACTTATTCTTACAAGTGCAACAGATTTCCGAGTCGTCATCTCAACAACACGATTGTAGCCTTCATGTCCGGTCATTATCTTTACAGTGGTAACACCCAAACTAAATATGTCAAACTATTTTGATATTATTTGATGTTTCACGTATTCCTGCGGCCAATATCCACTGCCTGTCACCATGTATGGCACAAATTGTTACATTGTGGAATGAAGAGCTAAAGACAATAAAGTAGATGCAAAATAAATCTTTCTTATTTGAGAAGAAAAACTTTATTGATCTCCCAGACACTGCGTCAAAGTGAATGCACACAGGTCATCGTTGCACCAAATAAAGAGAGGCTGGCAAATTAGGGCCTTGCATCTCAATAAAATTTTGTAGAAAAAAACTACAAATGCTAAAGCAACATATAAAGTAAATCAAATTTTGTAACCCTGAGATGCGTGTGTCTCCTCAACACCCAGCACGTAGCTGGGCGCTATGACGGTGCCGTTTCCACGTACACGATCGATCACATGGACACGGCTGACATTATACTACGTACTAACAGTTAAATATTAGACGGGGAAGAACATTTTTTTGTGTGTGTCTTAATTAAGGTTCCCCTACATAATACTCCCTTCGTTTTATAATTTAATGCGTAATATGATTCTTTAAGAAAAATGTTTTATTATGATTTAACCAACAATTACTCTATCAATAAAGCTCTCGTTACCCAAAAAAAAATCATTCATCAAGCTTCCTGACACCAATCCAGTTCAGGTGGTGTATGCATGCACGCCAAGTCAAAGGAAAGGCTCTTGTTCATTGCAGCAATAGCAAACAGTATGCCTGTAATTGCAGTCCAGTTCAAGTGTCTGGATTGTTTTTTTCGTAAGGAAAAAAATATGTTTGGACCTTTGTATGACATGGCAAATGTGCCACTAAGTCATTGACAAGTGGATCGGGCAGTGGCGTTTACCATGTGATTGTTGACCAAAACAAATATGATAAAAATACATAAAGGAAATGATCTAGTGACCATACTAGACATCATTAGAACCTCACTTATCACAACTTTTTTCATACAGTGATCAAAGTGAGTGAGATGGACAAATTCAATGACCAGAGATACATTTTACTCTTTTCATTAAAACTTGTAAACCTTTTTCAGAATAAAATAATCAAAACACACAAATGAAGTCTCATGGCAAACTTCTACAGCTACCTAGACCCAGCCGCCAGATAGAATGCTTACCATGTGCCGATAGAACTCATTGTTTTTCTTGTGTTTTCTTCACCGAAGAGCTTTGATAAACCGAAATCTGCGATCTTCGGCACCATATCCTTATCTAGCAATATATTACCTGGTTTTAAGTCGAAGTGCATTATAGGATACTCCAACCTCTCACGCAGATATTTTAAGCCTTCATAAATCCCTTTGATTATTCTGTAATGTGTGGGCCAATTAAATCCTGTGTTTTCATCTGCAACAAAGAGAAAACTATGAGTATTGCTAAAAATGTAAATCTAAAGAATAACTTTTCATGTCCTATGTAAATGCATGTGAAGCAGAGTGCAAAAACTGAATTACCAGAAATAAGCTCGTTTAAGCTACCCTTGTGTACATACTCAAAGCAGAGTGCCATATGTATACGTGTAGCGGTAACTTGTTTTCCATTAAACTCTGCAGGTACTTCCTCGGATTCTTTGCAAAAGCCCACTAACTCCACAATATTTTGATGCTTGAGCCCCCTAAGATTGTTGAACTCTTTGTGAAATTCCTTATCATTTAATCCGGAAATGGTATGTAGTACCTTCACCGCAATGTCTCCGCGACTTTCATGTACAGCCTGTCCGGCATTTCTTGTTAATACTCATCATCATTGTTGTGCTACAGTGATGCATGCATGGTAGTGTAGAAACGTAGTACTTGCTCGAATAAAGTACTTAATACCACAACTTTGAGGTACCTCATAACACTTTACCACAGTTTTAAATATATTTTTCACAAAATCAGAACTTCTTGCCTAATTGCTAACAAATCACTCAAACTGCAAATCTGACATAACGGGCTCACTTGTCTATGTTTTTTTTTTTGAGAGGACTTGTCTATGTTACTCTGATACAACTTGTCTATGTTACTTCTTCTGTTCGCTCTGTCACGAAATTAATTAGCATAATTCCCATTTTTCTTATACATACATAACATTGCATATTTATTATAAAGTAACAATACAATATTTCCTCTCGTTTCTTGTTTCCTACTAGTATAGCAGCGGGAAAGCCCACGCAAACCCAGGCATGACCACTAATATAATCTAGTGGTCCATAAAAATTGACAGTTGAGCGCTTTTTTAAAAGGAAAGCAGCAGCATGCAATCAATTCATTAAAGGAAGGAGAATATGTACATGCTGATCAGCCATGAAAGAAAAGCCGATCGATCGAGAGAATCAAAAACATGCATGAATAGTTTTGTATTATTCATATATACTACATACGTACCTTGTAAACTGTTCCAAATCCACCACTCCCAAGTATTCGTTCCTCATCGAAATCATTTGTGATCTTCTTTATGAATTGGTATGGTAGCTTACTTGGCTCGTCGCTGCTTGTGTGTTGTTGTAGCTTGGCCTCCATGCTACTGCTTCTGGTAACCAAAACAAAAAAAGAAAGAAAGATTAGATCTGGTACCAAATGAAAACCAAACAAAAATTAAACTGGCACTTAATTACCTGGAAGAATAGGAGAAGGAGATTGACGGGATGAGAATGGATGGTATCAAGCAGCTAGGGGCGAAGAAGGATCGATGGAGTCAAGCAGGATACATACTAGTATGAGAATGTGCACTTTCCCCAATGTTTCCTTTTTGCACGAAAATATCCGGAAGAGGATCAGCAGTGCTTAATTTATTAGTTTACCTACCGCCAAGGGCAAATTAGTCACCATGATTTGTTTTTTTTTTTTGCGTAGGGCCTACACTAGACGACCCAAACAAAGTCCGTGTCCAGTACAAGAGCATCTCCTCCAGCAATAGCTCCCATTTTTCCCATTTCAAAAAAAAAGCTCCCATTTTACAGCCCCTAAAAACTGATTTGGGGGGCTGAGTAGGGGCCTTGCTGGAGATGCTCCGCTCTCCACCCCACTCTACGCGGGGCAGTTTTTTTTCTTTCTATTTTATAGTTTTGGATTACTAGCTTCCTTCATAGTTTTGTACCTATTTTTTCACCGCATATTAGTACACCATAAATCCAGCAGCATGGTTCAGCCTATATATTCAGTTGATTATAATGTCATGTCCTACACATTCAGTTGTAACTTGTAATGATTCCCTTTCTTTTTCTCCGTTCACTCTTCTCGTATATGTAATGCCCTAGCTTGTTATTTCTGGACCGATGTGTTATGTCATATACTAGCATGGAACAAAGGTGCTTGCTGTGGTATAGATTTAGCTAACCTATTCAGACAAGCTAGACTCAACTAACACATCTGTAAAGGTTCTGTTCTGGACTCAACTAACTAGTAGGAACTCCACAAAGAATTAATCTACTAGCCGACTCAAGCTAGACTTTACAATACTAAGGAACCGGCTAGCTTGATCCCCTTTACTAATCCTAAGCAGACTCAGACATAACTATACGTATACTACTACTAGGAGATGGACACAGACAGCTCGTGGCATGCAAGCCAATTCTGTTCCAAGTCCTTAACAAATCCTACTACTACTCAACACGTTTGGATTACTCCAACATTCTTGCAGTGCCAGATTACGTATTCATTCCAGGCTCGGAGTTAACAAAACACGCCTTCATGCGTATTCTTTGGCCTGCTTAAGTTTTTCTCGGCTCAAAAACACGCCTTCGATTATGTGTTGTTCTTTTTGTTGCAGCAAACTAGGGTAATCGACAAACACATCTATCACTTTTTATCTTTTACCTTTTCTCCTTTACCCTAGTTCTTCTTCTTCTCGTTCTTTGTTGTTCTTCTTGTTGCAGGGTAGCGAACCTCTAGGCCCTAGGGGTGATCAGGTCAACCTAGGGCAGCCCATAGCCACCCGAGCATGTGGGGTTTCAAGTCCTCAAAAGACCTAGCAGAATTTTAAATTGGCCAAAGGCGTTGCTAACCTTAGATTAGGCCGCAGGCCCAGCACACGCCGCCCTCGGCCAACTAGGCCTGCTCGGTTGGGCTAAGCCCAGCTTGGCCAACCCTTCCTCCCCTCACTCGTCTCTCTCTCTCTCTCTCTCAGTTCTCGTCTCTCTCGACACCTCTATCTCCCCAAATCGCCGTCGCCGTCACCCGCCGTTCCCAGTCACCACCGGACGCTTTCGCCGCCGCGGAGCTCTTTGCATAGCTCCCCGCCCGACGCACTACCTTCCCCACCGCGTCGATTCGACGCGATGCTTCTTCTCGTACGGCTCCGGCGGCTAAGCCTAGCCACCCGGGTTGCCAGCGCAGCATCGCCATGGACGTCAGCGAGTTCTGCCTCCTGGTGCTCCACCCCAACATCACTTGCACGTCTTCTGCGCGTGGCACCTCCCCCGGTCATGGCCCTTCCGCCACGCATGTCTGCCGGCTCAGCCCGATGATGCGGTCATCGTCGTCGCCTCCGGTCCTAGTGGCGTGGTCATGGTCTCCCGCGCTCCGGCGCGGTTGGAAACCTCTCCAGCACCGCTGCTTCCTCGGCTACCTCGTCCTCCGCCATTGTGCGATGGTTGCGATTGCACCATGCCACAACCACTGCGGCGATGTTGTATGACCTCGGCTACAACCTTGCAGGGTGAGCTCCTTCTTCTCCTCTAGCCCTCCTCCATTGCTCTGAGTTGTGGCCATCGAGCCACAGCTATGCCATGCTCTGGTATATGGCCATTGTGCCATGGCCAACAAGGTTTACGATTCTTGGACACTGTTGCAATCAAATGGCTCGGCTGAGCACTGTTGGTGGTCGATTGGATCGTTCTACTAGTTTTTGGTGCTTGTTATGGTCCCTGGATGTTTCAATTGCTCTCAATTGACTATCTCACCACTGATTTCCTAAAATCCCCAATTTATAGGATTTACTGCACATGGCTTATTGTTCTACTTGTGGTTCTTCTGTTATCTAGTTGAGGGCATGTTTAGGACTGCAATTGTATGCTTTCCTTGATATTGTGAATGCCAAATGATCCACTAGTCCTCTTTCAAGTTCATGATCTCTCTATAGTTTCTGGTTATAGTATTTGAACTGGATTCTAGGTTACTGTCAATGCTAAATAGCGTGATTTACTCCTATTTCAAGGGTGTGTTCTTCTTATTGCCTAAGTTCACTGACATGACATTGATGATTGTAGCTATCCATGTTAGTACTTTTAGCTGGTTGCTCTTCTGGGATTAATGCCTACTCCTAGTTTAATTAGATATAGCATGTACTAGCTCTTTTACATGGTAATTGTCTACTCCATGATCATATAACTACTAACCGGTCCTTTAGAGCTAATTCCTATTACTTCTCTGGTTCTAAGGGTACACTAACATGACATAGGATCTTCTATTGCATATGCAACTTATCTTTTACAGTATAGCATGATATGATTTGATTCAAGCATAGTTGCATCGTTATTCCTCTGTGTAATTAGCAATTCTTCGTATACATGCATGTTTACTTCTTTCTCTAGCCCATGTGTATGTGTTTTGCTCATGTGAGCTATCCTGCAGGAAATACCAAGTTTGTGTGTAGTGTATGGTGTTCTGCATATATGTGCAATACATATAGATGTGATACTATTGTATTCATTTCCTCTACTTATCTAGTTTCCCTCTACTGCTTTGATAAGAACAAATTCATCACTGATCTTTCCTATGCTCTTTCTTTTCTCTTCTTATCCTTGTTTCAATTTTGTTTCTTCTCTTTTCGAGAACCTGATGAGAACAGAGGCTACACTAATTCCTTTCCTTACTTCTTTCTCTTCTCTAAAATCTGATAAGAACGGATGCTCTACCTTGTATCTTAGACCATCCAATGATGAATACTTTTCTGAGGCACTTTAATCCGCTGATAAGAATAGATTACTACTAAGTAGCTAATGCTCAATGATGATCCAACATAGCATTTCTATGCCAAAGCTGAGAGCAATTCTTAAACTCGTAAACACTTAATTGCTGGGTTTGTTTGCCTGGTCTTGTCGCTTGGTGTACAATCTTAGTGTTAAGTTATTTAGTGCAGTTTTATTTTGACATTGCATTTGCTCAGGTTTGCATTGCTTCTCTTTATTAAGGTGAGGTCTTTCCCCCCTTTAATCTAACACTCCTATAATCTCTTTCTACTCCTACCTCGTGGTCTTGTGAAGCTTGGTATTCAGGAAATCTGGATAATCTGCTTCTTGTGGTCAGCCTATTCGTCCTAGCTGCTGCTTCTTGATCTTAGACAACTAATAATGGTGGTCCATCCACTAGTACAAAACAGGGCTTTGGTCCACCCTGAAAAGCCCATTAGTCCCGGTTCACTCACGAACCGGGACCCATGGGGGCATCGGTCCCGGTTCGTGAGGCCAGGGCGCCGGCCGGGCCTCGTCTGACCCCTTTGGTCCCGGTTCCAGACACGAACCGGGACCAATGCGCCTCGTGGGCCATTGGTCCCGGTTTGTGGCTGGAACCGGGACCAAATGGTGAGGCTTTAGTCCCGGTTGGTAACACCAACCGAGACTAAAGGGGTTGAGGCTTTAGTCCCGCACCTTTAGTCCCGGTTGGTAACACCAACCGGGACTAAAGGGGTTCTGAAAGGTTTTTTTTCCTGTTTTTACATTTGTTTTCTGTTTTAAATTGCTTATATCTTTTAAGATATTTGATGTTTTTGAGTGATTCTTTTTGCATTAGATTCAAAATTTTTTCTAGTTTCTGTTTGTGCCATTAGTTTTCAAAATTGAATGGTTTAAATTTGAATTTGTTCAAATTTGCTTCTTTTTGCTCCTAGTCACGTGTTAGATTGTTGTCACAGTAAGATTTATTTGGTTATTTTTAGAATAATTTAAATTAGGATTTTAATTAAAACAATACTGTTTTGCTTATATAGTTGTTTTAGTCATTTAATTGTTGTTTTTTATTATTTTTAGTTAGTTCTTTCTGTAGATTTTAACATGTTGTAGTATGGTGCATATTGAATGCACAAAAAGTCTGGAGTTGAAATAAGTTTAAAAAAATGAAATGCATTTGTAACAGACGAGTTTTCGTCCGAAACCTTGATACTTCGAATGAGATGGTCCAGTTTGTACACGAAGTGCATCCAGTTTTTGCCGTAACCCTCTCAACTTTTTAGCACATGCTATGGGGGTGAAATGATGATACCATGCCAACTTTCAACCTTTTCAGAGTTCATTTGTGGTGCTTTTCAATTTCAGGGTCATTTAGCTCAAAACAATCAGTAAATGCATGAAAAATAGCAAATGAAGTCAGAAAGGGTTGAAATTTGAGGATGTGTCTTTGAATGGTGCATAATGAACACACAAAAAGTCTGGAGTTGAAATAAGTTTAAAAAAATGAAATGCCTTTGTAACAGACGAGTTTTCGTCTGAAACCCTGATACTTCGAAAGAGATTGTCCATTTTGTACACGAAGTGCATCCAGTTTTTGCCGTAACCCTCTCAACTTTTTAGCACATGCTATGTGGGTGAAATGATGATACCATGCCAACTTTCAACCTTTTGAGAGTTCATTTGTGGTGCTTTTCAATTTCAGGGTCATTTAGCTCAAAAAAATCAGTAAATGCATGAAAAATAGCAAATGAAGTCAGAAAGGGTTGAAAATTGATGGCGTGGCTTCGAATGGTGCACACACAAAAAGTCTGGAGTTGAAATAAGTTTAAAAAAATGAAATGTCTTTGTAACAGACGAGTTTTCGTCTGAAGGTGTTCTGAAATTTTCAAACTCTACCCCCCCCCCCCCGTGGATCGCCTTTTTTAGTTTTGTAGAAAATAAACAAAAATGATAAAATCTTCAAAAAATAAAATCCTTCGAGATGTAGTTAGGTTTTAGTGTCTAGTTGGTATAGAAATTTTGAAATATGAATTTTGACCTTTTTTGTAAAAAAACGAAAAAAAAATGTAAAACGGCCATAACTTTTGCATACGACGTTGAAAAAAAACCTTTAATATATCAAAAAATGTAAAACGGCCATAACTTTTGCATAGGACTTCTGGACGCCCGCGCGGAAGTGGCGCGGTACTAATACCCGGAAGTACCGCTTTGGCGGTACTACCGTGCCAAGAAGTGGTACTACCGCTTGCCGTTCACGCAGATTCGGACAGATTTTGAAGAGTCCGAGTTTGGCTAGTATTTTTGACCCTTTGGACGGAAATTTGGGTCCGTGTCTTGTACGGGAAGTCCAACCCCCTCTTAAATAGAAGAGGTGATGGCCGATTGAAACAACACACAATCGAAAAAACACATCTACATCTTTTTACCCTACTTTTATCCCTCTCCCTTGTATCTTTCTTCTCGTTCTTCGTTCGTTCTTCTTGTTGCAGGACGGCGAACCTCGAGGCCCTAGGGGCGAGCGAATCGACCAAAGGCAGCCCTCGTCCATCCGTGACTCCTGACGGGTTCCATCCCGGAGAAGCGGTGCGTCGGGTTTCAAAAGCGCCCGCCGGATTGCTTGCGTACCGCGCTTCCGGACGGGCCTCCTTCGACATGAGCTGCGGTGCATCACCCCCGGCGTCGAGGGTACGCGTGACGCGTTCGTGTGTCAACACACTTTTTGGCGACTCCGCTGGGGACGAAGCTTTGAACGGTCTCCGGCCCGTTCTTGCTACGAAGAGATCGTCATCTAGGGTTTGCAATCTACAAAGGTAATATGAATACTCAATCCCCTCATGTAGATGCAAATAATTCATATGGTGTTACTAGATCGTTCAATGAGTATGCTCTATCGGTCAACCCTAGTTTTGTCAATTATACATCTAATTATGTGCAAGGGCCGATTCAAAGTAATTTACAAGCTTCAACTTCTTATGATACTAGTAACATGCACCATATGTATTCCAACTCTCATGCATCGGCAACCGCAGAAATCCATATGCCGATGAACAACATGATGAGTTTGGTTAATCAAGTTGAAACACCTCATGTTGGAACTTTCAATAATATGCAAAAAAGGGTTTACCCGGTGAAGTTTTCTCAGACTCTCAAAATTCCAGAAGGAAAAAAAGTTATTTCAAATCAAAAAAAAATTTATTAAAATTTTAAAAATTAATTTTATTTTAAAATAAGATGTCATATTTGGATTCCTCACATTTTTCTGATAATAATGGATATATTATTTGTCGAATTTCGATTTACAGATTTAAAGATATTAATTATGACATATTAAATGAATAAATGGCAAAAAAATGAATAAAATAATATTATTACTTATTTTATTTTCATTGAAATTCAATATTATTAGTACTTATTTTGTTTATTTTAATAATTGTTTAAATTCAAAAAATTAAATCATGTGACATCAAGACCTAAGGTTTAACAGGATTGATAGCTTAAGATTGTCAGGAAAACAACAAGTGCAGACTTGGAAACTAGGGGAGATAGAACCTGAAAGTTAAGCGTGCTGGGGCTGGAGTAGTGAGAGGATGGGTGACCGGCCGGGAAGTTAGACGATTTGGAATGAGTGCTGATTAGAGACTAGAGATTAAATTCTGAAGCAGTGAGGAGGGGTGATTAGAGATTAAATTGTCAAATAATACAAAGATTTGAAATTCGGAATAAAACTTAAAAACAAATCAAAAAAAAAATTAAAAAAAATTCAAAAAAAAATTTCAATTTTTTTCCCCCCGGCAAGGCAGCATTATGGAGTTTGATTAGCCAGATTTAATCTAAAGGATAATCTATTGGTAATTGTGGACTTTTCTTTGCGGAGCTAGTACTGGTTAGAGTTTATCTAATGGCTGGCTTGCGTTGGCCTTGATTGGACGGTTGCTTAATTCTTTGGATGCTAATGCCACCTTGACCATGTTCAAAGATCCTTTTGTTTCTTGAGGAAGTGGGGTTGCTGGACATGATCATATCTCGGATCAGATGTTGCCTAAGATAATCATTTATTGTCTTCGTTTATGCTAAAGTCTCAATGTTGTCTTCTTGTTGCCTTCCCTTCATCAAACCCATTTTAATGGAAATCTAGACCAGTTCTCAGACTTCGAAAGTGCCAGCTCCAAAATAAATTGCATCTCCTCTAGAGGTGCAAACATTCTAACCATAACACAGTTCCTTTTTTTTTGTGTTTGTTTTGCAGGTTTTCGAGACGAGGTGGAGATGATGAAGATCATGACTTAGTCTAGGATCCTTTTCTTATTTCTTTCTTTTCTCCTTTGTAATGAACTTGTAGCTTGTCTTAATACCGGCTCTGAAAACTTTTCACCTAGAATGTCAAAAACACTAGAAAACTGCAGCTTGCCTTTGTCATTGGATTAGTAGTTAGTCCAAATAAAATAATATAAAATTGTGCCAAAACCATATATAAATGATGTGAATATAACATGAATATTTTAAAAATTATAGATACGTTGGAGAAGTATGAGGGCCCCCGTAGAAGTATGGGGGCTCGTCTCTAGGGTCATGGCCGGATTGCCTGTTGGGGCATCGGCCAGGTCGGCGCCCATCTCACGCTGTGGCATGTGGAATAGTTGGGCAAAAATAAAAATAGGCAAGTCTACTACAATGGATAAGTCTATTGGTAATAACTTACAGGTTTCCGGTCGGCTGAGCTCGTTTCTGCCGAGGTGGTTGTTGACACCAGATTTTGGCATGGTCAAAAACATAATTAAGAAGGCCTCAAATGGAAAAGTGCTCAAAGTGAGGAAGTTCCGTATCGTCGAAAGGAGAAACTTTGATATTTGGGCCATAGCCATCCGATCTCATCTCTAAGGCCGAAGTTGTGTTCGAAGTACTGAGATTTTGTATCCAGAACACTATTCGGCTGATTAAGCCCCCAATACGACCTCATATGAGAAAATGATCTACACGGATTGTCGTCGTCTGGTCGAATCGGTCGATTTTGATATAGAAATCGTCTCAATCCGAGATCGTATGCAAAAGTTACAGCCGTTATAAGATACTGCTATAGCAGAGAGCGGTAGTACCGCTCCCATAAGCGGTAGTACCGCTCGAGCGGTACTACCGCGCTTCTACTACTGCCCTACTACCGCTTAAAAAACACTTCTGGACACCCGCGCGGAAGTGGCACGGTACTAATACCCGGAAGTACCGCTTGGGCGGTACTGCCGTGCCAAGAAGCGGTACTACCGCTTGCCGTTCACGCAGATTCGGACAGATTTTGAAGAGTCCGAGTTTGGCTAGTATTTTTGACCCTTTGGACGGAAATTTGGGTCCGTGTCTTGTACGGTAAGTCCAACCCCATCTTAAATAGAAGAGGTGATGGCCGATTGAAACAACACACAATCGAAAAAACACATCTACATCTTTTTACCCTACTTTTATCCCTCTCCCTTGTATCTTTCTTCTCATTCTTCGTTCGTTCTTCTTGTTGTAGGACGGCGAACCTCGAGGCCCTAGGGGCGAGCGAATCGACCTAGGGCAGCCCATCGTCCATCCGTGACTCCTGACGGGTTCCATCCCGGAGAAGCGGTGCGTCGGGTTTCAAAAGCGCCCGCCGGATTGCTTGCGTACCGCGCTTCCGGACGGGCCTCCTTCGACGTGAGCTGCGGTGCATCACCCCCGGCGTCGAGGGTACGCGTGACGCGTTCGTGTGTCAACACACTTTTTGGCGACTCCGCTGGGGACGAAGCTTTGAACGGTCTCCGGCCCGTTCTTGCTACGAAGAGATCGTCATCTAGGGTTTGCAATCTACAAAGGTAATATGAATACTCAATCCCCTCATGTAGATGCAAATAATTCATTGCCGAAAGAGTCTCAAAGCATTGGGGGGCAATCTCATGAGGATTGGATAGAAATTGAGATGAAAAAATTTAAAGCTCACCAAGCTGAGATGTGGGCTAAAATTAGACAAGAGTGAGAAGCCTTGCAAATTCAAAAAGAGAAAAGTATTGATTCAGGTAACAAAGTTATTTCGGTTATTGAAAAGGCCGAATCAAACATTACATGTACCGAATCAACTACAGAAGAAGTCTTGCCAATTATAGGAGCCAATGAAAAGAATGATGATTCGAAGAGTGAAAGTTCTTCGGCTGGAAAAGCCGAATCAACTAGTATGTATTCCGAATCCATCAAATCCAAAGAGGCAAGCACCATTGAGAAAGGGCATGGCAAGCACAAAACAGCTGTGCTTGATTCTTCTGAAGTTGAGGGAACCTATTTCCTGCCCTACGAGTTCCGTGCCAAGGAAATTGATGAGCATCAAGAACAAAGTAATATGGCCGAACAAAGTTTGGTTAATGATGAACATCAAGAACACAAGCGTGCAGCTGAGCAAAGTTCACTTGAAGATCATTCGAGTGATGAAGCACGGAATCAAGGAAAAGATGAGGATAAAGCGTTGGAGAGTCATTCAAAAGTGGATCAAAGTATTATTCAAGTGTTACAACCATCATACTCTCCCAACGTGTATGAAGAGGTATGTCTACCAAGTGATTTACCTATTTTTAGATTTGGTCACAACTTTATTGTTGATGCATCTATTGGAAAAATTATCATAAATACTTTTGAAAGACCAATGAAGGAGGGTGATTTACTTGTTAGCAACAAAATTGTTATAAAGCATATTGGTCAACCCATTGCACCATTTATAGAGACCGATAAAGATTTACTATCGCAGTCAAAGTACTTCCCATTGTCTTATTTAAAGTTTATATATGCATGGGTAGCTTTGCTTATTTCATACTTGGCTTGCATTTGGTCTCAAATGAGACATATATGTTATAACAGTTTTGATTTCAGAAACATAAAGCCAAGGTTTGAATCTTTTGAGAAAACCGATGCTATTGCAATATCTTATCCAAAGTTATCAGAGATAGAGTGCGAGACACAATGCATAGCCGAATGGGGTGCCAAATCTGAACCATTCGTTTGCTTAACTCCAAAGCCGTTCTCACAGCAAGATCGGCTAGAAAATAAAAGGTTTACCTTCAATTCAAACATGTGTGATCAGATTTTTGATTTGTTGCTGAAGAATGATTATATTAGAATTCTTGATCACCGTGTAAAGCCATCAATCCAAGGACGAATGTATTGTAAGTTGCATGATCGTTCAAGCATAATTTTGAGGACTGCAATATGTTTCGTCAAATAGTTAAATCGGCCATTGATAGCGGACGATTGAGACTTGTTAAAACACCAAGGGATCTGCCGGATTTAACTCCAATATAACTCATCCCAAGCTCTTCTCTGACGGACCAAGCACACACCTCGCAATTCATTTCCTTCAGTTCTACAGCGAACCAGTCTCTATCTTCACCATGGAGGGACGAGGGAAGAGGAGAAGTACTGGTGCGCCTTCAGCAGGGGGGGATTCAGCACATCCCAGGCCCTCGGAGGATACATGGGCCGCTGATGACCCACAAGTATAGGGGATCGCAACAGTCTTCGCGGGTTGTATTTCACGCAATTTATTGATTCGACACAAGGGGAGCCAAAGAATATTTATAAGCCTTAATAGTTGAGTTGACAATTCAACCACACCTGAGAAATCACTTCCTTGCAGCAATTTATTAGTAGCACAGTAATATGATAGTAACGGTAGCAGAGTAACAACAGTGGTAACATCAATAGTAGCAGTTTTGTAACCAGCAGAGTAATAGTAACTTGAGCAAAGACAATAGTATTAAAGCGTAGGCATGGAGTAGCGATGGATATTCAGATGAGATTCAATATGTATCTGTCACAACTTAGAGCGACATAGAACTAGCTCCAATTCATCAATCATATGTAGGCATGTATTCCGTATATAGTCATACATGCTGGCAGTAAGAACTTGCATGATATCTTTTGTCCTACCCTCCCGTGGCAGCGGGGTCCTAATGGAAACTAAGGATAATTAAGGCGCTCCTTTTAATAGAGAACCGGAACAAAGCATTAACACATGGTGAATACATGAACTCCTCAAATTACAGTCATCCCCGGAGAGTATCCCAACTATTGTCACTTCAGGGTCTACGGTTCAGAACAGTAACATGTGCATATAACTTGTAGATAGGATCAAGAACACAAATATATTCATGAAAACATAGCATGTTCAGATCTGAAATCATGGCACTCGAGCCCTAGTGACAAGCATTAAGCATAACAAAGTCATAGCAACATCAATCTCCGAACACAATGGATACTAGGGATCAAGACCTAACAAATTGACATGATTACATATGAAATCTCATCCAACTCCATCTACCTCCAGTATGCCTACAAGGGAATTACTCACACATGATTATGAGCATCATGAAATTGTTGATGGAGAAGGGTTGGTGATGACGACGGCGATGATTCCCTCTCTCCGGAGCTCCGAACGGACTCCAGATTAGGGCTCCCGATGAAGAACAGGAGGTGGCGGTGGCTCCGTATCGTAAAACGTGATGAAACTTTCTCTCTGATTTTTTTTCTCCCGAAGACGGAATATATAGTGCTGGAATTAGGTCAAATGGAGGGCCAAGGGGCCCACAAGCCTGCCTGGCGCGCCCTGGGGGGGTCGGCGCGCCCCCTGGCTTGTGGGCCCATGGTGGCCCCTCTCTAGTACTTCTTTGCTCCGGTATTTTTTATTTATTCCATAAAAAATCTCCGTAAAGTTTCGTCCAATTCCGAGAACTTTTTATTTCTGCACAAAAACAACACCATGGTAGTTCTACTGAAAACAGCGTCAGTCCGGGTTCGTTTCATTCAAATCATGCAAATTAGAGGCCAAAACAAGAGCAAAAGTGTTTGGAAAACTAGATACGATGGAGACGTATCAACTCCCCCAAGCTTAACTCATTGCTTGTCCTCAAGCAATTCAATTGACAAACTGAAGGTGATAAAGAAAAACTTTTACAAACTCATTTGGTTTTGTTGTTGTATACAATTTTAACTAGCAATCAGGTTTTCAGCAAAGATCATGAAATAAACATATATATGATAACACTTAGCAGCCACATTTGCTCATATCAATAACATAATCAAATAGAGAGCAATAATACTATATCTCAAAATAACCATGATACAATATGATAAGATGGCATCTCGCCAGCTCTTTCTGAGACCGCAAAACATAAATGCAGAGCACCTCTGAAGTTCAAGCAGCGACTAAACATTGTAATTCAGGGTAGAAGAGATGCAGTCATGCTCACACCCAACATTAACTAGATCAAATGCATATTAATCTAAGAATGACAGAAGCGCTCTCCAACTTGGTGCTTGAATGAGAAAGTGATGACTCAACAATAAATTAAAAGATAGGCCCTTCGTAGAGGGAAGCAGAGGTTTGCAATGTGCCAGAGCTCGTGAGTTTAAATAGAGATAATTTTAATTTGAGAGGTGTACTTTTCCTGTCAATGGTTTACGGCAAAGGTTTCCAATAGCTTCCATGCTAAACACGTTAATACGGTTCCCATGCAAAATGTTTTTCTCCCCCTCAACCATACCAACACAAACCATGGCTAGCCGAATCCACGGGTGCTTGCCAACTTTCAACTATCCGGGGGGGGGGGGGGGGGTGTTCTTATAAATAATTTAGGACTGGGCATCCATGTTACCAGCCTCCCTCAAGATTGACGAGCGAATAAACTCTTGTCGTGAGTTAAACACACTTAGCATGGAAGATATTGACCACCCCCACCGCTCCATGAGCGGTACGAGCACACAAAACAGAAGTTTATTTGAAGATTTAGAGGTGGCACATGCAAACTTACTAGCAACGGCAGAGAAATACCGCATATAGGTAGATATAGTGGACTCTCATGGCATAACTTTGTTTTCAGGAGTTTGGATGCACAAGCAGTATTTCCGCTTAGTACAGGCGAAGGCTAGCAAAAGACTGGGAAGTGACCATTTAGAGAGCGACAATGGGCATAATCATGCATTTGGAATAATTAACATTGAACACTAGCATGAGGAGGATATAAACACTCTGAACATAAATATCATGAAGCAATATTGGGTTTGATTCAATTACATGCGTGAACATGTGCCAAGTCAAACCACTTGAAATTTTCAGAGGAGGATACCATCCTAGCATACCATATCATAATCAATTTAATGCATGTTGACCCTCGAGATAACATATTATCCACTCCTAGCTAATTAAGCATGGCATGAGCAAACAGACTCTAATCATCATCATACATATGTTTACTCATAATAAGCTGAATCAAGACTACTGAGATAAACATATTTACAAAAACAAAAACATGTAGAGTTCATACCAGCTCTTTTTCACCACGGTCACTTCATCAAGTCATCGTCATTATTGCCTTTCACTTGCACGATCGAATGATTTGGAAAATATAACATAATGCAAGTGTGTTGTGGACTAAGCTGAAATCTGCAACCACTATATACAAAGGAGAAGACATAGAAATTTTGGTCTTATATTAATTCAAAAGATAAGGCACATAAGAGTCCATTGAAAACAAGACCTGATAAGATTCAAAGAAAAGTTTTAAAAGAAACAGACGAGAAGAAATTTAAGAGAAACTAGAGAAATCTTTTTGTTCTTTTCTGAATAAAATTTTTGCAACCAAAAAAGAATTCAAAGAAACATACTAAAATATTTTTGGAGTTTTTGGTTTTTCCGAAGAAAACAAATAAACGAAAGAAGAACGAAAAGCAAGAAAATATTTACACCGGAGAACTCCAAACAAACAACAAAAGAAGAAACGGGAAATCTTTTTGGATTTTCTGAAATTCTATCAAACACACGAAAGAAAGTAAAAGTGAAATATGGATATACAGAGAAAACGATGAACACCAACAAATGTAATGAATGTGTGATAACAAGAATGAAATGTCGGTGAGAATACGTACTCCCCCAAGCTTAGGCTTTTGGCCTAGCTTGGTCAATGCCACTGGAAAAATTCTGCTGGCCCTGGAACATACTCTGTCTGCTGTGGCAGCTGAGCATCCCAAGGGTTAACCTCCTGTGCTGCCGCCAACTCATTCATATAGTTAGTAATGTCCTCCGGCATAATAAGGTACTTCCCCCTGGCCTGTACATCAAACAAAGAAGGGGCAGGCAAAGTAATGATCTTACGGGTAGCCTGGCTGAATACCAGGTTGTACTAGTAGATGTTAGGTGGGGCCTCCCTATCAATAAAATCATGGCCTAACATAGAATTATAATCTAAGTACTTATCAGGTAACACATGATCCTCACCATGTCTAGTGGGGATATTAAAATGAGTGGCTAGACGAGTAGCATAAATAATGCCATAAACAATACCCTTCGATCGGTTAGTATGTAAACGACGTGCAACGATAGCCCCGAAACTATGAGTTCTCGCACCAAAAAGTGCACTACGCAAAATAGCGAGATCTGGAGCACTAAGCGTACCACCCTCCTGTCTGGCAGTCAAACATTTTCCTATGAATAGAGCAAAATAATGCACAGCAGGGAAATGCAGACTAGTAGGTCTAGCATGAGACACTCCTCTAGTTTCTCCCACAGTTAAATCTTGCAAAAATTCCTCAAACTCGTGAGGTTTAGGTTCGGCCATTCTACCCTCGAAAGGAATCATGTAGATATTACAGAAATCATCCAAAGATATATCAAAAGTTTGATCATACAGATGGAATGAAACTCTAGGTTCATGCTGTCCAGCTGAGAATCTAAAATTTTGCACGAAAGTGTTAGTAAGGAGCTGGTATTGTTTGCACTTATCTGCGAGGAAGGCATTCAAGCCCGCGTTCTCCACAAATTGCTCAAGCTCATGTCGAAAACCAGCCCCATCCATGAATGCATTGCATGGCCACTCACACGGCCGCACCTCAGTAACACGGGGGAGGTTATACCTGGGTGCTTCTCCTGAAGTTCCGTCAGAACTCCGGCTTGAGGAGCCTCTTGAGGACACCCTTCTCAACATTTCCCTTTTTCTGAAATTTTTTAGCAACTTATAAAAAGTGAACCAAATTCAACATAATTGATAGCAACAACTCTTACAAGCTTCTAGAGGCTAAACCATGCATCAAAACTACTTATAACCAAGTAAATTCAACATGCAAGCTCATTTTCATGGTCAACAACAGTAGAAAAATAAACAAAGAATAAACCACTAGAGCAAAAACTAATTGGACCAATGGAGGAGTCACATACCAAGGAGCAATTCCTCCGAAAAGTTTTGGAAATGGAGCCCCGAGCAAAGAGATCGAAAATTGTTCGCAAATGAGCAAGAACTCGTGAAGTGAAGCAAAAAAAGAATTTTTCTGTGGAAGAAGAAAGCCTGGGGCATGGGAACCAGGTAAGTGAGTACCTGTGGGCCCCACAAGCCCACGTGGCGCGCCCAGGGGGATGGGCGCGCCCCCCTGGCTTGTGGCCAGTAGGTGCGCCCCCCTGGGGTGTGTTTAGTGCCAAAAAAAATTAAATATTCAGTAAAAAATCATGTTAAATTTTCAGGGCATGCAGAGAACTTTTATTTTTGCACCATTTTATTGCATAGGTAAACTCAGAAAACAGACAAAACATGATATTCTAGAGCATTTAAATTTTATTAAAACTAATGCAAACAGAAGATAAATGAAGGTTACAAAAAGTTGTGCTTACGGAATTCATCGATCATATGCTTTTCAAAAAGAATCCATTAATAAGGTTGATCAAGTCTTATTAACGAACTATTTTCGAGTGGCATAAAACCGAAGAACTTTTGTAAAACACTAAGTTACCTCAACTTGAATAGGTGTGGTTCCAATCATAATAGTTTGATATTTATTTTCTGGAACCGGAATAGGAAATTCATAGTCTCCAATAGTGATAGTCATAATTTTTTCAATAGAATTGAGACTGTTTATTTTGTTTGGCTTCCTCGGGAAATAAACCGTAAGCTCATTGCCATTGACATGAAAAGTAACCTTCCTTTTATTACAATCAATAACAGTCCCTGCAGTATTAAGAAAAGGTCTTCCAAGGATGACAGGCATGTTGTCATCCTCGGGCATATGAAGTATAACAAAGTCCGTCAAGATAGTAACATTAGCAACCACAACCGGAACATCCTCACAAATACCAACAGGAATAGCTGTAGACTTGTCGTCCATTTGCAAAGAAATTTCATTAGGTGTTAATTTACTCAAATCAAGTCTTTTATAAAGAGAAAAGGGCATAACACTAACACCAGCTCCCAGATCAAACAAAGAAGTTTTAACATACTTATTTCTAATAGAGCATGGTATGGTGGGTATCCCTGGATCTCCTAGCTTTTCAGGTATTTTTCCATTGAAAGAATAATTAGCAAGCATAGTAGAAATTTCAGCCTCAGGAATTTTTCTTTTATTAGTGACAATATCTTTCATATATTTAGCATAAGGAGGCATTTTCATAGCATCAGTCAAAGGAACTTGCAAGAATAGAGGCCTAAGCAATTCAACAAAGTGATTAAATGCCTCTTCATCTTTAGATTTCTTGTCATATCTTTTTGTTTTAGGAGGTGGGTCATCAAGCTCAACTTCAGGTTCTGTTTCTACCTCCTTATCAGGTTCATTATTGGCATTAGGTGGAGAATCATTATCAACATTATTATCATTATCATCATCAATAGGTTCATGCTCATTACCAGATTGAGTTTCAGCATCAGAAACAGAAACATTATTAGGATTCTCAATAGGTTTTTGTATAACAGGTTCACTAGAAGCATGCATAGTTTTATTCCTACTCTTCTTCTTTTTTTCTTAGGTGAACTAGGTGCACTATCATTAACTTTCTGAGAATCTTGTTCTATTCTCTTAGGATGACCTTCAGGATACAAAGGATCCTAAGTAAATTTACCTCCTCTAGTCTCTATCCAATAAGCATACTTATCATATTTATTTTGCATGCCCCTAAGCAAATCATGTTGTGATCTAGAAAGTTGTTCAACCTGAGTGTGGACCATTGAAAAGTGCTTGTGTAAGCCTTTAACATCATTAGAAATTCTAACTAGCACATCACTCAATTTTTTAATAATTCTAGCATTTTGTTTCAATTGATCACTTATTTGCATATTAAAGTTTTGTTGTTTAACGACAAAATTATCAAATTCATCAAGGCATTGGGTAGGAGAGTTATTATAAGGAATATCACCTTCATCAAATTTATAAAGAGAATGTACCTCTACTACCTGTTTCGGAGTGTCGAATCCATGTATTTCTTCAATAGGTGGTAGATTCTTAACATCTTCAACTTTAATACCCTTTTCCTTCATAGATTTCATGGCTTCTTGCATATCTTCAGGACTGAGGAATATAATACATCTCTTCTTCGGAGTTGGCATAGAAGGTGGTTCCGGAAGTGTCCAATCATCGGCATTTTTTAATAAGTTATTCAATAATTCTAGAGCCTGTTCAATCGTTCTTTCCCTGAAAACACAACCAGCACAACTATCTAGGTAGTCCCTAGACTCATCGGTTAGTCCATTATAGAAAATATCAAGGATTTCATTATTTTTAAGAGGATGATCAGGTAAAGCATTTAGTAATTGGATAAGCCTCCCCCAAGCTTGAGGGAGACATTCTTCCTCATGTTGTTTGAAATTAAACATTTCCTGTAAAGCAGCTTGTTTCATATGAGCAGGAAAATATTTTTCAGTGAAATAGTAAATCATATCTTGGGGACTACGCACACAACCAGGAGCAAGATTATTAAACCATATCTTAGCATCATCCTTTAATGAGAAAGAAAATAACTTGAGAATATAATAGTAGCGAATCTTTTCCTCGGGTAGCAATATCATTCAATTTAGTAAGGTGCGCAACAACTTTTTCAGATTCATAACCAAGAAAGGGATCAGATTCTACCAAAGTAATAAGTTCAGGATCTACAGAGAATTCATAGTCCTTATCATCAACAAATATTGGAGAAGTTGCAAACCTAGGATCATGTTTCATCATTTTGTTCATAGCTATAAAATCTTCTATGCCTTTATTAGTATCATAAGCCATAAACTCTCTAGTGATCTCCTCATCAAATGTGTAATCCTTAGGAACATCAAGTATTTTAGTTCTAACGGGAGTACTAGGAGTAATAGGTAATTCCTAATTTTCAGTAGTTTCAAATTCTTTAGCTTTAGCAATATGGGCATCAAATAATTCACCAAGTGGCACAATACTTTTAAACAAAGTAGAAGCATCATCATGAGTATCATCAATAACAGAAGTAGTGCCTACTGAGTGTGACATATCAGTTTGTAAAGCAGGTGGAGGTGTCACAAGTTGACTCAAAATAGTAGGTGAATCAAGCGTACAGCTAGTTGGCAGTTCCTTACCTCCTCTAGTCTTAGAGGGCATAATCTCAGTTCTGGAATCTTTGAGGTTCTTCATAGTAGAGATAAATTGCAGCAAATAAAGAACTCCCAAGTGAACTTAATAAATAGAGCTATGCTCCCCGGCAACGGCGCCAGAAAATAGTCTTGATGACCCACAAGTATAGGGGATCGCAACAGTCTTCGCGGGTAGTATTTCACGCAATTTATTGATTCGACACAAGGGAAGCCAAAGAAAATTTATAAGCCTTAGCAGTTGAGTTGTCAATTCAACCACACCTGAGAAATCACTTCCTTGCAGCAATTTATTAGTAGCACAGTAATATGATAGTAACAGTAGCAGAGTAACAGCAGTGGTAACAGCAATAGTAGCAGTTTGGTAACCAGTAGAGTAATAGTAACTTGAGCAAAGACAATAGTATTACAGCGTAGGCATGGAGTAGCGATGGATATACAGATGAGATTCAATATGTAACTGTCACAACCTAGAGCGACACAGAACTAGCTCCAATTCATCAATCATATGTAGGCATGTATTCCGTATATAGTCATACGTGCTTGCAATAAGAACTTGCATGACATCTTTTGTCCTACCCTCCTGTGGCAGCGGCGTCCTAATGGAAACTAAGGATAATTAAGGCACTCCTATTAATAGAGAACTAGAACAAAGCATTAACACATGGTGAATACATGAACTCCTGAAATTACAGTCATCCCCGGAGAGTATCCCAACTATTGTCACTTCGGGGTCTACAGTTCAGAACAGTAACATGTGCATATAACTTGTAGATAGGATCAAGAACACAAATATATTCATTAAAACATAGCATGTTCAGATCTGAAATCATGGCACTCGGGCCCTAGTGATAAACATTAAGCATAACAAAGTCATAGCAACATCAATCTCCGAACACAATGGATACTAGGGATCAAGCCCTAACAAACTGACATGATTACATATGAAATCTCATCCAACTTCATCTACCTCCAGTATGCCTACAAGGGAATTACTCACACATGATTGTGAGCATCATGAAATTGTTGCTGGAGAAGGGTTGGTGATGATGACAGCGATGATTCCCTCTCTTCGGAGCTCCGAACGGACTCCAGATTAGGGCTCCCGATGAAGAACAGGAGGTGGTGGTCGCTCCATATCGTTAAACGTGATGAAACTTTCTCTCTGAGTTTTTTTCTCGGGAAGACGGAATATATAGCGCTGGAATTTGGTCAAACGGAGGGCCAAGGGTCCCACAAGCCTGCTCGGCGCGCCCTGGGGGGGGGTGGGCGCGCCCCCCTGGCTTGTGGGCCCATTGTGGCCCCTCTTTGGTACTTCTTTGCTCCAGTATTTCTTATTTATTCCATAAAAAATCTCCGTAAAGTTTTGTCCAATTCCGAGAACTTTTTATTTCTGCACAAAATAACACCATGGTAGTTCTGCTGAAAACAGCGTCAGTCCGGGTTAGTTTCATTCAAATCCTGCAAATTAGAGGCCAAAACAAGAGCAAAAGTGTTTGCAAAAGTAGATACGATGGAGACGTATCAGCCACCACCGATCTGAGAAACGCGCCGCACATGACGCTGAAAGACGACGAAGGGTTGTAGTGGCGGTGGAAAGACGTGAAAACCCGCCCCCGTGAGAGTGGGTGCCATGGACCTAGAGCTCACTCTCTAGGAGCTTGTTCGATTAAGTGGCTGCCACACAGCGGGTGGCGGTATGGGACGTCCCCTCCATCAACAGATCGGGTTCGATGCGGCTCGGCAGGTGACACATGCATCTCTTTCAGAGTCATCGGGCAGTGCCTGTCGCCAGCAGGTAAAGCCTCCGGCGGATGTGGCTCCGGCGGATGCTATGCATGACGTCTCATGCGGGGACGTCAAGTTATGCCTGCTACCGGCACGTGCTGCACGGTGGCTCTGGCGGAGGTCTCATGTCTAGCTTGTTGCTGCTGGATTGAAGGTGGTGTGATAGTGGCGGGAGACAGGCGGTATGGGACATCTGTGTTCTGGTGTCTTCTCCAGAGGTATCCGGTTATCGAGGTGTCGGTACCCGGATAAGGGATGATGGTACATATGGCTTCAACGACGACTTTATGCACTCCGGTGGAAACACAAGATCTATGATCAGGCTATGTCAACGCGCGCCTGCGTCATGCCCTTGCTGAAGGTGGTGGATTGAAACTTGGCTTTGGGCTTGAGAATCCGGAGTTCAACCTTGTGTTGGACTCGCCATCATCGGCACACGTGCGGCGATTCCTTCTTGAAGGCGTAGCCTAAGAGTTGTGTATTTTTCGTTTTGCTATCGTCTTGTAACATAGTGTTACTGGTTATCTGGTGGAGTTACTGTCGCGAGGCATGCGGCCTCGTGTTTTCTTTTCGCTTTATTTCCGGGTAGATGTTGTTCGGCTGCTGGATTTTACATTCTTAATAATATATGGTTGTATGCATCGTCCAGATGCAGAGGCCGGGGGTTATCCTCCTTTTCGGAAAAAAATTGGCTGCCACACGTATGCTACTGTATAATAATAATGGTAAGGAAATGATGATTGTAAATTCAAAGCTTCCAGTGTTTTTCAAATCTTGCTAAAAGTAGAGGCCGGTCCTTTCTCACTAGTACAAAACGGGCCTTTAGACCCTGTTGGGAAGGGCCTCTAGTCCCGGGTCACCAACCGGGATTGCCCAATCGGAACTAAAGGCCCCCACCCTTTAGTCCCGGTTAGTCACAAACCGGGACTAAAGGCCCTCCACGTGGCCGCGCTCGTGAGCTGGGGCTGGGGACCTTTAGTCCCGGTTGGTGACACCAACCGGGACTAAATACCTGCCACTTTAGTCCCGGTTGGTGACACCAATCAGGACTAAAGGTTTAGGGGTTTAGGGGTTTAGGGTTTATTGTTTATTTTTCCTTTTCATTTTTTGTTTTCCATTTAATTCTTTTTCATTTCAAACATATTTTACGCTACTACGTACTGTACACGTTATGCATATATAATAGAATTTCTCGTAGAACATCATAGAATTTCTTGTACGACCATGCATACACATATATATGTACAATTTGGTATATACAATTTCTCCTACAATTTGCAGATCATTACATCCAGGCTTTAGGTGAAATGGTATACTCCGTCGGGAGATATGACCTGCTCAAGCAAAAATCCCGCCATTTCCTCTTGATGTGCTCGTATGCGGTCCTTTGGTAGGAGCCTATCCCGCATCTCCAACATCTTTAAAGAAGGAGATCAATATGAATATATTAGTTGTGTCTATATATATTAGATAATGATAAAAAAATTGTGAATAGTGTTTACGTACCCAAAGATATCTTTCATCTTTGTTATTTTCGGTAATAGAGCGAATGTTCTCGAAAACGTAGTATGCACATACATTTGTCCCCTTTTCCTGCCTCATATAGTACTTTACGAGAATAGAATTCAATCAGATAATAATCAAGCACGCATGATAATGGTATTGAAACTAGAATTAAAGAGATGCGCGGACGTAGTTAGTACTACTTAATTACCTTGGCCCGTCGCCATTTCAGCTGTGGTTTCCATTGACCGACAACCTCTTGGATGAAATTTTTCCAAACCCTGCCCGGCAAAGAAAATGAATAAAGGAGTTATTAATTACTTGATATCAGGAAATGAACTAAAGAGGCCGACATAGTGCGATAATGATTGAAATTACCTGTCGAGCATCAACTTCAGGCTTCTGTATTCTTCAGGGTCTTTACCTAGTGAGTCCAGTACTTCAACAGTTCCCTCGTCAACTCTAATGATTAGCAGGATCTAGTGGAATATGCGCACACGTTTGTATAAGCGGGCATGCATAACTCATCAACTACACTTAACATCGAGTAAGCAAAAATAGAATTTGTAGTACAAGACAGTAACACTCACCTGAAGTTGTAAGGAAAAAGTATTTCTGGTCTGGTATTTAGATCCTTCAAAAACATTAGCAAGCTATTCTCTGTCTCTTTGGAGTAGTCTTGTATCATCTTTTCATTAACGGTATTTGGGTCAATAAACCCAATGCCATAGACTCCATCTCTGTTCATATCAAAAATCTTCATTCTGCATAATACCACAGAAAAGAATATAGTGAGGATAATTACAGGCAATAGCAACTGACGAGAGATTTGTCGAGTGCGTCTTGATTGAATAACTGAAAAATTTCTGGAAATTCAATCCACACATCATTTCCATGGAAGTAAAGCTCTGGCTTGACTTTCACCATGAGGCTCTCTCGCCCGGCACTTACTTCTCTCAGGTACCATTGATGCAATTTGCGCATTTGCGTTGGTAGAAGCTCCTCCTCGTCAGGCCTGACCAGAGGGTTCCCGGGGACATATTTCCATGCTAGTTCCTTCGGATCCATACTGGGGAGTTCCTCGATGCCTAGGAGTTGTTCAACAGTGATACCCATCTCTCTAGCCGCCATCTCTGTATCAGCGTCGATTACCGCCTTATCGGTACTCACCTTGAGCGGGGGGATCGATTGCACTGCCTGTTCTCCGAGCTGGGGAACAGTTTTCCCGCTTTTATTACTACCTGTAAGGCTCGACAGCTGATTTTTTTGTTGATGATATGACTTGCTAATAGAGCATTCATAGTCTAATCGCCTTTTCTCCACAGTCGGTTTAGCAAGATTTAGAAACTGTTGTACGACTTTCTCAGGTATTTTCTCCTTCGGCGGCGGGGGCGGTTTCGGTGCAAAATGGGCCTGCACTTCGGAAGCCACTTGGGCTTTGGTTTCGTCCTCAGTCATCTCGTAAGCCAACTTCTTTTTGGCAGGAGACTCGGGTTTCTTCTTTGGTGCTCTCTTCCGCTTTGGAGTCGGCCCACGCAGCGGAGATCGATATCGCGTACTCGCACTGAGCTCCGTCTCGAGGTGGGGTGGATTCGGCTGACGCTGCGGAGATCGATATGGTGGCGGACTCGCGCTGCGCTCCGTCTCGAGGTGGGTTGGAGTCGGCTGACGCGGCGGACTTGGAGGAGGAGTCGGTGCCCTTGGCGTCGAGTTTGGAAAGACGATGCAATCCTTTCTCCATACAATGATATCACGTATGGCTTCTCCCAGTGTCTGCTCCCCTTGACCTCCAGGAAAGTCAAGCTGTAGTGAGTCATATGCCGACAGAACTTCATCCACCCCGACACGAGCATAGCCAGGTGGAATCGGATTGCCGTGGAAGATTGCTTCAGGGGGATTTGGTAAAGCATAGCCGTCCGCCACCTTCATGGATATGTTCTTCAGTGGAAGGTGTAGCTCACAACTTGTCGTCTCTTCGATATCATCCACGGGGTAGCGAGCCAGCAGTGCATCATCGGCCGGAACCCCCGTGGAACCCACGCTGCTTTTCGGCATAGATGGGACGGTGCTATCCAATGCTGGATCTGCTTGCTGCTGCCGCTGAGACGCCCTTTCCAGGCTAAGTGTGTCGATCTACTCCTGCTGTCGCATGAAAGCGCGTTCGAACTCCGCGTGCTTTGCTTCTAGCTGTCGAAACCGGTCTGCATCCTGCTTCTTCTTGTCTTCCTCCTGCTTCTTCTTTCTCGCACGGCTTCTATAACTGACGTTCCAGTCCGCAAACCCCACAACCCACGGAACAATGCCTTTGCCTCGTGTTCGACCCGGGTGTTCAGGATTCCCGAGGGCGTGTGTAAGCTCGTCGTTCTCTCTCTCGGGCTGGAACACCACCGTTCGAGCCGCTTCTATTGCATCAAGTAAAGCGTCTGAGGCTTCTTTAAGACTTGCGTGCTCAATAATCTCCCCTGTCTTTGGGTCCAACTTTCCCCCATGAGCATAAAACGAAGTCCTGCACCTGTCGGGCCAACCCAATGTTTTTGGAGTGACCCCTGCAGCAATCATCTTTTCCTCAGATTCATCCCACTTAGGCCGACTAGTGTTGTAGCCGCCTGGCCCCAGAACATGGTGAAACTGTTTCTTCTCAGCATTGATCTTGTTTTTCCTCGACCGTTCCTTACCTGCTTCCGATTCCTTGAACTCCACAAATAAGTCCCAGTGATCTTTTGCCTTCTCCAGTGCTCCAGTGAATTCTGGAGTCTTCTTTCCTGCTTCGACGTACCAGGCCCATAATCTTTTCTTGTGGTTGCGGAATTGTGTGGCCATCTTCTGAAGAGCACTCTTCTTGACTTTCTCCCGTTCTGCATCTGTTAAATGCTCTGGTAGGGTGAAATGTGACATGAGCGTTTCCCAAAGCAGATCTTTTGCTCTTTCGTCGACAAAACTAACTCCTCGATCTCCCTTTGGCTTATTCCATTCTTGAATGGAGATCGGGATTTGGTCCCTGACAATGACTCTGCACTGAGGAGTAAATTTGTCCGCATTCTTTTTAGGAGCAAGCGGTTCGCCATTTGGTTTGATCTCATCGAGGTTGTACTTTATGCCAGCCTCCAACTTTTTGGCCGGGCCTCATACTGCCCTGCTTGTAGAAGATTTGCTCGATCCGGAGGGCTAAAAGAAGAAAGATTCATTAATATATATATATATATACAAATCAATTAATACATGTAATGATCACCAGAGGCCTTAATTATATATACCTCGCCGGTCTTTGTTAATTGAAGATCATTTCCTTCGCCATCATTATTTGTGTGGCCTTCGTCTGTTGGTTCTTCCTCAAATATTCCCTCACCGGAATTGTTCAGATATTGTGAGCCGTCATCTTCAGGTTCACCCTTTGGGTTTCGGATCATGTCGAACATGATATGCTCTTGATCATGGTCGTCTCTGCCGCTAGCGTCCATAGCTTAACTAATCCAGAAGAAAGATAAAACAATTTAGTATTCAAATTAGAATGCATCTCGAATAATATCACTAATACATCTCGAATAATACAGTTAATGCATCATCGAATATTATCGAATATTATCACGAATACATCTCGAATATTATCACTAATACATCTCGAATATTATCACTAATGCATCATCGAATATTATCGAATATAATGTCGAATACATCTCGAGTATTATCACTAATACATCTCGAATATTATCATATAACATCACTAGCTAATACAGCTCGAATATTATCGAATAATCCAGTTGACTCGCGGTTCCTGAGGCGAGGGCGGTGGACACCCAAAGAGAAGGAACCATCACAGGATCATAGCTCGGGTGAGATCCCTGAAGAACCTGCCAGGTATTGGAGAACCTGACGTCCAACGCAACCATGTAGCGACGGACGTGCTCGTCGTCCTCCCTGACACAGCGACGTACCACCTCCTCGGGGGCCGGCTACCTCCGCACCGATAGTGGCCCACGCGACCGCCACCAAAGAAGCTCCGGGTCAACGACGGGAGCCTGATTCCTCACCAAGCTGCGCACCCCGGAAGGTAGCACCTCCCAGTGCCAGCCCGACGGAGCCCAGTCCCGGACATGGCGCCTCTCAAGCAGGTTGTCGCCGCCGAGTCGACGACGAGGATGCGGGCCGGGCATCGTCGACGTCGAGAACAAATTCTTATGAAAACAAATTCCTATGCAATAATTATCATTTTATTATGCTACTCATATTTAATAAACTTTTACAACTATAGTAGATGGGCAAATTTGAACAACATTTTATAGCATTGATCCATCTAACATTCATCTAATTAACATTCATCTACACACAAAAATACATAATAAATCCATCTAATTAACATTCATCTAATTAACATTCATCTACACACAAAAATACATAATAAATCCATCTAATTAACATTTCTTTCAAAACAAGAGAACCTAGGATCTTCTTTCATTAAAACTTCTTTTATTAATACTCCTTTTATTAATATTCAAACAATTACAAAACCAAATTCTATCAATTCTTTCATTAAAACTTCTTTTATTAATATTCAAACAATTACAAAACCAAATTCTATCAAATCATGACCTCCATTGGTTTTGCAAAGGAACTATATTCCCCCTAACATTTCTAGTCCAGCAAAAACTATCTCAGCTAGATGCTAGTACCCACACTTCATTTCTCCAAAAATAATCTGTCCACTAGTTCAAAATTTTCAAGTTTCATTCAAATGAAATTTGGACCAGATTCAGTTTCCTTGCTCAAAACCCAATCTCTACTACTCCAACAATTCTAAAAATTTTACAGCACCTCAACCATGCACCAGAGAAGCACCACAAAATATTTTATAATTTTGAAAAATGCCTAGCTACTGTTGGCATTGCTATCGAACACTTGCTGTGCACAAATTCAGAAATTGGGCAAAGTTCAGAGATTGCACTGCCGTGCACTTCACTCTTCCTCTCCTTCCTCTCCTTCACAGCTTTCCCTCTGGCTCGTGCGCATCCACGGGATGCGGCAGGGGGGCGCGGGGTTGCCGGAGCCGACAGCAGTGAGCACATCCGTGGCGGCGCGGGCGGTGGAGCGCGACGGGGACAGAGGGAGGGGGAGGCCTGGGCCTTACCGGCGTTACCGAGGAGAGGGGCGGCGAGGCTCGGAGGAGACCGGTGAGGAGGAGGTCGGAGACGATGAGCGGCGATGGCGACGAGCGGTGTGGATCGCCGGAGAACTTGGGCAGCCTGGCGGCGTGGTGATCGATTTGTCTCCTGGGCGGTGGAAAACGCTAAGTGACAGTTATATAGGATCGACCTTTAGTCCCGATTGCAGCCACGAACCGGGACTAAAGGGCCTTTAGTCCCGGTTCGTGGCTGCAACCGGGACTAAAGGTCTGTTTTCGGGCCCAAATTAAGCGCAGGAGGGGGCCTTTAGTCCCGGTTACAGCCACGGGCCGTGACTAAAGGTCTGTTTTCGAGCCCAAATTAAGCGCGGGAGGGGGCCTTTAGTCCCGGTTGGTGGCTCCAACCGGGACTAAAGGGTTGGTCCTGGCGTGGTGGAAGTTTAGTCCCACCTCGCCAAGCGAGAGGCACTCGCACCAGTTTATAAGCCCCACTGCGATAGCCGTCTCGAGCTCCTCTCTAAAGCGGGCACTATATGCCTAACGTTCGCCCTGCCCTGTGGGCCCTGCTAGCCCTGCGGGCCTGCATCCTGGCCCATATATAGTTGGGTTTCTAGTCATATGCAGGCCGTGGTGGCCTAGTAGGCGGGCATTTTTTTCTTTTTTAAATATGTTATGTCAACTTTTTAATCCTGGTTGGTGGATCCAACCGGGACTAAAGGTCTTTTCCAGTTTTTTTTGTTTTTTGCTTTATTTTTTTAATTTTGTTTCTACTTACAGCCAAATATTTAGAGTTTTTGAGTGAATCTTTTTGGTTTAGGTCACCAAAATTATAAACTTTCTTTTAGTGCCAGTAGTTTTCAAATTTGAATAGTTTAAATTTGAATTCTTTGAAATTTGTGTGAATCACTAGTTTGTGAATAACTTTACTTTAAAAATAGATTTTTGAGTGATTCTTTTTCCTGCTGTTTAATATTAGTGTTTTTTATCAGTATGTTTAATTTGGTAATTTTTAGGTTATTTAAATAGTTGTTTTAATCAAAAACAGATTTTGTTTAGCTCTTTTAGTTTTATAGCTCAAAAAATCATTAAATGCATGAAAAATAGCGAATGAAGTCAGAAAGGGTTGAAAATTGATGACGTGGCTTTGAATGGTGCATGTTGAACGCACAAAAATTCTGGAGTTAAAATAAGTTTATAAAAATAAAATGCCTTTGTAACAGATGAGTTTTCGTCCGAAGCCCTGGTACTTCGAAAGAGATTGTCCAGTTTGTACACGAAGTGCATCCAGTTTTTGCCGTAACCCTCTCAACTTTTTAGCACATGCTATGTGGGTGAAATGATGATACCATGCCAAGTTTCAACCTTTTCAGAGTTCATTTGTAGTGCTTTTCAATTTCAGGGTCATTTAGCTCAAAAAAATCAATAAATGCATGAAAAATAGCAAATGAAGTCAGAATGGGTTGAAAATTGATGACGTGGCTTTGAATGGTGCATATTGAACGCACAAAAAGTCTGGAGTTAAAATAAGTTTATAAAAATAAAATACCTTTGTAACAGATGAGTTTTCGTCCGAAACCCTGATACTTCGAAAGAGATTGTCCAGTTTGTACACGAAGTGCATCCAGTTTTTGCAGTAACCCTCTCAACTTTTTAGCACATGCTATGTGGGTGAAATGATGATACCATGCCAAGTTTCGACCTTTTCAGAGTTCATTTGTAGTGCTTTTCAATTTCAGGGTCATTTAGCTCAAAAAAAAATAAATGCATGAAAAATAGCACTCCTTCGCGTTTCAAATGCCAAAACACATATATACCCTAACTATTACAAAGATTCCCTCTGGTTTGTCCGAAGTGGGACTTTCCAGATAAGTCCGGAAACTCACTAGAGAAGAAAGTGATGACGGTGAAGCCGGTCACATCCCAGAGTGGGATATTGGGGTATAAAATTTTTTCTTCTCTTTGCGCCGTAACCATGGACAATCTTCATCATTTAACAGGATGCTTGGGTCAGTCTTCACTGTGAAGGGAGCAATTTCATGAAACTTTTCATAATCTTCTGACATGTCTGTCTTGTCCTCCACTCCCACGATGTTTCTTTTCCCTGAAAGAACTATGTGGCGCTTTGGCTCATCGTATGATGTATTCGCTTCCTTATCTTTTCTTTTTCTCGGCTTGGTAGACATGTCCTTCACATAGAAAACCTGCGCCACATCATTGGCTAGGATGAATGGTTCGTCTGTGTACCCAAGATTGTTGAGATCCACTGTTGTCATTCCGTACCGCGGGTCTTCCTTTACCCCGCCTCCAGTCAGATTGAACCATTTGCACCGAAACAAAGGGACCTTCAAATCACGTCCATAGTCAAGTTCCCATATCTCCTCTATGTAACCATAATATGTGTCCTTTGGCCTATTGGTGTTTGCTGCATCAAAGCAGACACCACTGTTTTGGTTGGTGCTCTTTTTATCTTGGGTGATCGTGTAAAATGTATTCCCATTTATCTCGTACCCTTTGAAAGTCGATATAGTCGAAGATGGTGACTTGGCCAGCAAGTACAGCTCATCTCCAACAGTGTCGTCATGCATGAGACGTGTTTGCAACCAACCGCCGAATGACGCCATGTGTGTACGTTTGATCCAGGGCTCAGACTGCTCCGGGTTCTTGGAGCGTACACTATCCAGGTGTTCCTCGATATACGGAGCCACCAAGCTGGAATTTTGTAGAACTGTGTAGTGTGCTTGCGCCCAAGAATGCCCGTCCATACATATTACTGAATCCTTTCCTAGCGTGCCTTTTCCACCCAGTCTGCCCTCATGCCGTGATTTGGGAACACCAATCGGCTTAAGGTCAGGAATAAAATCAACACAAAACTCAATGACCTCCTCTGTTTCATGGCCCTTGGAGATGCTTCCTTCTGGCCTAGCACGGTTATGAACATATTTCTTCGACTAGGTGAACTAGGATGTGCGTCATGATATTGAAGAAGGATGGTGGGAACACCAACTCGAAACTGACAAGACATTGCACCAAATCATTCTGTAACCTTGGTAGGATTTCTGGATCGATTACCTTTTGAGAGATTGCATTGAGGAATTCACATAGCTTCACAATGGCTAATCGAACGTTGTCCGGTAGAAGCCCCCTCAATGCAACCGGAAGCAATTGCGTCATAATCACGTGGCAGTCATGAGACTTTAGGTTGTGGAACTTTTTCTCTGCCATATTTATTATTCCCTTTATATTCGACGAGAAGCCAGACGGGACCT
This sequence comes from Elymus sibiricus, assembly GCA_039707655.1. Lineage (NCBI taxonomy): Eukaryota > Viridiplantae > Streptophyta > Magnoliopsida > Poales > Poaceae > Elymus > Elymus sibiricus. The sequence goes on along the minus strand of CM077674.1, from coordinate 6,298,021 downwards.
TCATACTGAGCAGGCATTCAAAGAAGATTTCCTTCTCTTCTTTGGTAAGAGCGTAGCTGGCAGGACCTTGATACTGCTTTGGATGCATGCCGTCTTTTCCGTGCATACGTTGCTGGTCCTCCCATGCCTCCGGTGAATCTTTTGTCTTCCCATACACGCCCAAGAAGCCTAGCAGGTTCACGCAAAGATTCTTCGTCACGTGCATCACGTCGATTGCAGAGCGGACCTCTAGGACTTTCCTGTTGGGGAACGTTGCATGGGGGAAAAAAATTCCTACGCACACACAAGATCTATCCATGGTGATGAGCATCTACGAGAGGGAGAGTGAATCTACATACCCTTGTAGATCGCTAAGCGGAAGCGTTAAGAAACGCGGTTGATGTAGTCGAACGTCTCCGCGATCCAAATCGCAAGTCGTCCCTCGAACCGATCACGAACTAGTGCCGAACGAACGGCACCTCCGCGTTCAACACACGTACAGCTTGATGACGCCTTCACCTCCTCGATCCAGCGAGCGATGGTGAAGTAGTAGATGAGTTCCGGCAGCACGACGGCGTGGTGATGGTGGTGAGGAACAATCTCTGCAGGGCTTCGCCAAGCGCTACGGAGATTATGACGGAGGAACTAGAGGGTTAGGGTTGCCGGCACACGGCTTGGGGAATTCTTGATGTGTTCCAGGTGCTAGCCCTGCCCCTCTATTTATATGTTGAGCCCTGGGGTCGAAACTTGGAGAAAGAGCCTCCCCAAAGTCGGTTTGGAACAAAAGGAAGAGTCCTTCTCGGATTCCAGTACCAAACGCCACGGTTCCCGGCGTCTGGCCCAGACGCCATGGGCCTCGGCGTCTGGCCCAGGGCCAGACGCCAGGGTTCCTGGCGTCTGGACTCTGCCCTCTGCAAAACTGCCTTTTGCTAAGGCCCCGTGGGTCTCACCTCTTGGCCCAAACATATCGTCCAATATATCGATCTTTACCTCTCGGACATTCCGAGACTCCTCGTCATGTCCGGGATCTCATCCGGGACTCCGAACAACTTTCGGTCACCAACATAGCAACTCAACTATACTTATATCGTCACCAAACGTTATGTGTGTAGACCCTGCGGGTTCGAGAACTATGTAGACATGACCGAGACACCTCTACGGTCAATAACCAACAGCGGGACCTGGATGCCCATATTGGCTCCTACATATTCTACGAGGATCTTTATCGGTTGAACCTCTATGTCAAGGATTCAGTTAATCCCGTATGATGTTCCCTTTGTTTATCGGTATGTTACTTGCCCGAGATTCGATCGTCGGTATCTCTATACCTAGTTCAATCTCGTTACCGGCAAGTCTCTTTACTCGTTCCGTAATACAAGATCCCGTGGCTAACACTTTAGTCACATTGCTTGCAAGGCTTATAGTGATGTTGTATTACCGAGTGGGCCCTGAGATACCTCTCCGTCACACGGAGTAACAAATCCCAGTCTTGATCCATGCCAATTCAACAGACACCCTCGGAGATACCTGTAGAGCATCTTTATAGTCACCCAGTTACGTTGCGACATTTGATACACACAAGGTATTCCTCCGGTGTCAGTGAGTTGCATGATCTCATGGTCAAAGGAACAGATACTTGACATGCAGAAAACAATAGCAATAAACTGACACGATCATATGCTACGTTTACAGTTTGGGTCTTGTCCATCACATCATTCTCCTAATGATGTGATCCCGTTATCAAATGACATCTCATGTCCATGGCTAGGAAACCTTCACCATCTTTTGATCAACAAGCTAGTCAACTAGAGGCTTACTAGGGACACAGTGTTGTCTATGTACCCACACATGTATTTGAGTTTCCAATCAATACAATTATAGCATGGATAATAAACGATTATCATGACCAAGGAAATATAATAATAACCAATTTATTATTGCCTCTAGGGCATATTTCCAACATTTCCAATAGGGTAGGTCCCAAAATATAGATTTCTTCTTCCACATGGGTGCGTGTCCGTCAGCGTCATTCGGAACAGATTGTCCGCCAGGACCCTTTCCAAAGATTACTTTTAAATCCTTGACCATATCAAGTATATCATCACCAGTACGGTGGCGAGGCTTCTTCCGGTGATCTGCCTCACCTTTGAAATGCTTGCCTTTCTTTCTTAAGAGATGCTTGATCGGAAGAAATCGACGATGTCCCAAGTACACATTCTTCTTACATTTATTCAAATATATACTTTCGGTCTCATCTAAACAGTGCGTGCATGCGTGGTATCCCTTGTTTGTCTGTCCTGAAAGGTTACTAAGAGCAGGCCAATCATTGATGGTTACAAACAGCAACGCTCGTAGGTCAAATTCCTGCTGTTTGTGCTCATCCCACACACGTACACCTTTTATGTCCCACAGCTGTAAAAGTTCTTCAACTAATGGCCTTTGGTATACATCAATGTCGTTGCCGGGTTGCTTGGGGCCTTGGATGAGCACTGGCATCATAATGAACTTCCGCTTCATGCACAACCAAGGAGGAAGGTTATAGATACATAGAGTCACAGGCCAGGTGCTATGATTGCTGCTCTGCTCCCCAAAAGGATTAATGCCATCTGCACTTAAACCAAACCATACGTTCCTTGCGTCATCTGCAAAGTCCCGCCACTTTGTCTCGATTTTTCTCCACTGCGACCCGTCAGCGGGTACTCTCAACTTCCCGTCTTTCTTACGGTCTTCTTTATGCCATCGCATCAACTTGGCATGCTCTTTGTTTTGGAACAAATGTTTCAACCGTGGTATTATCGGAGCATACCACATCACCTTGGCAGGAATCCTCTTCCTGGGGCGCTCGCCCTCAACATCATCACCAGGGTCATCGCGGCTGATCTTATAGCGCAATGCATCGCATACCGGGCATGCATTCAAATTCTCGTACTCCTCACCGCGGTAGAGGATGCAGTCATTAGGGCATGCATGTATCTTCTGCACCTCTAATCCTATAGGGCAGACAGCCTTCTTTTCTTCGTACGTACTGTCGGGCAATTCGTTGTCCTTTGGAAGCTTCTTCTTCATTATTTTCAGCAACTTTTCAAATCCCTTGTCAGATACACCATTCTCTGCCTTCCATTGCAGCAATTCCAGTGTGGTACCCAGCTTTTTCTTGTCATCTTCGCAATTTGGGTACAACAATTTTTTGTGATCCTCTAACATGCGCTGCAACTTCAACTTCTCCTTTTCACTTTCGCAGTTTCTCTTTGCATCAGCAATGGCCCGACCAAAATCATCAGCGGGCTCATCTGATGCCTCTTCTTCAACTTCTTCTTCTTTATTCTCTTCCCCCATTGTAGTACCATCGTATTCAGGGAACTCAGGATAGTTGTCATCATCCTCTTCTTCTTCATTCTCTTCCATTAGAACCCCTCTTTCTCCGTGCTTGGTCCAACAGTTATAGCCGAACATGAAACCGGACGTAAACAGGTGGACGTGAATGACTTTTGAGCTAGAGTAATTCCTATCATTCTTACAGACACCACATGGACAACACATAAAACCATTCCGCTTGTTTGCCTCAGCCGCACGCAGAAAACTATGCATGCCATTAATGAACTGGGGAGAGCGTCGGTCATCGTACATCCATTGCCGACTCATCTTCATTACACAACACCGAAAATACCAAATTAATACAAGTTCATACATAAAGTTCATACACACTTCTTCTCATAAAAAAACATAAAACTATCTAGCTAAAGCATTTAAATGCAACAATAAATGCGATCAAAATCGCAACTAAGGTAATAATTGATCCAACAGCATAATGATACCAAGCCTCTTTATTAATGGCATATTTTCTAATCTTTCTAATCTTCAAGCGCATTGCATCAATCTTGATCTTGTGATCATCGACGACATCGGCAACATACAACTCCAATTTCATCTTCTCTTCTTCAATTCTTTTCAATTTTTCTTTCAAATACTCGTTTTCTTTTTCAACTAAATTTAACTTCTCGACAAGAGGGTCGGTTGCAATTTCCGGTTCACATACCTCCTAGATAAAAATATCTATGTCAACTTGATGGGCATAATTGTCATAAACACAAAATGCAACAAATAGTTATAAAAGAGAATATACCACATACGAATCATAAACCGGACGAGGGCCGACGGGGACGGATATCAAAGTCATGGCACTATGTATAACAAACAATCATACAAGTAAGAAAATTATACAAGTAACTATCTAAATCATACAAATAAGATTTTTTTTTATATAAAAAGGATAAGAACAAGAGGCTCACCAAGGTGGTGCCGGCGACGGGACGTTGCGGGCGATCGACGGTGGTTAGGACGGGGACGGGAAGGCACTAAGTAAACCACACCTACACATATGCAAACTAAGAAGTTAATTTGTGCTCAAATTGCATATAAATCAAATAAACTCCCACATAATTACTCCCAAACTAAAACCCACAAATCACTATACTTATAGAGCATTGCACGAGCTAATCTAGCAATGAGAGATGAAAGGAAAAAGTTGCTAACCTTTGTGAACACTTGGATAGATGGGGTGCCTTCAAATCTTGACAAATCTTTGGCAAAAACGGAGGATGAGCTCGAGCAAGGGGAAGAACAGAGGAGAGAAAGGGGAAAACAGAGAGAATGGGCTCGGGCTGAAAGAAGAAGAAGGGTTTATACAAACCGGGACTTAAGGTCCACCTCTAGTCCCGGTTTGTGATACAAACCGGGACTAAAGGGGATCGTGGGGGCCCCAGCCTGACACCAGCCGGCCACCACCCCTTTAGTCCCCGTTTGTATCACAAACCGGGACTATAGGTAGAAAATGAACCGGGACTAATGATGCCCGTGCCCCCGACCGCCCCTAGCCGTTGGAACCGGGACTAATGGTCACATTAGTCCCGGGCCGTAATCAAACCGGGACTAAAGGGGCGGACGAAAGGTCTGTTTTCTACTAGTGTCTGGTTCATATGGAGAGGGTAGGCAAGAAAGTGTACATTTTGAAAATGTGGAAGCGGGACATATGCGCCCCCCCCCCCCAATCGCCGCACTCTTGGTTTGAACAAAACAAAACTGCAGTTACTTTGCCTATCAAATAAGGTACTATAGCTAAGCAGGCTGGCTCGGTGTGTCGCTATTCACTACAGTGTATCTAGTATTACCTATGTAGCTACTAGATATGGAAAGACGGTAATGATCTTTGTATGGCTAAAGTGAATGATTACGGCGTCCATCTGGTAGATAGCATATCTAGTAGCTTATGGCTGTACGCAAAAAGTCGGGGCCCAACAGACCATGCATGCACCACTATATAACGATCCTTCCCTAACGCAGCAAACCCATCCCACGCTCTTCTCCGACAGACCAAGCTCACACCTCACTCTTCTTTTCCTTCAGTTCTACAACGAACCAGTCTCTATCTTCACCATGGAGGGAGGAGGGAAGAGGAGAAGTACCGGTGCGCCTTCAGAGGGACGGGATTCAGTACATCCCAGGCCCTCGGCAGCGACATGGGCCACCATCGCGCCGAGAAACATGCCGCACAAGACGCTGAAAGACGACGAAGGGTTGCAGCGGCGGTGGAAAGACGGGGAAGACCCGCCCCCATGGGAGGGGGGCGCCGTGTACCTAGAGCTCACTCCCTAGGAGCTTCCTCGGTTAACTGGCTGCCACGTGTATGCTACTGTATAATAATAATGGGAAGGAAATGATGATTGTAAATTCAAAGCTTCCAGTTTTTTTCAAATCTTGCTAAAAGTAGAGGCTGGTCCTTTCTGGTTCATATGGAGAGGGTAGGAAAGAAAGTGTACAATTTGAAAACTGGAAGTGGGAATCAAAATAAGGTTCTATAGCCATGCAGCTTTGACCAAACTTAAAAAAATGAACCTAGTACATCACAATGACGAGTCATGGTGGTGGCTTTTGTCGTGCATAGCACCAGGACCAAAGAAAATTCTGTACTACTCCCTCTGTGAAACGACGTGCTCGGCCGTCGACCGTGTCATGTCCATCCTCGAGTCGGCCCAGTAGAAGGTTGGTCTTTATTTTTAGGAACACACATTTAGGTCAAACTTGTACATGAACTGATTCTTTTTTCTGCGCTTGAATTTGCAAACGCGAGAGGAAATTCAAGCACTAGCGTGGGGGCCAATGCCCCCGCACCCCAACCTATATTTTACAATTGTGTAAGATTAGTTGTGATACTCTGAGCGAGACATCCACAATCCTTTCTCTTCAACTCTTCTACCCTCTTATTAAGCTGGAACATGAAGTCAACAAATTTGCTTCCATCATCTTTCAATTTAGCTTTCTCTAGGAACGGATTAAAATTCAGGGGTGCTACTGCGCGAGCCATGATCTACAACATAAATATAGCAAAGACAACTTAGACTATTGTTCTAGATAATGAGTTTAGTTAATCATATTACTTAAAAACTCCCTCTCAAATTGAGATCCCTCCGGTCATTCGAGTGTCACATGATCCAAATCCACCAACTCAAGTCCGATCATCACGTGAGTTGAGGTGGTTTCAATGGTGAACATCTTCATGTTGATCATATCTACTAGATGACTCATGTTCGACCTTTCGGTCTCTTGTGTTCCGAGGCCATGTCTGTACATGCTAGGCTCGTCAAGTTTAACCCGAGTGTTCCGCACGTGCAACATGGCTTACACCCGTTGTATGCGAACGTAGAGTCTATCACACCCGATCATCACGGCGTGTGTCGAAACGACGAACTTCCGCAACGGTGCACACTCGGGGAGAACACAATTTATCTTGAAATTTAAGTGAGGGATCACCTTATAATGCTACCGTCGTCCTAAGCAAAATAAGATGCATAAAAGGATTAACATCACATGCAAATCATAAGTGACATGATATGGCCATGAACTTGTGCTTTTGATCTCCATCTCCAAAGCACCGGCATGATCTCCATCGTCACCGGCGTGACACCATGATCTCCATCATCTTGATCTCCATCAACGTGTCGCCATGAGGTTGTCGCGCCGACTGTTGCTTCCACGACTATTGCTAACTCATAGCGATAAAGTAAAGCAAAACGGCGAAAATAATTAAAGACAACTCTATGGCTCCTACCAGTTGTCGTACTCATCGACATGCAAGTCGTGATATTCTATACAACACATGATCATCTCATACATCACATATATCTCATCATGTAATTGGCCATATCACATCACAACATACCCTGCAAAAACAAGTTAGACGTCCTCTAATTGTTGTTGCAAATTTTACGTGGCTGCTACGGGTTTGCAAGAACCGTTCTTACCTACGCAAAACCACAACGTGGTGTAGTGATTGCTTTTTGATCTTCTAAAAGAACCCTCTTCATTGAAATCGATTCAACTAAAGTGAGAGAGACAGACACCCGCTAGCCATCTTTATGCAACAAAGTTATATGTCAGTTGAAGGAACCGGTCTCTCGTAAGCGTACGAGTAATGTTGGTCCGGGCCGCTTCATCTCACAATACCGCCGAATCAAGTATCAACTAGTAACGGCAAGCAATATGTATACACCCACGCCCACAACTCGTTTGTGTTCTACTCGAGATCTCATCTACGCATAGACCTAGCTCTGATACCACTGTTGGGGAATGTTGCATGGGAAACAAAAAATTTCCTACGCACACACAAGATCTATCCATGGTGATGAGCATCTACGAGAGGGAGAGTGAATCTACATACCCTTGTAGATCGCTAAGCGGAAGCGTTAAGAAACGCGGTTGATGTAGTCGAACGTCTCCGCGATCCAAATCGCAAGTCGTCCCTCGAACCGATCACGAACTAGTGCCGAACAAACGGCACCTCCGCATTCAATACACGTACAGCTTGATGACGCCTTCACCTCCTCGATCCAGCGAGCGATGGTGAAGTAGTAGATGAGTTCCGGCAGCACGACGGCGTGGTGATGGTGGTGAGGAACAATCTCTGCAGGGCTTCGCCAAGCGCTACGGAGATTATGACGGAGGAACTAGAGGGTTAGGGTTACCGGCACACGGCTTGGGGAATTCTTGATGTGTTCCAGGTGCTAGCCCTGCCCCTCTATTTATATGTTGAGCCCTGGGGTCGAAACTTGGAGAAAGAGCCTCCCCAAAGTCGGTTTGGAACAAAAGGAAGAGTCCTTCTCGGATTCCAGTACCAAACGCCACGGTTCCCGGCGTCTGGCCCAGACGCCATGGGCCTCGGCATCTGGCCCAGGGCCAGACGCCAGGGTTCCTGGCGTCTGGACTCTGCCCTCTGCAAAACTGCCTTTTGCTAAGGCCCCGTGGGTCTCACCTCTTGGCCCAAACATATCGTCCAATATATCGATCTTTACCTCTCGGACATTCCGAGACTCCTCGTCATGTCCGGGATCTCATCCGGGACTCCGAACAACTTTCGGTCACCAACATAACAACTCAACTATACTTATATCGTCACCAAACGTTAAGTGTGTAGACCCTGCGGGTTCGAGAACTATGTAGACATGACCGAGACACCTCTACGGTCAATAACCAACAGCGGGACCTGGATGCCCATATTGGCTCCTACATATTCTACGAGGATCTTTATCGGTTGAACCTCTATGTCAAGGATTCAGTTAATCCCGTATGATGTTCCCTTTGTTTATCGGTATGTTACTTGCCCGAGATTCGATCGTCGGTATCTCTATACCTAGTTCAATCTCGTTACCGGCAAGTCTCTTTACTCGTTCCGTAATACAAGATCCCGTGGCTAACACTTTAGTCACATTGCTTGCAAGGCTTATAGTGATGTTGTATTACCGAGTGGGCCCTGAGATACCTCTCCGTCACACGGAGTAACAAATCCCAGTCTTGATCCATACCAATTCAACAGACACCCTCGGAGATACCTGTAGAGCATCTTTATAGTCACCCAGTTACGTTGCGACATTTGATACACACAAGGTATTCCTCCGGTGTCAGTGAGTTGCATGATCTCATGGTCAAAGGAACAGATACTTGACATGCAGAAAACAATAGCAATAAACTGACACGATCATATGCTACGTTTACAGTTTGGGTCTTGTCCATCACATCATTCTCCTAATGATGTGATCCCGTTATCAAATGACATCTCATGTCCATGGCTAGGAAACCTTCACCATCTTTTGATCAACAAGCTAGTCAACTAGAGGCTTACTAGGGACACAGTGTTGTCTATGTACCCACACATGTATTTGAGTTTCCAATCAATACAATTATAGCATGGATAATAAACGATTATCATGAACAAGGAAATATAATAATAACCAATTTATTATTGCCTCTAGGGCATATTTCCAACATTTCCAATAGGGTAGGTCCCAAAATATAGATTTCTTCTTCCACATGGGTGCGTGTCCGTCAGCGTCATTCGGAACAGATTGTCCGCCAGGACCCTTTCCAAAGATTACTTTTAAATCCTTGACCATATCAAGTATATCATCACCAGTACGGTGGCGAGGCTTCTTCCGGTGATCTGCCTCACCTTTGAAATGCTTGCCTTTCTTTCTTAAGAGATGCTTGATCGGAAGAAATCGACGATGTCCCAAGTACACATTCTTCTTACATTTATTCAAATATATACTTTCGGTCTCATCTAAACAGTGCGTGCATGCGTGGTATCCCTTGTTTGTCTGTCCTGAAAGGTTACTAAGAGCAGGCCAATCATTGATGGTTACAAACAGCAATGCTCGTAGGTCAAATTCCTGCTGTTTGTGCTCATCCCACACACGTACACCTTTTATGTCCCACAGCTGTAAAAGTTCTTCAACTAATGGCCTTTGGTACACATCAATGTCGTTGCCGGGTTGCTTGGGGCCTTGGATGAGCACTGGCATCATAATGAACTTCCGCTTCATGCACAACCAAGGAGGAAGGTTATAGATACATAGAGTCACAGGCCAGGTGCTATGATTGCTGCTCTGCTCCCCAAAAGGATTAATGTCATCTGCACTTAAACCAAACCATACGTTCCTTGCGTCATCTGCAAAGTCCCGCCACTTTGTCTCGATTTTTCTCCACTGCGACCCGTCAGCGGGTACTCTCAACTTCCCGTCTTTCTTACGGTCTTCTTTATGCCATCGCATCAACTTGGCATGCTCTTTGTTTTGGAACAAATGTTTCAACCGTGGTATTATCGGAGCATACCACATCACCTTGGCAGGAATCCTCTTCCTGGGGCGCTCGCCCTCAACATCATCACCAGGGTCATCGCGGCTGATCTTATAGCGCAATGCATCGCATACCGGGCATGCATTCAGATTCTCGTACTCCTCACCGCGGTAGAGGATGCAGTCATTAGGGCATGCATGTATCTTCTGCACCTCTAATCCTATAGGGCAGACAGCCTTCTTTTCTTCGTACGTACTGTCGGGCAATTCGTTGTCCTTTGGAAGCTTCTTCTTCATTATTTTCAGCAACTTTTCAAATCCCTTGTCAGATACACCATTCTCTGCCTTCCATTGCAGCAATTCCAGTGTGGTACCCAGCTTTTTCTTGTCATCTTCGCAATTTGGGTACAACAATTTTTTGTGATCCTCTAACATGCGCTGCAACTTCAACTTCTCCTTTTCACTTTCGCAGTTTCTCTTTGCATCAGCAATGGCCCGACCAAAATCATCAGCGGGCTCATCTGATGCCTCTTCTTCAACTTCTTCTTCTTTATTCTCTTCCCCCATTGTAGTACCATCGTATTCAGGGAACTCAGGATAGTTGTCATCATCCTCTTCTTCTTCATTCTCTTCCATTAGAACCCCTCTTTCTCCGTGCTTGGTCCAACAGTTATAGCCGAACATGAAACCGGACGTAAACAGGTGGACGTGAATGACTTTTGAGCTAGAGTAATTCCTATCATTCTTACAGACACCACATGGACAACACATAAAACCATTCCGCTTGTTTGCCTCAGCCGCACGCAGAAAACTATGCATGCCATTAATGAACTGGGGAGAGCGTCGGTCATCGTACATCCATTGCCGACTCATCTTCATTACACAACACCGAAAATACCAAATTAATACAAGTTCATACATAAAGTTCATACACACTTCTTCTCATAAAAAAACATAAAACTATCTAGCTAAAGCATTTAAATGCAACAATAAATGCGATCAAAATCGCAACTAAGGTAATAATTGATCCAACAGCATAATGATACCAAGCCTCTTTATTAATGGCATATTTTCTAATCTTTCTAATCTTCAAGCGCATTGCATCAATCTTGATCTTGTGATCATCGACGACATCGGCAACATACAACTCCAATTTCATCTTCTCTTCTTCAATTCTTTTCAATTTTTCTTTCAAATACTCGTTTTCTTTTTCAACTAAATTTAACTTCTCGACAAGAGGGTCGGTTGCAATTTCCGGTTCACATACCTCCTAGATAAAAATATCTATGTCAACTTGATGGGCATAATTGTCATAAACACGAAATGCAACAAATAGTTATAAAAGAGAATATACCACATACGAATCATAAACCGGACGAGGGCCGACGGGGACGGATATCAAAGTCATGGCACTATGTATAACAAACAATCATACAAGTAAGAAAATTATACAAGTAACTATCTAAATCATACAAATAAGATTTTTTTTATATAAAAAGGATAAGAACAAGAGGCTCACCAAGGTGGTGCCGGCGACGGGACGTTGCGGGCGATCGACGGTGGTTAGGACGGGGACGGGAAGGCACTAAGTAAACCACATCTACACATATGCAAACTAAGAAGTTAATTTGTGCTCAAATTGCATATAAATCAAATAAACTCCCACATAATTACTCCCATACTAAAACCCACAAATCACTATACTTATAGAGCATTGCACGAGCTAATCTAGCAATGAGAGATGAAAGGAAAAAGTTGCTAACCTTTGTGAACACTTGGATAGATGGGGTGCCTTCAAATCTTGACAAATCTTTGGCAAAAATGGAGGATGAGCTCAAGCAAGGGGAAGAACAGAGGAGAGAAAGGGGAAAACAGAGAGAATGGGCTCGGGCTGAAAGAAGAAGAAGGGTTTATACAAACCGGGACTTAAGGTCCACCTCTAGTCCCGGTTTGTGATACAAACCGGGACTAAAGGGGATCGTGGGGGCCCCAACCTGACACCAGCCGGCCACCACCCCTTTAGTCCCGGTTTGTATCACAAACCGGGACTATAGGTAGAAAATGAACCGGGACTAATGATGCCCGTGCCCCCGACCGCTCCTAGCCGTTGGAACCGGGACTAATGGTCACATTAGTCCCGGGCCGTAATCAAACCGGGACTAAAGGGGCGGACGAAAGGTCTGTTTTCTACTAGTGTCTGCTTCATATGGAGAGGGTAGGCAAGAAAGTGTACATTTTGAAAATGTGGAAGCGGGACATATGCGCCGCCCCCACCCCCCCCCCCCCCCCCCCAATCGCCGCACTCTTGGTTTGAACAAAACAAAACTGCAGTTACTTTGCCTATCAAATAAGGTACTATAGCTAAGCAGCTATGAGTAAACTTGAAAATTTCGACCTACCACAGCGGGCTGGCTCGGTGTGTCGCTATTCACTACAATGTATCTAGTATTACCTATGTAGCTACTAGATATGGAAAGACGGTAATGATCTTTGTATGGCTAAAGTGAATGATTACGGCGTCCATCTGGTAGATAGCATATCTAGTAGCTTATGGCTGTACGCAAAAAAGTCGGGGCCCAACAGACCATGCATGCACCACTATATAACGATCCTTCCCTAACGCAGCAAACCCATCCCACGCTCTTCTCCGACGGACCAAGCTCACACCTCACTCTTCTTTTCCTTCAGTTCTACAACGAACCAGTCTCTATCTTCACCATGGAGGGAGGAGGGAAGAGGAGAAGTACCGGTGCGCCTTCAGAGGGAGGGGATTCAGTACATCCCAGGCCCTCGGCAGCGACATGGGCCACCATCGCGCCGAGAAACACGCCGCACAAGACGCTGAAAGACGACGAAGGGTTGCAGCGGCGGTGGAAAGACGGGGAAGACCCGCCCCCATGGGAGGGGGGCGCCGTGTACCTAGAGCTCACTCCCTAGGAGCTTCCTCGGTTAACTGGCTGCCACGTGTATGCTACTGTATAATAATAATGGGAAGGAAATGATGATTGTAAATTCAAAGCTTCCAGTTTTTTTCAAATCTTGCTAAAAGTAGAGGCTGGTCCTTTCTGGTTCATATGGAGAGGGTAGGAAAGAAAGTGTACAATTTGAAAACTGGAAGTGGGAATCAAAATAAGGTTCTATAGCCATGCAGCTTTGACCAAACTTAAAAAAATGAACCTAGTACATCACAATGACGAGTCATGGTGGTGGCTTTTGTCGTGCATAGCACCAGGACCAAAGAAAATTCTGTACTACTCCCTCTGTTTTTAAATATAAATCTTTTTAGAGATTTCAATACAAACTACATACGGATGTATATAGACATATTTTAGAGTGTAGATTCACTAATTTTGCTCCGTATGTAGTCTTTTATTGGAATCTCTAAAAAACTTATATTTCGGAACAGAGGGAGTACTAATTAACCATAGATTCATGCACGTTGGCTTCTGACACCGTGTGGACGAGGAAATTTCCGAAGATATGCACGCAACGGTTCAAAGTAAAAAACGTGTATTTACTTGCCTGTTGTGAAACGACGTGCTCGGCCGTCGACCGTGTCATGTCCATCCTCGAGTCGGCCCAGTAGAAGGTTGGTCTTTATTTTTAGGAACACACATTTAGGTCAAACTTGTACTTGAACTGATTCTTTTTTCTGCGCTTGAATTTGCAAACGCGAGAGGTAATTCAAGCACTAGCGTGGGGGCCAATGCCCGCGCACCCCAACCTATATTTTACAATTGTGTAAGATTAGTTGTGATACTCTGAGCGAGACATCCACAATCCTTTCTCTTCAACTCTTCTACCCTCTTATTAAGCTGGAACATGAAGTCAACAAATTTGCTCCCTTGTTTTTTTTCCACAAAGATTGACTTAGCACTACTACATATCGGTATACTACTGACCGCTCATCATTGACTGGCCTCTGGCCACGCGTCAGTGACAGGGCGGACCCAGACTAGAAATTACCCGGTGTCCACATTGAAGAACACATGTCTACATGTCAAGCAATTTAATGATCTACACACGAAATCAATGGATTACATTAAGCAAGTGCAAACTGGACCCGGTGCCAGTGACACCAGGTAGCTCCACCTAGGTCCGCTCCTGGTCAGTGATAAGGGTCAACACTGATGACTGTTTTGGGCAAGTCATCATTGACCGGCCAATTGGCGGACACCTCATCACTAACCGGCCAGTCTTACGGGGGATCACTGATGACTTGTCACCGGTCAGAGATGAGGCTCATCACTGACCGGCCTCATCACTGACCGGCCGTTCCATATGGGGGGTCACTCGTCATCACTGACCGGCCAATCTTAGTGACCGGTCACTGTTGATTCATATCACTTTAAGAATTTTCCTACCCAGCCCACAATGCGTAAAAAGAGCTAACCAACCACGTCCAAGTCCCCTTCCCTCTTCCTCTCGCGGCGGCGGCTACGCCCGCGCCCCGTCACCGTTTTCCCATGCCCTCACTTGTCTCCTCCAACGCCGCACTTCGCCCTTCCTAGCTACGGCTCACCCCGCCTCCTCCTCGACGGACCGTCCCCGACGAGCCCTCCTAGTGGCTAGGCCAAAGGAGGTGGAGGAGCTCTTCTCCCCTGCCTCCTCTCATCTCCTCTCCAGCACTGGGATGACGAGCTCACCGACGACTGCTTCCACCTTCCCTCCCCTCCTAGCCGCCGAACGTGGTGAGCTACCCATCTCTCCCCTCTCTACCCCAGATATGAGTTGGTTCAATTTGTATGTACGTGCAATTGCACAAATTTGTCAACACACAACACATTTAGGTTGAGTTTGTACATGCATGGTTGACACCAGATTTTGGCATAGCAATAAATGTCATTAAGATGGGCTCAAATGATAAAGATCTCAACATGAAATTTCTTCGTCTCCTCAAGACGAATAATTTTGCTTTTTGGATCACCTCAATCCGAGGTCGTATGCAACTTTGAGAGCCAAAATAGCCCGACTTGACCATGACTTGAATTTGAGCGCCCGACCCAGACACATATTGATGCATGTCTGAAGGTAGACGTGAGTGATTTGGCCCTCAAGATGGCCTCAAATTAGAAACTTCTCAACATGAAAGTTGCCGGCATCGTCGAGGCACAAAACTTTGTTTTTTGTGTCATCTCCATCCGGGGCCATATGCAACCTCCAAAGCTAAAATACAATCGCCTGATTCTAGACATTGTCTATACGTGTCTAATGTATGGCATGGCTGGTTGGGTCATCAAGATGGCTTCAAAAGGAAAAGTGTCCAATATGAAAGTTTTTGTCCTCATCAAATTGAACAACTTTGGCTTTTGGGTAACGTTAGTCCGAGGTCGTATGCGACCTCTAAAGCCGATGCAATATGACAATCTTTTGACTCTTGTCAAATTTATAAACTGAACATGCATGTCACTTGTATGTTCTGTCAAATTTATAAATTGTAATAGCCATATCACTGGTATGTTCATTTAGTTGTACACAATATTGACATGTGCACACAATTCATTTATTTTACCTTGCTTATTTAACTTGCTACTGATTAACTTTCTGTTATTTGTAGCTGAGCATTTGAATTTTGGAGCAGATGATCAGAAGTTTACATGGGGCTGTGAACCTTTTAGATCGTGTGAAGGCATGGAGAACTGATGGCCACATGCATTGGTGGCGATGCAGGGCATATTGTGAGTTAGCTTATGATATAGTGATATTTATGTTTGACACGCTTCATAACCGTTCAAGTTTGAGTTGATGTTAGTGATGTTCTTGTTGTGCTTCATAGTCTTCCTAGTGTGATGTGAGGTGTGATTATGCGCCAATGTACATCTTAAGTATGTAAGCCGTGGCTAGCATTTTTTTGCCTTGTGTGTATATGAGCTTCTATGAGAAGATGCATGTATATGTGATCTTCTCTTACAAGATGTTATGTGATTGTATATGTGATCTTCTATGTAGCTAGGTGCTATGTAGCCAGCTGCTGCTATTTTTTTTGTGCCCACCACATCAGTGACCGGCCATTTGGCCAGTCAATGATGACTAGGACTAGTCATCAGTGACCGGCCAACTGGCCGGTGAGTGATGACAATGTCATCATTGACCCCGAGACACTGACCGGCCAGAAACCAGTCACTGATGATATGATTTGGCCAGTCAGTGTTGTTCGGTTATTTAGTAGTGTAGCTAGGCTCGTGACAGTCGCATGTATGCAGCCTTCCTTCCTTCCTTCACCTGCATGCCTTCCTTCCACGGCTGTAGAAAGACATCACAGTGATTAGATTAGATTTTCATCCCTCCCCTACATAAATAAATTAGGCCACCGCCACGCAAAAACCCTAGCTAATTAACTCTCGGACCCTAGCTAGCTATTTAATGGCTATGGCTTCCATGGTGCCCAAGCTCATCGACGTAGATGCAGCTGGTAGTCGCCCGGGGCGGGGGTGTGTCTCCCCTCCCAAGGCTACCTGACTGGCCAGCGCCTAATTAATGTGTAGTGTCTCCCCCTCCCATGCAGGTATGTATTGTTTGCTGAGAGAGAGATTAATACCAACTAGTTCATGACAGATATTCATTCATCATGTCTCTCTGCCTTGCCCTTAGGGAGGCCAAGGCTAAATCAATCAATCGATCAAATTAACGACAAATCAAATTGCAACTCTATCTATCTATGCCTACTGAACTGAACCAAACGAACCAGCGGCGGCGGTCGCAAGTCTCCAAAAAAAGAAGAAGAAGAAAATAAATTAAGCCGACAATCCAAGCCAGAAGAAGAAGCAGCCACAATGAAGATAGATCCCAAAACCTATCTCGACGTTCAAGAGGATACATCCCTCAAGTCCAAGGAATTCCTCTGGGCCCTGTACGACAGTACGAGTACTGGTGCAATCATCAGAGCATATCACACGACCCTGCCGGGATGCGCAGCCGCTTCAGGATATTCAGCAGGACAGCAAGGCGTGTGCAGGTTGACGCTGGGCAAGTTTGCGGATCAGGCCGGTGAAGGAGACGTTCTGTCCTCCATGACCCAGGAAACCATAAATTCATGTGGATATCATGAATTTAATCTTCTCATGATATTTCGCCGCAGTCCTCGGCCACCAACAAGATCTTCAAGGCGAATAAATTTCCATCGTTGCTACTCCTTGGTGACAACCGACCACGATCCTACACAAATCAATTTAGTATGTCATTTGGTTACCAATTAATCTCATGTTGCCATATCTAAAAGAAATCTCATGTTGCCGAAAATTCGAGACATTATAAAGGAGGATGACACAAATATATAATCAATTAGCGCTAGCGTTGTCACGTTGTCGCTTAACACTCACGTAGACTTGACGGTGTAATAATGCTGGGCTGCGTATCTATGATGCGGAGGCTGGGAGCAATATAATTCTTCTATTTTGTCTAAACAATATATATCTAAGATGAGCAAAGTTGTTGAGACATTTCATCAAAAAAAGTATAAATGTGTAACCACGTTATAAGTTTTGGATGCCTACTGTTGTTAGGTTTTTTAGATTGAACCTCAAACTTTTACGCAGTTCAGTTTCGTTTTCTTTTGGCTTGCAATTTTGAGCAACATAATACATAGTACCAGATATTAATCGTTTCCCAATTAGCAAGTCAATAAACTAGAGAAAGGACAAGAAATTCATTGTCCATTACCTTCTCGTGCCCTCTATACATCCAAAAGCATAAACTGCACCTAGGTTGAAACCAATTATGTTCTCAAGCCTGTAAGGTTAGGGAGGACATGCAGAGTCAATAAAAAAGCTCAAAAATACAGTATGTACTAGTACTACATAATCGGACATATTGAAAATAGAAACTACAATGTGGCTGTAAATGTAGAAGCAATACTTGTAGGTAGTGAATTTCCATACGCGTACGGTCCCGTCAAGTGAACCTGTAATTAGAATCGGAAGCTCCGGGTGCAACTTGACGGCACTGATACAGTCCGCATGCCCTTCTAAATTATCAACACATTCTTTCATCCCCAATTCCCATATCTGATTCAACAACAACGAAAAAGGAAAACTGTTAATCATATATATCATGTATGACAACTTAATTCATAGCTAGCTATGATTAATTGAATGTATTCTTCAAGAGATGGCACCTGTGCAGTCCTGTCCTTACAGCCCACGATAAGATGCTGCCGATTATAGCGTGTGAAGTAATCAACACAAAGCCCATGCTCGTCCAGTTTCAATGTGATGATGCTACTAGTATCATTGGAATAAATGCTCCAGATCTATCAATTATTAATGCTAGTTATCTTAAGTGCGTATTAAAATAAAATCACCAATGAATTTGAAGGAAATATAAAAGAATAATTAAATTGCGAGCAAATTAACCTTGACTGTGCCATCCCATGAAGTACTAGCGAAACTGTCCTTGTTCTTTGGGTTAAAGGTTACTTGGGTCACTTTGTCAGTGTGCCCCTGAAATGTCCGGGTGCATTTCCAGTTCTTGTTCCAGTCCCAAAGCTTAATCAGGTGATCATCGTCATCAGACGACGATGACAGTACAAACGGATCAGTTGGATGCACAGCCAAGGTTGTGATGCAACCGTCGTGAGCATCGAAACTCTCGACGCACTGGTTTTGGTCGTAGCTGTAAACATGGATGCACCCATTGCCGTCACCGGCGACGACCCATTTCTCGCGTGCGATAAATTTTGCCGCATGAACTGCACATTCATGAATAGAGCAGAAATATACATATACAAATGATTTAGCATGGTGATGTGTGAGCAATAAATTAAACGGGTAAGCGATCGATTAATCTAATAGAACATATAAACTAATTAAGCATATATATGCGTACGTACCTGGTTCACCTGTGACGTCTTGAATCGAGTTCAACATTGCCTGCGAGCAGATACATACGTTAGTAATATGCGGTACGAAACGTCGTACTATAATGCATTGTCTGGCCGGCCGAATTAAGATGAGATTAACCACATACATATAGACACGCACGTACCATTGTCTGGCAGTTCCAAACACGAAGGCTCCCCACATGATGCGTCGTGATAATCCTGCATATTAATTACACAAACGATTGACCGATGAATTAGTCCTAGATAGCTAGAATATGTACCAGAGAGTAAGTAGCACTCACCATGGCTCTGTTGGATGCATATCTATGGACGAAACTTGCTTAGCATCAGGCGTGGTTATGATCTGAAAGATATATAGATTCAAGAAGGCCAACACAACAACCTCTCCTTGCAAGTAAGGCTACATATAGTTATTAGCAACACACAACAAAAAAAGAAAATCACCTCAACCATCCGTCGAGTTGGCTGCCAGCAGATCCCGTACGTCCAGCCCAAGGAAATTAAAGAAAACAACAATGGAACAACATGTGGGTCATACTATCAATTACACAAACAATGGAGTAGTGAAACGAGTTTAATTAATCCCTTTCATCAAGCCAAAGACTAGCTAGGTAGTTTACCTCAGACGACGACGATGTCTCTTCATTAGCTGGAGCTATTCCATCAGTACAGGAGATAACCTTCAGTGTCACCTCTTGCACCTCTTCACCGGCCTTCTGAAAGAAGTTGTCGTACTCAACGGCGACGTGATCTTTGTCAACATCCAGGAGGTCGTAGCTACGCAACACGACGCCGTACAGCGTAAAGAAGTCGCCGCGGCTGTCCGAAGATGTCGACGTCGACGATGCAGGCAGCTGCTTATTGGGCATTATTGTGAGTGTGAGGGTGTAGGCACACCCTGGTGGCACAACACCGCAGAGTGGCTTCTTCGTCAAGTACCTCTTGGGGCCGTTGGCCACAAGCATGAATGCGACGCGGTCATTTCCCTTGTAGTCTAGCCGCAACGAGCAGGAAATCATGGCCTTTTTCTTTATGAATGGGAGGAAGCAGAGCTCTAGGGGGTGGACGTCAAGCAGTGGCTCGCTTTGAATCAAGGTTTCTGTTATGTTCAGCATATTTTCGATGTTCTTGATGGTGGGTCTTTTGTGTCTGTCGGCCTCCACGCACTTCAACGCTATTTCCAGGCATTTCCTAACTTGCCGGCAGTATCCTTCAATTGACGCCAACTTCACTGTTTCCTGTAGCCTCTTCCTCCAACTTACACATACCTAAATACGAAATTGGGATAAATACCACACAAAATTAATGCAAAACACCCATGGAATTTTATTACTACAAGAAATGACCATGAATATATCGGTGCAAAGATATTCCCAAAAAAGAAGAAAATCTTACCCGATCAATGAACTCCATGGAAGACATCTCAAGGCTTCCCAATCTGTACTTATTCCCGGTCATGATCTCTAAGATTACAATACCCAAGCTGTATATGTCATACTATTCTGATCTTATCTGTTTCTCAACAAATTCTGGCGGCATATATTCACTGCATGCAGTGAGATCAGAAATATTAAAGATACAGCTAGTGTAGAGAAAATGCCAATTTAAAATATTACTTGAAAAACAAATTCAAATTAGCTTACAGTGATCCGGATTTATGAGGCATATTTTGTCTTATTGAATGCCGATTGTGGTAGCTGAAGTTTAGTACAAAGAGATCATCTATTTTTGGCTGCATATTCTCATCCAGCAATATATTGCTAGGCTTAGATTTATATGATAAATAGGATGAAACCTATGATGGAGGTTTCTCAAACCCACGCAAGTGCCCTTAATTATTCCGTAGCATGTGTGCCAATCCAACCCAGAATGAACGTCTGTCAAAATGAGACAAGATATAGTATCCCGAAAATGCTTAAAGTGTTATTTTATTCTTCAAATGCCACATATATAATAAATATATATATGTTGCTGCATGCATGTTGTGGCGTCATAAATACCTGAAATGTGCCGGTCAAGGGATCAATTTGGCAAATACTCGAAGCAGAGTATCCTTTGCATCTCATTGGCATAATACACATATCCTCCTTCGTTATGCTCTACAAGTTTGCTTTGTGTTCCATAGCAGTAACCAGCTAACTTGACAATATTTTGATTTTCGAACCCTGTCATGCCATCAGGCCTTTGTGTCTCCTGCATACTAGTTAAAACCTTCACAGCAAGGACCTGTCCATCCTCACAGATTCCCTATATATATTTAACGCATCTTATTAGGAAAATGGATTCTTTAATTTTGTTGACCACATACATAGTACGTACGTACCTTGTAAACCTTTCCATTCCGACCCTCGGCAAGTAGTCGCTCTTCAGAGAAACCATCTGTTAATCTTATTATTTCCTGGAACGCCATAGTCTTGGGCTTGTACTTCTTTATGCTAGTAGACCAGCTGCTAGCTTCACCGTGCCCTTGTAAATTCAAAAAATAAGTAATTCACTCGTGTAAATTTAGCGCAACCACGGGAGTACACATGCTTTTGTAGCTTGGTCCTCTAATTGTTATTATTATTATTTCTTAAAGATACTATATAGCACTAACCAGAAAAATGCCAGGACGTGATGCTGCTGCCCATGGAACGGGGAATGGATTCTCCATGGTCATCTTGATTAAACTATATATCATCAACAAAACAAAGAGCAGCATGTATAAACCCACTTTACAAGGTGCAATAATTGTTTTCTTTTCAACAAGGATAAAAATAATAATGAAATAGTAGTAGTATCACTTAAACAAAGCATACCTGTGGTCCATCTACGACACTAGCTAGGTGTGCAAACTCCTGATCGACCTGCCCGAGATATGACACTAGCTATGAGTTTGAACATCAAAACACCTAAACCGGCACCCGCGTCGCTCTCCCAGGGCGACACGGGCGGCAAGTCAACCCAACCGTCCACCATCACCCTCCCCCATGTCGCAGCCGGGCGAAGCCAGTGCGGCGGTGGGGATGTTGTCTTCGTCTCTCTCAGGTGGAGGGCGAGCCTGCTAGGCCCGTGCATTGTGTCCGTGCAGTGGCACGGGCAGTGTCCGCTTGGCGTGGTGTTGCGGCGGCGGCGGGGTGTGAGGCGCGCTGGTGCTGGATCTGGTGGTGCGGCCGGCTTCCCACTGGATCTGGCTCGGCTTGTGCAACGCGCGGGGATGGGATGTGCTCGCCATATGAGTGAAGGCACGTTGGTAGTGCAGGCTAGGCACGGCGCCGACCAGTTTTGGCGGTGGGAGGTTGTGGGGTGGCGGTATGCGTGGTGACCAGTGGGATACTACGGGCCTGTTCGGAGTTCTTCCGCTCCACAACTCCGCTCCCGGAGCGGACGGAGCTGCAGTTAAAAATCTTGGAGCGAGCGAACAGGTGCTCCGCAGATTCTAGGATTTCAAGGAATGGGTGGATTGCCGAACGGGTCCTACATCTAGGCCTGGTGGGCCTGCGGTGAAGGTTGGCTTTCTTGTTCTGCAGTGGGAACTGGGTACGGTGGTTGTGACTGAAAACCTAGCTCTGACTTTTTGTCGGAGCCGGCGATGGCAGCGTCCTTGGACGTCATCTTCTTTTTGGAGTCGTCGTTGTGCAGCCCATTTGTCTCTTCCATCCTCGCAGTCATGGTTCTACGGGTGAAAACCTAATCCGGCTCAAAACTTGAAAATTATATCTACATATTTGTCTCAAAAAATATTTCCAACATAATATAACATTTTGGATTTTATGAACATAATGGAGTAGAAATTAGTGGTCAAAATTAAATCTTAAAGACCGTGCCAATGCCCAAATCGAATAACTGGAGGGAGTAGAATTTAAGAGGATGTGACATTACAATCCTACATTTTTATTTCAGTTCAAAAAATTCCTATATATTTTATATCAATTTTGAAAATGTCGACCGATTAATCATTTGACTGCAAGATTAATCCCTGCTCGGGGCATGACCAATGCGAATAGGCCCTATTCGGAGCATTAACTTGCGGAGGCAATCGGTCTGACAGACGGATGAACTAGGAGCTGGCGATTAACTGGACCAGGCTTTGGGCTAAATAAAGCCCAAAATTTCTGCCCGTGCCCATCTTGCAGCCACCCCGCGTCTTAGGGTTGGGGATTTTGGGGCTCCCGCGTCTCGTGCTCTCCTCTCCCGCTCGATTCGAACAGCCGCCGGCTAGTTCCTCACCGCCAGCCACTTCCTCCTCCCCACAACCAACGCACACACTAACCGCCGGCCAGTTCCTCCTCCCTCCCAACCAGCGCACGATCTCTAGCTGCTCGAGCTCGCCGCCCCCACCCCGAGCAGCCGCCGGCGTCGTCCGACCTACACCATCTCCACCGCCTCCGCAAGCCGACGTGCGACGCCTCCCCTCACCTCGATGTTGATGTCTCTGTTGTGGTGTTGTGGCTGCCTCCCGAAGCCACTGAAGGTAACCTGCTCCTCCTCTGTCCATGGCGTCCCGAAGCAGCAAGGTATGTTACTGCTCCTCCAGATCCTCGCCGCCAGCGACCAGATATCGCCCACAGAGGCCGCCTTCAGGAGCTCGTCTAGGAGCTCAAGCCTGCCTCCAGGGGCCCCTCCACACCCTGCTCTCCACCGCCTTCCCTTGTTCCTGCCTTCTAGGAGCTCGTCCATGCCCTGCTCTCTCCGCTGCCTTCCCCTGTTCTAGCCTTCCAGGAGCTCGATCGGGCCCGCCTCTAGGGGCTCCTCCATGCATGGTGCTCTCTCCGCTGCCTTCCCCTATTCTAGCCTTCCAGGAGCTCGATCGAGCCCACCTCTAGGGGCTCCTCCATGCATGGTGCTCTCTCCACTGCCTTCCCCTGTTCTAGCCTTCCAGGAGCTCGATCGAGCCCGCCTCTAGGAGCTCCTCCACGCACGGTGCTCTCTCTGCCGCCACAAGGCAAGGTACGAGAACAATCTACGCCTTTGCTTCAGTCCTCTCCTCTCCTCCTCTGCTCACGAGCTGATTTGTTGTGTAAACTATAGCTATATGCAATGTATGGCCCTAGCTAATTAGCCGATTAATGGTCGACCGATTAATTCGATTAATCCCTACTCCCCAACCGACCGAGCAGCTACCAGTTACCGATATCCTTAACATTGTTTTATATTCCCGCGTCTTATAATCACGTGAATCAGAGGCTCTAGGGCATAATCTATAAAACTTACAAGCTCATTCAGGATAAATGAAAATGACATGTGTCACAAGTAACATGTCACCTTTTCTATATGTAGCCCTTGGTCACCGATCATTGTTTCTGTCTCGTTCAAACTCGAAACAATATCTTGTATAGTAGGCCTTTCTTGTCGGTTTGACTTCAAGCAGTCTAATGCTATCTCAATGCATCTCTTCACCTGGTAGCAGTATTCTTCGAGTAGTTGGCTGCGACTTTGAAGTAGTCTTTTCCTCCAATTTTCATGTACCTCCAACAATATTGGAGCCAAAGTTAGAACCGTACAATACACATAGGTCAAATATAACAGAGTGGTTTTCCAATATAGATGTTGGAAATGGCGTTAAAAAAACTTATTCTTACAAGCGTAACAGATTTCCGAGTCGTCATCTCTACAACACGACTGTAGCCATCATGTCCGGTCATTACCTTTACAATGATAACACCCAAACTAAATATGTCAAACTCTTTTGATATTATTTGATGCTTTACGTATTCCGGCGGCCAGTATCCACTGCATATCACCATGTATGGCACAAATTATTACATTGTTGAATGAAGAGCTAGACAATAAAGTAGATGCAAAACAAATAAACTTTATTGATCTCCCAGACACTGCATCAAAGTGAATGCACATAGGCCATTATAGCACTAAATAAAGAGAGGCATGCAAATTAGGGCTTTGCTTCTCAATCTCTTTTAGAAAGAAAAAAATACGGATGTTAAAGCAACATATAAAGTAAATCAAATTTCGTAATCCTGAGATGCGCGTGTCTCCCCAACACCTAGCACCCAGCTGGACACGGCTACGTTGCCACATACGTGATCGTCAAATGGACACGGCTGACCTTATACTACGTACGTACTAACAGTTGGATATTAGATGGGGAGAAACATTTCTTTTGGTGTCTTAATTAGGGCTCCCCTATATAATACTGCCTCCGTTTCATAATTTAAGGCGTATTATGATTCTCTAAGACAAGGATTTTGATCAGCAATTACTCTATCAATAAAGTCCAGTTCAGGTGGTGTATGCCTGCAGATTCTTGTTCGTATTATGATACTTGTTAGGCACGCCAAGTCAAAGGAAAGGTTCTTGTTCTCTTCTTTTTTTTTTTTTTTTTTTTTTTTGAGATCGCTCTTGTTCGTTGCAGCAAGAGTAAGCGGTATGCCTGCAGATGCAGTCCAGTTCAATTGTGGATTTTTATTTTATTTTTGCGAGGCAAGTGTGTTGATTATTATCGGTGCTATGCACACGTGTACCCAAAGGGCATGCTGAGTTGTACCGTGTACCGTGTGGAAGCTTATGTTTAAAAAATGGGGATAAACAGGATGGGGTTGAGAAGGGTGGAGGTGATTAGGGATTTTAAACATTTTCCGTATTCATGGTGGGACCCAGGTTGGAGCGTTGGGAGTACACGTGATGTAAGGAAAAAAATATGTTTGGACCTTTGTATGACAATGGCAAATGTGCTACCGAGTCACTGAGAAGTGGATCCGGCAGTGACGTTTACCATGCAAACGTTGACCAAAACAAATACGGTAGAAAATATGTAGAGGAACTTTTTTTAATACAGTGATGAAAGTGAGTGAGGTAGACAAATTCAATGACCAGATACATTTTACTCTTTTCATTAAAACTTGTAAACCTTTTTCAGAATAAAAGAATCAAAACACACAAACGAAGTCTCATGGCAAACTTCTACAGCTACCTAGACCTAGCCGCCAGATAGAATGCTTACCATGTGCCGATGGAACTCATTGTTTTTCTTGTATTTTCTTCACTGAAGAGCTTTGATAAACTGAAATCTGCGATCTTCAGCACCATATCCTTATCTAGCAATATATTATCAGGTTTTAAATCGAAATGCATTATAGGATGTTCCAACCCCTCACGAAGATATTTTAGACCCTCACAAATCCCTTTGATTATTCGGTAACGTATGGGCCAGGTAAATCCCGTGCTTTCGTCTGCAACAAAGCAAAGAACATGAGTATTGCTAAAAATGTAAATCTAAAGAATAACTTTTCATGTCCTATGTAAATGCACGTGAAGCAGAGGGCACAAACTTAATTACCAGAAATAAGCTTGTTTAAGCTACCCTTGTGTACATACTCAAAGCAGAGTGCCATATGTATACGTGCAGCAGGAACTTGTTTTCCTTCAAACTCTGCAAGTTCTTCCTCTGATTCTTTGCAGAAGCCCACTAACTCCACAATATTTTGATGCTTGAGCACCCTAAGATTGTTGAACTCTTTGTGAAATTCCTTATCATCTAATCCCGAAATGGTATGTAGTACCTTCACGGCAATCACTCGAGTTTCATGCAGACCCTGTCCGACATTTCGTGTTAATACTCAACATCCTTGGTGTGCTGCAGTGATGCATGGTATTGTAGAAACGTAGAAATACAAACACTAAGGTTTAGTTGCTCGAGTAAATTACTTAATACCACAACTTCGAGGTACCTTATAACACTTTACCACACTTTTAAATATATTTTTCACAAAATCAAAACTTGTCGCCTAATTAAATACTAGTATAGCAGCAGGAAGGTCCATGCTAACCCAGAGGCATACCCACTAATATAGTCTAGCGGTCCATAAAAATGGACGAGCACTTTTTTAAAAAGGAAAACAGCAGCAGCTAATTCATTCATTAAATTAAGGAAGGAGAATATATAGAGTTTTATGTACATGCTGATCAGCCATGAAAAGTCGATATGATGGAGAGAAGAAAACACATGCATGGTTTTATTATTCATATACGTACCTTGTAAACTGTTCCAAATCCGCCACTCCCAAGTATTCGTTTCTCATCGAAATCATTTGTAATCTGCTTTATCAATTGGTATGATAGCTTACTTGGTTCGTCACTTGTGTGTTGTTGTAGCTTGGCCTCCATGCTACAGCTTAAAAAAAAATATTATGCATAAGAGCAAGTATATAGTGTCTCATACATAGAAAATAATATGCCTTACAAACTATGTTACGACTTACGACGAATCTGCACTCGGGCTTCTGCAATTATATATGGGTGCACAAAAATAGTTACCAATATAAAAAGAAAATGCTATTAGTTCCTGAAGAAACAACATGGGATGAAGTTCTTGTGGTACGTATACTAGTATAGACGAATAAATTTGCTAATAATTGATGAAGATTTGTGCTAATTAAACACAAGTGCAATGGACTGTTTTCCAGATCTGCCATCTGAAACTTAAACATCACACCTGAAAATAAATAGAGCAGTTGCATTGCAGATG
The DNA here is from genome assembly GCA_039707655.1 of Elymus sibiricus. Classification (NCBI taxonomy): domain Eukaryota; kingdom Viridiplantae; phylum Streptophyta; class Magnoliopsida; order Poales; family Poaceae; genus Elymus; species Elymus sibiricus. The sequence goes on along the minus strand of CM077674.1, from coordinate 6,270,615 downwards.
CACTTACCTGGACTTCTTCAGAAGGAGAACAGCAGGAAAGAGGTGTGCAGATGAAACGAGATGGGATATGAATGAGCAGCTAGGCCAGCCCTTTAAGCGCCGCGCGGCGCGCGGGGGGGGGGGGGGGGGATCAAGTCAACATCTGATTCATTTCTTCCTTTTATTAATCAATCGAATCAAATGGCCCAATCCTTGTATTAGTTTAAAGTGCACAGTCCTTTCTTTCTTACTATCTAGAATACGTTGCACATTGTTCCACATCCTCGTGCAGTCGTGCGTGAAGCAATTGATGTGGGCGATGGCCCATAGCTGATTAACAACTACAGATCGATTAGTTTTGAAATGCTACTAGCTTAGCTATTACACATGTCAGTACTTTAAGGCTTTAAGCATCTTTATCTACTCTATCCTAAGCTAGCTAGATGTCACATACTACATGTTTTATTGACTAACCTGCAGATGGTGCCAAAGTCCACTTGATGCGTGTTAGATGTGTGTTTTGGTGTGTTCTCTGCGGTACTACCGCCCGAGTGCGGTACTACCGCTCTGAGTGCGGTACAACCGCTCTGTCCTGTAATACCTCTCATGTATATGTACTGGCCTTAGGCCCACAGTGAATATTAGTTGCTCATTATCTAACATGGTATCAGATGCCAGGTTCCTCCTCGTGCTCCACCTCCACCGTCGCTGCCGCTAGCAACTCCGGCCGACGTCTCTGCCCCGCGCCAGCCCGCTGGTCCGGCCGCGGCTGCTCCTCCCCGTCCTCTACTCCGCGCCAGCCCGGTCGCCGGCCTCCTCTGCACCGCGCCGGTCGCCGACTCCAGCCGCCCCCGTCCGGCATACTGAGCAGGCATTCAAAGAAGATTTCCTTCTCTTCTTTGGTAAGAGCGTAGCTGGCAGGACCTTGATACTGCTTTGGATGCATGCCGTCTTTTCCGTGCATACGTTGCTGGTCCTCCCATGCCTCCGGTGAATCTTTTGTCTTCCCATACACGCCCAAGAAGCCTAGCAGGTTCACGCAAAGATTCTTCGTCACGTGCATCACGTCGATTGCAGAGCGGACCTCTAGGTCTTTCCTGTTGGGGAACGTTGCATGGGAAAAAAAAAATTCCTACGCACACACAAGATCTATCCATGGTGATGAGCATCTACGAGAGGGAGAGTGAATCTACATACCCTTGTAGATCGCTAAGCGGAAGCGTTAAGAAACGCGGTTGATGTAGTCGAACGTCTCCGCGATCCAAATCGCAAGTCGTCCCTCGAACCGATCACGAACTAGTGCCGAACGAACGGCACCTCCGCATTCAACACACGTACAGCTTGATGACGCCTTCACCTCCTCGATCCAGCGAGCGATGGTGAAGTAGTAGATGAGTTCCGGCAGCACGACGGCGTGGTGATGGTGGTGAGGAACAATCTCTGCAGGGCTTCGCCAAGCGCTACGGAGATTATGACGGAGGAAATAGAGGGTTAGGGTTGCCGGCACACGGCTTGGGGAATTCTTGATGTGTTCCAGGTGCTAGCCCTGCCCCTCTATTTATATGTTGAGCCCTGGGGTCGAAACTTGGAGAAAGAGCCTCCCCAAAGTCGGTTTGGAACAAAAGGAAGAGTCCTTCTAAGATTCCAGTACCAAACGCCACGGTTCCCGGCGTCTGGCCCAGACGCCATGGGCCTCGGCGTCTGGCCCAGGGCCAGACGCCAGGGTTCCTGGCGTCTGGACTCTGCCCTCTGCAAAACTGCCTTTTGCTAAGGCCCCGTGGGTCTCACCTCTTGGCCCAAACATATCGTCCAATATATCGATCATTACCTCTCGGACATTCCGAGACTCCTCGTCATGTCCGTGATCTCATCCGGGACTCCAAACAACTTTCGGTCACCAACATAACAACTCAACTATACTTATATCGTCACCAAACGTTATGTGTGTAGACCCTGCGGGTTCGAGAACTATGTAGACATGACCGAGACACCTCTACGGTCAATAACCAATAGCGGGACCTGGATGCCCATATTGGCTCCTACATATTCTACGAAGATCTTTATCGGTTGAACCTCTATGTCAAGGATTCAGTTAATCCCGTATGATGTTCCCTTTGTTTATCGGTATGTTACTTGCCCGAGATTCGATCGTCGGTATCTCTATACCTAGTTCAATCTCGTTACCGGCAAGTCTCTTTACTCGTTCCGTAATACAAGATCCCGTGGCTAACACTTTAGTCACATTGCTTGCAAGGCTTATAGTGATGTTGTATTACCGAGTGGGCCCTGAGATACCTCTCCGTCACACGGAGTAACAAATCCCAGTCTTGATCCATGCCAATTCAACAGACACCCTCGGAGATACCTGTAGAGCATCTTTATAGTCACCCAGTTACGTTGCGACGTTTGATACAAACAAGGTATTCCTCCGGTGTCAGTGAGTTGCATGATCTCATGGTCAAAGGAACAGATACTTGACATGCAGAAAACAATAGCAATAAACTGACACGATCATATGCTACGTTTACAGTTTGGGTCTTGTCCATCACATCATTCTCCTAATGATGTGATCCCGTTATCAAATGACATCTCATGTCCATGGCTAGGAAACCTTCACCATCTTTTGATCAACACGCTAGTCAACTAGAGGCTTACTAGGGACACAGTGTTGTCTATGTACCCACACATGTATTTGAGTTTCCAATCAATACAATTATAGCATGGATAATAAACGATTATCATGAAGAAGGAAATATAATAATAACCAATTTATTATTGCCTCTAGGGCATATTTCCAACAGTCTCCCACTTGCACTAGAGTCAATAATCTAGTTCACATCACTATGTGATTTACATTGTAATGAATCGAACACCCATACAGTTCTGGTGTTGTTCATGTTTAGCCCTTGGAAGAGGTTTAGTCATCGGATCTGCAACATTCAGATCCATGTGTACTTTGCAAATATTTATGTCGTCCTCCTTGATGTAATCGCGGATGGAATTGAAGCGTCGCTTTATGTGTCTGGTCCTCTTGTGAAATCTTGGTTCCTTGGCTAGAGCAATGGCACCAGTGTTATCACAAAACAGAGTCATTGGGTTAAGCGCACTAGGCACTACTCCAAGATTTGTCATGAACTCCTTCATCCAGACACCTTCCTTCGCCGCCTCCGAGGCAGCGATGTACTCCGCTTCGCATGTAGAATCAGCTACCACGCTCTGCTTGGAACTGCACTAGCTAACCGCACCCCCATTAAGAATAAATACGTATCCGGTTTGTGACTTAGAGTCATCCGGATCAGTGTCAAAGCTTGCATCGACGTAACCCTTTACGACGAGCTCTTGATCACCTCCATAAACGAGAAACATGTCCTTAGTCCTTTTCAGGTACTTCAGGATATTCTTGACCGCCGTCCAGTGTTCCATTCCTGGATCACTTTGAAACCTTCCGACCATACTTATGGCAAGGCTGACATCGGGTCTTGTGCACATCATTGCATACATGATAGAGCCTATGGCTGAAGCATAGGGGATGACACTCATCTTTTCTCTATCTTCTGCAGTCACTGGGCATTGAGTCTTACTCAACTTCACACCTTGCAATACAGGCAAGAACCCCTTCTTGGACTGATCCATTTTGAACTTCTTCAAAACTTTGTCAAGGTATGTGCTTTGTGAAAGTCCTATCAAGCGTCGTGATCTATCTCAATAGATCTTGATGCCTAATATGAAAGCAGCTTCTCCTAGGTCCTTCATTGAAAAACTCTTGTTCAAATATTCCTTCACGCTTTCCAACATTTCTATATTGTTTCCAATCAGTAATATGTCATCCACATATAATATTAGAAACGCTATAGAGCTCCCACTTACTTTCTTGTAAATACAAGCTTCTCCGTAAACTTGTATAAACTCGAACGCTTTGATCACCTCATCAAAGCGAAGATTCCAACTCCGAGATGCTTGCACCAGTCCATAAATGGATCGCTGGAGTTTGCAAACTTTGTCAGCATTCTCTGGATCGACAAAACCTTCTGGTTGCATCATATACAACTCTTCCTTAAGGAAACCGTTAAGGAACGCTGTTTTGACATCCATCTGCCAAATTTCATAATCGAAAAAGGCAGCTATTGCTAACATGATTCTGACGGACTTAAGCATCGCTACGGGTGAGAAGGTCTCATCGTAGTCAACTCCTTGAACTTGTGAAAAACCCTTTGCCACAAGTCGAGCTTTATAGAGGGTGACATTACCGTCCGCGTCCGTCTTCCTCTTAAAGATCCATTTGTTCTGAATGGCCTTACGCCCTTCAGGTAATACTTCCAAAGTCCACACTTTGTTTTCATACATGTATCCCATCTCGGATTTCATGGCCTCTAACCACTTCTCGGAATCCAGGCCCATCATCGCTTCTCCATAGCTCGTAGGTTCATCGTTGTCCAACAACATGACTTCTAAGACAGGGTTGCCGTACCACTCAGGAGCAGTACGCGTCCTTGTCGACCTACGAGGTTCGATAGCAACTTGATCCAAAGCTTCATGATCATCATCATTAACTTCCTCTTCAGCTGATGTAGGCTCTACAGAAACATATTTCTGTGCTGCGCTACTCTCAGGTTGAAGTAAAGGTTCAACAACCTCATCAAGTTCTATCTTCCTCCCACTCAATTCTTTCTCAAGAAACTCTTTCTCAAGAAACGTTCCGTTTTAGCGACAAACACTTTGCCTTCGGATCTGAGGTAGAAGGTATACCCAACTGTCTCTTTTGGGTATCCTATGAAGACGCATTTCTCCGCTTTGGGTTCCAGCTTTTCAGGCTGAAGCTTTTTGACATAAGCATTACGTCCCCAAACTTTAAGAAACGACAGCTTTGGCTTCTTGCCAAACCAAAGTTCATATGGCGTCGTCTCAACGGATTTCGATGGTGCCCTATTTAAAGTGAATGCAGCTGTCTCTAATGCATAACCCCAAAACGATAGTGGCAAATCGGCAAGAGACATCATAGATCGCACCATATCCAATAAGGTTCAATTACGACGTTCGGACACACCATTACGCTGTGGTGTTCCAGGCGGTGTTAGTTGTGAAACAATTCCACATTGTCTTAAGTGACTGCCAAACTCATAACTCAGATATTCTCCTCCTCGATCAGATCGTAGGAATTTAATCTTCTTGTTACGATGATTCTCAACTTCACTCTGAAATTGTTTGAACTTTTCAAATGTTTCAGACTTGTGTTTCATTAAGTAAATATACCCATATCTACTTAAGTCATCTGTGAAGGTGAGAAAGTAACGATAACCACCGCGCGCCTCAATACTCATCAGACTGCACACATCAGTATGTATGATTTCCAATAAGTCACTTGCCCGTTCCATTGTTCCAGAGAACGGCGTTTTAGTCACCTTGCCCACGAGGCATGGCTCACATGTGTCAAGTGATTCAAAATCAAGTGACTCCAAAAGTGCATCAGCATGGAGCTTCCTCATGCGTTTTACGCCAATATGACTTAAACGGCAGTGCCACAAGAAAGTGGTATTATCATTATCAATCCTACATCTTTTGGCATCAATGTTATGAACATGTGTATCATTACTATCGAGATTCAATAAGAATAAACCCCTTACATTGGGTGCATGACCATAAAAGATATTACTCATATAAATAGAACAACCATTATTCTCTGATTTAAATGAGTAACCGTCTCGCAATAAACAAGATCCAGATATAATGTTCATGCTTAACGCAGGCACTAAATAACAATTATTCAGGTTCATCACTAATCCCGATGGTAATCGAAGAGCAAGCGTGCCGACGGCGATCACATGAACCTTGGAACCATTTCCCACGCGCATCGTCACTTCGTCCTTTGCCAGCCTCCGTCTATTCTGCAGTTCCTGTTTTGAGTTGCAAATATGAGCAACCGCACCGGTATCAAATACCCAGGCACTACAACGAGAGTTGGTAAGGTACACATCAATAACATGTATATCATATATACCTTGTTTGTTGTTGGCCGCCTTCTTGTCAGCCAAATACTTGGGGCAGTTCCGCTTCCAGTGTCCAGTTCCCTTGCAATGAAAACACACAGTTTCTGGTTTGGGTCCAGCCTTGGGTTTCTTCACGAGAGGAGCAACTGCTTTGCCACTCTTCTTGGAGTTACCCTTCTTACCCTTGCCATTTTTCTTGAAACTAGTGGTTTTATTGACCATCAACACTTGATGCTCCTTCTGAATTTCAGACTCAGCGGCTTTCAGCATCGCAAACAGCTCGGCGACTGACTTGTTCATCCCGTGCATGTTATAGTTCAACACGAAGCTCTTGTAGCTAGGTGGCAATGATTGAAGAACTCTGTCAGTGATAGCCTCTGGTGGAAGGGGCATCCCCAATTCAGCCAGACGGGTGGAGTACCCAGATATTCTGAGTACGTGATCACTGATAGACCCGTTCTCCTCCATCTTGCAAGCATAGAACTTATCGGAGATCTCATATCTCTCGATCCGGGCATTCTTCTGAAAGATAAACTTCAACTCCTGGAACATCTCATATGCTCCATGACGTTCAAAACGTCTTTGAAGTCCCGGTTCTAAGCCATACAATATTGCACATTGAACTATTGAGTAATCTTCAGAACGAGCCTGCCAGGCGTTCACAACGTCTAGAGACTCAACTGGAGCGGGTGGATCACCAAGCGGTACATCAAGGACATAAGCCTTCTGGGAAGCCGTAAGGATAATCCTTAGATTACGGGCCCAGTCCACAAAGTTACTTCCATCATCTTTCAATTTAGCTTTCTCTAGGAACGCATTAAAATTCAGGGGTGCTACTGCGCGAGCCATGATCTACAACATAAATATAGCAAAGACAACTTAGACTATTGTTCTAGATAATGAGTTTAGTTAATCATATTACTTAAAAACTCCCACTCAAATTGAGATCCCTCCGGTCATTCGAGTGTCACATGATCCAAATCCACCAACTCAAGTCCGATCATCACGTGAGTTGAGGTGGTTTCAATGGTGAACATCTTCATGTTGATCATATCTACTAGATGACTCATGTTCGACCTTTCGGTCTCTTGTGTTCCGAGGCCATGTCTGTACATGCTAGGCTCGTCAAGTTTAACCCGAGTGTTCTGCATGTGCAACATGGCTTACACCCGTTGTATGCGAACATAGAGTCTATCACACCCGATCATCACGGCGTGTCTCGAAACGACGAACTTCCGCAACGGTGCACACTCGGGGAGAACACAATTTATCTTGAAATTTAAGTGAGGGATCACCTTATAATGCTACCGTCGTCCTAAGCAAAATAAGATGCATAAAAGGATTAACATCACATGCAAATCATAAGTGACATGATATGGCCATGAACTTGTGCTTTTGATCTCCATCTCCAAAGCACCGGCATGATCTCCATCGTCACCGGCGTGACACCATGATCTCCATCATCTTGATCTCCATCAACGTGTCGCCATGAGGTTGTCGCGCCGACTGTTGCTTCCACGACTATTGCTAACTCATAGCGATAAAGTAAAGCAAAACGGCGAAAATAATTAAAGACAACTCTATGGCTCCTGCCAGTTGCCGTACTCATCGACATGCAAGTCGTGATATTCTATACAACACATGATCATCTCATACATCACATATATCTCATCATGTAATTGGCCATATCACATCACAACATACCCTGCAAAAACAAGTTAGACGTCCTCTAATTGTTGTTGCAAATTTTACGTGGCTGCTACGGGTTTGCAAGAACCGTTCTTACCTACGCAAAACCACAACGTGGTGTAGTGATTGCTTTTTGATCTTCTAAAAGAACCCTCTTCATTGAAATCGATTCAACTAAAGTGAGAGAGACAGACACCCGCTAGCCATCTTTATGCAACAAAGTTACATGTCAGTTGAAGGAACCGGTCTCTCGTAAGCGTACGAGTAATGTTGGTCCGGGCCGCTTCATCTCACAATACCGCCGAATCAAGTATCAACTAGTAACGGCAAGCAATATGTATACACCCACGCCCACAACTCGTTTGTGTTCTACTCGAGATCTCATCTACGCATAGACCTAGCTCTGATACCACTGTTGGGGAATGTTGCATGGGAAACAAAAAATTTCCTACGCACACACAAGATCTATCCATGGTGATGAGCATCTACGAGAGGGAGAGTGAATCTACATACCCTTGTAGATCGCTAAGCGGAAGCGTTAAGAAACGCGGTTGATGTAGTCGAACGTCTCCGCGATCCAAATCGCAAGTCTTCCCTCGAACCGATCACGAACTAGTGCCGAACGAACGGCACCTCCGCATTCAACACACGTACAGCTTGATGACGCCTTCACCTCCTCGATCCAGCGAGCGATGGTGAAGTAGTAGATGAGTTCCGGCAGCACGACGGCGTGGTGATGGTGGTGAGGAACAATCTCTGCAGGGCTTCGCCAAGCGCTACGGTGATTATGACGGAGGAACTAGAGGGTTAGGGTTACCGGCACACGGCTTGGGGAATTCTTGATGTGTTCCAGGTGCTAGCTCTGCCCCTCTATTTATATGTTGAGCCCTCGGGTCGAAACTTGGAGAAAGAGCCTCCCCAAAGTCGGTTTGGAACAAAAGGAAGAGTCCTTCTCGGATTCCAGTACCAAACGCCACGGTTCCCGGCGTCTGGCCCAGGGCCAGACGCCAGGGTTCCTGGCGTCTGGACTCTGCCCTCTGCAAAACTGCCTTTTGCTAAGGCCCCGTGGGTCTCACCTCTTGGCCCAAACATATCGTCCAATATATCGATCTTTACCTCTCGGACATTCCGAGACTCCTCGTCATGTCCGGGATCTCATCCGGGACTCCGAACAACTTTCGGTCACCAACATAACAACTCAACTATACTTATATCGTCACCAAACGTTAAGTGTGTAGACCCTGCGGGTTCGAGAACTATGTAGACATGACCGAGACACCTCTACGGTCAATAACCAACAGCGGGACCTGGATGCCCATATTGGCTCCTACATATTCTACGAGGATCTTTATCGGTTGAACCTCTATGTCAAGGATTCAGTTAATCCCGTATGATGTTCCCTTTGTTTATCGGTATGTTACTTGCCCGAGATTCGATCGTCGGTATCTCTATACCTAGTTCAATCTCGTTACCGGCAAGTCTCTTTACTCGTTCCGTAATACAAGATCCCGTGGCTAACACTTTAGTCACATTGCTTGCAAGGCTTATAGTGATGTTGTATTACCGAGTGGGCCCTGAGATACCTCTCCGTCACACGGAGTAACAAATCCCAGTCTTGATCCATGCCAATTCAACAGACACCCTCGGAGATACCTGTAGAGCATCTTTATAGTCACCCAGTTACGTTGCGACATTTGATACACACAAGGTATTCCTCCGGTGTCAGTGAGTTGCATGATCTCATGGTCAAAGGAACAGATACTTGACATGCAGAAAACAATAGCAATAAACTGACACGATCATATGCTACGTTTACAGTTTGGGTCTTGTCCATCACATCATTCTCCTAATGATGTGATCCCGTTATCAAATGACATCTCATGTCCATGGCTAGGAAACCTTCACCATCTTTTGATCAACAAGCTAGTCAACTAGAGGCTTACTAGGGACACAGTGTTGTCTATGTACCCACACATGTATTTGAGTTTCCAATCAATACAATTATAGCATGGATAATAAACGATTATCATGAACAAGGAAATATAATAATAACCAATTTATTATTGCCTCTAGGGCATATTTCCAACATTTCCAATAGGGTAGGTCCCAAAATATAGATTTCTTCTTCCACATGGGTTCGTGTCCGTCAGCGTCATTCGGAACAGATTGTCCGCCAGGACCCTTTCCAAAGATTACTTTTAAATCCTTGACCATATCAAGTATATCATCACCAATACGGTGGCGAGGCTTCTTCCGGTGATCTGCCTCACCTTTGAAATGCTTGCCTTTCTTTCTTAAGAGATGCTTGATCGGAAGAAATCGACGATGTCCCAAGTACACATTCTTCTTACATTTATTCAAATATATACTTTCGGTCTCATCTAAACAGTGCGTGCATGCGTGGTATCCCTTGTTTGTCTGTCCTGAAAGGTTACTAAGAGCAGGCCAATCATTGATGGTTACAAACAGCAACGCTCGTAGGTCAAATTCCTGCTGTTTGTGCTCATCCCACACACGTACACCTTTTATGTCCCACAGCTGTAAAAGTTCTTCAACTAATGGCCTTAGGTACACATCAATGTCGTTGCCGGGTTGCTTGGGGCCTTGGATGAGCATTGGCATCATAATGAACTTCCGCTTCATGCACAACCAAGGAGGAAGGTTATAGATACATAGAGTCACAGGCCAGGTGCTATGATTGCTGCTCTGCTCCCCAAAAGGATTAATGCCATCTGCACTTAAACCAAACCATACGTTCCTTGCGTCATCTGCAAAGTCCCGCCACTTTGTCTCGATTTTTCTCCACTGCGACCCGTCAGCGGGTACTCTCAACTTCCCGTCTTTCTTACGGTCTTCTTTATGCCATCGCATCAACTTGGCATGCTCTTTGTTTTGGAACAAATGTTTCAACCGTGGTATTATCGGAGCATACCACATCACCTTGGCAGGAATCCTCTTCCTGGGGCGCTCGCCCTCAATATCATCACCAGGGTCATCGCGGCTGATCTTATAGCGCAATGCATCGCATACCGGGCATGCATTCAGATTCTCGTACTCCTCACCGCGGTAGAGGATGCAGTCATTAGGGCATGCATGTATCTTCTGCACCTCTAATCCTATAGGGCAGACAGCCTTCTTTTCTTCGTACGTACTGTCGGGCAATTCGTTGTCCTTTGGAAGCTTCTTCTTCATTATTTTCAGCAACTTTTCAAATCCCTTGTCAGATACACCATTCTCTGCCTTCCATTGCAGCAATTCCAGTGTGGTACCCAGCTTTTTCTTGTCATCTTCGCAATTTGGGTACAACAATTTTTTGTGATCCTCTAACATGCGCTGCAACTTCAACTTCTCCTTTTCACTTTCGCAGTTTCTCTTTGCATCAGCAATGGCCCGACCAAAATCATCAGCGGGCTCATCTGATGCCTCTTCTTCAACTTCTTCTTCTTTATTCTCTTCCCCCATTGTAGTACCATCGTATTCAGGGAACTCAGGATAGTTGTCATCATCCTCTTCTTCTTCATTCTCTTCCATTAGAACCTCTCTTTGTCCGTGCTTGGTCCAACAGTTATAGCCGAACATGAAACCGGACGTAAACAGGTGGACGTGAATGACTTTTGAGCTAGAGTAATTCCTATCATTCTTACAGACACCACATGGACAACACATAAAACCATTCCGCTTGTTTTCCTCAGCCGCACGCAGAAAACTATGCATGCCATTAATGAACTGGGGAGAGCGTCGGTCATCGTACATCCATTGCCGACTCATCTTCATTACACAACACCGAAAATACCAAATTAATACAAGTTCATACATAAAGTTCATACACACTTCTTCTCATAAAAAAACATAAAACTATCTAGCTAAAGCATTTAAATGCAACACTAAATGCGATCAAAATCGCAACTAAGGTAATAATTGATCCAACAACATAATGAAACCAAGCCTCTTTATTAATGGCATATTTTCTAATCTTTCTAATCTTCAAGCGCATTGCATTAATCTTGATCTTGTGATCATCGACGACATCGGCAACATACAACTCCAATTTCATCTTCTCTTCTTCAATTCTTTTCAATTTTTCTTTCAAATACTCGTTTTCTTTTTCAACTAAATTTAACTTCTCGACAAGAGGGTCGGTTGCAATTTCCGGTTCACATACCTCCTAGATAAAAATATCTATGTCAACCTGATGGGCATAATTGTCATAAACACGAAATGCAACAAATAGTTATAAAAGAGAATATACCACATACGAATCATAAACCGGACGAGGGCCGACGGGGACGGATATCAAAGTCATGGCACTATGTATAACAAACAATCATACAAGTAAGAAAATTATACAAGTAACTATCTAAATCATACAAATAAGATTTTTTTTTATATAAAAAGGATAAGAACAAGAGGCTCACCAAGGTGGTGCTGGCGACGGGACGTTGCGGGTGATCGACGGTGGTTAGGACGGGGACGGGAAGGCACTAAGTAAACCACACCTACACATATGCAAACTAAGAAGTTAATTTGTGCTCAAATTGCATATAAATCAAATAAACTCCCACATAATTACTCCCAAACTAAAACCCACAAATCACTATACTTATAGAGCATTGCACGAGCTAATCTAGCAATGAGAGATGAAAGGACAAAGTTGCTAACCTTTGTGAACACTTGGATAGATGGGGTGCCTTCAAATCTTGACAAATCTTTGGCAAAAATGGAGGATGAGCTCGAGCAAGGGGAAGAACAGAGGAGAGAAAGGGGAAAACAGAGAGAATGGGCTCGGGCTGAAAGAAGAAGAAGGGTTTATACAAACCGGGACTTAAGGTCCACCTCTAGTCCCGGTTTGTGATACAAACCGGGACTAAAGGGGATCGTGGGGGCCCCAGCCTGACACCAGCCGGCCACCACCCCTTTAGTCCCAGTTTGTATCACAAACCGGGACTATAGGTAGAAAATGAACCGGGACTAATGATGCCCGTGCCCCCGACCGCTCCTAGCCGTTGGAACCGGGACTAATGGTCACATTAGTCCCGGGCCGTAATCAAACCGGGACTAAAGGGGCGGACGAAAGGTCTGTTTTCTACTAGTGTCTGGATCATATGGAGAGGGTAGGCAAGAAAGTGTACATTTTGAAAATGTGGAAGCGGGACATATGCGCCGCCCCCACCCCCCCCCCCCAATCGCCGCACTCTTGGTTTGAACAAAACAAAACTGCAGTTACTTTGCCTATCAAATAAGGTACTATAGCTAAGCAGCTATGAGTAAACTTGAAAATTTCGACCTACCACAGCGGGCTGGCTCGGTGTGTCGCTATTCACTACAATGTATCTAGTATTACCTATGTAGCTACTAGATATGGAAAGACGGTAATGATCTTTGTATGGCTAAAGTGAATGATTACGGCGTCCATCTGGTAGATAGCATATCTAGTAGCTTATGGCTGTACGCAAAAAGTCGGGGCCCAACAGACCATGCATGCACCACTATATAACGATCCTTCCCTAACGCAGCAAACCCATCCCACGCTCTTCTCCGACGGACCAAGCTCACACCTCACTCTTCTTTTCCTTCAGTTCTACAACGAACCAGTCTCTATCTTCACCATGGAGGGAGGAGGGAAGAGGAGAAGTACCGGTGCGCCTTCAGAGGGAGGGGATTCAGTACATCCCAGGCCCTTGGCAGCGACATGGGCCACCATCGCGCCGAGAAACACGCCGCACAAGACGCTGAAAGACGACGAAGGGTTGCAGCAGCGGTGGAAAGACGGGGAAGACCCGCCCCCATGGGAGGGGGGCGCCGTGTACCTAGAGCTCACTCCCTAGGAGCTTCCTCGGTTAACTGGCTGCCACGTGTATGCTACTGTATAATAATAATGGGAAGGAAATGATGATTGTAAATTCAAAGCTTCCAGTTTTTTTCAAATCTTGCTAAAAGTAGAGGCTGGTCCTTTCTGGTTCATATGGAGAGGGTAGGAAAGAAAGTGTACAATTTGAAAACTGGAAGTGGGAATCAAAATAAGGTTCTATAGCCATGCAGCTTTGACCAAACTTAAAAAAATGAACCTAGTACATCACAATGACGAGTCATGGTGGTGGCTTTTGTCGTGCATAGCACCAGGACCAAAGAAAATTCTGTACTACTCCCTCTGTGAAACGACGTGCTCGGCCGTCGACCGTGTCATGTCCATCCTCGAGTCGGCCCAGTAGAAGGTTGGTCTTTATTTTTAGGAACACACATTTAGGTCAAACTTGTACTTGAACTGATTCTTTTTTCTGCGCTTGAATTTGCAAACGCGAGAGGTAATTCAAGCACTAGCGTGGGGGCCAATGCCTCCGCACCCCAACCTATATTTTACAATTGTGTAAGATTAGTTGTGATACTCTGAGCGAGACATCCACAATCCTTTCTCTTCAACTCTTCTACCCTCTTATTAAGCTGGAACATGAAGTCAACAAATTTGCTTCCATCATCTTTCAATTTAGCTTTCTCTAGGAACGGATTAAAATTCAGGGGTGCTACTGTGCGAGCCATGATCTACAACATAAATATAGCAAAGACAACTTAGACTATTGTTCTAGATAATGAGTTTAGTTAATCATATTACTTAAAAACTCCCACTCAAATTGAGATCCCTCCGGTCATTCGAGTGTCACATGATCCAAATCCACCAACTCAAGTCCGATCATCACGTGAGTTGAGGTGGTTTCAATGGTGAACATCTTCATGTTGATCATATCTACTAGATGACTCATGTTCGACCTTTCGGTCTCTTGTGTTCCGAGGCCATGTCTATACATGCTAGGCTCGTCAAGTTTAACCCGAGTGTTCCGCACGTGCAACATGGCTTACACCCGTTGAATGCGAACGTAGAGTCTATCACACCCGATCATCACGGCGTGTCTCGAAACGACGAACTTTCGCAACGGTGCACACTCGGGGAGAACACAATTTATCTTGAAATTTAAGTGAGGGATCACCTTATAATGCTGCCATCGTCCTAAGCAAAATAAGATGCATAAAAGGATTAACATCACATGCAAATCATAAGTGACATGATATGGCCATGAACTTGTGCTTTTGATCTCCATCTCCAAAGCACCGGCATGATCTCCATCGTCACCGGCGTGACACCATGATCTCCATCATCTTGATCTCCATCAACGTGTCGCCATGAGGTTGTCGCGCCGACTGTTGCTTCCACGACTATTGCTAACTCATAGCGATAAAGTAAAGCAAAACGGCGAAAATAATTAAAGACAACTCTATGGCTCCTACCAGTTGTCGTACTCATCGACATGCAAATCGTGATATTCTATACAACACATGATCATCTCATACATCACATATATCTCATCATGTAATTGGCCATATCACATCACAACATACCCTGCAAAAACAAGTTAGACGTCCTCTAATTGTTGTTGCAAATTTTACGTGGCTGCTACGGGTTTGCAAGAACCGTTCTTACCTACGCAAAACCACAACGTGGTGTAGTGATTGCTTTTTGATCTTCTAAAAGAACCCTCTTCATTGAAATCGATTCAACTAAAGTGAGAGAGACAGACACCCGCTAGCCATCTTTATGCAACAAAGTTACATGTCAGTTGAAGGAACCGGTCTCTCGTAAGCGTACGAGTAATGTTGGTCCGGGCCGCTTCATCTCACAATACCGCCGAATCAAGTATCAACTAGTAACGGCAAGCAATATGTATACACCCACGCCCACAACTCGTTTGTGTTCTACTCGAGATCTCATCTACGCATAGACCTAGCTCTGATACCACTGTTGGGGAATGTTGCATGGGAAACAAAAAATTTCCTACGCACACACAAGATCTATCCATGGTGATGAGCATCTACGAGAGGGAGAGTGAATCTACATACCCTTGTAGATCGCTAAGCGGAAGCGTTAAGAAACGCGGTTGATGTAGTCGAACGTCTCCGCGATCCAAATCGCAAGTCGTCCCTCGAACCGATCACGAACTAGTGCCGAACGAACGGCACCTCCGCATTCAACACACGTACAGCTTGATGACACCTTCACCTCCTCGATCCAGCGAGCGATGGTGAAGTAGTAGATGAGTTCCGGCAGCACGACGGCGTGGTGATGGTGGTGAGGAACAATCTCTGCAGGGCTTCGCCAAGCACTACGGAGATTATGACGGAGGAACTAGAGGGTTAGGGTTACCGGCACATGGCTTGGGGAATTCTTGATGTGTTCCAGGTGCTAGCCCTGCCCCTCTATTTATATGTTGAGCCCTGGGGTCGAAACTTGGAGAAAGAGCCTCCCCAAAGTCGGTTTGGAATAAAAGGAAGAGTCCTTCTCGGATTCCAATACCAAACGCCACGGTTCCCGGCGTCTGGCCCAGACGCCATGGGCCTCGGCGTCTGGCCCAGGGCCAGACGCCAGGGTTCCTGGCGTCTGGACTCTGCCCTCTGCAAAACTGCCTTTTGCTAAGGCCCCGTGGGTCTCACCTCTTGGCCCAAACATATCGTCCAATATATCGATCTTTACCTCTCGGACATTCCGAGACTCCTCGTCATGTCCGGGATCTCATCCGGGACTCCGAACAACTTTCGGTCACCAACATAACAACTCAACTATACTTATATCGTCACCAAACGTTAAGTGTGTAGACCCTGCGGGTTCGAGAACTATGTAGACATGACCGAGACACCTCTACGGTCAATAACCAACAGCGGGACCTGGATGCCCATATTGGCTCCTACATATTCTACGAGGATCTTTATCGGTTGAACCTCTATGTCAAGGATTCAGTTAATCCCGTATGATGTTCCCTTTGTTTATCGGTATGTTACTTGCCCGAGATTCGATCGTCGGTATCTCTATACCTAGTTCAATCTCGTTACCGGCAAATCTCTTTACTCGTTCCGTAATACAAGATCTCGTGGCTAACACTTTAGTCACATTGCTTGCAAGGCTTATAGTGATGTTGTATTACCGAGTGGGCCCTGAGATACCTCTCCGTCACACGGAGTAACAAATCCCAGTCTTGATCCATTCCAATTCAACAGACACCCTTGGAGATACCTGTAGAGCATCTTTATAGTCACCCAGTTACGTTGCGACATTTGATACACACAAGGTATTCCTCCGGTGTCAGTGAGTTGCATGATCTCATGGTCAAAGGAACAGATACTTGACATGCAGAAAACAATAGCAATAAATTGACACGATCATATGCTACGTTTACAGTTTGGGTCTTGTCCATCACATCATTCTCCTAATGATGTGATCCCGTTATCAAATGACATCTCATGTCCATGGCTAGGAAACCTTCACCATCTTTTGATCAACAAGCTAGTCAACTAGAGGCTTACTAGGGACACAGTGTTGTCTATGTACCCACACATGTATTTGAGTTTCCAATCAATACAATTATAGCATGGATAATAAACGATTATCATGAACAAGGAAATATAATAATAACCAATTTATTATTGCCTCTAGGGCATATTTCCAACATTTCCAATAGGGTAGGTCCCAAAATATAGATTTCTTCTTCCACATGGGTGCGTGTCCGTCAGCGTCATTCGGAACAGATTGTCCGCCAGGACCCTTTCCAAAGATTACTTTTAAATCCTTGACCATATCAAGTATATCATCACCAGTACGGTGGCGAGGCTTCTTCCGGTGATCTGCCTCACCTTTGAAATGCTTGCCTTTCTTTCTTAAGAGATGCTTGATCGGAAGAAATTGACGATGTCCCAAGTACACATTCTTCTTACATTTATTCAAATATATACTTTCGGTCTCTTCTAAACAGTGCGTGCATGCGTGGTATCCCTTGTTTGTCTGTCCTGAAAGGTTACTAAGAGCAGGCCAATCATTGATGGTTACAAACAGCAACGCTCGTAGGTCAAATTCCTGCTGTTTGTGCTCATCCCACACGTACACCTTTTATGTCCCACAGCTGTAAAAGTTCTTCAACTAATGGCCTTAGGTACACATCAATGTCGTTGCCGGGTTGCTTGGGGCCTTGGATGAGCACTGGCATCATAATGAACTTCCGCTTCATGCACAACCAAGGAGGAAGGTTATAGATACATAGAGTCACAGGCCAGGTGCTATGATTGCTGCTCTGCTCCCCAAAAGGATTAATGCCATCTGCACTTAAACCAAACCATACGTTCCTTGCGTCATCTGCAAAGTCCCGCCACTTTGTCTCGATTTTTCTCCACTGCGACCCGTCAGCGGGTACTCTCAACTTCCCGTCTTTCTTACGGTCTTCTTTATGCCATCGCATCAACTTGGCATGCTCTTTGTTTTGGAACAAATGTTTCAACCATGGTATTATCGGAGCATACCACATCACCTTGGCAGGAATCCTCTTCCTGGGGCGCTCGCCCTCAACATCATCACCAGGGTCATCGCAGCTGATCTTATAGCGCAATGCATCGCATACCGGGCATGCATTCAGATTCTCGTACTCCTCACCGCGGTAGAGGATGCAGTCATTAGGGCATGCATGTATCTTCTGCACCTCTAATCCTATAGGGCAGACAGCCTTCTTTTCTTCGTACGTACTGTCGGGCAATTCGTTGTCCTTTGGAAGCTTCTTCTTCATTATTTTCAGCAACTTTTCAAATCCCTTGTCAGATACACCATTCTCTGCCTTCCATTGCAGCAATTCCAGTGTGGTACCCAGCTTTTTCTTGTCATCTTCGCAATTTGGGTACAACAATTTTTTGTGATCCTCTAACATGCGCTGCAACTTCAACTTCTCCTTTTCACTTTCGCAGTTTCTCTTTGCATCAGCAATGGCCCGACCAAAATCATCAGCGGGCTCATCTGATGCCTCTTCTTCAACTTCTTCTTCTTTATTCTCTTCCCCCATTGTAGTACCATCGTATTCAGGGAACTCAGGATAGTTGTCATCATCCTCTTCTTCTTCATTCTCTTCCATTAGAACCCCTCTTTGTCCGTGCTTGGTCCAACAGTTATAGCCGAACATGAAACCGGACGTAAACAGGTGGACGTGAATGACTTTTGAGCTAGAGTAATTCCTATCATTCTTACAGACACCACATGGACAACACATAAAACCATTCCGCTTGTTTGCCTCAGCCGCACGCAGAAAACTATGCATGCCATTAATGAACTGGGGAGAGCGTCGGTCATCGTACATCCATTGCCGACTCATCTTCATTACACAACACCGAAAATACCAAATTAATACAAGTTCATACATAAAGTTCATACACACTTCTTCTCATAAAAAAACATAAAACTATCTAGCTAAAGCATTTAAATGCAACAATAAATGCGATCAAAATCGCAACTAAGGTAATAATTGATCCAACAACATAATGATACCAAGCCTCTTTATTAATGGCATATTTTCTAATCTTTCTAATCTTCAAGCGCATTGCATCAATCTTGATCTTGTGATCATCGACGACATCGGCAACATACAACTCCAATTTCATCTTCTCTTCTTCAATTCTTTTCAATTTTTCTTTCAAATACTCGTTTTCTTTTTCAACTAAATTTAACTTCTCGACAAGAGGGTCGGTTGCAATTTCCGGTTCACATACCTCCTAGATAAAAATATCTATGTCAACTTGATGGGCATAATTGTCATAAACACGAAATGCAACAAATAGTTATAAAAGAGAATATACCACATACGAATCATAAACCGGACGAGGGCCGACGGGGACGGATATCAAAGTCATGGCACTATGTATAACAAACAATCATACAAGTAAGAAAATTATACAAGTAACTATCTAAATCATACAAATAAGATTTTTTTTATATAAAAAGGATAAGAACAAGAGGCTCACCAAGGTGGTGCTGGCGACGGGACGTTGCGGGCGATCGACGGTGGTTAGGACGGGGACGGGAAGGCACTAAGTAAACCACACCTACACATATGCAAACTAAGAAGTTAATTTGTGCTCAAATTGCATATAAATCAAATAAACTCCCACATAATTACTCCCAAACTAAAACCCACAAATCACTATACTTATAGAGCATTGCACGAGCTAATCTAGCAATGAGAGATGAAAGGACAAAGTTGCTAACCTTTGTGAACACTTGGATAGATGGGGTGCCTTCAAATCTTGACAAATCTTTGGCAAAAATGGAGGATGAGCTCGAGCAAGGGGAAGAACAGAGGAGAGAAAGGGGAAAACAGAGAGAATGGGCTCGGGCTGAAAGAAGAAGAAGGGTTTATACAAACCGGGACTTAAGGTCCACCTCTAGTCCCGGTTTGTGATACAAACCGGGACTAAAGGGGATCGTGGGGGCCCAGCCTGACACCAGCCGGCCACCACCCCTTTAGTCCCGGTTTGTATCACAAACCGGGACTATAGGTAGAAAATGAACCGGGACTAACGATGCCCGTGCCCCCGACCGCTCCCAGCCGTTGGAACCGGGACTAATGGTCACATTACTCCCGGGCCGTAATCAAACCGGGACTAAAGGGGCGGACGAAAGGTCTGTTTTCTACTAGTGTCTGGTTCATATGGAGAGGGTAGGCAAGAAAGTGTACATTTTGAAAATGTGGAAGCGGGACATATGCGCCGCCCCCACCCCCCCCCCCCCCCCCCCCCCAATCGCCGCACTCTTGGTTTGAACAAAACAAAACTGCAGTTACTTTGCCTATCAAATAAGGTACTATAGCTAAGCAGCTATGAGTAAACTTGAAAATTTCGACCTACCACAGCGGGCTGGCTCGGTGTGTCGCTATTCACTACAATGTATCTAGTATTACCTATGTAGCTACTAGATATGGAAAGACGGTAATGATCTTTGTATGGCTAAAGTGAATGATTACGGCGTCCATCTGGTAGATAGCATATCTAGTAGCTTATGGCTGTACGCAAAAAAGTCGGGGCCCAACAGACCATGCATGCACCACTATATAACGATCCTTCCCTAACGCAGCAAACCCATCCCACGCTCTTCTCCGACGGACCAAGCTCACACCTCACTCTTCTTTTCCTTCAGTTCTACAACGAACCAGTCTCTATCTTCACCATGGAGGGAGGAGGGAAGAGGAGAAGTACCGGTGCGCCTTCAGAGGGAGGGGATTCAGTACATCCCAGGCCCTCGGCAGCGACATGGGCCACCATCGCGCCGAGAAACACGCCGCACAAGACGCTGAAAGACGACGAAGGGTTGCAGCGGCGGTGGAAAGACGGGGAAGACCCGCCCCCATGGGAGGGGGGCGCCGTGTACCTAGAGCTCACTCCCTAGGAGCTTCCTCGGTTAACTGGCTGCCACGTGTATGCTACTGTATAATAATAATGGGAAGGAAATGATGATTGTAAATTCAAAGCTTCCAGTTTTTTTCAAATCTTGCTAAAAGTAGAGGCTGGTCCTTTCTGGTTCATATGGAGAGGGTAGGAAAGAAAGTGTACAATTTGAAAACTGGAAGTGGGAATCAAAATAAGGTTCTATAGCCATGCAGCTTTGACCAAACTTAAAAAAATGAACCTAGTACATCACAATGACGAGTCATGGTGGTGGCTTTTGTCGTGCATAGCACCAGGACCAAAGAAAATTCTGTACTACTCCCTCTGTTTTTAAATATAAATCTTTTTAGAGATTTCAATACAAACTACATACGGATGTATATAGACATATTTGAAAGTGTAGATTCACTAATTTTGCTCCGTATGTAGTCTCTTATTGGAATCTCTAAAAAACTTATATTTCGGAACAGAGGGAGTACTAATTAACCATAGATTCATGCACGTTGGCTTCTGACACCGTGTGGACGAGGAAATTTCCGAAGATATGCACGCAACGGTTCAAAGTAAAAAACGTGTATTTACTTGCCTGTTGTGAAACGACGTGCTCGGCCGTCGACCGTGTCATGTCCATCCTCGAGTCGGCCCAGTAGAAGGTTGGTCTTTATTTTTAGGAACACACATTTAGGTCAAACTTGTACTTGAACTGATTCTTTTTTCTGCGCTTGAATTTGCAAACGCGAGAGGTAATTCAAGCACTAGCGTGGGGGCCAATGCCCCCGCACCCCAACCTATATTTTACAATTGTGTAAGATTAGTTGTGATACTCTGAGCGAGACATCCACAATCCTTTCTCTTCAACTCTTCTACCCTCTTATTAAGCTGGAACATGAAGTCAACAAATTTGCTCCCTTGTTTTTTTTCCACAAAGATTGACTTAGCACTACTACAGATCGGTATACTACTGACCGCTCATCATTGACTGGCCTCTCGCCACGCGTCAGTGACAGGGCGGACCCAGACTAGAAATTACCCGGTGTCCACATTGAAGAACACATGTCTACATGTCAAGCAATTTAATGATCTACACACGAAATCAATGGATTACATTAAGCAAGTGCAAACTGGACCCGGTGCCAGTGACACCAGGTAGCTCCACCTAGGTCCGCTCCTGGTCAGTGATAAGGGTCAACACTGATGACTGTTTTGGGCAAGTCATCATTGACCGGCCAATTGGCGGACACCTCATCACTAACCGGCCAGTCTTACGGGGGAACACTGATGACTTGTCACCGGTCAGAGATGAGGCTCATCACTGACCGGCCTCATCACTGACCGACCGTTCCATATGGGGGGTCACTCGTCATCACTGACCGGCCAATCTTAGTGACCGGTCACTGTTGATTCATATCACTTTAAGAATTTTCCTACCCAGCCCACAATGCGTAAAAAGAGCTAACCAACCACGTCCAAGTCCCCTTCCCTCTTCCTCTCGCGGCGGCGGCTACGCCCGCGCCCCGTCACCGTTTTCCCATGCCCTCACTTGTCTCCTCCAACGCCGCACTTCGCCCTTCCTAGCTACGGCTCACCCCGCCTCCTCCTCGACGGACCGTCCCCGACGAGCCCTCCTAGTGGCTAGGCCAAAGGAGGTGGAGGAGCTCTTCTCCCCTGCCTCCTCTCATCTCCTCTCCAGCACTGGGATGACGAGCTCACCGACGACTGCTTCCACCTTCCCTCCCCTCCTAGCCGCCGAACGTGGTGAGCTACCCATCTCTCCCCTCTCTACCCCAGATATGAGTTGGTTCAATTTGTATGTACTGCAATTGCACAAATTTGTCAACACACAACACATTTAGGTTGAGTTTGTACATGCATGGTTGACACCAGATTTTGGCATAGCAATAAATGTCATTAAGATGGGCTCAAATGATAAAGATCTCAACATGAAATTTCTTCGTCTCCTCAAGACGAATAATTTTGCTTTTTGGATCACCTCAATCCGAGGTCGTATGCAACTTTGAGAGCCAAAATAGCCCGACTTGACCATGACTTGAATTTGAGCGCCCAACCCAGACACATATTGATGCATGTCTGAAGGTAGACGTGAGTGATTTGGCCCTCAAGATGGCCTCAAATTAGAAACTTCTCAACATGAAAGTTGCCGGCATCGTCGAGGCACAAAACTTTGTTTTTTGGGTCATCTCCATCCGGGGCCATATGCAACCTCCAAAGCTAGAATACAATCGCCTGATTCTAGACATTGTCTATACGTGTCTAATGTATGGCATGGCTGGTTGGGTCATCAAGATGGCTTCAAAAGGAAAAGTGTCCAATATGAAAGTTTTTGTCCTCATCAAATTGAACAACTTTGGCTTTTGGGTAACGTTAGTCCGAGGTCGTATGCGACCTCTAAAGCCGATGCAATATGACAATCTTTTGACTCTTGTCAAATTTATAAACTGAACATGCATGTCACTTGTATGTTCTGTCAAATTTATAAATTGTAATAGCCATATCACTGGTATGTTCATTTAGTTGTACACAATATTGACATGTGCACACAATTCATTTATTTTACCTTGCTTATTTAACTTGCTACTGATTAACTTTCTATTATTTGTAGCTGAGCATTTGAATTTTGGAGCAGATGATCAGAAGTTTACATGGGGCTGTGAACCTTTTAGATCGTGTGAAGGCATGGAGAACTGATGGTCACATGCATTGGTGGCGATGCAGGGCATATTGTGAGTTAGCTTATGACATAGTGATATTTATGTTTGACACGCTTCATAACCGTTCAAGTTTGAGTTGATGTTAGTGATGTTCTTGTTGTGCTTCATAGTCTTCCTAGTGTGATGTGAGGTGTGATTATGCGCCAATGTACATCTTAAGTACGTAAGCCGTGGCTAGCATTTTTTTGCCTTGTGTGTATATGAGCTTCTATGAGAAGATGCATGTATATGTGATCTTCTCTTACAAGATGTTATGTGATTGTATATGTGATCTTCTATGTAGCTAGGTGCTATGTAGCCAGCTGCTGCTATTTTTTTTGTGCCCACCACATCAGTGACCGGCCATTTGGCCAGTCAATGATGACTAGGACTAGTCATCAGTGACCGGCCAACTGGCCGGTGAGTGATGACAATGTCATCATTGACCCCGAGACACTGACCGGCCAGAAACCAGTCACAGATGATATGATTTGGCCAGTCAGTGTTGTTCGGTTATTTAGTAGTGTAGCTAGGCTCGTGACAGTCGCATGTATGCAGCCTTCCTTCCTTCCTTCACCTGCATGCCTTCCTTCCACGGCTGTAGAAAGACATCACAGTGATTAGATTAGATTTTCATCCCTCCCCTACATAAATAAATTAGGCCACCGCCACGCAAAAACCCTAGCTAATTAACTCTCGGACCCTAGCTAGCTATTTAATGGCTATGGCTTCCATGGTGCCCAAGCTCATCGACGTAGTTGCAGCTGGTAGTCGCCCGGGGCGGGGGTGTGTCTCCCCTCCCAAGGCTACCT
The DNA here is from genome assembly GCA_039707655.1 of Elymus sibiricus. Lineage (NCBI taxonomy): Eukaryota > Viridiplantae > Streptophyta > Magnoliopsida > Poales > Poaceae > Elymus > Elymus sibiricus. The sequence continues at coordinate 6,246,210 of CM077674.1, read as the reverse complement.
GACTGGCCAGCGCCTAATTAATGTGTAGCGTCTCCCCCTCCCATGCAGGTATGTATTGTTTGCTGAGAGAGAGATTAATACCAACTAGTTCATGACAGATATTCATTCATCATGTCTCTCTGCCTTGCCCTTAGGGAGGGCAAGGCTAAATCAATCAATCGATCAAATTAACGACAAATCAAATTGCAACTCTATCTATCTATGCCTACTGAACTGAACCAAACGAACCGGCGGCGGCGGTCGCAAGTCTCCAAAAGAAGAAGAAGAAGAAAATAAATTAAGCCGACAATCCAAGCCAGAAGAAGAAGCAGCCACAATGAAGATAGATCCCAAAACCTATCTCGACGTTCAAGAGGATACATCCCTCAAATCCAAGGAATTCCTCTGGGCCCTGTACGACAGTACGAGTACTGGTGCAATCATCAGAGCATATCACACGACCCTGCCGGGATGCGCAGCCGCTTCAGGATATTCAGCAGGACAGCAAGGCGTGTGCAGGTTGACGCTGGGCAAGTTTGCGGATCAGGCCGGTGAAGGAGACGTTCTGTCCTCCATGACCCAGGAAACCATAAATTCATGTGGATATCATGAATTTAATCTTCTCATGATATTTCGCCGCAGTCCTCGGCCACCAACAAGATCTTCAAGGCGAATAAATTTCCATCGTTGCTACTCCTTGGTGACAACCGACCACGATCCTACACAAATCAATTTAGTATGTCATTTGGTTACCAATTAATCTCATGTTGCCATATCTAAAAGAAATCTCATGTTGCCGAAAATTCGAGACATTATAAAGGAGGATGACACAAATAAGTAATCAATTAGCGCTAGCGTTGTCACGTTGTCGCTTAACACTCACGTAGACTTGACGGTGTAATAATGCTGGGCTGCGTATCTATGATGCGGAGGCTGGGAGCAATATAATTCTTCTATTTTGTCTAAACAATATATATCTAAGATGAGCAAAGTTGTTGAGGCATTTCATCAAAAAAAGTATAAATGTGTAACCACGTTATATGTTTTGGATGCCTACTGTTGTTAGGTTTTTTAGATTGAACCTCAAACTTTTACGCAGTTCAGTTTCGTTTTCTTTCGGCTTGCAATTTTGAGCAACATAATACATAGTACCAGATATTAATCGTTTCCCAATTAGCAAGTCAATAAACTAGAGAAAGGACAAGAAATTCATTGTCCATTACCTTCTCGTGCCCTCTATACATCCAAAAGCATAAACTGCACCTAGGTTGAAACCAATTATGTTCTCAAGCCTGTAAGGTTAGGGAGGACATGCAGAGTCAATAAAAAAGCTCAAAAATACAGTATGTACTAGTACTACATAATCGGACATATTCAAAATAGAAACTACAATGTGGCTGTAAATGTAGAAGCAATACTTGTAGGTAGTGAATTTCCATACGCGTACGGTCCCGTCAAGTGAACCTGTAATTAGAATCGGAGGCTCCGGGTGCAACTTGACGGCACTGATACAGTCCGCATGCCCTTCTAAATTATCAACACATTCTTTCATCCCCAATTCCCATATCTGATTCAACAACAACGAAAAAGGAAAACTGTTAATCATATATATCATGTATGACAACTTAATTCATAGCTAGCTATGATTAATTGAATGTATTCTTCAAGAGATGGCACCTGTGCAGTCCTGTCCTTACAGCCCACGATAAGATGCTGCCGATTATAGCGTGTGAAGTAATCAACACAAAGCCCATGCTCGTCCAGTTTCAATGTGATGATGCTACTAGTATCATTGGAATAAATGCTCCAGATCTATCAATTATTAATGCTAGTTATCTTAAGTGCGTATTAAAATAAAATCACCAATGAATTTGAAGGAAATATAAAAGAATAATTAAATTGCGAGCAAATTAACCTTGACTGTGCCATCCCATGAAGTACTAGCGAAACTGTCCTTGTTCTTTGGGTTAAAGGTTACTTGGGTCACTTTGTCAGTGTGCCCCTGAAATGTCCGGGTGCATTTCCAGTTCTTGTTCCAGTCCCAAAGCTTAATCAGGTGATCATCGTCATCAGACGACGATGACAGTACAAACGGATCAGTTGGATGCACAGCCAAGGTTGTGATGCAACCGTCGTGAGCATCGAAACTCTCGACGCACTGGTTTTGGTCGTAGCTGTAAACATGGATGCACCCATTGCCGTCACCGGCGACGACCCATTTCTCGCTTGCGATAAATTTTGCCGCATGAACTGCACATTCATGAATAGAGCAGAAATATACATATACAAATGATTTAGCATGGTGATGTGTGAGCAATAAATTAAACGGGTAAGCGATCGATTAATCTAATAGAACATATAAACTAATTAAGCATATATATGCGTACGTACCTGGTTCACCTGTGACGTCTTGAATCGAGTTCAACATTGCCTGCGAGCAGATACATACGTTAGTAATATGCGGTACGAAACGTCGTACTATAATGCATTGTCTGGCCGGCCGAATTAAGATGAGATTAACCACATACATATAGACACGCACGTACCATTGTCTGGCAGTTCCAAACACGAAGGCTCCCCACATGATGCGTCGTGATAATCCTGCATATTAATTACACAAACGATTGACCGATGAATTAGTCCTAGATAGCTAGAATATGTACCAGAGAGTAAGTAGCACTCACCATGGCTCTGTTGGATGCATATCTATGGACGAAACTTGCTTAGCATCAGGCGTGGTTATGATCTGAAAGATATATAGATTCAAGAAGGCCAACACAACAACCTCTCCTTGCAAGTAAGGCTACATATAGTTATTAGCAACACACAACAAAAAAAGAAAATCACCTCAACCATCCGTCGAGTTGGCTGCCAGCAGATCCCGTACGTCCAGCCCAAGGAAATTAAAGAAAACAACAATGGAACAACATGTGGGTCATACTATCAATTACACAAACAATGGAGTAGTGAAACGAGTTTAATTAATCCCTTTCATCAAGCCAAAGACTAGCTAGGTAGTTTACCTCAGACGACGACGATGTCTCTTCATTAGCTGGAGCTATTCCATCAGTACAGGAGATAACCTTCAGCGTCACCTCTTGCACCTCTTCACCGGCCTTCTGAAAGAAGTTGTCGTACTCAACGGCGACGTGATCTTTGTCAACATCCAGGAGGTCGTAGCTACGCAACACGACGCCGTACAGCGTAAAGAAGTCGCCGCGGCTGTCCGAAGATGTCGACGTCGACGATGCAGGCAGCTGCTTATTGGGCATTATTGTGAGTGTGAGGGTGTAGGCACACCCTGGTGGCACAACACCGCAGAGTGGCTTCTTCGTCAAGTACCTCTTGGGGCCGTTGGCCACAAGCATGAATGCGACGCGGTCATTTCCCTTGTAGTCTAGCCGCAACGAGCAGGAAATCATGGCCTTTTTCTTTATGAATGGGAGGAAGCAGAGCTCTAGGGGGTGGACGTCAAGCAGTGGCTCGCTGTGAATCAAGGTTTCTGTTATGTTCAGCATATTTTCGATGTTCTTGATGGTGGGTCTTTTGTGTCTGTCGGCCTCCACGCACTTCAACGCTATTTCCAGGCATTTCCTAACTTGCCGGCAGTATCCTTCAATTGACGCCAACTTCACTGTTTCCTGTAGCCTCTTCCTCCAACTTACACATACCTAGATACGAAATTGGGATAAATACCACACAAAATTAATGCAAAACACCCATGGAATTTTATTACTACAAGAAATGACCATGAATATATCGGTGCAAAGATATTCCCAAAAAAGAAGAAAATCTTACCCGATCAATGAACTCCATGGAAGACATCTCAAGGCTTCCCAATCTGTACTTATTCCCGGTCATGATCTCTATGATTACAACACCCAAGCTGTAGATGTCATACTTTTCTGATGTTATTTGTTTCTCGACAAATTCCGGCGGCATATATTCACTGTGTGAGATCAGAAATATTAAAGATACAGCTAGTGTAGAGAAAATGCCAATTTAAAATATTACTTGAAAAACAAATTCAAATTAGCTTACAGTGATCCGGATTTATGTGGCATATTTTGTCTTAGTGAATGCCGATTGTGGTAGCTGAAGTTTAGTACAAAGAGATCATCTATTTTTGGCTGCATATTCTCATCCAGCAATATATTGCTAGGCTTTAGATTTATATGATAAATAGGATGAAACCTATGATGGAGGTTTCTCAAACCCACGCAAGTGCCCTTAATTATTCCGTAGCATGTGTGCCAATCCAACCCAGAATGAACGTCTGTCAAAATGAGACAAGATATAGTATCCCGAAAATGCTTAAAGTGTTATTTTATTCTTCAAATGCCACATATATAATAAATATATATATGTTGCTGCATGCATGTTGTGGCGTCATAAATACCTGAAATGTGCCGGTCAAGGGATCAATTTGGCAAATACTCGAAGCAGAGTATCCTTTGCATCTCATTGGCATAATACACATATCCTCCTTCGTTATGCTCTACAAGTTTGCTTTGTGTTCCATAGCAGTAACCAGCTAACTTGACAATATTTTGATTTTCGAACCCTGTCATGCCATCAGGCCTTTGTGTCTCCTGCATACTAGTTAAAACCTTCACAGCAAGGACCTGTCCATCCTCACAGATTCCCTATATATATTTAACGCATCTTATTAGGAAAATGGATTCTTTAATTTTGTTGACCACATACATAGTACGTACGTACCTTGTAAACCTTTCCATTCCGACCCTCGGCAAGTAGTCGCTCTTCAGAGAAACCATCTGTTAATCTTATTATTTCCTGGAACGCCATAGTCTTGGGCTTGTACTTCTTTATGCTAGTAGACCAGCTGCTAGCTTCACCGTGCCCTTGTAAATTCAAAAAATAAGTAATTCACTCGTGTAAATTTAGGGCAACCACGGGAGTACACATGCTTTTGTAGCTTGGTCCTCTAATTGTTATTATTATTATTTCTTAAAGATACTATATAGCACTAACCAGAAAAATGCCAGGAGGTGATGCTGCTGCCCATGGAACGGGGAATGGATTCTCCATGGTCATCTTGATTAAACTATATATCATCAACAAAACAAAGAGCAGCATGTATAAACCCACTTTACAAGGTGCAATAATTGTTTTCTTTTCAACAAGGATAAAAATAATAATGAAATAGTAGTAGTATCACTTAAACAAAGCATGCCTGTGGTCCATCTACGACACTAGCTAGGTGTGCAAACTCCTGATCGACCTGCCCGAGATATGACACTAGCTATGAGTTTGAACATCAAAACACCTAAACCGGCACCCGCGTCGCTCTCCCAGGGCGACACGGGCGGCAAGTCAACCCAACCGTCCACCATCACCCTCCCCCATGTCGCAGCCGGGCGAAGCCAGTGCGGCGGTGGGGATGTTGTCTTCGTCTCTCTCAGGTGGAGGGCGAGCCTGCTAGGCCCGTGCATTGTGTCCGTGCAGTGGCACGGGCAGTGTCCGCTTGGCGTGGTGTTGCGGCGGCGGCGGGGTGTGAGGCGCGCTGGTGCTGGATCTGGTGGTGCGGCCGGCTTCCCACTGGATCTGGCTCGGCTTGTGCAACGCGCGGGGATGGGATGTGCTCGCCATATGAGTGAAGGCACGTTGGTAGTGCAGGCTAGGCACGGCGCCGACCAGTTTTGGCGGTGGGAGGTTGTGGGGTGGCGGTATGCGTGGTGACCAGTGGGATACTACGGGCCTGTTCGGAGTTCTTCCGCTCCACAACTCCGCTCCCGGAGCGGACGGAGCTGCAGTTAAAAATCTTGGAGCGAGCGAACAGGTGCTCCGCAGATTCTAGGATTTCAAGGAATGGTTGGATTGCCGAACGGGTCCTACATCTAGGCCTGGTGGGCCTGCGGTGAAGGTTGGCTTTCTTGTTCTGCAGTGGGAACTGGGTACGGTGGTTGTGAGTGAAAACCTAGCTCTGATTTTTTGTCGGAGCCGGCGATGGCAGCGTCCTTGGACGTCATCTTCTTTTTGGAGTCGTCGTTGTGCAGCCCATTTGTCTCTTCCATCCTCGCAGTCATGGTTCTACGGGTGAAAACCTAATCCGGCTCAAAACTTGAAAATTATATCTACATATTTGTCTCAAAAAATATTTCCAACATAATATAACATTTTGGATTTTATGAACATAATGGAGTAGAAATTAGTGGTCAAAATTAAATCTTAAAGACCGTGCCAATGCCCAAATCGAATAACTGGAGGGAGTAGAATTTAAGAGGATGTGACATTACAATCCTACATTTTTATTTCAGTTCAAAAAATTCCTATATATTTTATATCAATTTTGAAAATGTCGACCGATTAATCATTTGACTGCAAGATTAATCGCTGCTCGGGGCATGACCAATGCGAATAGGCCCTATTCGGAGCATTAACTTGCGGAGGCAATCGGTCTGACAGATGGATGAACTAGGAGCTGGCGATTAACTGGACCAGGCTTTGGGCTAAATAAAGCCCAAAATTTCTGCCCGTGCCCATCTTGCAGCCACCCCGCGTCTTAGGGTTGGGGATTTTGGGGCTCCCGCGTCTCGTGCTCTCCTCTCCCGCTCGATTCGAACAGCCGCCGGCTAGTTCCTCACCGCCAGCCACTTCCTCCTCCCCACAACCAACGCACACACTAACCGCCGGCCAGTTCCTCCTCCCTCCCAACCAGCGCACGATCTCTAGCTGCTCGAGCTCGCCGCCCCCACCCCGAGCAGCCGCCGGCGTCGTCCGACCTACACCATCTCCACCGCCTCCGCAAGCCGACGTGCGACGCCTCCCCTCACCTCGATGTTGATGTCTCTGTTGTGGTGTTGTGGCTGCCTCCCGAAGCCACTGAAGGTAACCTGCTCCTCCTCTGTCCATGGCGTCCCGAAGCAGCAAGGTATGTTACTGCTCCTCCAGATCCTCGCCGCCAGCGACCAGATATCGCCCACAGAGGCCGCCTTCAGGAGCTCGTCCAGGAGCTCAAGCCTGCCTCCAGGGGCCCCTCCACACCCTGCTCTCCACCGCCTTCCCTTGTTCCTGCCTTCTAGGAGCTTGTCCATGCCCTGCTCTCTCCGCTGCCTTCCCCTGTTCTAGCCTTCCAGGAGCTCGATCGGGCCCGCCTCTAGGGGCTCCTCCATGCATGGTGCTCTCTCCGCTGCCTTCCCCTATTCTAGCCTTCCAGGAGCTCGATCGAGCCCACCTCTAGGGGCTCCTCCATGCATGGTGCTCTCTCCACTGCCTTCCCCTGTTCTAGCCTTCCAGGAGCTCGATCGAGCCCGCCTCTAGGAGCTCCTCCACGCACGGTGCTCTCTCTGCCGCCACAAGGCAAGGTACGAGAACAATCTACGCCTTTGCTTCAGTCCTCTCCTCTCCTCCTCTGCTCACGAGCTGATTTGTTGTGTAAACTATAGCTATATGCAATGTATGGCCCTAGCTAATTAGCCGATTAATGGTCGACCGATTAATTCGATTAATCCCTACTCCCCAACCGACCGAGCAGCTACCAGTTACCGATATCCTTAACATTGTTTTATATTCCCGCATCTTATAATCACGTGAATCAGAGGCTCTAGGGCATAATCTATAAAACTTACAAGCTCATTCAGGATAAATGAAAATGACATGTGTCACAAGTAACATGTCACCTTTTCTATATGTAGCCCTTGGTCACCGATCATTGTTTCTGTCTCGTTCAAACTAGAAACAATATCTTGTATAGTAGGCCTTTCTTGTCGGTTTGACTTCAAGCAGTCTAATGCTATCTCAATGCATCTCTTCACCTTGTAGCAGTATTCTTCGAGTAGTTGGCTGCGACTTTGAAGTAGTCTTTTCCTCCAATTTTCATGTACCTCCAACAATATTGGAGCCAAAGTTAGAACCGTACAATACACATAGGTCAAATATAACAGAGTGGTTTTCCAATATAGATGTTGGAAATGGCGTTAAAAAAACTTATTCTTACAAGCGTAACAGATTTCCGAGTCGTCATCTCTACAACACGACTGTAGCCATCATGTCCGGTCATTACCTTTACAATGATAACACCCAAACTAAATATGTCAAACTCTTTTGATATTATTTGATGCTTTACGTATTCCGGCGGCCAGTATCCACTGCATATCACCATGTATGGCACAAATTATTACATTGTTGAATGAAGAGCTAGACAATAAAGTAGATGCAAAACAAATAAACTTTATTGATCTCCCAGACACTGCATCAAAGTGAATGCACATAGGCCATTATAGCACTAAATAAAGAGAGGCATGCAAATTAGGGCTTTGCTTCTCAATCTCTTTTAGAAAGAAAAAAATACGGATGTTAAAGCAACATATAAAGTAAATCAAATTTCGTAATCCTGAGATGCGCGTGTCTCCCCAACACCTAGCACCCAGCTAGACACGGCTACGTTGCCACATACGTGATCGTCAAATGGACACGGCTGACCTTATACTACGTACGTACTAACAGTTGGATATTAGATGGGGAGAAACATTTCTTTTGGTGTCTTAATTAGGGCTCCCCTATATAATACTGCCTCCGTTTCATAATTTAAGGCGTATTATGATTCTCTAAGACAAGGATTTTGATCAGCAATTACTCTATCAATAAAGTCCAGTTCAGGTGGTGTATGCCTGCAGATTCTTGTTCGTATTATGATACTTGTTAGGCACGCCAAGTCAAAGGAAAGGTTCTTGTTCTCTTCTTTTTTTTTTTTTTTTTTTTTTTTTGAGATCGCTCTTGTTCGTTGCAGCAAGAGTAAGCGGTATGCCTGCAGATGCAGTCCAGTTCAATTGTGGATTTTTATTTTATTTTTGCGAGGCAAGTGTGTTGATTATTATCGGTGCTATGCACACGTGTACCCAAAGGGCATGCTGAGTTGTACCGTGTACCGTGTGGAAGCTTATGTTTAAAAAATGGGGATAAACAGGATGGGGTTGAGAAGGGTGGAGGTGATTAGGGATTTTAAACATTTTCCGTATTCATGGTGGGACCCAGGTTGGAGCGTTGGGAGTACACGTGATGTAAGGAAAAAAATATGTTTGGACCTTTGTATGACAATGGCAAATGTGCTACCGAGTCACTGAGAAGTGGATCCGGCAGTGACGTTTACCATGCAAACGTTGACCAAAACAAATACGGTAGAAAATATGTAGAGGAACTTTTTTTAATACAGTGATGAAAGTGAGTGAGGTAGACAAATTCAATGACCAGATACATTTTACTCTTTTCATTAAAACTTGTAAACCTTTTTCAGAATAAAAGAATCAAAACACACAAACGAAGTCTCATGGCAAACTTCTACAGCTACCTAGACCTAGCCGCCAGATAGAATGCTTACCATGTGCCGATGGAACTCATTGTTTTTCTTGTATTTTCTTCACCGAAGAGCTTTGATAAACCGAAATCTGCGATCTTCAGCACCATATCCTTATCTAGCAATATATTATCAGGTTTTAAATCGAAATGCATTATAGGATGTTCCAACCCCTCACGAAGATATTTTAGACCCTCACAAATCCCTTTGATTATTCGGTAACGTATGGGCCAGGTAAATCCCGTGCTTTCGTCTGCAACAAAGCAAAGAACATGAGTATTGCTAAAAATGTAAATCTAAAGAATAACTTTTCATGTCCTATGTAAATGCACGTGAAGCAGAGGGCACAAACTTAATTACCAGAAATAAGCTTGTTTAAGCTACCCTTGTGTACATACTCAAAGCAGAGTGCCATATGTATACGTGCAGCAGGAACTTGTTTTCCTTCAAACTCTGCAAGTTCTTCCTCTGATTCTTTGCAGAAGCCCACTAACTCCACAATATTTTGATGCTTGAGCACCCTAAGATTGTTGAACTCTTTGTGAAATTCCTTATCATCTAATCCCGAAATGGTATGTAGTACCTTCACGGCAATCACTCGAGTTTCATGCAGACCCTGTCCGACATTTCGTGTTAATACTCAACATCCTTGGTGTGCTGCAGTGATCCATGGTATTGTAGAAACTTAGAAATACAAACACTAAGGTTTAGTTGCTCGAGTAAATTACTTAATACCACAACTTCGAGGTACCTTATAACACTTTACCACACTTTTAAATATATTTTTCACAAAATCAAAACTTGTCGCCTAATTAAATACTAGTATAGCAGCAGGAAGGTCCATGCTAACCCAGAGGCATACCCACTAATATAGTCTAGCGGTCCATAAAAATGGACGAGCACTTTTTTAAAAAGGAAAACAGCAGCAGCTAATTCATTCATTAAATTAAGGAAGGAGAATATATAGAGTTTTATGTACATGCTGATCAGCCATGAAAAGTCGATATGATGGAGAGAAGAAAACACATGCATGGTTTTATTATTCATATACGTACCTTGTAAACTGTTCCAAATCCGCCACTCCCAAGTATTCGTTTCTCATCGAAATCATTTGTAATCTGCTTTATCAGTTGGTATGATAGCTTACTTGGTTCGTCACTTGTGTGTTGTTGTAGCTTGGCCTCCATGCTACAGCTTAAAAAAAAATTAGGCATAAGAGCAAGTATATAGTGTCTCATACATAGAAAATAATATGCCTTACAAACTATGTTACGACTTACGACGAATCTGCACTCGGGCTTCTGCAATTATATATGGGTGCACAAAAATAGTTACCAATATAAAAAGAAAATGCTATTAGTTCCTGAAGAAACAACATGGGATGAAGTTCTTGTGGTACGTATACTAGTATAGACGAATAAATTTGCTAATAATTGATGAAGATTTGTGCTAATTAAACACAAGTGCAATGGACTGTTTTCCAGATCTGCCATCTGAAACTTAAACATCACACCTGAAAATAAATAGAGCAGTTGCATTGCAGATGCACTTACCTGGACTTCTTCAGAAGGAGAACAGCAGGAAAGAGGTGTGCAGATAAAACGAGATGGGATATGAATGAGCAGCTAGGCCAGCCCTTTAAGCGCCGCGCGGCGCGTTTCTTCCTTTTATTAATCAATCGAATCAAATGGCCCAATCCTTGTATTAGTTTAAAGTGCACAGTCCTTTCTTTCTTACTATCTAGAATACGTTGCACATTGTTCCACATCCTCGTGCAGTCGTGCGTGAAGCAATTGATGTGGGCGATGGCCCATAGCTGATTAACAACTACAGATCGATTAGTTTTGAAATGCTACTAGCTTAGCTATTACACATGTCAGTACTTTAAGGCTTTAAGCATCTTTATCTACTCTATCCTAAGCTAGCTAGATGTCACATACTACATGTTTTATTGACTAACCTGCAGATGGTGCCAAAGTCCACTTGATGCGTGTTAGATGTGTGTTTTGGTGTGTTCTCTGCGGTACTACCGCCCGAGTGCGGTACTACCGCTCTGTCCTGTAATACCTCTCATGTATATGTACTGGCCTTAGGCCCACAGTGAATATTAGTTGCTCATTATCTAACATGGTATCAGATGCCAGGTTCCTCCTCGTGCTCCACCTCCACCGTCGCTGCCGCTAGCAACTCCGGCCGACGTCTCTGCCCCGCGCCAGCCCGCTGGTCCGGCCGCGGCTGCTCCTCCCCGTCCTCTACTCCGCGCCAGCCCGGTCGCCGGCCTCCTCTGCACCGCGCCGGTCGCCGACTCCAGCCGCCCCCGTCCGCCAGGCCCCCCCCCCCCCCCCCCCGCTTCGCCCGGGCTCATGTTCGCGCCGTCCCGCGCCCGGCCTCCTCCTCCGGCCGGCTCCTGCCTGGACTCCTCCTCGCTCGGCCTCTGCCCAGCGATTTGGTCGATCCCGATCCCGATCCAGCGGCTCTGCGCGGTACTACCGCTTATCACTGTTGATTCATATCACTTTAAGAATTTTCCTACCCAGCCCACAATGCGTAAAAAGAGCTAACCAACCACGTCCAAGTCCCCTTCCCTCTTCCTCTCGCGGCGGCGGCTACGCCCGCGCCCCGTTACCGTTTTCCCATGCCCTCACTTGTCTCCTCCGACGCCGCACTTCGCCCTTCCTAGCTACGGCTCACCCCGCCTCCTCCTCGACAGACCGTCCCCGACGAGCCCTCCTAGTGGCTAGGCCAAAGGAGGTGGAGGAGCTCTTCTCCCCTGCCTCCTCTCATCTCCTCTCCAGCACTGGGATGACGAGCTCACCGACGACTGCTTCCACCTTCCCTCCCCTCCTAGCCGCCGAACGTGGTGAGCTACCCATCTCTCCCCTCTCTACCCCAGATATGAGTTGGTTCAATTTGTATGTACGTGCAATTGCACAAATTTGTCAACACACAACACATTTAGGTTGAGTTTGTACATGCATGGTTGACACCAGATTTTGGCATAGCAATAAATGTAATTAAGATGGGCTCAAATGATAAAGATCTCAACATGAAATTTCTTCGTCTCCTCAAGACGAATAATTTTGCTTTTTGGATCACCTCAATCCGAGGTCGTATGCAACTTTGAGAGCCAAAATAGCCCGACTTGACCATGACTTGAATTTGAGCGCCCGACCCAGACACATATTGATGCATGTCTGAAGGTAGACGTGAGTGATTTGGCCCTCAAGATGGCCTCAAATTAGAAACTTCTCAACATGAAAGTTGCCGGCATCGTCGAGGCACAAAACTTTGTTTTTTGGGTCATCTCCATCCGGGGCCATATGCAACCTCCAAAGCTAAAATACAATCGCCTGATTCTAGACATTGTCTATACGTGTCTAATGTATGGCATGGCTGGTTGGGTCATCAAGATGGCTTCAAAAGGAAAAGTGTCCAACATGAAAGTTTTTGTCCTCATCAAATTGAACAACTTTGGCTTTTGGGTAACGTTAGTCCGAGGTCGTATGCGACCTCTAAAGCCGATGCAATATGACAATTTTTTGACTCTTGTCAAATTTATAAACTGAACATGCATGTCACTTGTATGTTCTGTCAAATTTATAAATTGTAATAGCCATATCACTGGTATGTTCATTTAGTTGTACACAATATTGACATGTGCACACAATTCATTTATTTTACCTTGCTTATTTAACTTGCTACTGATTAACTTTCTATTATTTGTAGCTGAGCATTTGAATTTTGGAGCAGATGATCAGAAGTTTACATGGGGCTATGAACCTTTTAGATCGTGTGAAGGCATGGAGAACTGATGGTCACATGCATTGGTGGCGATGCAGGGCATATTGTGAGTTAGCTTATGACATAGTGATATTTATGTTTGACACGCTTCATAACCGTTCAAGTTTGAGTTGATGTTAGTGATGTTCTTGTTGTGCTTCATAGTCTTCCTAGTGTGATGTGAGGTGTGATTATGCGCCAATGTACATCTTAAGTATGTAAGCCGTGGCTAGCATTTTTTTGCCTTGTGTGTATATGAGCTTCTATGAGAAGATGCATGTATATGTGATCTTCTCTTACAAGATGTTATGTGATTGTATATGTGATCTTCTATGTAGCTAGGTGCTATGTAGCCAGCTGCTGCTATTTTTTTTGTGCCCACCACATCAGTGACCGGCCATTTGGCCAGTCAATGATGACTAGGACTAGTCATCAGTGACCGGCCAACTGGCCGGTGAGTGATGACAATGTCATCATTGACCCCGAGACACTGACCGGCCAGAAACCAGTCACTGATGATATGATTTGGCCAGTCAGTGTTGTTCGGTTATGTAGTAGTGTAGCTAGGCTCGTGACAGTCGCATGTATGCAGCCTTCCTTCCTTCCTTCACCTGCATGCCTTCCTTCCACGGCTGTAGAAAGACATCACAGTGATTAGATTAGATTTTCATCCCTCCCCTACATAAATAAATTAGGCCACCGCCACGCAAAAACCCTAGCTAATTAACTCTCGGACCCTAGCTAGCTATTTAATGGCTATGGCTTCCATGGTGCCCAAGCTCATCGACGTAGTTGCAGCTGGTAGTCGCCCGGGGCGGGGGTGTGTCTCCCCTCCCAAGGCTACCTGACTGGCCAGCGCCTAATTAATGTGTAGCGTCTCCCCCTCCCATGCAGGTATGTATTGTTTGCTGAGAGAGAGATTAATACCAACTAGTTCATGACAGATATTCATTCATCATGTCTCTCTGCCTTGCCCTTAGGGAGGGCAAGGCTAAATCAATCAATCGATCAAATTAACGACAAATCAAATTGCAACTCTATCTATCTATGCCTACTGAACTGAACCAAACGAACCGGCGGCGGCGGTCGCAAGTCTCCAAAAGAAGAAGAAGAAGAAAATAAATTAAGCCGACAATCCAAGCCAGAAGAAGAAGCAGCCACAATGAAGATAGATCCCAAAACCTATCTCGACGTTCAAGAGGATACATCCCTCAAATCCAAGGAATTCCTCTGGGCCCTGTACGACAGTACGAGTACTGGTGCAATCATCAGAGCATATCACACGACCCTGCCGGGATGCGCAGCCGCTTCAGGATATTCAGCAGGACAGCAAGGCGTGTGCAGGTTGACGCTGGGCAAGTTTGCGGATCAGGCCGGTGAAGGAGACGTTCTGTCCTCCATGACCCAGGAAACCATAAATTCATGTGGATATCATGAATTTAATCTTCTCATGATATTTCGCCGCAGTCCTCGGCCACCAACAAGATCTTCAAGGCGAATAAATTTCCATCGTTGCTACTCCTTGGTGACAACCGACCACGATCCTACACAAATCAATTTAGTATGTCATTTGGTTACCAATTAATCTCATGTTGCCATATCTAAAAGAAATCTCATGTTGCCGAAAATTCGAGACATTATAAAGGAGGATGACACAAATAAGTAATCAATTAGCGCTAGCGTTGTCACGTTGTCGCTTAACACTCACGTAGACTTGACGGTGTAATAATGCTGGGCTGCGTATCTATGATGCGGAGGCTGGGAGCAATATAATTCTTCTATTTTGTCTAAACAATATATATCTAAGATGAGCAAAGTTGTTGAGGCATTTCATCAAAAAAAGTATAAATGTGTAACCACGTTATATGTTTTGGATGCCTACTGTTGTTAGGTTTTTTAGATTGAACCTCAAACTTTTACGCAGTTCAGTTTCGTTTTCTTTCGGCTTGCAATTTTGAGCAACATAATACATAGTACCAGATATTAATCGTTTCCCAATTAGCAAGTCAATAAACTAGAGAAAGGACAAGAAATTCATTGTCCATTACCTTCTCGTGCCCTCTATACATCCAAAAGCATAAACTGCACCTAGGTTGAAACCAATTATGTTCTCAAGCCTGTAAGGTTAGGGAGGACATGCAGAGTCAATAAAAAAGCTCAAAAATACAGTATGTACTAGTACTACATAATCGGACATATTCAAAATAGAAACTACAATGTGGCTGTAAATGTAGAAGCAATACTTGTAGGTAGTGAATTTCCATACGCGTACGGTCCCGTCAAGTGAACCTGTAATTAGAATCGGAAGCTCCGGGTGCAACTTGACGGCACTGATACAGTCCGCATGCCCTTCTAAATTATCAACACATTCTTTCATCCCCAATTCCCATATCTGATTCAACAACAACGAAAAAGGAAAACTGTTAATCATATATATCATGTATGACAACTTAATTCATAGCTAGCTATGATTAATTGAATGTATTCTTCAAGAGATGGCACCTGTGCAGTCCTGTCCTTACAGCCCACGATAAGATGCTGCCGATTATAGCGTGTGAAGTAATCAACACAAAGCCCATGCTCGTCCAGTTTCAATGTGATGATGCTACTAGTATCATTGGAATAAATGCTCCAGATCTATCAATTATTAATGCTAGTTATCTTAAGTGCGTATTACAATAAAATCACCAATGAATTTGAAGGAAATATAAAAGAATAATTAAATTGCGAGCAAATTAACCTTGACTGTGCCATCCCATGAAGTACTAGCGAAACTGTCCTTGTTCTTTGGATTAAAGGTTACTTGGGTCACTTTGTCAGTGTGCCCCTGAAATGTCCGGGTGCATTTCCAGTTCTTGTTCCAGTCCCAAAGCTTAATCAGGTGATCATCGTCATCAGACGACGATGACAGTACAAACGGATCAGTTGGATGCACAGCCAAGGTTGTGATGCAACCGTCGTGAGCATCGAAACTCTCGACGCACTGGTTTTGGTCGTAGCTGTAAACATGGATGCACCCATTGCCGTCACCGGCGACGACCCATTTCTCGCGTGCGATAAATTTTGCCGCATGAACTGCACATTCATGAATAGAGCAGAAATATACATATACAAATGATTTAGCATGGTGATGTGTGAGCAATAAATTAAACGGGTAAGCGATCGATTAATCTAATAGAACATATAAACTAATTAAGCATATATATGCGTACGTACCTGGTTCACCTGTGACGTCTTGAATCGAGTTCAACATTGCCTGCGAGCAGATACATACGTTAGTAATATGCGGTACGAAACGTCGTACTATAATGCATTGTCTGGCCGGCCGAATTAAGATGAGATTAACCACATACATATAGACACGCACGTACCATTGTCTGGCAGTTCCAAACACGAAGGCTCCCCACATGATGCGTCGTGATAATCCTGCATATTAATTACACAAACGATTGACCGATGAATTAGTCCTAGATAGCTAGAATATGTACCAGAGAGTAAGTAGCACTCACCATGGCTCTGTTGGATGCATATCTATGGACGAAACTTGCTTAGCATCAGGCGTGGTTATGATCTGAAAGATATATAGATTCAAGAAGGCCAACACAACAACCTCTCCTTGCAAGTAAGGCTACATATAGTTATTAGCAACACACAACAAAAAAAGAAAATCACCTCAACCATCCGTCGAGTTGGCTGCCAGCAGATCCCGTACGTCCAGCCCAAGGAAATTAAAGAAAACAACAATGGAACAACATGTGGGTCATACTATCAATTACACAAACAATGGAGTAGTGAAACGAATTTAATTAATCCCTTTCATCAAGCCAAAGACTAGCTAGGTAGTTTACCTCAGACGACGACGATGTCTCTTCATTAGCTGGAGCTATTCCATCAGTACAGGAGATAACCTTCAGCGTCACCTCTTGCACCTCTTCGCCGGCCTTCTGAAAGAAGTTGTCGTACTCAACGGCGACGTGATCTTTGTCAACATCAAGGAGGTCGTAGCTACGCAACACGACGCCGTACAGCGTAAAGAAGTCGCCGCGGCTGTCCGAAGATGTCGACGTCGACGATGCAGGCAGCTGCTTATTGGGCATTATTGTGAGTGTGAGGGTGTAGGCACACCCTGGTGGCACAACACCGCAGAGTGGCTTCTTCGTCAAGTACCTCTTGGGGCCGTTGGCCACAAGCATGAATGCGACGCGGTCATTTCCCTTGTAGTCTAGCCGCAACGAGCAGGAAATCATGGCCTTTTTCTTTATGAATGGGAGGAAGCAGAGCTCTAGGGGGTGGACGTCAAGCAGTGGCTCGCTGTGAATCAAGGTTTCTGTTATGTTCAGCATATTTTCGATGTTCTTGATGGTGGGTCTTTTGTGTCTGTCGGCCTCCACGCACTTCAACGCTATTTCCAGGCATTTCCTAACTTGCCGGCAGTATCCTTCAATTGACGCCAACTTCACTGTTTCCGGTAGCCTCTTCCTCCAACTTACACATACCTAGATACGAAATTGGGATAAATACCACACAAAATTAATGCAAAACACCCATGGAATTTTATTACTACAAGAAATGACCATGAATATATCGGTGCAAAGATATTCCCAAAAAAGAAGAAAATCTTACCCGATCAATGAACTCCATGGAAGACATCTCAAGGCTTCCCAATCTGTACTTATTCCCGGTCATGATCTCTATGATTACAACACCCAAGCTGTAGATGTCATACTTTTCTGATGTTATTTGTTTCTCGACATATATTCACTGTGTGAGATCAGAAATATTAAAGATACAGCTAGTGTAGAGAAAATGCCAATTTAAAATATTACTTGAAAAACAAATTCAAATTAGCTTACAGTGATCCGGATTTATGTGGCATATTTTGTCTTATTGAATGCCGATTGTGGTAGCTGAAGTTTAGTACAAAGAGATCATCTATTTTTGGCTGCATATTCTCATCCAGCAATATATTGCTAGGCTTTAGATTTATATGATAAATAGGATGAAACCTATGATGGAGGTTTCTCAAACCCACGCAAGTGCCCTTAATTATTCCGTAGCATGTGTGCCAATCCAACCCAGAATGAACGTCTGTCAAAATGAGACAAGATATAGTATCCCGAAAATGCTTAAAGTGTTATTTTATTCTTCAAATGCCACATATATAATAAATATATATATGTTGCTGCATGCATGTTGTGGCGTCATAAATACCTGAAATGTGCCGGTCAAGGGATCAATTTGGCAAATACTCGAAGCAGAGTATCCTTTGCATCTCATTGGCATAATACACATATCCTCCTTCGTTATGCTCTACAAGTTTGCTTTGTGTTCCATAGCAGTAACCAGCTAACTTGACAATATTTTGATTTTCGAACCCTGTCATGCCATCAGGCCTTTGTGTCTCCTGCATACTAGTTAAAACCTTCACAGCAAGGACCTGTCCATCCTCACAGATTCCCTATATATATTTAACGCATCTTATTAGGAAAATGGATTCTTTAATTTTGTTGACCACATACATAGTACGTACGTACCTTGTAAACCTTTCCATTCCGACCCTCGGCAAGTAGTCGCTCTTCAGAGAAACCATCTGTTAATCTTATTATTTCCTGGAACGCCATAGTCTTGGGCTTGTACTTCTTTATGCTAGTAGACCAGCTGCTAGCTTCACCGTGCCCTTGTAAATTCAAAAAATAAGTAATTCACTCGTGTAAATTTAGGGCAACCACGGGAGTACACATGCTTTTGTAGCTTGGTCCTCTAATTGTTATTATTATTATTTCTTAAAGATACTATATAGCACTAACCAGAAAAATGCCAGGAGGTGATGCTGCTGCCCATGGAACGGGGAATGGATTCTCCATGGTCATCTTGATTAAACTATATATCATCAACAAAACAAAGAGCAGCATGTATAAACCCACTTTACAAGGTGCAATAATTGTTTTCTTTTCAACAAGGATAAAAATAATAATGAAATAGTAGTAGTATCACTTAAACAAAGCATGCCTGTGGTCCATCTACGACACTAGCTAGGTGTGCAAACTCCTGATCGACCTGCCCGAGATATGACACTAGCTATGAGTTTGAACATCAAAACACCTAAACCGGCACCCGCGTCGCTCTCCCAGGGCGACACGGGCGGCAAGTCAACCCAACCGTCCACCATCACCCTCCCCCATGTCGCAGCCGGGCGAAGCCAGTGCGGCGGTGGGGATGTTGTCTTCGTCTCTCTCAGGTGGAGGGCGAGCCTGCTAGGCCCGTGCATTGTGTCCGTGCAGTGGCACGGGCAGTGTCCGCTTGGCGTGGTGTTGCGGCGGCGGCGGGGTGTGAGGCGCGCTGGTGCTGGATCTGGTGGTGCGGCCGGCTTCCCACTGGATCTGGCTCGGCTTGTGCAACGCGCGGGGATGGGATGTGCTCGCCATATGAGTGAAGGCACGTTGGTAGTGCAGGCTAGGCACGGCGCCGACCAGTTTTGGCGGTGGGAGGTTGTGGGGTGGCGGTATGCGTGGTGACCAGTGGGATACTACGGGCCTGTTCGGAGTTCTTCCGCTCCACAACTCCGCTCCCGGAGCGGACGGAGCTGCAGTTAAAAATCTTGGAGCGAGCGAACAGGTGCTCCGCAGATTCTAGGATTTCAAGGAATGGTTGGATTGCCGAACGGGTCCTACATCTAGGCCTGGTGGGCCTGCGGTGAAGGTTGGCTTTCTTGTTCTGCAGTGGGAACTGGGTACGGTGGTTGTGAGTGAAAACCTAGCTCTGACTTTTTGTCGGAGCCGGCGATGGCAGCGTCCTTGGACGTCATCTTCTTTTTGGAGTCGTCGTTGTGCAGCCCATTTGTCTCTTCCATCCTCGCAGTCATGGTTCTACGGGTGAAAACCTAATCCGGCTCAAAACTTGAAAATTATATCTACATATTTGTCTCAAAAAATATTTCCAACATAATATAACATTTTGGATTTTATGAACATAATGGAGTAGAAATTAGTGGTCAAAATTAAATCTTAAAGACCGTGCCAATGCCCAAATCGAATAACTGGAGGGAGTAGAATTTAAGAGGATGTGACATTACAATCCTACATTTTTATTTCAGTTCAAAAAATTCCTATATATTTTATATCAATTTTGAAAATGTCGACCGATTAATCATTTGACTGCAAGATTAATCGCTGCTCGGGGCATGACCAATGCGAATAGGCCCTATTCGGAGCATTAACTTGCGGAGGCAATCGGTCTGACAGACGGATGAACTAGGAGCTGGCGATTAACTGGACCAGGCTTTGGGCTAAATAAAGCCCAAAATTTCTGCCCGTGCCCATCTTGCAGCCACCCCGCGTCTTAGGGTTGGGGATTTTGGGGCTCCCGCGTCTCGTGCTCTCCTCTCCCGCTCGATTCGAACAGCAGCCGGCTAGTTCCTCACCGCCAGCCACTTCCTCCTCCCCACAACCAACGCACACACTAACCGCCGGCCAGTTCCTCCTCCCTCCCAACCAGCGCACGATCTCTAGCTGCTCGAGCTCGCCGCCCCCACCCCGAGCAGCCGCCGGCGTCGTCCGACCTACACCATCTCCACCGCCTCCGCAAGCCGACGTGCGACGCCTCCCCTCACCTCGATGTTGATGTCTCTGTTGTGGTGTTGTGGCTGCCTCCCGAAGCCACTGAAGGTAACCTGCTCCTCCTCTGTCCATGGCGTCCCGAAGCAGCAAGGTATGTTACTGCTCCTCCAGATCCTCGCCGCCAGCGACCAGATATCGCCCACAGAGGCCGCCTTCAGGAGCTCGTCCAGGAGCTCAAGCCTGCCTCCAGGGGCCCCTCCACACCCTGCTCTCCACCGCCTTCCCTTGTTCCTGCCTTCTAGGAGCTTGTCCATGCCCTGCTCTCTCCGCTGCCTTCCCCTGTTCTAGCCTTCCAGGAGCTCGATCGGGCCCGCCTCTAGGGGCTCCTCCATGCATGGTGCTCTCTCCGCTGCCTTCCCCTATTCTAGCCTTCCAGGAGCTCGATCGAGCCCACCTCTAGGGGCTCCTCCATGCATGGTGCTCTCTCCACTGCCTTCCCCTGTTCTAGCCTTCCAGGAGCTCGATCGAGCCCGCCTCTAGGAGCTCCTCCACGCACGGTGCTCTCTCTGCCGCCACAAGGCAAGGTACGAGAACAATCTACGCCTTTGCTTCAGTCCTCTCCTCTCCTCCTCTGCTCACGAGCTGATTTGTTGTGTAAACTATAGCTATATGCAATGTATGGCCCTAGCTAATTAGCCGATTAATGGTCGACCGATTAATTCGATTAATCCCTACTCCCCAACCGACCGAGCAGCTACCAGTTACCGATATCCTTAACATTGTTTTATATTCCCGCATCTTATAATCACGTGAATCAGAGGCTCTAGGGCATAATCTATAAAACTTACAAGCTCATTCAGGATAAATGAAAATGACATGTGTCACAAGTAACATGTCACCTTTTCTATATGTAGCCCTTGGTCACCGATCATTGTTTCTGTCTCGTTCAAACTAGAAACAATATCTTGTATAGTAGGCCTTTCTTGTCGGTTTGACTTCAAGCAGTCTAATGCTATCTCAATGCATCTCTTCACCTTGTAGCAGTATTCTTCGAGTAGTTGGCTGCGACTTTGAAGTAGTCTTTTCCTCCAATTTTCATGTACCTCCAACAATATTGGAGCCAAAGTTAGAACCGTACAATACACATAGGTCAAATATAACAGAGTGGTTTTCCAATATAGATGTTGGAAATGGCGTTAAAAAAACTTATTCTTACAAGCGTAACAGATTTCCGAGTCGTCATCTCTACAACACGACTGTAGCCATCATGTCCGGTCATTACCTTTACAATGATAACACCCAAACTAAATATGTCAAACTCTTTTGATATTATTTGATGCTTTACGTATTCCGGCGGCCAGTATCCACTGCATATCACCATGTATGGCACAAATTATTACATTGTTGAATGAAGAGCTAGACAATAAAGTAGATGCAAAACAAATAAACTTTATTGATCTCCCAGACACTGCATCAAAGTGAATGCACATAGGCCATTATAGCACTAAATAAAGAGAGGCATGCAAATTAGGGCTTTGCTTCTCAATCTCTTTTAGAAAGAAAAAAATACGGATGTTAAAGCAACATATAAAGTAAATCAAATTTCGTAATCCTGAGATGCGCGTGTCTCCCCAACACCTAGCACCCAGCTAGACACGGCTACGTTGCCACATACGTGATCGTCAAATGGACACGGCTGACCTTATACTACGTACGTACTAACAGTTGGATATTAGATGGGGAGAAACATTTCTTTTGGTGTCTTAATTAGGGCTCCCCTATATAATACTGCCTCCGTTTCATAATTTAAGGCGTATTATGATTCTCTAAGACAAGGATTTTGATCAGCAATTACTCTATCAATAAAGTCCAGTTCAGGTGGTGTATGCCTGCAGATTCTTGTTCGTATTATGATACTTGTTAGGCACGCCAAGTCAAAGGAAAGGTTCTTGTTCTCTTCTTTTTTTTTTTTTTTTTTTTTTTTTGAGATCGCTCTTGTTCGTTGCAGCAAGAGTAAGCGGTATGCCTGCAGATGCAGTCCAGTTCAATTGTGGATTTTTATTTTATTTTTGCGAGGCAAGTGTGTTGATTATTATCGGTGCTATGCACACGTGTACCCAAAGGGCATGCTGAGTTGTACCGTGTACCGTGTGGAAGCTTATGTTTAAAAAATGGGGATAAACAGGATGGGGTTGAGAAGGGTGGAGGTGATTAGGGATTTTAAACATTTTCCGTATTCATGGTGGGACCCAGGTTGGAGCGTTGGGAGTACACGTGATGTAAGGAAAAAAATATGTTTGGACCTTTGTATGACAATGGCAAATGTGCTACCGAGTCACTGAGAAGTGGATCCGGCAGTGACGTTTACCATGCAAACGTTGACCAAAACAAATACGGTAGAAAATATGTAGAGGAACTTTTTTTAATACAGTGATGAAAGTGAGTGAGGTAGACAAATTCAATGACCAGATACATTTTACTCTTTTCATTAAAACTTGTAAACCTTTTTCAGAATAAAAGAATCAAAACACACAAACGAAGTCTCATGGCAAACTTCTACAGCTACCTAGACCTAGCCGCCAGATAGAATGCTTACCATGTGCCGATGGAACTCATTGTTTTTCTTGTATTTTCTTCACCGAAGAGCTTTGATAAACCGAAATCTGCGATCTTCAGCACCATATCCTTATCTAGCAATATATTATCAGGTTTTAAATCGAAATGCATTATAGGATGTTCCAACCCCTCACGAAGATATTTTAGACCCTCACAAATCCCTTTGATTATTCGGTAACGTATGGGCCAGGTAAATCCCGTGCTTTCGTCTGCAACAAAGCAAAGAACATGAGTATTGCTAAAAATGTAAATCTAAAGAATAACTTTTCATGTCCTATGTAAATGCACGTGAAGCAGAGGGCACAAACTTAATTACCAGAAATAAGCTTGTTTAAGCTACCCTTGTGTACATACTCAAAGCAGAGTGCCATATGTATACGTGCAGCAGGAACTTGTTTTCCTTCAAACTCTGCAAGTTCTTCCTCTGATTCTTTGCAGAAGCCCACTAACTCCACAATATTTTGATGCTTGAGCACCCTAAGATTGTTGAACTCTTTGTGAAATTCCTTATCATCTAATCCCGAAATGGTATGTAGTACCTTCACGGCAATCACTCGAGTTTCATGCAGACCCTGTCCGACATTTCGTGTTAATACTCAACATCCTTGGTGTGCTGCAGTGATGCATGGTATTGTAGAAACTTAGAAATACAAACACTAAGGTTTAGTTGCTCGAGTAAATTACTTAATACCACAACTTCGAGGTACCTTATAACACTTTACCACACTTTTAAATATATTTTTCACAAAATCAAAACTTGTCGCCTAATTAAATACTAGTATAGCAGCAGGAAGGTCCATGCTAACCCAGAGGCATACCCACTAATATAGTCTAGCGGTCCATAAAAATGGACGAGCACTTTTTTAAAAAGGAAAACAGCAGCAGCTAATTCATTCATTAAATTAAGGAAGGAGAATATATAGAGTTTTATGTACATGCTGATCAGCCATGAAAAGTCGATATGATGGAGAGAAGAAAACACATGCATGGTTTTATTATTCATATACGTACCTTGTAAACTGTTCCAAATCCGCCACTCCCAAGTATTCGTTTCTCATCGAAATCATTTGTAATCTGCTTTATCAGTTGGTATGATAGCTTACTTGGTTCGTCACTTGTGTGTTGTTGTAGCTTGGCCTCCATGCTACAGCTTAAAAAAAAATTAGGCATAAGAGCAAGTATATAGTGTCTCATACATAGAAAATAATATGCCTTACAAACTATGTTACGACTTACGACGAATCTGCACTCGGGCTTCTGCAATTATATATGGGTGCACAAAAATAGTTACCAATATAAAAAGAAAATGCTATTAGTTCCTGAAGAAACAACATGGGATGAAGTTCTTGTGGTACGTATACTAGTATAGACGAATAAATTTGCTAATAATTGATGAAGATTTGTGCTAATTAAACACAAGTGCAATGGACTGTTTTCCAGATCTGCCATCTGAAACTTAAACATCACACCTGAAAATAAATAGAGCAGTTGCATTGCAGATGCACTTACCTGGACTTCTTCAGAAGGAGAACAGCAGGAAAGAGGTGTGCAGATGAAACGAGATGGGATATGAATGAGCAGCTAGGCCAGCCCTTTAAGCGCCGCGCGGCGCGCGGGGGGGGGGGGGATCAAGTCAACATCTGATTCATTTCTTCCTTTTATTAATCAATCGAATCAAATGGCCCAATCCTTGTATTAGTTTAAAGTGCACAGTCCTTTCTTTCTTACTATCTAGAATACGTTGCACATTGTTCCACATCCTCGTGCAGTCGTGCGTGAAGCAATTGATGTGGGCGATGGCCCATAGCTGATTAACAACTACAGATCGATTAGTTTTGAAATGCTACTAGCTTAGCTATTACACATGTCAGTACTTTAAGGCTTTAAGCATCTTTATCTACTCTATCCTAAGCTAGCTAGATGTCACATACTACATGTTTTATTGACTAACCTGCAGATGGTGCCAAAGTCCACTTGATGCGTGTTAGATGTGTGTTTTGGTGTGTTCTCTGCGGTACTACCGCCCGAGTGCGGTACTACCGCTCTGTCCTGTAATACCTCTCATGTATATGTACTGGCCTTAGGCCCACAGTGAATATTAGTTGCTCATTATCTAACATGGTATCAGATGCCAGGTTCCTCCTCGTGCTCCACCTCCACCGTCGCTGCCGCTAGCAACTCCGGCCGACGTCTCTGCCCCGCGCCAGCCCGCTGGTCCGGCCGCGGCTGCTCCTCCCCGTCCTCTACTCCGCGCCAGCCCGGTCGCCGGCCTCCTCTGCACCGCGCCGGTCGCCGACTCCAGCCGCCCCCGTCCGCCAGGCCCCCCCCCCCCCCCCCCCCCCGCTTCGCCCGGGCTCATGTTCGCGCCGTCCCGCGCCCGGCCTCCTCCTCCGGCCGGCTCCTGCCTGGACTCCTCCTCGCTCGGCCTCTGCCCAGCGATTTGGTCGATCCCGATCCCGATCCAGCGGCTCTGCGCGGTACTACCGCTTATCACTGTTGATTCATATCACTTTAAGAATTTTCCTACCCAGCCCACAATGCGTAAAAAGAGCTAACCAACCACGTCCAAGTCCCCTTCCCTCTTCCTCTCGCGGCGGCGGCTACGCCCGCGCCCCGTTACCGTTTTCCCATGCCCTCACTTGTCTCCTCCGACGCCGCACTTCGCCCTTCCTAGCTACGGCTCACCCCGCCTCCTCCTCGACAGACCGTCCCCGACGAGCCCTCCTAGTGGCTAGGCCAAAGGAGGTGGAGGAGCTCTTCTCCCCTGCCTCCTCTCATCTCCTCTCCAGCACTGGGATGACGAGCTCACCGACGACTGCTTCCACCTTCCCTCCCCTCCTAGCCGCCGAACGTGGTGAGCTACCCATCTCTCCCCTCTCTACCCCAGATATGAGTTGGTTCAATTTGTATGTACGTGCAATTGCACAAATTTGTCAACACACAACACATTTAGGTTGAGTTTGTACATGCATGGTTGACACCAGATTTTGGCATAGCAATAAATGTAATTAAGATGGGCTCAAATGATAAAGATCTCAACATGAAATTTCTTCGTCTCCTCAAGACGAATAATTTTGCTTTTTGGATCACCTCAATCCGAGGTCGTATGCAACTTTGAGAGCCAAAATAGCCCGACTTGACCATGACTTGAATTTGAGCGCCTGACCCAGACACATATTGATGCATGTCTGAAGGTAGACGTGAGTGATTTGGCCCTCAAGATGGCCTCAAATTAGAAACTTCTCAACATGAAAGTTGCCGGCATCGTCGAGGCACAAAACTTTGTTTTTTGGGTCATCTCCATCCGGGGCCATATGCAACCTCCAAAGCTAAAATACAATCGCCTGATTCTAGACATTGTCTATACGTGTCTAATGTATGGCATGGCTGGTTGGGTCATCAAGATGGCTTCAAAAGGAAAAGTGTCCAACATGAAAGTTTTTGTCCTCATCAAATTGAACAACTTTGGCTTTTGGGTAACGTTAGTCCGAGGTCGTATGCGACCTCTAAAGCCGATGCAATATGACAATTTTTTGACTCTTGTCAAATTTATAAACTGAACATGCATGTCACTTGTATGTTCTGTCAAATTTATAAATTGTAATAGCCATATCACTGGTATGTTCATTTAGTTGTACACAATATTGACATGTGCACACAATTCATTTATTTTACCTTGCTTATTTAACTTGCTACTGATTAACTTTCTATTATTTGTAGCTGAGCATTTGAATTTTGGAGCAGATGATCAGAAGTTTACATGGGGCTATGAACCTTTTAGATCGTGTGAAGGCATGGAGAACTGATGGTCACATGCATTGGTGGCGATGCAGGGCATATTGTGAGTTAGCTTATGACATAGTGATATTTATGTTTGACACGCTTCATAACCGTTCAAGTTTGAGTTGATGTTAGTGATGTTCTTGTTGTGCTTCATAGTCTTCCTAGTGTGATGTGAGGTGTGATTATGCGCCAATGTACATCTTAAGTATGTAAGCCGTGGCTAGCATTTTTTTGCCTTGTGTGTATATGAGCTTCTATGAGAAGATGCATGTATATGTGATCTTCTCTTACAAGATGTTATGTGATTGTATATGTGATCTTCTATGTAGCTAGGTGCTATGTAGCCAGCTGCTGCTATTTTTTTTGTGCCCACCACATCAGTGACCGGCCATTTGGCCAGTCAATGATGACTAGGACTAGTCATCAGTGACCGGCCAACTGGCCGGTGAGTGATGACAATGTCATCATTGACCCCGAGACACTGACCGGCCAGAAACTGTCACTGATGATATGATTTGGCCAGTCAGTGTTGTTCGGTTATGTAGTAGTGTAGCTAGGCTCGTGACAGTCGCATGTATGCAGCCTTCCTTCCTTCCTTCACCTGCATGCCTTCCTTCCACGGCTGTAGAAAGACATCACAGTGATTAGATTAGATTTTCATCCCTCCCCTACATAAATAAATTAGGCCACCGCCACGCAAAAACCCTAGCTAATTAACTCTCGGACCCTAGCTAGCTATTTAATGGCTATGGCTTCCATGGTGCCCAAGCTCATCGACGTAGTTGCAGCTGGTAGTCGCCCGGGGCGGGGGTGTGTCTCCCCTCCCAAGGCTACCTGACTGGCCAGCGCCTAATTAATGTGTAGCGTCTCCCCCTCCCATGCAGGTATGTATTGTTTGCTGAGAGAGAGATTAATACCAACTAGTTCATGACAGATATTCATTCATCATGTCTCTCTGCCTTGCCCTTAGGGAGGGCAAGGCTAAATCAATCAATCGATCAAATTAACGACAAATCAAATTGCAACTCTATCTATCTATGCCTACTGAACTGAACCAAACGAACCGGCGGCGGCGGTCGCAAGTCTCCAAAAGAAGAAGAAGAAGAAAATAAATTAAGCCGACAATCCAAGCCAGAAGAAGAAGCAGCCACAATGAAGATAGATCCCAAAACCTATCTCGACGTTCAAGAGGATACATCCCTCAAATCCAAGGAATTCCTCTGGGCCCTGTACGACAGTACGAGTACTGGTGCAATCATCAGAGCATATCACACGACCCTGCCGGGATGCGCAGCCGCTTCAGGATATTCAGCAGGACAGCAAGGCGTGTGCAGGTTGACGCTGGGCAAGTTTGCGGATCAGGCCGGTGAAGGAGACGTTCTGTCCTCCATGACCCAGGAAACCATAAATTCATGTGGATATCATGAATTTAATCTTCTCATGATATTTCGCCGCAGTCCTCGGCCACCAACAAGATCTTCAAGGCGAATAAATTTCCATCGTTGCTACTCCTTGGTGACAACCGACCACGATCCTACACAAATCAATTTAGTATGTCATTTGGTTACCAATTAATCTCATGTTGCCATATCTAAAAGAAATCTCATGTTGCCGAAAATTCGAGACATTATAAAGGAGGATGACACAAATAAGTAATCAATTAGCGCTAGCGTTGTCACGTTGTCGCTTAACACTCACGTAGACTTGACGGTGTAATAATGCTGGGCTGCGTATCTATGATGCGGAGGCTGGGAGCAATATAATTCTTCTATTTTGTCTAAACAATATATATCTAAGATGAGCAAAGTTGTTGAGGCATTTCATCAAAAAAAGTATAAATGTGTAACCACGTTATATGTTTTGGATGCCTACTGTTGTTAGGTTTTTTAGATTGAACCTCAAACTTTTACGCAGTTCAGTTTCGTTTTCTTTCGGCTTGCAATTTTGAGCAACATAATACATAGTACCAGATATTAATCGTTTCCCAATTAGCAAGTCAATAAACTAGAGAAAGGACAAGAAATTCATTGTCCATTACCTTCTCGTGCCCTCTATACATCCAAAAGCATAAACTGCACCTAGGTTGAAACCAATTATGTTCTCAAGCCTGTAAGGTTAGGGAGGACATGCAGAGTCAATAAAAAAGCTCAAAAATACAGTATGTACTAGTACTACATAATCGGACATATTCAAAATAGAAACTACAATGTGGCTGTAAATGTAGAAGCAATACTTGTAGGTAGTGAATTTCCATACGCGTACGGTCCCGTCAAGTGAACCTGTAATTAGAATCGGAAGCTCCGGGTGCAACTTGACGGCACTGATACAGTCCGCATGCCCTTCTAAATTATCAACACATTCTTTCATCCCCAATTCCCATATCTGATTCAACAACAACGAAAAAGGAAAACTGTTAATCATATATATCATGTATGACAACTTAATTCATAGCTAGCTATGATTAATTGAATGTATTCTTCAAGAGATGGCACCTGTGCAGTCCTGTCCTTACAGCCCACGATAAGATGCTGCCGATTATAGCGTGTGAAGTAATCAACACAAAGCCCATGCTCGTCCAGTTTCAATGTGATGATGCTACTAGTATCATTGGAATAAATGCTCCAGATCTATCAATTATTAATGCTAGTTATCTTAAGTGCGTATTACAATAAAATCACCAATGAATTTGAAGGAAATATAAAAGAATAATTAAATTGCGAGCAAATTAACCTTGACTGTGCCATCCCATGAAGTACTAGCGAAACTGTCCTTGTTCTTTGGATTAAAGGTTACTTGGGTCACTTTGTCAGTGTGCCCCTGAAATGTCCGGGTGCATTTCCAGTTCTTGTTCCAGTCCCAAAGCTTAATCAGGTGATCATCGTCATCAGACGACGATGACAGTACAAACGGATCAGTTGGATGCACAGCCAAGGTTGTGATGCAACCGTCGTGAGCATCGAAACTCTCGACGCACTGGTTTTGGTCGTAGCTGTAAACATGGATGCACCCATTGCCGTCACCGGCGACGACCCATTTCTCGCGTGCGATAAATTTTGCCGCATGAACTGCACATTCATGAATAGAGCAGAAATATACATATACAAATGATTTAGCATGGTGATGTGTGAGCAATAAATTAAACGGGTAAGCGATCGATTAATCTAATAGAACATATAAACTAATTAAGCATATATATGCGTACGTACCTGGTTCACCTGTGACGTCTTGAATCGAGTTCAACATTGCCTGCGAGCAGATACATACGTTAGTAATATGCGGTACGAAACGTCGTACTATAATGCATTGTCTGGCCGGCCGAATTAAGATGAGATTAACCACATACATATAGACACGCACGTACCATTGTCTGGCAGTTCCAAACACGAAGGCTCCCCACATGATGCGTCGTGATAATCCTGCATATTAATTACACAAACGATTGACCGATGAATTAGTCCTAGATAGCTAGAATATGTACCAGAGAGTAAGTAGCACTCACCATGGCTCTGTTGGATGCATATCTATGGACGAAACTTGCTTAGCATCAGGCGTGGTTATGATCTGAAAGATATATAGATTCAAGAAGGCCAACACAACAACCTCTCCTTGCAAGTAAGGCTACATATAGTTATTAGCAACACACAACAAAAAAAGAAAATCACCTCAACCATCCGTCGAGTTGGCTGCCAGCAGATCCCGTACGTCCAGCCCAAGGAAATTAAAGAAAACAACAATGGAACAACATGTGGGTCATACTATCAATTACACAAACAATGGAGTAGTGAAACGAATTTAATTAATCCCTTTCATCAAGCCAAAGACTAGCTAGGTAGTTTACCTCAGACGACGACGATGTCTCTTCATTAGCTGGAGCTATTCCATCAGTACAGGAGATAACCTTCAGCGTCACCTCTTGCACCTCTTCGCCGGCCTTCTGAAAGAAGTTGTCGTACTCAACGGCGACGTGATCTTTGTCAACATCAAGGAGGTCGTAGCTACGCAACACGACGCCGTACAGCGTAAAGAAGTCGCCGCGGCTGTCCGAAGATGTCGACGTCGACGATGCAGGCAGCTGCTTATTGGGCATTATTGTGAGTGTGAGGGTGTAGGCACACCCTGGTGGCACAACACCGCAGAGTGGCTTCTTCGTCAAGTACCTCTTGGGGCCGTTGGCCACAAGCATGAATGCGACGCGGTCATTTCCCTTGTAGTCTAGCCGCAACGAGCAGGAAATCATGGCCTTTTTCTTTATGAATGGGAGGAAGCAGAGCTCTAGGGGGTGGACGTCAAGCAGTGGCTCGCTGTGAATCAAGGTTTCTGTTATGTTCAGCATATTTTCGATGTTCTTGATGGTGGGTCTTTTGTGTCTGTCGGCCTCCACGCACTTCAACGCTATTTCCAGGCATTTCCTAACTTGCCGGCAGTATCCTTCAATTGACGCCAACTTCACTGTTTCCTGTAGCCTCTTCCTCCAACTTACACATACCTAGATACGAAATTGGGATAAATACCACACAAAATTAATGCAAAACACCCATGGAATTTTATTACTACAAGAAATGACCATGAATATATCGGTGCAAAGATATTCCCAAAAAAGAAGAAAATCTTACCCGATCAATGAACTCCATGGAAGACATCTCAAGGCTTCCCAATCTGTACTTATTCCCGGTCATGATCTCTATGATTACAACACCCAAGCTGTAGATGTCATACTTTTCTGATGTTATTTGTTTCTCGACAAATTCCGGCGGCATATATTCACTGTGTGAGATCAGAAATATTAAAGATACAGCTAGTGTAGAGAAAATGCCAATTTAAAATATTACTTGAAAAACAAATTCAAATTAGCTTACAGTGATCCGGATTTATGTGGCATATTTTGTCTTATTGAATGCCGATTGTGGTAGCTGAAGTTTAGTACAAAGAGATCATCTATTTTTGGCTGCATATTCTCATCCAGCAATATATTGCTAGGCTTAGATTTATATGATAAATAGGATGAAACCTATGATGGAGGTTTCTCAAACCCACGCAAGTGCCCTTAATTATTCCGTAGCATGTGTGCCAATCCAACCCAGAATGAACGTCTGTCAAAATGAGACAAGATATAGTATCCCGAAAATGCTTAAAGTGTTATTTTATTCTTCAAATGCCACATATATAATAAATATATATATGTTGCTGCATGCATGTTGTGGCGTCATAAATACCTGAAATGTGCCGGTCAAGGGATCAATTTGGCAAATACTCGAAGCAGAGTATCCTTTGCATCTCATTGGCATAATACACATATCCTCCTTCGTTATGCTCTACAAGTTTGCTTTGTGTTCCATAGCAGTAACCAGCTAACTTGACAATATTTTGATTTTCGAACCCTGTCATGCCATCAGGCCTTTGTGTCTCCTGCATACTAGTTAAAACCTTCACAGCAAGGACCTGTCCATCCTCACAGATTCCCTATATATATTTAACGCATCTTATTAGGAAAATGGATTCTTTAATTTTGTTGACCACATACATAGTACGTACGTACCTTGTAAACCTTTCCATTCCGACCCTCGGCAAGTAGTCGCTCTTCAGAGAAACCATCTGTTAATCTTATTATTTCCTGGAACGCCATAGTCTTGGGCTTGTACTTCTTTATGCTAGTAGACCAGCTGCTAGCTTCACCGTGCCCTTGTAAATTCAAACAATAAGTAATTCACTCGTGTAAATTTAGCGCAACCACGGGAGTACACATGCTTTTGTAGCTTGGTCCTCTAATTGTTATTATTATTATTTCTTAAAGATACTATATAGCACTAACCAGAAAAATGCCAGGAGGTGATGCTGCTGCCCATGGAACGGGGAATGGATTCTCCATGGTCATCTTGATTAAACTATATATCATCAACAAAACAAAGAGCAGCATGTATAAACCCACTTTACAAGGTGCAATAATTGTTTTCTTTTCAACAAGGATAAAAATAATAATGAAATAGTAGTAGTATCACTTAAACAAAGCATGCCTGTGGTCCATCTACGACACTAGCTAGGTGTGCAAACTCCTGATCGACCTGCCCGAGATATGACACTAGCTATGAGTTTGAACATCAAAACACCTAAACCGGCACCCGCGTCGCTCTCCCAGGGCGACACGGGCGGCAAGTCAACCCAACCGTCCACCATCACCCTCCCCCATGTCGCAGCCGGGCGAAGCCAGTGCGGCGGTGGGGATGTTGTCTTCGTCTCTCTCAGGTGGAGGGCGAGCCTGCTAGGCCCGTGCATTGTGTCCGTGCAGTGGCACAGGCAGTGTCCGCTTGGCGTGGTGTTGCGGCGGCGGCGGGGTGTGAGGCGCGCTGGTGCTGGATCTGGTGGTGCGGCCGGCTTCCCACTGGATCTGGCTCGGCTTGTGCAACACGCGGGGATGGGATGTGCTCGCCATATGAGTGAAGGCACGTTGGTAGTGCAGGCTAGGGACGGCGCCAACCAGTTTTGGCGGTGGGAGGTTGTGGGGTGGCGGTATGCGTGGTGACCAGTGGGATACTACGGGCCTGTTCGGAGTTCTTCCGCTCCACAACTCCGCTCCCGGAGCGGACGGAGCTGCAGTTAAAAATCTTGGAGCGAGCGAACAGGTGCTCCGCAGATTCTAGGATTTCAAGGAATGGGTGGATTGCCGAACGGGTCCTACATCTAGGCCTGGTGGGCCTGCGGTGAAGGTTGGCTTTCTTGTTCTGCAGTGGGAACTGGGTACGGTGGTTGTGAGTGAAAACCTAGCTCTGACTTTTTGTCGGAGCCGGCGATGGCAGCGTCCTTGGACGTCATCTTCTTTTTGGAGTCGTCGTTGTGCAGCCCATTTGTCTCTTCCATCCTCGCAGTCATGGTTCTACGGGTGAAAACCTAATCCGGCTCAAAACTTGAAAATTATATCTACATATTTGTCTCAAAAAATATTTCCAACATAATATAACATTTTGGATTTTATGAACATAATGGAGTAGAAATTAGTGGTCAAAATTAAATCTTAAAGACCGTGCCAATGCCCAAATCGAATAACTGGAGGGAGTAGAATTTAAGATGATGTGACATTACAATCCTACATTTTTATTTCAGTTCAAAAAATTCCTATATATTTTATATCAATTTTGAAAATGTCGACCGATTAATCATTTGACTGCAAGATTAATCGCTGCTCGGGGCATGACCAATGCGAATAGGCCCTATTCGGAGCATTAACTTGCGGAGGCAATCGGTCTGACAGACGGATGAACTAGGAGCTGGCGATTAACTGGACCAGGCTTTGGGCTAAATAAAGCCCAAAATTTCTGCCCGTGCCCATCTTGCAGCCACCCCGCGTCTTAGGGTTGGGGATTTTGGGGCTCCCGCGTCTCGTGCTCTCCTCTCCCGCTCGATTCGAACAGCCGCCGGCTAGTTCCTCACCGCCAGCCACTTCCTCCTCCCCCCAACCAACGCACACACTAACCGCCGGCCAGTTCCTCCTCCCTCCCAATCAGCGCACGACCTCTAGCTGCTCGAGCTCGCCGCCCCCACCCCGAGCAGCCGCCGGCGTCGTCCGACCTACACCATCTCCGCCGCCTCCGCAAGCCGACGTGCGACGCCTCCCCTCACCTCGATGTTGATGTCTCTGTTGTGGTGTTGTGGCTGCCTCCCGAAGCCACTGAAGGTAACCTGCTCCTCCTCTGTCCATGGCGTCCCGAAGCAGCAAGGTATGTTACTGCACCTCCAGATCCTCGCCGCCAGCGACCAGATATCGCCCACAGAGGCCGCCTTCAGGAGCTCGTCCAGGAGCTCAAGCCTGCCTCCAGGGGCCCCTCCACACCCTGCTCTCCACCGCCTTCCCTTGTTCCTGCCTTCTAGGAGCTCGTCCATGCCCTGCTCTCTCCGCTGCCTTCCCCTGTTCTAGCCTTCCAGGAGCTCGATCGAGCCCGCCTCTAGGGGCTCCTCCATGCATGGTGCTCTCTCCGCTGCCTTCCCCTATTCTAGCCTTCCAGGAGCTCGATCGAGCCCACCTCTAGGGGCTCCTCCATGCATGGTGCTCTCTCCACTGCCTTCCCCTGTTCTAGCCTTCCAGGAGCTCGATCGAGCCCGCCTCTAGGAGCTCCTCCACGCACGGTGCTCTCTCTGCCGCCACAAGGCAAGGTACGAGAACAATCTACGCCTTTGCTTCAGTCCTCTCCTCTCCTCCTCTGCTCACGAGCTGATTTGTTGTGTAAACTATAGCTATATGCAATGTATGGCCCTAGCTAATTAGCCGATTAATGGTCGACCGATTAATTCGATTAATCCCTACTCCCCAACCGACCGAGCAGCTACCAGTTACCGATATCCTTAACATTGTTTTATATTCCCGCGTCTTATAATCACGTGAATCAGAGGCTCTAGGGCATAATCTATAAAACTTACAAGCTCATTCAGGATAAATGAAAATGACATGTGTCACAAGTAACATGTCACCTTTTCTATATGTAGCCCTTGGTCACCGATCATTGTTTCTGTCTCGTTCAAACTAGAAACAATATCTTGTATAGTAGGCCTTTCTTGTCGGTTTGACTTCAAGCAGTCTAATGCTATCTCAATGCATCTCTTCACCTGGTAGCAGTATTCTTCGAGTAGTTGGCTGCGACTTTGAAGTAGTCTTTTCCTCCAATTTTCATGTACCTCCAACAATATTGGAGCCAAAGTTAGAACCGTACAATACACATAGGTCAAATATAACAGAGTGGTTTTCCAATATAGATGTTGGAAATGGCGTTAAAAAAACTTATTCTTACAAGCGTAACAGATTTCCGAGTCGTCATCTCTACAACACGACTGTAGCCATCATGTCCGGTCATTACCTTTACAATGATAACACCCAAACTAAATATGTCAAACTCTTTTGATATTATTTGATGCTTTACGTATTCCGGCGGCCAGTATCCACTGCATATCACCATGTATGGCACAAATTATTACATTGTTGAATGAAGAGCTAGACAATAAAGTAGATGCAAAACAAATAAACTTTATTGATCTCCCAGACACTGCATCAAAGTGAATGCACATAGGCCATTATAGCACTAAATAAAGAGAGGCATGCAAATTAGGGCTTTGCTTCTCAATCTCTTTTAGAAAGAAAAAAATACGGATGTTAAAGCAACATATAAAGTAAATCAAATTTCGTAATCCTGAGATGCGCGTGTCTCCCCAACACCTAGCACCCAGCTAGACACGGCTACGTTGCCACATACGTGATCGTCAAATGGACACGGCTGACCTTATACTACGTACGTACTAACAGTTGGATATTAGATGGGGAGAAACATTTCTTTTGGTGTCTTAATTAGGGCTCCCCTATATAATACTGCCTCCGTTTCATAATTTAAGGCGTATTATGATTCTCTAAGACAAGGATTTTGATCAGCAATTACTCTATCAATAAAGTCCAGTTCAGGTGGTGTATGCCTGCAGATTCTTGTTCGTATTATGATACTTGTTAGGCACGCCAAGTCAAAGGAAAGGTTCTTGTTCTCTTCTTTTTTTTTTTTTTTTTTTTTTTTTGAGATCGCTCTTGTTCGTTGCAGCAAGAGTAAGCGGTATGCCTGCAGATGCAGTCCAGTTCAATTGTGGATTTTTATTTTATTTTTGCGAGGCAAGTGTGTTGATTATTATCGGTGCTATGCACACGTGTACCCAAAGGGCATGCTGAGTTGTACCGTGTACCGTGTGGAAGCTTATGTTTAAAAAATGGGGATAAACAGGATGGGGTTGAGAAGGGTGGAGGCGATTAGGGATTTTAAACATTTTCCGTATTCATGGTGGGACCCAGGTTGGAGCGTTGGGAGTACACGTGATGTAAGGAAAAAAATATGTTTGGACCTTTGTATGACAATGGCAAATGTGCTACCGAGTCACTGAGAAGTGGATCCGGCAGTGACGTTTACCATGCAAACGTTGACCAAAACAAATACGGTAGAAAATATGTAGAGGAACTTTTTTTAATACAGTGATGAAAGTGAGTGAGGTAGACAAATTCAATGACCAGATACATTTTACTCTTTTCATTAAAACTTGTAAACCTTTTTCAGAATAAAAGAATCAAAACACACAAACGAAGTCTCATGGCAAACTTCTACAGCTACCTAGACCTAGCCGCCAGATAGAATGCTTACCATGTGCCGATGGAACTCATTGTTTTTCTTGTATTTTCTTCAC
The DNA here is from genome assembly GCA_039707655.1 of Elymus sibiricus. NCBI lineage: Eukaryota > Viridiplantae > Streptophyta > Magnoliopsida > Poales > Poaceae > Elymus > Elymus sibiricus. The sequence continues at coordinate 6,208,983 of CM077674.1, read as the reverse complement.
CGAAGAGCTTTGATAAACCGAAATCTGCGATCTTCAGCACCATATCCTTATCTAGCAATATATTATCAGGTTTTAAATCGAAATGCATTATAGGATGTTCCAACACCTCACGAAGATATTTTAGACCCTCACAAATCCCTTTGATTATTCGGTAACGTATGGGCCAGGTAAATCCCATGCTTTCGTCTGCAACAAAGCAAAGAACATGAGTATTGCTAAAAATGTAAATCTAAAGAATAACTTTTCATGTCCTATGTAAATGCACGTGAAGCAGAGGGCACAAACTTAATTACCAGAAATAAGCTTGTTTAAGCTACCCTTGTGTACATACTCAAAGCAGAGTGCCATATGTATACGTGCAGCAGGAACTTGTTTTCCTTCAAACTCTGCAAGTTCTTCCTCTGATTCTTTGCAGAAGCCCACTAACTCCACAATATTTTGATGCTTGAGCACCCTAAGATTGTTGAACTCTTTGTGAAATTCCTTATCATCTAATCCCGAAATGGTATGTAGTACCTTCACGGCAATCACTCGAGTTTCATGCAGACCCTGTCCGACATTTCGTGGTAATACTCAACATCCTTGGTGTGCTGCAGTGATGCATGGTATTGTAGAAACGTAGAAATACAAACACTAAGGTTTAGTTGCTCGAGTAAATTACTTAATACCACAACTTCGAGGTACCTTATAACACTTTACCACACTTTTAAATATATTTTTCACAAAATCAAAACTTGTCGCCTAATTAAATACTAGTATAGCAGCAGGAAGGTCCATGCTAACCCAGAGGCATACCCACTAATATAGTCTAGCGGTCCATAAAAATGGACGAGCACTTTTTTAAAAAGGAAAACAGCAGCAGCTAATTCATTCATTAAATTAAGGAAGGAGAATATATAGAGTTTTATGTACATGCTGATCAGCCATGAAAAGTCGATATGATGGAGAGAAGAAAACACATGCATGGTTTTATTATTCATATACGTACCTTGTAAACTGTTCCAAATCCGCCACTCCCAAGTATTCGTTTCTCATCGAAATCATTTGTAATCTGCTTTATCAGTTGGTATGATAGCTTACTTGGTTCGTCACTTGTGTGTTGTTGTAGCTTGGCCTCCATGCTACAGCTTAAAAAAAAAATTAGGCATAAGAGCAAGTATATAGTGTCTCATACATAGAAAATAATATGCCTTACAAACTATGTTACGACTTACGACGAATCTGCACTCGGGCTTCTGCAATTATATATGGGTGCACAAAAATAGTTACCAATATAAAAAGAAAATGCTATTAGTTCCTGAAGAAACAACATGGGATGAAGTTCTTGTGGTACGTATACTAGTATAGACGAATAAATTTGCTAATAATTGATGAAGATTTGTGCTAATTAAACACAAGTGCAATGGACTGTTTTCCAGATCTGCCATCTGAAACTTAAACATCACACCTGAAAATAAATAGAGCAGTTGCATTGCAGATGCACTTACCTGGACTTCTTCAGAAGGAGAACAGCAGGAAAGAGGTGTGCAGATGAAACGAGATGGGATATGAATGAGCAGCTAGGCCAGCCCTTTAAGCGCCGCGCGGCGCGCGGGGGGGGGGGGGGGGGGGGGGGGATCAAGTCAACATCTGATTCATTTCTTCCTTTTATTAATCAATCGAATCAAATGGCCCAATCCTTGTATTAGTTTAAAGTGCACAGTCCTTTCTTTCTTACTATCTAGAATACGTTGCACATTGTTCCACATCCTCGTGCAGTCGTGCGTGAAGCAATTGATGTGGGCGATGGCCCATAGCTGATTAACAACTACAGATCGATTAGTTTTGAAATGCTACTAGCTTAGCTATTACACATGTCAGTACTTTAAGGCTTTAAGCATCTTTATCTACTCTATCCTAAGCTAGCTAGATGTCACATACTACATGTTTTATTGACTAACCTGCAGATGGTGCCAAAGTCCACTTGATGCGTGTTAGATGTGTGTTTTGGTGTGTTCTCTGCGGTACTACCGCCCGAGTGCGGTACTACCGCTCTGAGTGCGGTACAACCGCTCTGTCCTGTAATACCTCTCATGTATATGTACTGGCCTTAGGCCCACAGTGAATATTAGTTGCTCATTATCTAACATGGTATCAGATGCCAGGTTCCTCCTCGTGCTCCACCTCCACCGTCGCTGCCGCTAGCAACTCCGGCCGACGTCTCTGCCCCGCGCCAGCCAGCTGGTCCGGCCGCGGCTGCTCCTCCCCGTCCTCTACTCCGCGCCAGCCCGGTCGCCGGCCTCCTCTGCACCGCGCCGGTCGCCGACTCCGGCCGCCCCCGTCCGCCAGCCCCCCCCCCCCCGCCTCGCCCGGGCTCACCTTCGCGCCGTCCCGCGCCCGGCCTCCTCCTCCGGCCGGCTCCTGCCTGGACTCCTCCTCGCTCGGCCTCTGCCAGCGATTTGGTCGATCCCGATCCCGATCCAGCGGCTCTGTGCGGTACTACCGCTTATCAGCGCGGTACTACCGCCCTGAGCAGAGCGGTACTACCGCTGGGAAGTGCGGTACTACCGCCCGAAGCGGTACTACCGCCTGTTACTGCCGCTCTACTTCCGCTCGGAGGGACAGGCATTGCAGAAGGTTTATATAAGCGGAAGTGCCCACGGCACTGGAATCGCGGAAGTACCGCCCAAGCGGTACTACCGCTGATCACCACGGTACTACCGCCCTTTGCAGAGCGGTACTACCGCTGGGAAGAGCGGTACTACCGTTCAGGGTGAGCTCGTCATGTCTTCGTCGGGCTATGTGGCTGTTCCTCGGTGCTCGGTGATCTTCGATGGCACCAACTATGCTGAGTTTGTGGGTTTCATGCGCATCCACATGCGCGGTCTTCTCCTGTGGGGCGTTCTCTCTGGCGAGGTTCCCTGTCCACCCTGTCCTGTTGCTCCTGTGGCTCCTACCCCGCCGGTGCCGCCTGTTCTTGCTGCTGATGCTTCTCAGGCTGATCGGGATACAACCAAGGCCCGTGACGATGCTGCGGTTGATGCTTATGATCAGCAGGTATCCGCCTACTCAGATGCTCTTGCTGTTTACCGAGATGATCTGTCTGCTTACACTCAGTGGTGCAATGATGATGCTCGAGCTGCTGCTGTTCTCACTGCGAGTGTCTTACCTCAGTTTGCGTCTGAGTTCATGGGTCTCGGTCCTGTTGCTGCGATGTGGTCCTATCTTTGTCAGCGATATCAGCCATCTGGTGATGCTCTCTACTTATCTGTGGTGCGTCAGGAGCACGCTCTTCAGCAGGGTGACTCTTCTGTTGATGAGTTCTACTCACAGAGCTCTGCCATCTGGCGCCAGCTTGATTCTCTCAGGAGAGTTGTTTGTGGTACTTGCCGTTGTTGCCAGACTGTGAGGTCTGACTTGGAGTTTCATCGCCTCCATGAGTTCTTATCTCGCCTTCGTCCAGAGTTTGAGCCTCGGCGTGCTCACCTGCTTGTTCGTGGTCGTGTTCCTATTTCGGAGGTGCTTGCAGAGCTTCGTGCTGAGGAGACACGCCTCCGTTCTGCTGGTCTGCTTGTGGTTCCCACTGTTCTTGCTGCCCGAGCTCCTGTGCCGTCTGCTCGCCTTACCACTCCACCGCTCCTGCCCACACCTCCAGGGGGGCGGGTCACCCTCCTTCTTCAGGAGGGGGTCGGACGCGCTCGCACACCTTCTGTGGCTACTGCAACAGGCCAGGTCACCCAGAGTCTGATTGTCACAAGAAGCGGAAAGACCTGAAGCGCTCTTCTTCTAGTGGGACTCGTGTGTCTTCCTCGACTTCGTCGCTCACTGACCAGGATATTGTGCGGCTCAAGCGAATGTTGGCTTCCTCTGGTTCTTCCTCGACGGGTTCTGTTGCCGATGTGACTGCCATCACCACTCCGCCCCCGCCGGAGCATACTCAGTCAGGTACATCCTCGTGGGTTCTGGATTCTGGAGCTTCCTTTCATATGTCTTCTGATTCTTCTGCCTTATCTTCTCTTCGACCTCTTGATTTTCCTCTTAATGTTCTCACTGCCGATGGCACACCTCTTCCTGTTGCTAGTCGTGGCATCCTTTCCACTCCGTCTTTTTCGGTTCCTAGTGTTTCTCATGTTCCTCGTCTTACCATGAATCTCTTTTCCGCTGCCCAACTTACTGATTCTGGCTGTCGTGTCATTCTTGATGCCGACTCTTGTTCTGTTCAGGATCATCGCACTTAGGCTCTGGTTGGTGGTGGCCCTCGGCGCCGTGAGTCTGAGGGCCTTTGGGAGGTTGACTGGCTTCGTGTTCCTTCCGCTGCTACCACATATGCTAGCTCTCATGCTCTTGCTGCCTCCTCTTCTGCGTCCTTCCAGCAGTGGCATCATCGTCTTGGTCACATCTGTGGCTCTCGCTTGTCCTCATTAGTACACCAAGGCGTCTTAGGGCCTGTCTCCGGTGATGTTTCGTTGCATTGTGAAGGTTGTAGGCTTGGCAAACAGACTCAGTTACCTTATCCTACCAGTGAGTCTGTATCTCAGCGTCCTTTTGACTTAGTTCATTCTGATGTATGGGGTCGTGCTCCTTTTGACTCGAAAGGGGGTCATCGCTACTATGTTCTGTTTATTGATGATTTCTCTCGCTACACTTGGCTTTATTGTATGAAATCTCGCAGCGAGGTTCTCCCCATATACAAGCGTTTTGCTGCCATGGTTCGCACTCAATTTTCCACGCCTATCCGTATCTTTCGTGCTGACTCAGCTGGAGAGTATATCTCTCACATGTTGCGTGGTTTTCTTGCGGAGCAGGGTACTCTTGCCCAATTCTCTTGCCCTGGTGCCCATGCTCAGAATGGTGTTGCTGAACGCAAACATCGCCATTTGCTTGAGACGGCTCGGGCGATGATGATCGCCGCCTCTCTTCCACCCCATTTTTGGGCTGAGGCCGTTTCCGCATCCACCCACCTCATCAACATTCAACCTTCGGCTGCCTTGAAGGGTGGTATTCCTATGGAGCGTCTCTCTGGTCGCTCTCCTGACTACTCCGCTCTTCGTATGTTTGGATGCGTGTGCTATGTTCTTCTTGCTCCACGAGAACGAACCAAGTTGACTGCTCAGTCCGTTGAGTGTGTTTTCCTTGGCTACAGTGATGAGCACAAGGGCTATCGCTGTTGGGATCCTGTTGGTCGCCGACTGCGCATTTCACGTGATGTGACGTTTGATGAGTCTCGTTCTTACTATCCGCGTCCCTCCTCCTCGAGCTTTTCCGTGGAAGATCTTTCCTTCCTTCTCCTTCCCGACACATCTCCCTCTGTGCCTCATGTTCCTCCCGCTCCCCCGGTGAGTCCCCCTACACCATCGGTACCACCATCCCCTCCCTCCTCCTCCTCTCCCTCGCCATCTCCCTCGTCACCACCATCCCCTCCCTCCTCCTCTCCCTCGTCATCTCCCTCCCCACCCTCCTCCCCAGTCTTTCGACCTCACTCCCCGTTTCCTCTCCACTACACTCGTCGTCCTCGTGCTGTGGATGATCCTACTGATGTGCCCTCTACTTCCAGTGCACCTCCTCTCACGCCTACACCGGTTCATAACCTTCGTGTTAGGCTAGTCCCCCACCCGATCGCTATTCTCCTGACCGGTATGGTCTTTCTGCCATTGCTGAGCCCACCACCTATCGGGCTGCCATGACTCAGCCTGAATGGCAGCTTGCGATGGCCGAGGAGCTTGCGGCACTTGAGCGCAATGGCACATGGGATCTGGTTTCCCTTCCTTCCGGTGTTCGTCCCATCACCTGCAAGTTGGTCTATAAGATTAAGACTCGCTCCGATGGTTCCCTTGAGCGCTACAAAGCTCGTCTTGTGGCTCGTGGCTTTCAGCAGGAGCAGGGACGCGATTATGATGAGACATTCGCTCCTGTGGCCCACATGACCACTGTCCGCACTCTCCTTGCTGTGGCTTCTGTTCGTCATTGGTCTGTCTCTCAACTTGATGTCCAGAACGCTTTTCTCAATGGTGAGTTGCGTGAGGAGGTTTATATGCAGCCACCACCGGGGTACTATGCTCCTGATGGTATGGTCTGCCGACTTCGCCGCTCCCTCTATGGTCTTAAACAGGCCCCTCACGCCTGGTTCGAGCGGTTCGCCTCTGTGGTGATTGCCGCTGGCTTCTCGCCCAGTGATCATGATCCCGCGCTGTTTGTTCACACGTCTCCTCGTGGTCGGACTCTTCTCCTTCTGTATGTTGACGACATGATCATCACTGGTGACGACTCTGACTACATTGTCTTTGTTAAGGCTCACCTTCGCGACCAGTTCCTCATGTCTGATCTTGGTCCTCTTCGCTATTTTCTTGGGATTGAGGTGTCTTCGACCTCTGATGGCTTCTTCATCTCCCAGGAAAAATATATTCAGGATCTTCTTGCTCGTGCCGCTCTCGGTGATGAGCGCACTGTTGTGACTCCTATGGAGCTCAACGTTCAGCTTCGTGCTTCCGACGGTGACCCTCTTCCTAATCCCACTCGCTATCGCCACCTCGTTGGGAGCCTTGTCTATCTTGCTGTTACGCGTCCTGACATCTCCTATCCTGTCCACATTCTCAGTCAGTTTGTTTCAGCCCCCACCTCTGTCCACTATAGTCACCTCCTTCGTGTTCTACGATATCTTCGTGGCACGATCTCTCATCGCCTTTTCTTTCCCCGCTCCAGCTCTCTCGAGCTCCAGGCCTACTCTGATGCTACGTGGGCTAGTGATCCCTCTGATCGACGCTCGCTGTCAGCTTACTGTGTCTTCCTTGGTGGCTCTCTTATTGCCTGGAAGACAAAGAAACAGACTGCGGTTTCTCGCTCGAGTACAGAGGCTGAGTTGCGAGCAATGGCTATGCTGACGGCTGAGGTGATCTGGTTACGATGGTTACTTGAGGATTTTGGTGTGTCTGCTACTACATCGACTCCCTTACTGTCAGACAGTACCGGTGCTATCAGTATTGCGCGTGACCCGGTGAAGCATGAGCTCACCAAGCACATCGGTGTGGATGCCCACTTTGTTCGTGCTGCTGTGCAGGATCAGACACTGACTCTTCACTATGTGCCCTCTGAGTTACAGTTGGCGGACTTCTTCACGAAGGCACAAACTCGAGCGCAGCATGGCTTCTTTCTCTCCAAACTCAGTGTTGTTGATCCACCATGAGTTTGAGGGGGGTGTTAGATGTGTGTTTTGGTGTGTTCTCTGCGGTACTACCGCCCGAGTGCGGTACTACCGCTCTGTCCTGTAATACCTCTCATGTATATGTACTGGCCTTTGGCCCACAGTGAATATTAGTTGCTCATTATCTAACAATGCGGTTGGTGACATTGCCAACTGAAAAGACTTCTCTTCAAGAATAAATATTAGTTGCTAGCTGTCCATCTAAACAGCAAAGAGAACCTTTCAAAAACTCCCACTTCTCTTGTCTGTCTTGTTTAACTGGAGAGGACAAATCAGATGACATGTGAAAAGGTCTGGAATTGTTGTATAATTTGCAGCCGCGAACCTGAACAGAGGTGTTGTGGTAAAGATGGCAAGAGAGATATAATGGAAGAGATAGTTTAGAGATACAGCATGTTGTGAGCCAAAACACTCTAGACTAGGTGGGTGCTAACAAGAATATTTCTTTGCAAGTTAAAATTACTGCTTGCTATGGAACGAAGATTCAGCCTTCTCACCAATTTCTTTCAGTTTTTCTCCAACTCCACTCGAGGGCTCCGACTGGAAGGTAAAAAATCCAACAACCAACATCTGGTACGGACATCCATCTCCCAATTGCCATTTCAGACATGGCAACCTGGCACTACGAGCACTTCCAGCTCCATGACATTGCAGGCAAGCCAGTCCCAGCTTGAGCAGGGCAAACAACGTCCTACCTGCCATTCTCTACATATAATTCATCTCCAGCTCTTTTATTTGGATTTTTGTGCAGTAGCATCAGTTACTTCAACACCAGGCAGCCGCAATGCATGTGCAAACATCCTTTTAGCTGCTCCAGTCTGCTCTTTCTTCAACGTCTCCGCACTAACATCTGAAAGAAACAGGTTATCTGGTTACTTCTTTGAAAATATGTGGAGGTCCAAGCCGATTACAGTTTGAAAATACAGCAATACAAGATGTTCGGCTGAAAGGTGGTCATTTATCTGTATCAGTTTTCAGATGATGGCTTTCAACAGATATAGTGTCTTGAACATCTTCCATCTCTTAAGATTTCTGAAGATCTGCTAGAAGCCAATATTGATTAGCAACCAGAAGCTTTTTTTTAACTAACATGCAGGAGCTCTGCCTAATTACTTTATAGAAGGAAAAGAAGATATGTACAGCTGGTTGCCAGCAAGGGTAACATAATAACTACTGCAAATTTTTAGCCAACCAACAATGTGTAGCAGAGTTTTCGAGTTAAATAACCATTGGTAGTAGTTATCTGATCTAAGAAAATTAGAGGAGAAGAAAAGTAGCAGCCACATGTTGGACAAGTGGTCAACTAGTGGCACTTAGAGACTGAGTCCATTAATTGGCAGGATACGGCCACTAGCAATAGCAGTAGTAGGGCTCTTCTCGCATCAGTCAGTCAGAGTTGGACAAGTTGTTGGATGTTTAATTTGACGCGACAAAATTTTCCATGTTTTTACGTGACAAGTTGTGCACAAACTATCATGTTAGTAGGCAATAATGCAGCCACCTGCCTACTTGCATTTTTTGAGTCTTGGAAAAATTGCTGTTTTCCACAGGAGGTAGGTCGTCTGACGTGGTGGAGGCCTTTTTCCCGGATAGAACCAAAGTGCCGATGGGAGTGACTCATGGAGGTGAGGTCATGTGATGGACGTCGACCATTACCGGAGCAATCCGGGGAACAAACTAGAATAGAAAGCAAAAGAAACTTTGTTGCACAAACCATTAATTACCAATTAGTGCCAATTGGGAGAAAACGGTGAGAACGAAAATTGTTGTCTAAAGAAGGGTTGTTGTGCAAACATTTCGCACTACTTAAACCCGGGCTTGGGTAGCCTGGCCAGCGGGCCCGGTGTCTGGGTCAGGCTCGGGCCTCACTTCCTAGCCTGTAGCCCGGCCTGAGAGCCCGGGAGGCATCAGCCCCGGCTTGCCCCGACAAGTGCTGCGACATTAGCATCCCCTTCCCGTTCGACATCGGCCCCGGCTGCTTCCGCGATGACTTCGAGGTCCTGCGCTGTTGAATATATGAGCAAGTTTCCATATAAGTTAATCCAGAAATGCGGTAGATAAATCATGATGAACATGTTAAACATGATAATCAAACGAACAAAAGTACTACGAATACTAAACATGTAAGCAGGTATGTATAACATGTCTAGATCATTTGCTAGTATCAAAAATCCGGAAGTGAGCTCTAACAAAAGGGATACGAACACATACGGTGCTGAGGAAGAAGAAGCGTTCACGGCAGCATCATATGACATGTCGGCAAGGAAGTCGTCGTCGCCAGGGAAGTAGTCATCCGAAGCCACGTTGGAGAAAAAGGCAGCAGCCGTGCGAGAGCGCTCCCCAAAAATCTGATTGCCTCTCTCCCGTACAGGATCACAAGAAACAGGGTTTCAGAGGCCTGTTGTTCCACTTGGCAGTGTACACCGGGAAGCGGAATGGGAGAGACGTAGGCGGCGCAAAGCTCTGGAACCGGAGGGTAGTCTCATGTCGGTTGCGCATGTGTCTATGTACAAAGGAGCGACCTCATATAAACTTGGCAAACGAAATGCACTTAGAAGATGGAAGGGAACCGAAAGTGATCCACTTAGGGAGAAGAACAGTCCAGGTCCTCTATTCATGAACATATTTAAAATTCACGACGATCAATTTTTAAAAATTGTAAACATTTTTTAAATTTTCTGAATATTTTTCAAATAGTTTATAAATATTCTTTAAAATTCGTGAACCGTAGAAAAAACAAAAAAGAAAAAATGAACAAAAAAATAAAAATAAAACCGGCATCCCGCGGTCAGCCGGCCCAAGAGCCACGCGGGGATGCGCGTCCGCATCCCCTGTTCGGCGCGTAACGCGCGGAATAGGAGCACTCCCTCCCCACTGCCACACCCGCTCCCTCACCTGGGCTGTTAATTTTTTTTTCTGCTGAGCTGTGCACACGTATATTTGGGCCTTGCATGTAGCCGGCCCAGTAACTGGCTTACAGAGAAAATAATAAAATAGCATAGCGAAAGGCTCAAACCCAGGGCCTTGTTGAAAGGTCGGTTGGTCTTTCCCAGAGTAACTATGATGCATTTAGTTCTCAAGAAAAAAAAAACGATGATGCATTTGCGTTTAGTACTAGTATTACATGCCATTTATAAATCTACTGTGTAACAATTTGATTTTAGAGCTTTTCTGTGTGTTTCTTGTAGTTGGCTGCACAATAAAGATTGACTAGTAATATAGGCCAAAAAAGAACAACCATTGGATAAAAAAAAAAGTCCAGCTCAGTGAAAAGATGATGCTCAGAAATGGTATTTTCATTAGAAGTATATAAGACAACCATAGGCGGGAGCGCACGCGGGTAGTAGGACATTTTCTTAAAAAAATGGAAAGAAAAAAATCAGGCTCACACCAGTTGCGCGGATGTTACGTCGCTTGCAATTGCGAAAGAGGTGCGTCACGTGCAGTTGCATGCCGGGGGAGAGGCGTGCGAGTAGCATCAAAATAATAATAATGTTTTTGGCCGCACCAGTTGCGCGTGTGTTGCGAGTGTTGTAATTGCGCACGGGGTGTGTTGCGTGCAATTGCACGTGGATGGGGCGATGTGCGACTGATTGGGCCCATATCCATTGCGCTCGGGCCATGCGGGATGTGCAACTAATGGGGAAAGAGAAAAAATAATAAAAATATAATTAAAAAAGAAATAATGAAAAAGTTATTAAGAAGGTTTTTTTTTCTCGAAGAAGGCTTTGGTATAATGAACTTAAACAAAATCAATGACACAGAGATAAAGAACCTTATCTGTGCTCTATGTAACAATACATATTTTTCTAGTTGATTATTAAAAAAAAGGAAAAACAGCATAGGAAAATGTAAATCAAAAGGTATCACACTTTGGATATAGAAGACACCATGATGAGTGAAGAACACAAACAAACAACTTAGTTGGCTGGTAGAGACACTCAAACTGACGTATTTCCCCCTTCTCATTGTTAATGGGTTGGCGCATGAAATTATTGGCTACAGCCCGTGAAAAACAACAAAGAGAAAAAAAACAACAACAACCGAAAACTAAAAAAAAATATGTACGAATCTCCGATGAATATGTGGGAATTGTTGAGAAGAATCAAGGGTAACTCCAACGCTCCTTGGTTAATGCTAGCCGACTTCAATGAGACGATGTGGCAGTCCGAACACATATCAGTCTCAAAAAGATCAGAAAGGAATATGGAGAATTTCAGGAGAGTCCTTGCTGAGTGCAATCTTTATGACCTTGGTTTCAAGGGACCCATCTGGACATACAATAATAAGCAAGAGGGGAAAAAGAATGTGCGAGCTAGGCTGGATAGGGCAGTTGCTTCGCATGAGTGGTCTGAACATTTCAGGAAAGCGTCGGTTGAACATATTTGTAGCTCCAGATCTGATCATTTGTCGGTGCTGCTTCGAATAGGGGCTCGGAAGGAGTGAAGACAGATAGGAACTTCTGGACAGAAAATCCCGGAGAAACAGTTCCGATACGAGCAGATGTGGGAACGGGTTAATTCACTCCAAGACGTGATCGCGAGTGGATGGCAAGAATCAGGAGCTGCTGGCAGCCTCAAAGAGGTTGGGACAAAAATAAATCACATGTAGAAAATTCTAAAGGGCTGGGCCGAACGGGAGTTTGGGTCGGTTCTAAAAAGAGCAGCGGATATAAGAAGGAAGTTGAGTATTCTCTGGAGCTCCCCTCCCTCGGACATACAGCAGCGAAAAATCAAGCAATGTTCGGAGGAGCTAGACGAACTACTGTTACGTGAGGAACTCATGTGGAGACAAAGATCCAGGGCCACGTATTTGCGGGAAGGTGATCGGAACACAAAATGGTTTCAGAGAAGAGCGACTTGGAGGAAAAAGAAAAATGAGATCACAAAGCTTAAGGACAGCAGCGGGGTTTGGAAAGAGGACAGCAAGGGGATAAAAGTGATGACAAGAGATTTTTTTTCCAGAACCTGTATGAAAAAGAAGGAAATATTGACCCCCATGATATCTTGGAACTTGTCAACACAAGGGTCACAGAGGACATGAACAACAATTTAACAAACTCTTCACGGCAAAGGAGATCAGCGATTCCCTTTTTCAGATTGGCCCGTTAAAAGCCCCCGGCCCGGATGGTTTCCCGGCTCGTTTCTATCAAAAGAATTGGGATGTACTGAGAGATGATGTGACGAGAGGAGTTCTGGATTTTTTTGAGCATGGTGCTTTGCCGAAAGGAATAAATGATACAGTGATAGTGCTCATCCCAAAGGGCAAGGATCCACAATCCCTGAAGGACTACCGGCCTATCAGCCTATGTAACGTCATCTACTATGTGATATCCAAGTGTCTTGTGAACCGGTTCCGCCCAATTTTGGATGACATCATATCGGAGACACAAAGCGCTTTTATCCCGGGGCACTTGATCACGGATAACGCTACTATAGCGTTTGAATGTTTCCATAAGATCCAACATAGCAACAGTAGCCACAATACCCACTGTGCGTACAAGTTGGATTTGGCAAAATCCTATGACAGGGTGGACTGGAATTTTCTTGAGGAGGTTTTATTAAAAACGGGTTTTTATCGGAAGTGGACTGAATGGATCATGCACTGTGTTCGGTCGGTACGATACTCGGTCAGATGCAACAGTGAATTGCTGGATCCTTTCATTCCAACAAGGGGCCTACGTCAAGGAGATCCGCTCAGCCCATATCTTTTCCTCTTCGTGGCGGACAGCCTTGTCAGCCTCATGAATAAGGAGATCATAGCTGGCAACCTGACGCCCATTAAAATTGCTAGAAACAGCCCAGGCATCTCCAATCTTCTTTTAGCTGACGACAGCTTGATTTTCTTCAAGGCTACTGCTGAAGAAGCGGAGACTATAAAGAAGGTGCTTGCTACTTTCCAGGCTAGGTAGGAAGTGCGGCTTGCCGCACCCGGCAGCACTACTGCCGGGTATAGTCATATCCAACCCTGTAATACAGTCACTGAAGCATTGCAAATATAAAAAATCGCATAATGTAGTTGTGCTTATCAATCTAATATATCAAGTTTATATCAGAAGCATTGCATCGATACATAGACAGTGAGCAACACTTTATATGTTCAGGTTGTTTACTTCATTGATCTACAGTCTATATTGCCAATAGCTGATCCAAATGGAGGGAAGGTGAAAATTAGACATATGATATATACATTACTGTCTTCTGATGATTACTGGTAATAAAATCCAATGATTACTACAAGTTGTTATAATCAAAGATATGCCACATACTGCTACGCCATGCCAGTGTGCTACCTCTTGTCTTGGTCCTCCCTTCACAAAGGCATAGTTCACTGCAGTCTTAACCCTTGGGCGTCTACCTGAATAGCCAAACCAACCAGCGTGTCAAATACAGTACCATCAATATAATTCAGAGGTAACGGAGTTTCCTACTCAATGTATACATATGTACCTTCCTCGTCTTTATCGAAAAAAAATGTACCTTCGTCGTAACTGATATAGATTGAGTTGTCGACTCTCGCCTCTTTCATAATGTGCCTATCACTTCAGCCCTGGTAAAAGTCAAATTTAAATGCAAGAGGATTGTTATTAGCATGGCCCTAGCAAGATCAGTCATAGTTTAAATACCAAGCAAGCACATTGACAACCAAAACTGGAGGGTACAGCAGACCAAATTTGTACATGTTCACCGGATCTTAATCTATCCATACAATTGGTACAGCTTCTGTAATGATGTGTGTATCAATCAGCAGGAAATTAATATTGGCAACCCGATTTTCTCCTATACCAAGCACAGCAGCATATAGTGAATCGTATTTGCACAACAGTCTCTACCTATTTGCTTGTGCATTTCAGAATTTGCTGTCCATGGTCAATTAGACAGAAAATCAGTGAGCGAGAGGAAGAGAAAGAGAGACGGACAGATAGAGGAAGAGCGAGGGGGAGATAGTCGCAGAATGGACGGTAGCCGCATCTGCGGGTGACACCGTCCTACTCTCCTTCCCTCCATTGTCCTTTCATGTTTTAGAAACACCTCTCATCTGCTCTTGTCTTGTATTATTTCTTCCCTTTTTCCTTGCATAGGCCCTAGAAAAACAAATGAGATCAGTCAACAGCGATGACAGGGAAAGATAGCTTAGATTCTCTAGGGAAACCATAAGGTATTGATTCCAGACAGATGGAGTGCGCAACATAACACAAATTTCAGAATGCTCTAATATGAAAACTTGGGGCAGAATAGAGGTTAGTGATAAGATGCAAGTTGTTTGCCAAGGCTCAGAGATTTCAGTGATTAAGAATTAATGTGAAGATGTCAAATAAAGGTGGAACAAGATAGCAAGATCTGCAATTGTGCATACTGTCTGCAGAAACACGATAGTTAAAGTGGTGTTGTGAAACAGAGTTAAGAACCTTTTACAATACTCGATGAGTGTGCAAAAAGTATAACCTCTGTACCAAAATGTAAGACGTTTTTTGGTTTTGCATAGGTCATAAAAAACGTCCTATATTTTGTTATGGAGGGTGTAAAACTGAAAGCAAAACATGCTGCTTGTGTTACTTGTACCTCTGGAAATAAAATGCAAAAGAAATAAAACATGTAACTCATTGCAAATGTTATATAGACTGGCATCAGTAGAAACTGCAGTAAGCGTCTACTGAAGCCATCCATTTACTCATTCATCAGAAAGTGGTAAGCCTGCTGTAAGACTGGCCGAGACCGATTCAGCACGAGTGAGACTGTAGATCAACTAAATATCCTAACTAAACATGCAACAATTGAAACTGGAGATCAACTTAATATCCTAGCTCCACACGTAACAATTGAAATTGTGGTAACACACTGGCTTCAGCTATGCATCTTAAAAGGTTAGAACACGTAAGGAAAATAGTTTAGAATGACTACATGACATGAGGCTATAGGTAAAGATGGTTTCAAACACAGGAGACCAAAAATGGAACTACTACCGCTGTTAAAATAACACCCCTCCCGCAACAAACCCCCATTACTAACATTGTGAACATAAGGGATTTTCTTAGGCCGGGTCAGCAAGATCCTCGGTTAATATGCTACAAACATACTTCATGACCATATTAGATGTAACTACAGTAATTATATGAAACGGATACCTGAAATGAAAAACCACACATGGCATGCTCTATTTCTCGCCTCTGGCTTACTTCCTCCGACACAACAAATAGATGTGCAATCTGCATAGAAAAAATGAAGATCTGTAATAAAATAACTAACACATCTCTACTGGTATGAGATAATATGGATTGAAAATCAAGGTGAGGCAGTGAGCATAAAAACACAAGGAATTATCAATATCGAAGCAATACACTAACTGGTAGGACAGTGTCACAGTGATGTACATGAAAAACTGGTATAGTGGTCATACCAAGATTAAACAATAGAAATTTAGTAATTTTACTGGCTGTAAAAGGCATTCACTCGTTAGGCAGAGTATATAAGAGGCAACTATGCAAGGCAGAGCAGTATTTGCATAATTAAATGGCATCACAATTAATATGAACCAAAAATGCAGGGAGGTTTGTACAAAAAGAAAGATCCGGGCAAGCCTGAACCATTTAGGGAACTTTTTAAATTTCAGTAACTAATATATTTAATTATGTGTGTTGAATTAGAGAATGAATGTTTCTAATTATCCTACTGTCTTGTTGGGTAAGCGAGCCAGCACGACTTCCATTCTAATTCTCCTACTGTATTGTTAGGTAAGCAAAACATACAAATAGTCAAAAATCTATGAGCTACTAAAGAAATTCACAGAACAGAAAAGCTAAATCTGAAAAACAAAATATAATCATATATATATGAGAGAAGGCAGCTATATGTACTGCATGACCAAGAACAACACAGAAAATTGCAAGGAGAATCTATTGAGTTTGTTAGGAAGGACATTCCTTGTAGCAAAAATAGTAGCAACACCTGTAGTACTATAAGAAATTTAGCTATGTTAAAGGTACTAACTACCGCAGTTAAAAAATAGTAGGATTTGTAATCAAAACCCGACTTAGTAGATTCACTACGGTGGGTCAACTACGGCACATTCGTTGGTGAGAACATCATCAGAATTTATTTTCAAACTGAATTAAGGAAAAATAATTGTTGTAAGTAAATTTACCGTCTAATTACTAATAAAGCGCAACAGTGTTCAGTCACTACCAAAATTAACCTCTATGCCGACGGCCTTATGCCGTCGGCATAGGTCGTTTACCGTCGGCTTACCCCTATGCCGACGGCTGCCGTCGGCATATCTCCGTCGGCGTCAATCTCGACGGCGTAGTCTTGTCAGACCGTCGGCATAGACGTCTATGCCAACGGCATCCGTACGG
Source organism: Elymus sibiricus (assembly GCA_039707655.1). Classification (NCBI taxonomy): domain Eukaryota; kingdom Viridiplantae; phylum Streptophyta; class Magnoliopsida; order Poales; family Poaceae; genus Elymus; species Elymus sibiricus. The sequence continues at coordinate 6,192,454 of CM077674.1, read as the reverse complement.
CCGTCGGCATAGAAACCCCGTCGGCACAAAAAATCAGCTAGATGTCCACTGACGGCGCCGTGACCTTGCAGCACCAATAAGAGGTGAACACGTGGCGCATCTAAGCCGACGGCAGGGCCGTCGGCATAAATTTATATCTATGCCGACGGCCCTGCCGTCGGCTTAGATGCGCCACATGTCGCCTTACCCAACCTTCTGGCTGTGTCCTATGCCGACGGCCAGGCCGTCGGCATATACATGCCACGCGGCAAGCGCTGAGTGTCTGGCAGGCACATACGCCGACGGCCTGGCCGTCGGCATAGATATAAATCTATGCCGACGGCTAGGCCGTCGGCGTATGTCTGCCACGTGGCAATCGCTGGGACATCCTAGTCGTGTCTATGCCGACGGCAATGCTGTCGGCATAGTTCTCCTCTGTTTTTTTAGAGTTGCTCTGTTTTTGCATTTCCAATTCAAATTCACAGCACAATTTTGCATTTTGCATTCAAAATCACAGAAAGCAACATGTACATACACAGAAATATATTCAATGTCCAAAACCTCATCTAGATAATATGAAAGATCATCATCATCTCAAGATCATCAACATCTAAAGATCATCAACATCATCATCGTCGAAACTTCATAAACATAAGTATGAGACATGGACATCATCATCGTCATCTAAAGAACACTAGGAACAAGTATGGAACATGAAAGCATAGCAAAACATGGAAAACATCATCATCTAGCGAAGATTAGGATCATCGCCGCCAGCACCACCAAGACCAGCACCACCTAGCCAGACCGGAGTGACTGGGCTCTCTGAACCAGGAGTCGAGCCACGAAATGATCCACCGGTTCCCTACATGTTTGAAAAGAGATTGTAAGGGTAAATATGATAGTGTTGAATCAACGAGAACTAGTTGGTGAATAGTTAGGCAATGTACTAACCGGGGTCCCACTGCCTAGTGCCACCCATTCATCGAACGTGGGCACGTATGGGGGTTCTCCAGAAGGTGGTGGTGCGGGTCCCATTGATGGTAGATCCGTGCGGCTTTGCATAGACGACCACATAGCTTGGATGTTAGTTAACCAAGCAAACACGAAGGTCAGAAGAAATGAAAGTGCAAAATTTAGGTTGGTTCTAAGTGGGCAAAACTAACCGCCATCATCCGATGGTTGTAATCCTCGTTTGCCTGAACTCGTTGCAAGTAATCCCGCACCTCGACATGCTTAAGCTCGACAAAGGCCTTATATGCCTACAATATGACATGATGTAAATAATAAATCATGGCAATGCTGAAAATAAAGTGAGAAAGAACGAAGATAAGGGGGGAAATACTTACAGCATGTTGGCTGGCTAAGCTAGGATGCGAACGGCCTGTACTCCCGCTCAGGCTCGGATTGGTAGATCGGAGCCGTGTGTAGGAGACAGAATGAGTGATCACGCCATCGAGGCACGGGTAGCGGCCATGATACTTCGGCTGGATGGCCACCACCACCGTCTCGTCGGTCTGAGATAGGATGGGGTCAGCGACGGCGACTGGTGGCGGCGCGGGTGGACACGGCGGCGGCGCGGGTGGATCGGGGGGGGGGGGGGGGTCGGGGAAGGGCTGGAATGACTGGAGGGGGGATAGGGCGAGTAGATAAGGTGATCTGTGCCGACGGCCTACATATGCCGACGGCTAAGCCGTAGGCATATATATTTTTTCATTTTTTATTTCAATTTTTTTTAATAAACATAAACTTTAATTTTTTTTAATTTTTTTTAATAAACATAAACTTTAATTTTTTTAATTTCAATTTTTGAAATTTTTTATTTTTTTTTAATAAACATAAACTTTAATTTTTTTAATAAACATAAACTTTAATTTTTTTTAATAAACATAAAATTTAATTTTTAATTTTTTTTTAATAAACATAAACTTTAATTTTTTAATTTTAATTTTTTTTAATAAACATAAACTTTAATTTTTTTTAATTTCAATTTTTTAAATTTTTTTAATAAACATAAACTTTAATTTTTTTTAATAAACATAAACTTTAATTTTTTTTAAAAAAATCTCCTAGCAATTTGTTAAATATCCACTATCCTTCCTACCCTCCGAAGACCACCTACCTGCCTAACCCTGTCTAGATTGATCGGTAGATCTACCCGTTTGACTTTCGGCACAGGGCTGGGCGTTCGGTCTTTTCGGTTTGTTCGGTTCGGTCTTTTCGGTCTTTAAAGAATACGGTCTTCCATAATTGAAGACCGAAATAATTTCGGTCTTCTCGGTCCTTCACTATTCGGTCTTCGGTCTTTACAGGGCAATGTTCGGTCCCAACCAAACAGACCAAATTTAACGCAACAACTAATATTCATATACATTACTTCCAATACCAGTACATGTTTATATAAGGAAAATTGAGAAAACAAATGTGTACAGAGGTGCATGTGTATATAAGAGAAATTTAGACAAGCATATGACAACATAAGTATGTAATAGGTTAACAGACTAATAAGTAGCAAGTGTATGCATGGTTGGTTCGTGTCTCGCTCGTGAGAGAATGGGAGGAATGAGAGTGAAGACGCAGGTCACTGGATACCTGGTTGGTTCGTGCCTGGATTGTGACCGTGAGGACGTGCGTGTCTCTCGCTCGTGAGGAGGACGTGCTGGGCTGCTGCCCGGTTGGGCCTTACATGAACTATAAACATGGCTTATGGTCTCTGCGTGTAGGCTTTTAAATCGGTCTATTCGGTCTATTCGGTCTTGCAGAGTCGAGGACCGAATTGACCGTACTTATTTCGGTCTTGTAGTTTTGCAGACCGAATTTTGTTCGGTCTTTTCGGTTTCGGTCTCGGTCTTTTCGGGTTCGGTTTTCGGTCTTCGGTTTTTATGCCCGGGGTGAGGCGTCATCCGTGAGGGGGGCCACGCTAAGGAGACGTATGCGTATTGACTCTTCAGACATGCCACCGCACGTTAAGACATGTGTTAGGACCCGTCGTGATGCTCTAGTGGCATTGCTACCCCCCCCCCCAATCCCCCCGGCAGGCCTAACCCTGCACCAGTTGACCCGTAGATCTACGCCTTTGATTTTCACCGGAACTGCTTTGACCAATGGACTCCTCCACCTGGTTGTGATAGGCCAGCCCATGGGAACACTCCGGAACAAGGACTGGGCCCAACCCACCACAGGATCACCTCCGTGTCGGCCCGACGCGGCCGTTTCCCCCCTCCAAGTGCCGGCGGCAGCGCCGTCCGTGAACGGGGCCACACTCTGGAGCCGCGTGCCGGGTGTTTGCACCTGCCACCGCACTTCCATACATGTATGAGGGCCCAGCGCAAAATTCTGTGGCATAGCTATCTCACGAAGGCCCCCGACCACACCCGTAGACGTGCGAAGAACAATCCGTAGCGGGGGATTTTTGCACATACTTGTACATGTCAAAAAATTATGAAAAATACCACACATCCTATATCACATGTGTCTGCACCGTGTGAAAAACTCATGATTTTATCACCCTCCGGGTGTTCAGAAATATTCATGCAGCACCAAAACCGCAGGACGTCACTCCAGTGTCATCGCCGTCCGTGAGGGGGGGCACACTACGGAGACGCATATTGACTCTTCAGACATGCCACCGCACATTAAGACATGTGTTAGGACCCGTCGTGATGCTCTGGTGGCATTGCTACCCCCTAATCCCCCGGCAGGCCTAGCCCTGGACCAGTTGACCCGTAGATCTACGCCTTTGACTTTCGCCGGATGTGCTTTGACCAATGGACTCCTCCACCTGGTTGTGATAGGTCAGCCCATGGGAACACTCCAAAACAAGGACTGGGCTCAACCCACCACAGGATCACCTCCGTGTCAGCCCGACGTGGCCGTTTCCCCCTTCCAAGTGCCGGCGGCAGCGCCGTTCGTGAAGGGGGTCACACTCCGGAGCCGCCTGCCGTGTGTTTGCACCTGCCACCGCATTCGTAGAAACAATCTGATGGATGTACATATAAAATTTGTCTCGTTTGGCCAAGGAATGAAAAATATACAAAATAGTCAAAACAAAAGGGTGTTTTCTGTAAATCTGAAGCAAACATGATTTAAGTTTGTTCAAATTTGAAAACATAGTATAGCAACAGAATCTTTACAAGATTTTGATAACAAACCATATTAAATTTATCAAATCGATGCAAGTATCAATTACTTATGATTTTAACTAAGTATAAGGACCTATATGCAAAAGTACATGAGTCACGGTTATAACATACTCAAAAAGAAAAACAAACTGGATATTCATAATCTATGGAAAATTCTACCCCAAATCGATATATAATTTGTGTATGTTTAAGTTTAAATAAGTCAGATTTCAACCTAAAAATGAAAATAAATTATAATTAAAAAACATTTAAAATCTATTCAGTAGTACTACCACGTGGCAGTTCCTGGTGGTTCCTGGCCGAAGGCTATGCTTACGGCAAAGCCGTCGGCATAGGTGCAAAGATATGCCGTGCTGTCGGCATAGCTCTCCCACGTGGCAGATCCAACTATGCCGACGGCCTCCGTCAGTGCCGTCGACATACCTCCGACGGCGTCAGCTGGCCGTCGCAGGTGGGGTCGCCTGGGCCGCTGATATGCCGACGGCTGGGATATACCGACGGCCGCCGTCGGCACAGTCCGGTATATGCCGACGGCCTTTGTATGCCTACGGTTGCCGTCGGCATATATCTGGCTGTGCCGACGGCTTTTCTATGTGGACGGCTTTCCACAGGCCGTCGGCATACGTCTGCTTATGCCAACGGCCCCGACAAAATGCCGTCGGCATAGATAAGGCCGTCGGCATAATAGGTTATTCCGATAGTGAGTTAATGAGACATGAGAAGGAACTTTTCATACTGAAATAAGGAAAACTGAGCAACATCAAATATCATCTCTCATTGATTCTGCTATATAACATATATTCACCTAAACTATAAGATATGATTGGAACTGCAAATCTCTAAACCAAATGGCAACAATAGAATCAAAGTCCACTGTATTACTATCTAGAAATTGAAGAGGACTGCAGAAGAATTTGAGTGTACATCAAGCTTACCAGAAAAAAACAGCATAGCTCTTGAACTGCACATACATGCTTCACTAACAAATCGTGGCCTGGCAAAAACAAATTAATCATGCATACGTGTACATGAACATTCAGGGAAAGAAATGAAACACCACACGTGAAAATGCATCCTGATAACTAATTAACTACTCGGCAAATCAAGTGGTATGTTCGAATGCCTCTTTTGATCCCTTCTATGAAACCGTATACAACAGATAAGTAATTAGCTACTCGCCAAATCCAGTAGTATATTTGAATGCCTCTTCTTATCCTTTCTCTGTTAAACTAATACAAAAGAGAACTAATTAGTCACCCGCAAATCGAGTGTTATATTTGAACGCCTCTTCTGACCATTTCTCTGAAACTGTTTTGTTTACAACAACTTTAGTACAGAGCAAAATATGTATGTAAATAAACCAGAGGAGACTGAAATTTACATCCTTGATTAACAAAATCAGTTATGTTACTAAAGGGCCGTGGCAAAGGATAACCATTTGCGGTTAAGCCTTGCTTATCAGCCAATTTCTGAACCAGTCGGTCTCCTATAAGTATGATCATGCGTGCAATCTTACAAGGAGGCCAAAACAGCACTATCTATCTTCACAAAAATCCATTATACGCTTCGGTACATCTGAGAGTTGAGGATCTTCATTTTTATTTAGATGAAATTACTTGGCAGCTAACAAATATACCTTGAGGGTTGTTGCGCTTGAGAGATCGATGGTGCCCTCGCTAGCTTCGGCGGCAGAGAGCCTCCGTTTGCTCTCCTTCCAATAGATAGTAGAGTACATTAAACAAAAAACCAAAAGGGAATAAGGGAGTGGAAGACCAGGAAGTAATCAGACCCCAAGAAATCAAAGGGGAAAAACTAAAAGAAGGCCAAACAATACTCGTGCACGACCAAATGATGCATCACATAGCAATGAAACTGGAGCTTAGAAAACTATTCAGACTTTCTTGCCATCATGGATTCAATCTGATCTAAATGTAACCAAACAAAAATAGACTGAAATCTGTGAATTTTGTGCAAAAATGTGACTGGTACATTCAGCTGTTAGGTTATACAATATCAGTAGTCCTACTTGTTTGGCTTGCTGTGGTTTAGATAAAAGATGTAGTGCCATTGGATTTATTTGAACCATGAATACAAACTTTTCGAGCATTATAGTTCTTTCTTGAAAGTTAATCACATGAGATTTGATACTAACTATGAAGAAAACAGAACCTTTGATGCTTACCTTATAGACCATGATGCCTCCCAGTCCAAGAGCCCTTCAATACTGTGAGTATGTGACGCCTCTCAAAGAGGACGAAGGACCTGCTGGCTACACACAGCCACACGTAAGATGGATCCCAGGGAACCAATCACGGACAAGCAACCTGCAAGAAAAACAGGGCGAGAAAACACATCAGACGGTGATGGAAGAAGCGATGTTGGCTGAGCGCAGTCGGAAGAGGCAGATCATTAGATGGTGATGCAACAAGTGATGTTACCTGAGCAGAAAACACACAATTTTTGAAGAAAATGGACGGCTGCATCAGGTTGGACCAATGGATCGGAAGCTCATCTCAACCACCTTCAAACCTGGTAATGGCCATCACATCATGAGTACATAATGAAACCCCACCTTCTCATGTTTTGGCTGTTAATACATTCCCTCGAGCTCATAATAAATATATAAATGAAAGTATCCTTCTAGACACAATTGCTGCTCCCACATGTTTCCTAAATCCAAGCAGCTATCTAAATATAATCTTATAGACTCAAATAAAGTATCCAGACCAAACAATAATATGGGGAACCCAATATAATTAAGATAGCATATATTCCTAGCTGAATTATTTCAGAGGTCTACCTCTTTTGCCTCAAACAAAGTATCCAAATTCAGTCCCGAATTCCATGAAATAGGTTCAGATGATGTCAAGTTTCAACTTTGACTTGCTGGTCCTGGTAAATGTAAAAATAAGACATGATTGTCAGAGATGAAAATGAACCAACTATGCACTATATATTGCACGCAGGAATATAAAACAAATGAACCAACTATGCACATGGATTGGAACTTTTATGCCATATGTGGTGCTGAAAGGAAAAAGGGAAAATAAAATCAACAAAATAATGCATCTGAACCATATTGACTACTAAAAGGGCAGGCACAAGCTTGCCAAATTTACCACAAATGTAGCATTGCAATCAAATGGGTGCAATCTGACAATGGTCACATCAAAGATCATCCATGCTTCCAGTTACATCTATATGGGCAAAAGGGAAGGGCAGAAGTTATTTAGTATGCAATGTGTGAATGCCAACAAACAGAAATCAGAAGTTATTTAGTATGCAATGTGTGAATGCCAACAAACAGAAATTATATATATAAGCAAGCAACCAAAGAAATGAGATGCTATATGTGAATAATATACAAAAAAAGAGATGATAGTCTCTCAGTTCATATAGTTCATGTATTAGCCATAAACGTGCATCTCGTATGCATATAAATAAAACAAATATGTACAAAGAATTGCTCTGGACCATCAAAAATAATGCATTATAAGCATCAGATGTTATCTAGCAGGAAAAATAGAAAGTATATAACATTACTATGATCTATTAGCGCTCAGCACCTAATAGTCCAAGCATATTCCATTACCCTCACTACCAGAATCTGGGTTTTTTGTGACGGCCCAAGAGATACGTGAAGGGCCCGAGGTCTCCCTCACGAATGAACTTGGTTCCTCACGTGAACGACGCACCGACGCGAAAAACTCGTGTCAATCCTGAAGGGCCCGCTATACCCGTCAGGAAGGCAACGGGATATTCCTGAAGCATGCCGATCCACGTCGCGAACGAGTCGCTTGGCAGGTACGTGACGGTAGGCCAGCCTTCAGGAACGTGCACGCCAAAATTTCATCTCAAGTTTTCAGCTGGAGAGAATCACGCGCGTGTTTTTGCCGCTCCTGATGAATTTTCGCGCGGATTATTCGTCGTCCGTGACGTGGACGGGCCCAACGTCAGGAAAAGGGTCAAAATCCCTAGAAGACCCGGTCGTCCTTCTCCCCATCTCCCGCATCTCGCCTCTCCTCACCCCAACCCGCCATGGACGCCGCCTCCGGTCCGGCGCCGCGGCACCCCACATCCGAACCTTGACTCCACATCCGCTGCCGCCCCCACTCCACCTGCTGCCGCCTCCGGTCTCGCCCCGTCGCCGTTCAGCCACTCGAGCTCGCCGCGCGCGCCACCCCACATCCAGACCTTGACATCCCAAATCGACCGGCGTCCCTCGTTGTGGCGCTGCCCGGTCGACGTCCAGCCGCTGCCTCACCATCCAGCCGCCGTCCAAGCACTCCAGCGCCGCTTCCATCCCCATCGACGTCGACGTCCAGCCGCTCCTTCACCATCCTGCCACCGTCCAAGTACTCCGGCGCCGCTTCCATCCCCATCGAGCGTCGACGTCCAGCCGCCCCCTCCCCATCCTGCCGCCGTCCAAGCACTGCAGCGCCGGTTCCATCCCCATCGACATCGACGTCCAACAGCGACCCACCCAAGCGCCGCCTTGCTCCCCATCGACCGCGGCAGGGCCTCTACTTCCAGATCCGCTCTGCATCGCCCCCCTGTTTCCTCCCTGACCAGCGCCTCCAAACCTACCAAAAAAGGTAGCTACTTGCACAGATCTTGCAATATGGGTGTGGAATCCCTTGCAGATAGTACAACAATGGTCATTGTTTAGTATTTGACACTTTTCTTGATGTTAAAAAGCTGCCTTTTCTTATTGTTTTTGAAAAGATTGGAGTGTACCAGCCCTGGAGACTGTGATTACAATATGATTCAGTCATAAATATTTTGTTTCATGATCCCAGTGCAAAGAATTCATATTTTAGTTGATATATGTCTATGTAGTGTGTTGTGAAGACCAAGTTTGAGAAGTGGCGGTGTCGCACAGCAACCCTCTCCATTGACAGGTAAAATGTCCACACTTCAACATATCTTAGTTTGTTTATGCAATTGCTTCCTTGCCATATTAAATTATTAACTGTTAAATATTCCAAATCGTGCAATAACAGCATTGTTGAATGGAGGAGCGTGGGTGGATGTATAGTGGCTGGACTCACAGTAAATCAACTGATGAGTGGTATAATAAAACAAAAGAATTCATAGATTTTGCTTTCTCTATGCCAAGTGTAGTCCAGAATGGGAAAATTAAGTGTCCGTGTGCTAAATGTCGAAACTATGAGAGAAAGAACAGGGATGATGTAGAGTTAGATCTGTGTCATTTTGGTTTCAAGAGGAATTATACTGTTTGGACTGCACATGGTGAAGGGCATGTAGAAATTACAAACTATGTAGATGCTGCAGAGGCTGATCGGATGGACACTATGTTGAATGATCTAGCTGCGCGTGCCCCCCCCAATTGAACAACAACCAATAGCATCAGCCCAAGCTTTCTATAGAATGATTGATAGTGTAAAAGAGTTGGTGCATGAAAATACAAGCCACTCAACTATGTCTGCCATAGCACGGTTGTTGACCATAAAGTCACAGAACAATCAATCTGAATCTGGTTATAATGATACACTAAAACTGATCCATGAGCTGCTGCCTAACAATTCCTCACTGCCAAAGGACTTCTACAGCTCAAAGAAATTGCTAGAGGGTCTTGGTATGCCATATCATAAAATTCATGTTTGTCCCAAAAATTGCATGTTGTATTACAAGGAAAATAAGAATAAGCAAAAATGTGATTTTTGCAAGACCCCTAGGTACAAGACTGGTTCAAGTAAGATCCCACAGAAGGTGTTGCGACACTTGCCTATAAAGGATAGGTTGCAGCGATTGTTTGCACACGAGGAGACCGCAAAAATATTGCGATCACACAAAGAAACTCCTCGTCCTAATTCTGGTAAAATGGTGCACCCACGCGATGGTGAAGCATGGCAAAAACTTGATAGCGATTACCCAGACTTTGAATCTGATCCTAGGAATCAGCGAGAAGCAAAATGAAGAATGTATCTGAATTTCAAGAGCAAGAAGCCAAAGAACAGAAAGATGAAAGGAGAAAGAGAAAGAAAATGAAGAGTGTATCTGAATGCCAAGAGGAAGAAGCTAAAGAAGAGCAAGATAGAAGGACCAAGAGAAAGAAAATGAAGAGTTTATCTGAATGCTAAGAAAAATATTTGTTGTACTAATAACTATTTCTATTTAAGATTGCAATTTAGTTTTCACATGTCTATCGTGTTACCTTTTGCTTTTCATTTTGCAATTACAGCTTGTACTTGAATGATGCTGGTTTTGCTATTTTAATATGCTTTCACTTGTGATAAATTTTCTATGTATCTAAATTTAGTGTTTATCAGTACTTATAATTTTGTTTTCAAATATTGCAGGATATGACAGGCCTTCGCCACCGTCGTAAAAGACCAGCCTTACAACCTCATCCGCCAAGTGATGAGCCACAAGAGAACAACAATGAGAGTCCCTCCAACAACAATGATAATGGTACAACAGCTAAGAAAAGAAAGGAGTATGGGTAGGGTAGTGTGTATGGGTAGTTTGTTAAAAGAGCTTCTTCTCTTATGCAGGGAGAGGAGTACGGGCCTGCAGCAGCAACAAACATGAACACATACAAGTGCATGAAGGCATGAGTTACCAACTGTACCGAGACCGGAGAAAGTGGCCCCATGAACAATGTTAAGGCCCAAGAGCGTGTTGTAAGTTCATTCACATTTTCTATCCTAAGAACTACAATACTTGTCAATCTGAAATTAATATCAAAAATATTGTGACTTGTTTATTGTTTCAGGATGACTACATAAAAGCTGCTAAAGTTGCACATCCAGAAAATTGGGAGGAACATGATCTGGATCCAGAAATTGTGTACTCCTCTGGTGGTGGCATGCCCCATGGACGACTAGCAATGTGTAATGGCACTATAAAGAAGGCGGTGGTTTTTGCAAAAGCTAAAGAGAAGGATATAAGGCCATCAAACTCCATGTCGTACCAAGATTTATCGAGGAGAAATGTTCAATTGGAAAAGCGCTGCAAGAATGATTTCATTCTGAGCAAACATGTGCAGGTATTGTTCTTCTTTTACACATTTGCTTTGATCATGTTTTAGATCTTGTTGATGTTTCACACATAAACTTGACCATTTGTTCCAATATAGAATGTGTATGACAAAATGGGATGGGAAATACCTGAAGATCTTCTCGCCTTTCATGATGAGTTGGTGGATGATAGTACTGGTGATCCGGTATGTACACCTGGACACTAATATAAACCATGTTTTCCTGTTACCTCTTCATAAGTGCAGACCTACAGTTGGCTTTAAGAAATAAATCTTCACTTGCTTGGTGGATAACATCGTCCATGTGTCATGATCTGGAGTTCTTTTGGTTTCTAAACTTGTTCATGTGGACTTGTTGTCATGGATCTGTGTGTGGAGCTATGCGTAAACCTGCTGCCATTAACTCTGCTTGTGTGAACTTTTGCTATGTCATGAATCTCATTAAAAATCTGTGATGTTATATTCTACTGTATTTTTTTGTCCAACTTTTGTCAAAGTGCTTGATTGGGTAACTACATATGTTGAATAGGCAGAAGATGCATCACATATAACCAATTAATCCTGTGTCTATCTTACTATATGATGTGCAACTTCATTTCCTTTGTTCATTGAAATCTGCCACATTTGCTTCCTTGTTCAATGAAATCTGCCACATTTGCTTCCTTGTTCATTTCTAGTTTGTGTATATCGCGGTTTTAACTTTCCCCATTGCTCATTGAATCTGCCACATTTGTTTTATGTAGATGAATTCAATTTCTGAAGCCCAAGAGGATGGTGGTGCTTCGTTGACAGATCCTGTTCGTGCCGAAGACCATGCACATGCTACTCATCTGAATGAGCATGGTACTCCAACACATCTAGGAATGCCACTAGAATAATCAGTGGTTATATTAAACAAGGGTGCATGTGGCCTTTATTTTGTCACTTGCTTCTCCTCGCTCGCAATTTAGGAATCAACTAGCAGTATGTGTCTTTTGGACCTAGTGACAAAGTTCTGTTAAGTTAAGCTTCAGGAATTAATTAGTAGTATGTGTCTTTTGGACATGGTGACAACGTACTCTCTTCTTTAGTTGAGCTTGAAGAATCAAGTGGTAGTCTGTGTCTTTTGGACCTTGTGACAACTCCTGGTAAGTTGAGCTGCTATGAAACATGAGTTGAATCCGAATGTGTGAACACTGATATTCAATATAATGGATATATGTTGTGAACTATGAATTGGATGTTATTTGAAAATTGTTTGTGTGACCTTTGTTGTTTGTGTATGATATGAAAGTATCTAATTTTTCGTATATATTTTTGTACTGATTTTAATTATTTTTTGTAGGTTCTGTAGGTGATTCCTCACGGCCATGTACATTTATTCCTGACAAACTCAGCCTTCACGGATATGTGACACTTATTCATGAAGGCACGCTTGTAGCTGTCAGGAGCAGGGGATGCTTCCTGACGGCCAAGCTCCTGACGGCGATTCGTGACGGCAGGCCGTCAGGATGTGGCGTTTGAGAGGTCCGGGTCGTCCGTCAGGGAACGCCGTCGCAAATGTCTTTCCTGAAGGCTACCTTCAGGAATAATGGGCGTTCCTGACATGGTGTTGCTGACGGCAGATGCCTGACGGTACTACCTCATTCCTGACGAAAACAGCACATTCCTGAAGGGTTTTGGCCGTCAGGAAAAGGTCAGTTTGGGGTAGTGCCTCTGTCTCATCTTTCTTCCAGATCTCACTGGTGGTGGCAGATGGCACCCGCGGACGGCTGGCAGCTGCAAGGGAGGTGTGCCACATCGGCAGCGTGAGCTCAACCAGGTAAGTAGATGGGGGAGGAGCATGCATGGCATGGAGGGGTCATTCGGCAGGAGGGGATGAAAGCGAGCGAGAGAAAGCGCACCTGACACGGTGGGGCGAGGCGAGCATGAAGACCTGGGGATCACCAATTGAGGATCTCGGTGGGGAGTCAGGAGCGTTCCCAGCGGCGGCTCCTCGTCGTCCAACAAAGCCGGGAGCAGGATGCGCCGGCGGCCAACCGGCAGAGCGAGAGGAGGGACGCGCTCCTCCTGCCGAGTGCACGTGAGGATGATGGCGACGGTCACGGTCAAATCTCTCTCTCCGGTCACGGTCAAACCTCTCAAATATAGACTGCACAAAAACAACAGGACATGGACATGCAAGGTTAGTCTCCACAAATAAGTAAAGTAAACTTGAAGGCATAGCCACTCACCCTCCAGTTCTGAAGACTATAAGAAAACAGAAATAATCTCCTTGGACCCTGGAAGAATCAAAGGCACCAACTAAAGTATGAGAGAAGTCAACGGAAAATAGCTGAAATAGATATTAAGGGAAATGCAGTATTTTGAAATTTCACATGCTTAAACTATAAAAAAACTAAGATCATTTCTACTACAAGTATGTGAAAGATGGCAGTGATATTAGAGTAGAGATCAATCATGTAGTCCAGAACTAACACTGCTCCAGCACTAATTGTTGAAGCTCCACATAGAAAAGGAAATAGGAGATCGGAACGACGATGAAATCCTACTTTGTCCATGGCCTGCCGCGGCAGGGGAGCGTCCTCTTCCAGACCAAGCCGGCGGCCAGCAACGTCCGAGCCCAACTCGTTCGTCACCTGCAGTTCAAAGATGATGGGAAGCAATTAGCGACGATTAAGCATGTGAAGATCAAGGATTAAGCATGTGAAGAGTGCACATCATCATCGAATAGAATCTCACCATAGGTGTGTTTCGCCATCATAATAAATCAGTCCACAACCCACCAAATGTTCACAATATCAGTTCCTGTATGAATCAAGCGAAATTCAACACTAATAGAGGTTTTGTACCATTTTCCTTTAGCCACCCGATTAAATCTGGCATTAGCCAAAACTATGGCATTAACAAAACCATATCAGCTGTTCAGTACCCAAAAACACAACTACCTATACACAATCACAGAGAAGCTAAAAGGACCTCCTGAGATCTGACCAAGTCATAGAGAGAGAGAGAGAGAGAGAGAGAGAGAGAGAGAGAGAGAGAGAGATGAACCTGTGGGCCCTCGTCGGTTTCTGCAGCTGTGGTCGCCCTCTACAGCACAGGCACCACGCGCGACGAAGATGGATCTGGGACATACCTCGAGGACGGCGCTGCTGGACGGCATCCTCCCTGACAACGAAAAGGCGCAGAGGGCAGCTGCCTGCTTGCCGGCGGACTCCATGACGAACCGGAGCTGAGCACTACGCGTCAGAGGCGCAACGCCTCATGCTCATCCCGACGATGGCAACAGCGAGCTCGCCGACGGGAGATGAATGGAGGAGGAGAAGTGCGGGACGGTGTGGCGGGTGGGCGATGGGAGGGGGCGGAGGATGGCGGCGGCGGCGGTGGCGGCGAGATGCATCGCGTGCGCGTGCAGGAAAGGTGGGGCGCGACGGCTAGGGTTCTCACCCAATCCGTCGTTCTCTTAGCCCTACGCCCAGACCAGCCATCCATGACAAGCCATGCAAGGCCCAATCGTGAAATCCCGGAACTGCCCTCGGCGGCCACCGAAAAATACAGGCGGTGGCACGCCCCTTTGGCACACAACAGCCAGCACCGGCCACGCTCACCCCCACGGTCACTGACAGCAGCGGTCCACTCACCACGCGGCCCACCAGTCAGCGAGATAAAGAGAAAAGACCGAAGTAAGAAAGAAGCATCACTATTCATTGCTAGTCACATCACTGAAGATCCAACGGCCAGGATCATCTCACCTGAAGATCCGACGGCCTGGATCATTTTGGAAACCTAATCCAACGGCCCAGATTGCAGACGCCCTGAGAAGGCTCTCTACCATGCCAGACTCTAACAATGGGATTGGAACGGGCCAGTTGTTGAGCGAGAGCAAATGTTTACTCCTCTTCAGTGAAAAATGCCCAGAAGAAACCCAAGAAAACATTAAAAGAATCCTTGGTGTGGTTTCCTCCTCTTTCGAGAGTAAGTATCTGGGGTTACCAACACCGGAGGGTAGGATGAAAGACGGCAATTTCCAACCGATAATGGATAGGTTTGGAAAAAGGTGCAGCGACTAGTCTGAGAGGTTTATGTCCTTTGCCGCAAAGGAAGTACATGTTAAATCAGTGGTCCAGGCCCTCCCATGTTTAACTATGTGTGTCTTTCTCCTATCAAAGTGTTTCTGTGAAAAGTATGAAAAAACGATCCGGGATTTTTGGTGGGGTGACGAACAGGGGCATCGGAAGGTTCATTGGATGTCGTGGGAACGCATGATCCGTCCCAAGAGAGCGGGGGGTATTGGATTCAGAGATATGCACCTTTTTAATATGGGCCATTTGCATTTCTGTCCCTAACTCGAACCACCTACTCAGATTTACCCCTAATTTCGAAGCATGCTCAAATTTGTCCCTCTGCCGTCAAGTCACCTTATAGAAATGCCCTTCCATCTAGTTACCGTCCGGTCAAAGGCCTTTGACCGTTTGATGAACAGTAACTTGGTGAACAGTAGATTCAAAAAAATAGCAAACAAAATCAAAAAAATCTGAAATTTTGTGGGATCGAAGATACTCGGGTGCGCAAGGTGCGTGAAATTTTTTGTGGTGTTTGGGCATTCCAGGAGCTCGTGACAAAGGAAAGAATTTATTCTGTGTGCCCATGAACAGTAAATTCGAAAAAAAATAAAAAAATTCTGAAATTTTGCGGGATCGAAGATGCTCGGGTGTGCAAGGTGCGTGCAAATTTTTGTGGTGTTTGGACATTGTAGGAGCTTGTGGGAAAAAAAACAAAATTTGGCTCAAAAAATGCACTATTTTTTTTTCTAGAGCTCCTCGTATGTCATTTGATCACAAAAATTTGCACGCACCTTGCACACCCGAGCATCTTCGATCCCGCAAAATTTCAGATTTTTTTATTTGTTTTGCTATTTTTTTCGAATTTACTGTTCACAGGCACACGGGTTAAATTCTTTCCTTTCTCACGAGCTCCTGGAATGTCCAAACACCACGAAAATTTGCACGCACCTTGCGCACCCGAGTATCTTCGATCCCACAAAATTTCAGATTTGTTCGATTATTTTTGCTATTTTTTTCGAATTTACTGTTCACCGAGTTAGTGTTCACCAGACGGTCAAAGCCCTTTGACCGGACGGTAACGGCACGGAAGGGCATTTCTATAAGGTGACTTGACGGCAGAGTGGCAAATTTGAGCATGCTTCGAAATTAGGGGTAAATATGAGTAGTGGGTTCGAGTTAGGGACACAGATGTAAAAGACCCTTTTAATATCGCACTTCTTGCTAAGCAAGGATGGAGACTACTACAGAAAGCTGACAGCTTATGTGCGAGAGTGCTCTAGTCAAAGTACTTCCCACACGGAAATCTGCTTGACACGGTGTTTGCGTCGGATGCATCACCGGTGTGGAGGGGTATCGAGGCAGGGCTGGAACTATTAAAAAAAGGCATCATTTGGAGAGTCAGGGATGGACGAAAGATTCAAATCCAAAGGGATCAATGGATCCCTCGCAAAGAAGGGCTGAGGACAGTGGCATTCACAAGGAGATCCAGACTTCGTTGGGTTAACCAGCTAATGCTTCCGGACAGAAAAGAATGGTATGTGGACCTCATAAATCAGAATTTCCACAGTTTTGATGCAGATGAAATTTGCAGAATAAGCATCCCGAGCTCGGAAGTGGAGGACCCTATTGCGTGGCACAATGAGAAAAACGGAGAGTTTACGGTAAAGAGCGCATACAGATTGGCCGCATCACTCCAGGGTCAAGTTTGCCAGGATCCCTCCAGCTCTTCCAAGGAACCACAAGACAGGAGCATTTCGGATCTCATATGGAAGGCAAATGTTCCTCCAAAAGTGAGAATTTTCGGGTGGAGGGTCGCGACAAACACGCTGGCTAGAAAACTGAATAAGTGCAAGCGAACTATTGAACTAGATGCTATCTGCAACATTTGTGGTAATGGTGTGGAAGATGAGTTCCATGCTGTAGTAGAATGCACAAAGAGTAGGGCCCTGCGACATGCAATGAGAGAAGTGTGGGATTTACCAGCAGAAATATGTTTCAGAAATACCGGCACTGATTGGCTGCAACTGCTGCTTAGTGCTGAACCCAAGGACATGCAGGCTAGAATTTTAATGCTTCTCTGGAGGTGCTGGCATCTTCGTGATGACTGTGTCCATGGCAAGGGAAAAGAATCCATATTACAGTCTGTCGGCTTCCTGTCGAAGTACGAGGAGGATCTGCAGAATGCTGCTCTGAATGTGACCGCTGGGAGCAGCAAAGAGATACTAGGCCTGTCGACTCCTATGCCCAGCAATCCTACCCAGGCAGCCGTACAGTGGTTTGCACCAGTGCAGGGAACGGCCAAATTAAACACGGACGCGAGTTTCTTGCTTGACAGTGGCCAGGGGTGGGCGGGCGCTGTTGCCAGAGACTACAGGGGCTTTTTTTTTCTGTCGAAGTGCAGACAATTACCGACCTCGAGCAGTGTGGAGGAAGCTGAAGCCCGAGCCGCTCTAATTGGCCTCCATGCCTTGGCAAATGTGTTCAGGGGCCCCGTGGTCCCGTGGAGCTGGAGCTGGACTGCAAAACAGTGGCTGATTGTCTAAACTCGGATGGGACATGCCTCGCCCCCTACTACGGGGTGATCCAAGACATAAAAGCTGCACTGGAGAAGTTTCACATACTGGAAGGAGCAGTAATACCTTGGCTCATGAGCTGGCCGTTGAGACTAGTCAAAGAGGAGACGCACTGATCATTGCGGGTGTGCCTGAAAGACTAAGAAGTCTGATGATGTCTGAATGTAGCCTATCCACTTGAGCTTTTGCTCTTGTTTTCTCAACAAAAAAAAAAGGTCAAGTGACTGCGGAAAAAAATATGACAACAAAATAATGTCGATGGCTCGTACCAGGAAAAAGAAAAAGGCCCATGGAAGAAAAAACGGCGATGACGGCTTGACCGTCGGCTTGATTCGGGGCGTCGCCCCTGCTGATGTTCATCTGTCCACCTCCAAATCCCGTCGGCTGCGGCGTGTTTTGATTTTCGGTTTGAGAATTTTTTCGCCCCAGGCCGAGATGGCCGAAATTCGGCCATTTTCAAAAATTTCGGCCAAAATTTGAGCAAAATTTGACTGGAATTTGACTAAAATTTGACCCAAATTTGTCCAATTTGACCAATTTCGGCGGAAGGTAGATTTCGCCCCAGGCCGAGATGGCCAAAATTCGGCCGAAATTCATTTTTTTCGGCCGAAATTCAGAACACAGGCGGCGGGTGGCTACTGCAGTGACCTATACGAGGCTGGGTCCTCTAAAGTCTCAAGCCGGCGACTTAGCTGCGGCTGGGGTCGCCTTCGTCTCCCTTGCAGGTGATGAGTCGGCGACTGTGCTAGCGGCGGCGGATCCGCTCGAGCAGAGTTGGTCCTGGGGGTCTTCTTGTTATTTCCTTGTTTTCCAGGGTCCTTTCTGCATAGTTTGGAACAGCTGTGCAGTGTCTGGAGGTTTCCTGTACTGTGTTCCTTAATCAATATAATCCAGATATGAGCGTTCAAAAAAAAAAAGGAACAAGGTGGTAAGTTCGTAAGTGTAATTCTGCCTAATTTCCTTTGTAGCAACATGATTGTTTCTCAGTTTGGCTGGCTCCTCTATTCGAAATCATTTCAGTGGTAAGTCGGTAATAAGTGTATTCAGTACAGGGACCGTCATTCATTTCAGTGGCTGTGCTGAATTTGAAGGACACACACGCAGTGGAGCACGAGTGGTGCTGCTACTGCTGTTGCTTGTGCCAAGACCGACGACCAAAGTCTTGCCTTTTCAGACCAAGTTTCGCCACATATGCATTACTGCACTTCAACTCTCCTGTTAGTAGGGGCTCACCCTTCTGTACCCTTCCCAACTTAAAAGATGATGCATGCATGCATATAATCTCCATCATACAAAGACACTGTCAGTCTTAATTAGACAGCGCCTGTTTAGAGATCTTAAGTACAGACGATTGACATGCCTACAGTTGGTGACATATGGCTGACTGTCTTAAATGCTTGCAGGTGCAATTCGGAAGGCTGCAGACTTCAAACTCGCTACCTACAGATCAGCTTTGCAAGTTCATGTTATACCGACAAGCAACTGTATGCGAAATACGTGTATATCTGTCAGGTTAGATAGTTGTTAATTGGAAAGAATATGCTGGAACAGAGCATTTGTTTTTGCACCCTACAGTCATCTTAAAGTGCTGCATCACCGATGTCAAGGGCTATCTGATTTGCTTTTTGTGTTTTGTTTTGCAGTTGCTTCTTTGCATAGAAGCACAAGAGCACTAAGTTGTCTACCAGTAAATGTAAGCAATTGATGTGGTCTGGATAGCATAAATTCCACACGATAAAACAAACTGTATGTGCATAGTAGGATTTCTTGAGACAGAACCCGGGGTCTACATTGTTGGGGTTACAAAACGACACCTTAAAGGAACTCTTGTAGGGAGATAATGTACAGTAAAAATCATTGTTACTCTGCAGCATTGTTTTATGCTTAAAGGTGAACTCTTATTATGTTTCTTAAGATTCCATTCTATCTGGTAGGCTGCCCCCAAATTAAGTTGCTAGCTGTGCTGTTACTTTCTTTTGTCTTTCATTAATTGTCTAATGATTATTATTGTAATTATCTCTCCGGCAAATCTTCTTTGAGCACAAAAAAAGATTTTAACGTTGCAGTATCTGAAGCGCACTGTCATGCTCTGTGATCAAATGTGCCTTTGATATTTCTAGAGTTGCATATCTTGATTGTTTCTGCTTGCATCCAACTTATGCTCCTAATATTTTGGCAGATTTGGAAGAAAAGAAACAGTAGAGGTTCCAACAATGTGCACACTCCTTTACACACGCCAATGGAAATTTCTGTTTATTTTTTGGACAGATTGCTTTTTTTTTTTTTTTTTTTTTTTGAGAATCAGATTTTGGGCAGATTGTGTGTGCTGTCAAATATACGTACAATTTGTTACTGGGTATGCGAAATACTTATTAGGGTTGATTTCTGTGCTGCTAATGCCTACTTGCCCCATATGTTTCTTTGTACACATGGACAGTATATACTCTGTTAGTATATACTCTGGTAACAAACAGTGACTGTACGACCTGAAGACAGGATATACCAAGCCTGAAGACAGAAACCAAGCACTTGTGGATTCCATCTTTATGTATCTAGGAGGAAACCTTGATGATGGCTTTAGGTTGTACTACCTGATTACTACTGATTAATGAATGAAGGAAGCCAGTTCACACCCAAAAAATGTGTCTGTTCATTTTAGTTTTCTTGATCTGATCCAATGCACTTTGTTTTAGTAATATAAACATATAAAATCAGATCATTTTGCTTAGAAAAATGATGAATAAGAAAAAAAAAAAGAACTTTTGAAACTCTGTACAACTTCAGGTCTACTGGTTTACCTGAAGCATGAACTAATAATGTTGCTTGCATGTGTACAGTTTTGAGAATGGAAAAACAATTACACTGCTTCATTTTTGAAACTCTACACAACTTCCTGTGGTGCTATTATTGCAGAACACCATGATTCTGCATTTATTTGATAGAATTGTAAAGCAACATAGCTCTGAGAACAATTACTAACTGAAATGATACATAATTTTATTATTATACAGGATCATGCCTTATACTAGCTTGTTTATTCAAGGCTGTTCTGGGATAAAATAATGCATGGCCGGCCCTGATGGGCATGTTGCACTTGCTATACGTACGGAGGTTGTGAAGAGCAGGTTGCCGGCCGCGCGTCTCGTCGTCTCCTTCGTTGTGCCGCCGATATGACAGCATTTCTTAACCGTGGCCACGTAGTAATTATCAACTTGTAAAAAATAATGATGATGCAACAAAATAAACAAGCATGCAAGAGATGGATGGAGGAATTAACACCAACAACAACAACACTGTCTACAAGCATCAACCAGTATGTAGAAAATAACGTCTACGGCCGGCCGGCAGCTTGCTTGCGACGGGATTGGGTTTGCCATCCCAACATATGTGTACGTATGTATGTTGCGTGCCATTGTTAATTCGAAGAAATCATTAGGCCGATCGTCGCTGATTTTGATGGAGCTTCCTGGGGCGCTCGCCCTCAACATCATCACCAGGGTCATCGCGGCTGATCTTATAGCGCAATGCATCGCATACCGGGCATGCATTCAGATTCTCGTACTCCTCACCGCGGTAGAGGATGCAGTCATTAGGGCATGCATGTATCTTCTGCACCTCTAATCCTATAGGGCAGACAGCCTTCTTTTCTTCGTACGTACTGTCGGGCAATTCGTTGTCCTTTGGAAGCTTCTTCTTCATTATTTTCAGCAACTTTTCAAATCCCTTGTCAGATACACCATTCTCTGCCTTCCATTGCAGCAATTCCAGTGTGGTACCCAGCTTTTTCTTGTCATCTTCGCAATTTGGGTACAACAATTTTTTGTGATCCTCTAACATGCGCTGCAACTTCAACTTCTCCTTTTCACTTTCGCAGTTTCTCTTTGCATCAGCAATGGCCCGACCAAAATCATCAGCGGGCTCATCTGATGCCTCTTCTTCAACTTCTTCTTCTTTATTCTCTTCCCCCATTGTAGTACCATCGTATTCAGGGAACTCAGGATAGTTGTCATCATCCTCTTCTTCTTCATTCTCTTCCATTAGAACCCCTCTTTCTCCGTGCTTGGTCCAACAGTTATAGCCGAACATGAAACCGGACGTAAACAGGTGGACGTGAATGACTTTTGAGCTAGAGTAATTCCTATCATTCTTACAGACACCACATGGACAACACATAAAACCATTCCGCTTGTTTGCCTCAGCCGCACGCAGAAAACTATGCATGCCATTAATGAACTGGGGAGAGCGTCGGTCATCGTACATCCATTGCCGACTCATCTTCATTACACAACACCGAAAATACCAAATTAATACAAGTTCATACATAAAGTTCATACACACTTCTTCTCATAAAAAAACATAAAACTATCTAGCTAAAGCATTTAAATGCAACAATAAATGCGATCAAAATCGCAACTAAGGTAATAATTGATCCAACAGCATAATGATACCAAGCCTCTTTATTAATGGCATATTTTCTAATCTTTCTAATCTTCAAGCGCATTGCATCAATCTTGATCTTGTGATCATCGACGACATCGGCAACATACAACTCCAATTTCATCTTCTCTTCTTCAATTCTTTTCAATTTTTCTTTCAAATACTCGTTTTCTTTTTCAACTAAATTTAACTTCTCGACAAGAGGGTCGGTTGCAATTTCCGGTTCACATACCTCCTAGATAAAAATATCTATGTCAACTTGATGGGCATAATTGTCATAAACACAAAATGCAACAAATAGTTATAAAAGAGAATATACCACATACGAATCATAAACCGGACGAGGGCCGACGGGGACGGATATCAAAGTCATGGCACTATGTATAACAAACAATCATACAAGTAAGAAAATTATACAAGTAACTATCTAAATCATACAAATAAGATTTTTTTTATATAAAAAGGATAAGAACAAGAGGCTCACCAAGGTGGTGCCGGCGACGGGACGTTGCGGGCGATCGACGGTGGTTAGGACGGGGACGGGAAGGCACTAAGTAAACCACATCTACACATATGCAAACTAAGAAGTTAATTTGTGCTCAAATTGCATATAAATCAAATAAACTCCCACATAATTACTCCCATACTAAAACCCACAAATCACTATACTTATAGAGCATTGCACGAGCTAATCTAGCAATGAGAGATGAAAGGAAAAAGTTGCTAACCTTTGTGAACACTTGGATAGATGGGGTGCCTTCAAATCTTGACAAATCTTTGGCAAAAATGGAGGATGAGCTCAAGCAAGGGGAAGAACAGAGGAGAGAAAGGGGAAAACAGAGAGAATGGGCTCGGGCTGAAAGAAGAAGAAGGGTTTATACAAACCGGGACTTAAGGTCCACCTCTAGTCCCGGTTTGTGATACAAACCGGGACTAAAGGGGATCGTGGGGGCCCCAACCTGACACCAGCCGGCCACCACCCCTTTAGTCCCGGTTTGTATCACAAACCGGGACTATAGGTAGAAAATGAACCGGGACTAATGATGCCCGTGCCCCCGACCGCTCCTAGCCGTTGGAACCGGGACTAATGGTCACATTAGTCCCGGGCCGTAATCAAACCGGGACTAAAGGGGCGGACGAAAGGTCTGTTTTCTACTAGTGTCTGCTTCATATGGAGAGGGTAGGCAAGAAAGTGTACATTTTGAAAATGTGGAAGCGGGACATATGCGCCGCCCCCACCCCCCCCCCCCCCCCCCCCCAATCGCCGCACTCTTGGTTTGAACAAAACAAAACTGCAGTTACTTTGCCTATCAAATAAGGTACTATAGCTAAGCAGCTATGAGTAAACTTGAAAATTTCGACCTACCACAGCGGGCTGGCTCGGTGTGTCGCTATTCACTACAATGTATCTAGTATTACCTATGTAGCTACTAGATATGGAAAGACGGTAATGATCTTTGTATGGCTAAAGTGAATGATTACGGCGTCCATCTGGTAGATAGCATATCTAGTAGCTTATGGCTGTACGCAAAAAAGTCGGGGCCCAACAGACCATGCATGCACCACTATATAACGATCCTTCCCTAACGCAGCAAACCCATCCCACGCTCTTCTCCGACGGACCAAGCTCACACCTCACTCTTCTTTTCCTTCAGTTCTACAACGAACCAGTCTCTATCTTCACCATGGAGGGAGGAGGGAAGAGGAGAAGTACCGGTGCGCCTTCAGAGGGAGGGGATTCAGTACATCCCAGGCCCTCGGCAGCGACATGGGCCACCATCGCGCCGAGAAACACGCCGCACAAGACGCTGAAAGACGACGAAGGGTTGCAGCGGCGGTGGAAAGACGGGGAAGACCCGCCCCCATGGGAGGGGGGCGCCGTGTACCTAGAGCTCACTCCCTAGGAGCTTCCTCGGTTAACTGGCTGCCACGTGTATGCTACTGTATAATAATAATGGGAAGGAAATGATGATTGTAAATTCAAAGCTTCCAGTTTTTTTCAAATCTTGCTAAAAGTAGAGGCTGGTCCTTTCTGGTTCATATGGAGAGGGTAGGAAAGAAAGTGTACAATTTGAAAACTGGAAGTGGGAATCAAAATAAGGTTCTATAGCCATGCAGCTTTGACCAAACTTAAAAAAATGAACCTAGTACATCACAATGACGAGTCATGGTGGTGGCTTTTGTCGTGCATAGCACCAGGACCAAAGAAAATTCTGTACTACTCCCTCTGTTTTTAAATATAAATCTTTTTAGAGATTTCAATACAAACTACATACGGATGTATATAGACATATTTTAGAGTGTAGATTCACTAATTTTGCTCCGTATGTAGTCTTTTATTGGAATCTCTAAAAAACTTATATTTCGGAACAGAGGGAGTACTAATTAACCATAGATTCATGCACGTTGGCTTCTGACACCGTGTGGACGAGGAAATTTCCGAAGATATGCACGCAACGGTTCAAAGTAAAAAACGTGTATTTACTTGCCTGTTGTGAAACGACGTGCTCGGCCGTCGACCGTGTCATGTCCATCCTCGAGTCGGCCCAGTAGAAGGTTGGTCTTTATTTTTAGGAACACACATTTAGGTCAAACTTGTACTTGAACTGATTCTTTTTTCTGCGCTTGAATTTGCAAACGCGAGAGGTAATTCAAGCACTAGCGTGGGGGCCAATGCCCCCGCACCCCAACCTATATTTTACAATTGTGTAAGATTAGTTGTGATACTCTGAGCGAGACATCCACAATCCTTTCTCTTCAACTCTTCTACCCTCTTATTAAGCTGGAACATGAAGTCAACAAATTTGCTCCCTTGTTTTTTTTCCACAAAGATTGACTTAGCACTACTACATATCGGTATACTACTGACCGCTCATCATTGACTGGCCTCTGGCCACGCGTCAGTGACAGGGCGGACCCAGACTAGAAATTACCCGGTGTCCACATTGAAGAACACATGTCTACATGTCAAGCAATTTAATGATCTACACACGAAATCAATGGATTACATTAAGCAAGTGCAAACTGGACCCGGTGCCAGTGACACCAGGTAGCTCCACCTAGGTCCGCTCCTGGTCAGTGATAAGGGTCAACACTGATGACTGTTTTGGGCAAGTCATCATTGACCGGCCAATTGGCGGACACCTCATCACTAACCGGCCAGTCTTACGGGGGATCACTGATGACTTGTCACCGGTCAGAGATGAGGCTCATCACTGACCGGCCTCATCACTGACCGGCCGTTCCATATGGGGGGTCACTCGTCATCACTGACCGGCCAATCTTAGTGACCGGTCACTGTTGATTCATATCACTTTAAGAATTTTCCTACCCAGCCCACAATGCGTAAAAAGAGCTAACCAACCACGTCCAAGTCCCCTTCCCTCTTCCTCTCGCGGCGGCGGCTACGCCCGCGCCCCGTCACCGTTTTCCCATGCCCTCACTTGTCTCCTCCAACGCCGCACTTCGCCCTTCCTAGCTACGGCTCACCCCGCCTCCTCCTCGACGGACCGTCCCCGACGAGCCCTCCTAGTGGCTAGGCCAAAGGAGGTGGAGGAGCTCTTCTCCCCTGCCTCCTCTCATCTCCTCTCCAGCACTGGGATGACGAGCTCACCGACGACTGCTTCCACCTTCCCTCCCCTCCTAGCCGCCGAACGTGGTGAGCTACCCATCTCTCCCCTCTCTACCCCAGATATGAGTTGGTTCAATTTGTATGTACGTGCAATTGCACAAATTTGTCAACACACAACACATTTAGGTTGAGTTTGTACATGCATGGTTGACACCAGATTTTGGCATAGCAATAAATGTCATTAAGATGGGCTCAAATGATAAAGATCTCAACATGAAATTTCTTCGTCTCCTCAAGACGAATAATTTTGCTTTTTGGATCACCTCAATCCGAGGTCGTATGCAACTTTGAGAGCCAAAATAGCCCGACTTGACCATGACTTGAATTTGAGCGCCCGACCCAGACACATATTGATGCATGTCTGAAGGTAGACGTGAGTGATTTGGCCCTCAAGATGGCCTCAAATTAGAAACTTCTCAACATGAAAGTTGCCGGCATCGTCGAGGCACAAAACTTTGTTTTTTGTGTCATCTCCATCCGGGGCCATATGCAACCTCCAAAGCTAAAATACAATCGCCTGATTCTAGACATTGTCTATACGTGTCTAATGTATGGCATGGCTGGTTGGGTCATCAAGATGGCTTCAAAAGGAAAAGTGTCCAATATGAAAGTTTTTGTCCTCATCAAATTGAACAACTTTGGCTTTTGGGTAACGTTAGTCCGAGGTCGTATGCGACCTCTAAAGCCGATGCAATATGACAATCTTTTGACTCTTGTCAAATTTATAAACTGAACATGCATGTCACTTGTATGTTCTGTCAAATTTATAAATTGTAATAGCCATATCACTGGTATGTTCATTTAGTTGTACACAATATTGACATGTGCACACAATTCATTTATTTTACCTTGCTTATTTAACTTGCTACTGATTAACTTTCTGTTATTTGTAGCTGAGCATTTGAATTTTGGAGCAGATGATCAGAAGTTTACATGGGGCTGTGAACCTTTTAGATCGTGTGAAGGCATGGAGAACTGATGGCCACATGCATTGGTGGCGATGCAGGGCATATTGTGAGTTAGCTTATGATATAGTGATATTTATGTTTGACACGCTTCATAACCGTTCAAGTTTGAGTTGATGTTAGTGATGTTCTTGTTGTGCTTCATAGTCTTCCTAGTGTGATGTGAGGTGTGATTATGCGCCAATGTACATCTTAAGTATGTAAGCCGTGGCTAGCATTTTTTTGCCTTGTGTGTATATGAGCTTCTATGAGAAGATGCATGTATATGTGATCTTCTCTTACAAGATGTTATGTGATTGTATATGTGATCTTCTATGTAGCTAGGTGCTATGTAGCCAGCTGCTGCTATTTTTTTTGTGCCCACCACATCAGTGACCGGCCATTTGGCCAGTCAATGATGACTAGGACTAGTCATCAGTGACCGGCCAACTGGCCGGTGAGTGATGACAATGTCATCATTGACCCCGAGACACTGACCGGCCAGAAACCAGTCACTGATGATATGATTTGGCCAGTCAGTGTTGTTCGGTTATTTAGTAGTGTAGCTAGGCTCGTGACAGTCGCATGTATGCAGCCTTCCTTCCTTCCTTCACCTGCATGCCTTCCTTCCACGGCTGTAGAAAGACATCACAGTGATTAGATTAGATTTTCATCCCTCCCCTACATAAATAAATTAGGCCACCGCCACGCAAAAACCCTAGCTAATTAACTCTCGGACCCTAGCTAGCTATTTAATGGCTATGGCTTCCATGGTGCCCAAGCTCATCGACGTAGATGCAGCTGGTAGTCGCCCGGGGCGGGGGTGTGTCTCCCCTCCCAAGGCTACCTGACTGGCCAGCGCCTAATTAATGTGTAGTGTCTCCCCCTCCCATGCAGGTATGTATTGTTTGCTGAGAGAGAGATTAATACCAACTAGTTCATGACAGATATTCATTCATCATGTCTCTCTGCCTTGCCCTTAGGGAGGCCAAGGCTAAATCAATCAATCGATCAAATTAACGACAAATCAAATTGCAACTCTATCTATCTATGCCTACTGAACTGAACCAAACGAACCAGCGGCGGCGGTCGCAAGTCTCCAAAAAAAGAAGAAGAAGAAAATAAATTAAGCCGACAATCCAAGCCAGAAGAAGAAGCAGCCACAATGAAGATAGATCCCAAAACCTATCTCGACGTTCAAGAGGATACATCCCTCAAGTCCAAGGAATTCCTCTGGGCCCTGTACGACAGTACGAGTACTGGTGCAATCATCAGAGCATATCACACGACCCTGCCGGGATGCGCAGCCGCTTCAGGATATTCAGCAGGACAGCAAGGCGTGTGCAGGTTGACGCTGGGCAAGTTTGCGGATCAGGCCGGTGAAGGAGACGTTCTGTCCTCCATGACCCAGGAAACCATAAATTCATGTGGATATCATGAATTTAATCTTCTCATGATATTTCGCCGCAGTCCTCGGCCACCAACAAGATCTTCAAGGCGAATAAATTTCCATCGTTGCTACTCCTTGGTGACAACCGACCACGATCCTACACAAATCAATTTAGTATGTCATTTGGTTACCAATTAATCTCATGTTGCCATATCTAAAAGAAATCTCATGTTGCCGAAAATTCGAGACATTATAAAGGAGGATGACACAAATATATAATCAATTAGCGCTAGCGTTGTCACGTTGTCGCTTAACACTCACGTAGACTTGACGGTGTAATAATGCTGGGCTGCGTATCTATGATGCGGAGGCTGGGAGCAATATAATTCTTCTATTTTGTCTAAACAATATATATCTAAGATGAGCAAAGTTGTTGAGACATTTCATCAAAAAAAGTATAAATGTGTAACCACGTTATAAGTTTTGGATGCCTACTGTTGTTAGGTTTTTTAGATTGAACCTCAAACTTTTACGCAGTTCAGTTTCGTTTTCTTTTGGCTTGCAATTTTGAGCAACATAATACATAGTACCAGATATTAATCGTTTCCCAATTAGCAAGTCAATAAACTAGAGAAAGGACAAGAAATTCATTGTCCATTACCTTCTCGTGCCCTCTATACATCCAAAAGCATAAACTGCACCTAGGTTGAAACCAATTATGTTCTCAAGCCTGTAAGGTTAGGGAGGACATGCAGAGTCAATAAAAAAGCTCAAAAATACAGTATGTACTAGTACTACATAATCGGACATATTGAAAATAGAAACTACAATGTGGCTGTAAATGTAGAAGCAATACTTGTAGGTAGTGAATTTCCATACGCGTACGGTCCCGTCAAGTGAACCTGTAATTAGAATCGGAAGCTCCGGGTGCAACTTGACGGCACTGATACAGTCCGCATGCCCTTCTAAATTATCAACACATTCTTTCATCCCCAATTCCCATATCTGATTCAACAACAACGAAAAAGGAAAACTGTTAATCATATATATCATGTATGACAACTTAATTCATAGCTAGCTATGATTAATTGAATGTATTCTTCAAGAGATGGCACCTGTGCAGTCCTGTCCTTACAGCCCACGATAAGATGCTGCCGATTATAGCGTGTGAAGTAATCAACACAAAGCCCATGCTCGTCCAGTTTCAATGTGATGATGCTACTAGTATCATTGGAATAAATGCTCCAGATCTATCAATTATTAATGCTAGTTATCTTAAGTGCGTATTAAAATAAAATCACCAATGAATTTGAAGGAAATATAAAAGAATAATTAAATTGCGAGCAAATTAACCTTGACTGTGCCATCCCATGAAGTACTAGCGAAACTGTCCTTGTTCTTTGGGTTAAAGGTTACTTGGGTCACTTTGTCAGTGTGCCCCTGAAATGTCCGGGTGCATTTCCAGTTCTTGTTCCAGTCCCAAAGCTTAATCAGGTGATCATCGTCATCAGACGACGATGACAGTACAAACGGATCAGTTGGATGCACAGCCAAGGTTGTGATGCAACCGTCGTGAGCATCGAAACTCTCGACGCACTGGTTTTGGTCGTAGCTGTAAACATGGATGCACCCATTGCCGTCACCGGCGACGACCCATTTCTCGCGTGCGATAAATTTTGCCGCATGAACTGCACATTCATGAATAGAGCAGAAATATACATATACAAATGATTTAGCATGGTGATGTGTGAGCAATAAATTAAACGGGTAAGCGATCGATTAATCTAATAGAACATATAAACTAATTAAGCATATATATGCGTACGTACCTGGTTCACCTGTGACGTCTTGAATCGAGTTCAACATTGCCTGCGAGCAGATACATACGTTAGTAATATGCGGTACGAAACGTCGTACTATAATGCATTGTCTGGCCGGTCGAATTAAGATGAGATTAACCACATACATATAGACACGCACGTACCATTGTCTGGCAGTTCCAAACACGAAGGCTCCCCACATGATGCGTCGTGATAATCCTGCATATTAATTACACAAACGATTGACCGATGAATTAGTCCTAGATAGCTAGAATATGTACCAGAGAGTAAGTAGCACTCACCATGGCTCTGTTGGATGCATATCTATGGACGAAACTTGCTTAGCATCAGGCGTGGTTATGATCTGAAAGATATATAGATTCAAGAAGGCCAACACAACAACCTCTCCTTGCAAGTAAGGCTACATATAGTTATTAGCAACACACAACAAAAAAAGAAAATCACCTCAACCATCCGTCGAGTTGGCTGCCAGCAGATCCCGTACGTCCAGCCCAAGGAAATTAAAGAAAACAACAATGGAACAACATGTGGGTCATACTATCAATTACACAAACAATGGAGTAGTGAAACGAGTTTAATTAATCCCTTTCATCAAGCCAAAGACTAGCTAGGTAGTTTACCTCAGACGACGACGATGTCTCTTCATTAGCTGGAGCTATTCCATCAGTACAGGAGATAACCTTCAGTGTCACCTCTTGCACCTCTTCACCGGCCTTCTGAAAGAAGTTGTCGTACTCAACGGCGACGTGATCTTTGTCAACATCCAGGAGGTCGTAGCTACGCAACACGACGCCGTACAGCGTAAAGAAGTCGCCGCGGCTGTCCGAAGATGTCGACGTCGACGATGCAGGCAGCTGCTTATTGGGCATTATTGTGAGTGTGAGGGTGTAGGCACACCCTGGTGGCACAACACCGCAGAGTGGCTTCTTCGTCAAGTACCTCTTGGGGCCGTTGGCCACAAGCATGAATGCGACGCGGTCATTTCCCTTGTAGTCTAGCCGCAACGAGCAGGAAATCATGGCCTTTTTCTTTATGAATGGGAGGAAGCAGAGCTCTAGGGGGTGGACGTCAAGCAGTGGCTCGCTTTGAATCAAGGTTTCTGTTATGTTCAGCATATTTTCGATGTTCTTGATGGTGGGTCTTTTGTGTCTGTCGGCCTCCACGCACTTCAACGCTATTTCCAGGCATTTCCTAACTTGCCGGCAGTATCCTTCAATTGACGCCAACTTCACTGTTTCCTGTAGCCTCTTCCTCCAACTTACACATACCTAAATACGAAATTGGGATAAATACCACACAAAATTAATGCAAAACACCCATGGAATTTTATTACTACAAGAAATGACCATGAATATATCGGTGCAAAGATATTCCCAAAAAAGAAGAAAATCTTACCCGATCAATGAACTCCATGGAAGACATCTCAAGGCTTCCCAACCTGTACTTATTCCCGGTCATGATCTCTAAGATTACAATACCCAAGCTGTATATGTCATACTATTCTGATCTTATCTGTTTCTCAACAAATTCTGGCGGCATATATTCACTGCATGCAGTGAGATCAGAAATATTAAAGATACAGCTAGTGTAGAGAAAATGCCAATTTAAAATATTACTTGAAAAACAAATTCAAATTAGCTTACAGTGATCCGGATTTATGAGGCATATTTTGTCTTATTGAATGCCGATTGTGGTAGCTGAAGTTTAGTACAAAGAGATCATCTATTTTTGGCTGCATATTCTCATCCAGCAATATATTGCTAGGCTTAGATTTATATGATAAATAGGATGAAACCTATGATGGAGGTTTCTCAAACCCACGCAAGTGCCCTTAATTATTCCGTAGCATGTGTGCCAATCCAACCCAGAATGAACGTCTGTCAAAATGAGACAAGATATAGTATCCCGAAAATGCTTAAAGTGTTATTTTATTCTTCAAATGCCACATATATAATAAATATATATATGTTGCTGCATGCATGTTGTGGCGTCATAAATACCTGAAATGTGCCGGTCAAGGGATCAATTTGGCAAATACTCGAAGCAGAGTATCCTTTGCATCTCATTGGCATAATACACATATCCTCCTTCGTTATGCTCTACAAGTTTGCTTTGTGTTCCATAGCAGTAACCAGCTAACTTGACAATATTTTGATTTTCGAACCCTGTCATGCCATCAGGCCTTTGTGTCTCCTGCATACTAGTTAAAACCTTCACAGCAAGGACCTGTCCATCCTCACAGATTCCCTATATATATTTAACGCATCTTATTAGGAAAATGGATTCTTTAATTTTGTTGACCACATACATAGTACGTACGTACCTTGTAAACCTTTCCATTCCGACCCTCGGCAAGTAGTCGCTCTTCAGAGAAACCATCTGTTAATCTTATTATTTCCTGGAACGCCATAGTCTTGGGCTTGTACTTCTTTATGCTAGTAGACCAGCTGCTAGCTTCACCGTGCCCTTGTAAATTCAAAAAATAAGTAATTCACTCGTGTAAATTTAGCGCAACCACGGGAGTACACATGCTTTTGTAGCTTGGTCCTCTAATTGTTATTATTATTATTTCTTAAAGATACTATATAGCACTAACCAGAAAAATGCCAGGACGTGATGCTGCTGCCCATGGAACGGGGAATGGATTCTCCATGGTCATCTTGATTAAACTATATATCATCAACAAAACAAAGAGCAGCATGTATAAACCCACTTTACAAGGTGCAATAATTGTTTTCTTTTCAACAAGGATAAAAATAATAATGAAATAGTAGTAGTATCACTTAAACAAAGCATACCTGTGGTCCATCTACGACACTAGCTAGGTGTGCAAACTCCTGATCGACCTGCCCGAGATATGACACTAGCTATGAGTTTGAACATCAAAACACCTAAACCGGCACCCGCGTCGCTCTCCCAGGGCGACACGGGCGGCAAGTCAACCCAACCGTCCACCATCACCCTCCCCCATGTCGCAGCCGGGCGAAGCCAGTGCGGCGGTGGGGATGTTGTCTTCGTCTCTCTCAGGTGGAGGGCGAGCCTGCTAGGCCCGTGCATTGTGTCCGTGCAGTGGCACGGGCAGTGTCCGCTTGGCGTGGTGTTGCGGCGGCGGCGGGGTGTGAGGCGCGCTGGTGCTGGATCTGGTGGTGCGGCCGGCTTCCCACTGGATCTGGCTCGGCTTGTGCAACGCGCGGGGATGGGATGTGCTCGCCATATGAGTGAAGGCACGTTGGTAGTGCAGGCTAGGCACGGCGCCGACCAGTTTTGGCGGTGGGAGGTTGTGGGGTGGCGGTATGCGTGGTGACCAGTGGGATACTACGGGCCTGTTCGGAGTTCTTCCGCTCCACAACTCCGCTCCCGGAGCGGACGGAGCTGCAGTTAAAAATCTTGGAGCGAGCGAACAGGTGCTCCGCAGATTCTAGGATTTCAAGGAATGGGTGGATTGCCGAACGGGTCCTACATCTAGGCCTGGTGGGCCTGCGGTGAAGGTTGGCTTTCTTGTTCTGCAGTGGGAACTGGGTACGGTGGTTGTGACTGAAAACCTAGCTCTGACTTTTTGTCGGAGCCGGCGATGGCAGCGTCCTTGGACGTCATCTTCTTTTTGGAGTCGTCGTTGTGCAGCCCATTTGTCTCTTCCATCCTCGCAGTCATGGTTCTACGGGTGAAAACCTAATCCGGCTCAAAACTTGAAAATTATATCTACATATTTGTCTCAAAAAATATTTCCAACATAATATAACATTTTGGATTTTATGAACATAATGGAGTAGAAATTAGTGGTCAAAATTAAATCTTAAAGACCGTGCCAATGCCCAAATCGAATAACTGGAGGGAGTAGAATTTAAGAGGATGTGACATTACAATCCTACATTTTTATTTCAGTTCAAAAAATTCCTATATATTTTATATCAATTTTGAAAATGTCGACCGATTAATCATTTGACTGCAAGATTAATCCCTGCTCGGGGCATGACCAATGCGAATAGGCCCTATTCGGAGCATTAACTTGCGGAGGCAATCGGTCTGACAGACGGATGAACTAGGAGCTGGCGATTAACTGGACCAGGCTTTGGGCTAAATAAAGCCCAAAATTTCTGCCCGTGCCCATCTTGCAGCCACCCCGCGTCTTAGGGTTGGGGATTTTGGGGCTCCCGCGTCTCGTGCTCTCCTCTCCCGCTCGATTCGAACAGCCGCCGGCTAGTTCCTCACCGCCAGCCACTTCCTCCTCCCCACAACCAACGCACACACTAACCGCCGGCCAGTTCCTCCTCCCTCCCAACCAGCGCACGATCTCTAGCTGCTCGAGCTCGCCGCCCCCACCCCGAGCAGCCGCCGGCGTCGTCCGACCTACACCATCTCCACCGCCTCCGCAAGCCGACGTGCGACGCCTCCCCTCACCTCGATGTTGATGTCTCTGTTGTGGTGTTGTGGCTGCCTCCCGAAGCCACTGAAGGTAACCTGCTCCTCCTCTGTCCATGGCGTCCCGAAGCAGCAAGGTATGTTACTGCTCCTCCAGATCCTCGCCGCCAGCGACCAGATATCGCCCACAGAGGCCGCCTTCAGGAGCTCGTCCAGGAGCTCAAGCCTGCCTCCAGGGGCCCCTCCACACCCTGCTCTCCACCGCCTTCCCTTGTTCCTGCCTTCTAGGAGCTCGTCCATGCCCTGCTCTCTCCGCTGCCTTCCCCTGTTCTAGCCTTCCAGGAGCTCGATCGGGCCCGCCTCTAGGGGCTCCTCCATGCATGGTGCTCTCTCCGCTGCCTTCCCCTATTCTAGCCTTCCAGGAGCTCGATCGAGCCCACCTCTAGGGGCTCCTCCATGCATGGTGCTCTCTCCACTGCCTTCCCCTGTTCTAGCCTTCCAGGAGCTCGATCGAGCCCGCCTCTAGGAGCTCCTCCACGCACGGTGCTCTCTCTGCCGCCACAAGGCAAGGTACGAGAACAATCTACGCCTTTGCTTCAGTCCTCTCCTCTCCTCCTCTGCTCACGAGCTGATTTGTTGTGTAAACTATAGCTATATGCAATGTATGGCCCTAGCTAATTAGCCGATTAATGGTCGACCGATTAATTCGATTAATCCCTACTCCCCAACCGACCGAGCAGCTACCAGTTACCGATATCCTTAACATTGTTTTATATTCCCGCGTCTTATAATCACGTGAATCAGAGGCTCTAGGGCATAATCTATAAAACTTACAAGCTCATTCAGGATAAATGAAAATGACATGTGTCACAAGTAACATGTCACCTTTTCTATATGTAGCCCTTGGTCACCGATCATTGTTTCTGTCTCGTTCAAACTCGAAACAATATCTTGTATAGTAGGCCTTTCTTGTCGGTTTGACTTCAAGCAGTCTAATGCTATCTCAATGCATCTCTTCACCTGGTAGCAGTATTCTTCGAGTAGTTGGCTGCGACTTTGAAGTAGTCTTTTCCTCCAATTTTCATGTACCTCCAACAATATTGGAGCCAAAGTTAGAACCGTACAATACACATAGGTCAAATATAACAGAGTGGTTTTCCAATATAGATGTTGGAAATGGCGTTAAAAAAACTTATTCTTACAAGCGTAACAGATTTCCGAGTCGTCATCTCTACAACACGACTGTAGCCATCATGTCCGGTCATTACCTTTACAATGATAACACCCAAACTAAATATGTCAAACTCTTTTGATATTATTTGATGCTTTACGTATTCCGGCGGCCAGTATCCACTGCATATCACCATGTATGGCACAAATTATTACATTGTTGAATGAAGAGCTAGACAATAAAGTAGATGCAAAACAAATAAACTTTATTGATCTCCCAGACACTGCATCAAAGTGAATGCACATAGGCCATTATAGCACTAAATAAAGAGAGGCATGCAAATTAGGGCTTTGCTTCTCAATCTCTTTTAGAAAGAAAAAAATACGGATGTTAAAGCAACATATAAAGTAAATCAAATTTCGTAATCCTGAGATGCGCGTGTCTCCCCAACACCTAGCACCCAGCTGGACACGGCTACGTTGCCACATACGTGATCGTCAAATGGACACGGCTGACCTTATACTACGTACGTACTAACAGTTGGATATTAGATGGGGAGAAACATTTCTTTTGGTGTCTTAATTAGGGCTCCCCTATATAATACTGCCTCCGTTTCATAATTTAAGGCGTATTATGATTCTCTAAGACAAGGATTTTGATCAGCAATTACTCTATCAATAAAGTCCAGTTCAGGTGGTGTATGCCTGCAGATTCTTGTTCGTATTATGATACTTGTTAGGCACGCCAAGTCAAAGGAAAGGTTCTTGTTCTCTTCTTTTTTTTTTTTTTTTTTTTTTTTTGAGATCGCTCTTGTTCGTTGCAGCAAGAGTAAGCGGTATGCCTGCAGATGCAGTCCAGTTCAATTGTGGATTTTTATTTTATTTTTGCGAGGCAAGTGTGTTGATTATTATCGGTGCTATGCACACGTGTACCCAAAGGGCATGCTGAGTTGTACCGTGTACCGTGTGGAAGCTTATGTTTAAAAAATGGGGATAAACAGGATGGGGTTGAGAAGGGTGGAGGTGATTAGGGATTTTAAACATTTTCCGTATTCATGGTGGGACCCAGGTTGGAGCGTTGGGAGTACACGTGATGTAAGGAAAAAAATATGTTTGGACCTTTGTATGACAATGGCAAATGTGCTACCGAGTCACTGAGAAGTGGATCCGGCAGTGACGTTTACCATGCAAACGTTGACCAAAACAAATACGGTAGAAAATATGTAGAGGAACTTTTTTTAATACAGTGATGAAAGTGAGTGAGGTAGACAAATTCAATGACCAGATACATTTTACTCTTTTCATTAAAACTTGTAAACCTTTTTCAGAATAAAAGAATCAAAACACACAAACGAAGTCTCATGGCAAACTTCTACAGCTACCTAGACCTAGCCGCCAGATAGAATGCTTACCATGTGCCGATGGAACTCATTGTTTTTCTTGTATTTTCTTCACCGAAGAGCTTTGATAAACTGAAATCTGCGATCTTCAGCACCATATCCTTATCTAGCAATATATTATCAGGTTTTAAATCGAAATGCATTATAGGATGTTCCAACCCCTCACGAAGATATTTTAGACCCTCACAAATCCCTTTGATTATTCGGTAACGTATGGGCCAGGTAAATCCCGTGCTTTCGTCTGCAACAAAGCAAAGAACATGAGTATTGCTAAAAATGTAAATCTAAAGAATAACTTTTCATGTCCTATGTAAATGCACGTGAAGCAGAGGGCACAAACTTAATTACCAGAAATAAGCTTGTTTAAGCTACCCTTGTGTACATACTCAAAGCAGAGTGCCATATGTATACGTGCAGCAGGAACTTGTTTTCCTTCAAACTCTGCAAGTTCTTCCTCTGATTCTTTGCAGAAGCCCACTAACTCCACAATATTTTGATGCTTGAGCACCCTAAGATTGTTGAACTCTTTGTGAAATTCCTTATCATCTAATCCCGAAATGGTATGTAGTACCTTCACGGCAATCACTCGAGTTTCATGCAGACCCTGTCCGACATTTCGTGTTAATACTCAACATCCTTGGTGTGCTGCAGTGATGCATGGTATTGTAGAAACGTAGAAATACAAACACTAAGGTTTAGTTGCTCGAGTAAATTACTTAATACCACAACTTCGAGGTACCTTATAACACTTTACCACACTTTTAAATATATTTTTCACAAAATCAAAACTTGTCGCCTAATTAAATACTAGTATAGCAGCAGGAAGGTCCATGCTAACCCAGAGGCATACCCACTAATATAGTCTAGCGGTCCATAAAAATGGACGAGCACTTTTTTAAAAAGGAAAACAGCAGCAGCTAATTCATTCATTAAATTAAGGAAGGAGAATATATAGAGTTTTATGTACATGCTGATCAGCCATGAAAAGTCGATATGATGGAGAGAAGAAAACACATGCATGGTTTTATTATTCATATACGTACCTTGTAAACTGTTCCAAATCCGCCACTCCCAAGTATTCGTTTCTCATCGAAATCATTTGTAATCTGCTTTATCAATTGGTATGATAGCTTACTTGGTTCGTCACTTGTGTGTTGTTGTAGCTTGGCCTCCATGCTACAGCTTAAAAAAAAATATTATGCATAAGAGCAAGTATATAGTGTCTCATACATAGAAAATAATATGCCTTACAAACTATGTTACGACTTACGACGAATCTGCACTCGGGCTTCTGCAATTATATATGGGTGCACAAAAATAGTTACCAATATAAAAAGAAAATGCTATTAGTTCCTGAAGAAACAACATGGGATGAAGTTCTTGTGGTACGTATACTAGTATAGACGAATAAATTTGCTAATAATTGATGAAGATTTGTGCTAATTAAACACAAGTGCAATGGACTGTTTTCCAGATCTGCCATCTGAAACTTAAACATCACACCTGAAAATAAATAGAGCAGTTGCATTGCAGATGCACTTACCTGGACTTCTTCAGAAGGAGAACAGCAGGAAAGAGGTGTGCAGATGAAACGAGATGGGATATGAATGAGCAGCTAGGCCAGCCCTTTAAGCGCCGCGCGGCGCGCGGGGGGGGGGGGGATCAAGTCAACATCTGATTCATTTCTTCCTTTTATTAATCAATCGAATCAAATGGCCCAATCCTTGTATTAGTTTAAAGTGCACAGTCCTTTCTTTCTTACTATCTAGAATACGTTGCACATTGTTCCACATCCTCGTGCAGTCGTGCGTGAAGCAATTGATGTGGGCGATGGCCCATAGCTGATTAACAACTACAGATCGATTAGTTTTGAAATGCTACTAGCTTAGCTATTACACATGTCAGTACTTTAAGGCTTTAAGCATCTTTATCTACTCTATCCTAAGCTAGCTAGATGTCACATACTACATGTTTTATTGACTAACCTGCAGATGGTGCCAAAGTCCACTTGATGCGTGTTAGATGTGTGTTTTGGTGTGTTCTCTGCGGTACTACCGCCCGAGTGCGGTACTACCGCTCTGAGTGCGGTACAACCGCTCTGTCCTGTAATACCTCTCAT
Source organism: Elymus sibiricus (assembly GCA_039707655.1). Lineage (NCBI taxonomy): Eukaryota > Viridiplantae > Streptophyta > Magnoliopsida > Poales > Poaceae > Elymus > Elymus sibiricus. The sequence continues at coordinate 6,153,420 of CM077674.1, read as the reverse complement.
GTATATGTACTGGCCTTAGGCCCACAGTGAATATTAGTTGCTCATTATCTAACATGGTATCAGATGCCAGGTTCCTCCTCGTGCTCCACCTCCACCGTCGCTGCCGCTAGCAACTCCGGCCGACGTCTCTGCCCCGCGCCAGCCCGCTGGTCCGGCCGCGGCTGCTCCTCCCCGTCCTCTACTCCGCGCCAGCCCGGTCGCCGGCCTCCTCTGCACCGCGCCGGTCGCCGACTCCAGCCGCCCCCGTCCGGCATACTGAGCAGGCATTCAAAGAAGATTTCCTTCTCTTCTTTGGTAAGAGCGTAGCTGGCAGGACCTTGATACTGCTTTGGATGCATGCCGTCTTTTCCGTGCATACGTTGCTGGTCCTCCCATGCCTCCGGTGAATCTTTTGTCTTCCCATACACGCCCAAGAAGCCTAGCAGGTTCACGCAAAGATTCTTCGTCACGTGCATCACGTCGATTGCAGAGCGGACCTCTAGGTCTTTCCTGTTGGGGAACGTTGCATGGGAAAAAAAAAATTCCTACGCACACACAAGATCTATCCATGGTGATGAGCATCTACGAGAGGGAGAGTGAATCTACATACCCTTGTAGATCGCTAAGCGGAAGCGTTAAGAAACGCGGTTGATGTAGTCGAACGTCTCCGCGATCCAAATCGCAAGTCGTCCCTCGAACCGATCACGAACTAGTGCCGAACGAACGGCACCTCCGCATTCAACACACGTACAGCTTGATGACGCCTTCACCTCCTCGATCCAGCGAGCGATGGTGAAGTAGTAGATGAGTTCCGGCAGCACGACGGCGTGGTGATGGTGGTGAGGAACAATCTCTGCAGGGCTTCGCCAAGCGCTACGGAGATTATGACGGAGGAACTAGAGGGTTAGGGTTGCCGGCACACGGCTTGGGGAATTCTTGATGTGTTCCAGGTGCTAGCCCTGCCCCTCTATTTATATGTTGAGCCCTGGGGTCGAAACTTGGAGAAAGAGCCTCCCCAAAGTCGGTTTGGAACAAAAGGAAGAGTCCTTCTAAGATTCCAGTACCAAACGCCACGGTTCCCGGCGTCTGGCCCAGACGCCATGGGCCTCGGCGTCTGGCCCAGGGCCAGACGCCAGGGTTCCTGGCGTCTGGACTCTGCCCTCTGCAAAACTGCCTTTTGCTAAGGCCCCGTGGGTCTCACCTCTTGGCCCAAACATATCGTCCAATATATCGATCATTACCTCTCGGACATTCCGAGACTCCTCGTCATGTCCGTGATCTCATCCGGGACTCCAAACAACTTTCGGTCACCAACATAACAACTCAACTATACTTATATCGTCACCAAACGTTATGTGTGTAGACCCTGCGGGTTCGAGAACTATGTAGACATGACCGAGACACCTCTACGGTCAATAACCAATAGCGGGACCTGGATGCCCATATTGGCTCCTACATATTCTACGAAGATCTTTATCGGTTGAACCTCTATGTCAAGGATTCAGTTAATCCCGTATGATGTTCCCTTTGTTTATCGGTATGTTACTTGCCCGAGATTCGATCGTCGGTATCTCTATACCTAGTTCAATCTCGTTACCGGCAAGTCTCTTTACTCGTTCCGTAATACAAGATCCCGTGGCTAACACTTTAGTCACATTGCTTGCAAGGCTTATAGTGATGTTGTATTACCGAGTGGGCCCTGAGATACCTCTCCGTCACACGGAGTAACAAATCCCAGTCTTGATCCATGCCAATTCAACAGACACCCTCGGAGATACCTGTAGAGCATCTTTATAGTCACCCAGTTACGTTGCGACGTTTGATACAAACAAGGTATTCCTCCGGTGTCAGTGAGTTGCATGATCTCATGGTCAAAGGAACAGATACTTGACATGCAGAAAACAATAGCAATAAACTGACACGATCATATGCTACGTTTACAGTTTGGGTCTTGTCCATCACATCATTCTCCTAATGATGTGATCCCGTTATCAAATGACATCTCATGTCCATGGCTAGGAAACCTTCACCATCTTTTGATCAACACGCTAGTCAACTAGAGGCTTACTAGGGACACAGTGTTGTCTATGTACCCACACATGTATTTGAGTTTCCAATCAATACAATTATAGCATGGATAATAAACGATTATCATGAAGAAGGAAATATAATAATAACCAATTTATTATTGCCTCTAGGGCATATTTCCAACAGTCTCCCACTTGCACTAGAGTCAATAATCTAGTTCACATCACTATGTGATTTACATTGTAATGAATCGAACACCCATACAGTTCTGGTGTTGTTCATGTTTAGCCCTTGGAAGAGGTTTAGTCATCGGATCTGCAACATTCAGATCCATGTGTACTTTGCAAATATTTATGTCGTCCTCCTTGATGTAATCGCGGATGGAATTGAAGCGTCGCTTTATGTGTCTGGTCCTCTTGTGAAATCTTGGTTCCTTGGCTAGAGCAATGGCACCAGTGTTATCACAAAACAGAGTCATTGGGTTAAGCGCACTAGGCACTACTCCAAGATTTGTCATGAACTCCTTCATCCAGACACCTTCCTTCGCCGCCTCCGAGGCAGCGATGTACTCCGCTTCGCATGTAGAATCAGCTACCACGCTCTGCTTGGAACTGCACTAGCTAACCGCACCCCCATTAAGAATAAATACGTATCCGGTTTGTGACTTAGAGTCATCCGGATCAGTGTCAAAGCTTGCATCGACGTAACCCTTTACGACGAGCTCTTGATCACCTCCATAAACGAGAAACATGTCCTTAGTCCTTTTCAGGTACTTCAGGATATTCTTGACCGCCGTCCAGTGTTCCATTCCTGGATCACTTTGAAACCTTCCGACCATACTTATGGCAAGGCTGACATCGGGTCTTGTGCACATCATTGCATACATGATAGAGCCTATGGCTGAAGCATAGGGGATGACACTCATCTTTTCTCTATCTTCTGCAGTCACTGGGCATTGAGTCTTACTCAACTTCACACCTTGCAATACAGGCAAGAACCCCTTCTTGGACTGATCCATTTTGAACTTCTTCAAAACTTTGTCAAGGTATGTGCTTTGTGAAAGTCCTATCAAGCGTCGTGATCTATCTCAATAGATCTTGATGCCTAATATGAAAGCAGCTTCTCCTAGGTCCTTCATTGAAAAACTCTTGTTCAAATATTCCTTCACGCTTTCCAACATTTCTATATTGTTTCCAATCAGTAATATGTCATCCACATATAATATTAGAAACGCTATAGAGCTCCCACTCACTTTCTTGTAAATACAAGCTTCTCCGTAAACTTGTATAAACTCGAACGCTTTGATCACCTCATCAAAGCGAAGATTCCAACTCCGAGATGCTTGCACCAGTCCATAAATGGATCGCTGGAGTTTGCAAACTTTGTCAGCATTCTCTGGATCGACAAAACCTTCTGGTTGCATCATATACAACTCTTCCTTAAGGAAACCGTTAAGGAACGCTGTTTTGACATCCATCTGCCAAATTTCATAATCGAAAAAGGCAGCTATTGCTAACATGATTCTGACGGACTTAAGCATCGCTACGGGTGAGAAGGTCTCATCGTAGTCAACTCCTTGAACTTGTGAAAAACCCTTTGCCACAAGTCGAGCTTTATAGAGGGTGACATTACCGTCCGCGTCCGTCTTCCTCTTAAAGATCCATTTGTTCTGAATGGCCTTACGCCCTTCAGGTAATACTTCCAAAGTCCACACTTTGTTTTCATACATGTATCCCATCTCGGATTTCATGGCCTCTAACCACTTCTCGGAATCCAGGCCCATCATCGCTTCTCCATAGCTCGTAGGTTCATCGTTGTCCAACAACATGACTTCTAAGACAGGGTTGCCGTACCACTCAGGAGCAGTACGCGTCCTTGTCGACCTACGAGGTTCGATAGCAACTTGATCCAAAGCTTCATGATCATCATCATTAACTTCCTCTTCAGCTGATGTAGGCTCTACAGAAACATATTTCTGTGCTGCGCTACTCTCAGGTTGAAGTAAAGGTTCAACAACCTCATCAAGTTCTATCTTCCTCCCACTCAATTCTTTCGAGAGAAACTCTTTCTCAAGAAACGTTCCGTTTTAGCGACAAACACTTTGCCTTCGGATCTGAGGTAGAAGGTATACCCAACTGTCTCTTTTGGGTATCCTATGAAGACGCATTTCTCCGCTTTGGGTTCCAGCTTTTCAGGCTGAAGCTTTTTGACATAAGCATTATGTCCCCAAACTTTAAGAAACGACAGCTTTGGCTTCTTGCCAAACCAAAGTTCATATGGCGTCGTCTCAACGGATTTCGATGGTGCCCTATTTAAAGTGAATGCAGCTGTCTCTAATGCATAACCCCAAAACGATAGTGGCAAATCGGCAAGAGACATCATAGATCGCACCATATCCAATAAGGTTCAATTACGACGTTCGGACACACCATTACGCTGTGGTGTTCCAGGCGGTGTTAGTTGTGAAACAATTCCACATTGTCTTAAGTGACTGCCAAACTCATAACTCAGATATTCTCCTCCTCGATCAGATCGTAGGAATTTAATCTTCTTGTTACGATGATTCTCAACTTCACTCTGAAATTGTTTGAACTTTTCAAATGTTTCAGACTTGTGTTTCATTAAGTAAATATACCCATATCTACTTAAGTCATCTGTGAAGGTGAGAAAGTAACGATAACCACCGCGCGCCTCAATACTCATCAGACTGCACACATCAGTATGTATGATTTCCAATAAGTCACTTGCCCGTTCCATTGTTCCAGAGAACGGCGTTTTAGTCACCTTGCCCACGAGGCATGGCTCACATGTGTCAAGTGATTCAAAATCAAGTGACTCCAAAAGTCCATCAGCATGGAGCTTCCTCATGCGTTTTACGCCAATATGACTTAAACGGCAGTGCCACAAGAAAGTGGTATTATCATTATCAATCCTACATCTTTTGGCATCAATGTTATGAACATGTGTATCATTACTATCGAGATTCAATAAGAATAAACCCCTTACATTGGGTGCATGACCATAAAAGATATTACTCATATAAATAGAACAACCATTATTCTCTGATTTAAATGAGTAACCGTCTCGCAATAAACAAGATCCAGATATAATGTTCATGCTTAACGCAGGCACTAAATAACAATTATTCAGGTTCATCACTAATCCCGATGGTAATCGAAGAGCAAGCGTGCCGACGGCGATCACATGAACCTTGGAACCATTTCCCACGCGCATCGTCACTTCGTCCTTTGCCAGCCTCCGTCTATTCTGCAGTTCCTGTTTTGAGTTGCAAATATGAGCAACCGCACCGGTATCAAATACCCAGGCACTACAACGAGAGTTGGTAAGGTACACATCAATAACATGTATATCATATATACCTTGTTTGTTGTTGGCCGCCTTCTTGTCAGCCAAATACTTGGGGCAGTTCCGCTTCCAGTGTCCAGTTCCCTTGCAATGAAAACACACAGTTTCTGGTTTGGGTCCAGCCTTGGGTTTCTTCACGAGAGGAGCAACTGCTTTGCCACTCTTCTTGGAGTTACCCTTCTTACCCTTGCCATTTTTCTTGAAACTAGTGGTTTTATTGACCATCAACACTTGATGCTCCTTCTGAATTTCAGACTCAGCGGCTTTCAGCATCGCAAACAGCTCGGCGACTGACTTGTTCATCCCGTGCATGTTATAGTTCAACACGAAGCTCTTGTAGCTAGGTGGCAATGATTGAAGAACTCTGTCAGTGATAGCCTCTGGTGGAAGGGGCATCCCCAATTCAGCCAGACGGGTGGAGTACCCAGATATTCTGAGTACGTGATCACTGATAGACCCGTTCTCCTCCATCTTGCAAGCATAGAACTTATCGGAGATCTCATATCTCTCGATCCGGGCATTCTTCTGAAAGATAAACTTCAACTCCTGGAACATCTCATATGCTCCATGACGTTCAAAACGTCTTTGAAGTCCCGGTTCTAAGCCATACAATATTGCACATTGAACTATTGAGTAATCTTCAGAACGAGCCTGCCAGGCGTTCACAACGTCTAGAGACTCAACTGGAGCGGGTGGATCACCAAGCGGTACATCAAGGACATAAGCCTTCTGGGAAGCCGTAAGGATAATCCTTAGATTACGGGCCCAGTCCACAAAGTTACTTCCATCATCTTTCAATTTAGCTTTCTCTAGGAACGCATTAAAATTCAGGGGTGCTACTGCGCGAGCCATGATCTACAACATAAATATAGCAAAGACAACTTAGACTATTGTTCTAGATAATGAGTTTAGTTAATCATATTACTTAAAAACTCCCACTCAAATTGAGATCCCTCCGGTCATTCGAGTGTCACATGATCCAAATCCACCAACTCAAGTCCGATCATCACGTGAGTTGAGGTGGTTTCAATGGTGAACATCTTCATGTTGATCATATCTACTAGATGACTCATGTTCGACCTTTCGGTCTCTTGTGTTCCGAGGCCATGTCTGTACATGCTAGGCTCGTCAAGTTTAACCCGAGTGTTCTGCATGTGCAACATGGCTTACACCCGTTGTATGCGAACATAGAGTCTATCACACCCGATCATCACGGCGTGTCTCGAAACGACGAACTTCCGCAACGGTGCACACTCGGGGAGAACACAATTTATCTTGAAATTTAAGTGAGGGATCACCTTATAATGCTACCGTCGTCCTAAGCAAAATAAGATGCATAAAAGGATTAACATCACATGCAAATCATAAGTGACATGATATGGCCATGAACTTGTGCTTTTGATCTCCATCTCCAAAGCACCGGCATGATCTCCATCGTCACCGGCGTGACACCATGATCTCCATCATCTTGATCTCCATCAACGTGTCGCCATGAGGTTGTCGCGCCGACTGTTGCTTCCACGACTATTGCTAACTCATAGCGATAAAGTAAAGCAAAACGGCGAAAATAATTAAAGACAACTCTATGGCTCCTGCCAGTTGCCGTACTCATCGACATGCAAGTCGTGATATTCTATACAACACATGATCATCTCATACATCACATATATCTCATCATGTAATTGGCCATATCACATCACAACATACCCTGCAAAAACAAGTTAGACGTCCTCTAATTGTTGTTGCAAATTTTACGTGGCTGCTACGGGTTTGCAAGAACCGTTCTTACCTACGCAAAACCACAACGTGGTGTAGTGATTGCTTTTTGATCTTCTAAAAGAACCCTCTTCATTGAAATCGATTCAACTAAAGTGAGAGAGACAGACACCCGCTAGCCATCTTTATGCAACAAAGTTACATGTCAGTTGAAGGAACCGGTCTCTCGTAAGCGTACGAGTAATGTTGGTCCGGGCCGCTTCATCTCACAATACCGCCGAATCAAGTATCAACTAGTAACGGCAAGCAATATGTATACACCCACGCCCACAACTCGTTTGTGTTCTACTCGAGATCTCATCTACGCATAGACCTAGCTCTGATACCACTGTTGGGGAATGTTGCATGGGAAACAAAAAATTTCCTACGCACACACAAGATCTATCCATGGTGATGAGCATCTACGAGAGGGAGAGTGAATCTACATACCCTTGTAGATCGCTAAGCGGAAGCGTTAAGAAACGCGGTTGATGTAGTCGAACGTCTCCGCGATCCAAATCGCAAGTCTTCCCTCGAACCGATCACGAACTAGTGCCGAACGAACGGCACCTCCGCATTCAACACACGTACAGCTTGATGACGCCTTCACCTCCTCGATCCAGCGAGCGATGGTGAAGTAGTAGATGAGTTCCGGCAGCACGACGGCGTGGTGATGGTGGTGAGGAACAATCTCTGCAGGGCTTCGCCAAGCGCTACGGTGATTATGACGGAGGAACTAGAGGGTTAGGGTTACCGGCACACGGCTTGGGGAATTCTTGATGTGTTCCAGGTGCTAGCTCTGCCCCTCTATTTATATGTTGAGCCCTCGGGTCGAAACTTGGAGAAAGAGCCTCCCCAAAGTCGGTTTGGAACAAAAGGAAGAGTCCTTCTCGGATTCCAGTACCAAACGCCACGGTTCCCGGCGTCTGGCCCAGGGCCAGACGCCAGGGTTCCTGGCGTCTGGACTCTGCCCTCTGCAAAACTGCCTTTTGCTAAGGCCCCGTGGGTCTCACCTCTTGGCCCAAACATATCGTCCAATATATCGATCTTTACCTCTCGGACATTCCGAGACTCCTCGTCATGTCCGGGATCTCATCCGGGACTCCGAACAACTTTCGGTCACCAACATAACAACTCAACTATACTTATATCGTCACCAAACGTTAAGTGTGTAGACCCTGCGGGTTCGAGAACTATGTAGACATGACCGAGACACCTCTACGGTCAATAACCAACAGCGGGACCTGGATGCCCATATTGGCTCCTACATATTCTACGAGGATCTTTATCGGTTGAACCTCTATGTCAAGGATTCAGTTAATCCCGTATGATGTTCCCTTTGTTTATCGGTATGTTACTTGCCCGAGATTCGATCGTCGGTATCTCTATACCTAGTTCAATCTCGTTACCGGCAAGTCTCTTTACTCGTTCCGTAATACAAGATCCCGTGGCTAACACTTTAGTCACATTGCTTGCAAGGCTTATAGTGATGTTGTATTACCGAGTGGGCCCTGAGATACCTCTCCGTCACACGGAGTAACAAATCCCAGTCTTGATCCATGCCAATTCAACAGACACCCTCGGAGATACCTGTAGAGCATCTTTATAGTCACCCAGTTACGTTGCGACATTTGATACACACAAGGTATTCCTCCGGTGTCAGTGAGTTGCATGATCTCATGGTCAAAGGAACAGATACTTGACATGCAGAAAACAATAGCAATAAACTGACACGATCATATGCTACGTTTACAGTTTGGGTCTTGTCCATCACATCATTCTCCTAATGATGTGATCCCGTTATCAAATGACATCTCATGTCCATGGCTAGGAAACCTTCACCATCTTTTGATCAACAAGCTAGTCAACTAGAGGCTTACTAGGGACACAGTGTTGTCTATGTACCCACACATGTATTTGAGTTTCCAATCAATACAATTATAGCATGGATAATAAACGATTATCATGAACAAGGAAATATAATAATAACCAATTTATTATTGCCTCTAGGGCATATTTCCAACATTTCCAATAGGGTAGGTCCCAAAATATAGATTTCTTCTTCCACATGGGTTCGTGTCCGTCAGCGTCATTCGGAACAGATTGTCCGCCAGGACCCTTTCCAAAGATTACTTTTAAATCCTTGACCATATCAAGTATATCATCACCAATACGGTGGCGAGGCTTCTTCCGGTGATCTGCCTCACCTTTGAAATGCTTGCCTTTCTTTCTTAAGAGATGCTTGATCGGAAGAAATCGACGATGTCCCAAGTACACATTCTTCTTACATTTATTCAAATATATACTTTCGGTCTCATCTAAACAGTGCGTGCATGCGTGGTATCCCTTGTTTGTCTGTCCTGAAAGGTTACTAAGAGCAGGCCAATCATTGATGGTTACAAACAGCAACGCTCGTAGGTCAAATTCCTGCTGTTTGTGCTCATCCCACACACGTACACCTTTTATGTCCCACAGCTGTAAAAGTTCTTCAACTAATGGCCTTAGGTACACATCAATGTCGTTGCCGGGTTGCTTGGGGCCTTGGATGAGCATTGGCATCATAATGAACTTCCGCTTCATGCACAACCAAGGAGGAAGGTTATAGATACATAGAGTCACAGGCCAGGTGCTATGATTGCTGCTCTGCTCCCCAAAAGGATTAATGCCATCTGCACTTAAACCAAACCATACGTTCCTTGCGTCATCTGCAAAGTCCCGCCACTTTGTCTCGATTTTTCTCCACTGCGACCCGTCAGCGGGTACTCTCAACTTCCCGTCTTTCTTACGGTCTTCTTTATGCCATCGCATCAACTTGGCATGCTCTTTGTTTTGGAACAAATGTTTCAACCGTGGTATTATCGGAGCATACCACATCACCTTGGCAGGAATCCTCTTCCTGGGGCGCTCGCCCTCAACATCATCACCAGGGTCATCGCGGCTGATCTTATAGCGCAATGCATCGCATACCGGGCATGCATTCAGATTCTCGTACTCCTCACCGCGGTAGAGGATGCAGTCATTAGGGCATGCATGTATCTTCTGCACCTCTAATCCTATAGGGCAGACAGCCTTCTTTTCTTCGTACGTACTGTCGGGCAATTCGTTGTCCTTTGGAAGCTTCTTCTTCATTATTTTCAGCAACTTTTCAAATCCCTTGTCAGATACACCATTCTCTGCCTTCCATTGCAGCAATTCCAGTGTGGTACCCAGCTTTTTCTTGTCATCTTCGCAATTTGGGTACAACAATTTTTTGTGATCCTCTAACATGCGCTGCAACTTCAACTTCTCCTTTTCACTTTCGCAGTTTCTCTTTGCATCAGCAATGGCCCGACCAAAATCATCAGCGGGCTCATCTGATGCCTCTTCTTCAACTTCTTCTTCTTTATTCTCTTCCCCCATTGTAGTACCATCGTATTCAGGGAACTCAGGATAGTTGTCATCATCCTCTTCTTCTTCATTCTCTTCCATTAGAACCTCTCTTTGTCCGTGCTTGGTCCAACAGTTATAGCCGAACATGAAACCGGACGTAAACAGGTGGACGTGAATGACTTTTGAGCTAGAGTAATTCCTATCATTCTTACAGACACCACATGGACAACACATAAAACCATTCCGCTTGTTTTCCTCAGCCGCACGCAGAAAACTATGCATGCCATTAATGAACTGGGGAGAGCGTCGGTCATCGTACATCCATTGCCGACTCATCTTCATTACACAACACCGAAAATACCAAATTAATACAAGTTCATACATAAAGTTCATACACACTTCTTCTCATAAAAAAACATAAAACTATCTAGCTAAAGCATTTAAATGCAACACTAAATGCGATCAAAATCGCAACTAAGGTAATAATTGATCCAACAACATAATGAAACCAAGCCTCTTTATTAATGGCATATTTTCTAATCTTTCTAATCTTCAAGCGCATTGCATTAATCTTGATCTTGTGATCATCGACGACATCGGCAACATACAACTCCAATTTCATCTTCTCTTCTTCAATTCTTTTCAATTTTTCTTTCAAATACTCGTTTTCTTTTTCAACTAAATTTAACTTCTCGACAAGAGGGTCGGTTGCAATTTCCGGTTCACATACCTCCTAGATAAAAATATCTATGTCAACCTGATGGGCATAATTGTCATAAACACGAAATGCAACAAATAGTTATAAAAGAGAATATACCACATACGAATCATAAACCGGACGAGGGCCGACGGGGACGGATATCAAAGTCATGGCACTATGTATAACAAACAATCATACAAGTAAGAAAATTATACAAGTAACTATCTAAATCATACAAATAAGATTTTTTTTTATATAAAAAGGATAAGAACAAGAGGCTCACCAAGGTGGTGCTGGCGACGGGACGTTGCGGGTGATCGACGGTGGTTAGGACGGGGACGGGAAGGCACTAAGTAAACCACACCTACACATATGCAAACTAAGAAGTTAATTTGTGCTCAAATTGCATATAAATCAAATAAACTCCCACATAATTACTCCCAAACTAAAACCCACAAATCACTATACTTATAGAGCATTGCACGAGCTAATCTAGCAATGAGAGATGAAAGGACAAAGTTGCTAACCTTTGTGAACACTTGGATAGATGGGGTGCCTTCAAATCTTGACAAATCTTTGGCAAAAATGGAGGATGAGCTCGAGCAAGGGGAAGAACAGAGGAGAGAAAGGGGAAAACAGAGAGAATGGGCTCGGGCTGAAAGAAGAAGAAGGGTTTATACAAACCGGGACTTAAGGTCCACCTCTAGTCCCGGTTTGTGATACAAACCGGGACTAAAGGGGATCGTGGGGGCCCCAGCCTGACACCAGCCGGCCACCACCCCTTTAGTCCCAGTTTGTATCACAAACCGGGACTATAGGTAGAAAATGAACCGGGACTAATGATGCCCGTGCCCCCGACCGCTCCTAGCCGTTGGAACCGGGACTAATGGTCACATTAGTCCCGGGCCGTAATCAAACCGGGACTAAAGGGGCGGACGAAAGGTCTGTTTTCTACTAGTGTCTGGATCATATGGAGAGGGTAGGCAAGAAAGTGTACATTTTGAAAATGTGGAAGCGGGACATATGCGCCGCCCCCACCCCCCCCCCCCCCCCAATCGCCGCACTCTTGGTTTGAACAAAACAAAACTGCAGTTACTTTGCCTATCAAATAAGGTACTATAGCTAAGCAGCTATGAGTAAACTTGAAAATTTCGACCTACCACAGCGGGCTGGCTCGGTGTGTCGCTATTCACTACAATGTATCTAGTATTACCTATGTAGCTACTAGATATGGAAAGACGGTAATGATCTTTGTATGGCTAAAGTGAATGATTACGGCGTCCATCTGGTAGATAGCATATCTAGTAGCTTATGGCTGTACGCAAAAAGTCGGGGCCCAACAGACCATGCATGCACCACTATATAACGATCCTTCCCTAACGCAGCAAACCCATCCCACGCTCTTCTCCGACGGACCAAGCTCACACCTCACTCTTCTTTTCCTTCAGTTCTACAACGAACCAGTCTCTATCTTCACCATGGAGGGAGGAGGGAAGAGGAGAAGTACCGGTGCGCCTTCAGAGGGAGGGGATTCAGTACATCCCAGGCCCTTGGCAGCGACATGGGCCACCATCGCGCCGAGAAACACGCCGCACAAGACGCTGAAAGACGACGAAGGGTTGCAGCAGCGGTGGAAAGACGGGGAAGACCCGCCCCCATGGGAGGGGGGCGCCGTGTACCTAGAGCTCACTCCCTAGGAGCTTCCTCGGTTAACTGGCTGCCACGTGTATGCTACTGTATAATAATAATGGGAAGGAAATGATGATTGTAAATTCAAAGCTTCCAGTTTTTTTCAAATCTTGCTAAAAGTAGAGGCTGGTCCTTTCTGGTTCATATGGAGAGGGTAGGAAAGAAAGTGTACAATTTGAAAACTGGAAGTGGGAATCAAAATAAGGTTCTATAGCCATGCAGCTTTGACCAAACTTAAAAAAATGAACCTAGTACATCACAATGACGAGTCATGGTGGTGGCTTTTGTCGTGCATAGCACCAGGACCAAAGAAAATTCTGTACTACTCCCTCTGTGAAACGACGTGCTCGGCCGTCGACCGTGTCATGTCCATCCTCGAGTCGGCCCAGTAGAAGGTTGGTCTTTATTTTTAGGAACACACATTTAGGTCAAACTTGTACTTGAACTGATTCTTTTTTCTGCGCTTGAATTTGCAAACGCGAGAGGTAATTCAAGCACTAGCGTGGGGGCCAATGCCTCCGCACCCCAACCTATATTTTACAATTGTGTAAGATTAGTTGTGATACTCTGAGCGAGACATCCACAATCCTTTCTCTTCAACTCTTCTACCCTCTTATTAAGCTGGAACATGAAGTCAACAAATTTGCTTCCATCATCTTTCAATTTAGCTTTCTCTAGGAACGGATTAAAATTCAGGGGTGCTACTGTGCGAGCCATGATCTACAACATAAATATAGCAAAGACAACTTAGACTATTGTTCTAGATAATGAGTTTAGTTAATCATATTACTTAAAAACTCCCACTCAAATTGAGATCCCTCCGGTCATTCGAGTGTCACATGATCCAAATCCACCAACTCAAGTCCGATCATCACGTGAGTTGAGGTGGTTTCAATGGTGAACATCTTCATGTTGATCATATCTACTAGATGACTCATGTTCGACCTTTCGGTCTCTTGTGTTCCGAGGCCATGTCTATACATGCTAGGCTCGTCAAGTTTAACCCGAGTGTTCCGCACGTGCAACATGGCTTACACCCGTTGAATGCGAACGTAGAGTCTATCACACCCGATCATCACGGCGTGTCTCGAAACGACGAACTTTCGCAACGGTGCACACTCGGGGAGAACACAATTTATCTTGAAATTTAAGTGAGGGATCACCTTATAATGCTGCCATCGTCCTAAGCAAAATAAGATGCATAAAAGGATTAACATCACATGCAAATCATAAGTGACATGATATGGCCATGAACTTGTGCTTTTGATCTCCATCTCCAAAGCACCGGCATGATCTCCATCGTCACCGGCGTGACACCATGATCTCCATCATCTTGATCTCCATCAACGTGTCGCCATGAGGTTGTCGCGCCGACTGTTGCTTCCACGACTATTGCTAACTCATAGCGATAAAGTAAAGCAAAACGGCGAAAATAATTAAAGACAACTCTATGGCTCCTACCAGTTGTCGTACTCATCGACATGCAAATCGTGATATTCTATACAACACATGATCATCTCATACATCACATATATCTCATCATGTAATTGGCCATATCACATCACAACATACCCTGCAAAAACAAGTTAGACGTCCTCTAATTGTTGTTGCAAATTTTACGTGGCTGCTACGGGTTTGCAAGAACCGTTCTTACCTACGCAAAACCACAACGTGGTGTAGTGATTGCTTTTTGATCTTCTAAAAGAACCCTCTTCATTGAAATCGATTCAACTAAAGTGAGAGAGACAGACACCCGCTAGCCATCTTTATGCAACAAAGTTACATGTCAGTTGAAGGAACCGGTCTCTCGTAAGCGTACGAGTAATGTTGGTCCGGGCCGCTTCATCTCACAATACCGCCGAATCAAGTATCAACTAGTAACGGCAAGCAATATGTATACACCCACGCCCACAACTCGTTTGTGTTCTACTCGAGATCTCATCTACGCATAGACCTAGCTCTGATACCACTGTTGGGGAATGTTGCATGGGAAACAAAAAATTTCCTACGCACACACAAGATCTATCCATGGTGATGAGCATCTACGAGAGGGAGAGTGAATCTACATACCCTTGTAGATCGCTAAGCGGAAGCGTTAAGAAACGCGGTTGATGTAGTCGAACGTCTCCGCGATCCAAATCGCAAGTCGTCCCTCGAACCGATCACGAACTAGTGCCGAACGAACGGCACCTCCGCATTCAACACACGTACAGCTTGATGACACCTTCACCTCCTCGATCCAGCGAGCGATGGTGAAGTAGTAGATGAGTTCCGGCAGCACGACGGCGTGGTGATGGTGGTGAGGAACAATCTCTGCAGGGCTTCGCCAAGCACTACGGAGATTATGACGGAGGAACTAGAGGGTTAGGGTTACCGGCACATGGCTTGGGGAATTCTTGATGTGTTCCAGGTGCTAGCCCTGCCCCTCTATTTATATGTTGAGCCCTGGGGTCGAAACTTGGAGAAAGAGCCTCCCCAAAGTCGGTTTGGAATAAAAGGAAGAGTCCTTCTCGGATTCCAGTACCAAACGCCACGGTTCCCGGCGTCTGGCCCAGACGCCATGGGCCTCGGCGTCTGGCCCAGGGCCAGACGCCAGGGTTCCTGGCGTCTGGACTCTGCCCTCTGCAAAACTGCCTTTTGCTAAGGCCCCGTGGGTCTCACCTCTTGGCCCAAACATATCGTCCAATATATCGATCTTTACCTCTCGGACATTCCGAGACTCCTCGTCATGTCCGGGATCTCATCCGGGACTCCGAACAACTTTCGGTCACCAACATAACAACTCAACTATACTTATATCGTCACCAAACGTTAAGTGTGTAGACCCTGCGGGTTCGAGAACTATGTAGACATGACCGAGACACCTCTACGGTCAATAACCAACAGCGGGACCTGGATGCCCATATTGGCTCCTACATATTCTACGAGGATCTTTATCGGTTGAACCTCTATGTCAAGGATTCAGTTAATCCCGTATGATGTTCCCTTTGTTTATCGGTATGTTACTTGCCCGAGATTCGATCGTCGGTATCTCTATACCTAGTTCAATCTCGTTACCGGCAAGTCTCTTTACTCGTTCCGTAATACAAGATCTCGTGGCTAACACTTTAGTCACATTGCTTGCAAGGCTTATAGTGATGTTGTATTACCGAGTGGGCCCTGAGATACCTCTCCGTCACACGGAGTAACAAATCCCAGTCTTGATCCATTCCAATTCAACAGACACCCTTGGAGATACCTGTAGAGCATCTTTATAGTCACCCAGTTACGTTGCGACATTTGATACACACAAGGTATTCCTCCGGTGTCAGTGAGTTGCATGATCTCATGGTCAAAGGAACAGATACTTGACATGCAGAAAACAATAGCAATAAATTGACACGATCATATGCTACGTTTACAGTTTGGGTCTTGTCCATCACATCATTCTCCTAATGATGTGATCCCGTTATCAAATGACATCTCATGTCCATGGCTAGGAAACCTTCACCATCTTTTGATCAACAAGCTAGTCAACTAGAGGCTTACTAGGGACACAGTGTTGTCTATGTACCCACACATGTATTTGAGTTTCCAATCAATACAATTATAGCATGGATAATAAACGATTATCATGAACAAGGAAATATAATAATAACCAATTTATTATTGCCTCTAGGGCATATTTCCAACATTTCCAATAGGGTAGGTCCCAAAATATAGATTTCTTCTTCCACATGGGTGCGTGTCCGTCAGCGTCATTCGGAACAGATTGTCCGCCAGGACCCTTTCCAAAGATTACTTTTAAATCCTTGACCATATCAAGTATATCATCACCAGTACGGTGGCGAGGCTTCTTCCGGTGATCTGCCTCACCTTTGAAATGCTTGCCTTTCTTTCTTAAGAGATGCTTGATCGGAAGAAATTGACGATGTCCCAAGTACACATTCTTCTTACATTTATTCAAATATATACTTTCGGTCTCTTCTAAACAGTGCGTGCATGCGTGGTATCCCTTGTTTGTCTGTCCTGAAAGGTTACTAAGAGCAGGCCAATCATTGATGGTTACAAACAGCAACGCTCGTAGGTCAAATTCCTGCTGTTTGTGCTCATCCCACACGTACACCTTTTATGTCCCACAGCTGTAAAAGTTCTTCAACTAATGGCCTTAGGTACACATCAATGTCGTTGCCGGGTTGCTTGGGGCCTTGGATGAGCACTGGCATCATAATGAACTTCCGCTTCATGCACAACCAAGGAGGAAGGTTATAGATACATAGAGTCACAGGCCAGGTGCTATGATTGCTGCTCTGCTCCCCAAAAGGATTAATGCCATCTGCACTTAAACCAAACCATACGTTCCTTGCGTCATCTGCAAAGTCCCGCCACTTTGTCTCGATTTTTCTCCACTGCGACCCGTCAGCGGGTACTCTCAACTTCCCGTCTTTCTTACGGTCTTCTTTATGCCATCGCATCAACTTGGCATGCTCTTTGTTTTGGAACAAATGTTTCAACCATGGTATTATCGGAGCATACCACATCACCTTGGCAGGAATCCTCTTCCTGGGGCGCTCGCCCTCAACATCATCACCAGGGTCATCGCAGCTGATCTTATAGCGCAATGCATCGCATACCGGGCATGCATTCAGATTCTCGTACTCCTCACCGCGGTAGAGGATGCAGTCATTAGGGCATGCATGTATCTTCTGCACCTCTAATCCTATAGGGCAGACAGCCTTCTTTTCTTCGTACGTACTGTCGGGCAATTCGTTGTCCTTTGGAAGCTTCTTCTTCATTATTTTCAGCAACTTTTCAAATCCCTTGTCAGATACACCATTCTCTGCCTTCCATTGCAGCAATTCCAGTGTGGTACCCAGCTTTTTCTTGTCATCTTCGCAATTTGGGTACAACAATTTTTTGTGATCCTCTAACATGCGCTGCAACTTCAACTTCTCCTTTTCACTTTCGCAGTTTCTCTTTGCATCAGCAATGGCCCGACCAAAATCATCAGCGGGCTCATCTGATGCCTCTTCTTCAACTTCTTCTTCTTTATTCTCTTCCCCCATTGTAGTACCATCGTATTCAGGGAACTCAGGATAGTTGTCATCATCCTCTTCTTCTTCATTCTCTTCCATTAGAACCCCTCTTTGTCCGTGCTTGGTCCAACAGTTATAGCCGAACATGAAACCGGACGTAAACAGGTGGACGTGAATGACTTTTGAGCTAGAGTAATTCCTATCATTCTTACAGACACCACATGGACAACACATAAAACCATTCCGCTTGTTTGCCTCAGCCGCACGCAGAAAACTATGCATGCCATTAATGAACTGGGGAGAGCGTCGGTCATCGTACATCCATTGCCGACTCATCTTCATTACACAACACCGAAAATACCAAATTAATACAAGTTCATACATAAAGTTCATACACACTTCTTCTCATAAAAAAACATAAAACTATCTAGCTAAAGCATTTAAATGCAACAATAAATGCGATCAAAATCGCAACTAAGGTAATAATTGATCCAACAACATAATGATACCAAGCCTCTTTATTAATGGCATATTTTCTAATCTTTCTAATCTTCAAGCGCATTGCATCAATCTTGATCTTGTGATCATCGACGACATCGGCAACATACAACTCCAATTTCATCTTCTCTTCTTCAATTCTTTTCAATTTTTCTTTCAAATACTCGTTTTCTTTTTCAACTAAATTTAACTTCTCGACAAGAGGGTCGGTTGCAATTTCCGGTTCACATACCTCCTAGATAAAAATATCTATGTCAACTTGATGGGCATAATTGTCATAAACACGAAATGCAACAAATAGTTATAAAAGAGAATATACCACATACGAATCATAAACCGGACGAGGGCCGACGGGGACGGATATCAAAGTCATGGCACTATGTATAACAAACAATCATACAAGTAAGAAAATTATACAAGTAACTATCTAAATCATACAAATAAGATTTTTTTTATATAAAAAGGATAAGAACAAGAGGCTCACCAAGGTGGTGCTGGCGACGGGACGTTGCGGGCGATCGACGGTGGTTAGGACGGGGACGGGAAGGCACTAAGTAAACCACACCTACACATATGCAAACTAAGAAGTTAATTTGTGCTCAAATTGCATATAAATCAAATAAACTCCCACATAATTACTCCCAAACTAAAACCCACAAATCACTATACTTATAGAGCATTGCACGAGCTAATCTAGCAATGAGAGATGAAAGGACAAAGTTGCTAACCTTTGTGAACACTTGGATAGATGGGGTGCCTTCAAATCTTGACAAATCTTTGGCAAAAATGGAGGATGAGCTCGAGCAAGGGGAAGAACAGAGGAGAGAAAGGGGAAAACAGAGAGAATGGGCTCGGGCTGAAAGAAGAAGAAGGGTTTATACAAACCGGGACTTAAGGTCCACCTCTAGTCCCGGTTTGTGATACAAACCGGGACTAAAGGGGATCGTGGGGGCCCAGCCTGACACCAGCCGGCCACCACCCCTTTAGTCCCGGTTTGTATCACAAACCGGGACTATAGGTAGAAAATGAACCGGGACTAACGATGCCCGTGCCCCCGACCGCTCCCAGCCGTTGGAACCGGGACTAATGGTCACATTAGTCCCGGGCCGTAATCAAACCGGGACTAAAGGGGCGGACGAAAGGTCTGTTTTCTACTAGTGTCTGGTTCATATGGAGAGGGTAGGCAAGAAAGTGTACATTTTGAAAATGTGGAAGCGGGACATATGCGCCGCCCCCACCCCCCCCCCCCCCCCCCCCAATCGCCGCACTCTTGGTTTGAACAAAACAAAACTGCAGTTACTTTGCCTATCAAATAAGGTACTATAGCTAAGCAGCTATGAGTAAACTTGAAAATTTCGACCTACCACAGCGGGCTGGCTCGGTGTGTCGCTATTCACTACAATGTATCTAGTATTACCTATGTAGCTACTAGATATGGAAAGACGGTAATGATCTTTGTATGGCTAAAGTGAATGATTACGGCGTCCATCTGGTAGATAGCATATCTAGTAGCTTATGGCTGTACGCAAAAAAGTCGGGGCCCAACAGACCATGCATGCACCACTATATAACGATCCTTCCCTAACGCAGCAAACCCATCCCACGCTCTTCTCCGACGGACCAAGCTCACACCTCACTCTTCTTTTCCTTCAGTTCTACAACGAACCAGTCTCTATCTTCACCATGGAGGGAGGAGGGAAGAGGAGAAGTACCGGTGCGCCTTCAGAGGGAGGGGATTCAGTACATCCCAGGCCCTCGGCAGCGACATGGGCCACCATCGCGCCGAGAAACACGCCGCACAAGACGCTGAAAGACGACGAAGGGTTGCAGCGGCGGTGGAAAGACGGGGAAGACCCGCCCCCATGGGAGGGGGGCGCCGTGTACCTAGAGCTCACTCCCTAGGAGCTTCCTCGGTTAACTGGCTGCCACGTGTATGCTACTGTATAATAATAATGGGAAGGAAATGATGATTGTAAATTCAAAGCTTCCAGTTTTTTTCAAATCTTGCTAAAAGTAGAGGCTGGTCCTTTCTGGTTCATATGGAGAGGGTAGGAAAGAAAGTGTACAATTTGAAAACTGGAAGTGGGAATCAAAATAAGGTTCTATAGCCATGCAGCTTTGACCAAACTTAAAAAAATGAACCTAGTACATCACAATGACGAGTCATGGTGGTGGCTTTTGTCGTGCATAGCACCAGGACCAAAGAAAATTCTGTACTACTCCCTCTGTTTCTAAATATAAATCTTTTTAGAGATTTCAATACAAACTACATACGGATGTATATAGACATATTTGAAAGTGTAGATTCACTAATTTTGCTCCGTATGTAGTCTCTTATTGGAATCTCTAAAAAACTTATATTTCGGAACAGAGGGAGTACTAATTAACCATAGATTCATGCACGTTGGCTTCTGACACCGTGTGGACGAGGAAATTTCCGAAGATATGCACGCAACGGTTCAAAGTAAAAAACGTGTATTTACTTGCCTGTTGTGAAACGACGTGCTCGGCCGTCGACCGTGTCATGTCCATCCTCGAGTCGGCCCAGTAGAAGGTTGGTCTTTATTTTTAGGAACACACATTTAGGTCAAACTTGTACTTGAACTGATTCTTTTTTCTGCGCTTGAATTTGCAAACGCGAGAGGTAATTCAAGCACTAGCGTGGGGGCCAATGCCCCCGCACCCCAACCTATATTTTACAATTGTGTAAGATTAGTTGTGATACTCTGAGCGAGACATCCACAATCCTTTCTCTTCAACTCTTCTACCCTCTTATTAAGCTGGAACATGAAGTCAACAAATTTGCTCCCTTGTTTTTTTTCCACAAAGATTGACTTAGCACTACTACAGATCGGTATACTACTGACCGCTCATCATTGACTGGCCTCTCGCCACGCGTCAGTGACAGGGCGGACCCAGACTAGAAATTACCCGGTGTCCACATTGAAGAACACATGTCTACATGTCAAGCAATTTAATGATCTACACACGAAATCAATGGATTACATTAAGCAAGTGCAAACTGGACCCGGTGCCAGTGACACCAGGTAGCTCCACCTAGGTCCGCTCCTGGTCAGTGATAAGGGTCAACACTGATGACTGTTTTGGGCAAGTCATCATTGACCGGCCAATTGGCGGACACCTCATCACTAACCGGCCAGTCTTACGGGGGAACACTGATGACTTGTCACCGGTCAGAGATGAGGCTCATCACTGACCGGCCTCATCACTGACCGACCGTTCCATATGGGGGGTCACTCGTCATCACTGACCGGCCAATCTTAGTGACCGGTCACTGTTGATTCATATCACTTTAAGAATTTTCCTACCCAGCCCACAATGCGTAAAAAGAGCTAACCAACCACGTCCAAGTCCCCTTCCCTCTTCCTCTCGCGGCGGCGGCTACGCCCGCGCCCCGTCACCGTTTTCCCATGCCCTCACTTGTCTCCTCCAACGCCGCACTTCGCCCTTCCTAGCTACGGCTCACCCCGCCTCCTCCTCGACGGACCGTCCCCGACGAGCCCTCCTAGTGGCTAGGCCAAAGGAGGTGGAGGAGCTCTTCTCCCCTGCCTCCTCTCATCTCCTCTCCAGCACTGGGATGACGAGCTCACCGACGACTGCTTCCACCTTCCCTCCCCTCCTAGCCGCCGAACGTGGTGAGCTACCCATCTCTCCCCTCTCTACCCCAGATATGAGTTGGTTCAATTTGTATGTACTGCAATTGCACAAATTTGTCAACACACAACACATTTAGGTTGAGTTTGTACATGCATGGTTGACACCAGATTTTGGCATAGCAATAAATGTCATTAAGATGGGCTCAAATGATAAAGATCTCAACATGAAATTTCTTCGTCTCCTCAAGACGAATAATTTTGCTTTTTGGATCACCTCAATCCGAGGTCGTATGCAACTTTGAGAGCCAAAATAGCCCGACTTGACCATGACTTGAATTTGAGCGCCCAACCCAGACACATATTGATGCATGTCTGAAGGTAGACGTGAGTGATTTGGCCCTCAAGATGGCCTCAAATTAGAAACTTCTCAACATGAAAGTTGCCGGCATCGTCGAGGCACAAAACTTTGTTTTTTGGGTCATCTCCATCCGGGGCCATATGCAACCTCCAAAGCTAGAATACAATCGCCTGATTCTAGACATTGTCTATACGTGTCTAATGTATGGCATGGCTGGTTGGGTCATCAAGATGGCTTCAAAAGGAAAAGTGTCCAATATGAAAGTTTTTGTCCTCATCAAATTGAACAACTTTGGCTTTTGGGTAACGTTAGTCCGAGGTCGTATGCGACCTCTAAAGCCGATGCAATATGACAATCTTTTGACTCTTGTCAAATTTATAAACTGAACATGCATGTCACTTGTATGTTCTGTCAAATTTATAAATTGTAATAGCCATATCACTGGTATGTTCATTTAGTTGTACACAATATTGACATGTGCACACAATTCATTTATTTTACCTTGCTTATTTAACTTGCTACTGATTAACTTTCTATTATTTGTAGCTGAGCATTTGAATTTTGGAGCAGATGATCAGAAGTTTACATGGGGCTGTGAACCTTTTAGATCGTGTGAAGGCATGGAGAACTGATGGTCACATGCATTGGTGGCGATGCAGGGCATATTGTGAGTTAGCTTATGACATAGTGATATTTATGTTTGACACGCTTCATAACCGTTCAAGTTTGAGTTGATGTTAGTGATGTTCTTGTTGTGCTTCATAGTCTTCCTAGTGTGATGTGAGGTGTGATTATGCGCCAATGTACATCTTAAGTACGTAAGCCGTGGCTAGCATTTTTTTGCCTTGTGTGTATATGAGCTTCTATGAGAAGATGCATGTATATGTGATCTTCTCTTACAAGATGTTATGTGATTGTATATGTGATCTTCTATGTAGCTAGGTGCTATGTAGCCAGCTGCTGCTATTTTTTTTGTGCCCACCACATCAGTGACCGGCCATTTGGCCAGTCAATGATGACTAGGACTAGTCATCAGTGACCGGCCAACTGGCCGGTGAGTGATGACAATGTCATCATTGACCCCGAGACACTGACCGGCCAGAAACCAGTCACAGATGATATGATTTGGCCAGTCAGTGTTGTTCGGTTATTTAGTAGTGTAGCTAGGCTCGTGACAGTCGCATGTATGCAGCCTTCCTTCCTTCCTTCACCTGCATGCCTTCCTTCCACGGCTGTAGAAAGACATCACAGTGATTAGATTAGATTTTCATCCCTCCCCTACATAAATAAATTAGGCCACCGCCACGCAAAAACCCTAGCTAATTAACTCTCGGACCCTAGCTAGCTATTTAATGGCTATGGCTTCCATGGTGCCCAAGCTCATCGACGTAGTTGCAGCTGGTAGTCGCCCGGGGCGGGGGTGTGTCTCCCCTCCCAAGGCTACCTGACTGGCCAGCGCCTAATTAATGTGTAGCGTCTCCCCCTCCCATGCAGGTATGTATTGTTTGCTGAGAGAGAGATTAATACCAACTAGTTCATGACAGATATTCATTCATCATGTCTCTCTGCCTTGCCCTTAGGGAGGGCAAGGCTAAATCAATCAATCGATCAAATTAACGACAAATCAAATTGCAACTCTATCTATCTATGCCTACTGAACTGAACCAAACGAACCGGCGGCGGCGGTCGCAAGTCTCCAAAAGAAGAAGAAGAAGAAAATAAATTAAGCCGACAATCCAAGCCAGAAGAAGAAGCAGCCACAATGAAGATAGATCCCAAAACCTATCTCGACGTTCAAGAGGATACATCCCTCAAATCCAAGGAATTCCTCTGGGCCCTGTACGACAGTACGAGTACTGGTGCAATCATCAGAGCATATCACACGACCCTGCCGGGATGCGCAGCCGCTTCAGGATATTCAGCAGGACAGCAAGGCGTGTGCAGGTTGACGCTGGGCAAGTTTGCGGATCAGGCCGGTGAAGGAGACGTTCTGTCCTCCATGACCCAGGAAACCATAAATTCATGTGGATATCATGAATTTAATCTTCTCATGATATTTCGCCGCAGTCCTCGGCCACCAACAAGATCTTCAAGGCGAATAAATTTCCATCGTTGCTACTCCTTGGTGACAACCGACCACGATCCTACACAAATCAATTTAGTATGTCATTTGGTTACCAATTAATCTCATGTTGCCATATCTAAAAGAAATCTCATGTTGCCGAAAATTCGAGACATTATAAAGGAGGATGACACAAATAAGTAATCAATTAGCGCTAGCGTTGTCACGTTGTCGCTTAACACTCACGTAGACTTGACGGTGTAATAATGCTGGGCTGCGTATCTATGATGCGGAGGCTGGGAGCAATATAATTCTTCTATTTTGTCTAAACAATATATATCTAAGATGAGCAAAGTTGTTGAGGCATTTCATCAAAAAAAGTATAAATGTGTAACCACGTTATATGTTTTGGATGCCTACTGTTGTTAGGTTTTTTAGATTGAACCTCAAACTTTTACGCAGTTCAGTTTCGTTTTCTTTCGGCTTGCAATTTTGAGCAACATAATACATAGTACCAGATATTAATCGTTTCCCAATTAGCAAGTCAATAAACTAGAGAAAGGACAAGAAATTCATTGTCCATTACCTTCTCGTGCCCTCTATACATCCAAAAGCATAAACTGCACCTAGGTTGAAACCAATTATGTTCTCAAGCCTGTAAGGTTAGGGAGGACATGCAGAGTCAATAAAAAAGCTCAAAAATACAGTATGTACTAGTACTACATAATCGGACATATTCAAAATAGAAACTACAATGTGGCTGTAAATGTAGAAGCAATACTTGTAGGTAGTGAATTTCCATACGCGTACGGTCCCGTCAAGTGAACCTGTAATTAGAATCGGAGGCTCCGGGTGCAACTTGACGGCACTGATACAGTCCGCATGCCCTTCTAAATTATCAACACATTCTTTCATCCCCAATTCCCATATCTGATTCAACAACAACGAAAAAGGAAAACTGTTAATCATATATATCATGTATGACAACTTAATTCATAGCTAGCTATGATTAATTGAATGTATTCTTCAAGAGATGGCACCTGTGCAGTCCTGTCCTTACAGCCCACGATAAGATGCTGCCGATTATAGCGTGTGAAGTAATCAACACAAAGCCCATGCTCGTCCAGTTTCAATGTGATGATGCTACTAGTATCATTGGAATAAATGCTCCAGATCTATCAATTATTAATGCTAGTTATCTTAAGTGCGTATTAAAATAAAATCACCAATGAATTTGAAGGAAATATAAAAGAATAATTAAATTGCGAGCAAATTAACCTTGACTGTGCCATCCCATGAAGTACTAGCGAAACTGTCCTTGTTCTTTGGGTTAAAGGTTACTTGGGTCACTTTGTCAGTGTGCCCCTGAAATGTCCGGGTGCATTTCCAGTTCTTGTTCCAGTCCCAAAGCTTAATCAGGTGATCATCGTCATCAGACGACGATGACAGTACAAACGGATCAGTTGGATGCACAGCCAAGGTTGTGATGCAACCGTCGTGAGCATCGAAACTCTCGACGCACTGGTTTTGGTCGTAGCTGTAAACATGGATGCACCCATTGCCGTCACCGGCGACGACCCATTTCTCGCTTGCGATAAATTTTGCCGCATGAACTGCACATTCATGAATAGAGCAGAAATATACATATACAAATGATTTAGCATGGTGATGTGTGAGCAATAAATTAAACGGGTAAGCGATCGATTAATCTAATAGAACATATAAACTAATTAAGCATATATATGCGTACGTACCTGGTTCACCTGTGACGTCTTGAATCGAGTTCAACATTGCCTGCGAGCAGATACATACGTTAGTAATATGCGGTACGAAACGTCGTACTATAATGCATTGTCTGGCCGGCCGAATTAAGATGAGATTAACCACATACATATAGACACGCACGTACCATTGTCTGGCAGTTCCAAACACGAAGGCTCCCCACATGATGCGTCGTGATAATCCTGCATATTAATTACACAAACGATTGACCGATGAATTAGTCCTAGATAGCTAGAATATGTACCAGAGAGTAAGTAGCACTCACCATGGCTCTGTTGGATGCATATCTATGGACGAAACTTGCTTAGCATCAGGCGTGGTTATGATCTGAAAGATATATAGATTCAAGAAGGCCAACACAACAACCTCTCCTTGCAAGTAAGGCTACATATAGTTATTAGCAACACACAACAAAAAAAGAAAATCACCTCAACCATCCGTCGAGTTGGCTGCCAGCAGATCCCGTACGTCCAGCCCAAGGAAATTAAAGAAAACAACAATGGAACAACATGTGGGTCATACTATCAATTACACAAACAATGGAGTAGTGAAACGAGTTTAATTAATCCCTTTCATCAAGCCAAAGACTAGCTAGGTAGTTTACCTCAGACGACGACGATGTCTCTTCATTAGCTGGAGCTATTCCATCAGTACAGGAGATAACCTTCAGCGTCACCTCTTGCACCTCTTCACCGGCCTTCTGAAAGAAGTTGTCGTACTCAACGGCGACGTGATCTTTGTCAACATCCAGGAGGTCGTAGCTACGCAACACGACGCCGTACAGCGTAAAGAAGTCGCCGCGGCTGTCCGAAGATGTCGACGTCGACGATGCAGGCAGCTGCTTATTGGGCATTATTGTGAGTGTGAGGGTGTAGGCACACCCTGGTGGCACAACACCGCAGAGTGGCTTCTTCGTCAAGTACCTCTTGGGGCCGTTGGCCACAAGCATGAATGCGACGCGGTCATTTCCCTTGTAGTCTAGCCGCAACGAGCAGGAAATCATGGCCTTTTTCTTTATGAATGGGAGGAAGCAGAGCTCTAGGGGGTGGACGTCAAGCAGTGGCTCGCTGTGAATCAAGGTTTCTGTTATGTTCAGCATATTTTCGATGTTCTTGATGGTGGGTCTTTTGTGTCTGTCGGCCTCCACGCACTTCAACGCTATTTCCAGGCATTTCCTAACTTGCCGGCAGTATCCTTCAATTGACGCCAACTTCACTGTTTCCTGTAGCCTCTTCCTCCAACTTACACATACCTAGATACGAAATTGGGATAAATACCACACAAAATTAATGCAAAACACCCATGGAATTTTATTACTACAAGAAATGACCATGAATATATCGGTGCAAAGATATTCCCAAAAAAGAAGAAAATCTTACCCGATCAATGAACTCCATGGAAGACATCTCAAGGCTTCCCAATCTGTACTTATTCCCGGTCATGATCTCTATGATTACAACACCCAAGCTGTAGATGTCATACTTTTCTGATGTTATTTGTTTCTCGACAAATTCCGGCGGCATATATTCACTGTGTGAGATCAGAAATATTAAAGATACAGCTAGTGTAGAGAAAATGCCAATTTAAAATATTACTTGAAAAACAAATTCAAATTAGCTTACAGTGATCCGGATTTATGTGGCATATTTTGTCTTAGTGAATGCCGATTGTGGTAGCTGAAGTTTAGTACAAAGAGATCATCTATTTTTGGCTGCATATTCTCATCCAGCAATATATTGCTAGGCTTTAGATTTATATGATAAATAGGATGAAACCTATGATGGAGGTTTCTCAAACCCACGCAAGTGCCCTTAATTATTCCGTAGCATGTGTGCCAATCCAACCCAGAATGAACGTCTGTCAAAATGAGACAAGATATAGTATCCCGAAAATGCTTAAAGTGTTATTTTATTCTTCAAATGCCACATATATAATAAATATATATATGTTGCTGCATGCATGTTGTGGCGTCATAAATACCTGAAATGTGCCGGTCAAGGGATCAATTTGGCAAATACTCGAAGCAGAGTATCCTTTGCATCTCATTGGCATAATACACATATCCTCCTTCGTTATGCTCTACAAGTTTGCTTTGTGTTCCATAGCAGTAACCAGCTAACTTGACAATATTTTGATTTTCGAACCCTGTCATGCCATCAGGCCTTTGTGTCTCCTGCATACTAGTTAAAACCTTCACAGCAAGGACCTGTCCATCCTCACAGATTCCCTATATATATTTAACGCATCTTATTAGGAAAATGGATTCTTTAATTTTGTTGACCACATACATAGTACGTACGTACCTTGTAAACCTTTCCATTCCGACCCTCGGCAAGTAGTCGCTCTTCAGAGAAACCATCTGTTAATCTTATTATTTCCTGGAACGCCATAGTCTTGGGCTTGTACTTCTTTATGCTAGTAGACCAGCTGCTAGCTTCACCGTGCCCTTGTAAATTCAAAAAATAAGTAATTCACTCGTGTAAATTTAGGGCAACCACGGGAGTACACATGCTTTTGTAGCTTGGTCCTCTAATTGTTATTATTATTATTTCTTAAAGATACTATATAGCACTAACCAGAAAAATGCCAGGAGGTGATGCTGCTGCCCATGGAACGGGGAATGGATTCTCCATGGTCATCTTGATTAAACTATATATCATCAACAAAACAAAGAGCAGCATGTATAAACCCACTTTACAAGGTGCAATAATTGTTTTCTTTTCAACAAGGATAAAAATAATAATGAAATAGTAGTAGTATCACTTAAACAAAGCATGCCTGTGGTCCATCTACGACACTAGCTAGGTGTGCAAACTCCTGATCGACCTGCCCGAGATATGACACTAGCTATGAGTTTGAACATCAAAACACCTAAACCGGCACCCGCGTCGCTCTCCCAGGGCGACACGGGCGGCAAGTCAACCCAACCGTCCACCATCACCCTCCCCCATGTCGCAGCCGGGCGAAGCCAGTGCGGCGGTGGGGATGTTGTCTTCGTCTCTCTCAGGTGGAGGGCGAGCCTGCTAGGCCCGTGCATTGTGTCCGTGCAGTGGCACGGGCAGTGTCCGCTTGGCGTGGTGTTGCGGCGGCGGCGGGGTGTGAGGCGCGCTGGTGCTGGATCTGGTGGTGCGGCCGGCTTCCCACTGGATCTGGCTCGGCTTGTGCAACGCGCGGGGATGGGATGTGCTCGCCATATGAGTGAAGGCACGTTGGTAGTGCAGGCTAGGCACGGCGCCGACCAGTTTTGGCGGTGGGAGGTTGTGGGGTGGCGGTATGCGTGGTGACCAGTGGGATACTACGGGCCTGTTCGGAGTTCTTCCGCTCCACAACTCCGCTCCCGGAGCGGACGGAGCTGCAGTTAAAAATCTTGGAGCGAGCGAACAGGTGCTCCGCAGATTCTAGGATTTCAAGGAATGGTTGGATTGCCGAACGGGTCCTACATCTAGGCCTGGTGGGCCTGCGGTGAAGGTTGGCTTTCTTGTTCTGCAGTGGGAACTGGGTACGGTGGTTGTGAGTGAAAACCTAGCTCTGATTTTTTGTCGGAGCCGGCGATGGCAGCGTCCTTGGACGTCATCTTCTTTTTGGAGTCGTCGTTGTGCAGCCCATTTGTCTCTTCCATCCTCGCAGTCATGGTTCTACGGGTGAAAACCTAATCCGGCTCAAAACTTGAAAATTATATCTACATATTTGTCTCAAAAAATATTTCCAACATAATATAACATTTTGGATTTTATGAACATAATGGAGTAGAAATTAGTGGTCAAAATTAAATCTTAAAGACCGTGCCAATGCCCAAATCGAATAACTGGAGGGAGTAGAATTTAAGAGGATGTGACATTACAATCCTACATTTTTATTTCAGTTCAAAAAATTCCTATATATTTTATATCAATTTTGAAAATGTCGACCGATTAATCATTTGACTGCAAGATTA
This sequence comes from Elymus sibiricus, assembly GCA_039707655.1. NCBI lineage: Eukaryota > Viridiplantae > Streptophyta > Magnoliopsida > Poales > Poaceae > Elymus > Elymus sibiricus. Next base: position 6,123,268 of record CM077674.1, on the reverse strand, counting down.
ATCGCTGCTCGGGGCATGACCAATGCGAATAGGCCCTATTCGGAGCATTAACTTGCGGAGGCAATCGGTCTGACAGATGGATGAACTAGGAGCTGGCGATTAACTGGACCAGGCTTTGGGCTAAATAAAGCCCAAAATTTCTGCCCGTGCCCATCTTGCAGCCACCCCGCGTCTTAGGGTTGGGGATTTTGGGGCTCCCGCGTCTCGTGCTCTCCTCTCCCGCTCGATTCGAACAGCCGCCGGCTAGTTCCTCACCGCCAGCCACTTCCTCCTCCCCACAACCAACGCACACACTAACCGCCGGCCAGTTCCTCCTCCCTCCCAACCAGCGCACGATCTCTAGCTGCTCGAGCTCGCCGCCCCCACCCCGAGCAGCCGCCGGCGTCGTCCGACCTACACCATCTCCACCGCCTCCGCAAGCCGACGTGCGACGCCTCCCCTCACCTCGATGTTGATGTCTCTGTTGTGGTGTTGTGGCTGCCTCCCGAAGCCACTGAAGGTAACCTGCTCCTCCTCTGTCCATGGCGTCCCGAAGCAGCAAGGTATGTTACTGCTCCTCCAGATCCTCGCCGCCAGCGACCAGATATCGCCCACAGAGGCCGCCTTCAGGAGCTCGTCCAGGAGCTCAAGCCTGCCTCCAGGGGCCCCTCCACACCCTGCTCTCCACCGCCTTCCCTTGTTCCTGCCTTCTAGGAGCTTGTCCATGCCCTGCTCTCTCCGCTGCCTTCCCCTGTTCTAGCCTTCCAGGAGCTCGATCGGGCCCGCCTCTAGGGGCTCCTCCATGCATGGTGCTCTCTCCGCTGCCTTCCCCTATTCTAGCCTTCCAGGAGCTCGATCGAGCCCACCTCTAGGGGCTCCTCCATGCATGGTGCTCTCTCCACTGCCTTCCCCTGTTCTAGCCTTCCAGGAGCTCGATCGAGCCCGCCTCTAGGAGCTCCTCCACGCACGGTGCTCTCTCTGCCGCCACAAGGCAAGGTACGAGAACAATCTACGCCTTTGCTTCAGTCCTCTCCTCTCCTCCTCTGCTCACGAGCTGATTTGTTGTGTAAACTATAGCTATATGCAATGTATGGCCCTAGCTAATTAGCCGATTAATGGTCGACCGATTAATTCGATTAATCCCTACTCCCCAACCGACCGAGCAGCTACCAGTTACCGATATCCTTAACATTGTTTTATATTCCCGCATCTTATAATCACGTGAATCAGAGGCTCTAGGGCATAATCTATAAAACTTACAAGCTCATTCAGGATAAATGAAAATGACATGTGTCACAAGTAACATGTCACCTTTTCTATATGTAGCCCTTGGTCACCGATCATTGTTTCTGTCTCGTTCAAACTAGAAACAATATCTTGTATAGTAGGCCTTTCTTGTCGGTTTGACTTCAAGCAGTCTAATGCTATCTCAATGCATCTCTTCACCTTGTAGCAGTATTCTTCGAGTAGTTGGCTGCGACTTTGAAGTAGTCTTTTCCTCCAATTTTCATGTACCTCCAACAATATTGGAGCCAAAGTTAGAACCGTACAATACACATAGGTCAAATATAACAGAGTGGTTTTCCAATATAGATGTTGGAAATGGCGTTAAAAAAACTTATTCTTACAAGCGTAACAGATTTCCGAGTCGTCATCTCTACAACACGACTGTAGCCATCATGTCCGGTCATTACCTTTACAATGATAACACCCAAACTAAATATGTCAAACTCTTTTGATATTATTTGATGCTTTACGTATTCCGGCGGCCAGTATCCACTGCATATCACCATGTATGGCACAAATTATTACATTGTTGAATGAAGAGCTAGACAATAAAGTAGATGCAAAACAAATAAACTTTATTGATCTCCCAGACACTGCATCAAAGTGAATGCACATAGGCCATTATAGCACTAAATAAAGAGAGGCATGCAAATTAGGGCTTTGCTTCTCAATCTCTTTTAGAAAGAAAAAAATACGGATGTTAAAGCAACATATAAAGTAAATCAAATTTCGTAATCCTGAGATGCGCGTGTCTCCCCAACACCTAGCACCCAGCTAGACACGGCTACGTTGCCACATACGTGATCGTCAAATGGACACGGCTGACCTTATACTACGTACGTACTAACAGTTGGATATTAGATGGGGAGAAACATTTCTTTTGGTGTCTTAATTAGGGCTCCCCTATATAATACTGCCTCCGTTTCATAATTTAAGGCGTATTATGATTCTCTAAGACAAGGATTTTGATCAGCAATTACTCTATCAATAAAGTCCAGTTCAGGTGGTGTATGCCTGCAGATTCTTGTTCGTATTATGATACTTGTTAGGCACGCCAAGTCAAAGGAAAGGTTCTTGTTCTCTTCTTTTTTTTTTTTTTTTTTTTTTTTTGAGATCGCTCTTGTTCGTTGCAGCAAGAGTAAGCGGTATGCCTGCAGATGCAGTCCAGTTCAATTGTGGATTTTTATTTTATTTTTGCGAGGCAAGTGTGTTGATTATTATCGGTGCTATGCACACGTGTACCCAAAGGGCATGCTGAGTTGTACCGTGTACCGTGTGGAAGCTTATGTTTAAAAAATGGGGATAAACAGGATGGGGTTGAGAAGGGTGGAGGTGATTAGGGATTTTAAACATTTTCCGTATTCATGGTGGGACCCAGGTTGGAGCGTTGGGAGTACACGTGATGTAAGGAAAAAAATATGTTTGGACCTTTGTATGACAATGGCAAATGTGCTACCGAGTCACTGAGAAGTGGATCCGGCAGTGACGTTTACCATGCAAACGTTGACCAAAACAAATACGGTAGAAAATATGTAGAGGAACTTTTTTTAATACAGTGATGAAAGTGAGTGAGGTAGACAAATTCAATGACCAGATACATTTTACTCTTTTCATTAAAACTTGTAAACCTTTTTCAGAATAAAAGAATCAAAACACACAAACGAAGTCTCATGGCAAACTTCTACAGCTACCTAGACCTAGCCGCCAGATAGAATGCTTACCATGTGCCGATGGAACTCATTGTTTTTCTTGTATTTTCTTCACCGAAGAGCTTTGATAAACCGAAATCTGCGATCTTCAGCACCATATCCTTATCTAGCAATATATTATCAGGTTTTAAATCGAAATGCATTATAGGATGTTCCAACCCCTCACGAAGATATTTTAGACCCTCACAAATCCCTTTGATTATTCGGTAACGTATGGGCCAGGTAAATCCCGTGCTTTCGTCTGCAACAAAGCAAAGAACATGAGTATTGCTAAAAATGTAAATCTAAAGAATAACTTTTCATGTCCTATGTAAATGCACGTGAAGCAGAGGGCACAAACTTAATTACCAGAAATAAGCTTGTTTAAGCTACCCTTGTGTACATACTCAAAGCAGAGTGCCATATGTATACGTGCAGCAGGAACTTGTTTTCCTTCAAACTCTGCAAGTTCTTCCTCTGATTCTTTGCAGAAGCCCACTAACTCCACAATATTTTGATGCTTGAGCACCCTAAGATTGTTGAACTCTTTGTGAAATTCCTTATCATCTAATCCCGAAATGGTATGTAGTACCTTCACGGCAATCACTCGAGTTTCATGCAGACCCTGTCCGACATTTCGTGTTAATACTCAACATCCTTGGTGTGCTGCAGTGATGCATGGTATTGTAGAAACTTAGAAATACAAACACTAAGGTTTAGTTGCTCGAGTAAATTACTTAATACCACAACTTCGAGGTACCTTATAACACTTTACCACACTTTTAAATATATTTTTCACAAAATCAAAACTTGTCGCCTAATTAAATACTAGTATAGCAGCAGGAAGGTCCATGCTAACCCAGAGGCATACCCACTAATATAGTCTAGCGGTCCATAAAAATGGACGAGCACTTTTTTAAAAAGGAAAACAGCAGCAGCTAATTCATTCATTAAATTAAGGAAGGAGAATATATAGAGTTTTATGTACATGCTGATCAGCCATGAAAAGTCGATATGATGGAGAGAAGAAAACACATGCATGGTTTTATTATTCATATACGTACCTTGTAAACTGTTCCAAATCCGCCACTCCCAAGTATTCGTTTCTCATCGAAATCATTTGTAATCTGCTTTATCAGTTGGTATGATAGCTTACTTGGTTCGTCACTTGTGTGTTGTTGTAGCTTGGCCTCCATGCTACAGCTTAAAAAAAAATTAGGCATAAGAGCAAGTATATAGTGTCTCATACATAGAAAATAATATGCCTTACAAACTATGTTACGACTTACGACGAATCTGCACTCGGGCTTCTGCAATTATATATGGGTGCACAAAAATAGTTACCAATATAAAAAGAAAATGCTATTAGTTCCTGAAGAAACAACATGGGATGAAGTTCTTGTGGTACGTATACTAGTATAGACGAATAAATTTGCTAATAATTGATGAAGATTTGTGCTAATTAAACACAAGTGCAATGGACTGTTTTCCAGATCTGCCATCTGAAACTTAAACATCACACCTGAAAATAAATAGAGCAGTTGCATTGCAGATGCACTTACCTGGACTTCTTCAGAAGGAGAACAGCAGGAAAGAGGTGTGCAGATAAAACGAGATGGGATATGAATGAGCAGCTAGGCCAGCCCTTTAAGCGCCGCGCGGCGCGTTTCTTCCTTTTATTAATCAATCGAATCAAATGGCCCAATCCTTGTATTAGTTTAAAGTGCACAGTCCTTTCTTTCTTACTATCTAGAATACGTTGCACATTGTTCCACATCCTCGTGCAGTCGTGCGTGAAGCAATTGATGTGGGCGATGGCCCATAGCTGATTAACAACTACAGATCGATTAGTTTTGAAATGCTACTAGCTTAGCTATTACACATGTCAGTACTTTAAGGCTTTAAGCATCTTTATCTACTCTATCCTAAGCTAGCTAGATGTCACATACTACATGTTTTATTGACTAACCTGCAGATGGTGCCAAAGTCCACTTGATGCGTGTTAGATGTGTGTTTTGGTGTGTTCTCTGCGGTACTACCGCCCGAGTGCGGTACTACCGCTCTGTCCTGTAATACCTCTCATGTATATGTACTGGCCTTAGGCCCACAGTGAATATTAGTTGCTCATTATCTAACATGGTATCAGATGCCAGGTTCCTCCTCGTGCTCCACCTCCACCGTCGCTGCCGCTAGCAACTCCGGCCGACGTCTCTGCCCCGCGCCAGCCCGCTGGTCCGGCCGCGGCTGCTCCTCCCCGTCCTCTACTCCGCGCCAGCCCGGTCGCCGGCCTCCTCTGCACCGCGCCGGTCGCCGACTCCAGCCGCCCCCGTCCGCCAGCCCCCCCCCCCCCCCCCCCCCCCCGCTTCGCCCGGGCTCATGTTCGCGCCGTCCCGCGCCCGGCCTCCTCCTCCGGCCGGCTCCTGCCTGGACTCCTCCTCGCTCGGCCTCTGCCCAGCGATTTGGTCGATCCCGATCCCGATCCAGCGGCTCTGCGCGGTACTACCGCTTATCACTGTTGATTCATATCACTTTAAGAATTTTCCTACCCAGCCCACAATGCGTAAAAAGAGCTAACCAACCACGTCCAAGTCCCCTTCCCTCTTCCTCTCGCGGCGGCGGCTACGCCCGCGCCCCGTTACCGTTTTCCCATGCCCTCACTTGTCTCCTCCGACGCCGCACTTCGCCCTTCCTAGCTACGGCTCACCCCGCCTCCTCCTCGACAGACCGTCCCCGACGAGCCCTCCTAGTGGCTAGGCCAAAGGAGGTGGAGGAGCTCTTCTCCCCTGCCTCCTCTCATCTCCTCTCCAGCACTGGGATGACGAGCTCACCGACGACTGCTTCCACCTTCCCTCCCCTCCTAGCCGCCGAACGTGGTGAGCTACCCATCTCTCCCCTCTCTACCCCAGATATGAGTTGGTTCAATTTGTATGTACGTGCAATTGCACAAATTTGTCAACACACAACACATTTAGGTTGAGTTTGTACATGCATGGTTGACACCAGATTTTGGCATAGCAATAAATGTAATTAAGATGGGCTCAAATGATAAAGATCTCAACATGAAATTTCTTCGTCTCCTCAAGACGAATAATTTTGCTTTTTGGATCACCTCAATCCGAGGTCGTATGCAACTTTGAGAGCCAAAATAGCCCGACTTGACCATGACTTGAATTTGAGCGCCCGACCCAGACACATATTGATGCATGTCTGAAGGTAGACGTGAGTGATTTGGCCCTCAAGATGGCCTCAAATTAGAAACTTCTCAACATGAAAGTTGCCGGCATCGTCGAGGCACAAAACTTTGTTTTTTGGGTCATCTCCATCCGGGGCCATATGCAACCTCCAAAGCTAAAATACAATCGCCTGATTCTAGACATTGTCTATACGTGTCTAATGTATGGCATGGCTGGTTGGGTCATCAAGATGGCTTCAAAAGGAAAAGTGTCCAACATGAAAGTTTTTGTCCTCATCAAATTGAACAACTTTGGCTTTTGGGTAACGTTAGTCCGAGGTCGTATGCGACCTCTAAAGCCGATGCAATATGACAATTTTTTGACTCTTGTCAAATTTATAAACTGAACATGCATGTCACTTGTATGTTCTGTCAAATTTATAAATTGTAATAGCCATATCACTGGTATGTTCATTTAGTTGTACACAATATTGACATGTGCACACAATTCATTTATTTTACCTTGCTTATTTAACTTGCTACTGATTAACTTTCTATTATTTGTAGCTGAGCATTTGAATTTTGGAGCAGATGATCAGAAGTTTACATGGGGCTATGAACCTTTTAGATCGTGTGAAGGCATGGAGAACTGATGGTCACATGCATTGGTGGCGATGCAGGGCATATTGTGAGTTAGCTTATGACATAGTGATATTTATGTTTGACACGCTTCATAACCGTTCAAGTTTGAGTTGATGTTAGTGATGTTCTTGTTGTGCTTCATAGTCTTCCTAGTGTGATGTGAGGTGTGATTATGCGCCAATGTACATCTTAAGTATGTAAGCCGTGGCTAGCATTTTTTTGCCTTGTGTGTATATGAGCTTCTATGAGAAGATGCATGTATATGTGATCTTCTCTTACAAGATGTTATGTGATTGTATATGTGATCTTCTATGTAGCTAGGTGCTATGTAGCCAGCTGCTGCTATTTTTTTTGTGCCCACCACATCAGTGACCGGCCATTTGGCCAGTCAATGATGACTAGGACTAGTCATCAGTGACCGGCCAACTGGCCGGTGAGTGATGACAATGTCATCATTGACCCCGAGACACTGACCGGCCAGAAACCAGTCACTGATGATATGATTTGGCCAGTCAGTGTTGTTCGGTTATGTAGTAGTGTAGCTAGGCTCGTGACAGTCGCATGTATGCAGCCTTCCTTCCTTCCTTCACCTGCATGCCTTCCTTCCACGGCTGTAGAAAGACATCACAGTGATTAGATTAGATTTTCATCCCTCCCCTACATAAATAAATTAGGCCACCGCCACGCAAAAACCCTAGCTAATTAACTCTCGGACCCTAGCTAGCTATTTAATGGCTATGGCTTCCATGGTGCCCAAGCTCATCGACGTAGTTGCAGCTGGTAGTCGCCCGGGGCGGGGGTGTGTCTCCCCTCCCAAGGCTACCTGACTGGCCAGCGCCTAATTAATGTGTAGCGTCTCCCCCTCCCATGCAGGTATGTATTGTTTGCTGAGAGAGAGATTAATACCAACTAGTTCATGACAGATATTCATTCATCATGTCTCTCTGCCTTGCCCTTAGGGAGGGCAAGGCTAAATCAATCAATCGATCAAATTAACGACAAATCAAATTGCAACTCTATCTATCTATGCCTACTGAACTGAACCAAACGAACCGGCGGCGGCGGTCGCAAGTCTCCAAAAGAAGAAGAAGAAGAAAATAAATTAAGCCGACAATCCAAGCCAGAAGAAGAAGCAGCCACAATGAAGATAGATCCCAAAACCTATCTCGACGTTCAAGAGGATACATCCCTCAAATCCAAGGAATTCCTCTGGGCCCTGTACGACAGTACGAGTACTGGTGCAATCATCAGAGCATATCACACGACCCTGCCGGGATGCGCAGCCGCTTCAGGATATTCAGCAGGACAGCAAGGCGTGTGCAGGTTGACGCTGGGCAAGTTTGCGGATCAGGCCGGTGAAGGAGACGTTCTGTCCTCCATGACCCAGGAAACCATAAATTCATGTGGATATCATGAATTTAATCTTCTCATGATATTTCGCCGCAGTCCTCGGCCACCAACAAGATCTTCAAGGCGAATAAATTTCCATCGTTGCTACTCCTTGGTGACAACCGACCACGATCCTACACAAATCAATTTAGTATGTCATTTGGTTACCAATTAATCTCATGTTGCCATATCTAAAAGAAATCTCATGTTGCCGAAAATTCGAGACATTATAAAGGAGGATGACACAAATAAGTAATCAATTAGCGCTAGCGTTGTCACGTTGTCGCTTAACACTCACGTAGACTTGACGGTGTAATAATGCTGGGCTGCGTATCTATGATGCGGAGGCTGGGAGCAATATAATTCTTCTATTTTGTCTAAACAATATATATCTAAGATGAGCAAAGTTGTTGAGGCATTTCATCAAAAAAAGTATAAATGTGTAACCACGTTATATGTTTTGGATGCCTACTGTTGTTAGGTTTTTTAGATTGAACCTCAAACTTTTACGCAGTTCAGTTTCGTTTTCTTTCGGCTTGCAATTTTGAGCAACATAATACATAGTACCAGATATTAATCGTTTCCCAATTAGCAAGTCAATAAACTAGAGAAAGGACAAGAAATTCATTGTCCATTACCTTCTCGTGCCCTCTATACATCCAAAAGCATAAACTGCACCTAGGTTGAAACCAATTATGTTCTCAAGCCTGTAAGGTTAGGGAGGACATGCAGAGTCAATAAAAAAGCTCAAAAATACAGTATGTACTAGTACTACATAATCGGACATATTCAAAATAGAAACTACAATGTGGCTGTAAATGTAGAAGCAATACTTGTAGGTAGTGAATTTCCATACGCGTACGGTCCCGTCAAGTGAACCTGTAATTAGAATCGGAGGCTCCGGGTGCAACTTGACGGCACTGATACAGTCCGCATGCCCTTCTAAATTATCAACACATTCTTTCATCCCCAATTCCCATATCTGATTCAACAACAACGAAAAAGGAAAACTGTTAATCATATATATCATGTATGACAACTTAATTCATAGCTAGCTATGATTAATTGAATGTATTCTTCAAGAGATGGCACCTGTGCAGTCCTGTCCTTACAGCCCACGATAAGATGCTGCCGATTATAGCGTGTGAAGTAATCAACACAAAGCCCATGCTCGTCCAGTTTCAATGTGATGATGCTACTAGTATCATTGGAATAAATGCTCCAGATCTATCAATTATTAATGCTAGTTATCTTAAGTGCGTATTACAATAAAATCACCAATGAATTTGAAGGAAATATAAAAGAATAATTAAATTGCGAGCAAATTAACCTTGACTGTGCCATCCCATGAAGTACTAGCGAAACTGTCCTTGTTCTTTGGGTTAAAGGTTACTTGGGTCACTTTGTCAGTGTGCCCCTGAAATGTCCGGGTGCATTTCCAGTTCTTGTTCCAGTCCCAAAGCTTAATCAGGTGATCATCGTCATCAGACGACGATGACAGTACAAACGGATCAGTTGGATGCACAGCCAAGGTTGTGATGCAACCGTCGTGAGCATCGAAACTCTCGACGCACTGGTTTTGGTCGTAGCTGTAAACATGGATGCACCCATTGCCGTCACCGGCGACGACCCATTTCTCGCTTGCGATAAATTTTGCCGCATGAACTGCACATTCATGAATAGAGCAGAAATATACATATACAAATGATTTAGCATGGTGATGTGTGAGCAATAAATTAAACGGGTAAGCGATCGATTAATCTAATAGAACATATAAACTAATTAAGCATATATATGCGTACGTACCTGGTTCACCTGTGACGTCTTGAATCGAGTTCAACATTGCCTGCGAGCAGATACATACGTTAGTAATATGCGGTACGAAACGTCGTACTATAATGCATTGTCTGGCCGGCCGAATTAAGATGAGATTAACCACATACATATAGACACGCACGTACCATTGTCTGGCAGTTCCAAACACGAAGGCTCCCCACATGATGCGTCGTGATAATCCTGCATATTAATTACACAAACGATTGACCGATGAATTAGTCCTAGATAGCTAGAATATGTACCAGAGAGTAAGTAGCACTCACCATGGCTCTGTTGGATGCATATCTATGGACGAAACTTGCTTAGCATCAGGCGTGGTTATGATCTGAAAGATATATAGATTCAAGAAGGCCAACACAACAACCTCTCCTTGCAAGTAAGGCTACATATAGTTATTAGCAACACACAACAAAAAAAGAAAATCACCTCAACCATCCGTCGAGTTGGCTGCCAGCAGATCCCGTACGTCCAGCCCAAGGAAATTAAAGAAAACAACAATGGAACAACATGTGGGTCATACTATCAATTACACAAACAATGGAGTAGTGAAACGAGTTTAATTAATCCCTTTCATCAAGCCAAAGACTAGCTAGGTAGTTTACCTCAGACGACGACGATGTCTCTTCATTAGCTGGAGCTATTCCATCAGTACAGGAGATAACCTTCAGCGTCACCTCTTGCACCTCTTCACCGGCCTTCTGAAAGAAGTTGTCGTACTCAACGGCGACGTGATCTTTGTCAACATCCAGGCGGTCGTAGCTACGCAACACGACGCCGTACAGCGTAAAGAAGTCGCCGCGGCTGTCCGAAGATGTCGACGTCGACGATGCAGGCAGCTGCTTATTGGGCATTATTGTGAGTGTGAGGGTGTAGGCACACCCTGGTGGCACAACACCGCAGAGTGGCTTCTTCGTCAAGTACCTCTTGGGGCCGTTGGCCACAAGCATGAATGCGACGCGGTCATTTCCCTTGTAGTCTAGCCGCAACGAGCAGGAAATCATGGCCTTTTTCTTTATGAATGGGAGGAAGCAGAGCTCTAGGGGGTGGACGTCAAGCAGTGGCTCGCTGTGAATCAAGGTTTCTGTTATGTTCAGCATATTTTCGATGTTCTTGATGGTGGGTCTTTTGTGTCTGTCGGCCTCCACGCACTTCAACGCTATTTCCAGGCATTTCCTAACTTGCCGGCAGTATCCTTCAATTGACGCCAACTTCACTGTTTCCTGTAGCCTCTTCCTCCAACTTACACATACCTAGATACGAAATTGGGATAAATACCACACAAAATTAATGCAAAACACCCATGGAATTTTATTACTACAAGAAATGACCATGAATATATCGGTGCAAAGATATTCCCAAAAAAGAAGAAAATCTTACCCGATCAATGAACTCCATGGAAGACATCTCAAGGCTTCCCAATCTGTACTTATTCCCGGTCATGATCTCTATGATTACAACACCCAAGCTGTAGATGTCATACTTTTCTGATGTTATTTGTTTCTCGACATATATTCACTGTGTGAGATCAGAAATATTAAAGATACAGCTAGTGTAGAGAAAATGCCAATTTAAAATATTACTTGAAAAACAAATTCAAATTAGCTTACAGTGATCCGGATTTATGTGGCATATTTTGTCTTATTGAATGCCGATTGTGGTAGCTGAAGTTTAGTACAAAGAGATCATCTATTTTTGGCTGCATATTCTCATCCAGCAATATATTGCTAGGCTTTAGATTTATATGATAAATAGGATGAAACCTATGATGGAGGTTTCTCAAACCCACGCAAGTGCCCTTAATTATTCCGTAGCATGTGTGCCAATCCAACCCAGAATGAACGTCTGTCAAAATGAGACAAGATATAGTATCCCGAAAATGCTTAAAGTGTTATTTTATTCTTCAAATGCCACATATATAATAAATATATATATGTTGCTGCATGCATGTTGTGGCGTCATAAATACCTGAAATGTGCCGGTCAAGGGATCAATTTGGCAAATACTCGAAGCAGAGTATCCTTTGCATCTCATTGGCATAATACACATATCCTCCTTCGTTATGCTCTACAAGTTTGCTTTGTGTTCCATAGCAGTAACCAGCTAACTTGACAATATTTTGATTTTCGAACCCTGTCATGCCATCAGGCCTTTGTGTCTCCTGCATACTAGTTAAAACCTTCACAGCAAGGACCTGTCCATCCTCACAGATTCCCTATATATATTTAACGCATCTTATTAGGAAAATGGATTCTTTAATTTTGTTGACCACATACATAGTACGTACGTACCTTGTAAACCTTTCCATTCCGACCCTCGGCAAGTAGTCGCTCTTCAGAGAAACCATCTGTTAATCTTATTATTTCCTGGAACGCCATAGTCTTGGGCTTGTACTTCTTTATGCTAGTAGACCAGCTGCTAGCTTCACCGTGCCCTTGTAAATTCAAAAAATAAGTAATTCACTCGTGTAAATTTAGGGCAACCACGGGAGTACACATGCTTTTGTAGCTTGGTCCTCTAATTGTTATTATTATTATTTCTTAAAGATACTATATAGCACTAACCAGAAAAATGCCAGGAGGTGATGCTGCTGCCCATGGAACGGGGAATGGATTCTCCATGGTCATCTTGATTAAACTATATATCATCAACAAAACAAAGAGCAGCATGTATAAACCCACTTTACAAGGTGCAATAATTGTTTTCTTTTCAACAAGGATAAAAATAATAATGAAATAGTAGTAGTATCACTTAAACAAAGCATGCCTGTGGTCCATCTACGACACTAGCTAGGTGTGCAAACTCCTGATCGACCTGCCCGAGATATGACACTAGCTATGAGTTTGAACATCAAAACACCTAAACCGGCACCCGCGTCGCTCTCCCAGGGCGACACGGGCGGCAAGTCAACCCAACCGTCCACCATCACCCTCCCCCATGTCGCAGCCGGGCGAAGCCAGTGCGGCGGTGGGGATGTTGTCTTCGTCTCTCTCAGGTGGAGGGCGAGCCTGCTAGGCCCGTGCATTGTGTCCGTGCAGTGGCACGGGCAGTGTCCGCTTGGCGTGGTGTTGCGGCGGCGGCGGGGTGTGAGGCGCGCTGGTGCTGGATCTGGTGGTGCGGCCGGCTTCCCACTGGATCTGGCTCGGCTTGTGCAACGCGCGGGGATGGGATGTGCTCGCCATATGAGTGAAGGCACGTTGGTAGTGCAGGCTAGGCACGGCGCCGACCAGTTTTGGCGGTGGGAGGTTGTGGGGTGGCGGTATGCGTGGTGACCAGTGGGATACTACGGGCCTGTTCGGAGTTCTTCCGCTCCACAACTCCGCTCCCGGAGCGGACGGAGCTGCAGTTAAAAATCTTGGAGCGAGCGAACAGGTGCTCCGCAGATTCTAGGATTTCAAGGAATGGTTGGATTGCCGAACGGGTCCTACATCTAGGCCTGGTGGGCCTGCGGTGAAGGTTGGCTTTCTTGTTCTGCAGTGGGAACTGGGTACGGTGGTTGTGAGTGAAAACCTAGCTCTGACTTTTTGTCGGAGCCGGCGATGGCAGCGTCCTTGGACGTCATCTTCTTTTTGGAGTCGTCGTTGTGCAGCCCATTTGTCTCTTCCATCCTCGCAGTCATGGTTCTACGGGTGAAAACCTAATCCGGCTCAAAACTTGAAAATTATATCTACATATTTGTCTCAAAAAATATTTCCAACATAATATAACATTTTGGATTTTATGAACATAATGGAGTAGAAATTAGTGGTCAAAATTAAATCTTAAAGACCGTGCCAATGCCCAAATCGAATAACTGGAGGGAGTAGAATTTAAGAGGATGTGACATTACAATCCTACATTTTTATTTCAGTTCAAAAAATTCCTATATATTTTATATCAATTTTGAAAATGTCGACCGATTAATCATTTGACTGCAAGATTAATCGCTGCTCGGGGCATGACCAATGCGAATAGGCCCTATTCGGAGCATTAACTTGCGGAGGCAATCGGTCTGACAGACGGATGAACTAGGAGCTGGCGATTAACTGGACCAGGCTTTGGGCTAAATAAAGCCCAAAATTTCTGCCCGTGCCCATCTTGCAGCCACCCCGCGTCTTAGGGTTGGGGATTTTGGGGCTCCCGCGTCTCGTGCTCTCCTCTCCCGCTCGATTCGAACAGCAGCCGGCTAGTTCCTCACCGCCAGCCACTTCCTCCTCCCCACAACCAACGCACACACTAACCGCCGGCCAGTTCCTCCTCCCTCCCAACCAGCGCACGATCTCTAGCTGCTCGAGCTCGCCGCCCCCACCCCGAGCAGCCGCCGGCGTCGTCCGACCTACACCATCTCCACCGCCTCCGCAAGCCGACGTGCGACGCCTCCCCTCACCTCGATGTTGATGTCTCTGTTGTGGTGTTGTGGCTGCCTCCCGAAGCCACTGAAGGTAACCTGCTCCTCCTCTGTCCATGGCGTCCCGAAGCAGCAAGGTATGTTACTGCTCCTCCAGATCCTCGCCGCCAGCGACCAGATATCGCCCACAGAGGCCGCCTTCAGGAGCTCGTCCAGGAGCTCAAGCCTGCCTCCAGGGGCCCCTCCACACCCTGCTCTCCACCGCCTTCCCTTGTTCCTGCCTTCTAGGAGCTTGTCCATGCCCTGCTCTCTCCGCTGCCTTCCCCTGTTCTAGCCTTCCAGGAGCTCGATCGGGCCCGCCTCTAGGGGCTCCTCCATGCATGGTGCTCTCTCCGCTGCCTTCCCCTATTCTAGCCTTCCAGGAGCTCGATCGAGCCCACCTCTAGGGGCTCCTCCATGCATGGTGCTCTCTCCACTGCCTTCCCCTGTTCTAGCCTTCCAGGAGCTCGATCGAGCCCGCCTCTAGGAGCTCCTCCACGCACGGTGCTCTCTCTGCCGCCACAAGGCAAGGTACGAGAACAATCTACGCCTTTGCTTCAGTCCTCTCCTCTCCTCCTCTGCTCACGAGCTGATTTGTTGTGTAAACTATAGCTATATGCAATGTATGGCCCTAGCTAATTAGCCGATTAATGGTCGACCGATTAATTCGATTAATCCCTACTCCCCAACCGACCGAGCAGCTACCAGTTACCGATATCCTTAACATTGTTTTATATTCCCGCATCTTATAATCACGTGAATCAGAGGCTCTAGGGCATAATCTATAAAACTTACAAGCTCATTCAGGATAAATGAAAATGACATGTGTCACAAGTAACATGTCACCTTTTCTATATGTAGCCCTTGGTCACCGATCATTGTTTCTGTCTCGTTCAAACTAGAAACAATATCTTGTATAGTAGGCCTTTCTTGTCGGTTTGACTTCAAGCAGTCTAATGCTATCTCAATGCATCTCTTCACCTTGTAGCAGTATTCTTCGAGTAGTTGGCTGCGACTTTGAAGTAGTCTTTTCCTCCAATTTTCATGTACCTCCAACAATATTGGAGCCAAAGTTAGAACCGTACAATACACATAGGTCAAATATAACAGAGTGGTTTTCCAATATAGATGTTGGAAATGGCGTTAAAAAAACTTATTCTTACAAGCGTAACAGATTTCCGAGTCGTCATCTCTACAACACGACTGTAGCCATCATGTCCGGTCATTACCTTTACAATGATAACACCCAAACTAAATATGTCAAACTCTTTTGATATTATTTGATGCTTTACGTATTCCGGCGGCCAGTATCCACTGCATATCACCATGTATGGCACAAATTATTACATTGTTGAATGAAGAGCTAGACAATAAAGTAGATGCAAAACAAATAAACTTTATTGATCTCCCAGACACTGCATCAAAGTGAATGCACATAGGCCATTATAGCACTAAATAAAGAGAGGCATGCAAATTAGGGCTTTGCTTCTCAATCTCTTTTAGAAAGAAAAAAATACGGATGTTAAAGCAACATATAAAGTAAATCAAATTTCGTAATCCTGAGATGCGCGTGTCTCCCCAACACCTAGCACCCAGCTAGACACGGCTACGTTGCCACATACGTGATCGTCAAATGGACACGGCTGACCTTATACTACGTACGTACTAACAGTTGGATATTAGATGGGGAGAAACATTTCTTTTGGTGTCTTAATTAGGGCTCCCCTATATAATACTGCCTCCGTTTCATAATTTAAGGCGTATTATGATTCTCTAAGACAAGGATTTTGATCAGCAATTACTCTATCAATAAAGTCCAGTTCAGGTGGTGTATGCCTGCAGATTCTTGTTCGTATTATGATACTTGTTAGGCACGCCAAGTCAAAGGAAAGGTTCTTGTTCTCTTCTTTTTTTTTTTTTTTTTTTTTTTTTGAGATCGCTCTTGTTCGTTGCAGCAAGAGTAAGCGGTATGCCTGCAGATGCAGTCCAGTTCAATTGTGGATTTTTATTTTATTTTTGCGAGGCAAGTGTGTTGATTATTATCGGTGCTATGCACACGTGTACCCAAAGGGCATGCTGAGTTGTACCGTGTACCGTGTGGAAGCTTATGTTTAAAAAATGGGGATAAACAGGATGGGGTTGAGAAGGGTGGAGGTGATTAGGGATTTTAAACATTTTCCGTATTCATGGTGGGACCCAGGTTGGAGCGTTGGGAGTACACGTGATGTAAGGAAAAAAATATGTTTGGACCTTTGTATGACAATGGCAAATGTGCTACCGAGTCACTGAGAAGTGGATCCGGCAGTGACGTTTACCATGCAAACGTTGACCAAAACAAATACGGTAGAAAATATGTAGAGGAACTTTTTTTAATACAGTGATGAAAGTGAGTGAGGTAGACAAATTCAATGACCAGATACATTTTACTCTTTTCATTAAAACTTGTAAACCTTTTTCAGAATAAAAGAATCAAAACACACAAACGAAGTCTCATGGCAAACTTCTACAGCTACCTAGACCTAGCCGCCAGATAGAATGCTTACCATGTGCCGATGGAACTCATTGTTTTTCTTGTATTTTCTTCACCGAAGAGCTTTGATAAACCGAAATCTGCGATCTTCAGCACCATATCCTTATCTAGCAATATATTATCAGGTTTTAAATCGAAATGCATTATAGGATGTTCCAACCCCTCACGAAGATATTTTAGACCCTCACAAATCCCTTTGATTATTCGGTAACGTATGGGCCAGGTAAATCCCGTGCTTTCGTCTGCAACAAAGCAAAGAACATGAGTATTGCTAAAAATGTAAATCTAAAGAATAACTTTTCATGTCCTATGTAAATGCACGTGAAGCAGAGGGCACAAACTTAATTACCAGAAATAAGCTTGTTTAAGCTACCCTTGTGTACATACTCAAAGCAGAGTGCCATATGTATACGTGCAGCAGGAACTTGTTTTCCTTCAAACTCTGCAAGTTCTTCCTCTGATTCTTTGCAGAAGCCCACTAACTCCACAATATTTTGATGCTTGAGCACCCTAAGATTGTTGAACTCTTTGTGAAATTCCTTATCATCTAATCCCGAAATGGTATGTAGTACCTTCACGGCAATCACTCGAGTTTCATGCAGACCCTGTCCGACATTTCGTGTTAATACTCAACATCCTTGGTGTGCTGCAGTGATGCATGGTATTGTAGAAACTTAGAAATACAAACACTAAGGTTTAGTTGCTCGAGTAAATTACTTAATACCACAACTTCGAGGTACCTTATAACACTTTACCACACTTTTAAATATATTTTTCACAAAATCAAAACTTGTCGCCTAATTAAATACTAGTATAGCAGCAGGAAGGTCCATGCTAACCCAGAGGCATACCCACTAATATAGTCTAGCGGTCCATAAAAATGGACGAGCACTTTTTTAAAAAGGAAAACAGCAGCAGCTAATTCATTCATTAAATTAAGGAAGGAGAATATATAGAGTTTTATGTACATGCTGATCAGCCATGAAAAGTCGATATGATGGAGAGAAGAAAACACATGCATGGTTTTATTATTCATATACGTACCTTGTAAACTGTTCCAAATCCGCCACTCCCAAGTATTCGTTTCTCATCGAAATCATTTGTAATCTGCTTTATCAGTTGGTATGATAGCTTACTTGGTTCGTCACTTGTGTGTTGTTGTAGCTTGGCCTCCATGCTACAGCTTAAAAAAAAATTAGGCATAAGAGCAAGTATATAGTGTCTCATACATAGAAAATAATATGCCTTACAAACTATGTTACGACTTACGACGAATCTGCACTCGGGCTTCTGCAATTATATATGGGTGCACAAAAATAGTTACCAATATAAAAAGAAAATGCTATTAGTTCCTGAAGAAACAACATGGGATGAAGTTCTTGTGGTACGTATACTAGTATAGACGAATAAATTTGCTAATAATTGATGAAGATTTGTGCTAATTAAACACAAGTGCAATGGACTGTTTTCCAGATCTGCCATCTGAAACTTAAACATCACACCTGAAAATAAATAGAGCAGTTGCATTGCAGATGCACTTACCTGGACTTCTTCAGAAGGAGAACAGCAGGAAAGAGGTGTGCAGATGAAACGAGATGGGATATGAATGAGCAGCTAGGCCAGCCCTTTAAGCGCCGCGCGGCGCGCGGGGGGGGGGGGGGATCAAGTCAACATCTGATTCATTTCTTCCTTTTATTAATCAATCGAATCAAATGGCCCAATCCTTGTATTAGTTTAAAGTGCACAGTCCTTTCTTTCTTACTATCTAGAATACGTTGCACATTGTTCCACATCCTCGTGCAGTCGTGCGTGAAGCAATTGATGTGGGCGATGGCCCATAGCTGATTAACAACTACAGATCGATTAGTTTTGAAATGCTACTAGCTTAGCTATTACACATGTCAGTACTTTAAGGCTTTAAGCATCTTTATCTACTCTATCCTAAGCTAGCTAGATGTCACATACTACATGTTTTATTGACTAACCTGCAGATGGTGCCAAAGTCCACTTGATGCGTGTTAGATGTGTGTTTTGGTGTGTTCTCTGCGGTACTACCGCCCGAGTGCGGTACTACCGCTCTGTCCTGTAATACCTCTCATGTATATGTACTGGCCTTAGGCCCACAGTGAATATTAGTTGCTCATTATCTAACATGGTATCAGATGCCAGGTTCCTCCTCGTGCTCCACCTCCACCGTCGCTGCCGCTAGCAACTCCGGCCGACGTCTCTGCCCCGCGCCAGCCCGCTGGTCCGGCCGCGGCTGCTCCTCCCCGTCCTCTACTCCGCGCCAGCCCGGTCGCCGGCCTCCTCTGCACCGCGCCGGTCGCCGACTCCAGCCGCCCCCGTCCGCCAGGCCCCCCCCCCCCCCCCCCCCGCTTCGCCCGGGCTCATGTTCGCGCCGTCCCGCGCCCGGCCTCCTCCTCCGGCCGGCTCCTGCCTGGACTCCTCCTCGCTCGGCCTCTGCCCAGCGATTTGGTCGATCCCGATCCCGATCCAGCGGCTCTGCGCGGTACTACCGCTTATCACTGTTGATTCATATCACTTTAAGAATTTTCCTACCCAGCCCACAATGCGTAAAAAGAGCTAACCAACCACGTCCAAGTCCCCTTCCCTCTTCCTCTCGCGGCGGCGGCTACGCCCGCGCCCCGTTACCGTTTTCCCATGCCCTCACTTGTCTCCTCCGACGCCGCACTTCGCCCTTCCTAGCTACGGCTCACCCCGCCTCCTCCTCGACAGACCGTCCCCGACGAGCCCTCCTAGTGGCTAGGCCAAAGGAGGTGGAGGAGCTCTTCTCCCCTGCCTCCTCTCATCTCCTCTCCAGCACTGGGATGACGAGCTCACCGACGACTGCTTCCACCTTCCCTCCCCTCCTAGCCGCCGAACGTGGTGAGCTACCCATCTCTCCCCTCTCTACCCCAGATATGAGTTGGTTCAATTTGTATGTACGTGCAATTGCACAAATTTGTCAACACACAACACATTTAGGTTGAGTTTGTACATGCATGGTTGACACCAGATTTTGGCATAGCAATAAATGTAATTAAGATGGGCTCAAATGATAAAGATCTCAACATGAAATTTCTTCGTCTCCTCAAGACGAATAATTTTGCTTTTTGGATCACCTCAATCCGAGGTCGTATGCAACTTTGAGAGCCAAAATAGCCCGACTTGACCATGACTTGAATTTGAGCGCCTGACCCAGACACATATTGATGCATGTCTGAAGGTAGACGTGAGTGATTTGGCCCTCAAGATGGCCTCAAATTAGAAACTTCTCAACATGAAAGTTGCCGGCATCGTCGAGGCACAAAACTTTGTTTTTTGGGTCATCTCCATCCGGGGCCATATGCAACCTCCAAAGCTAAAATACAATCGCCTGATTCTAGACATTGTCTATACGTGTCTAATGTATGGCATGGCTGGTTGGGTCATCAAGATGGCTTCAAAAGGAAAAGTGTCCAACATGAAAGTTTTTGTCCTCATCAAATTGAACAACTTTGGCTTTTGGGTAACGTTAGTCCGAGGTCGTATGCGACCTCTAAAGCCGATGCAATATGACAATTTTTTGACTCTTGTCAAATTTATAAACTGAACATGCATGTCACTTGTATGTTCTGTCAAATTTATAAATTGTAATAGCCATATCACTGGTATGTTCATTTAGTTGTACACAATATTGACATGTGCACACAATTCATTTATTTTACCTTGCTTATTTAACTTGCTACTGATTAACTTTCTATTATTTGTAGCTGAGCATTTGAATTTTGGAGCAGATGATCAGAAGTTTACATGGGGCTATGAACCTTTTAGATCGTGTGAAGGCATGGAGAACTGATGGTCACATGCATTGGTGGCGATGCAGGGCATATTGTGAGTTAGCTTATGACATAGTGATATTTATGTTTGACACGCTTCATAACCGTTCAAGTTTGAGTTGATGTTAGTGATGTTCTTGTTGTGCTTCATAGTCTTCCTAGTGTGATGTGAGGTGTGATTATGCGCCAATGTACATCTTAAGTATGTAAGCCGTGGCTAGCATTTTTTTGCCTTGTGTGTATATGAGCTTCTATGAGAAGATGCATGTATATGTGATCTTCTCTTACAAGATGTTATGTGATTGTATATGTGATCTTCTATGTAGCTAGGTGCTATGTAGCCAGCTGCTGCTATTTTTTTTGTGCCCACCACATCAGTGACCGGCCATTTGGCCAGTCAATGATGACTAGGACTAGTCATCAGTGACCGGCCAACTGGCCGGTGAGTGATGACAATGTCATCATTGACCCCGAGACACTGACCGGCCAGAAACTGTCACTGATGATATGATTTGGCCAGTCAGTGTTGTTCGGTTATGTAGTAGTGTAGCTAGGCTCGTGACAGTCGCATGTATGCAGCCTTCCTTCCTTCCTTCACCTGCATGCCTTCCTTCCACGGCTGTAGAAAGACATCACAGTGATTAGATTAGATTTTCATCCCTCCCCTACATAAATAAATTAGGCCACCGCCACGCAAAAACCCTAGCTAATTAACTCTCGGACCCTAGCTAGCTATTTAATGGCTATGGCTTCCATGGTGCCCAAGCTCATCGACGTAGTTGCAGCTGGTAGTCGCCCGGGGCGGGGGTGTGTCTCCCCTCCCAAGGCTACCTGACTGGCCAGCGCCTAATTAATGTGTAGCGTCTCCCCCTCCCATGCAGGTATGTATTGTTTGCTGAGAGAGAGATTAATACCAACTAGTTCATGACAGATATTCATTCATCATGTCTCTCTGCCTTGCCCTTAGGGAGGGCAAGGCTAAATCAATCAATCGATCAAATTAACGACAAATCAAATTGCAACTCTATCTATCTATGCCTACTGAACTGAACCAAACGAACCGGCGGCGGCGGTCGCAAGTCTCCAAAAGAAGAAGAAGAAGAAAATAAATTAAGCCGACAATCCAAGCCAGAAGAAGAAGCAGCCACAATGAAGATAGATCCCAAAACCTATCTCGACGTTCAAGAGGATACATCCCTCAAATCCAAGGAATTCCTCTGGGCCCTGTACGACAGTACGAGTACTGGTGCAATCATCAGAGCATATCACACGACCCTGCCGGGATGCGCAGCCGCTTCAGGATATTCAGCAGGACAGCAAGGCGTGTGCAGGTTGACGCTGGGCAAGTTTGCGGATCAGGCCGGTGAAGGAGACGTTCTGTCCTCCATGACCCAGGAAACCATAAATTCATGTGGATATCATGAATTTAATCTTCTCATGATATTTCGCCGCAGTCCTCGGCCACCAACAAGATCTTCAAGGCGAATAAATTTCCATCGTTGCTACTCCTTGGTGACAACCGACCACGATCCTACACAAATCAATTTAGTATGTCATTTGGTTACCAATTAATCTCATGTTGCCATATCTAAAAGAAATCTCATGTTGCCGAAAATTCGAGACATTATAAAGGAGGATGACACAAATAAGTAATCAATTAGCGCTAGCGTTGTCACGTTGTCGCTTAACACTCACGTAGACTTGACGGTGTAATAATGCTGGGCTGCGTATCTATGATGCGGAGGCTGGGAGCAATATAATTCTTCTATTTTGTCTAAACAATATATATCTAAGATGAGCAAAGTTGTTGAGGCATTTCATCAAAAAAAGTATAAATGTGTAACCACGTTATATGTTTTGGATGCCTACTGTTGTTAGGTTTTTTAGATTGAACCTCAAACTTTTACGCAGTTCAGTTTCGTTTTCTTTCGGCTTGCAATTTTGAGCAACATAATACATAGT
The DNA here is from genome assembly GCA_039707655.1 of Elymus sibiricus. Classification (NCBI taxonomy): domain Eukaryota; kingdom Viridiplantae; phylum Streptophyta; class Magnoliopsida; order Poales; family Poaceae; genus Elymus; species Elymus sibiricus. The sequence goes on along the minus strand of CM077674.1, from coordinate 6,100,602 downwards.
ACCAGATATTAATCGTTTCCCAATTAGCAAGTCAATAAACTAGAGAAAGGACAAGAAATTCATTGTCCATTACCTTCTCGTGCCCTCTATACATCCAAAAGCATAAACTGCACCTAGGTTGAAACCAATTATGTTCTCAAGCCTGTAAGGTTAGGGAGGACATGCAGAGTCAATAAAAAAGCTCAAAAATACAGTATGTACTAGTACTACATAATCGGACATATTCAAAATAGAAACTACAATGTGGCTGTAAATGTAGAAGCAATACTTGTAGGTAGTGAATTTCCATACGCGTACGGTCCCGTCAAGTGAACCTGTAATTAGAATCGGAAGCTCCGGGTGCAACTTGACGGCACTGATACAGTCCGCATGCCCTTCTAAATTATCAACACATTCTTTCATCCCCAATTCCCATATCTGATTCAACAACAACGAAAAAGGAAAACTGTTAATCATATATATCATGTATGACAACTTAATTCATAGCTAGCTATGATTAATTGAATGTATTCTTCAAGAGATGGCACCTGTGCAGTCCTGTCCTTACAGCCCACGATAAGATGCTGCCGATTATAGCGTGTGAAGTAATCAACACAAAGCCCATGCTCGTCCAGTTTCAATGTGATGATGCTACTAGTATCATTGGAATAAATGCTCCAGATCTATCAATTATTAATGCTAGTTATCTTAAGTGCGTATTACAATAAAATCACCAATGAATTTGAAGGAAATATAAAAGAATAATTAAATTGCGAGCAAATTAACCTTGACTGTGCCATCCCATGAAGTACTAGCGAAACTGTCCTTGTTCTTTGGATTAAAGGTTACTTGGGTCACTTTGTCAGTGTGCCCCTGAAATGTCCGGGTGCATTTCCAGTTCTTGTTCCAGTCCCAAAGCTTAATCAGGTGATCATCGTCATCAGACGACGATGACAGTACAAACGGATCAGTTGGATGCACAGCCAAGGTTGTGATGCAACCGTCGTGAGCATCGAAACTCTCGACGCACTGGTTTTGGTCGTAGCTGTAAACATGGATGCACCCATTGCCGTCACCGGCGACGACCCATTTCTCGCGTGCGATAAATTTTGCCGCATGAACTGCACATTCATGAATAGAGCAGAAATATACATATACAAATGATTTAGCATGGTGATGTGTGAGCAATAAATTAAACGGGTAAGCGATCGATTAATCTAATAGAACATATAAACTAATTAAGCATATATATGCGTACGTACCTGGTTCACCTGTGACGTCTTGAATCGAGTTCAACATTGCCTGCGAGCAGATACATACGTTAGTAATATGCGGTACGAAACGTCGTACTATAATGCATTGTCTGGCCGGCCGAATTAAGATGAGATTAACCACATACATATAGACACGCACGTACCATTGTCTGGCAGTTCCAAACACGAAGGCTCCCCACATGATGCGTCGTGATAATCCTGCATATTAATTACACAAACGATTGACCGATGAATTAGTCCTAGATAGCTAGAATATGTACCAGAGAGTAAGTAGCACTCACCATGGCTCTGTTGGATGCATATCTATGGACGAAACTTGCTTAGCATCAGGCGTGGTTATGATCTGAAAGATATATAGATTCAAGAAGGCCAACACAACAACCTCTCCTTGCAAGTAAGGCTACATATAGTTATTAGCAACACACAACAAAAAAAGAAAATCACCTCAACCATCCGTCGAGTTGGCTGCCAGCAGATCCCGTACGTCCAGCCCAAGGAAATTAAAGAAAACAACAATGGAACAACATGTGGGTCATACTATCAATTACACAAACAATGGAGTAGTGAAACGAATTTAATTAATCCCTTTCATCAAGCCAAAGACTAGCTAGGTAGTTTACCTCAGACGACGACGATGTCTCTTCATTAGCTGGAGCTATTCCATCAGTACAGGAGATAACCTTCAGCGTCACCTCTTGCACCTCTTCGCCGGCCTTCTGAAAGAAGTTGTCGTACTCAACGGCGACGTGATCTTTGTCAACATCAAGGAGGTCGTAGCTACGCAACACGACGCCGTACAGCGTAAAGAAGTCGCCGCGGCTGTCCGAAGATGTCGACGTCGACGATGCAGGCAGCTGCTTATTGGGCATTATTGTGAGTGTGAGGGTGTAGGCACACCCTGGTGGCACAACACCGCAGAGTGGCTTCTTCGTCAAGTACCTCTTGGGGCCGTTGGCCACAAGCATGAATGCGACGCGGTCATTTCCCTTGTAGTCTAGCCGCAACGAGCAGGAAATCATGGCCTTTTTCTTTATGAATGGGAGGAAGCAGAGCTCTAGGGGGTGGACGTCAAGCAGTGGCTCGCTGTGAATCAAGGTTTCTGTTATGTTCAGCATATTTTCGATGTTCTTGATGGTGGGTCTTTTGTGTCTGTCGGCCTCCACGCACTTCAACGCTATTTCCAGGCATTTCCTAACTTGCCGGCAGTATCCTTCAATTGACGCCAACTTCACTGTTTCCTGTAGCCTCTTCCTCCAACTTACACATACCTAGATACGAAATTGGGATAAATACCACACAAAATTAATGCAAAACACCCATGGAATTTTATTACTACAAGAAATGACCATGAATATATCGGTGCAAAGATATTCCCAAAAAAGAAGAAAATCTTACCCGATCAATGAACTCCATGGAAGACATCTCAAGGCTTCCCAATCTGTACTTATTCCCGGTCATGATCTCTATGATTACAACACCCAAGCTGTAGATGTCATACTTTTCTGATGTTATTTGTTTCTCGACAAATTCCGGCGGCATATATTCACTGTGTGAGATCAGAAATATTAAAGATACAGCTAGTGTAGAGAAAATGCCAATTTAAAATATTACTTGAAAAACAAATTCAAATTAGCTTACAGTGATCCGGATTTATGTGGCATATTTTGTCTTATTGAATGCCGATTGTGGTAGCTGAAGTTTAGTACAAAGAGATCATCTATTTTTGGCTGCATATTCTCATCCAGCAATATATTGCTAGGCTTAGATTTATATGATAAATAGGATGAAACCTATGATGGAGGTTTCTCAAACCCACGCAAGTGCCCTTAATTATTCCGTAGCATGTGTGCCAATCCAACCCAGAATGAACGTCTGTCAAAATGAGACAAGATATAGTATCCCGAAAATGCTTAAAGTGTTATTTTATTCTTCAAATGCCACATATATAATAAATATATATATGTTGCTGCATGCATGTTGTGGCGTCATAAATACCTGAAATGTGCCGGTCAAGGGATCAATTTGGCAAATACTCGAAGCAGAGTATCCTTTGCATCTCATTGGCATAATACACATATCCTCCTTCGTTATGCTCTACAAGTTTGCTTTGTGTTCCATAGCAGTAACCAGCTAACTTGACAATATTTTGATTTTCGAACCCTGTCATGCCATCAGGCCTTTGTGTCTCCTGCATACTAGTTAAAACCTTCACAGCAAGGACCTGTCCATCCTCACAGATTCCCTATATATATTTAACGCATCTTATTAGGAAAATGGATTCTTTAATTTTGTTGACCACATACATAGTACGTACGTACCTTGTAAACCTTTCCATTCCGACCCTCGGCAAGTAGTCGCTCTTCAGAGAAACCATCTGTTAATCTTATTATTTCCTGGAACGCCATAGTCTTGGGCTTGTACTTCTTTATGCTAGTAGACCAGCTGCTAGCTTCACCGTGCCCTTGTAAATTCAAACAATAAGTAATTCACTCGTGTAAATTTAGCGCAACCACGGGAGTACACATGCTTTTGTAGCTTGGTCCTCTAATTGTTATTATTATTATTTCTTAAAGATACTATATAGCACTAACCAGAAAAATGCCAGGAGGTGATGCTGCTGCCCATGGAACGGGGAATGGATTCTCCATGGTCATCTTGATTAAACTATATATCATCAACAAAACAAAGAGCAGCATGTATAAACCCACTTTACAAGGTGCAATAATTGTTTTCTTTTCAACAAGGATAAAAATAATAATGAAATAGTAGTAGTATCACTTAAACAAAGCATGCCTGTGGTCCATCTACGACACTAGCTAGGTGTGCAAACTCCTGATCGACCTGCCCGAGATATGACACTAGCTATGAGTTTGAACATCAAAACACCTAAACCGGCACCCGCGTCGCTCTCCCAGGGCGACACGGGCGGCAAGTCAACCCAACCGTCCACCATCACCCTCCCCCATGTCGCAGCCGGGCGAAGCCAGTGCGGCGGTGGGGATGTTGTCTTCGTCTCTCTCAGGTGGAGGGCGAGCCTGCTAGGCCCGTGCATTGTGTCCGTGCAGTGGCACAGGCAGTGTCCGCTTGGCGTGGTGTTGCGGCGGCGGCGGGGTGTGAGGCGCGCTGGTGCTGGATCTGGTGGTGCGGCCGGCTTCCCACTGGATCTGGCTCGGCTTGTGCAACACGCGGGGATGGGATGTGCTCGCCATATGAGTGAAGGCACGTTGGTAGTGCAGGCTAGGGACGGCGCCGACCAGTTTTGGCGGTGGGAGGTTGTGGGGTGGCGGTATGCGTGGTGACCAGTGGGATACTACGGGCCTGTTCGGAGTTCTTCCGCTCCACAACTCCGCTCCCGGAGCGGACGGAGCTGCAGTTAAAAATCTTGGAGCGAGCGAACAGGTGCTCCGCAGATTCTAGGATTTCAAGGAATGGGTGGATTGCCGAACGGGTCCTACATCTAGGCCTGGTGGGCCTGCGGTGAAGGTTGGCTTTCTTGTTCTGCAGTGGGAACTGGGTACGGTGGTTGTGAGTGAAAACCTAGCTCTGACTTTTTGTCGGAGCCGGCGATGGCAGCGTCCTTGGACGTCATCTTCTTTTTGGAGTCGTCGTTGTGCAGCCCATTTGTCTCTTCCATCCTCGCAGTCATGGTTCTACGGGTGAAAACCTAATCCGGCTCAAAACTTGAAAATTATATCTACATATTTGTCTCAAAAAATATTTCCAACATAATATAACATTTTGGATTTTATGAACATAATGGAGTAGAAATTAGTGGTCAAAATTAAATCTTAAAGACCGTGCCAATGCCCAAATCGAATAACTGGAGGGAGTAGAATTTAAGATGATGTGACATTACAATCCTACATTTTTATTTCAGTTCAAAAAATTCCTATATATTTTATATCAATTTTGAAAATGTCGACCGATTAATCATTTGACTGCAAGATTAATCGCTGCTCGGGGCATGACCAATGCGAATAGGCCCTATTCGGAGCATTAACTTGCGGAGGCAATCGGTCTGACAGACGGATGAACTAGGAGCTGGCGATTAACTGGACCAGGCTTTGGGCTAAATAAAGCCCAAAATTTCTGCCCGTGCCCATCTTGCAGCCACCCCGCGTCTTAGGGTTGGGGATTTTGGGGCTCCCGCGTCTCGTGCTCTCCTCTCCCGCTCGATTCGAACAGCCGCCGGCTAGTTCCTCACCGCCAGCCACTTCCTCCTCCCCCCAACCAACGCACACACTAACCGCCGGCCAGTTCCTCCTCCCTCCCAATCAGCGCACGACCTCTAGCTGCTCGAGCTCGCCGCCCCCACCCCGAGCAGCCGCCGGCGTCGTCCGACCTACACCATCTCCGCCGCCTCCGCAAGCCGACGTGCGACGCCTCCCCTCACCTCGATGTTGATGTCTCTGTTGTGGTGTTGTGGCTGCCTCCCGAAGCCACTGAAGGTAACCTGCTCCTCCTCTGTCCATGGCGTCCCGAAGCAGCAAGGTATGTTACTGCTCCTCCAGATCCTCGCCGCCAGCGACCAGATATCGCCCACAGAGGCCGCCTTCAGGAGCTCGTCCAGGAGCTCAAGCCTGCCTCCAGGGGCCCCTCCACACCCTGCTCTCCACCGCCTTCCCTTGTTCCTGCCTTCTAGGAGCTCGTCCATGCCCTGCTCTCTCCGCTGCCTTCCCCTGTTCTAGCCTTCCAGGAGCTCGATCGAGCCCGCCTCTAGGGGCTCCTCCATGCATGGTGCTCTCTCCGCTGCCTTCCCCTATTCTAGCCTTCCAGGAGCTCGATCGAGCCCACCTCTAGGGGCTCCTCCATGCATGGTGCTCTCTCCACTGCCTTCCCCTGTTCTAGCCTTCCAGGAGCTCGATCGAGCCCGCCTCTAGGAGCTCCTCCACGCACGGTGCTCTCTCTGCCGCCACAAGGCAAGGTACGAGAACAATCTACGCCTTTGCTTCAGTCCTCTCCTCTCCTCCTCTGCTCACGAGCTGATTTGTTGTGTAAACTATAGCTATATGCAATGTATGGCCCTAGCTAATTAGCCGATTAATGGTCGACCGATTAATTCGATTAATCCCTACTCCCCAACCGACCGAGCAGCTACCAGTTACCGATATCCTTAACATTGTTTTATATTCCCGCGTCTTATAATCACGTGAATCAGAGGCTCTAGGGCATAATCTATAAAACTTACAAGCTCATTCAGGATAAATGAAAATGACATGTGTCACAAGTAACATGTCACCTTTTCTATATGTAGCCCTTGGTCACCGATCATTGTTTCTGTCTCGTTCAAACTAGAAACAATATCTTGTATAGTAGGCCTTTCTTGTCGGTTTGACTTCAAGCAGTCTAATGCTATCTCAATGCATCTCTTCACCTGGTAGCAGTATTCTTCGAGTAGTTGGCTGCGACTTTGAAGTAGTCTTTTCCTCCAATTTTCATGTACCTCCAACAATATTGGAGCCAAAGTTAGAACCGTACAATACACATAGGTCAAATATAACAGAGTGGTTTTCCAATATAGATGTTGGAAATGGCGTTAAAAAAACTTATTCTTACAAGCGTAACAGATTTCCGAGTCGTCATCTCTACAACACGACTGTAGCCATCATGTCCGGTCATTACCTTTACAATGATAACACCCAAACTAAATATGTCAAACTCTTTTGATATTATTTGATGCTTTACGTATTCCGGCGGCCAGTATCCACTGCATATCACCATGTATGGCACAAATTATTACATTGTTGAATGAAGAGCTAGACAATAAAGTAGATGCAAAACAAATAAACTTTATTGATCTCCCAGACACTGCATCAAAGTGAATGCACATAGGCCATTATAGCACTAAATAAAGAGAGGCATGCAAATTAGGGCTTTGCTTCTCAATCTCTTTTAGAAAGAAAAAAATACGGATGTTAAAGCAACATATAAAGTAAATCAAATTTCGTAATCCTGAGATGCGCGTGTCTCCCCAACACCTAGCACCCAGCTAGACACGGCTACGTTGCCACATACGTGATCGTCAAATGGACACGGCTGACCTTATACTACGTACGTACTAACAGTTGGATATTAGATGGGGAGAAACATTTCTTTTGGTGTCTTAATTAGGGCTCCCCTATATAATACTGCCTCCGTTTCATAATTTAAGGCGTATTATGATTCTCTAAGACAAGGATTTTGATCAGCAATTACTCTATCAATAAAGTCCAGTTCAGGTGGTGTATGCCTGCAGATTCTTGTTCGTATTATGATACTTGTTAGGCACGCCAAGTCAAAGGAAAGGTTCTTGTTCTCTTCTTTTTTTTTTTTTTTTTTTTTTTTTGAGATCGCTCTTGTTCGTTGCAGCAAGAGTAAGCGGTATGCCTGCAGATGCAGTCCAGTTCAATTGTGGATTTTTATTTTATTTTTGCGAGGCAAGTGTGTTGATTATTATCGGTGCTATGCACACGTGTACCCAAAGGGCATGCTGAGTTGTACCGTGTACCGTGTGGAAGCTTATGTTTAAAAAATGGGGATAAACAGGATGGGGTTGAGAAGGGTGGAGGCGATTAGGGATTTTAAACATTTTCCGTATTCATGGTGGGACCCAGGTTGGAGCGTTGGGAGTACACGTGATGTAAGGAAAAAAATATGTTTGGACCTTTGTATGACAATGGCAAATGTGCTACCGAGTCACTGAGAAGTGGATCCGGCAGTGACGTTTACCATGCAAACGTTGACCAAAACAAATACGGTAGAAAATATGTAGAGGAACTTTTTTTAATACAGTGATGAAAGTGAGTGAGGTAGACAAATTCAATGACCAGATACATTTTACTCTTTTCATTAAAACTTGTAAACCTTTTTCAGAATAAAAGAATCAAAACACACAAACGAAGTCTCATGGCAAACTTCTACAGCTACCTAGACCTAGCCGCCAGATAGAATGCTTACCATGTGCCGATGGAACTCATTGTTTTTCTTGTATTTTCTTCACCGAAGAGCTTTGATAAACCGAAATCTGCGATCTTCAGCACCATATCCTTATCTAGCAATATATTATCAGGTTTTAAATCGAAATGCATTATAGGATGTTCCAACACCTCACGAAGATATTTTAGACCCTCACAAATCCCTTTGATTATTCGGTAACGTATGGGCCAGGTAAATCCCATGCTTTCGTCTGCAACAAAGCAAAGAACATGAGTATTGCTAAAAATGTAAATCTAAAGAATAACTTTTCATGTCCTATGTAAATGCACGTGAAGCAGAGGGCACAAACTTAATTACCAGAAATAAGCTTGTTTAAGCTACCCTTGTGTACATACTCAAAGCAGAGTGCCATATGTATACGTGCAGCAGGAACTTGTTTTCCTTCAAACTCTGCAAGTTCTTCCTCTGATTCTTTGCAGAAGCCCACTAACTCCACAATATTTTGATGCTTGAGCACCCTAAGATTGTTGAACTCTTTGTGAAATTCCTTATCATCTAATCCCGAAATGGTATGTAGTACCTTCACGGCAATCACTCGAGTTTCATGCAGACCCTGTCCGACATTTCGTGGTAATACTCAACATCCTTGGTGTGCTGCAGTGATGCATGGTATTGTAGAAACGTAGAAATACAAACACTAAGGTTTAGTTGCTCGAGTAAATTACTTAATACCACAACTTCGAGGTACCTTATAACACTTTACCACACTTTTAAATATATTTTTCACAAAATCAAAACTTGTCGCCTAATTAAATACTAGTATAGCAGCAGGAAGGTCCATGCTAACCCAGAGGCATACCCACTAATATAGTCTAGCGGTCCATAAAAATGGACGAGCACTTTTTTAAAAAGGAAAACAGCAGCAGCTAATTCATTCATTAAATTAAGGAAGGAGAATATATAGAGTTTTATGTACATGCTGATCAGCCATGAAAAGTCGATATGATGGAGAGAAGAAAACACATGCATGGTTTTATTATTCATATACGTACCTTGTAAACTGTTCCAAATCCGCCACTCCCAAGTATTCGTTTCTCATCGAAATCATTTGTAATCTGCTTTATCAGTTGGTATGATAGCTTACTTGGTTCGTCACTTGTGTGTTGTTGTAGCTTGGCCTCCATGCTACAGCTTAAAAAAAAAATTAGGCATAAGAGCAAGTATATAGTGTCTCATACATAGAAAATAATATGCCTTACAAACTATGTTACGACTTACGACGAATCTGCACTCGGGCTTCTGCAATTATATATGGGTGCACAAAAATAGTTACCAATATAAAAAGAAAATGCTATTAGTTCCTGAAGAAACAACATGGGATGAAGTTCTTGTGGTACGTATACTAGTATAGACGAATAAATTTGCTAATAATTGATGAAGATTTGTGCTAATTAAACACAAGTGCAATGGACTGTTTTCCAGATCTGCCATCTGAAACTTAAACATCACACCTGAAAATAAATAGAGCAGTTGCATTGCAGATGCACTTACCTGGACTTCTTCAGAAGGAGAACAGCAGGAAAGAGGTGTGCAGATGAAACGAGATGGGATATGAATGAGCAGCTAGGCCAGCCCTTTAAGCGCCGCGCGGCGCGCGGGGGGGGGGGGGGGGGGGGGGGGGGGGGGGATCAAGTCAACATCTGATTCATTTCTTCCTTTTATTAATCAATCGAATCAAATGGCCCAATCCTTGTATTAGTTTAAAGTGCACAGTCCTTTCTTTCTTACTATCTAGAATACGTTGCACATTGTTCCACATCCTCGTGCAGTCGTGCGTGAAGCAATTGATGTGGGCGATGGCCCATAGCTGATTAACAACTACAGATCGATTAGTTTTGAAATGCTACTAGCTTAGCTATTACACATGTCAGTACTTTAAGGCTTTAAGCATCTTTATCTACTCTATCCTAAGCTAGCTAGATGTCACATACTACATGTTTTATTGACTAACCTGCAGATGGTGCCAAAGTCCACTTGATGCGTGTTAGATGTGTGTTTTGGTGTGTTCTCTGCGGTACTACCGCCCGAGTGCGGTACTACCGCTCTGAGTGCGGTACAACCGCTCTGTCCTGTAATACCTCTCATGTATATGTACTGGCCTTAGGCCCACAGTGAATATTAGTTGCTCATTATCTAACATGGTATCAGATGCCAGGTTCCTCCTCGTGCTCCACCTCCACCGTCGCTGCCGCTAGCAACTCCGGCCGACGTCTCTGCCCCGCGCCAGCCAGCTGGTCCGGCCGCGGCTGCTCCTCCCCGTCCTCTACTCCGCGCCAGCCCGGTCGCCGGCCTCCTCTGCACCGCGCCGGTCGCCGACTCCGGCCGCCCCCGTCCGCCAGCCCCCCCCCCCCCCCCGCCTCGCCCGGGCTCACCTTCGCGCCGTCCCGCGCCCGGCCTCCTCCTCCGGCCGGCTCCTGCCTGGACTCCTCCTCGCTCGGCCTCTGCCAGCGATTTGGTCGATCCCGATCCCGATCCAGCGGCTCTGTGCGGTACTACCGCTTATCAGCGCGGTACTACCGCCCTGAGCAGAGCGGTACTACCGCTGGGAAGTGCGGTACTACCGCCCGAAGCGGTACTACCGCCTGTTACTGCCGCTCTACTTCCGCTCGGAGGGACAGGCATTGCAGAAGGTTTATATAAGCGGAAGTGCCCACGGCACTGGAATCGCGGAAGTACCGCCCAAGCGGTACTACCGCTGATCACCACGGTACTACCGCCCTTTGCAGAGCGGTACTACCGCTGGGAAGAGCGGTACTACCGTTCAGGGTGAGCTCGTCATGTCTTCGTCGGGCTATGTGGCTGTTCCTCGGTGCTCGGTGATCTTCGATGGCACCAACTATGCTGAGTTTGTGGGTTTCATGCGCATCCACATGCGCGGTCTTCTCCTGTGGGGCGTTCTCTCTGGCGAGGTTCCCTGTCCACCCTGTCCTGTTGCTCCTGTGGCTCCTACCCCGCCGGTGCCGCCTGTTCTTGCTGCTGATGCTTCTCAGGCTGATCGGGATACAACCAAGGCCCGTGACGATGCTGCGGTTGATGCTTATGATCAGCAGGTATCCGCCTACTCAGATGCTCTTGCTGTTTACCGAGATGATCTGTCTGCTTACACTCAGTGGTGCAATGATGATGCTCGAGCTGCTGCTGTTCTCACTGCGAGTGTCTTACCTCAGTTTGCGTCTGAGTTCATGGGTCTCGGTCCTGTTGCTGCGATGTGGTCCTATCTTTGTCAGCGATATCAGCCATCTGGTGATGCTCTCTACTTATCTGTGGTGCGTCAGGAGCACGCTCTTCAGCAGGGTGACTCTTCTGTTGATGAGTTCTACTCACAGAGCTCTGCCATCTGGCGCCAGCTTGATTCTCTCAGGAGAGTTGTTTGTGGTACTTGCCGTTGTTGCCAGACTGTGAGGTCTGACTTGGAGTTTCATCGCCTCCATGAGTTCTTATCTCGCCTTCGTCCAGAGTTTGAGCCTCGGCGTGCTCACCTGCTTGTTCGTGGTCGTGTTCCTATTTCGGAGGTGCTTGCAGAGCTTCGTGCTGAGGAGACACGCCTCCGTTCTGCTGGTCTGCTTGTGGTTCCCACTGTTCTTGCTGCCCGAGCTCCTGTGCCGTCTGCTCGCCTTACCACTCCACCGCTCCTGCCCACACCTCCAGGGGGGCGGGTCACCCTCCTTCTTCAGGAGGGGGTCGGACGCGCTCGCACACCTTCTGTGGCTACTGCAACAGGCCAGGTCACCCAGAGTCTGATTGTCACAAGAAGCGGAAAGACCTGAAGCGCTCTTCTTCTAGTGGGACTCGTGTGTCTTCCTCGACTTCGTCGCTCACTGACCAGGATATTGTGCGGCTCAAGCGAATGTTGGCTTCCTCTGGTTCTTCCTCGACGGGTTCTGTTGCCGATGTGACTGCCATCACCACTCCGCCCCCGCCGGAGCATACTCAGTCAGGTACATCCTCGTGGGTTCTGGATTCTGGAGCTTCCTTTCATATGTCTTCTGATTCTTCTGCCTTATCTTCTCTTCGACCTCTTGATTTTCCTCTTAATGTTCTCACTGCCGATGGCACACCTCTTCCTGTTGCTAGTCGTGGCATCCTTTCCACTCCGTCTTTTTCGGTTCCTAGTGTTTCTCATGTTCCTCGTCTTACCATGAATCTCTTTTCCGCTGCCCAACTTACTGATTCTGGCTGTCGTGTCATTCTTGATGCCGACTCTTGTTCTGTTCAGGATCATCGCACTTAGGCTCTGGTTGGTGGTGGCCCTCGGCGCCGTGAGTCTGAGGGCCTTTGGAAGGTTGACTGGCTTCGTGTTCCTTCCGCTGCTACCACATATGCTAGCTCTCATGCTCTTGCTGCCTCCTCTTCTGCGTCCTTCCAGCAGTGGCATCATCGTCTTGGTCACATCTGTGGCTCTCGCTTGTCCTCATTAGTACACCAAGGCGTCTTAGGGCCTGTCTCCGGTGATGTTTCGTTGCATTGTGAAGGTTGTAGGCTTGGCAAACAGACTCAGTTACCTTATCCTACCAGTGAGTCTGTATCTCAGCGTCCTTTTGACTTAGTTCATTCTGATGTATGGGGTCGTGCTCCTTTTGACTCGAAAGGGGGTCATCGCTACTATGTTCTGTTTATTGATGATTTCTCTCGCTACACTTGGCTTTATTGTATGAAATCTCGCAGCGAGGTTCTCCCCATATACAAGCGTTTTGCTGCCATGGTTCGCACTCAATTTTCCACGCCTATCCGTATCTTTCGTGCTGACTCAGCTGGAGAGTATATCTCTCACATGTTGCGTGGTTTTCTTGCGGAGCAGGGTACTCTTGCCCAATTCTCTTGCCCTGGTGCCCATGCTCAGAATGGTGTTGCTGAACGCAAACATCACCATTTGCTTGAGACGGCTCGGGCGATGATGATCGCCGCCTCTCTTCCACCCCATTTTTGGGCTGAGGCCGTTTCCGCATCCACCCACCTCATCAACATTCAACCTTCGGCTGCCTTGAAGGGTGGTATTCCTATGGAGCGTCTCTCTGGTCGCTCTCCTGACTACTCCGCTCTTCGTATGTTTGGATGCGTGTGCTATGTTCTTCTTGCTCCACGAGAACGAACCAAGTTGACTGCTCAGTCCGTTGAGTGTGTTTTCCTTGGCTACAGTGATGAGCACAAGGGCTATCGCTGTTGGGATCCTGTTGGTCGCCGACTGCGCATTTCACGTGATGTGACGTTTGATGAGTCTCGTTCTTACTATCCGCGTCCCTCCTCCTCGAGCTTTTCCGTGGAAGATCTTTCCTTCCTTCTCCTTCCCGACACATCTCCCTCTGTGCCTCATGTTCCTCCCGCTCCCCCGGTGAGTCCCCCTACACCATCGGTACCACCATCCCCTCCCTCCTCCTCCTCTCCCTCGCCATCTCCCTCGTCACCACCATCCCCTCCCTCCTCCTCTCCCTCGTCATCTCCCTCCCCACCCTCCTCCCCAGTCTTTCGACCTCACTCCCCGTTTCCTCTCCACTACACTCGTCGTCCTCGTGCTGTGGATGATCCTACTGATGTGCCCTCTACTTCCAGTGCACCTCCTCTCACGCCTACACCGGTTCATAACCTTCGTGTTAGGCTAGTCCCCCACCCGATCGCTATTCTCCTGACCGGTATGGTCTTTCTGCCATTGCTGAGCCCACCACCTATCGGGCTGCCATGACTCAGCCTGAATGGCAGCTTGCGATGGCCGAGGAGCTTGCGGCACTTGAGCGCAATGGCACATGGGATCTGGTTTCCCTTCCTTCCGGTGTTCGTCCCATCACCTGCAAGTTGGTCTATAAGATTAAGACTCGCTCCGATGGTTCCCTTGAGCGCTACAAAGCTCGTCTTGTGGCTCGTGGCTTTCAGCAGGAGCAGGGACGCGATTATGATGAGACATTCGCTCCTGTGGCCCACATGACCACTGTCCGCACTCTCCTTGCTGTGGCTTCTGTTCGTCATTGGTCTGTCTCTCAACTTGATGTCCAGAACGCTTTTCTCAATGGTGAGTTGCGTGAGGAGGTTTATATGCAGCCACCACCGGGGTACTATGCTCCTGATGGTATGGTCTGCCGACTTCGCCGCTCCCTCTATGGTCTTAAACAGGCCCCTCGCGCCTGGTTCGAGCGGTTCGCCTCTGTGGTGATTGCCGCTGGCTTCTCGCCCAGTGATCATGATCCCGCGCTGTTTGTTCACACGTCTCCTCGTGGTCGGACTCTTCTCCTTCTGTATGTTGACGACATGATCATCACTGGTGACGACTCTGACTACATTGTCTTTGTTAAGGCTCACCTTCGCGACCAGTTCCTCATGTCTGATCTTGGTCCTCTTCGCTATTTTCTTGGGATTGAGGTGTCTTCGACCTCTGATGGCTTCTTCATCTCCCAGGAAAAATATATTCAGGATCTTCTTGCTCGTGCCGCTCTCGGTGATGAGCGCACTGTTGTGACTCCTATGGAGCTCAACGTTCAGCTTCGTGCTTCCGACGGTGACCCTCTTCCTAATCCCACTCGCTATCGCCACCTCGTTGGGAGCCTTGTCTATCTTGCTGTTACGCGTCCTGACATCTCCTATCCTGTCCACATTCTCAGTCAGTTTGTTTCAGCCCCCACCTCTGTCCACTATAGTCACCTCCTTCGTGTTCTACGATATCTTCGTGGCACGATCTCTCATCGCCTTTTCTTTCCCCGCTCCAGCTCTCTCGAGCTCCAGGCCTACTCTGATGCTACGTGGGCTAGTGATCCCTCTGATCGACGCTCGCTGTCAGCTTACTGTGTCTTCCTTGGTGGCTCTCTTATTGCCTGGAAGACAAAGAAACAGACTGCGGTTTCTCGCTCGAGTACAGAGGCTGAGTTGCGAGCAATGGCTATGCTGACGGCTGAGGTGATCTGGTTACGATGGTTACTTGAGGATTTTGGTGTGTCTGCTACTACATCGACTCCCTTACTGTCAGACAGTACCGGTGCTATCAGTATTGCGCGTGACCCGGTGAAGCATGAGCTCACCAAGCACATCGGTGTGGATGCCCACTTTGTTCGTGCTGCTGTGCAGGATCAGACACTGACTCTTCACTATGTGCCCTCTGAGTTACAGTTGGCGGACTTCTTCACGAAGGCACAAACTCGAGCGCAGCATGGCTTCTTTCTCTCCAAACTCAGTGTTGTTGATCCACCATGAGTTTGAGGGGGGTGTTAGATGTGTGTTTTGGTGTGTTCTCTGCGGTACTACCGCCCGAGTGCGGTACTACCGCTCTGTCCTGTAATACCTCTCATGTATATGTACTGGCCTTTGGCCCACAGTGAATATTAGTTGCTCATTATCTAACAATGCGGTTGGTGACATTGCCAACTGAAAAGACTTCTCTTCAAGAATAAATATTAGTTGCTAGCTGTCCATCTAAACAGCAAAGAGAACCTTTCAAAAACTCCCACTTCTCTTGTCTGTCTTGTTTAACTGGAGAGGACAAATCAGATGACATGTGAAAAGGTCTGGAATTGTTGTATAATTTGCAGCCGCGAACCTGAACAGAGGTGTTGTGGTAAAGATGGCAAGAGAGATATAATGGAAGAGATAGTTTAGAGATACAGCATGTTGTGAGCCAAAACACTCTAGA
This sequence comes from Elymus sibiricus, assembly GCA_039707655.1. NCBI lineage: Eukaryota > Viridiplantae > Streptophyta > Magnoliopsida > Poales > Poaceae > Elymus > Elymus sibiricus. The sequence goes on along the minus strand of CM077674.1, from coordinate 6,084,765 downwards.
CTAGGTGGGTGCTAACAAGAATATTTCTTTGCAAGTTAAAATTACTGCTTGCTATGGAACGAAGATTCAGCCTTCTCACCAATTTCTTTCAGTTTTTCTCCAACTCCACTCGAGGGCTCCGACTGGAAGGTAAAAAATCCAACAACCAACATCTGGTACGGACATCCATCTCCCAATTGCCATTTCAGACATGGCAACCTGGCACTACGAGCACTTCCAGCTCCATGACATTGCAGGCAAGCCAGTCCCAGCTTGAGCAGGGCAAACAACGTCCTACCTGCCATTCTCTACATATAATTCATCTCCAGCTCTTTTATTTGGATTTTTGTGCAGTAGCATCAGTTACTTCAACACCAGGCAGCCGCAATGCATGTGCAAACATCCTTTTAGCTGCTCCAGTCTGCTCTTTCTTCAACGTCTCCGCACTAACATCTGAAAGAAACAGGTTATCTGGTTACTTCTTTGAAAATATGTGGAGGTCCAAGCCGATTACAGTTTGAAAATACAGCAATACAAGATGTTCGGCTGAAAGGTGGTCATTTATCTGTATCAGTTTTCAGATGATGGCTTTCAACAGATATAGTGTCTTGAACATCTTCCATCTCTTAAGATTTCTGAAGATCTGCTAGAAGCCAATATTGATTAGCAACCAGAAGCTTTTTTTTAACTAACATGCAGGAGCTCTGCCTAATTACTTTATAGAAGGAAAAGAAGATATGTACAGCTGGTTGCCAGCAAGGGTAACATAATAACTACTGCAAATTTTTAGCCAACCAACAATGTGTAGCAGAGTTTTCGAGTTAAATAACCATTGGTAGTAGTTATCTGATCTAAGAAAATTAGAGGAGAAGAAAAGTAGCAGCCACATGTTGGACAAGTGGTCAACTAGTGGCACTTAGAGACTGAGTCCATTAATTGGCAGGATACGGCCACTAGCAATAGCAGTAGTAGGGCTCTTCTCGCATCAGTCAGTCAGAGTTGGACAAGTTGTTGGATGTTTAATTTGACGCGACAAAATTTTCCATGTTTTTACGTGACAAGTTGTGCACAAACTATCATGTTAGTAGGCAATAATGCAGCCACCTGCCTACTTGCATTTTTTGAGTCTTGGAAAAATTGCTGTTTTCCACAGGAGGTAGGTCGTCTGACGTGGTGGAGGCCTTTTTCCCGGATAGAACCAAAGTGCCGATGGGAGTGACTCATGGAGGTGAGGTCATGTGATGGACGTCGACCATTACCGGAGCAATCCGGGGAACAAACTAGAATAGAAAGCAAAAGAAACTTTGTTGCACAAACCATTAATTACCAATTAGTGCCAATTGGGAGAAAACGGTGAGAACGAAAATTGTTGTCTAAAGAAGGGTTGTTGTGCAAACATTTCGCACTACTTAAACCCGGGCTTGGGTAGCCTGGCCAGCGGGCCCGGTGTCTGGGTCAGGCTCGGGCCTCACTTCCTAGCCTGTAGCCCGGCCTGAGAGCCCGGGAGGCATCAGCCCCGGCTTGCCCCGACAAGTGCTGCGACATTAGCATCCCCTTCCCGTTCGACATCGGCCCCGGCTGCTTCCGCGATGACTTCGAGGTCCTGCGCTGTTGAATATATGAGCAAGTTTCCATATAAGTTAATCCAGAAATGCGGTAGATAAATCATGATGAACATGTTAAACATGATAATCAAACGAACAAAAGTACTACGAATACTAAACATGTAAGCAGGTATGTATAACATGTCTAGATCATTTGCTAGTATCAAAAATCCGGAAGTGAGCTCTAACAAAAGGGATACGAACACATACGGTGCTGAGGAAGAAGAAGCGTTCACGGCAGCATCATATGACATGTCGGCAAGGAAGTCGTCGTCGCCAGGGAAGTAGTCATCCGAAGCCACGTTGGAGAAAAAGGCAGCAGCCGTGCGAGAGCGCTCCCCAAAAATCTGATTGCCTCTCTCCCGTACAGGATCACAAGAAACAGGGTTTCAGAGGCCTGTTGTTCCACTTGGCAGTGTACACCGGGAAGCGGAATGGGAGAGACGTAGGCGGCGCAAAGCTCTGGAACCGGAGGGTAGTCTCATGTCGGTTGCGCATGTGTCTATGTACAAAGGAGCGACCTCATATAAACTTGGCAAACGAAATGCACTTAGAAGATGGAAGGGAACCGAAAGTGATCCACTTAGGGAGAAGAACAGTCCAGGTCCTCTATTCATGAACATATTTAAAATTCACGACGATCAATTTTTAAAAATTGTAAACATTTTTTAAATTTTCTGAATATTTTTCAAATAGTTTATAAATATTCTTTAAAATTCGTGAACCGTAGAAAAAACAAAAAAGAAAAAATGAACAAAAAAATAAAAATAAAACCGGCATCCCGCGGTCAGCCGGCCCAAGAGCCACGCGGGGATGCGCGTCCGCATCCCCTGTTCGGCGCGTAACGCGCGGAATAGGAGCACTCCCTCCCCACTGCCACACCCGCTCCCTCACCTGGGCTGTTAATTTTTTTTTCTGCTGAGCTGTGCACACGTATATTTGGGCCTTGCATGTAGCCGGCCCAGTAACTGGCTTACAGAGAAAATAATAAAATAGCATAGCGAAAGGCTCAAACCCAGGGCCTTGTTGAAAGGTCGGTTGGTCTTTCCCAGAGTAACTATGATGCATTTAGTTCTCAAGAAAAAAAAAACGATGATGCATTTGCGTTTAGTACTAGTATTACATGCCATTTATAAATCTACTGTGTAACAATTTGATTTTAGAGCTTTTCTGTGTGTTTCTTGTAGTTGGCTGCACAATAAAGATTGACTAGTAATATAGGCCAAAAAAGAACAACCATTGGATAAAAAAAAAAGTCCAGCTCAGTGAAAAGATGATGCTCAGAAATGGTATTTTCATTAGAAGTATATAAGACAACCATAGGCGGGAGCGCACGCGGGTAGTAGGACATTTTCTTAAAAAAATGGAAAGAAAAAAATCAGGCTCACACCAGTTGCGCGGATGTTACGTCGCTTGCAATTGCGAAAGAGGTGCGTCACGTGCAGTTGCATGCCGGGGGAGAGGCGTGCGAGTAGCATCAAAATAATAATAATGTTTTTGGCCGCACCAGTTGCGCGTGTGTTGCGAGTGTTGTAATTGCGCACGGGGTGTGTTGCGTGCAATTGCACGTGGATGGGGCGATGTGCGACTGATTGGGCCCATATCCATTGCGCTCGGGCCATGCGGGATGTGCAACTAATGGGGAAAGAGAAAAAATAATAAAAATATAATTAAAAAAGAAATAATGAAAAAGTTATTAAGAAGGTTTTTTTTTCTCGAAGAAGGCTTTGGTATAATGAACTTAAACAAAATCAATGACATAGAGATAAAGAACCTTATCTGTGCTCTATGTAACAATACATATTTTTCTAGTTGATTATTAAAAAAAAGGAAAAACAGCATAGGAAAATGTAAATCAAAAGGTATCACACTTTGGATATAGAAGACACCATGATGAGTGAAGAACACAAACAAACAACTTAGTTGGCTGGTAGAGACACTCAAACTGACGTATTTCCCCCTTCTCATTGTTAATGGGTTGGCGCATGAAATTATTGGCTACAGCCCGTGAAAAACAACAAAGAGAAAAAAAACAACAACAACCGAAAACTAAAAAAAAATATGTACGAATCTCCGATGAATATGTGGGAATTGTTGAGAAGAATCAAGGGTAACTCCAACGCTCCTTGGTTAATGCTAGCCGACTTCAATGAGACGATGTGGCAGTCCGAACACATATCAGTCTCAAAAAGATCAGAAAGGAATATGGAGAATTTCAGGAGAGTCCTTGCTGAGTGCAATCTTTATGACCTTGGTTTCAAGGGACCCATCTGGACATACAATAATAAGCAAGAGGGGAAAAAGAATGTGCGAGCTAGGCTGGATAGGGCAGTTGCTTCGCATGAGTGGTCTGAACATTTCAGGAAAGCGTCGGTTGAACATATTTGTAGCTCCAGATCTGATCATTTGTCGGTGCTGCTTCGAATAGGGGCTCGGAAGGAGTGAAGACAGATAGGAACTTCTGGACAGAAAATCCCGGAGAAACAGTTCCGATACGAGCAGATGTGGGAACGGGTTAATTCACTCCAAGACGTGATCGCGAGTGGATGGCAAGAATCAGGAGCTGCTGGCAGCCTCAAAGAGGTCGGGACAAAAATAAATCACATGTAGAAAATTCTAAAGGGCTGGGCCGAACGGGAGTTTGGGTCGGTTCTAAAAAGAGCAGCGGATATAAGAAGGAAGTTGAGTATTCTCTGGAGCTCCCCTCCCTCGGACATACAGCAGCGAAAAATCAAGCAATGTTCGGAGGAGCTAGACGAACTACTGTTACGTGAGGAACTCATGTGGAGACAAAGATCCAGGGCCACGTATTTGCGGGAAGGTGATCGGAACACAAAATGGTTTCAGAGAAGAGCGACTTGGAGGAAAAAGAAAAATGAGATCACAAAGCTTAAGGACAGCAGCGGGGTTTGGAAAGAGGACAGCAAGGGGATAAAAGTGATGACAAGAGATTTTTTTTCCAGAACCTGTATGAAAAAGAAGGAAATATTGACCCCCATGATATCTTGGAACTTGTCAACACAAGGGTCACAGAGGACATGAACAACAATTTAACAAACTCTTCACGGCAAAGGAGATCAGCGATTCCCTTTTTCAGATTGGCCCGTTAAAAGCCCCCGGCCCGGATGGTTTCCCGGCTCGTTTCTATCAAAAGAATTGGGATGTACTGAGAGATGATGTGACGAGAGGAGTTCTGGATTTTTTTGAGCATGGTGCTTTGCCGAAAGGAATAAATGATACAGTGATAGTGCTCATCCCAAAGGGCAAGGATCCACAATCCCTGAAGGACTACCGGCCTATCAGCCTATGTAACGTCATCTACTATGTGATATCCAAGTGTCTTGTGAACCGGTTCCGCCCAATTTTGGATGACATCATATCGGAGACACAAAGCGCTTTTATCCCGGGGCACTTGATCACGGATAACGCTACTATAGCGTTTGAATGTTTCCATAAGATCCAACATAGCAACAGTAGCCACAATACCCACTGTGCGTACAAGTTGGATTTGGCAAAATCCTATGACAGGGTGGACTGGAATTTTCTTGAGGAGGTTTTATTAAAAACGGGTTTTTATCGGAAGTGGACTGAATGGATCATGCACTGTGTTCGGTCGGTACGATACTCGGTCAGATGCAACAGTGAATTGCTGGATCCTTTCATTCCAACAAGGGGCCTACGTCAAGGAGATCCGCTCAGCCCATATCTTTTCCTCTTCGTGGCGGACAGCCTTGTCAGCCTCATGAATAAGGAGATCATAGCTGGCAACCTGACGCCCATTAAAATTGCTAGAAACAGCCCAGGCATCTCCAATCTTCTTTTAGCTGACGACAGCTTGATTTTCTTCAAGGCTACTGCTGAAGAAGCGGAGACTATAAAGAAGGTGCTTGCTACTTTCCAGGCTAGGTAGGAAGTGCGGCTTGCCGCACCCGGCAGCACTACTGCCGGGTATAGTCATATCCAACCCTGTAATACAGTCACTGAAGCATTGCAAATATAAAAAATCGCATAATGTAGTTGTGCTTATCAATCTAATATATCAAGTTTATATCAGAAGCATTGCATCGATACATAGACAGTGAGCAACACTTTATATGTTCAGGTTGTTTACTTCATTGATCTACAGTCTATATTGCCAATAGCTGATCCAAATGGAGGGAAGGTGAAAATTAGACATATGATATATACATTACTGTCTTCTGATGATTACTGGTAATAAAATCCAATGATTACTACAAGTTGTTATAATCAAAGATATGCCACATACTGCTACGCCATGCCAGTGTGCTACCTCTTGTCTTGGTCCTCCCTTCACAAAGGCATAGTTCACTGCAGTCTTAACCCTTGGGCGTCTACCTGAATAGCCAAACCAACCAGCGTGTCAAATACAGTACCATCAATATAATTCAGAGGTAACGGAGTTTCCTACTCAATGTATACATATGTACCTTCCTCGTCTTTATCGAAAAAAAATGTACCTTCGTCGTAACTGATATAGATTGAGTTGTCGACTCTCGCCTCTTTCATAATGTGCCTATCACTTCAGCCCTGGTAAAAGTCAAATTTAAATGCAAGAGGATTGTTATTAGCATGGCCCTAGCAAGATCAGTCATAGTTTAAATACCAAGCAAGCACATTGACAACCAAAACTGGAGGGTACAGCAGACCAAATTTGTACATGTTCACCGGATCTTAATCTATCCATACAATTGGTACAGCTTCTGTAATGATGTGTGTATCAATCAGCAGGAAATTAATATTGGCAACCCGATTTTCTCCTATACCAAGCATAGCAGCATATAGTGAATCGTATTTGCACAACAGTCTCTACCTATTTGCTTGTGCATTTCAGAATTTGCTGTCCATGGTCAATTAGACAGAAAATCAGTGAGCGAGAGGAAGAGAAAGAGAGACGGACAGATAGAGGAAGAGCGAGGGGGAGATAGTCGCAGAATGGACGGTAGCCGCATCTGCGGGTGACACCGTCCTACTCTCCTTCCCTCCATTGTCCTTTCATGTTTTAGAAACACCTCTCATCTGCTCTTGTCTTGTATTATTTCTTCCCTTTTTCCTTGCATAGGCCCTAGAAAAACAAATGAGATCAGTCAACAGCGATGACAGGGAAAGATAGCTTAGATTCTCTAGGGAAACCATAAGGTATTGATTCCAGACAGATGGAGTGCGCAACATAACACAAATTTCAGAATGCTCTAATATGAAAACTTGGGGCAGAATAGAGGTTAGTGATAAGATGCAAGTTGTTTGCCAAGGCTCAGAGATTTCAGTGATTAAGAATTAATGTGAAGATGTCAAATAAAGGTGGAACAAGATAGCAAGATCTGCAATTGTGCATACTGTCTGCAGAAACACGATAGTTAAAGTGGTGTTGTGAAACAGAGTTAAGAACCTTTTACAATACTCGATGAGTGTGCAAAAAGTATAACCTCTGTACCAAAATGTAAGACGTTTTTTGGTTTTGCATAGGTCATAAAAAACGTCCTATATTTTGTTATGGAGGGTGTAAAACTGAAAGCAAAACATGCTGCTTGTGTTACTTGTACCTCTGGAAATAAAATGCAAAAGAAATAAAACATGTAACTCATTGCAAATGTTATATAGACTGGCATCAGTAGAAACTGCAGTAAGCGTCTACTGAAGCCATCCATTTACTCATTCATCAGAAAGTGGTAAGCCTGCTGTAAGACTGGCCGAGACCGATTCAGCACGAGTGAGACTGTAGATCAACTAAATATCCTAACTAAACATGCAACAATTGAAACTGGAGATCAACTTAATATCCTAGCTCCACACGTAACAATTGAAATTGTGGTAACACACTGGCTTCAGCTATGCATCTTAAAAGGTTAGAACACGTAAGGAAAATAGTTTAGAATGACTACATGACATGAGGCTATAGGTAAAGATGGTTTCAAACACAGGAGACCAAAAATGGAACTACTACCGCTGTTAAAATAACACCCCTCCCGCAACAAACCCCCATTACTAACATTGTGAACATAAGGGATTTTCTTAGGCCGGGTCAGCAAGATCCTCGGTTAATATGCTACAAACATACTTCATGACCATATTAGATGTAACTACAGTAATTATATGAAACGGATACCTGAAATGAAAAACCACACATGGCATGCTCTATTTCTCGCCTCTGGCTTACTTCCTCCGACACAACAAATAGATGTGCAATCTGCATAGAAAAAATGAAGATCTGTAATAAAATAACTAACACATCTCTACTGGTATGAGATAATATGGATTGAAAATCAAGGTGAGGCAGTGAGCATAAAAACACAAGGAATTATCAATATCGAAGCAATACACTAACTGGTAGGACAGTGTCACAGTGATGTACATGAAAAACTGGTATAGTGGTCATACCAAGATTAAACAATAGAAATTTAGTAATTTTACTGGCTGTAAAAGGCATTCACTCGTTAGGCAGAGTATATAAGAGGCAACTATGCAAGGCAGAGCAGTATTTGCATAATTAAATGGCATCACAATTAATATGAACCAAAAATGCAGGGAGGTTTGTACAAAAAGAAAGATCCGGGCAAGCCTGAACCATTTAGGGAACTTTTTAAATTTCAGTAACTAATATATTTAATTATGTGTGTTGAATTAGAGAATGAATGTTTCTAATTATCCTACTGTCTTGTTGGGTAAGCGAGCCAGCACGACTTCCATTCTAATTCTCCTACTGTATTGTTAGGTAAGCAAAACATACAAATAGTCAAAAATCTATGAGCTACTAAAGAAATTCACAGAACAGAAAAGCTAAATCTGAAAAACAAAATATAATCATATATATATGAGAGAAGGCAGCTATATGTACTGCATGACCAAGAACAACACAGAAAATTGCAAGGAGAATCTATTGAGTTTGTTAGGAAGGACATTCCTTGTAGCAAAAATAGTAGCAACACCTGTAGTACTATAAGAAATTTAGCTATGTTAAAGGTACTAACTACCGCAGTTAAAAAATAGTAGGATTTGTAATCAAAACCCGACTTAGTAGATTCACTACGGTGGGTCAACTACGGCACATTCGTTGGTGAGAACATCATCAGAATTTATTTTCAAACTGAATTAAGGAAAAATAATTGTTGTAAGTAAATTTACCGTCTAATTACTAATAAAGCGCAACAGTGTTCAGTCACTACCAAAATTAACCTCTATGCCGACGGCCTTATGCCGTCGGCATAGGTCGTTTACCGTCGGCTTACCCCTATGCCGACGGCTGCCGTCGGCATATCTCCGTCGGCGTCAATCTCGACGGCGTAGTCTTGTCAGACCGTCGGCATAGACGTCTATGCCAACGGCATCCGTACGGCCGTCGGCATAGAAACCCCGTCGGCACAAAAAATCAGCTAGATGTCCACTGACGGCGCCGTGACCTTGCAGCACCAATAAGAGGTGAACACGTGGCGCATCTAAGCCGACGGCAGGGCCGTCGGCATAAATTTATATCTATGCCGACGGCCCTGCCGTCGGCTTAGATGCGCCACATGTCGCCTTACCCAACCTTCTGGCTGTGTCCTATGCCGACGGCCAGGCCGTCGGCATATACATGCCACGCGGCAAGCGCTGAGTGTCTGGCAGGCACATACGCCGACGGCCTGGCCGTCGGCATAGATATAAATCTATGCCGACGGCTAGGCCGTCGGCGTATGTCTGCCACGTGGCAATCGCTGGGACATCCTAGTCGTGTCTATGCCGACGGCAATGCTGTCGGCATAGTTCTCCTCTGTTTTTTTAGAGTTGCTCTGTTTTTGCATTTCCAATTCAAATTCACAGCACAATTTTGCATTTTGCATTCAAAATCACAGAAAGCAACATGTACATACACAGAAATATATTCAATGTCCAAAACCTCATCTAGATAATATGAAAGATCATCATCATCTCAAGATCATCAACATCTAAAGATCATCAACATCATCATCGTCGAAACTTCATAAACATAAGTATGAGACATGGACATCATCATCGTCATCTAAAGAACACTAGGAACAAGTATGGAACATGAAAGCATAGCAAAACATGGAAAACATCATCATCTAGCGAAGATTAGGATCATCGCCGCCAGCACCACCAAGACCAGCACCACCTAGCCAGACCGGAGTGACTGGGCTCTCTGAACCAGGAGTCGAGCCACGAAATGATCCACCGGTTCCCTACATGTTTGAAAAGAGATTGTAAGGGTAAATATGATAGTGTTGAATCAACGAGAACTAGTTGGTGAATAGTTAGGCAATGTACTAACCGGGGTCCCACTGCCTAGTGCCACCCATTCATCGAACGTGGGCACGTATGGGGGTTCTCCAGAAGGTGGTGGTGCGGGTCCCATTGATGGTAGATCCGTGCGGCTTTGCATAGACGACCACATAGCTTGGATGTTAGTTAACCAAGCAAACACGAAGGTCAGAAGAAATGAAAGTGCAAAATTTAGGTTGGTTCTAAGTGGGCAAAACTAACCGCCATCATCCGATGGTTGTAATCCTCGTTTGCCTGAACTCGTTGCAAGTAATCCCGCACCTCGACATGCTTAAGCTCGACAAAGGCCTTATATGCCTACAATATGACATGATGTAAATAATAAATCATGGCAATGCTGAAAATAAAGTGAGAAAGAACGAAGATAAGGGGGGAAATACTTACAGCATGTTGGCTGGCTAAGCTAGGATGCGAACGGCCTGTACTCCCGCTCAGGCTCGGATTGGTAGATCGGAGCCGTGTGTAGGAGACAGAATGAGTGATCACGCCATCGAGGCACGGGTAGCGGCCATGATACTTCGGCTGGATGGCCACCACCACCGTCTCGTCGGTCTGAGATAGGATGGGGTCAGCGACGGCGACTGGTGGCGGCGCGGGTGGACACGGCGGCGGCGCGGGTGGATCGGGGGGGGGGGGTCGGGGAAGGGCTGGAATGACTGGAGGGGGGATAGGGCGAGTGGATAAGGTGATCTGTGCCGACGGCCTACATATGCCGACGGCTAAGCCGTAGGCATATATATTTTTTCATTTTTTATTTCAATTTTTTTTAATAAACATAAACTTTAATTTTTTTTAATTTTTTTTAATAAACATAAACTTTAATTTTTTTAATTTCAATTTTTGAAATTTTTTATTTTTTTTTAATAAACATAAACTTTAATTTTTTTAATAAACATAAACTTTAATTTTTTTTAATAAACATAAAATTTAATTTTTAATTTTTTTTTAATAAACATAAACTTTAATTTTTTAATTTTAATTTTTTTTAATAAACATAAACTTTAATTTTTTTTAATTTCAATTTTTTAAATTTTTTTAATAAACATAAACTTTAATTTTTTTTAATAAACATAAACTTTAATTTTTTTAAAAAAAATCTCCTAGCAATTTGTTAAATATCCACTATCCTTCCTACCCTCCGAAGACCACCTACCTGCCTAACCCTGTCTAGATTGATCGGTAGATCTACCCGTTTGACTTTCGGCACAGGGCTGGGCGTTCGGTCTTTTCGGTTTGTTCGGTTCGGTCTTTTCGGTCTTTAAAGAATTCGGTCTTCCATAATTGAAGACCGAAATAATTTCGGTCTTCTCGGTCCTTCACTATTCGGTCTTCGGTCTTTACAGGGCAATGTTCGGTCCCAACCAAACAGACCAAATTTAACGCAACAACTAATATTCATATACATTACTTCCAATACCAGTACATGTTTATATAAGGAAAATTGAGAAAACAAATGTGTACAGAGGTGCATGTGTATATAAGAGAAATTTAGACAAGCATATGACAACATAAGTATGTAATAGGTTAACAGACTAATAAGTAGCAAGTGTATGCATGGTTGGTTCGTGTCTCGCTCGTGAGAGAATGGGAGGAATGAGAGTGAAGACGCAGGTCACTGGATACCTGGTTGGTTCGTGCCTGGATTGTGACCGTGAGGACGTGCGTGTCTCTCGCTCGTGAGGAGGACGTGCTGGGCTGCTGCCCGGTTGGGCCTTACATGAACTATAAACATGGCTTATGGTCTCTGCGTGTAGGCTTTTAAATCGGTCTATTCGGTCTATTCGGTCTTGCAGAGTAGAGGACCGAATTGACCGTACTTATTTCGGTCTTGTAGTTTTGCAGACCGAATTTTGTTCGGTCTTTTCGGTTTCGGTCTCGGTCTTTTCGGGTTCGGTTTTCGGTCTTCGGTTTTTATGCCCGGGGTGAGGCGTCATCCGTGAGGGGGGCCACGCTAAGGAGACGTATGCGTATTGACTCTTCAGACATGCCACCGCACGTTAAGACATGTGTTAGGACCCGTCGTGATGCTCTAGTGGCATTGCTACCCCCCCCCCCAATCCCCCCGGCAGGCCTAACCCTGCACCAGTTGACCCGTAGATCTACGCCTTTGATTTTCACCGGAACTGCTTTGACCAATGGACTCCTCCACCTGGTTGTGATAGGCCAGCCCATGGGAACACTCCGGAACAAGGACTGGGCCCAACCCACCACAGGATCACCTCCGTGTCGGCCCGACGCGGCCGTTTCCCCCCTCCAAGTGCCGGCGGCAGCGCCGTCCGTGAACGGGGCCACACTCTGGAGCCGCGTGCCGGGTGTTTGCACCTGCCACCGCACTTCCATACATGTATGAGGGCCCAGCGCAAAATTCTGTGGCATAGCTATCTCACGAAGGCCCCCGACCACACCCGTAGACGTGCGAAGAACAATCCGTAGCGGGGGATTTTTGCACATACTTGTACATGTCAAAAAATTATGAAAAATACCACACATCCTATATCACATGTGTCTGCACCGTGTGAAAAACTCATGATTTTATCACCCTCCGGGTGTTCAGAAATATTCATGCAGCACCAAAACCGCAGGACGTCACTCCAGTGTCATCGCCGTCCGTGAGGGGGGGCACACTACGGAGACGCATATTGACTCTTCAGACATGCCACCGCACGTTAAGACATGTGTTAGGACCCGTCGTGATGCTCTGGTGGCATTGCTACCCCCTAATCCCCCGGCAGGCCTAGCCCTGGACCAGTTGACCCGTAGATCTACGCCTTTGACTTTCGCCGGATGTGCTTTGACCAATGGACTCCTCCACCTGGTTGTGATAGGTCAGCCCATGGGAACACTCCAAAACAAGGACTGGGCTCAACCCACCACAGGATCACCTCCGTGTCAGCCCGACGTGGCCGTTTCCCCCTTCCAAGTGCCGGCGGCAGCGCCGTTCGTGAAGGGGGTCACACTCCGGAGCCGCCTGCCGTGTGTTTGCACCTGCCACCGCATTCGTAGAAACAATCTGATGGATGTACATATAAAATTTGTCTCGTTTGGCCAAGGAATGAAAAATATACAAAATAGTCAAAACAAAAGGGTGTTTTCTGTAAATCTGAAGCAAACATGATTTAAGTTTGTTCAAATTTGAAAACATAGTATAGCAACAGAATCTTTACAAGATTTTGATAACAAACCATATTAAATTTATCAAATCGATGCAAGTATCAATTACTTATGATTTTAACTAAGTATAAGGACCTATATGCAAAAGTACATGAGTCACGGTTATAACATACTCAAAAAGAAAAACAAACTGGATATTCATAATCTATGGAAAATTCTACCCCAAATCGATATATAATTTGTGTATGTTTAAGTTTAAATAAGTCAGATTTCAACCTAAAAATGAAAATAAATTATAATTAAAAAACATTTAAAATCTATTCAGTAGTACTACCACGTGGCAGTTCCTGGTGGTTCCTGGCCGAAGGCTATGCTTACGGCAAAGCCGTCGGCATAGGTGCAAAGATATGCCGTGCTGTCGGCATAGCTCTCCCACGTGGCAGATCCAACTATGCCGACGGCCTCCGTCAGTGCCGTCGACATACCTCCGACGGCGTCAGCTGGCCGTCGCAGGTGGGGTCGCCTGGGCCGCTGATATGCCGACGGCTGGGATATACCGACGGCCGCCGTCGGCACAGTCCGGTATATGCCGACGGCCTTTGTATGCCTACGGTTGCCGTCGGCATATATCTGGCTGTGCCGACGGCTTTTCTATGTGGACGGCTTTCCACAGGCCGTCGGCATACGTCTGCTTATGCCAACGGCCCCGACAAAATGCCGTCGGCATAGATAAGGCCGTCGGCATAATAGGTTATTCCGATAGTGAGTTAATGAGACATGAGAAGGAACTTTTCATACTGAAATAAGGAAAACTGAGCAACATCAAATATCATCTCTCATTGATTCTGCTATATAACATATATTCACCTAAACTATAAGATATGATTGGAACTGCAAATCTCTAAACCAAATGGCAACAATAGAATCAAAGTCCACTGTATTACTATCTAGAAATTGAAGAGGACTGCAGAAGAATTTGAGTGTACATCAAGCTTACCAGAAAAAAACAGCATAGCTCTTGAACTGCACATACATGCTTCACTAACAAATCGTGGCCTGGCAAAAACAAATTAATCATGCATACGTGTACATGAACATTCAGGGAAAGAAATGAAACACCACACGTGAAAATGCATCCTGATAACTAATTAACTACTCGGCAAATCAAGTGGTATGTTCGAATGCCTCTTTTGATCCCTTCTATGAAACCGTATACAACAGATAAGTAATTAGCTACTCGCCAAATCCAGTAGTATATTTGAATGCCTCTTCTTATCCTTTCTCTGTTAAACTAATACAAAAGAGAACTAATTAGTCACCCGCAAATCGAGTGTTATATTTGAACGCCTCTTCTGACCATTTCTCTGAAACTGTTTTGTTTACAACAACTTTAGTACAGAGCAAAATATGTATGTAAATAAACCAGAGGAGACTGAAATTTACATCCTTGATTAACAAAATCAGTTATGTTACTAAAGGGCCGTGGCAAAGGATAACCATTTGCGGTTAAGCCTTGCTTATCAGCCAATTTCTGAACCAGTCGGTCTCCTATAAGTATGATCATGCGTGCAATCTTACAAGGAGGCCAAAACAGCACTATCTATCTTCACAAAAATCCATTATACGCTTCGGTACATCTGAGAGTTGAGGATCTTCATTTTTATTTAGATGAAATTACTTGGCAGCTAACAAATATACCTTGAGGGTTGTTGCGCTTGAGAGATCGATGGTGCCCTCGCTAGCTTCGGCGGCAGAGAGCCTCCGTTTGCTCTCCTTCCAATAGATAGTAGAGTACATTAAACAAAAAACCAAAAGGGAATAAGGGAGTGGAAGACCAGGAAGTAATCAGACCCCAAGAAATCAAAGGGGAAAAACTAAAAGAAGGCCAAACAATACTCGTGCACGACCAAATGATGCATCACATAGCAATGAAACTGGAGCTTAGAAAACTATTCAGACTTTCTTGCCATCATGGATTCAATCTGATCTAAATGTAACCAAACAAAAATAGACTGAAATCTGTGAATTTTGTGCAAAAATGTGACTGGTACATTCAGCTGTTAGGTTATACAATATCAGTAGTCCTACTTGTTTGGCTTGCTGTGGTTTAGATAAAAGATGTAGTGCCATTGGATTTATTTGAACCATGAATACAAACTTTTCGAGCATTATAGTTCTTTCTTGAAAGTTAATCACATGAGATTTGATACTAACTATGAAGAAAACAGAACCTTTGATGCTTACCTTATAGACCATGATGCCTCCCAGTCCAAGAGCCCTTCAATACTGTGAGTATGTGACGCCTCTCAAAGAGGACGAAGGACCTGCTGGCTACACACAGCCACACGTAAGATGGATCCCAGGGAACCAATCACGGACAAGCAACCTGCAAGAAAAACAGGGCGAGAAAACACATCAGACGGTGATGGAAGAAGCGATGTTGGCTGAGCGCAGTCGGAAGAGGCAGATCATTAGATGGTGATGCAACAAGTGATGTTACCTGAGCAGAAAACACACAATTTTTGAAGAAAATGGACGGCTGCATCAGGTTGGACCAATGGATCGGAAGCTCATCTCAACCACCTTCAAACCTGGTAATGGCCATCACATCATGAGTACATAATGAAACCCCACCTTCTCATGTTTTGGCTGTTAATACATTCCCTCGAGCTCATAATAAATATATAAATGAAAGTATCCTTCTAGACACAATTGCTGCTCCCACATGTTTCCTAAATCCAAGCAGCTATCTAAATATAATCTTATAGACTCAAATAAAGTATCCAGACCAAACAATAATATGGGGAACCCAATATAATTAAGATAGCATATATTCCTAGCTGAATTATTTCAGAGGTCTACCTCTTTTGCCTCAAACAAAGTATCCAAATTCAGTCCCGAATTCCATGAAATAGGTTCAGATGATGTCAAGTTTCAACTTTGACTTGCTGGTCCTGGTAAATGTAAAAATAAGACATGATTGTCAGAGATGAAAATGAACCAACTATGCACTATATATTGCACGCAGGAATATAAAACAAATGAACCAACTATGCACATGGATTGGAACTTTTATGCCATATGTGGTGCTGAAAGGAAAAAGGGAAAATAAAATCAACAAAATAATGCATCTGAACCATATTGACTACTAAAAGGGCAGGCACAAGCTTGCCAAATTTACCACAAATGTAGCATTGCAATCAAATGGGTGCAATCTGACAATGGTCACATCAAAGATCATCCATGCTTCCAGTTACATCTATATGGGCAAAAGGGAAGGGCAGAAGTTATTTAGTATGCAATGTGTGAATGCCAACAAACAGAAATCAGAAGTTATTTAGTATGCAATGTGTGAATGCCAACAAACAGAAATTATATATATAAGCAAGCAACCAAAGAAATGAGATGCTATATGTGAATAATATACAAAAAAAGAGATGATAGTCTCTCAGTTCATATAGTTCATGTATTAGCCATAAACGTGCATCTCGTATGCATATAAATAAAACAAATATGTACAAAGAATTGCTCTGGACCATCAAAAATAATGCATTATAAGCATCAGATGTTATCTAGCAGGAAAAATAGAAAGTATATAACATTACTATGATCTATTAGCGCTCAGCACCTAATAGTCCAAGCATATTCCATTACCCTCACTACCAGAATCTGGGTTTTTTGTGACGGCCCAAGAGATACGTGAAGGGCCCGAGGTCTCCCTCACGAATGAACTTGGTTCCTCACGTGAACGACGCACCGACGCGAAAAACTCGTGTCAATCCTGAAGGGCCCGCTATACCCGTCAGGAAGGCAACGGGATATTCCTGAAGCATGCCGATCCACGTCGCGAACGAGTCGCTTGGCAGGTACGTGACGGTAGGCCAGCCTTCAGGAACGTGCACGCCAAAATTTCATCTCAAGTTTTCAGCTGGAGAGAATCACGCGCGTGTTTTTGCCGCTCCTGATGAATTTTCGCGCGGATTATTCGTCGTCCGTGACGTGGACGGGCCCAACGTCAGGAAAAGGGTCAAAATCCCTAGAAGACCCGGTCGTCCTTCTCCCCATCTCCCGCATCTCGCCTCTCCTCACCCCAACCCGCCATGGACGCCGCCTCCGGTCCGGCGCCGCGGCACCCCACATCCGAACCTTGACTCCACATCCGTTGCCGCCCCCACTCCACCTGCTGCCGCCTCCGGTCTCGCCCCGTCGCCGTTCAGCCACTCGAGCTCGCCGCGCGCGCCACCCCACATCCAGACCTTGACATCCCAAATCGACCGGCGTCCCTCGTTGTGGCGCTGCCCGGTCGACGTCCAGCCGCTGCCTCACCATCCAGCCGCCGTCCAAGCACTCCAGCGCCGCTTCCATCCCCATCGACGTCGACGTCCAGCCGCTCCTTCACCATCCTGCCACCGTCCAAGTACTCCGGCGCCGCTTCCATCCCCATCGAGCGTCGACGTCCAGCCGCCCCCTCCCCATCCTGCCGCCGTCCAAGCACTGCAGCGCCGGTTCCATCCCCATCGACATCGACGTCCAACAGCGACCCACCCAAGCGCCGCCTTGCTCCCCATCGACCGCGGCAGGGCCTCTACTTCCAGATCCGCTCTGCATCGCCCCCCTGTTTCCTCCCTGACCAGCGCCTCCAAACCTACCAAAAAAGGTAGCTACTTGCACAGATCTTGCAATATGGGTGTGGAATCCCTTGCAGATAGTACAACAATGGTCATTGTTTAGTATTTGACACTTTTCTTGATGTTAAAAAGCTGCCTTTTCTTATTGTTTTTGAAAAGATTGGAGTGTACCAGCCCTGGAGACTGTGATTACAATATGATTCAGTCATAAATATTTTGTTTCATGATCCCAGTGCAAAGAATTCATATTTTAGTTGATATATGTCTATGTAGTGTGTTGTGAAGACCAAGTTTGAGAAGTGGCGGTGTCGCACAGCAACCCTCTCCATTGACAGGTAAAATGTCCACACTTCAACATATCTTAGTTTGTTTATGCAATTGCTTCCTTGCCATATTAAATTATTAACTGTTAAATATTCCAAATCGTGCAATAACAGCATTGTTGAATGGAGGAGCGTGGGTGGATGTATAGTGGCTGGACTCACAGTAAATCAACTGATGAGTGGTATAATAAAACAAAAGAATTCATAGATTTTGCTTTCTCTATGCCAAGTGTAGTCCAGAATGGGAAAATTAAGTGTCCGTGTGCTAAATGTCGAAACTATGAGAGAAAGAACAGGGATGATGTAGAGTTAGATCTGTGTCATTTTGGTTTCAAGAGGAATTATACTGTTTGGACTGCACATGGTGAAGGGCATGTAGAAATTACAAACTATGTAGATGCTGCAGAGGCTGATCGGATGGACACTATGTTGAATGATCTAGCTGCGCGTGCCCCCCCAATTGAACAACAACCAATAGCATCAGCCCAAGCTTTCTATAGAATGATTGATAGTGTAAAAGAGTTGGTGCATGAAAATACAAGCCACTCAACTATGTCTGCCATAGCACGGTTGTTGACCATAAAGTCACAGAACAATCAATCTGAATCTGGTTATAATGATACACTAAAACTGATCCATGAGCTGCTGCCTAACAATTCCTCACTGCCAAAGGACTTCTACAGCTCAAAGAAATTGCTAGAGGGTCTTGGTATGCCATATCATAAAATTCATGTTTGTCCCAA
The DNA here is from genome assembly GCA_039707655.1 of Elymus sibiricus. NCBI lineage: Eukaryota > Viridiplantae > Streptophyta > Magnoliopsida > Poales > Poaceae > Elymus > Elymus sibiricus. The sequence goes on along the minus strand of CM077674.1, from coordinate 6,066,082 downwards.
AAATTGCATGTTGTATTACAAGGAAAATAAGAATAAGCAAAAATGTGATTTTTGCAAGACCCCTAGGTACAAGACTGGTTCAAGTAAGATCCCACAGAAGGTGTTGCGACACTTGCCTATAAAGGATAGGTTGCAGCGATTGTTTGCACACGAGGAGACCGCAAAAATATTGCGATCACACAAAGAAACTCCTCGTCCTAATTCTGGTAAAATGGTGCACCCACGCGATGGTGAAGCATGGCAAAAACTTGATAGCGATTACCCAGACTTTGAATCTGATCCTAGGAATCAGCGAGAAGCAAAATGAAGAATGTATCTGAATTTCAAGAGCAAGAAGCCAAAGAACAGAAAGATGAAAGGAGAAAGAGAAAGAAAATGAAGAGTGTATCTGAATGCCAAGAGGAAGAAGCTAAAGAAGAGCAAGATAGAAGGACCAAGAGAAAGAAAATGAAGAGTTTATCTGAATGCTAAGAAAAATATTTGTTGTACTAATAACTATTTCTATTTAAGATTGCAATTTAGTTTTCACATGTCTATCGTGTTACCTTTTGCTTTTCATTTTGCAATTACAGCTTGTACTTGAATGATGCTGGTTTTGCTATTTTAATATGCTTTCACTTGTGATAAATTTTCTATGTATCTAAATTTAGTGTTTATCAGTACTTATAATTTTGTTTTCAAATATTGCAGGATATGACAGGCCTTCGCCACCGTCGTAAAAGACCAGCCTTACAACCTCATCCGCCAAGTGATGAGCCACAAGAGAACAACAATGAGAGTCCCTCCAACAACAATGATAATGGTACAACAGCTAAGAAAAGAAAGGAGTATGGGTAGGGTAGTGTGTATGGGTAGTTTGTTAAAAGAGCTTCTTCTCTTATGCAGGGAGAGGAGTACGGGCCTGCAGCAGCAACAAACATGAACACATACAAGTGCATGAAGGCATGAGTTACCAACTGTACCGAGACCGGAGAAAGTGGCCCCATGAACAATGTTAAGGCCCAAGAGCGTGTTGTAAGTTCATTCACATTTTCTATCCTAAGAACTACAATACTTGTCAATCTGAAATTAATATCAAAAATATTGTGACTTGTTTATTGTTTCAGGATGACTACATAAAAGCTGCTAAAGTTGCACATCCAGAAAATTGGGAGGAACATGATCTGGATCCAGAAATTGTGTACTCCTCTGGTGGTGGCATGCCCCATGGACGACTAGCAATGTGTAATGGCACTATAAAGAAGGCGGTGGTTTTTGCAAAAGCTAAAGAGAAGGATATAAGGCCATCAAACTCCATGTCGTACCAAGATTTATCGAGGAGAAATGTTCAATTGGAAAAGCGCTGCAAGAATGATTTCATTCTGAGCAAACATGTGCAGGTATTGTTCTTCTTTTACACATTTGCTTTGATCATGTTTTAGATCTTGTTGATGTTTCACACATAAACTTGACCATTTGTTCCAATATAGAATGTGTATGACAAAATGGGATGGGAAATACCTGAAGATCTTCTCGCCTTTCATGATGAGTTGGTGGATGATAGTACTGGTGATCCGGTATGTACACCTGGACACTAATATAAACCATGTTTTCCTGTTACCTCTTCATAAGTGCAGACCTACAGTTGGCTTTAAGAAATAAATCTTCACTTGCTTGGTGGATAACATCGTCCATGTGTCATGATCTGGAGTTCTTTTGGTTTCTAAACTTGTTCATGTGGACTTGTTGTCATGGATCTGTGTGTGGAGCTATGCGTAAACCTGCTGCCATTAACTCTGCTTGTGTGAACTTTTGCTATGTCATGAATCTCATTAAAAATCTGTGATGTTATATTCTACTGTATTTTTTTGTCCAACTTTTGTCAAAGTGCTTGATTGGGTAACTACATATGTTGAATAGGCAGAAGATGCATCACATATAACCAATTAATCCTGTGTCTATCTTACTATATGATGTGCAACTTCATTTCCTTTGTTCATTGAAATCTGCCACATTTGCTTCCTTGTTCAATGAAATCTGCCACATTTGCTTCCTTGTTCATTTCTAGTTTGTGTATATCGCGGTTTTAACTTTCCCCATTGCTCATTGAATCTGCCACATTTGTTTTATGTAGATGAATTCAATTTCTGAAGCCCAAGAGGATGGTGGTGCTTCGTTGACAGATCCTGTTCGTGCCGAAGACCATGCACATGCTACTCATCTGAATGAGCATGGTACTCCAACACATCTAGGAATGCCACTAGAATAATCAGTGGTTATATTAAACAAGGGTGCATGTGGCCTTTATTTTGTCACTTGCTTCTCCTCGCTCGCAATTTAGGAATCAACTAGCAGTATGTGTCTTTTGGACCTAGTGACAAAGTTCTGTTAAGTTAAGCTTCAGGAATTAATTAGTAGTATGTGTCTTTTGGACATGGTGACAACGTACTCTCTTCTTTAGTTGAGCTTGAAGAATCAAGTGGTAGTCTGTGTCTTTTGGACCTTGTGACAACTCCTGGTAAGTTGAGCTGCTATGAAACATGAGTTGAATCCGAATGTGTGAACACTGATATTCAATATAATGGATATATGTTGTGAACTATGAATTGGATGTTATTTGAAAATTGTTTGTGTGACCTTTGTTGTTTGTGTATGATATGAAAGTATCTAATTTTTCGTATATATTTTTGTACTGATTTTAATTATTTTTTGTAGGTTCTGTAGGTGATTCCTCACGGCCATGTACATTTATTCCTGACAAACTCAGCCTTCACGGATATGTGACACTTATTCATGAAGGCACGCTTGTAGCTGTCAGGAGCAGGGGATGCTTCCTGACGGCCAAGCTCCTGACGGCGATTCGTGACGGCAGGCCGTCAGGATGTGGCGTTTGAGAGGTCCGGGTCGTCCGTCAGGGAACGCCGTCGCAAATGTCTTTCCTGAAGGCTACCTTCAGGAATAATGGGCGTTCCTGACATGGTGTTGCTGACGGCAGATGCCTGACGGTACTACCTCATTCCTGACGAAAACAGCACATTCCTGAAGGGTTTTGGCCGTCAGGAAAAGGTCAGTTTGGGGTAGTGCCTCTGTCTCATCTTTCTTCCAGATCTCACTGGTGGTGGCAGATGGCACCCGCGGACGGCTGGCAGCTGCAAGGGAGGTGTGCCACATCGGCAGCGTGAGCTCAACCAGGTAAGTAGATGGGGGAGGAGCATGCATGGCATGGAGGGGTCATTCGGCAGGAGGGGATGAAAGCGAGCGAGAGAAAGCGCACCTGACACGGTGGGGCGAGGCGAGCATGAAGACCTGGGGATCACCAATTGAGGATCTCGGTGGGGAGTCAGGAGCGTTCCCAGCGGCGGCTCCTCGTCGTCCAACAAAGCCGGGAGCAGGATGCGCCGGCGGCCAACCGGCAGAGCGAGAGGAGGGACGCGCTCCTCCTGCCGAGTGCACGTGAGGATGATGGCGACGGTCACGGTCAAATCTCTCTCTCCGGTCACGGTCAAACCTCTCAAATATAGACTGCACAAAAACAACAGGACATGGACATGCAAGGTTAGTCTCCACAAATAAGTAAAGTAAACTTGAAGGCATAGCCACTCACCCTCCAGTTCTGAAGACTATAAGAAAACAGAAATAATCTCCTTGGACCCTGGAAGAATCAAAGGCACCAACTAAAGTATGAGAGAAGTCAACGGAAAATAGCTGAAATAGATATTAAGGGAAATGCAGTATTTTGAAATTTCACATGCTTAAACTATAAAAAAACTAAGATCATTTCTACTACAAGTATGTGAAAGATGGCAGTGATATTAGAGTAGAGATCAATCATGTAGTCCAGAACTAACACTGCTCCAGCACTAATTGTTGAAGCTCCACATAGAAAAGGAAATAGGAGATCGGAACGACGATGAAATCCTACTTTGTCCATGGCCTGCCGCGGCAGGGGAGCGTCCTCTTCCAGACCAAGCCGGCGGCCAGCAACGTCCGAGCCCAACTCGTTCGTCACCTGCAGTTCAAAGATGATGGGAAGCAATTAGCGACGATTAAGCATGTGAAGATCAAGGATTAAGCATGTGAAGAGTGCACATCATCATCGAATAGAATCTCACCATAGGTGTGTTTCGCCATCATAATAAATCAGTCCACAACCCACCAAATGTTCACAATATCAGTTCCTGTATGAATCAAGCGAAATTCAACACTAATAGAGGTTTTGTACCATTTTCCTTTAGCCACCCGATTAAATCTGGCATTAGCCAAAACTATGGCATTAACAAAACCATATCAGCTGTTCAGTACCCAAAAACACAACTACCTATACACAATCACAGAGAAGCTAAAAGGACCTCCTGAGATCTGACCAAGTCATAGAGAGAGAGAGAGAGAGAGAGAGAGAGAGAGAGAGAGAGAGAGAGAGATATGAACCTGTGGGCCCTCGTCGGTTTCTGCAGCTGTGGTCGCCCTCTACAGCACAGGCACCACGCGCGACGAAGATGGATCTGGGACATACCTCGAGGACGGCGCTGCTGGACGGCATCCTCCCTGACAACGAAAAGGCGCAGAGGGCAGCTGCCTGCTTGCCGGCGGACTCCATGACGAACCGGAGCTGAGCACTACGCGTCAGAGGCGCAACGCCTCATGCTCATCCCGACGATGGCAACAGCGAGCTCGCCGACGGGAGATGAATGGAGGAGGAGAAGTGCGGGACGGTGTGGCGGGTGGGCGATGGGAGGGGGCGGAGGATGGCGGCGGCGGCGGTGGCGGCGAGATGCATCGCGTGCGCGTGCAGGAAAGGTGGGGCGCGACGGCTAGGGTTCTCACCCAATCCGTCGTTCTCTTAGCCCTACGCCCAGACCAGCCATCCATGACAAGCCATGCAAGGCCCAATCGTGAAATCCCGGAACTGCCCTCGGCGGCCACCGAAAAATACAGGCGGTGGCACGCCCCTTTGGCACACAACAGCCAGCACCGGCCACGCTCACCCCCACGGTCACTGACAGCAGCGGTCCACTCACCACGCGGCCCACCAGTCAGCGAGATAAAGAGAAAAGACCGAAGTAAGAAAGAAGCATCACTATTCATTGCTAGTCACATCACTGAAGATCCAACGGCCAGGATCATCTCACCTGAAGATCCGACGGCCTGGATCATTTTGGAAACCTAATCCAACGGCCCAGATTGCAGACGCCCTGAGAAGGCTCTCTACCATGCCAGACTCTAACAATGGGATTGGAACGGGCCAGTTGTTGAGCGAGAGCAAATGTTTACTCCTCTTCAGTGAAAAATGCCCAGAAGAAACCCAAGAAAACATTAAAAGAATCCTTGGTGTGGTTTCCTCCTCTTTCGAGAGTAAGTATCTGGGGTTACCAACACCGGAGGGTAGGATGAAAGACGGCAATTTCCAACCGATAATGGATAGGTTTGGAAAAAGGTGCAGCGACTAGTCTGAGAGGTTTATGTCCTTTGCCGCAAAGGAAGTACATGTTAAATCAGTGGTCCAGGCCCTCCCATGTTTAACTATGTGTGTCTTTCTCCTATCAAAGTGTTTCTGTGAAAAGTATGAAAAAACGATCCGGGATTTTTGGTGGGGTGACGAACAGGGGCATCGGAAGGTTCATTGGATGTCGTGGGAACGCATGATCCGTCCCAAGAGAGCGGGGGGTATTGGATTCAGAGATATGCACCTTTTTAATATGGGCCATTTGCATTTCTGTCCCTAACTCGAACCACCTACTCAGATTTACCCCTAATTTCGAAGCATGCTCAAATTTGTCCCTCTGCCGTCAAGTCACCTTATAGAAATGCCCTTCCATCTAGTTACCGTCCGGTCAAAGGCCTTTGACCGTTTGATGAACAGTAACTTGGTGAACAGTAGATTCAAAAAAATAGCAAACAAAATCAAAAAAATCTGAAATTTTGTGGGATCGAAGATACTCGGGTGCGCAAGGTGCGTGAAATTTTTTGTGGTGTTTGGGCATTCCAGGAGCTCGTGACAAAGGAAAGAATTTATTCTGTGTGCCCATGAACAGTAAATTCGAAAAAAAATAAAAAAATTCTGAAATTTTGCGGGATCGAAGATGCTCGGGTGTGCAAGGTGCGTGCAAATTTTTGTGGTGTTTGGACATTGTAGGAGCTTGTGGGAAAAAAAACAAAATTTGGCTCAAAAAATGCACTATTTTTTTTTCTAGAGCTCCTCGTATGTCATTTGATCACAAAAATTTGCACGCACCTTGCACACCCGAGCATCTTCGATCCCGCAAAATTTCAGATTTTTTTATTTGTTTTGCTATTTTTTTCGAATTTACTGTTCACAGGCACACGGGTTAAATTCTTTCCTTTCTCACGAGCTCCTGGAATGTCCAAACACCACGAAAATTTGCACGCACCTTGCGCACCCGAGTATCTTCGATCCCACAAAATTTCAGATTTGTTCGATTATTTTTGCTATTTTTTTCGAATTTACTGTTCACCGAGTTAGTGTTCACCGGACGGTCAAAGCCCTTTGACCGGACGGTAACGGCACGGAAGGGCATTTCTATAAGGTGACTTGACGGCAGAGTGGCAAATTTGAGCATGCTTCGAAATTAGGGGTAAATATGAGTAGTGGGTTCGAGTTAGGGACACAGATGTAAAAGACCCTTTTAATATCGCACTTCTTGCTAAGCAAGGATGGAGACTACTACAGAAAGCTGACAGCTTATGTGCGAGAGTGCTCTAGTCAAAGTACTTCCCACACGGAAATCTGCTTGACACGGTGTTTGCGTCGGATGCATCACCGGTGTGGAGGGGTATCGAGGCAGGGCTGAAACTATTAAAAAAAGGCATCATTTGGAGAGTCAGGGATGGACGAAAGATTCAAATCCAAAGGGATCAATGGATCCCTCGCAAAGAAGGGCTGAGGACAGTGGCATTCACAAGGAGATCCAGACTTCGTTGGGTTAACCAGCTAATGCTTCCGGACAGAAAAGAATGGTATGTGGACCTCATAAATCAGAATTTCCACAGTTTTGATGCAGATGAAATTTGCAGAATAAGCATCCCGAGCTCGGAAGTGGAGGACCCTATTGCGTGGCACAATGAGAAAAACGGAGAGTTTACGGTAAAGAGCGCATACAGATTGGCCGCATCACTCCAGGGTCAAGTTTGCCAGGATCCCTCCAGCTCTTCCAAGGAACCACAAGACAGGAGCATTTCGGATCTCATATGGAAGGCAAATGTTCCTCCAAAAGTGAGAATTTTCGGGTGGAGGGTCGCGACAAACACGCTGGCTAGAAAACTGAATAAGTGCAAGCGAACTATTGAACTAGATGCTATCTGCAACATTTGTGGTAATGGTGTGGAAGATGAGTTCCATGCTGTAGTAGAATGCACAAAGAGTAGGGCCCTGCGACATGCAATGAGAGAAGTGTGGGATTTACCAGCAGAAATATGTTTCAGAAATACCGGCACTGATTGGCTGCAACTGCTGCTTAGTGCTGAACCCAAGGACATGCAGGCTAGAATTTTAATGCTTCTCTGGAGGTGCTGGCATCTTCGTGATGACTGTGTCCATGGCAAGGGAAAAGAATCCATATTACAGTCTGTCGGCTTCCTGTCGAAGTACGAGGAGGATCTGCAGAATGCTGCTCTGAATGTGACCGCTGGGAGCAGCAAAGAGATACTAGGCCTGTCGACTCCTATGCCCAGCAATCCTACCCAGGCAGCCGTACAGTGGTTTGCACCAGTGCAGGGAACGGCCAAATTAAACACGGACGCGAGTTTCTTGCTTGACAGTGGCCAGGGGTGGGCGGGCGCTGTTGCCAGAGACTACAGGGGCTTTTTTTTTCTGTCGAAGTGCAGACAATTACCGACCTCGAGCAGTGTGGAGGAAGCTGAAGCCCGAGCCGCTCTAATTGGCCTCCATGCCTTGGCAAATGTGTTCAGGGGCCCCGTGGTCCCGTGGAGCTGGAGCTGGACTGCAAAACAGTGGCTGATTGTCTAAACTCGGATGGGACATGCCTCGCCCCCTACTACGGGGTGATCCAAGACATAAAAGCTGCACTGGAGAAGTTTCACATACTGGAAGGAGCAGTAATACCTTGGCTCATGAGCTGGCCGTTGAGACTAGTCAAAGAGGAGACGCACTGATCATTGCGGGTGTGCCTGAAAGACTAAGAAGTCTGATGATGTCTGAATGTAGCCTATCCACTTGAGCTTTTGCTCTTGTTTTCTCAACAAAAAAAAAAGGTCAAGTGACTGCGGAAAAAAATATGACAACAAAATAATGTCGATGGCTCGTACCAGGAAAAAGAAAAAGGCCCATGGAAGAAAAAACGGCGATGACGGCTTGACCGTCGGCTTGATTCGGGGCGTCGCCCCTGCTGATGTTCATCTGTCCACCTCCAAATCCCGTCGGCTGCGGCGTGTTTTGATTTTCGGTTTGAGAATTTTTTCGCCCCAGGCCGAGATGGCCGAAATTCGGCCATTTTCAAAAATTTCGGCCAAAATTTGAGCAAAATTTGACTGGAATTTGACTAAAATTTGACCCAAATTTGTCCAATTTGACCAATTTCGGCGGAAGGTAGATTTCGCCCCAGGCCGAGATGGCCAAAATTCGGCCGAAATTCATTTTTTTCGGCCGAAATTCAGAACACAGGCGGCGGGTGGCTACTGCAGTGACCTATACGAGGCTGGGTCCTCTAAAGTCTCAAGCCGGCGACTTAGCTGCGGCTGGGGTCGCCTTCGTCTCCCTTGCAGGTGATGAGTCGGCGACTGTGCTAGCGGCGGCGGATCCGCTCGAGCAGAGTTGGTCCTGGGGGTCTTCTTGTTATTTCCTTGTTTTCCAGGGTCCTTTCTGCATAGTTTGGAACAGCTGTGCAGTGTCTGGAGGTTTCCTGTACTGTGTTCCTTAATCAATATAATCCAGATATGAGCGTTCAAAAAAAAAAAGGAACAAGGTGGTAAGTTCGTAAGTGTAATTCTGCCTAATTTCCTTTGTAGCAACATGATTGTTTCTCAGTTTGGCTGGCTCCTCTATTCGAAATCATTTCAGTGGTAAGTCGGTAATAAGTGTATTCAGTACAGGGACCGTCATTCATTTCAGTGGCTGTGCTGAATTTGAAGGACACACACGCAGTGGAGCACGAGTGGTGCTGCTACTGCTGTTGCTTGTGCCAAGACCGACGACCAAAGTCTTGCCTTTTCAGACCAAGTTTCGCCACATATGCATTACTGCACTTCAACTCTCCTGTTAGTAGGGGCTCACCCTTCTGTACCCTTCCCAACTTAAAAGATGATGCATGCATGCATATAATCTCCATCATACAAAGACACTGTCAGTCTTAATTAGACAGCGCCTGTTTAGAGATCTTAAGTACAGACGATTGACATGCCTACAGTTGGTGACATATGGCTGACTGTCTTAAATGCTTGCAGGTGCAATTCGGAAGGCTGCAGACTTCAAACTCGCTACCTACAGATCAGCTTTGCAAGTTCATGTTATACCGACAAGCAACTGTATGCGAAATACGTGTATATCTGTCAGGTTAGATAGTTGTTAATTGGAAAGAATATGCTGGAACAGAGCATTTGTTTTTGCACCCTACAGTCATCTTAAAGTGCTGCATCACCGATGTCAAGGGCTATCTGATTTGCTTTTTGTGTTTTGTTTTGCAGTTGCTTCTTTGCATAGAAGCACAAGAGCACTAAGTTGTCTACCAGTAAATGTAAGCAATTGATGTGGTCTGGATAGCATAAATTCCACACGATAAAACAAACTGTATGTGCATAGTAGGATTTCTTGAGACAGAACCCGGGGTCTACATTGTTGGGGTTACAAAACGACACCTTAAAGGAACTCTTGTAGGGAGATAATGTACAGTAAAAATCATTGTTACTCTGCAGCATTGTTTTATGCTTAAAGGTGAACTCTTATTATGTTTCTTAAGATTCCATTCTATCTGGTAGGCTGCCCCCAAATTAAGTTGCTAGCTGTGCTGTTACTTTCTTTTGTCTTTCATTAATTGTCTAATGATTATTATTGTAATTATCTCTCCGGCAAATCTTCTTTGAGCACAAAAAAAGATTTTAACGTTGCAGTATCTGAAGCGCACTGTCATGCTCTGTGATCAAATGTGCCTTTGATATTTCTAGAGTTGCATATCTTGATTGTTTCTGCTTGCATCCAACTTATGCTCCTAATATTTTGGCAGATTTGGAAGAAAAGAAACAGTAGAGGTTCCAACAATGTGCACACTCCTTTACACACGCCAATGGAAATTTCTGTTTATTTTTTGGACAGATTGCTTTTTTTTTTTTTTTTTTTTTTTGAGAATCAGATTTTGGGCAGATTGTGTGTGCTGTCAAATATACGTACAATTTGTTACTGGGTATGCGAAATACTTATTAGGGTTGATTTCTGTGCTGCTAATGCCTACTTGCCCCATATGTTTCTTTGTACACATGGACAGTATATACTCTGTTAGTATATACTCTGGTAACAAACAGTGACTGTACGACCTGAAGACAGGATATACCAAGCCTGAAGACAGAAACCAAGCACTTGTGGATTCCATCTTTATGTATCTAGGAGGAAACCTTGATGATGGCTTTAGGTTGTACTACCTGATTACTACTGATTAATGAATGAAGGAAGCCAGTTCACACCCAAAAAATGTGTCTGTTCATTTTAGTTTTCTTGATCTGATCCAATGCACTTTGTTTTAGTAATATAAACATATAAAATCAGATCATTTTGCTTAGAAAAATGATGAATAAGAAAAAAAAAAAGAACTTTTGAAACTCTGTACAACTTCAGGTCTACTGGTTTACCTGAAGCATGAACTAATAATGTTGCTTGCATGTGTACAGTTTTGAGAATGGAAAAACAATTACACTGCTTCATTTTTGAAACTCTACACAACTTCCTGTGGTGCTATTATTGCAGAACACCATGATTCTGCATTTATTTGATAGAATTGTAAAGCAACATAGCTCTGAGAACAATTACTAACTGAAATGATACATAATTTTATTATTATACAGGATCATGCCTTATACTAGCTTGTTTATTCAAGGCTGTTCTGGGATAAAATAATGCATGGCCGGCCCTGATGGGCATGTTGCACTTGCTATACGTACGGAGGTTGTGAAGAGCAGGTTGCCGGCCGCGCGTCTCGTCGTCTCCTTCGTTGTGCCGCCGATATGACAGCATTTCTTAACCGTGGCCACGTAGTAATTATCAACTTGTAAAAAATAATGATGATGCAACAAAATAAACAAGCATGCAAGAGATGGATGCAGGAATTAACACCAACAACAACAACACTGTCTACAAGCATCAACCAGTATGTAGAAAATAACGTCTACGGCCGGCCGGCAGCTTGCTTGCGACGGGATTGGGTTTGCCATCCCAACATATGTGTACGTATGTATGTTGCGTGCCATTGTTAATTCGAAGAAATCATTAGGCCGATCGTCGCTGATTTTGATGGATTCCTCATTGCCAACGCCGGCCGGACTGGCCAGGTATATGTGGGCAAATAATGTGCTTCCCAATCCCTTTTTTCATGGACCAAACTTTTAAACCAAATCCCATCCATGGAATGAGTAATTTATAATTACATAATGGCTAAACCGCTATGCATCCTGCCATCCTGCAGCACGTAGGGTGGGTATTTTTTTCTTTCGAAAAGAGGGTAACACCCTCGACCTCTGCATCAAGTGATGCACACAGCCGAAAAGGGTGAGTAGTTTGGGGATGAGAGTATGTACACTAGGAGCAGTGGTGGACCCAGGAATTAAAGTTTGCTGGGTCTAATTTTTTTAAGGTAAAATACAAATATCTCTAAGATACTAAGCTCCCAAGAAAGGGAGCTCTCTGAAGGACTGGGTAGAGCTCAGTCGATTGAGAAATAACTATTTATAACTATTTATCAATCGACTCACGTCAGCAGCTTGCACTGTTGCACAGAAGTTTTTTTTTTCATCCACTGATGGGCTGGCTTGTCTTGTTTCACTCTACTTGGGCTTGAGTTGTCTCTCCTCTCAGTTTTCATTTTTCCTCTTGGGCTTGTGTCCTACGTAGCGTCTTGTTGGGCTAGGCTTGACACAAAGTGCACATAGCCTGTGTTTGTGTATTGTTTTGTCATTTTTTTAACCAAAAAAAACCTCCTCACTCCTCCGTTATAACTGTCTATACTGACTTATCACCTAGGCTTAGCCTTTTGTTTTTGCGAGGGACCTAGGCTTGTCTTCAATTGCTTGTGGTTGGGCTGCGCCCAGGCTTTTTTTTTCGGGGCTGAAGCCTGCCACACGTCCTCTTTATTTTTCGCAGTAGGTAGGAAAAAACGCCGGTGCAACAGATGCAACTCATGTCTTTTCTTCTCAATCGACTGACATCAACCCGGTTTGCTTTGGTTTCTTTTTCTTTTTCACGCGGGGTGGCGCGCGTGCAAGTAGAAAAAATTTAAGGAAAAAAAGAAAAAAATTGAACCTGCACTAGTTTTACGTGTGTTGCTACTGTTGCAATTGCGCATGGGTGTGTCACTTGAATTTGCATGGAGGACTTGCAAGTAGTATCAAATTTTAAAAACATAAATAAATAAAAAGTTGGTAGCGCACCCGTTGCCCGTCTGTTGCAGCCCTTGCAATTGCGCATGGGGCGTGTCATGTGCAGTTGCGCTCGAAGGAGGGGCGTGCGAGTAGTATAAAAAAAATCTCTCCTATTTAAAAAGACATAAGGTTCTCGTTCTTCGTCGAACCTTATGCACATTCCCTCCCCTCCCTCTCCTCGTTTTGATTTTTTTTCCCTCACATCTCTGATTTTTTCCACGGTTTTCCCTGAAAACCGCCTCAACTACCCACCTCTTATTGACCTACCAAATAAAATTCTGTTTTCTTTGGTAAGCCAATAAATGCTTACCAAATAAGTGTACCAAATAAAATCCAATTTTTTTACACGATCACAATAATATGGGCAGGTAAATCATGGGCAAGCGTACGAATACTTATACCCACATTACAACGTACGGGCAATTATCTAGAATTATAAAAGAAAGTCTCAATTTTTTTTCTACGTCCGTTCTACTTATCTCTCTCTTTTGCTGGATCTTTACGTGATAAAAACAGAAAAAGAGACTCACACAGGAGTGTCTCTTCCCCTCTCCTACAAACATAAATAAAAACAAGAAAAAGAAAACTATGCGCTGCAAAAAGGACCGGCCACCAAAAAAAAGCCTACGGCCCACCACACCCTATCCTCTGCCGATGGAAAAAAAAAGTGGTACGGCCCATGATGCCTGCCGAACCAAAGTTGCAGCCACGGATCATCTCTACTAGACCGGCAACGCGCTTGGCGCGCGGTGCCCGTCCTGACGACGTGGCCAAGCGCGTAGAGGTCAAATGGCAGGGACGCGTTAATAGGAATGCGAGTTTAGCATATTTATCCAACAAGACAACTGATTTGCAGGTTCAAGACAAAGAAGAAACATTTAGTACATCCCAAAAGCAAGACAGTATCAAGTTCAGCACTAATAGACCGGAAGCAGCCAAGGCGCGTTGACTGTCCGACGCTGTGTTCCAGCGTTTGGTATCTCTCGGAAGAGGATATCGTTGTGATCCAGTGTCAGGTATCTCTCAAGGAAGGATATGATTCAGTAAAAAGCAACAATATCCAATAGAGTGGTTCATAAGTCTATAGAGTGGTTCATAAAATCATGATTCACGATATAGCAAAGGATATCTTGCATCAACACGTCTTGCCCGCCTATGCAATGGGTGATTCAATTGAAATTGGCCCGTCCATCCCGTTGGTCCAGCGTGTCAAATCCAAAACTTTGCTTAATCACTCAGTAAATCATCACATATATCCTTGGTTATAAGCCATGTATATACACGTCTAGCTCCGGGCGGCGGCAGTAGCAGCTGCCCATATTTTTTTTTTAATTCAGCTAAATAGCTTTGCCGAGTGCTTGCACTCGGCAAAGCCTTCCCTCTTTGCCGAGTACCTGTTGCGCCGTCTATGTTTGACCCCCGTCAAGTCACTTTTCTTTGCCGAGTATCCATGTTTGCAACTCGGCAAAGGCTTTGCCGAGTGCCCGACAGATGGCTCTCGGCAAAATTCTGTTTGCCTGAGAGGTGTACGCCGAGTACGTTTTGCCGAGAACAACTCTCGGCAAAGGCTTTGCCGAGGGTTTAAGTCCTTTGCCGAGTGTTCCTGGCACTCGGCGTCTGCGACATTCCAGTAGTGCATGCGGAAAATAGTTATATATATATGTATGTGGCTGTAAAGGAAGAGGAATTGAAGCAGTACGTACTTGTAGGTAGTGGAGTTCCATATGCGTACGGTCCCGTCATGTGAACCCGTAATTAACACTGGAATCTCCGGGTGCAAATTGACGGCACTGATGTAGTCTGCATGCCCTTCTAGCATGTCAACACATCCTTCCATCCCCAGTTTCCAGATCTGATTCAACAACAACGAAAAAATAGAGGAAAAATTATTTAGCAATCATGTATCGTGTATGGCAACTTAATCCATAGATAGCTAGGATTAATTGAGTGTGTTCTTCAGTTAAGAGTCCATGGCGCCGGCTACTGCTAAGGCTGTTGACAAGCCCACCGGCGATCGCGCTGCCAAATGGGCAAGGAAGAAGGAGAAGATGACTTGTTACCGTTGCGGGGTGACGGGTCACTTCGTGGCTGAGTGTAATGCAGAGCTATGTGACACGTGCCAGAAGCCCAAGCACGAGTCCGGGGAGTGCCCGGAGCTGATGGGGCCCATGCCTGTGGTCGCTATGTATGGTGTTTGTTCTGCTGATCTCATGTTTTTTGAGTCACCTGAGGCTGAGACAGTAACACCCGTGACGGAGGCCTCGCTCACGGGTATCGTTAAGGTGACTCATGGGACGCTATCTGAGGCGCAGATTGTGCAGCAGCTGAGTGAGCTGGCTCCAGGAAATTTTCAGTGGGTGCTGGTTAAGCTTGAGGGTCAAACTTACAAAGTAGATTTTCCATCCTTGGAAGATCTTACTATGGTCCTTAAGTTTCGTATGTGCAAAGTGGCAAGTACAAATTGCATCTTGGAATTCGCTCCTTGGACGCAAAAGGTGCCTCAAGGAAAGGCGCTTCCTCGGATCTGGGTTCGGTTTATGGGTGTTCCCCCAAAGCCCCTTCAGAGTCCTCGGATCACTTGGAGTCTGGGGTCGCTCATAGGTAAAACGGAGAAGGTGGACATGCCCTTCACACGCGCAAATGGCGTGGCTCGGTTACTTGTGAGCGTCCTGGATGTCGAGCTCGTTCTGGAGATACAGTGAGGTGGTACCATGCCGGTCTGATGTATGACCTTGAGATCGAGTTTGAGAGTCCAGAGCTTTTTCAGTTGGCTGATGGGACCTTGGACATGGATACGACGGAGGGGGATGATGCTCACGGCTCGGGGCGGTCTGGCCTGATTCAAACCATAGGCTGTGTATATGGCACATTCAGCAGAACATTGTACGTCATCTGCATGATGGCGCGGTAAGGGAGGAATTCAGATCTTTCATATATGATTCATCTTCCATTGAAGAGCATGAGAGAAAATGGATACACTTCTTACAACGGAATAAAGTAACAAGTGAGGAGTCCTGGCTGCATCAGATGTATCAGATGAGAAAGTTGTGGCGTGCTCCATATCTTGAGGGGCGTTGTTTCTTAGGATTGAGCAGTAATCAGCGGAGTGAGAGCCTAAACTCTGTGCTACATACTCATCTTGAGGGTAAGATGACGTTGTTTGAAATGCTAGAGCACTATGAGTGTTGCCTTGCGTCGCGACGCTTGAACGAGGCTCTCCAAGACATCGAGGCCTTGCAGTCCGTTCCATTTACAGAGGAAAATGCTTCAAGTCTTGAGAAACACGCCGCAAAAGTTTTCACTCCTACTGTGTTTAAGTTGGTCTTATGTAGCATAAATGTTGTCAACAAATGTGTGATCGGAGAGGTACTAGATGCATCAGAAGTTACCACCTATGTTGTGTCTTAGAAGGAAAAAATGGATAAAAAGTTTGAAGTGCACAGTGAGGAGTAGGAAGGTCTTTTGCACAGGATCAGTTGTTCTTGCCGTAAGGTGGAATGCACAGGCACACCATGTTCCCACATATTTTACATATTGGGAATTTTACAAAAAGAAAGACTGCCCAAGTGTTGTGTTCCCACTAGGTGGACAATGAGTGCAAAATCTGCATACGCACTGACTAGAAAGAGCGAGATGTATGACTATTTGGAAAGCCTACAGAGGTACCGTCAGTTGCGGAATTTTAGTCACGCGGCATGTTTAAGGCATGCCACTCTGATGAGGCGTATCAGCATCTAAAGATGGTTTTGGATGCACAAGATGATAGAAAGGAATCAACTAATGAACAAGCTGACAGCAAGGAATCAACTAATGCTCAGAGTAACAACATTAGGTTTGGCCCGTTGATGTCGCAATCGGCGAACCTTGAGGTTGAAGGTTTGGGTAAGGTTCTGGATCCCGTGCATGTGCCAGGCCGAGGTGCACCGAAGAAAAGGCTACAGGCAAAGATGAAGAAGACAAGATCAGAGGGTAAATGTGGCTATTGCAAGGGGCCACGTCACAATCGACGTACATGCAGCAAATTGTTAGAGGTAGCAAACATGTCCAAATTTAATTTTTGCATGTGTTTTACTCATTAATATAGTGCATGGCATTAATTATATTCTTCTGTGTAGGATCTCGAAGCAGAACACTGATAGCTACAGCTTTGTGCACACGGTCGGGGTGTATGGAATCGACCATGAACCTGATAGTGTCGTGTACCATGTTGTATGTTTAGTATCGTGTGACGTGGTTTTTAAATTCGACTTGATTGTGTCAGTTAATTAGTGACTTGTGGATTATTTTTTATGTATGACTCAGGGAATTGGTGCTCCATTGCCTTGTATCCGTATGCGTTCAAGATCTTTGGTTTGCATTTTCTATGTGAATTTTTGATGTCCAACTTTAAGAATCATGGTGTTTTTGCAACCTGAATAAGGGCCAGCATGGAGCTCGTGTATTGTGGAGAAAAATATTTTGAAATAGAGTTAGTGGAGGAAAATTTTGCTCATGAAAAAATAGGCCTATATTGCATGCTGTCCCGGAAGAGGGAGCAGGCGCAGACCTCGAGGCGGATCTGCAGCCGCTAGCCAGCCCTGCATGGAGACCCAGGGATCGTGCGGGGGATCCGCCTGGGATCGTGCGCGGGGGATCCGCTTGGGATCAGGTGCCCGCTCCTGAGGCGCACGGCTGGACCGCAGCTGATGCGGGTGCAGTGGACCCTGGCGCGAGATCTTCTGTTGCCAGGTCGCCACCCATCGCTAGCACAAGTGCGGCCACATCCAGGACCACACGGCATAAATGTACATAAATGCTGTCAAATCACTGCATAGTTGTTCAGGTGCCAGGGCTAGTCATAAACAACTATTTAGTTCGACATAAACACATGCATGTTACGTCAAAATTGGAAATCATATTCTCGCAAAAATGTTATTAAAAGACCTGTATCATGAATGAATTGTATCATAATAGCAAACATAGTGTCAAACAATAAAAACACTGTTTGAAACAAAAAATCGTGGTCTCAAGCTTAAACTGGTTCAAAAAACATTAAGCCTACTATATAAGCTCGTCTCCGCTTCCAAAATCCAATGACTTCTTCAGATTGTTCATTGCAGATTGGTTCAGGCTTGGCAACGACCCATCTTCTTCCAACTTTTTCTCGTTAATATCAATGTAATCAAAGGAATCCATATTTTGCTCGTCCTCCTGTCTAGCTCGGTAGCACAGTTCCTGTAAAAAAGCATAGGAAGGTATTAGGACCAACTTAAAAATGATGTAGCCATAAACTTGATGTAATATGTACAAACTTGGAAATATATCAACCTATGAATCCATGTCTTCGTAATCATCATCTGGTGGACTATTCGACACTATGTACAAATCACATGTCTTGCTGCCTTTCAGATCATAAATCATTTTTGCTACATCATCTGGTCCTTGAAATCAGGACTATTCCTTCTGGTAGATTGCACGCAGTCCCAGGTAAGAAGTAGTACAATTCTGCTTCCCCTTTGTAACCAAAATCGAACAATTCTTTCACAAATAGACCGTAGTCCAACTTGCGGGGTTCAAAAATTCTCATTTCATCGGGTCTATCCTCGAAGTATCCTCTCGGGACATGAGAAAGCTCCACATCCCTATGAATATAAAATTCCATTACCAGCACCTACATACGACTATCTCACATCAGATTTAATACAGTATAATGACCAAAGGGGCAAACATAATTTTGGATGTGCATAGCAACATTGCGACATAGTTACCTTTTTATATGCCATGGATTCTTCATGTGGAGTGATTGGGGATTGTGCCATCTCAGGACGCTTAGCCTACATATGAATCGCAGACAGAAGGTTACCCACAAATTAAAAATGGTCATACAAAATCTCGGCTGTGAATGTATAGCATTGGTGCGAGATACTTACAGGGAGAGAATTGAAAACATGTTGTTGGGGTGGATTGTTGTGGCATTGAACGTGTGACTCTAACATCGCACTGTCTTCCATCATCTTTCCTTACATGCGGACCTACTCCACCATGGCCTTATAATCCATGTCCTTGTGCTCCTGTAGCAACCTACTGTCCATATCCGCACGTGCCTGCATTACATTGGCGTCCATCTTGACACGCTCTGTCTGTATAATACTGTCCACGACCTTCCGGTCCTTTTGCAAAGTCTGCTGCATCTCCTTGTAGGCAAGCTGAAACTTCTTTTCCATGTCCTCATGGTCCCGCTGAAACTTTTTTTCAATCTTGTGACCCATCTGCTTAATCGTACAGGACATATCATCACGCTCCTCCTTTAGCATCCTGTCAATGTATGCATGTTCTTGTTTCAGTTTCTTGTCCATCTCATCGCGTTCCTGTTGCACCTTCATGTCAATCTCCCGGCACGCTTCATGAAAAGACCTGTCATACTCCGCACGGTTGTGATGCACCTGTGAATCCATGGTCCCTACAGCAACAGACACAACAATGCTATTAATGAGATCTACATTGTCAAAATATACCGATTCTCATTAAAACAAATGAAAATTTAAATATCTCATAATTTGAAATAGCATGGTGTGTGAGACAAACTGACTGCTAAATTTCCAGCAAAGCTCAAATCTCCTAACATTCATATTCCTAATTTGCTATCAACAACCTCATCCAAATCAGTACTAATAATCCAGCAACTCGTTTAACAGTAACTCCTTTACTCAAGTATTATCAACAACCTCATCCAAATCCTTCCTAATAATCCAGCATAGCTCAAAGGTCTAGTAACGTTACTCCACCGAGAACAAATATCCATAACCAGAGCGTATGATCAACTACTCCCAACTAGCAATCACAAAGCTCTTGCATAACATCCTTTACTCCAAGTATTCACAGCCACCTAAAATCTTGCACCCAAACAGTACCAGATCAGCATAAGTAATCAACTATGGCACAAACTGGCATTTCTAATTTCATCACAACTACCTTCTTGCATGAATCAATGGAAAAATGTATCAACATTGCACGCGAAGATGGGAGGAGAAGTGGAAAAGGAGACCTTTTTACTCTGGCGTCGGCGTGGGCGACTGTGAAGTGATGGCGCGATCCCGGCGACGGCTACGTCTGGAGACACAAAGCAGATGGGGTGGTTAAGATAGGATAGATATGTTCTATGATGGAAGGGTATATATCCGTGATTTTAGGGTCAATTAGTTATTTCTAAGATATGCGTTTTGATGGAAGGGTATACATCCGTGATTTTAGGGTCAATAAGTTATTTGGAAGATATGCACGATCTTTTTTTTTGAAGGAGCACGATCTGTTAGTTAGCCTATTTAGAAGGAGCACGATCCTCTGGCGTCGGTGTACGGGTTTGTTGGGCCAGCGCACGAGCGAATATTAGACAACAAACATCCCTAATTCCTCTCTTACCCAAGGGATTACGGCCACCGTCTGTCATTATCGCCATCGCCGAGCACCTAATTCACCATGTCGTCCTCGAGCTTGATTAGGTCTGTGATGAGGGGACGCTCAGTTGTTGTGCCCCTGATCCCTTGCCCTGACTATGGCAAGCCGGTGAGATTCTATCTCTCCAGCATCGACGAGCATGATGGCTGGGTGTTCTACAAGTGCAAGCACCACAGTGTACATTCTCTTTTTACTTTGAGTTGATATCTGCTGCAGTAGTAATTTTGTACTGTTTGATTTGTGCTGGTTTGATTTGTGCTGATTTGATTGATAGGTTACATGTAATTTCTGGCACTGGGAACTAGAGTATGTGGATCATCTTGTTGCTACAAGTATCCTTGTTGGTGTTGCTGCTGTTGATGCAATTGGTGCAGCACAGGATAGAAGGGAAGAGCTACATCGTGCAAAAAATCAGTGGGGAAAGAATGCAGCTAGCAGCAGAGGCAATCTTGGAGGCAAGACCAATTACTGTCAGAGCAATGTGCCAACCATTACCAAGCACCATGCTTATATGATGTTAGGATTAGGGAGACAAAAAAATTTGTGCTGAAGCTGCTGATGGCTAGTGTAATGGTGTTGTGTGTGTTGTGTGTGCTGTTGATTCTCAAGAAATAATCAAGTTTTGTTAATTAGCACTGTTTGTGTTCCCTGTTAAGAAATTAGAAGGAGGGGAATCTATTGATTAAGTAAAATTTCCAATTATCCCCAATTAAGGAAACATATGATGACTAGTACTTTGGGTTAGCATAAACCCTGTCTGCCGCTGTTAGTTTCAGTTTTCATCAGTTAACTGTAGCTCTTCACCCTGTTCTCAACAACAGTGTGAAGATCGTCGGGTGTCGCTTCTGTTAAGGTTCAGGTAGTAGTCCTAGTCGTTGGTTCTAACGAACTCGGAGCGAGTCTGTTGGATCTACGTTTCTGCCCGAGGTATGGCACGGAATCATCGGATCATGGCGATCCATCGTGGTCACTTGTAACAGAATAAAAAGAATGAATAAAGCGAGTTGCAATAAAGACAATCGAATGCTAAAACATAAACAACCATAACAAGTCTTGCACTGATGTCTACTACACAACTTATTCTTGTAGACTCGTGTTGGGCCTCCAAGTGCCGAGTTTTGTAGGACAGCAACAATTTTCCCTCAAGTGGATGACCTAAGGTTTATCAATCCGTGGGAGGCATAGGTTGAAGATGGTATCTCTCAAACAACCCTGCAACCAAATACAAGAAATCTCTTGTGTCCCCAACACACCCAATACAATGGTAAATTGTATAGGTGCACTAGTTCGGCGAAGAGATGATGATAAAAGTGTAGTATGGATAGTAGATATAGGTTTTTGTAATCTGAAAATATAAAAACAGCAAGGTAGCAAGTAACAAAAGTGAGCACAAACGGTATTGCAAAGCTTGAAAACAAGGCCTAGGGTTCATACTTTCACTAGTGCAATCTCTCAACACTGCTAACATAATTGGATAATATAACCACCCCTCAACGTGCGATAAAGAATCACTCCCAAGTTCCTATTAGCGGAGAACATAAGATAGAAATTGTTTGTAGGGTACGAAACCACCTCAAAGTTATCCTTTCCGATCGATCTATTGAGCTATTCCTATAAGTGTCACAACCAGCCGTAGAGTTCGTACTAAAATAACACCATATGATACACATCAACCAACTCTAATGTCACCTAGATACTCCAATGTCACCAGAAGTATCCGTGAGTTGATTATACGATATGCATCAAACAACTTCATAATCATAATATTCAATCCACACAAAGAACTCCAAAGAGCACCCCAAAGTTTCTATTGGAGAAAAGATAATGAAAACGTGCATCAACCCCTATGCATAGATTACCCCAACGTCACCTCGGGAATCCGCGAGTTGAGTGCCAAAACATATATCAAGTGAATCAATAGAATACCCCATTGTCACCACGGGTATTCATATGCAAGACATACATCAAGTGTTCTCAAATCTGAAATATTCAATCCGACAATAACGAAACCTCAAAGGGAAAAGATTCGATTCATCACAACAAGGATAGAGAGGGAGGAAACACCATATGATCTAACTATATTAACAAAGCTCGCGATACATCAAGATCGTACCATATCAAGAACACGAGAGAGAGAGATGAAACACATAGCTACTGGTACAAACCCTCAGCCCCGAGGGTGAACTACTCCCTCCTCATCATGGTGACCACCGGGATGATGAAGATGGCCTCCGGTGATGGTTTCCCCCCTCCGGCAGGGTGCCGAAAAAGGGCTGTAGATTAGATCGTGGAGGTACAGAGGCTTGCGGCAGCGTAAAAACTCATCTAGGTTAACTTTTGGGGGTTTCTGAATATATATGATTTTTCAGCATTGGAATCACGCAAAGAGGTGCCACAGGGGGCCCACGAGGCACCAGGGCATGCCTGGGGGGGGGGGGGGTGGCGCGCCCTGGTGGCTTGTGGGGCCCCTGTGCCTCTTCTGCTGCTCCCCTGAAGCTTCCTGGGTCTGTTTCCTTCCAGAAAAAATCATCAAAAAGTTTCGCTGCATTTGGACTTCATTTGATATGGATTTTCTGGAAAACCAAAAACAAGCAGAAAACAGCAACTGGCACTGGGCACTAGGTCAATATGTTAGTCCATAAAAATCATATAAAAGCCATATAAAAGTGCACCAAAATCATACAAAACTATAATAAACATGGCATGAATACTTCATAAAATATAGATACGTTGGAGACGTATCAGCATCCCCAAGCTTAATTCTTTCAAGTAGGTAAATGATAAAAGAAATAATTTATGAAGTGTGAATGCTAGCATAGTGCATAAGTTTGTTCAATGATAATTTCAATCACTTTTTCTAGCATCAATATATATCATAATCAGTAGCTCATCTCATAAAACTTCTCATGATCAAGTAGCAAGCTATTCATATGTTTAAAGTATAGGCCATAAACTTTCTTGAAAACTAACAAACTATGTTCTCAGTCATCAAACAATTGCAATTCATCTTATTTTCAGGAAGGGTCTATGTAAGAGCTATGATCGAGCAAATTCCACATACTCAACCATCATTTAGTCTTCCATGATTGCTGACACTCAAAGCATATTTTTAGAACAAACCGTTTCAATCAAACACATAGGAAGATAGGGGCTTAATGTTTCGCCTCCCAACTTATTTATCTCAGGGATAATGTCAACAATAATAACTCATGATCACCTACATTCAACTGGATATATGTGCCTGGATCTTTCCCTACCACATAATGCTTGCCAACTAAAGGATAAATAGAGCGGAATAGGGATAAACATTAATGACTCTTGCATAAAAGTAAATACAGAAAAGTAAATACAGAAAAGTAAAAGATAGGCCCATCGCAGAGGGAAGCAGAGGTTGTCATGCGCTTTTTGTTGTTGGATGCACAAGCCCTTAATGCAAAGGAACGTCACGCTATATTGCCCCTTGTGATAGCAACCTTTATTATGCAGTCCGTTGCTTTTATTTCTTTACCATCACAAGTTCGTACAACGCTTATTATCCCTTGCAATAAAAGATCATACATATTTTAGGAGCATTTTTTATTGCTTTTTGCACCGATGACAACTTACTTGAAGGATCTTATTCAATCCATAGGTAGATATAGTGGACTCTCATGGCAAGAAACTGGGTTTAAGGGTTTTGGGATGCACAAGTAGTATCTCTACTTAGTACGAATTTTTGGCTAGCAAAAGATCCTAAGCAAGCACCACATGTTAGAGGATCCATGACAATATAACTTCTATGTGAATATAAACAAACATAACTCATTACGTTGTCTTCCTTGTCCAACGTCAACTACTTGATCAAGCTTGAAAATAATTAATGGGGGCTCACAATCATAGAAGATGTCCAAGATAGTATATTTATATGTGAAATTTCTATTCCTTCAAAATTCTTTCATGAATTGTTCAAGTGACCAATGCCATGTTTGTTAACTTTCAATAAATTTTACCACTTATACTTCTTGTATGTGAAGTCACTATTCCCCATGGGACAAGCATATGAAGCATATAAATTTCAACTTTATGGTATTCAATTCATTTCAACAATTTACTCATAGGATATTAGTGAAGAACAAGAGTAAATGACAAACTACTCCAAAAAGATATAAATGAAGACCAAATGCGTAGTTAAGTAGATAGGTAGCTATGTGAGGACTCTCTCTCATTTAAAAATTTCAGATCTTAAGTATTATTCAAACAACAAAGAAAACAAAATAAAGTGACATTCCAAGAATAGCACATATCATGTGAAGAAGCAAAAACTTAGGCTCATCCAAATCTGACCGATAATTGTTGATGAAGAAAGGTGGGATGCCTACCGGGGCATCCCCAAGCTTAGATGCTTGAGACTTCTTGAAATATTAATTTGGGATGCCTTGGGCATCCCCAAGATTGAGCTCTTGTGTTTCCTTAATTCCTCTCATATCATGGCTTCTCCTAGATCTTTAAAACTTCATCCACACAAAACTCAACAAGAACTCGTGAGATAAGTTAGTATAAATCAACTCAAAACCCAAACATTCTCTACTGTAGAAAATCACAAAAATTATAATTAAACATTGCATACTAAATGCCTCTTCATATTTAATACTCCTATCCACAAATAGAAACATTAAACACGCAAACATATGCAAACAATGCAACTATAACAGCAATCTGCCAAAACAGAACAGTCTGTAAAAGGGGAATAATAATCCATACTTCCCTAACTCCAAAAATTCTGAAAAATTACCACGTGACAGAGAACTCATGCATGCTTACTGTGTAAAAATTTCAGATTTTTATCATACAATTCACAAAAATTCAGGACATAACAGAAAACTTTCTGTTTTCAAACAGCAACACATAAACTTGCAAACTGAGCATGGTAAAGGCTATAATTGGCATTTTATTGAACTAAAAGATACAAAACATGATTCTAAATAACAGCAAGAAAATCTCAACAAAATAAAATGACGCTCCAAGCAAAACACATATCATGTGACGAATAAAAATGTAGCTCCAAGTAAGGTTACCGATAATGTTGAAGACGAAAGAGGGGATGCCTTCCGGGGCATCCCCAAGCTTAGACGCTTGAGTCTTCCTTGAATATTACCTTGGGGTGCCTTGGGTATCCCCAAGCTTAGGGTCTTTCCACTCCTTATTCTCCTCATATCGACATCTCACCCAAAACTTGAAAAGTTCAATCACACAAAACTTAACGAAACTTGTGAGATAGGTTAGTATGATAAAAATAAATCATCCACTTAGGTACTGTCAAGACAAGATTCATAATTGCTATCATATAATATATACTGTATTCAATCATTTCCACAATTTATATTACTCAATATAAGCTATGGAAACACTAAAACAAGCAAACTATGCACCGAAAACAGAATCTGTCAAAAACAGAACAGCATGTAGTGAGAGATTTAAAAACCATACTTATGTACCTCTAAAAATTCTGAAAAATTAGAACATCGTAAACAATTTGTAACCCAATACTGTGTAAAAATTTCAGAATTTTCTCACGCTCCAGGACAGAATAGAAATTCCATCACTGGACGCAAAAGTTTGTGTTTTTGCACAGAATCAAGTCAACAAGCATCCACACTATCCCAAAGGCTTTACTTGGCACGTTATTGAAAGAAAACATATAAAACATGATTAATACAGTATCTTAATCATGCGTACACACAAAAACAGTAGGTATAAATATGGGGTTGTCTCCCAACAAGCGCTTTTCTTTAGTGCCTTTTAGCTAGGCATGATGATTTTAATGATGCTCACATAAAAGTTAAAGAATTGAAACATAACGGGAGCATCATGAATCGTATGTTCCTCTCTCATAATAATTTTCAGTAGCATCGTGAATGAATTCAACAATATAGCTACTACATAAAGCATTCTTTTCATGATCCACAAGCATAGAAAATTTATTACTCTCCACATAAGCAATGTTCTTCTCATTCGTAATAGTGGGAGTATCATATGAAACTCGAATACTATAAATTGTTTCCACATTAAAAGAGTGATGTTCAGTAAAAGGATATTCATAATTATTACAAGTTTTATAATAATGATCATCACTTCTTTTTATAACATAAGTATCATCACAATAATCATCATAAGTAGGAGGCATGAAATCATCATAACAAATTTGATCATTCAAAGTAGGGGGGCTAAAAAGATCATCTTCATTAAGCATAGCATCCCCAAGCTTGGGACAAACATTAATTGCAGCAAATACATTCTCAAACATGTCATTCTCATCAAACATAGCATCCCCAAGCTTGTGGTCTTGCATATCATTAGCGTAATCACTCTCATCATTAATAGTATGAATAGCACCAATAGTATAACAATTACTATTATCATAATTTTCCAAATTGGTGCCAAAAATATTTTCAAGATTATAAGAAGTATCATTATTTTCCCGATCATAATCGTCACAATGAGTAATAGGCATAACAAAAGCATCTTCAATAGTTCCTTCGGACATTGTGCCATAAGACAAAGAAGCAATATCATCATCAAGTGCATCATCTTCCACAATTATTTTTGATTCATTCTCATGAGGCACAACAATAATAGGAGCAACATTATTTGGGAGGGATACCTTTTTACCTCTACTCTTTCTTCTTTTCTTCTTCTTCACCACATTATGTGTGGGTTCAATCAATTTTTTTGAGCTTCTTATTGAAGAGATTGGTTGGATAGGAAGCTCCTCCTCGTCACCTGTTTCATCACGAGAGACAATACGAGGGAAAGTGGAAATCTTTACCCTTCCATTAGTATTTCTTTCATAGTCTATTTGTTTTCCCGTTTTTCTATAGTTGGCAATATAAGCATTCTCCTTGCAATTTACCATACAAAACATATAGATTTCCTTTAGATTAGTTTCAATGTCATCCGTGAGAATGAATACTTCGAACCAACTATTTTTATGTGACAATTTTTCACACCCCAAAAATAGATAAAGCTCATTATATAGTTGGAGGGCGGTCAAGTCATTACAATATTTAGCCATGATTCGATCATGAAAAAGTATGCATTGAAAATTAAGGTGACCAACTTTATTGCAAAGTTCACAAGTAATAGGATAAAGAGAACATAATTTTGTAGCAAATTCATTTATCACTTTGAGCAAAAAATTGGTTCTATCATGTTTATGCTTCTTACAAAATCTATCATCCCTATAAGGCATGTCTTCACAAACTTTATGCACTCCACAAAAATTGACATGCTTATAAGAAACATTTTTGTCATGACTAGTGCAATCATCTTTAGTATTTTGGATATTCATAGAATTCATACTAACAACATTGCAATCATGCTCATCATTCATAGATTTTATGCCAAACATTTTATTGAAATCTTCTTCTATCAATTGAGCACAAGTTTCCGCTCCATCATTTTCAAGAAAAACATTATAAAGACGAATAATATGAGGCAACTTCAATTCCATTTTTTTGTAGTTTTATTTTTATAAAACCAAACTAGTGATAAAACAAGAAACTAAAAGATTCAATTGCAAGATCTAGAGATATACCTTCAAGCACTCACCTCCCCGGCAACGGCGCCAGAAAAGAGCTTGATGTCTACTACACAACTTATTCTTGTAGACTCATGTTGGGCCTCCAAGCGCAGAGTTTTGTAGGATAGTAGAAATTTTCCCTCAAGTGGATGACCTAAGGTTTATCAATCTGTAGATGGTATCTCTCAAACAACCCTGCAACCAAATACAAGAAATCTCTTGTGTCCCCAACACACCCAATACAATGGTAAATTGTATAGGTGCACTAGTTCGGCGAAGAGATCATGATAAAAGTGTAGTATGGATAGTAGATATAGGTTTTTGTAATCTGAAAATATAAAAACAGCAAGGTAGCAAGTAACAAAAGTGAGCACAAATGGTATTGCAATGCTTGAAAACAAGGCCTAGGGTTCATACTTTCACTAGTGCAATCTCTCAACAATGCTAACATAATTGGATCATATAACCATCCCTCAACGTGCGATAAAGAATCACTCCCAAGTTCCTATTAGCGGAGAACATAAGATAGAAATTGTGTGTAGGGTACGAAACCACCTCAAAGTTATCCTTTCCGATCGATCTATTGAGCTATTCCTATAAGTGTCACAAACAGCCCTAGAGTTTGTACAAAAATAACACCATATGATACGCATCAACCAACTCTAATGTCACCTAGATACTCCAATGTCACCTAGATACTCCAATGTCACCACAAGTATCCGTGAGTTGATTATACGATATGCATCAAACAACTTCATAATCATAATATTCAATCCACACAAAGAACTCCTAGGAGCACCCCAAAGTTTCTATCGGAGAAAAGATAATGAAAACGTGCATCAACCCCTATGCATAGATTACCCGAATGTCACCTCAGGAATCCGCGAGTTGAGTGCCAAAACATATATCAAGTGAATCAATAGAATACCCCATTGTCACCACGGGTATTCATATGCAAGAGATACATCAAGTGTTCTCAAATCTGAAATATTCAATCCGACAATAACGAAACCTCAAAGGGAAAAGATTTGATTCATCACAACAAGGATAGAGAGGGAGGAAACACCATATGATCCAACTATATTAACAAAGCTCGCGATACATCAAGATCGTACCATATCAAGAACACGAGAGAGAAAGATGAAACACATAGCTACTGGTACAAACCCTCAGCCCCGAGGGTGAACTACTCCCTCCTCATCATGGCAACCGCCGGGATGATGAAGATGGCCTCCGGTGATGGTTTCCCCCCTCCGGCAGGGTGCCGGAAAAGGGCTGTAGATTAGATCGTGGAGGTACATAGGCTTGCGGCGGCGTAAAAACTCATATAGGTTAACTTTTGGGGGTTTCTTAATTTATATGATTTTTCAGCGTTGGAATCACGCAAAGAGGTGCCACAGGGGGCCCATGAGGCACCAGGGCGCGCCTGGGGGTGTGGCGCGCCCTGGTGTCTTGTGGGGCCCCTGTGGCTCTTCTATTGCTCCCCCGAAGCTTCCTGGGTCTGTTTCCTTCCAGAAAAAATCGTCAAAAAGTTTTGCTGCATTTGGACTTCATTTGATATGGATTTTCTGGAAAACCAAAAACAAGCAGAAAACATCAACTGGCACTGGGCACTAGGTCATTATGTTAGTGCATAAAAATCATATAAAAGCCATATAAAAGTTCACAAAAATCATGCAAAACTATAATAAACATGGCATGAATACTTCATAAATTATAGATACGTTGTAGACGTATCATGCACGCTCAAAGTCTTGCACACTATCTTGTGCACGAACACAAGAGTACCATGATGAAGTACTAAAGTATCACATTACAGCAAGGACTTATAAAGCCCAGAAATTATTTTTGCACACTATGTTGTGCTGAAATTACTCGAGAGGCACATCTGGAACATGGGAAACAAACAGATAAATCCCATGACCTCCCAGGTACAGCAACATCATCACTTTGTCTCCAATCACCAAGAGTTTTTCCTTCATCATGAATTCCTTCCATTTGTTGACGCAGACATGACTATCAATATCAAAAATGGTGTATGTAGTTGACACCCTAGTGTGGGGATGACAAACAATGGTTATGGCACCATATTCATCCATGTCTTCAGGGACAACACATTGATGCAGTTCCTGTTTGAACAACATATTTGTTATGTGACCAAATTTGCAATTTATTGTTCACAAGTAAAGGAAGAACAATTAATTTGCAACAAAACTAAAATGTACTCAAATGACACAAACTAAAGGAAGAACAAGAAAGTTGGTTACCCCAAAGTTCTTGTTGCAATCTGACCATGTCAAGGTATGGAGGAATCCATAAGCTCTTCCTTGATCATAGTTTCCAGCATCATGATGGTCCACTAACATGTCAAGGTTCATCACTTGGCTTACGACAGTCTCCATCATTCTCCAGTTCATATTTGTTCCCTCAGTGATAGTGTGATTGTCAATAATATCTCTTTTCTCATTAGACAAATGGTAGTATGCTACAATATTATAGCACACACAATTAAATTTAAAACCTATGGTATATGATACAATAATAGTACTAAAACTTGAAGGAACAAGAATGTAGTTTACTTGGATTAATGATAGGCAAATTTCCAGTCGTCCCAAGGCTAGTTGGTAGATGTGAGTTGACCATACTGAACGTAATCTCCTGCCCCACATAAAGCGTGTAAACTCTAACAAATTCCTTCCAAGAATTCCCCAAAATATAGGTCAACCCATTTTCGTTGGTAAAGTCACATGGGAATTCAAACCCCTCTGTGGTAGTGAAACTTGCATGAAAATTCCCATTTTGGCCCATGGGCACTCTATATTTCTGCATGAAACTGGCTCTGTTGTAGCAGGGGATGACCTGAGTAGCATATTTATGAGAGTTAATAAATATAAACTACCTACAAATAGAAACTGCTGGTCCAATCAAAGTATGCCACAAATAGAAGAGTAGACGAGTAGTTTACTAGTTCAAAATAGAAATATCATATAAGCCCATAGAAGATTTTAATTTACATGTACGTAATCAAAACCATTTGCTCAACTAACAAATCTACTGCAATATAACTCTTTTTGCAGTAAACATTACAAACAACTGACAAGTAAAATAGTATTAAATTTCTCATGCTAGTTGGTATGAAACATGTAAGATTGGATCTTACTGTCCTGTCCGCAAATCCCTCGCGCAGGGTGACAGCAAAAACCGTCTTCATCCGATTCTCACCGGTGCACAAACCCTTGGTGTCCAAACAAATGCCACACTACAATTCGAGAACAAACACATCATCAGTACTATCATACCGATTTGTGCTTATTGAAATCATATCTAACTAATTCTATAGTTCAAATACGTATCGCGTTCTTCTCCTTAATCATTGTCGCTCGAAGCTGAGCAGCACGAAACAATCCACCGGAGGATGGTCTGACGAGCGCAGGTGAGAGAGAGGGACGCCGATGCAGAAAGTTTCGAAGATGGCGATATCTGGATGAATGGATATGGGGAGATTTGGTGGTAGGTTCTGTGGAGACCTAAAGGAGGGGATTATCAACTACCAACTTAATGTGACAACACACAAATACGTCTCCATGTGGCCCCACTTGTCACACAAAAGATAATTATGTTAAAGATATTACTTTGGTTAGGAAATTTTGTTGCCCCAGTTAGTTTCAACAGATTATTTTCATTTTCAAATTGACTACTGTTAATCTAACAAGAAATACAATAAGATCTCGAGGCTAATTGGTTTGATGCCAAAAGTTGGCATGCCAAATTTTGGCAACTGCCAAATGTTGGCTAGAGATTGGTTGCATACCAATTTTCGTTGCCAATCTCACAAAAGGTTGCCAAATGTTGGCAAATTTTGATTTTGCCAAATGTTGGCTTGCCAAATATTGGCAATGCCAAATGTTGGTAGCAAACCAATCAGCCTCCTCGGTTTGTTCTTTGGCAGCTATCTATAACACTCCATCCAATATCGCATCGTCTTCACCATTCATTGATCATTAACAGGATCATTCAGAAGATTGAATAAATATTGCAAAAACAAACACACAATAAGATATAGCAAACACTTAATTAAAATGGTAGATTAACTAGTTTCCAACATAACGACCGCAATGCATAAGTTTAAACACGACCGTGGAGCATCAGTTTTCACGCACAACAACCAAAAGACATACATAACATAAAGGGGGGTTTGGGGCAGGGACAGCAGCAGCAGGCAAGCAGCGCATCACTTCTTCGCCTTCTTCATCTGAGGAGGCGGCGGCAGGAGGTAGAAGGGCTCATGCCCCTTCACATACTTGCCGAGGAAGATGCCGAAGGCTGCTTGCTGAGCCTTGCTAAGGGCCTTATGCTTTTGAGCTGATCCTTTGCCAACGCCCTTAGCATGCTGGATCAGGCTGTCGAAGTCTTCGGCTATCACCCTAGTACAGAATGGGCAAGATATCTTGCCATAGTGCATGTTGCTACGGTAGGGGATTTGCCCATTCCTCAGCTTCCTCAGGATGTAGCGGCTCTTGTTATCCCTGCTCTCCTTGTCATGATCCACGTCTATGGAATCTTCCTGTGAATTAGTAAACACAGAAGAACTCAACTAATTTATCTTTCTAAATATAATTTGAAGGTTTCAAAAAATCAAATGAACAATCATGTTCAGAAGATAATAGCACTATCCACAAACTATAAAAGGGCTACCAACAATCTATGCAAGGGCTGCCAATAAATCATGAAAGGGCTTTCATTTTTATATCCGTGGGGTTGATCAATATATTGAAAAGTCACATCGTCATGGTACACATTGCCAAGTAAATGGACCAGCAATTCATGATTACAACAATTGCTAGACAATGTGGAGCTGACAAATGACCCAGATATATGGCAATTAGCACCTGGTAAGCCAAATTATAAAGTTGCCACTGCATATCAACTGCTCAGTATTCACCCTCGGGTTCTGCCAGTAATAAAGTGGATTTGGAAAACCTGCTGTCAATTGAAGCATAATTTTTTTAATGGCTTCTGGTCAATAACAGACAGAATACTAGGGCCATGCTGCAGAGAAAGAGCTTTTTTTTACAGGACTACACCTGTGTTATGTGTCACAGGCAAACGCTGGAAACAAGAGATCACTTATTTTTCCTATGCCCTTTTGGTAAAATGTGCTGGGAATATATTTGT
This sequence comes from Elymus sibiricus, assembly GCA_039707655.1. Lineage (NCBI taxonomy): Eukaryota > Viridiplantae > Streptophyta > Magnoliopsida > Poales > Poaceae > Elymus > Elymus sibiricus. The sequence continues at coordinate 6,033,342 of CM077674.1, read as the reverse complement.
CCTTCTTGGACTCCAGCCCAGGCAGATATTCAAGACGAAGTTGAACAACTCAAGCAGTTAATCAACCTGCCTTTTGCTATGGAAATCATCATATTGGTCTCTTGGGAAATCTGGACTACCAGGAATGATTTTATATTAAATCAGATCCCCCCAAGTATAGATATTTGCAGACGGTGTTTCAAGGAGGAGATGAAATGGCTTACTTACAGACCTTAGAGGAAGGAATACAGTGGCATGGCTGACTGGGTGGCAGCATTCAGATGATTGACACTACTTGTACCTCTTGTATTGTATTATATTTTGTTGTATTCCTTGTTTTGTTTCTTGTAGTTTTCTTTTCTGTGCATGTATAGCTCTTTTTCCCTTTTAAGAACTACTCCTATTTGTACTATTTATTTGAAAATTAATAAAAATACGCAGCAGAGTCCTGCTGTTTCCCTCAAAAAATATATGATAAACCAACTAGGATTAACCAACTAGTTAACTTACACAACTCTTTATTGCATCCAGCAGATAAGCTAATTCATACTGAAAATAGTTCATTCAAAAAACAAGATCCTCTCTTAGCATTTCTTTCCTAAATATTTGTATGATATGGATTTGTCATAATGAGATAACAGACCTACTAATTTTCCTTCAACATAGTCATAATGACAACTTTTAGAGGCATTTATTAAATAGTTATGGTCATCATAATCTAGTTTCATCAAATTCACAATCTGTAAATTAATAAATACATGTAACAGGGGTATTACTGATTGAAATCGGAATTGCACACAAGTTCATCTGACAATTTGTTACCTAACTAAGCCATTGTATCCTACATTCGAATTGTGCACAACAGATTCAAAATCATATTTATAGTCAACTTCAAAAAAGAAAAACCATGAAACAGGTTCATAATCAATTTTTTTTTGAGCAAAAGAAGGGGGTGTCCACACTACAGATTCAAAAACTATCAATTTTTTTAACAGAGTCTAAGCCTAAGCAGAGATCGATCTTAGAACCCTAAAATCATACATCCGTACAACTACCAGGGCCAGATCAAATCAAACTAATTTACGAGAAAACCCCAATGTAATGAAAAAACAGAGTACGTGAAAACCCCAATGTAATGAGAAAACAGAGCTCTATGATACATCTCCAACGTATCTATATTTTTTGATTGTTTCATGCTATTATATTATAAATCTTAGATACTTTATATACAATTTTATATCATTTTTTGGGACTAACCTATTAACCTAGTGCGCAGTGCCAGTTGCTGTTTTTTGCTTGTTTTTGCTTTTCAGAAAATCAGTACCAAACGAAGTCCAAACACGATGAAATTTTATGGTGATTTTTTCTGGATCAGAAGGGACCACACAAGGTTCGGGAGGAGGCCAGAAGCTCTACTGGAGAGCCACAAGCTCACATGGCGCCCCCCCGGGGAGGGCACCTAAGCTTGTGGGTCCCACGTAGCTCCGTTTGACCTAATTCCAACACCATAAATTCCCATAAATCCCCAAACCAACAGAAAGAGCCACAAAACTTTTATTCCACCGTCGCAAGTCTCTGTTCTTCCGCGATCCCATCTGGAGGCCTTTTTCGGTGCTCTGCCGGAGGGGGAATCGATCACGAAGGGCTTCTACATCAACCTTGCTGCCTCTCCGATGATGTGTGAGTAGTCTACCACAGACCTACGGGTCCATAGTGATTAGCTAGATAGCTTCTTCTTTCTCTCCGATCTTCAATACAATGTTCTCCTTGATCTGCTCGGAGAACTATCCGATGTAATCTTCTTTTGCGGTGTGTTTGTTGGGATTCGATGAATTGTGGGTTTATGATCAGATTATTCATTGAAAGTAATTGAGTCAATTCTAAACTTTATTATGCATCATTGTTATAGCTTTGTATTTCTCTCCGATCTATCCATTTGGTTTGGCCAACTAGATTGATTTATCTTCAGTGGGAGAGGTGCTTTGTAGTGGGTTCAATCTTGCGTTGTCCTCACCTCGTGACAGAAGGGGTAGCGAGGCACGTATTTGTATTGCTGCCATTAAGTGTAAAACGACGAGGTTTAATCATATTGCTTGGTTTTATTCTGTCTACATTATGTCATCTTGCTTAAAGTGTTACTCTGTTTATCATGAACTTAATACCCTAGATGCATGCTGGATAGCGGTCCATGGGTGGAGTAATAGTAGTAGATGCAGGCAGGAGTCGGCCTACTTGTCATGGACGTAATGCCTATATACATGATCATTGCCATGAATAACGTCATAACTATGCGCTTTTCTATCAATTGCCCAACAGTAATTTGTTTACCCACCGTATGCTATCTTTACGAGAGAGAAGCCTCTAGTGAAAACTATGGCCCCCGGGTCTACTTTTATCATATTACCAAAACCAAAAATACCTTGCTGCAATTTTATTACTTTTATTTTACTTTGCAAATTATCTATCTATCACTATCAGATTTAATCCTTGCAAGTAACGAGTTCAAGGGGATTGACAACCCTCTTGCCCGCATTGGGTGCAAGTATTTACTCTTGTGTGTGTAGGTGCTGTTCACTAGGCATTTGCGTGGTTCTCCTATTGGTTCGATAACCTTGGTTCTCACTGAGGGAAATACTATCCGCTACTATATTGCTTCACCCTTCCTCTTCAGGGAAAATCTCAACGCAGCTCACAAGCAGCACTCTACCTCGGAGCACTCATCGCTGACCTCCACCGTGAACTTGTCGCCCTCCCTTGAACCTTTGAAGATGTCGACGGCAGCCTCGGCGTATAGCTCGTCCACCTCATCGATGAGGATGTTTTTGCCTTTCTGGTCCAGATCTACGACGACGTCCTCCTCCACCTGCTCGCCGAGCGGACGGACGACCGCTGGGATGGCGGCCGGAGTAGGTACAGCAGAAGGCGCACGGTCAGCCACACCCACCCCGGTGGCAAAGATGGCAGTAGACTCCTCTGCTATGTTGGCCGACTCAGCCGCACCCACCCCGGCGGCAACGACGGCAGCAGACTCCTCTACTACGATGGTTGCCTGCTTCTTGGTTGTGTCTTCATGTCCACGCTTCATCGTCGTCAGAGGAAGGGAGGAGGGTGGTGGCACGGTACGTGGTAGGGCTGGACGGTGGGAATGGGTGTTTTTTTGCATGATTTGGGGAAGAAAATGATGCGAGTGGGGACAGTGGGAGAGATGAAGCGGCCGATGGGGATAAATATAGATAGGGTCGTTAGATTTTCTCTCCTTCCCGGGTCGTTTGGTGTTCTCGAGTGGACGCGTGGCGTCGTGGCATCGTGCACTGGTCGTGCACGTTCCCATTCATCTCGTTTTTTTACAACAATTACATATAGTTATTCCCAAACCAATTCGCATTGCATCTGGGCCAACACAAATGAACCATTCGTAGTATTTTTTTGTTCACACATAACATCAGGGCCCACATGAACCAGGACCACAGATAACGAAGTGGGACCCACATGTAGTAGTCACATTGGACCCGCAGATGCCATCTGGGCCCACATACACCAAAATTCTTGCTCTCATAGGACCCACATGTACTGGCCCATGTTGCAGACACATATCCTATGAGGACCCACATGCAGCAAAACTAGTCACATTGCACTCCCGTATGCCACGCAGATTGCACGCACAGATGCCACATTGGCCCACATGCACCAATCTTGGTCTCATTGGACTCATAGATGCCATCTGGGCCCACATGCACCAATATTGATCTCCTTGGACACACAGATGCTATAAGGGCCCACATGTACCAATACTATTCACATTACACGCACAGATGCCACATTGGCTCACATGCAGCAATCTTGGTCACATTGGACCCGCAGATGCCATCTGGGCTCACATGCACCAATCTTGATCTCCTTGGACACACAGATGCTATAAGGTCCCACATGCACCAATACTACTCACATTGCACGCACAGATGCTATCTGGGCCAACATGCACCAAACTTGCTCTCCTTTGACACACATGCTATAAGGGCCAACATGCACCAATACTAGTCACATTGCACCCACATTGCACTCCCAGATGCCAGAATGGACCAACATGTATCAATCTTGATCTCTTTGCACTAACAGATGCCACATGGCCCCACATGCACCAATCCTGGTCTCCTTGGACTCACAGATGCTGTAAGGGCCCACATGCATCAATACTAGTCACATTGCACTCACAGGTATCACATGGCCCCACATGCACCAATCTGGGTCTCCTTGGACTCACAAATGCTATAAGGGCCCACGTGCACCAATACTAGTCACATTGCACTCACAGATGCCACATGGGCCCACATGCACCAATCTTGTCTAAACTGAAGACCATTGTGCATGCGTGCTTGATTTGGTCATGGTATGCACTGAAAAAAAGTTGGGGGCAGTTCACATCTTTGATGATGTAGTTGCTTCACAAAGTGGATAGTGTAGCACGAAGATTCTCGACGGAAGCTGCGGATGTACCGGATCGATGGTACAGGAGGTAATCCGGTGTAGACCAATGCTCCAACTTGGTTTGGTATGTCAACTAGGTCCACCCTAACACAAACAAAGTGAAAGGCATCATGTGCTACCCCTTTGGATGGATGTCTAGGGGGTAGACCGTCCGGGGGCTGTTTATTGGTCTTTTTTGACCAAAATGAAATAACATGAAAATGTTGTCCAAACTGAAAACCATTTGCCATGTGTGCTTGAATTGGTCATGGTAGGCCATGAAAAAATATTGGGATAATTTCAAGATGGTCTAAACATGGAGGTGCTCCGAGACGCGCCCTTCCGGGCTAGTCTGACACCCTCCGAAAGCACATGTTGGTTTCTTGACCGATCTGAAATCAACCCAACTATTTGGGGTGACAAGTCATGGCCATGTTAGGGCTTCATGCCAAGATTGAACCATTTTCAGCTAAGTTTGCAAGTTTTGTCACGTGCGGCCAGTTTTCGGGCATTTTTTACCGGAACAAATCCAGAAAATGGAAAATTGTCTAAACGGAAAACCATTGCGCATGCGTGCTTGATTTGGTCATGCTATGCACTGAAAAAATATTGGGGGCAGTTTACGTCTTTGATGATGTAGTTGCTTCACAAAGTGGACAGTGTAGCACGAAGGTTCTGGACGGAGGCTGCGGATGTACCGGATCGATGCTACAGGAGGGAATCCAGTGTAGACCAATGCTCCAACTTGGTTTGGTATGTCAACTAGGTCCACCCTAACACAAACAAAGTGGAAGGAATCATGGGCTACCCCTTTGGATGGATGTCTATGTGGGGTAGACCGTCCGGGGGCTATTTATTGGTCTTTTTTGACCAAAAAATGAAATAACATGAAAATGTTGTCCAAACTAAAAACCATTTGGCATCTGTGCTTGAATTGGTCATGGGAGGCCATGAAAAAATATTGGGATCATTTCAAGATGGTCTAAACATGGAGGTGCTCCGAGACGCGCCCTTCCGGGCTAGCCTGGCACCCTCCCTAAGCACATGTTGGTGTCTTGACTTATCTGGAATCAACCAAACTTTTTTGGGGAGACAAGTCATGGCCATGTTAGGGCTCCATGTCAAGTTTGAACCATTTTCAGCAAAGTTTGCAAGTTTTGTCACATGCGGCCAGTTTTTGGGCATTTTTGACCGAAAAATCCAGAAAATGGAAAACTTGTCTAAAATGAAAACCATTTGGCATGTGTTCTTGAATTGGTCATGGGAGGCCATGAAAAAATATTGGGATCATTTGAAGATGGTCTAAACATGGAAGTGCTCCGAGACATGCCCTTCCGGGCTAGCCTGGCACCCTCCGAAAGCACAAGTTGGTTTCTTGACCTATCTGAAATCAACCCAACTTTTTAGGGTGACAAGTCATGGCCATGTTAGGGCTACATGCCAAGTTTGAACCATTTTCAGCAAAGTTTGCAAGTTTTGTCACATGCAGCCAGTTTTCGGGCATTTTTCACCAAAAAATCCAGAAAATGGAAAACTTGTCTAAAATGAAAACCATTTGCCATGTGTTCTTGAATTGGTCATGGGAGGCCATTGAAAAATATTGGGATCATTTGAAGATGGTCTAAACATGGAAGTGCTCCGAGACACGCCCTTCCGGGCTAGTCTGGCACCCTCCGAAAGCACATGTTGAATTCTTGACCTATCTGAAATCAACCCAACTTTTTGGGGTGACAAGTCATTGCCATGTTAGGGCTACATGCCAAGTTTGAACCATTTTTAGCAAAGTTTGCTAGTTTTGTCACGTGCGGCTAGTTTTCGGGCATTTTTGACGAAAATTTTCCTGAAAATGGTAAACTTGTCTAAACTAAAAATCATTTTGCATGTGTGCTTCATTTGGTCATGGCATGCACTGGAAAAATTTGAAAATTTGAGAAGGTCAAATTTTCAATTATATTGTTGATACTTGTTTCACACACAAAAAATTAGCACTTAAAAAATGTTTTTTTTCTCACAACATATTGGATTTTTTTTGAAACTCTTGGTGATAATGTTCCAACCTCCCATAACTCACGCAGACTACCTCTCCCGATATCCCTCCATTACAGCTCCACCCTCCTAACCACCCGCGACATCCGGGCCTCCTACCACAACCCACGTCGGCTGCAAGATCAGATTGGAGCCGCCAGGCTCACAAGCATTATCAGAGTCGCCGGCCACCGCCGACCGCCAACTTCACCTGAGGGGTCGGACACCACTGCTCTTCTTGCCGCCTCCTCCTCGCGTCAACGCGCTGCTGCTCCTCTTGCTGCCATGGAGCGCAATAGAGCCAGTTGTAGTGTGTCACGCACTATCCGCCGCTAGCAACTTGACGCCACCGTCTCCGAAGCAAGATATTACGTGATCATAGCTCTTGTTAATCGCTGTCAGCCGCACCTCTACTAGTTAAACCCTGATAGGTTTTGCACAATTTATTCAAGTTGGCTAACTATTATGATAATCACTTTCTTCTAATCAATTTTGCCATTCCGAACACACAAACTTCAAAAGAGGTAATAACACAGCAAGAGTAGATTGTCTCTTCCATGGAATAACACGTCATACGGTTAAGTAATTGGAAACCCTTGTCAAACTCTACAAATTTTATGCATGACCAAATAGGTAGTGTGGTTATACTTATAAGTGGATCAATTGATAAAAAAATGTCATCCATACCAGATATAAGTTTTTAATTTTTTATAGATTTGTCAAAATTTTGTTCAAATGAATTGACCCGATTTCTCTTTGTGCATATTTGCAAGGATTGGAAAGTTCTATTAAAAGTGCTGCTAATGGAGAAAAACCCATCTCCCAAATGACTGATAAGGTACGTAATTGACATTTTGTTCAAAATCTTTTCGTACACATACTTCTTTTATACTCACTAATATCTAATGCCATGTTGCAGGAACTCTTCGCGAAGCATGCTAATATGAAGTTATCATGCTCACCGACAAGGTTTGCTGCCACCATCAAATTGTTATCACCAGCCCACATAAAGTCCATCATATCAGAAACCGGTCTTGGGGGTCTAACCCAGATGTAGGCAGTGAGTCTCCGGCGCATAATGTTGGTAAGACTAGCCAAGAGCTTCGATGGAAACACGGAGTCCAGTACCATAGGTAAAACGTCCATTCCTATCACCGCAGAGGACGTGCACCATATATTTTCCATTCCGATAGAAGGGGAGGATATAGTTAAAAAATTGGAAAACACACACGACCCAAACTTGTTTAACACTTATCAAAACAAGGGGGTAATTTCGGTGAGTGACCTTGAGAAGGCGATCAGATCCTCGAAAACTCCTGACGAAGATTTCCTGAGGCGGTTCGTTCTGTACACAATTGGTACTGTTTTAGCACCAACAGCACAACATTATGTGGGCGCGAAATATCTCAACCTTGTTAAGGATATTGCAAACATTCGGAAATTGAACTAGGGATGTTTCACACTGAATCACTTATTCAGGTCCCTTTACAAATTTAACAATCTGGATCAAGTAAGTCTACAAGGAAATCTACCTTTGCTCCAGGTTAGTGCTACATCACTAGTTAACATTGTACAATTATTGTTTCATTGCATATCTCGCTATACTGATGAACTAATGTATTGTATAGTTTTGGTACTGGGAGCACATGTGTACTGGCAGATTGATGTATCCTGGTATACCCCCTCCATTGATCTCACGATGGGACGAAAGCTCAGCAAAAATAAGAAGCGATGCTTATGAGAAAGGAGGACTTGATAAAGGATTGGTGCCTTTCTAGACTTTACCTTTGTATAACCGGTTATTTATTTGCTACTACTGATTCATTCTACCTTATTCAAAGGTTGTGATGGAAATTTGTGCTCCACAACGACTGTCCAACAATACAAATAATCATCCAAGCAACAATTATGTACATGTGGATGAACATGATTTTTATCGAGCGCAATCACAAAGTCAACATATGAGTAGCCAACAAGTAAGCACTTCGAAGACGCTTTTTTTTCAATACCACAGAAAGGTCGCATCGAACCTTATTCATTTTGCTTTGTTCACAAGGGGTTTCTATTTTGTTTACATAGATGGAAATGCTACTTGGAGTCATCAATGGACATTTTTCTGAACATGAAAAGAAGATAGGCAGATTGTTAATGGAACTAGACCACAGATTTGATACCAAATTCCTCACCATGACCGAAGACTTGATCGACATAAGGAGTAAATTTGCCAGTCAACCTAGGTTGTCAAAGACCGAGCACGAAATTAAAGACTTAAGTAGGGAACTCCAGGTATCTCATATTGCAGCATTGATTTTATGCATATCTTCCTCCATATTTTTTTTGGATGAATATCTTCCTCCATATTCATTATATGTTTTTATTGGTACAGGAAATAAGATACCAAATTAAAAGCAGCTAACAATCAGTGTCACAGAAAGCATGCGTCCAGGTGATAATTATGGCCCAACACCTAGCTAACATTAACAAACTTTTGATCAATGACCATTTTTTTTATTGTAGGAACAAGCCAATGTACGCAGTGAATCCTTCACAGCAACTCCTAAGTTTGACGCGTCCACGGTAGGGACTTCGACTCAAACACCAAGTGCAAAACACGTGGTGCAAAACAAGGAGGAACCACGAATCACACCGCTGAAGCCTATCTTTGATAATGATTACAAGTTGACCGATGAGGACGTAGAGGTGGCCATTTTCATCCGCGGAACACACGACCCTGTTGAAGTAGCTCTAATCAGAGACATTCCCTTGACAGCTGAAAAACTCAAGCGAAATGTGAACAAAGGATACATTTATGATGATGTAAGCCCATTATACTCTAGTCTACATCAAGTATTGCAACTACTCTCTTATTATTATATGATTGCAAATTTTGCAGGTTATTATGGCATATGCTCACATTAGCAATGTTGAGACTGATACTACCTCAGTCATATCCCCCGTTGAAACCAAAAAGCTGTTAGGATTAAATGGGGTTAATCCAAGGGGACGTGGAGGCTCGTGGCTTGCTCATATAGCAAATAAATTTGTAGGACGCCGAAAGGTACACTTTTCTCCCACTTTCATATTTCCTAGACATAATCTACATGAAATATTTCAGCGGTCCCCTGAACCTTAATTGCACTGCATATCAAAATTCTTGCGTGTAATGAGTCCGCTTTCATTTTACGGCAGGTGCACATCGCATTGAATGTACACGAAAGCCACTGGATGCTAATGATGTTTAATTTTGACAACGAAGAGATTCAGGTCCTAAACTCCAAAAATGAATATTGTAACAAGACAAAGGAAACTACTCTTGTAAGCATTCTCTTGCTGCCTTTTTACCATTGCATGGCACATGAACTCCCAAAGTACCAATGTAACCCTTTGTATAACTCGTCGTACACTTGGTGGAGTCCATTTAGGCGTGCATTGACGAAGCGGTCAAGGATGGCTTGGTAACACCAACTAAGCCCATCAAATTTACCGAGTGGAAGAAAGTACACTATGACAACATACCACAACAGAGGGACGGGTACGTATGGCCTCCTAAATTATTCCTCGCCTTCACGTCCAAGATTACTAAACTTCAACTAAACATTGCAGGCATTCATGTAGGGCATTCACACTGAAGTACATGTTGTCATGGAACGGGGTAGAATTTATCGATAAATTCGACCAGGTCATTGAAACACTAAATTTCATTTCAACTTTCTTTGGCTTGAACGCTATGCTAACATATGTGTTGCTTATCTAATTTAGGCACACATAGATATTTTCAGCTGGAAAATATGTTCAAGCCTGCTGCGTTCAAATTGCAACGCTCTTCGCCTCGAATCATACAAGTACCCCATAACGGTTAGTGCTACACCATGGAAATTTCATTTATTTCCTATGTCTCATGATTACATTTAACGCACTGCTGTCTGCTCTACAGGAGGAGATGTACGAAGCCCACGTTGCAGCGCAACCTAAGGATGCAGAAGACGGCGTACAAGAAATCAACGATCCTATTGTTGCCAGAAAAACCGACACATCCAGCTTCCAAAAGGATCCCAACACACGCAACTCCCCCAAAAGGCGGAGACCACATGGACGCCCGAGGAAGATTGTTTATGAAGCGATAGCAGCAAAAACAAAAAGTCTTAAAGAACTCAAACTTAAATTTGACACCAACACTATTGCTGCACGTGTGAATTTGCTATCATCATGATCACGCAGATCAGTCAAACCATCAGCATTTTTGTTGAGCCCATTCAAGTAATGCAGATGGTAGTTTAAGTATGCATATATGATGCATATAACTTAGTAGTGAAGTTTGCTAGTTTATGTATGCATATATGATGCATATACGTTAATGTAAGCAGTTGTGGAACAGTTGTGTTATGGAACTGTCAGTTATGAACTAGAATTGTCAGTTATGCTATATATGTCAGTTATACTATGCAGTTCTCAGTTATGAAAGCAGTGCTATATTTGGATTTCATCTTTATGTTGCTATCCATCAAGCAGCAGTTAGTTTTTGTTGCTGTCTAGTTTTTGTTTCTATCCAGTTGTCAGTTATGCAAGCAGTGCCAAATCTAGCATAAATTAGTTATTTTTGCTATCCATCAAGCAGTGACGCAACCACTGCCAAATCTAGCAAACTGGACTGCCAAATCTTGGAAAATTTACCTTTTCTTGCTATACATCAAGCAGTGCCAAATCTAGGAAAATTTACTCCAAGTAGGCGACAAAATTTTTGTGACATTGTTCTTATTCCTTTTTTGATATCACTGTACTTTGTTGCCATAACTGGCATATGGCACTTCTTTTGCTATAACAGGCAATAGGTACTTTTGGCAATCATTTGCATGCTCTACTTTTGGCAATAAGTAATGCATGCTCTGTTCTTTTGCTATAAGTGGTCTGATACGTCTCCAACGTATCTATAATTTATGAAGTATTCATGCCATGTTTATTATTATTTTGTATGATTTTGGTGCACTTTTATATGGCTTTTATTTGATTTTTATGGACTAACATATTGACCTAGTGCCAGTTGCTGTTTTTTGCTTGTTTTTGATTTTCCAGAAAATCCATATCAAATGAAGTCCAAATGCAGCGAACCTTTTTGATAATTTTTTCTGGAAGGAAACAGACCCAGGAAGCTTCGGGGGGGTAGCAGAAGACCCACAGGGGCCCCACAAGCCACCAGGGCGCGCCACCCCCCCCCCCCAGGCGTGCCCTGGTGCCTCAAGGGCCCCCTGTGGCACCTCTTTGCGTGATTCCAACGTTGAAAACTTTACTTTCTGTTTGGGAATTCTCGGTCATTTTCATTGACAGGAAAAGCATGCGTCTCAAAATATTTTATTTCTCTAATTTAATCCTTTGAGCTCTAGCACATTAGCAAATCTCAGCTTCCCTCTGCGAAGGGCCTATCTATTTACTTTTATGCAAATTTTACTTTTATGCAATTTTTATTTTTTCGAGTCTCCATCTTCTCTTATAAAGCACCAACTAGAGAGCACTATTGTCATATTTGTGCATTGTGTGTAGCTAATTCCGAGTGTGTTTCATGAATGGATCAATGATTGAGCATAATGGGCTAGGGATAACTTTCTTTACCGTTGATATTTTGAAAGACATGGTTGCTTGTTAGCATGCTTGAGTATTTATATTTTCATGTCAAATTATAGACTATTGCTTTGAATCATTCAAGTCCAATGTCCAAGCTACAAAAGAAAAGAATATGTGATGAATATGATGGGTAGCATTCCACATCAAAAATTCTGTTTTTATCATTTACCTACTCGAGGACGAGCAGGAATTAAGCTTGGGGATGCTGATACGTCTCCAACGTATCTATAATTTTTTATTGTTCCATGCTATTATAGTATCAATCTTGGATGTTTTTCTATATACATTAACAGCAATTATATATCATTTTTTGGGACTAACCTATTAACTTAGTGCCCAGTGGCAGTTGCTGTTTTCTGCCTGTTTTTGGTTTTCCAGAAAATCAGTACCAAACGAAGTCCAAATGCAACGAAACTTTTTGGAGATTTTTTATTGGACCAGAGGAACACTAGAAGCTTTGGGAGAGGTCCAGAAGACCCAGGAGGTGGCCACGAGCCACCAGGGCGTGCCTGGGGGGGGCAGGCGCGCCCTGTTGCCTCGTGGGCCCCCCTGAGCTTCGTTTGACCTAATTCCACCACTATAAATTCCCATAAATCCGTAAACCAACAGAGGAGTCCACGAAATAGTTTTTCCGCCACCGCAAGTTTCTGTTCTCGAGAGATCCCATCTGGAGGCCTTCTCCGGTACTCCACCGGAGGGGGAATCGATCACGGAGGGGCTCTACATCAACCTTGTTGCCTCTCCGATGATGCGTGAGTAGTTTACCACTGACCTTCGGGTCCATAGTTAGTAGCTAGATGGCTTCTTCTCTCTTTTTGATCTTCAATACAATGTTCTCCTCGATGTTCTTGGAGTTCTATCCGATGTAATCACTTTTTGCGGTGTGTTTGTTGGGATCCGATGAATTGTGAGTTTATGATCAGATTATCCATGTAATTATTTGAGTCTTCTCTGATCTCTTTTATGCTTGATTATTATAGCTCCGTATTTCTTCTCCTATCTATTGATTTGGTTTGGCCAACTAGATTGATTTATCTTGCCATGGGAAGAGGTGCTTTGTAATGGGTTCGATCTTGCGGTGCTCAATCCCAGTGACAGAAAGGGACATGACACGTATGTATCGTTCCTATTAAGGGTAAAAAGATGGGGTTTATTCATGCATGAGTTTACTTTGTCTACATCATGTCATCTTGCTTAAGGCGTTACTCCATTCTTTATGGACTTAATACACTAGATGCATGCTGGATAGCGGTCGATGTGTGGAGTAATAGTAGTAGATGCAGGCAGGAGTCAGTCGACTTGTCTCGGACGTGATGCCTATATACATGATCATTGCCTTGGATATCGTCATGATTATTTGCTTTTCTATCAATTACCCAACAGTAATTTCTCTACCCACCGTATGCTATTTTCTTGAGAGAAGCCTCTAGTGAAAACTATGGCCCCCGGGTCTATCAAAATCATTTACTAAAACCCTAAAAATACTTGCTGCAATTTTCTTTTATTTATTTTATTTTGTATTTTTGTTTCAATCTATCTATCTATCACATACAATTTAATCTTGCAACTTACCGCCGAGGGATTGACAACCCCTTGTTTGTGTTGGGTGCAAGGGTTTGTTGTTTTGTGTGCAGGTGCTGTTCACGAGGTGTTGCGTGATTCTCCTACTGGATTGATAACCTTGGTTTCATAACTGAGGGAAATACTTATCTCTACTGTACTGCATCTCCCTTCCTCTTCAGGGAATAACCAACGCAGCTCACAAGTAGCAATGCCCAAGGCACCCCAAGGTAATATTCAAGGAAGACTCAAGCGTCTAAGCTTGGGGATGCCCCAGAAGGCATCCCCTCTTTCGTCTTCAACACTATCGGTAACCTCACTTGGAGTTCAATTTTTATTCGTCACATAATATGAGTTTTGCTTGGAGCATCATTTCAATTAGAGATTTGCTTTCTGTTATCAATAATCATGTTTTGTATCTTTTAGTTCAATAAAATGCCAATTATAGCCTTTACCATGCTCAGTTTGCAAGTTTATGTGTTGCTGTTTGAAAACAGAAAGTTTTCTGTTATGTCCTGAATTTTTGTGAATAGTTAGAACATGATAAAAATCTGAAATTTTTACACAGTAAGCATTCCTGAGTTCTCTGTCATGTGGTAATTTTTCAGAATTTTTGGAGTTAGGGAAGTATGAATTCTTATTCACCCTTTACAGACTATCCTGTTTTGGCAGATTGCTGTTATAGTTGCATTGTTTGCATATGTTTGCTTGTTTAATCTTTCCATTTGTGGATAGGAGTATTAAATATGCAGAGGCATTTAGTATGCAATGCTTAATTATAATTTTAGTGATTTTTTACAGTAGAGAATGTTAAGGTTTTGAGTTGATTTATACTAACTTATCTCACGAGTTCTTGTTGAGTTTTGTGTGGATGAACTTTTTAAGATTTAAGGAAACTGTAATATGAGAGGAATTAAGGAGACACAAGAGCTCAAGCTTGGGGATGCCCAAGGCATGCCAAGTTATTATTCCAAGAAGTCTCAAGCATCTAAGCTTGGGGATGCCCCGGTAGGCATCCCACCTTTCTTCTTCAACAACTATCGGTCAGTTTTGGTTGAGCCTAAGTTTTTGCTTCTTCACATGATATGTGCTATCCTTGGAATGTCATTTTATTTTGTTTTCTTTGCTGTTTGAATAAAATACTTAAGATCTGAAATTTTTAAATGAGAGAGAGTCCTCACATAGCTACTTAATTACTTAACTACTCATTTGATCTTCACTTATATCTTTTTGGAGTAGTTTGTCATTTACTCTTGTGCTTCACTTATATCCTATGAGTAAATTGTTGAATGAATTGAATATCATAAAGTTGAAATAATATGAGCTTCATACGCTTGTATCATGCCTAGTAGTAGCTTCACATTGGGTTCAGAAGGTAAAATCTATTGAAGCTTGACAATCACAATATTGGTCATACAAGCAATTCATGAATGATTAGTATAAGGAATAGAACTTTCACATATAAATATATTATCTTGGACATCTTTTATGATTGTGAATACCCATTAATTATTTTCAAACTTGAGCAAATTTGTTGAAGTTGGACAAGGAAGACAACGTAATGAGTTATGTTTGGGTATATTTGCATAGAAGTTATATTGTTATGGATCCTCCAACATGTGGTGCTTGCTTAGGATCTTTTGCTAGCCAAAAATTTGTACTAAGTAGAGATACTACTTGTGCATCCAAAAACCCTTAAACCCAGTTTCTTGCCATGAGTGTCCACCATATCTACCTATGGATTGAATAAGATCCTTCAAGTAAGTTGTCATCGGTGCAAAAAGCAATAAAAATTGCTCCTAGAATATGTATGATCTTTTATTGCAAGGGAAAATAAGCGTTGTACGAACTTGTGATGGTAAAGAAATAAAAGCGACGGACTGCATAATAAAGTTTGCTATCACAAGGGGCAATATAACATGACGTTCCTTTGCATTAAGAGTTTGTGCATCCAAAAATAAAAAGCACATGACAACCTCTGCTTCCCTCTGCGAAGGGCCTATCTTTTACTTTTATGTATTTACTTTTATGCAAGAGTCAATAGTATTACTTCTCATTTCAACCTTAATTATTCTCTAGTTGGCAAGCATCATGTGGTTGGGAAAGATCCAGGCACATATGGCCAGTCAAATATATTTGATCATGATTTATTATTGTTGACAATTATCTCTATGATAAATAAGTTGGGAGGCGAAACATTAAGCCCCTATCTTTCTCTGTGTTCGATGGATGCCATTTGTTCTAAAAATATGCTTTGAGTACTAGCAATCATAGAAGACTAAATGATAATTGAGTATGTGGAGCTCTTACTTAGACTTTGTTGAAATTAAGTTGAATTGCAATTGTTTGGTGACTAAGAACATAGGTTGTTAAGTTTCAAGAGAATGCATTGTTTGAACCATAACATGTGAATTGATTGCTACTTTATCATGATGGGTTTTATGAAATGAGCTACTGTTTATGATATATAATGATGCTAGAAAAAGTGATTGAAATTATCATTGATCAAACTTATGCACTATGCTAGCATTCACACTTCATAAATTATTTCTTTTATCATTTACCTACCCGAGGACGAGTAGGAATTAAGCTTGGGGATGCTGATACGTCTCCAACGTATCTATAATTTATGAAGTATTCATTCCATGTTTATTATAGTTTTGTATGATTTTGGTGCACTTTTATATGGCTTTTATATGATTTTTATGGACTAACATATTGACCTAGTGCCCAGTGCCAGTTGCTGTTTTCTGCTTGTTTTTGGTTTTCAAGAAAATCCATATCAAATGAAGTCCAAATGCAGCGAAACTTTTTGATGATTTTTTCTGGAAGGAAACAGACCCAGGAAGCTTCGGGGGAGCAGCAGAAGACCCACAGGGGCCCCACAAGCCACCAAGGCGCGCCACCCCCCCCCCAGGCGCGCCCTGGTGCCTCGTGGGCCCCCTGTGGCACCTCTTTGCGTGATTCCAAAGCTGAAAAATCATATATATTCAGAAACCCCCGAAAGTTAACCTAGATGAGTTTTTACGCCACCGCAAGCCTCTGTACCTCCACGATCTCATCTATAGCCCTTTTCCGGCACCCTGCCGGAGGGGGAAAATCATCGCCGGAGGCCATCTTCATCATCCCGGTGGTCTCCATGACGAGGAGGGAGTAGTTCACCCTCGGGGCTGATGGTTTGTACCAGTAGCTATGTGTTTTATCTCTCTCTCTCATGTTCTTGATTTGGCACGATCTTGATGTATCGTGAGCTTTGTTAATATAGTTGGATCATATGGTGTTTTCCCCTCTCTATCTTGTTGTGATGAATTGAGTTTTTACCTTTGAGGTTTCACTATTATCGGATCGAATACTTTTATGGATTTGAGAACACTTGATGTATGTCTTGCATATGAATACCCGTGGTAACAATGGGGTATTATATTGATTCACTTGATATATGTTTTGGCACTCAACTCGCGGATTCCCGAGGTAACATTGGGGTAATCTATGCATAGGGGTTGATGCACGTTTTCGTCCTACTTTCTCCGGTAGAAATCTTGGGGCACTCTTTGAAGTTCTTTGTGTTGGATTGAATATTATGAATCTGAAGTTGTTTGATGCATATCGAATAATCAACTCACGGATACTTGTGGTGACATTGGAGTATCTAGGTGACATTAGAGTTTGTTGATGCGTATCATATGGTGTTATTTTAGTACGAACTCTAGGGTTGTTCATGACACTTATAGGGATGGCTCAATAGATTGATCGGAAAAGATAACTTTGAGGTGGTTTCGTACCCTACAACAATTTCTATCTTATGTTCTCCGCGAATAGGAACTTTGGAGTGATTCTTTATCGCACGTTGAGGGATGGTTATATGATCCAATTATGTTAGCATTGTTGAGAGATTGCACTAGCGAAAGTATGAACCCTAGGCCTTGTTTTTAAGCATTGCAATACTGTTTGTGCTCACTTTTATCGTTTGCTACCTTGCTGTTTTTATATTTTCAGATTACAAAAACCTATATCTACTATCCATACTACACTTGTATCACCATCTCTTCGCCGAACTAGTGCACCTATACAATTTACCATTGTATTTGGTGTGTTGGGAACACAAGAGATTTCTTGTATTTGATTGCAGGGTTGTTTGAGAGAGACCATCTTCATCCTACGTCTCCCACGGATTGATAAACCTTAGGTCATCCACTTGAGGGAAAATTGCTACTGTCCTACAAAACTCTGCGCTTGGAGGCCCAACACGAGTCTACAAGAATAAGTTGTGTAGTAGACATCATGGTCATCTATATAACTTGACCATCTTCAGTATAAAAACAGAACATATTCAGTTTAAGATATAGCTTGAGCATCTTCAGTTCAAGACAGAACATGTTCAGTTTAAGATATATTCTGAACATCTTCAGTTTAAGAGAAACTTTTACCATAGATCACCATACTTGAGTTCTTAACATACATCACGAAACTACTAGCTTATATGCTGATCTATACAACATACCTAACAGACCAAATTACTAACTTATATGCATCATACCCTAATACAAACTACAGAGAGACAACAGCAGATTCAGCAACCCTGGAAAGCTTTGTAGATCCCACTTGCTAACTGCTCTAGTAGCCTTGCTCCCACCTTTAGCAGCCTTACTCTTTCTTCCTTTATCTGTACAATGGACCAATCAAAAATCCATGTTGTCATTCATTTAATAACAGACACTGGATTAAAAATTCTCTTTTGTGTCAAAAATGATATCATTCCTACTCCTCCACAAAGCCCAAAACATAGCAGATATGCCCACCCACACAAGTTTCTTATCTTCTTTTGGAAATCTATTAATCCATCCCCCAAAGCATGTAGTCAAATCATCAGGCAAATTATTCAGATTAAAAGCACATTTTAAAATATTCCACCTACTCAGGGGCAACCTTTGCAAATGTCTCATTAACATCTCCTTCCCCATTCAACGACCTCAACAAATCAGAAGAGGCAGCAATTCTCCTCTCTGAACTATTATCATCCCTAGCAAAATTATCCCTCCTAATCTTTGGATAAGATATTTGCTCTATTTTTCTGTTTAGATGCAGACTTTACGCAATGCACATTCTCAACACTCACACCATGATTGTAAGCATGAGCAGAAGGAAAATTAGATCGAGTGCAAAGCTTACTGATAACCCTAAGCTCCTCCCCTGATTATTCGTCGGAGCACTCCCCTCCTATTCCTCGGCCGCAAACCGCCGCCCCGTGAGACGAGGAGAACGGCGAGGGAACCTTGGAGAATGGCGGGGAAGCATCGTAGCGCCAATTGCTTTGCTCCCCTTGCATTTGGGTACGGTCGAGGAAGACGCCACCAGCTCGGCGCTTTGGAACGGCACCGTGCGGAACATTAGCGACGCCGGCAACTGGATGCTCGATCCTGGACCCTCTGGATGCTCGATCTTGGATCGATACTCCCACAACCTTCGCCTCATGTCTGGATCCGGCGAATCTGTCTGCTCCATGGTCCAGAGGAGCACCTCTATATGATCCCGCTCGACTCCCTCCGGGAGGATCGTCGCCTTTTCGCTCGGTTTCAGACTTGAGGCCACCGCCATCGCCCCCTTCGCTAATTCCCACTGGTTGTGAAACCACGACTTGATCTCCATCATCCTGGCTAACTTCACATCGTCACTGCCTGCAATCGTCAAGTATCGGTTGTACTCCTCCATCAATCTACTTCTTCATAGCACTAGAACTAGTCGGCGGTGGTTTTAGATTTGAAGAGGAGTGGCGGCCGTTTTGGATTGGAAGAGACAAAGAGGAGCGGCGGCACGCTAGGAGAGGATAAGACGAAGAGGAGCAGCGGCGCGCTGGGAGAGGATAAATCATGATCCCTCCTAATGACTAATTTACCCCTCACTTAAGAAACGACCCCACATAAACTTGAGTACTGACCCCACGTTATTTAGTGTTGGGGAACGTAGCATGGGAAACAAAAAATTTCCTACGCACACGCAAGATCTATCCATGGTGATGAGCATCTACGAGAGGGAGAGTGAATCTACATACCCTTGTAGATCGCTAAGCGGAAGCGTTAAGAAACGCGGTTGATGTAGTCGAACGTCTTCGCGATCCAAATCGCAAGTCGTCCCTCGATCCAAACACAATCTAGCGCCGAACGGACGGCACCTCCGCGTTCAACACACGTACGGCTTGATGACGCCTTCACCTCCTCGATCCAGCGAGCGATGGTGAAGTAGTAGATGAGTTCCGGCAGCACGACGGCGTGGTGATGGTGGTGAGGAACAATCTCTGCAGGGCTTCGCCAAGCGCTACGGAGATTATGACGGGACGAACTAGAGGGTTAGGGTTGCCGGCACACGGCTTGGGAAATCTCTATGTATCCCGTGTGCTAGCCCTGCCCCTCTATCTATATGCTGAGCCCTGAGGTCTAAACTTGGAGAGAAAGCCTCCACAAGGTCGGTTTTGCCCGCACAAGGTCGGTTTGGCCCGCACGGAAAGAGTCCCACTCGGATTCCAGTAGTACCGCGTACAAGCGGTAGTACCGCTCACGAGCGGTAGTACCGCTTGAGTGGTAGTACCGCTTCACACAAGCGGTAGTACCGCTTGAGCGGTAGTACTGCCTTACCAGCGGTAGTACCGCTTAAGGCAGCAGCAAAACTTCCTTTTGCACTTTCCAATACCTCGTGGGCTTTACCCCTTTGGCCCATATAAAGTGTTGCTGCACCCGAACACTTCGGTAAACATCCGGAACCCCTTCCGGTGAATTCCGGAACCCTTACGGAGATCAAAACACTATTATCACATATATCAATCATTACCTCCGGACTCTTCCGGAGATCCTCGTCATGTCCGGGATCTTATCCGGGACTACGAACAACCTTCGGTCACCAACACAATAACTCAACTATACTAATCGTCACCAAACGTTAAGTGTGTAGACCCTGCGGGTTCGAGAACTATGTAGACATGACTGAGACACCTCTATGGTCAATAACCAATAGCGGGACCTGGATGCCCATATTGGTTCCTACATATTCTACGAAGATCTATATCGGTCGAACCTCTATGTCAAGGATCCAGTTAATCCCGTATGCTGTTCCCTTTGTTCTTCGGTATGTTACTTGCCCGAGATTCGATCGTCGGTATATCTATACCTAGTTCAATCTCGTTATCGGCAAGTCTCTTTACTCGTTCCATAATACAAGATCTCGTGGCTAACACTTTAGTAACATTGCTTGCAAGGCTCATTGTGATGTTGTATTACCGAGTGGGCCCTGAGATACCTCTCCGTCATACGGAGTAACAAATCCCAGTCTTGATCCATGCCAACCCAACAGACACCCTCGGAGATACCTGTAGAGCATCTTTATAGTCACCCAGTTACGTTGCGACGTTTGATACACACAAGGTATTCCTCCGGTGTCAATGAGTTGCATGATCTCATGGTCATAGGAACAGATACTTGACATGCAGAAAACAATAGCAATAAACTGACACGATCATATGCTACATTTATAGTTTGGGTCTTGTCCATCACATCATTCTCCTAATGATGTGATCCCGTTATCAAATGGCATCTCATGTCCATGGCTAGGAAACCTTCACCATCTTTTGATCAACGAGCTAGTTAACTAGAGGCTTACTAGGGACACATTGTTGTCTATGTACCCACACATGTATTTGAGTTTCCAATTAATACAATTATAGCATGGATAATAAACGATTATCATGAACAAGGAAATATAATAATAACCAATTTATTATTGCCTCTAGGGCATATTTCCAACATTTAGTACTTTTGAGTACTTTCTTGCCAGTACTATGTGATGCCCCTGCTCGACCGTGCACTAATCATACACGCAAATGCACACGATCGAGGTCAGAGACTCACGGGAGGATATCATAACACAACTCTAAACACAAATGAAAAACATACAAGCTTAATATTACAAGCCAGGGGCCTCGAGGGCTCGAATACATAAGCTCGAGTCATACAAGCATCAGCGGAAGCAAATGTATCTGAGTACAGACACAAAGTTAAACAAGTTTGCCTTAAGAAGGCTAGCACAACAGCGACACTGATCGAAAAGGCGAAGGCCTCCTGCCTAGGGCCTCCGAACTACTCCTGGTCATCGTTCTCCACATAGAAGTAGGCACCAACGGTGTAGTAGTAGTCGTCGGCGGGAACATCTGGCTCCGGGGCTCCACCATCTGATCGCAGCAATCGGGTAGGGGAAAAGAAGTAGCAAAGCAACCGTGAGTACTCATCCAAAGTACTCGCAAGACTGACATCAGAACTAGACTAATTATGCATCGGTATCAAAGGAATGGGGCTATATCTTTGGACTAAACTACAGAAATGCCAGATCAGAGGGGGAAAGGCCTAGCCTATCGAAGACTAGCATCTTGAAGCAATCTTGCAGCATCAGAAGAGAGTAGGGTATAGCAACACATAATAGCAATTAAATTTTAGTAATGACCTGAGATCCTTCCTCGACTACCCTGCGAGAAAGTGATCCCGAGAGAAGTAGTATCAGTTTATCATTGTAACGGTATCCATTCATAGTTGTAGCAGATCAGGATACAACTCCGAGCGTCTTGTTACCGTGGACACGGCTATTCGAATAGATCACTTCCCTGCAGGGGTGCACTACTGTTATCCAACACGCTCGATTAACTCTGGCCGGACACACTTTTCTGGGTCATACCCGGCCTCGGATGATCGACACGACGTAGTCCTACCTAGGCTCAGCAGAGAGGTCCCTGCCGGTCTACATCCTAAGCGCTCAGGGGTCTTGGGCCATCGCCCTATGCACTCCGGGTCGTTGTGCGCGAGGTGGATCCAGGCACCACCTCTGGGGCACCGATCCGACCTGGCCACAATGCTGAACTGGACGTCTGACAGAGCTTTCGGCTGATACATACGGCGCCGAGGGTCCCATAACCATTATCCCACGTGGTGGTAATGCGTATAGGCCAGCGACCAACTCAGATCAAATGCCCAAATCCGTTAGGCGTGTTTAGTAACTCGCGAAGACGAACAGGATCCCTGTCACTCCGACTTGGTAACACGCGGACCGGACCAGGGACCAGGCCCACCTATCTCCTAGGTGGTCTCCGCCTGCCCTGTCGTTCCGCCACAATATCACTCGCGGGTGCTCTTGGAGCCGACCCGTCTTTAATATAATTCTCTCGCGGGCACTCTTGGAGCCGGCCTAACTTTAACAGTTTAAAGTATTGCAATATGTAAACATTTCCGTGATCATCACCCAGAGTGATCACGGCCCGATAACAAGCATGGTAAACGGACAAGGGTGAAGGGCCACAGATGGATTAACAGCATAGCTAACTAAGCAACTTAGGACAGCAGGCAAGGTATCAATAGCAGACGACGAAATCAGGCTATGCATCAGAATAGGAGCTATCAGAATACCAACAGAAGCAATTCTAATGCAAGCAATAGAGAGAAAGAGTAGGCGGCATCTGGATGATCAAGGGGGTTTTGCTTGCCTGGAAGCTCTGCTGAAGGGGGTCTGGTCGTCGACGACGTAGTCGTACTCAGCGGTGTCGTCGGCAGTCTTGGGGTCTATCGGGAGAGAAGGAGGGGGAAGAAACAATAAATGCACGGCAACAATGCAACAGGGATGCATGACATGTCGACATGCAGTGCTAGGGGTGTTCTAATGCAGCACTACGCAAGTTAGTCGGAGCGGGAAATTATCCGGGAGTGTTCTCCCAGCTCCGGGTGATTATCGTTACACTGAACCGGAGGGGACGGTTCCATGTTCAGTATGTTAGAGGGGTGTGACAGGTATGTGGGTGGCATATTCGGATTCGTCATATTTTTCTGATCGTTTTTCATATATAAATTATTTTCATCCGAGTTATGGTTTATTTTATATGATTTTTCAAAGTTTTATTGAATTTCTGGAATTATTTTATTTATTAAATCCGAATTATCCGAAACAATGACTGGTGACGTCAGCATGACGTCATCGGTTAAATCCGGCTGACCAGAGTCAAACCTGACCAGTGGGTCCCACTGGTCAGCGACTGTTTTAATTAAACAGGGGCTAATTTAGTTAATTAGGTTAATTAACAGGTGGGACCCAGTTGTCAATGACTAATTAGCAATTAAATTAGTTAACAGATTAATTAACAATTTTATTATTTATAAAATCATTTTATTACACGTGGGCCCGCATGTCAGTGGCTGGGCCAGCCCAGTCAGCACAGTTGACTGGGTCAACCCAGTCAACTGGACTCACGGGCCCACATGTCAGCCTCACAGGGGGCAGCCACGTCGGCGTCGCCGGAATTTCGCCGCCGGCGACCATTTCGCGCGGCGGCGCGTTCGGGAGACGGCCGGAATTCGCGCATAGGCCGCCGTTTTGTGCGCGCGAGGCGGCGTTCGGACGAGCCCAGAGAGCCGCGTCTAGTGGTGGTACTGGCTTGGCCGGAGATGGGCTAAAACAGCGGCGACGTCGACCGCGGCGGTCGCCAGAGTTCGGGTGCGGACGGCAACGATGCTACGGGGCACGGCAAGGCGCGCCAGAGGCGGCGTTGGGTTCGCGCGGATGTGCTGAGCACGTCTACGGGCTCGGAAGGCCACGACGTCGACTACATCGACGGGCGCGAGCTTCGCGGCGGAGGCGGGTTTAGGCGGCGATGGCAGCGGCGGCTACGGCGCGGAGAAGAGCACGGGAAGAGAGGGAGAGGGAGGCGGAGCTCACTGGGCGCCTGTAGGTGTGCTCAGTGGGCTCGGGGGAGGCGCGAGGTGGCCGGATTCGACGCCGGAGTTCGTCGGAGCCGAGGAGGAAGAAGAGGTCGCCGCGCTCGATGTAGCGGTTCCCGGCTCCAATGGCTTGGCGCAGGTGGGGTAGCGGACGACGGCGATCCGATCTGGCATGGCGGCGAGGCGATGCGGTGGCGGTGGCCGCGGGATCGAGCGGTGCCCGACGACGACGGCGCTCGGTGAGCTCGCGGACGAGCGAGGGAGAGGGGGGGAAAGATCTGGGCGGTCCAGGGGGTCCACGGCGTCGTTCTTATCCCCCCAGGGGTCCCTGTAGCGACGCGAGGCGAGCGGGCGCGGCTGGGACGGCAAGCCGGCGTCGGCTGCGGGCGTGCGCGCGGGTGAGCAGGAGGTAGGAGGTGACAGGCGCTGGCTGGGCCGGCTTTCGGTTTGACTTAGGCCCAGGTAACAGTGGGCCTTTTCCTTTTTCTTTTCCTTTTTCTGTTTTTCTTTTTACTTTTCTGTTTTGCAAAAATGTTTAGCCACCATTTGACTTTTGTAAAATATGTGAACTAGCCACA
This sequence comes from Elymus sibiricus, assembly GCA_039707655.1. Taxonomy (NCBI): domain Eukaryota; kingdom Viridiplantae; phylum Streptophyta; class Magnoliopsida; order Poales; family Poaceae; genus Elymus; species Elymus sibiricus. The sequence goes on along the minus strand of CM077674.1, from coordinate 6,008,381 downwards.
TAAATACAGTGCAATATCTAGCACTGCCATAAAACGTTTGGAGTCCATATGTTTTCATCTGAATTTTAATTAAATGAGAATTGATTAAATGGTGTTGTTTTGGTACTGTTTTAGGATGCTAGAGTCATTTAAATAATTAAGTTAATGTTGGCTTTATTTTTATAATTACCTTGGGAATATTTGCAATATTATGAACTATTTAGTTCCTGGATTTGAACAACTTTTAAATTCACTTTATATTTGAATTTCAATTTGAATTGAAATTTGAAATGAGATATGAAACAAATGATGATCAAGCACTGTAAATCATGGTGACTTTGGCATTATCAAAAGGGTGATCACTGTAGCTTAATACATGGGGTGTTACATACTACATAGTACTACCCATTTATCTACCGTTAGATCGAGACTAACGGACGGCTTATAAAAATGCCAACCACCCTAAAACTTGTATTCTGTTTTATTCAGCATATTTCTGATATTCATGATGGTGGGTCTTTTGTGTCTGTCGGCCTCCACGCACTTCAACGCTATATCCAGGCATTTCATAACTTGTCGGCAATATCCTTGAACTGACGTGCCCTTCACTTTTTTGTTTAGCCTCTTCCTCCAATTTGCACATACCTACGAAATTGAAAATTAATATACCACACAAAATTAATGATGGAATTTCGTTACAAGAAATGACCATCAGTGCAAATCAGATGTTCCAAAAAGAAACTTCTTACCTGATCAAAGAACTCCTTGGAAGACATTTCAAGGCTTCCCAAACTGTACTTATTCCCTGTCATGATCTCTATGATTACAACACCCAAGCTGTAGATGTCATACTTTTCTGATGTTATTTGTTCCTCGACAAATTCCGGTGGCATATATTCACTGCATGAGATCAGAAATATTAAAGATACAGCTAGTTTATAGAAAATGCCAATTTAAAATATTACTTGAAAAACAAATTCAAATTAGCTTACAGTGATCCTACTTTATGTGGCATATATTCTCTTATTAAAGGTCCATTGTAGCCGATGCGGACTAGTACAATGAGATCATCTATTTTTGGCTGCATATTCTCATCCAGCAATATATTGCTAGGCTTTAGATTTAAATGGTAAATAGGAGCAAACCCATGATGGAGGTCTCTCAAGCCCACGCAAGTGCCCTTAATTATTCTGTAGCGTGTGTGCCAATCCAGCCCAGAATGAACGTCTGTCGAAAGGAGACAAGATATATTATCCCCGAAGTTTCTAAAAAAAAAGATATATTATCCCCGAAAATGCTTAAAGTGTTATTTTATTCATCAAATGCCAAAGATATAATAAATATATGTATCTTCCTGCATGCATGTTGCGGCGCTCAAGGGATCCACTTGGCAAATACTCGAAGCAGAGTATCCTTTGCATCTCATTGGCATAATACACATATCCTCCTTTATGCTCCACAAGTTTGCTTTGTGTTCCGTAGCAGTAACCAGCTAACCTGACAATGTTTTGATTTCCGAACCCTGTCATGTTATCAGGCTTTCGTGTCTCCTGCATACTAGTTAAAACCTTCACAGCAAGGACTTGTCCATCCTCACAGATTCCCTATATATATTTAACGCATCTTAATTATTAGGAAAATGGATTCTTAATTTTGTTGACCAGAGGCATGACAATGTACTATATAAAAGCTAGCTGATCATACATAGTACGTACGTACCTTGTAAACCTTTCCATTCCGACCCTCGGCAAGTAGTCGCCCTTCAGAGAAACCACCTGTCATGTGTTCGATCTCCTGGAACGTCATAACCTTGGGCCTGTATACCTTCATGGGAGTAACCCAGCTGCCAGCTTCACCGAGCCCTTGTAAATTGAAAAAATAAGTTATTCACTCGTGTAAATTTAGCGCAACCACGGGAGTACACATGCCTTTGTAGCTTGGTCCTCTAATTGTTATTATTATTATTTCTTGAAGATAGTATATATCTAGCTAGCACAAACCTGAAAAAGGCCAGGGGGTGATGCTGCTGCTCATGGAAATGGGAATGGGAATGGTTTCTCCATGGTCATCTTGATTAAACTATATATCATCAACAAAACAAAGAGCTGCATGTATAAACCCACTTTACATGGTGCAATAATTGTTTTCTTTTCAACAAGGATAAAAATAATAATGGAATAGTAGTAATATCACTTAAACAAAGCATGCCTGTGGTCCATCTACGACACTAGCTAGCTGTGCAATCTCCTAATCGACCTGCCCGAGATATGACACTAGCTATGAGTTTGAACATCAAAACGCCTAAACCGGCACCCGTGTCGCTCTCCCAGGGCGACACGGGCGGCAATTCAACCCCACAGCCCACCATCACCCTCCCCCTCGTCGCCGCCAGAAGGAGGCCGCCGGGGGAGCCTGTGCGGCGGCGGGGATGTTGTCTTCGTCTCTCTCAGGTGGAGGGCTAGCCTGCTGGGCGCACGCGTGGTGTCCGTGCAGTGGCGCGGGCAGTGTCCGCTTGGCATGGTGTTGCAACGGCGGTGGGGTGTGAGGCGTGCTGGTGGGTTGGGGCCAGCGGGCATGCTGTTGTGGCATGGATGCCGTGGCTGGATCTGGCGGTGCGGCCGGCTTCCCGCGGGATCTGGCTTGGCTTGTGCAGCGCGTGGGCAAGGGATGTGCTCGCCATACGAGCGAAGGCACGTCCGTAGTGCAGGCTGGGCACAACGCCGACCAGATCTGGCGGTGGGAGGTTGTGGGTTGGCGGGATGTGTGGTGGCCAGTGGGATACTAGATCTGGGCCTGGTGGGCCTGCGGCGAAGGTTGGCTTTCTTGTTCTAGATGGGGGCTGGGTACGATAGTTGCGGGTGAAAACCTAGCTCTGACTTTTTGTCCGAGCCGGTGATGGCAGCGTCCTTGGATGTAATCTTCTTTTTGGACGAGTCGTTGTGCAGCCCCTTTGTCTATTCCATCCTTGCAGTCATGGTCCTACGGGTGAAAATCTAATCCGGCTTTGCCGTATCGGGCGACGGCGGCGACTCTCGATGTCGTATCCTCCTTGGGGGCGTCACCTTGGAGACATTGTTCGGTAGCGGAGGTTGACCTGTGGTGTTGTGAGGTTGGTTTGTGCATGTCCAATGGTTGCGGCTTCGGGGAAGCAAGAGCTCGTTGTTGATCATGCGTAGTTGGTGAAGGTAACTTACTCAGTCCCATTTGTGTTTCAGGACGCCCAAATCTGTCTACCACTCCTGCCATACGGACCTGAATTGTCTCTCCGACATTGCAGGTTCTTGGGGATGTTAGCTTTGCCATCGTGACATTTTGCTCTGACGATGCACCGGGCCTAGGGTAGCTAGATGGCTTGCTCGTAGTCAGAGTTTTCATGTGGTTTACTTGAATAAACCGTACTTTGTATGGTTATCGGCCTAGTTTTCCTTATAAACTGAGCCATCTCTATTCTATCTATATGAATTGCAGGAGCGCCCTGCCCTTCGAGGAAGGTTCCCAAAAAAACTAGCTCTGCTCAGCCATCTAAACCTGGCAAGGAGGAATTCGCCAGCACTCAGGGCCCGAAGGTCAAGACAGAACTTCTGTTCATTCATCAGGAACAAAAAATTACAATCGATGGTAGCTACATGAGAAATGGGCTCGTGGACTTTAAAAGGCCTCCATTGACTATCTTGTTTTAAAACGAAAATTACAATCGATCGTTGCAGCAACCATGTTTATCTTGGCACACTGCATCCAATGACTATCTTGTTTCTATGGCGAAACAACAGACCCTTGTGTTGAGTACTTGAGTTTGTGTCAGATAAGTGTACATGAGTCTTTGAGTCTTGTAATAATGGAGAAAAATGTGTGACTAAAAGAAGACATCTTGTAAAAATGGAGAATAATATTATATTTTCCTTACCATCTATTAGCTAAGAGAAGGTATGCAAACCTCTTTTGTTTTCTTTCTCTTCCAACTCAGCAATCATCCTACTTGGCATTGCTAAGATAGCATCATTGTAAGTGCCCTAAGTAGCATGGATATTGCAAAGAAATTTGAGGCATCTTTGTCTCGAGGATTTTTTTCTTAGTGCGTGGATTTTCTACCCCGGGTAGCTATCCCCTATGATCCACTCACCATCTAATAGAACATAGATATCCATGAAGTCTCACATGGATGCCAACCTGCATGCTAATTAGTGTCATTGATTCGTAATTACTATCATATAGAGACAAAGGTCTTTTCACACACACCTACGTTCGCATAGATTGTTGGCATGCATCCTTTGGGTTAGATTTTTAGTCCTTGTCATCGTTTCCAAGTGTCAATAGTTTTGACTGGAATATTCCCTAGCCATAAAAAACTTGATTCACATTAATTTTTGTAAGCTAGCTAGACTATTCTGTCTTCTTCGTATAGATGTTACTGAGATACCGACTAAAGAGACTGTAGAAAGTATGACTGGGTGTGTCACTGTCGATCTTACGGTTAGTTGCCAATCAATGTCACCTGTTATCATAGTGCAGATGCCGGAGTGCTAGAGTGCATTTGCTTGTTGGAGTTAGTATAATCTTGTTATTAATGTTAAGTGTCCAGTAATTTGAGACAAGTGCATGCGCAAGTAGTGTACATGCAGGTGTTGTGTGTATGTAGTCATCTTTTTTTTTAAAGAAGTGTATGTAGTCATCTGGAGTTGGGTTCATGGGATCAATAAGTCATGAATTTTGGATGGCGGTGTAGTCTACGGATCGGCCGTTGCCCTCCATCACTTTAAACGCCTTTTTTTATTTCTCTTAATGCGGCATATGGCGCTTTGTTTAATCTTTTGTTATTGTCGGTTGTTTTGGGCTATGTGCATCATAGCTATGCATAAGCCGAGTGCGAGCTCTTTCCGCTTGTATCGTCTTGATGTGACGTTTTGAGTCAATGAAAGCTCCTTTATCGAAAAATTAAGCCATGCGTTTAATTAGGATCAGGGGCACATATTCATGGGCACGCGCGCCTGTGCGTGTTCATGGAGCCAAGGCTATTTAAGCATTGTATTGAGTGGAGATGGTATAATAGAAAAGGAAAGAAAAAGGTAGCACAGCTATCATTGATTCACGGGCCTACATGTGACATCGACTGTTTCATGCGACGTAAAGTTCTGATAATTGAACTGACTCGAGTAACTTTTATTAGGGAAATCATCATCTCAATAACTTTAGCATACTAATATGTTCTCGCACATATCCTGGGGTAGCAGGCTATTTCCTTTTTTTATATATACCGTATATAGATTGTTTGGCTTGTAGGACTGCAATCCATTTGATTTTTTTAAGGATTCATTGGGACAGCATCTCATGGGAAAATTTCTAATGATGATTCCAACCTCTTAACATCGATCCTATGTTTTTCCTATGAGCAATCTTAACATCCTTTCAATTTTGTACTCCCTCCGGTTCACAAATAAGTAACATTTTGAACATATCTTTGGTCAAACTTTTAAAACTTTGGATGCCAATATTGTTTTAAATATTTGGATACAAAACTTGAAAATTATATCTACATATTTGTCTCGAAAAATATTTCCAACATAATATAACATTTTCGATTTTATGAATATAATAGAGTAGAAATTAGTGGTCAAAGTTAAATCTTAAAGACCGTGCCATTGCCCAAATCGTTACTTATTCGTGAAGTGGAGGGAGTAGAATTTAAGATGACGTGTCATTACAATCCTACATTTTTATTTCAGTTCAAAAAATTCCTATATATTTTAACAATGTTCAAAATATCGGTCGATTAATCGTTTGACTGCACGATTGATCGCTGCTCGGGGCATGACCGATGCCAATATGCCCTATTTAGAGCATTAACTTGCGGAGGCAATTGGTCCGACATGTCGATTAAATAGTTGTCGGAGCGATTATAGGAACTGGCGATTAACTGGACCTAGCTTTGGGCTAAATAAAGCCCAAAATTTTTGTCCCTGCCCATCTTGCAGCCGCCCCGTGTCTTAGGGTTGGGGATTTTGGGGCTACTGCATCTCGTGCTCTCCTCTCCTGTTTGATTCGAGCAGCCGTCGATTTTAAAATCCAGAGTTGCGATTAGTGCCAGTTCCTCACCGCCAGCCACTCCTCCTTCCCCCAACCAACGCACGCACTCACCGCCGGCCAGTTCCTCCTCCCTCTCAACCAGCGCACGACATCCAGCTACTCGAGCTCGCCGCCCCCACCCCGAGCACCGGCCGGCGTTGTCTGACCTGCACCGTCTCCGCCACCTCCCCAAGCCGATGTGTGTCGCCTTCCCTCACCTCAACGCTGATGCCTCTGTTGTGGTTCTGTGGCTGCCTCCATAAGCCGCGGAAGGTAGCCTACTCCCCCTCTGTCCATGGCGTCCCCAAGCAGCAAGGTATGTTGCTGCTCCTCCAGATCCTCGCCTCCGGCGACCAGATCTCGCCCACAGGAGCTCATCCAGGAGCTTCTCCACACCCTGCTCTCCGCTGCCTTCCATTGTTCCTGCCATCTAGGAGCTCCTCCATGCCCCGCTCTCTCCGTTGCCTTCCCCTGTTCTAGCCTTCCAGGAGCTCAATCGAGCCCACCTCTAGGAGTTCCTCCACGCATGGTGCTCTCTCCTCCGCCACAAGACAAGGCACGAGAACGATCTACTCCTCTGCATCAGTCCTCTCCTCTCCTCCTCTGCTCATGAGCTGATTTGTTGTGTGAACTATAGATATATGCAATGTATGGCCCTAGTTAAATCAGCCAATTAATGGTCGACCGATTAATTCGTTTAATCCCTACTCCCCAACCGGCCGAGCAGCTACCAGTTACCGATATCCTTAACATTGTTTTATATTCCCGCGTCTTATAATCATGTGAATCAGAGCCTCTACCGCTCTAGGACATAATCTATAAAACTTACAAGCTAATTCAGGATAAATGAAAATGTCATGTGTCACAAGTAACATGTCACCTTTTCTATATGCAGCCCTTGGTCACTGATCATTGTTTCTGTCTCGTTCAAACTAGAAACAATATCTTGTATAGTAGGCCTTTCTTGTCGGTTTGACTTCAAGCCGTCTAATGCTATCTCAATGCATCTCTTTAACTGGTAGCAGTATACTTCAAGTAGTGGCATGCGACTTTGCAGTAGTCTTTTCCTCCAATTTTCATTTACCTCCAACAATATTGGAACCAAAGTTAGAATGATACAATACACATTAGGTGAAATATAACATAGTGGTTTTTCAATATGGATGTTGGAAATAGCATTAAAAAACTTATTCTTACAAGCATAACAGATTTCCGAGTCGTCATCTCAACAACATGACTGTAGCCATCATGTCCGGTCATTATCTTTACAATGATAACACCCAAACTAAATATGTCAAACTCTTTTGATATTATTTGATGCTTTACGTATTCCGGCGCCCAGTATCCACTGCATATCACCATGTATGGCACAAATTGTTACATTGTGGAATGAAGAGCTAGACAATAAAGTACATGCAAAAAAATTATTCTGATTTGAAAGGAAAACTTTATTGATCTCCCAGACACTGCATCAAAGTGAATGCACATAGGCCATCATAGCACCAAACAAAGAGAGGCATGCAAATTAGGGCTTTGCATCTCAATCTCTTTTAGAAAGAAAAAAATACGGATGTTAAAGCAACATATATAAAGTAAGGAGCGTGATATTTGGCACATGTGTGCCATATAGCTAAAACTATCACACACCTCCTTATTTCCCTTTAATTACATGCATGATTGCATTAGGATGAATCACGCTCCTTCCCATGCATTCTTTTCTCTAATTACATGCATACACTAGAGGACAAAAAACCTGATGTCATCATAATTTTTTTTTATTTCAAACATTCAAAATGTTTTGTAGCTTAAACCGTCGGTCCGATAAAAAAATCGTTTTCACAGAAAAGATTCGTCGCGGCGAGATCTTTGAAACTAGATCTCATGTTGGTATGTTCCGATGACTTTTTTTTGAGTCAAAAGTTACCACGCCTCGGCTACATAAGTTACCACGTCTGTGGTATGCAACTTACCGTGCTATTTCACATAAGTTATCGGGGGCATAAACAAGGTTCTCCCACCTTCTTCACATGCGCATGCATGTATGTACTAGAGGACAAAAAAGTCGATGTCATCTTAAATTCTCCTTATTCTGAAAATTCAAAATGTTTTGTAGATCAAATCATCAGTCCGATGCAAAAATCATTTTCACATAAACGATTCATCGCGACGAGATCTTTGAAACTAGATCTCATGTTATGTTCCGTTGATTTTTTTCGGGTCAAGAGTTACCACGTCTGGGCTACATGAGTTACCACGTTTGTGGTATGCAAGTTACCATGCTATTTTCACATAAGTTATCGGGGTTATAATTTTCAACAAATTCCCTCTTGGCCAAAAAGTTACCATGGTGTTAGTACGTAAGTTATCGGGTATACGGTTCATATATTACCGTGCTATTTTGACATAAGTTACCGGGTTATGTTTTTCAATAACTCTTTTTTTGGTGAAAGTTGCCATAAGTTATCGGGTATGAGGTTCGTATATTACCGTGCTATTTTCGCATAAGTTCCCGGGGTATGTATTTCAACTTTTTCCCCCTTTGGTCAAAGTTATCGCGGTGTTTGTATGTAAGTTATCGGTTATGCGGCTCGTATATTATCATGTTGTTTTCACATAAGTTATTGGGCTTATGTTTTTTTCCCTTGGTCAATATTACTATGGTGTTTGTATGTAAGTTATCATATCTGTGGGTGTATATTACCATACTATTTACACATAAGTTATCGATGGATATGTTTTTCAATAACTTTTTTCCGAGGGCAAAAGTTACCATGGTGTTTCTATGTAAGTTATCGGTTATACGGTGCTTATATTAACATGTTATTTACACAAAAATTATCAGGTATATGTTTGAGCAACTTTGTTTCTGGGTCAAAAACTTATCATGGTGTTTGTAGGTAAGTTATTAGGTACACGGTGCTTAAAGTATCATGCTATTTAAACAAAAATTACGGGGTATGTTTCAATAACTTTTTTCCCACGGATCAAAAAAGTTACCGTAGTGTTTTGGACGTAAATTATCAGGTGAGTGGTCCGTATATTACCATGCAGTTACACAGAAGTTGTCGGGGGTAAGTTTGAACAAAAAAATTGCTCGGTCCAAATTAACATGATGTTTTCACCTAAGTCATCAGGTCTGCGGTGCATATATTATCATGATATTTACAGAAAAGTTACCAGGGTATCTTTTCAATAAATTTCTTCCCCATGGTCAAAGTTACCATCGTGTTTTTACCTAATTTATTAGGTCTATGGTCTGTCTGTTATCATGCATTTTACACAAAAATTATCGTGGGAATCTTTTCAACAATTTTCTTCCCATGGTCAAAGTTACAAGATCTAGTCACAAAATGTGTATGTACCGGAGCGTCGATTCATCAGATCGAATCTTTGCTCTGCAGATACACTCAAGAATATATTCAACAACATGAATGTTACCCTGTGAAGAAAGACCAAACACTGAATTTGATAACAAAGACCGTTTCGGTTTCGGTTCCAAGATATTGAGAACACAAAAAGTTTGAGAATTCAACCAGACTACTCCCTTCACTTCCCACATCTCACACACGGGACATGCCAAAGACACGCCAGGTTGCGATGTAAGTTCCTCGTCCAACTGTACCGTACCATCCACCACCAAGAACGCGTAGATAGATGGAGATTCAGTTGAGGCAAACATCACTTGGAGATTCAGTTGGAGCTGTTCCTCGCTGCCTACAGAAATAAACTTTCCGGTTCAGGCACAAACAAAGATTCTTCATGCTTTAGAACGATTCCAATTGAGAAATTTCAAGAAGAGCGCGTCAGTAATACACCTTTCATTATCTCTGAATTTGAAGAAGCGGAAAGTCACATCCCAAAGTCTGAATTTGATCAACTAAGGCAGATGCAATTCAGTTCACACAAAAAAAGGTTTCAGACTTGAAACTCTTCTCTTTTTTCTTCAGAATTCGGCCATCTTCACTTCTCACATTCTACAAGCTCACGACACCAAGCAGCACATACATTCGACCCAACAGTCAACAAGACTCCGATGACACGACACTGACTGACCCAACTGTTTATCTTCTTCTCTAGAAATGATAATTCAGTTGACCTCCTCTATAGTTTCTTATGTAGATGAACTTGTAGCGTGTAAATTCGGATCTTATGGTTTCTCTAATGGAAATCGGAAGGGGGAGCCCTTCTTTTATTAAAAAAAAAAAAGTTGACCTCCTCTATCTTGCTCTCCTCAGCGCCCTCCTCCTCCAGCGCGGCATGTCAGCGTCCTTCTCCTCGGCACCATCAGCCTCCTGCTTGTAGGCAGACGATGTGGGAACAGACGAACGGCAGGTGATCGATCCGGTTCGATTTACGCATACCTTGACAATAGACAAGAGGAGCAGCTTGAGAAACAGAGACTATCAGTAGAAACAGAGACTTGATTTTCGCTAGACAGTAGATAGGAGAAGCAGCAGCACCACAGATGCTCCTACACTTGGTAATCAACACTCATTTCCCCCGTTCCTTCATGTGCAGTGAGTAGTTCTTGCGAGTTGGAGGGAACCCAAGCTCGAGCAGCGCGTCACCGGCCGCGGAGAAGAGGAAGACGCGGCCGTGGGGGTCCTCCACGCCGAGTACTTGGTGAACCCATCGTCTTCTTCGTAGGGCAGCGCGGCCTGGTCCGCCGCGTGCGCGCCGTCCTCGAGCGCACCACCGCCGCGAAGAGGAACTGCTCGGACACAGTGGCTGGCGCTTGGTCATGACACGCCCTGCAGGGCCCGCCGCCCACTGCCCCCCGTCCGGCGCCTACTCCGCCACGGCGTCGGAGATCCCGCCTGCTGCTCCTGCTTCTGCGGCTACGACGGCGGGGAGAGCCTCGGCCCCATGGATCTGGCGATTGCAGCCTCCAGCTCTTTTTTATTTTTTTACCCGAACAGCCTCCAGCTCTTGCACGGGCATGGCGAGCGAGTCCCATTCGAACCGGTACGCTGAACTCACTAGGCGGTGGCATTCTGTGTAAATATGTTGCAACTCTATCTTCCACGTTTTCAGCAATCGGGTGGCGAGATCGCGACCGCACGATCTAAAAACGGACGGCATGAAAACAGTTCGGTCGTTTTGCAGAAAAACTCTGGTGTGTCAGATACATATTTCGAATCAAATTTCGTAATCCTGAGATGCGCGTGTCTCCCCAACTCCTAGCACGCAGCTGGACACGGCTACGTTGCCACATACGTGATCGTCACATGGACACGGCTGACCTTATATTAGATGGGGAAACACATTTCTTTTGGTGTCTTAATTAGGGTTCCCCTATATAATACTCCCTCCCTTTCGTAATTTAAGGCGTATTATGATTCTTTAAGACAGGGATTTTGATCAGCAATTACTATATCAATAAAGTCCAGTTCAGGTGGTGTATGAATGCACGCCAAGTCAAAGGAAAGGCTCTTGTTCTCTCTTTTTTTTTTTTTTTGAGATCGCTCTTGTTCGTTGTAGCAAGAGTAAGCAGTATGCCTGGAGATGCAGTCCAGTTCAAGTGTGTGGATTTTTATTTTTATTTTTATTTTGCAAGGCAAGTGTGTTGATTGTTATCGGTGCTATGCACACGTGTACCCAGAGGGAATGCTGAGTTGTACCGTGTGGGAGCCTTCTGGTTTGTACATGCAGTGTACCATCTTTTAATATTATATAAGAGGAAGCTTATGTTTAAAAAATGGGGATAAACAGGATGGGATTGAGAAGGATGGAGGTGATTAGGGTTTAGGGATTTTAAACATTTTTTGTATTCATGTTGGGGCTAAGGTTGGAGCGTTGGGGGAGTACACATGATTTAAGGGAAAAAAATGTTTGGACCTTTGTATGACCATGGCAAATGTGCTACCGAGTCACTGACAAGTGGATCCGGCAGTGACGTTTACCATGCAAACGTTGACCAAAACAAATACGGTAGAAAATATGTAGAGGAACTTTTTTTAACACAGTGATCAAAGCGAGTGAGATGGACAAATTCAATGACCAGATACATTTTACTCTTTTCATTAAAACTTGTAAACCTTTTTCAAAATAAAAGAATCAAAACACACAAATGTAGTCTCATGGCAAACATCTACAGCTACCTAGACCTAGCCGGCAAGAAATGCTTACCATGTGCCGATGGAACTCATTGTTTTTCTTGTGTTTTCTTCACCGAAGAGCTTTGATAAACCGAAATCAGCGATCTTCGGCACCATATCCTTATCTAGCAATATATTATCAGGTTTTAAGTCGAAATGCATTATAGGATATTCCAACCCCTCACGAAGGTATTTTAGACCCTCGCAAATCCCTTTGATTATTCGGTAACGTATGGGCCAGTTAAATCCCGTGCTTTCATCTGCAACAAAGCAAAGAACATGAGTATTGCTAAAAATGTAAATCTAAAGAATAACTTTTCATGTCCTATGTAAATGCACGGGAAGCAGAGGGCACAAACTTAATTACCAGAAATAAGCTTGTTTAAGCTACCCTTGTGTACATACTCAAAGCAGAGTGCCATATGTATACGTGCAGCAGTAACTTGTTTTCCATCAAACTCTCCAAGTTCTTCCTCCGATTCTTTGCAGAAGCCCACTAACTCCACAATATTTTGATGCTTGAGGCCCCTAAGATTGTTGAACTCTTTGTGAAATTCCTTATCATCTAATCCCGAAATGGTATGTAGTACCTTCACGGCAATCTCTCCTCGACTTTCATGTACACCCTGTCCGACATTTCTTGTTAATACTCATCATCATTGTTGTGCTACAATGATGCATGGTATTGTAGAAACGTAGTACTTGCTCGAATAAATTACTTAATCCCCCGCAAAAAAGAAAAGAATAAATTACTTAATACCACAACTTCGAAGTACCTCATAACACTTTACCACACTTTTATATATATTTTTCACAAAATCAGAACTACTCGCCTAATTGCTAACAGATCACTCAAACTGTCCACTTGTGGTCATTTGGTAGCAAATCTGACATAACGGGCTCACTTGTCTATGTAACTCTGATACAACTTGTCTATGTTATTTCTTCTGCTCGCTCTCTATCACTAAATTAATTAGCATATTTCCCGTTTTCCTTATACATATATAATATTGCATATTATAAAGTAACAATACAATATTTCCTCTCGTATCTTGTTTCCTACTAGTATAGCAGCGGAAGGTCCATGCAAACCCAGGCATGACCATAAATATAATCTAGCGGTTCATAAAAATTGACAGTCGAGCGCTTTTTTAAAAGGAAAACATCAAAAAAAATCATTAAAGGAAGGAGAATATGTACAGGCTGACCAGCCATGAAAGAAAAGGCGGCTGCTACGCTTCATCCGACTGATTTCCCGTGGAAATCAGTCGAGTCTGTAGCCGTTCGATCAGCCCTGTGAAGCCGTTAGATGGGTCAACACACAATCCCTTTCTTCTCTTCCGGATTCAGCGAACGCAAAATCACGCGCAAAAGCCCGCAGTACCACCATCGCTCCGTCGTAGCACCCAGCCCAACACCGACCAATGTGTTGCTCCTGCCTGCAACATCATCTCCCTGCCATGCAGTATCGCCAAACTCGTCGCCGGCAAGTGTTGCCTTGTAGCACGGGCTGCCGCCGGAGGGTGTTCCCTTGCAGCACGGGCGGCCGCCGGCGGGTGTTGCGTTGAAGCACGGGCGGCCGCACCCTCCATCGGCGGACCGACCGTTGCACTGCAGCTTCGCCGCCCACCGGCGTGTTGCACTGCAGCTCCGCCGTCTGGCGCGCAGTGCCACACCCCGTTGCACTGCAGCTCCGCCGCCGGCGGGCAGCTCCATGGCCGTTGCACTGCAGCTCCACCGCCCCCGTCCTGCTCACCGGTGCGTTGCACTGCAGCTCCGTCGCCCGCCAAGAGCTGCGAGGACGCGACACACACGCTGCATTGAAGCTTCCCCCGCCGCCGACGAGATCCACGGGTTGCAGCGCTCCTCCTCCGCAACACTGGTGACGTTGCATCGACGTGCTCGGCAGGATCAACCGCAGCCGATGATGCGGCCGGCCATGGTGACATTGCAGCGCCGGCCATGGCTGTGTCGCCGGCGAGCTGGGCGGTTGCAATGTCGGCAACATCAGCCGGCGTTCAACACGGGATTGCAGCAGCCCATGCTGTGCTGCGGCCGCCGGTTGCAGCACCCCCGGCGAGATTCTCTGGTTGTAGTGCTGGTGAGCGCTGCCGCGAGAGGCGCACCCGGGGCCTTGCAGCCGCCGGCGAGATTCAAGAGATGGCTGTGGAGCAGTTTGTGGTCAACTCGCGTGGTGTACGGGGAGAAACAAGACGATAAGGACGAGGGGGTGGGAGCTGTGATGCGCTGGCCCCACCAGGACGCGTGGCGAGCAGTAGACGCGGCTTACGCTCGTAACAGATCAGCCGGTTGATTTTAACACTTTCCCTGAAAGAAAAGCCGACCGATGGATCGAGAGAATCGAAAACATGCATGCATGGTTTTATTATTCACGTACTACGTACCTTGTAAACTGTTCCAAATCCACCACTCCCAAGTATTCGTTCCTCATCGAAATCATTTGTGATCTGCTTTATCAATTGGTATGGTAGCTTACTTGGCTCGTCGCTGCTTGTGTGTTGTTGTAACTTGGCCTCCATGCTACTGCTTCTGGTAACAAAACAAAAAAAGAAAAGAAAGAAAGATTAGATCTGGTACCAAATGAAAACCAAACAAAAATTAAACTGGCACTTAATTACCTGGAAGAATAGGAGAATGAGGCCGTTCAAGAGGAGGTTTCCTGTCGTCCAAGAAGACGCTTTAGGAGATTCCAACACATGCCTGCCTTAAGTTCTAGCTAGCACTACTTACTGTGCGTCCATCGCTTAATTTGTTGTATCGGCTTCAACTCATTCATCATTTTGCTTAGCTTCAATAAAAGCAAGCTATATTCAGTACACCCGCAAAAAAGAAGAAGCTATATTCAGTAAAAGGAGTATATTGATTGGAGATATCTTCCGTCGTGCAGGTGCAGAGTAACCAGCCATTCTGCGCACAACATCAACATCGCTTGATTTAATTGGAATGTTTGTCCTGAGGTCCGAAACCACAAAACCTTCTTCCGCAACAGCGTCTTCAAGAAGAAATAAGCATCCTTGCGCCACCGTCGTCACGTCCGGCCATCTTTTCATCCTGGTTGCCGATACCAACCACCAAAGACCGGCACATCTGCAACGAGACAACACCTTCAACAAGGTAACAACGTTAGTTCGTCGCTGCTGAGTCCAACCAATCAAGGCCAGAACAAGAGTTTTCACCCCAGACATAAAGCGGTTTTACAATCATCATCTTGAAGATGGATCTTTCAGTAGTCAAGCCAGCATGTACTCCACGCCAGGCCGGAATGGCGCTAGCGGATGGGTGGGACATCTTTCCACCAAAGACCACCGCCCTGATCGGTCGTCCATGACGTGCACGGATCTGGCAGCAGCCACTCCGCACCTGTGCGAACAGGCCTGCAACATCCGGCACTGCCTTGGGGCCGCTGCCTCAGCATCCCCTGTGTGAGAAGGGACAAACATCGTCGTGCTTGATGCCGACTGGAAGCCGCCGGTACGCCTTTGCCCCATCAACAACGGTCGCTGTTGTTGCTGACGGGAGCCTCCACATGCACAAGCCGTGGACCATGCATGCACCAGACAACAAACGTCCGCCCTCGGCCAACATATGACCATCATGCAGACGCCGGCACACCACCGTCCAAAGCCCGCCATTCACTACAAGAGATGAGGTCTACTATGACGAGCCAAAAAAATGTCATCGAACAGCTAATAATGTCACAAATTACACCTGAGTGACGTTTTATGGGCGTCACAAGCATCGTCACGGAATGCCCGTCACAGATTACTACTAGTGACGGCGCGCGCAAAAAAATGTCACTGAAAATGGGACCTTCGATGACGTTTTCTAGAACGTCAACGACTTGTTATTTCTATGACAGTCGATTAATGTCACTTGTTCGGAGCAAAGATGCATATTGTACCATATTCAGTGACAGAGCATCGTCACCGACTTTATGCCACATCAATCCCGCACAGATTATCCCACTACTAGCGTCACTACTTTCATTATTGATGAAGATGACATCATCAAAATATATTTACTATATTTCAAATAATTTACAATGAATTATCAAATCCACTATATTGCAAATGCATATCACAGTAAGTATTTAATTCATATCACATTACATTGTATACATAAGTTATGGGCCAAATCACATTATAAATTGAAATGAAAGACAAATCATATTATATATTCAATCTCTCAGCCAAATCATCCTCTAAATAGAAATGACAATAGAAAGTAACACTGACTTAAGTTTGACATGACAATAGACAAGACGAAAAGTAATATTTGGATAACTAAAAGACCACATGTGTTGTCTTGATGATTGCAATGTATGATTCACCAACTATCTTTCTATCACAAAAGGATGTCCTTCATGAACCTTCAGGTTTGGACTGATTTTCTTGCTGAGTTGCTTGAGCCCTTAAGAGAAAACCAATAAGGTTATCCGAATCATGTTGCTTCTTTTCCCAGGCTATCATTTTTCTCTCGTTGGCTCTTCTTCACAGCTTCCAATTCTTCCCGATGCTTTCTTTGCATCTCTTCAAATGCTTTGTCTTGTGCTTCAAGTGTCTTGTGCTTCAAGTCTCGCGGCTAACTCCTCCTGGTGCCTATAAATTGAGGAAACACAATAGGGTGTTGCATCTTAATGAGATGAAAACATAGAAGATAAAAAGGTATAAGAGTACCACTAAGAAGCTGACAATCTATCAAATTATGAATCTAAGTACATTACATTATTAACTAGATTAGCGGGTATGCGGATGGGCCAATAAAACAGTAAATTAGTTTGGCATAACAACAAGACACAAACTTGTATAAAAAGTTGTCGGTCAAAATAATTTACATGGACCCCTGTTGCACTTTTAACTAGTGTGCTACTTATAGTTTTCAGTAGCATCTGAATGACTAGTGAGTCCACTAGGGCAGCATATGACAATGAACTAGTAATCTACTGAACATTTTTCATAATTAGTTGCATAAGTACAGTTGTTTGACGCTTTGGTTAGTACAGAAGTTTAGATCAGCACGTCAGTAAAAAAACAGACCAGTAATGTACTAAAAGTTCGCAGAGCAAAACACAAAAATGTTTCTTTAGTAAGGAGTGACATCCATTATCCATTCAGTATATTGAACAATCTCAGAATGATGCAGTATCTAAAGGTCATCACCCAACCACTGCAGGCCACGTTATTCCTATTAACTGTGTATTTTCTCATCTCTGAATTGATTCAGACATGCTATGAATTTGGCCGTTCATCACCTTATGTACAACTAAGTGCCATAAGCAACTAGTACTAGTACTGTAAACTACACTATTTGAATATGTTGTGTGCTTACTAACCTTCTCCAACAGCTATAGCTAATTGTGTACTTGAACTGCAGTTGTACGATGCTTCCTCAATCTAAATATAACAAATAAAAATACAAGTTATGGACAAAGGAAGGACAAGATGAGCTTAAATGTTAGGCATACACAACCAGGTAAGGGATTGTCAAGTACTGGACCGTAAGAAAACAGAAAGTGGAGAAGCAAGTAGTAAAAACATTAAGCTTCAGACTTTACCAACATAGCAAGGCCGATAAGATTATCTTGATATTGCAAACCCAATCTGCTACCTACAGTGAGCAGTCGATTAATGCGCATGCGTTCTAGGGGAATAAAACAGAAGAGAAACAATATACTGACAAGTGTTCACATGGAGAAAAAATATTACAGAATAACATAATCATTTTCTCTTTCACCAAGCAGTATTAGCATCTTACTGAACTTTTTAGTATATAGATTTTTTAGTAGCTAGCAACTATGGTATGGCCCATGATACGAGCCCTCAACATATATTTACCTTGTTAACTGTTATCACAGAATATTAATTTCTTATGCATAGCTACTCATACGAAACTGCTCTGTGTACGATTCATTTTCGTCATACACCAGTACGACCAGACTGAAAATGCTATGGCCCACAAACTGAATCATCAACGATTTGTATCTAATCGTAAGTGTTGGACGGGGAATTCATCGTACGTATAGCAAGGTTCCTACTGGCCGTTCATGAGGAGGTTTCCTGTCGTCCAAGAAGACGCTATAGGAGATTCCAACACATGCCTGCCTTAAGTTCTAGCTAGCACTACTTACTGTGCGTCCATCGCTTAATTTGTTGTATCGACTTCAACTCATTCATCATTTTGCTTAGCTTCAATAAAAGCAAGCTATATTCAGTACACCCGCAAAAAAGAAGAAGCTATATTCAGTAAAAGGAGTATATTGATTGGAGATATCTTCCGTCGTGCAGGTGCAGAGTAACCAGCCATTCTGCGCACAACATCAACATCGCTTGATTTAATTGGAATGTTTGTCCTGAGGTCCGAAACCACAAAACCTTCTTCCGCAACAGCGTCTTCAAGAAGAAATAAGCATCCTTGCGCCACCGTCGTCACGTTCGGCCATCTTTTCATCCTGGTTGCCGAGACCAACCACCAAAGGCCGGCACATCTGCAACGAGACAACACCTTCAACAAGGTAACAGCGTTAGTTCGTCGCTGCTGAGTCCAACCAATCAAGGCCAGAACAAGAGTTTTCACCCCAGACATAAAGCGGTTTTACAATCATCATCTTGAAGATGGAACTTTCAGTAGTCAAGCCAGCATGTACTCCACGCCAGGCCGGAATGGCGCTAGCGGATGGGTGGGGCATCTTTCCACCAAAGACCACCGCCCTGATCGGTCGTCCATGACGCGCACGGATCTGGCAGCAGCTACTCCGCACCTGTGCGAACAGGCCTGCAACATCCGGCATTGCCTTGGGGCCGCTGCCTCAGCATCCCCTGTGTGAGAAGGGACAAACATCGTCGTGCTTGATGCCGACTGGAAGCCGCCGGTACGCCTTTGCCCCATCAGCAACGGTCGCTGTTGTTGCCGACGGGAGCCTCCACATGCACAAGCCGTGGACCATGCATGCACCAGACAACAAACGTCCGCCCTCGGCCAACATATGACCATCATGCAGACGCCGGCACACCACCGTCCAAAGCCCGCCACTACAAGAGATTAGGTCTACTATGACGAGCCAAAAAAATGTCATCGAACAGCTAATAATGTCACAAATTACACCTGAGTGACGTTTTATGGGCGTCACAAGCATCGTCACGGAATGCCCGTCACAGATTACTACTAGTGACGGCGCGCGCAAAAAAAATTCACTGAAAATGGGACCTTCGATGACGTTTTCTAGAACGTCAACGACTTGTTATTTCTATGACAGTCGATTAATGTCACTTGTTCGGAGCAAAGAAGCATATTGTACCATATTCAGTGACAGAGCAACGTCACCGACTTTATGCCACATCAACCCCGCACAGATTATCCCACTACTAGCGTCACTACTTTCATTATTGATGAAGATGACATCATCAAAATATATTTACTATATTTCAAATAATTTACAATGAATTATCAAATCCACTATATTGCAAATGCATATCACAGTAAGTATTTAATTCATATCACATTACATTGTATAAATAAGTTATGGGCCAAATCACATCATAAATTGAAATGAAAGACAAATCATATTATATATTCAATCTCTCAGCCAAATCATCCTCTAAATAGAAATGACAATAGAAAGTAACACTGACTTAAGTTTGACATGACAATAGACAAGACGAAAAGTAATATTTGGATAACTAAAAGACCACATGTGTTGTCTTGATGATTGCAATGTATGATTCACCAACTATCTTTCTATCACAAAAGGATGTCCTTCATGAACCTTCAGGTTTGGACTGATTTTCTTGCTGAGTTGCTTGAGCCCTTAAGAGAAAACCAATAAGGTTATCCGAATCATGTTGCTTCTTTTCCCAGGCTATCATTTTTCTCTCGTTGGCTCTTCTTCACAGCTTCCAATTCTTCCCGATGCTTTCTTTGCATCTCTTCAAATGCTTTGTCTTGTGCTTCAAGTCTCGCGGCTAACTCCTCCTGGTGCCTATAAATTGAGGAAACACAATAGGGTGTTGCATCTTAATGAGATGAAAACATAGAAGATAAAAAGGTATAAGAGTACCACTAAGAAGCTGACAATCTATCAAATTATGAATCTAAGTACATTACATTATTAACTAGATTAGCGGGTATGCGGATGGGCCAATAAAACAGTAAATTAGTTTGGCATAACAACAAGACACAAACTTGTATAAAAAGTTGTCGGTCAAAATAATTTACATGGACCCCTGTTGCACTTTTAACTAGTGTGCTACTTATAGTTTTCAGTAGCATCTGAATGACTAGTGAGTCCACTAGGGCAGCATATGACAATGAACTAGTAATCTACTGAACATTTTTCATAATTAGTTGCATAAGTACAGTTGTTTGACGCTTTGGTTAGTACAGAAGTTTAGATCAGCACGTCAGTAAAAAAACAGACCAGTAATGTACTAAAAGTTCGCAGAGCAAAACACAAAAATGTTTCTTTAGTAAGGAGTGACATCCATTATCCATTCAGTATATTGAACAATCTCAGAATGATGCAGTATCTAAAGGTCATCACCCAACCACTGCAGGCCACGTTATTCCTATTAACTGTGTATTTTCTCATCTCTGAATTGATTCAGACATGCTATGAATTTGGCCGTTCATCACCTTATGTACAACTAAGTGCCATAAGCAACTAGTACTAGTACTGTAAACTACACTATTTGAATATGTTGTGTGCTTACTAACCTTCTCCAACAGCTATAGCTAATTGTGTACTTGAACTGCAGTTGTACGATGCTTCCTCAATCTAAATATAACAAATAAAAATACAAGTTATGGACAAAGGAAGGACAAGATGAGCTTAAATGTTAGGCATACACAACCAGGTAAGGGATTGTCAAGTACTGGACCGTAAGAAAACAGAAAGTGGAGAAGCAAGTAGTAAAAACATTAAGCTTCAGACTTTACCAACATAGCAAGGCCGATAAGATTATCTTGATATTGCAAACCCAATCTGCTACCTACAGTGAGCAGTCGATTAATGCGCATGCGTTCTAGGGGAATAAAACAGAAGAGAAACAATATACTGACAAGTGTTCACATGGAGAAAAAATATTACAGAATAACATAATCATTTTCTCTTTCACCAAGCAGTATTAGCATCTTACTGAACTTTTTAGTATATAGATTTTTTAGTAGCTAGCAACTATGGTATGGCCCATGATACGAGCCCTCAACATATATTTACCTTGTTAACTGTTATCACAGAATATTAATTTCTTATGCATAGCTACTCATACGAAACTGCTCTGTGTACGATTCATTTTCGTCATACACCAGTACGACCAGACTGAAAATGCTATGGCCCACAAACTGAATCATCAACGATTTGTATCTAATCGTAAGTGTTGGACGGGGAATTCATCGTACGTATAGCAAGGTTCCTACTGGCCGTTCATGAGGAGGTTTCCTGTCGTCCAAGAAGACGCTATAGGAGATTCCAACACATGCCTGCCTTAAGTTCTAGCTAGCACTACTTACTGTGCGTCCATCGCTTAATTTGTTGTATCGACTTCAACTCATTCATCATTTTGCTTAGCTTCAATAAAAGCAAGCTATATTCAGTACACCCGCAAAAAAGAAGAAGCTATATTCAGTAAAAGGAGTATATTGATTGGAGATATCTTCCGTCGTGCAGGTGCAGAGTAACCAGCCATTCTGCGCACAACATCAACATCGCTTGATTTAATTGGAATGTTTGTCCTGAGGTCCGAAACCACAAAACCTTCTTCCGCAACAGCGTCTTCAAGAAGAAATAAGCATCCTTGCGCCACCGTCGTCACGTTCGGCCATCTTTTCATCCTGGTTGCCGAGACCAACCACCAAAGGCCGGCACATCTGCAACGAGACAACACCTTCAACAAGGTAACAGCGTTAGTTCGTCGCTGCTGAGTCCAACCAATCAAGGCCAGAACAAGAGTTTTCACCCCAGACATAAAGCGGTTTTACAATCATCATCTTGAAGATGGAACTTTCAGTAGTCAAGCCAGCATGTACTCCACGCCAGGCCGGAATGGCGCTAGCGGATGGGTGGGGCATCTTTCCACCAAAGACCACCGCCCTGATCGGTCGTCCATGACGCGCACGGATCTGGCAGCAGCTACTCCGCACCTGTGCGAACAGGCCTGCAACATCCGGCATTGCCTTGGGGCCGCTGCCTCAGCATCCCCTGTGTGAGAAGGGACAAACATCGTCGTGCTTGATGCCGACTGGAAGCCGCCGGTACGCCTTTGCCCCATCAGCAACGGTCGCTGTTGTTGCCGACGGGAGCCTCCACATGCACAAGCCGTGGACCATGCATGCACCAGACAACAAACGTCCGCCCTCGGCCAACATATGACCATCATGCAGACGCCGGCACACCACCGTCCAAAGCCCGCCACTACAAGAGATTAGGTCTACTATGACGAGCCAAAAAAATGTCATCGAACAGCTAATAATGTCACAAATTACACCTGAGTGACGTTTTATGGGCGTCACAAGCATCGTCACGGAATGCCCGTCACAGATTACTACTAGTGACGGCGCGCGCAAAAAAAATTCACTGAAAATGGGACCTTCGATGACGTTTTCTAGAACGTCAACGACTTGTTATTTCTATGACAGTCGATTAATGTCACTTGTTCGGAGCAAAGAAGCATATTGTACCATATTCAGTGACAGAGCAACGTCACCGACTTTATGCCACATCAACCCCGCACAGATTATCCCACTACTAGCGTCACTACTTTCATTATTGATGAAGATGACATCATCAAAATATATTTACTATATTTCAAATAATTTACAATGAATTATCAAATCCACTATATTGCAAATGCATATCACAGTAAGTATTTAATTCATATCACATTACATTGTATAAATAAGTTATGGGCCAAATCACATCATAAATTGAAATGAAAGACAAATCATATTATATATTCAATCTCTCAGCCAAATCATCCTCTAAATAGAAATGACAATAGAAAGTAACACTGACTTAAGTTTGACATGACAATAGACAAGACGAAAAGTAATATTTGGATAACTAAAAGACCACATGTGTTGTCTTGATGATTGCAATGTATGATTCACCAACTATCTTTCTATCACAAAAGGATGTCCTTCATGAACCTTCAGGTTTGGACTGATTTTCTTGCTGAGTTGCTTGAGCCCTTAAGAGAAAACCAATAAGGTTATCCGAATCATGTTGCTTCTTTTCCCAGGCTATCATTTTTCTCTCGTTGGCTCTTCTTCACAGCTTCCAATTCTTCCCGATGCTTTCTTTGCATCTCTTCAAATGCTTTGTCTTGTGCTTCAAGTGTCTTGTGCTTCAAGTCTCGCGGCTAACTCCTCCTGGTGCCTATAAATTGAGGAAACACAATAGGGTGTTGCATCTTAATGAGATGAAAACATAGAAGATAAAAAGGTATAAGAGTACCACTAAGAAGCTGACAATCTATCAAATTATGAATCTAAGTACATTACATTATTAACTAGATTAGCGGGTATGCGGATGGGCCAATAAAACAGTAAATTAGTTTGGCATAACAACAAGACACAAACTTGTATAAAAAGTTGTCGGTCAAAATAATTTACATGGACCCCTGTTGCACTTTTAACTAGTGTGCTACTTATAGTTTTCAGTAGCATCTGAATGACTAGTGAGTCCACTAGGGCAGCATATGACAATGAACTAGTAATCTACTGAACATTTTTCATAATTAGTTGCATAAGTACAGTTGTTTGACGCTTTGGTTAGTACAGAAGTTTAGATCAGCACGTCAGTAAAAAAACAGACCAGTAATGTACTAAAAGTTCGCAGAGCAAAACACAAAAATGTTTCTTTAGTAAGGAGTGACATCCATTATCCATTCAATATATTGAACAATCTCAGAATGATGCAGTATCTAAAGGTCATCACCCAACCACTGCAGGCCACGTTATTCCTATTAACTGTGTATTTTCTCATCTCTGAATTGATTCAGACATGCTATGAATTTGGCCGTTCATCACCTTATGTACAACTAAGTGCCATAAGCAACTAGTACTAGTACTGTAAACTACACTATTTGAATATGTTGTGTGCTTACTAACCTTCTCCAGCAGCTATAGCTAATTGTGTACTTGAACTGCAGTTGTACGATGCTTCCTCAATCTAAATATAACAAATAAAAATACAAGTTATGGACAAAGGAAGGACAAGATGAGCTTAAATGTTAGGCATACACAACCAGGTAAGGGATTGTCAAGTACTGGACCGTAAGAAAACAGAAAGTGGAGAAGCAAGTAGTAAAAACATTAAGCTTCAGACTTTACCAACATAGCAAGGCCGATAAGATTATCTTGATATTGCGAACCCAATCTGCTACCTACAGTGAGCAGTCGATTAATGCGCATGCGTTCTAGGGGAATAAAACAGAAGAGAAACAATATACTGACAAGTGTTCACATGGAGAAAAAATATGACAGAATAACATAATCATTTTCTCTTTCACCAAGCAGTATTAGCATCTTACTGAACTTTTTAGTATATAGATTTTTTAGTAGCTAGCAACTATGGTATGGCCCATGATACGAGCCCTCAACATATATTTACCTTGTTAACTGTTATCACAGAATATTAACATGCATGTCACTTGTATGTTCTGTCAAATTTATAAATTGTAATAGCCATATCACTGGTATGTTCATTTAGTTGTACACAATATTGACATGTGCACACAATTCATTTATTTTACCTTGCTTATTTAACTTGCTACTGATTAACTTTCTATTATTTGTAGCTGAGCATTTGAATTTTGGAGCAGATGATCAGAAGTTTACATGGGGCTATGAACCTTTTAGATCGTGTGAAGGCATGGAGAACTGATGGTCACATGCATTGGTGGCGATGCAGGGCATATTGTGAGTTAGCTTATGACATAGTGATATTTATGTTTGACACGCTTCATAACCGTTCAAGTTTGAGTTGATGTTAGTGATGTTCTTGTTGTGCTTCATAGTCTTCCTAGTGTGATGTGAGGTGTGATTATGCGCCAATGTACATCTTAAGTATGTAAGCCGTGGCTAGCATTTTTTTGCCTTGTGTGTATATGAGCTTCTATGAGAAGATGCATGTATATGTGATCTTCTCTTACAAGATGTTATGTGATTGTATATGTGATCTTCTATGTAGCTAGGTGCTATGTAGCCAGCTGCTGCTATTTTTTTTGTGCCCACCACATCAGTGACCGGCCATTTGGCCAGTCAATGATGACTAGGACTAGTCATCAGTGACCGGCCAACTGGCCGGTGAGTGATGACAATGTCATCATTGACCCCGAGACACTGACCGGCCAGAAACTGTCACTGATGATATGATTTGGCCAGTCAGTGTTGTTCGGTTATGTAGTAGTGTAGCTAGGCTCGTGACAGTCGCATGTATGCAGCCTTCCTTCCTTCCTTCACCTGCATGCCTTCCTTCCACGGCTGTAGAAAGACATCACAGTGATTAGATTAGATTTTCATCCCTCCCCTACATAAATAAATTAGGCCACCGCCACGCAAAAACCCTAGCTAATTAACTCTCGGACCCTAGCTAGCTATTTAATGGCTATGGCTTCCATGGTGCCCAAGCTCATCGACGTAGTTGCAGCTGGTAGTCGCCCGGGGCGGGGGTGTGTCTCCCCTCCCAAGGCTACCTGACTGGCCAGCGCCTAATTAATGTGTAGCGTCTCCCCCTCCCATGCAGGTATGTATTGTTTGCTGAGAGAGAGATTAATACCAACTAGTTCATGACAGATATTCATTCATCATGTCTCTCTGCCTTGCCCTTAGGGAGGGCAAGGCTAAATCAATCAATCGATCAAATTAACGACAAATCAAATTGCAACTCTATCTATCTATGCCTACTGAACTGAACCAAACGAACCGGCGGCGGCGGTCGCAAGTCTCCAAAAGAAGAAGAAGAAGAAAATAAATTAAGCCGACAATCCAAGCCAGAAGAAGAAGCAGCCACAATGAAGATAGATCCCAAAACCTATCTCGACGTTCAAGAGGATACATCCCTCAAATCCAAGGAATTCCTCTGGGCCCTGTACGACAGTACGAGTACTGGTGCAATCATCAGAGCATATCACACGACCCTGCCGGGATGCGCAGCCGCTTCAGGATATTCAGCAGGACAGCAAGGCGTGTGCAGGTTGACGCTGGGCAAGTTTGCGGATCAGGCCGGTGAAGGAGACGTTCTGTCCTCCATGACCCAGGAAACCATAAATTCATGTGGATATCATGAATTTAATCTTCTCATGATATTTCGCCGCAGTCCTCGGCCACCAACAAGATCTTCAAGGCGAATAAATTTCCATCGTTGCTACTCCTTGGTGACAACCGACCACGATCCTACACAAATCAATTTAGTATGTCATTTGGTTACCAATTAATCTCATGTTGCCATATCTAAAAGAAATCTCATGTTGCCGAAAATTCGAGACATTATAAAGGAGGATGACACAAATAAGTAATCAATTAGCGCTAGCGTTGTCACGTTGTCGCTTAACACTCACGTAGACTTGACGGTGTAATAATGCTGGGCTGCGTATCTATGATGCGGAGGCTGGGAGCAATATAATTCTTCTATTTTGTCTAAACAATATATATCTAAGATGAGCAAAGTTGTTGAGGCATTTCATCAAAAAAAGTATAAATGTGTAACCACGTTATATGTTTTGGATGCCTACTGTTGTTAGGTTTTTTAGATTGAACCTCAAACTTTTACGCAGTTCAGTTTCGTTTTCTTTCGGCTTGCAATTTTGAGCAACATAATACATAGTACCAGATATTAATCGTTTCCCAATTAGCAAGTCAATAAACTAGAGAAAGGACAAGAAATTCATTGTCCATTACCTTCTCGTGCCCTCTATACATCCAAAAGCATAAACTGCACCTAGGTTGAAACCAATTATGTTCTCAAGCCTGTAAGGTTAGGGAGGACATGCAGAGTCAATAAAAAAGCTCAAAAATACAGTATGTACTAGTACTACATAATCGGACATATTCAAAATAGAAACTACAATGTGGCTGTAAATGTAGAAGCAATACTTGTAGGTAGTGAATTTCCATACGCGTACGGTCCCGTCAAGTGAACCTGTAATTAGAATCGGAAGCTCCGGGTGCAACTTGACGGCACTGATACAGTCCGCATGCCCTTCTAAATTATCAACACATTCTTTCATCCCCAATTCCCATATCTGATTCAACAACAACGAAAAAGGAAAACTGTTAATCATATATATCATGTATGACAACTTAATTCATAGCTAGCTATGATTAATTGAATGTATTCTTCAAGAGATGGCACCTGTGCAGTCCTGTCCTTACAGCCCACGATAAGATGCTGCCGATTATAGCGTGTGAAGTAATCAACACAAAGCCCATGCTCGTCCAGTTTCAATGTGATGATGCTACTAGTATCATTGGAATAAATGCTCCAGATCTATCAATTATTAATGCTAGTTATCTTAAGTGCGTATTACAATAAAATCACCAATGAATTTGAAGGAAATATAAAAGAATAATTAAATTGCGAGCAAATTAACCTTGACTGTGCCATCCCATGAAGTACTAGCGAAACTGTCCTTGTTCTTTGGATTAAAGGTTACTTGGGTCACTTTGTCAGTGTGCCCCTGAAATGTCCGGGTGCATTTCCAGTTCTTGTTCCAGTCCCAAAGCTTAATCAGGTGATCATCGTCATCAGACGACGATGACAGTACAAACGGATCAGTTGGATGCACAGCCAAGGTTGTGATGCAACCGTCGTGAGCATCGAAACTCTCGACGCACTGGTTTTGGTCGTAGCTGTAAACATGGATGCACCCATTGCCGTCACCGGCGACGACCCATTTCTCGCGTGCGATAAATTTTGCCGCATGAACTGCACATTCATGAATAGAGCAGAAATATACATATACAAATGATTTAGCATGGTGATGTGTGAGCAATAAATTAAACGGGTAAGCGATCGATTAATCTAATAGAACATATAAACTAATTAAGCATATATATGCGTACGTACCTGGTTCACCTGTGACGTCTTGAATCGAGTTCAACATTGCCTGCGAGCAGATACATACGTTAGTAATATGCGGTACGAAACGTCGTACTATAATGCATTGTCTGGCCGGCCGAATTAAGATGAGATTAACCACATACATATAGACACGCACGTACCATTGTCTGGCAGTTCCAAACACGAAGGCTCCCCACATGATGCGTCGTGATAATCCTGCATATTAATTACACAAACGATTGACCGATGAATTAGTCCTAGATAGCTAGAATATGTACCAGAGAGTAAGTAGCACTCACCATGGCTCTGTTGGATGCATATCTATGGACGAAACTTGCTTAGCATCAGGCGTGGTTATGATCTGAAAGATATATAGATTCAAGAAGGCCAACACAACAACCTCTCCTTGCAAGTAAGGCTACATATAGTTATTAGCAACACACAACAAAAAAAGAAAATCACCTCAACCATCCGTCGAGTTGGCTGCCAGCAGATCCCGTACGTCCAGCCCAAGGAAATTAAAGAAAACAACAATGGAACAACATGTGGGTCATACTATCAATTACACAAACAATGGAGTAGTGAAACGAATTTAATTAATCCCTTTCATCAAGCCAAAGACTAGCTAGGTAGTTTACCTCAGACGACGACGATGTCTCTTCATTAGCTGGAGCTATTCCATCAGTACAGGAGATAACCTTCAGCGTCACCTCTTGCACCTCTTCGCCGGCCTTCTGAAAGAAGTTGTCGTACTCAACGGCGACGTGATCTTTGTCAACATCAAGGAGGTCGTAGCTACGCAACACGACGCCGTACAGCGTAAAGAAGTCGCCGCGGCTGTCCGAAGATGTCGACGTCGACGATGCAGGCAGCTGCTTATTGGGCATTATTGTGAGTGTGAGGGTGTAGGCACACCCTGGTGGCACAACACCGCAGAGTGGCTTCTTCGTCAAGTACCTCTTGGGGCCGTTGGCCACAAGCATGAATGCGACGCGGTCATTTCCCTTGTAGTCTAGCCGCAACGAGCAGGAAATCATGGCCTTTTTCTTTATGAATGGGAGGAAGCAGAGCTCTAGGGGGTGGACGTCAAGCAGTGGCTCGCTGTGAATCAAGGTTTCTGTTATGTTCAGCATATTTTCGATGTTCTTGATGGTGGGTCTTTTGTGTCTGTCGGCCTCCACGCACTTCAACGCTATTTCCAGGCATTTCCTAACTTGCCGGCAGTATCCTTCAATTGACGCCAACTTCACTGTTTCCTGTAGCCTCTTCCTCCAACTTACACATACCTAGATACGAAATTGGGATAAATACCACACAAAATTAATGCAAAACACCCATGGAATTTTATTACTACAAGAAATGACCATGAATATATCGGTGCAAAGATATTCCCAAAAAAGAAGAAAATCTTACCCGATCAATGAACTCCATGGAAGACATCTCAAGGCTTCCCAATCTGTACTTATTCCCGGTCATGATCTCTATGATTACAACACCCAAGCTGTAGATGTCATACTTTTCTGATGTTATTTGTTTCTCGACAAATTCCGGCGGCATATATTCACTGTGTGAGATCAGAAATATTAAAGATACAGCTAGTGTAGAGAAAATGCCAATTTAAAATATTACTTGAAAAACAAATTCAAATTAGCTTACAGTGATCCGGATTTATGTGGCATATTTTGTCTTATTGAATGCCGATTGTGGTAGCTGAAGTTTAGTACAAAGAGATCATCTATTTTTGGCTGCATATTCTCATCCAGCAATATATTGCTAGGCTTAGATTTATATGATAAATAGGATGAAACCTATGATGGAGGTTTCTCAAACCCACGCAAGTGCCCTTAATTATTCCGTAGCATGTGTGCCAATCCAACCCAGAATGAACGTCTGTCAAAATGAGACAAGATATAGTATCCCGAAAATGCTTAAAGTGTTATTTTATTCTTCAAATGCCACATATATAATAAATATATATATGTTGCTGCATGCATGTTGTGGCGTCATAAATACCTGAAATGTGCCGGTCAAGGGATCAATTTGGCAAATACTCGAAGCAGAGTATCCTTTGCATCTCATTGGCATAATACACATATCCTCCTTCGTTATGCTCTACAAGTTTGCTTTGTGTTCCATAGCAGTAACCAGCTAACTTGACAATATTTTGATTTTCGAACCCTGTCATGCCATCAGGCCTTTGTGTCTCCTGCATACTAGTTAAAACCTTCACAGCAAGGACCTGTCCATCCTCACAGATTCCCTATATATATTTAACGCATCTTATTAGGAAAATGGATTCTTTAATTTTGTTGACCACATACATAGTACGTACGTACCTTGTAAACCTTTCCATTCCGACCCTCGGCAAGTAGTCGCTCTTCAGAGAAACCATCTGTTAATCTTATTATTTCCTGGAACGCCATAGTCTTGGGCTTGTACTTCTTTATGCTAGTAGACCAGCTGCTAGCTTCACCGTGCCCTTGTAAATTCAAACAATAAGTAATTCACTCGTGTAAATTTAGCGCAACCACGGGAGTACACATGCTTTTGTAGCTTGGTCCTCTAATTGTTATTATTATTATTTCTTAAAGATACTATATAGCACTAACCAGAAAAATGCCAGGAGGTGATGCTGCTGCCCATGGAACGGGGAATGGATTCTCCATGGTCATCTTGATTAAACTATATATCATCAACAAAACAAAGAGCAGCATGTATAAACCCACTTTACAAGGTGCAATAATTGTTTTCTTTTCAACAAGGATAAAAATAATAATGAAATAGTAGTAGTATCACTTAAACAAAGCATGCCTGTGGTCCATCTACGACACTAGCTAGGTGTGCAAACTCCTGATCGACCTGCCCGAGATATGACACTAGCTATGAGTTTGAACATCAAAACACCTAAACCGGCACCCGCGTCGCTCTCCCAGGGCGACACGGGCGGCAAGTCAACCCAACCGTCCACCATCACCCTCCCCCATGTCGCAGCCGGGCGAAGCCAGTGCGGCGGTGGGGATGTTGTCTTCGTCTCTCTCAGGTGGAGGGCGAGCCTGCTAGGCCCGTGCATTGTGTCCGTGCAGTGGCACAGGCAGTGTCCGCTTGGCGTGGTGTTGCGGCGGCGGCGGGGTGTGAGGCGCGCTGGTGCTGGATCTGGTGGTGCGGCCGGCTTCCCACTGGATCTGGCTCGGCTTGTGCAACACGCGGGGATGGGATGTGCTCGCCATATGAGTGAAGGCACGTTGGTAGTGCAGGCTAGGGACGGCGCCGACCAGTTTTGGCGGTGGGAGGTTGTGGGGTGGCGGTATGCGTGGTGACCAGTGGGATACTACGGGCCTGTTCGGAGTTCTTCCGCTCCACAACTCCGCTCCCGGAGCGGACGGAGCTGCAGTTAAAAATCTTGGAGCGAGCGAACAGGTGCTCCGCAGATTCTAGGATTTCAAGGAATGGGTGGATTGCCGAACGGGTCCTACATCTAGGCCTGGTGGGCCTGCGGTGAAGGTTGGCTTTCTTGTTCTGCAGTGGGAACTGGGTACGGTGGTTGTGAGTGAAAACCTAGCTCTGACTTTTTGTCGGAGCCGGCGATGGCAGCGTCCTTGGACGTCATCTTCTTTTTGGAGTCGTCGTTGTGCAGCCCATTTGTCTCTTCCATCCTCGCAGTCATGGTTCTACGGGTGAAAACCTAATCCGGCTCAAAACTTGAAAATTATATCTACATATTTGTCTCAAAAAATATTTCCAACATAATATAACATTTTGGATTTTATGAACATAATGGAGTAGAAATTAGTGGTCAAAATTAAATCTTAAAGACCGTGCCAATGCCCAAATCGAATAACTGGAGGGAGTAGAATTTAAGATGATGTGACATTACAATCCTACATTTTTATTTCAGTTCAAAAAATTCCTATATATTTTATATCAATTTTGAAAATGTCGACCGATTAATCATTTGACTGCAAGATTAATCGCTGCTCGGGGCATGACCAATGCGAATAGGCCCTATTCGGAGCATTAACTTGCGGAGGCAATCGGTCTGACAGACGGATGAACTAGGAGCTGGCGATTAACTGGACCAGGCTTTGGGCTAAATAAAGCCCAAAATTTCTGCCCGTGCCCATCTTGCAGCCACCCCGCGTCTTAGGGTTGGGGATTTTGGGGCTCCCGCGTCTCGTGCTCTCCTCTCCCGCTCGATTCGAACAGCCGCCGGCTAGTTCCTCACCGCCAGCCACTTCCTCCTCCCCCCAACCAACGCACACACTAACCGCCGGCCAGTTCCTCCTCCCTCCCAATCAGCGCACGACCTCTAGCTGCTCGAGCTCGCCGCCCCCACCCCGAGCAGCCGCCGGCGTCGTCCGACCTACACCATCTCCGCCGCCTCCGCAAGCCGACGTGCGACGCCTCCCCTCACCTCGATGTTGATGTCTCTGTTGTGGTGTTGTGGCTGCCTCCCGAAGCCACTGAAGGTAACCTGCTCCTCCTCTGTCCATGGCGTCCCGAAGCAGCAAGGTATGTTACTGCTCCTCCAGATCCTCGCCGCCAGCGACCAGATATCGCCCACAGAGGCCGCCTTCAGGAGCTCGTCCAGGAGCTCAAGCCTGCCTCCAGGGGCCCCTCCACACCCTGCTCTCCACCGCCTTCCCTTGTTCCTGCCTTCTAGGAGCTCGTCCATGCCCTGCTCTCTCCGCTGCCTTCCCCTGTTCTAGCCTTCCAGGAGCTCGATCGAGCCCGCCTCTAGGGGCTCCTCCATGCATGGTGCTCTCTCCGCTGCCTTCCCCTATTCTAGCCTTCCAGGAGCTCGATCGAGCCCACCTCTAGGGGCTCCTCCATGCATGGTGCTCTCTCCACTGCCTTCCCCTGTTCTAGCCTTCCAGGAGCTCGATCGAGCCCGCCTCTAGGAGCTCCTCCACGCACGGTGCTCTCTCTGCCGCCACAAGGCAAGGTACGAGAACAATCTACGCCTTTGCTTCAGTCCTCTCCTCTCCTCCTCTGCTCACGAGCTGATTTGTTGTGTAAACTATAGCTATATGCAATGTATGGCCCTAGCTAATTAGCCGATTAATGGTCGACCGATTAATTCGATTAATCCCTACTCCCCAACCGACCGAGCAGCTACCAGTTACCGATATCCTTAACATTGTTTTATATTCCCGCGTCTTATAATCACGTGAATCAGAGGCTCTAGGGCATAATCTATAAAACTTACAAGCTCATTCAGGATAAATGAAAATGACATGTGTCACAAGTAACATGTCACCTTTTCTATATGTAGCCCTTGGTCACCGATCATTGTTTCTGTCTCGTTCAAACTAGAAACAATATCTTGTATAGTAGGCCTTTCTTGTCGGTTTGACTTCAAGCAGTCTAATGCTATCTCAATGCATCTCTTCACCTGGTAGCAGTATTCTTCGAGTAGTTGGCTGCGACTTTGAAGTAGTCTTTTCCTCCAATTTTCATGTACCTCCAACAATATTGGAGCCAAAGTTAGAACCGTACAATACACATAGGTCAAATATAACAGAGTGGTTTTCCAATATAGATGTTGGAAATGGCGTTAAAAAAACTTATTCTTACAAGCGTAACAGATTTCCGAGTCGTCATCTCTACAACACGACTGTAGCCATCATGTCCGGTCATTACCTTTACAATGATAACACCCAAACTAAATATGTCAAACTCTTTTGATATTATTTGATGCTTTACGTATTCCGGCGGCCAGTATCCACTGCATATCACCATGTATGGCACAAATTATTACATTGTTGAATGAAGAGCTAGACAATAAAGTAGATGCAAAACAAATAAACTTTATTGATCTCCCAGACACTGCATCAAAGTGAATGCACATAGGCCATTATAGCACTAAATAAAGAGAGGCATGCAAATTAGGGCTTTGCTTCTCAATCTCTTTTAGAAAGAAAAAAATACGGATGTTAAAGCAACATATAAAGTAAATCAAATTTCGTAATCCTGAGATGCGCGTGTCTCCCCAACACCTAGCACCCAGCTAGACACGGCTACGTTGCCACATACGTGATCGTCAAATGGACACGGCTGACCTTATACTACGTACGTACTAACAGTTGGATATTAGATGGGGAGAAACATTTCTTTTGGTGTCTTAATTAGGGCTCCCCTATATAATACTGCCTCCGTTTCATAATTTAAGGCGTATTATGATTCTCTAAGACAAGGATTTTGATCAGCAATTACTCTATCAATAAAGTCCAGTTCAGGTGGTGTATGCCTGCAGATTCTTGTTCGTATTATGATACTTGTTAGGCACGCCAAGTCAAAGGAAAGGTTCTTGTTCTCTTCTTTTTTTTTTTTTTTTTTTTTTTTTGAGATCGCTCTTGTTCGTTGCAGCAAGAGTAAGCGGTATGCCTGCAGATGCAGTCCAGTTCAATTGTGGATTTTTATTTTATTTTTGCGAGGCAAGTGTGTTGATTATTATCGGTGCTATGCACACGTGTACCCAAAGGGCATGCTGAGTTGTACCGTGTACCGTGTGGAAGCTTATGTTTAAAAAATGGGGATAAACAGGATGGGGTTGAGAAGGGTGGAGGCGATTAGGGATTTTAAACATTTTCCGTATTCATGGTGGGACCCAGGTTGGAGCGTTGGGAGTACACGTGATGTAAGGAAAAAAATATGTTTGGACCTTTGTATGACAATGGCAAATGTGCTACCGAGTCACTGAGAAGTGGATCCGGCAGTGACGTTTACCATGCAAACGTTGACCAAAACAAATACGGTAGAAAATATGTAGAGGAACTTTTTTTAATACAGTGATGAAAGTGAGTGAGGTAGACAAATTCAATGACCAGATACATTTTACTCTTTTCATTAAAACTTGTAAACCTTTTTCAGAATAAAAGAATCAAAACACACAAACGAAGTCTCATGGCAAACTTCTACAGCTACCTAGACCTAGCCGCCAGATAGAATGCTTACCATGTGCCGATGGAACTCATTGTTTTTCTTGTATTTTCTTCACCGAAGAGCTTTGATAAACCGAAATCTGCGATCTTCAGCACCATATCCTTATCTAGCAATATATTATCAGGTTTTAAATCGAAATGCATTATAGGATGTTCCAACACCTCACGAAGATATTTTAGACCCTCACAAATCCCTTTGATTATTCGGTAACGTATGGGCCAGGTAAATCCCATGCTTTCGTCTGCAACAAAGCAAAGAACATGAGTATTGCTAAAAATGTAAATCTAAAGAATAACTTTTCATGTCCTATGTAAATGCACGTGAAGCAGAGGGCACAAACTTAATTACCAGAAATAAGCTTGTTTAAGCTACCCTTGTGTACATACTCAAAGCAGAGTGCCATATGTATACGTGCAGCAGGAACTTGTTTTCCTTCAAACTCTGCAAGTTCTTCCTCTGATTCTTTGCAGAAGCCCACTAACTCCACAATATTTTGATGCTTGAGCACCCTAAGATTGTTGAACTCTTTGTGAAATTCCTTATCATCTAATCCCGAAATGGTATGTAGTACCTTCACGGCAATCACTCGAGTTTCATGCAGACCCTGTCCGACATTTCGTGGTAATACTCAACATCCTTGGTGTGCTGCAGTGATGCATGGTATTGTAGAAACGTAGAAATACAAACACTAAGGTTTAGTTGCTCGAGTAAATTACTTAATACCACAACTTCGAGGTACCTTATAACACTTTACCACACTTTTAAATATATTTTTCACAAAATCAAAACTTGTCGCCTAATTAAATACTAGTATAGCAGCAGGAAGGTCCATGCTAACCCAGAGGCATACCCACTAATATAGTCTAGCGGTCCATAAAAATGGACGAGCACTTTTTTAAAAAGGAAAACAGCAGCAGCTAATTCATTCATTAAATTAAGGAAGGAGAATATATAGAGTTTTATGTACATGCTGATCAGCCATGAAAAGTCGATATGATGGAGAGAAGAAAACACATGCATGGTTTTATTATTCATATACGTACCTTGTAAACTGTTCCAAATCCGCCACTCCCAAGTATTCGTTTCTCATCGAAATCATTTGTAATCTGCTTTATCAGTTGGTATGATAGCTTACTTGGTTCGTCACTTGTGTGTTGTTGTAGCTTGGCCTCCATGCTACAGCTTAAAAAAAAAATTAGGCATAAGAGCAAGTATATAGTGTCTCATACATAGAAAATAATATGCCTTACAAACTATGTTACGACTTACGACGAATCTGCACTCGGGCTTCTGCAATTATATATGGGTGCACAAAAATAGTTACCAATATAAAAAGAAAATGCTATTAGTTCCTGAAGAAACAACATGGGATGAAGTTCTTGTGGTACGTATACTAGTATAGACGAATAAATTTGCTAATAATTGATGAAGATTTGTGCTAATTAAACACAAGTGCAATGGACTGTTTTCCAGATCTGCCATCTGAAACTTAAACATCACACCTGAAAATAAATAGAGCAGTTGCATTGCAGATGCACTTACCTGGACTTCTTCAGAAGGAGAACAGCAGGAAAGAGGTGTGCAGATGAAACGAGATGGGATATGAATGAGCAGCTAGGCCAGCCCTTTAAGCGCCGCGCGGCGCGCGGGGGGGGGGGGGGGGGGGGGGATCAAGTCAACATCTGATTCATTTCTTCCTTTTATTAATCAATCGAATCAAATGGCCCAATCCTTGTATTAGTTTAAAGTGCACAGTCCTTTCTTTCTTACTATCTAGAATACGTTGCACATTGTTCCACATCCTCGTGCAGTCGTGCGTGAAGCAATTGATGTGGGCGATGGCCCATAGCTGATTAACAACTACAGATCGATTAGTTTTGAAATGCTACTAGCTTAGCTATTACACATGTCAGTACTTTAAGGCTTTAAGCATCTTTATCTACTCTATCCTAAGCTAGCTAGATGTCACATACTACATGTTTTATTGACTAACCTGCAGATGGTGCCAAAGTCCACTTGATGCGTGTTAGATGTGTGTTTTGGTGTGTTCTCTGCGGTACTACCGCCCGAGTGCGGTACTACCGCTCTGAGTGCGGTACAACCGCTCTGTCCTGTAATACCTCTCATGTATATGTACTGGCCTTAGGCCCACAGTGAATATTAGTTGCTCATTATCTAACATGGTATCAGATGCCAGGTTCCTCCTCGTGCTCCACCTCCACCGTCGCTGCCGCTAGCAACTCCGGCCGACGTCTCTGCCCCGCGCCAGCCAGCTGGTCCGGCCGCGGCTGCTCCTCCCCGTCCTCTACTCCGCGCCAGCCCGGTCGCCGGCCTCCTCTGCACCGCGCCGGTCGCCGACTCCGGCCGCCCCCGTCCGCCAGCCCCCCCCCCCCCCCCGCCTCGCCCGGGCTCACCTTCGCGCCATCCCGCGCCCGGCCTCCTCCTCCGGCCGGCTCTTGCCTGGACTCCTCCTCGCTCGGCCTCTGCCAGCGATTTGGTCGATCCCGATCCCGATCCAGCGGCTCTGTGCGGTACTACCGCTTATCAGCGCGGTACTACCGCCCTGAGCAGAGCGGTACTACCGCTGGGAAGTGCGGTACTACCGCCCGAAGCGGTACTACCGCCTGTTACTGCCGCTCTACTTCCGCTCGGAGGGACAGGCATTGCAGAAGGTTTATATAAGCGGAAGTGCCCACGGCACTGGAATCGCGGAAGTACCGCCCAAGCGGTACTACCGCTGATCACCACGGTACTACCGCCCTTTGCAGAGCGGTACTACCGCTGGGAAGAGCGGTACTACCGTTCAGGGTGAGCTCGTCATGTCTTCGTCGGGCTATGTGGCTGTTCCTCGGTGCTCGGTGATCTTCGATGGCACCAACTATGCTGAGTTTGTGGGTTTCATGCGCATCCACATGCGCGGTCTTCTCCTGTGGGGCGTTCTCTCTGGCGAGGTTCCCTGTCCACCCTGTCCTGTTGCTCCTGTGGCTCCTACCCCGCCGGTGCCGCCTGTTCTTGCTGCTGATGCTTCTCAGGCTGATCGGGATACAACCAAGGCCCGTGACGATGCTGCGGTTGATGCTTATGATCAGCAGGTATCCGCCTACTCAGATGCTCTTGCTGTTTACCGAGATGATCTGTCTGCTTACACTCAGTGGTGCAATGATGATGCTCGAGCTGCTGCTGTTCTCACTGCGAGTGTCTTACCTCAGTTTGCGTCTGAGTTCATGGGTCTCGGTCCTGTTGCTGCGATGTGGTCCTATCTTTGTCAGCGATATCAGCCATCTGGTGATGCTCTCTACTTATCTGTGGTGCGTCAGGAGCACGCTCTTCAGCAGGGTGACTCTTCTGTTGATGAGTTCTACTCACAGAGCTCTGCCATCTGGCGCCAGCTTGATTCTCTCAGGAGAGTTGTTTGTGGTACTTGCCGTTGTTGCCAGACTGTGAGGTCTGACTTGGAGTTTCATCGCCTCCATGAGTTCTTATCTCGCCTTCGTCCAGAGTTTGAGCCTCGGCGTGCTCACCTGCTTGTTCGTGGTCGTGTTCCTATTTCGGAGGTGCTTGCAGAGCTTCGTGCTGAGGAGACACGCCTCCGTTCTGCTGGTCTGCTTGTGGTTCCCACTGTTCTTGCTGCCCGAGCTCCTGTGCCGTCTGCTCGCCTTACCACTCCACCGCTCCTGCCCACACCTCCAGGGGGGCGGGTCACCCTCCTTCTTCAGGAGGGGGTCGGACGCGCTCGCACACCTTCTGTGGCTACTGCAACAGGCCAGGTCACCCAGAGTCTGATTGTCACAAGAAGCGGAAAGACCTGAAGCGCTCTTCTTCTAGTGGGACTCGTGTGTCTTCCTCGACTTCGTCGCTCACTGACCAGGATATTGTGCGGCTCAAGCGAATGTTGGCTTCCTCTGGTTCTTCCTCGACGGGTTCTGTTGCCGATGTGACTGCCATCACCACTCCGCCCCCGCCGGAGCATACTCAGTCAGGTACATCCTCGTGGGTTCTGGATTCTGGAGCTTCCTTTCATATGTCTTCTGATTCTTCTGCCTTATCTTCTCTTCGACCTCTTGATTTTCCTCTTAATGTTCTCACTGCCGATGGCACACCTCTTCCTGTTGCTAGTCGTGGCATCCTTTCCACTCCGTCTTTTTCGGTTCCTAGTGTTTCTCATGTTCCTCGTCTTACCATGAATCTCTTTTCCGCTGCCCAACTTACTGATTCTGGCTGTCGTGTCATTCTTGATGCCGACTCTTGTTCTGTTCAGGATCATCGCACTTAGGCTCTGGTTGGTGGTGGCCCTCGGCGCCGTGAGTCTGAGGGCCTTTGGGAGGTTGACTGGCTTCGTGTTCCTTCCGCTGCTACCACATATGCTAGCTCTCATGCTCTTGCTGCCTCCTCTTCTGCGTCCTTCCAGCAGTGGCATCATCGTCTTGGTCACATCTGTGGCTCTCGCTTGTCCTCATTAGTACACCAAGGCGTCTTAGGGCCTGTCTCCGGTGATGTTTCGTTGCATTGTGAAGGTTGTAGGCTTGGCAAACAGACTCAGTTACCTTATCCTACCAGTGAGTCTGTATCTCAGCGTCCTTTTGACTTAGTTCATTCTGATGTATGGGGTCGTGCTCCTTTTGACTCGAAAGGGGGTCATCGCTACTATGTTCTGTTTATTGATGATTTCTCTCGCTACACTTGGCTTTATTGTATGAAATCTCGCAGCGAGGTTCTCCCCATATACAAGCGTTTTGCTGCCATGGTTCGCACTCAATTTTCCACGCCTATCCGTATCTTTCGTGCTGACTCAGCTGGAGAGTATATCTCTCACATGTTGCGTGGTTTTCTTGCGGAGCAGGGTACTCTTGCCCAATTCTCTTGCCCTGGTGCCCATGCTCAGAATGGTGTTGCTGAACGCAAACATCGCCATTTGCTTGAGACGGCTCGGGCGATGATGATCGCCGCCTCTCTTCCACCCCATTTTTGGGCTGAGGCCGTTTCCGCATCCACCCACCTCATCAACATTCAACCTTCGGCTGCCTTGAAGGGTGGTATTCCTATGGAGCGTCTCTCTGGTCGCTCTCCTGACTACTCCGCTCTTCGTATGTTTGGATGCGTGTGCTATGTTCTTCTTGCTCCACGAGAACGAACCAAGTTGACTGCTCAGTCCGTTGAGTGTGTTTTCCTTGGCTACAGTGATGAGCACAAGGGCTATCGCTGTTGGGATCCTGTTGGTCGCCGACTGCGCATTTCACGTGATGTGACGTTTGATGAGTCTCGTTCTTACTATCCGCGTCCCTCCTCCTCGAGCTTTTCCGTGGAAGATCTTTCCTTCCTTCTCCTTCCCGACACATCTCCCTCTGTGCCTCATGTTCCTCCCGCTCCCCCGGTGAGTCCCCCTACACCATCGGTACCACCATCCCCTCCCTCCTCCTCCTCTCCCTCGCCATCTCCCTCGTCACCACCATCCCCTCCCTCCTCCTCTCCCTCGTCATCTCCCTCCCCACCCTCCTCCCCAGTCTTTCGACCTCACTCCCCGTTTCCTCTCCACTACACTCGTCGTCCTCGTGCTGTGGATGATCCTACTGATGTGCCCTCTACTTCCAGTGCACCTCCTCTCACGCCTACACCGGTTCATAACCTTCGTGTTAGGCTAGTCCCCCACCCGATCGCTATTCTCCTGACCGGTATGGTCTTTCTGCCATTGCTGAGCCCACCACCTATCGGGCTGCCATGACTCAGCCTGAATGGCAGCTTGCGATGGCCGAGGAGCTTGCGGCACTTGAGCGCAATGGCACATGGGATCTGGTTTCCCTTCCTTCCGGTGTTCGTCCCATCACCTGCAAGTTGGTCTATAAGATTAAGACTCGCTCCGATGGTTCCCTTGAGCGCTACAAAGCTCGTCTTGTGGCTCGTGGCTTTCAGCAGGAGCAGGGACGCGATTATGATGAGACATTCGCTCCTGTGGCCCACATGACCACTGTCCGCACTCTCCTTGCTGTGGCTTCTGTTCGTCATTGGTCTGTCTCTCAACTTGATGTCCAGAACGCTTTTCTCAATGGTGAGTTGCGTGAGGAGGTTTATATGCAGCCACCACCGGGGTACTATGCTCCTGATGGTATGGTCTGCCGACTTCGCCGCTCCCTCTATGGTCTTAAACAGGCCCCTCGCGCCTGGTTCGAGCGGTTCGCCTCTGTGGTGATTGCCGCTGGCTTCTCGCCCAGTGATCATGATCCCGCGCTGTTTGTTCACACGTCTCCTCGTGGTCGGACTCTTCTCCTTCTGTATGTTGACGACATGATCATCACTGGTGACGACTCTGACTACATTGTCTTTGTTAAGGCTCA
Organism: Elymus sibiricus; assembly: GCA_039707655.1. Taxonomy (NCBI): domain Eukaryota; kingdom Viridiplantae; phylum Streptophyta; class Magnoliopsida; order Poales; family Poaceae; genus Elymus; species Elymus sibiricus. The sequence goes on along the minus strand of CM077674.1, from coordinate 5,966,898 downwards.
CCTTCGCGACCAGTTCCTCATGTCTGATCTTGGTCCTCTTCGCTATTTTCTTGGGATTGAGGTGTCTTCGACCTCTGATGGCTTCTTCATCTCCCAGGAAAAATATATTCAGGATCTTCTTGCTCGTGCCGCTCTCGGTGATGAGCGCACTGTTGTGACTCCTATGGAGCTCAACGTTCAGCTTCGTGCTTCCGACGGTGACCCTCTTCCTAATCCCACTCGCTATCGCCACCTCGTTGGGAGCCTTGTCTATCTTGCTGTTACGCGTCCTGACATCTCCTATCCTGTCCACATTCTCAGTCAGTTTGTTTCAGCCCCCACCTCTGTCCACTATAGTCACCTCCTTCGTGTTCTACGATATCTTCGTGGCACGATCTCTCATCGCCTTTTCTTTCCCCGCTCCAGCTCTCTCGAGCTCCAGGCCTACTCTGATGCTACGTGGGCTAGTGATCCCTCTGATCGACGCTCGCTGTCAGCTTACTGTGTCTTCCTTGGTGGCTCTCTTATTGCCTGGAAGACAAAGAAACAGACTGCGGTTTCTCGCTCGAGTACAGAGGCTGAGTTGCGAGCAATGGCTATGCTGACGGCTGAGGTGATCTGGTTACGATGGTTACTTGAGGATTTTGGTGTGTCTGCTACTACATCGACTCCCTTACTGTCAGACAGTACCGGTGCTATCAGTATTGCGCGTGACCCGGTGAAGCATGAGCTCACCAAGCACATCGGTGTGGATGCCCACTTTGTTCGTGCTGCTGTGCAGGATCAGACACTGACTCTTCACTATGTGCCCTCTGAGTTACAGTTGGCGGACTTCTTCACGAAGGCACAAACTCGAGCGCAGCATGGCTTCTTTCTCTCCAAACTCAGTGTTGTTGATCCACCATGAGTTTGAGGGGGGTGTTAGATGTGTGTTTTGGTGTGTTCTCTGCGGTACTACCGCCCGAGTGCGGTACTACCGCTCTGTCCTGTAATACCTCTCATGTATATGTACTGGCCTTTGGCCCACAGTGAATATTAGTTGCTCATTATCTAACAATGCGGTTGGTGACATTGCCAACTGAAAAGACTTCTCTTCAAGAATAAATATTAGTTGCTAGCTGTCCATCTAAACAGCAAAGAGAACCTTTCAAAAACTCCCACTTCTCTTGTCTGTCTTGTTTAACTGGAGAGGACAAATCAGATGACATGTGAAAAGGTCTGGAATTGTTGTATAATTTGCAGCCGCGAACCTGAACAGAGGTGTTGTGGTAAAGATGGCAAGAGAGATATAATGGAAGAGATAGTTTAGAGATACAGCATGTTGTGAGCCAAAACACTCTAGACTAGGTGGGTGCTAACAAGAATATTTCTTTGCAAGTTAAAATTACTGCTTGCTATGGAACGAAGATTCAGCCTTCTCACCAATTTCTTTCAGTTTTTCTCCAACTCCACTCGAGGGCTCCGACTGGAAGGTAAAAAATCCAACAACCAACATCTGGTACGGACATCCATCTCCCAATTGCCATTTCAGACATGGCAACCTGGCACTACGAGCACTTCCAGCTCCATGACATTGCAGGCAAGCCAGTCCCAGCTTGAGCAGGGCAAACAACGTCCTACCTGCCATTCTCTACATATAATTCATCTCCAGCTCTTTTATTTGGATTTTTGTGCAGTAGCATCAGTTACTTCAACACCAGGCAGCCGCAATGCATGTGCAAACATCCTTTTAGCTGCTCCAGTCTGCTCTTTCTTCAACGTCTCCGCACTAACATCTGAAAGAAACAGGTTATCTGGTTACTTCTTTGAAAATATGTGGAGGTCCAAGCCGATTACAGTTTGAAAATACAGCAATACAAGATGTTCGGCTGAAAGGTGGTCATTTATCTGTATCAGTTTTCAGATGATGGCTTTCAACAGATATAGTGTCTTGAACATCTTCCATCTCTTAAGATTTCTGAAGATCTGCTAGAAGCCAATATTGATTAGCAACCAGAAGCTTTTTTTTAACTAACATGCAGGAGCTCTGCCTAATTACTTTATAGAAGGAAAAGAAGATATGTACAGCTGGTTGCCAGCAAGGGTAACATAATAACTACTGCAAATTTTTAGCCAACCAACAATGTGTAGCAGAGTTTTCGAGTTAAATAACCATTGGTAGTAGTTATCTGATCTAAGAAAATTAGAGGAGAAGAAAAGTAGCAGCCACATGTTGGACAAGTGGTCAACTAGTGGCACTTAGAGACTGAGTCCATTAATTGGCAGGATACGGCCACTAGCAATAGCAGTAGTAGGGCTCTTCTCGCATCAGTCAGTCAGAGTTGGACAAGTTGTTGGATGTTTAATTTGACGCGACAAAATTTTCCATGTTTTTACGTGACAAGTTGTGCACAAACTATCATGTTAGTAGGCAATAATGCAGCCACCTGCCTACTTGCATTTTTTGAGTCTTGGAAAAATTGCTGTTTTCCACAGGAGGTAGGTCGTCTGACGTGGTGGAGGCCTTTTTCCCGGATAGAACCAAAGTGCCGATGGGAGTGACTCATGGAGGTGAGGTCATGTGATGGACGTCGACCATTACCGGAGCAATCCGGGGAACAAACTAGAATAGAAAGCAAAAGAAACTTTGTTGCACAAACCATTAATTACCAATTAGTGCCAATTGGGAGAAAACGGTGAGAACGAAAATTGTTGTCTAAAGAAGGGTTGTTGTGCAAACATTTCGCACTACTTAAACCCGGGCTTGGGTAGCCTGGCCAGCGGGCCCGGTGTCTGGGTCAGGCTCGGGCCTCACTTCCTAGCCTGTAGCCCGGCCTGAGAGCCCGGGAGGCATCAGCCCCGGCTTGCCCCGACAAGTGCTGCGACATTAGCATCCCCTTCCCGTTCGACATCGGCCCCGGCTGCTTCCGCGATGACTTCGAGGTCCTGCGCTGTTGAATATATGAGCAAGTTTCCATATAAGTTAATCCAGAAATGCGGTAGATAAATCATGATGAACATGTTAAACATGATAATCAAACGAACAAAAGTACTACGAATACTAAACATGTAAGCAGGTATGTATAACATGTCTAGATCATTTGCTAGTATCAAAAATCCGGAAGTGAGCTCTAACAAAAGGGATACGAACACATACGGTGCTGAGGAAGAAGAAGCGTTCACGGCAGCATCATATGACATGTCGGCAAGGAAGTCGTCGTCGCCAGGGAAGTAGTCATCCGAAGCCACGTTGGAGAAAAAGGCAGCAGCCGTGCGAGAGCGCTCCCCAAAAATCTGATTGCCTCTCTCCCGTACAGGATCACAAGAAACAGGGTTTCAGAGGCCTGTTGTTCCACTTGGCAGTGTACACCGGGAAGCGGAATGGGAGAGACGTAGGCGGCGCAAAGCTCTGGAACCGGAGGGTAGTCTCATGTCGGTTGCGCATGTGTCTATGTACAAAGGAGCGACCTCATATAAACTTGGCAAACGAAATGCACTTAGAAGATGGAAGGGAACCGAAAGTGATCCACTTAGGGAGAAGAACAGTCCAGGTCCTCTATTCATGAACATATTTAAAATTCACGACGATCAATTTTTAAAAATTGTAAACATTTTTTAAATTTTCTGAATATTTTTCAAATAGTTTATAAATATTCTTTAAAATTCGTGAACCGTAGAAAAAACAAAAAAGAAAAAATGAACAAAAAAATAAAAATAAAACCGGCATCCCGCGGTCAGCCGGCCCAAGAGCCACGCGGGGATGCGCGTCCGCATCCCCTGTTCGGCGCGTAACGCGCGGAATAGGAGCACTCCCTCCCCACTGCCACACCCGCTCCCTCACCTGGGCTGTTAATTTTTTTTTCTGCTGAGCTGTGCACACGTATATTTGGGCCTTGCATGTAGCCGGCCCAGTAACTGGCTTACAGAGAAAATAATAAAATAGCATAGCGAAAGGCTCAAACCCAGGGCCTTGTTGAAAGGTCGGTTGGTCTTTCCCAGAGTAACTATGATGCATTTAGTTCTCAAGAAAAAAAAAACGATGATGCATTTGCGTTTAGTACTAGTATTACATGCCATTTATAAATCTACTGTGTAACAATTTGATTTTAGAGCTTTTCTGTGTGTTTCTTGTAGTTGGCTGCACAATAAAGATTGACTAGTAATATAGGCCAAAAAAGAACAACCATTGGATAAAAAAAAAAGTCCAGCTCAGTGAAAAGATGATGCTCAGAAATGGTATTTTCATTAGAAGTATATAAGACAACCATAGGCGGGAGCGCACGCGGGTAGTAGGACATTTTCTTAAAAAAATGGAAAGAAAAAAATCAGGCTCACACCAGTTGCGCGGATGTTACGTCGCTTGCAATTGCGAAAGAGGTGCGTCACGTGCAGTTGCATGCCGGGGGAGAGGCGTGCGAGTAGCATCAAAATAATAATAATGTTTTTGGCCGCACCAGTTGCGCGTGTGTTGCGAGTGTTGTAATTGCGCACGGGGTGTGTTGCGTGCAATTGCACGTGGATGGGGCGATGTGCGACTGATTGGGCCCATATCCATTGCGCTCGGGCCATGCGGGATGTGCAACTAATGGGGAAAGAGAAAAAATAATAAAAATATAATTAAAAAAGAAATAATGAAAAAGTTATTAAGAAGGTTTTTTTTTCTCGAAGAAGGCTTTGGTATAATGAACTTAAACAAAATCAATGACATAGAGATAAAGAACCTTATCTGTGCTCTATGTAACAATACATATTTTTCTAGTTGATTATTAAAAAAAAGGAAAAACAGCATAGGAAAATGTAAATCAAAAGGTATCACACTTTGGATATAGAAGACACCATGATGAGTGAAGAACACAAACAAACAACTTAGTTGGCTGGTAGAGACACTCAAACTGACGTATTTCCCCCTTCTCATTGTTAATGGGTTGGCGCATGAAATTATTGGCTACAGCCCGTGAAAAACAACAAAGAGAAAAAAAACAACAACAACCGAAAACTAAAAAAAAATATGTACGAATCTCCGATGAATATGTGGGAATTGTTGAGAAGAATCAAGGGTAACTCCAACGCTCCTTGGTTAATGCTAGCCGACTTCAATGAGACGATGTGGCAGTCCGAACACATATCAGTCTCAAAAAGATCAGAAAGGAATATGGAGAATTTCAGGAGAGTCCTTGCTGAGTGCAATCTTTATGACCTTGGTTTCAAGGGACCCATCTGGACATACAATAATAAGCAAGAGGGGAAAAAGAATGTGCGAGCTAGGCTGGATAGGGCAGTTGCTTCGCATGAGTGGTCTGAACATTTCAGGAAAGCGTCGGTTGAACATATTTGTAGCTCCAGATCTGATCATTTGTCGGTGCTGCTTCGAATAGGGGCTCGGAAGGAGTGAAGACAGATAGGAACTTCTGGACAGAAAATCCCGGAGAAACAGTTCCGATACGAGCAGATGTGGGAACGGGTTAATTCACTCCAAGACGTGATCGCGAGTGGATGGCAAGAATCAGGAGCTGCTGGCAGCCTCAAAGAGGTCGGGACAAAAATAAATCACATGTAGAAAATTCTAAAGGGCTGGGCCGAACGGGAGTTTGGGTCGGTTCTAAAAAGAGCAGCGGATATAAGAAGGAAGTTGAGTATTCTCTGGAGCTCCCCTCCCTCGGACATACAGCAGCGAAAAATCAAGCAATGTTCGGAGGAGCTAGACGAACTACTGTTACGTGAGGAACTCATGTGGAGACAAAGATCCAGGGCCACGTATTTGCGGGAAGGTGATCGGAACACAAAATGGTTTCAGAGAAGAGCGACTTGGAGGAAAAAGAAAAATGAGATCACAAAGCTTAAGGACAGCAGCGGGGTTTGGAAAGAGGACAGCAAGGGGATAAAAGTGATGACAAGAGATTTTTTTTCCAGAACCTGTATGAAAAAGAAGGAAATATTGACCCCCATGATATCTTGGAACTTGTCAACACAAGGGTCACAGAGGACATGAACAACAATTTAACAAACTCTTCACGGCAAAGGAGATCAGCGATTCCCTTTTTCAGATTGGCCCGTTAAAAGCCCCCGGCCCGGATGGTTTCCCGGCTCGTTTCTATCAAAAGAATTGGGATGTACTGAGAGATGATGTGACGAGAGGAGTTCTGGATTTTTTTGAGCATGGTGCTTTGCCGAAAGGAATAAATGATACAGTGATAGTGCTCATCCCAAAGGGCAAGGATCCACAATCCCTGAAGGACTACCGGCCTATCAGCCTATGTAACGTCATCTACTATGTGATATCCAAGTGTCTTGTGAACCGGTTCCGCCCAATTTTGGATGACATCATATCGGAGACACAAAGCGCTTTTATCCCGGGGCACTTGATCACGGATAACGCTACTATAGCGTTTGAATGTTTCCATAAGATCCAACATAGCAACAGTAGCCACAATACCCACTGTGCGTACAAGTTGGATTTGGCAAAATCCTATGACAGGGTGGACTGGAATTTTCTTGAGGAGGTTTTATTAAAAACGGGTTTTTATCGGAAGTGGACTGAATGGATCATGCACTGTGTTCGGTCGGTACGATACTCGGTCAGATGCAACAGTGAATTGCTGGATCCTTTCATTCCAACAAGGGGCCTACGTCAAGGAGATCCGCTCAGCCCATATCTTTTCCTCTTCGTGGCGGACAGCCTTGTCAGCCTCATGAATAAGGAGATCATAGCTGGCAACCTGACGCCCATTAAAATTGCTAGAAACAGCCCAGGCATCTCCAATCTTCTTTTAGCTGACGACAGCTTGATTTTCTTCAAGGCTACTGCTGAAGAAGCGGAGACTATAAAGAAGGTGCTTGCTACTTTCCAGGCTAGGTAGGAAGTGCGGCTTGCCGCACCCGGCAGCACTACTGCCGGGTATAGTCATATCCAACCCTGTAATACAGTCACTGAAGCATTGCAAATATAAAAAATCGCATAATGTAGTTGTGCTTATCAATCTAATATATCAAGTTTATATCAGAAGCATTGCATCGATACATAGACAGTGAGCAACACTTTATATGTTCAGGTTGTTTACTTCATTGATCTACAGTCTATATTGCCAATAGCTGATCCAAATGGAGGGAAGGTGAAAATTAGACATATGATATATACATTACTGTCTTCTGATGATTACTGGTAATAAAATCCAATGATTACTACAAGTTGTTATAATCAAAGATATGCCACATACTGCTACGCCATGCCAGTGTGCTACCTCTTGTCTTGGTCCTCCCTTCACAAAGGCATAGTTCACTGCAGTCTTAACCCTTGGGCGTCTACCTGAATAGCCAAACCAACCAGCGTGTCAAATACAGTACCATCAATATAATTCAGAGGTAACGGAGTTTCCTACTCAATGTATACATATGTACCTTCCTCGTCTTTATCGAAAAAAAATGTACCTTCGTCGTAACTGATATAGATTGAGTTGTCGACTCTCGCCTCTTTCATAATGTGCCTATCACTTCAGCCCTGGTAAAAGTCAAATTTAAATGCAAGAGGATTGTTATTAGCATGGCCCTAGCAAGATCAGTCATAGTTTAAATACCAAGCAAGCACATTGACAACCAAAACTGGAGGGTACAGCAGACCAAATTTGTACATGTTCACCGGATCTTAATCTATCCATACAATTGGTACAGCTTCTGTAATGATGTGTGTATCAATCAGCAGGAAATTAATATTGGCAACCCGATTTTCTCCTATACCAAGCACAGCAGCATATAGTGAATCGTATTTGCACAACAGTCTCTACCTATTTGCTTGTGCATTTCAGAATTTGCTGTCCATGGTCAATTAGACAGAAAATCAGTGAGCGAGAGGAAGAGAAAGAGAGACGGACAGATAGAGGAAGAGCGAGGGGGAGATAGTCGCAGAATGGACGGTAGCCGCATCTGCGGGTGACACCGTCCTACTCTCCTTCCCTCCATTGTCCTTTCATGTTTTAGAAACACCTCTCATCTGCTCTTGTCTTGTATTATTTCTTCCCTTTTTCCTTGCATAGGCCCTAGAAAAACAAATGAGATCAGTCAACAGCGATGACAGGGAAAGATAGCTTAGATTCTCTAGGGAAACCATAAGGTATTGATTCCAGACAGATGGAGTGCGCAACATAACACAAATTTCAGAATGCTCTAATATGAAAACTTGGGGCAGAATAGAGGTTAGTGATAAGATGCAAGTTGTTTGCCAAGGCTCAGAGATTTCAGTGATTAAGAATTAATGTGAAGATGTCAAATAAAGGTGGAACAAGATAGCAAGATCTGCAATTGTGCATACTGTCTGCAGAAACACGATAGTTAAAGTGGTGTTGTGAAACAGAGTTAAGAACCTTTTACAATACTCGATGAGTGTGCAAAAAGTATAACCTCTGTACCAAAATGTAAGACGTTTTTTGGTTTTGCATAGGTCATAAAAAACGTCCTATATTTTGTTATGGAGGGTGTAAAACTGAAAGCAAAACATGCTGCTTGTGTTACTTGTACCTCTGGAAATAAAATGCAAAAGAAATAAAACATGTAACTCATTGCAAATGTTATATAGACTGGCATCAGTAGAAACTGCAGTAAGCGTCTACTGAAGCCATCCATTTACTCATTCATCAGAAAGTGGTAAGCCTGCTGTAAGACTGGCCGAGACCGATTCAGCACGAGTGAGACTGTAGATCAACTAAATATCCTAACTAAACATGCAACAATTGAAACTGGAGATCAACTTAATATCCTAGCTCCACACGTAACAATTGAAATTGTGGTAACACACTGGCTTCAGCTATGCATCTTAAAAGGTTAGAACACGTAAGGAAAATAGTTTAGAATGACTACATGACATGAGGCTATAGGTAAAGATGGTTTCAAACACAGGAGACCAAAAATGGAACTACTACCGCTGTTAAAATAACACCCCTCCCGCAACAAACCCCCATTACTAACATTGTGAACATAAGGGATTTTCTTAGGCCGGGTCAGCAAGATCCTCGGTTAATATGCTACAAACATACTTCATGACCATATTAGATGTAACTACAGTAATTATATGAAACGGATACCTGAAATGAAAAACCACACATGGCATGCTCTATTTCTCGCCTCTGGCTTACTTCCTCCGACACAACAAATAGATGTGCAATCTGCATAGAAAAAATGAAGATCTGTAATAAAATAACTAACACATCTCTACTGGTATGAGATAATATGGATTGAAAATCAAGGTGAGGCAGTGAGCATAAAAACACAAGGAATTATCAATATCGAAGCAATACACTAACTGGTAGGACAGTGTCACAGTGATGTACATGAAAAACTGGTATAGTGGTCATACCAAGATTAAACAATAGAAATTTAGTAATTTTACTGGCTGTAAAAGGCATTCACTCGTTAGGCAGAGTATATAAGAGGCAACTATGCAAGGCAGAGCAGTATTTGCATAATTAAATGGCATCACAATTAATATGAACCAAAAATGCAGGGAGGTTTGTACAAAAAGAAAGATCCGGGCAAGCCTGAACCATTTAGGGAACTTTTTAAATTTCAGTAACTAATATATTTAATTATGTGTGTTGAATTAGAGAATGAATGTTTCTAATTATCCTACTGTCTTGTTGGGTAAGCGAGCCAGCACGACTTCCATTCTAATTCTCCTACTGTATTGTTAGGTAAGCAAAACATACAAATAGTCAAAAATCTATGAGCTACTAAAGAAATTCACAGAACAGAAAAGCTAAATCTGAAAAACAAAATATAATCATATATATATGAGAGAAGGCAGCTATATGTACTGCATGACCAAGAACAACACAGAAAATTGCAAGGAGAATCTATTGAGTTTGTTAGGAAGGACATTCCTTGTAGCAAAAATAGTAGCAACACCTGTAGTACTATAAGAAATTTAGCTATGTTAAAGGTACTAACTACCGCAGTTAAAAAATAGTAGGATTTGTAATCAAAACCCGACTTAGTAGATTCACTACGGTGGGTCAACTACGGCACATTCGTTGGTGAGAACATCATCAGAATTTATTTTCAAACTGAATTAAGGAAAAATAATTGTTGTAAGTAAATTTACCGTCTAATTACTAATAAAGCGCAACAGTGTTCAGTCACTACCAAAATTAACCTCTATGCCGACGGCCTTATGCCGTCGGCATAGGTCGTTTACCGTCGGCTTACCCCTATGCCGACGGCTGCCGTCGGCATATCTCCGTCGGCGTCAATCTCGACGGCGTAGTCTTGTCAGACCGTCGGCATAGACGTCTATGCCAACGGCATCCGTACGGCCGTCGGCATAGAAACCCCGTCGGCACAAAAAATCAGCTAGATGTCCACTGACGGCGCCGTGACCTTGCAGCACCAATAAGAGGTGAACACGTGGCGCATCTAAGCCGACGGCAGGGCCGTCGGCATAAATTTATATCTATGCCGACGGCCCTGCCGTCGGCTTAGATGCGCCACATGTCGCCTTACCCAACCTTCTGGCTGTGTCCTATGCCGACGGCCAGGCCGTCGGCATATACATGCCACGCGGCAAGCGCTGAGTGTCTGGCAGGCACATACGCCGACGGCCTGGCCGTCGGCATAGATATAAATCTATGCCGACGGCTAGGCCGTCGGCGTATGTCTGCCACGTGGCAATCGCTGGGACATCCTAGTCGTGTCTATGCCGACGGCAATGCTGTCGGCATAGTTCTCCTCTGTTTTTTTAGAGTTGCTCTGTTTTTGCATTTCCAATTCAAATTCACAGCACAATTTTGCATTTTGCATTCAAAATCACAGAAAGCAACATGTACATACACAGAAATATATTCAATGTCCAAAACCTCATCTAGATAATATGAAAGATCATCATCATCTCAAGATCATCAACATCTAAAGATCATCAACATCATCATCGTCGAAACTTCATAAACATAAGTATGAGACATGGACATCATCATCGTCATCTAAAGAACACTAGGAACAAGTATGGAACATGAAAGCATAGCAAAACATGGAAAACATCATCATCTAGCGAAGATTAGGATCATCGCCGCCAGCACCACCAAGACCAGCACCACCTAGCCAGACCGGAGTGACTGGGCTCTCTGAACCAGGAGTCGAGCCACGAAATGATCCACCGGTTCCCTACATGTTTGAAAAGAGATTGTAAGGGTAAATATGATAGTGTTGAATCAACGAGAACTAGTTGGTGAATAGTTAGGCAATGTACTAACCGGGGTCCCACTGCCTAGTGCCACCCATTCATCGAACGTGGGCACGTATGGGGGTTCTCCAGAAGGTGGTGGTGCGGGTCCCATTGATGGTAGATCCGTGCGGCTTTGCATAGACGACCACATAGCTTGGATGTTAGTTAACCAAGCAAACACGAAGGTCAGAAGAAATGAAAGTGCAAAATTTAGGTTGGTTCTAAGTGGGCAAAACTAACCGCCATCATCCGATGGTTGTAATCCTCGTTTGCCTGAACTCGTTGCAAGTAATCCCGCACCTCGACATGCTTAAGCTCGACAAAGGCCTTATATGCCTACAATATGACATGATGTAAATAATAAATCATGGCAATGCTGAAAATAAAGTGAGAAAGAATGAAGATAAGGGGGGAAATACTTACAGCATGTTGGCTGGCTAAGCTAGGATGCGAACGGCCTGTACTCCCGCTCAGGCTCGGATTGGTAGATCGGAGCCGTGTGTAGGAGACAGAATGAGTGATCACGCCATCGAGGCACGGGTAGCGGCCATGATACTTCGGCTGGATGGCCACCACCACCGTCTCGTCGGTCTGAGATAGGATGGGGTCAGCGACGGCGACTGGTGGCGGCGCGGGTGGACACGGCGGCGGCGCGGGTGGATCGGGGGGGGGGGGGTCGGGGAAGGGCTGGAATGACTGGAGGGGGGATAGGGCGAGTGGATAAGGTGATCTGTGCCGACGGCCTACATATGCCGACGGCTAAGCCGTAGGCATATATATTTTTTCATTTTTTATTTCAATTTTTTTTAATAAACATAAACTTTAATTTTTTTTAATAAACATAAACTTTAATTTTTTTAATTTCAATTTTTGAAATTTTTTATTTTTTTTTAATAAACATAAACTTTAATTTTTTTAATAAACATAAACTTTAATTTTTTTTAATAAACATAAAATTTAATTTTTAATTTTTTTTTAATAAACATAAACTTTAATTTTTTAATTTTAATTTTTTTTAATAAACATAAACTTTAATTTTTTTTAATTTCAATTTTTTAAATTTTTTTAATAAACATAAACTTTAATTTTTTTTAATAAACATAAACTTTAATTTTTTTAAAAAAAATCTCCTAGCAATTTGTTAAATATCCACTATCCTTCCTACCCTCCGAAGACCACCTACCTGCCTAACCCTGTCTAGATTGATCGGTAGATCTACCCGTTTGACTTTCGGCACAGGGCTGGGCGTTCGGTCTTTTCGGTTTGTTCGGTTCGGTCTTTTTGGTCTTTAAAGAATTCGGTCTTCCATAATTGAAGACCGAAATAATTTCGGTCTTCTCGGTCCTTCACTATTCGGTCTTCGGTCTTTACAGGGCAATGTTCGGTCCCAACCAAACAGACCAAATTTAACGCAACAACTAATATTCATATACATTACTTCCAATACCAGTACATGTTTATATAAGGAAAATTGAGAAAACAAATGTGTACAGAGGTGCATGTGTATATAAGAGAAATTTAGACAAGCATATGACAACATAAGTATGTAATAGGTTAACAGACTAATAAGTAGCAAGTGTATGCATGGTTGGTTCGTGTCTCGCTCGTGAGAGAATGGGAGGAATGAGAGTGAAGACGCAGGTCACTGGATACCTGGTTGGTTCGTGCCTGGATTGTGACCGTGAGGACGTGCGTGTCTCTCGCTCGTGAGGAGGACGTGCTGGGCTGCTGCCCGGTTGGGCCTTACATGAACTATAAACATGGCTTATGGTCTCTGCGTGTAGGCTTTTAAATCGGTCTATTCGGTCTATTCGGTCTTGCAGAGTAGAGGACCGAATTGACCGTACTTATTTCGGTCTTGTAGTTTTGCAGACCGAATTTTGTTCGGTCTTTTCGGTTTCGGTCTCGGTCTTTTCGGGTTCGGTTTTCGGTCTTCGGTTTTTATGCCCGGGGTGAGGCGTCATCCGTGAGGGGGGCCACGCTAAGGAGACGTATGCGTATTGACTCTTCAGACATGCCACCGCACGTTAAGACATGTGTTAGGACCCGTCGTGATGCTCTAGTGGCATTGCTACCCCCCCCCCCCCCAATCCCCCCGGCAGGCCTAACCCTGCACCAGTTGACCCGTAGATCTACGCCTTTGATTTTCACCGGAACTGCTTTGACCAATGGACTCCTCCACCTGGTTGTGATAGGCCAGCCCATGGGAACACTCCGGAACAAGGACTGGGCCCAACCCACCACAGGATCACCTCCGTGTCGGCCCGACGCGGCCGTTTCCCCCCTCCAAGTGCCGGCGGCAGCGCCGTCCGTGAACGGGGCCACACTCTGGAGCCGCGTGCCGGGTGTTTGCACCTGCCACCGCACTTCCATACATGTATGAGGGCCCAGCGCAAAATTCTGTGGCATAGCTATCTCACGAAGGCCCCCGACCACACCCGTAGACGTGCGAAGAACAATCCGTAGCGGGGGATTTTTGCACATACTTGTACATGTAAAAAAAATATGAAAAATACCACACATCCTATATCACATGTGTCTGCACCGTGTGAAAAACTCATGATTTTATCACCCTCCGGGTGTTCAGAAATATTCATGCAGCACCAAAACCGCAGGACGTCACTCCAGTGTCATCGCCGTCCGTGAGGGGGGGCACACTACGGAGACGCATATTGACTCTTCAGACATGCCACCGCACGTTAAGACATGTGTTAGGACCCGTCGTGATGCTCTGGTGGCATTGCTACCCCCTAATCCCCCGGCAGGCCTAGCCCTGGACCAGTTGACCCGTAGATCTACGCCTTTGACTTTCGCCGGATGTGCTTTGACCAATGGACTCCTCCACCTGGTTGTGATAGGTCAGCCCATGGGAACACTCCAAAACAAGGACTGGGCTCAACCCACCACAGGATCACCTCCGTGTCAGCCCGACGTGGCCGTTTCCCCCTTCCAAGTGCCGGCGGCAGCGCCGTTCGTGAAGGGGGTCACACTCCGGAGCCGCCTGCCGTGTGTTTGCACCTGCCACCGCATTCGTAGAAACAATCTGATGGATGTACATATAAAATTTGTCTCGTTTGGCCAAGGAATGAAAAATATACAAAATAGTCAAAACAAAAGGGTGTTTTCTGTAAATCTGAAGCAAACATGATTTAAGTTTGTTCAAATTTGAAAACATAGTATAGCAACAGAATCTTTACAAGATTTTGATAACAAACCATATTAAATTTATCAAATCGATGCAAGTATCAATTACTTATGATTTTAACTAAGTATAAGGACCTATATGCAAAAGTACATGAGTCACGGTTATAACATACTCAAAAAGAAAAACAAACTGGATATTCATAATCTATGGAAAATTCTACCCCAAATCGATATATAATTTGTGTATGTTTAAGTTTAAATAAGTCAGATTTCAACCTAAAAATGAAAATAAATTATAATTAAAAAACATTTAAAATCTATTCAGTAGTACTACCACGTGGCAGTTCCTGGTGGTTCCTGGCCGAAGGCTATGCTTACGGCAAAGCCGTCGGCATAGGTGCAAAGATATGCCGTGCTGTCGGCATAGCTCTCCCACGTGGCAGATCCAACTATGCCGACGGCCTCCGTCAGTGCCGTCGACATACCTCCGACGGCGTCAGCTGGCCGTCGCAGGTGGGGTCGCCTGGGCCGCTGATATGCCGACGGCTGGGATATACCGACGGCCGCCGTCGGCACAGTCCGGTATATGCCGACGGCCTTTGTATGCCTACGGTTGCCGTCGGCATATATCTGGCTGTGCCGACGGCTTTTCTATGTGGACGGCTTTCCACAGGCCGTCGGCATACGTCTGCTTATGCCAACGGCCCCGACAAAATGCCGTCGGCATAGATAAGGCCGTCGGCATAATAGGTTATTCCGATAGTGAGTTAATGAGACATGAGAAGGAACTTTTCATACTGAAATAAGGAAAACTGAGCAACATCAAATATCATCTCTCATTGATTCTGCTATATAACATATATTCACCTAAACTATAAGATATGATTGGAACTGCAAATCTCTAAACCAAATGGCAACAATAGAATCAAAGTCCACTGTATTACTATCTAGAAATTGAAGAGGACTGCAGAAGAATTTGAGTGTACATCAAGCTTACCAGAAAAAAACAGCATAGCTCTTGAACTGCACATACATGCTTCACTAACAAATCGTGGCCTGGCAAAAACAAATTAATCATGCATACGTGTACATGAACATTCAGGGAAAGAAATGAAACACCACACGTGAAAATGCATCCTGATAACTAATTAACTACTCGGCAAATCAAGTGGTATGTTCGAATGCCTCTTTTGATCCCTTCTATGAAACCGTATACAACAGATAAGTAATTAGCTACTCGCCAAATCCAGTAGTATATTTGAATGCCTCTTCTTATCCTTTCTCTGTTAAACTAATACAAAAGAGAACTAATTAGTCACCCGCAAATCGAGTGTTATATTTGAACGCCTCTTCTGACCATTTCTCTGAAACTGTTTTGTTTACAACAACTTTAGTACAGAGCAAAATATGTATGTAAATAAACCAGAGGAGACTGAAATTTACATCCTTGATTAACAAAATCAGTTATGTTACTAAAGGGCCGTGGCAAAGGATAACCATTTGCGGTTAAGCCTTGCTTATCAGCCAATTTCTGAACCAGTCGGTCTCCTATAAGTATGATCATGCGTGCAATCTTACAAGGAGGCCAAAACAGCACTATCTATCTTCACAAAAATCCATTATACGCTTCGGTACATCTGAGAGTTGAGGATCTTCATTTTTATTTAGATGAAATTACTTGGCAGCTAACAAATATACCTTGAGGGTTGTTGCGCTTGAGAGATCGATGGTGCCCTCGCTAGCTTCGGCGGCAGAGAGCCTCCGTTTGCTCTCCTTCCAATAGATAGTAGAGTACATTAAACAAAAAACCAAAAGGGAATAAGGGAGTGGAAGACCAGGAAGTAATCAGACCCCAAGAAATCAAAGGGGAAAAACTAAAAGAAGGCCAAACAATACTCGTGCACGACCAAATGATGCATCACATAGCAATGAAACTGGAGCTTAGAAAACTATTCAGACTTTCTTGCCATCATGGATTCAATCTGATCTAAATGTAACCAAACAAAAATAGACTGAAATCTGTGAATTTTGTGCAAAAATGTGACTGGTACATTCAGCTGTTAGGTTATACAATATCAGTAGTCCTACTTGTTTGGCTTGCTGTGGTTTAGATAAAAGATGTAGTGCCATTGGATTTATTTGAACCATGAATACAAACTTTTCGAGCATTATAGTTCTTTCTTGAAAGTTAATCACATGAGATTTGATACTAACTATGAAGAAAACAGAACCTTTGATGCTTACCTTATAGACCATGATGCCTCCCAGTCCAAGAGCCCTTCAATACTGTGAGTATGTGACGCCTCTCAAAGAGGACGAAGGACCTGCTGGCTACACACAGCCACACGTAAGATGGATCCCAGGGAACCAATCACGGACAAGCAACCTGCAAGAAAAACAGGGCGAGAAAACACATCAGACGGTGATGGAAGAAGCGATGTTGGCTGAGCGCAGTCGGAAGAGGCAGATCATTAGATGGTGATGCAACAAGTGATGTTACCTGAGCAGAAAACACACAATTTTTGAAGAAAATGGACGGCTGCATCAGGTTGGACCAATGGATCGGAAGCTCATCTCAACCACCTTCAAACCTGGTAATGGCCATCACATCATGAGTACATAATGAAACCCCACCTTCTCATGTTTTGGCTGTTAATACATTCCCTCGAGCTCATAATAAATATATAAATGAAAGTATCCTTCTAGACACAATTGCTGCTCCCACATGTTTCCTAAATCCAAGCAGCTATCTAAATATAATCTTATAGACTCAAATAAAGTATCCAGACCAAACAATAATATGGGGAACCCAATATAATTAAGATAGCATATATTCCTAGCTGAATTATTTCAGAGGTCTACCTCTTTTGCCTCAAACAAAGTATCCAAATTCAGTCCCGAATTCCATGAAATAGGTTCAGATGATGTCAAGTTTCAACTTTGACTTGCTGGTCCTGGTAAATGTAAAAATAAGACATGATTGTCAGAGATGAAAATGAACCAACTATGCACTATATATTGCACGCAGGAATATAAAACAAATGAACCAACTATGCACATGGATTGGAACTTTTATGCCATATGTGGTGCTGAAAGGAAAAAGGGAAAATAAAATCAACAAAATAATGCATCTGAACCATATTGACTACTAAAAGGGCAGGCACAAGCTTGCCAAATTTACCACAAATGTAGCATTGCAATCAAATGGGTGCAATCTGACAATGGTCACATCAAAGATCATCCATGCTTCCAGTTACATCTATATGGGCAAAAGGGAAGGGCAGAAGTTATTTAGTATGCAATGTGTGAATGCCAACAAACAGAAATCAGAAGTTATTTAGTATGCAATGTGTGAATGCCAACAAACAGAAATTATATATATAAGCAAGCAACCAAAGAAATGAGATGCTATATGTGAATAATATACAAAAAAAGAGATGATAGTCTCTCAGTTCATATAGTTCATGTATTAGCCATAAACGTGCATCTCGTATGCATATAAATAAAACAAATATGTACAAAGAATTGCTCTGGACCATCAAAAATAATGCATTATAAGCATCAGATGTTATCTAGCAGGAAAAATAGAAAGTATATAACATTACTATGATCTATTAGCGCTCAGCACCTAATAGTCCAAGCATATTCCATTACCCTCACTACCAGAATCTGGGTTTTTTGTGACGGCCCAAGAGATACGTGAAGGGCCCGAGGTCTCCCTCACGAATGAACTTGGTTCCTCACGTGAACGACGCACCGACGCGAAAAACTCGTGTCAATCCTGAAGGGCCCGCTATACCCGTCAGGAAGGCAACGGGATATTCCTGAAGCATGCCGATCCACGTCGCGAACGAGTCGCTTGGCAGGTACGTGACGGTAGGCCAGCCTTCAGGAACGTGCACGCCAAAATTTCATCTCAAGTTTTCAGCTGGAGAGAATCACGCGCGTGTTTTTGCCGCTCCTGATGAATTTTCGCGCGGATTATTCGTCGTCCGTGACGTGGACGGGCCCAACGTCAGGAAAAGGGTCAAAATCCCTAGAAGACCCGGTCGTCCTTCTCCCCATCTCCCGCATCTCGCCTCTCCTCACCCCAACCCGCCATGGACGCCGCCTCCGGTCCGGCGCCGCGGCACCCCACATCCGAACCTTGACTCCACATCCGCTGCCGCCCCCACTCCACCTGCTGCCGCCTCCGGTCTCGCCCCGTCGCCGTTCAGCCACTCGAGCTCGCCGCGCGCGCCACCCCACATCCAGACCTTGACATCCCAAATCGACCGGCGTCCCTCGTTGTGGCGCTGCCCGGTCGACGTCCAGCCGCTGCCTCACCATCCAGCCGCCGTCCAAGCACTCCAGCGCCGCTTCCATCCCCATCGACGTCGACGTCCAGCCGCTCCTTCACCATCCTGCCACCGTCCAAGTACTCCGGCGCCGCTTCCATCCCCATCGAGCGTCGACGTCCAGCCGCCCCCTCCCCATCCTGCCGCCGTCCAAGCACTGCAGCGCCGGTTCCATCCCCATCGACATCGACGTCCAACAGCGACCCACCCAAGCGCCGCCTTGCTCCCCATCGACCGCGGCAGGGCCTCTACTTCCAGATCCGCTCTGCATCGCCCCCCTGTTTCCTCCCTGACCAGCGCCTCCAAACCTACCAAAAAAGGTAGCTACTTGCACAGATCTTGCAATATGGGTGTGGAATCCCTTGCAGATAGTACAACAATGGTCATTGTTTAGTATTTGACACTTTTCTTGATGTTAAAAAGCTGCCTTTTCTTATTGTTTTTGAAAAGATTGGAGTGTACCAGCCCTGGAGACTGTGATTACAATATGATTCAGTCATAAATATTTTGTTTCATGATCCCAGTGCAAAGAATTCATATTTTAGTTGATATATGTCTATGTAGTGTGTTGTGAAGACCAAGTTTGAGAAGTGGCGGTGTCGCACAGCAACCCTCTCCATTGACAGGTAAAATGTCCACACTTCAACATATCTTAGTTTGTTTATGCAATTGCTTCCTTGCCATATTAAATTATTAACTGTTAAATATTCCAAATCGTGCAATAACAGCATTGTTGAATGGAGGAGCGTGGGCGGATGTATAGTGGCTGGACTCACAGTAAATCAACTGATGAGTGGTATAATAAAACAAAAGAATTCATAGATTTTGCTTTCTCTATGCCAAGTGTAGTCCAGAATGGGAAAATTAAGTGTCCGTGTGCTAAATGTCGAAACTATGAGAGAAAGAACAGGGATGATGTAGAGTTAGATCTGTGTCATTTTGGTTTCAAGAGGAATTATACTGTTTGGACTGCACATGGTGAAGGGCATGTAGAAATTACAAACTATGTAGATGCTGCAGAGGCTGATCGGATGGACACTATGTTGAATGATCTAGCTGCGCGTGCCCCCCCAATTGAACAACAACCAATAGCATCAGCCCAAGCTTTCTATAGAATGATTGATAGTGTAAAAGAGTTGGTGCATGAAAATACAAGCCACTCAACTATGTCTGCCATAGCACGGTTGTTGACCATAAAGTCACAGAACAATCAATCTGAATCTGGTTATAATGATACACTAAAACTGATCCATGAGCTGCTGCCTAACAATTCCTCACTGCCAAAGGACTTCTACAGCTCAAAGAAATTGCTAGAGGGTCTTGGTATGCCATATCATAAAATTCATGTTTGTCCCAAAAATTGCATGTTGTATTACAAGGAAAATAAGAATAAGCAAAAATGTGATTTTTGCAAGACCCCTAGGTACAAGACTGGTTCAAGTAAGATCCCACAGAAGGTGTTGCGACACTTGCCTATAAAGGATAGGTTGCAGCGATTGTTTGCACACGAGGAGACCGCAAAAATATTGCGATCACACAAAGAAACTCCTCGTCCTAATTCTGGTAAAATGGTGCACCCACGCGATGGTGAAGCATGGCAAAAACTTGATAGCGATTACCCAGACTTTGAATCTGATCCTAGGAATCAGCGAGAAGCAAAATGAAGAATGTATCTGAATTTCAAGAGCAAGAAGCCAAAGAACAGAAAGATGAAAGGAGAAAGAGAAAGAAAATGAAGAGTGTATCTGAATGCCAAGAGGAAGAAGCTAAAGAAGAGCAAGATAGAAGGACCAAGAGAAAGAAAATGAAGAGTTTATCTGAATGCTAAGAAAAATATTTGTTGTACTAATAACTATTTCTATTTAAGATTGCAATTTAGTTTTCACATGTCTATCGTGTTACCTTTTGCTTTTCATTTTGCAATTACAGCTTGTACTTGAATGATGCTGGTTTTGCTATTTTAATATGCTTTCACTTGTGATAAATTTTCTATGTATCTAAATTTAGTGTTTATCAGTACTTATAATTTTGTTTTCAAATATTGCAGGATATGACAGGCCTTCGCCACCGTCGTAAAAGACCAGCCTTACAACCTCATCCGCCAAGTGATGAGCCACAAGAGAACAACAATGAGAGTCCCTCCAACAACAATGATAATGGTACAACAGCTAAGAAAAGAAAGGAGTATGGGTAGGGTAGTGTGTATGGGTAGTTTGTTAAAAGAGCTTCTTCTCTTATGCAGGGAGAGGAGTACGGGCCTGCAGCAGCAACAAACATGAACACATACAAGTGCATGAAGGCATGAGTTACCAACTGTACCGAGACCGGAGAAAGTGGCCCCATGAACAATGTTAAGGCCCAAGAGCGTGTTGTAAGTTCATTCACATTTTCTATCCTAAGAACTACAATACTTGTCAATCTGAAATTAATATCAAAAATATTGTGACTTGTTTATTGTTTCAGGATGACTACATAAAAGCTGCTAAAGTTGCACATCCAGAAAATTGGGAGGAACATGATCTGGATCCAGAAATTGTGTACTCCTCTGGTGGTGGCATGCCCCATGGACGACTAGCAATGTGTAATGGCACTATAAAGAAGGCGGTGGTTTTTGCAAAAGCTAAAGAGAAGGATATAAGGCCATCAAACTCCATGTCGTACCAAGATTTATCGAGGAGAAATGTTCAATTGGAAAAGCGCTGCAAGAATGATTTCATTCTGAGCAAACATGTGCAGGTATTGTTCTTCTTTTACACATTTGCTTTGATCATGTTTTAGATCTTGTTGATGTTTCACACATAAACTTGACCATTTGTTCCAATATAGAATGTGTATGACAAAATGGGATGGGAAATACCTGAAGATCTTCTCGCCTTTCATGATGAGTTGGTGGATGATAGTACTGGTGATCCGGTATGTACACCTGGACACTAATATAAACCATGTTTTCCTGTTACCTCTTCATAAGTGCAGACCTACAGTTGGCTTTAAGAAATAAATCTTCACTTGCTTGGTGGATAACATCGTCCATGTGTCATGATCTGGAGTTCTTTTGGTTTCTAAACTTGTTCATGTGGACTTGTTGTCATGGATCTGTGTGTGGAGCTATGCGTAAACCTGCTGCCATTAACTCTGCTTGTGTGAACTTTTGCTATGTCATGAATCTCATTAAAAATCTGTGATGTTATATTCTACTGTATTTTTTTGTCCAACTTTTGTCAAAGTGCTTGATTGGGTAACTACATATGTTGAATAGGCAGAAGATGCATCACATATAACCAATTAATCCTGTGTCTATCTTACTATATGATGTGCAACTTCATTTCCTTTGTTCATTGAAATCTGCCACATTTGCTTCCTTGTTCAATGAAATCTGCCACATTTGCTTCCTTGTTCATTTCTAGTTTGTGTATATCGCGGTTTTAACTTTCCCCATTGCTCATTGAATCTGCCACATTTGTTTTATGTAGATGAATTCAATTTCTGAAGCCCAAGAGGATGGTGGTGCTTCGTTGACAGATCCTGTTCGTGCCGAAGACCATGCACATGCTACTCATCTGAATGAGCATGGTACTCCAACACATCTAGGAATGCCACTAGAATAATCAGTGGTTATATTAAACAAGGGTGCATGTGGCCTTTATTTTGTCACTTGCTTCTCCTCGCTCGCAATTTAGGAATCAACTAGCAGTATGTGTCTTTTGGACCTAGTGACAAAGTTCTGTTAAGTTAAGCTTCAGGAATTAATTAGTAGTATGTGTCTTTTGGACATGGTGACAACGTACTCTCTTCTTTAGTTGAGCTTGAAGAATCAAGTGGTAGTCTGTGTCTTTTGGACCTTGTGACAACTCCTGGTAAGTTGAGCTGCTATGAAACATGAGTTGAATCCGAATGTGTGAACACTGATATTCAATATAATGGATATATGTTGTGAACTATGAATTGGATGTTATTTGAAAATTGTTTGTGTGACCTTTGTTGTTTGTGTATGATATGAAAGTATCTAATTTTTCGTATATATTTTTGTACTGATTTTAATTATTTTTTGTAGGTTCTGTAGGTGATTCCTCACGGCCATGTACATTTATTCCTGACAAACTCAGCCTTCACGGATATGTGACACTTATTCATGAAGGCACGCTTGTAGCTGTCAGGAGCAGGGGATGCTTCCTGACGGCCAAGCTCCTGACGGCGATTCGTGACGGCAGGCCGTCAGGATGTGGCGTTTGAGAGGTCCGGGTCGTCCGTCAGGGAACGCCGTCGCAAATGTCTTTCCTGAAGGCTACCTTCAGGAATAATGGGCGTTCCTGACATGGTGTTGCTGACGGCAGATGCCTGACGGTACTACCTCATTCCTGACGAAAACAGCACATTCCTGAAGGGTTTTGGCCGTCAGGAAAAGGTCAGTTTGGGGTAGTGCCTCTGTCTCATCTTTCTTCCAGATCTCACTGGTGGTGGCAGATGGCACCCGCGGACGGCTGGCAGCTGCAAGGGAGGTGTGCCACATCGGCAGCGTGAGCTCAACCAGGTAAGTAGATGGGGGAGGAGCATGCATGGCATGGAGGGGTCATTCGGCAGGAGGGGATGAAAGCGAGCGAGAGAAAGCGCACCTGACACGGTGGGGCGAGGCGAGCATGAAGACCTGGGGATCACCAATTGAGGATCTCGGTGGGGAGTCAGGAGCGTTCCCAGCGGCGGCTCCTCGTCGTCCAACAAAGCCGGGAGCAGGATGCGCCGGCGGCCAACCGGCAGAGCGAGAGGAGGGACGCGCTCCTCCTGCCGAGTGCACGTGAGGATGATGGCGACGGTCACGGTCAAATCTCTCTCTCCGGTCACGGTCAAACCTCTCAAATATAGACTGCACAAAAACAACAGGACATGGACATGCAAGGTTAGTCTCCACAAATAAGTAAAGTAAACTTGAAGGCATAGCCACTCACCCTCCAGTTCTGAAGACTATAAGAAAACAGAAATAATCTCCTTGGACCCTGGAAGAATCAAAGGCACCAACTAAAGTATGAGAGAAGTCAACGGAAAATAGCTGAAATAGATATTAAGGGAAATGCAGTATTTTGAAATTTCACATGCTTAAACTATAAAAAAACTAAGATCATTTCTACTACAAGTATGTGAAAGATGGCAGTGATATTAGAGTAGAGATCAATCATGTAGTCCAGAACTAACACTGCTCCAGCACTAATTGTTGAAGCTCCACATAGAAAAGGAAATAGGAGATCGGAACGACGATGAAATCCTACTTTGTCCATGGCCTGCCGCGGCAGGGGAGCGTCCTCTTCCAGACCAAGCCGGCGGCCAGCAACGTCCGAGCCCAACTCGTTCGTCACCTGCAGTTCAAAGATGATGGGAAGCAATTAGCGACGATTAAGCATGTGAAGATCAAGGATTAAGCATGTGAAGAGTGCACATCATCATCGAATAGAATCTCACCATAGGTGTGTTTCGCCATCATAATAAATCAGTCCACAACCCACCAAATGTTCACAATATCAGTTCCTGTATGAATCAAGCGAAATTCAACACTAATAGAGGTTTTGTACCATTTTCCTTTAGCCACCCGATTAAATCTGGCATTAGCCAAAACTATGGCATTAACAAAACCATATCAGCTGTTCAGTACCCAAAAACACAACTACCTATACACAATCACAGAGAAGCTAAAAGGACCTCCTGAGATCTGACCAAGTCATAGAGAGAGAGAGAGAGAGAGAGAGAGAGAGAGAGAGAGAGATGAACCTGTGGGCCCTCGTCGGTTTCTGCAGCTGTGGTCGCCCTCTACAGCACAGGCACCACGCGCGACGAAGATGGATCTGGGACATACCTCGAGGACGGCGCTGCTGGACGGCATCCTCCCTGACAACGAAAAGGCGCAGAGGGCAGCTGCCTGCTTGCCGGCGGACTCCATGACGAACCGGAGCTGAGCACTACGCGTCAGAGGCGCAACGCCTCATGCTCATCCCGACGATGGCAACAGCGAGCTCGCCGACGGGAGATGAATGGAGGAGGAGAAGTGCGGGACGGTGTGGCGGGTGGGCGATGGGAGGGGGCGGAGGATGGCGGCGGCGGCGGTGGCGGCGAGATGCATCGCGTGCGCGTGCAGGAAAGGTGGGGCGCGACGGCTAGGGTTCTCACCCAATCCGTCGTTCTCTTAGCCCTACGCCCAGACCAGCCATCCATGACAAGCCATGCAAGGCCCAATCGTGAAATCCCGGAACTGCCCTCGGCGGCCACCGAAAAATACAGGCGGTGGCACGCCCCTTTGGCACACAACAGCCAGCACCGGCCACGCTCACCCCCACGGTCACTGACAGCAGCGGTCCACTCACCACGCGGCCCACCAGTCAGCGAGATAAAGAGAAAAGACCGAAGTAAGAAAGAAGCATCACTATTCATTGCTAGTCACATCACTGAAGATCCAACGGCCAGGATCATCTCACCTGAAGATCCGACGGCCTGGATCATTTTGGAAACCTAATCCAACGGCCCAGATTGCAGACGCCCTGAGAAGGCTCTCTACCATGCCAGACTCTAACAATGGGATTGGAACGGGCCAGTTGTTGAGCGAGAGCAAATGTTTACTCCTCTTCAGTGAAAAATGCCCAGAAGAAACCCAAGAAAACATTAAAAGAATCCTTGGTGTGGTTTCCTCCTCTTTCGAGAGTAAGTATCTGGGGTTACCAACACCGGAGGGTAGGATGAAAGACGGCAATTTCCAACCGATAATGGATAGGTTTGGAAAAAGGTGCAGCGACTAGTCTGAGAGGTTTATGTCCTTTGCCGCAAAGGAAGTACATGTTAAATCAGTGGTCCAGGCCCTCCCATGTTTAACTATGTGTGTCTTTCTCCTATCAAAGTGTTTCTGTGAAAAGTATGAAAAAACGATCCGGGATTTTTGGTGGGGTGACGAACAGGGGCATCGGAAGGTTCATTGGATGTCGTGGGAACGCATGATCCGTCCCAAGAGAGCGGGGGGTATTGGATTCAGAGATATGCACCTTTTTAATATGGGCCATTTGCATTTCTGTCCCTAACTCGAACCACCTACTCAGATTTACCCCTAATTTCGAAGCATGCTCAAATTTGTCCCTCTGCCGTCAAGTCACCTTATAGAAATGCCCTTCCATCTAGTTACCGTCCGGTCAAAGGCCTTTGACCGTTTGATGAACAGTAACTTGGTGAACAGTAGATTCAAAAAAATAGCAAACAAAATCAAAAAAATCTGAAATTTTGTGGGATCGAAGATACTCGGGTGCGCAAGGTGCGTGAAATTTTTTGTGGTGTTTGGGCATTCCAGGAGCTCGTGACAAAGGAAAGAATTTATTCTGTGTGCCCATGAACAGTAAATTCGAAAAAAAATAAAAAAATTCTGAAATTTTGCGGGATCGAAGATGCTCGGGTGTGCAAGGTGCGTGCAAATTTTTGTGGTGTTTGGACATTGTAGGAGCTTGTGGGAAAAAAAACAAAATTTGGCTCAAAAAATGCACTATTTTTTTTTCTAGAGCTCCTCGTATGTCATTTGATCACAAAAATTTGCACGCACCTTGCACACCCGAGCATCTTCGATCCCGCAAAATTTCAGATTTTTTTATTTGTTTTGCTATTTTTTTCGAATTTACTGTTCACAGGCACACGGGTTAAATTCTTTCCTTTCTCACGAGCTCCTGGAATGTCCAAACACCACGAAAATTTGCACGCACCTTGCGCACCCGAGTATCTTCGATCCCACAAAATTTCAGATTTGTTCGATTTTTTTTGCTATTTTTTTCGAATTTACTGTTCACCGAGTTAGTGTTCACCAGACGGTCAAAGCCCTTTGACCGGACGGTAACGGCACGGAAGGGCATTTCTATAAGGTGACTTGACGGCAGAGTGGCAAATTTGAGCATGCTTCGAAATTAGGGGTAAATATGAGTAGTGGGTTCGAGTTAGGGACACAGATGTAAAAGACCCTTTTAATATCGCACTTCTTGCTAAGCAAGGATGGAGACTACTACAGAAAGCTGACAGCTTATGTGCGAGAGTGCTCTAGTCAAAGTACTTCCCACACGGAAATCTGCTTGACACGGTGTTTGCGTCGGATGCATCACCGGTGTGGAGGGGTATCGAGGCAGGGCTGGAACTATTAAAAAAAGGCATCATTTGGAGAGTCAGGGATGGACGAAAGATTCAAATCCAAAGGGATCAATGGATCCCTCGCAAAGAAGGGCTGAGGACAGTGGCATTCCCAAGGAGATCCAGACTTCGTTGGGTTAACCAGCTAATGCTTCCGGACAGAAAAGAATGGTATGTGGACCTCATAAATCAGAATTTCCACAGTTTTGATGCAGATGAAATTTGCAGAATAAGCATCCCGAGCTCGGAAGTGGAGGACCCTATTGCGTGGCACAATGAGAAAAACGGAGAGTTTACGGTAAAGAGCGCATACAGATTGGCCGCATCACTCCAGGGTCAAGTTTGCCAGGATCCCTCCAGCTCTTCCAAGGAACCACAAGACAGGAGCATTTCGGATCTCATATGGAAGGCAAATGTTCCTCCAAAAGTGAGAATTTTCGGGTGGAGGGTCGCGACAAACACGCTGGCTAGAAAACTGAATAAGTGCAAGCGAACTATTGAACTAGATGCTATCTGCAACATTTGTGGTAATGGTGTGGAAGATGAGTTCCATGCTGTAGTAGAATGCACAAAGAGTAGGGCCCTGCGACATGCAATGAGAGAAGTGTGGGATTTACCAGCAGAAATATGTTTCAGAAATACCGGCACTGATTGGCTGCAACTGCTGCTTAGTGCTGAACCCAAGGACATGCAGGCTAGAATTTTAATGCTTCTCTGGAGGTGCTGGCATCTTCGTGATGACTGTGTCCATGGCAAGGGAAAAGAATCCATATTACAGTCTGTCGGCTTCCTGTCGAAGTACGAGGAGGATCTGCAGAATGCTGCTCTGAATGTGACCGCTGGGAGCAGCAAAGAGATACTAGGCCTGTCGACTCCTATGCCCAGCAATCCTACCCAGGCAGCCGTACAGTGGTTTGCACCAGTGCAGGGAACGGCCAAATTAAACACGGACGCGAGTTTCTTGCTTGACAGTGGCCAGGGGTGGGCGGGCGCTGTTGCCAGAGACTACAGGGGCTTTTTTTTTCTGTCGAAGTGCAGACAATTACCGACCTCGAGCAGTGTGGAGGAAGCTGAAGCCCGAGCCGCTCTAATTGGCCTCCATGCCTTGGCAAATGTGTTCAGGGGCCCCGTGGTCCCGTGGAGCTGGAGCTGGACTGCAAAACAGTGGCTGATTGTCTAAACTCGGATGGGACATGCCTCGCCCCCTACTACGGGGTGATCCAAGACATAAAAGCTGCACTGGAGAAGTTTCACATACTGGAAGGAGCAGTAATACCTTGGCTCATGAGCTGGCCGTTGAGACTAGTCAAAGAGGAGACGCACTGATCATTGCGGGTGTGCCTGAAAGACTAAGAAGTCTGATGATGTCTGAATGTAGCCTATCCACTTGAGCTTTTGCTCTTGTTTTCTCAACAAAAAAAAAAGGTCAAGTGACTGCGGAAAAAAATATGACAACAAAATAATGTCGATGGCTCGTACCAGGAAAAAGAAAAAGGCCCATGGAAGAAAAAACGGCGATGACGGCTTGACCGTCGGCTTGATTCGGGGCGTCGCCCCTGCTGATGTTCATCTGTCCACCTCCAAATCCCGTCGGCTGCGGCGTGTTTTGATTTTCGGTTTGAGAATTTTTTCGCCCCAGGCCGAGATGGCCGAAATTCGGCCATTTTCAAAAATTTCGGCCAAAATTTGAGCAAAATTTGACTGGAATTTGACTAAAATTTGACCCAAATTTGTCCAATTTGACCAATTTCGGCGGAAGGTAGATTTCGCCCCAGGCCGAGATGGCCAAAATTCGGCCGAAATTCATTTTTTTCGGCCGAAATTCAGAACACAGGCGGCGGGTGGCTACTGCAGTGACCTATACGAGGCTGGGTCCTCTAAAGTCTCAAGCCGGCGACTTAGCTGCGGCTGGGGTCGCCTTCGTCTCCCTTGCAGGTGATGAGTCGGCGACTGTGCTAGCGGCGGCGGATCCGCTCGAGCAGAGTTGGTCCTGGGGGTCTTCTTGTTATTTCCTTGTTTTCCAGGGTCCTTTCTGCATAGTTTGGAACAGCTGTGCAGTGTCTGGAGGTTTCCTGTACTGTGTTCCTTAATCAATATAATCCAGATATGAGCGTTCAAAAAAAAAAAGGAACAAGGTGGTAAGTTCGTAAGTGTAATTCTGCCTAATTTCCTTTGTAGCAACATGATTGTTTCTCAGTTTGGCTGGCTCCTCTATTCGAAATCATTTCAGTGGTAAGTCGGTAATAAGTGTATTCAGTACAGGGACCGTCATTCATTTCAGTGGCTGTGCTGAATTTGAAGGACACACACGCAGTGGAGCACGAGTGGTGCTGCTACTGCTGTTGCTTGTGCCAAGACCGACGACCAAAGTCTTGCCTTTTCAGACCAAGTTTCGCCACATATGCATTACTGCACTTCAACTCTCCTGTTAGTAGGGGCTCACCCTTCTGTACCCTTCCCAACTTAAAAGATGATGCATGCATGCATATAATCTCCATCATACAAAGACACTGTCAGTCTTAATTAGACAGCGCCTGTTTAGAGATCTTAAGTACAGACGATTGACATGCCTACAGTTGGTGACATATGGCTGACTGTCTTAAATGCTTGCAGGTGCAATTCGGAAGGCTGCAGACTTCAAACTCGCTACCTACAGATCAGCTTTGCAAGTTCATGTTATACCGACAAGCAACTGTATGCGAAATACGTGTATATCTGTCAGGTTAGATAGTTGTTAATTGGAAAGAATATGCTGGAACAGAGCATTTGTTTTTGCACCCTACAGTCATCTTAAAGTGCTGCATCACCGATGTCAAGGGCTATCTGATTTGCTTTTTGTGTTTTGTTTTGCAGTTGCTTCTTTGCATAGAAGCACAAGAGCACTAAGTTGTCTACCAGTAAATGTAAGCAATTGATGTGGTCTGGATAGCATAAATTCCACACGATAAAACAAACTGTATGTGCATAGTAGGATTTCTTGAGACAGAACCCGGGGTCTACATTGTTGGGGTTACAAAACGACACCTTAAAGGAACTCTTGTAGGGAGATAATGTACAGTAAAAATCATTGTTACTCTGCAGCATTGTTTTATGCTTAAAGGTGAACTCTTATTATGTTTCTTAAGATTCCATTCTATCTGGTAGGCTGCCCCCAAATTAAGTTGCTAGCTGTGCTGTTACTTTCTTTTGTCTTTCATTAATTGTCTAATGATTATTATTGTAATTATCTCTCCGGCAAATCTTCTTTGAGCACAAAAAAAGATTTTAACGTTGCAGTATCTGAAGCGCACTGTCATGCTCTGTGATCAAATGTGCCTTTGATATTTCTAGAGTTGCATATCTTGATTGTTTCTGCTTGCATCCAACTTATGCTCCTAATATTTTGGCAGATTTGGAAGAAAAGAAACAGTAGAGGTTCCAACAATGTGCACACTCCTTTACACACGCCAATGGAAATTTCTGTTTATTTTTTGGACAGATTGCTTTTTTTTTTTTTTTTTTTTTTTGAGAATCAGATTTTGGGCAGATTGTGTGTGCTGTCAAATATACGTACAATTTGTTACTGGGTATGCGAAATACTTATTAGGGTTGATTTCTGTGCTGCTAATGCCTACTTGCCCCATATGTTTCTTTGTACACATGGACAGTATATACTCTGTTAGTATATACTCTGGTAACAAACAGTGACTGTACGACCTGAAGACAGGATATACCAAGCCTGAAGACAGAAACCAAGCACTTGTGGATTCCATCTTTATGTATCTAGGAGGAAACCTTGATGATGGCTTTAGGTTGTACTACCTGATTACTACTGATTAATGAATGAAGGAAGCCAGTTCACACCCAAAAAATGTGTCTGTTCATTTTAGTTTTCTTGATCTGATCCAATGCACTTTGTTTTAGTAATATAAACATATAAAATCAGATCATTTTGCTTAGAAAAATGATGAATAAGAAAAAAAAAAAGAACTTTTGAAACTCTGTACAACTTCAGGTCTACTGGTTTACCTGAAGCATGAACTAATAATGTTGCTTGCATGTGTACAGTTTTGAGAATGGAAAAACAATTACACTGCTTCATTTTTGAAACTCTACACAACTTCCTGTGGTGCTATTATTGCAGAACACCATGATTCTGCATTTATTTGATAGAATTGTAAAGCAACATAGCTCTGAGAACAATTACTAACTGAAATGATACATAATTTTATTATTATACAGGATCATGCCTTATACTAGCTTGTTTATTCAAGGCTGTTCTGGGATAAAATAATGCATGGCCGGCCCTGATGGGCATGTTGCACTTGCTATACGTACGGAGGTTGTGAAGAGCAGGTTGCCGGCCGCGCGTCTCGTCGTCTCCTTCGTTGTGCCGCCGATATGACAGCATTTCTTAACCGTGGCCACGTAGTAATTATCAACTTGTAAAAAATAATGATGATGCAACAAAATAAACAAGCATGCAAGAGATGGATGCAGGAATTAACACCAACAACAACAACACTGTCTACAAGCATCAACCAGTATGTAGAAAATAACTTCTACGGCCGGCCGGCAGCTTGCTTGCGACGGGATTGGGTTTGCCATCCCAACATATGTGTACGTATGTATGTTGCGTGCCATTGTTAATTCGAAGAAATCATTAGGCCGATCGTCGCTGATTTTGATGGATTCCTCATTGCCAACGCCGGCCGGACTGGCCAGGTATATGTGGGCAAATAATGTGCTTCCCAATCCCTTTTTTCATGGACCAAACTTTTAAACCAAATCCCATCCATGGAATGAGTAATTTATAATTACATAATGGCTAAACCGCTATGCATCCTGCCATCCTGCAGCACGTAGGGTGGGTATTTTTTTCTTTCGAAAAGAGGGTAACACCCTCGACCTCTGCATCAAGTGATGCACACAGCCGAAAAGGGTGAGTAGTTTGGGGATGAGAGTATGTACACTAGGAGCAGTGGTGGACCCAGGAATTAAAGTTTGCTGGGTCTAATTTTTTTAAGGTAAAATACAAATATCTCTAAGATACTAAGCTCCCAAGAAAGGGAGCTCTCTGAAGGACTGGGTAGAGCTCAGTCGATTGAGAAATAACTATTTATAACTATTTATCAATCGACTCACGTCAGCAGCTTGCACTGTTGCACAGAAGTTTTTTTTTTCATCCACTGATGGGCTGGCTTGTCTTGTTTCACTCTACTTGGGCTTGAGTTGTCTCTCCTCTCAGTTTTCATTTTTCCTCTTGGGCTTGTGTCCTACGTAGCGTCTTGTTGGGCTAGGCTTGACACAAAGTGCACATAGCCTGTGTTTGTGTATTGTTTTGTCATTTTTTTAACCAAAAAAAACCTCCTCACTCCTCCGTTATAACTGTCTATACTGACTTATCACCTAGGCTTAGCCTTTTGTTTTTGCGAGGGACCTAGGCTTGTCTTCAATTGCTTGTGGTTGGGCTGCGCCCAGGCTTTTTTTTTCGGGGCTGAAGCCTGCCACACGTCCTCTTTATTTTTCGCAGTAGGTAGGAAAAAACGCCGGTGCAACAGATGCAACTCATGTCTTTTCTTCTCAATCGACTGACATCAACCCGGTTTGCTTTGGTTTCTTTTTCTTTTTCACGCGGGGTGGCGCGCGTGCAAGTAGAAAAAATTTAAGGAAAAAAAGAAAAAAATTGAACCTGCACTAGTTTTACGTGTGTTGCTACTGTTGCAATTGCGCATGGGTGTGTCACTTGAATTTGCATGGAGGACTTGCAAGTAGTATCAAATTTTAAAAACATAAATAAATAAAAAGTTGGTAGCGCACCCGTTGCCCGTCTGTTGCAGCCCTTGCAATTGCGCATGGGGCGTGTCATGTGCAGTTGCGCTCGAAGGAGGGGCGTGCGAGTAGTATAAAAAAAATCTCTCCTATTTAAAAAGACATAAGGTTCTCGTTCTTCGTCGAACCTTATGCACATTCCCTCCCCTCCCTCTCCTCGTTTTGATTTTTTTTCCCTCACATCTCTGATTTTTTCCACGGTTTTCCCTGAAAACCGCCTCAACTACCCACCTCTTATTGACCTACCAAATAAAATTCTGTTTTCTTTGGTAAGCCAATAAATGCTTACCAAATAAGTGTACCAAATAAAATCCAATTTTTTTACACGATCACAATAATATGGGCAGGTAAATCATGGGCAAGCGTACGAATACTTATACCCACATTACAACGTACGGGCAATTATCTAGAATTATAAAAGAAAGTCTCAATTTTTTTTCTACGTCCGTTCTACTTATCTCTCTCTTTTGCTGGATCTTTACGTGATAAAAACAGAAAAAGAGACTCACACAGGAGTGTCTCTTCCCCTCTCCTACAAACATAAATAAAAACAAGAAAAAGAAAACTATGCGCTGCAAAAAGGACCGGCCACCAAAAAAAAGCCTACGGCCCACCACACCCTATCCTCTGCCGATGGAAAAAAAAAAGTGGTACGGCCCATGATGCCTGCCGAACCAAAGTTGCAGCCACGGATCATCTCTACTAGACCGGCAACGCGCTTGGCGCGCGGTGCCCGTCCTGACGACGTGGCCAAGCGCGTAGAGGTCAAATGGCAGGGACGCGTTAATAGGAATGCGAGTTTAGCATATTTATCCAACAAGACAACTGATTTGCAGGTTCAAGACAAAGAAGAAACATTTAGTACATCCCAAAAGCAAGACAGTATCAAGTTCAGCACTAATAGACCGGAAGCAGCCAAGGCGCGTTGACTGTCCGACGCTGTGTTCCAGCGTTTGGTATCTCTCGGAAGAGGATATCGTTGTGATCCAGTGTCAGGTATCTCTCAAGGAAGGATATGATTCAGTAAAAAGCAACAATATCCAATAGAGTGGTTCATAAGTCTATAGAGTGGTTCATAAAATCATGATTCACGATATAGCAAAGGATATCTTGCATCAACACGTCTTGCCCGCCTATGCAATGGGTGATTCAATTGAAATTGGCCCGTCCATCCCGTTGGTCCAGCGTGTCAAATCCAAAACTTTGCTTAATCACTCAGTAAATCATCACATATATCCTTGGTTATAAGCCATGTATATACACGTCTAGCTCCGGGCGGCGGCAGTAGCAGCTGCCCATATTTTTTTTTTAATTCAGCTAAATAGCTTTGCCGAGTGCTTGCACTCGGCAAAGCCTTCCCTCTTTGCCGAGTACCTGTTGCGCCGTCTATGTTTGACCCCCGTCAAGTCACTTTTCTTTGCCGAGTATCCATGTTTGCAACTCGGCAAAGGCTTTGCCGAGTGCCCGACAGATGGCTCTCGGCAAAATTCTGTTTGCCTGAGAGGTGTACGCCGAGTACGTTTTGCCGAGAACAACTCTCGGCAAAGGCTTTGCCGAGGGTTTAAGTCCTTTGCCGAGTGTTCCTGGCACTCGGCGTCTGCGACATTCCAGTAGTGCATGCGGAAAATAGTTATATATATATGTATGTGGCTGTAAAGGAAGAGGAATTGAAGCAGTACGTACTTGTAGGTAGTGGAGTTCCATATGCGTACGGTCCCGTCATGTGAACCCGTAATTAACACTGGAATCTCCGGGTGCAAATTGACGGCACTGATGTAGTCTGCATGCCCTTCTAGCATGTCAACACATCCTTCCATCCCCAGTTTCCAGATCTGATTCAACAACAACGAAAAAATAGAGGAAAAATTATTTAGCAATCATGTATCGTGTATGGCAACTTAATCCATAGATAGCTAGGATTAATTGAGTGTGTTCTTCAGTTAAGAGTCCACGGCGCCGGCTACTGCTAAGGCTGTTGACAAGCCCACCGGCGATCGCGCTGCCAAATGGGCAAGGAAGAAGGAGAAGATGACTTGTTACCGTTGCGGGGTGACGGGTCACTTCGTGGCTGAGTGTAATGCAGAGCTATGTGACACGTGCCAGAAGCCCAAGCACGAGTCCGGGGAGTGCCCGGAGCTGATGGGGCCCATGCCTGTGGTCGCTATGTATGGTGTTTGTTCTGCTGATCTCATGTTTTTTGAGTCACCTGAGGCTGAGACAGTAACACCCGTGACGGAGGCCTCGCTCACGGGTATCGTTAAGGTGACTCATGGGACGCTATCTGAGGCGCAGATTGTGCAGCAGCTGAGTGAGCTGGCTCCAGGAAATTTTCAGTGGGTGCTGGTTAAGCTTGAGTGTCAAACTTACAAAGTAGATTTTCCATCCTTGGAAGATCTTACTATGGTCCTTAAGTTTCGTATGTGCAAAGTGGCAAGTACAAATTGCATCTTGGAATTCGCTCCTTGGACGCAAAAGGTGCCTCAAGGAAAGGCGCTTCCTCGGATCTGGGTTCGGTTTATGGGTGTTCCCCCAAAGCCCCTTCAGAGTCCTCGGATCACTTGGAGTCTGGGGTCGCTCATAGGTAAAACGGAGAAGGTGGACATGCCCTTCACACGCGCAAATGGCGTGGCTCGGTTACTTGTGAGCGTCCTGGATGTCGAGCTCGTTCTGGAGATACAGTGAGGTGGTACCATGCCGGTCTGATGTATGACCTTGAGATCGAGTTTGAGAGTCCAGAGCTTTTTCAGTTGGCTGATGGGACCTTGGACATGGATACGACGGAGGGGGATGATGCTCACGGCTCGGGGCGGTCTGGCCTGATTCAAACCATAGGCTGTGTATATGGCACATTCAGCAGAACATTGTACGTCATCTGCATGATGGCGCGGTAAGGGAGGAATTCAGATCTTTCATATATGATTCATCTTCCATTGAAGAGCATGAGAGAAAATGGATACACTTCTTACAACGGAATAAAGTAACAAGTGAGGAGTCCTGGCTGCATCAGATGTATCAGATGAGAAAGTTGTGGCGTGCTCCATATCTTGAGGGGCGTTGTTTCTTAGGATTGAGCAGTAATCAGCGGAGTGAGAGCCTAAACTCTGTGCTACATACTCATCTTGAGGGTAAGATGACGTTGTTTGAAATGCTAGAGCACTATGAGTGTTGCCTTGCGTCGCGACGCTTGAACGAGGCTCTCCAAGACATCGAGGCCTTGCAGTCCGTTCCATTTACAGAGGAAAATGCTTCAAGTCTTGAGAAACACGCCGCAAAAGTTTTCACTCCTACTGTGTTTAAGTTGGTCTTATGTAGCATAAATGTTGTCAACAAATGTGTGATCGGAGAGGTACTAGATGCATCAGAAGTTACCACCTATGTTGTGTCTTAGAAGGAAAAAATGGATAAAAAGTTTGAAGTGCACAGTGAGGAGTAGGAAGGTCTTTTGCACAGGATCAGTTGTTCTTGCCGTAAGGTGGAATGCACAGGCACACCATGTTCCCACATATTTTACATATTGGGAATTTTACAAAAAGAAAGACTGCCCAAGTGTTGTGTTCCCACTAGGTGGACAATGAGTGCAAAATCTGCATACGCACTGACTAGAAAGAGCGAGATGTATGACTATTTGGAAAGCCTACAGAGGTACCGTCAGTTGCGGAATTTTAGTCACGCGGCATGTTTAAGGCATGCCACTCTGATGAGGCGTATCAGCATCTAAAGATGGTTTTGGATGCACAAGATGATAGAAAGGAATCAACTAATGAACAAGCTGACAGCAAGGAATCAACTAATGCTCAGAGTAACAACATTAGGTTTGGCCCGTTGATGTCGCAATCGGCGAACCTTGAGGTTGAAGGTTTGGGTAAGGTTCTGGATCCCGTGCATGTGCCAGGCCGAGGTGCACCGAAGAAAAGGCTACAGGCAAAGATGAAGAAGACAAGATCAGAGGGTAAATGTGGCTATTGCAAGGGGCCACGTCACAATCGACGTACATGCAGCAAATTGTTAGAGGTAGCAAACATGTCCAAATTTAATTTTTGCATGTGTTTTACTCATTAATATAGTGCATGGCATTAATTATATTCTTCTGTGTAGGATCTCGAAGCAGAACACTGATAGCTACAGCTTTGTGCACACGGTCGGGGTGTATGGAATCGACCATGAACCTGATAGTGTCGTGTACCATGTTGTATGTTTAGTATCGTGTGACGTGGTTTTTAAATTCGACTTGATTGTGTCAGTTAATTAGTGACTTGTGGATTATTTTTTATGTATGACTCAGGGAATTGGTGCTCCATTGCCTTGTATCCGTATGCGTTCAAGATCTTTGGTTTGCATTTTCTATGTGAATTTTTGATGTCCAACTTTAAGAATCATGGTGTTTTTGCAACCTGAATAAGGGCCAGCATGGAGCTCGTGTATTGTGGAGAAAAATATTTTGAAATAGAGTTAGTGGAGGAAAATTTTGCTCATGAAAAAATAGGCCTATATTGCATGCTGTCCCGGAAGAGGGAGCAGGCGCAGACCTCGAGGCGGATCTGCAGCCGCTAGCCAGCCCTGCATGGAGACCCAGGGATCGTGCGGGGGATCCGCCTGGGATCGTGCGCGGGGGATCCGCTTGGGATCAGGTGCCCGCTCCTGAGGCGCACGGCTGGACCGCAGCTGATGCGGGTGCAGTGGACCCTGGCGCGAGATCTTCTGTTGCCAGGTCGCCACCCATCGCTAGCACAAGTGCGGCCACATCCAGGACCACACGGCATAAATGTACATAAATGCTGTCAAATCACTGCATAGTTGTTCAGGTGCCAGGGCTAGTCATAAACAACTATTTAGTTCGACATAAACACATGCATGTTACGTCAAAATTGGAAATCATATTCTCGCAAAAATGTTATTAAAAGACCTGTATCATGAATGAATTGTATCATAATAGCAAACATAGTGTCAAACAATAAAAACACTGTTTGAAACAAAAAATCGTGGTCTCAAGCTTAAACTGGTTCAAAAAACATTAAGCCTACTATATAAGCTCGTCTCCGCTTCCAAAATCCAATGACTTCTTCAGATTGTTCATTGCAGATTGGTTCAGGCTTGGCAACGACCCATCTTCTTCCAACTTTTTCTCGTTAATATCAATGTAATCAAAGGAATCCATATTTTGCTCGTCCTCCTGTCTAGCTCGGTAGCACAGTTCCTGTAAAAAAGCATAGGAAGGTATTAGGACCAACTTAAAAATGATGTAGCCATAAACTTGATGTAATATGTACAAACTTGGAAATATATCAACCTATGAATCCATGTCTTCGTAATCATCATCTGGTGGACTATTCGACACTATGTACAAATCACATGTCTTGCTGCCTTTCAGATCATAAATCATTTTTGCTACATCATCTGGTCCTTGAAATCAGGACTATTCCTTCTGGTAGATTGCACGCAGTCCCAGGTAAGAAGTAGTACAATTCTGCTTCCCCTTTGTAACCAAAATCGAACAATTCTTTCACAAATAGACCGTAGTCCAACTTGCGGGGTTCAAAAATTCTCATTTCATCGGGTCTATCCTCGAAGTATCCTCTCGGGACATGAGAAAGCTCCACATCCCTATGAATATAAAATTCCATTACCAGCACCTACATACGACTATCTCACATCAGATTTAATACAGTATAATGACCAAAGGGGCAAACATAATTTTGGATGTGCATAGCAACATTGCGACATAGTTACCTTTTTATATGCCATGGATTCTTCATGTGGAGTGATTGGGGATTGTGCCATCTCAGGACGCTTAGCCTACATATGAATCGCAGACAGAAGGTTACCCACAAATTAAAAATGGTCATACAAAATCTCGGCTGTGAATGTATAGCATTGGTGCGAGATACTTACAGGGAGAGAATTGAAAACATGTTGTTGGGGTGGATTGTTGTGGCATTGAACGTGTGACTCTAACATCGCACTGTCTTCCATCATCTTTCCTTACATGCGGACCTACTCCACCATGGCCTTATAATCCATGTCCTTGTGCTCCTGTAGCAACCTACTGTCCATATCCGCACGTGCCTGCATTACATTGGCGTCCATCTTGACACGCTCTGTCTGTATAATACTGTCCACGACCTTCCGGTCCTTTTGCAAAGTCTGCTGCATCTCCTTGTAGGCAAGCTGAAACTTCTTTTCCATGTCCTCATGGTCCCGCTGAAACTTTTTTTCAATCTTGTGACCCATCTGCTTAATCGTACAGGACATATCATCACGCTCCTCCTTTAGCATCCTGTCAATGTATGCATGTTCTTGTTTCAGTTTCTTGTCCATCTCATCGCGTTCCTGTTGCACCTTCATGTCAATCTCCCGGCACGCTTCATGAAAAGACCTGTCATACTCCGCACGGTTGTGATGCACCTGTGAATCCATGGTCCCTACAGCAACAGACACAACAATGCTATTAATGAGATCTACATTGTCAAAATATACCGATTCTCATTAAAACAAATGAAAATTTAAATATCTCATAATTTGAAATAG
Organism: Elymus sibiricus; assembly: GCA_039707655.1. Taxonomy (NCBI): domain Eukaryota; kingdom Viridiplantae; phylum Streptophyta; class Magnoliopsida; order Poales; family Poaceae; genus Elymus; species Elymus sibiricus. The sequence continues at coordinate 5,927,790 of CM077674.1, read as the reverse complement.
CATGGTGTGTGAGACAAACTGACTGCTAAATTTCCAGCAAAGCTCAAATCTCCTAACATTCATATTCCTAATTTGCTATCAACAACCTCATCCAAATCAGTACTAATAATCCAGCAACTCGTTTAACAGTAACTCCTTTACTCAAGTATTATCAACAACCTCATCCAAATCCTTCCTAATAATCCAGCATAGCTCAAAGGTCTAGTAACGTTACTCCACCGAGAACAAATATCCATAACCAGAGCGTATGATCAACTACTCCCAACTAGCAATCACAAAGCTCTTGCATAACATCCTTTACTCCAAGTATTCACAGCCACCTAAAATCTTGCACCCAAACAGTACCAGATCAGCATAAGTAATCAACTATGGCACAAACTGGCATTTCTAATTTCATCACAACTACCTTCTTGCATGAATCAATGGAAAAATGTATCAACATTGCACGCGAAGATGGGAGGAGAAGTGGAAAAGGAGACCTTTTTACTCTGGCGTCGGCGTGGGCGACTGTGAAGTGATGGCGCGATCCCGGCGACGGCTACGTCTGGAGACACAAAGCAGATGGGGTGGTTAAGATAGGATAGATATGTTCTATGATGGAAGGGTATATATCCGTGATTTTAGGGTCAATTAGTTATTTCTAAGATATGCGTTTTGATGGAAGGGTATACATCCGTGATTTTAGGGTCAATAAGTTATTTGGAAGATATGCACGATCTTTTTTTTTGAAGGAGCACGATCTGTTAGTTAGCCTATTTAGAAGGAGCACGATCCTCTGGCGTCGGTGTACGGGTTTGTTGGGCCAGCGCACGAGCGAATATTAGACAACAAACATCCCTAATTCCTCTCTTACCCAAGGGATTACGGCCACCGTCTGTCATTATCGCCATCGCCGAGCACCTAATTCACCATGTCGTCCTCGAGCTTGATTAGGTCTGTGATGAGGGGACGCTCAGTTGTTGTGCCCCTGATCCCTTGCCCTGACTATGGCAAGCCGGTGAGATTCTATCTCTCCAGCATCGACGAGCATGATGGCTGGGTGTTCTACAAGTGCAAGCACCACAGTGTACATTCTCTTTTTACTTTGAGTTGATATCTGCTGCAGTAGTAATTTTGTACTGTTTGATTTGTGCTGGTTTGATTTGTGCTGATTTGATTGATAGGTTACATGTAATTTCTGGCACTGGGAACTAGAGTATGTGGATCATCTTGTTGCTACAAGTATCCTTGTTGGTGTTGCTGCTGTTGATGCAATTGGTGCAGCACAGGATAGAAGGGAAGAGCTACATCGTGCAAAAAATCAGTGGGGAAAGAATGCAGCTAGCAGCAGAGGCAATCTTGGAGGCAAGACCAATTACTGTCAGAGCAATGTGCCAACCATTACCAAGCACCAAGCTTATATGATGTTAGGATTAGGGAGACAAAAAAATTTGTGCTGAAGCTGCTGATGGCTAGTGTAATGGTGTTGTGTGTGTTGTGTGTGCTGTTGATTCTCAAGAAATAATCAAGTTTTGTTAATTAGCACTGTTTGTGTTCCCTGTTAAGAAATTAGAAGGAGGGGAATCTATTGATTAAGTAAAATTTCCAATTATCCCCAATTAAGGAAACAGATGATGACTAGTACTTTGGGTTAGCATAAACCCTGTCTGCCGCTGTTAGTTTCAGTTTTCATCAGTTAACTGTAGCTCTTCACCCTGTTCTCAACAACAGTGTGAAGATCGTCGGGTGTCGCTTCTGTTAAGGTTCAGGTAGTAGTCCTAGTCGTTGGTTCTAACGAACTCGGAGCGAGTCTGTTGGATCTACGTTTCTGCCCGAGGTATGGCACGGAATCATCGGATCATGGCGATCCATCGTGGTCACTTGTAACAGAATAAAAAGAATGAATAAAGCGAGTTGCAATAAAGACAATCGAATGCTAAAACATAAACAACCATAACAAGTCTTGCACTGATGTCTACTACACAACTTATTCTTGTAGACTCGTGTTGGGCCTCCAAGTGCCGAGTTTTGTAGAACAGCAACAATTTTCCCTCAAGTGGATGACCTAAGGTTTATCAATCCGTGGGAGGCATAGGTTGAAGATGGTATCTCTCAAACAACCCTGCAACCAAATACAAGAAATCTCTTGTGTCCCCAACACACCCAATACAATGGTAAATTGTATAGGTGCACTAGTTCGGCGAAGAGATGATGATAAAAGTGTAGTATGGATAGTAGATATAGGTTTTTGTAATCTGAAAATATAAAAACAGCAAGGTAGCAAGTAACAAAAGTGAGCACAAACGGTATTGCAAAGCTTGAAAACAAGGCCTAGGGTTCATACTTTCACTAGTGCAATCTCTCAACACTGCTAACATAATTGGATAATATAACCATCCCTCAACGTGCGATAAAGAATCACTCCCAAGTTCCTATTAGCGGAGAACATAAGATAGAAATTGTTTGTAGGGTACGAAACCACCTCAAAGTTATCCTTTCCGATCGATCTATTGAGCTATTCCTATAAGTGTCACAACCAGCCGTAGAGTTCGTACTAAAATAACACCATATGATACACATCAACCAACTCTAATGTCACCTAGATACTCCAATGTCACCAGAAGTATCCGTGAGTTGATTATACGATATGCATCAAACAACTTCATAATCATAATATTCAATCCACACAAAGAACTCCAAAGAGCACCCCAAAGTTTCTATTGGAGAAAAGATAATGAAAACGTGCATCAACCCCTATGCATAGATTACCCCAACGTCACCTCGGGAATCCGCGAGTTGAGTGCCAAAACATATATCAAGTGAATCAATAGAATACCCCATTGTCACCACGGGTATTCATATGCAAGACATACATCAAGTGTTCTCAAATCTGAAATATTCAATCCGACAATAACGAAACCTCAAAGGGAAAAGATTCGATTCATCACAACAAGGATAGAGAGGGAGGAAACACCATATGATCTAACTATATTAACAAAGCTCGCGATACATCAAGATCGTACCATATCAAGAACACGAGAGAGAGAGATGAAACACATAGCTACTGGTACAAACCCTCAGCCCCGAGGGTGAACTACTCCCTCCTCATCATGGTGACCACCGGGATGATGAAGATGGCCTCCGGTGATGGTTTCCCCCCTCCGGCAGGGTGCCGAAAAAGGGCTGTAGATTAGATCGTGGAGGTACAGAGGCTTGCGGCAGCGTAAAAACTCATCTAGGTTAACTTTTGGCGGTTTCTGAATATATATGATTTTTCAGCATTGGAATCACGCAAAGAGGTGCCACAGGGGGCCCACGAGGCACCAGGGCATGCCTGGGGGGGGGGGGGTGGCGCGCCCTGGTGGCTTGTGGGGCCCCTGTGCCTCTTCTGCTGCTCCCCTGAAGCTTCCTGGGTCTGTTTCCTTCCAGAAAAAATCATCAAAAAGTTTCGCTGCATTTGGACTTCATTTGATATGGATTTTCTGGAAAACCAAAAACAAGCAGAAAACAGCAACTGGCACTGGGCACTAGGTCAATATGTTAGTCCATAAAAATCATATAAAAGCCATATAAAAGTGCACCAAAATCATACAAAACTATAATAAACATGGCATGAATACTTCATAAAATATAGATACGTTGGAGACGTATCAGCATCCCCAAGCTTAATTCTTTCAAGTAGGTAAATGATAAAAGAAATAATTTATGAAGTGTGAATGCTAGCATAGTGCATAAGTTTGTTCAATGATAATTTCAATCACTTTTTCTAGCATCAATATATATCATAATCAGTAGCTCATCTCATAAAACTTCTCATGATCAAGTAGCAAGCTATTCATATGTTTAAAGTATAGGCCATAAACTTTCTTGAAAACTAACAAACTATGTTCTCAGTCATCAAACAATTGCAATTCATCTTATTTTCAGGAAGGGTCTATGTAAGAGCTTTGATCGAGCAAATTCCACATACTCAACCATCATTTAGTCTTCCATGATTGCTGACACTCAAAGCATATTTTTAGAACAAACCGTTTCAATCAAACACATAGGAAGATAGGGGCTTAATGTTTCGCCTCCCAACTTATTTATCTCAGGGATAATGTCAACAATAATAACTCATGATCACCTACATTCAACTGGATATATGTGCCTGGATCTTTCCCTACCACATAATGCTTGCCAACTAAAGGATAAATAGAGCGGAATAGGGATAAACATTAATGACTCTTGCATAAAAGTAAATACAGAAAAGTAAATACAGAAAAGTAAAAGATAGGCCCATCGCAGAGGGAAGCAGAGGTTGTCATGCGCTTTTTGTTGTTGGATGCACAAGCCCTTAATGCAAAGGAACGTCACGCTATATTGCCCCTTGTGATAGCAACCTTTATTATGCAGTCCGTTGCTTTTATTTCTTTACCATCACAAGTTCGTACAACGCTTATTATCCCTTGCAATAAAAGATCATACATATTTTAGGAGCATTTTTTATTGCTTTTTGCACCGATGACAACTTACTTGAAGGATCTTATTCAATCCATAGGTAGATATAGTGGACTCTCATGGCAAGAAACTGGGTTTAAGGGTTTTGGGATGCACAAGTAGTATCTCTACTTAGTACGAATTTTTGGCTAGCAAAAGATCCTAAGCAAGCACCACATGTTAGAGGATCCATGACAATATAACTTCTATGTGAATATAAACAAACATAACTCATTACGTTGTCTTCCTTGTCCAACGTCAACTACTTGATCAAGCTTGAAAATAATTAATGGGGGCTCACAATCATAGAAGATGTCCAAGATAGTATATTTATATGTGAAATTTCTATTCCTTCAAAATTCTTTCATGAATTGTTCAAGTGACCAATGCCATGTTTGTTAACTTTCAATAAATTTTACCACTTATACTTCTTGTATGTGAAGTCACTATTCCCCATGGGACAAGCATATGAAGCATATAAATTTCAACTTTATGGTATTCAATTCATTTCAACAATTTACTCATAGGATATTAGTGAAGAACAAGAGTAAATGACAAACTACTCCAAAAAGATATAAGTGAAGACCAAATGCGTAGTTAAGTAGATAGGTAGCTATGTGAGGACTCTCTCTCATTTAAAAATTTCAGATCTTAAGTATTATTCAAACAACAAAGAAAACAAAATAAAGTGACATTCCAAGAATAGCACATATCATGTGAAGAAGCAAAAACTTAGGCTCATCCAAATCTGACCGATAATTGTTGATGAAGAAAGGTGGGATGCCTACCGGGGCATCCCCAAGCTTAGATGCTTGAGACTTCTTGAAATATTAATTTGGGATGCCTTGGGCATCCCCAAGATTGAGCTCTTGTGTTTCCTTAATTCCTCTCATATCATGGCTTCTCCTAGATCTTTAAAACTTCATCCACACAAAACTCAACAAGAACTCGTGAGATAAGTTAGTATAAATCAACTCAAAACCCAAACATTCTCTACTGTAGAAAATCACAAAAATTATAATTAAACATTGCATACTAAATGCCTCTTCATATTTAATACTCCTATCCACAAATAGAAACATTAAACACGCAAACATATGCAAACAATGCAACTATAACAGCAATCTGCCAAAACAGAACAGTCTGTAAAAGGGGAATAATAATCCATACTTCCCTAACTCCAAAAATTCTGAAAAATTACCACGTGACAGAGAACTCATGCATGCTTACTGTGTAAAAATTTCAGATTTTTATCATACAATTCACAAAAATTCAGGACATAACAGAAAACTTTCTGTTTTCAAACAGCAACACATAAACTTGCAAACTGAGCATGGTAAAGGCTATAATTGGCATTTTATTGAACTAAAAGATACAAAACATGATTCTAAATAACAGCAAGAAAATCTCAACAAAATAAAATGACGCTCCAAGCAAAACACATATCATGTGACGAATAAAAATGTAGCTCCAAGTAAGGTTACCGATAATGTTGAAGACGAAAGAGGGGATGCCTTCCGGGGCATCCCCAAGCTTAGACGCTTGAGTCTTCCTTGAATATTACCTTGGGGTGCCTTGGGTATCCCCAAGCTTAGGGTCTTTCCACTCCTTATTCTCCTCATATCGACATCTCACCCAAAACTTGAAAAGTTCAATCACACAAAACTTAACGAAACTTGTGAGATAGGTTAGTATGATAAAAATAAATCATCCACTTAGGTACTGTCAAGACAAGATTCATAATTGCTCTCATATAATATATACTGTATTCAATCATTTCCACAATTTATATTACTCAATATAAGCTATGGAAACACTAAAACAAGCAAACTATGCACCGAAAACAGAATCTGTCAAAAACAGAACAGCATGTAGTGAGAGATTTAAAAACCATACTTATGTACCTCTAAAAATTCTGAAAAATTAGAACATCGTAAACAATTTGTAACCCAATACTGTGTAAAAATTTCAGAATTTTCTCACGCTCCAGGACAGAATAGAAATTCCATCACTGGACGCAAAAGTTTGTGTTTTTGCACAGAATCAAGTCAACAAGCATCCACACTATCCCAAAGGCTTTACTTGGCACGTTATTGAAAGAAAACATATAAAACATGATTAATACAGTATCTTAATCATGCGTACACACAAAAACAGTAGGTATAAATATGGGGTTGTCTCCCAACAAGCGCTTTTCTTTAGTGCCTTTTAGCTAGGCATGATGATTTTAATGATGCTCACATAAAAGTTAAAGAATTGAAACATAACGGGAGCATCATGAATCGTATGTTCCTCTCTCATAATAATTTTCAGTAGCATCGTGAATGAATTCAACAATATAGCTACTACATAAAGCATTCTTTTCATGATCCACAAGCATAGAAAATTTATTACTCTCCACATAAGCAATGTTCTTCTCATTCGTAATAGTGGGAGTATCATATGAAACTCGAATACTATAAATTGTTTCCACATTAAAAGAGTGATGTTCAGTAAAAGGATATTCATAATTATTACAAGTTTTATAATAATGATCATCACTTCTTTTTATAACATAAGTATCATCACAATAATCATCATAAGTAGGAGGCATGAAATCATCATAACAAATTTGATCATTCAAAGTAGGGGGGCTAAAAAGATCATCTTCATTAAGCATAGCATCCCCAAGCTTGGGACAAACATTAATTGCAGCAAATACATTCTCAAACATGTCATTCTCATCAAACATAGCATCCCCAAGCTTGTGGTCTTGCATATCATTAGCGTAATCACTCTCATCATTAATAGTATGAATAGCACCAATAGTATAACAATTACTATTATCATAATTTTCCAAATTGGTGCCAAAAATATTTTCAAGATTATAAGAAGTATCATTATTTTCCCGATCATAATCGTCACAATGAGTAATAGGCATAACAAAAGCATCTTCAATAGTTCCTTCGGACATTGTGCCATAAGACAAAGAAGCAATATCATCATCAAGTGCATCATCTTCCACAATTATTTTTGATTCATTCTCATGAGGCACAACAATAATAGGAGCAACATTATTTGGGAGGGATACCTTTTTACCTCTACTCTTTCTTCTTTTCTTCTTCTTCACCACATTATGTGTGGGTTCAATCAATTTTTTTGAGCTTCTTATTGAAGAGATTGGTTGGATAGGAAGCTCCTCCTCGTCACCTGTTTCATCACGAGAGACAATACGAGGGAAAGTGGAAATCTTTACCCTTCCATTAGTATTTCTTTCATAGTCTATTTGTTTTCCCGTTTTTCTATAGTTGGCAATATAAGCATTCTCCTTGCAATTTACCATACAAAACATATAGATTTCCTTTAGATTAGTTTCAATGTCATCCGTGAGAATGAATACTTCGAACCAACTATTTTTATGTGACAATTTTTCACACCCCAAAAATAGATAAAGCTCATTATATAGTTGGAGGGCGGTCAAGTCATTACAATATTTAGCCATGATTCGATCATGAAAAAGTATGCATTGAAAATTAAGGTGACCAACTTTATTGCAAAGTTCACAAGTAATAGGATAAAGAGAACATAATTTTGTAGCAAATTCATTTATCACTTTGAGCAAAAAATTGGTTCTATCATGTTTATGCTTCTTACAAAATCTATCATCCCTATAAGGCATGTCTTCACAAACTTTATGCACTCCACAAAAATTGACATGCTTATAAGAAACATTTTTGTCATGACTAGTGCAATCATCTTTAGTATTTTGGATATTCATAGAATTCATACTAACAACATTGCAATCATGCTCATCATTCATAGATTTTATGCCAAACATTTTATTGAAATCTTCTTCTATCAATTGAGCACAAGTTTCCGCTCCATCATTTTCAAGAAAAACATTATAAAGACGAATAATATGAGGCAACTTCAATTCCATTTTTTTGTAGTTTTATTTTTATAAAACCAAACTAGTGATAAAACAAGAAACTAAAAGATTCAATTGCAAGATCTAGAGATATACCTTCAAGCACTCACCTCCCCGGCAACGGCGCCAGAAAAGAGCTTGATGTCTACTACACAACTTATTCTTGTAGACTCATGTTGGGCCTCCAAGCGCAGAGTTTTGTAGGATAGTAGAAATTTTCCCTCAAGTGGATGACCTAAGGTTTATCAATCTGTAGATGGTATCTCTCAAACAACCCTGCAACCAAATACAAGAAATCTCTTGTGTCCCCAACACACCCAATACAATGGTAAATTGTATAGGTGCACTAGTTCGGCGAAGAGATCATGATAAAAGTGTAGTATGGATAGTAGATATAGGTTTTTGTAATCTGAAAATATAAAAACAGCAAGGTAGCAAGTAACAAAAGTGAGCACAAATGGTATTGCAATGCTTGAAAACAAGGCCTAGGGTTCATACTTTCACTAGTGCAATCTCTCAACAATGCTAACATAATTGGATCATATAACCATCCCTCAACGTGCGATAAAGAATCACTCCCAAGTTCCTATTAGCGGAGAACATAAGATAGAAATTGTGTGTAGGGTACGAAACCACCTCAAAGTTATCCTTTCCGATCGATCTATTGAGCTATTCCTATAAGTGTCACAAACAGCCCTAGAGTTTGTACAAAAATAACACCATATGATACGCATCAACCAACTCTAATGTCACCTAGATACTCCAATGTCACCTAGATACTCCAATGTCACCACAAGTATCCGTGAGTTGATTATACGATATGCATCAAACAACTTCATAATCATAATATTCAATCCACACAAAGAACTCCTAGGAGCACCCCAAAGTTTCTATCGGAGAAAAGATAATGAAAACGTGCATCAACCCCTATGCATAGATTACCCGAATGTCACCTCAGGAATCCGCGAGTTGAGTGCCAAAACATATATCAAGTGAATCAATAGAATACCCCATTGTCACCACGGGTATTCATATGCAAGAGATACATCAAGTGTTCTCAAATCTGAAATATTCAATCCGACAATAACGAAACCTCAAAGGGAAAAGATTTGATTCATCACAACAAGGATAGAGAGGGAGGAAACACCATATGATCCAACTATATTAACAAAGCTCGCGATACATCAAGATCGTACCATATCAAGAACACGAGAGAGAAAGATGAAACACATAGCTACAGGTACAAACCCTCAGCCCCGAGGGTGAACTACTCCCTCCTCATCATGGCAACCGCCGGGATGATGAAGATGGCCTCCGGTGATGGTTTCCCCCCTCCGGCAGGGTGCCGGAAAAGGGCTGTAGATTAGATCGTGGAGGTACATAGGCTTGCGGCGGCGTAAAAACTCATCTAGGTTAACTTTTGGGGGTTTCTTAATTTATATGATTTTTCAGCGTTGGAATCACGCAAAGAGGTGCCACAGGGGGCCCATGAGGCACCAGGGCGCGCCTGGGGGTGTGGCGCGCCCTGGTGTCTTGTGGGGCCCCTGTGGCTCTTCTATTGCTCCCCCGAAGCTTCCTGGGTCTGTTTCCTTCCAGAAAAAATCGTCAAAAAGTTTTGCTGCATTTGGACTTCATTTGATATGGATTTTCTGGAAAACCAAAAACAAGCAGAAAACATCAACTGGCACTGGGCACTAGGTCATTATGTTAGTGCATAAAAATCATATAAAAGCCATATAAAAGTTCACAAAAATCATGCAAAACTATAATAAACATGGCATGAATACTTCATAAATTATAGATACGTTGTAGACGTATCATGCACGCTCAAAGTCTTGCACACTATCTTGTGCACGAACACAAGAGTACCATGATGAAGTACTAAAGTATCACATTACAGCAAGGACTTATAAAGCCCAGAAATTATTTTTGCACACTATGTTGTGCTGAAATTACTCGAGAGGCACATCTGGAACATGGGAAACAAACAGATAAATCCCATGACCTCCCAGGTACAGCAACATCATCACTTTGTCTCCAATCACCAAGAGTTTTTCCTTCATCATGAATTCCTTCCATTTGTTGACGCAGACATGACTATCAATATCAAAAATGGTGTATGTAGTTGACACCCTAGTGTGGGGATGACAAACAATGGTTATGGCACCATATTCATCCATGTCTTCAGGGACAACACATTGATGCAGTTCCTGTTTGAACAACATATTTGTTATGTGACCAAATTTGCAATTTATTGTTCACAAGTAAAGGAAGAACAATTAATTTGCAACAAAACTAAAATGTACTCAAATGACACAAACTAAAGGAAGAACAAGAAAGTTGGTTACCCCAAAGTTCTTGTTGCAATCTGACCATGTCAAGGTATGGAGGAATCCATAAGCTCTTCCTTGATCATAGTTTCCAGCATCATGATGGTCCACTAACATGTCAAGGTTCATCACTTGGCTTACGACAGTCTCCATCATTCTCCAGTTCATATTTGTTCCCTCAGTGATAGTGTGATTGTCAATAATATCTCTTTTCTCATTAGACAAATGGTAGTATGCTACAATATTATAGCACACACAATTAAATTTAAAACCTATGGTATATGATACAATAATAGTACTAAAACTTGAAGGAACAAGAATGTAGTTTACTTGGATTAATGATAGGCAAATTTCCAGTCGTCCCAAGGCTAGTTGGTAGATGTGAGTTGACCATACTGAACGTAATCTCCTGCCCCACATAAAGCGTGTAAACTCTAACAAATTCCTTCCAAGAATTCCCCAAAATATAGGTCAACCCATTTTCGTTGGTAAAGTCACATGGGAATTCAAACCCCTCTGTGGTAGTGAAACTTGCATGAAAATTCCCATTTTGGCCCATGGGCACTCTATATTTCTGCATGAAACTGGCTCTGTTGTAGCAGGGGATGACCTGAGTAGCATATTTATGAGAGTTAATAAATATAAACTACCTACAAATAGAAACTGCTGGTCCAATCAAAGTATGCCACAAATAGAAGAGTAGACGAGTAGTTTACTAGTTCAAAATAGAAATATCATATAAGCCCATAGAAGATTTTAATTTACATGTACGTAATCAAAACCATTTGCTCAACTAACAAATCTACTGCAATATAACTCTTTTTGCAGTAAACATTACAAACAACTGACAAGTAAAATAGTATTAAATTTCTCATGCTAGTTGGTATGAAACATGTAAGATTGGATCTTACTGTCCTGTCCGCAAATCCCTCGCGCAGGGTGACAGCAAAAACCGTCTTCATCCGATTCTCACCGGTGCACAAACCCTTGGTGTCCAAACAAATGCCACACTACAATTCGAGAACAAACACATCATCAGTACTATCATACCGATTTGTGCTTATTGAAATCATATCTAACTAATTCTATAGTTCAAATACGTATCGCGTTCTTCTCCTTAATCATTGTCGCTCGAAGCTGAGCAGCACGAAACAATCCACCGGAGGATGGTCTGACGAGCGCAGGTGAGAGAGAGGGACGCCGATGCAGAAAGTTTCGAAGATGGCGATATCTGGATGAATGGATATGGGGAGATTTGGTGGTAGGTTCTGTGGAGACCTAAAGGAGGGGATTATCAACTACCAACTTAATGTGACAACACACAAATACGTCTCCATGTGGCCCCACTTGTCACACAAAAGATAATTATGTTAAAGATATTACTTTGGTTAGGAAATTTTGTTGCCCCAGTTAGTTTCAACAGATTATTTTCATTTTCAAATTGACTACTGTTAATCTAACAAGAAATACAATAAGATCTCGAGGCTAATTGGTTTGATGCCAAAAGTTGGCATGCCAAATTTTGGCAACTGCCAAATGTTGGCTAGAGATTGGTTGCATACCAATTTTCGTTGCCAATCTCACAAAAGGTTGCCAAATGTTGGCAAATTTTGATTTTGCCAAATGTTGGCTTGCCAAATATTGGCAATGCCAAATGTTGGTAGCAAACCAATCAGCCTCCTCGGTTTGTTCTTTGGCAGCTATCTATAACACTCCATCCAATATCGCATCGTCTTCACCATTCATTGATCATTAACAGGATCATTCAGAAGATTGAATAAATATTGCAAAAACAAACACACAATAAGATATAGCAAACACTTAATTAAAATGGTAGATTAACTAGTTTCCAACATAACGACCGCAATGCATAAGTTTAAACACGACCGTGGAGCATCAGTTTTCACGCACAACAACCAAAAGACATACATAACATAAAGGGGGGTTTGGGGCAGGGACAGCAGCAGCAGGCAAGCAGCGCATCACTTCTTCGCCTTCTTCATCTGAGGAGGCGGCGGCAGGAGGTAGAAGGGCTCATGCCCCTTCACATACTTGCCGAGGAAGATGCCGAAGGCTGCTTGCTGAGCCTTGCTAAGGGCCTTATGCTTTTGAGCTGATCCTTTGCCAACGCCCTTAGCATGCTGGATCAGGCTGTCGAAGTCTTCGGCTATCACCCTAGTACAGAATGGGCAAGATATCTTGCCATAGTGCATGTTGCTACGGTAGGGGATTTGCCCATTCCTCAGCTTCCTCAGGATGTAGCGGCTCTTGTTATCCCTGCTCTCCTTGTCATGATCCACGTCTATGGAATCTTCCTGTGAATTAGTAAACACAGAAGAACTCAACTAATTTATCTTTCTAAATATAATTTGAAGGTTTCAAAAAATCAAATGAACAATCATGTTCATAAGATAATAGCACTATCCACAAACTATAAAAGGGCTACCAACAATCTATGCAAGGGCTGCCAATAAATCATGAAAGGGCTTTCATTTTTATATCCGTGGGGTTGATCAATATATTGAAAAGTCACATCGTCATGGTACACATTGCCAAGTAAATGGACCAGCAATTCATGATTACAACAATTGCTAGACAATGTGGAGCTGACAAATGACCCAGATATATGGCAATTAGCACCTGGTAAGCCAAATTATAAAGTTGCCACTGCATATCAACTGCTCAGTATTCACCCTCGGGTTCTGCCAGTAATAAAGTGGATTTGGAAAACCTGCTGTCAATTGAAGCATAATTTTTTTAATGGCTTCTGGTCAATAACAGACAGAATACTAGGGCCATGCTGCAGAGAAAGAGCTTTTTTTTACAGGACTACACCTGTGTTATGTGTCACAGGCAAACGCTGGAAACAAGAGATCACTTATTTTTCCTATGCCCTTTTGGTAAAATGTGCTGGGAATATATTTGTCCTTCTTGGACTCCAGCCCAGGCAGATATTCAAGACGAAGTTGAACAACTCAAGCAGTTAATCAACCTGCCTTTTGCTATGGAAATCATCATATTGGTCTCTTGGGAAATCTGGACTACCAGGAATGATTTTATATTAAATCAGATCCCCCCAAGTATAGATATTTGCAGACGGTGTTTCAAGGAGGAGATGAAATGGCTTACTTACAGACCTTAGAGGAAGGAATACAGTGGCATGGCTGACTGGGTGGCAGCATTCAGATGATTGACACTACTTGTACCTCTTGTATTGTATTATATTTTGTTGTATTCCTTGTTTTGTTTCTTGTAGTTTTCTTTTCTGTGCATGTATAGCTCTTTTTCCCTTTTAAGAACTACTCCTATTTGTACTATTTATTTGAAAATTAATAAAAATACGCAGCAGAGTCCTGCTGTTTCCCTCAAAAAATATATGATAAACCAACTAGGATTAACCAACTAGTTAACTTACACAACTCTTTATTGCATCCAGCAGATAAGCTAATTCATACTGAAAATAGTTCATTCAAAAAACAAGATCCTCTCTTAGCATTTCTTTCCTAAATATTTGTATGATATGGATTTGTCATAATGAGATAACAGACCTACTAATTTTCCTTCAACATAGTCATAATGACAACTTTTAGAGGCATTTATTAAATAGTTATGGTCATCATAATCTAGTTTCATCAAATTCACAATCTGTAAATTAATAAATACATGTAACAGGGGTATTACTGATTGAAATCGGAATTGCACACAAGTTCATCTGACAATTTGTTACCTAACTAAGCCATTGTATCCTACATTCGAATTGTGCACAACAGATTCAAAATCATATTTATAGTCAACTTCAAAAAAGAAAAACCATGAAACAGGTTCATAATCAATTTTTTTTTGAGCAAAAGAAGGGGGTGTCCACACTACAGATTCAAAAACTATCAATTTTTTTAACAGAGTCTAAGCCTAAGCAGAGATCGATCTTAGAACCCTAAAATCATACATCCGTACAACTACCAGGGCCAGATCAAATCAAACTAATTTACGAGAAAACCCCAATGTAATGAAAAAACAGAGTACGTGAAAACCCCAATGTAATGAGAAAACAGAGCTCTATGATACGTCTCCAACGTATCTATATTTTTTGATTGTTTCATGCTATTATATTATAAATCTTAGATACTTTATATACAATTTTATATCATTTTTTGGGACTAACCTATTAACCTAGTGCGCAGTGCCAGTTGCTGTTTTTTGCTTGTTTTTTGCTTTTCAGAAAATCAGTACCAAACGAAGTCCAAACACGATGAAATTTTATGGTGATTTTTTCTGGATCAGAAGGGACCACACAAGGTTCGGGAGGAGGCCAGAAGCTCTACTGGAGAGCCACAAGCTCACATGGCGCCCCCCCGGGGAGGGCACCTAAGCTTGTGGGTCCCACGTAGCTCCGTTTGACCTAATTCCAACACCATAAATTCCCATAAATCCCCAAACCAACAGAAAGAGCCACAAAACTTTTATTCCACCGTCGCAAGTCTCTGTTCTTCCGCGATCCCATCTGGAGGCCTTTTTCGGTGCTCTGCCGGAGGGGGAATCGATCACGAAGGGCTTCTACATCAACCTTGCTGCCTCTCCGATGATGTGTGAGTAGTCTACCACAGACCTACGGGTCCATAGTGATTAGCTAGATAGCTTCTTCTTTCTCTCCGATCTTCAATACAATGTTCTCCTTGATCTGCTCGGAGAACTATCCGATGTAATCTTCTTTTGCGGTGTGTTTGTTGGGATTCGATGAATTGTGGGTTTATGATCAGATTATTCATTGAAAGTAATTGAGTCAATTCTAAACTTTATTATGCATCATTGTTATAGCTTTGTATTTCTCTCCGATCTATCCATTTGGTTTGGCCAACTAGATTGATTTATCTTCAGTGGGAGAGGTGCTTTGTAGTGGGTTCAATCTTGCGTTGTCCTCACCTCGTGACAGAAGGGGTAGCGAGGCACGTATTTGTATTGCTGCCATTAAGTGTAAAACGACGAGGTTTAATCATATTGCTTGGTTTTATTCTGTCTACATTATGTCATCTTGCTTAAAGTGTTACTCTGTTTATCATGAACTTAATACCCTAGATGCATGCTGGATAGCGGTCCATGGGTGGAGTAATAGTAGTAGATGCAGGCAGGAGTCGGCCTACTTGTCATGGACGTAATGCCTATATACATGATCATTGCCATGAATAACGTCATAACTATGCGCTTTTCTATCAATTGCCCAACAGTAATTTGTTTACCCACCGTATGCTATCTTTACGAGAGAGAAGCCTCTAGTGAAAACTATGGCCCCCGGGTCTACTTTTATCATATTACCAAAACCAAAAATACCTTGCTGCAATTTTATTACTTTTATTTTACTTTGCAAATTATCTATCTATCACTATCAGATTTAATCCTTGCAAGTAACGAGTTCAAGGGGATTGACAACCCTCTTGCCCGCATTGGGTGCAAGTATTTACTCTTGTGTGTGTAGGTGCTGTTCACTAGGCATTTGCGTGGTTCTCCTATTGGTTCGATAACCTTGGTTCTCACTGAGGGAAATACTATCCGCTACTATATTGCTTCACCCTTCCTCTTCAGGGAAAATCTCAACGCAGCTCACAAGCAGCACTCTACCTCGGAGCACTCATCGCTGACCTCCACCGTGAACTTGTCGCCCTCCCTTGAACCTTTGAAGATGTCGACGGCAGCCTCGGCGTATAGCTCGTCCACCTCATCGATGAGGATGTTTTTGCCTTTCTGGTCCAGATCTACGACGACGTCCTCCTCCACCTGCTCGCCGAGCGGACGGACGACCGCTGGGATGGCGGCCGGAGTAGGTACAGCAGAAGGCGCACGGTCAGCCACACCCACCCCGGTGGCAAAGATGGCAGTAGACTCCTCTGCTATGTTGGCCGACTCAGCCGCACCCACCCCGGCGGCAACGACGGCAGCAGACTCCTCTACTACGATGGTTGCCTGCTTCTTGGTTGTGTCTTCATGTCCACGCTTCATCGTCGTCAGAGGAAGGGAGGAGGGTGGTGGCACGGTACGTGGTAGGGCTGGACGGTGGGAATGGGTGTTTTTTTGCATGATTTGGGGAAGAAAATGATGCGAGTGGGGACAGTGGGAGAGATGAAGCGGCCGATGGGGATAAATATAGATAGGGTCGTTAGATTTTCTCTCCTTCCCGGGTCGTTTGGTGTTCTCGAGTGGACGCGTGGCGTCGTGGCATCGTGCACTGGTCGTGCACGTTCCCATTCATCTCGTTTTTTTACAACAATTACATATAGTTATTCCCAAACCAATTCGCATTGCATCTGGGCCAACACAAATGAACCATTCGTAGTATTTTTTTGTTCACACATAACATCAGGGCCCACATGAACCAGGACCACAGATAACGAAGTGGGACCCACATGTAGTAGTCACATTGGACCCGCAGATGCCATCTGGGCCCACATACACCAAAATTCTTGCTCTCATAGGACCCACATGTACTGGCCCATGTTGCAGACACATATCCTATGAGGACCCACATGCAGCAAAACTAGTCACATTGCACTCCCGTATGCCACGCAGATTGCACGCACAGATGCCACATTGGCCCACATGCACCAATCTTGGTCTCATTGGACTCATAGATGCCATCTGGGCCCACATGCACCAATATTGATCTCCTTGGACACACAGATGCTATAAGGGCCCACATGTACCAATACTATTCACATTACACGCACAGATGCCACATTGGCTCACATGCAGCAATCTTGGTCACATTGGACCCGCAGATGCCATCTGGGCTCACATGCACCAATCTTGATCTCCTTGGACACACAGATGCTATAAGGTCCCACATGCACCAATACTACTCACATTGCACGCACAGATGCTATCTGGGCCAACATGCACCAAACTTGCTCTCCTTTGACACACATGCTATAAGGGCCAACATGCACCAATACTAGTCACATTGCACCCACATTGCACTCCCAGATGCCAGAATGGACCAACATGTATCAATCTTGATCTCTTTGCACTAACAGATGCCACATGGCCCCACATGCACCAATCCTGGTCTCCTTGGACTCACAGATGCTGTAAGGGCCCACATGCATCAATACTAGTCACATTGCACTCACAGGTATCACATGGCCCCACATGCACCAATCTGGGTCTCCTTGGACTCACAAATGCTATAAGGGCCCACGTGCACCAATACTAGTCACATTGCACTCACAGATGCCACATGGGCCCACATGCACCAATCTTGTCTAAACTGAAGACCATTGTGCATGCGTGCTTGATTTGGTCATGGTATGCACTGAAAAAAAGTTGGGGGCAGTTCACATCTTTGATGATGTAGTTGCTTCACAAAGTGGATAGTGTAGCACGAAGATTCTCGACGGAAGCTGCGGATGTACCGGATCGATGGTACAGGAGGTAATCCGGTGTAGACCAATGCTCCAACTTGGTTTGGTATGTCAACTAGGTCCACCCTAACACAAACAAAGTGAAAGGCATCATGTGCTACCCCTTTGGATGGATGTCTAGGGGGTAGACCGTCCGGGGGCTGTTTATTGGTCTTTTTTGACCAAAATGAAATAACATGAAAATGTTGTCCAAACTGAAAACCATTTGCCATGTGTGCTTGAATTGGTCATGGTAGGCCATGAAAAAATATTGGGATAATTTCAAGATGGTCTAAACATGGAGGTGCTCCGAGACGCGCCCTTCCGGGCTAGTCTGACACCCTCCGAAAGCACATGTTGGTTTCTTGACCGATCTGAAATCAACCCAACTATTTGGGGTGACAAGTCATGGCCATGTTAGGGCTTCATGCCAAGATTGAACCATTTTCAGCTAAGTTTGCAAGTTTTGTCACGTGCGGCCAGTTTTCGGGCATTTTTTACCGGAACAAATCCAGAAAATGGAAAATTGTCTAAACGGAAAACCATTGCGCATGCGTGCTTGATTTGGTCATGCTATGCACTGAAAAAATATTGGGGGCAGTTTACGTCTTTGATGATGTAGTTGCTTCACAAAGTGGACAGTGTAGCACGAAGGTTCTGGACGGAGGCTGCGGATGTACCGGATCGATGCTACGGGAGGGAATCCAGTGTAGACCAATGCTCCAACTTGGTTTGGTATGTCAACTAGGTCCACCCTAACACAAACAAAGTGGAAGGAATCATGGGCTACCCCTTTGGATGGATGTCTATGTGGGGTAGACCGTCCGGGGGCTATTTATTGGTCTTTTTTGACCAAAAAATGAAATAACATGAAAATGTTGTCCAAACTAAAAACCATTTGGCATCTGTGCTTGAATTGGTCATGGGAGGCCATGAAAAAATATTGGGATCATTTCAAGATGGTCTAAACATGGAGGTGCTCCGAGACGCGCCCTTCCGGGCTAGCCTGGCACCCTCCCTAAGCACATGTTGGTGTCTTGACTTATCTGGAATCAACCAAACTTTTTTGGGGAGACAAGTCATGGCCATGTTAGGGCTCCATGTCAAGTTTGAACCATTTTCAGCAAAGTTTGCAAGTTTTGTCACATGCGGCCAGTTTTTGGGCATTTTTGACCGAAAAATCCAGAAAATGGAAAACTTGTCTAAAATGAAAACCATTTGGCATGTGTTCTTGAATTGGTCATGGGAGGCCATGAAAAAATATTGGGATCATTTGAAGATGGTCTAAACATGGAAGTGCTCCGAGACATGCCCTTCCGGGCTAGCCTGGCACCCTCCGAAAGCACAAGTTGGTTTCTTGACCTATCTGAAATCAACCCAACTTTTTAGGGTGACAAGTCATGGCCATGTTAGGGCTACATGCCAAGTTTGAACCATTTTCAGCAAAGTTTGCAAGTTTTGTCACATGCAGCCAGTTTTCGGGCATTTTTCACCAAAAAATCCAGAAAATGGAAAACTTGTCTAAAATGAAAACCATTTGCCATGTGTTCTTGAATTGGTCATGGGAGGCCATTGAAAAATATTGGGATCATTTGAAGATGGTCTAAACATGGAAGTGCTCCGAGACACGCCCTTCCGGGCTAGTCTGGCACCCTTCGAAAGCACATGTTGAATTCTTGACCTATCTGAAATCAACCCAACTTTTTGGGGTGACAAGTCATTGCCATGTTAGGGCTACATGCCAAGTTTGAACCATTTTTAGCAAAGTTTGCTAGTTTTGTCACGTGCGGCTAGTTTTCGGGCATTTTTGACGAAAATTTTCCTGAAAATGGTAAACTTGTCTAAACTAAAAATCATTTTGCATGTGTGCTTCATTTGGTCATGGCATGCACTGGAAAAATTTGAAAATTTGAGAAGGTCAAATTTTCAATTATATTGTTGATACTTGTTTCACACACAAAAAATTAGCACTTAAAAAATGTTTTTTTTCTCACAACATATTGGATTTTTTTTGAAACTCTTGGTGATAATGTTCCAACCTCCCATAACTCACGCAGACTACCTCTCCCGATATCCCTCCATTACAGCTCCACCCTCCTAACCACCCGCGACATCCGGGCCTCCTACCACAACCCACGTCGGCTGCAAGATCAGATTGGAGCCGCCAGGCTCACAAGCATTATCAGAGTCGCCGGCCACCGCCGACCGCCAACTTCACCTGAGGGGTCGGACACCACTGCTCTTCTTGCCGCCTCCTCCTCGCGTCAACGCGCTGCTGCTCCTCTTGCTGCCATGGAGCGCAATAGAGCCAGTTGTAGTGTGTCACGCACTATCCGCCGCTAGCAACTTGACGCCACCGTCTCCGAAGCAAGATATTACGTGATCATAGCTCTTGTTAATCGCTGTCAGCCGCACCTCTACTAGTTAAACCCTGATAGGTTTTGCACAATTTATTCAAGTTGGCTAACTATTATGATAATCACTTTCTTCTAATCAATTTTGCCATTCCGAACACACAAACTTCAAAAGAGGTAATAACACAGCAAGAGTAGATTGTCTCTTCCATGGAATAACACGTCATACGGTTAAGTAATTGGAAACCCTTGTCAAACTCTACAAATTTTATGCATGACCAAATAGGTAGTGTGGTTATACTTATAAGTGGATCAATTGATAAAAAAATGTCATCCATACCAGATATAAGTTTTTAATTTTTTATAGATTTGTCAAAATTTTGTTCAAATGAATTGACCCGATTTCTCTTTGTGCATATTTGCAAGGATTGGAAAGTTCTATTAAAAGTGCTGCTAATGGAGAAAAACCCATCTCCCAAATGACTGATAAGGTACGTAATTGACATTTTGTTCAAAATCTTTTCGTACACATACTTCTTTTATACTCACTAATATCTAATGCCATGTTGCAGGAACTCTTCGCGAAGCATGCTAATATGAAGTTATCATGCTCACCGACAAGGTTTGCTGCCACCATCAAATTGTTATCACCAGCCCACATAAAGTCCATCATATCAGAAACCGGTCTTGGGGGTCTAACCCAGATGTAGGCAGTGAGTCTCCGGCGCATAATGTTGGTAAGACTAGCCAAGAGCTTCGACGGAAACACGGAGTCCAGTACCATAGGTAAAACGTCCATTCCTATCACCGCAGAGGACGTGCACCATATATTTTCCATTCCGATAGAAGGGGAGGATATAGTTAAAAATTTGGAAAACACACACGACCCAAACTTGTTTAACACTTATCAAAACAAGGGGGTAATTTCGGTGAGTGACCTTGAGAAGGCGATCAGATCCTCGAAAACTCCTGACGAAGATTTCCTGAGGCGGTTCGTTCTGTACACAATTGGTACTGTTTTAGCACCAACAGCACAACATTATGTGGGCGCGAAATATCTCAACCTTGTTAAGGATATTGCAAACATTCGGAAATTGAACTAGGGATGTTTCACACTGAATCACTTATTCAGGTCCCTTTACAAATTTAACAATCTGGATCAAGTAAGTCTACAAGGAAATCTACCTTTGCTCCAGGTTAGTGCTACATCACTAGTTAACATTGTACAATTATTGTTTCATTGCATATCTCGCTATACTGATGAACTAATGTATTGTATAGTTTTGGTACTGGGAGCACATGTGTACTGGCAGATTGATGTATCCTGGTATACCCCCTCCATTGATCTCACGATGGGACGAAAGCTCAGCAAAAATAAGAAGCGATGCTTATGAGAAAGGAGGACTTGATAAAGGATTGGTGCCTTTCTAGACTTTACCTTTGTATAACCGGTTATTTATTTGCTACTACTGATTCATTCTACCTTATTCAAAGGTTGTGATGGAAATTTGTGCTCCACAACGACTGTCCAACAATACAAATAATCATCCAAGCAACAATTATGTACATGTGGATGAACATGATTTTTATCGAGCGCAATCACAAAGTCAACATATGAGTAGCCAACAAGTAAGCACTTCGAAGACGCTTTTTTTTCAATACCACAGAAAGGTCGCATCGAACCTTATTCATTTTGCTTTGTTCACAAGGGGTTTCTATTTTGTTTACATAGATGGAAATGCTACTTGGAGTCATCAATGGACATTTTTCTGAACATGAAAAGAAGATAGGCAGATTGTTAATGGAACTAGACCACAGATTTGATACCAAATTCCTCACCATGACCGAAGACTTGATCGACATAAGGAGTAAATTTGCCAGTCAACCTAGGTTGTCAAAGACCGAGCACGAAATTAAAGACTTAAGTAGGGAACTCCAGGTATCTCATATTGCAGCATTGATTTTATGCATATCTTCCTCCATATTTTTTTTGGATGAATATCTTCCTCCATATTCATTATATGTTTTTATTGGTACAGGAAATAAGATACCAAATTAAAAGCAGCTAACAATCAGTGTCACAGAAAGCATGCGTCCAGGTGATAATTATGGCCCAACACCTAGCTAACATTAACAAACTTTTGATCAATGACCATTTTTTTTATTGTAGGAACAAGCCAATGTACGCAGTGAATCCTTCACAGCAACTCCTAAGTTTGACGCGTCCACGGTAGGGACTTCGACTCAAACACCAAGTGCAAAACACGTGGTGCAAAACAAGGAGGAACCACGAATCACACCGCTGAAGCCTATCTTTGATAATGATTACAAGTTGACCGATGAGGACGTAGAGGTGGCCATTTTCATCCGCGGAACACACGACCCTGTTGAAGTAGCTCTAATCAGAGACATTCCCTTGACAGCTGAAAAACTCAAGCGAAATGTGAACAAAGGATACATTTATGATGATGTAAGCCCATTATACTCTAGTCTACATCAAGTATTGCAACTACTCTCTTATTATTATATGATTGCAAATTTTGCAGGTTATTATGGCATATGCTCACATTAGCAATGTTGAGACTGATACTACCTCAGTCATATCCCCCGTTGAAACCAAAAAGCTGTTAGGATTAAATGGGGTTAATCCAAGGGGACGTGGAGGCTCGTGGCTTGCTCATATAGCAAATAAATTTGTAGGACGCCGAAAGGTACACTTTTCTCCCACTTTCATATTTCCTAGACATAATCTACATGAAATATTTCAGCGGTCCCCTGAACCTTAATTGCACTGCATATCAAAATTCTTGCGTGTAATGAGTCCGCTTTCATTTTACGGCAGGTGCACATCGCATTGAATGTACACGAAAGCCACTGGATGCTAATGATGTTTAATTTTGACAACGAAGAGATTCAGGTCCTAAACTCCAAAAATGAATATTGTAACAAGACAAAGGAAACTACTCTTGTAAGCATTCTCTTGCTGCCTTTTTACCATTGCATGGCACATGAACTCCCAAAGTACCAATGTAACCCTTTGTATAACTCGTCGTACACTTGGTGGAGTCCATTTAGGCGTGCATTGACGAAGCGGTCAAGGATGGCTTGGTAACACCAACTAAGCCCATCAAATTTACCGAGTGGAAGAAAGTACACTATGACAACATACCACAACAGAGGGACGGGTACGTATGGCCTCCTAAATTATTCCTCGCCTTCACGTCCAAGATTACTAAACTTCAACTAAACATTGCAGGCATTCATGTAGGGCATTCACACTGAAGTACATGTTGTCATGGAACGGGGTAGAATTTATCGATAAATTCGACCAGGTCATTGAAACACTAAATTTCATTTCAACTTTCTTTGGCTTGAACGCTATGCTAACATATGTGTTGCTTATCTAATTTAGGCACACATAGATATTTTCAGCTGGAAAATATGTTCAAGCCTGCTGCGTTCAAATTGCAACGCTCTTCGCCTCGAATCATACAAGTACCCCATAACGGTTAGTGCTACACCATGGAAATTTCATTTATTTCCTATGTCTCATGATTACATTTAACGCACTGCTGTCTGCTCTACAGGAGGAGATGTACGAAGCCCACGTTGCAGCGCAACCTAAGGATGCAGAAGACGGCGTACAAGAAATCAACGATCCTATTGTTGCCAGAAAAACCGACACATCCAGCTTCCAAAAGGATCCCAACACACGCAACTCCCCCAAAAGGCGGAGACCACATGGACGCCCGAGGAAGATTGTTTATGAAGCGATAGCAGCAAAAACAAAAAGTCTTAAAGAACTCAAACTTAAATTTGACACCAACACTATTGCTGCACGTGTGAATTTGCTATCATCATGATCACGCAGATCAGTCAAACCATCAGCATTTTTGTTGAGCCCATTCAAGTAATGCAGATGGTAGTTTAAGTATGCATATATGATGCATATAACTTAGTAGTGAAGTTTGCTAGTTTATGTATGCATATATGATGCATATACGTTAATGTAAGCAGTTGTGGAACAGTTGTGTTATGGAACTGTCAGTTATGAACTAGAATTGTCAGTTATGCTATATATGTCAGTTATACTATGCAGTTCTCAGTTATGAAAGCAGTGCTATATTTGGATTTCATCTTTATGTTGCTATCCATCAAGCAGCAGTTAGTTTTTGTTGCTGTCTAGTTTTTGTTTCTATCCAGTTGTCAGTTATGCAAGCAGTGCCAAATCTAGCATAAATTAGTTATTTTTGCTATCCATCAAGCAGTGACGCAACCACTGCCAAATCTAGCAAACTGGACTGCCAAATCTTGGAAAATTTACCTTTTCTTGCTATACATCAAGCAGTGCCAAATCTAGGAAAATTTACTCCAAGTAGGCGACAAAATTTTTGTGACATTGTTCTTATTCCTTTTTTGATATCACTGTACTTTGTTGCCATAACTGGCATATGGCACTTCTTTTGCTATAACAGGCAATAGGTACTTTTGGCAATCATTTGCATGCTCTACTTTTGGCAATAAGTAATGCATGCTCTGTTCTTTTGCTATAAGTGGTCTGATACGTCTCCAACGTATCTATAATTTATGAAGTATTCATGCCATGTTTATTATTATTTTGTATGATTTTGGTGCACTTTTATATGGCTTTTATTTGATTTTTATGGACTAACATATTGACCTAGTGCCAGTTGCTGTTTTTTGCTTGTTTTTGATTTTCCAGAAAATCCATATCAAATGAAGTCCAAATGCAGCGAACCTTTTTGATAATTTTTTCTGGAAGGAAACAGACCCAGGAAGCTTCGGGGGGGTAGCAGAAGACCCACAGGGGCCCCACAAGCCACCAGGGCGCGCCACCCCCCCCCCCCCCCCCAGGCGTGCCCTGGTGCCTCAAGGGCCCCCTGTGGCACCTCTTTGCGTGATTCCAACGTTGAAAACTTTACTTTCTGTTTGGGAATTCTCGGTCATTTTCATTGACAGGAAAAGCATGCGTCTCAAAATATTTTATTTCTCTAATTTAATCCTTTGAGCTCTAGCACATTAGCAAATCTCAGCTTCCCTCTGCGAAGGGCCTATCTATTTACTTTTATGCAAATTTTACTTTTATGCAATTTTTATTTTTTCGAGTCTCCATCTTCTCTTATAAAGCACCAACTAGAGAGCACTATTGTCATATTTGTGCATTGTGTGTAGCTAATTCCGAGTGTGTTTCATGAATGGATCAATGATTGAGCATAATGGGCTAGGGATAACTTTCTTTACCGTTGATATTTTGAAAGACATGGTTGCTTGTTAGCATGCTTGAGTATTTATATTTTCATGTCAAATTATAGACTATTGCTTTGAATCATTCAAGTCCAATGTCCAAGCTACAAAAGAAAAGAATATGTGATGAATATGATGGGTAGCATTCCACATCAAAAATTCTGTTTTTATCATTTACCTACTCGAGGACGAGCAGGAATTAAGCTTGGGGATGCTGATACGTCTCCAACGTATCTATAATTTTTTATTGTTCCATGCTATTATAGTATCAATCTTGGATGTTTTTCTATATACATTAACAGCAATTATATATCATTTTTTGGGACTAACCTATTAACTTAGTGCCCAGTGGCAGTTGCTGTTTTCTGCCTGTTTTTGGTTTTCCAGAAAATCAGTACCAAACGAAGTCCAAATGCAACGAAACTTTTTGGAGATTTTTTATTGGACCAGAGGAACACTAGAAGCTTTGGGAGAGGTCCAGAAGACCCAGGAGGTGGCCACGAGCCACCAGGGCGTGCCTGGGGGGGGCAGGCGCGCCCTGTTGCCTCGTGGGCCCCCCTGAGCTTCGTTTGACCTAATTCCACCACTATAAATTCCCATAAATCCGTAAACCAACAGAGGAGTCCACGAAATAGTTTTTCCGCCACCGCAAGTTTCTGTTCTCGAGAGATCCCATCTGGAGGCCTTCTCCGGTACTCCACCGGAGGGGGAATCGATCACGGAGGGGCTCTACATCAACCTTGTTGCCTCTCCGATGATGCGTGAGTAGTTTACCACTGACCTTCGGGTCCATAGTTAGTAGCTAGATGGCTTCTTCTCTCTTTTTGATCTTCAATACAATGTTCTCCTCGATGTTCTTGGAGTTCTATCCGATGTAATCACTTTTTGCGGTGTGTTTGTTGGGATCCGATGAATTGTGAGTTTATGATCAGATTATCCATGTAATTATTTGAGTCTTCTCTGATCTCTTTTATGCTTGATTATTATAGCTCCGTATTTCTTCTCCTATCTATTGATTTGGTTTGGCCAACTAGATTGATTTATCTTGCCATGGGAAGAGGTGCTTTGTAATGGGTTCGATCTTGCGGTGCTCAATCCCAGTGACAGAAAGGGACATGACACGTATGTATCGTTCCTATTAAGGGTAAAAAGATGGGGTTTATTCATGCATGAGTTTACTTTGTCTACATCATGTCATCTTGCTTAAGGCGTTACTCCATTCTTTATGGACTTAATACACTAGATGCATGCTGGATAGCGGTCGATGTGTGGAGTAATAGTAGTAGATGCAGGCAGGAGTCAGTCGACTTGTCTCGGACGTGATGCCTATATACATGATCATTGCCTTGGATATCGTCATGATTATTTGCTTTTCTATCAATTACCCAACAGTAATTTCTCTACCCACCGTATGCTATTTTCTTGAGAGAAGCCTCTAGTGAAAACTATGGCCCCCGGGTCTATCAAAATCATTTACTAAAACCCTAAAAATACTTGCTGCAATTTTCTTTTATTTATTTTATTTTGTATTTTTGTTTCAATCTATCTATCTATCACATACAATTTAATCTTGCAACTTACCGCCGAGGGATTGACAACCCCTTGTTTGTGTTGGGTGCAAGGGTTTGTTGTTTTGTGTGCAGGTGCTGTTCACGAGGTGTTGCGTGATTCTCCTACTGGATTGATAACCTTGGTTTCATAACTGAGGGAAATACTTATCTCTACTGTACTGCATCTCCCTTCCTCTTCAGGGAATAACCAACGCAGCTCACAAGTAGCAATGCCCAAGGCACCCCAAGGTAATATTCAAGGAAGACTCAAGCGTCTAAGCTTGGGGATGCCCCAGAAGGCATCCCCTCTTTCGTCTTCAACACTATCGGTAACCTCACTTGGAGTTCAATTTTTATTCGTCACATAATATGAGTTTTGCTTGGAGCATCATTTCAATTAGAGATTTGCTTTCTGTTATCAATAATCATGTTTTGTATCTTTTAGTTCAATAAAATGCCAATTATAGCCTTTACCATGCTCAGTTTGCAAGTTTATGTGTTGCTGTTTGAAAACAGAAAGTTTTCTGTTATGTCCTGAATTTTTGTGAATAGTTAGAACATGATAAAAATCTGAAATTTTTACACAGTAAGCATTCCTGAGTTCTCTGTCATGTGGTAATTTTTCAGAATTTTTGGAGTTAGGGAAGTATGAATTCTTATTCACCCTTTACAGACTATCCTGTTTTGGCAGATTGCTGTTATAGTTGCATTGTTTGCATATGTTTGCTTGTTTAATCTTTCCATTTGTGGATAGGAGTATTAAATATGCAGAGGCATTTAGTATGCAATGCTTAATTATAATTTTAGTGATTTTTTACAGTAGAGAATGTTAAGGTTTTGAGTTGATTTATACTAACTTATCTCACGAGTTCTTGTTGAGTTTTGTGTGGATGAACTTTTTAAGATTTAAGGAAACTGTAATATGAGAGGAATTAAGGAGACACAAGAGCTCAAGCTTGGGGATGCCCAAGGCATGCCAAGTTATTATTCCAAGAAGTCTCAAGCATCTAAGCTTGGGGATGCCCCGGTAGGCATCCCACCTTTCTTCTTCAACAACTATCGGTCAGTTTTGGTTGAGCCTAAGTTTTTGCTTCTTCACATGATATGTGCTATCCTTGGAATGTCATTTTATTTTGTTTTCTTTGCTGTTTGAATAAAATACTTAAGATCTGAAATTTTTAAATGAGAGAGAGTCCTCACATAGCTACTTAATTACTTAACTACTCATTTGATCTTCACTTATATCTTTTTGGAGTAGTTTGTCATTTACTCTTGTGCTTCACTTATATCCTATGAGTAAATTGTTGAATGAATTGAATATCATAAAGTTGAAATAATATGAGCTTCATACGCTTGTATCATGCCTAGTAGTAGCTTCACATTGGGTTCAGAAGGTAAAATCTATTGAAGCTTGACAATCACAATATTGGTCATACAAGCAATTCATGAATGATTAGTATAAGGAATAGAACTTTCACATATAAATATATTATCTTGGACATCTTTTATGATTGTGAATACCCATTAATTATTTTCAAACTTGAGCAAATTTGTTGAAGTTGGACAAGGAAGACAACGTAATGAGTTATGTTTGGGTATATTTGCATAGAAGTTATATTGTTATGGATCCTCCAACATGTGGTGCTTGCTTAGGATCTTTTGCTAGCCAAAAATTTGTACTAAGTAGAGATACTACTTGTGCATCCAAAAACCCTTAAACCCAGTTTCTTGCCATGAGTGTCCACCATATCTACCTATGGATTGAATAAGATCCTTCAAGTAAGTTGTCATCGGTGCAAAAAGCAATAAAAATTGCTCCTAGAATATGTATGATCTTTTATTGCAAGGGAAAATAAGCGTTGTACGAACTTGTGATGGTAAAGAAATAAAAGCGACGGACTGCATAATAAAGTTTGCTATCACAAGGGGCAATATAACATGACGTTCCTTTGCATTAAGAGTTTGTGCATCCAAAAATAAAAAGCACATGACAACCTCTGCTTCCCTCTGCGAAGGGCCTATCTTTTACTTTTATGTATTTACTTTTATGCAAGAGTCAATAGTATTACTTCTCATTTCAACCTTAATTATTCTCTAGTTGGCAAGCATCATGTGGTTGGGAAAGATCCAGGCACATATGGCCAGTCAAATATATTTGATCATGATTTATTATTGTTGACAATTATCTCTATGATAAATAAGTTGGGAGGCGAAACATTAAGCCCCTATCTTTCTCTGTGTTCGATGGATGCCATTTGTTCTAAAAATATGCTTTGAGTACTAGCAATCATAGAAGACTAAATGATAATTGAGTATGTGGAGCTCTTACTTAGACTTTGTTGAAATTAAGTTGAATTGCAATTGTTTGGTGACTAAGAACATAGGTTGTTAAGTTTCAAGAGAATGCATTGTTTGAACCATAACATGTGAATTGATTGCTACTTTATCATGATGGGTTTTATGAAATGAGCTACTGTTTATGATATATAATGATGCTAGAAAAAGTGATTGAAATTATCATTGATCAAACTTATGCACTATGCTAGCATTCACACTTCATAAATTATTTCTTTTATCATTTACCTACCCGAGGACGAGTAGGAATTAAGCTTGGGGATGCTGATACGTCTCCAACGTATCTATAATTTATGAAGTATTCATTCCATGTTTATTATAGTTTTGTATGATTTTGGTGCACTTTTATATGGCTTTTATATGATTTTTATGGACTAACATATTGACCTAGTGCCCAGTGCCAGTTGCTGTTTTCTGCTTGTTTTTGGTTTTCAAGAAAATCCATATCAAATGAAGTCCAAATGCAGCGAAACTTTTTGATGATTTTTTCTGGAAGGAAACAGACCCAGGAAGCTTCGGGGGAGCAGCAGAAGACCCACAGGGGCCCCACAAGCCACCAAGGCGCGCCACCCCCCCCCCCCCCCAGGCGCGCCCTGGTGCCTCGTGGGCCCCCTGTGGCACCTCTTTGCGTGATTCCAAAGCTGAAAAATCATATATATTCAGAAACCCCCGAAAGTTAACCTAGATGAGTTTTTACGCCACCGCAAGCCTCTGTACCTCCACGATCTCATCTATAGCCCTTTTCCGGCACCCTGCCGGAGGGGGAAAATCATCGCCGGAGGCCATCTTCATCATCCCGGTGGTCTCCATGACGAGGAGGGAGTAGTTCACCCTCGGGGCTGATGGTTTGTACCAGTAGCTATGTGTTTTATCTCTCTCTCTCATGTTCTTGATTTGGCACGATCTTGATGTATCGTGAGCTTTGTTAATATAGTTGGATCATATGGTGTTTTCCCCTCTCTATCTTGTTGTGATGAATTGAGTTTTTACCTTTGAGGTTTCACTATTATCGGATCGAATACTTTTATGGATTTGAGAACACTTGATGTATGTCTTGCATATGAATACCCGTGGTAACAATGGGGTATTATATTGATTCACTTGATATATGTTTTGGCACTCAACTCGCGGATTCCCGAGGTAACATTGGGGTAATCTATGCATAGGGGTTGATGCACGTTTTCGTCCTACTTTCTCCGGTAGAAATCTTGGGGCACTCTTTGAAGTTCTTTGTGTTGGATTGAATATTATGAATCTGAAGTTGTTTGATGCATATCGAATAATCAACTCACGGATACTTGTGGTGACATTGGAGTATCTAGGTGACATTAGAGTTTGTTGATGCGTATCATATGGTGTTATTTTAGTACGAACTCTAGGGTTGTTCATGACACTTATAGGGATGGCTCAATAGATTGATCGGAAAAGATAACTTTGAGGTGGTTTCGTACCCTACAACAATTTCTATCTTATGTTCTCCGCGAATAGGAACTTTGGAGTGATTCTTTATCGCACGTTGAGGGATGGTTATATGATCCAATTATGTTAGCATTGTTGAGAGATTGCACTAGCGAAAGTATGAACCCTAGGCCTTGTTTTTAAGCATTGCAATACTGTTTGTGCTCACTTTTATCGTTTGCTACCTTGCTGTTTTTATATTTTCAGATTACAAAAACCTATATCTACTATCCATACTACACTTGTATCACCATCTCTTCGCCGAACTAGTGCACCTATACAATTTACCATTGTATTTGGTGTGTTGGGAACACAAGAGATTTCTTGTATTTGATTGCAGGGTTGTTTGAGAGAGACCATCTTCATCCTACGTCTCCCACGGATTGATAAACCTTAGGTCATCCACTTGAGGGAAAATTGCTACTGTCCTACAAAACTCTGCGCTTGGAGGCCCAACACGAGTCTACAAGAATAAGTTGTGTAGTAGACATCATGGTCATCTATATAACTTGACCATCTTCAGTATAAAAACAGAACATATTCAGTTTAAGATATAGCTTGAGCATCTTCAGTTCAAGACAGAACATGTTCAGTTTAAGATATATTCTGAACATCTTCAGTTTAAGAGAAACTTTTACCATAGATCACCATACTTGAGTTCTTAACATACATCACGAAACTACTAGCTTATATGCTGATCTATACAACATACCTAACAGACCAAATTACTAACTTATATGCATCATACCCTAATACAAACTACAGAGAGACAACAGCAGATTCAGCAACCCTGGAAAGCTTTGTAGATCCCACTTGCTAACTGCTCTAGTAGCCTTGCTCCCACCTTTAGCAGCCTTACTCTTTCTTCCTTTATCTGTACAATGGACCAATCAAAAATCCATGTTGTCATTCATTTAATAACAGACACTGGATTAAAAATTCTCTTTTCTGTCAAAAATGATATCATTCCTACTCCTCCACAAAGCCCAAAACATAGCAGATATGCCCACCCACACAAGTTTCTTATCTTCTTTTGGAAATCTATTAATCCATCCCCCAAAGCATGTAGTCAAATCATCAGGCAAATTATTCAGATTAAAAGCACATTTTAAAATATTCCACCTACTCAGGGGCAACCTTTGCAAATGTCTCATTAACATCTCCTTCCCCATTCAACGACCTCAACAAATCAGAAGAGGCAGCAATTCTCCTCTCTGAACTATTATCATCCCTAGCAAAATTATCCCTCCTAATCTTTGGATAAGATATTTGCTCTATTTTTCTGTTTAGATGCAGACTTTACGCAATGCACATTCTCAACACTCACACCATGATTGTAAGCATGAGCAGAAGGAAAATTAGATCGAGTGCAAAGCTTACTGATAACCCTAAGCTCCTCCTCTGATTATTCGTCGGAGCACTCCCCTCCTATTCCTCGGCCGCAAACCGCCGCCCCGTGAGACGAGGAGAACGGCGAGGGAACCTTGGAGAACGGCGGGGAAGCATCGTAGCGCCAATTGCTTTGCTCCCCTTGCATTTGGGTACGGTCGAGGAAGACGCCACCAGCTCGGCGCTTTGGAACGGCACCGTGCGGAACATTAGCGACGCCGGCAACTGGATGCTCGATCCTGGACCCTCTGGATGCTCGATCTTGGATCGATACTCCCACAACCTTCGCCTCATGTCTGGATCCGGCGAATCTGTCTGCTCCATGGTCCAGAGGAGCACCTCTATATGATCCCGCTCGACTCCCTCCGGGAGGATCGTCGCCTTTTCGCTCGGTTTCAGACTTGAGGCCACCGCCATCGCCCCCTTCGCTAATTCCCACTGGTTGTGAAACCACGACTTGATCTCCATCATCCTGGCTAACTTCACATCGTCACTGCCTGCAATCGTCAAGTATCGGTTGTACTCCTCCATCAATCTACTTCTTCATAGCACTAGAACTAGTCGGCGGTGGTTTTAGATTTGAAGAGGAGTGGCGGCCGTTTTGGATTGGAAGAGACAAAGAGGAGCGGCGGCACGCTAGGAGAGGATAAGACGAAGAGGAGCAGCGGCGCGCTGGGAGAGGATAAATCATGATCCCTCCTAATGACTAATTTACCCCTCACTTAAGAAACGACCCCACATAAACTTGAGTACTGACCCCACGTTATTTAGTGTTGGGGAACGTAGCATGGGAAACAAAAAATTTCCTACGCACACGCAAGATCTATCCATGGTGATGAGCATCTACGAGAGGGAGAGTGAATCTACATACCCTTGTAGATCGCTAAGCGGAAGCGTTAAGAAACGCGGTTGATGTAGTCGAACGTCTTCGCGATCCAAATCGCAAGTCGTCCCTCGATCCAAACACAATCTAGCGCCGAACGGACGGCACCTCCGCGTTCAACACACGTACGGCTTGATGACGCCTTCACCTCCTCGATCCAGCGAGCGATGGTGAAGTAGTAGATGAGTTCCGGCAGCACGACGGCGTGGTGATGGTGGTGAGGAACAATCTCTGCAGGGCTTCGCCAAGCGCTACGGAGATTATGACGGGACGAACTAGAGGGTTAGGGTTGCCGGCACACGGCTTGGGAAATCTCTATGTATCCCGTGTGCTAGCCCTGCCCCTCTATCTATATGCTGAGCCCTGAGGTCTAAACTTGGAGAGAAAGCCTCCACAAGGTCGGTTTTGCCCGCACAAGGTCGGTTTGGCCCGCACGTAAAGAGTCCCACTCGGATTCCAGTAGTACCGCGTACAAGCGGTAGTACCGCTCACGAGCGGTAGTACCGCTTGAGTGGTAGTACCGCTTCACACAAGCGGTAGTACCGCTTGAGCGGTAGTACTGCCTTACCAGCGGTAGTACCGCTTAAGGCAGCAGCAAAACTTCCTTTTGCACTTTCCAATACCTCGTGGGCTTTACCCCTTTGGCCCATATAAAGTGTTGCTGCACCCGAACACTTCGGTAAACATCCGGAACCCCTTCCGGTGAATTCCGGAACCCTTACGGAGATCAAAACACTATTATCACATATATCAATCATTACCTCCGGACTCTTCCGGAGATCCTCGTCATGTCCGGGATCTTATCCGGGACTACGAACAACCTTCGGTCACCAACACAATAACTCAACTATACTAATCGTCACCAAACGTTAAGTGTGTAGACCCTGCGGGTTCGAGAACTATGTAGACATGACTGAGACACCTCTATGGTCAATAACCAATAGCGGGACCTGGATGCCCATATTGGTTCCTACATATTCTACGAAGATCTATATCGGTCGAACCTCTATGTCAAGGATCCAGTTAATCCCGTATGCTGTTCCCTTTGTTCTTCGGTATGTTACTTGCCCGAGATTCGATCGTCGGTATATCTATACCTAGTTCAATCTCGTTATCGGCAAGTCTCTTTACTCGTTCCGTAATACAAGATCTCGTGGCTAACACTTTAGTAACATTGCTTGCAAGGCTCATTGTGATGTTGTATTACCGAGTGGGCCCTGAGATACCTCTCCGTCATACGGAGTAACAAATCCCAGTCTTGATCCATGCCAACCCAACAGACACCCTCGGAGATACCTGTAGAGCATCTTTATAGTCACCCAGTTACGTTGCGACGTTTGATACACACAAGGTATTCCTCCGGTGTCAATGAGTTGCATGATCTCATGGTCATAGGAACAGATACTTGACATGCAGAAAACAATAGCAATAAACTGACACGATCATATGCTACATTTATAGTTTGGGTCTTGTCCATCACATCATTCTCCTAATGATGTGATCCCGTTATCAAATGGCATCTCATGTCCATGGCTAGGAAACCTTCACCATCTTTTGATCAACGAGCTAGTTAACTAGAGGCTTACTAGGGACACATTGTTGTCTATGTACCCACACATGTATTTGAGTTTCCAATTAATACAATTATAGCATGGATAATAAACGATTATCATGAACAAGGAAATATAATAATAACCAATTTATTATTGCCTCTAGGGCATATTTCCAACATTTAGTACTTTTGAGTACTTTCTTGCCAGTACTATGTGATGCCCCTGCTCGACCGTGCACTAATCATACACGCAAATGCACACGATCGAGGTCAGAGACTCACGGGAGGATATCATAACACAACTCTAAACACAAATGAAAAACATACAAGCTTAATATTACAAGCCAGGGGCCTCGAGGGCTCGAATACATAAGCTCGAGTCATACAAGCATCAGCGGAAGCAAATGTATCTGAGTACAGACACAAAGTTAAACAAGTTTGCCTTAAGAAGGCTAGCACAACAGCGACACTGATCGAAAAGGCGAAGGCCTCCTGCCTAGGGCCTCCGAACTACTCCTGGTCATCGTTCTCCACATAGAAGTAGGCACCAACGGTGTAGTAGTAGTCGTCGGCGGGAACATCTGGCTCCGGGGCTCCACCATCTGATCGCAGCAATCGGGTAGGGGAAAAGAAGTAGCAAAGCAACCGTGAGTACTCATCCAAAGTACTCGCAAGACTGACATCAGAACTAGACTAATTATGCATCGGTATCAAAGGAATGGGGCTATATCTTTGGACTAAACTACAGAAATGCCAGATCAGAGGGGGAAAGGCCTAGCCTATCGAAGACTAGCATCTTGAAGCAATCTTGCAGCATCAGAAGAGAGTAGGGTATAGCAACACATAATAGCAATTATATTTTAGTAATGACCTGAGATCCTTCCTCGACTACCCTGCGAGAAAGTGATCCCGAGAGAAGTAGTATCAGTTTATCATTGTAACGGTATCCATTCATAGTTGTAGCAGATCAGGATACAACTCCGAGCGTCTTGTTACCGTGGACACGGCTATTCGAATAGATCACTTCCCTGCAGGGGTGCACTACTGTTATCCAACACGCTCGATTAACTCTGGCCGGACACACTTTTCTGGGTCATACCCGGCCTCGGATGATCGACACGACGTAGTCCTACCTAGGCTCAGCAGAGAGGTCCCTGCCGGTCTACATCCTAAGCGCTCAGGGGTCTTGGGCCATCGCCCTATGCACTCCGGGTCGTTGTGCGCGAGGTGGATCCAGGCACCACCTCTGGGGCACCGATCCGACCTGGCCACAATGCTGAACTGGACGTCTGACAGAGCTTTCGGCTGATACATACGGCGCCGAGGGTCCCATAACCATTATCCCACGTGGTGGTAATGCGTATAGGCCAGCGACCAACTCAGATCAAATGCCCAAATCCGTTAGGCGTGTTTAGTAACTCGCGAAGACGAACAGGATCCCTGTCACTCCGACTTGGTAACACGCGGACCGGACCAGGGACCAGGCCCACCTATCTCCTAGGTGGTCTCCGCCTGCCCTGTCGTTCCGCCACAATATCACTCGCGGGTGCTCTTGGAGCCGACCCGTCTTTAATATAATTCTCTCGCGGGCACTCTTGGAGCCGGCCTAACTTTAACAGTTTAAAGTATTGCAATATGTAAACATTTCCGTGATCATCACCCAGAGTGATCACGGCCCGATAACAAGCATGGTAAACGGACAAGGGTGAAGGGCCACAGATGGATTAACAGCATAGCTAACTAAGCAACTTAGGACAGCAGGCAAGGTATCAATAGCAGACGACGAAATCAGGCTATGCATCAGAATAGGAGCTATCAGAATACCAACAGAAGCAATTCTAATGCAAGCAATAGAGAGAAAGAGTAGGCGGCATCTGGATGATCAAGGGGGTTTTGCTTGCCTGGAAGCTCTGCTGAAGGGGGTCTGGTCGTCGACGACGTAGTCGTACTCAGCGGTGTCGTCGGCAGTCTTGGGGTCTATCGGGAGAGAAGGAGGGGGAAGAAACAATAAATGCACGGCAACAATGCAACAGGGATGCATGACATGTCGACATGCAGTGCTAGGGGTGTTCTAATGCAGCACTACGCAAGTTAGTCGGAGCGGGAAATTATCCGGGAGTGTTCTCCCAGCTCCGGGTGATTATCGTTACACTGAACCGGAGGGGACGGTTCCATGTTCAGTATGTTAGAGGGGTGTGACAGGTATGTGGGTGGCATATTCGGATTCGTCATATTTTTCTGATCGTTTTTCATATATAAATTATTTTCATCCGAGTTATGGTTTATTTTATATGATTTTTCAAAGTTTTATTGAATTTCTGGAATTATTTTATTTATTAAATCCGAATTATCCGAAACAATGACTGGTGACGTCAGCATGACGTCATCGGTTAAATCCGGCTGACCAGAGTCAAACCTGACCAGTGGGTCCCACTGGTCAGCGACTGTTTTAATTAAACAGGGGCTAATTTAGTTAATTAGGTTAATTAACAGGTGGGACCCAGTTGTCAATGACTAATTAGCAATTAAATTAGTTAACAGATTAATTAACAATTTTATTATTTATAAAATCATTTTATTACACGTGGGCCCGCATGTCAGTGGCTGGGCCAGCCCAGTCAGCACAGTTGACTGGGTCAACCCAGTCAACTGGACTCACGGGCCCACATGTCAGCCTCACAGGGGGCAGCCACGTCGGCGTCGCCGGAATTTCGCCGCCGGCGACCATTTCGCGCGGCGGCGCGTTCGGGAGACGGCCGGAATTCGCGCATAGGCCGCCGTTTTGTGCGCGCGAGGCGGCGTTCGGACGAGCCCAGAGAGCCGCGTCTAGTGGTGGTACTGGCTTGGCCGGAGATGGGCTAAAACAGCGGCGACGTCGACCGCGGCGGTCGCCAGAGTTCGGGTGCGGACGGCAACGATGCTACGGGGCACGGCAAGGCGCGCCAGAGGCGGCGTTGGGTTCGCGCGGATGTGCTGAGCACGTCTACGGGCTCGGAAGGCCACGACGTCGACTACATCGACGGGCGCGAGCTTCGCGGCGGAGGCGGGTTTAGGCGGCGATGGCAGCGGCGGCTACGGCGCGGAGAAGAGCACGGGAAGAGAGGGAGAGGGAGGCGGAGCTCACTGGGCGCCTGTAGGTGTGCTCAGTGGGCTCGGGGGAGGCGCGAGGTGGCCGGATTCGACGCCGGAGTTCGTCGGAGCCGAGGAGGAAGAAGAGGTCGCCGCGCTCGATGTAGCGGTTCCCGGCTCCAATGGCTCGGCGCAGGTGGGGTAGCGGACGACGGCGATCCGATCTGGCATGGCGGCGAGGCGATGCGGTGGCGGTGGCCGCGGGATCGAGCGGTGCCCGACGACGACGGCGCTCGGTGAGCTCGCGGACGAGCGAGGGAGAGGGGGGGAAAGATCTGGGCGGTCCAGGGGGTCCACGGCGTCGTTCTTATCCCCCCAGGGGTCCCTGTAGCGACGCGAGGCGAGCGGGCGCGGCTGGGACGGCAAGCCGGCGTCGGGCGCGGGCGTGCGCGCGGGTGAGCAGGAGGTAGGAGGTGACAGGCGCTGGCTGGGCCGGCTTTCGGTTTGACTTAGGCCCAGGTAACAGTGGGCCTTTTCCTTTTTCTTTTCCTTTTTCTGTTTTTCTTTTTACTTTTCTGTTTTGCAAAAATGTTTAGCCACCATTTGACTTTTGTAAAATATGTGAACTAGCCACATAAATACAGTGCAATATCTAGCACTGCCATAAAACGTTTGGAGTCCATATGTTTTCATCTGAATTTTAATTAAATGAGAATTGATTAAATGGTGTTGTTTTGGTACTGTTTTAGGATGCTAGAGTCATTTAAATAATTAAGTTAATGTTGGCTTTATTTTTATAATTACCTTGGGAATATTTGCAATATTATGAACTATTTAGTTCCTGGATTTGAACAACTTTTAAATTCACTTTATATTTGAATTTCAATTTGAATTGAAATTTGAAATGAGATATGAAACAAATGATGATCAAGCACTGTAAATCATGGTGACTTTGGCATTATCAAAAGGGTGATCACTGTAGCTTAATACATGGGGTGTTACATACTACATAGTACTACCCATTTATCTACCGTTAGATCGAGACTAACGGACGGCTTATAAAAATGCCAACCACCCTAAAACTTGTATTCTGTTTTATTCAGCATATTTATGATATTCATGATGGTGGGTCTTTTGTGTCTGTCGGCCTCCACGCACTTCAACGCTATATCCAGGCATTTCATAACTTGTCGGCAATATCCTTGAACTGACGTGCCCTTCACTTTTTTGTTTAGCCTCTTCCTCCAATTTGCACATACCTACGAAATTGAAAATTAATATACCACACAAAATTAATGATGGAATTTCGTTACAAGAAATGACCATCAGTGCAAATCAGATGTTCCAAAAAGAAACTTCTTACCTGATCAAAGAACTCCTTGGAAGACATTTCAAGGCTTCCCAAACTGTACTTATTCCCTGTCATGATCTCTATGATTACAACACCCAAGCTGTAGATGTCATACTTTTCTGATGTTATTTGTTCCTCGACAAATTCCGGTGGCATATATTCACTGCATGAGATCAGAAATATTAAAGATACAGCTAGTTTATAGAAAATGCCAATTTAAAATATTACTTGAAAAACAAATTCAAATTAGCTTACAGTGATCCTACTTTATGTGGCATATATTCTCTTATTAAAGGTCCATTGTAGCCGATGCGGACTAGTACAATGAGATCATCTATTTTTGGCTGCATATTCTCATCCAGCAATATATTGCTAGGCTTTAGATTTAAATGGTAAATAGGAGCAAACCCATGATGGAGGTCTCTCAAGCCCACGCAAGTGCCCTTAATTATTCTGTAGCGTGTGTGCCAATCCAGCCCAGAATGAACGTCTGTCGAAAGGAGACAAGATATATTATCCCCGAAGTTTCTAAAAAAAAAGATATATTATCCCCGAAAATGCTTAAAGTGTTATTTTATTCATCAAATGCCAAAGATATAATAAATATATGTATCTTCCTGCATGCATGTTGCGGCGCTCAAGGGATCCACTTGGCAAATACTCGAAGCAGAGTATCCTTTGCATCTCATTGGCATAATACACATATCCTCCTTTATGCTCCACAAGTTTGCTTTGTGTTCCGTAGCAGTAACCAGCTAACCTGACAATGTTTTGATTTCCGAACCCTGTCATGTTATCAGGCTTTCGTGTCTCCTGCATACTAGTTAAAACCTTCACAGCAAGGACTTGTCCATCCTCACAGATTCCCTATATATATTTAACGCATCTTAATTATTAGGAAAATGGATTCTTAATTTTGTTGACCAGAGGCATGACAATGTACTATATAAAAGCTAGCTGATCATACATAGTACGTACGTACCTTGTAAACCTTTCCATTCCGACCCTCGGCAAGTAGTCGCCCTTCAGAGAAACCACCTGTCATGTGTTCGATCTCCTGGAACGTCATAACCTTGGGCCTGTATACCTTCATGGGAGTAACCCAGCTGCCAGCTTCACCGAGCCCTTGTAAATTGAAAAAATAAGTTATTCACTCGTGTAAATTTAGCGCAACCACGGGAGTACACATGCCTTTGTAGCTTGGTCCTCTAATTGTTATTATTATTATTTCTTGAAGATAGTATATATCTAGCTAGCACAAACCTGAAAAAGGCCAGGGGGTGATGCTGCTGCTCATGGAAATGGGAATGGGAATGGTTTCTCCATGGTCATCTTGATTAAACTATATATCATCAACAAAACAAAGAGCTGCATGTATAAACCCACTTTACATGGTGCAATAATTGTTTTCTTTTCAACAAGGATAAAAATAATAATGGAATAGTAGTAATATCACTTAAACAAAGCATGCATGTGGTCCATCTACGACACTAGCTAGCTGTGCAATCTCCTAATCGACCTGCCCGAGATATGACACTAGCTATGAGTTTGAACATCAAAACGCCTAAACCGGCACCCGTGTCGCTCTCCCAGGGCGACACGGGCGGCAATTCAACCCCACAGCCCACCATCACCCTCCCCCTCGTCGCCGCCAGAAGGAGGCCGCCGGGGGAGCCTGTGCGGCGGCGGGGATGTTGTCTTCGTCTCTCTCAGGTGGAGGGCTAGCCTGCTGGGCGCACGCGTGGTGTCCGTGCAGTGGCGCGGGCAGTGTCCGCTTGGCATGGTGTTGCAACGGCGGTGGGGTGTGAGGCGTGCTGGTGGGTTGGGGCCAGCGGGCATGCTGTTGTGGCATGGATGCCGTGGCTGGATCTGGCGGTGCGGCCGGCTTCCCGCGGGATCTGGCTTGGCTTGTGCAGCGCGTGGGCAAGGGATGTGCTCGCCATACGAGCGAAGGCACGTCCGTAGTGCAGGCTGGGCACAACGCCGACCAGATCTGGCGGTGGGAGGTTGTGGGTTGGCGGGATGTGTGGTGGCCAGTGGGATACTAGATCTGGGCCTGGTGGGCCTGCGGCGAAGGTTGGCTTTCTTGTTCTAGATGGGGGCTGGGTACGATAGTTGCGGGTGAAAACCTAGCTCTGACTTTTTGTCCGAGCCGGTGATGGCAGCGTCCTTGGATGTAATCTTCTTTTTGGACGAGTCGTTGTGCAGCCCCTTTGTCTATTCCATCCTTGCAGTCATGGTCCTACGGGTGAAAATCTAATCCGGCTTTGCCGTATCGGGCGACGGCGGCGACTCTCGATGTCGTATCCTCCTTGGGGGCGTCACCTTGGAGACATTGTTCGGTAGCGGAGGTTGACCTGTGGTGTTGTGAGGTTGGTTTGTGCATGTCCAATGGTTGCGGCTTCGGGGAAGCAAGAGCTCGTTGTTGATCATGCGTAGTTGGTGAAGGTAACTTACTCAGTCCCATTTGTGTTTCAGGACGCCCAAATCTGTCTACCACTCCTGCCATACGGACCTGAATTGTCTCTCCGACATTGCAGGTTCTTGGGGATGTTAGCTTTGCCATCGTGACATTTTGCTCTGACGATGCACCGGGCCTAGGGTAGCTAGATGGCTTGCTCGTAGTCAGAGTTTTCATGTGGTTTACTTGAATAAACCGTACTTTGTATGGTTATCGGCCTAGTTTTCCTTATAAACTGAGCCATCTCTATTCTATCTATATGAATTGCAGGAGCGCCCTGCCCTTCGAGGAAGGTTCCCAAAAAAACTAGCTCTGCTCAGCCATCTAAACCTGGCAAGGAGGAATTCGCCAGCACTCAGGGCCCGAAGGTCAAGACAGAACTTCTGTTCATTCATCAGGAACAAAAAATTACAATCGATGGTAGCTACATGAGAAATGGGCTCGTGGACTTTAAAAGGCCTCCATTGACTATCTTGTTTTAAAACGAAAATTACAATCGATCGTTGCAGCAACCATGTTTATCTTGGCACACTGCATCCAATGACTATCTTGTTTCTATGGCGAAACAACAGACCCTTGTGTTGAGTACTTGAGTTTGTGTCAGATAAGTGTACATGAGTCTTTGAGTCTTGTAATAATGGAGAAAAATGTGTGACTAAAAGAAGACATCTTGTAAAAATGGAGAATAATATTATATTTTCCTTACCATCTATTAGCTAAGAGAAGGTATGCAAACCTCTTTTGTTTTCTTTCTCTTCCAACTCAGCAATCATCCTACTTGGCATTGCTAAGATAGCATCATTGTAAGTGCCCTAAGTAGCATGGATATTGCAAAGAAATTTGAGGCATCTTTGTCTCGAGGATTTTTTTCTTAGTGCGTGGATTTTCTACCCCGGGTAGCTATCCCCTATGATCCACTCACCATCTAATAGAACATAGATATCCATGAAGTCTCACATGGATGCCAACCTGCATGCTAATTAGTGTCATTGATTCGTAATTACTATCATATAGAGACAAAGGTCTTTTCACACACACCTACGTTCGCATAGATTGTTGGCATGCATCCTTTGGGTTAGATTTTTAGTCCTTGTCATCGTTTCCAAGTGTCAATAGTTTTGACTGGAATATTCCCTAGCCATAAAAAACTTGATTCACATTAATTTTTGTAAGCTAGCTAGACTATTCTGTCTTCTTCGTATAGATGTTACTGAGATACCGACTAAAGAGACTGTAGAAAGTATGACTGGGTGTGTCACTGTCGATCTTACGGTTAGTTGCCAATCAATGTCACCTGTTATCATAGTGCAGATGCCGGAGTGCTAGAGTGCATTTGCTTGTTGGAGTTAGTATAATCTTGTTATTAATGTTAAGTGTCCAGTAATTTGAGACAAGTGCATGCGCAAGTAGTGTACATGCAGGTGTTGTGTGTATGTAGTCATCTTTTTTTTTAAAGAAGTGTATGTAGTCATCTGGAGTTGGGTTCATGGGATCAATAAGTCATGAATTTTGGATGGCGGTGTAGTCTACGGATCGGCCGTTGCCCTCCATCACTTTAAACGCCTTTTTTTATTTCTCTTAATGCGGCATATGGCGCTTTGTTTAATCTTTTGTTATTGTCGGTTGTTTTGGGCTATGTGCATCATAGCTATGCATAAGCCGAGTGCGAGCTCTTTCCGCTTGTATCGTCTTGATGTGACGTTTTGAGTCAATGAAAGCTCCTTTATCGAAAAATTAAGCCATGCGTTTAATTAGGATCAGGGGCACATATTCATGGGCACGCGCGCCTGTGCGTGTTCATGGAGCCAAGGCTATTTAAGCATTGTATTGAGTGGAGATGGTATAATAGAAAAGGAAAGAAAAAGGTAGCACAGCTATCATTGATTCACGGGCCTACATGTGACATCGACTGTTTCATGCGACGTAAAGTTCTGATAATTGAACTGACTCGAGTAACTTTTATTAGGGAAATCATCATCTCAATAACTTTAGCATACTAATATGTTCTCGCACATATCCTGGGGTAGCAGGCTATTTCCTTTTTTTATATATACCGTATATAGATTGTTTGGCTTGTAGGACTGCA
The DNA here is from genome assembly GCA_039707655.1 of Elymus sibiricus. Taxonomy (NCBI): domain Eukaryota; kingdom Viridiplantae; phylum Streptophyta; class Magnoliopsida; order Poales; family Poaceae; genus Elymus; species Elymus sibiricus. Next base: position 5,883,934 of record CM077674.1, on the reverse strand, counting down.
ATCCATTTGATTTTTTTAAGGATTCATTGGGACAGCATCTCATGGGAAAATTTCTAATGATGATTCCAACCTCTTAACATCGATCCTATGTTTTTCCTATGAGCAATCTTAACATCCTTTCAATTTTGTACTCCCTCCGGTTCACAAATAAGTAACATTTTGAACATATCTTTGGTCAAACTTTTAAAACTTTGGATGCCAATATTGTTTTAAATATTTGGATACAAAACTTGAAAATTATATCTACATATTTGTCTCGAAAAATATTTCCAACATAATATAACATTTTCGATTTTATGAATATAATAGAGTAGAAATTAGTGGTCAAAGTTAAATCTTAAAGACCGTGCCATTGCCCAAATCGTTACTTATTCGTGAAGTGGAGGGAGTAGAATTTAAGATGACGTGTCATTACAATCCTACATTTTTATTTCAGTTCAAAAAATTCCTATATATTTTAACAATGTTCAAAATATCGGTCGATTAATCGTTTGACTGCACGATTGATCGCTGCTCGGGGCATGACCGATGCCAATATGCCCTATTTAGAGCATTAACTTGCGGAGGCAATTGGTCCGACATGTCGATTAAATAGTTGTCGGAGCGATTATAGGAACTGGCGATTAACTGGACCTAGCTTTGGGCTAAATAAAGCCCAAAATTTTTGTCCCTGCCCATCTTGCAGCCGCCCCGTGTCTTAGGGTTGGGGATTTTGGGGCTACTGCATCTCGTGCTCTCCTCTCCTGTTTGATTCGAGCAGCCGTCGATTTTAAAATCCAGAGTTGCGATTAGTGCCAGTTCCTCACCGCCAGCCACTCCTCCTTCCCCCAACCAACGCACGCACTCACCGCCGGCCAGTTCCTCCTCCCTCTCAACCAGCGCACGACATCCAGCTACTCGAGCTCGCCGCCCCCACCCCGAGCACCGGCCGGCGTTGTCTGACCTGCACCGTCTCCGCCACCTCCCCAAGCCGATGTGTGTCGCCTTCCCTCACCTCAACGCTGATGCCTCTGTTGTGGTTCTGTGGCTGCCTCCATAAGCCGCGGAAGGTAGCCTACTCCCCCTCTGTCCATGGCGTCCCCAAGCAGCAAGGTATGTTGCTGCTCCTCCAGATCCTCGCCTCCGGCGACCAGATCTCGCCCACAGGAGCTCATCCAGGAGCTTCTCCACACCCTGCTCTCCGCTGCCTTCCATTGTTCCTGCCATCTAGGAGCTCCTCCATGCCCCGCTCTCTCCGTTGCCTTCCCCTGTTCTAGCCTTCCAGGAGCTCAATCGAGCCCACCTCTAGGAGTTCCTCCACGCATGGTGCTCTCTCCTCCGCCACAAGACAAGGCACGAGAACGATCTACTCCTCTGCATCAGTCCTCTCCTCTCCTCCTCTGCTCATGAGCTGATTTGTTGTGTGAACTATAGATATATGCAATGTATGGCCCTAGTTAAATCAGCCAATTAATGGTCGACCGATTAATTCGTTTAATCCCTACTCCCCAACCGGCCGAGCAGCTACCAGTTACCGATATCCTTAACATTGTTTTATATTCCCGCGTCTTATAATCATGTGAATCAGAGCCTCTACCGCTCTAGGACATAATCTATAAAACTTACAAGCTAATTCAGGATAAATGAAAATGTCATGTGTCACAAGTAACATGTCACCTTTTCTATATGCAGCCCTTGGTCACTGATCATTGTTTCTGTCTCGTTCAAACTAGAAACAATATCTTGTATAGTAGGCCTTTCTTGTCGGTTTGACTTCAAGCCGTCTAATGCTATCTCAATGCATCTCTTTAACTGGTAGCAGTATACTTCAAGTAGTGGCATGCGACTTTGCAGTAGTCTTTTCCTCCAATTTTCATTTACCTCCAACAATATTGGAACCAAAGTTAGAATGATACAATACACATTAGGTGAAATATAACATAGTGGTTTTTCAATATGGATGTTGGAAATAGCATTAAAAAACTTATTCTTACAAGCATAACAGATTTCCGAGTCGTCATCTCAACAACATGACTGTAGCCATCATGTCCGGTCATTATCTTTACAATGATAACACCCAAACTAAATATGTCAAACTCTTTTGATATTATTTGATGCTTTACGTATTCCGGCGGCCAGTATCCACTGCATATCACCATGTATGGCACAAATTGTTACATTGTGGAATGAAGAGCTAGACAATAAAGTACATGCAAAAAAATTATTCTGATTTGAAAGGAAAACTTTATTGATCTCCCAGACACTGCATCAAAGTGAATGCACATAGGCCATCATAGCACCAAACAAAGAGAGGCATGCAAATTAGGGCTTTGCATCTCAATCTCTTTTAGAAAGAAAAAAATACGGATGTTAAAGCAACATATATAAAGTAAGGAGCGTGATATTTGGCACATGTGTGCCATATAGCTAAAACTATCACACACCTCCTTATTTCCCTTTAATTACATGCATGATTGCATTAGGATGAATCACGCTCCTTCCCATGCATTCTTTTCTCTAATTACATGCATACACTAGAGGACAAAAAACCTGATGTCATCATAATTTTTTTTTATTTCAAACATTCAAAATGTTTTGTAGCTTAAACCGTCGGTCCGATAAAAAAATCGTTTTCACAGAAAAGATTCGTCGCGGCGAGATCTTTGAAACTAGATCTCATGTTGGTATGTTCCGATGACTTTTTTTTGAGTCAAAAGTTACCACGCCTCGGCTACATAAGTTACCACGTCTGTGGTATGCAACTTACCGTGCTATTTCACATAAGTTATCGGGGGCATAAACAAGGTTCTCCCACCTTCTTCACATGCGCATGCATGTATGTACTAGAGGACAAAAAAGTCGATGTCATCTTAAATTCTCCTTATTCTGAAAATTCAAAATGTTTTGTAGATCAAATCATCAGTCCGATGCAAAAATCATTTTCACATAAACGATTCATCGCGACGAGATCTTTGAAACTAGATCTCATGTTATGTTCCGTTGATTTTTTTCGGGTCAAGAGTTACCACGTCTGGGCTACATGAGTTACCACGTTTGTGGTATGCAAGTTACCATGCTATTTTCACATAAGTTATCGGGGTTATAATTTTCAACAAATTCCCTCTTGGCCAAAAAGTTACCATGGTGTTAGTACGTAAGTTATCGGGTATACGGTTCATATATTACCGTGCTATTTTGACATAAGTTACCGGGTTATGTTTTTCAATAACTCTTTTTTTGGTGAAAGTTGCCATAAGTTATCGGGTATGAGGTTCGTATATTACCGTGCTATTTTCGCATAAGTTCCCGGGGTATGTATTTCAACTTTTTCCCCCTTTGGTCAAAATTATCGCGGTGTTTGTATGTAAGTTATCGGTTATGCGGCTCGTATATTATCATGTTGTTTTCACATAAGTTATTGGGCTTATGTTTTTTTCCCTTGGTCAATATTACTATGGTGTTTGTATGTAAGTTATCATATCTGTGGGTGTATATTACCATACTATTTACACATAAGTTATCGATGGATATGTTTTTCAATAACTTTTTTCCGAGGGCAAAAGTTACCATGGTGTTTCTATGTAAGTTATCGGTTATACGGTGCTTATATTAACATGTTATTTACACAAAAATTATCAGGTATATGTTTGAGCAACTTTGTTTCTGGGTCAAAAACTTATCATGGTGTTTGTAGGTAAGTTATTAGGTACACGGTGCTTAAAGTATCATGCTATTTAAACAAAAATTACGGGGTATGTTTCAATAACTTTTTTCCCACGGATCAAAAAAGTTACCGTAGTGTTTTGGACGTAAATTATCAGGTGAGTGGTCCGTATATTACCATGCAGTTACACAGAAGTTGTCGGGGGTAAGTTTGAACAAAAAAATTGCTCGGTCCAAATTAACATGATGTTTTCACCTAAGTCATCAGGTCTGCGGTGCATATATTATCATGATATTTACAGAAAAGTTACCAGGGTATCTTTTCAATAAATTTCTTCCCCATGGTCAAAGTTACCATCGTGTTTTTACCTAATTTATTAGGTCTATGGTCTGTCTGTTATCATGCATTTTACACAAAAATTATCGTGGGAATCTTTTCAACAATTTTCTTCCCATGGTCAAAGTTACAAGATCTAGTCACAAAATGTGTATGTACCGGAGCGTCGATTCATCAGATCGAATCTTTGCTCTGCAGATACACTCAAGAATATATTCAACAACATGAATGTTACCCTGTGAAGAAAGACCAAACACTGAATTTGATAACAAAGACCGTTTCGGTTTCGGTTCCAAGATATTGAGAACACAAAAAGTTTGAGAATTCAACCAGACTACTCCCTTCACTTCCCACATCTCACACACGGGACATGCCAAAGACACGCCAGGTTGCGATGTAAGTTCCTCGTCCAACTGTACCGTACCATCCACCACCAAGAACGCGTAGATAGATGGAGATTCAGTTGAGGCAAACATCACTTGGAGATTCAGTTGGAGCTGTTCCTCGCTGCCTACAGAAATAAACTTTCCGGTTCAGGCACAAACAAAGATTCTTCATGCTTTAGAACGATTCCAATTGAGAAATTTCAAGAAGAGCGCGTCAGTAATACACCTTTCATTATCTCTGAATTTGAAGAAGCGGAAAGTCACATCCCAAAGTCTGAATTTGATCAACTAAGGCAGATGCAATTCAGTTCACACAAAAAAAGGTTTCAGACTTGAAACTCTTCTCTTTTTTCTTCAGAATTCGGCCATCTTCACTTCTCACATTCTACAAGCTCACGACACCAAGCAGCACATACATTCGACCCAACAGTCAACAAGACTCCGATGACACGACACTGACTGACCCAACTGTTTATCTTCTTCTCTAGAAATGATAATTCAGTTGACCTCCTCTATAGTTTCTTATGTAGATGAACTTGTAGCGTGTAAATTCGGATCTTATGGTTTCTCTAATGGAAATCGGAAGGGGGAGCCCTTCTTTTATTAAAAAAAAAAAAGTTGACCTCCTCTATCTTGCTCTCCTCAGCGCCCTCCTCCTCCAGCGCGGCATGTCAGCGTCCTTCTCCTCGGCACCATCAGCCTCCTGCTTGTAGGCAGACGATGTGGGAACAGACGAACGGCAGGTGATCGATCCGGTTCGATTTACGCATACCTTGACAATAGACAAGAGGAGCAGCTTGAGAAACAGAGACTATCAGTAGAAACAGAGACTTGATTTTCGCTAGACAGTAGATAGGAGAAGCAGCAGCACCACAGATGCTCCTACACTTGGTAATCAACACTCATTTCCCCCGTTCCTTCATGTGCAGTGAGTAGTTCTTGCGAGTTGGAGGGAACCCAAGCTCGAGCAGCGCGTCACCGGCCGCGGAGAAGAGGAAGACGCGGCCGTGGGGGTCCTCCACGCCGAGTACTTGGTGAACCCATCGTCTTCTTCGTAGGGCAGCGCGGCCTGGTCCGCCGCGTGCGCGCCGTCCTCGAGCGCACCACCGCCGCGAAGAGGAACTGCTCGGACACAGTGGCTGGCGCTTGGTCATGACACGCCCTGCAGGGCCCGCCGCCCACTGCCCCCCGTCCGGCGCCTACTCCGCCACGGCGTCGGAGATCCCGCCTGCTGCTCCTGCTTCTGCGGCTACGACGGCGGGGAGAGCCTCGGCCCCATGGATCTGGCGATTGCAGCCTCCAGCTCTTTTTTATTTTTTTACCCGAACAGCCTCCAGCTCTTGCACGGGCATGGCGAGCGAGTCCCATTCGAACCGGTACGCTGAACTCACTAGGCGGTGGCATTCTGTGTAAATATGTTGCAACTCTATCTTCCACGTTTTCAGCAATCGGGTGGCGAGATCGCGACCGCACGATCTAAAAACGGACGGCATGAAAACAGTTCGGTCGTTTTGCAGAAAAACTCTGGTGTGTCAGATACATATTTCGAATCAAATTTCGTAATCCTGAGATGCGCGTGTCTCCCCAACTCCTAGCACGCAGCTGGACACGGCTACGTTGCCACATACGTGATCGTCACATGGACACGGCTGACCTTATATTAGATGGGGAAACACATTTCTTTTGGTGTCTTAATTAGGGTTCCCCTATATAATACTCCTTCCCTTTCGTAATTTAAGGCGTATTATGATTCTTTAAGACAGGGATTTTGATCAGCAATTACTATATCAATAAAGTCCAGTTCAGGTGGTGTATGAATGCACGCCAAGTCAAAGGAAAGGCTCTTGTTCTCTCTTTTTTTTTTTTTTGAGATCGCTCTTGTTCGTTGTAGCAAGAGTAAGCAGTATGCCTGGAGATGCAGTCCAGTTCAAGTGTGTGGATTTTTATTTTTATTTTTATTTTGCAAGGCAAGTGTGTTGATTGTTATCGGTGCTATGCACACGTGTACCCAGAGGGAATGCTGAGTTGTACCGTGTGGGAGCCTTCTGGTTTGTACATGCAGTGTACCATCTTTTAATATTATATAAGAGGAAGCTTATGTTTAAAAAATGGGGATAAACAGGATGGGATTGAGAAGGATGGAGGTGATTAGGGTTTAGGGATTTTAAACATTTTTTGTATTCATGTTGGGGCTAAGGTTGGAGCGTTGGGGGAGTACACATGATTTAAGGGAAAAAAATGTTTGGACCTTTGTATGACCATGGCAAATGTGCTACCGAGTCACTGACAAGTGGATCCGGCAGTGACGTTTACCATGCAAACGTTGACCAAAACAAATACGGTAGAAAATATGTAGAGGAACTTTTTTTAACACAGTGATCAAAGCGAGTGAGATGGACAAATTCAATGACCAGATACATTTTACTCTTTTCATTAAAACTTGTAAACCTTTTTCAAAATAAAAGAATCAAAACACACAAATGTAGTCTCATGGCAAACATCTACAGCTACCTAGACCTAGCCGGCAAGAAATGCTTACCATGTGCCGATGGAACTCATTGTTTTTCTTGTGTTTTCTTCACCGAAGAGCTTTGATAAACCGAAATCAGCGATCTTCGGCACCATATCCTTATCTAGCAATATATTATCAGGTTTTAAGTCGAAATGCATTATAGGATATTCCAACCCCTCACGAAGGTATTTTAGACCCTCGCAAATCCCTTTGATTATTCGGTAACGTATGGGCCAGTTAAATCCCGTGCTTTCATCTGCAACAAAGCAAAGAACATGAGTATTGCTAAAAATGTAAATCTAAAGAATAACTTTTCATGTCCTATGTAAATGCACGGGAAGCAGAGGGCACAAACTTAATTACCAGAAATAAGCTTGTTTAAGCTACCCTTGTGTACATACTCAAAGCAGAGTGCCATATGTATACGTGCAGCAGTAACTTGTTTTCCATCAAACTCTCCAAGTTCTTCCTCCGATTCTTTGCAGAAGCCCACTAACTCCACAATATTTTGATGCTTGAGGCCCCTAAGATTGTTGAACTCTTTGTGAAATTCCTTATCATCTAATCCCGAAATGGTATGTAGTACCTTCACGGCAATCTCTCCTCGACTTTCATGTACACCCTGTCCGACATTTCTTGTTAATACTCATCATCATTGTTGTGCTACAATGATGCATGGTATTGTAGAAACGTAGTACTTGCTCGAATAAATTACTTAATCCCCCGCAAAAAAGAAAAGAATAAATTACTTAATACCACAACTTCGAAGTACCTCATAACACTTTACCACACTTTTATATATATTTTTCACAAAATCAGAACTACTCGCCTAATTGCTAACAGATCACTCAAACTGTCCACTTGTGGTCATTTGGTAGCAAATCTGACATAACGGGCTCACTTGTCTATGTAACTCTGATACAACTTGTCTATGTTATTTCTTCTGCTCGCTCTCTATCACTAAATTAATTAGCATATTTCCCGTTTTCCTTATACATATATAATATTGCATATTATAAAGTAACAATACAATATTTCCTCTCGTATCTTGTTTCCTACTAGTATAGCAGCGGAAGGTCCATGCAAACCCAGGCATGACCATAAATATAATCTAGCGGTTCATAAAAATTGACAGTCGAGCGCTTTTTTAAAAGGAAAACATCAAAAAAAATCATTAAAGGAAGGAGAATATGTACAGGCTGACCAGCCATGAAAGAAAAGGCGGCTGCTACGCTTCATCCGACTGATTTCCCGTGGAAATCAGTCGAGTCTGTAGCCGTTCGATCAGCCCTGTGAAGCCGTTAGATGGGTCAACACACAATCCCTTTCTTCTCTTCCGGATTCAGCGAACGCAAAATCACGCGCAAAAGCCCGCAGTACCACCATCGCTCCGTCGTAGCACCCAGCCCAACACCGACCAATGTGTTGCTCCTGCCTGCAACATCATCTCCCTGCCATGCAGTATCGCCAAACTCGTCGCCGGCAAGTGTTGCCTTGTAGCACGGGCTGCCGCCGGAGGGTGTTCCCTTGCAGCACGGGCGGCCGCCGGCGGGTGTTGCGTTGAAGCACGGGCGGCCGCACCCTCCATCGGCGGACCGACCGTTGCACTGCAGCTTCGCCGCCCACCGGCGTGTTGCACTGCAGCTCCGCCGTCTGGCGCGCAGTGCCACACCCCGTTGCACTGCAGCTCCGCCGCCGGCGGGCAGCTCCATGGCCGTTGCACTGCAGCTCCACCGCCCCCGTCCTGCTCACCGGTGCGTTGCACTGCAGCTCCGTCGCCCGCCAAGAGCTGCGAGGACGCGACACACACGCTGCATTGAAGCTTCCCCCGCCGCCGACGAGATCCACGGGTTGCAGCGCTCCTCCTCCGCAACACTGGTGACGTTGCATCGACGTGCTCGGCAGGATCAACCGCAGCCGATGATGCGGCCGGCCATGGTGACATTGCAGCGCCGGCCATGGCTGTGTCGCCGGCGAGCTGGGCGGTTGCAATGTCGGCAACATCAGCCGGCGTTCAACACGGGATTGCAGCAGCCCATGCTGTGCTGCGGCCGCCGGTTGCAGCACCCCCGGCGAGATTCTCTGGTTGTAGTGCTGGTGAGCGCTGCCGCGAGAGGCGCACCCGGGGCCTTGCAGCCGCCGGCGAGATTCAAGAGATGGCTGTGGAGCAGTTTGTGGTCAACTCGCGTGGTGTACGGGGAGAAACAAGACGATAAGGACGAGGGGGTGGGAGCTGTGATGCGCTGGCCCCACCAGGACGCGTGGCGAGCAGTAGACGCGGCTTACGCTCGTAACAGATCAGCCGGTTGATTTTAACACTTTCCCTGAAAGAAAAGCCGACCGATGGATCGAGAGAATCGAAAACATGCATGCATGGTTTTATTATTCACGTACTACGTACCTTGTAAACTGTTCCAAATCCACCACTCCCAAGTATTCGTTCCTCATCGAAATCATTTGTGATCTGCTTTATCAATTGGTATGGTAGCTTACTTGGCTCGTCGCTGCTTGTGTGTTGTTGTAACTTGGCCTCCATGCTACTGCTTCTGGTAACAAAACAAAAAAAGAAAAGAAAGAAAGATTAGATCTGGTACCAAATGAAAACCAAACAAAAATTAAACTGGCACTTAATTACCTGGAAGAATAGGAGAATGAGGCCGTTCAAGAGGAGGTTTCCTGTCGTCCAAGAAGACGCTTTAGGAGATTCCAACACATGCCTGCCTTAAGTTCTAGCTAGCACTACTTACTGTGCGTCCATCGCTTAATTTGTTGTATCGGCTTCAACTCATTCATCATTTTGCTTAGCTTCAATAAAAGCAAGCTATATTCAGTACACCCGCAAAAAAGAAGAAGCTATATTCAGTAAAAGGAGTATATTGATTGGAGATATCTTCCGTCGTGCAGGTGCAGAGTAACCAGCCATTCTGCGCACAACATCAACATCGCTTGATTTAATTGGAATGTTTGTCCTGAGGTCCGAAACCACAAAACCTTCTTCCGCAACAGCGTCTTCAAGAAGAAATAAGCATCCTTGCGCCACCGTCGTCACGTCCGGCCATCTTTTCATCCTGGTTGCCGATACCAACCACCAAAGACCGGCACATCTGCAACGAGACAACACCTTCAACAAGGTAACAACGTTAGTTCGTCGCTGCTGAGTCCAACCAATCAAGGCCAGAACAAGAGTTTTCACCCCAGACATAAAGCGGTTTTACAATCATCATCTTGAAGATGGATCTTTCAGTAGTCAAGCCAGCATGTACTCCACGCCAGGCCGGAATGGCGCTAGCGGATGGGTGGGACATCTTTCCACCAAAGACCACCGCCCTGATCGGTCGTCCATGACGTGCACGGATCTGGCAGCAGCCACTCCGCACCTGTGCGAACAGGCCTGCAACATCCGGCACTGCCTTGGGGCCGCTGCCTCAGCATCCCCTGTGTGAGAAGGGACAAACATCGTCGTGCTTGATGCCGACTGGAAGCCGCCGGTACGCCTTTGCCCCATCAACAACGGTCGCTGTTGTTGCTGACGGGAGCCTCCACATGCACAAGCCGTGGACCATGCATGCACCAGACAACAAACGTCCGCCCTCGGCCAACATATGACCATCATGCAGACGCCGGCACACCACCGTCCAAAGCCCGCCATTCACTACAAGAGATGAGGTCTACTATGACGAGCCAAAAAAATGTCATCGAACAGCTAATAATGTCACAAATTACACCTGAGTGACGTTTTATGGGCGTCACAAGCATCGTCACGGAATGCCCGTCACAGATTACTACTAGTGACGGCGCGCGCAAAAAAATGTCACTGAAAATGGGACCTTCGATGACGTTTTCTAGAACGTCAACGACTTGTTATTTCTATGACAGTCGATTAATGTCACTTGTTCGGAGCAAAGATGCATATTGTACCATATTCAGTGACAGAGCATCGTCACCGACTTTATGCCACATCAATCCCGCACAGATTATCCCACTACTAGCGTCACTACTTTCATTATTGATGAAGATGACATCATCAAAATATATTTACTATATTTCAAATAATTTACAATGAATTATCAAATCCACTATATTGCAAATGCATATCACAGTAAGTATTTAATTCATATCACATTACATTGTATACATAAGTTATGGGCCAAATCACATTATAAATTGAAATGAAAGACAAATCATATTATATATTCAATCTCTCAGCCAAATCATCCTCTAAATAGAAATGACAATAGAAAGTAACACTGACTTAAGTTTGACATGACAATAGACAAGACGAAAAGTAATATTTGGATAACTAAAAGACCACATGTGTTGTCTTGATGATTGCAATGTATGATTCACCAACTATCTTTCTATCACAAAAGGATGTCCTTCATGAACCTTCAGGTTTGGACTGATTTTCTTGCTGAGTTGCTTGAGCCCTTAAGAGAAAACCAATAAGGTTATCCGAATCATGTTGCTTCTTTTCCCAGGCTATCATTTTTCTCTTGTTGGCTCTTCTTCACAGCTTCCAATTCTTCCCGATGCTTTCTTTGCATCTCTTCAAATGCTTTGTCTTGTGCTTCAAGTGTCTTGTGCTTCAAGTCTCGCGGCTAACTCCTCCTGGTGCCTATAAATTGAGGAAACACAATAGGGTGTTGCATCTTAATGAGATGAAAACATAGAAGATAAAAAGGTATAAGAGTACCACTAAGAAGCTGACAATCTATCAAATTATGAATCTAAGTACATTACATTATTAACTAGATTAGCGGGTATGCGGATGGGCCAATAAAACAGTAAATTAGTTTGGCATAACAACAAGACACAAACTTGTATAAAAAGTTGTCGGTCAAAATAATTTACATGGACCCCTGTTGCACTTTTAACTAGTGTGCTACTTATAGTTTTCAGTAGCATCTGAATGACTAGTGAGTCCACTAGGGCAGCATATGACAATGAACTAGTAATCTACTGAACATTTTTCATAATTAGTTGCATAAGTACAGTTGTTTGACGCTTTGGTTAGTACAGAAGTTTAGATCAGCACGTCAGTAAAAAAACAGACCAGTAATGTACTAAAAGTTCGCAGAGCAAAACACAAAAATGTTTCTTTAGTAAGGAGTGACATCCATTATCCATTCAGTATATTGAACAATCTCAGAATGATGCAGTATCTAAAGGTCATCACCCAACCACTGCAGGCCACGTTATTCCTATTAACTGTGTATTTTCTCATCTCTGAATTGATTCAGACATGCTATGAATTTGGCCGTTCATCACCTTATGTACAACTAAGTGCCATAAGCAACTAGTACTAGTACTGTAAACTACACTATTTGAATATGTTGTGTGCTTACTAACCTTCTCCAACAGCTATAGCTAATTGTGTACTTGAACTGCAGTTGTACGATGCTTCCTCAATCTAAATATAACAAATAAAAATACAAGTTATGGACAAAGGAAGGACAAGATGAGCTTAAATGTTAGGCATACACAACCAGGTAAGGGATTGTCAAGTACTGGACCGTAAGAAAACAGAAAGTGGAGAAGCAAGTAGTAAAAACATTAAGCTTCAGACTTTACCAACATAGCAAGGCCGATAAGATTATCTTGATATTGCAAACCCAATCTGCTACCTACAGTGAGCAGTCGATTAATGCGCATGCGTTCTAGGGGAATAAAACAGAAGAGAAACAATATACTGACAAGTGTTCACATGGAGAAAAAATATTACAGAATAACATAATCATTTTCTCTTTCACCAAGCAGTATTAGCATCTTACTGAACTTTTTAGTATATAGATTTTTTAGTAGCTAGCAACTATGGTATGGCCCATGATACGAGCCCTCAACATATATTTACCTTGTTAACTGTTATCACAGAATATTAATTTCTTATGCATAGCTACTCATACGAAACTGCTCTGTGTACGATTCATTTTCGTCATACACCAGTACGACCAGACTGAAAATGCTATGGCCCACAAACTGAATCATCAACGATTTGTATCTAATCGTAAGTGTTGGACGGGGAATTCATCGTACGTATAGCAAGGTTCCTACTGGCCGTTCATGAGGAGGTTTCCTGTCGTCCAAGAAGACGCTATAGGAGATTCCAACACATGCCTGCCTTAAGTTCTAGCTAGCACTACTTACTGTGCGTCCATCGCTTAATTTGTTGTATCGACTTCAACTCATTCATCATTTTGCTTAGCTTCAATAAAAGCAAGCTATATTCAGTACACCCGCAAAAAAGAAGAAGCTATATTCAGTAAAAGGAGTATATTGATTGGAGATATCTTCCGTCGTGCAGGTGCAGAGTAACCAGCCATTCTGCGCACAACATCAACATCGCTTGATTTAATTGGAATGTTTGTCCTGAGGTCCGAAACCACAAAACCTTCTTCCGCAACAGCGTCTTCAAGAAGAAATAAGCATCCTTGCGCCACCGTCGTCACGTTCGGCCATCTTTTCATCCTGGTTGCCGAGACCAACCACCAAAGGCCGGCACATCTGCAACGAGACAACACCTTCAACAAGGTAACAGCGTTAGTTCGTCGCTGCTGAGTCCAACCAATCAAGGCCAGAACAAGAGTTTTCACCCCAGACATAAAGCGGTTTTACAATCATCATCTTGAAGATGGAACTTTCAGTAGTCAAGCCAGCATGTACTCCACGCCAGGCCGGAATGGCGCTAGCGGATGGGTGGGGCATCTTTCCACCAAAGACCACCGCCCTGATCGGTCGTCCATGACGCGCACGGATCTGGCAGCAGCTACTCCGCACCTGTGCGAACAGGCCTGCAACATCCGGCATTGCCTTGGGGCCGCTGCCTCAGCATCCCCTGTGTGAGAAGGGACAAACATCGTCGTGCTTGATGCCGACTGGAAGCCGCCGGTACGCCTTTGCCCCATCAGCAACGGTCGCTGTTGTTGCCGACGGGAGCCTCCACATGCACAAGCCGTGGACCATGCATGCACCAGACAACAAACGTCCGCCCTCGGCCAACATATGACCATCATGCAGACGCCGGCACACCACCGTCCAAAGCCCGCCACTACAAGAGATTAGGTCTACTATGACGAGCCAAAAAAATGTCATCGAACAGCTAATAATGTCACAAATTACACCTGAGTGACGTTTTATGGGCGTCACAAGCATCGTCACGGAATGCCCGTCACAGATTACTACTAGTGACGGCGCGCGCAAAAAAAATTCACTGAAAATGGGACCTTCGATGACGTTTTCTAGAACGTCAACGACTTGTTATTTCTATGACAGTCGATTAATGTCACTTGTTCGGAGCAAAGAAGCATATTGTACCATATTCAGTGACAGAGCAACGTCACCGACTTTATGCCACATCAACCCCGCACAGATTATCCCACTACTAGCGTCACTACTTTCATTATTGATGAAGATGACATCATCAAAATATATTTACTATATTTCAAATAATTTACAATGAATTATCAAATCCACTATATTGCAAATGCATATCACAGTAAGTATTTAATTCATATCACATTACATTGTATACATAAGTTATGGGCCAAATCACATTATAAATTGAAATGAAAGACAAATCATATTATATATTCAATCTCTCAGCCAAATCATCCTCTAAATAGAAATGACAATAGAAAGTAACACTGACTTAAGTTTGACATGACAATAGACAAGACGAAAAGTAATATTTGGATAACTAAAAGACCACATGTGTTGTCTTGATGATTGCAATGTATGATTCACCAACTATCTTTCTATCACAAAAGGATGTCCTTCATGAACCTTCAGGTTTGGACTGATTTTCTTGCTGAGTTGCTTGAGCCCTTAAGAGAAAACCAATAAGGTTATCCGAATCATGTTGCTTCTTTTCCCAGGCTATCATTTTTCTCTCGTTGGCTCTTCTTCACAGCTTCCAATTCTTCCCGATGCTTTCTTTGCATCTCTTCAAATGCTTTGTCTTGTGCTTCAAGTGTCTTGTGCTTCAAGTCTCGCGGCTAACTCCTCCTGGTGCCTATAAATTGAGGAAACACAATAGGGTGTTGCATCTTAATGAGATGAAAACATAGAAGATAAAAAGGTATAAGAGTACCACTAAGAAGCTGACAATCTATCAAATTATGAATCTAAGTACATTACATTATTAACTAGATTAGCGGGTATGCGGATGGGCCAATAAAACAGTAAATTAGTTTGGCATAACAACAAGACACAAACTTGTATAAAAAGTTGTCGGTCAAAATAATTTACATGGACCCCTGTTGCACTTTTAACTAGTGTGCTACTTATAGTTTTCAGTAGCATCTGAATGACTAGTGAGTCCACTAGGGCAGCATATGACAATGAACTAGTAATCTACTGAACATTTTTCATAATTAGTTGCATAAGTACAGTTGTTTGACGCTTTGGTTAGTACAGAAGTTTAGATCAGCACGTCAGTAAAAAAACAGACCAGTAATGTACTAAAAGTTCGCAGAGCAAAACACAAAAATGTTTCTTTAGTAAGGAGTGACATCCATTATCCATTCAATATATTGAACAATCTCAGAATGATGCAGTATCTAAAGGTCATCACCCAACCACTGCAGGCCACGTTATTCCTATTAACTGTGTATTTTCTCATCTCTGAATTGATTCAGACATGCTATGAATTTGGCCGTTCATCACCTTATGTACAACTAAGTGCCATAAGCAACTAGTACTAGTACTGTAAACTACACTATTTGAATATGTTGTGTGCTTACTAACCTTCTCCAGCAGCTATAGCTAATTGTGTACTTGAACTGCAGTTGTACGATGCTTCCTCAATCTAAATATAACAAATAAAAATACAAGTTATGGACAAAGGAAGGACAAGATGAGCTTAAATGTTAGGCATACACAACCAGGTAAGGGATTGTCAAGTACTGGACCGTAAGAAAACAGAAAGTGGAGAAGCAAGTAGTAAAAACATTAAGCTTCAGACTTTACCAACATAGCAAGGCCGATAAGATTATCTTGATATTGCGAACCCAATCTGCTACCTACAGTGAGCAGTCGATTAATGCGCATGCGTTCTAGGGGAATAAAACAGAAGAGAAACAATATACTGACAAGTGTTCACATGGAGAAAAAATATGACAGAATAACATAATCATTTTCTCTTTCACCAAGCAGTATTAGCATCTTACTGAACTTTTTAGTATATAGATTTTTTAGTAGCTAGCAACTATGGTATGGCCCATGATACGAGCCCTCAACATATATTTACCTTGTTAACTGTTATCACAGAATATTAACATGCATGTCACTTGTATGTTCTGTCAAATTTATAAATTGTAATAGCCATATCACTGGTATGTTCATTTAGTTGTACACAATATTGACATGTGCACACAATTCATTTATTTTACCTTGCTTATTTAACTTGCTACTGATTAACTTTCTATTATTTGTAGCTGAGCATTTGAATTTTGGAGCAGATGATCAGAAGTTTACATGGGGCTATGAACCTTTTAGATCGTGTGAAGGCATGGAGAACTGATGGTCACATGCATTGGTGGCGATGCAGGGCATATTGTGAGTTAGCTTATGACATAGTGATATTTATGTTTGACACGCTTCATAACCGTTCAAGTTTGAGTTGATGTTAGTGATGTTCTTGTTGTGCTTCATAGTCTTCCTAGTGTGATGTGAGGTGTGATTATGCGCCAATGTACATCTTAAGTATGTAAGCCGTGGCTAGCATTTTTTTGCCTTGTGTGTATATGAGCTTCTATGAGAAGATGCATGTATATGTGATCTTCTCTTACAAGATGTTATGTGATTGTATATGTGATCTTCTATGTAGCTAGGTGCTATGTAGCCAGCTGCTGCTATTTTTTTTGTGCCCACCACATCAGTGACCGGCCATTTGGCCAGTCAATGATGACTAGGACTAGTCATCAGTGACCGGCCAACTGGCCGGTGAGTGATGACAATGTCATCATTGACCCCGAGACACTGACCGGCCAGAAACTGTCACTGATGATATGATTTGGCCAGTCAGTGTTGTTCGGTTATGTAGTAGTGTAGCTAGGCTCGTGACAGTCGCATGTATGCAGCCTTCCTTCCTTCCTTCACCTGCATGCCTTCCTTCCACGGCTGTAGAAAGACATCACAGTGATTAGATTAGATTTTCATCCCTCCCCTACATAAATAAATTAGGCCACCGCCACGCAAAAACCCTAGCTAATTAACTCTCGGACCCTAGCTAGCTATTTAATGGCTATGGCTTCCATGGTGCCCAAGCTCATCGACGTAGTTGCAGCTGGTAGTCGCCCGGGGCGGGGGTGTGTCTCCCCTCCCAAGGCTACCTGACTGGCCAGCGCCTAATTAATGTGTAGCGTCTCCCCCTCCCATGCAGGTATGTATTGTTTGCTGAGAGAGAGATTAATACCAACTAGTTCATGACAGATATTCATTCATCATGTCTCTCTGCCTTGCCCTTAGGGAGGGCAAGGCTAAATCAATCAATCGATCAAATTAACGACAAATCAAATTGCAACTCTATCTATCTATGCCTACTGAACTGAACCAAACGAACCGGCGGCGGCGGTCGCAAGTCTCCAAAAGAAGAAGAAGAAGAAAATAAATTAAGCCGACAATCCAAGCCAGAAGAAGAAGCAGCCACAATGAAGATAGATCCCAAAACCTATCTCGACGTTCAAGAGGATACATCCCTCAAATCCAAGGAATTCCTCTGGGCCCTGTACGACAGTACGAGTACTGGTGCAATCATCAGAGCATATCACACGACCCTGCCGGGATGCGCAGCCGCTTCAGGATATTCAGCAGGACAGCAAGGCGTGTGCAGGTTGACGCTGGGCAAGTTTGCGGATCAGGCCGGTGAAGGAGACGTTCTGTCCTCCATGACCCAGGAAACCATAAATTCATGTGGATATCATGAATTTAATCTTCTCATGATATTTCGCCGCAGTCCTCGGCCACCAACAAGATCTTCAAGGCGAATAAATTTCCATCGTTGCTACTCCTTGGTGACAACCGACCACGATCCTACACAAATCAATTTAGTATGTCATTTGGTTACCAATTAATCTCATGTTGCCATATCTAAAAGAAATCTCATGTTGCCGAAAATTCGAGACATTATAAAGGAGGATGACACAAATAAGTAATCAATTAGCGCTAGCGTTGTCACGTTGTCGCTTAACACTCACGTAGACTTGACGGTGTAATAATGCTGGGCTGCGTATCTATGATGCGGAGGCTGGGAGCAATATAATTCTTCTATTTTGTCTAAACAATATATATCTAAGATGAGCAAAGTTGTTGAGGCATTTCATCAAAAAAAGTATAAATGTGTAACCACGTTATATGTTTTGGATGCCTACTGTTGTTAGGTTTTTTAGATTGAACCTCAAACTTTTACGCAGTTCAGTTTCG
This sequence comes from Elymus sibiricus, assembly GCA_039707655.1. Classification (NCBI taxonomy): domain Eukaryota; kingdom Viridiplantae; phylum Streptophyta; class Magnoliopsida; order Poales; family Poaceae; genus Elymus; species Elymus sibiricus. The sequence goes on along the minus strand of CM077674.1, from coordinate 5,865,639 downwards.
TTTTCTTTCGGCTTGCAATTTTGAGCAACATAATACATAGTACCAGATATTAATCGTTTCCCAATTAGCAAGTCAATAAACTAGAGAAAGGACAAGAAATTCATTGTCCATTACCTTCTCGTGCCCTCTATACATCCAAAAGCATAAACTGCACCTAGGTTGAAACCAATTATGTTCTCAAGCCTGTAAGGTTAGGGAGGACATGCAGAGTCAATAAAAAAGCTCAAAAATACAGTATGTACTAGTACTACATAATCGGACATATTCAAAATAGAAACTACAATGTGGCTGTAAATGTAGAAGCAATACTTGTAGGTAGTGAATTTCCATACGCGTACGGTCCCGTCAAGTGAACCTGTAATTAGAATCGGAAGCTCCGGGTGCAACTTGACGGCACTGATACAGTCCGCATGCCCTTCTAAATTATCAACACATTCTTTCATCCCCAATTCCCATATCTGATTCAACAACAACGAAAAAGGAAAACTGTTAATCATATATATCATGTATGACAACTTAATTCATAGCTAGCTATGATTAATTGAATGTATTCTTCAAGAGATGGCACCTGTGCAGTCCTGTCCTTACAGCCCACGATAAGATGCTGCCGATTATAGCGTGTGAAGTAATCAACACAAAGCCCATGCTCGTCCAGTTTCAATGTGATGATGCTACTAGTATCATTGGAATAAATGCTCCAGATCTATCAATTATTAATGCTAGTTATCTTAAGTGCGTATTACAATAAAATCACCAATGAATTTGAAGGAAATATAAAAGAATAATTAAATTGCGAGCAAATTAACCTTGACTGTGCCATCCCATGAAGTACTAGCGAAACTGTCCTTGTTCTTTGGATTAAAGGTTACTTGGGTCACTTTGTCAGTGTGCCCCTGAAATGTCCGGGTGCATTTCCAGTTCTTGTTCCAGTCCCAAAGCTTAATCAGGTGATCATCGTCATCAGACGACGATGACAGTACAAACGGATCAGTTGGATGCACAGCCAAGGTTGTGATGCAACCGTCGTGAGCATCGAAACTCTCGACGCACTGGTTTTGGTCGTAGCTGTAAACATGGATGCACCCATTGCCGTCACCGGCGACGACCCATTTCTCGCGTGCGATAAATTTTGCCGCATGAACTGCACATTCATGAATAGAGCAGAAATATACATATACAAATGATTTAGCATGGTGATGTGTGAGCAATAAATTAAACGGGTAAGCGATCGATTAATCTAATAGAACATATAAACTAATTAAGCATATATATGCGTACGTACCTGGTTCACCTGTGACGTCTTGAATCGAGTTCAACATTGCCTGCGAGCAGATACATACGTTAGTAATATGCGGTACGAAACGTCGTACTATAATGCATTGTCTGGCCGGCCGAATTAAGATGAGATTAACCACATACATATAGACACGCACGTACCATTGTCTGGCAGTTCCAAACACGAAGGCTCCCCACATGATGCGTCGTGATAATCCTGCATATTAATTACACAAACGATTGACCGATGAATTAGTCCTAGATAGCTAGAATATGTACCAGAGAGTAAGTAGCACTCACCATGGCTCTGTTGGATGCATATCTATGGACGAAACTTGCTTAGCATCAGGCGTGGTTATGATCTGAAAGATATATAGATTCAAGAAGGCCAACACAACAACCTCTCCTTGCAAGTAAGGCTACATATAGTTATTAGCAACACACAACAAAAAAAGAAAATCACCTCAACCATCCGTCGAGTTGGCTGCCAGCAGATCCCGTACGTCCAGCCCAAGGAAATTAAAGAAAACAACAATGGAACAACATGTGGGTCATACTATCAATTACACAAACAATGGAGTAGTGAAACGAATTTAATTAATCCCTTTCATCAAGCCAAAGACTAGCTAGGTAGTTTACCTCAGACGACGACGATGTCTCTTCATTAGCTGGAGCTATTCCATCAGTACAGGAGATAACCTTCAGCGTCACCTCTTGCACCTCTTCGCCGGCCTTCTGAAAGAAGTTGTCGTACTCAACGGCGACGTGATCTTTGTCAACATCAAGGAGGTCGTAGCTACGCAACACGACGCCGTACAGCGTAAAGAAGTCGCCGCGGCTGTCCGAAGATGTCGACGTCGACGATGCAGGCAGCTGCTTATTGGGCATTATTGTGAGTGTGAGGGTGTAGGCACACCCTGGTGGCACAACACCGCAGAGTGGCTTCTTCGTCAAGTACCTCTTGGGGCCGTTGGCCACAAGCATGAATGCGACGCGGTCATTTCCCTTGTAGTCTAGCCGCAACGAGCAGGAAATCATGGCCTTTTTCTTTATGAATGGGAGGAAGCAGAGCTCTAGGGGGTGGACGTCAAGCAGTGGCTCGCTGTGAATCAAGGTTTCTGTTATGTTCAGCATATTTTCGATGTTCTTGATGGTGGGTCTTTTGTGTCTGTCGGCCTCCACGCACTTCAACGCTATTTCCAGGCATTTCCTAACTTGCCGGCAGTATCCTTCAATTGACGCCAACTTCACTGTTTCCTGTAGCCTCTTCCTCCAACTTACACATACCTAGATACGAAATTGGGATAAATACCACACAAAATTAATGCAAAACACCCATGGAATTTTATTACTACAAGAAATGACCATGAATATATCGGTGCAAAGATATTCCCAAAAAAGAAGAAAATCTTACCCGATCAATGAACTCCATGGAAGACATCTCAAGGCTTCCCAATCTGTACTTATTCCCGGTCATGATCTCTATGATTACAACACCCAAGCTGTAGATGTCATACTTTTCTGATGTTATTTGTTTCTCGACAAATTCCGGCGGCATATATTCACTGTGTGAGATCAGAAATATTAAAGATACAGCTAGTGTAGAGAAAATGCCAATTTAAAATATTACTTGAAAAACAAATTCAAATTAGCTTACAGTGATCCGGATTTATGTGGCATATTTTGTCTTATTGAATGCCGATTGTGGTAGCTGAAGTTTAGTACAAAGAGATCATCTATTTTTGGCTGCATATTCTCATCCAGCAATATATTGCTAGGCTTAGATTTATATGATAAATAGGATGAAACCTATGATGGAGGTTTCTCAAACCCACGCAAGTGCCCTTAATTATTCCGTAGCATGTGTGCCAATCCAACCCAGAATGAACGTCTGTCAAAATGAGACAAGATATAGTATCCCGAAAATGCTTAAAGTGTTATTTTATTCTTCAAATGCCACATATATAATAAATATATATATGTTGCTGCATGCATGTTGTGGCGTCATAAATACCTGAAATGTGCCGGTCAAGGGATCAATTTGGCAAATACTCGAAGCAGAGTATCCTTTGCATCTCATTGGCATAATACACATATCCTCCTTCGTTATGCTCTACAAGTTTGCTTTGTGTTCCATAGCAGTAACCAGCTAACTTGACAATATTTTGATTTTCGAACCCTGTCATGCCATCAGGCCTTTGTGTCTCCTGCATACTAGTTAAAACCTTCACAGCAAGGACCTGTCCATCCTCACAGATTCCCTATATATATTTAACGCATCTTATTAGGAAAATGGATTCTTTAATTTTGTTGACCACATACATAGTACGTACGTACCTTGTAAACCTTTCCATTCCGACCCTCGGCAAGTAGTCGCTCTTCAGAGAAACCATCTGTTAATCTTATTATTTCCTGGAACGCCATAGTCTTGGGCTTGTACTTCTTTATGCTAGTAGACCAGCTGCTAGCTTCACCGTGCCCTTGTAAATTCAAACAATAAGTAATTCACTCGTGTAAATTTAGCGCAACCACGGGAGTACACATGCTTTTGTAGCTTGGTCCTCTAATTGTTATTATTATTATTTCTTAAAGATACTATATAGCACTAACCAGAAAAATGCCAGGAGGTGATGCTGCTGCCCATGGAACGGGGAATGGATTCTCCATGGTCATCTTGATTAAACTATATATCATCAACAAAACAAAGAGCAGCATGTATAAACCCACTTTACAAGGTGCAATAATTGTTTTCTTTTCAACAAGGATAAAAATAATAATGAAATAGTAGTAGTATCACTTAAACAAAGCATGCCTGTGGTCCATCTACGACACTAGCTAGGTGTGCAAACTCCTGATCGACCTGCCCGAGATATGACACTAGCTATGAGTTTGAACATCAAAACACCTAAACCGGCACCCGCGTCGCTCTCCCAGGGCGACACGGGCGGCAAGTCAACCCAACCGTCCACCATCACCCTCCCCCATGTCGCAGCCGGGCGAAGCCAGTGCGGCGGTGGGGATGTTGTCTTCGTCTCTCTCAGGTGGAGGGCGAGCCTGCTAGGCCCGTGCATTGTGTCCGTGCAGTGGCACAGGCAGTGTCCGCTTGGCGTGGTGTTGCGGCGGCGGCGGGGTGTGAGGCGCGCTGGTGCTGGATCTGGTGGTGCGGCCGGCTTCCCACTGGATCTGGCTCGGCTTGTGCAACACGCGGGGATGGGATGTGCTCGCCATATGAGTGAAGGCACGTTGGTAGTGCAGGCTAGGGACGGCGCCGACCAGTTTTGGCGGTGGGAGGTTGTGGGGTGGCGGTATGCGTGGTGACCAGTGGGATACTACGGGCCTGTTCGGAGTTCTTCCGCTCCACAACTCCGCTCCCGGAGCGGACGGAGCTGCAGTTAAAAATCTTGGAGCGAGCGAACAGGTGCTCCGCAGATTCTAGGATTTCAAGGAATGGGTGGATTGCCGAACGGGTCCTACATCTAGGCCTGGTGGGCCTGCGGTGAAGGTTGGCTTTCTTGTTCTGCAGTGGGAACTGGGTACGGTGGTTGTGAGTGAAAACCTAGCTCTGACTTTTTGTCGGAGCCGGCGATGGCAGCGTCCTTGGACGTCATCTTCTTTTTGGAGTCGTCGTTGTGCAGCCCATTTGTCTCTTCCATCCTCGCAGTCATGGTTCTACGGGTGAAAACCTAATCCGGCTCAAAACTTGAAAATTATATCTACATATTTGTCTCAAAAAATATTTCCAACATAATATAACATTTTGGATTTTATGAACATAATGGAGTAGAAATTAGTGGTCAAAATTAAATCTTAAAGACCGTGCCAATGCCCAAATCGAATAACTGGAGGGAGTAGAATTTAAGATGATGTGACATTACAATCCTACATTTTTATTTCAGTTCAAAAAATTCCTATATATTTTATATCAATTTTGAAAATGTCGACCGATTAATCATTTGACTGCAAGATTAATCGCTGCTCGGGGCATGACCAATGCGAATAGGCCCTATTCGGAGCATTAACTTGCGGAGGCAATCGGTCTGACAGACGGATGAACTAGGAGCTGGCGATTAACTGGACCAGGCTTTGGGCTAAATAAAGCCCAAAATTTCTGCCCGTGCCCATCTTGCAGCCACCCCGCGTCTTAGGGTTGGGGATTTTGGGGCTCCCGCGTCTCGTGCTCTCCTCTCCCGCTCGATTCGAACAGCCGCCGGCTAGTTCCTCACCGCTAGCCACTTCCTCCTCCCCCCAACCAACGCACACACTAACCGCCGGCCAGTTCCTCCTCCCTCCCAATCAGCGCACGACCTCTAGCTGCTCGAGCTCGCCGCCCCCACCCCGAGCAGCCGCCGGCGTCGTCCGACCTACACCATCTCCGCCGCCTCCGCAAGCCGACGTGCGACGCCTCCCCTCACCTCGATGTTGATGTCTCTGTTGTGGTGTTGTGGCTGCCTCCCGAAGCCACTGAAGGTAACCTGCTCCTCCTCTGTCCATGGCGTCCCGAAGCAGCAAGGTATGTTACTGCTCCTCCAGATCCTCGCCGCCAGCGACCAGATATCGCCCACAGAGGCCGCCTTCAGGAGCTCGTCCAGGAGCTCAAGCCTGCCTCCAGGGGCCCCTCCACACCCTGCTCTCCACCGCCTTCCCTTGTTCCTGCCTTCTAGGAGCTCGTCCATGCCCTGCTCTCTCCGCTGCCTTCCCCTGTTCTAGCCTTCCAGGAGCTCGATCGAGCCCGCCTCTAGGGGCTCCTCCATGCATGGTGCTCTCTCCGCTGCCTTCCCCTATTCTAGCCTTCCAGGAGCTCGATCGAGCCCACCTCTAGGGGCTCCTCCATGCATGGTGCTCTCTCCACTGCCTTCCCCTGTTCTAGCCTTCCAGGAGCTCGATCGAGCCCGCCTCTAGGAGCTCCTCCACGCACGGTGCTCTCTCTGCCGCCACAAGGCAAGGTACGAGAACAATCTACACCTTTGCTTCAGTCCTCTCCTCTCCTCCTCTGCTCACGAGCTGATTTGTTGTGTAAACTATAGCTATATGCAATGTATGGCCCTAGCTAATTAGCCGATTAATGGTCGACCGATTAATTCGATTAATCCCTACTCCCCAACCGACCGAGCAGCTACCAGTTACCGATATCCTTAACATTGTTTTATATTCCCGCGTCTTATAATCACGTGAATCAGAGGCTCTAGGGCATAATCTATAAAACTTACAAGCTCATTCAGGATAAATGAAAATGACATGTGTCACAAGTAACATGTCACCTTTTCTATATGTAGCCCTTGGTCACCGATCATTGTTTCTGTCTCGTTCAAACTAGAAACAATATCTTGTATAGTAGGCCTTTCTTGTCGGTTTGACTTCAAGCAGTCTAATGCTATCTCAATGCATCTCTTCACCTGGTAGCAGTATTCTTCGAGTAGTTGGCTGCGACTTTGAAGTAGTCTTTTCCTCCAATTTTCATGTACCTCCAACAATATTGGAGCCAAAGTTAGAACCGTACAATACACATAGGTCAAATATAACAGAGTGGTTTTCCAATATAGATGTTGGAAATGGCGTTAAAAAAACTTATTCTTACAAGCGTAACAGATTTCCGAGTCGTCATCTCTACAACACGACTGTAGCCATCATGTCCGGTCATTACCTTTACAATGATAACACCCAAACTAAATATGTCAAACTCTTTTGATATTATTTGATGCTTTACGTATTCCGGCGGCCAGTATCCACTGCATATCACCATGTATGGCACAAATTATTACATTGTTGAATGAAGAGCTAGACAATAAAGTAGATGCAAAACAAATAAACTTTATTGATCTCCCAGACACTGCATCAAAGTGAATGCACATAGGCCATTATAGCACTAAATAAAGAGAGGCATGCAAATTAGGGCTTTGCTTCTCAATCTCTTTTAGAAAGAAAAAAATACGGATGTTAAAGCAACATATAAAGTAAATCAAATTTCGTAATCCTGAGATGCGCGTGTCTCCCCAACACCTAGCACCCAGCTAGACACGGCTACGTTGCCACATACGTGATCGTCAAATGGACACGGCTGACCTTATACTACGTACGTACTAACAGTTGGATATTAGATGGGGAGAAACATTTCTTTTGGTGTCTTAATTAGGGCTCCCCTATATAATACTGCCTCCGTTTCATAATTTAAGGCGTATTATGATTCTCTAAGACAAGGATTTTGATCAGCAATTACTCTATCAATAAAGTCCAGTTCAGGTGGTGTATGCCTGCAGATTCTTGTTCGTATTATGATACTTGTTAGGCACGCCAAGTCAAAGGAAAGGTTCTTGTTCTCTTCTTTTTTTTTTTTTTTTTTTTTTTTTGAGATCGCTCTTGTTCGTTGCAGCAAGAGTAAGCGGTATGCCTGCAGATGCAGTCCAGTTCAATTGTGGATTTTTATTTTATTTTTGCGAGGCAAGTGTGTTGATTATTATCGGTGCTATGCACACGTGTACCCAAAGGGCATGCTGAGTTGTACCGTGTACCGTGTGGAAGCTTATGTTTAAAAAATGGGGATAAACAGGATGGGGTTGAGAAGGGTGGAGGCGATTAGGGATTTTAAACATTTTCCGTATTCATGGTGGGACCCAGGTTGGAGCGTTGGGGGTACACGTGATGTAAGGAAAAAAATATGTTTGGACCTTTGTATGACAATGGCAAATGTGCTACCGAGTCACTGAGAAGTGGATCCGGCAGTGACGTTTACCATGCAAACGTTGACCAAAACAAATACGGTAGAAAATATGTAGAGGAACTTTTTTTAATACAGTGATGAAAGTGAGTGAGGTAGACAAATTCAATGACCAGATACATTTTACTCTTTTCATTAAAACTTGTAAACCTTTTTCAGAATAAAAGAATCAAAACACACAAACGAAGTCTCATGGCAAACTTCTACAGCTACCTAGACCTAGCCGCCAGATAGAATGCTTACCATGTGCCGATGGAACTCATTGTTTTTCTTGTATTTTCTTCACCGAAGAGCTTTGATAAACCGAAATCTGCGATCTTCAGCACCATATCCTTATCTAGCAATATATTATCAGGTTTTAAATCGAAATGCATTATAGGATGTTCCAACACCTCACGAAGATATTTTAGACCCTCACAAATCCCTTTGATTATTCGGTAACGTATGGGCCAGGTAAATCCCATGCTTTTGTCTGCAACAAAGCAAAGAACATGAGTATTGCTAAAAATGTAAATCTAAAGAATAACTTTTCATGTCCTATGTAAATGCACGTGAAGCAGAGGGCACAAACTTAATTACCAGAAATAAGCTTGTTTAAGCTACCCTTGTGTACATACTCAAAGCAGAGTGCCATATGTATACGTGCAGCAGGAACTTGTTTTCCTTCAAACTCTGCAAGTTCTTCCTCTGATTCTTTGCAGAAGCCCACTAACTCCACAATATTTTGATGCTTGAGCACCCTAAGATTGTTGAACTCTTTGTGAAATTCCTTATCATCTAATCCCGAAATGGTATGTAGTACCTTCACGGCAATCACTCGAGTTTCATGCAGACCCTGTCCGACATTTCGTGGTAATACTCAACATCCTTGGTGTGCTGCAGTGATGCATGGTATTGTAGAAACGTAGAAATACAAACACTAAGGTTTAGTTGCTCGAGTAAATTACTTAATACCACAACTTCGAGGTACCTTATAACACTTTACCACACTTTTAAATATATTTTTCACAAAATCAAAACTTGTCGCCTAATTAAATACTAGTATAGCAGCAGGAAGGTCCATGCTAACCCAGAGGCATACCCACTAATATAGTCTAGCGGTCCATAAAAATGGACGAGCACTTTTTTAAAAAGGAAAACAGCAGCAGCTAATTCATTCATTAAATTAAGGAAGGAGAATATATAGAGTTTTATGTACATGCTGATCAGCCATGAAAAGTCGATATGATGGAGAGAAGAAAACACATGCATGGTTTTATTATTCATATACGTACCTTGTAAACTGTTCCAAATCCGCCACTCCCAAGTATTCGTTTCTCATCGAAATCATTTGTAATCTGCTTTATCAGTTGGTATGATAGCTTACTTGGTTCGTCACTTGTGTGTTGTTGTAGCTTGGCCTCCATGCTACAGCTTAAAAAAAAAATTAGGCATAAGAGCAAGTATATAGTGTCTCATACATAGAAAATAATATGCCTTACAAACTATGTTACGACTTACGACGAATCTGCACTCGGGCTTCTGCAATTATATATGGGTGCACAAAAATAGTTACCAATATAAAAAGAAAATGCTATTAGTTCCTGAAGAAACAACATGGGATGAAGTTCTTGTGGTACGTATACTAGTATAGACGAATAAATTTGCTAATAATTGATGAAGATTTGTGCTAATTAAACACAAGTGCAATGGACTGTTTTCCAGATCTGCCATCTGAAACTTAAACATCACACCTGAAAATAAATAGAGCAGTTGCATTGCAGATGCACTTACCTGGACTTCTTCAGAAGGAGAACAGCAGGAAAGAGGTGTGCAGATGAAACGAGATGGGATATGAATGAGCAGCTAGGCCAGCCCTTTAAGCGCCGCGCGGCGCGCGGGGGGGGGGGGGGGGGGGGGGGATCAAGTCAACATCTGATTCATTTCTTCCTTTTATTAATCAATCGAATCAAATGGCCCAATCCTTGTATTAGTTTAAAGTGCACAGTCCTTTCTTTCTTACTATCTAGAATACGTTGCACATTGTTCCACATCCTCGTGCAGTCGTGCGTGAAGCAATTGATGTGGGCGATGGCCCATAGCTGATTAACAACTACAGATCGATTAGTTTTGAAATGCTACTAGCTTAGCTATTACACATGTCAGTACTTTAAGGCTTTAAGCATCTTTATCTACTCTATCCTAAGCTAGCTAGATGTCACATACTACATGTTTTATTGACTAACCTGCAGATGGTGCCAAAGTCCACTTGATGCGTGTTAGATGTGTGTTTTGGTGTGTTCTCTGCGGTACTACCGCCCGAGTGCGGTACTACCGCTCTGAGTGCGGTACAACCGCTCTGTCCTGTAATACCTCTCATGTATATGTACTGGCCTTAGGCCCACAGTGAATATTAGTTGCTCATTATCTAACATGGTATCAGATGCCAGGTTCCTCCTCGTGCTCCACCTCCACCGTCGCTGCCGCTAGCAACTCCGGCCGACGTCTCTGCCCCGCGCCAGCCAGCTGGTCCGGCCGCGGCTGCTCCTCCCCGTCCTCTACTCCGCGCCAGCCCGGTCGCCGGCCTCCTCTGCACCGCGCCGGTCGCCGACTCCGGCCGCCCCCGTCCGCCAGCCCCCCCCCCCCCCGCCTCGCCCGGGCTCACCTTCGCGCCGTCCCGCGCCCGGCCTCCTCCTCCGGCCGGCTCCTGCCTGGACTCCTCCTCGCTCGGCCTCTGCCAGCGATTTGGTCGATCCCGATCCCGATCCAGCGGCTCTGTGCGGTACTACCGCTTATCAGCGCGGTACTACCGCCCTGAGCAGAGCGGTACTACCGCTGGGAAGTGCGGTACTACCGCCCGAAGCGGTACTACCGCCTGTTACTGCCGCTCTACTTCCGCTCGGAGGGACAGGCATTGCAGAAGGTTTATATAAGCGGAAGTGCCCACGGCACTGGAATCGCGGAAGTACCGCCCAAGCGGTACTACCGCTGATCACCACGGTACTACCGCCCTTTGCAGAGCGGTACTACCGCTGGGAAGAGCGGTACTACCGTTCAGGGTGAGCTCGTCATGTCTTCGTCGGGCTATGTGGCTGTTCCTCGGTGCTCGGTGATCTTCGATGGCACCAACTATGCTGAGTTTGTGGGTTTCATGCGCATCCACATGCGCGGTCTTCTCCTGTGGGGCGTTCTCTCTGGCGAGGTTCCCTGTCCACCCTGTCCTGTTGCTCCTGTGGCTCCTACCCCGCCGGTGCCGCCTGTTCTTGCTGCTGATGCTTCTCAGGCTGATCGGGATACAACCAAGGCCCGTGACGATGCTGCGGTTGATGCTTATGATCAGCAGGTATCCGCCTACTCAGATGCTCTTGCTGTTTACCGAGATGATCTGTCTGCTTACACTCAGTGGTGCAATGATGATGCTCGAGCTGCTGCTGTTCTCACTGCGAGTGTCTTACCTCAGTTTGCGTCTGAGTTCATGGGTCTCGGTCCTGTTGCTGCGATGTGGTCCTATCTTTGTCAGCGATATCAGCCATCTGGTGATGCTCTCTACTTATCTGTGGTGCGTCAGGAGCACGCTCTTCAGCAGGGTGACTCTTCTGTTGATGAGTTCTACTCACAGAGCTCTGCCATCTGGCGCCAGCTTGATTCTCTCAGGAGAGTTGTTTGTGGTACTTGCCGTTGTTGCCTGACTGTGAGGTCTGACTTGGAGTTTCATCGCCTCCATGAGTTCTTATCTCGCCTTCGTCCAGAGTTTGAGCCTCGGCGTGCTCACCTGCTTGTTCGTGGTCGTGTTCCTATTTCGGAGGTGCTTGCAGAGCTTCGTGCTGAGGAGACACGCCTCCGTTCTGCTGGTCTGCTTGTGGTTCCCACTGTTCTTGCTGCCCGAGCTCCTGTGCCGTCTGCTCGCCTTACCACTCCACCGCTCCTGCCCACACCTCCAGGGGGGCGGGTCACCCTCCTTCTTCAGGAGGGGGTCGGACGCGCTCGCACACCTTCTGTGGCTACTGCAACAGGCCAGGTCACCCAGAGTCTGATTGTCACAAGAAGCGGAAAGACCTGAAGCGCTCTTCTTCTAGTGGGACTCGTGTGTCTTCCTCGACTTCGTCGCTCACTGACCAGGATATTGTGCGGCTCAAGCGAATGTTGGCTTCCTCTGGTTCTTCCTCGACGGGTTCTGTTGCCGATGTGACTGCCATCACCACTCCGCCCCCGCCGGAGCATACTCAGTCAGGTACATCCTCGTGGGTTCTGGATTCTGGAGCTTCCTTTCATATGTCTTCTGATTCTTCTGCCTTATCTTCTCTTCGACCTCTTGATTTTCCTCTTAATGTTCTCACTGCCGATGGCACACCTCTTCCTGTTGCTAGTCGTGGCATCCTTTCCACTCCGTCTTTTTCGGTTCCTAGTGTTTCTCATGTTCCTCGTCTTACCATGAATCTCTTTTCCGCTGCCCAACTTACTGATTCTGGCTGTCGTGTCATTCTTGATGCCGACTCTTGTTCTGTTCAGGATCATCGCACTTAGGCTCTGGTTGGTGGTGGCCCTCGGCGCCGTGAGTCTGAGGGCCTTTGGGAGGTTGACTGGCTTCGTGTTCCTTCCGCTGCTACCACATATGCTAGCTCTCATGCTCTTGCTGCCTCCTCTTCTGCGTCCTTCCAGCAGTGGCATCATCGTCTTGGTCACATCTGTGGCTCTCGCTTGTCCTCATTAGTACACCAAGGCGTCTTAGGGCCTGTCTCCGGTGATGTTTCGTTGCATTGTGAAGGTTGTAGGCTTGGCAAACAGACTCAGTTACCTTATCCTACCAGTGAGTCTGTATCTCAGCGTCCTTTTGACTTAGTTCATTCTGATGTATGGGGTCGTGCTCCTTTTGACTCGAAAGGGGGTCATCGCTACTATGTTCTGTTTATTGATGATTTCTCTCGCTACACTTGGCTTTATTGTATGAAATCTCGCAGCGAGGTTCTCCCCATATACAAGCGTTTTGCTGCCATGGTTCGCACTCAATTTTCCACGCCTATCCGTATCTTTCGTGCTGACTCAGCTGGAGAGTATATCTCTCACATGTTGCGTGGTTTTCTTGCGGAGCAGGGTACTCTTGCCCAATTCTCTTGCCCTGGTGCCCATGCTCAGAATGGTGTTGCTGAACGCAAACATCGCCATTTGCTTGAGACGGCTCGGGCGATGATGATCGCCGCCTCTCTTCCACCCCATTTTTGGGCTGAGGCCGTTTCCGCATCCACCCACCTCATCAACATTCAACCTTCGGCTGCCTTGAAGGGTGGTATTCCTATGGAGCGTCTCTCTGGTCGCTCTCCTGACTACTCCGCTCTTCGTATGTTTGGATGCGTGTGCTATGTTCTTCTTGCTCCACGAGAACGAACCAAGTTGACTGCTCAGTCCGTTGAGTGTGTTTTCCTTGGCTACAGTGATGAGCACAAGGGCTATCGCTGTTGGGATCCTGTTGGTCGCCGACTGCGCATTTCACGTGATGTGACGTTTGATGAGTCTCGTTCTTACTATCCGCGTCCCTCCTCCTCGAGCTTTTCCGTGGAAGATCTTTCCTTCCTTCTCCTTCCCGACACATCTCCCTCTGTGCCTCATGTTCCTCCCGCTCCCCCGGTGAGTCCCCCTACACCATCGGTACCACCATCCCCTCCCTCCTCCTCCTCTCCCTCGCCATCTCCCTCGTCACCACCATCCCCTCCCTCCTCCTCTCCCTCGTCATCTCCCTCCCCACCCTCCTCCCCAGTCTTTCGACCTCACTCCCCGTTTCCTCTCCACTACACTCGTCGTCCTCGTGCTGTGGATGATCCTACTGATGTGCCCTCTACTTCCAGTGCACCTCCTCTCACGCCTACACCGGTTCATAACCTTCGTGTTAGGCTAGTCCCCCACCCGATCGCTATTCTCCTGACCGGTATGGTCTTTCTGCCATTGCTGAGCCCACCACCTATCGGGCTGCCATGACTCAGCCTGAATGGCAGCTTGCGATGGCCGAGGAGCTTGCGGCACTTGAGCGCAATGGCACATGGGATCTGGTTTCCCTTCCTTCCGGTGTTCGTCCCATCACCTGCAAGTTGGTCTATAAGATTAAGACTCGCTCCGATGGTTCCCTTGAGCGCTACAAAGCTCGTCTTGTGGCTCGTGGCTTTCAGCAGGAGCAGGGACGCGATTATGATGAGACATTCGCTCCTGTGGCCCACATGACCACTGTCCGCACTCTCCTTGCTGTGGCTTCTGTTCGTCATTGGTCTGTCTCTCAACTTGATGTCCAGAACGCTTTTCTCAATGGTGAGTTGCGTGAGGAGGTTTATATGCAGCCACCACCGGGGTACTATGCTCCTGATGGTATGGTCTGCCGACTTCGCCGCTCCCTCTATGGTCTTAAACAGGTCCCTCGCGCCTGGTTCGAGCGGTTCGCCTCTGTGGTGATTGCCGCTGGCTTCTCGCCCAGTGATCATGATCCCGCGCTGTTTGTTCACACGTCTCCTCGTGGTCGGACTCTTCTCCTTCTGTATGTTGACGACATGATCATCACTGGTGACGACTCTGACTACATTGTCTTTGTTAAGGCTCACCTTCGCGACCAGTTCCTCATGTCTGATCTTGGTCCTCTTCGCTATTTTCTTGGGATTGAGGTGTCTTCGACCTCTGATGGCTTCTTCATCTCCCAGGAAAAATATATTCAGGATCTTCTTGCTCGTGCCGCTCTCGGTGATGAGCGCACTGTTGTGACTCCTATGGAGCTCAACGTTCAGCTTCGTGCTTCCGACGGTGACCCTCTTCCTAATCCCACTCGCTATCGCCACCTCGTTGGGAGCCTTGTCTATCTTGCTGTTACGCGTCCTGACATCTCCTATCCTGTCCACATTCTCAGTCAGTTTGTTTCAGCCCCCACCTCTGTCCACTATAGTCACCTCCTTCGTGTTCTACGATATCTTCGTGGCACGATCTCTCATCGCCTTTTCTTTCCCCGCTCCAGCTCTCTCGAGCTCCAGGCCTACTCTGATGCTACGTGGGCTAGTGATCCCTCTGATCGACGCTCGCTGTCAGCTTACTGTGTCTTCCTTGGTGGCTCTCTTATTGCCTGGAAGACAAAGAAACAGACTGCGGTTTCTCGCTCGAGTACAGAGGCTGAGTTGCGAGCAATGGCTATGCTGACGGCTGAGGTGATCTGGTTACGATGGTTACTTGAGGATTTTGGTGTGTCTGCTACTACATCGACTCCCTTACTGTCAGACAGTACCGGTGCTATCAGTATTGCGCGTGACCCGGTGAAGCATGAGCTCACCAAGCACATCGGTGTGGATGCCCACTTTGTTCGTGCTGCTGTGCAGGATCAGACACTGACTCTTCACTATGTGCCCTCTGAGTTACAGTTGGCGGACTTCTTCACGAAGGCACAAACTCGAGCGCAGCATGGCTTCTTTCTCTCCAAACTCAGTGTTGTTGATCCACCATGAGTTTGAGGGGGGTGTTAGATGTGTGTTTTGGTGTGTTCTCTGCGGTACTACCGCCCGAGTGCGGTACTACCGCTCTGTCCTGTAATACCTCTCATGTATATGTACTGGCCTTTGGCCCACAGTGAATATTAGTTGCTCATTATCTAACAATGCGGTTGGTGACATTGCCAACTGAAAAGACTTCTCTTCAAGAATAAATATTAGTTGCTAGCTGTCCATCTAAACAGCAAAGAGAACCTTTCAAAAACTCCCACTTCTCTTGTCTGTCTTGTTTAACTGGAGAGGACAAATCAGATGACATGTGAAAAGGTCTGGAATTGTTGTATAATTTGCAGCCGCGAACCTGAACAGAGGTGTTGTGGTAAAGATGGCAAGAGAGATATAATGGAAGAGATAGTTTAGAGATACAGCATGTTGTGAGCCAAAACACTCTAGACTAGGTGGGTGCTAACAAGAATATTTCTTTGCAAGTTAAAATTACTGCTTGCTATGGAACGAAGATTCAGCCTTCTCACCAATTTCTTTCAGTTTTTCTCCAACTCCACTCGAGGGCTCCGACTGGAAGGTAAAAAATCCAACAACCAACATCTGGTACGGACATCCATCTCCCAATTGCCATTTCAGACATGGCAACCTGGCACTACGAGCACTTCCAGCTCCATGACATTGCAGGCAAGCCAGTCCCAGCTTGAGCAGGGCAAACAACGTCCTACCTGCCATTCTCTACATATAATTCATCTCCAGCTCTTTTATTTGGATTTTTGTGCAGTAGCATCAGTTACTTCAACACCAGGCAGCCGCAATGCATGTGCAAACATCCTTTTAGCTGCTCCAGTCTGCTCTTTCTTCAACGTCTCCGCACTAACATCTGAAAGAAACAGGTTATCTGGTTACTTCTTTGAAAATATGTGGAGGTCCAAGCCGATTACAGTTTGAAAATACAGCAATACAAGATGTTCGGCTGAAAGGTGGTCATTTATCTGTATCAGTTTTCAGATGATGGCTTTCAACAGATATAGTGTCTTGAACATCTTCCATCTCTTAAGATTTCTGAAGATCTGCTAGAAGCCAATATTGATTAGCAACCAGAAGCTTTTTTTTAACTAACATGCAGGAGCTCTGCCTAATTACTTTATAGAAGGAAAAGAAGATATGTACAGCTGGTTGCCAGCAAGGGTAACATAATAACTACTGCAAATTTTTAGCCAACCAACAATGTGTAGCAGAGTTTTCGAGTTAAATAACCATTGGTAGTAGTTATCTGATCTAAGAAAATTAGAGGAGAAGAAAAGTAGCAGCCACATGTTGGACAAGTGGTCAACTAGTGGCACTTAGAGACTGAGTCCATTAATTGGCAGGATACGGCCACTAGCAATAGCAGTAGTAGGGCTCTTCTCGCATCAGTCAGTCAGAGTTGGACAAGTTGTTGGATGTTTAATTTGACGCGACAAAATTTTCCATGTTTTTACGTGACAAGTTGTGCACAAACTATCATGTTAGTAGGCAATAATGCAGCCACCTGCCTACTTGCATTTTTTGAGTCTTGGAAAAATTGCTGTTTTCCACAGGAGGTAGGTCGTCTGACGTGGTGGAGGCCTTTTTCCCGGATAGAACCAAAGTGCCGATGGGAGTGACTCATGGAGGTGAGGTCATGTGATGGACGTCGACCATTACCGGAGCAATCCGGGGAACAAACTAGAATAGAAAGCAAAAGAAACTTTGTTGCACAAACCATTAATTACCAATTAGTGCCAATTGGGAGAAAACGGTGAGAACGAAAATTGTTGTCTAAAGAAGGGTTGTTGTGCAAACATTTCGCACTACTTAAACCCGGGCTTGGGTAGCCTGGCCAGCGGGCCCGGTGTCTGGGTCAGGCTCGGGCCTCACTTCCTAGCCTGTAGCCCGGCCTGAGAGCCCGGGAGGCATCAGCCCCGGCTTGCCCCGACAAGTGCTGCGACATTAGCATCCCCTTCCCGTTCGACATCGGCCCCGGCTGCTTCCGCGATGACTTCGAGGTCCTGCGCTGTTGAATATATGAGCAAGTTTCCATATAAGTTAATCCAGAAATGCGGTAGATAAATCATGATGAACATGTTAAACATGATAATCAAACGAACAAAAGTACTACGAATACTAAACATGTAAGCAGGTATGTATAACATGTCTAGATCATTTGCTAGTATCAAAAATCCGGAAGTGAGCTCTAACAAAAGGGATACGAACACATACGGTGCTGAGGAAGAAGAAGCGTTCACGGCAGCATCATATGACATGTCGGCAAGGAAGTCGTCGTCGCCAGGGAAGTAGTCATCCGAAGCCACGTTGGAGAAAAAGGCAGCAGCCGTGCGAGAGCGCTCCCCAAAAATCTGATTGCCTCTCTCCCGTACAGGATCACAAGAAACAGGGTTTCAGAGGCCTGTTGTTCCACTTGGCAGTGTACACCGGGAAGCGGAATGGGAGAGACGTAGGCGGCGCAAAGCTCTGGAACCGGAGGGTAGTCTCATGTCGGTTGCGCATGTGTCTATGTACAAAGGAGCGACCTCATATAAACTTGGCAAACGAAATGCACTTAGAAGATGGAAGGGAACCGAAAGTGATCCACTTAGGGAGAAGAACAGTCCAGGTCCTCTATTCATGAACATATTTAAAATTCACGACGATCAATTTTTAAAAATTGTAAACATTTTTTAAATTTTCTGAATATTTTTCAAATAGTTTATAAATATTCTTTAAAATTCGTGAACCGTAGAAAAAACAAAAAAGAAAAAATGAACAAAAAAATAAAAATAAAACCGGCATCCCGCGGTCAGCCGGCCCAAGAGCCACGCGGGGATGCGCGTCCGCATCCCCTGTTCGGCGCGTAACGCGCGGAATAGGAGCACTCCCTCCCCACTGCCACACCCGCTCCCTCACCTGGGCTGTTAATTTTTTTTTCTGCTGAGCTGTGCACACGTATATTTGGGCCTTGCATGTAGCCGGCCCAGTAACTGGCTTACAGAGAAAATAATAAAATAGCATAGCGAAAGGCTCAAACCCAGGGCCTTGTTGAAAGGTCGGTTGGTCTTTCCCAGAGTAACTATGATGCATTTAGTTCTCAAGAAAAAAAAAACGATGATGCATTTGCGTTTAGTACTAGTATTACATGCCATTTATAAATCTACTGTGTAACAATTTGATTTTAGAGCTTTTCTGTGTGTTTCTTGTAGTTGGCTGCACAATAAAGATTGACTAGTAATATAGGCCAAAAAAGAACAACCATTGGATAAAAAAAAAAGTCCAGCTCAGTGAAAAGATGATGCTCAGAAATGGTATTTTCATTAGAAGTATATAAGACAACCATAGGCGGGAGCGCACGCGGGTAGTAGGACATTTTCTTAAAAAAATGGAAAGAAAAAAATCAGGCTCACACCAGTTGCGCGGATGTTACGTCGCTTGCAATTGCGAAAGAGGTGCGTCACGTGCAGTTGCATGCCGGGGGAGAGGCGTGCGAGTAGCATCAAAATAATAATAATGTTTTTGGCCGCACCAGTTGCGCGTGTGTTGCGAGTGTTGTAATTGCGCACGGGGTGTGTTGCGTGCAATTGCACGTGGATGGGGCGATGTGCGACTGATTGGGCCCATATCCATTGCGCTCGGGCCATGCGGGATGTGCAACTAATGGGGAAAGAGAAAAAATAATAAAAATATAATTAAAAAAGAAATAATGAAAAAGTTATTAAGAAGGTTTTTTTTTCTCGAAGAAGGCTTTGGTATAATGAACTTAAACAAAATCAATGACATAGAGATAAAGAACCTTATCTGTGCTCTATGTAACAATACATATTTTTCTAGTTGATTATTAAAAAAAAGGAAAAACAGCATAGGAAAATGTAAATCAAAAGGTATCACACTTTGGATATAGAAGACACCATGATGAGTGAAGAACACAAACAAACAACTTAGTTGGCTGGTAGAGACATTCAAACTGACGTATTTCCCCCTTCTCATTGTTAATGGGTTGGCGCATGAAATTATTGGCTACAGCCCGTGAAAAACAACAAAGAGAAAAAAAACAACAACAACCGAAAACTAAAAAAAAATATGTACGAATCTCCGATGAATATGTGGGAATTGTTGAGAAGAATCAAGGGTAACTCCAACGCTCCTTGGTTA
The DNA here is from genome assembly GCA_039707655.1 of Elymus sibiricus. Classification (NCBI taxonomy): domain Eukaryota; kingdom Viridiplantae; phylum Streptophyta; class Magnoliopsida; order Poales; family Poaceae; genus Elymus; species Elymus sibiricus. The sequence continues at coordinate 5,846,055 of CM077674.1, read as the reverse complement.
ATGCTAGCCGACTTCAATGAGACGATGTGGCAGTCCGAACACATATCAGTCTCAAAAAGATCAGAAAGGAATATGGAGAATTTCAGGAGAGTCCTTGCTGAGTGCAATCTTTATGACCTTGGTTTCAAGGGACCCATCTGGACATACAATAATAAGCAAGAGGGGAAAAAGAATGTGCGAGCTAGGCTGGATAGGGCAGTTGCTTCGCATGAGTGGTCTGAACATTTCAGGAAAGCGTCGGTTGAACATATTTGTAGCTCCAGATCTGATCATTTGTCGGTGCTGCTTCGAATAGGGGCTCGGAAGGAGTGAAGACAGATAGGAACTTCTGGACAGAAAATCCCGGAGAAACAGTTCCGATACGAGCAGATGTGGGAACGGGTTAATTCACTCCAAGACGTGATCGCGAGTGGATGGCAAGAATCAGGAGCTGCTGGCAGCCTCAAAGAGGTCGGGACAAAAATAAATCACATGTAGAAAATTCTAAAGGGCTGGGCCGAACGGGAGTTTGGGTCGGTTCTAAAAAGAGCAGCGGATATAAGAAGGAAGTTGAGTATTCTCTGGAGCTCCCCTCCCTCGGACATACAGCAGCGAAAAATCAAGCAATGTTCGGAGGAGCTAGACGAACTACTGTTACGTGAGGAACTCATGTGGAGACAAAGATCCAGGGCCACGTATTTGCGGGAAGGTGATCGGAACACAAAATGGTTTCAGAGAAGAGCGACTTGGAGGAAAAAGAAAAATGAGATCACAAAGCTTAAGGACAGCAGCGGGGTTTGGAAAGAGGACAGCAAGGGGATAAAAGTGATGACAAGAGATTTTTTTTCCAGAACCTGTATGAAAAAGAAGGAAATATTGACCCCCATGATATCTTGGAACTTGTCAACACAAGGGTCACAGAGGACATGAACAACAATTTAACAAACTCTTCACGGCAAAGGAGATCAGCGATTCCCTTTTTCAGATTGGCCCGTTAAAAGCCCCCGGCCCGGATGGTTTCCCGGCTCGTTTCTATCAAAAGAATTGGGATGTACTGAGAGATGATGTGACGAGAGGAGTTCTGGATTTTTTTGAGCATGGTGCTTTGCCGAAAGGAATAAATGATACAGTGATAGTGCTCATCCCAAAGGGCAAGGATCCACAATCCCTGAAGGACTACCGGCCTATCAGCCTATGTAACGTCATCTACTATGTGATATCCAAGTGTCTTGTGAACCGGTTCCGCCCAATTTTGGATGACATCATATCGGAGACACAAAGCGCTTTTATCCCGGGGCACTTGATCACGGATAACGCTACTATAGCGTTTGAATGTTTCCATAAGATCCAACATAGCAACAGTAGCCACAATACCCACTGTGCGTACAAGTTGGATTTGGCAAAATCCTATGACAGGGTGGACTGGAATTTTCTTGAGGAGGTTTTATTAAAAACGGGTTTTTATCGGAAGTGGACTGAATGGATCATGCACTGTGTTCGGTCGGTACGATACTCGGTCAGATGCAACAGTGAATTGCTGGATCCTTTCATTCCAACAAGGGGCCTACGTCAAGGAGATCCGCTCAGCCCATATCTTTTCCTCTTCGTGGCGGACAGCCTTGTCAGCCTCATGAATAAGGAGATCATAGCTGGCAACCTGACGCCCATTAAAATTGCTAGAAACAGCCCAGGCATCTCCAATCTTCTTTTAGCTGACGACAGCTTGATTTTCTTCAAGGCTACTGCTGAAGAAGCGGAGACTATAAAGAAGGTGCTTGCTACTTTCCAGGCTAGGTAGGAAGTGCGGCTTGCCGCACCCGGCAGCACTACTGCCGGGTATAGTCATATCCAACCCTCTAATACAGTCACTGAAGCATTGCAAATATAAAAAATCGCATAATGTAGTTGTGCTTATCAATCTAATATATCAAGTTTATATCAGAAGCATTGCATCGATACATAGACAGTGAGCAACACTTTATATGTTCAGGTTGTTTACTTCATTGATCTACAGTCTATATTGCCAATAGCTGATCCAAATGGAGGGAAGGTGAAAATTAGACATATGATATATACATTACTGTCTTCTGATGATTACTGGTAATAAAATCCAATGATTACTACAAGTTGTTATAATCAAAGATATGCCACATACTGCTACGCCATGCCAGTGTGCTACCTCTTGTCTTGGTCCTCCCTTCACAAAGGCATAGTTCACTGCAGTCTTAACCCTTGGGCGTCTACCTGAATAGCCAAACCAACCAGCGTGTCAAATACAGTACCATCAATATAATTCAGAGGTAACGGAGTTTCCTACTCAATGTATACATATGTACCTTCCTCGTCTTTATCGAAAAAAAATGTACCTTCGTCGTAACTGATATAGATTGAGTTGTCGACTCTCGCCTCTTTCATAATGTGCCTATCACTTCAGCCCTGGTAAAAGTCAAATTTAAATGCAAGAGGATTGTTATTAGCATGGCCCTAGCAAGATCAGTCATAGTTTAAATACCAAGCAAGCACATTGACAACCAAAACTGGAGGGTACAGCAGACCAAATTTGTACATGTTCACCGGATCTTAATCTATCCATACAATTGGTACAGCTTCTGTAATGATGTGTGTATCAATCAGCAGGAAATTAATATTGGCAACCCGATTTTCTCCTATACCAAGCACAGCAGCATATAGTGAATCGTATTTGCACAACAGTCTCTACCTATTTGCTTGTGCATTTCAGAATTTGCTGTCCATGGTCAATTAGACAGAAAATCAGTGAGCGAGAGGAAGAGAAAGAGAGACGGACAGATAGAGGAAGAGCGAGGGGGAGATAGTCGCAGAATGGACGGTAGCCGCATCTGCGGGTGACACCGTCCTACTCTCCTTCCCTCCATTGTCCTTTCATGTTTTAGAAACACCTCTCATCTGCTCTTGTCTTGTATTATTTCTTCCCTTTTTCCTTGCATAGGCCCTAGAAAAACAAATGAGATCAGTCAACAGCGATGACAGGGAAAGATAGCTTAGATTCTCTAGGGAAACCATAAGGTATTGATTCCAGACAGATGGAGTGCGCAACATAACACAAATTTCAGAATGCTCTAATATGAAAACTTGGGGCAGAATAGAGGTTAGTGATAAGATGCAAGTTGTTTGCCAAGGCTCAGAGATTTCAGTGATTAAGAATTAATGTGAAGATGTCAAATAAAGGTGGAACAAGATAGCAAGATCTGCAATTGTGCATACTGTCTGCAGAAACACGATAGTTAAAGTGGTGTTGTGAAACAGAGTTAAGAACCTTTTACAATACTCGATGAGTGTGCAAAAAGTATAACCTCTGTACCAAAATGTAAGACGTTTTTTGGTTTTGCATAGGTCATAAAAAACGTCCTATATTTTGTTATGGAGGGTGTAAAACTGAAAGCAAAACATGCTGCTTGTGTTACTTGTACCTCTGGAAATAAAATGCAAAAGAAATAAAACATGTAACTCATTGCAAATGTTATATAGACTGGCATCAGTAGAAACTGCAGTAAGCGTCTACTGAAGCCATCCATTTACTCATTCATCAGAAAGTGGTAAGCCTGCTGTAAGACTGGCCGAGACCGATTCAGCACGAGTGAGACTGTAGATCAACTAAATATCCTAACTAAACATGCAACAATTGAAACTGGAGATCAACTTAATATCCTAGCTCCACACGTAACAATTGAAATTGTGGTAACACACTGGCTTCAGCTATGCATCTTAAAAGGTTAGAACACGTAAGGAAAATAGTTTAGAATGACTACATGACATGAGGCTATAGGTAAAGATGGTTTCAAACACAGGAGACCAAAAATGGAACTACTACCGCTGTTAAAATAACACCCCTCCCGCAACAAACCCCCATTACTAACATTGTGAACATAAGGGATTTTCTTAGGCCGGGTCAGCAAGATCCTTGGTTAATATGCTACAAACATACTTCATGACCATATTAGATGTAACTACAGTAATTATATGAAACGGATACCTGAAATGAAAAACCACACATGGCATGCTCTATTTCTCGCCTCTGGCTTACTTCCTCCGACACAACAAATAGATGTGCAATCTGCATAGAAAAAATGAAGATCTGTAATAAAATAACTAACACATCTCTACTGGTATGAGATAATATGGATTGAAAATCAAGGTGAGGCAGTGAGCATAAAAACACAAGGAATTATCAATATCGAAGCAATACACTAACTGGTAGGACAGTGTCACAGTGATGTACATGAAAAACTGGTATAGTGGTCATACCAAGATTAAACAATAGAAATTTAGTAATTTTACTGGCTGTAAAAGGCATTCACTCGTTAGGCAGAGTATATAAGAGGCAACTATGCAAGGCAGAGCAGTATTTGCATAATTAAATGGCATCACAATTAATATGAACCAAAAATGCAGGGAGGTTTGTACAAAAAGAAAGATCCGGGCAAGCCTGAACCATTTAGGGAACTTTTTAAATTTCAGTAACTAATATATTTAATTATGTGTGTTGAATTAGAGAATGAATGTTTCTAATTATCCTACTGTCTTGTTGGGTAAGCGAGCCAGCACGACTTCCATTCTAATTCTCCTACTGTATTGTTAGGTAAGCAAAACATACAAATAGTCAAAAATCTATGAGCTACTAAAGAAATTCACAGAACAGAAAAGCTAAATCTGAAAAACAAAATATAATCATATATATATGAGAGAAGGTAGCTATATGTACTGCATGACCAAGAACAACACAGAAAATTGCAAGGAGAATCTATTGAGTTTGTTAGGAAGGACATTCCTTGTAGCAAAAATAGTAGCAACACCTGTAGTACTATAAGAAATTTAGCTATGTTAAAGGTACTAACTACCGCAGTTAAAAAATAGTAGGATTTGTAATCAAAACCCGACTTAGTAGATTCACTACGGTGGGTCAACTACGGCACATTCGTTGGTGAGAACATCATCAGAATTTATTTTCAAACTGAATTAAGGAAAAATAATTGTTGTAAGTAAATTTACCGTCTAATTACTAATAAAGCGCAACAGTGTTCAGTCACTACCAAAATTAACCTCTATGCCGACGGCCTTATGCCGTCGGCATAGGTCGTTTACCGTCGGCTTACCCCTATGCCGACGGCTGCCGTCGGCATATCTCCGTCGGCGTCAATCTCGACGGCGTAGTCTTGTCAGACCGTCGGCATAGACGTCTATGCCAACGGCATCCGTACGGCCGTCGGCATAGAAACCCCGTCGGCACAAAAAATCAGCTAGATGTCCACTGACGGCGCCGTGACCTTGCAGCACCAATAAGAGGTGAACACGTGGCGCATCTAAGCCGACGGCAGGGCCGTCGGCATAAATTTATATCTATGCCGACGGCCCTGCCGTCGGCTTAGATGCGCCACATGTCGCCTTACCCAACCTTCTGGCTGTGTCCTATGCCGACGGCCAGGCCGTCGGCATATACATGCCACGCGGCAAGCGCTGAGTGTCTGGCAGGCACATACGCCGACGGCCTGGCCGTCGGCGTATGTCTGCCACGTGGCAATCGCTGGGACATCCTAGTCGTGTCTATGCCGACGGCAATGCTGTCGGCATAGTTCTCCTCTGTTTTTTTAGAGTTGCTCTGTTTTTGCATTTCCAATTCAAATTCACAGCACAATTTTGCATTTTGCATTCAAAATCACAGAAAGCAACATGTACATACACAGAAATATATTCAATGTCCAAAACCTCATCTAGATAATATGAAAGATCATCATCATCTCAAGATCATCAACATCTAAAGATCATCAACATCATCATCGTCGAAACTTCATAAACATAAGTATGAGACATGGACATCATCATCGTCATCTAAAGAACACTAGGAACAAGTATGGAACATGAAAGCATAGCAAAACATGGAAAACATCATCATCTAGCGAAGATTAGGATCATCGCCGCCAGCACCACCAAGACCAGCACCACCTAGCCAGACCGGAGTGACTGGGCTCTCTGAACCAGGAGTCGAGCCACGAAATGATCCACCGGTTCCCTACATGTTTGAAAAGAGATTGTAAGGGTAAATATGATAGTGTTGAATCAACGAGAACTAGTTGGTGAATAGTTAGGCAATGTACTAACCGGGGTCCCACTGCCTAGTGCCACCCATTCATCGAACGTGGGCACGTATGGGGGTTCTCCAGAAGGTGGTGGTGCGGGTCCCATTGATGGTAGATCCGTGCGGCTTTGCATAGACGACCACATAGCTTGGATGTTAGTTAACCAAGCAAACACGAAGGTCAGAAGAAATGAAAGTGCAAAATTTAGGTTGGTTCTAAGTGGGCAAAACTAACCGCCATCATCCGATGGTTGTAATCCTCGTTTGCCTGAACTCGTTGCAAGTAATCCCGCACCTCGACATGCTTAAGCTCGACAAAGGCCTTATATGCCTACAATATGACATGATGTAAATAATAAATCATGGCAATGCTGAAAATAAAGTGAGAAAGAACGAAGATAAGGGGGGAAATACTTACAGCATGTTGGCTGGCTAAGCTAGGATGCGAACGGCCTGTACTCCCGCTCAGGCTCGGATTGGTAGATCGGAGCCGTGTGTAGGAGACAGAATGAGTGATCACGCCATCGAGGCACGGGTAGCGGCCATGATACTTCGGCTGGATGGCCACCACCACCGTCTCGTCGGTCTGAGATAGGATGGGGTCAGCGACGGCGACTGGTGGCGGCGCGGGTGGACACGGCGGCGGCGCGGGTGGATCGGGGGGGGGGGGGGGGGGTCGGGGAAGGGCTGGAATGACTGGAGGGGGGATAGGGCGAGTGGATAAGGTGATCTGTGCCGACGGCCTACATATGCCGACGGCTAAGCCGTAGGCATATATATTTTTTCATTTTTTATTTCAATTTTTTTTAATAAACATAAACTTTAATTTTTTTTAATTTTTTTTAATAAACATAAACTTTAATTTTTTTAATTTCAATTTTTGAAATTTTTTATTTTTTTTTAATAAACATAAACTTTAATTTTTTTAATAAACATAAACTTTAATTTTTTTTAATAAACATAAAATTTAATTTTTAATTTTTTTTTAATAAACATAAACTTTAATTTTTTAATTTTAATTTTTTTTAATAAACATAAACTTTAATTTTTTTTAATTTCAATTTTTTAAATTTTTTTAATAAACATAAACTTTAATTTTTTTTAATAAACATAAACTTTAATTTTTTTAAAAAAAATCTCCTAGCAATTTGTTAAATATCCACTATCCTTCCTACCCTCCGAAGACCACCTACCTGCCTAACCCTGTCTAGATTGATCGGTAGATCTACCCGTTTGACTTTCGGCACAGGGCTGGGCGTTCGGTCTTTTCGGTTTGTTCGGTTCGGTCTTTTCGGTCTTTAAAGAATTCGGTCTTCCATAATTGAAGACCGAAATAATTTCGGTCTTCTCGGTCCTTCACTATTCGGTCTTCGGTCTTTACAGGGCAATGTTCGGTCCCAACCAAACAGACCAAATTTAACGCAACAACTAATATTCATATACATTACTTCCAATACCAGTACATGTTTATATAAGGAAAATTGAGAAAACAAATGTGTACAGAGGTGCATGTGTATATAAGAGAAATTTAGACAAGCATATGACAACATAAGTATGTAATAGGTTAACAGACTAATAAGTAGCAAGTGTATGCATGGTTGGTTCGTGTCTCGCTCGTGAGAGAATGGGAGGAATGAGAGTGAAGACGCAGGTCACTGGATACCTGGTTGGTTCGTGCCTGGATTGTGACCGTGAGGACGTGCGTGTCTCTCGCTCGTGAGGAGGACGTGCTGGGCTGCTGCCCGGTTGGGCCTTACATGAACTATAAACATGGCTTATGGTCTCTGCGTGTAGGCTTTTAAATCGGTCTATTCGGTCTATTCGGTCTTGCAGAGTAGAGGACCGAATTGACCGTACTTATTTCGGTCTTGTAGTTTTGCAGACCGAATTTTGTTCGGTCTTTTCGGTTTCGGTCTCGGTCTTTTCGGGTTCGGTTTTCGGTCTTCGGTTTTTATGCCCGGGGTGAGGCGTCATCCGTGAGGGGGGCCACGCTAAGGAGACGTATGCGTATTGACTCTTCAGACATGCCACCGCACGTTAAGACATGTGTTAGGACCCGTCGTGATGCTCTAGTGGCATTGCTACCCCCCCCCCCAATCCCCCCGGCAGGCCTAACCCTGCACCAGTTGACCCGTAGATCTACGCCTTTGATTTTCACCGGAACTGCTTTGACCAATGGACTCCTCCACCTGGTTGTGATAGGCCAGCCCATGGGAACACTCCGGAACAAGGACTGGGCCCAACCCACCACAGGATCACCTCCGTGTCGGCCCGACGCGGCCGTTTCCCCCCTCCAAGTGCCGGCGGCAGCGCCGTCCGTGAACGGGGCCACACTCTGGAGCCGCGTGCCGGGTGTTTGCACCTGCCACCGCACTTCCATACATGTATGAGGGCCCAGCGCAAAATTCTGTGGCATAGCTATCTCACGAAGGCCCCCGACCACACCCGTAGACGTGCGAAGAACAATCCGTAGCGGGGGATTTTTGCACATAATTGTACATGTCAAAAAATTATGAAAAATACCACACATCCTATATCACATGTGTCTGCACCGTGTGAAAAACTCATGATTTTATCACCCTCCGGGTGTTCAGAAATATTCATGCAGCACCAAAACCGCAGGACGTCACTCCAGTGTCATCGCCGTCCGTGAGGGGGGGCACACTACGGAGACGCATATTGACTCTTCAGACATGCCACCGCACGTTAAGACATGTGTTAGGACCCGTCGTGATGCTCTGGTGGCATTGCTACCCCCTAATCCCCCGGCAGGCCTAGCCCTGGACCAGTTGACCCGTAGATCTACGCCTTTGACTTTCGCCGGATGTGCTTTGACCAATGGACTCCTCCACCTGGTTGTGATAGGTCAGCCCATGGGAACACTCCAAAACAAGGACTGGGCTCAACCCACCACAGGATCACCTCCGTGTCAGCCCGACGTGGCCGTTTCCCCCTTCCAAGTGCCGGCGGCAGCGCCGTTCGTGAAGGGGGTCACACTCCGGAGCCGCCTGCCGTGTGTTTGCACCTGCCACCGCATTCGTAGAAACAATCTGATGGATGTACATATAAAATTTGTCTCGTTTGGCCAAGGAATGAAAAATATACAAAATAGTCAAAACAAAAGGGTGTTTTCTGTAAATCTGAAGCAAACATGATTTAAGTTTGTTCAAATTTGAAAACATAGTATAGCAACAGAATCTTTACAAGATTTTGATAACAAACCATATTAAATTTATCAAATCGATGCAAGTATCAATTACTTATGATTTTAACTAAGTATAAGGACCTATATGCAAAAGTACATGAGTCACGGTTATAACATACTCAAAAAGAAAAACAAACTGGATATTCATAATCTATGGAAAATTCTACCCCAAATCGATATATAATTTGTGTATGTTTAAGTTTAAATAAGTCAGATTTCAACCTAAAAATGAAAATAAATTATAATTAAAAAACATTTAAAATCTATTCAGTAGTACTACCACGTGGCAGTTCCTGGTGGTTCCTGGCCGAAGGCTATGCTTACGGCAAAGCCGTCGGCATAGGTGCAAAGATATGCCGTGCTGTCGGCATAGCTCTCCCACGTGGCAGATCCAACTATGCCGACGGCCTCCGTCAGTGCCGTCGACATACCTCCGACGGCGTCAGCTGGCCGTCGCAGGTGGGGTCGCCTGGGCCGCTGATATGCCGACGGCTGGGATATACCGACGGCCGCCGTCGGCACAGTCCGGTATATGCCGACGGCCTTTGTATGCCTACGGTTGCCGTCGGCATATATCTGGCTGTGCCGACGGCTTTTCTATGTGGACGGCTTTCCACAGGCCGTCGGCATACGTCTGCTTATGCCAACGGCCCCGACAAAATGCCGTCGGCATAGATAAGGCCGTCGGCATAATAGGTTATTCCGATAGTGAGTTAATGAGACATGAGAAGGAACTTTTCATACTGAAATAAGGAAAACTGAGCAACATCAAATATCATCTCTCATTGATTCTGCTATATAACATATATTCACCTAAACTATAAGATATGATTGGAACTGCAAATCTCTAAACCAAATGGCAACAATAGAATCAAAGTCCACTGTATTACTATCTAGAAATTGAAGAGGACTGCAGAAGAATTTGAGTGTACATCAAGCTTACCAGAAAAAAACAGCATAGCTCTTGAACTGCACATACATGCTTCACTAACAAATCGTGGCCTGGCAAAAACAAATTAATCATGCATACGTGTACATGAACATTCAGGGAAAGAAATGAAACACCACACGTGAAAATGCATCCTGATAACTAATTAACTACTCGGCAAATCAAGTGGTATGTTCGAATGCCTCTTTTGATCCCTTCTATGAAACCGTATACAACAGATAAGTAATTAGCTACTCGCCAAATCCAGTAGTATATTTGAATGCCTCTTCTTATCCTTTCTCTGTTAAACTAATACAAAAGAGAACTAATTAGTCACCCGCAAATCGAGTGTTATATTTGAACGCCTCTTCTGACCATTTCTCTGAAACTGTTTTGTTTACAACAACTTTAGTACAGAGCAAAATATGTATGTAAATAAACCAGAGGAGACTGAAATTTACATCCTTGATTAACAAAATCAGTTATGTTACTAAAGGGCCGTGGCAAAGGATAACCATTTGCGGTTAAGCCTTGCTTATCAGCCAATTTCTGAACCAGTCGGTCTCCTATAAGTATGATCATGCGTGCAATCTTACAAGGAGGCCAAAACAGCACTATCTATCTTCACAAAAATCCATTATACGCTTCGGTACATCTGAGAGTTGAGGATCTTCATTTTTATTTAGATGAAATTACTTGGCAGCTAACAAATATACCTTGAGGGTTGTTGCGCTTGAGAGATCGATGGTGCCCTCGCTAGCTTCGGCGGCAGAGAGCCTCCGTTTGCTCTCCTTCCAATAGATAGTAGAGTACATTAAACAAAAAACCAAAAGGGAATAAGGGAGTGGAAGACCAGGAAGTAATCAGACCCCAAGAAATCAAAGGGGAAAAACTAAAAGAAGGCCAAACAATACTCGTGCACGACCAAATGATGCATCACATAGCAATGAAACTGGAGCTTAGAAAACTATTCAGACTTTCTTGCCATCATGGATTCAATCTGATCTAAATGTAACCAAACAAAAATAGACTGAAATCTGTGAATTTTGTGCAAAAATGTGACTGGTACATTCAGCTGTTAGGTTATACAATATCAGTAGTCCTACTTGTTTGGCTTGCTGTGGTTTAGATAAAAGATGTAGTGCCATTGGATTTATTTGAACCATGAATACAAACTTTTCGAGCATTATAGTTCTTTCTTGAAAGTTAATCACATGAGATTTGATACTAACTATGAAGAAAACAGAACCTTTGATGCTTACCTTATAGACCATGATGCCTCCCAGTCCAAGAGCCCTTCAATACTGTGAGTATGTGACGCCTCTCAAAGAGGACGAAGGACCTGCTGGCTACACACAGCCACACGTAAGATGGATCCCAGGGAACCAATCACGGACAAGCAACCTGCAAGAAAAACAGGGCGAGAAAACACATCAGACGGTGATGGAAGAAGCGATGTTGGCTGAGCGCAGTCGGAAGAGGCAGATCATTAGATGGTGATGCAACAAGTGATGTTACCTGAGCAGAAAACACACAATTTTTGAAGAAAATGGACGGCTGCATCAGGTTGGACCAATGGATCGGAAGCTCATCTCAACCACCTTCAAACCTGGTAATGGCCATCACATCATGAGTACATAATGAAACCCCACCTTCTCATGTTTTGGCTGTTAATACATTCCCTCGAGCTCATAATAAATATATAAATGAAAGTATCCTTCTAGACACAATTGCTGCTCCCACATGTTTCCTAAATCCAAGCAGCTATCTAAATATAATCTTATAGACTCAAATAAAGTATCCAGACCAAACAATAATATGGGGAACCCAATATAATTAAGATAGCATATATTCCTAGCTGAATTATTTCAGAGGTCTACCTCTTTTGCCTCAAACAAAGTATCCAAATTCAGTCCCGAATTCCATGAAATAGGTTCAGATGATGTCAAGTTTCAACTTTGACTTGCTGGTCCTGGTAAATGTAAAAATAAGACATGATTGTCAGAGATGAAAATGAACCAACTATGCACTATATATTGCACGCAGGAATATAAAACAAATGAACCAACTATGCACATGGATTGGAACTTTTATGCCATATGTGGTGCTGAAAGGAAAAAGGGAAAATAAAATCAACAAAATAATGCATCTGAACCATATTGACTACTAAAAGGGCAGGCACAAGCTTGCCAAATTTACCACAAATGTAGCATTGCAATCAAATGGGTGCAATCTGACAATGGTCACATCAAAGATCATCCATGCTTCCAGTTACATCTATATGGGCAAAAGGGAAGGGCAGAAGTTATTTAGTATGCAATGTGTGAATGCCAACAAACAGAAATCAGAAGTTATTTAGTATGCAATGTGTGAATGCCAACAAACAGAAATTATATATATAAGCAAGCAACCAAAGAAATGAGATGCTATATGTGAATAATATACAAAAAAAGAGATGATAGTCTCTCAGTTCATATAGTTCATGTATTAGCCATAAACGTGCATCTCGTATGCATATAAATAAAACAAATATGTACAAAGAATTGCTCTGGACCATCAAAAATAATGCATTATAAGCATCAGATGTTATCTAGCAGGAAAAATAGAAAGTATATAACATTACTATGATCTATTAGCGCTCAGCACCTAATAGTCCAAGCATATTCCATTACCCTCACTACCAGAATCTGGGTTTTTTGTGACGGCCCAAGAGATACGTGAAGGGCCCGAGGTCTCCCTCACGAATGAACTTGGTTCCTCACGTGAACGACGCACCGACGCGAAAAACTCGTGTCAATCCTGAAGGGCCCGCTATACCCGTCAGGAAGGCAACGGGATATTCCTGAAGCATGCCGATCCACGTCGCGAACGAGTCGCTTGGCAGGTACGTGACGGTAGGCCAGCCTTCAGGAACGTGCACGCCAAAATTTCATCTCAAGTTTTCAGCTGGAGAGAATCACGCGCGTGTTTTTGCCGCTCCTGATGAATTTTCGCGCGGATTATTCGTCGTCCGTGACGTGGACGGGCCCAACGTCAGGAAAAGGGTCAAAATCCCTAGAAGACCCGGTCGTCCTTCTCCCCATCTCCCGCATCTCGCCTCTCCTCACCCCAACCCGCCATGGACGCCGCCTCCGGTCCGGCGCCGCGGCACCCCACATCCGAACCTTGACTCCACATCCGCTGCCGCCCCCACTCCACCTGCTGCCGCCTCCGGTCTCGCCCCGTCGCCGTTCAGCCACTCGAGCTCGCCGCGCGCGCCACCCCACATCCAGACCTTGACATCCCAAATCGACCGGCGTCCCTCGTTGTGGCGCTGCCCGGTCGACGTCCAGCCGCTGCCTCACCATCCAGCCGCCGTCCAAGCACTCCAGCGCCGCTTCCATCCCCATCGACGTCGACGTCCAGCCGCTCCTTCACCATCCTGCCACCGTCCAAGTACTCCGGCGCCGCTTCCATCCCCATCGAGCGTCGACGTCCAGCCGCCCCCTCCCCATCCTGCCGCCGTCCAAGCACTGCAGCGCCGGTTCCATCCCCATCGACATCGACGTCCAACAGCGACCCACCCAAGCGCCGCCTTGCTCCCCATCGACCGCGGCAGGGCCTCTACTTCCAGATCCGCTCTGCATCGCCCCCCTGTTTCCTCCCTGACCAGCGCCTCCAAACCTACCAAAAAAGGTAGCTACTTGCACAGATCTTGCAATATGGGTGTGGAATCCCTTGCAGATAGTACAACAATGGTCATTGTTTAGTATTTGACACTTTTCTTGATGTTAAAAAGCTGCCTTTTCTTATTGTTTTTGAAAAGATTGGAGTGTACCAGCCCTGGAGACTGTGATTACAATATGATTCAGTCATAAATATTTTGTTTCATGATCCCAGTGCAAAGAATTCATATTTTAGTTGATATATGTCTATGTAGTGTGTTGTGAAGACCAAGTTTGAGAAGTGGCGGTGTCGCACAGCAACCCTCTCCATTGACAGGTAAAATGTCCACACTTCAACATATCTTAGTTTGTTTATGCAATTGCTTCCTTGCCATATTAAATTATTAACTGTTAAATATTCCAAATCGTGCAATAACAGCATTGTTGAATGGAGGAGCGTGGGCGGATGTATAGTGGCTGGACTCACAGTAAATCAACTGATGAGTGGTATAATAAAACAAAAGAATTCATAGATTTTGCTTTCTCTATGCCAAGTGTAGTCCAGAATGGGAAAATTAAGTGTCCGTGTGCTAAATGTCGAAACTATGAGAGAAAGAACAGGGATGATGTAGAGTTAGATCTGTGTCATTTTGGTTTCAAGAGGAATTATACTGTTTGGACTGCACATGGTGAAGGGCATGTAGAAATTACAAACTATGTAGATGCTGCAGAGGCTGATCGGATGGACACTATGTTGAATGATCTAGCTGCGCGTGCCCCCCCAATTGAACAACAACCAATAGCATCAGCCCAAGCTTTCTATAGAATGATTGATAGTGTAAAAGAGTTGGTGCATGAAAATACAAGCCACTCAACTATGTCTGCCATAGCACGGTTGTTGACCATAAAGTCACAGAACAATCAATCTGAATCTGGTTATAATGATACACTAAAACTGATCCATGAGCTGCTGCCTAACAATTCCTCACTGCCAAAGGACTTCTACAGCTCAAAGAAATTGCTAGAGGGTCTTGGTATGCCATATCATAAAATTCATGTTTGTCCCAAAAATTGCATGTTGTATTACAAGGAAAATAAGAATAAGCAAAAATGTGATTTTTGCAAGACCCCTAGGTACAAGACTGGTTCAAGTAAGATCCCACAGAAGGTGTTGCGACACTTGCCTATAAAGGATAGGTTGCAGCGATTGTTTGCACACGAGGAGACCGCAAAAATATTGCGATCACACAAAGAAACTCCTCGTCCTAATTCTGGTAAAATGGTGCACCCACGCGATGGTGAAGCATGGCAAAAACTTGATAGCGATTACCCAGACTTTGAATCTGATCCTAGGAATCAGCGAGAAGCAAAATGAAGAATGTATCTGAATTTCAAGAGCAAGAAGCCAAAGAACAGAAAGATGAAAGGAGAAAGAGAAAGAAAATGAAGAGTGTATCTGAATGCCAAGAGGAAGAAGCTAAAGAAGAGCAAGATAGAAGGACCAAGAGAAAGAAAATGAAGAGTTTATCTGAATGCTAAGAAAAATATTTGTTGTACTAATAACTATTTCTATTTAAGATTGCAATTTAGTTTTCACATGTCTATCGTGTTACCTTTTGCTTTTCATTTTGCAATTACAGCTTGTACTTGAATGATGCTGGTTTTGCTATTTTAATATGCTTTCACTTGTGATAAATTTTCTATGTATCTAAATTTAGTGTTTATCAGTACTTATAATTTTGTTTTCAAATATTGCAGGATATGACAGGCCTTCGCCACCGTCGTAAAAGACCAGCCTTACAACCTCATCCGCCAAGTGATGAGCCACAAGAGAACAACAATGAGAGTCCCTCCAACAACAATGATAATGGTACAACAGCTAAGAAAAGAAAGGAGTATGGGTAGGGTAGTGTGTATGGGTAGTTTGTTAAAAGAGCTTCTTCTCTTATGCAGGGAGAGGAGTACGGGCCTGCAGCAGCAACAAACATGAACACATACAAGTGCATGAAGGCATGAGTTACCAACTGTACCGAGACCGGAGAAAGTGGCCCCATGAACAATGTTAAGGCCCAAGAGCGTGTTGTAAGTTCATTCACATTTTCTATCCTAAGAACTACAATACTTGTCAATCTGAAATTAATATCAAAAATATTGTGACTTGTTTATTGTTTCAGGATGACTACATAAAAGCTGCTAAAGTTGCACATCCAGAAAATTGGGAGGAACATGATCTGGATCCAGAAATTGTGTACTCCTCTGGTGGTGGCATGCCCCATGGACGACTAGCAATGTGTAATGGCACTATAAAGAAGGCGGTGGTTTTTGCAAAAGCTAAAGAGAAGGATATAAGGCCATCAAACTCCATGTCGTACCAAGATTTATCGAGGAGAAATGTTCAATTGGAAAAGCGCTGCAAGAATGATTTCATTCTGAGCAAACATGTGCAGGTATTGTTCTTCTTTTACACATTTGCTTTGATCATGTTTTAGATCTTGTTGATGTTTCACACATAAACTTGACCATTTGTTCCAATATAGAATGTGTATGACAAAATGGGATGGGAAATACCTGAAGATCTTCTCGCCTTTCATGATGAGTTGGTGGATGATAGTACTGGTGATCCGGTATGTACACCTGGACACTAATATAAACCATGTTTTCCTGTTACCTCTTCATAAGTGCAGACCTACAGTTGGCTTTAAGAAATAAATCTTCACTTGCTTGGTGGATAACATCGTCCATGTGTCATGATCTGGAGTTCTTTTGGTTTCTAAACTTGTTCATGTGGACTTGTTGTCATGGATCTGTGTGTGGAGCTATGCGTAAACCTGCTGCCATTAACTCTGCTTGTGTGAACTTTTGCTATGTCATGAATCTCATTAAAAATCTGTGATGTTATATTCTACTGTATTTTTTTGTCCAACTTTTGTCAAAGTGCTTGATTGGGTAACTACATATGTTGAATAGGCAGAAGATGCATCACATATAACCAATTAATCCTGTGTCTATCTTACTATATGATGTGCAACTTCATTTCCTTTGTTCATTGAAATCTGCCACATTTGCTTCCTTGTTCAATGAAATCTGCCACATTTGCTTCCTTGTTCATTTCTAGTTTGTGTATATCGCGGTTTTAACTTTCCCCATTGCTCATTGAATCTGCCACATTTGTTTTATGTAGATGAATTCAATTTCTGAAGCCCAAGAGGATGGTGGTGCTTCGTTGACAGATCCTGTTCGTGCCGAAGACCATGCACATGCTACTCATCTGAATGAGCATGGTACTCCAACACATCTAGGAATGCCACTAGAATAATCAGTGGTTATATTAAACAAGGGTGCATGTGGCCTTTATTTTGTCACTTGCTTCTCCTCGCTCGCAATTTAGGAATCAACTAGCAGTATGTGTCTTTTGGACCTAGTGACAAAGTTCTGTTAAGTTAAGCTTCAGGAATTAATTAGTAGTATGTGTCTTTTGGACATGGTGACAACGTACTCTCTTCTTTAGTTGAGCTTGAAGAATCAAGTGGTAGTCTGTGTCTTTTGGACCTTGTGACAACTCCTGGTAAGTTGAGCTGCTATGAAACATGAGTTGAATCCGAATGTGTGAACACTGATATTCAATATAATGGATATATGTTGTGAACTATGAATTGGATGTTATTTGAAAATTGTTTGTGTGACCTTTGTTGTTTGTGTATGATATGAAAGTATCTAATTTTTCGTATATATTTTTGTACTGATTTTAATTATTTTTTGTAGGTTCTGTAGGTGATTCCTCACGGCCATGTACATTTATTCCTGACAAACTCAGCCTTCACGGATATGTGACACTTATTCATGAAGGCACGCTTGTAGCTGTCAGGAGCAGGGGATGCTTCCTGACGGCCAAGCTCCTGACGGCGATTCGTGACGGCAGGCCGTCAGGATGTGGCGTTTGAGAGGTCCGGGTCGTCCGTCAGGGAACGCCGTCGCAAATGTCTTTCCTGAAGGCTACCTTCAGGAATAATGGGCGTTCCTGACATGGTGTTGCTGACGGCAGATGCCTGACGGTACTACCTCATTCCTGACGAAAACAGCACATTCCTGAAGGGTTTTGGCCGTCAGGAAAAGGTCAGTTTGGGGTAGTGCCTCTGTCTCATCTTTCTTCCAGATCTCACTGGTGGTGGCAGATGGCACCCGCGGACGGCTGGCAGCTGCAAGGGAGGTGTGCCACATCGGCAGCGTGAGCTCAACCAGGTAAGTAGATGGGGGAGGAGCATGCATGGCATGGAGGGGTCATTCGGCAGGAGGGGATGAAAGCGAGCGAGAGAAAGCGCACCTGACACGGTGGGGCGAGGCGAGCATGAAGACCTGGGGATCACCAATTGAGGATCTCGGTGGGGAGTCAGGAGCGTTCCCAGCGGCGGCTCCTCGTCGTCCAACAAAGCCGGGAGCAGGATGCGCCGGCGGCCAACCGGCAGAGCGAGAGGAGGGACGCGCTCCTCCTGCCGAGTGCACGTGAGGATGATGGCGACGGTCACGGTCAAATCTCTCTCTCCGGTCACGGTCAAACCTCTCAAATATAGACTGCACAAAAACAACAGGACATGGACATGCAAGGTTAGTCTCCACAAATAAGTAAAGTAAACTTGAAGGCATAGCCACTCACCCTCCAGTTCTGAAGACTATAAGAAAACAGAAATAATCTCCTTGGACCCTGGAAGAATCAAAGGCACCAACTAAAGTATGAGAGAAGTCAACGGAAAATAGCTGAAATAGATATTAAGGGAAATGCAGTATTTTGAAATTTCACATGCTTAAACTATAAAAAAACTAAGATCATTTCTACTACAAGTATGTGAAAGATGGCAGTGATATTAGAGTAGAGATCAATCATGTAGTCCAGAACTAACACTGCTCCAGCACTAATTGTTGAAGCTCCACATAGAAAAGGAAATAGGAGATCGGAACGACGATGAAATCCTACTTTGTCCATGGCCTGCCGCGGCAGGGGAGCGTCCTCTTCCAGACCAAGCCGGCGGCCAGCAACGTCCGAGCCCAACTCGTTCGTCACCTGCAGTTCAAAGATGATGGGAAGCAATTAGCGACGATTAAGCATGTGAAGATCAAGGATTAAGCATGTGAAGAGTGCACATCATCATCGAATAGAATCTCACCATAGGTGTGTTTCGCCATCATAATAAATCAGTCCACAACCCACCAAATGTTCACAATATCAGTTCCTGTATGAATCAAGCGAAATTCAACACTAATAGAGGTTTTGTACCATTTTCCTTTAGCCACCCGATTAAATCTGGCATTAGCCAAAACTATGGCATTAACAAAACCATATCAGCTGTTCAGTACCCAAAAACACAACTACCTATACACAATCACAGAGAAGCTAAAAGGACCTCCTGAGATCTGACCAAGTCATAGAGAGAGAGAGAGAGAGAGAGAGAGAGAGAGAGAGAGAGAGAGAGATGAACCTGTGGGCCCTCGTCGGTTTCTGCAGCTGTGGTCGCCCTCTACAGCACAGGCACCACGCGCGACGAAGATGGATCTGGGACATACCTCGAGGACGGCGCTGCTGGACGGCATCCTCCCTGACAACGAAAAGGCGCAGAGGGCAGCTGCCTGCTTGCCGGCGGACTCCATGACGAACCGGAGCTGAGCACTACGCGTCAGAGGCGCAACGCCTCATGCTCATCCCGACGATGGCAACAGCGAGCTCGCCGACGGGAGATGAATGGAGGAGGAGAAGTGCGGGACGGTGTGGCGGGTGGGCGATGGGAGGGGGCGGAGGATGGCGGCGGCGGCGGTGGCGGCGAGATGCATCGCGTGCGCGTGCAGGAAAGGTGGGGCGCGACGGCTAGGGTTCTCACCCAATCCGTCGTTCTCTTAGCCCTACGCCCAGACCAGCCATCCATGACAAGCCATGCAAGGCCCAATCGTGAAATCCCGGAACTGCCCTCGGCGGCCACCGAAAAATACAGGCGGTGGCACGCCCCTTTGGCACACAACAGCCAGCACCGGCCACGCTCACCCCCACGGTCACTGACAGCAGCGGTCCACTCACCACGCGGCCCACCAGTCAGCGAGATAAAGAGAAAAGACCGAAGTAAGAAAGAAGCATCACTATTCATTGCTAGTCACATCACTGAAGATCCAACGGCCAGGATCATCTCACCTGAAGATCCGACGGCCTGGATCATTTTGGAAACCTAATCCAACGGCCCAGATTGCAGACGCCCTGAGAAGGCTCTCTACCATGCCAGACTCTAACAATGGGATTGGAACGGGCCAGTTGTTGAGCGAGAGCAAATGTTTACTCCTCTTCAGTGAAAAATGCCCAGAAGAAACCCAAGAAAACATTAAAAGAATCCTTGGTGTGGTTTCCTCCTCTTTCGAGAGTAAGTATCTGGGGTTACCAACACCGGAGGGTAGGATGAAAGACGGCAATTTCCAACCGATAATGGATAGGTTTGGAAAAAGGTGCAGCGACTAGTCTGAGAGGTTTATGTCCTTTGCCGCAAAGGAAGTACATGTTAAATCAGTGGTCCAGGCCCTCCCATGTTTAACTATGTGTGTCTTTCTCCTATCAAAGTGTTTCTGTGAAAAGTATGAAAAAACGATCCGGGATTTTTGGTGGGGTGACGAACAGGGGCATCGGAAGGTTCATTGGATGTCGTGGGAACGCATGATCCGTCCCAAGAGAGCGGGGGGTATTGGATTCAGAGATATGCACCTTTTTAATATGGGCCATTTGCATTTCTGTCCCTAACTCGAACCACCTACTCAGATTTACCCCTAATTTCGAAGCATGCTCAAATTTGTCCCTCTGCCGTCAAGTCACCTTATAGAAATGCCCTTCCATCTAGTTACCGTCCGGTCAAAGGCCTTTGACCGTTTGATGAACAGTAACTTGGTGAACAGTAGATTCAAAAAAATAGCAAACAAAATCAAAAAAATCTGAAATTTTGTGGGATCGAAGATACTCGGGTGCGCAAGGTGCGTGAAATTTTTTGTGGTGTTTGGGCATTCCAGGAGCTCGTGACAAAGGAAAGAATTTATTCTGTGTGCCCATGAACAGTAAATTCGAAAAAAAATAAAAAAAATCTGAAATTTTGCGGGATCGAAGATGCTCGGGTGTGCAAGGTGCGTGCAAATTTTTGTGGTGTTTGGACATTGTAGGAGCTTGTGGGAAAAAAAACAAAATTTGGCTCAAAAAATGCACTATTTTTTTTTCTAGAGCTCCTCGTATGTCATTTGATCACAAAAATTTGCACGCACCTTGCACACCCGAGCATCTTCGATCCCGCAAAATTTCAGATTTTTTTATTTGTTTTGCTATTTTTTTCGAATTTACTGTTCACAGGCACACGGGTTAAATTCTTTCCTTTCTCACGAGCTCCTGGAATGTCCAAACACCACGAAAATTTGCACGCACCTTGCGCACCCGAGTATCTTCGATCCCACAAAATTTCAGATTTGTTCGATTATTTTTGCTATTTTTTTCGAATTTACTGTTCACCGAGTTAGTGTTCACCAGACGGTCAAAGCCCTTTGACCGGACGGTAACGGCACGGAAGGGCATTTCTATAAGGTGACTTGACGGCAGAGTGGCAAATTTGAGCATGCTTCGAAATTAGGGGTAAATATGAGTAGTGGGTTCGAGTTAGGGACACAGATGTAAAAGACCCTTTTAATATCGCACTTCTTGCTAAGCAAGGATGGAGACTACTACAGAAAGCTGACAGCTTATGTGCGAGAGTGCTCTAGTCAAAGTACTTCCCACACGGAAATCTGCTTGACACGGTGTTTGCGTCGGATGCATCACCGGTGTGGAGGGGTATCGAGGCAGGGCTGGAACTATTAAAAAAAGGCATCATTTGGAGAGTCAGGGATGGACGAAAGATTCAAATCCAAAGGGATCAATGGATCCCTCGCAAAGAAGGGCTGAGGACAGTGGCATTCACAAGGAGATCCAGACTTCGTTGGGTTAACCAGCTAATGCTTCCGGACAGAAAAGAATGGTATGTGGACCTCATAAATCAGAATTTCCACAGTTTTGATGCAGATGAAATTTGCAGAATAAGCATCCCGAGCTCGGAAGTGGAGGACCCTATTGCGTGGCACAATGAGAAAAACGGAGAGTTTACGGTAAAGAGCGCATACAGATTGGCCGCATCACTCCAGGGTCAAGTTTGCCAGGATCCCTCCAGCTCTTCCAAGGAACCACAAGACAGGAGCATTTCGGATCTCATATGGAAGGCAAATGTTCCTCCAAAAGTGAGAATTTTCGGGTGGAGGGTCGCGACAAACACGCTGGCTAGAAAACTGAATAAGTGCAAGCGAACTATTGAACTAGATGCTATCTGCAACATTTGTGGTAATGGTGTGGAAGATGAGTTCCATGCTGTAGTAGAATGCACAAAGAGTAGGGCCCTGCGACATGCAATGAGAGAAGTGTGGGATTTACCAGCAGAAATATGTTTCAGAAATACCGGCACTGATTGGCTGCAACTGCTGCTTAGTGCTGAACCCAAGGACATGCAGGCTAGAATTTTAATGCTTCTCTGGAGGTGCTGGCATCTTCGTGATGACTGTGTCCATGGCAAGGGAAAAGAATCCATATTACAGTCTGTCGGCTTCCTGTCGAAGTACGAGGAGGATCTGCAGAATGCTGCTCTGAATGTGACCGCTGGGAGCAGCAAAGAGATACTAGGCCTGTCGACTCCTATGCCCAGCAATCCTACCCAGGCAGCCGTACAGTGGTTTGCACCAGTGCAGGGAACGGCCAAATTAAACACGGACGCGAGTTTCTTGCTTGACAGTGGCCAGGGGTGGGCGGGCGCTGTTGCCAGAGACTACAGGGGCTTTTTTTTTCTGTCGAAGTGCAGACAATTACCGACCTCGAGCAGTGTGGAGGAAGCTGAAGCCCGAGCCGCTCTAATTGGCCTCCATGCCTTGGCAAATGTGTTCAGGGGCCCCGTGGTCCCGTGGAGCTGGAGCTGGACTGCAAAACAGTGGCTGATTGTCTAAACTCGGATGGGACATGCCTCGCCCCCTACTACGGGGTGATCCAAGACATAAAAGCTGCACTGGAGAAGTTTCACATACTGGAAGGAGCAGTAATACCTTGGCTCATGAGCTGGCCGTTGAGACTAGTCAAAGAGGAGACGCACTGATCATTGCGGGTGTGCCTGAAAGACTAAGAAGTCTGATGATGTCTGAATGTAGCCTATCCACTTGAGCTTTTGCTCTTGTTTTCTCAACAAAAAAAAAAGGTCAAGTGACTGCGGAAAAAAATATGACAACAAAATAATGTCGATGGCTCGTACCAGGAAAAAGAAAAAGGCCCATGGAAGAAAAAACGGCGATGACGGCTTGACCGTCGGCTTGATTCGGGGCGTCGCCCCTGCTGATGTTCATCTGTCCACCTCCAAATCCCGTCGGCTGCGGCGTGTTTTGATTTTCGGTTTGAGAATTTTTTCGCCCCAGGCCGAGATGGCCGAAATTCGGCCATTTTCAAAAATTTCGGCCAAAATTTGAGCAAAATTTGACTGGAATTTGACTAAAATTTGACCCAAATTTGTCCAATTTGACCAATTTCGGCGGAAGGTAGATTTCGCCCCAGGCCGAGATGGCCAAAATTCGGCCGAAATTCATTTTTTTCGGCCGAAATTCAGAACACAGGCGGCGGGTGGCTACTGCAGTGACCTATACGAGGCTGGGTCCTCTAAAGTCTCAAGCCGGCGACTTAGCTGCGGCTGGGGTCGCCTTCGTCTCCCTTGCAGGTGATGAGTCGGCGACTGTGCTAGCGGCGGCGGATCCGCTCGAGCAGAGTTGGTCCTGGGGGTCTTCTTGTTATTTCCTTGTTTTCCAGGGTCCTTTCTGCATAGTTTGGAACAGCTGTGCAGTGTCTGGAGGTTTCCTGTACTGTGTTCCTTAATCAATATAATCCAGATATGAGCGTTCAAAAAAAAAAAGGAACAAGGTGGTAAGTTCGTAAGTGTAATTCTGCCTAATTTCCTTTGTAGCAACATGATTGTTTCTCAGTTTGGCTGGCTCCTCTATTCGAAATCATTTCAGTGGTAAGTCGGTAATAAGTGTATTCAGTACAGGGACCGTCATTCATTTCAGTGGCTGTGCTGAATTTGAAGGACACACACGCAGTGGAGCACGAGTGGTGCTGCTACTGCTGTTGCTTGTGCCAAGACCGACGACCAAAGTCTTGCCTTTTCAGACCAAGTTTCGCCACATATGCATTACTGCACTTCAACTCTCCTGTTAGTAGGGGCTCACCCTTCTGTACCCTTCCCAACTTAAAAGATGATGCATGCATGCATATAATCTCCATCATACAAAGACACTGTCAGTCTTAATTAGACAGCGCCTGTTTAGAGATCTTAAGTACAGACGATTGACATGCCTACAGTTGGTGACATATGGCTGACTGTCTTAAATGCTTGCAGGTGCAATTCGGAAGGCTGCAGACTTCAAACTCGCTACCTACAGATCAGCTTTGCAAGTTCATGTTATACCGACAAGCAACTGTATGCGAAATACGTGTATATCTGTCAGGTTAGATAGTTGTTAATTGGAAAGAATATGCTGGAACAGAGCATTTGTTTTTGCACCCTACAGTCATCTTAAAGTGCTGCATCACCGATGTCAAGGGCTATCTGATTTGCTTTTTGTGTTTTGTTTTGCAGTTGCTTCTTTGCATAGAAGCACAAGAGCACTAAGTTGTCTACCAGTAAATGTAAGCAATTGATGTGGTCTGGATAGCATAAATTCCACACGATAAAACAAACTGTATGTGCATAGTAGGATTTCTTGAGACAGAACCCGGGGTCTACATTGTTGGGGTTACAAAACGACACCTTAAAGGAACTCTTGTAGGGAGATAATGTACAGTAAAAATCATTGTTACTCTGCAGCATTGTTTTATGCTTAAAGGTGAACTCTTATTATGTTTCTTAAGATTCCATTCTATCTGGTAGGCTGCCCCCAAATTAAGTTGCTAGCTGTGCTGTTACTTTCTTTTGTCTTTCATTAATTGTCTAATGATTATTATTGTAATTATCTCTCCGGCAAATCTTCTTTGAGCACAAAAAAAGATTTTAACGTTGCAGTATCTGAAGCGCACTGTCATGCTCTGTGATCAAATGTGCCTTTGATATTTCTAGAGTTGCATATCTTGATTGTTTCTGCTTGCATCCAACTTATGCTCCTAATATTTTGGCAGATTTGGAAGAAAAGAAACAGTAGAGGTTCCAACAATGTGCACACTCCTTTACACACGCCAATGGAAATTTCTGTTTATTTTTTGGACAGATTGCTTTTTTTTTTTTTTTTTTTTTTTGAGAATCAGATTTTGGGCAGATTGTGTGTGCTGTCAAATATACGTACAATTTGTTACTGGGTATGCGAAATACTTATTAGGGTTGATTTCTGTGCTGCTAATGCCTACTTGCCCCATATGTTTCTTTGTACACATGGACAGTATATACTCTGTTAGTATATACTCTGGTAACAAACAGTGACTGTACGACCTGAAGACAGGATATACCAAGCCTGAAGACAGAAACCAAGCACTTGTGGATTCCATCTTTATGTATCTAGGAGGAAACCTTGATGATGGCTTTAGGTTGTACTACCTGATTACTACTGATTAATGAATGAAGGAAGCCAGTTCACACCCAAAAAATGTGTCTGTTCATTTTAGTTTTCTTGATCTGATCCAATGCACTTTGTTTTAGTAATATAAACATATAAAATCAGATCATTTTGCTTAGAAAAATGATGAATAAGAAAAAAAAAAAGAACTTTTGAAACTCTGTACAACTTCAGGTCTACTGGTTTACCTGAAGCATGAACTAATAATGTTGCTTGCATGTGTACAGTTTTGAGAATGGAAAAACAATTACACTGCTTCATTTTTGAAACTCTACACAACTTCCTGTGGTGCTATTATTGCAGAACACCATGATTCTGCATTTATTTGATAGAATTGTAAAGCAACATAGCTCTGAGAACAATTACTAACTGAAATGATACATAATTTTATTATTATACAGGATCATGCCTTATACTAGCTTGTTTATTCAAGGCTGTTCTGGGATAAAATAATGCATGGCCGGCCCTGATGGGCATGTTGCACTTGCTATACGTACGGAGGTTGTGAAGAGCAGGTTGCCGGCCGCGCGTCTCGTCGTCTCCTTCGTTGTGCCGCCGATATGACAGCATTTCTTAACCGTGGCCACGTAGTAATTATCAACTTGTAAAAAATAATGATGATGCAACAAAATAAACAAGCATGCAAGAGATGGATGCAGGAATTAACACCAACAACAACAACACTGTCTACAAGCATCAACCAGTATGTAGAAAATAACGTCTACGGCCGGCCGGCAGCTTGCTTGCGACGGGATTGGGTTTGCCATCCCAACATATGTGTACGTATGTATGTTGCGTGCCATTGTTAATTCGAAGAAATCATTAGGCCGATCGTCGCTGATTTTGATGGATTCCTCATTGCCAACGCCGGCCGGACTGGCCAGGTATATGTGGGCAAATAATGTGCTTCCCAATCCCTTTTTTCATGGACCAAACTTTTAAACCAAATCCCATCCATGGAATGAGTAATTTATAATTACATAATGGCTAAACCGCTATGCATCCTGCCATCCTGCAGCACGTAGGGTGGGTATTTTTTTCTTTCGAAAAGAGGGTAACACCCTCGACCTCTGCATCAAGTGATGCACACAGCCGAAAAGGGTGAGTAGTTTGGGGATGAGAGTATGTACACTAGGAGCAGTGGTGGACCCAGGAATTAAAGTTTGCTGGGTCTAATTTTTTTAAGGTAAAATACAAATATCTCTAAGATACTAAGCTCCCAAGAAAGGGAGCTCTCTGAAGGACTGGGTAGAGCTCAGTCGATTGAGAAATAACTATTTATAACTATTTATCAATCGACTCACGTCAGCAGCTTGCACTGTTGCACAGAATTTTTTTTTTTCATCCACTGATGGGCTGGCTTGTCTTGTTTCACTCTACTTGGGCTTGAGTTGTCTCTCCTCTCAGTTTTCATTTTTCCTCTTGGGCTTGTGTCCTACGTAGCGTCTTGTTGGGCTAGGCTTGACACAAAGTGCACATAGCCTGTGTTTGTGTATTGTTTTGTCATTTTTTTAACCAAAAAAAACCTCCTCACTCCTCCGTTATAACTGTCTATACTGACTTATCACCTAGGCTTAGCCTTTTGTTTTTGCGAGGGACCTAGGCTTGTCTTCAATTGCTTGTGGTTGGGCTGCGCCCAGGCTTTTTTTTTCGGGGCTGAAGCCTGCCACACGTCCTCTTTATTTTTCGCAGTAGGTAGGAAAAAACGCCGGTGCAACAGATGCAACTCATGTCTTTTCTTCTCAATCGACTGACATCAACCCGGTTTGCTTTGGTTTCTTTTTCTTTTTCACGCGGGGTGGCGCGCGTGCAAGTAGAAAAAATTTAAGGAAAAAAAGAAAAAAATTGAACCTGCACTAGTTTTACGTGTGTTGCTACTGTTGCAATTGCGCATGGGTGTGTCACTTGAATTTGCATGGAGGACTTGCAAGTAGTATCAAATTTTAAAAACATAAATAAATAAAAAGTTGGTAGCGCACCCGTTGCCCGTCTGTTGCAGCCCTTGCAATTGCGCATGGGGCGTGTCATGTGCAGTTGCGCTCGAAGGAGGGGCGTGCGAGTAGTATAAAAAAAATCTCTCCTATTTAAAAAGACATAAGGTTCTCGTTCTTCGTCGAACCTTATGCACATTCCCTCCCCTCCCTCTCCTCGTTTTGATTTTTTTTCCCTCACATCTCTGATTTTTTCCACGGTTTTCCCTGAAAACCGCCTCAACTACCCACCTCTTATTGACCTACCAAATAAAATTCTGTTTTCTTTGGTAAGCCAATAAATGCTTACCAAATAAGTGTACCAAATAAAATCCAATTTTTTTACACGATCACAATAATATGGGCAGGTAAATCATGGGCAAGCGTACGAATACTTATACCCACATTACAACGTACGGGCAATTATCTAGAATTATAAAAGAAAGTCTCAATTTTTTTTCTACGTCCGTTCTACTTATCTCTCTCTTTTGCTGGATCTTTACGTGATAAAAACAGAAAAAGAGACTCACACAGGAGTGTCTCTTCCCCTCTCCTACAAACATAAATAAAAACAAGAAAAAGAAAACTATGCGCTGCAAAAAGGACCGGCCACCAAAAAAAAGCCTACGGCCCACCACACCCTATCCTCTGCCGATGGAAAAAAAAAGTGGTACGGCCCATGATGCCTGCCGAACCAAAGTTGCAGCCACGGATCATCTCTACTAGACCGGCAACGCGCTTGGCGCGCGGTGCCCGTCCTGACGACGTGGCCAAGCGCGTAGAGGTCAAATGGCAGGGACGCGTTAATAGGAATGCGAGTTTAGCATATTTATCCAACAAGACAACTGATTTGCAGGTTCAAGACAAAGAAGAAACATTTAGTACATCCCAAAAGCAAGACAGTATCAAGTTCAGCACTAATAGACCGGAAGCAGCCAAGGCGCGTTGACTGTCCGACGCTGTGTTCCAGCGTTTGGTATCTCTCGGAAGAGGATATCGTTGTGATCCAGTGTCAGGTATCTCTCAAGGAAGGATATGATTCAGTAAAAAGCAACAATATCCAATAGAGTGGTTCATAAGTCTATAGAGTGGTTCATAAAATCATGATTCACGATATAGCAAAGGATATCTTGCATCAACACGTCTTGCCCGCCTATGCAATGGGTGATTCAATTGAAATTGGCCCGTCCATCCCGTTGGTCCAGCGTGTCAAATCCAAAACTTTGCTTAATCACTCAGTAAATCATCACATATATCCTTGGTTATAAGCCATGTATATACACGTCTAGCTCCGGGCGGCGGCAGTAGCAGCTGCCCATATTTTTTTTTTAATTCAGCTAAATAGCTTTGCCGAGTGCTTGCACTCGGCAAAGCCTTCCCTCTTTGCCGAGTACCTGTTGCGCCGTCTATGTTTGACCCCCGTCAAGTCACTTTTCTTTGCCGAGTATCCATGTTTGCAACTCGGCAAAGGCTTTGCCGAGTGCCCGACAGATGGCTCTCGGCAAAATTCTGTTTGCCTGAGAGGTGTACGCCGAGTACGTTTTGCCGAGAACAACTCTCGGCAAAGGCTTTGCCGAGGGTTTAAGTCCTTTGCCGAGTGTTCCTGGCACTCGGCGTCTGCGACATTCCAGTAGTGCATGCGGAAAATAGTTATATATATATGTATGTGGCTGTAAAGGAAGAGGAATTGAAGCAGTACGTACTTGTAGGTAGTGGAGTTCCATATGCGTACGGTCCCGTCATGTGAACCCGTAATTAACACTGGAATCTCCGGGTGCAAATTGACGGCACTGATGTAGTCTGCATGCCCTTCTAGCATGTCAACACATCCTTCCATCCCCAGTTTCCAGATCTGATTCAACAACAACGAAAAAATAGAGGAAAAATTATTTAGCAATCATGTATCGTGTATGGCAACTTAATCCATAGATAGCTAGGATTAATTGAGTGTGTTCTTCAGTTAAGAGTCCACGGCGCCGGCTACTGCTAAGGCTGTTGACAAGCCCACCGGCGATCGCGCTGCCAAATGGGCAAGGAAGAAGGAGAAGATGACTTGTTACCGTTGCGGGGTGACGGGTCACTTCGTGGCTGAGTGTAATGCAGAGCTATGTGACACGTGCCAGAAGCCCAAGCACGAGTCCGGGGAGTGCCCGGAGCTGATGGGGCCCATGCCTGTGGTCGCTATGTATGGTGTTTGTTCTGCTGATCTCATGTTTTTTGAGTCACCTGAGGCTGAGACAGTAACACCCGTGACGGAGGCCTCGCTCACGGGTATCGTTAAGGTGACTCATGGGACGCTATCTGAGGCGCAGATTGTGCAGCAGCTGAGTGAGCTGGCTCCAGGAAATTTTCAGTGGGTGCTGGTTAAGCTTGAGGGTCAAACTTACAAAGTAGATTTTCCATCCTTGGAAGATCTTACTATGGTCCTTAAGTTTCGTATGTGCAAAGTGGCAAGTACAAATTGCATCTTGGAATTCGCTCCTTGGACGCAAAAGGTGCCTCAAGGAAAGGCGCTTCCTCGGATCTGGGTTCGGTTTATGGGTGTTCCCCCAAAGCCCCTTCAGAGTCCTCGGATCACTTGGAGTCTGGGGTCGCTCATAGGTAAAACGGAGAAGGTGGACATGCCCTTCACACGCGCAAATGGCGTGGCTCGGTTACTTGTGAGCGTCCTGGATGTCGAGCTCGTTCTGGAGATACAGTGAGGTGGTACCATGCCGGTCTGATGTATGACCTTGAGATCGAGTTTGAGAGTCCAGAGCTTTTTCAGTTGGCTGATGGGACCTTGGACATGGATACGACGGAGGGGGATGATGCTCACGGCTCGGGGCGGTCTGGCCTGATTCAAACCATAGGCTGTGTATATGGCACATTCAGCAGAACATTGTACGTCATCTGCATGATGGCGCGGTAAGGGAGGAATTCAGATCTTTCATATATGATTCATCTTCCATTGAAGAGCATGAGAGAAAATGGATACACTTCTTACAACGGAATAAAGTAACAAGTGAGGAGTCCTGGCTGCATCAGATGTATCAGATGAGAAAGTTGTGGCGTGCTCCATATCTTGAGGGGCGTTGTTTCTTAGGATTGAGCAGTAATCAGCGGAGTGAGAGCCTAAACTCTGTGCTACATACTCATCTTGAGGGTAAGATGACGTTGTTTGAAATGCTAGAGCACTATGAGTGTTGCCTTGCGTCGCGACGCTTGAACGAGGCTCTCCAAGACATCGAGGCCTTGCAGTCCGTTCCATTTACAGAGGAAAATGCTTCAAGTCTTGAGAAACACGCCGCAAAAGTTTTCACTCCTACTGTGTTTAAGTTGGTCTTATGTAGCATAAATGTTGTCAACAAATGTGTGATCGGAGAGGTACTAGATGCATCAGAAGTTACCACCTATGTTGTGTCTTAGAAGGAAAAAATGGATAAAAAGTTTGAAGTGCACAGTGAGGAGTAGGAAGGTCTTTTGCACAGGATCAGTTGTTCTTGCCGTAAGGTGGAATGCACAGGCACACCATGTTCCCACATATTTTACATATTGGGAATTTTACAAAAAGAAAGACTGCCCAAGTGTTGTGTTCCCACTAGGTGGACAATGAGTGCAAAATCTGCATACGCACTGACTAGAAAGAGCGAGATGTATGACTATTTGGAAAGCCTACAGAGGTACCGTCAGTTGCGGAATTTTAGTCACGCGGCATGTTTAAGGCATGCCACTCTGATGAGGCGTATCAGCATCTAAAGATGGTTTTGGATGCACAAGATGATAGAAAGGAATCAACTAATGAACAAGCTGACAGCAAGGAATCAACTAATGCTCAGAGTAACAACATTAGGTTTGGCCCGTTGATGTCGCAATCGGCGAACCTTGAGGTTGAAGGTTTGGGTAAGGTTCTGGATCCCGTGCATGTGCCAGGCCGAGGTGCACCGAAGAAAAGGCTACAGGCAAAGATGAAGAAGACAAGATCAGAGGGTAAATGTGGCTATTGCAAGGGGCCACGTCACAATCGACGTACATGCAGCAAATTGTTAGAGGTAGCAAACATGTCCAAATTTAATTTTTGCATGTGTTTTACTCATTAATATAGTGCATGGCATTAATTATATTCTTCTGTGTAGGATCTCGAAGCAGAACACTGATAGCTACAGCTTTGTGCACACGGTCGGGGTGTATGGAATCGACCATGAACCTGATAGTGTCGTGTACCATGTTGTATGTTTAGTATCGTGTGACGTGGTTTTTAAATTCGACTTGATTGTGTCAGTTAATTAGTGACTTGTGGATTATTTTTTATGTATGACTCAGGGAATTGGTGCTCCATTGCCTTGTATCCGTATGCGTTCAAGATCTTTGGTTTGCATTTTCTATGTGAATTTTTGATGTCCAACTTTAAGAATCATGGTGTTTTTGCAACCTGAATAAGGGCCAGCATGGAGCTCGTGTATTGTGGAGAAAAATATTTTGAAATAGAGTTAGTGGAGGAAAATTTTGCTCATGAAAAAATAGGCCTATATTGCATGCTGTCCCGGAAGAGGGAGCAGGCGCAGACCTCGAGGCGGATCTGCAGCCGCTAGCCAGCCCTGCATGGAGACCCAGGGATCGTGCGGGGGATCCGCCTGGGATCGTGCGCGGGGGATCCGCTTGGGATCAGGTGCCCGCTCCTGAGGCGCACGGCTGGACCGCAGCTGATGCGGGTGCAGTGGACCCTGGCGCGAGATCTTCTGTTGCCAGGTCGCCACCCATCGCTAGCACAAGTGCGGCCACATCCAGGACCACACGGCATAAATGTACATAAATGCTGTCAAATCACTGCATAGTTGTTCAGGTGCCAGGGCTAGTCATAAACAACTATTTAGTTCGACATAAACACATGCATGTTACGTCAAAATTGGAAATCATATTCTCGCAAAAATGTTATTAAAAGACCTGTATCATGAATGAATTGTATCATAATAGCAAACATAGTGTCAAACAATAAAAACACTGTTTGAAACAAAAAATCGTGGTCTCAAGCTTAAACTGGTTCAAAAAACATTAAGCCTACTATATAAGCTCGTCTCCGCTTCCAAAATCCAATGACTTCTTCAGATTGTTCATTGCAGATTGGTTCAGGCTTGGCAACGACCCATCTTCTTCCAACTTTTTCTCGTTAATATCAATGTAATCAAAGGAATCCATATTTTGCTCGTCCTCCTGTCTAGCTCGGTAGCACAGTTCCTGTAAAAAAGCATAGGAAGGTATTAGGACCAACTTAAAAATGATGTAGCCATAAACTTGATGTAATATGTACAAACTTGGAAATATATCAACCTATGAATCCATGTCTTCGTAATCATCATCTGGTGGACTATTCGACACTATGTACAAATCACATGTCTTGCTGCCTTTCAGATCATAAATCATTTTTGCTACATCATCTGGTCCTTGAAATCAGGACTATTCCTTCTGGTAGATTGCACGCAGTCCCAGGTAAGAAGTAGTACAATTCTGCTTCCCCTTTGTAACCAAAATCGAACAATTCTTTCACAAATAGACCGTAGTCCAACTTGCGGGGTTCAAAAATTCTCATTTCATCGGGTCTATCCTCGAAGTATCCTCTCGGGACATGAGAAAGCTCCACATCCCTATGAATATAAAATTCCATTACCAGCACCTACATACGACTATCTCACATCAGATTTAATACAGTATAATGACCAAAGGGGCAAACATAATTTTGGATGTGCATAGCAACATTGCGACATAGTTACCTTTTTATATGCCATGGATTCTTCATGTGGAGTGATTGGGGATTGTGCCATCTCAGGACGCTTAGCCTACATATGAATCGCAGACAGAAGGTTACCCACAAATTAAAAATGGTCATACAAAATCTCGGCTGTGAATGTATAGCATTGGTGCGAGATACTTACAGGGAGAGAATTGAAAACATGTTGTTGGGGTGGATTGTTGTGGCATTGAACGTGTGACTCTAACATCGCACTGTCTTCCATCATCTTTCCTTACATGCGGACCTACTCCACCATGGCCTTATAATCCATGTCCTTGTGCTCCTGTAGCAACCTACTGTCCATATCCGCACGTGCCTGCATTACATTGGCGTCCATCTTGACACGCTCTGTCTGTATAATACTGTCCACGACCTTCCGGTCCTTTTGCAAAGTCTGCTGCATCTCCTTGTAGGCAAGCTGAAACTTCTTTTCCATGTCCTCATGGTCCCGCTGAAACTTTTTTTCAATCTTGTGACCCATCTGCTTAATCGTACAGGACATATCATCACGCTCCTCCTTTAGCATCCTGTCAATGTATGCATGTTCTTGTTTCAGTTTCTTGTCCATCTCATCGCGTTCCTGTTGCACCTTCATGTCAATCTCCCGGCACGCTTCATGAAAAGACCTGTCATACTCCGCACGGTTGTGATGCACCTGTGAATCCATGGTCCCTACAGCAACAGACACAACAATGCTATTAATGAGATCTACATTGTCAAAATATACCGATTCTCATTAAAACAAATGAAAATTTAAATATCTCATAATTTGAAATAGCATGGTGTGTGAGACAAACTGACTGCTAAATTTCCAGCAAAGCTCAAATCTCCTAACATTCATATTCCTAATTTGCTATCAACAACCTCATCCAAATCAGTACTAATAATCCAGCAACTCGTTTAACAGTAACTCCTTTACTCAAGTATTATCAACAACCTCATCCAAATCCTTCCTAATAATCCAGCATAGCTCAAAGGTCTAGTAACGTTACTCCACCGAGAACAAATATCCATAACCAGAGCGTATGATCAACTACTCCCAACTAGCAATCACAAAGCTCTTGCATAACATCCTTTACTCCAAGTATTCACAGCCACCTAAAATCTTGCACCCAAACAGTACCAGATCAGCATAAGTAATCAACTATGGCACAAACTGGCATTTCTAATTTCATCACAACTACCTTCTTGCATGAATCAATGGAAAAATGTATCAACATTGCACGCGAAGATGGGAGGAGAAGTGGAAAAGGAGACCTTTTTACTCTGGCGTCGGCGTGGGCGACTGTGAAGTGATGGCGCGATCCCGGCGACGGCTACGTCTGGAGACACAAAGCAGATGGGGTGGTTAAGATAGGATAGATATGTTCTATGATGGAAGGGTATATATCCGTGATTTTAGGGTCAATTAGTTATTTCTAAGATATGCGTTTTGATGGAAGGGTATACATCCGTGATTTTAGGGTCAATAAGTTATTTGGAAGATATGCACGATCTTTTTTTTTGAAGGAGCACGATCTGTTAGTTAGCCTATTTAGAAGGAGCACGATCCTCTGGCGTCGGTGTACGGGTTTGTTGGGCCAGCGCACGAGCGAATATTAGACAACAAACATCCCTAATTCCTCTCTTACCCAAGGGATTACGGCCACCGTCTGTCATTATCGCCATCGCCGAGCACCTAATTCACCATGTCGTCCTCGAGCTTGATTAGGTCTGTGATGAGGGGACGCTCAGTTGTTGTGCCCCTGATCCCTTGCCCTGACTATGGCAAGCCGGTGAGATTCTATCTCTCCAGCATCGACGAGCATGATGGCTGGGTGTTCTACAAGTGCAAGCACCACAGTGTACATTCTCTTTTTACTTTGAGTTGATATCTGCTGCAGTAGTAATTTTGTACTGTTTGATTTGTGCTGGTTTGATTTGTGCTGATTTGATTGATAGGTTACATGTAATTTCTGGCACTGGGAACTAGAGTATGTGGATCATCTTGTTGCTACAAGTATCCTTGTTGGTGTTGCTGCTGTTGATGCAATTGGTGCAGCACAGGATAGAAGGGAAGAGCTACATCGTGCAAAAAATCAGTGGGGAAAGAATGCAGCTAGCAGCAGAGGCAATCTTGGAGGCAAGACCAATTACTGTCAGAGCAATGTGCCAACCATTACCAAGCACCAAGCTTATATGATGTTAGGATTAGGGAGACAAAAAAATTTGTGCTGAAGCTGCTGATGGCTAGTGTAATGGTGTTGTGTGTGTTGTGTGTGCTGTTGATTCTCAAGAAATAATCAAGTTTTGTTAATTAGCACTGTTTGTGTTCCCTGTTAAGAAATTAGAAGGAGGGGAATCTATTGATTAAGTAAAATTTCCAATTATCCCCAATTAAGGAAACAGATGATGACTAGTACTTTGGGTTAGCATAAACCCTGTCTGCCGCTGTTAGTTTCAGTTTTCATCAGTTAACTGTAGCTCTTCACCCTGTTCTCAACAACAGTGTGAAGATCGTCGGGTGTCGCTTCTGTTAAGGTTCAGGTAGTAGTCCTAGTCGTTGGTTCTAACGAACTCGGAGCGAGTCTGTTGGATCTACGTTTCTGCCCGAGGTATGGCACGGAATCATCGGATCATGGCGATCCATCGTGGTCACTTGTAACAGAATAAAAAGAATGAATAAAGCGAGTTGCAATAAAGACAATCGAATGCTAAAACATAAACAACCATAACAAGTCTTGCACTGATGTCTACTACACAACTTATTCTTGTAGACTCGTGTTGGGCCTCCAAGTGCCGAGTTTTGTAGGACAGCAACAATTTTCCCTCAAGTGGATGACCTAAGGTTTATCAATCCGTGGGAGGCATAGGTTGAAGATGGTATCTCTCAAACAACCCTGCAACCAAATACAAGAAATCTCTTGTGTCCCCAACACACCCAATACAATGGTAAATTGTATAGGTGCACTAGTTCGGCGAAGAGATGATGATAAAAGTGTAGTATGGATAGTAGATATAGGTTTTTGTAATCTGAAAATATAAAAACAGCAAGGTAGCAAGTAACAAAAGTGAGCACAAACGGTATTGCAAAGCTTGAAAACAAGGCCTAGGGTTCATACTTTCACTAGTGCAATCTCTCAACACTGCTAACATAATTGGATAATATAACCATCCCTCAACGTGCGATAAAGAATCACTCCCAAGTTCCTATTAGCGGAGAACATAAGATAGAAATTGTTTGTAGGGTACGAAACCACCTCAAAGTTATCCTTTCCGATCGATCTATTGAGCTATTCCTATAAGTGTCACAACCAGCCGTAGAGTTCGTACTAAAATAACACCATATGATACACATCAACCAACTCTAATGTCACCTAGATACTCCAATGTCACCAGAAGTATCCGTGAGTTGATTATACGATATGCATCAAACAACTTCATAATCATAATATTCAATCCACACAAAGAACTCCAAAGAGCACCCCAAAGTTTCTATTGGAGAAAAGATAATGAAAACGTGCATCAACCCCTATGCATAGATTACCCCAACGTCACCTCGGGAATCCGCGAGTTGAGTGCCAAAACATATATCAAGTGAATCAATAGAATACCCCATTGTCACCACGGGTATTCATATGCAAGACATACATCAAGTGTTCTCAAATCTGAAATATTCAATCCGACAATAACGAAACCTCAAAGGGAAAAGATTCGATTCATCACAACAAGGATAGAGAGGGAGGAAACACCATATGATCTAACTATATTAACAAAGCTCGCGATACATCAAGATCGTACCATATCAAGAACACGAGAGAGAGAGATGAAACACATAGCTACTGGTACAAACCCTCAGCCCCGAGGGTGAACTACTCCCTCCTCATCATGGTGACCACCGGGATGATGAAGATGGCCTCCGGTGATGGTTTCCCCCCTCCGGCAGGGTGCCGAAAAAGGGCTGTAGATTAGATCGTGGAGGTACAGAGGCTTGCGGCAGCGTAAAAACTCATCTAGGTTAACTTTTGGGGGTTTCTGAATATATATGATTTTTCAGCATTGGAATCACGCAAAGAGGTGCCACAGGGGGCCCACGAGGCACCAGGGCATGCCTGGGGGGGGGGGGGTGGCGCGCCCTGGTGGCTTGTGGGGCCCCTGTGCCTCTTCTGCTGCTCCCCTGAAGCTTCCTGGGTCTGTTTCCTTCCAGAAAAAATCATCAAAAAGTTTCGCTGCATTTGGACTTCATTTGATATGGATTTTCTGGAAAACCAAAAACAAGCAGAAAACAGCAACTGGCACTGGGCACTAGGTCAATATGTTAGTCCATAAAAATCATATAAAAGCCATATAAAAGTGCACCAAAATCATACAAAACTATAATAAACATGGCATGAATACTTCATAAAATATAGATACGTTGGAGACGTATCAGCATCCCCAAGCTTAATTCTTTCAAGTAGGTAAATGATAAAAGAAATAATTTATGAAGTGTGAATGCTAGCATAGTGCATAAGTTTGTTCAATGATAATTTCAATCACTTTTTCTAGCATCAATATATATCATAATCAGTAGCTCATCTCATAAAACTTCTCATGATCAAGTAGCAAGCTATTCATATGTTTAAAGTATAGGCCATAAACTTTCTTGAAAACTAACAAACTATGTTCTCAGTCATCAAACAATTGCAATTCATCTTATTTTCAGGAAGGGTCTATGTAAGAGCTTTGATCGAGCAAATTCCACATACTCAACCATCATTTAGTCTTCCATGATTGCTGACACTCAAAGCATATTTTTAGAACAAACCGTTTCAATCAAACACATAGGAAGATAGGGGCTTAATGTTTCGCCTCCCAACTTATTTATCTCAGGGATAATGTCAACAATAATAACTCATGATCACCTACATTCAACTGGATATATGTGCCTGGATCTTTCCCTACCACATAATGCTTGCCAACTAAAGGATAAATAGAGCGGAATAGGGATAAACATTAATGACTCTTGCATAAAAGTAAATACAGAAAAGTAAATACAGAAAAGTAAAAGATAGGCCCATCGCAGAGGGAAGCAGAGGTTGTCATGCGCTTTTTGTTGTTGGATGCACAAGCCCTTAATGCAAAGGAACGTCACGCTATATTGCCCCTTGTGATAGCAACCTTTATTATGCAGTCCGTTGC
The DNA here is from genome assembly GCA_039707655.1 of Elymus sibiricus. Lineage (NCBI taxonomy): Eukaryota > Viridiplantae > Streptophyta > Magnoliopsida > Poales > Poaceae > Elymus > Elymus sibiricus. The sequence goes on along the minus strand of CM077674.1, from coordinate 5,807,623 downwards.
TTTTATTTCTTTACCATCACAAGTTCGTACAACGCTTATTATCCCTTGCAATAAAAGATCATACATATTTTAGGAGCATTTTTTATTGCTTTTTGCACCGATGACAACTTACTTGAAGGATCTTATTCAATCCATAGGTAGATATAGTGGACTCTCATGGCAAGAAACTGGGTTTAAGGGTTTTGGGATGCACAAGTAGTATCTCTACTTAGTACGAATTTTTGGCTAGCAAAAGATCCTAAGCAAGCACCACATGTTAGAGGATCCATGACAATATAACTTCTATGTGAATATAAACAAACATAACTCATTACGTTGTCTTCCTTGTCCAACGTCAACTACTTGATCAAGCTTGAAAATAATTAATGGGGGCTCACAATCATAGAAGATGTCCAAGATAGTATATTTATATGTGAAATTTCTATTCCTTCAAAATTCTTTCATGAATTGTTCAAGTGACCAATGCCATGTTTGTTAACTTTCAATAAATTTTACCACTTATACTTCTTGTATGTGAAGTCACTATTCCCCATGGGACAAGCATATGAAGCATATAAATTTCAACTTTATGGTATTCAATTCATTTCAACAATTTACTCATAGGATATTAGTGAAGAACAAGAGTAAATGACAAACTACTCCAAAAAGATATAAGTGAAGACCAAATGCGTAGTTAAGTAGATAGGTAGCTATGTGAGGACTCTCTCTCATTTAAAAATTTCAGATCTTAAGTATTATTCAAACAACAAAGAAAACAAAATAAAGTGACATTCCAAGAATAGCACATATCATGTGAAGAAGCAAAAACTTAGGCTCATCCAAATCTGACCGATAATTGTTGATGAAGAAAGGTGGGATGCCTACCGGGGCATCCCCAAGCTTAGATGCTTGAGACTTCTTGAAATATTAATTTGGGATGCCTTGGGCATCCCCAAGATTGAGCTCTTGTGTTTCCTTAATTCCTCTCATATCATGGCTTCTCCTAGATCTTTAAAACTTCATCCACACAAAACTCAACAAGAACTCGTGAGATAAGTTAGTATAAATCAACTCAAAACCCAAACATTCTCTACTGTAGAAAATCACAAAAATTATAATTAAACATTGCATACTAAATGCCTCTTCATATTTAATACTCCTATCCACAAATAGAAACATTAAACACGCAAACATATGCAAACAATGCAACTATAACAGCAATCTGCCAAAACAGAACAGTCTGTAAAAGGGGAATAATAATCCATACTTCCCTAACTCCAAAAATTCTGAAAAATTACCACGTGACAGAGAACTCATGCATGCTTACTGTGTAAAAATTTCAGATTTTTATCATACAATTCACAAAAATTCAGGACATAACAGAAAACTTTCTGTTTTCAAACAGCAACACATAAACTTGCAAACTGAGCATGGTAAAGGCTATAATTGGCATTTTATTGAACTAAAAGATACAAAACATGATTCTAAATAACAGCAAGAAAATCTCAACAAAATAAAATGACGCTCCAAGCAAAACACATATCATGTGACGAATAAAAATGTAGCTCCAAGTAAGGTTACCGATAATGTTGAAGACGAAAGAGGGGATGCCTTCCGGGGCATCCCCAAGCTTAGACGCTTGAGTCTTCCTTGAATATTACCTTGGGGTGCCTTGGGTATCCCCAAGCTTAGGGTCTTTCCACTCCTTATTCTCCTCATATCGACATCTCACCCAAAACTTGAAAAGTTCAATCACACAAAACTTAACGAAACTTGTGAGATAGGTTAGTATGATAAAAATAAATCATCCACTTAGGTACTGTCAAGACAAGATTCATAATTGCTCTCATATAATATATACTGTATTCAATCATTTCCACAATTTATATTACTCAATATAAGCTATGGAAACACTAAAACAAGCAAACTATGCACCGAAAACAGAATCTGTCAAAAACAGAACAGCATGTAGTGAGAGATTTAAAAACCATACTTATGTACCTCTAAAAATTCTGAAAAATTAGAACATCGTAAACAATTTGTAACCCAATACTGTGTAAAAATTTCAGAATTTTCTCACGCTCCAGGACAGAATAGAAATTCCATCACTGGACGCAAAAGTTTGTGTTTTTGCACAGAATCAAGTCAACAAGCATCCACACTATCCCAAAGGCTTTACTTGGCACGTTATTGAAAGAAAACATATAAAACATGATTAATACAGTATCTTAATCATGCGTACACACAAAAACAGTAGGTATAAATATGGGGTTGTCTCCCAACAAGCGCTTTTCTTTAGTGCCTTTTAGCTAGGCATGATGATTTTAATGATGCTCACATAAAAGTTAAAGAATTGAAACATAACGGGAGCATCATGAATCGTATGTTCCTCTCTCATAATAATTTTCAGTAGCATCGTGAATGAATTCAACAATATAGCTACTACATAAAGCATTCTTTTCATGATCCACAAGCATAGAAAATTTATTACTCTCCACATAAGCAATGTTCTTCTCATTCGTAATAGTGGGAGTATCATATGAAACTCGAATACTATAAATTGTTTCCACATTAAAAGAGTGATGTTCAGTAAAAGGATATTCATAATTATTACAAGTTTTATAATAATGATCATCACTTCTTTTTATAACATAAGTATCATCACAATAATCATCATAAGTAGGAGGCATGAAATCATCATAACAAATTTGATCATTCAAAGTAGGGGGGCTAAAAAGATCATCTTCATTAAGCATAGCATCCCCAAGCTTGGGACAAACATTAATTGCAGCAAATACATTCTCAAACATGTCATTCTCATCAAACATAGCATCCCCAAGCTTGTGGTCTTGCATATCATTAGCGTAATCACTCTCATCATTAATAGTATGAATAGCACCAATAGTATAACAATTACTATTATCATAATTTTCCAAATTGGTGCCAAAAATATTTTCAAGATTATAAGAAGTATCATTATTTTCCCGATCATAATCGTCACAATGAGTAATAGGCATAACAAAAGCATCTTCAATAGTTCCTTCGGACATTGTGCCATAAGACAAAGAAGCAATATCATCATCAAGTGCATCATCTTCCACAATTATTTTTGATTCATTCTCATGAGGCACAACAATAATAGGAGCAACATTATTTGGGAGGGATACCTTTTTACCTCTACTCTTTCTTCTTTTCTTCTTCTTCACCACATTATGTGTGGGTTCAATCAATTTTTTTGAGCTTCTTATTGAAGAGATTGGTTGGATAGGAAGCTCCTCCTCGTCACCTGTTTCATCACGAGAGACAATACGAGGGAAAGTGGAAATCTTTACCCTTCCATTAGTATTTCTTTCATAGTCTATTTGTTTTCCCGTTTTTCTATAGTTGGCAATATAAGCATTCTCCTTGCAATTTACCATACAAAACATATAGATTTCCTTTAGATTAGTTTCAATGTCATCCGTGAGAATGAATACTTCGAACCAACTATTTTTATGTGACAATTTTTCACACCCCAAAAATAGATAAAGCTCATTATATAGTTGGAGGGCGGTCAAGTCATTACAATATTTAGCCATGATTCGATCATGAAAAAGTATGCATTGAAAATTAAGGTGACCAACTTTATTGCAAAGTTCACAAGTAATAGGATAAAGAGAACATAATTTTGTAGCAAATTCATTTATCACTTTGAGCAAAAAATTGGTTCTATCATGTTTATGCTTCTTACAAAATCTATCATCCCTATAAGGCATGTCTTCACAAACTTTATGCACTCCACAAAAATTGACATGCTTATAAGAAACATTTTTGTCATGACTAGTGCAATCATCTTTAGTATTTTGGATATTCATAGAATTCATACTAACAACATTGCAATCATGCTCATCATTCATAGATTTTATGCCAAACATTTTATTGAAATCTTCTTCTATCAATTGAGCACAAGTTTCCGCTCCATCATTTTCAAGAAAAACATTATAAAGACGAATAATATGAGGCAACTTCAATTCCATTTTTTTGTAGTTTTATTTTTATAAAACCAAACTAGTGATAAAACAAGAAACTAAAAGATTCAATTGCAAGATCTAGAGATATACCTTCAAGCACTCACCTCCCCGGCAACGGCGCCAGAAAAGAGCTTGATGTCTACTACACAACTTATTCTTGTAGACTCATGTTGGGCCTCCAAGCGCAGAGTTTTGTAGGATAGTAGCAATTTTCCCTCAAGTGGATGACCTAAGGTTTATCAATCTGTAGATGGTATCTCTCAAACAACCCTGCAACCAAATACAAGAAATCTCTTGTGTCCCCAACACACCCAATACAATGGTAAATTGTATAGGTGCACTAGTTCGGCGAAGAGATCATGATAAAAGTGTAGTATGGATAGTAGATATAGGTTTTTGTAATCTGAAAATATAAAAACAGCAAGGTAGCAAGTAACAAAAGTGAGCACAAATGGTATTGCAATGCTTGAAAACAAGGCCTAGGGTTCATACTTTCACTAGTGCAATCTCTCAACAATGCTAACATAATTGGATCATATAACCATCCCTCAACGTGCGATAAAGAATCACTCCCAAGTTCCTATTAGCGGAGAACATAAGATAGAAATTGTGTGTAGGGTACGAAACCACCTCAAAGTTATCCTTTCCGATCGATCTATTGAGCTATTCCTATAAGTGTCACAAACAGCCCTAGAGTTTGTACAAAAATAACACCATATGATACGCATCAACCAACTCTAATGTCACCTAGATACTCCAATGTCACCTAGATACTCCAATGTCACCACAAGTATCCGTGAGTTGATTATACGATATGCATCAAACAACTTCATAATGATAATATTCAATCCACACAAAGAACTCCTAGGAGCACCCCAAAGTTTCTATCGGAGAAAAGATAATGAAAACGTGCATCAACCCCTATGCATAGATTACCCGAATGTCACCTCAGGAATCCGCGAGTTGAGTGCCAAAACATATATCAAGTGAATCAATAGAATACCCCATTGTCACCACGGGTATTCATATGCAAGAGATACATCAAGTGTTCTCAAATCTGAAATATTCAATCCGACAATAACGAAACCTCAAAGGGAAAAGATTTGATTCATCACAACAAGGATAGAGAGGGAGGAAACACCATATGATCCAACTATATTAACAAAGCTCGCGATACATCAAGATCGTACCATATCAAGAACACGAGAGAGAAAGATGAAACACATAGCTACTGGTACAAACCCTCAGCCCCGAGGGTGAACTACTCCCTCCTCATCATGGCAACCGCCGGGATGATGAAGATGGCCTCCGGTGATGGTTTCCCCCCTCCGGCAGGGTGCCGGAAAAGGGCTGTAGATTAGATCGTGGAGGTACATAGGCTTGCGGCGGCGTAAAAACTCATCTAGGTTAACTTTTGGGGGTTTCTTAATTTATATGATTTTTCAGCGTTGGAATCACGCAAAGAGGTGCCACAGGGGGCCCATGAGGCACCAGGGCGCGCCTGGGGGTGTGGCGCGCCCTGGTGTCTTGTGGGGCCCCTGTGGCTCTTCTATTGCTCCCCCGAAGCTTCCTGGGTCTGTTTCCTTCCAGAAAAAATCGTCAAAAAGTTTTGCTGCATTTGGACTTCATTTGATATGGATTTTCTGGAAAACCAAAAACAAGCAGAAAACATCAACTGGCACTGGGCACTAGGTCATTATGTTAGTGCATAAAAATCATATAAAAGCCATATAAAAGTTCACAAAAATCATGCAAAACTATAATAAACATGGCATGAATACTTCATAAATTATAGATACGTTGTAGACGTATCATGCACGCTCAAAGTCTTGCACACTATCTTGTGCACGAACACAAGAGTACCATGATGAAGTACTAAAGTATCACATTACAGCAAGGACTTATAAAGCCCAGAAATTATTTTTGCACACTATGTTGTGCTGAAATTACTCGAGAGGCACATCTGGAACATGGGAAACAAACAGATAAATCCCATGACCTCCCAGGTACAGCAACATCATCACTTTGTCTCCAATCACCAAGAGTTTTTCCTTCATCATGAATTCCTTCCATTTGTTGACGCAGACATGACTATCAATATCAAAAATGGTGTATGTAGTTGACACCCTAGTGTGGGGATGACAAACAATGGTTATGGCACCATATTCATCCATGTCTTCAGGGACAACACATTGATGCAGTTCCTGTTTGAACAACATATTTGTTATGTGACCAAATTTGCAATTTATTGTTCACAAGTAAAGGAAGAACAATTAATTTGCAACAAAACTAAAATGTACTCAAATGACACAAACTAAAGGAAGAACAAGAAAGTTGGTTACCCCAAAGTTCTTGTTGCAATCTGACCATGTCAAGGTATGGAGGAATCCATAAGCTCTTCCTTGATCATAGTTTCCAGCATCATGATGGTCCACTAACATGTCAAGGTTCATCACTTGGCTTACGACAGTCTCCATCATTCTCCAGTTCATATTTGTTCCCTCAGTGATAGTGTGATTGTCAATAATATCTCTTTTCTCATTAGACAAATGGTAGTATGCTACAATATTATAGCACACACAATTAAATTTAAAACCTATGGTATATGATACAATAATAGTACTAAAACTTGAAGGAACAAGAATGTAGTTTACTTGGATTAATGATAGGCAAATTTCCAGTCGTCCCAAGGCTAGTTGGTAGATGTGAGTTGACCATACTGAACGTAATCTCCTGCCCCACATAAAGCGTGTAAACTCTAACAAATTCCTTCCAAGAATTCCCCAAAATATAGGTCAACCCATTTTCGTTGGTAAAGTCACATGGGAATTCAAACCCCTCTGTGGTAGTGAAACTTGCATGAAAATTCCCATTTTGGCCCATGGGCACTCTATATTTCTGCATGAAACTGGCTCTGTTGTAGCAGGGGATGACCTGAGTAGCATATTTATGAGAGTTAATAAATATAAACTACCTACAAATAGAAACTGCTGGTCCAATCAAAGTATGCCACAAATAGAAGAGTAGACGAGTAGTTTACTAGTTCAAAATAGAAATATCATATAAGCCCATAGAAGATTTTAATTTACATGTACGTAATCAAAACCATTTGCTCAACTAACAAATCTACTGCAATATAACTCTTTTTGCAGTAAACATTACAAACAACTGACAAGTAAAATAGTATTAAATTTCTCATGCTAGTTGGTATGAAACATGTAAGATTGGATCTTACTGTCCTGTCCGCAAATCCCTCGCGCAGGGTGACAGCAAAAACCGTCTTCATCCGATTCTCACCGGTGCACAAACCCTTGGTGTCCAAACAAATGCCACACTACAATTCGAGAACAAACACATCATCAGTACTATCATACCGATTTGTGCTTATTGAAATCATATCTAACTAATTCTATAGTTCAAATACGTATCGCGTTCTTCTCCTTAATCATTGTCGCTCGAAGCTGAGCAGCACGAAACAATCCACCGGAGGATGGTCTGACGAGCGCAGGTGAGAGAGAGGGACGCCGATGCAGAAAGTTTCGAAGATGGCGATATCTGGATGAATGGATATGGGGAGATTTGGTGGTAGGTTCTGTGGAGACCTAAAGGAGGGGATTATCAACTACCAACTTAATGTGACAACACACAAATACGTCTCCATGTGGCCCCACTTGTCACACAAAAGATAATTATGTTAAAGATATTACTTTGGTTAGGAAATTTTGTTGCCCCAGTTAGTTTCAACAGATTATTTTCATTTTCAAATTGACTACTGTTAATCTAACAAGAAATACAATAAGATCTCGAGGCTAATTGGTTTGATGCCAAAAGTTGGCATGCCAAATTTTGGCAACTGCCAAATGTTGGCTAGAGATTGGTTGCATACCAATTTTCGTTGCCAATCTCACAAAAGGTTGCCAAATGTTGGCAAATTTTGATTTTGCCAAATGTTGGCTTGCCAAATATTGGCAATGCCAAATGTTGGTAGCAAACCAATCAGCCTCCTCGGTTTGTTCTTTGGCAGCTATCTATAACACTCCATCCAATATCGCATCGTCTTCACCATTCATTGATCATTAACAGGATCATTCAGAAGATTGAATAAATATTGCAAAAACAAACACACAATAAGATATAGCAAACACTTAATTAAAATGGTAGATTAACTAGTTTCCAACATAACGACCGCAATGCATAAGTTTAAACACGACCGTGGAGCATCAGTTTTCACGCACAACAACCAAAAGACATACATAACATAAAGGGGGGTTTGGGGCAGGGACAGCAGCAGCAGGCAAGCAGCGCATCACTTCTTCGCCTTCTTCATCTGAGGAGGCGGCGGCAGGAGGTAGAAGGGCTCATGCCCCTTCACATACTTGCCGAGGAAGATGCCGAAGGCTGCTTGCTGAGCCTTGCTAAGGGCCTTATGCTTTTGAGCTGATCCTTTGCCAACGCCCTTAGCATGCTGGATCAGGCTGTCGAAGTCTTCGGCTATCACCCTAGTACAGAATGGGCAAGATATCTTGCCATAGTGCATGTTGCTACGGTAGGGGATTTGCCCATTCCTCAGCTTCCTCAGGATGTAGCGGCTCTTGTTATCCCTGCTCTCCTTGTCATGATCCACGTCTATGGAATCTTCCTGTGAATTAGTAAACACAGAAGAACTCAACTAATTTATCTTTCTAAATATAATTTGAAGGTTTCAAAAAATCAAATGAACAATCATGTTCAGAAGATAATAGCACTATCCACAAACTATAAAAGGGCTACCAACAATCTATGCAAGGGCTGCCAATAAATCATGAAAGGGCTTTCATTTTTATATCCGTGGGGTTGATCAATATATTGAAAAGTCACATCGTCATGGTACACATTGCCAAGTAAATGGACCAGCAATTCATGATTACAACAATTGCTAGACAATGTGGAGCTGACAAATGACCCAGATATATGGCAATTAGCACCTGGTAAGCCAAATTATAAAGTTGCCACTGCATATCAACTGCTCAGTATTCACCCTCGGGTTCTGCCAGTAATAAAGTGGATTTGGAAAACCTGCTGTCAATTGAAGCATAATTTTTTTAATGGCTTCTGGTCAATAACAGACAGAATACTAGGGCCATGCTGCAGAGAAAGAGCTTTTTTTTACAGGACTACACCTGTGTTATGTGTCACAGGCAAACGCTGGAAACAAGAGATCACTTATTTTTCCTATGCCCTTTTGGTAAAATGTGCTGGGAATATATTTGTCCTTCTTGGACTCCAGCCCAGGCAGATATTCAAGACGAAGTTGAACAACTCAAGCAGTTAATCAACCTGCCTTTTGCTATGGAAATCATCATATTGGTCTCTTGGGAAATCTGGACTACCAGGAATGATTTTATATTAAATCAGATCCCCCCAAGTATAGATATTTGCAGACGGTGTTTCAAGGAGGAGATGAAATGGCTTACTTACAGACCTTAGAGGAAGGAATACAGTGGCATGGCTGACTGGGTGGCAGCATTCAGATGATTGACACTACTTGTACCTCTTGTATTGTATTATATTTTGTTGTATTCCTTGTTTTGTTTCTTGTAGTTTTCTTTTCTGTGCATGTATAGCTCTTTTTCCCTTTTAAGAACTACTCCTATTTGTACTATTTATTTGAAAATTAATAAAAATACGCAGCAGAGTCCTGCTGTTTCCCTCAAAAAATATATGATAAACCAACTAGGATTAACCAACTAGTTAACTTACACAACTCTTTATTGCATCCAGCAGATAAGCTAATTCATACTGAAAATAGTTCATTCAAAAAACAAGATCCTCTCTTAGCATTTCTTTCCTAAATATTTGTATGATATGGATTTGTCATAATGAGATAACAGACCTACTAATTTTCCTTCAACATAGTCATAATGACAACTTTTAGAGGCATTTATTAAATAGTTATGGTCATCATAATCTAGTTTCATCAAATTCACAATCTGTAAATTAATAAATACATGTAACAGGGGTATTACTGATTGAAATCGGAATTGCACACAAGTTCATCTGACAATTTGTTACCTAACTAAGCCATTGTATCCTACATTCGAATTGTGCACAACAGATTCAAAATCATATTTATAGTCAACTTCAAAAAAGAAAAACCATGAAACAGGTTCATAATCAATTTTTTTTGAGCAAAAGAAGGGGGTGTCCACACTACAGATTCAAAAACTATCAATTTTTTTAACAGAGTCTAAGCCTAAGCAGAGATCGATCTTAGAACCCTAAAATCATACATCCGTACAACTACCAGGGCCAGATCAAATCAAACTAATTTACGAGAAAACCCCAATGTAATGAAAAAACAGAGTACGTGAAAACCCCAATGTAATGAGAAAACAGAGCTCTATGATACGTCTCCAACGTATCTATATTTTTTGATTGTTTCATGCTATTATATTATAAATCTTAGATACTTTATATACAATTTTATATCATTTTTTGGGACTAACCTATTAACCTAGTGCGCAGTGCCAGTTGCTGTTTTTTGCTTGTTTTTTGCTTTTCAGAAAATCAGTACCAAACGAAGTCCAAACACGATGAAATTTTATGGTGATTTTTTCTGGATCAGAAGGGACCACACAAGGTTCGGGAGGAGGCCAGAAGCTCTACTGGAGAGCCACAAGCTCACATGGCGCCCCCCCGGGGAGGGCACCTAAGCTTGTGGGTCCCACGTAGCTCCGTTTGACCTAATTCCAACACCATAAATTCCCATAAATCCCCAAACCAACAGAAAGAGCCACAAAACTTTTATTCCACCATCGCAAGTCTCTGTTCTTCCGCGATCCCATCTGGAGGCCTTTTTCGGTGCTCTGCCGGAGGGGGAATCGATCACGAAGGGCTTCTACATCAACCTTGCTGCCTCTCCGATGATGTGTGAGTAGTCTACCACAGACCTACGGGTCCATAGTGATTAGCTAGATAGCTTCTTCTTTCTCTCCGATCTTCAATACAATGTTCTCCTTGATCTGCTCGGAGAACTATCCGATGTAATCTTCTTTTGCGGTGTGTTTGTTGGGATTCGATGAATTGTGGGTTTATGATCAGATTATTCATTGAAAGTAATTGAGTCAATTCTAAACTTTATTATGCATCATTGTTATAGCTTTGTATTTCTCTCCGATCTATCCATTTGGTTTGGCCAACTAGATTGATTTATCTTCAGTGGGAGAGGTGCTTTGTAGTGGGTTCAATCTTGCGTTGTCCTCACCTCGTGACAGAAGGGGTAGCGAGGCACGTATTTGTATTGCTGCCATTAAGTGTAAAACGACGAGGTTTAATCATATTGCTTGGTTTTATTCTGTCTACATTATGTCATCTTGCTTAAAGTGTTACTCTGTTTATCATGAACTTAATACCCTAGATGCATGCTGGATAGCGGTCCATGGGTGGAGTAATAGTAGTAGATGCAGGCAGGAGTCGGCCTACTTGTCATGGACGTAATGCCTATATACATGATCATTGCCATGAATAACGTCATAACTATGCGCTTTTCTATCAATTGCCCAACAGTAATTTGTTTACCCACCGTATGCTATCTTTACGAGAGAGAAGCCTCTAGTGAAAACTATGGCCCCCGGGTCTACTTTTATCATATTACCAAAACCAAAAATACCTTGCTGCAATTTTATTACTTTTATTTTACTTTGCAAATTATCTATCTATCACTATCAGATTTAATCCTTGCAAGTAACGAGTTCAAGGGGATTGACAACCCTCTTGCCCGCATTGGGTGCAAGTATTTACTCTTGTGTGTGTAGGTGCTGTTCACTAGGCATTTGCGTGGTTCTCCTATTGGTTCGATAACCTTGGTTCTCACTGAGGGAAATACTATCCGCTACTATATTGCTTCACCCTTCCTCTTCAGGGAAAATCTCAACGCAGCTCACAAGCAGCACTCTACCTCGGAGCACTCATCGCTGACCTCCACCGTGAACTTGTCGCCCTCCCTTGAACCTTTGAAGATGTCGACGGCAGCCTCGGCGTATAGCTCGTCCACCTCATCGATGAGGATGTTTTTGCCTTTCTGGTCCAGATCTACGACGACGTCCTCCTCCACCTGCTCGCCGAGCGGACGGACGACCGCTGGGATGGCGGCCGGAGTAGGTACAGCAGAAGGCGCACGGTCAGCCACACCCACCCCGGTGGCAAAGATGGCAGTAGACTCCTCTGCTATGTTGGCCGACTCAGCCGCACCCACCCCGGCGGCAACGACGGCAGCAGACTCCTCTACTACGATGGTTGCCTGCTTCTTGGTTGTGTCTTCATGTCCACGCTTCATCGTCGTCAGAGGAAGGGAGGAGGGTGGTGGCACGGTACGTGGTAGGGCTGGACGGTGGGAATGGGTGTTTTTTTGCATGATTTGGGGAAGAAAATGATGCGAGTGGGGACAGTGGGAGAGATGAAGCGGCCGATGGGGATAAATATAGATAGGGTCGTTAGATTTTCTCTCCTTCCCGGGTCGTTTGGTGTTCTCGAGTGGACGCGTGGCGTCGTGGCATCGTGCACTGGTCGTGCACGTTCCCATTCATCTCGTTTTTTTACAACAATTACATATAGTTATTCCCAAACCAATTCGCATTGCATCTGGGCCAACACAAATGAACCATTCGTAGTATTTTTTTGTTCACACATAACATCAGGGCCCACATGAACCAGGACCACAGATAACGAAGTGGGACCCACATGTAGTAGTCACATTGGACCCGCAGATGCCATCTGGGCCCACATACACCAAAATTCTTGCTCTCATAGGACCCACATGTACTGGCCCATGTTGCAGACACATATCCTATGAGGACCCACATGCAGCAAAACTAGTCACATTGCACTCCCGTATGCCACGCAGATTGCACGCACAGATGCCACATTGGCCCACATGCACCAATCTTGGTCTCATTGGACTCATAGATGCCATCTGGGCCCACATGCACCAATATTGATCTCCTTGGACACACAGATGCTATAAGGGCCCACATGTACCAATACTATTCACATTACACGCACAGATGCCACATTGGCTCACATGCAGCAATCTTGGTCACATTGGACCCGCAGATGCCATCTGGGCTCACATGCACCAATCTTGATCTCCTTGGACACACAGATGCTATAAGGTCCCACATGCACCAATACTACTCACATTGCACGCACAGATGCTATCTGGGCCAACATGCACCAAACTTGCTCTCCTTTGACACACATGCTATAAGGGCCAACATGCACCAATACTAGTCACATTGCACCCACATTGCACTCCCAGATGCCAGAATGGACCAACATGTATCAATCTTGATCTCTTTGCACTAACAGATGCCACATGGCCCCACATGCACCAATCCTGGTCTCCTTGGACTCACAGATGCTGTAAGGGCCCACATGCATCAATACTAGTCACATTGCACTCACAGGTATCACATGGCCCCACATGCACCAATCTGGGTCTCCTTGGACTCACAAATGCTATAAGGGCCCACGTGCACCAATACTAGTCACATTGCACTCACAGATGCCACATGGGCCCACATGCACCAATCTTGTCTAAACTGAAGACCATTGTGCATGCGTGCTTGATTTGGTCATGGTATGCACTGAAAAAAAGTTGGGGGCAGTTCACATCTTTGATGATGTAGTTGCTTCACAAAGTGGATAGTGTAGCACGAAGATTCTCGACGGAAGCTGCGGATGTACCGGATCGATGGTACAGGAGGTAATCCGGTGTAGACCAATGCTCCAACTTGGTTTGGTATGTCAACTAGGTCCACCCTAACACAAACAAAGTGAAAGGCATCATGTGCTACCCCTTTGGATGGATGTCTAGGGGGTAGACCGTCCGGGGGCTGTTTATTGGTCTTTTTTGACCAAAATGAAATAACATGAAAATGTTGTCCAAACTGAAAACCATTTGCCATGTGTGCTTGAATTGGTCATGGTAGGCCATGAAAAAATATTGGGATAATTTCAAGATGGTCTAAACATGGAGGTGCTCCGAGACGTGCCCTTCCGGGCTAGTCTGACACCCTCCGAAAGCACATGTTGGTTTCTTGACCGATCTGAAATCAACCCAACTATTTGGGGTGACAAGTCATGGCCATGTTAGGGCTTCATGCCAAGATTGAACCATTTTCAGCTAAGTTTGCAAGTTTTGTCACGTGCGGCCAGTTTTCGGGCATTTTTTACCGGAACAAATCCAGAAAATGGAAAATTGTCTAAACGGAAAACCATTGCGCATGCGTGCTTGATTTGGTCATGCTATGCACTGAAAAAATATTGGGGGCAGTTTACGTCTTTGATGATGTAGTTGCTTCACAAAGTGGACAGTGTAGCACGAAGGTTCTGGACGGAGGCTGCGGATGTACCGGATCGATGCTACGGGAGGGAATCCAGTGTAGACCAATGCTCCAACTTGGTTTGGTATGTCAACTAGGTCCACCCTAACACAAACAAAGTGGAAGGAATCATGGGCTACCCCTTTGGATGGATGTCTATGTGGGGTAGACCGTCCGGGGGCTATTTATTGGTCTTTTTTGACCAAAAAATGAAATAACATGAAAATGTTGTCCAAACTAAAAACCATTTGGCATCTGTGCTTGAATTGGTCATGGGAGGCCATGAAAAAATATTGGGATCATTTCAAGATGGTCTAAACATGGAGGTGCTCCGAGACGCGCCCTTCCGGGCTAGCCTGGCACCCTCCCTAAGCACATGTTGGTGTCTTGACTTATCTGGAATCAACCAAACTTTTTTGGGGAGACAAGTCATGGCCATGTTAGGGCTCCATGTCAAGTTTGAACCATTTTCAGCAAAGTTTGCAAGTTTTGTCACATGCGGCCAGTTTTTGGGCATTTTTGACCGAAAAATCCAGAAAATGGAAAACTTGTCTAAAATGAAAACCATTTGGCATGTGGTCTTGAATTGGTCATGGGAGGCCATGAAAAAATATTGGGATCATTTGAAGATGGTCTAAACATGGAAGTGCTCCGAGACATGCCCTTCCGGGCTAGCCTGGCACCCTCCGAAAGCACAAGTTGGTTTCTTGACCTATCTGAAATCAACCCAACTTTTTAGGGTGACAAGTCATGGCCATGTTAGGGCTACATGCCAAGTTTGAACCATTTTCAGCAAAGTTTGCAAGTTTTGTCACATGCAGCCAGTTTTCGGGCATTTTTCACCAAAAAATCCAGAAAATGGAAAACTTGTCTAAAATGAAAACCATTTGCCATGTGTTCTTGAATTGGTCATGGGAGGCCATTGAAAAATATTGGGATCATTTGAAGATGGTCTAAACATGGAAGTGCTCCGAGACACGCCCTTCCGGGCTAGTCTGGCACCCTCCGAAAGCACATGTTGAATTCTTGACCTATCTGAAATCAACCCAACTTTTTGGGGTGACAAGTCATTGCCATGTTAGGGCTACATGCCAAGTTTGAACCATTTTTAGCAAAGTTTGCTAGTTTTGTCACGTGCGGCTAGTTTTCGGGCATTTTTGACGAAAATTTTCCTGAAAATGGTAAACTTGTCTAAACTAAAAATCATTTTGCATGTGTGCTTCATTTGGTCATGGCATGCACTGGAAAAATTTGAAAATTTGAGAAGGTCAAATTTTCAATTATATTGTTGATACTTGTTTCACACACAAAAAATTAGCACTTAAAAAATGTTTTTTTTCTCACAACATATTGGATTTTTTTTGAAACTCTTGGTGATAATGTTCCAACCTCCCATAACTCACGCAGACTACCTCTCCCGATATCCCTCCATTACAGCTCCACCCTCCTAACCACCCGCGACATCCGGGCCTCCTACCACAACCCACGTCGGCTGCAAGATCAGATTGGAGCCGCCAGGCTCACAAGCATTATCAGAGTCGCCGGCCACCGCCGACCGCCAACTTCACCTGAGGGGTCGGACACCACTGCTCTTCTTGCCGCCTCCTCCTCGCGTCAACGCGCTGCTGCTCCTCTTGCTGCCATGGAGCGCAATAGAGCCAGTTGTAGTGTGTCACGCACTATCCGCCGCTAGCAACTTGACGCCACCGTCTCCGAAGCAAGATATTACGTGATCATAGCTCTTGTTAATCGCTGTCAGCCGCACCTCTACTAGTTAAACCCTGATAGGTTTTGCACAATTTATTCAAGTTGGCTAACTATTATGATAATCACTTTCTTCTAATCAATTTTGCCATTCCGAACACACAAACTTCAAAAGAGGTAATAACACAGCAAGAGTAGATTGTCTCTTCCATGGAATAACACGTCATACGGTTAAGTAATTGGAAACCCTTGTCAAACTCTACAAATTTTATGCATGACCAAATAGGTAGTGTGGTTATACTTATAAGTGGATCAATTGATAAAAAAATGTCATCCATACCAGATATAAGTTTTTAATTTTTTATAGATTTGTCAAAATTTTGTTCAAATGAATTGACCCGATTTCTCTTTGTGCATATTTGCAAGGATTGGAAAGTTCTATTAAAAGTGCTGCTAATGGAGAAAAACCCATCTCCCAAATGACTGATAAGGTACGTAATTGACATTTTGTTCAAAATCTTTTCGTACACATACTTCTTTTATACTCACTAATATCTAATGCCATGTTGCAGGAACTCTTCGCGAAGCATGCTAATATGAAGTTATCATGCTCACCGACAAGGTTTGCTGCCACCATCAAATTGTTATCACCAGCCCACATAAAGTCCATCATATCAGAAACCGGTCTTGGGGGTCTAACCCAGATGTAGGCAGTGAGTCTCCGGCGCATAATGTTGGTAAGACTAGCCAAGAGCTTCGACGGAAACACGGAGTCCAGTACCATAGGTAAAACGTCCATTCCTATCACCGCAGAGGACGTGCACCATATATTTTCCATTCCGATAGAAGGGGAGGATATAGTTAAAAAATTGGAAAACACACACGACCCAAACTTGTTTAACACTTATCAAAACAAGGGGGTAATTTCGGTGAGTGACCTTGAGAAGGCGATCAGATCCTCGAAAACTCCTGACGAAGATTTCCTGAGGCGGTTCGTTCTGTACACAATTGGTACTGTTTTAGCACCAACAGCACAACATTATGTGGGCGCGAAATATCTCAACCTTGTTAAGGATATTGCAAACATTCGGAAATTGAACTAGGGATGTTTCACACTGAATCACTTATTCAGGTCCCTTTACAAATTTAACAATCTGGATCAAGTAAGTCTACAAGGAAATCTACCTTTGCTCCAGGTTAGTGCTACATCACTAGTTAACATTGTACAATTATTGTTTCATTGCATATCTCGCTATACTGATGAACTAATGTATTGTATAGTTTTGGTACTGGGAGCACATGTGTACTGGCAGATTGATGTATCCTGGTATACCCCCTCCATTGATCTCACGATGGGACGAAAGCTCAGCAAAAATAAGAAGCGATGCTTATGAGAAAGGAGGACTTGATAAAGGATTGGTGCCTTTCTAGACTTTACCTTTGTATAACCGGTTATTTATTTGCTACTACTGATTCATTCTACCTTATTCAAAGGTTGTGATGGAAATTTGTGCTCCACAACGACTGTCCAACAATACAAATAATCATCCAAGCAACAATTATGTACATGTGGATGAACATGATTTTTATCGAGCGCAATCACAAAGTCAACATATGAGTAGCCAACAAGTAAGCACTTCGAAGACGCTTTTTTTTCAATACCACAGAAAGGTCGCATCGAACCTTATTCATTTTGCTTTGTTCACAAGGGGTTTCTATTTTGTTTACATAGATGGAAATGCTACTTGGAGTCATCAATGGACATTTTTCTGAACATGAAAAGAAGATAGGCAGATTGTTAATGGAACTAGACCACAGATTTGATACCAAATTCCTCACCATGACCGAAGACTTGATCGACATAAGGAGTAAATTTGCCAGTCAACCTAGGTTGTCAAAGACCGAGCACGAAATTAAAGACTTAAGTAGGGAACTCCAGGTATCTCATATTGCAGCATTGATTTTATGCATATCTTCCTCCATATTTTTTTTGGATGAATATCTTCCTCCATATTCATTATATGTTTTTATTGGTACAGGAAATAAGATACCAAATTAAAAGCAGCTAACAATCAGTGTCACAGAAAGCATGCGTCCAGGTGATAATTATGGCCCAACACCTAGCTAACATTAACAAACTTTTGATCAATGACCATTTTTTTTATTGTAGGAACAAGCCAATGTACGCAGTGAATCCTTCACAGCAACTCCTAAGTTTGACGCGTCCACGGTAGGGACTTCGACTCAAACACCAAGTGCAAAACACGTGGTGCAAAACAAGGAGGAACCACGAATCACACCGCTGAAGCCTATCTTTGATAATGATTACAAGTTGACCGATGAGGACGTAGAGGTGGCCATTTTCATCCGCGGAACACACGACCCTGTTGAAGTAGCTCTAATCAGAGACATTCCCTTGACAGCTGAAAAACTCAAGCGAAATGTGAACAAAGGATACATTTATGATGATGTAAGCCCATTATACTCTAGTCTACATCAAGTATTGCAACTACTCTCTTATTATTATATGATTGCAAATTTTGCAGGTTATTATGGCATATGCTCACATTAGCAATGTTGAGACTGATACTACCTCAGTCATATCCCCCGTTGAAACCAAAAAGCTGTTAGGATTAAATGGGGTTAATCCAAGGGGACGTGGAGGCTCGTGGCTTGCTCATATAGCAAATAAATTTGTAGGACGCCGAAAGGTACACTTTTCTCCCACTTTCATATTTCCTAGACATAATCTACATGAAATATTTCAGCGGTCCCCTGAACCTTAATTGCACTGCATATCAAAATTCTTGCGTGTAATGAGTCCGCTTTCATTTTACGGCAGGTGCACATCGCATTGAATGTACACGAAAGCCACTGGATGCTAATGATGTTTAATTTTGACAACGAAGAGATTCAGGTCCTAAACTCCAAAAATGAATATTGTAACAAGACAAAGGAAACTACTCTTGTAAGCATTCTCTTGCTGCCTTTTTACCATTGCATGGCACATGAACTCCCAAAGTACCAATGTAACCCTTTGTATAACTCGTCGTACACTTGGTGGAGTCCATTTAGGCGTGCATTGACGAAGCGGTCAAGGATGGCTTGGTAACACCAACTAAGCCCATCAAATTTACCGAGTGGAAGAAAGTACACTATGACAACATACCACAACAGAGGGACGGGTACGTATGGCCTCCTAAATTATTCCTCGCCTTCACGTCCAAGATTACTAAACTTCAACTAAACATTGCAGGCATTCATGTAGGGCATTCACACTGAAGTACATGTTGTCATGGAACGGGGTAGAATTTATCGATAAATTCGACCAGGTCATTGAAACACTAAATTTCATTTCAACTTTCTTTGGCTTGAACGCTATGCTAACATATGTGTTGCTTATCTAATTTAGGCACACATAGATATTTTCAGCTGGAAAATATGTTCAAGCCTGCTGCGTTCAAATTGCAACGCTCTTCGCCTCGAATCATACAAGTACCCCATAACGGTTAGTGCTACACCATGGAAATTTCATTTATTTCCTATGTCTCATGATTACATTTAACGCACTGCTGTCTGCTCTACAGGAGGAGATGTACGAAGCCCACGTTGCAGCGCAACCTAAGGATGCAGAAGACGGCGTACAAGAAATCAACGATCCTATTGTTGCCAGAAAAACCGACACATCCAGCTTCCAAAAGGATCCCAACACACGCAACTCCCCCAAAAGGCGGAGACCACATGGACGCCCGAGGAAGATTGTTTATGAAGCGATAGCAGCAAAAACAAAAAGTCTTAAAGAACTCAAACTTAAATTTGACACCAACACTATTGCTGCACGTGTGAATTTGCTATCATCATGATCACGCAGATCAGTCAAACCATCAGCATTTTTGTTGAGCCCATTCAAGTAATGCAGATGGTAGTTTAAGTATGCATATATGATGCATATAACTTAGTAGTGAAGTTTGCTAGTTTATGTATGCATATATGATGCATATACGTTAATGTAAGCAGTTGTGGAACAGTTGTGTTATGGAACTGTCAGTTATGAACTAGAATTGTCAGTTATGCTATATATGTCAGTTATACTATGCAGTTCTCAGTTATGAAAGCAGTGCTATATTTGGATTTCATCTTTATGTTGCTATCCATCAAGCAGCAGTTAGTTTTTGTTGCTGTCTAGTTTTTGTTTCTATCCAGTTGTCAGTTATGCAAGCAGTGCCAAATCTAGCATAAATTAGTTATTTTTGCTATCCATCAAGCAGTGACGCAACCACTGCCAAATCTAGCAAACTGGACTGCCAAATCTTGGAAAATTTACCTTTTCTTGCTATACATCAAGCAGTGCCAAATCTAGGAAAATTTACTCCAAGTAGGCGACAAAATTTTTGTGACATTGTTCTTATTCCTTTTTTGATATCACTGTACTTTGTTGCCATAACTGGCATATGGCACTTCTTTTGCTATAACAGGCAATAGGTACTTTTGGCAATCATTTGCATGCTCTACTTTTGGCAATAAGTAATGCATGCTCTGTTCTTTTGCTATAAGTGGTCTGATACGTCTCCAACGTATCTATAATTTATGAAGTATTCATGCCATGTTTATTATTATTTTGTATGATTTTGGTGCACTTTTATATGGCTTTTATTTGATTTTTATGGACTAACATATTGACCTAGTGCCAGTTGCTGTTTTTTGCTTGTTTTTGATTTTCCAGAAAATCCATATCAAATGAAGTCCAAATGCAGCGAACCTTTTTGATAATTTTTTCTGGAAGGAAACAGACCCAGGAAGCTTCGGGGGGGTAGCAGAAGACCCACAGGGGCCCCACAAGCCACCAGGGCGCGCCACCCCCCCCCCCCCCCCAGGCGTGCCCTGGTGCCTCAAGGGCCCCCTGTGGCACCTCTTTGCGTGATTCCAACGTTGAAAACTTTACTTTCTGTTTGGGAATTCTCGGTCATTTTCATTGACAGGAAAAGCATGCGTCTCAAAATATTTTATTTCTCTAATTTAATCCTTTGAGCTCTAGCACATTAGCAAATCTCAGCTTCCCTCTGCGAAGGGCCTATCTATTTACTTTTATGCAAATTTTACTTTTATGCAATTTTTATTTTTTCGAGTCTCCATCTTCTCTTATAAAGCACCAACTAGAGAGCACTATTGTCATATTTGTGCATTGTGTGTAGCTAATTCCGAGTGTGTTTCATGAATGGATCAATGATTGAGCATAATGGGCTAGGGATAACTTTCTTTACCGTTGATATTTTGAAAGACATGGTTGCTTGTTAGCATGCTTGAGTATTTATATTTTCATGTCAAATTATAGACTATTGCTTTGAATCATTCAAGTCCAATGTCCAAGCTACAAAAGAAAAGAATATGTGATGAATATGATGGGTAGCATTCCACATCAAAAATTCTGTTTTTATCATTTACCTACTCGAGGACGAGCAGGAATTAAGCTTGGGGATGCTGATACGTCTCCAACGTATCTATAATTTTTTATTGTTCCATGCTATTATAGTATCAATCTTGGATGTTTTTCTATATACATTAACAGCAATTATATATCATTTTTTGGGACTAACCTATTAACTTAGTGCCCAGTGGCAGTTGCTGTTTTCTGCCTGTTTTTGGTTTTCCAGAAAATCAGTACCAAACGAAGTCCAAATGCAACGAAACTTTTTGGAGATTTTTTATTGGACCAGAGGAACACTAGAAGCTTTGGGAGAGGTCCAGAAGACCCAGGAGGTGGCCACGAGCCACCAGGGCGTGCCTGGGGGGGGCAGGCGCGCCCTGTTGCCTCGTGGGCCCCCCTGAGCTTCGTTTGACCTAATTCCACCACTATAAATTCCCATAAATCCGTAAACCAACAGAGGAGTCCACGAAATAGTTTTTCCGCCACCGCAAGTTTCTGTTCTCGAGAGATCCCATCTGGAGGCCTTCTCCGGTACTCCACCGGAGGGGGAATCGATCACGGAGGGGCTCTACATCAACCTTGTTGCCTCTCCGATGATGCGTGAGTAGTTTACCACTGACCTTCGGGTCCATAGTTAGTAGATAGATGGCTTCTTCTCTCTTTTTGATCTTCAATACAATGTTCTCCTCGATGTTCTTGGAGTTCTATCCGATGTAATCACTTTTTGCGGTGTGTTTGTTGGGATCCGATGAATTGTGAGTTTATGAT
Source organism: Elymus sibiricus (assembly GCA_039707655.1). Taxonomy (NCBI): domain Eukaryota; kingdom Viridiplantae; phylum Streptophyta; class Magnoliopsida; order Poales; family Poaceae; genus Elymus; species Elymus sibiricus. Next base: position 5,785,376 of record CM077674.1, on the reverse strand, counting down.
CAGATTATCCATGTAATTATTTGAGTCTTCTCTGATCTCTTTTATGCTTGATTATTATAGCTCCGTATTTCTTCTCCTATCTATTGATTTGGTTTGGCCAACTAGATTGATTTATCTTGCCATGGGAAGAGGTGCTTTGTAATGGGTTCGATCTTGCGGTGCTCAATCCCAGTGACAGAAAGGGACATGACACGTATGTATCGTTCCTATTAAGGGTAAAAAGATGGGGTTTATTCATGCATGAGTTTACTTTGTCTACATCATGTCATCTTGCTTAAGGCGTTACTCCATTCTTTATGGACTTAATACACTAGATGCATGCTGGATAGCGGTCGATGTGTGGAGTAATAGTAGTAGATGCAGGCAGGAGTCAGTCGACTTGTCTCGGACGTGATGCCTATATACATGATCATTGCCTTGGATATCGTCATGATTATTTGCTTTTCTATCAATTACCCAACAGTAATTTCTCTACCCACCGTATGCTATTTTCTTGAGAGAAGCCTCTAGTGAAAACTATGGCCCCCGGGTCTATCAAAATCATTTACTAAAACCCTAAAAATACTTGCTGCAATTTTCTTTTATTTATTTTATTTTGTATTTTTGTTTCAATCTATCTATCTATCACATACAATTTAATCTTGCAACTTACCGCCGAGGGATTGACAACCCCTTGTTTGTGTTGGGTGCAAGGGTTTGTTGTTTTGTGTGCAGGTGCTGTTCACGAGGTGTTGCGTGATTCTCCTACTGGATTGATAACCTTGGTTTCATAACTGAGGGAAATACTTATCTCTACTGTACTGCATCTCCCTTCCTCTTCAGGGAATAACCAACGCAGCTCACAAGTAGCAATGCCCAAGGCACCCCAAGGTAATATTCAAGGAAGACTCAAGCGTCTAAGCTTGGGGATGCCCCAGAAGGCATCCCCTCTTTCGTCTTCAACACTATCGGTAACCTCACTTGGAGTTCAATTTTTATTCGTCACATAATATGAGTTTTGCTTGGAGCATCATTTCAATTAGAGATTTGCTTTCTGTTATCAATAATCATGTTTTGTATCTTTTAGTTCAATAAAATGCCAATTATAGCCTTTACCATGCTCAGTTTGCAAGTTTATGTGTTGCTGTTTGAAAACAGAAAGTTTTCTGTTATGTCCTGAATTTTTGTGAATAGTTAGAACATGATAAAAATCTGAAATTTTTACACAGTAAGCATTCCTGAGTTCTCTGTCATGTGGTAATTTTTCAGAATTTTTGGAGTTAGGGAAGTATGAATTCTTATTCACCCTTTACAGACTATCCTGTTTTGGCAGATTGCTGTTATAGTTGCATTGTTTGCATATGTTTGCTTGTTTAATCTTTCCATTTGTGGATAGGAGTATTAAATATGCAGAGGCATTTAGTATGCAATGCTTAATTATAATTTTAGTGATTTTTTACAGTAGAGAATGTTAAGGTTTTGAGTTGATTTATACTAACTTATCTCACGAGTTCTTGTTGAGTTTTGTGTGGATGAACTTTTTAAGATTTAAGGAAACTGTAATATGAGAGGAATTAAGGAGACACAAGAGCTCAAGCTTGGGGATGCCCAAGGCATGCCAAGTTATTATTCCAAGAAGTCTCAAGCATCTAAGCTTGGGGATGCCCCGGTAGGCATCCCACCTTTCTTCTTCAACAACTATCGGTCAGTTTTGGTTGAGCCTAAGTTTTTGCTTCTTCACATGATATGTGCTATCCTTGGAATGTCATTTTATTTTGTTTTCTTTGCTGTTTGAATAAAATACTTAAGATCTGAAATTTTTAAATGAGAGAGAGTCCTCACATAGCTACTTAATTACTTAACTACTCATTTGATCTTCACTTATATCTTTTTGGAGTAGTTTGTCATTTACTCTTGTGCTTCACTTATATCCTATGAGTAAATTGTTGAATGAATTGAATATCATAAAGTTGAAATAATATGAGCTTCATACGCTTGTATCATGCCTAGTAGTAGCTTCACATTGGGTTCAGAAGGTAAAATCTATTGAAGCTTGACAATCACAATATTGGTCATACAAGCAATTCATGAATGATTAGTATAAGGAATAGAACTTTCACATATAAATATATTATCTTGGACATCTTTTATGATTGTGAATACCCATTAATTATTTTCAAACTTGAGCAAATTTGTTGAAGTTGGACAAGGAAGACAACGTAATGAGTTATGTTTGGGTATATTTGCATAGAAGTTATATTGTTATGGATCCTCCAACATGTGGTGCTTGCTTAGGATCTTTTGCTAGCCAAAAATTTGTACTAAGTAGAGATACTACTTGTGCATCCAAAAACCCTTAAACCCAGTTTCTTGCCATGAGTGTCCACCATATCTACCTATGGATTGAATAAGATCCTTCAAGTAAGTTGTCATCGGTGCAAAAAGCAATAAAAATTGCTCCTAGAATATGTATGATCTTTTATTGCAAGGGAAAATAAGCGTTGTACGAACTTGTGATGGTAAAGAAATAAAAGCGACGGACTGCATAATAAAGTTTGCTATCACAAGGGGCAATATAACATGACGTTCCTTTGCATTAAGAGTTTGTGCATCCAAAAATAAAAAGCACATGACAACCTCTGCTTCCCTCTGCGAAGGGCCTATCTTTTACTTTTATGTATTTACTTTTATGCAAGAGTCAATAGTATTACTTCTCATTTCAACCTTAATTATTCTCTAGTTGGCAAGCATCATGTGGTTGGGAAAGATCCAGGCACATATGGCCAGTCAAATATATTTGATCATGATTTATTATTGTTGACAATTATCTCTATGATAAATAAGTTGGGAGGCGAAACATTAAGCCCCTATCTTTCTCTGTGTTCGATGGATGCCATTTGTTCTAAAAATATGCTTTGAGTACTAGCAATCATAGAAGACTAAATGATAATTGAGTATGTGGAGCTCTTACTTAGACTTTGTTGAAATTAAGTTGAATTGCAATTGTTTGGTGACTAAGAACATAGGTTGTTAAGTTTCAAGAGAATGCATTGTTTGAACCATAACATGTGAATTGATTGCTACTTTATCATGATGGGTTTTATGAAATGAGCTACTGTTTATGATATATAATGATGCTAGAAAAAGTGATTGAAATTATCATTGATCAAACTTATGCACTATGCTAGCATTCACACTTCATAAATTATTTCTTTTATCATTTACCTACCCGAGGACGAGTAGGAATTAAGCTTGGGGATGCTGATACGTCTCCAACGTATCTATAATTTATGAAGTATTCATTCCATGTTTATTATAGTTTTGTATGATTTTGGTGCACTTTTATATGGCTTTTATATGATTTTTATGGACTAACATATTGACCTAGTGCCCAGTGCCAGTTGCTGTTTTCTGCTTGTTTTTGGTTTTCAAGAAAATCCATATCAAATGAAGTCCAAATGCAGCGAAACTTTTTGATGATTTTTTCTGGAAGGAAACAGACCCAGGAAGCTTCGGGGGAGCAGCAGAAGACCCACAGGGGCCCCACAAGCCACCAAGGCGCGCCACCCCCCCCCCCCCCAGGCGCGCCCTGGTGCCTCGTGGGCCCCCTGTGGCACCTCTTTGCGTGATTCCAAAGCTGAAAAATCATATATATTCAGAAACCCCCGAAAGTTAACCTAGATGAGTTTTTACGCCACCGCAAGCCTCTGTACCTCCACGATCTCATCTATAGCCCTTTTCCGGCACCCTGCCGGAGGGGGAAAATCATCGCCGGAGGCCATCTTCATCATCCCGGTGGTCTCCATGACGAGGAGGGAGTAGTTCACCCTCGGGGCTGATGGTTTGTACCAGTAGCTATGTGTTTTATCTCTCTCTCTCATGTTCTTGATTTGGCACGATCTTGATGTATCGTGAGCTTTGTTAATATAGTTGGATCATATGGTGTTTTCCCCTCTCTATCTTGTTGTGATGAATTGAGTTTTTACCTTTGAGGTTTCACTATTATCGGATCGAATACTTTTATGGATTTGAGAACACTTGATGTATGTCTTGCATATGAATACCCGTGGTAACAATGGGGTATTATATTGATTCACTTGATATATGTTTTGGCACTCAACTCGCGGATTCCCGAGGTAACATTGGGGTAATCTATGCATAGGGGTTGATGCACGTTTTCGTCCTACTTTCTCCGGTAGAAATCTTGGGGCACTCTTTGAAGTTCTTTGTGTTGGATTGAATATTATGAATCTGAAGTTGTTTGATGCATATCGAATAATCAACTCACGGATACTTGTGGTGACATTGGAGTATCTAGGTGACATTAGAGTTTGTTGATGCGTATCATATGGTGTTATTTTAGTACGAACTCTAGGGTTGTTCATGACACTTATAGGGATGGCTCAATAGATTGATCGGAAAAGATAACTTTGAGGTGGTTTCGTACCCTACAACAATTTCTATCTTATGTTCTCCGCGAATAGGAACTTTGGAGTGATTCTTTATCGCACGTTGAGGGATGGTTATATGATCCAATTATGTTAGCATTGTTGAGAGATTGCACTAGCGAAAGTATGAACCCTAGGCCTTGTTTTTAAGCATTGCAATACTGTTTGTGCTCACTTTTATCGTTTGCTACCTTGCTGTTTTTATATTTTCAGATTACAAAAACCTATATCTACTATCCATACTACACTTGTATCACCATCTCTTCGCCGAACTAGTGCACCTATACAATTTACCATTGTATTTGGTGTGTTGGGAACACAAGAGATTTCTTGTATTTGATTGCAGGGTTGTTTGAGAGAGACCATCTTCATCCTACGTCTCCCACGGATTGATAAACCTTAGGTCATCCACTTGAGGGAAAATTGCTACTGTCCTACAAAACTCTGCGCTTGGAGGCCCAACACGAGTCTACAAGAATAAGTTGTGTAGTAGACATCATGGTCATCTATATAACTTGACCATCTTCAGTATAAAAACAGAACATATTCAGTTTAAGATATAGCTTGAGCATCTTCAGTTCAAGACAGAACATGTTCAGTTTAAGATATATTCTGAACATCTTCAGTTTAAGAGAAACTTTTACCATAGATCACCATACTTGAGTTCTTAACATACATCACGAAACTACTAGCTTATATGCTGATCTATACAACATACCTAACAGACCAAATTACTAACTTATATGCATCATACCCTAATACAAACTACAGAGAGACAACAGCAGATTCAGCAACCCTGGAAAGCTTTGTAGATCCCACTTGCTAACTGCTCTAGTAGCCTTGCTCCCACCTTTAGCAGCCTTACTCTTTCTTCCTTTATCTGTACAATGGACCAATCAAAAATCCATGTTGTCATTCATTTAATAACAGACACTGGATTAAAAATTCTCTTTTCTGTCAAAAATGATATCATTCCTACTCCTCCACAAAGCCCAAAACATAGCAGATATGCCCACCCACACAAGTTTCTTATCTTCTTTTGGAAATCTATTAATCCATCCCCCAAAGCATGTAGTCAAATCATCAGGCAAATTATTCAGATTAAAAGCACATTTTAAAATATTCCACCTACTCAGGGGCAACCTTTGCAAATGTCTCATTAACATCTCCTTCCCCATTCAACGACCTCAACAAATCAGAAGAGGCAGCAATTCTCCTCTCTGAACTATTATCATCCCTAGCAAAATTATCCCTCCTAATCTTTGGATAAGATATTTGCTCTATTTTTCTGTTTAGATGCAGACTTTACGCAATGCACATTCTCAACACTCACACCATGATTGTAAGCATGAGCAGAAGGAAAATTAGATCGAGTGCAAAGCTTACTGATAACCCTAAGCTCCTCCTCTGATTATTCGTCGGAGCACTCCCCTCCTATTCCTCGGCCGCAAACCGCCGCCCCGTGAGACGAGGAGAACGGCGAGGGAACCTTGGAGAACGGCGGGGAAGCATCGTAGCGCCAATTGCTTTGCTCCCCTTGCATTTGGGTACGGTCGAGGAAGACGCCACCAGCTCGGCGCTTTGGAACGGCACCGTGCGGAACATTAGCGACGCCGGCAACTGGATGCTCGATCCTGGACCCTCTGGATGCTCGATCTTGGATCGATACTCCCACAACCTTCGCCTCATGTCTGGATCCGGCGAATCTGTCTGCTCCATGGTCCAGAGGAGCACCTCTATATGATCCCGCTCGACTCCCTCCGGGAGGATCGTCGCCTTTTCGCTCGGTTTCAGACTTGAGGCCACCGCCATCGCCCCCTTCGCTAATTCCCACTGGTTGTGAAACCACGACTTGATCTCCATCATCCTGGCTAACTTCACATCGTCACTGCCTGCAATCGTCAAGTATCGGTTGTACTCCTCCATCAATCTACTTCTTCATAGCACTAGAACTAGTCGGCGGTGGTTTTAGATTTGAAGAGGAGTGGCGGCCGTTTTGGATTGGAAGAGACAAAGAGGAGCGGCGGCACGCTAGGAGAGGATAAGACGAAGAGGAGCAGCGGCGCGCTGGGAGAGGATAAATCATGATCCCTCCTAATGACTAATTTACCCCTCACTTAAGAAACGACCCCACATAAACTTGAGTACTGACCCCACGTTATTTAGTGTTGGGGAACGTAGCATGGGAAACAAAAAATTTCCTACGCACACGCAAGATCTATCCATGGTGATGAGCATCTACGAGAGGGAGAGTGAATCTACATACCCTTGTAGATCGCTAAGCGGAAGCGTTAAGAAATGCGGTTGATGTAGTCGAACGTCTTCGCGATCCAAATCGCAAGTCGTCCCTCGATCCAAACACAATCTAGCGCCGAACGGACGGCACCTCCGCGTTCAACACACGTACGGCTTGATGACGCCTTCACCTCCTCGATCCAGCGAGCGATGGTGAAGTAGTAGATGAGTTCCGGCAGCACGACGGCGTGGTGATGGTGGTGAGGAACAATCTCTGCAGGGCTTCGCCAAGCGCTACGGAGATTATGACGGGACGAACTAGAGGGTTAGGGTTGCCGGCACACGGCTTGGGAAATCTCTATGTATCCCGTGTGCTAGCCCTGCCCCTCTATCTATATGCTGAGCCCTGAGGTCTAAACTTGGAGAGAAAGCCTCCACAAGGTCGGTTTTGCCCGCACAAGGTCGGTTTGGCCCGCACGGAAAGAGTCCCACTCGGATTCCAGTAGTACCGCGTACAAGCGGTAGTACCGCTCACGAGCGGTAGTACCGCTTGAGTGGTAGTACCGCTTCACACAAGCGGTAGTACCGCTTGAGCGGTAGTACTGCCTTACCAGCGGTAGTACCGCTTAAGGCAGCAGCAAAACTTCCTTTTGCACTTTCCAATACCTCGTGGGCTTTACCCCTTTGGCCCATATAAAGTGTTGCTGCACCCGAACACTTCGGTAAACATCCGGAACCCCTTCCGGTGAATTCCGGAACCCTTACGGAGATCAAAACACTATTATCACATATATCAATCATTACCTCCGGACTCTTCCGGAGATCCTCGTCATGTCCGGGATCTTATCCGGGACTACGAACAACCTTCGGTCACCAACACAATAACTCAACTATACTAATCGTCACCAAACGTTAAGTGTGTAGACCCTGCGGGTTCGAGAACTATGTAGACATGACTGAGACACCTCTATGGTCAATAACCAATAGCGGGACCTGGATGCCCATATTGGTTCCTACATATTCTACGAAGATCTATATCGGTCGAACCTCTATGTCAAGGATCCAGTTAATCCCGTATGCTGTTCCCTTTGTTCTTCGGTATGTTACTTGCCCGAGATTCGATCGTCGGTATATCTATACCTAGTTCAATCTCGTTATCGGCAAGTCTCTTTACTCGTTCCGTAATACAAGATCTCGTGGCTAACACTTTAGTAACATTGCTTGCAAGGCTCATTGTGATGTTGTATTACCGAGTGGGCCCTGAGATACCTCTCCGTCATACGGAGTAACAAATCCCAGTCTTGATCCATGCCAACCCAACAGACACCCTCGGAGATACCTGTAGAGCATCTTTATAGTCACCCAGTTACGTTGCGACATTTGATACACACAAGGTATTCCTCCGGTGTCAATGAGTTGCATGATCTCATGGTCATAGGAACAGATACTTGACATGCAGAAAACAATAGCAATAAACTGACACGATCATATGCTACATTTATAGTTTGGGTCTTGTCCATCACATCATTCTCCTAATGATGTGATCCCGTTATCAAATGGCATCTCATGTCCATGGCTAGGAAACCTTCACCATCTTTTGATCAACGAGCTAGTTAACTAGAGGCTTACTAGGGACACATTGTTGTCTATGTACCCACACATGTATTTGAGTTTCCAATTAATACAATTATAGCATGGATAATAAACGATTATCATGAACAAGGAAATATAATAATAACCAATTTATTATTGCCTCTAGGGCATATTTCCAACATTTAGTACTTTTGAGTACTTTCTTGCCAGTACTATGTGATGCCCCTGCTCGACCGTGCACTAATCATACACGCAAATGCACACGATCGAGGTCAGAGACTCACGGGAGGATATCATAACACAACTCTAAACACAAATGAAAAACATACAAGCTTAATATTACAAGCCAGGGGCCTCGAGGGCTCGAATACATAAGCTCGAGTCATACAAGCATCAGCGGAAGCAAATGTATCTGAGTACAGACACAAAGTTAAACAAGTTTGCCTTAAGAAGGCTAGCACAACAGCGACACTGATCGAAAAGGCGAAGGCCTCCTGCCTAGGGCCTCCGAACTACTCCTGGTCATCGTTCTCCACATAGAAGTAGGCACCAACGGTGTAGTAGTAGTCGTCGGCGGGAACATCTGGCTCCGGGGCTCCACCATCTGATCGCAGCAATCGGGTAGGGGAAAAGAAGTAGCAAAGCAACCGTGAGTACTCATCCAAAGTACTCGCAAGACTGACATCAGAACTAGACTAATTATGCATCGGTATCAAAGGAATGGGGCTATATCTTTGGACTAAACTACAGAAATGCCAGATCAGAGGGGGAAAGGCCTAGCCTATCGAAGACTAGCATCTTGAAGCAATCTTGCAGCATCAGAAGAGAGTAGGGTATAGCAACACATAATAGCAATTATATTTTAGTAATGACCTGAGATCCTTCCTCGACTACCCTGCGAGAAAGTGATCCCGAGAGAAGTAGTATCAGTTTATCATTGTAACGGTATCCATTCATAGTTGTAGCAGATCAGGATACAACTCCGAGCGTCTTGTTACCGTGGACACGGCTATTCGAATAGATCACTTCCCTGCAGGGGTGCACTACTGTTATCCAACACGCTCGATTAACTCTGGCCGGACACACTTTTCTGGGTCATACCCGGCCTCGGATGATCGACACGACGTAGTCCTACCTAGGCTCAGCAGAGAGGTCCCTGCCGGTCTACATCCTAAGCGCTCAGGGGTCTTGGGCCATCGCCCTATGCACTCCGGGTCGTTGTGCGCGAGGTGGATCCAGGCACCACCTCTGGGGCACCGATCCGACCTGGCCACAATGCTGAACTGGACGTCTGACAGAGCTTTCGGCTGATACATACGGCGCCGAGGGTCCCATAACCATTATCCCACGTGGTGGTAATGCGTATAGGCCAGCGACCAACTCAGATCAAATGCCCAAATCCGTTAGGCGTGTTTAGTAACTCGCGAAGACGAACAGGATCCCTGTCACTCCGACTTGGTAACACGCGGACCGGACCAGGGACCAGGCCCACCTATCTCCTAGGTGGTCTCCGCCTGCCCTGTCGTTCCGCCACAATATCACTCGCGGGTGCTCTTGGAGCCGACCCGTCTTTAATATAATTCTCTCGCGGGCACTCTTGGAGCCGGCCTAACTTTAACAGTTTAAAGTATTGCAATATGTAAACATTTCCGTGATCATCACCCAGAGTGATCACGGCCCGATAACAAGCATGGTAAACGGACAAGGGTGAAGGGCCACAGATGGATTAACAGCATAGCTAACTAAGCAACTTAGGACAGCAGGCAAGGTATCAATAGCAGACGACGAAATCAGGCTATGCATCAGAATAGGAGCTATCAGAATACCAACAGAAGCAATTCTAATGCAAGCAATAGAGAGAAAGAGTAGGCGGCATCTGGATGATCAAGGGGGTTTTGCTTGCCTGGAAGCTCTGCTGAAGGGGGTCTGGTCGTCGACGACGTAGTCGTACTCAGCGGTGTCGTCGGCAGTCTTGGGGTCTATCGGGAGAGAAGGAGGGGGAAGAAACAATAAATGCACGGCAACAATGCAACAGGGATGCATGACATGTCGACATGCAGTGCTAGGGGTGTTCTAATGCAGCACTACGCAAGTTAGTCGGAGCGGGAAATTATCCGGGAGTGTTCTCCCAGCTCCGGGTGATTATCGTTACACTGAACCGGAGGGGACGGTTCCATGTTCAGTATGTTAGAGGGGTGTGACAGGTATGTGGGTGGCATATTCGGATTCGTCATATTTTTCTGATCGTTTTTCATATATAAATTATTTTCATCCGAGTTATGGTTTATTTTATATGATTTTTCAAAGTTTTATTGAATTTCTGGAATTATTTTATTTATTAAATCCGAATTATCCGAAACAATGACTGGTGACGTCAGCATGACGTCATCGGTTAAATCCGGCTGACCAGAGTCAAACCTGACCAGTGGGTCCCACTGGTCAGCGACTGTTTTAATTAAACAGGGGCTAATTTAGTTAATTAGGTTAATTAACAGGTGGGACCCAGTTGTCAATGACTAATTAGCAATTAAATTAGTTAACAGATTAATTAACAATTTTATTATTTATAAAATCATTTTATTACACGTGGGCCCGCATGTCAGTGGCTGGGCCAGCCCAGTCAGCACAGTTGACTGGGTCAACCCAGTCAACTGGACTCACGGGCCCACATGTCAGCCTCACAGGGGGCAGCCACGTCGGCGTCGCCGGAATTTCGCCGCCGGCGACCATTTCGCGCGGCGGCGCGTTCGGGAGACGGCCGGAATTCGCGCATAGGCCGCCGTTTTGTGCGCGCGAGGCGGCGTTCGGACGAGCCCAGAGAGCCGCGTCTAGTGGTGGTACTGGCTTGGCCGGAGATGGGCTAAAACAGCGGCGACGTCGACCGCGGCGGTCGCCAGAGTTCGGGTGCGGACGGCAACGATGCTACGGGGCACGGCAAGGCGCGCCAGAGGCGGCGTTGGGTTCGCGCGGATGTGCTGAGCACGTCTACGGGCTCGGAAGGCCACGACGTCGACTACATCGACGGGCGCGAGCTTCGCGGCGGAGGCGGGTTTAGGCGGCGATGGCAGCGGCGGCTACGGCGCGGAGAAGAGCACGGGAAGAGAGGGAGAGGGAGGCGGAGCTCACTGGGCGCCTGTAGGTGTGCTCAGTGGGCTCGGGGGAGGCGCGAGGTGGCCGGATTCGACGCCGGAGTTCGTCGGAGCCGAGGAGGAAGAAGAGGTCGCCGCGCTCGATGTAGCGGTTCCCGGCTCCAATGGCTCGGCGCAGGTGGGGTAGCGGACGACGGCGATCCGATCTGGCATGGCGGCGAGGCGATGCGGTGGCGGTGGCCGCGGGATCGAGCGGTGCCCGACGACGACGGCGCTCGGTGAGCTCGCGGACGAGCGAGGGAGAGGGGGGGAAAGATCTGGGCGGTCCAGGGGGTCCACGGCGTCGTTCTTATCCCCCCAGGGGTCCCTGTAGCGACGCGAGGCGAGCGGGCGCGGCTGGGACGGCAAGCCGGCGTCGGGCGCGGGCGTGCGCGCGGGTGAGCAGGAGGTAGGAGGTGACAGGCGCTGGCTGGGCCGGCTTTCGGTTTGACTTAGGCCCAGGTAACAGTGGGCCTTTTCCTTTTTCTTTTCCTTTTTCTGTTTTTCTTTTTACTTTTCTGTTTTGCAAAAATGTTTAGCCACCATTTGACTTTTGTAAAATATGTGAACTAGCCACATAAATACAGTGCAATATCTAGCACTGCCATAAAACGTTTGGAGTCCATATGTTTTCATCTGAATTTTAATTAAATGAGAATTGATTAAATGGTGTTGTTTTGGTACTGTTTTAGGATGCTAGAGTCATTTAAATAATTAAGTTAATGTTGGCTTTATTTTTATAATTACCTTGGGAATATTTGCAATATTATGAACTATTTAGTTCCTGGATTTGAACAACTTTTAAATTCACTTTATATTTGAATTTCAATTTGAATTGAAATTTGAAATGAGATATGAAACAAATGATGATCAAGCACTGTAAATCATGGTGACTTTGGCATTATCAAAAGGGTGATCACTGTAGCTTAATACATGGGGTGTTACATACTACATAGTACTACCCATTTATCTACCGTTAGATCGAGACTAACGGACGGCTTATAAAAATGCCAACCACCCTAAAACTTGTATTCTGTTTTATTCAGCATATTTATGATATTCATGATGGTGGGTCTTTTGTGTCTGTCGGCCTCCACGCACTTCAACGCTATATCCAGGCATTTCATAACTTGTCGGCAATATCCTTGAACTGACGTGCCCTTCACTTTTTTGTTTAGCCTCTTCCTCCAATTTGCACATACCTACGAAATTGAAAATTAATATACCACACAAAATTAATGATGGAATTTCGTTACAAGAAATGACCATCAGTGCAAATCAGATGTTCCAAAAAGAAACTTCTTACCTGATCAAAGAACTCCTTGGAAGACATTTCAAGGCTTCCCAAACTGTACTTATTCCCTGTCATGATCTCTATGATTACAACACCCAAGCTGTAGATGTCATACTTTTCTGATGTTATTTGTTCCTCGACAAATTCCGGTGGCATATATTCACTGCATGAGATCAGAAATATTAAAGATACAGCTAGTTTATAGAAAATGCCAATTTAAAATATTACTTGAAAAACAAATTCAAATTAGCTTACAGTGATCCTACTTTATGTGGCATATATTCTCTTATTAAAGGTCCATTGTAGCCGATGCGGACTAGTACAATGAGATCATCTATTTTTGGCTGCATATTCTCATCCAGCAATATATTGCTAGGCTTTAGATTTAAATGGTAAATAGGAGCAAACCCATGATGGAGGTCTCTCAAGCCCACGCAAGTGCCCTTAATTATTCTGTAGCGTGTGTGCCAATCCAGCCCAGAATGAACGTCTGTCGAAAGGAGACAAGATATATTATCCCCGAAGTTTCTAAAAAAAAAGATATATTATCCCCGAAAATGCTTAAAGTGTTATTTTATTCATCAAATGCCAAAGATATAATAAATATATGTATCTTCCTGCATGCATGTTGCGGCGCTCAAGGGATCCACTTGGCAAATACTCGAAGCAGAGTATCCTTTGCATCTCATTGGCATAATACACATATCCTCCTTTATGCTCCACAAGTTTGCTTTGTGTTCCGTAGCAGTAACCAGCTAACCTGACAATGTTTTGATTTCCGAACCCTGTCATGTTATCAGGCTTTCGTGTCTCCTGCATACTAGTTAAAACCTTCACAGCAAGGACTTGTCCATCCTCACAGATTCCCTATATATATTTAACGCATCTTAATTATTAGGAAAATGGATTCTTAATTTTGTTGACCAGAGGCATGACAATGTACTATATAAAAGCTAGCTGATCATACATAGTACGTACGTACCTTGTAAACCTTTCCATTCCGACCCTCGGCAAGTAGTCGCCCTTCAGAGAAACCACCTGTCATGTGTTCGATCTCCTGGAACGTCATAACCTTGGGCCTGTATACCTTCATGGGAGTAACCCAGCTGCCAGCTTCACCGAGCCCTTGTAAATTGAAAAAATAAGTTATTCACTCGTGTAAATTTAGCGCAACCACGGGAGTACACATGCCTTTGTAGCTTGGTCCTCTAATTGTTATTATTATTATTTCTTGAAGATAGTATATATCTAGCTAGCACAAACCTGAAAAAGGCCAGGGGGTGATGCTGCTGCTCATGGAAATGGGAATGGGAATGGTTTCTCCATGGTCATCTTGATTAAACTATATATCATCAACAAAACAAAGAGCTGCATGTATAAACCCACTTTACATGGTGCAATAATTGTTTTCTTTTCAACAAGGATAAAAATAATAATGGAATAGTAGTAATATCACTTAAACAAAGCATGCCTGTGGTCCATCTACGACACTAGCTAGCTGTGCAATCTCCTAATCGACCTGCCCGAGATATGACACTAGCTATGAGTTTGAACATCAAAACGCCTAAACCGGCACCCGTGTCGCTCTCCCAGGGCGACACGGGCGGCAATTCAACCCCACAGCCCACCATCACCCTCCCCCTCGTCGCCGCCAGAAGGAGGCCGCCGGGGGAGCCTGTGCGGCGGCGGGGATGTTGTCTTCGTCTCTCTCAGGTGGAGGGCTAGCCTGCTGGGCGCACGCGTGGTGTCCGTGCAGTGGCGCGGGCAGTGTCCGCTTGGCATGGTGTTGCAACGGCGGTGGGGTGTGAGGCGTGCTGGTGGGTTGGGGCCAGCGGGCATGCTGTTGTGGCATGGATGCCGTGGCTGGATCTGGCGGTGCGGCCGGCTTCCCGCGGGATCTGGCTTGGCTTGTGCAGCGCGTGGGCAAGGGATGTGCTCGCCATACGAGCGAAGGCACGTCCGTAGTGCAGGCTGGGCACAACGCCGACCAGATCTGGCGGTGGGAGGTTGTGGGTTGGCGGGATGTGTGGTGGCCAGTGGGATACTAGATCTGGGCCTGGTGGGCCTGCGGCGAAGGTTGGCTTTCTTGTTCTAGATGGGGGCTGGGTACGATAGTTGCGGGTGAAAACCTAGCTCTGACTTTTTGTCCGAGCCGGTGATGGCAGCGTCCTTGGATGTAATCTTCTTTTTGGACGAGTCGTTGTGCAGCCCCTTTGTCTATTCCATCCTTGCAGTCATGGTCCTACGGGTGAAAATCTAATCCGGCTTTGCCGTATCGGGCGACGGCGGCGACTCTCGATGTCGTATCCTCCTTGGGGGCGTCACCTTGGAGACATTGTTCGGTAGCGGAGGTTGACCTGTGGTGTTGTGAGGTTGGTTTGTGCATGTCCAATGGTTGCGGCTTCGGGGAAGCAAGAGCTCGTTGTTGATCATGCGTAGTTGGTGAAGGTAACTTACTCAGTCCCATTTGTGTTTCAGGACGCCCAAATCTGTCTACCACTCCTGCCATACGGACCTGAATTGTCTCTCCGACATTGCAGGTTCTTGGGGATGTTAGCTTTGCCATCGTGACATTTTGCTCTGACGATGCACCGGGCCTAGGGTAGCTAGATGGCTTGCTCGTAGTCAGAGTTTTCATGTGGTTTACTTGAATAAACCGTACTTTGTATGGTTATCGGCCTAGTTTTCCTTATAAACTGAGCCATCTCTATTCTATCTATATGAATTGCAGGAGCGCCCTGCCCTTCGAGGAAGGTTCCCAAAAAAACTAGCTCTGCTCAGCCATCTAAACCTGGCAAGGAGGAATTCGCCAGCACTCAGGGCCCGAAGGTCAAGACAGAACTTCTGTTCATTCATCAGGAACAAAAAATTACAATCGATGGTAGCTACATGAGAAATGGGCTCGTGGACTTTAAAAGGCCTCCATTGACTATCTTGTTTTAAAACGAAAATTACAATCGATCGTTGCAGCAACCATGTTTATCTTGGCACACTGCATCCAATGACTATCTTGTTTCTATGGCGAAACAACAGACCCTTGTGTTGAGTACTTGAGTTTGTGTCAGATAAGTGTACATGAGTCTTTGAGTCTTGTAATAATGGAGAAAAATGTGTGACTAAAAGAAGACATCTTGTAAAAATGGAGAATAATATTATATTTTCCTTACCATCTATTAGCTAAGAGAAGGTATGCAAACCTCTTTTGTTTTCTTTCTCTTCCAACTCAGCAATCATCCTACTTGGCATTGCTAAGATAGCATCATTGTAAGTGCCCTAAGTAGCATGGATATTGCAAAGAAATTTGAGGCATCTTTGTCTCGAGGATTTTTTTCTTAGTGCGTGGATTTTCTACCCCGGGTAGCTATCCCCTATGATCCACTCACCATCTAATAGAACATAGATATCCATGAAGTCTCACATGGATGCCAACCTGCATGCTAATTAGTGTCATTGATTCGTAATTACTATCATATAGAGACAAAGGTCTTTTCACACACACCTACGTTCGCATAGATTGTTGGCATGCATCCTTTGGGTTAGATTTTTAGTCCTTGTCATCGTTTCCAAGTGTCAATAGTTTTGACTGGAATATTCCCTAGCCATAAAAAACTTGATTCACATTAATTTTTGTAAGCTAGCTAGACTATTCTGTCTTCTTCGTATAGATGTTACTGAGATACCGACTAAAGAGACTGTAGAAAGTATGACTGGGTGTGTCACTGTCGATCTTACGGTTAGTTGCCAATCAATGTCACCTGTTATCATAGTGCAGATGCCGGAGTGCTAGAGTGCATTTGCTTGTTGGAGTTAGTATAATCTTGTTATTAATGTTAAGTGTCCAGTAATTTGAGACAAGTGCATGCGCAAGTAGTGTACATGCAGGTGTTGTGTGTATGTAGTCATCTTTTTTTTTAAAGAAGTGTATGTAGTCATCTGGAGTTGGGTTCATGGGATCAATAAGTCATGAATTTTGGATGGCGGTGTAGTCTACGGATCGGCCGTTGCCCTCCATCACTTTAAACGCCTTTTTTTATTTCTCTTAATGCGGCATATGGCGCTTTGTTTAATCTTTTGTTATTGTCGGTTGTTTTGGGCTATGTGCATCATAGCTATGCATAAGCCGAGTGCGAGCTCTTTCCGCTTGTATCGTCTTGATGTGACGTTTTGAGTCAATGAAAGCTCCTTTATCGAAAAATTAAGCCATGCGTTTAATTAGGATCAGGGGCACATATTCATGGGCACGCGCGCCTGTGCGTGTTCATGGAGCCAAGGCTATTTAAGCATTGTATTGAGTGGAGATGGTATAATAGAAAAGGAAAGAAAAAGGTAGCACAGCTATCATTGATTCACGGGCCTACATGTGACATCGACTGTTTCATGCGACGTAAAGTTCTGATAATTGAACTGACTCGAGTAACTTTTATTAGGGAAATCATCATCTCAATAACTTTAGCATACTAATATGTTCTCGCACATATCCTGGGGTAGCAGGCTATTTCCTTTTTTTATATATACCGTATATAGATTGTTTGGCTTGTAGGACTGCAATCCATTTGATTTTTTTAAGGATTCATTGGGACAGCATCTCATGGGAAAATTTCTAATGATGATTCCAACCTCTTAACATCGATCCTATGTTTTTCCTATGAGCAATCTTAACATCCTTTCAATTTTGTACTCCCTCCGGTTCACAAATAAGTAACATTTTGAACATATCTTTGGTCAAACTTTTAAAACTTTGGATGCCAATATTGTTTTAAATATTTGGATACAAAACTTGAAAATTATATCTACATATTTGTCTCGAAAAATATTTCCAACATAATATAACATTTTCGATTTTATGAATATAATAGAGTAGAAATTAGTGGTCAAAGTTAAATCTTAAAGACCGTGCCATTGCCCAAATCGTTACTTATTCGTGAAGTGGAGGGAGTAGAATTTAAGATGACGTGTCATTACAATCCTACATTTTTATTTCAGTTCAAAAAATTCCTATATATTTTAACAATGTTCAAAATATCGGTCGATTAATCGTTTGACTGCACGATTGATCGCTGCTCGGGGCATGACCGATGCCAATATGCCCTATTTAGAGCATTAACTTGCGGAGGCAATTGGTCCGACATGTCGATTAAATAGTTGTCGGAGCGATTATAGGAACTGGCGATTAACTGGACCTAGCTTTGGGCTAAATAAAGCCCAAAATTTTTGTCCCTGCCCATCTTGCAGCCGCCCCGTGTCTTAGGGTTGGGGATTTTGGGGCTACTGCATCTCGTGCTCTCCTCTCCTGTTTGATTCGAGCAGCCGTCGATTTTAAAATCCAGAGTTGCGATTAGTGCCAGTTCCTCACCGCCAGCCACTCCTCCTTCCCCCAACCAACGCACGCACTCACCGCCGGCCAGTTCCTCCTCCCTCTCAACCAGCGCACGACATCCAGCTACTCGAGCTCGCCGCCCCCACCCCGAGCACCGGCCGGCGTTGTCTGACCTGCACCGTCTCCGCCACCTCCCCAAGCCGATGTGTGTCGCCTTCCCTCACCTCAACGCTGATGCCTCTGTTGTGGTTCTGTGGCTGCCTCCATAAGCCGCGGAAGGTAGCCTACTCCCCCTCTGTCCATGGCGTCCCCAAGCAGCAAGGTATGTTGCTGCTCCTCCAGATCCTCGCCTCCGGCGACCAGATCTCGCCCACAGGAGCTCATCCAGGAGCTTCTCCACACCCTGCTCTCCGCTGCCTTCCATTGTTCCTGCCATCTAGGAGCTCCTCCATGCCCCGCTCTCTCCGTTGCCTTCCCCTGTTCTAGCCTTCCAGGAGCTCAATCGAGCCCACCTCTAGGAGTTCCTCCACGCATGGTGCTCTCTCCTCCGCCACAAGACAAGGCACGAGAACGATCTACTCCTCTGCATCAGTCCTCTCCTCTCCTCCTCTGCTCATGAGCTGATTTGTTGTGTGAACTATAGATATATGCAATGTATGGCCCTAGTTAAATCAGCCAATTAATGGTCGACCGATTAATTCGTTTAATCCCTACTCCCCAACCGGCCGAGCAGCTACCAGTTACCGATATCCTTAACATTGTTTTATATTCCCGCGTCTTATAATCATGTGAATCAGAGCCTCTACCGCTCTAGGACATAATCTATAAAACTTACAAGCTAATTCAGGATAAATGAAAATGTCATGTGTCACAAGTAACATGTCACCTTTTCTATATGCAGCCCTTGGTCACTGATCATTGTTTCTGTCTCGTTCAAACTAGAAACAATATCTTGTATAGTAGGCCTTTCTTGTCGGTTTGACTTCAAGCCGTCTAATGCTATCTCAATGCATCTCTTTAACTGGTAGCAGTATACTTCAAGTAGTGGCATGCGACTTTGCAGTAGTCTTTTCCTCCAATTTTCATTTACCTCCAACAATATTGGAACCAAAGTTAGAATGATACAATACACATTAGGTGAAATATAACATAGTGGTTTTTCAATATGGATGTTGGAAATAGCATTAAAAAACTTATTCTTACAAGCATAACAGATTTCCGAGTCGTCATCTCAACAACATGACTGTAGCCATCATGTCCGGTCATTATCTTTACAATGATAACACCCAAACTAAATATGTCAAACTCTTTTGATATTATTTGATGCTTTACGTATTCCGGCGGCCAGTATCCACTGCATATCACCATGTATGGCACAAATTGTTACATTGTGGAATGAAGAGCTAGACAATAAAGTACATGCAAAAAAATTATTCTGATTTGAAAGGAAAACTTTATTGATCTCCCAGACACTGCATCAAAGTGAATGCACATAGGCCATCATAGCACCAAACAAAGAGAGGCATGCAAATTAGGGCTTTGCATCTCAATCTCTTTTAGAAAGAAAAAAATACGGATGTTAAAGCAACATATATAAAGTAAGGAGCGTGATATTTGGCACATGTGTGCCATATAGCTAAAACTATCACACACCTCCTTATTTCCCTTTAATTACATGCATGATTGCATTAGGATGAATCACGCTCCTTCCCATGCATTCTTTTCTCTAATTACATGCATACACTAGAGGACAAAAAACCTGATGTCATCATAATTTTTTTTTATTTCAAACATTCAAAATGTTTTGTAGCTTAAACCGTCGGTCCGATAAAAAAATCGTTTTCACAGAAAAGATTCGTCGCGGCGAGATCTTTGAAACTAGATCTCATGTTGGTATGTTCCGATGACTTTTTTTTGAGTCAAAAGTTACCACGCCTCGGCTACATAAGTTACCACGTCTGTGGTATGCAACTTACCGTGCTATTTCACATAAGTTATCGGGGGCATAAACAAGGTTCTCCCACCTTCTTCACATGCGCATGCATGTATGTACTAGAGGACAAAAAAGTCGATGTCATCTTAAATTCTCCTTATTCTGAAAATTCAAAATGTTTTGTAGATCAAATCATCAGTCCGATGCAAAAATCATTTTCACATAAACGATTCATCGCGACGAGATCTTTGAAACTAGATCTCATGTTATGTTCCGTTGATTTTTTTCGGGTCAAGAGTTACCACGTCTGGGCTACATGAGTTACCACGTTTGTGGTATGCAAGTTACCATGCTATTTTCACATAAGTTATCGGGGTTATAATTTTCAACAAATTCCCTCTTGGCCAAAAAGTTACCATGGTGTTAGTACGTAAGTTATCGGGTATACGGTTCATATATTACCGTGCTATTTTGACATAAGTTACCGGGTTATGTTTTTCAATAACTCTTTTTTTGGTGAAAGTTGCCATAAGTTATCGGGTATGAGGTTCGTATATTACCGTGCTATTTTCGCATAAGTTCCCGGGGTATGTATTTCAACTTTTTCCCCCTTTGGTCAAAGTTATCGCGGTGTTTGTATGTAAGTTATCGGTTATGCGGCTCGTATATTATCATGTTGTTTTCACATAAGTTATTGGGCTTATGTTTTTTTCCCTTGGTCAATATTACTATGGTGTTTGTATGTAAGTTATCATATCTGTGGGTGTATATTACCATACTATTTACACATAAGTTATCGATGGATATGTTTTTCAATAACTTTTTTCCGAGGGCAAAAGTTACCATGGTGTTTCTATGTAAGTTATCGGTTATACGGTGCTTATATTAACATGTTATTTACACAAAAATTATCAGGTATATGTTTGAGCAACTTTGTTTCTGGGTCAAAAACTTATCATGGTGTTTGTAGGTAAGTTATTAGGTACACGGTGCTTAAAGTATCATGCTATTTAAACAAAAATTACGGGGTATGTTTCAATAACTTTTTTCCCACGGATCAAAAAAGTTACCGTAGTGTTTTGGACGTAAATTATCAGGTGAGTGGTCCGTATATTACCATGCAGTTACACAGAAGTTGTCGGGGGTAAGTTTGAACAAAAAAATTGCTCGGTCCAAATTAACATGATGTTTTCACCTAAGTCATCAGGTCTGCGGTGCATATATTATCATGATATTTACAGAAAAGTTACCAGGGTATCTTTTCAATAAATTTCTTCCCCATGGTCAAAGTTACCATCGTGTTTTTACCTAATTTATTAGGTCTATGGTCTGTCTGTTATCATGCATTTTACACAAAAATTATCGTGGGAATCTTTTCAACAATTTTCTTCCCATGGTCAAAGTTACAAGATCTAGTCACAAAATGTGTATGTACCGGAGCGTCGATTCATCAGATCGAATCTTTGCTCTGCAGATACACTCAAGAATATATTCAACAACATGAATGTTACCCTGTGAAGAAAGACCAAACACTGAATTTGATAACAAAGACCGTTTCGGTTTCGGTTCCAAGATATTGAGAACACAAAAAGTTTGAGAATTCAACCAGACTACTCCCTTCACTTCCCACATCTCACACACGGGACATGCCAAAGACACGCCAGGTTGCGATGTAAGTTCCTCGTCCAACTGTACCGTACCATCCACCACCAAGAACGCGTAGATAGATGGAGATTCAGTTGAGGCAAACATCACTTGGAGATTCAGTTGGAGCTGTTCCTCGCTGCCTACAGAAATAAACTTTCCGGTTCAGGCACAAACAAAGATTCTTCATGCTTTAGAACGATTCCAATTGAGAAATTTCAAGAAGAGCGCGTCAGTAATACACCTTTCATTATCTCTGAATTTGAAGAAGCGGAAAGTCACATCCCAAAGTCTGAATTTGATCAACTAAGGCAGATGCAATTCAGTTCACACAAAAAAAGGTTTCAGACTTGAAACTCTTCCCTTTTTTCTTCAGAATTCGGCCATCTTCACTTCTCACATTCTACAAGCTCACGACACCAAGCAGCACATACATTCGACCCAACAGTCAACAAGACTCCGATGACACGACACTGACTGACCCAACTGTTTATCTTCTTCTCTAGAAATGATAATTCAGTTGACCTCCTCTATAGTTTCTTATGTAGATGAACTTGTAGCGTGTAAATTCGGATCTTATGGTTTCTCTAATGGAAATCGGAAGGGGGAGCCCTTCTTTTATTAAAAAAAAAAAAGTTGACCTCCTCTATCTTGCTCTCCTCAGCGCCCTCCTCCTCCAGCGCGGCATGTCAGCGTCCTTCTCCTCGGCACCATCAGCCTCCTGCTTGTAGGCAGACGATGTGGGAACAGACGAACGGCAGGTGATCGATCCGGTTCGATTTACGCATACCTTGACAATAGACAAGAGGAGCAGCTTGAGAAACAGAGACTATCAGTAGAAACAGAGACTTGATTTTCGCTAGACAGTAGATAGGAGAAGCAGCAGCACCACAGATGCTCCTACACTTGGTAATCAACACTCATTTCCCCCGTTCCTTCATGTGCAGTGAGTAGTTCTTGCGAGTTGGAGGGAACCCAAGCTCGAGCAGCGCGTCACCGGCCGCGGAGAAGAGGAAGACGCGGCCGTGGGGGTCCTCCACGCCGAGTACTTGGTGAACCCATCGTCTTCTTCGTAGGGCAGCGCGGCCTGGTCCGCCGCGTGCGCGCCGTCCTCGAGCGCACCACCGCCGCGAAGAGGAACTGCTCGGACACAGTGGCTGGCGCTTGGTCATGACACGCCCTGCAGGGCCCGCCGCCCACTGCCCCCCGTCCGGCGCCTACTCCGCCACGGCGTCGGAGATCCCGCCTGCTGCTCCTGCTTCTGCGGCTACGACGGCGGGGAGAGCCTCGGCCCCATGGATCTGGCGATTGCAGCCTCCAGCTCTTTTTTATTTTTTTACCCGAACAGCCTCCAGCTCTTGCACGGGCATGGCGAGCGAGTCCCATTCGAACCGGTACGCTGAACTCACTAGGCGGTGGCATTCTGTGTAAATATGTTGCAACTCTATCTTCCACGTTTTCAGCAATCGGGTGGCGAGATCGCGACCGCACGATCTAAAAACGGACGGCATGAAAACAGTTCGGTCGTTTTGCAGAAAAACTCTGGTGTGTCAGATACATATTTCGAATCAAATTTCGTAATCCTGAGATGCGCGTGTCTCCCCAACTCCTAGCACGCAGCTGGACACGGCTACGTTGCCACATACGTGATCGTCACATGGACACGGCTGACCTTATATTAGATGGGGAAACACATTTCTTTTGGTGTCTTAATTAGGGTTCCCCTATATAATACTCCCTCCCTTTCGTAATTTAAGGCGTATTATGATTCTTTAAGACAGGGATTTTGATCAGCAATTACTATATCAATAAAGTCCAGTTCAGGTGGTGTATGAATGCACGCCAAGTCAAAGGAAAGGCTCTTGTTCTCTCTTTTTTTTTTTTTTTGAGATCGCTCTTGTTCGTTGTAGCAAGAGTAAGCAGTATGCCTGGAGATGCAGTCCAGTTCAAGTGTGTGGATTTTTATTTTTATTTTTATTTTGCAAGGCAAGTGTGTTGATTGTTATCGGTGCTATGCACACGTGTACCCAGAGGGAATGCTGAGTTGTACCGTGTGGGAGCCTTCTGGTTTGTACATGCAGTGTACCATCTTTTAATATTATATAAGAGGAAGCTTATGTTTAAAAAATGGGGATAAACAGGATGGGATTGAGAAGGATGGAGGTGATTAGGGTTTAGGGATTTTAAACATTTTTTGTATTCATGTTGGGGCTAAGGTTGGAGCGTTGGGGGAGTACACATGATTTAAGGGAAAAAAATGTTTGGACCTTTGTATGACCATGGCAAATGTGCTACCGAGTCACTGACAAGTGGATCCGGCAGTGACGTTTACCATGCAAACGTTGACCAAAACAAATACGGTAGAAAATATGTAGAGGAACTTTTTTTAACACAGTGATCAAAGCGAGTGAGATGGACAAATTCAATGACCAGATACATTTTACTCTTTTCATTAAAACTTGTAAACCTTTTTCAAAATAAAAGAATCAAAACACACAAATGTAGTCTCATGGCAAACATCTACAGCTACCTAGACCTAGCCGGCAAGAAATGCTTACCATGTGCCGATGGAACTCATTGTTTTTCTTGTGTTTTCTTCACCGAAGAGCTTTGATAAACCGAAATCAGCGATCTTCGGCACCATATCCTTATCTAGCAATATATTATCAGGTTTTAAGTCGAAATGCATTATAGGATATTCCAACCCCTCACGAAGGTATTTTAGACCCTCGCAAATCCCTTTGATTATTCGGTAACGTATGGGCCAGTTAAATCCCGTGCTTTCATCTGCAACAAAGCAAAGAACATGAGTATTGCTAAAAATGTAAATCTAAAGAATAACTTTTCATGTCCTATGTAAATGCACGGGAAGCAGAGGGCACAAACTTAATTACCAGAAATAAGCTTGTTTAAGCTACCCTTGTGTACATACTCAAAGCAGAGTGCCATATGTATACGTGCAGCAGTAACTTGTTTTCCATCAAACTCTCCAAGTTCTTCCTCCGATTCTTTGCAGAAGCCCACTAACTCCACAATATTTTGATGCTTGAGGCCCCTAAGATTGTTGAACTCTTTGTGAAATTCCTTATCATCTAATCCCGAAATGGTATGTAGTACCTTCACGGCAATCTCTCCTCGACTTTCATGTACACCCTGTCCGACATTTCTTGTTAATACTCATCATCATTGTTGTGCTACAATGATGCATGGTATTGTAGAAACGTAGTACTTGCTCGAATAAATTACTTAATCCCCCGCAAAAAAGAAAAGAATAAATTACTTAATACCACAACTTCGAAGTACCTCATAACACTTTACCACACTTTTATATATATTTTTCACAAAATCAGAACTACTCGCCTAATTGCTAACAGATCACTCAAACTGTCCACTTGTGGTCATTTGGTAGCAAATCTGACATAACGGGCTCACTTGTCTATGTAACTCTGATACAACTTGTCTATGTTATTTCTTCTGCTCGCTCTCTATCACTAAATTAATTAGCATATTTCCCGTTTTCCTTATACATATATAATATTGCATATTATAAAGTAACAATACAATATTTCCTCTCGTATCTTGTTTCCTACTAGTATAGCAGCGGAAGGTCCATGCAAACCCAGGCATGACCATAAATATAATCTAGCGGTTCATAAAAATTGACAGTCGAGCGCTTTTTTAAAAGGAAAACATCAAAAAAAATCATTAAAGGAAGGAGAATATGTACAGGCTGACCAGCCATGAAAGAAAAGGCGGCTGCTACGCTTCATCCGACTGATTTCCCGTGGAAATCAGTCGAGTCTGTAGCCGTTCGATCAGCCCTGTGAAGCCGTTAGATGGGTCAACACACAATCCCTTTCTTCTCTTCCGGATTCAGCGAACGCAAAATCACGCGCAAAAGCCCGCAGTACCACCATCGCTCCGTCGTAGCACCCAGCCCAACACCGACCAATGTGTTGCTCCTGCCTGCAACATCATCTCCCTGCCATGCAGTATCGCCAAACTCGTCGCCGGCAAGTGTTGCCTTGTAGCACGGGCTGCCGCCGGAGGGTGTTCCCTTGCAGCACGGGCGGCCGCCGGCGGGTGTTGCGTTGAAGCACGGGCGGCCGCACCCTCCATCGGCGGACCGACCGTTGCACTGCAGCTTCGCCGCCCACCGGCGTGTTGCACTGCAGCTCCGCCGTCTGGCGCGCAGTGCCACACCCCGTTGCACTGCAGCTCCGCCGCCGGCGGGCAGCTCCATGGCCGTTGCACTGCAGCTCCACCGCCCCCGTCCTGCTCACCGGTGCGTTGCACTGCAGCTCCGTCGCCCGCCAAGAGCTGCGAGGACGCGACACACACGCTGCATTGAAGCTTCCCCCGCCGCCGACGAGATCCACGGGTTGCAGCGCTCCTCCTCCGCAACACTGGTGACGTTGCATCGACGTGCTCGGCAGGATCAACCGCAGCCGATGATGCGGCCGGCCATGGTGACATTGCAGCGCCGGCCATGGCTGTGTCGCCGGCGAGCTGGGCGGTTGCAATGTCGGCAACATCAGCCGGCGTTCAACACGGGATTGCAGCAGCCCATGCTGTGCTGCGGCCGCCGGTTGCAGCACCCCCGGCGAGATTCTCTGGTTGTAGTGCTGGTGAGCGCTGCCGCGAGAGGCGCACCCGGGGCCTTGCAGCCGCCGGCGAGATTCAAGAGATGGCTGTGGAGCAGTTTGTGGTCAACTCGCGTGGTGTACGGGGAGAAACAAGACGATAAGGACGAGGGGGTGGGAGCTGTGATGCGCTGGCCCCACCAGGACGCGTGGCGAGCAGTAGACGCGGCTTACGCTCGTAACAGATCAGCCGGTTGATTTTAACACTTTCCCTGAAAGAAAAGCCGACCGATGGATCGAGAGAATCGAAAACATGCATGCATGGTTTTATTATTCACGTACTACGTACCTTGTAAACTGTTCCAAATCCACCACTCCCAAGTATTCGTTCCTCATCGAAATCATTTGTGATCTGCTTTATCAATTGGTATGGTAGCTTACTTGGCTCGTCGCTGCTTGTGTGTTGTTGTAACTTGGCCTCCATGCTACTGCTTCTGGTAAGAAAACAAAAAAAGAAAAGAAAGAAAGATTAGATCTGGTACCAAATGAAAACCAAACAAAAATTAAACTGGCACTTAATTACCTGGAAGAATAGGAGAATGAGGCCGTTCAAGAGGAGGTTTCCTGTCGTCCAAGAAGACGCTTTAGGAGATTCCAACACATGCCTGCCTTAAGTTCTAGCTAGCACTACTTACTGTGCGTCCATCGCTTAATTTGTTGTATCGGCTTCAACTCATTCATCATTTTGCTTAGCTTCAATAAAAGCAAGCTATATTCAGTACACCCGCAAAAAAGAAGAAGCTATATTCAGTAAAAGGAGTATATTGATTGGAGATATCTTCCGTCGTGCAGGTGCAGAGTAACCAGCCATTCTGCGCACAACATCAACATCGCTTGATTTAATTGGAATGTTTGTCCTGAGGTCCGAAACCACAAAACCTTCTTCCGCAACAGCGTCTTCAAGAAGAAATAAGCATCCTTGCGCCACCGTCGTCACGTCCGGCCATCTTTTCATCCTGGTTGCCGATACCAACCACCAAAGACCGGCACATCTGCAACGAGACAACACCTTCAACAAGGTAACAACGTTAGTTCGTCGCTGCTGAGTCCAACCAATCAAGGCCAGAACAAGAGTTTTCACCCCAGACATAAAGCGGTTTTACAATCATCATCTTGAAGATGGATCTTTCAGTAGTCAAGCCAGCATGTACTCCACGCCAGGCCGGAATGGCGCTAGCGGATGGGTGGGACATCTTTCCACCAAAGACCACCGCCCTGATCGGTCGTCCATGACGTGCACGGATCTGGCAGCAGCCACTCCGCACCTGTGCGAACAGGCCTGCAACATCCGGCACTGCCTTGGGGCCGCTGCCTCAGCATCCCCTGTGTGAGAAGGGACAAACATCGTCGTGCTTGATGCCGACTGGAAGCCGCCGGTACGCCTTTGCCCCATCAACAACGGTCGCTGTTGTTGCTGACGGGAGCCTCCACATGCACAAGCCGTGGACCATGCATGCACCAGACAACAAACGTCCGCCCTCGGCCAACATATGACCATCATGCAGACGCCGGCACACCACCGTCCAAAGCCCGCCATTCACTACAAGAGATGAGGTCTACTATGACGAGCCAAAAAAATGTCATCGAACAGCTAATAATGTCACAAATTACACCTGAGTGACGTTTTATGGGCGTCACAAGCATCGTCACGGAATGCCCGTCACAGATTACTACTAGTGACGGCGCGCGCAAAAAAATGTCACTGAAAATGGGACCTTCGATGACGTTTTCTAGAACGTCAACGACTTGTTATTTCTATGACAGTCGATTAATGTCACTTGTTCGGAGCAAAGATGCATATTGTACCATATTCAGTGACAGAGCATCGTCACCGACTTTATGCCACATCAATCCCGCACAGATTATCCCACTACTAGCGTCACTACTTTCATTATTGATGAAGATGACATCATCAAAATATATTTACTATATTTCAAATAATTTACAATGAATTATCAAATCCACTATATTGCAAATGCATATCACAGTAAGTATTTAATTCATATCACATTACATTGTATACATAAGTTATGGGCCAAATCACATTATAAATTGAAATGAAAGACAAATCATATTATATATTCAATCTCTCAGCCAAATCATCCTCTAAATAGAAATGACAATAGAAAGTAACACTGACTTAAGTTTGACATGACAATAGACAAGACGAAAAGTAATATTTGGATAACTAAAAGACCACATGTGTTGTCTTGATGATTGCAATGTATGATTCACCAACTATCTTTCTATCACAAAAGGATGTCCTTCATGAACCTTCAGGTTTGGACTGATTTTCTTGCTGAGTTGCTTGAGCCCTTAAGAGAAAACCAATAAGGTTATCCGAATCATGTTGCTTCTTTTCCCAGGCTATCATTTTTCTCTCGTTGGCTCTTCTTCACAGCTTCCAATTCTTCCCGATGCTTTCTTTGCATCTCTTCAAATGCTTTGTCTTGTGCTTCAAGTGTCTTGTGCTTCAAGTCTCGCGGCTAACTCCTCCTGGTGCCTATAAATTGAGGAAACACAATAGGGTGTTGCATCTTAATGAGATGAAAACATAGAAGATAAAAAGGTATAAGAGTACCACTAAGAAGCTGACAATCTATCAAATTATGAATCTAAGTACATTACATTATTAACTAGATTAGCGGGTATGCGGATGGGCCAATAAAACAGTAAATTAGTTTGGCATAACAACAAGACACAAACTTGTATAAAAAGTTGTCGGTCAAAATAATTTACATGGACCCCTGTTGCACTTTTAACTAGTGTGCTACTTATAGTTTTCAGTAGCATCTGAATGACTAGTGAGTCCACTAGGGCAGCATATGACAATGAACTAGTAATCTACTGAACATTTTTCATAATTAGTTGCATAAGTACAGTTGTTTGACGCTTTGGTTAGTACAGAAGTTTAGATCAGCACGTCAGTAAAAAAACAGACCAGTAATGTACTAAAAGTTCGCAGAGCAAAACACAAAAATGTTTCTTTAGTAAGGAGTGACATCCATTATCCATTCAGTATATTGAACAATCTCAGAATGATGCAGTATCTAAAGGTCATCACCCAACCACTGCAGGCCACGTTATTCCTATTAACTGTGTATTTTCTCATCTCTGAATTGATTCAGACATGCTATGAATTTGGCCGTTCATCACCTTATGTACAACTAAGTGCCATAAGCAACTAGTACTAGTACTGTAAACTACACTATTTGAATATGTTGTGTGCTTACTAACCTTCTCCAACAGCTATAGCTAATTGTGTACTTGAACTGCAGTTGTACGATGCTTCCTCAATCTAAATATAACAAATAAAAATACAAGTTATGGACAAAGGAAGGACAAGATGAGCTTAAATGTTAGGCATACACAACCAGGTAAGGGATTGTCAAGTACTGGACCGTAAGAAAACAGAAAGTGGAGAAGCAAGTAGTAAAAACATTAAGCTTCAGACTTTACCAACATAGCAAGGCCGATAAGATTATCTTGATATTGCAAACCCAATCTGCTACCTACAGTGAGCAGTCGATTAATGCGCATGCGTTCTAGGGGAATAAAACAGAAGAGAAACAATATACTGACAAGTGTTCACATGGAGAAAAAATATTACAGAATAACATAATCATTTTCTCTTTCACCAAGCAGTATTAGCATCTTACTGAACTTTTTAGTATATAGATTTTTTAGTAGCTAGCAACTATGGTATGGCCCATGATACGAGCCCTCAACATATATTTACCTTGTTAACTGTTATCACAGAATATTAATTTCTTATGCATAGCTACTCATACGAAACTGCTCTGTGTACGATTCATTTTCGTCATACACCAGTACGACCAGACTGAAAATGCTATGGCCCACAAACTGAATCATCAACGATTTGTATCTAATCGTAAGTGTTGGACGGGGAATTCATCGTACGTATAGCAAGGTTCCTACTGGCCGTTCATGAGGAGGTTTCCTGTCGTCCAAGAAGACGCTATAGGAGATTCCAACACATGCCTGCCTTAAGTTCTAGCTAGCACTACTTACTGTGCGTCCATCGCTTAATTTGTTGTATCGACTTCAACTCATTCATCATTTTGCTTAGCTTCAATAAAAGCAAGCTATATTCAGTACACCCGCAAAAAAGAAGAAGCTATATTCAGTAAAAGGAGTATATTGATTGGAGATATCTTCCGTCGTGCAGGTGCAGAGTAACCAGCCATTCTGCGCACAACATCAACATCGCTTGATTTAATTGGAATGTTTGTCCTGAGGTCCGAAACCACAAAACCTTCTTCCGCAACAGCGTCTTCAAGAAGAAATAAGCATCCTTGCGCCACCGTCGTCACGTTCGGCCATCTTTTCATCCTGGTTGCCGAGACCAACCACCAAAGGCCGGCACATCTGCAACGAGACAACACCTTCAACAAGGTAACAGCGTTAGTTCGTCGCTGCTGAGTCCAACCAATCAAGGCCAGAACAAGAGTTTTCACCCCAGACATAAAGCGGTTTTACAATCATCATCTTGAAGATGGAACTTTCAGTAGTCAAGCCAGCATGTACTCCACGCCAGGCCGGAATGGCGCTAGCGGATGGGTGGGGCATCTTTCCACCAAAGACCACCGCCCTGATCGGTCGTCCATGATGCGCACGGATCTGGCAGCAGCTACTCCGCACCTGTGCGAACAGGCCTGCAACATCCGGCATTGCCTTGGGGCCGCTGCCTCAGCATCCCCTGTGTGAGAAGGGACAAACATCGTCGTGCTTGATGCCGACTGGAAGCCGCCGGTACGCCTTTGCCCCATCAGCAACGGTCGCTGTTGTTGCCGACGGGAGCCTCCACATGCACAAGCCGTGGACCATGCATGCACCAGACAACAAACGTCCGCCCTCGGCCAACATATGACCATCATGCAGACGCCGGCACACCACCGTCCAAAGCCCGCCACTACAAGAGATTAGGTCTACTATGACGAGCCAAAAAAATGTCATCGAACAGCTAATAATGTCACAAATTACACCTGAGTGACGTTTTATGGGCGTCACAAGCATCGTCACGGAATGCCCGTCACAGATTACTACTAGTGACGGCGCGCGCAAAAAAAATTCACTGAAAATGGGACCTTCGATGACGTTTTCTAGAACGTCAACGACTTGTTATTTCTATGACAGTCGATTAATGTCACTTGTTCGGAGCAAAGAAGCATATTGTACCATATTCAGTGACAGAGCAACGTCACCGACTTTATGCCACATCAACCCCGCACAGATTATCCCACTACTAGCGTCACTACTTTCATTATTGATGAAGATGACATCATCAAAATATATTTACTATATTTCAAATAATTTACAATGAATTATCAAATCCACTATATTGCAAATGCATATCACAGTAAGTATTTAATTCATATCACATTACATTGTATAAATAAGTTATGGGCCAAATCACATCATAAATTGAAATGAAAGACAAATCATATTATATATTCAATCTCTCAGCCAAATCATCCTCTAAATAGAAATGACAATAGAAAGTAACACTGACTTAAGTTTGACATGACAATAGACAAGACGAAAAGTAATATTTGGATAACTAAAAGACCACATGTGTTGTCTTGATGATTGCAATGTATGATTCACCAACTATCTTTCTATCACAAAAGGATGTCCTTCATGAACCTTCAGGTTTGG
This sequence comes from Elymus sibiricus, assembly GCA_039707655.1. Taxonomy (NCBI): domain Eukaryota; kingdom Viridiplantae; phylum Streptophyta; class Magnoliopsida; order Poales; family Poaceae; genus Elymus; species Elymus sibiricus. The sequence continues at coordinate 5,753,483 of CM077674.1, read as the reverse complement.
ACTGATTTTCTTGCTGAGTTGCTTGAGCCCTTAAGAGAAAACCAATAAGGTTATCCGAATCATGTTGCTTCTTTTCCCAGGCTATCATTTTTCTCTCGTTGGCTCTTCTTCACAGCTTCCAATTCTTCCCGATGCTTTCTTTGCATCTCTTCAAATGCTTTGTCTTGTGCTTCAAGTGTCTTGTGCTTCAAGTCTCGCGGCTAACTCCTCCTGGTGCCTATAAATTGAGGAAACACAATAGGGTGTTGCATCTTAATGAGATGAAAACATAGAAGATAAAAAGGTATAAGAGTACCACTAAGAAGCTGACAATCTATCAAATTATGAATCTAAGTACATTACATTATTAACTAGATTAGCGGGTATGCGGATGGGCCAATAAAACAGTAAATTAGTTTGGCATAACAACAAGACACAAACTTGTATAAAAAGTTGTCGGTCAAAATAATTTACATGGACCCCTGTTGCACTTTTAACTAGTGTGCTACTTATAGTTTTCAGTAGCATCTGAATGACTAGTGAGTCCACTAGGGCAGCATATGACAATGAACTAGTAATCTACTGAACATTTTTCATAATTAGTTGCATAAGTACAGTTGTTTGACGCTTTGGTTAGTACAGAAGTTTAGATCAGCACGTCAGTAAAAAAACAGACCAGTAATGTACTAAAAGTTCGCAGAGCAAAACACAAAAATGTTTCTTTAGTAAGGAGTGACATCCATTATCCATTCAATATATTGAACAATCTCAGAATGATGCAGTATCTAAAGGTCATCACCCAACCACTGCAGGCCACGTTATTCCTATTAACTGTGTATTTTCTCATCTCTGAATTGATTCAGACATGCTATGAATTTGGCCGTTCATCACCTTATGTACAACTAAGTGCCATAAGCAACTAGTACTAGTACTGTAAACTACACTATTTGAATATGTTGTGTGCTTACTAACCTTCTCCAGCAGCTATAGCTAATTGTGTACTTGAACTGTAGTTGTACGATGCTTCCTCAATCTAAATATAACAAATAAAAATACAAGTTATGGACAAAGGAAGGACAAGATGAGCTTAAATGTTAGGCATACACAACCAGGTAAGGGATTGTCAAGTACTGGACCGTAAGAAAACAGAAAGTGGAGAAGCAAGTAGTAAAAACATTAAGCTTCAGACTTTACCAACATAGCAAGGCCGATAAGATTATCTTGATATTGCGAACCCAATCTGCTACCTACAGTGAGCAGTCGATTAATGCGCATGCGTTCTAGGGGAATAAAACAGAAGAGAAACAATATACTGACAAGTGTTCACATGGAGAAAAAATATGACAGAATAACATAATCATTTTCTCTTTCACCAAGCAGTATTAGCATCTTACTGAACTTTTTAGTATATAGATTTTTTAGTAGCTAGCAACTATGGTATGGCCCATGATACGAGCCCTCAACATATATTTACCTTGTTAACTGTTATCACAGAATATTAATTTCTTATGCATAGCTACTCATACGAAACTGCTCTGTGTACGATTCATTTTCGTCGTACACCAGTACGACCAGACTGAAAATGCTATGGCCCACAAACTGAATCATCAACGATTTGTCTCTAATCGTAAGTGTTGGACGGGGAATTCATTGTACGTATAGCAAGGTTCCTACTAATAAAAGGCTATTCCTAGTACAGTTTCACTATTAATACTCTAAACGTAGAGTCTAGTCACATATTAGATGTTCTTGAGCATGCTGGAGATTGCATAATCTTGCAGCTTAAAGGGGAAACTTGAGTTGAAATTATTCATTGTAGAAATTTACAGACAGGCAGGAACATATAAGTATAAACCATACCTTCGATAAGAGCAAAGGACATTGATCTTATTCCTGATCTAGAGATCTCAAATAGGTGGTTAGATCGAGAATCATATTCCAAATCATAAATCTTACATCATGAAATTATGGAAGAAAAAAAGGAAGCACCAAAATATTACCCTCGAGTAGTTGGAAGGGGAGCAGATCTAATGGTGCTGTAGCCAGGTTCCTTGCAGAGTTTGCGAACCCATCCCCAAGTCTATCTGTATCATCGGGTTGCCACTCCCAAACCTGATGTCTCCCGTCGCCGCCGTCTTGTTGGTTACTGGACGAAACCATTGCCACTCCCAAACCTGATGTCTCCCGCCACCGCCGTCTTGTTGGTCGCTGGACGAAACCAATCTTCTAAATCACCATCTACATCTCAAGTAGTGGGTGAAACCAATCTTCTAAATCACCATCTACGTGGGTGATGGAGGGGTGGTGAGTCAGCGTCCAGATCTTGGTGAGGCACGAGGTGAGAAACGAAGCTGGGGAAGACGACAGAGAGGGAGTGGGCGATGGTCGAGGAGCCATCCATGAAGTGGCGGTGGAGGTAGCATGGACGTCGGACCAGGCAGCAAATGGCGCAGGTCGGCGTCGGTGTAGTGTTGGCTGGGGACGGGGAAGCGGATAGAGAGGGTGGGGCGGCTGACCAGAGGACGGAGGCAGGGTGGGAATTCGGGTGGCGCGGCTGGCGGCGAGTGATTTGGAGGCGCCGCCGGTGAGATGAGATTTGAGTCAGGTGGGAGAGGGTACGGGTGTATTTGGGGATTTTTTAGGCTAGGGTTTTATTTGAAGGCACAGAGCATGGCGTGAGACCTTTTTTTTTTTTTGGTGCGACATCGTTTTCATTTTAAAAGGTGGGTGCAGATCATGGTGCTTGCCGATTCAAATTCCTGTAGCAAAAAAGTTTGCTCCCCGGCAACTACCTATTTATAGATAAGATAGTCTAAAAAAAGATAAGAATAAAAAAATCCCATCGACTCTCATATTTCCATTTTAACTTTTGAGATAGAAATAAAACAACATTAGCTCACGAGCGCGCCATAGAAGTTTTTTTGCATACCCACTGACTATTTATTATATTATAGATATAAAAAAATGTTTTCTCATTTCCCCTTGACTCCCTTATTTCCATTTTTATTTGTGAGATAAACAACATCAGCTCACGAACGCCTGATTCAATTTTGTTGACCAACCACGACCTATTTATAATAGAAAGAACAAAATAAGTTTTCCCTTTATAAAAAATAATTATCATAAGTATTTCCATGGCCACTACCTATTTATATTATATCAAGAAAAATAATTACAACATTCAGTGGCCTTTCAAAAAACTATGGCACCCCGCATTGCCAACACAAACGCATGGGTCCTATGGCTCAATAACCCATGAACTAGTTATGGCGGGTCCGACTACTATACGTTACATGACAAAAATGATCTTCACAGATTCGTAGTACTCGGTGACTTAGAGGGTTTGTCATGGAAATTACCAAAACGTCACAAAAATTGGCAACAAGGTGTGCTGAGAGGTCGAGGCAATTCGGTGATGTCTATCATCACCGTTTTGCGGTAATTGGTGACGCTACCTATGAAAACATCACACATTAGGAATTTCGGTGACGTTGTCCACCATCGTCATGAGGATTTTCGTCACAGTATGTCGATTTTGTTGTAGTGATTTGCAGGACCTTGACGGCACCATCTGCCCAGCTGGCCCAAGCGAGAAGCACGCCAACGACGCCCCGAGAGAGGGAGGAGCGCCAACCACAAAAGGCTGGCACATCAGCAATGAGACAACGCATTCAACTAGGTAACGGCATAAGTTCGTCGCTGCTGAGTCCAACCAATCAAGGCCAGAACATGAGTTTTCACCCTAGACATGAAGCGGTGTTGCAATCATCATCTTGAAGATGGATCTTTCGGTAGTCATGCCAGCATATACTCCACGCGAGGACGAAATGGCGCTAGCGGATGGGTGGGACATCTTTCCACCAAAGACCACCGCCCTGATCGTCAGGTGGTCGTCCATTACGCGGCACGGATCTGGCCGCAGCCACTCCACACCTGCGCGAACAGGCCTGCAACATCCGGCACTGCCTTGGGGCTGCTGCCCCAACAGCCTCCGTGCTTGATGCCGACCGACTGGAAGCCGCCGGTACGCCTTTGCCCCATCAGCGATAGCCGTTGTTGTTGCCGACGAGAGCCTCCACATGGGCAAGCCGTGGACCGTGCACCAGACAACAAGCATCCGCCCTCGGCCAACATATGACCATCGTGCAGACGCCGGCGCACCACCGTCCAAAGCCCGGCATTTGCGCGACCTTGACGGCACCATCTGCCCAGCTGGCCCAAGCGAGAAGCACGCCAACGACGCCCCGAGAGAGGGAGGAGCGCCAACCACAAAAGGCTGGCACATCAGCAATGAGACAACGCATTCAACTAGGTAACGGCATAAGTTCGTCGCTGCTGAGTCCAACCAATCAAGGCCAGAACATGAGTTTTCACCCTAGACATGAAGCGGTGTTGCAATCATCATCTTGAAGATGGATCTTTCGGTAGTCATGCCAGCATATACTCCATGCCAGGACGAAATGGCGCTAGCGGATGGGTGGGACATCTTTCCACCAAAGACCACCGCCCTGATCGTCAGGTGGTCGTCCATTACGCGGCACGGATCTGGCCGCAGCCACTCCACACCTGCGCGAACAGGCCTGCAACATCCGGCACTGCCTTGGGGCTGCTGCCCCAACAGCCTCCGTGCTTGATGCCGACCGACTGGAAGCCGCCGGTACGCCTTTGCCCCATCAGCGATAGCCGTTGTTGTTGCCGACGAGAGCCTCCACATGGGCAAGCCGTGGACCGTGCACCAGACAACAAGCATCCGCCCTCGGCCAACATATGACCATCGTGCAGACGCCGGCGCACCACCGTCCAAAGCCCGGCATTTGCGCGACCTTGACGGCACCATCTGCCCAGCTGGCCCAAGCGAGAAGCACACCAACGACGGCCCAAGAGCAGGGAGGAGCGCCGCACGGAGCAGGCACCGGAAGCTCGCTGACGACCGCCGAAACACGGCCGTGCCACCGGCGGGTGCCAGATATGCGAGTTGTATACTGGTGTCTGTTTTCGGCTCAAAGACAGAGTAAAATATACTGTGCCGCCGTCGGGTTTGCCGTAGCCGACCAGCGCTGCGAGCTGGACTGCTGGAGGACCTGCGTGTGACCACGGCGACGGCTGAGAGGGAGGAAGACATGCGCGCGACTGTGGCGGCTGAGAGAAAGAGCGCCGAGCACTAGTACGTGTGTGCGCTATGCGTGGGAATCTGAAGAGAGAAGGGAGAGAGAGTCGTACGTGATTAGGTGCTGTGCCTGTGCGTGAGCCGTGAGACATAAGGGAGCTGCTTCTCTGTATTTCGGACCTCTTTTGTGTCGGGCCGCCCGTGCCTGGCGGGCCGTGCCGCCCGTTTGCTCAATTATCAGGCCTGGCTCGACATGGAATCTCAGGCCCGGCACGCCAACTATCGGGCCGTGCCTTGCAGTCGGGCCTCGTGTCGTGCCAAAAAAAAAGCCCGGGCCAAGTCTCAGCATGAATAAAACCAACCAGATGTGGAGTGAGCCCATTATATTATAGATTAAAAAAAAGGTTATAACCAACTTGACAAGGAAAAAAATGGTAACTTTGGTCCCGGCGATTACACTTTCAGTTGAATATGCCAGTCCAGCTCAGGGGTTTCATAGACTTGCTGAAACATCCATTCTCGAATCTTATTGAACTGGGCTTCCTTCTGAGAAAAATAATCTCAAAGTGGATTATTTGGAAAATAAAACCTCACAATTTTATAAAAGTGAAATTACTTGCCAAGTACAGCTCAGTTATAAAAGTAAAATCTATTTTTTGAATCGGGTGAAATACGTTTTTGAAATAAGTGAAATTATTTTCTTGAATTGAGTGAAATCAGTGCCTTTTGAAATTAGTGAATTAGCTTTTTTTTGAAAAGACTAAAATACTCTTCTGAATTGAGTGAAATTAATCTCTACTATTAAAGCTCAGCTGGTTAACACAGTTTTTTTTTTTTGGTTTTGCAGCAATGTTTTCTTTTATATTTTATTCTGATTCAGTCTGTTAACTTTTTTTTTTCTGGTTTTGGTCCAGATTTTTCTTTGTCTTTCGGCTCGCTTCCTTTTCATATGTTTTTTTAATTTTCCCCTTTCTTTATCTCCAGCTGTCCATCGTCACCAGATTCGTGCCACGTGGATAGGTACCTAAATGCTACAAGAACCTGCGTGATTTGCGGCCGCGCATTGCGAGAGAGTGCAAACACTTGCTATCTAGCAGCGTCCATAAAAAAAAGGACTTCCTCGTGCGTGCTGTGCTTTCTCTTAGGGGATCGTGCTGTCGGTGTACTAAAGTTTGGGTCTTTTTAGTATCCCATGCTTGTGCACGGACGGTTGTAGCCATACCAGCGGCAAGGCCTGCCGGAGAACAGCTGGAAACAAATACAAGATTATCAAGAAGGCATTCAAGCTAACGATCAGAAGACAGAAGACTGAAGGCTGGATTCCCGACAAGATACTTGCCGGGAAGGCTCGCGAAGGCCCGGCAAGGCCTCGCACCCGGCAAGATCCCACCGCCCTGCCACCGCTCCAGCGCGGCGACCAGCCTGTCGTTTAGGGTTTGTCCTCCTGGATGCGTGTCATGGCAATAGCGGCGGATGGGGTTAAGCGGCGCTGATGGGACGGGCTCTTTTTCCGTCCCCAAGAAAGTATGGGACACCTAAGTGGAGCATTTAATGCGTTTGTCCTAAGTCGTCAGTGATAAGCATGTAAACACTGTAGCAACTTTACACCTCTTGTACGTGCTGTTCGCCACTGTTGGTGACCCCTTGGACATATAAAAGGAGGCCCAAGGCGAAGCTACAGGGAGAGAGGAGCTTTCGGGCCCAGTTGCATGCGTAGCCGCCTTTCTTGCGTACTGTTCACCAAGAAGCGCTCCGTGTACCTGAGCCTAAACACCCACAATAAACCAAAGCAGGAGTAGGGTTTTACGCTACTCAGCGGCCCGAACCTGGGTAAAAAATCCCCGTGTTGATCGTTGGATCCGCTCTTTGTGTACATCTTTTCCCAGCCGAACCGTAAAAGGGATCCACACGATCCCATAGGTGTCGTACGCCGACATCTTTGGCGCGCCAGGTAGGGGAGAAGATTGCGCAAACCCGATCTAGCGATCAGCGCGCCAGTTTTTGATCACTTTCGTCGCCATGGCTCCCAAGAAGAAGGGCGCTACAGCGGTTGGTCCATCCGCGTCCGGCCCGACCGTACCCACACAGACGGGCGACGGCGTGGGCGCTGGTGGAGGAGGTGGAGGTCTTGAGCCTCCACGACGTTCTGGTGATCAGAGCCAGGCGAGCGGCATCGTTCGCAACAGCGACAACAACCCGCATGCTGTCAGGTCTAAGGACGGAGCCGTGCTACCTACGGGTGGCGCAGCGAACTCCAAGGACCGGACGACGCCTTCCAAGACACCCACACCGATGCATGCGCCGCGGCCTTCTCAGGTCGTGCTCGACGGGCAGCGCCGCGACGTTGGTGGTTCCAGGCGCCCCCATGGGAAAACCCCGGCGCATCACTCCCAAGATGCACGGGGCCAGCATGCACGCCAACACGCCGGTGGAAGCAGGGCGCGATCACAAGACCGTGATGGAGCTCCTTCTAACACAGTTAGGAGTCAGAGCACCTCACGTTCTTCGCACCTTTCACCACCGCCTACACCGGCAGAAGCGTTGGCACGAGCTCAGCTGCTCCTAGATTTCCCTCCCGTTGCGGAGAAGCTAGAAGAATGGAGATCTGCTATTCAGAGCCTCATCGGCTTGGCTAATGATGATAGGCCGCAGCAGGCGGGGCCTTCACGGCGGCAGTCCACTGAGCCGGTGCGTGCTGATGGCGAAAAGATCGGAGGCGATACTACTACGATGCGCTCCCCTCCGCTACGACAGCAGTGGTCGCTAACTCGGCGGATTGACGCCTGTGATGACGATTACACGGCGTCGTCTAATCCGCGGGTTCGCCGCGATCAACGTCAAGTTCTTCGGGAACGGAACAAAGAAGATGCCCGAACTACCATCGAGCGGCGACGGGAAGCGCGCCGTCAATCCGATAGGCGCACGGGACCCACTGTGGACGAGCCTGCGCCGGGGTCTTCTGGTAACTTGCCTTACGAGGTGGGTTGTCCAGCGTTTACTCGTGAGCTGCGGCGAGTCCAGTGGCCCAATTCCCGAACTTTCAAGCCGGAGGTGCCGGAGAAATACGACGGCAAGACTCACCCGTCAGAGTTCCTGAGCATCTACACCATTGCGGTGCAGGCTGCCGGGGCTCGAGACGACAAGATACTCGCCAACTACTTCCCGTTGGTGCTTAAGCCCAACGTCAGGTCATGGTTGATGCATTTGCCGGAGAATTCCATTTCCTCCTGGGCAGATGTGTGTCATGAGTTTGTCGGCGCCTTTACTGGAGGCCACCAGGCTCCTGGCCAGGAAAGCGATTTACATCTCATCCCTCAGAAAGAGGGCGAAACCTTGCGCAAGTACATACAGAGATTCAGCCGTATACAGCACAACATCCCAGACGTTCATCCTGTCGCAGTTATCAGCGCGTTTCATCAGAATGTGCGCAACCGCAAGATGCGGGAAGAGCTGGCAATGAACAAGGTCAGGGATATCGCCGAGCTCTATGCTCTGGCCGACAAATGTGCTCGGGCCGAGGAGGGGAGGAGATTCCCCGACGAGGATGTTGGCGCAGAAATTGACTCTGAAGGCTAAGGCGCCACCACCTCGACGAAGAAAGGCAGACGGCGTCACAAGAAGCGCAAGGGCAAGGCCGTGCTTGCCGTCGAGGGATCTGGCAACACCAGCACCGCCAAGAAGATCAAGACTGATGGCCCCGGCAAGGAGGTTGCCGGGTGTGCCTCATGTCAGGCCTTGGCGGCTGCCGACAAGTCGGAGGGCTCCGACAAGCAGTATTGCAAGATCCATCGCACCAAGGGTCACGATCTCCAAAACTGCCGGCAAGTTGAGCAGCTTGTCGAGAAGCAGAAAGCTGAGTATGAGAGGCAAGACAAGGAGAAGGCCCAGGATGGTGCTGAGGGGTCTGGCAAGAAACACGGTGGTCGAGGAGGTCGCCGCGGCAAGGCCAAGCAACAAAAGGAGAGGCCCGCTCGAGGCCGCGACAAGGAACAGGGGGGTGACGATGATGACGAAGAGGGCGACGAGTCCAGCGAGCACGAGTTCCAGAAAGCTACAGAAGCCATGTGCGTTGAAGGAGGCGCCTCGTTGCATTCCTCTCACCGCCGACTCAAACAGTGGGCGCGCGAGGTTAATGCGGCAGAGCCGTCGGTCGATGCCCGGAAACCATTGAAATGGTCCAACACGCCTATCATTTTTGACGCCGAGGATCACCCAGATCGCACAACTGCGGTCGGGTGTTTGCCATTGTTGGTTTCACCAACGATCCGCAACCTCAAGGTGACAAAGATGTTAGTTGACGGTGGGGCCGGTTTGAACTTGATCTCACCTGATGTGATCAAGAAGTTGCAAATTCCCGACGAAGATCTTGAGGAAACGGGCACGTTTCAAGGGATCAACCCAGGAAGGAGCCAGCCGAAGGGCAAGATCACACTGCCAGTAACATTTGGTAGTGAGCTGAACTACAGAACAGAAAAGATCGTCTTCGACGTCGCCAAGATTCCATTGCCATATAATGGGATTCTTGGTCGACCGACGCTGGCTAAGTTCATGGCGGCATCACACTACGCTCATAATACATTAAAGATGCCCGGGCCGATGAGCGTCATCACTATCAATTCTGACAAGAAGGATGCGCTTATCTGCACCGACCAACTCTACCGGGAGGCAGTCGCAGCACCTACCGCCAAGGCACTTGCTCCTGCCACCGAAGCTCCCGGGGGGAAGAAGACCGGCAAGACCTGTAGCACACACTCCGGCAAGCACACCTGCTCGGAGTGCTGCGCTCCCGTTGAGGATGTGCCGGAGAGCTCCACCGGCAAGAGCAAAAAATCCAAGGAAGCTCCACCAGCAACTAAGAAGGTGCCCGTCAAGGAGGATGGTACGGGAGGAACTTTCACCGTGAGTTCCACCCTCGATGACAAATAGGAAAGCGCGCTCATTGCCTTCCTGCGGGCGAATGTCGATGTGTTTGCATGGCAACCATCTGATATCCCCGGTGTTCCCAGGGAGGTAATCGAGCACCACCTTGCTGTCTGTCCTCATGCGTGGCCCGTCAAGCAGAAAGTTAGGAAGCAAGCTATGGAGCGGCAAGAATTTATTGCCGAACAAATCAGGAAGCTGGAAGCGGCAGGTTTAGTCAGAGGAGTGCTCCATCCAACATGGTTGGCCCATCCAGTTGTAGTGCGCAAGGCGAATGAAAAATGGAGGTTGTGTATCGACTATACAGATATCAATAAAGCCTGTCCAAAAGATCCTTTTCCCTTGCCGCGCATTGACCAGATTGTGGACTCCACTGCTGGCTGCGATTTGCTGTCGTTTCTTGACGCTTATTCAGGGTATCATCAGATTTTCATGTCAAAGGAAGACGAAGAGAAAACCGCATTTATCACCCCATGTGGCACGTATTGCTTCATACGTATGCCTTTCGGGTTGAAAAGTGCTGGTTCAACGTTTGCAAGAGCGATCCAGATCGGTTTTGAGCCCCAGCTACATAGAAATATGGAAGCTTATATGGATGACATAGTGGTTAAAACCAAGGACAAGGCAACGCTCATACAAGATTTAGAAGAGACATTTGCAAATCTGCGCAAGATCAATCTGAAGCTCAATCCTGAGAAGTGTGTGTTTGGCGTTCCATCCGGCAAGCTTCTCGGGTTCTTTGTGTCTCAACGTGGAATCGAAGCAAATCCCGACAAGATCAAGGCAATTGAGCATATTGAAGCACCAAGACGTGTCAAAGATGTGCGTCGACTTGCCGGCTGCGTTGCTGCTCTGAGCAGGTTCATCTCCAAATCCGCTGAGCGTGCCCTGCCTTTTTTCAAAATCTTGAAGAAGGCCGGTCCAATGAAATGGACTCCGGAAGAGGAGGCAGCGCTGCAGGACTTGAAGAGGTACCTCTCCTCTCCGCCAACGCTAGTCGCGCCTAAACCACAAGAGCCGTTGCTGCTATATCTAGCGGCAACGAAGCAAGTGGTTAGTGCTGCCTTAGTGGCGCAGAGAGAAGTCGACGAAGAAGCAGCGGCAGCAGCAAGCCCGTCAAGCGACAAACTGGGATTTTCCCCGGCAGAGTCTGGTGCCAATAAGGCAGGATCTGCGCAATCGAATGAAGCAACGCAGAAGAAGCAGATGGTGCAGCGCCCAGTCTATTTTGTCAGCTCCCTGTTGCAGGGGGCTAGGTCAAGATATTCTGGCGTGCAGAAGTTGCTCTTCGGCCTCCTTATGGCCTCAAGGAAGCTGCGCCATTATTTCCAGGCACATGAAATCACCGTCATCACTCACTTCCCGTTGCAGCAGATTTTACGAAATCCAGATGCGATCGGCAGAATTGTGGCGTGGGCGTTGGAACTGTCAAGCTTTGGTCTCAAATTTGAAAGCACTTCGACTATTCAGAGCAGAGCCTTGGCGGAGTTCATTGCAGAATGGACACCGACGCCAGACGAAGAAATTCAAGAAACAACTATCCCCGGCAAGGAAACAAATCGAGAATGGATTATGTACTTTGACGGGGCTTTCTCGCTGCAAGGCGCCGGTGCTGGCGTGCTGCTTGTCGCACCCACCGGAGAGCACCTCAAGTATGTAATTCAGATGCACTTTCCCCGGGAGAGATCAACAAACAACACTGCAGAATATGAAGGGCTGCTTGCCGGTCTCAGGATCGCGGCGGACCTTGGAATTAAGAAGCTCATCGTCAGAGGTGACTCATAGCTTGTCGTTAGGCAAGTTAACAAAGACTATCAGAGCCCGTTGATGGAAGCATATGTAGATGAAGTGAGAAAGTTGGAGGAGCGTTTTGACGGGTTGCAAACAGAGCATGTTCCTCGTGCGGAGAACAATATTGCCGACGACCTGTCAAAACGTGTTGCCCTCAAGTTACCCGTGGAACCAGGAACTTTTGTGCTCCGCTTAACTCAGCCATCCGTAACACCATCGACGAGGCAAGACAAAAGAAGGAAGTTGAGTTCCGGCCAGTACTTTCCTGCAGAGCTTCTAGAAGCCGCCGGCAAGGAAGTTGCCGGGAACGACGCCGAGCTTGCCGGGGAGCCACAGGCTCCGGCAGGGCCTCAAGCCCTTGCCGTAGAGACAAACGCTTCCACGGCCGAAGATATGCCTTTGGTCCTTGTTGTCGAGCCACAGGCTCCAACATGGGCATAACACATCGTCCAATTCCTTCAAACAGGAGAACTCCCTGAAGAACAGGAAGAAGCGGAGAAAGTAGCCCGTCGGTCTAGTATGTACCAGTTCATGGACAATGTCCTGTACAGAAAGAGACCGAACGGTGTGAAATTGAAGTGTATTCCTCGGGAGGATGGACTGGAGCTGTTGGCAGAGATACATGGAGGCATATGTGGCTCCCACATAGGCTCAAGAGCTCTTGTCGGCAAGGCATTCCGGCAAGGTTTCTTCTGGCCCACTGCTCTCCAAGATGCAACTGCACTAGTAACCAAGTGTGAAGCGTGCCAGTTCCATTCAAAGCAATTGCATCAGCCAGCTCAAGCTCTTCAGACAATCCCTCTTTCCTGGCCATTTTCGGTCTGGGGGCTCGACATATTGGGCCCTTTTCCCCGCGCTGCCGGGGGCTTCGAATACTTGTACGTTGCTATCGACAAGTTCACGAAGTGGCCGGAAGTGGAAGCAGTGAGAAAGGTGACAGCACAATCAGCCGTCAAGTTCTTCAAGGGACTAGTGTGCCGTTTTGGTGTGCCAAACAGGATCATCACCGATAATGGCACGCAGTTCACGAGCCGCACCTTCATGCAGTACGTCCAAGACCTTGGCGGCAAAATCTGTTTTGCTTCTGTTGCTCACCCGAGGAGCAACGGCCAAGAGGAGAGGGCAAATGCTGAAGTGTTGCGAGGTCTCAGAACAAGGACTTTTGACAAGCTGCGCAAGTGCGGAAGACGTTGGATTGATGAGCTGCCGGCGGTTCTTTGGTCAATCAGAACGACACCAAATCGAGCTACTGGCCAGACACCCTTCTCCCTAGTCTATGGGGCAGAAGCAGTTCTCCCCACATAACTCATATACGGGTCACCTCGAGTACTCGCTTATGATGAGCTTGAGCAAGAGCAGCTGCGCCAAGATGACGCCACGCTCCTTGAGGAAGATCGTCTTTGGGCTGCTGTGCGAGCTGCACGCTACCAACAAGCCTTGCGCCGCTATCATAGCCGCAGGGTTCATGCCCGAAGCCTTGAGGAAGGCGACCTTGTTCTTCGGCGCGTTCAGTCGGCCAAGAATTCTAACAAGTTGACGCCGAAGTGGGAAGGCCCTTATCGGGTAGTACGAGTCAACAGGCCCGGCGCAGTCCGCCTGGAGACCGAAGATAGCATTCCGGTGAGCAATTCCTGGAATATCGGACACCTTCGTAAGTTCTACCCATAAGGCGCGGTTGTCGGGTCACCCGACAACCACCTTTTGTACAAGTTTTGCCGGCAAGGCATGTGATCCTTTATACAAAGCCAGGCGCAGACCCTGTGCATAGTTGAATAAACTTAAGCGTTTTACAATTCTTGTCGATTTTCATGTCATCTATATGCATGCTTGTCTGAGATATTGTATTACACCTGCTTCCGGTAAGCATTAATGAACCGCCAAGGTTCCATATCTCTATTTTCTCTTCTTTCTTTTTCTCAAAGGACAGAAGGTTTCCTCGCGTGCAAGTTTGCCGGGGGGGAATGGTGGTATGGACACCAACAGGCGACGTTCAAGTCCACATATTGCGATAAGGAATATAGCAACGAAAAGCTAAGTTGCAAAACTTTTAAGCAAAATTTTATTGTAGACTTATTTTCCTTGAACGATTTCGGCTTTTGTATGGAAAACCTGCACGCGAAGGAACCTTGTCGTGATTGGTTGCGCCCTTACCTTGTTTCGAGTCCGATCAACAGCTTAAGTGGCTGCAATGAAAACGTCAAGGTATCTTGTCGGCAGCGACACCTCCAGCAGGCTGCTAAGGATCCGTTCCTCAAAGCGCTCGCGGCAAGGGTGCGCGCACCGGCAAGTTCCCAATAAGCATAGGGCATGGACCATACAGAAAGAAATCAGACAAGGGAAATAGCATGCATTCATCCAAAACATAGCAAGTTATATTACATTAACGGTCGCCGCGATTCTAACTTAAGATAAAACCGTATTTGGCATGGAATGGTGGCGACAAGATGAAGCAAAGCGGCTAGTCACTGCGCTGGCCTTCGACCCTCTTGACTTGGCTCACTCTGTCAACGATGGGCGCGACAAGCTTTTCGAGTGCCTTGAGGTCTACATCCTTCGGCAAGCTAGCAAGAACGTTGGTAAGGTTGATGACAGGGTTCTTATGCACCACTTTGACGAGCACCTTGAGGAGGATGGCCCGGCAGAGTTTGCGGGATTCGTTGGCCAGATGGGTTTTGTGATTAGACTGGAGCAGCTTGAGGGCGTCAACGATGCTCTCGAAGAACATGGTCAACCTGGCGCTCGAAGACACCCTATCATCAGAAGAGTAGTTGAAGTTTTGCAGGCCCATGGTGGATAGTTCTGCAGCAAGCTTTTCCGCGACGTCGACAAGGCACTCAGTCCAGATCTTCACACCTTTCTCAAAGTCATTATAAGTGGCGGCAGCGCTATTGAGCAGGCTCTTCTCATTCTGGAGGTCTTTGATCAAAGCCCTCTCACGAGCCTTGCCACTCTCAAGGGACTCCTCCAGCGTTGTCAGCTTCAGTTTCAGATCAGCGATGGATTCATTGGCTGAGATGAGCTCTTTGGTCTTGTCGGACATGGCGGTTTGCATCTCCGCCAGGCTGTAGAGAGTCTTCTCTCTGTCGGCTTTGAGCATCGAGATCTCCTTGCCATGGCCCTCGAGATCCGCTTCCAGCCTCTTCACTTTATCATCCAGCTCGTTCTTGGCGGCCTCTGTAGCTTCGGCGGCATCGACGGCTCCCTTTAACTTGCCGGCATGGTCTATGGCCAGAGCTTCGAGTGTTTCCTTGTGTCTCTGCTCCAGCTCATGGGTTCGCCGCGCGACAAGCTTCTCGATCTCTTCGTCCTTGTTGCGGAGCTTGGCGGCAAGCGCCTCCTCGCGAGCGGCAAGGTCTTCTTCATAAGCATCGAGCCCGACGCGGCGTTCCGTTAAGCGAGCTTCCTCTGCAGCAGCCTGCTGCGCAGCCTCCTCCTGTGCCTTCTCGGCATCGGACTGCTTTAAGAGGAACTCGTTCCAACTCTGATTCAGTTGCTCCTGGCCAGCCATCAGCTCCTGGAAAGCCTCGGCGTACCAGACTTGTGTCTCTTCGACGCGCTTCTGGAAATCTGCCTCCGCCGCCTCGACAACTGCCGCCCTGGAGTCCAACCTCTTCTTTCGGGTGCGGTGAAGCGCCTGAAGCTTTTGGAAGTCGTCGCTCATGGCTTGGAGGAGCTGTTCTTCCCTGGACCCACTACTGCTGGCGTGTGGCTCATCAACGATCTTGAGTCCAGCGGCGGCGATGACGTCTTCATCAAAAATTTCTCCTTCGGTTGGCACCCCAGTGCTTGCCGTCCCTGGTATGCTGACAAACAGGTTGTCGCCAACCTTAAGGTATCTGCTTGACGGGGGGGGCGTCGGATGTTGACGGTTGATCCTCGACAACCGCCTCGCCGGCGACTGGGGGCTCCGTGACCGGTGTAGCGCCAGGCACTCATGCGGCAGAAATACCGTCAGTATGGTCGCTGGTCTCCTTGCCGGCCCCCTCAGCAGACCCCTTGGTGGTTTCTTCCTGTGCGGCCTTGGCGGCCTCGTCAGTTGCGACTCTGTCGGCCTCGACGGCAGCATCCTTGGCGGTCTCTTCGATGACGATATCAACATCCATTTGTTCCATCGAAGGGAGTTCTCAAGACCAAGAAAGGAAACAAGATGAGACCGAAGTTGAAGTTCAAGAAGACAAAAATAAAGAAAGAATGACAAGTGCACCAAGGCGAACGGTTTACCTGTGTCGAGCTGTTGAGAGGTGGTTTCTCCTTTCCCGGCAACATTGGTTGCCGATGTAGGATTGCCAGTGCTCATGCTTGCCGGCTCCTCTTCAACGCGAATGGGTCGCCAGTGGAAGCCCTTGCCGAAGGTTCACCTCTGGGCGGCGTGGTCGATGGAGGCGGCGCGTCAGGGATGGCTTCCAATGACTCTCCTTGTTGCCGTTCTTCTCCTACAAGCCCGGTGATGTCAATAGCGAAGATATTCTCCCCAACGCTCGTCAGCGGAAAATGGGTAGTGGGCTCACGCTGGGGGCTAGGTTGGAGGCTGCGTTGAGGGCTGGGCTCCGGGCTGATGACAATGGGCTCTGGCACACCTACGGTGCTTGCCGGAGGCTCATCACCCGTTGAAGTCTTCGCCTTCTTCGCCATCCTTTGCGCCAACGTTTCCGTATCTCTGTGGGGACAGGCCAAAGCAAAACAAATGAGTTAAGCAAGACCAGGAATTCAGAAGTTGAAAGATGCGGCAAGGACCCTTACTCTTCTCTTTCCGGACTAAAAGCGGAGATGTCAAAGTCAACCTCCGCTACATTGTCCGTGCGAGGGGGTGGAGAAGGGGTCCTGGGACGCTTGGCTGCAGTAGAAGCAGTAGGTTGATATGATCCTGCTGCTCCAGCCATTGGTGCCGTCGTATGAGACGCCCCCGCCGCTCCAGTTGCTGCCGCGGTCGTGTGTCTCGTACGTCGCGCGGGTTGCTGTTGGGCCCCTTGCTGCTGCGCACCCTTGCCGGCCGCCCCCTTGCCGGGAACCTCACCACTCGAGGGAGGCTGATGTGTTGGGACGCCAGAGACAACTTTCCGAAGAACACGTTTTTTCTTCTCTGGAGCTGGGGGCTCCTCGTGCAGCTGCTCCTCGGCTGTGTCTTCGACAGAAGAGCTCCTGACAACCATGCCACTCTGCTCCCCGTCAACTTCACCTTGCTCGGCAAGGGTCTCCTCTAACGTTATTTCTTCTTCACTGGCTTCCTCTTCCGCGAAGCCAAAGCTGCCGGCCTCTGCGGCTAGGTTCGCTTCTTCCGCCCTGCTGGCGATGTAAGCCACTTCTTCATCAGTGGTGGGGCGGATGAGGGTTGGCTCTTCCCGGATGGTTTTCTCCGACAAGTTGTCAAAGAATTCCTGTGCGCGCTCTGAGGATGGCTCGTCCCAAGTTCCATCAAGGCCGTGAGCATTACACACCGGCATCATGGCGATGATTGAGCTCAAAGCGGAGTTGTTGCACAGGGGAATTACGCCAGCCGGCAACGTATATTTCCCGTCAGGCCTGAACAGTTTGTGGCAGAGAGCTGTGTGCTGCAAGACTGTTAAGTTGTTGTTCAGACCAGGGCGCAGCCTCAAGATATCCGCTGCATTCTGGAACTCCCAGGCTGGTCTCCCTTTGTTCTGCAGAGGAGCGATGCGGCGGCGGAGGAAATCAGCGCCAATCATTTCTATTGTAAGCCCGGCAACCCTGAGACGGTGGATCCTGGTAATTGCGATTGCGAGCTTCTCATCTTGAGGATCGAGGCCGCTCGAGTCCTTGCCGCGAACCACTTTCGTTTGTCGGGGCGAACAGAACGGCTGAGGATCTTTCTCCTTAATCCAGCACCACTCGGCCTGCCATTCATCCCACTTCTTACGGTAGAGACCATCTGGGTATATATCTTTATTCCATGCCCTTGGAATCCAGGTAATAGAACCAGAAAGGGCGTCTCCCGTTTCGATACGGGGAATGAAGTAGTGGCGAAAGAGGGCTGTGCTGGGAACTACTCCGGCGAAATTTTCACAGAGATGGGCAAAGACTGACATGCAAGTCACGGCATTCGGCGTGAAATCCAAGAGACGGAAGCCGTATGTGTACATGATGTCGATGAAGAAATCAGAAAACGGAGGGCAGAGCCCGCAGTAAAAGTAAGCGACGAAGAAGGGGAATTTATCTGGGCCGCCCTTGACGGAAGCTGGGAGCACGCGAGTTGTAGGGTGAGCCCTCGTCTTCTTCCCCCACATACACATGTACCGCTCAACCAGGGCGCGCATGTCGAGCGTCGGAGCGAAGACGGCGTGTTCCTTCCGCATCTCCACCAGATCGATCTTCTCCATCTCTGCATCCGAGTCAGTGGCTTTCGCCGCTTTGCCCTTGCTTGCTTTGGGCGGCATGACGACTGTGGAAGCGGAGGCCGAGAATGATGAGGGCGTGGGAGTGGCGGATGGATGGGATAGGCTCTGTTTCAAGCTCGAGGAAGAAGGCGACGGTGGTTTCCAGATTGGAAAAGATGAGAGGTAAATGAGCAGCGCCTCTGCGGATTCCCTTTTATGGGGAAGGCGCGGGGCTGCCTCTTTACTAACCAATGTGAATGCATTTTTACGAGCGCACTACTACTGCGGCCATTCCGCGCACGTATCCCACGTCCCGCATTTAATGCGCGTCGTGGGGGAGCGCGGTAAATAAGATGATTACGACAGTTAACTCCTGCTACGCGTGCCCGTGCACTATTTGGGCCTAGCCCAACAACGCCTCGCACCCGTGTATGGCCTAGGCCCGGGGGCTCCTGTCGGTGTACTAAAGTTTGGGTCTTTTTAGTACCCATACTTGTGCACGAACGGTTGTAGCCATATCAGCGGCAATGCCTGCCGGAGAACAGCTGGAAACAAATACAAGATTATCAAGAAGGCATTCAAGCTAACGATCAGAAGACAGAAGACCGAAGGCTGGATTCCCGGCAAGATACTTGCCGGGAAGGCTCGCGAAGGCCTGGCAAGGCCTCGCACCCGGCAAGATCCCACCGCCCTGCCACCGCTCCAGCGCAGCGACCAGCCTGTCGTTTAGGGTTTGTCCTCCTGGATGCGTGTCATGGCACTAGCGGCGGATGGGGTTAAGCGGCGCTGATGGGACGGGCTCTTTTTCCGTCCCCAAGAAAGTAAGGGACACCTAAGTGGAGCATTTAATGCGTTTGTCCTAAGTCGTCAGTGATAAGCATGTAAACACTGTAGCAACTTTACACCTCTTGTACGTGCTGTTCGTCACTGTTGGTGACCCCTTGGACATATAAAAGGAGGCCCAAGGCGAAGCTACAGGGAGAGAGGAGCTTTCGGGCCCAGTTGCATGCGTAGCCGCCTTTCTTGCATACTGTTCACCAAGAAGCGCTCCGTGTACCTGAGCCTAAACACCCACAATAAACCAAAGCAGGAGTAGGGTTTTACGTTGATCGTTGGATCCGCTCTTTGTGTACATCTTTTCCCAGCCGAACCGTAAAAGGGATCCACACGATCCCATAGGTGTCGTACGCCGACAGTGCTGTTCGTATATGATCAGGAGGAGTTCAGGACTATATACGAATTGGGCTCTGAGTTATTGGGCTAACGGGCGAAATATGCTGGGAGGGACGGAATCAGGAGGTGCGCTATTCCTTGAGCTTGGGCTGGATGCTTGGATAGCCCATTTCATTCTGTTAAATTTGTTTTTTCTATATTGAAGTACTATATACGCTATATATCCCCCCCCCCCCCCCCCCTAAAAAAAGTAGCTATTATATACATGGCTTTTGGGACAAAATAATGAGTATTGAATTGAATAACTATGAACTGAAGTGTGCCCGCCCGTGGGTGCGTACTGATCAGCATGGACCGTACCAGAATCGCCATTCGATGCTTTGTGCGCAACAGCAGCGGTGGTGAAGCTTAGCCCAAAGGCGACTGCGGCTGGGCGAAGACGAACGGACGTGCGTGGCGTGACAGTACGGAAGGCGGTTCTCCGGTGGTTGGTGGACGGCGAGCCAGTGGCGGCAATGGCACGCGACGCCATGGTGGATGGCTGGCGTGGCCTCCTGGCGACCGCGATAGCCCTCGTCCGCCTAGTTTCAGCCATCTTTCCCTCGGATCCTTCATTTGTTCTGAGGTGCAGACGACAACTGTCATCTTAGACCCGTTCCTTCAAAGGTGCGGACGACACAATCCATGTTCAGCGCAGGATTTAGCTTCGGCGGCTAAAACAGATATTTTATTTGTTGATATAAGCCAGGATATATCTTTTCTTGGTTTGTTAGCTTACTATAATTTTTTTTGTAATTAAAAATCGGTCTTCTTTGGACTTCCCCTTGCGATGGTGGTCCTAAGGCCATATACAACGCTGGGTGCTATGCACCGGTGCTTAAAGAGAGTGTATGGATGCGTCTCCAAATAAATTATGTCTTGCAACGGTGAGTGCTTCAAGTAGGTGCTTAATTGCATGTGGGTTACGGCCCGTGAAATGAGGAGAGCAGTTTGCTCTCCTAAGCAGCAGCTAGCACCGGAAGCCAATCTTTGCTTCCCTCCCCCCTTTCTAAGCACCTGTGCAAGCCAACGCCTTAAGAAAACCCGGTTTTTTTCGTGAGGCCCCTGTGTTAGCACCTGCATTGTACAGGGCCTAAGTCGACCTCAACTATCTAATAATCTTGAAAAATCAGAACACCTATCACTGTCACTCCATCTATAATTAAACTCCAAGTTTCTCACTACTCTCACTGGTCACTGCCATCCCTTAATACTGTATATATGGCAGAAAGAGTAACACCTCATCGCACAGTAATACATGGACGATACATATTCCTCCATCTCAATCGATCAAAGTAGCACAGGACGTATGCCCGCGCTTGGTCCAAGCGGTACATGTCTACTCCCTCCGATGCAAAATAAGTGTCGTGGTTTTAGTTCAAATTGAGGAAGTAAATGATTTGTGGTGAGATTTGAAAAACATGGTTCATACATGTCTTTCCAAAATCATTCATGTCCTCTTCCTCGGCACGATGACCAGTCGGTGATCTGCCGAGGCAGTCAAGAACAACAGAGCAGGAGGAGGTGTATGGTGGTGTCCTCTGATGTAGATCTGACATCAACCACACCACTTGATGAGGGGCTGTTTGTGCGTCTTGTATTCAAGATTTTGACGGTGCCGTAACTTTCCTCCCTCCTTGACGTCTTTGTCGTTATGGCAAGCTTTTGTGGTGCGAGCATGGTCATCAGCTGCGTGACATTTCTGAACCATGCGGGTATGCAGCTGGATGCGAGTGCGATGGTTGGAGCCAAGGGTCGTTGTTGTACGCCGTCCATCACTGTTGATCGCTTGGGTTTTGTTTCTTCTAATAATTTGGTTGTGTCTGCATCCTCGACGTTTTGACATCGTGTGGTTGCAGAGGCTAGGTGTACTAACTGCCGAGACATCTTTCTCAAAGTGCGGACCCCACTTTATTTGTATGACAGTGGGCGTATCTTCAGGATGCCACATGGACCCCGGGCACTGATTTTACCAAGGTTCGGGCCCTCGCGTGGCGAGTAACAACTCTAATCCTGCTTGTCTGAAATTATATCACAAAGAGAATACAATGGTCAGGTATAGATGGTGTTCGATGAGATTACAACTTTAATCCTTCCTTTTCCTTTGACAATAGTCTTCTACCGTCTTCGCCTAAAGTGTGGAGAGTTCAGTTTTACTTCTCCCCTGATCAATCTTGTCTTTGGAGGCCTTCGACTTTGGGTGAAGCGGGGGTGGCCGCCGATGTGGTCTTTGAAGATGACAAGGAGAACTCCCACTACATGAAAAACATTGTTTGCAGAGCACCTAGGGTGCTCGGCGAAGGCTGATATGTACTCGGCATATGGTAAGCCGAGTGTAGCACTCGGCATACCCCTGACCGGCATAGCGGGGTATGCTGAGTGTTAATTCACGGGGTGCTCGGCATAGCCAATGTTGAGTGCAAAATCATGGTACTCGGCTAATAAAACAAGATGATGACCAGCCGACGAAAACGACGATGCCACGTGGCAGCTGAAGTGTGCCGAGTATTGAAAGGGCAGTACTCGGTATACACATATGCCAAGTACCAGGTATCCGGCATACACGTATGCCAAGTACCAGGTACTCGGCATACTCCTAGGCTGAAGGGGTGCCACGTGTCCATTAGTATTTTGAGCACCGAGAGGGCAGTGCTCGGCATACACGTATGCCGAGTACATACTCGGCATACTCCTGGGGCGAGGGCGTGCCACGTGTCCAGCAGTATGTCGTGCATCAAGAGGGCAGCTCTCGGCATATACGTATGCCGGGTACAAGGTGCTCGGCATGCTCCTGGGCTCCGAATTACCAAATCATCCCATGTGGCCCGGGTGCCGAGAGTTACACTCGGCATACTTGCTAGTATGTCGAGTAGCTGCTGCTAGTGCTTGGCATACTACGAGGCCGAGGGGTGCCATATGCCCAGGTTCACTAGATCATGACACAAGGCAACACTCGGCATACCCCTGTTTGCCCAGTGTAACACTCGACAAAGGTCACAGTGGTTTTTTTTGTTTACTTATAAGATCTGCCCTGCAATTCAAAACCTATGTATGTGGACAGACTCCATAGTAATCACATACATATAACATCAAGCTCACAAAAGCACCATATATATAGCCCATATATGGTCCATACAAGCATCATAACAAGTAATATAGCAACATCACAAGTAGTATCATACAAGTCACAAGCACAAGCGTCACATCACAAGTAGTATCATACAAGTCGCCTCATGCTAACTGTAGTATCATACAAGTCGCAAGTAGTGCCCATAGAAGCAAAAAGTATCATACATGCCCATAGAACGAAGCAAGCTCCCGTCCGTGACGCAGACCTACTAAATGAAGTTGAAATGCAAACCGTCGACCAGGCACAAGCATTATTTCACATGTTCAAATGCAAAATGTCAAGAAGCACAAGTGTGAGCTTACAAGTTCAGAAGCAAGCATATGAAGACTAACCTAGAGGCATTGTTGCCTGGAGGTCGAAGGGGCATGAGCCGTAGGCGTCATTGGGCTTGCTTGCCCTTGTCCAGATGCCCCTCCTTGCACATTGTTAGATCCAGAACTTGGATTGAGTTGTATGCATGAGATGGCAAGATGAATTAGGTAATGATGAAAATGGTGATTGAAAAGTACCGGAAGAAAACACACAAAGTTGAAGCCTAGAGGAGGAAGAGGATCTTGCGGAGCTCGGCCTTGCATAGCATCCATCCTCTGCAGATTATTGTTGAGCATGTAAGGCTACATGTTCTAAAATGATGGATGGAATCATAGGCTATATGGGCAAGAACGTACCCGAAAAAGGAGCGCAAACCTAGCCTCGTAGGGTGCCTACTGTTGAGCCAACGTCTCCTGCATCCGCTGCATATTGAGCTCAGCCTCCTCCCGTCATCTCGTTTCTTCATCCAGTCGGGCCTATAGTATGTCATCGCACTGTCATCATCATTGTAATGCAAGCATGTAATCACGTGGAAGATCAATGAAGAAGAACATACCTAGATTTCCTGCATCTGATACATAGCAATCTGTGGGCGACGCTCTATGGTAGGCGAAGAGCTCATCCTGCTAGCACAGATCTAGGAGAGACTTGGCATGTTGGGCGGCTCAACGGCACCGTTGCCAACATATAACCGGACATACTTCAGGCCTTCTCCCGCCAGCATAGCTACCTCAGCGTCAAAGGGCTCTACGCGCGGATCAGAATTGAGCCCGTGCTTCTCCTTGTACTTCTTGGTGTATGCCTCGATCCTCAACATGGCTGCAACGCCGCATCACTACTCCACCGGAATGTTTGGATCCCGCTCCTTAGGTTCACGGGTCTCAAAGAATGCCCAAAATTTATTGATATCTTGTCCTTTGACTATTTTCTCCACTAGAAAGCAATAAGATCCATAACACAGACGCTCGTACATAAAGAATAACTTGACGGATTTCATGAAATTCCAGAAAATGCTTTAAATTTCTAAAATTAATAACTAATTCATATTAATTTACAAAAATGCATAAAATATATCCAAATTGATCAGAATAATGTGTAGATTCTGGATATTCTATTTTCATGCATGTTAACAACTTCTAAAGTTATGTTTAGGGTTAAACCATAATTAATGTGTTTCTTTTAATATGGAAAATTATAGAAATGTTATTTACAATTCATTCCACTCCATTTAAAATGTTTAGTGTTGCCCATCACCACCATATGCCGTGTTATGCCATGTTAATAACATTTAAAATAATGTTTGGGATTAAACAAAATAAACCCTTTTATTTAATATGTGGAATTATTGAAAATGCTATAACTTGTGCATTTCAATTCCAATTAACTTGAAACTAGTTGCATTAGGTTAATCTTGCATAATCCTATAACATGTCATACATTGCATATCATGATCATGCTGGATCTTTGCAGTAGTAGCAAGAGGCATCATTCGCTGGCTTTTCTAGAGTTTTTGCTTCTTCTCGTTTAGAATCCGGAGATGACGTGAGCAACGAGCAAGGTCTGAGAATGTACCAAGTGTGGAATCGAGGAAAGCAAAACCTCCTTGTTCATTCTGACACATCCCATTATGCTTTCTCCCTTATTCCTCCATTAGTGTAATGATTCAGTTGTCGAGTCTTTGATAGCCACCTTTTCCTTTGCATGGCCTATCATTGCCACCTAATATTGCTTTTATCTTTATCCTAGCATGCATAGTAGTTGCTTGTGTTACTATCATGTTAGACCTGCTTACTTGTCATAGTATGCTATGCTTATGGTTTTGCTTGAGTCATGTCATATCTAGCTGATGTTGCTTTGGGTAGTTGATTTCCTTTGATCCGGTTTTGGATGAAGATAGTCCCTACATTTTTACCAAGGGTGACCCTGGGCATCGAACCCACAGGAAGTATTGCTATTAGACAGGGATTCAAGCGAGTTATTGTTGTCGTTGGAAGTTCCAGTTTCCTGGACCGAAAATCGCAAGCTTTTTAGAGAAAACAATGGTATGGAAATAGGCTAGGGCATGAGGACTTTACTTACAACCTTATAATTGCAGTTAGGATCTTGTCTTGAGTTCCAACATGGTCCTGGTAGACATCGCTATGATGTGTTCTCAACTTGTAGATGTGGGGGATGCATCCAAATAACGTCACGACCGATCAGCAAACTGCATAGTGAGTCTATTGTCCAACCAAGGCCCTTACCGTCGCATGGGGTTACCTCGATTATTAAGGATCTCCACATACCAACGCATTGGGCATTTAATGACTTTGGGTGAAGCGGGGGTGGCCGCCGACGTGGTCTTTGAAGATGACGAGGAGAGCTCCCACTACAGGAAAAACATTGTATGCAGAGCACCGTACCTAGGGTGCTCGGCGAAGGCTGATATGTACTCGGCATACGGTAAGCCGAGTGTAGCACTCGGTGTACAGCACTCGGCATACCCATGACCGGCATAGCGGGTTATGCTGAGTGTTATTTCACGGGGTGCTCGGCATAGCCTATGCCGAGTGCAAAATCATGGTACTCGGCTAATAAAACAAGATGACGACCAGTCGACGGAAACGACGATGCCACGTGGCAGCCGAAGTGTGCCGAGTACTGAATGGGCAGTACTCGGCATACACGTATGCCAAGTACCAGGTACTCGGCATACTCCTAGGCTGAAGGCGTGCCACATGTCCATTAGTATTTTGAGCACCGAGAGGGCAGTGCTCGGCATACATGTATGCCGAGTACGTACTCGGCATACTCCTGGGGTGAGGGCGTGCCATGTGTCCAGCAGTATGCCGTGCATCAAGAGGGCAGCTCTCGGCATATACGTATGCCGGGTACAAGGTGCTCGGAATGCTCCTGGGCTCTGAATTACCAAATCATCCCATGTGGCCTGGGTGCCGAGAGTTACACTCGGCATACATGCTAGTATGCCGAGTACCTGCTGCTGGTGCTTGGCATACTACGAGGCCGAGGGGTGCCATATACCCAGGTTCACTAGATCATGACACATGGCAACACTTGGCATACCCCTGTTTGCCCAGTGTAACACTCGACAAAGGTCACAGTGTTTTTTTTGTTTGCTTATAGGATCTGCCCTACAATTCAAAACATATGTATGTGGTCAGACTCCATAGTAATCACATACATATAACATCAAGCTCACAAAAGCACCATATACATAGCCCATATATGGTCCATACAAGCATCATAAAAAGTAATATAGCAACATCACAGGTATCATACAAGTCACAAGCACAAGCGTCACATCACAAGTAGTATCATACAAGTCACCTCATGCTTACTGTAGTATCATACAAGTCACAAGTAGTGCCCATAGAAGCAAAACGTATCATACATGCCCATAGAACGAAGCAAGCTCCCGTCCGCGACGCAAACCTACTAAATGAAGTTGAAATGTAAACCGTCGACCTGGCACAAGAATTTTTTTCACATGTTCAAATGCAAAAGGTCGAGAAGCACAAGTGTGAGCTTACAAGTTCAGAAGCAAGCATATGAAGACTAACCTAGAGGCATTGTTACCTGGAGGTCGAAGGGGCATGAGCCGTAGGCATCATTGGGCTTGCTTGCCCTTGTCCAGATGCCCCTCCTTGCTTATTGTTAGATCCAGAACTTGGATTGAGTTGAATGCATGAGATGGTAAGATGAATTAGGTAACGGTGAAAATGGTGATTGAAAAGTACCGGAAGAAAACTCACAAAGTTGAAGCCTAGAGGAGGAAGAGGATCTTGCAGAGCTCTGCCTTGCATAGCATCCATCCTCTGCAGATTATTGTTGAGCATGTAAGGCTACATGTTCTAAAATGATGGATGGAATCATAGGCTATATGGGCAAGAACGTACCCCAAAAAGGAGCGCAAACCTAGCCTCGTAGGGTGCCTACTGTTGAGCCAACGTCTCCTGCATCCGCTTGAGTTTCACACTCGAACTTCTAAAGACGAAGGCTAAAAACAAATGGACCTACAGAAGCCTCGATGAGCTTCTCAAGTATCTAAAGAAGGTTCTTCCCACGGGAAACCTGTGTCCTACTAGTGTCGATGAGGCCAAGAAGATCGTGTGCCCTCTTGATCTGCCGCACATTAGATACCATGCATGCATCAACGATTGCATCATTTATCGGAAGGAGCACGTGGAAAAAACCAACTGTCCGATGTGCAATGCTTCTCGATACAAGAAGGCCGGAAAGAAATCTCCCCAGAAAGTTGTATGGTACCTAACGATCACTCCCCGTCTGCAGCGTTATTTCGTAGATCCTAAGGAAGCAAAGCTCATGCGTTGGTACGCGGAGAGGGTTAAGCCCGACGATGGAGATGATCCGAAGCTGAGACTCCTCGCGGATGCAAGCCAGTGGAGAGCGTTCAACGCCGAATATCGATATTTCGTAGGTGATGCAAGAAACATCGTGCTTGGCGCGAGTACCGATGGTATGAATCCGTTTGGCAACCAGAACACCAACCATAGCACATGGCCCATGTTTGTATGGATGTACAACCTCCCCCCTGGTTGTGCATGAAGTCAAAGTACATACACATGAGCATGCTGATTCATGGGCCGAAACAACCAGGAAATAATATTAATCTGTATCTGGTGCTACTTCAAGAGGAGTTAGACACGGTATGGAAAACACCGGCCAAGACATGTGTCATGGGAACGACCATCTATGGGGCTATCTAGCCCCTTTGTGGTTCGGCAAGGGAGATCAACGTGCACAAAGAGCAGAATCAACAGAGAGCAAGGGGGATTTACCCAGGTTTGGGCCACTGAGAAGCATAAAACCCTACTCCTGCTTTGGTGTATTGGATGTGTGAGAGCACAGGTACAAGGAGCGCTTCTCCTGGCAAGGTGCGGAGAGAGCAGCTACGCATGCAAGACATGCTGGTGTTTGAAAAAGGATCCGAATCCCCCTAACTGTTGACTTGGCCCTCCTTTTATAGCTCAAGGGGTTACCACAGTGGCAAAATAGTCATTACACAGTGATTGGATAGCAAACAGTGCTATCATACCTAACTCTACCAGTTTGGGACAAAAGCATTAAATGCTTCGTTAGGTGTCATGTGGAGAGGTAGCCCTGGCAAGGTTTCTGCACCGCTCGCCCAACTACCTCGTTTTATTTCGACACGCCTTCTGGACAGGTGTCATTAAAGGCAAATCCTCTCCCTGCATGCTGACACGTGCCCGACAAATCTCACCAACCAGCCTGCGCGGTCGACACCTCACCGATTAGCGACTAGCTGCCCGGTGAGGTGGAGCGCTGACGTGTTGGCGGAAGCTTGCCGGCACAGAGCTTGCCGGGTCCTTACCTTGCCGGTCCGGCCTTGCCGGCAAGGAATGTCTTCATCTTCAGTACTAGTTGGGTGCTTGTCGATGCTTCGTCTCGAGCTTCTCTCCAGTAGCTTCCGCAACTGGGCCTTGAATCTGGTTACTTGGCAAGTTCCGGCAAGCCTTGGCCGGCAAGGAGGCTGCTACCGTCTGTGCATAAGTCAGGGTATAAAATACCCA
The DNA here is from genome assembly GCA_039707655.1 of Elymus sibiricus. Taxonomy (NCBI): domain Eukaryota; kingdom Viridiplantae; phylum Streptophyta; class Magnoliopsida; order Poales; family Poaceae; genus Elymus; species Elymus sibiricus. The sequence continues at coordinate 5,725,148 of CM077674.1, read as the reverse complement.
TGTTTTATACACTGACAGGAGCCCCCGGGCCTAGGCCATACGCGCGTCCGAAGCGTCGTTGGGCTAGGCCCAAACAATGCACTGACACGCGGCGGGAAAACTGCCGCTGTAATTTCCCTTATGATGGTTTTCATCTCTTGAGATCTCCTTTGCTTCTTCATTAATCTGGGCTTGAGCGCGTTCTCGGTCATCTTCCGGCAAACCTTGCCGTCGGACGAACAACCGCTAGGCGTGCTCAGACCAGTAACACGCTCATATGCGGGGCGTCGTTGGTTCATACTGAACCGGCGCACGGCTACGCGCGGCAAAGGATAACTGCCATATCTGTCTTTACTTCTCCTTTTTCTATGCCCTTCCATCACGCGCGTTTGCATGCATGCAAGGCAACGGATTGGCGAAGAAAGGCGGCCGTTGGAGTGACGTGCCTGACCGAGGGCGCAGGGCGCGGGATTGGCGAACCTGGATGGTCACTGGAGTAACGCGCCCGGTCAGAAGTGCAGGGTACAGGATTGGAGAATCTGGGCGGCCGCCCGAAGACAGTGAAGAGCCAGCCTCCCGCGCTCTCCCTATAAAGAGGGGGCTGCGGGATGCGATGCTCATCTATCTCCTTTCGTTCCAATCTTCAGCAGCTGTCACCTGCTTCTTCTACCTCCTCCCTCCGCATCTGTCGACGGTATGGCGAGGGGAAGAGGCTGCGGTTGTGTCTCCGCCGCTGCGGCGAGAGCTTCTCCTCGGCTCCAAGCCCACGCCTCGGCCGCGGCTGCGGAAGCCGGCTCCATCGCTCAAGGAAGGGTTGCGGCCCGTGGTCGCAGAAAACGCGGCGCCCGTGGTCGAGGCGGCCATGGCGGAATGCTTGCCGCTTCATCCTCGGCCCTTCCTCCCCCGGCAGAAGGGGCACGGGGCAGGAATTCGTGGTGGAACTGCGCGATCGGCCGTGGAGCTGGTTGCGGCTTCCTCGCCCTTTCGCTAGGGAGATGGAAGGCCACCATCTGCACGGCTTGTGGCTGCGTGTGGATGGCTGCTGCAACGGCCCAGTCTGGGTGACCATTGAGACTTACAACAACGACATCAGGTACCTTACGCGTGGGTGGAAATCCTTTGCCCGTGCTCGTGGCTTAGGGCAAGGGCACCTCCTCCACTTCAGGCTTGCCAGATCCGATACGCTTGTCGTGAAGTTCTTTGAGGCTTCGGGCGCTCGCCTGGAGTGCTGCGCGGAAAGCTCGAGTGACAGCGACACCGCTTCCTCCAGCAAGGCTAAGGATGACGATGATGACGGCAATGACGACGGCGCTCCAGGCGTGAAGATCGAAGACGACGGTGACGAGTCCGGTTGAACGCCGGCAGCACCATCATCTGGTCTTCCGGGAGCGAGTCGGGCTTCACCTAGGCGTCCCTTTTGCCCTCCTTGCACTTGATGTAAACCCTGCGAGGAAGGGCCAATAAAATGTAATTGAGTACTTTTTTAATGAATATCTATTGTTTGTCGGGCTCAAATGAATGCGTGCTGTTTCCCTTGTCTTGCTTTGCCTTTGTATGATTGTGCTCCCTACGCTGTCGGGAAACTTGCCGGTGCGCACACTTGCCGCGAGCGCTTCGAGGAACAGGTCCTTGGCAAGGTAACTTGCCAGGCCAGAACGCAGCTGCTAAGCTTGCTGAGCGGACTCGAGGCAAACTAGAGCGCGGACTGATCGCGATAAGGTTACTTTGCGTGCAGGTTTCTCATACAAACACAGAATCGTTCAAGGGAAATCGCAAATGTAAAAAGGAAATTGTTTCAAAGTTTTTCAACTTAGCTTTTCCCTGCACTGCTTCCCTTGTCATATGAAACGATTACTTGAACGTCGTTAAATGGTATCCCACATCACCCCCCCGGGAAACTTGCACGTGAGGGATCCTTCTGTCCTTTGAGAAAAAGAGAGAAGAGAAAAGAGTGGTTTGGGAATCTTGACGGTTCATTAGCCATTCCATACAAACTAAAGTGTAATCACAACATCACATGCACCCATATATAAATGAATATGTACGAGGAGTTGCGAAACACTTAGCTTTATTATGCTCATGCACAGGATCTGCGCCTGGCTTTGTACAAAAGGTTACAAGTCTTGCCGACAAAGCTTGTACAAAAGGGGTTGCCGGGAGACCCGACAATCCGTGCCTTATAGGTAGAACTTGCGAAGATGTTCAATATTCCATGAGTTTTGCATTTGAATGCCATCTTCGGTCTCCAGATGGACTGCGCCAGGTCTGATGACTCGTACTACCCGATAAGGGCCTTCCCACTTCGGCGTCAACTTGTTTGATCTCTTGGCGGACTGAACGCGCCGAAGAACAAGGTCGCCTTCCTCAAGGCTTCGGGCATGCACTTTGCGGCTATGATAGCGGCGCAAGGCTTGCTGGTAGCGTGCAGCTCGCACAGCCGCCTGAAGACGATCCTCCTCAAGGAGCGTTGCATCATCTTGCTGCAACTACTCTTGCTCAGGTTCATCATAAGCGAGCAGTCGAGGTGACCCGTATATGAGTTCTGTGGGGAGCACCGCTTCTGCACCATAGACTAGGGAGAAGGGTGTTTGGCTGGTAGCTCGATTCGGTGTCGTCCTGAGTGACCAAAGAACCGTCCGCAACTCATCAATGCATCGTCTTCCACATTTGCGCAGCCTGTCAAAAGTTCTTGTCTTGAGACCACGCAACACTTCAGCATTTGCCCTTTCCGCTTGGCCGTTGCTTCTCGGGTGAGCAACAGATGCAAAACAGATTTTGCCGCCAAGGTCCTGTACGTACTACATGAAGGTGCGGCTCATGAACTGCGTGCCGTTGTCGGTGATGATTCTGTTAGGAACCCCGAAACGGCAAACTAATCCTTTGAAGAACTTGTTGATGGCTGAGTGCGCTGTCACCTTTCTCACTGGCTCCACTTCAGGCCACTTTGTGAACTTGTCGATGGTGACGTACAAGAACTCAAAGCCCCCAGTAGCACGAGGGAAGGGGCCCAAGATATCGAGCCCCCAGACCGAAAAAGGCCAGTTGCATCCTGGAGGGCAGTGGGCCAATAGAAGCCTTGCCGGAAAGCTTTGCCGGCAAGTGCCCTTGATCCTATGTGAGAGCCACATATGCCTCCATGTATCTCCGCCAACAGCTTTAGTCCGTCTTCCCGTCAAATACACTTCAATTTCACACCGTTTGGTCGCTTTCTGTATAGAGTGCTATCCACAAACTGATACATACTTGACTGACGGGCTACTTTCTCAGCTTCTTCTTGCTCATCGGGAAGTTCTCCCGTCTGGAGGAAACGAACTATCTGCTATGCCCATGCCGGAGCCTGCGGCTCGACGAAAAGAACTAAAGGCATTTCTTCGGCCGTGGGAGCGCTTGCCTCGGCGACAAGAACCTGAGGTTCCGCGTGAAGCGGCTGCTCACCGACAACCGTGTTGTTGTCCCCGGCAACCCTCTTACCAGTGGCTTCAGGGAGCTCTGCCGGAAAGTAGTTGCCGGTATTCAACTTCCTTCTCTTACTGGCCTGTGCTGATGGAGTGACTGTTGGTTGATTCAAATGGACCACAAAAGTTCCCGGTTCCACAGGTAGCTTTTGAGCGGCACACTTTGACAGGTGATCAGCGATGCTGTTTTCCGCACGAGGGATGTGCTCTGTTTGCAACCTGTCAAAGTGTTCCTCCAATTTTCTCACTTCTTCCACATACGCTTCCATCAACGGGCTCTGGTAATCTTTGTTCACCTATTTCACAACAAGCTGCGAGTCACCACGGATGATCAGCTTTCTGATCCCAAGGTCCACTGCGATCCTAAGACCGGCAAAGAGCCCTTCGTACTCAGCAGTGTTGTTCATAGCTTGCTCCCTGGGAAAGTGCATTTGAACCACATACTTGAGGTGCTCTCCGGTGGGTGCGACAAGCAGCACTCTGGCACCGGTGCCTTGCAGCGAGAAGGCACCGTCAAAGTACATGATCCATTCTTTGGCTGTCTCTTTGCCGGGGAGAGCTGTTTCCTGAATTTCTTCGTCTTGCGTTGGTGTCCTTTTCGCAATGAACTCCGCCAAGGCCCTGCTCTGAATGGTTGACGTGCTTTCAAACTTATGTGCAAAGCTCGACAATTCCAACACCTACTCCACTATCCTGCGAGTTGCTTCTGGATTTCTCAAAATGCGTTGCAATGGAAAGCGAGTGACGACGGTGATCTCATGTGCTTGGAAGTAGTGACGCAGCTTTCTCGAGGCCATAAGGAGGCCGAAAAGCAACTTTTGCACCCCAGAGTATCTTGATCTATCCCCCTGCAAAAGGGAACTAACAAAATACACAGGCCGCTGCACGACTTTCTTCTTTGGCACCACTTGTTGATCAACTTCATTTGTTTGCGCTGTTTTCAACTTGTCGGCATCAGACTTTTCCGGACAAGATTATGGTTTGTCGCTGGGTGGGCTTGCCACGACTGCTTCCTCGTCATCAACTTCCCTCTACGCCACTAATGCAGCACTAGCCACTTGATTTGTTGCCACCACATATAGCAGCAACGGCTCTTGTGGTCTAGGCACAACTAGCGTTGGCGCGGAGGAGAGGTATCTTTTCAAATCCTGTAGCGCGGCCTCCGCTTCCGGAGTCCATTTCATTGGACCTGCCTTTTTCAAAATCTTGAAAAACAGCAGGGCGCGCTCAGCAGACCTTGAAATGAACCTACTCAAGGCAGCAACACATCCGGCAAGATGCCGCACATCCTTGATGCTTTTTGGTGCTTGAATCCGCTCAATTGCTTTGCTCTTGTCGGGAATTGATTCAATTCCTCGTTGAGATATAAAGAATCCGAGAAGCTTGCCGGATGGAACGCCAAACACACACTTCTCGGGATTGAGCTTCAAATTGATCTTGCGCAAGTTTGCAAATGTTTCTTCTAAATCTTGAATGAGGGTTGATTTGTCCTTGGTTTTGACCACTATATCATCCATGTACGCTTCCACATTCCTGTGCAGCTGGGGCTCAAAACCAATCTGGACTGGTCTCGCGAATGTTGAACCGGCACTCTTTAACCCAAAAGGCATACGCACGAAGCAGTATGTGCCACATGGAGTAATGAATGCGGTTTTTTTCCTCATCCTCCTTGGCCATAAATATCTGATGGTACCCAGAATATGCATCAAGGAAGGAGAGTAAATCACAGCCGGAAGTAGTGTCTACAATTTGATCGATGCGCGGCAATGGGAAAGGATCCTTTGGACATGCTTTGTTGATAGCAGTGTAGTCAATACAAAGTCTCCACTTTCCGTTTGCTTTGCGCACCACAACTGGATTTGCCAACCAAGTTGGATGTTGTACACCTCTAACCAGGCCTGCTGCTTCAAGTTTCTTAATTTCCTCGGCAATGAACTGTTGCCGCTCCAAAGCTTGCTTCCTGACTTTCTACTTGACGGGCCAAGCGTGGGGACAGACGGCAAGGTGGTGATCAATGTGGCACCCCGGCTCAGAGAGACCGGAACACCCCGTATTCCAGCCCAGAGATCAAGTCTTCTGGAATATGGCACTGCTTGGCATAGAACAAATCAGCTCTTTATTACGAATAAACAGGGTACAAGGGTCCGGTATTACAGAGGTTACAGGGGCACGGTGACACTTCGCCTGCTAAGGTAGTTCTATGCTAGCAGTGAGACATCTCGAAGCGGAATAAGTTCTAGCAGCGGAACGGCGACGACGGTGATGAACTCCACTCCGCAGGGACTCTGGCTGGGATGCATCCTAGAGCGCAACCTCGGGATCCCCGACAAACAAGCAATCACGGCATCACCTGCAATCTGGCATGACACACCAGGTGAGTACTTTGAATGTACTCGTAAGCTCACGGCAACCAAAGCAATCAAGACATACAACATCAGGGCATTTACAGGTTAATCATCAAAGATGAACACGATACTACTAGAACAACATGAGCATGGCAACAACATGAGCATGGCAACAACATGAGCATGGCATGTACATATAATTCATGATATGAACAGGATGATACTAGCACTAGCATGCAAGGGGGTCGACGTTTAAGGTCTCATGGACCAACTTACTCTGCTCGGAGGTTATCCCGTAACCACCATAGGTATCAACCTTTCTTACCGTCGTGATCGTCACGCGATCACTTCATGATCAACCATCCTCATCATGATCATCTCGTGACCACATAAAGATCAACCAACTTCTTTCCTCATCGAACCGGGGTTGTTATTATTCAGATTATTATTACTGTTGACCCATAGTGTGACCTACTACGAACTGTGTCCATGACCGAGGACGCGGCTATCGATAGATTATACACTCTGTAGAGGTTAGTACACTATACCCACACCACGGAACTCATGGCCTCGTGCTCCCATTCAGGTGTACCAACGACGTTCCGACAAAAGCAATCTATTGCATGACACTGTCCCGGCCACTCCCGACAAACTCCCCTTTGGGCTATGTCCTGGGTCGACCCGATGTCAACTCGTGACATCCTCCACCTTCGTGGCTGCCACCATCGTGGCCCAACAAAACAAACTCGTCCCAAACGGGGACAACCGCGCGCAAACAACTCGGGCACAAGTCTTATGGCCGCCTACCTGATCAGGGTAGCGCGCGTGCATAACCTTCCCTAGTTGGAGGCACCGGCGAGAGGCATGCCAATAGACCGAATCCGGGCCCCCCATAAGGCAAGTGTGGCTGCACTGGTTAGCTCGATTCGGTGGCACCATGACTCAGCCAACAGATTTGTTCAAGTTCGATTAATGACAGGTTCAACTTGAATGGTGAGGAGCTGAGTCACAATAAAATACATAATGAAATAACAATGCAGATGAGCATGATATCAGTGTAACCAAGGATGGGCAACATAACCATTTAACATCAACAATGATAAATCATTTACTCTACGGGATGCAAATGAGTATAGCATAACGATGATCACGAATATCACAAGTATTTTCATATCAAACCATAATGATCTATGAGCATATCATTATCACTACCATCGGAAGTGAGTACAAGAATAAAGCATGAGAATACCCATAGCACAAGAACATAGCATAAGCATGGACATGGATTCACGCGCATATAATATTCACAAAATAATTAAATGAGCAGACAATTATTTAAATATTCAAGTGAAAACCATGGCTACTGCAAGGCCATCATGCAAGTGGCTGTTGTGGCTTGCCTGGGGTTGAAGGATTCGCCGGGGAGAAGTGCGAGAAGCTCGCAGAAAATTTTGCCGGAAAAGGTTCCCTCTCGGTGGAGCTGAATAGGGGGCAGGGGCAAAATGGTCATTTTCAGAATGTGACAACATGGTGAAAATGATGCCAACAGAACGGGCTCGACGAATAGAGAACGTGGGCTTTGGAATCACCTGAATCGGAGTCACGGTTAAAAAGTTGTGGCCGTTCATTCGTTAGGCAGAAAAACAACTGAAATCTATGTTTTTCTGCGGCTAACTGACGAACGTTCACTAGTTAACCGTTTCGGCAGCAGAGTTGAAAAGAGAAAGCGCGTTTTTGAAAATACGCTTTCAATGCAGAGGAAACGGATTCTGTTCCGAAGACACAGCCGAGGGCGTTTTCGCTTAGGGAAAGCGTATTCGGGTAATACGTCTCCACTTAAACGACCGGGCCCAGCCGGCTCGCTCACTGGCGCGCGGGACCCACGGGCAGGTCGTCTTCTCCCTCGAGCGCACACCAGCAGAGGAACAGGGGCGCCGTCGTCCGGCGATTCCTGGTGCCACAAGCCGTCCCTCGCGGCGCTCGGCCTAGCGGCGTGACCAGCGCAGCGAGGCGCATCCGTTCAGGTAGGTCACGGACCTCGGGGAGGTCGGACACGAGCGCTCCTTTGACCGCGGCGGCGACCGGCGTCGAACGAAGATGGCAAGGCGCTATGGTGGAGGAACGGCGTGGAGAGAGTAGGGGAGAGCTCCGCCATGCTCTGGGGGTTCCATTGGTGGGGAAAGGAAGGGAGAGGGGCTCGGGCTCGCTCGAATTCGAGCTGAGTCCGGCGGCGGTGGTTCGGCCATGGGAGGACAGAGAGAGCTCCTCGGGCTAAATGAGAGGCTGGGAGGGTCTCTAAGAGTGAGGTGAGGCTGCTGGTGAGGTCTAGAGGGCTCGGGAGAGGCTACTTATAGCCGGGGCAAGATGCGGGGGCCGAGAGCCGCCACGGGGATGCGAAGATGCTCCGGCGAGGCTTGGGTGCGCTGCGGGGTACTTGAGTCGACGGGAGAGAACAGAGGGGATGCGCATGCGGCGCTAGGGACGCGCGGGTGCGGACGGGGTGAGCACAGGGGAAGGAGCACGCGCGAGCGGCCACAGTGCACGCGTGTCCATGCATTTGGCTCGGTCCGGCGAGCAACCAGCGGGGGAGGGCGGTCCGGGGAGGCGAGGGGAGCAGGGGAGGGCGCGGCGGCGAGCGGAGGTGGCGCACGGAGGGCGCTCGGGCGGCGGCAGAGCGGGTCCGGGCGCCAGACCGCGCATTTGGCCTGCAGAGCACGCGCTCTGTGCCTGGTCACCGCGTGCACTGGCGCACGCGGGACTTTAGGGCCGCCCACACTGTGTCTAGAGTGTAGTCCATCGAAGGTGGGACCTCCCTGAGGTGATGGATCGAAGAAAATCACTGCGATCTGATGGGAATGATCAACTGAAGTTTGCTGTTGCAAACTTAGGCATGAAGTAGTGGTCAAAATAAATAGGATAAGGGGTGACCAGGATGTCTCAGGGGTTTAGGGTAGGAAGGACTATGATCCTGTGGATTTTGAAGAGATTTGGACCAGAATTTAACATAGTTGCTTTACAATCACAAAATCTGGTCCAGAAACTAGATCATGAAGTAGCACTCACATGGTTGCTAGGATTGGGCTGAAAATTGGTGTAGGATGATTATTTGGGAATATGAAGGTGTCATAAAATTTCATCCCAATTGGATGAATAAAAATGGTACTTCCTTCACAATGCTCCTTACTGGACAGAAACTTGAGGGAATTTTGTGGAGCAAATGGCTTGGCAAAAAGATGTGAATTTTTTCATGATCAAAGGATATAGGGATATTTAGGTCCTGGATTAATTTCAGAATTTTTGAAGCAATATAAAATATAGTTGCTTCACAAACTGAAATTGTGACCAGAAACCAAGATTTGAAGTTGTGCTCACATAGATTGTTGGATGGAGATGAAATTTTGTGGAGAGTCATGATTTGATCATATGAATGATCTCCCAAAATTTCAACTCATTTGGATAAGCCTAGATAGTACTTCCTTCACAAAGCTTCTCTCTGGACAGAAATTTGGAAATTTGCTGAGGAAGATTTACTCGGAAAATGAAGCTGAATTTTGGCATGTGGCATTTTTTTGGATAGGAAAGAGTGCACAAATTTTTTGAGGGAAATCAGGAAAAGATAAATGGCACTTCCTTCACAAAGTGCCATACTGGACAGAATAGGAAATGAATATTCCTGAATTATTTTTGAACTAGGCAAGGATGGATTTTGGCATATTTGAGGAAGATATGGTCCAAAGAATTTATGAAAATTTTGTGGGAATTTTTGGAATGGCAGAAATATAGGTTGCTTCACAACCTAAAGCAAGCAGAGTTATTCCTTTAATAGAAAAAGGAATATTCCCAAGAAATAAATATTGGGGTTGGGCTAAGATGGAAATGACATGGCCTTGGGATAGATTTGAGAATGACAAGCCACTTGGAAGTGGCAGGAGAGAAGATCTTCCCAGGTTTCAAGACCACATAGCCACGGAAAAAGGAACTCCAAATAAAAATTCGAAGAAATCCAAAAGTAAAAGAAAGGGCCAAAAATCGGGGTGTTACAATCAATTACCTCCCTGGGAACACCGGGGATGTCAGACGGTCGCCATGTGAACACATCGACATTCGCCCGTAGGAAGGCAACGAGCGCGCTTTCCTATTTGCTGTCAAGGGTGGCACTGATGGTGCAGGTACCTTCAGTGTCGTCCTCCCTCGCCGGCACCTTTTTGGTTGCTGGTGAAGTAGCTTTGGATTTCTTACCGGCAGAGCACTCCAGCAAGTCTTCAACAGGTGCGCAGCACTCCAAAGAGGTGCGCATCCCGGAATCCTTGCCAGAGGTCTTGCCGGACTTCTTGTTTTCCTTCTTCTTGGCGGGAGCTGGCGTCTTGGTGGCCTCTGCTGCAACCGCATCTTTGTACATCTTATCGACGCAAATAACTGCATCTTTCTTGTCGGAGTTGATGGAAATGACACCCATCGGCCCTGGCATCTTCAACATATTGTAGGCATTGTGAGACGCTGCCATGAATTTTGCCAAGGCTGGGCGGCCAAGAATTCCATTATACGGCAAGGGGATCTTGACAACATCAAACACAATCTTTTCTGTTCTGTAGTTCAATTCCTCGCCAAATGTCACCGGCAATGTGATCTTTCCCTTGGGCTGGCTTCTTCCCGGGTTTACTCCCTGAAATGTGCCTGTTTTCTCGAGTTCCTCGTCGGGAATCTATAGCCTCTTGATTACTTCTGGAGAAATCAAGTTTAGGCCGGCCCCACCGTCAACTAACATTGTCGTGACCTGGAGGTTGCGAATTGTTGGCGAAACCAACAACGGCAAACACCCGACCGCGGTTGTGCGATCAGGGTGGTCCTCGGCATCGAAAATGATAGGCGTGTGTGACCACTTGAGTGGCTTTTGAGAGCCCATTGCCAGTTCTGCCGCATTAATCTCACGTGACCACTGCTTAAGTTGGCGGTGAGAGGAGTGCAAAGATGCTCCTCCGTCAACGCACATGGCCTCAGTAGCCTTCTGGAATTCCTATTCACTGGACTCCCCATCGTCCTCTTCTTCTTCACTTCCATCATCTTCCTCTTTCTTTTCGTGGCCTCTAGCAGGTTTCTCTTTCTGCTGCTTGGCCTTGCCGCGATAGCCTCCTCGACATATTCCGCCTTCTGTTTCTCAACAAGGTGCTCGACTTGTCGGTACTCTTGGAGATGGTGGCCCTTGGTGCAGTCAATCTTGCAGTACGGCCCATCAGACTTGCCGGCCTTCTCGTTTGCCGCCGCCTCCTGGCAAGCGGCGCATACAGCTGCCTCCTTGCCAGAGTTCTCAGTCTTAGCTTTCTTGGCGGACTCAGAGTTGCCGGAGCCCTCGACAGCCATAACAGTTTTTCCTTTGCGCTTCCTGTTGCGCTTTTGGCCCTTCTTCCTCGGGGTGGCGGCATCATCGTCCTCGGAATCTACCTTGGCACCGGCATCTTTCCCGAGAAGCCTTCTTCCCTCCTCAGCGCGTGCGCACTTATCCGCCAACGTATAGAGCTCATTGACGGTTTAGGGTGGCTTGACGTTCATCTTCTCCCGCATCCTCCGATTGCGCACATTCGTGTGAAAGGCGGCAATGAAGACTGCGGGGTGCACATCTGGAATGTTACGGTGCACACGGCTGAACCTCTGGATGTACTTGCGCAAAGTTTCTCCATCTCTTTGTGGAATCACTTGCAGGTCGCTGGGCTGTCCAGGGGCCTTGTGGCCTCCGGTAAAGGCACCAACAAACTCGTTACAGAGATCTTACCACAAAGAAATGGAGTTCTCTGGCAAGTTCATCAACCAAGATCTCACGTTGGGCCTCAGTACCAACGGAAAGTAGTTGACGAGGATTTTCTCATCTCTTCCTCCAGCAGCTTGCACGGCAATCGTGTAGATGCCTAGAAACTCTGCCGGGTTGAGCTTGCCATCGTACTTTTCTGGTACTTCTGGCTTGAAGGCCCAGACGGACGGCCATCGGACTTGCCACAGCTCACGGGTGAAGGCAGGACATCCAACCTCGTAAGGCAGATATCCGCCAACCCCTGGCGCAGGCTCATCAACGATGGGGCCACTGTGCGCGTCGGATTGATGGCACGCCTCCCGACACCGTTCAATGGTGGTGCGGGCGTCCTCTACCCGCCTGTCTCGCAGCACTTGCCACTGATCTTGCCGCGCTAGCGGATCTAAAGAGGCCATTGACATCTTGTCGGGCTTGAAAGATCGCTAAGCTTGCCGCGGCTGTTGGCGTTGCTGCTGTTGAGACTGTTGTCGCGGAGGTGATTGCACCGTTAGCGCAGCACGTCAACGCGGCTACCAGTTGGAGCTACTGGTGCTGTTTGTGGAAGCTGTGAGGGCTCCGCTTGCTGTGATTTGCTGGCTTCGGCAAACCCAATCAGGCTCTGGATGGTGACTCTCCACTCATCCATCTTCTCTGCTGCCGGAGGGAAGTTCAGCAGCATCTGGGCTCGCGCCATCGCCTCTGCTACTGTGGCTGGCATGGCCAGCAGCGAAGAGCGCGACATCGCTCAACTCCTGGCGGAGCCAGCAGCAGCGCCATTGCGGTCTTGCTGCCGCGACACATGATTAGCAGCGGGTTGCCATGGCGGAGGTGAAACCTGGGGATCCGGAACTTGATCGACAGGGGTCTTGCCATGTGGCCGCCGTTGCCTGGAGTTGTTGGCGCCGCTCGGAGTTGCGCTGCGTCCATTGTGTGAGGGACGTGGCGTCTGTCCTGAAGCAGCATTTCTGGGCGCCGCTGCGGCAGGATCTTGGTTCGCGCCGGCCCGTGCATTGCTGCTCCGGTGGCTACGTTCGTCGGCGCGGCGAGGAGGAGGAAGAAGACGTCCATCTGCTCCGCCCGCGCCGTCTCGGCTTCGCTCGCCAGAGGATCATGGAAGATGACCATCTCCAGCGCCTCCGCCTCCTGTTCCGGCCACGGTAGGCATGGCGACCGCGCCGCCTGCGCTGGTCGTGCCCCCCGTGGCGTCCGCACCGCCCGTGCCGGCTGCGCCGCCTGCACCGCCTATGGATACGTGCGAAGGAACATTGGAGGTGGAAGGATCCGTCATCGTGATGCCCTTCTTCTTGGGCGCCATCATCAATGAGGGAGGTGATGAAGCTGATGAAATCGACGCGTAGTCTGCTGATTCAGGTTCGCGCAAGCGATCCCCCTACCTGGCACGCCAAAGATGTCGTGGGAACGACCATCCATGGGGCCATCTAGCCCCTGTGTGGTTCTACAGGGGAGATCAAGGTGCACAAAGAACAGAATCAACAGAGAGCGTGGGGGATTTACCCAGGTTCGGGCCGCTGAGAAGCGTAAAACCCTACTCCTGCTTTGGTGTATTGGATGTGTGAGAGCACAGGTACAAGGAGCGCTTCTCCCGGCAAGGTGCGGAGAGAGCAGCTACGCATGCAAGACGTGCTGGTGTTTGAAAAAGGAGCCGAATCCCCCTAACTGTTGCCTTGGCCCTCCTTTTATAGCTCAAGGGGTTACCACAATGGCAAAATAGTCATTACACGGTGATTAGATAGCAAAGAGTGCTATCATACCTAACTCTGCCAGTTTGGGACAAAAGCATTAAATGCTCCGTTAGGTGTCATGTGGAGAGGTAGCCCCGGCAAGGTTTCTGCAGCGCTCGCCCAGCTACCTCGTATTATTTCAACACGCCTTCTGGATGGGTGTCATTAAAGGCAAATCCTCTCCCTGCATGCTGACACGTGCCCGACAAATCTCACCAACCAGCCTGCGCGGTCGACACCTCACCGATTAGCGACTAGCTGCCCGGTGAGGTGGAGCGCTGACGTGTTGGCGGAAGCTTGCCGGCACGGAGCTTGCTGGGTCCTTATCTTGCCGGTCCGGCCTTGCGGGCTAGGAATGTCTTCATCTTCAGTACTAGTTGGGTGCTTGTCGATGCTTCGTCTCGAGCGCTCTCTAGTAGCTTCCGCAACTGGGCCTTGAATCTGGTTACTTGGCAAGTTCCGGCAAGCCTTGGCCGGCAAGGAGGCTGCTACCATATGTGCATAAGTCAGGGTATAAAATACCCATGTTTTATACAACGACAACATAGGACGCCAGCAAAGGCAAGTATTTCTATATGAGAGCCGCGCTGATGACGACGGTGCACGACTATCTCGGTTACGGATATGTCGCAGGCCAGGTGTGCCACGGATATTGCGGATGCACGCAGTGCATGGATGATACAACATCTTAGCAGCAAACGAAAGATGGCGGGTCTGGGAAAATCGTGTACATGGGGCATCGAAGATGGCTCACGAAGGATGACCCGTGGAGAAACCGTGGAAACCTGACCTCCACATAAGAGGAGCGGCGCTGAAATCGATGAGCTGTTGAAAAATTGGGAACAGTGCCCCGCGCCGGGAAAGATGAAAAAGGCGCCGGAGCCGCTGCTGAAGGTATGGTAAACGAGGTCTGTTTTTGGGACTTGGAGTACTGGCCCAAACTCGACATGCCTCATTGCCTTGATCAAATGCATATCACGAAGAATGTCCTTGAGAGCTTGCTTGCAACACTGATGAACATGCCAGATAAGACCAAGGATGGGCCGAAGGCAAGAAGAGACTTGGAAGATTTGAACATCAGGGTAGATCTCCACATGCCGCCCCGTAAAAAGTCGGAGGAGACGGAGACGGAGACGGAGGCACGGGACAAGGGCAAAAAAGTCAAAAAGAAGGAAGAGAATTATTGCCCCCCTTCTTGCTTTACCTTAAGTCCGAAGGAGATCGATCAATTCTTCAAGTGCCTTACCGGAATCAAAGTTAGTTCCGGTTACTGTGGGAAGATAAGCAGATTTCTAGACACCAAGAAGAAAAGGTTCAGCGGGATGAAGTCTCTTGACTGTCATGTGATGATGACGCAGATACTTCCTGTTGCCCTTAGAGGGATAATGGACAAGCACGTCCGTGACACGCTTATTGGTCTCTGCAACTTTTTCAATGTTATCTCTCGAAAGTCGATTAGTGTGAAGCAGCTCCGAAGGCTACAGGAAGAGATCGTTGTGATACTAAATGAGCTTGAGATGTACTTCCCGCCCGCGTTCTTTGACGTCATGGTGCATCTATGTGTCCACATTGTGGACGACATCATAGACCTCGGGCCGACGTTCCTGCACAACATGATGCCGTTCGAGAGGATGAATGGGGTCATCAAAGGATTCATTCGTAACATGTCCCGTCTAGATGGAAGCATCATCCAGGGCTATCTGACCCAAGAGTGCACCTCTTTCTGCGGGAAATATCTATATGGCGGAGACCCTGTTGTTGGTTTGCCCGTTAACAAGCACCTTGGGAGGCTCAGAGGAGAAGGTCACACCAACGGCCGGAGGGAACTGCATGTGGACCACTCGGGTCGACGCAATGACTTTGACAGAGCAAACTTAGTAGTGCTATGATACGTCTCCAACGTATCTATAATTTTTGATTGTTCCATGCTGTTATATTATCAATCTTGGATGTTTTTATATACATTTACAGCAATTATATATCATTTTTTGGGACTAACCTATTAACTTAGTGCCCAGTGCCAGTTGCTGTTTTCTGCCCTGTTTTTGTTTTACAGAATATCAATACCAAACGAAATCCAAATGCCACGAAACTTTTTGGAGATTTTTTTCTGGACAAGATAAACACTAGAAGCTTCGGGAGAAGGCCAAAAGCCCCAGGGGGTGCCCACGAGGCACCAAGGCATGCCTGGGGGGGGCAGCCGCACCCTGGTACCTCATGGGGCCCACAGAGCTCCGTTTGACCTAATTCCACCACTATAAATTCCCAAAAAATCAGAAATCCTCAGGGGAGTCCATGAAATACTTTTTCCGCCGCCGCAAGTTTCTGTTCTCGAGAGATCCCATTTGGAGGCCTTCTCCGGTACACCGCCGGAAGGGAATCGAGCACGGAGGGGCGCTACATCAACCTTGCTGCCCTTCCGATGATGCGTGAGTAGTTTACCACAGACCTTCGGGTCCATAGTTAGTAGCTAGATGGCTTCTTCTCTCTTTTCGATCTTCAATACAATGTTCTCCTCGATATTCTTGGAGTTCTATCCGATGTAATCACTTTTTGCGGTGTGTTTGTTGGGATCCGATGAATTGTGAGTTTATGATCAGATTATCCATGAATATTATTTGATTTTTCTCTGATCTCTTTTATGCATGATTATTATAGCCTCGTATTTCTTCTCCAATCTATTGATTTGGTTTGGCCAACTAGATTGATTTATCTTGCCATCGGAAGAGGTGCTTTGTAATGGGTTCGATCTTGCGGTGCTCAATCCCAGTGATAGAAAGGGACATGACACGTATGTATCATTGCTATTAAGGGTAAAAAGATGCGGTTTATTCATATGTGAGTTTATCTTGTCTACATCCTGTCATCGTTCTTAAGGCGTTACTCCGTTCTTTATGGACTTAATACACTAGATGCATGCTGTATTGCGGTCGATGTGTGGAGTAATAGTAGTAGATGCATGCAGGAGTCGGTCTACTTGTCTCGGACGTGATGCCTATATACATGATCATTGCCTTGGATATCGTCATGATTATTTGCTTTTCTATCAATTGCCCAACAGTAATTTGTCTACCCACCGTATGCTATTTTCTTGAGAGAAGCCTCTAGTGAAAACTATGCCCCACGGGTCTATCTAAATCAATTACTAAAACCCTAAAAATATTGCTGCACTTTTTCTTTATTTATTTTATTTTGTATTTTTGTTTCAATCTATCTATCTATCACATACAATTTAATCTTGCAATTGACCGCCGAGGGATTGACAACCCCTCGTTTGCGTTGGGTGCTAGGATTTGTTGTTTGTTTGCAGGTACTGCTAACGAGGTGTTGCGTGGTTCTCCTACTGGATTGATAACCTTGGTTTCGTAACTGATGAAAATACTTACAACTGTTGTGCTGCATCATCCCTTCCTCTTCGGGGATAAAACCAACGCCAGCTACAAGTAGCAGGAAGAATTTCTGGAGCCGTTGCCGGGGAGACATCATCAACATCTATGAAGTACCTTTGCACAAACTCTCATCTCCTTGCATTTATTTTATTTGCCTCTCGTTTTCATCTCCCCCACTTCTAAAAACGTTTTTACAAAAATACAAAAATATTTTCTGTTTGCCTTTTTCTTGTTTGCTTGTTTGCTCACTTGTTACCTTGTTTGCTTAATCATGACGCCCCGAGAAAATTATCATGATAAACCCTGGATATGCAAAAATATTGCCAAGTCATTTGCAATATTTTTCATTTAAAATTAATTCCTTTTTCTGCCATTTAAAGGAATTAAATCCTGGAAAATATCTATCCATCTCCAAAGTTCATGAAAACTTGTGGAGATAATCTTTGTGATCATATTGAGCTCCCATAAAAATATTGGAGATACTCTTTGTGGAGATACTCTTTGCATTTTCCTATTTTAAGCCAATATTGCACCTTGGGCACTTTCCAAAGGAGCTACTATTTTGGTAGCCAGGAAAAATCCCAAATAATTTGTGGAGCTTCTCCTATCCATATATTCACCATTTCCATCAGGAACCCAAGTTCCACAGTTCAAGTTTTGAGCACATCTTCCAATTCTTGTTTCTGTACCTATTTTGAGGTTGTGAAGCAACTATATGTTATATTGCTTAAAAATTCTTGAAATTAATCCAGGACCTCACCCTACCTATATTATGAGACCATGCCAAAATTCATATCATTGTGCCAAGCCAATTTCTCCCAAAAATTCAATCTAGTTTCTGTCCAGTAGAAAGCTTTGTGAAGGAAGTACAACTTTGGCATTTCAAAATGAGCTTAAATTTTGCCAGTACCTCCATGCTTCCAATTCATCCCTCTACCCAAAAATTCAGCTCATCCCATCAAACCATTTGAGCACAACATCAAAATCTGGATTCTGGAACAAATTTGGCATTGCAAAGGAAGTGCTTGCTTCCTTGATCCTTTTGGGCTGAAATTTTTCAGGGTGGTTAACAATGATAAATAACCCTTAGATGCCAAAAACCAGCCCATTTCATCTAGCCAATTTTCCTCAGTAAATTATCTAAGTTTCTGTTCAGATTGCATCTCTATGAAGGAAGTACCTTCATGGATGATCAAATTGAGCTGAAATTTTTCCAGACAGCTCTCATGACCAAATCATCATCCTACACCAAATTTGAGCCAAATCCATGTAGCCAATTTGTCCCAGCAAATTCAAATCCATTTCTGTCCAGATTTCCACTTTGTGAAGGAAGTGCATGCAAACAAGATCCAAATGACTTCAAATCTTGCCAGAACCTGCACCTTCCTACCACATTTCACTATGACATAGATCCAACTCCATTTCCCCAACCATTTAGCCCCAAGGATCCATCCCAGTTCCTGTCCAGAACCTATGTCAGCTCAAATCAGTCAACTTCATGTCTCCATTTCCCTCCAAAACTGGACAGGTCAACTCCAGAGACATTATTGCAGCTATTTGACATGGCCTGGAGTCAAATAGGTGCTCTGGACGCGTGGTGCCCGCGGTGACCACACGGAGAGCACGCCAAAGTGGTGCTCTGCGCTCTGTCAGCTCCGTCCGGTCATCTCCGGCCAACCGTTGCTTGTCCGAGCATGTCCAGCGTCCTTGCGGAGTCCACGTATACCCTCTCCCGCACCTTCCCCCTCCTCTCTCTTCCTCCTCACGCCATGGTGAGCCCCGCCACCATACTGCACACCCGTGACCGTCGTCGGCTTCCTCCCTAGCTTCTCCCCCAAGTCTTCTCAAGCGCACTCGAGGCCTCTGCCCTCCCCGCGAAGCCCCCCAAAGCTTGCAACCGGCCAGCCACGTCGCCCCGGAGCACCAGTACGCTGCTAAGATCGCCACCGCGGCCGTGCCCATCCACTCGCTCCGGACGGCTATAAATAGGCCGCCCCGAGCCCCCTCGAGCTCACCCAGCCATCTCCTCTCCCTCCTAGCTATCTCCCCGCTCGGAGGAGCATGCGCTTGTGCTCAACTCTGCCTCCACCATCGCCATGGCCGCCGTCGGCCTTAGATCAAATTCGAGGGAGCCAAACCCTCTCCTTCCCTCTAACCCGCACCAGAGCCCTTCCCTAGCCACGGCGAAACCCCCCTAACCCTAGCCACTCCTCTGCGCAACCATGCCGTGCGCCCCATCATCGTCCGCCGCCGCCGTCCGCCACGGTCAGCCGTGCACCAGCTGCGGGGCTCACCGGAGACCCTAACCCCCCTGGACGGATGCGGCTCGTCGTCCTGAGTACGCCCATAGCCGGAGCGTCGCCGGAGACGGCCTGCACCTCCGGCAATCATCGGCGGGAGCCAGCCCTCTCTTCGGCCAGGCATGTGCGGGAGGTGGGCGACGACCCTGTAGGCGGGCCCGGCCGGTCAGCGGCTCAGTCGCTCCCTCCATTTTTTTAAAGAGGGCGGCCGCGCAGGTGGGCTGGCCCATCAACAGCAGCAGCGGCGGCAGCCTCACTATAACTCAGGCTCCAGCCACTTTTGGCCCGAGCCGGCCCAAGTGTACAGTGCACTTCGTTCTTTTTCACTGAAATAACTACTGAGGACTCATTTGTAAATAAACTATTTACAAATGGGTCCCTGGCAGTCAATCGCCAATACCTTTTCGCCCGTGACTCCGATTCAGGTGATTCCAAAGCCCACGTTCTTTGTTCGTCGAGCCCGTTCCGATGATGTCACTCTCACAATGTTTACACTTTCTGAAAATGCCAATTTTGCCCCTGCCCTATATTCAGCCCCTCCGAGAGGGAATCCTTTCCGGTGAATTTTTCCGCGAGGTGATCACACTTCTCTCCGGTGAATCCGTCGACCCCCAGGCAAGCCGACCATCTGATATATGATCTAAAGCATTGCTCTGTGTTATTCTTGTGTGTTTAATTAATGAATATGCCAGTGTTAGAAATAATTAAACTCCTGCTAGGTTGAACTTGCTATTTACATTACTTGCTAGTATTCATCACAACATCGCACTTGTGACTCGTATGTGATTCCGCATGGAGATAGGTTGTTATGTTTTCATCATGCATCATTATTGTTATTGTAATAAAAGAATATGACTTAATAATGACAACCTCCTCCGTCGGCTGGATCGAGTCATAGTGCCACCGAACCGAGCTCATCCGTGCAGCCACATTTGCCTTTATGGTAAGGCCCTGGCTTGGTCTATTGTCTTGCCTCTTGTCGGTACCTCCAAAGAGGGGAGGTTATGCGTGCGTGCTACCCTGGCCCGGTAGGCGGCGATAACCTTGTGAGCCCAGGTTATTTGCGCGTGGTCCCCGTTTGGGACAGTTTAGTTTGGCCACGACGGTGGCAGGTGTCAGGAGTGACACAGGGGCCACCCAGGACATGCCCCGGAAGGGGTATGGTTGTCGGTGGGACCGTAAGAGTGCTAGGCAATAGACAAGTTTTGTTGGAGCAGCACCGGTCCGCCCGAATGGGAGCATGAGGCCAGGAACTCCATAGTATGGGTAAAGTGCGCAACCTCTGCAGAGTGTAAATCTATTCGAATAGCCACGTCCTCGGTCATGGGACACAGTTCGTACTAGGTCACACTATTTGGTCTGTGTCGAGTCTGGAGGAACAAACCATATGATGTTAATAATGAACCAGAGAAAGGTATGACTTGTCAGATTTATAGTGCAGATGCAGGGACATTGGATGATGTCAGGTATATGGGGGGTTAGCCATGCGATGGCTATGAGATGAGTGGTCGGATGACCACACAACTTGGATTGGATTTGGACCGGGTTTGGATTGGATCCTAAGATTATTCGGAGTATGGATTAATTACTTGATATGCTGTTTCTTCGTCATACTACAGTTACTTTGATAGTTAACATGCTAGATAATTCTGTTATGATATGATATTGCTGGCTAATCCTGCTATGACATGATAATTAATAATGCTAGATGGTTAAACCATAATAATTAATATTGCTATAAGAATTGATGCATGCTTGAATGCCATGGATTGCTTTGCTTGGTGTATATGTTGGTTTGGTTTGCTTGCGAGTACATTCAAAAGTACTCAGCGACCTTCAATGTGGCCAGGTTCACCTAAGGATCCGACGTTCGCTAACGGGGAGCCAGAGTGTTCGCGGGCTAGAAGAGTAACCCAGTCAGACCCTTGTGGATTGGAGCCGTACCAAGACCCTGCTGCCATAGATCGAGCTTTTCCGCTGCCATCACCCTTGTAAAATATCATGTAAGATGTATATATCCATTAATAGAAATGCCTGTGTTCATGATACTTATTGTAAAAGCGCATGCCAGAGTGATTTTCCTGGGCTGGTTTGTGCGGCAACCGTCTGGCTACAGTGGTGTTCAGGCGGGGCACCACAATTTTTTTCTGGACATAACAAACACTAGAAGCTTCGGGAGGAGATGAGAAGATGAAGCAGTGGCCCACGCGGCACCACGGCGCGCGCCAGGGGGGCGCCTGGTGGCTCGTGGGGCCCACACAGCTCCGTTTGACCTAATTCCACCACTATAAATTCTCTAAAATCGGGAAACCAACAGAGGAGTCCATGAAATACTTTTTCCGCCGCCGCAAGTTTCTGTTCTCGAGAGATCCCATCTGGAGGCCTTCTCCGGCACTCCGCCAGAGGGGGAATCGATCAAGGAGGGGCTCTACATCAACCTTGCTGCCCTTCCGATGATGCGTGAGTAGTTTACCACAGACCTTCGGATCCATAGTTAGTAGCTAGATGGCTTCTTCTCTCTTTTTGATCTTCAATACAATGTTCTCCTCGATGTTCTTGGAGTTCTATCCGATGTAATCACTTTTTGCGGTGTGTTTGTTGGGATCCGATGAATTGTGAGTTTATGATCAGATTATCCATGAATAGTATTTGAGTCTTCTCTGAACTCTTTTATGCTTGATTATTATAGCTTCGTATTTCTCTCCGATATATTGATTTGGTTTGGCCAACTAGATTGATTTATTTTGCAATGGGAGAGGTGCTTTGTAATGGGTTCGATCTTGCGGTGCTCAATGCCAGTGACAGAAAGGGACATGACACTTATGTATCATTGCGATTAAGGGTACAAAGATGGGGTTTATGCATGCGTGAGTTTATTTTGTCTACATCATGTCATCTTGCTTAAGGCGTTACTCCATTCTTTATGGACTTAATACACTAGATGCATGCTGGATAGCGGTCGATGTGTGGAGTAATAGTAGTAGATGCAGGCAGGAGTTAGTCTACTTGTCTCGGACGTGATGCCTATATACATGTTCATTGCCTTGGATATCGTCATGATTATTTGCTTTTCTATCAATTTCCCAATAGTAATTTGTTCACCCACCGTATGCTATTTTCATGAGAGAAGCCTCTAGTGAAAACTATGACCCCCGGGTCTACTTCTATCATATATAAAAAAACCTAAAAAATACCTTCTTGCACTTTTACTTTATTTATTTTATTTTGTATTTTTGGTCGATCTATTTATCTATCACCATACAATTTAATCTTGCAATTAACCACCAAGGGATTGACAACCCCTTGTTTGCGTTGCGTGCAAGGATTTGTTATTTTGTGTGCAGGTACTGTTAACGAGGTGTTGCGTGATTCTCCTACTGGATTGATAACCTTGGTTTCATAACTGAGGGAAATACTTTTCTCTACTGTACTGCATCATCTCTTCCTCTTCGGGGAAAAAACCAACGCAGATCACAAGTAGCAGGAAGAATTTCTGGCGCCGTTGCCGTGGAGACATCATCAACATCTATGAAGTACCTACGCATAAACCATTACACCACAACACTAATGCACCAACATATAATCTGCCGGGAGAACGCACTTAAGAGGGCAGATAGACTGCCGGGACAAAGATTCTCCCGGCAGATAGAACTGCCACAACAACGGCTGCCGGGGATTACTTGTCCCGGCAGATAGTCAATCCCCGGCAGTTCTTTTGCCCCGGCCATTATATCTGCCGGCAGTTTATGTTCTCCCGGCAGATTCATCCTAGCATAGGAACTACAGTTTACCGGCAGTTCCACTGCCTCCACAAGCACGTTTACCTGGCAGGTAATATGCCATCACAAGCAATGTAAATTGTTCTTGACAAGATATCCCTCATTTAATATCCAATCATTATGTTCAAACAGTCATTACAGATCACACAACTTATACATACAGCTCAATCAAATTACATGTAAGGCTTCACTCAATAACATAAACAGATAAAAAATATACGTTTCTAATGACATTGTGCCTCAAAAGGCAAAGTACATATGTTTAAGCTAAAGAAATCATTCCACACAACCAAAATGAGCATACAATGGCTTGTGTGCTGAAACAACCAACCAAATGCAGTGTAAACTTGCCCATGTCTCAAGGTTCAACAAACAAGGCATATCACATATATGTTATCACTCCAGCAACTTGTAGATCTTCCAAACCTCCAGCAACTTGTAGATCTTCCAAACCTCCATCAGCTTGTGTATCTTTGAGAAACCTGCAACAAATCAGAAACTCAAAAATGGTGCTATCGTTATTATAGATATCGACTTGCTGCAGTTTAACTCGTCAGCATAAAACTCTTCTAAATGTGCAACACTTCATCATCACAACAAGCAATGATTATTCATCACTAGATTGAGCAGAAATTATTTGCGCTTCAAATACAAAAATCTTTCATGGGCAAATATGGCAAAACAAGAATCTGTAACATTGTTACTTGCTTCACTAAACCGTACTCTCCAAGTGCACCGAAAGGAACAGATTGCACTAATTGAGAACCTAGAATAAAAGAAAGAATGCACAAACAAAATTGAGAACCGGAGGATTGTACAGCAAAAAAAATTAAAGGTAAAAGTTAATCCCTCTGTAAACTTAGTACATCCTAAATGATATGCAGAGGTGACAAATCAAACAAACAAATAAGCACAGCAAAAAGAAAAATATAAATAATATCATATAGCAATAGCCAAGAGAAAGATGCATAAGTATTACCCTTGGACTTGCTTGTGGTCGCATTGTTGCTTTTGCCAGATTTATCCACTTCCAGCTGCATACATAGAAGCAGATTATTAAGGTGTAAAAATAAATTGGGAGCAGATACAGAAGCATTGAGCATGCAAAAAAAAATCTTAATTGCACGGGCAAGAGAAGGAAGGAGTGGCCGCATTACATTACAGGCCAATTGGGAAACGTAAGTAAGTGTCGAATTCAAGGGGGGTGGTTTTTTTTTCGTTTGGCTGGTTTTTAGAGGTCAATAAATCTTGAGCTAGAAAATTAACTTCTTGTTACTCAAAGAAGTTGCAGTTGAAACATGGTGTATCCAATCTACGCTCTGCTGAGCTCCGCAGCCTCCACAATGGGGCAGCAGGGTTGGTTAGGGCTTGGTAGCTCCATCCGATGTGAGCACACAGAGGTGGTGCTGCATAGCATTGAGAAAGAGGGAGGGGAGGCCTGCAAGAGGTCAGGGTTTTTGATGGTGAAGCCATGCCGAGAAGGTCCTAAGTGAAAATATTGGCAAGGCAGACACACATTGTTCATCCTCATCTCTGTCAGCACTATCTAGTTTGAAATGGAGCATTATCTAGTTTGAAATGGAGCATTGTCTAGTATATCTACTACTCCTGCATTACTACTACTCCTGCATTATCTAGCATTATCTAGTTTGAAATGGAGCATTATCTAGCATATCTGAACCATATTATCAAGCATTAGAATCCTATATATCTGAATGTTGTTTCAGAGATGTTGATTTCAGTACATACAACCCCTTGATAAACATGATTTTTAGAAATGTTGATTTCAGTTAAACTACAGCATTTACTCAAAGCAAACACTCTAAGCAACAGTACAAGTACTCCTACAGTACTGAAAGTACTCCTGTAGTACAAATACTCTAAGCTGAATGTACTCCTACAGTACTGAAAGTGTACTCCTGTGAGTACTGAATTTACTGAATTCAGAGGAACCACCCAGCCAGCCTCAGATGGTGAGAATTTACTGAAAGTGTACTCCCAGCATGTTCAGACAACAACAACAACAACAAGAAAAATTAATAGTAGCTGATGGAGACATGGAGTCAAGTTACTCCCAGCATATTCAGACAACAACAACAAAAATATCAGGGGCAGGGGAGTAGCTGAATTATTAGCAGCTCGTGAAGTTACTGTCCTCACGGTCAACAACATGTTCACGGACAACATGTCCCCAGTATGTTCAGCCCAGCAGCTCGCTACTGCTCATGGTCAGGCGCAAGAGGTGTACCTGTAGACACAGACGTCACCACAATCCGCCGTTGATGCAGTAGAAGAAGATGGCGGCGCGCATGGAGGAGCTGCCGTAGCTTGAACGAGGACCCGCCGCTGCCCGGCGTCGACGACGCTGTGGACGACCCTCAGTGCCTCAAAGACGAGCTCACGACCACGGCGCCTGCCGCCTCGCTTCCCTACCCTTGCTGCTGCTGCTGCACATCTCGGGCCCGACCTGGGGGTAGGCGCTCCTCCGTGCAGGTCGAGGGCGATGGGGAGCGCTGGTGTTCGTCGCCGCCGTCGTCGAGCAGGAGAAGGCCGCCGAGTGCCCACGCTCCTCCCGCTCCAGCTACACGGCGACGTCCTCCAGCTTCAGATCCAGCAGCTTCAGAATCATCCGGTTGCACAGCTCCTTTCGCTGCTCCTTGCCGCCACTACACCTCCTCTTCACAAAAAATCCACCTTGAACTCCACCGAGAGGCGACGCGGGGCGAGAGAAAGAGGCGCCGCCGGTGAGAATATAAGGGCCACGACGACGCGGGTGAAAAGGAGGCGGCGACGCGGGCGAGAGGGGATGGACGGTCCACTGCGTGGTTGCGGGGCGCGCGTAGGCTGGGTGCGGTGGTTGGGGGTGGCGGCGGCGGCAAGGGCACATCGCGTTTGGGGGCGGGGGCGGCGGCGACGAGGGCACACGTCGGACTGGTTTTGGGGGCGATTTGGAAGAGAGATCGGGAGATTGGGGCCGAGTCTATACTTCGTTCGGTGCCAAAATTTTCACCTCTGGCGGGCTTTCACTCGGTAGCGTGCGCTTTGGCCCAATTTTATTTCGGTCTCGCGCCAAAGACAGTCCCCGGCAGTAAATGGGCAATGGTTTACTTGTCCCGGCATATAATGCGCCCTTTAACGTGGATAAGATTGCCGGCAGTTTTTGTGCCCTTATTCGTAAAGTTCTACCGGCAGTTTTTCTGCCCTGAACTACTTCTACCGGCAGTAACAAGTTTCCCGGCAGATCATTTGCCCTTATTCACATACTTCTCCTACTTCTACCGGCAGTAACAAGTTTCCCGGCAGATCATTTGCCCTTATTCACATACTTCTCCCGGCAGTTAACTGCCCCCAATTAAGTGTTGTGGTGTAGTGAACTTTCATCTCCTTGCATTTATTTTATTTGCCTTTGCCTCTCGTTTTCATCTCCCCCATTTCTAAAAAAGTTTTTACAAAAATACAAAAATATTTTCCGTTTGCCTTTTTCTTGTTTTGCTTGTTTGCTTGCTTGTTATCTTGTTTGCGTAGCCACGATGTCTCAAGAAAATACAAAATTGTGTGCATTTTCCAATACTAATAATAATGATTTTATTAGTACTCCAATTGCTCCTTCCACCGCTAGTGCGGAGACTTGTGATATTAATGCCGCTTTGCGAAATCTTGTCATGGAAGAACAATTTTCTGGTAGTCCTAATGAAGATGCTGCATCCCATCTTAATACTTTCGTAGAATTGTGTGATATGCAAAAGAAAAAAGATGTGGATAATGATATTGTGAAATTAAAATTATTCCCGTTCTCATTGCGGGATCGTGCAAAAATTTGGTTTTCATCTTTACCATGAAATAGTATCGATTCTTGGGATAGGTGTAAAGATGCTTTTATTACCAAGTATTTTCCTCCCGCAAAAATTATTTCCCTTAGAAATCAAATTATGAATTTCAAGCAACTTGATCATGAACATGTTGCCCAATCTTGGGAAAGGATGAAATTAATGATAAGAAATTGCCCTACTCATGGTTTAAATTTGTGGATGATCATACAAAATTTTTATGCGGGATTAAATTTTGTTTCTAGAAATCTTTTAGATTCCGCCGCGGGTGGTACTTTTATGGAAATTACTTTGGAAGAAGCTACTAAATTGCTTGATAATATTATGGCAAATTATTCACAATGGCATACTGAAAGAGCTCCTACTAGTAAAAAGGTGAATTCTGTTTAAGAAATTAATACTTTGAGTGATAAAGTTGACGCGCTTATGAAATTGGTTGCTAGAAAAAATACTCCTATTGATCCTAATGATGTGCCTTTATCCACCTTGATTGAGCAAAGTAATGATCCCGTAGATGTGAATTTTGTCTCGCGAAACAATTTTAATAATAATGCTTATAGAGGTAATTTTAATCCTAGGCCATTTCCTGGAAATTCCTCTAATAATTATGGCAATTCCTATGGTAATTCTTATAATAATAATAATAATAATAATATGATGCCCTCTGATCTTGAAAGTAATATTAAAGAATTGATTAATGCTCAAAAAGTTTTCAACACTTTGATAGAAGAAAAATTAAGTAAACTTGATTATATGTCTGATAGATTTATGCATGATGTGGAAAATCTTAAGACTAAAATTTTGCCACCCAAAATTGATATTAATGAATCAATTAAAGCTTTATATGTCTCCATGGATGAGAGTAAGAAAAGAACCGCTATGCTAAAAGCTAAACGAGAATTTTTAGAAAAAGCGATTCCTCCCGGTTCCTATCGTAGTAATGATGAGGATATTAAAATGATTGGTGTTTCATCTATTGATTCCTTGTTTAGCAATATAAAACTTGATGAAAAGGGGACTGAAGAAGAGTCAACTTTAGCTAGGAGGTGTCCCCATAATTCGGAGGGTGAAAATGTTGATAAAAATTTGATAAAAGTGGGTTTGGAGAGGTAAAAACTTTAACTAGCGATGTGCCCACTCTCTTGGATTACAAAGACTTTAATTATGATAGTTGTTCTTGGATTGAATGTATTTCTTTGTTACAATCCATGTTAAATTCACCCAACGCTTATGAGCAAAATAAGGCTTTTACTAAACACATCGTAGAAGCAATTATGAAAGCGTTAGAAGAAAAGCTAGAAATAGAAATTTCAATTGCTAGAAAATTATATGATGAGTGGGAACCTACCATTAAAGTTAAAATTAAAAATTATGAGTGCAATACTTTATGTGCTTTGGGTGCTAGCGTTTCCACAATTCCAAAATCTCTATGTGATGTGCTAGGTTTTACCAATATAGATGAATGTTCTCTTAATTTGCACTTGGCGGATTCTACTATTAAAAAGCCATTGGGAAGAATTAATGATGTTCTTATTTTTGCAAATACAAATTATGTGCCCGTTTATTTTATTGTACTTGACATTGAATGTAATCCTTCTTGCCCCATAATACTTGGTAGACCGTTCTTACAAACTATTGGTGCTATTGTTGATATGAAAGAAGGTAATATATGATTTAAATTTCCACTAAAGAAAGGGATGGAACACTTCCCTAGGAAAAGAGTTAAAGCACCCTATGAATCCATTATGAGGGCCACTTATGGAATCAACTTGAAGGATGACAATACTTGAAAACTATGCATTATGCCTAGCTAGGGGCATAAAACAATAGCGCTTGTTGGGAGGCAACCCAATGAATAAAATAATTTTTTGCTTTTTGTTTCTATTATTGTGTGTTTACACAATTATGCTACTGTTATGATTGTGTTTTTGTGTTTTAAGTAGTGTTTGTGCCAAGTAAAGCCTTTGGGATGATTTGGAAGATAGTATAATTGATGCTGTTTGGAAAACAGAAAATTTTGCGTCCAGTGCTCGAATTTTAGTTCTCTACTGGAGCCTCAGACAAATCTGAAATTTTTACACAGTATTGATATATGAATTGCCCACGTTGTCCAAATTTTTCAGAATTTTTGGATTTACAGAAGTAAGGCTTTTAAATAGATCTCTGTAGACTGTTCTGTTTTTGACAGATTCTGTTTTTGATGCACTGCTTGCTTGTTTTGATGAAACTATGGATTGTATCGGGGGGTATAAGCCATGGAGAAGTTAAAATACAGTAGGTATAATGCAAAAATAAAATATGAATGGGTTTGCAACAGTACTTAAAGTAGTGATTTATTTTGTTATACTAACGGATCTCACCAAGGTTTTGTTGAGTTTTGTGTGATTGAAGTTTTCAAGTTTTGGGTGAGATCACGATGGATGAAGGAATAAGGAATAAGCTTGGGGATGCCCAAGGCACCCCAAGGTAATATTCAAGGAATACTCAAGCGTCTAAGCTTGGGGATGCCCCGGAAGGCATCCCCTCTTTGTTCTACCAACCATCGGTAATTTTACTTGGAGCTATATTTTTATTCGTCACATAATATGTGTTTTGCTTGGAGCGTCGTGTATTATATGAGTCTTTGCTTTGTTTGCTTTTTAGTTTGTCATAATCTTCTTTGCTGGACACACCTATTTGAGAGAGCCACACGTTTATCATGATTTGTTAGAATACTCTATGTGCTTCACTTAAATATTTTGAGCTAGGCAGTTGCTCTAGTGCTTCACTTAAATCTTTTTGAGCACGGCGGTGGCTATATTTTGAAGAAATATTTGAACTCTCATGGTTCACTTATATTATTTTGAGAGTTGATAAATTTTGAAGAAATATGTGCACTCTCATGCTTCACTTATATCTTTTTGAGAATCGATAATAGTAATGGTAATTTGCACAAGATATGAATTTTGTCCCAAAGTGATGAATATTCAAGAGGGATATAATAAAAACTTTCATATAGATCATGTTAGTGAGTAATTGTCATATAGATAATGGATATGACAAGTTTGATTCCTTGCAATAGTTTTGCGATATGGAGATGATAATATGTGAGTCATGTTAGTGAGTAATTGTGATTTAGTAAGAATATTAGTGTTAAGGTTTGTGATTCCCTATGCATGCACATTAAGTCAATATTTATGCAAAGAAATTATATCCTACTTATGGTGCATTATTCGGTGTTAGTTAGGTTCAATGCAGGTTTATGACCGTTTTCGCTTTTTGGTTGGTTGCTTCTCAATCTATTTGCTAGCCTTCATTTGTACTAAGCAGGAATACTGCTTGTGCATCCAAACTCCTTAAACCCAAGTTGTGCCAAATGAGTCCACCATATCTACCTATATGCGGTATTTCCATGTCGTTCCATGTAAATTTGCATGTGCCAACTCTAATTTTCAAAATAATTTTCCGTTTTGTGTGCCCGTACCGCTCATGAAGCGGCAGGGGGTGGCCAATATTTTCCATGCTAGGTGTGTTATTCTCACGATGAGTGTTTATTCACTTGTCATTGCACGAGAGAGTGGTTGGTAATAGGGATGCCCAGTCCCACAATGAATCAAAAATTAATAACAACAAAATTCCTTGGAAAGTGTTGGTATGGAGGGCACCCATGGATACGGCTAGCCATGGATTGTGAAAGAATGGTGGAAAGCAAATAAACTTTACTTTCTGTTTGGGAACCGCCTACGATGTGTCTAGCATGGAAGATATTGGGAATTCTCGATCGTTTTCGTTGACAGGAAAAGCATGCCTCTCAAAATAATTTTATCTCTCTAATTTAAGCTTTAAGCTCTGGCACATTTGCAAATCTCTGCTTCCCTCTGCGAAGGGCCTATCTATTTACTTTTATGCAATTTTTATTTTTATTTTGAGTCTCCATCTTCTCTTACAAAGCATCAACTATAGAGCACTATTGTCATACTTGTGCATTGTGTGTAGCTAATATTGAGTGTGTTTCATGAATGGATCAATGATTGAGCATAATGGGCTAGGGATAACTTTCTTTAGCGTTGATATTTTGAAAGACATGATTGCTTGTAAGTATGCTTGAGTATTTATATCTTCATGTCAAACTATAGACTATTGTTTTGAATCATTCAAGTCCAAATGTCCATGCTATAAAGAAAAGAATATATGATGAATATGATAGGTAGCATTCCACATCAAAAATTCTGTTTTTATCATTTACCTACTCGAGGACGAGCAGGAATTAAGCTTGGGGATGCTTGATATGTCTCGAACGTATGTATAATTTTTGATTGTTCCATGCTATTATAATATCAATCTTGGATGTTTTTATATACATTTACAGCAATTATATATCATTTTTTGGGACTAACCTATTAACTTAGTGCCCAGTGCCAGTTGCTGTTTTTTGCCTGTTTTTGGTTTTCCAGAATATCAGTACCAAACGAAGTCCAAATGCCACGAAACTTTTTGGAGATTTTTTTTGGACATAACAAACACTAGAATCTTTGGGAGGAGACGAGAAGATGAAGCAGTGGCCCACGAGGCACCACGGCGCACCCTAGGGGGGCGCGCCCTGGTGGCTCGTGGGGCCCACACAGCTCCGTTTGACCTAATTCCACCACTATAAATTCTCTAAAATCGGGAAACCAACAGAGGAGTCCACGAAATACTTTTTCCTCCACCGCAAGTTCCTGTTCTCGAGAGATCCCATCCGGAGGCCTTCTCCGGCACTCCGCCGGAGGGGGAATCGATCACGGAGGGGCTCTACATCAACCTTGCTGCCCTTCCGATGATGCATGTGTAGTTTAACACAGACCTTCGGGTCCATAGTTAGTAGCTAGATGGCTTCTTCTCTCTTTTTGATCTTCAATACAATGTTCTCCTCGATGTTCTTGGAGTTCTATACGACGTAATCACTTTTTGCGGTGTGTTTGTTGGGATCCGATGAATTGTGAGTTTATGATCAGATTATCCATGAATATTATTTGAGTCTTCTCTGAACTCTTTTATGCATGATTATTATAGCTTCATATTTCTCTCCGATCTATTGATTTGGTTTGGCCAACTAGATTGATTTACCTTGCAATGGGAGAGGTGCTTTGTAATGGGTTCGATCTTGCGGTGCTCAATCCCAGTGACAGAAAGGGACATGACATGTATGTATCGTTGCTATTAAGGGTAAAAAGATGGGGTTTATTCATGTGTGTGTTTACTTTGTCTACATCATGTCATCTTGCTTAAGGCGTTACTCCGTTCTTTATGGACTTAATACACTAGATGCATGCTGGATAGCAGTCGATGTGTGGAGTAATAGTAGTAGATGCAGGCAGGAGTCGGTCTACTTGTCCCAGACGTGATGCCTATATACATGATCATTGCATTGGATATCGTCGTGATTATTTGCTTTTCTATCAATTGCCCAACAGTAATTTGTTCACCCACCGTATGCTATTTTCATGAGAGAAGCCTCTAGTGAAAACTATGGCCCCTGGGTCTACTTCTATCATATATAAAAAAAACCTAAAAATACCTTGCTGCACTTTTACTTTATTTATTTTATTTTGTATTTTTGTTCGATCTATTTATCTATCATCATACAATTTAAACTTGCAATTAACCGCCAACGGATTGACAACCCCTTGTTTGCGTTGGGTGCAAGGATTTGTTATTTTGTGAGTAGGTACTGTTAACGAGGTGTTGCGTGATTCTCTTACTGGATTGATAACCTTGGTTTCATAACTGAGGGAAATACTTATCTCTACTGTACTGCATCATCCCTTCCTCATCGGGGAAAAAACCAATGCAGATCACAAGTAGCATAGCGCCGTAGCAGTAGCGCGCCCACCCGCGCTTATGGTATGCCAAAACCCCGAACTACTGCTAGGGTTTTCCCTAGTAGTGATAGCATCCATCCTCTGCAGATTATTGTTGAGCATGTAAGGCTACATGTTCTAAGATGATGGATGGAATCATAAGCTATATGGGCAAGAACATACCCCAAAAAGGAGCGCAAACCTAGCCTCGTAGGGTGCCTACTGTTGAGCCAACGTCTCTTGCATCCGCTGCATATTGATCTCAGCCTCCTCCCGTCGTCTCGTTTCTTCATCCAGTCGGGCCTAGAGTATGTCATCGCACTGTCATCATCATTGTAATGCAAGCATGTAATCACGTGGAAGATCAATGAAGAAGAACATACCTAGACTTCCTGCATCTGATACGTAGCAATCTATGGGCGACGCTCTATGGTAGGCGAAGAGCTCATCCTGCTAGCATAGATCTAGGAGAGATTTTGGCATGTTGGGCGGCTCAACGGCTCCATTGCCAACATATAACCGGACATACTTTAGGCCTTCTCCCGCCAGCATAGCTACCTCAGCGTCGAAGGGCTCTACGCGCGGATCAGAATTGAGCCCGTGCTTCTCCTTGTACTTCTTGGTGTATGCCTCGATCCTCAACTTGGCTGCAACGCCGCATCACTGCTCCACCGGAATGTTCGGATCCCGCTCCTTAGGTTCCCGGGTCTTAGAGAATGCCCAAAATTTATTGATATCTTGGCCTTTGACTATTTTCTACACTAGAAAGCAATAAGATCCATAACACAGACGCTCGCGCATAAAGAATAACTTGACGGATTTCATGAAATTCCACAAAATGTTTTAAAATTTTGAAATTAATAACTAATTCATATTAATTTACAAAAATGCATAAAATATATCCAAATTGATCAAAAAAATGTGTAGATTCTGGATATTCTATTTTCATGCATGTTAACAACTTCTAAAGTTATGTTTAGGGTTAAACCATAATTAATGTGTTTCTTTTAATGTGGAAAATTATAGAAATGATATTTACAATTCATTCCACTCCATTTAAAATGTTTAGTGTTGCTCATCACCACCATATGCCATGTTATGCCATGTTAATAACATTTAAAATGATGATTAGGATTAAACAAAATAAACCCGTTTATTTAATATGTGGAATTATTGGAAATGCTATAACTTGTGCATTTCAATTCCAATTAACTTGAAACTAATTGCATTAGGTTAATCTTGCATAATCATATGCCATGTCATACATTGCATATCATGATCATGCTGGATCTTTGCAGTAGTAGCAAGAGTCATCATTCGCTTGCTTTTCTAGTGTTTCTGCTTCTTCTCGGTTAGATTCCGGAGATGACGTGAGCAACGAGCAAGGTCTGAGAATGTACCAAGCGTGGAATCGAGGAAAGCAAAACCTCCTTGTTCATTCTGACACATCCCATTATGCTTTCTCCCTTATTCCTTCATTAGTGTAATGATTCAGTTGTCGAGTCTTCGATAACCACCTTTTCCTTTGCATGGCCTATTCTTGTCACCTAATATTGCTTTTATCTTTATCCTAGCATGCCTAGTAGTTGCTTGTGTTATTGTCATGTTAGCCCTGCTTACTTGACATAGTATGCTATGCTTAGGGTTTTGCTTGAGTCATGTCATATCTAGTTGATGTTGCTTTGGGTGGTTGATTTCCTTTGATCCGGTTTTGGATGAAGATAGTCCCTACATTTTTACCAAGGGTGACTCTAGGTATCGAACCCACAGGAAGTATTGCTATTAGACAGGGATTCAAGCGAGTTATTGTTGTCGTTGGAAGTTCCAGTTTCCTGGACCGAAAATCGCAAGCTTTTTAGAGAAAACAGTGGTATGGAAATAGGCTAGGGCTTGAGGACTTTACTTACAACCTTATACTTGCAGTTAGGATCTTGTCTTGAGTTCCAACATGGTCCTGGTTGACATCGCTATGATGTGTTCTCAACTTGTAGATGTGGGGGATGCATCCAAATAACGTCATGACAGATCAGCAAACTGCATAGTGAGTCTATTGTCCAACCAAGGCCCTTACCGTCGCATGGGGTTACCTCGATTATTAAGGATCTCTCCATACCAACGCATTGGGCATTTAATGACTTCACCTCATGGTCCCCAAGGAGTTGCTTTCGGCTACCGTACTAATCCTTACTGTCATCGGCTTTCGGTATAGCCTTCCATGCATCCCTGCACTTTACCTCCTCCTTGATCGATCTACGGGATCCTGGGTACCTGTGGGGCCTTAGAACAAGAAAGAGATAAGAGACAAATTCGTTGCGATAACACATACAAATAACGTTCAATTAAGCAAAGTCAATACCAACGATCCTGTGCACAAGTACATAGGACTGCAAGGCTATGCCTCAGCCCACGGTCTGAGGGGATTACTCACACTTCGCAATCAGATCACAGATGTAAAACATTGTAGATGGCATTGATAGATGAATGATTGATAAAGGTCTTACAATGTCGCCGTATGAGATGTATCGATTACAAATATGGCAAGCTATGGGGTAAATGGCTATGGAGATGGAGATGGAGATGGCGATGGCGATGGCGGCGGCTAAGGTATCTCCTTGGAATGCTCTTTGCGGTTGTGGCAACTCTGGTGACCTTGGCGACTCTTCACAACTCCCCTGTTGCGAATGGAACCTCGGGCCTTTTATAAAGTGTGCTTGTGTTGACGTCATGGAGTTGTCAGAGGGTGGTACGAGCGCTGGTACGAGCGCTCACGCTTGTACCAGACGCCATCTTCTCCCCTGTTTCCTCTGTTGCGCCTCTAGTTGATTTGGTTTGATTTCCACACTTCATATTTCTATATATAACTTCATTTCCTTCCCTTAAATGGTCTATTTCCTGCAGAAACAAATTAAACATAGGGATTTGCAATCTTTTGCATTTGTTAGTCATTAGTGATAAGATCAGAATGATTTTCTTGGAATATCTGGGATTATCTGGTTTAAACAATGGTTGAATGAGTGTAAAAAATACACGCATCAGTAGTTAACCTGGCTCTGATATATTTCATGTTATGTTGTGGAGTTAATTATGTTAATATGTAATAAGGCAAAGGCGGGAGACCGTGCTGAATGCATTGGTGTTTTGTTCCACTTGGGCCGACATTAGACCCTTCTTGTTATCTTGATACAAGACTGAGCATACTCAACCTCTCATTGGGGGATATGGGATCCCTCTTGACCTAGTACCTTACCTCAGACCTGTCCAGGGTCCACATAGTTTGGGTTTTCCATTTGGGCATACACATAGTTACTTTATTCATGTTGTTATCATGTTGTGGATGAGATGGATGAATGGCAGTTGCATAAATATAGGAATTATGGCTGGGCCAAGTAGTTATCCTCCGAGCTCTAGCTACCTTCACTAGTGCAGAATCGGCCTATAGTGCCGGTTCGTAAGGGCCTTTAGTCCCGGTTCAGGAACCGGCACTAAAGGGTGGGGACTAAAGCCCCCCCCCCCCCTTTAGTCCCGGTTCAACACGGCCCGGGACCAAAGGCCCACCACGTGGCACGAGCCGGCGCCGGGGGCTGGGGGACCTTTAGTCCCGGTTGGTAACACCAACCGGGACTAAAAGTATTTCATTTAATTCTGGGTTTATGAATTATGGTTTATTTTTCCTTTTAATTTTGTGTTTTCCATTTAATTATTTTTCATTTCAAACATATTTTACGCTACTACATACTGTACAATTAACTATCTAAATCATACAAATAAGATTTTTTTTATAAAATGGATAAGAACAAGAGGCTCACCAAGGTGTGGTGCCGGCGACGGGACGGTGCGGGCGATCGACGGTGGTTAGGACGGGGACGGGAAGGCACTAAGTAAACCACACCTACACATATGCAAACTAAGAAGTTAATTTGAGCTCAAATTGCATATAAATCAAATAAACTACCACATATAAATACTCCCAAACTAAAACCCACAAATCACTATACTTATAGAGCATTGCAAGAGCTAATCTAGCAATGAGAGATGAAAGGACAAAGTTGCTAACCTTTGTGAACACTTGGATGGATGGGGTGCCTCCAAATCTTGACAAATTTTGGCAAAAATGGAGGATGGGCTCGAGGAAGAGGGGAAGAACAGAGAGGAGAGGAAAGGGGAAGAACAGAGAGCTCGGGCTGGACGAAGGGTTTATACAGGAGCATCTTTAGTCCCGGTTCGTTACACAAACCGGGACTAAAGGTGAGCCTCTAGTACCGGTTCGTGACACAAACCGGGACTAAAGGTGATCGTGGGGCCCCAGCCTGACACCAGCCTGCCACCACCCCTTTAGTCCCGGTTCGTGTCACGAACCGGTACTAGAGGTTCAACACGAACCGGGACTAATGATGCCCGCCCCCCTAGCCGTTGGAACCGGGACTAATGGTCACATTAGTACCGGTCCGTTTCCAAACCGGGACTAATGGGGCTCACGTAAAGTCCTTTTTCTACTAGTGCTTGGACCCCACACACAATACATGGGTCTGTTTCGGAGAACTCGGTCGGATTCGTGATTCGGGTACAACTCAGTTGGGTGGCTCCTTGGACTTTGTTGCAGCGTAGTAGTAGTGTCGTGGTCAATCTCACTCTGCCGGCATGCCCCTTGTGTGCTATTACTAGTGGCATCAAGATCGATTGGCACGTGTTAGGGTAAATTGGTACACCCCTGCAGGATTAAATCTATTCAACTAGACGTGTGCATGTTTATGGACGACTTGGAGATTTTGGTCATCATCATAGGACAACTTCAACTAATAATTAATAATACTTGGCAACTTAGGTGTGACTGCCTTGGGGATATTTCCTCGTGGCTGATGCGAGGGGGGATGCAAGGTAGTGTTATGATGTGGTGGTTAGGTTATATGGTTCATATGCGCCCTCTTACCTTATCTCTGATAGACGCAAGTTGTACTGTGTCTCTATAGAATGCTAGTGCTCGTTGCCGCTCAAACCACATACTCCTTCTTTAAGAATGTTGCATAATTAGAACAGATATGATGTAAGTCTTGCGAATACAGTTGGGTACTCACCTTGCTTTATTTATATTTTTGAGTCGGATGCTGCAAATCAGATGGTAGCATTTGGAACAGGTGATCTCTAGTGGTGAAGGACGACGTTAACTATGGTTATCCTAGCCAATGGTCTGGGAAGGGTTATGGACGCCATCTTCTTTTCTTTAGCCTTCTTAAGGCATTTGTTAAATTTTATCTGTCTAAGATATATTTCGCTTCTGCTGTGAGAGCTGGAAATTGGTCGTGAGACCCTTGTATGTATTCATTTGTTAAATTTGACTCGATCTGGAGTTGTTGTATATATATTGTTACAGTTCTTTTGTAGAGTTGTGTTATGATACCTGCTGTCCAACCCACATAGCATGCATGTTGCGTG
The DNA here is from genome assembly GCA_039707655.1 of Elymus sibiricus. Taxonomy (NCBI): domain Eukaryota; kingdom Viridiplantae; phylum Streptophyta; class Magnoliopsida; order Poales; family Poaceae; genus Elymus; species Elymus sibiricus. The sequence continues at coordinate 5,687,301 of CM077674.1, read as the reverse complement.
TATGGATATAACGTGCACGTTGTGTGTTGGTGGGTGTTCTGGGGTCGATATTAAGCATTTGCTAGCGGGAGTGCTAGATCTGTATAGTGCCGGTCTCGGGGCGTTACACCTCCTGGGCTGGGGTCTTTCCCCCTGGCTCTCTTCCCGTGAGAAACTGCCAAAAATATTTTTTCCTGATTTTTCCTGTCTCCGGAAAAATATTTTCTTCACTGGGCATCCACAGGAAAAATATTGGTACCTTTGTTATTTGCCATTAAAATTTCAGTTGAATATTCGAGTCCAACTCACGGATTTCATAGATTTACTGGAGCACCCATTCTCGAATCTTATTGAAGTGAGCTCCTCTTTGAGAGAAATATTCTCGGAGTGCATTATTTGGAAAATAAAATTGATGAACATTTCTAAACTCATGATTTTTTTTAAATTTTGTGAATATTTTTTCAAATCCTTGAATATTTTAAAGTTTCACAAACATTTTCAAAATTCATGACCATTTTTTAAAATCCTTAAAGATTTTTCAAATTCCTGAGCATTTTCTAAATTCGAGAACATTTTAAAAACTTGTGAAAATTTTCAGTTCATGATTTTTTTTAAATCTAATTTTTTTTTCTAAAATCCATGAACATTTTCAAAATGCACTAACATTTTTTAAATTCATAAATAACACTTTAAAAAAATATTTTTTAAAAAATTTGGAATGTTTTCTAATAAAAAGCCGAATGAAATAAAAAGTTTAGGCTGAAAAACTGACCGGAAATAAAAAAATGCCAACGCACGAAGTGCATGAGGCTCAACATGGGCTGCGGCCTATTGTCCAGCATACATCTATTCTGTTTTCAACACATGTTTGTTATTTTGTGCTGACTTTGCTATCGTTACGTTGTTTGAGTATTGTTTTCTATCCGGAATAAATAAAACAGAGACCTTAGTGTTAGTGAGGATATATATTTTTCTTGGTTTCTTAGGGGTTGAAAGTTCTTTTAGACTGAGTTTGGAAGCACCCTTTCCCATCACCATCATACTATTTGTATGCTTACTATGATTTTTCTTTGGTAACATTGGCTGCGGCCCATTGCAGGTTTAGGGACTGACTATTCAACGCTTGAGCTTCCCCCTTGAGGCGTAGCATGCAATTGGTAACTTTCTGCAAGTCCCATACATGTATTGTTTTCAACACATGTTTGTTATTTTGTGCTGACTTTTCTATCGTTACGTTGTTTGACTATTGTTTTCTATCCGGAATAAATAAAACAGAGACCTTAGTGTTAGTGAGGATATATATTTTTCTTGGTTTCTTAGGGGTTGAAAGTTCTTTTAGACTGAGTTTGGAAGCACCCTTTCCCATCACCATCATACTATTTGTATGCTTACTATGATTTTTCTTTGGTAACATTGGCTGCGGCCCATTGCAGGTTTAGGGATTGACTATTCAACGCTTGAGCTTCCCCCTTGAGGCGTAGCATGCAATTGGTAACTTTCTGCAAGTCCCATACATGTATTGTTTTCAACACATGTTTGTTATTTTGTGCTGACTTTTCTATCGTTACGTTGTTTGACTATGGTTTTGTATCCGGAATAAATAAAACAGAGATCTTAGTGTTAGTGAGGATATATATTTCTTGGTTTCTTGGGGGTTGAAAGTTCTTTTAGGCTGAGTTTGGAAGCACTCGGCCCATCACCATCATACTAGTATTCGTAATGCTTACTACGATTTTTCTTTCGTAAGATGCCGGTCTAGTTTAAACTTCCCCTCGCAGCTAGTGTAGTCCAAGTCGAAGCTTCTAATCCTGAAAAATCGGAACACCTGTGTGACTCAAAACCCTTGATGTTCCTCACCGACGAAATCCCTGACTATCTATAAGTGACACGTCGCCGCATGGTAGCACGTGGACGATACCTCCTCCGCGCCTCCATCTCAATCGAGCGTTGTAGCATAGTGGCGCAAGTTGCATCGTGGTCCATATACAGTTGTGTTTTCTTCCCTTTTCGAAAAAAAAAAGTTATGTTTTCTTCCCTTTAATAGTACTCTACGACGTACGAAGCACTGCAGATGCTTGTGTTGGCGTCGTCATCACTGACCCACGCACTGCACGTTGGGATGTTTCCTCACGGCGGGTCATGTGGACGAGTTTGAGAGCGGCAACGATGGTTGATTGCTGCTACATGAGACAGACGCAGTCGAGGGAGCTCTTACTAGTACGTACATGCCCTGCTCCATCTATAAAGACGCCAACAAAGTATACTTCTGCTTGCTCTTGTTGCCCAACCATCACCGTACTTCTGCGCCAAAGTATTCGTCTTCCAGTTAAGGTCTACTAGCTCTACCTTGATGCATACATGGCGCTCTCATTTTCTTTTTTTGTCTGTTGCTATCAATTCACGGTGTTTAATTTGCTGGAACGCGTCAGATCAGATAGATGGCCATCACGGTGCGCCGGTCCACGATGGTGAGGCCGGCGAGGGAGGTGCCGTGGACCCGGCTATGGAACTCCCACCTCGACCTGCTGGTGCCGCGCTTCCACACGCCCAGCGTCTACTTCTACCGCCGTTCCTGCCCCGAGGGCGAGAGCTTCTTCAACGGCGAGCGGATGCGGCGGGCGCTGGCGGAGGCGCTCGTCACCTTCTACCCGATGGCCGGGCGCCTCGCGCGGGACAAGGACGGTAGGGTCGAGATCGACTGCAACGGGGAGGGCGTGCTGTTCGTCGAGGCCGACGCGCCGGACACTACCGTTGACGACTACGGCGACTTCGCGCCCACCATGGAGCTCAAACTCCTCATCCCCGCCGTCGACTACACGGACGAAATATCCTTCCCGCTCGTCGTGCTCCAGGTGAGCTCATTCTCTAATGGCAGTTACAGTTACTACAGTGACCTCCTGGTGGTCCTCAGACCATTATTGGGGGCTTAGAAGCCACACAACACAACTACCTTATGCTCTTGGAGGTTATTTGCCTTTATTTGCTAATACCATGAGTTGGTATATATATGCAAAATACATCCTATCATCGGATGGTAGTTACCCTCATGTCTCATATACTAGCATGTGATAGTATATATATACTACTTTATCATTCTAAGTATGTTCATATATTATATCTAAGATTTTTCAAAGTGAGCTATATGAAAAAATTGCATGTGAGTCTATAGTTTTAGTATATTTTGAAAATACTTTCATATTTGTACGGATAAAACAATATACTAAAAAAAATAGTACATACTACATAAAAAATGGTATATATACAACCAAAAAATTATTATATACTACATACTACGCATCCATACTCGCCGGTTTAACATAGAAAACTCATGTGAGTGTAACAATTCTTCTCCCTCCTTAAACTTTGGTTATGTCAGTGTTCGTTATTTGGATTTGGGAGCCTAGAGGCCACACAACACAACCACCTTCGAGGTTGCCTTTATTAGCTAATAGTACGAGTTAGTACATACCATGGTTTTCACTTTGAGTGAGATTTCGATGAAATTCACTGAATTTCAGTAATTTCAGTAGACATTGAAATATTTACCTTTCGGCCAAAATATTTCAGCAATTTCAGTAGTACACAGGAATTCAAATAATTTTTAAAATATTTTTCAAAAATTTCAAAAATTTAATTAAATTCAAGTTTGCATTTCGCCCTTTTGGCCGAAATGCAAACCAAAATAACTGAAATTCACTGAATTTCAGTGATTTCGGTTGGTACTGAAATTTTTCTGAAACTGAAAGTGAAAACCACTACATACTACTGTTTTCGTATTGTTAATGAGTTGGTTGTGTTTGTTGGCACATACAATTTATTGATTACCTCATTCGTAGATACTCCCTCCATGTGAAAACATACTTTTGTCTCAAGTCAAACTTTGTAAACTTTTACAAAGTTTCTAAAAAAATAATATCGACATCTACATTACCGATGAAATATAATTCCATATCTTACATATTTGGTATTGTAGATATTCATATATTTTTTTATATAAAACTTAGAAAATAACTAATTTTGGTCTATATATTGAAATAGAGGGAGTATAAAATTGGATATTGGAGAAACACATCCTAACCTTGAAGATGTGATTGACCAATGTTTGTTTGACTCTTTTGATATAAAATTGACCATTTCTTTTGGTGTCGACGGATAGTAATACAATAGCTCTTTTTTCTCTGCAAAATAAAATAAAATTAGTGATGTCTTTTGTCTGGAGCTCCTCCCGTGTCATTTCGCCATCAAATTTGCAACCACCTAAAACATTTATGCAAAGCCACAAAAATTCAGAACTTTTTTATTCTTTTCAAATTTTTTGATTGTACTGTTCATCCAGGGTGCAATGCACCCAAGTTTACAAAGACCTGTCTCGGGTGGAGAATTGTACCATGGTAGTACAATTTCATTTATCACTTTGTGTGCACCCATGATTTTTCATATATATTGCAACAAACCAATGCAGCTAATTGTGGTTTGATCCTTGAATTTTACTGTACACCAGGTGACCTACTTCAAGTGTGGAGGTGTCTCCCTCGGCGTTGGCACACAACACCATGTTGCTGATGGCATGTCCGGCTTGCATTTCATCAACTCATGGTCTGACCTCTGTCGTGGAGCCAAAATTGCAGTCATGCCCTTCATCGACCGCACCCTCGTCTACGCTCGAGACCCCCCGACACCATGTTACGCACATGTTGAGTACCATCCATCCCCAGCCATGTTGTCATCATCCATGCCCCAAGATCTCTCTGCTAAGAGAATATCACCTGCCACCACTGTTGACATCTTCAAGCTCACCAGCTCCGACATTGGCCGCTTGCGCTCGCAGCTTCCCAAAGGCAACGATATTTCACGGTTGAGCACGTACACATTGCTATCTGCGCATGTCTGGCGTTGTGTCTCTCTTGCACGCGGCTTGCCATCTGAACAGCCCACCAAGCTGTATTGTGCCATTGATGGGAGGAAACGGCTGAAGCCCCAACTACCAGACGGTTACTTAGGCAATGTGCTATTCACTGCCACACCAATCGTCGAGGCAGGCAAGGTAATCAGTGGGGTGGCAGGTACGAAGATAATCCAGATGGAGCTAGACAGGATGGATGATGACTATTGCCGCTCAGCATTGGACTACCTAGAGCTCCAACCTGATTTGTCGGCATTGGTCCGAGGAGCGCAAACCTACCGTTGCCCTAACCTCAGAATCACCAGCTGGGTGAACCTGCCCGTCCACGACGCAGATTTCGGATGGGGCCGACCGGTGTTCATGGGTCCTGGTGGCATCGCATTTGAGGGACTAGCTTACATCCTCCCAAGCGCAGACAATGATGGTAGCTTGTCCATCGCCATCTCATTACAGACTGACCACACGAAGAAGTTCTGAAATTTGATCTACTTGGAACTGTAAGCAAATTGCATTACTTACCCCTGCCAAAAGTTGCATGACAAGAAATTTGATTTTGGATCTGTAATCTATATATTTAAGCTTCCCTTTTGCTAGGCCAAATCTATTGCTCCGGATCAGTGGCTGTGCTCAATAAAACACCCATGTTGTTGGCTAGAAAATATACACCCTATTTGGGCCCACAAGTACGCACCCTTTGTCCAATCGTTGTCTGCTTTAGCTACAATGCGAATATTCCAGTAGTAATTAACCACGAATTATAGTCGACTACATAACTGTAAAAATATGTTATGCAATGTTAAGGGAAAATTTATAACAACAAAAAATTAAATTTGTCCTACGAAATGTGAGCTTTTCTTCCATGAGCAATCACTGTGGATTGCGACTTTATTGAAGCTAAATACATTAAGAAGTTTGATGCCTAGATTGGTAATTCAATGTCTATGCGGAGATTTAAGTAATCTTGATTGGTGGAGTCGATAGTTTGTTTCCATCTTAGAGTCGTGGTTGCACGTCATTTCATTCCGGCGAAAAGTATGCCAATTAGGACTGCCTCTATCAAGGAGTAGCTGCAGAGCACGCGAGAACCACGGGGTGAAGTGACGGCACGAGCACGAGAGAAAGAGAGAGAGAGAGAGAGATGATCTTGGCGGAGTCCATGAGTGTAACTCGTCTCTGTGTTTTTTTTTTTTTTGAAAGGGAGAGGAGTCCAGAAGGAACCTGATGCTGCATTAATAAAGACGTGTTGGTACACAACAAGTAACATAAAGACCCGTAACTAAAAGAAAATAGCAAATTGATCCCTGACGTTTACAAAGAGGACCCTAGAACAGTGATGAAAAACACAATCGGGTTTGATGCTTCATCACGGGCACAACCTCACCATTGTCGGGACGGCACCACTTGGGACGGGAAGACCTCCGAGATTCCATGTCGTAAACTCCGTGAAGAAGCAGCGCTGCTTCCCTTTTGGCTCCATGTCCGGGAGTGTAACACCCCATGTAATTAAGCCACTGTTACTTTCCATAACAATTGCCAAGTCATCATGCTTGCTATGACAATTGCCCCTTAGTTTCAAACTCAGTTCAAATTCCAATTCAAAATGCAAGTTCAAAAATAATTTCTTCAAACAGTGAAAAAAAATGTTTGTAGTATTCTAAATATTCGCCAAGAAATTGTCATGAGGAAACCCAACATGTTTGAATCACCAAAATGCCCCTGGCAAATTTTAAAGTAGTCCAGCAGTAACTAATTGGGCTATTTCAAAATAAACAAATGTTTAGGCTTTTCCAATTATTTCCAAAGCTTGTATGTGGTCTTGATACATTGTCTAGTATTTATGTGTGGAATTTGAAGTTAAAAAAAACCATTTGGACAGTTAACTAAATAGAAAACAGAAGAAAAAAAAAAGAAACATAAAAGAATAAAAAGAAAAGAACTAAAGCTACTGTGCATCTGGGCCTAAGTGCCACAGTGGACCAAAGCCCAGCCCACCACGGTGTAACATCCCCATGTAATAGCTACAGTAATCACCTTTTGATAATGCCAAGTCATCAAGTGGAACAGTGCTTGACCATCATTGCATCATATCTCTTTTCAAATTCCAATTCAAATTGCAATTCAAATTTAAAGTGAAAAATAAAAGTTGTTTAAATTGGAAATAAAAATGTTCATTAAATAGAAAATAATCTATTTCTAATTGTGTTCAGGAAAACAACATCACTAAAAGTCTCTAAGTGACTCTATCATCCTAAAACAGTGGCAAAACAGCAACATTTAATCCATTTTTATTAAATAGAATTCAAATGAAAACATTTACCCACCAAACCATTTTCTGGTTGTGCTAAATATTGCATACTAATTATTGGGCTAAGTCACCTATTTTACTAAACTCGATTTGAACCTAAACTAATTGCAAAACAGAGAAGAAAATAGAAATCAGAAAAAGGAAAATAAGAAAATAGAAAAGGCCCACCGCGGCTGGGCTCTAGTCGCCGCACAGGCCCAGCCCGCGCCCCTCCTTCCCCTTCCTACTGCTCCTCGCCCAGTCGCTCCCGCGCCCGACCGCGTCATCGCCGGCTGGCCGCAGCCGCACCCTCCCCATCGCCCGTGTCGCTACAGGGGATCGAGGAGGATAAGACCGCCTCCCCTGGAAACCCTAGCCAGCCCCGATATTTTCTCCCTCGCCCGTGCGCTCTTTCTCTCTCTCACCCGAAAGCGCTCGCCGTCGCCGCCGTCGATTCCACAGCTACCGGCCTCCCCACCCGTCGCCGAGATGGCGTAGGGCACCGCCTCCGTCCGCTACGCCGCCTGGACCCAGCCATTGGAGCCGGGAGCCCCCACCGCGAGCTCTGCACCATCTTCTTCCTCCTCGGGCTCCTTCTTCTCCGGCGCGATTCCGGCGACGACAAGCTTCCCCGAGCCCATTTGAGCACACCTACAGGGCCCGGTGAGCAGTCACCGTCGTTCCCCTCTCCCTCCCGCGCGTTTTCGTCGCCGTAGGCGCCGCTGCCATCGCCGCCCGTACCGTGCTCCTCCGCGCTGCTCGTCGCCGTCGCCTCCGTCGTTGTCATGCTCACCCGAGCACGGGAGCGTGCTCAGGACAACTCGCTGAGGCCGCCCGTGCCCTTAGCTCGCCTCCCTGTCGCCTCTGTCGCCGATCCCGCAGATGGCCGAACGCCGCCGTCCTCCGTCGCTGTCGTAGCACTCATCTCCGGCCGCCCCGCCTCGCGCCGGTAGGCTAGATCGACGCGGCTTGGTCTTCTCGTTCGAACGCCGCAAGAAACGGCCGATTTGGTGCACCGTAGACGAAATCCGAGCTCGCCGGAGTTCATCGCCACTCGGGCTCGCCGGAGAGCGCTCCGGCGCGACTCCGGTGGCCGTCGTCCGACGTGGCGCTGCGGGCCCCACCGCTCAGCCACTGACCCTGGGTCCCACTGGGCCCATTGACCCGGTCAGCGCTGACTGGGCTAGCCCCGTGTCACTGACATGTGGGTCCCGCCGGATTAAAATGATTTTATAATTAATTAAAACGTTAATTTAATTGTTAATTAGATTAATTAGTTAATCTGTCACTGACAGGGCAGGCCCACCGGATAATTAGATTAATTAGATTAAATAAACCCTGATTAGTTAAACAGTCACTGACCAGTGGGTCCCACTGGTCAGGTTTGACTATTCAACCGCACTGTTGACTGCTGACGCCAGCACTACGTCATGCTGACGTCATCATTCACTATTTTGGATAATTCGGATTTAAATAATTTAAATAATTCCAGAAATTAATAAAAACTTTAGAAAATCATATCTTTTAAACCGTAACTCGGATTAAAATAATTTATATATGAAAAATGATCAGAAAAATGTGTAGAAACTGAATAACCTATCCACATGTCTGCCACACCCCTCTAACTTACCGAACATGGGACATTTTGCCCGTATCCGGTATATGAATAGTGCATAACTTAAATAAAATAATTCCAAATAAATTTCTAAATTAACTAAATCATTTGAATAGGCAGTAAAACACCTCAGCATGTCATTTAGGCATGTCATGCATCCCTGTTACTTTATTGTCGTGTATTTATTGTTTCTTCCCCCTCCTTCTCTCTCGATAGCCCTCGAAACTGCCGACGACACCGCCGTGTACGACGACGTCGCCGACGACCAGCCCCCTTCAGCTGAGCTTCCAGGCAAGCAAAATCCCCTTGATCATCAGATATCGCCCACTCCCTTCTCTCTTATGCTTGCATTAGAATTGCCCCTGCTACTGTTCCGATAGCACCTATTTCGATGCATAGCCTGATTTTGTAGTCTGCTATTGATACTCCACCTGTTGTCCCACAGTGCTTAGTTCGCTGTGATACTGCTTCATCGGTGACCCATCACCCTTGTCCGTATGCCATGCTTAATACCGGGCCGTGATCACTCTGGGTGAGGATCATGGAAATGTTTACTTTCCTGTAATACTTAAACTGTTAAAGTCGGGCTGGCCCCAAGGGTGCCCGCGAGTGAATATCATTAAAGACGGGTCGGCTCCAAGAGCACCCGCGCGTCATGTTTTACCAAGTCGGAGCGACAGGAACCCTGTTCGTCTCCGCGAGTTACTAAACGAGCTTAAACGGATTTGGGTATTTGATCTGAGTTGGCTATGTGCCTATACGCACTACCACCACGTGGGATAATGGTTTAATGGGGCCCTCTACGTCGTAGTATCAGCCGAAAGCTCTTCAGACGTCACAGCTCAGAGATGCGGGCTGGTTGGGGTGTGCTGGTTACGTCACTGGTGTATTCAGTGTCGCGCCTGGGCCCCGACTACCCTCGCAATGTGCAGGAGTGCAAAGGACGATGGCCCAAGACCCCTTTGCACTTAGGATTTAGACCGGCGTGTTGACCTCTCTGCTGAGCCTAGGTACGACTGCGTCGTGTCAATCTCCCGAGGCCGGGCATTACCCAGCAAGTGTGTCTGGCCAGATGTGATCGAGCGTGTTGGGTAACAGTAGTGCACCCCTGCAGGGAAGTTATCTATTCGAATAGCCGTGTCCACGGTAACAGGACGCTCAGAGTTGTATCTTGATCTGCTACAACTACAAATGGATACTGTCATATTATTAAACTGTTACTACTGCTCTCGGGATCACTTTCTCGCTGGTTAGTCGAGGAAGGATCTCAGGGAGTTACTAAATATGATTGATGTATATATTATCTTGCTCTACTCTCTTATGATGCTGCAAGATTGCTTCAAGATGCTAGTCTTCGATAGGCTAGGCCTCTCCCCCTTTATTCCAGCATTCTGCAGTACAGTCCACAGATATAGCCCCACTCCTTTGTTACAATGCATATTTAGCATAGTGCTGATGTCAGTCTTGCGAGTACTTTGGATGAGTAGTCACGGTTGCTTTGCTATTTCTTTTCCCCATACCCACTTGATGAAATCAGACGATGGAGCCCAGGAGCCAGACGCCACCGCAGGAGACTACTACTAGGAGAGCCCCGGAGGTCACTTCTACTGGGTTGAGCCAGCCGACCAGGAGTAGTTCGGAGGCTCCCAGGCAGGAGGCCTGCGCCTTTTCGATTCGTGTCTTTGTTTGTGCTAGCCTTCTTAAGGCAAACTTGACTAACTATGTCTGTACTCAGATATTCTGGTTTGTATAACTTATGTATTCGGGTCCTCGTGACCCCTGGCTTGTAATATGATGATTTATGTTTAAATTTGAGTTTAGAGTTGTGTTGTGATATCTTCCCGTGAGTCTCTGATCTCGAGCGTGCACGTTTGCGTGTATGATTAGTGCACGTGTCGAGCAGGGGCGTCACAAGTTGGTATCAGAGCCGACTGCCTGTAGGAAGCCCCCTTCCAATTCCTTGGTAGAAGTTGAGTCCTGACGTTGAAAAACTATTTTACTAACAGTGTTGTGTGGCTTACGGGCCCACGATGCACATGGATGGGATTAGGATCTTTTATTCCTCTTCCTTACTCTGGGATTCTGCTCTCTCTTCTATTCGGGATAAAATTTTACTAACTCTGACTCTAGGTTCTCGTGATCACATCCACCCGGAGCTTTGATTATCTACACGTTACTTTCTTGAATGCACGATGCAAAATTCACTCACTGTCATTTGACAATCTTGAATTTCCTCTGTTTCAGATGGATCGCTTGTTTCCGCCGCGCCCTGCGACGCAGCTTGTGCTTCGCACTTGGGCTCGTGATGCCCTTGGTTTTCCAGCTGTCCTGATCGCCCTCCTGACCAGACTGGGTTACCGTTGGTACCCCGAGTACATGGTTTACGAGGATTACCGCGAGTTCAATTAGGTGCAGTACCATGCAGATGTTCGTATCTTCGATCAGCAGAACGACCCCATCACAGAGCTGCACACTTTTCACGGTATCGGCGTGACAATTGATATGGCAGTCCATGATGCTGCCTACTCTGCTGTCGCACGTCTTCGTGGTGAGCATAGTCGCTTGGATGACTCCGAGTTCCGATACATCCCGTATGCCCCTGCTGGAGATGCTACCGGATACTACACAGCTGTCTATGCCCCTTACGAGCGATGTCGATATGACCCGGAGGTTTTGGTTCAGTGCACTCAGGCTCTGGATCGCACTGCCCGGGCTCTCGCCGTCGAGCTGTTTGCCACTCGAGCACGTCTCTACGATGCTATGACACAGTTGCTGCCAGCTGTTCATGCAGGGATACATCCAGAGTACATCCTTTACCCGCGCAGGACTCAGATGCCGGCAGGTATTGATTGGCCTGCTGTTGGTGGTCACACTCCCGCGCGTGGACCTCTTTTTCCAGTTCGAGACCGAGTTCTGCATCAGAGTGCACACGGAGAGCAGGACTTTTCTGCCATAGACACTCATCGTCCGCACTTGCAGCTACCCCGTTTCAGTGGTTTTCCCCGACGTTGATGTAGCCTTTGCTATGTCCCATTGTGTATTCCTTACCGCGTGCCTGCGCGCCGCCTAGAATGTCTAGCTTTTTAATTTGCGCCGTTATGCTGTCCGTGTGTAACCGACTCTGTGTATGGATCTGTATGTCTTAATTGACTACTGTTATGTATCTATTGCACTACTTATTCATTGTCGTGTCACATCATGTTTGTCGCTAAACACTTGCAGTTGCTTTTACTAAACTGCCCCCTGTTAAATTTTAGCAGGATGGTTAGGCCAGGTGCTCGTGGTCGTGGTCGTGGTCGTGCTCCCGAACAGCCACCACCGCCCGACTACATGGCCGCAATGATGCAACAGTTCGAAGTGAACCGTCAATTCATACAAGGCATCATGGCCCAGTTTCCGCACCAGAACAACCAGAATCAACAACCTGCTACAATAACTCTGCAGGAGTTCGTGCGTCTCAATCCAACTACTTATCGCAACTCTGAACAGCAACTGGATGCTGACGACTGGCTTCGCGACATCGCCCATGAGATGGAGTCTGCGAGTGTCGCCCCTGACAGCCTTGTCACTTTCGCGTCCTACTTTTTGAAGGGCCCCACTGCTCAATGGTGGGACACCCACAGGCGTTCACTACCTGTTGGGACAGTTATCACTTGGCTCGAGTTCCAGACTGCATTCCGTGCCCGTTACATTCCTTAGGGAATCATAGACCGGAAGAAGACAGAGTTTCGTAACCTCACTCAGGGCAATAAGACTGTAGAAGCTTATCAGCGGGAGTTTATTAACCTGTCCCGCTATGCCGAAGAGGACATCCCAACTAATGCTCGTAGACAGGAGAAGTTCTGTAGTGGACTCCACCCAGATCTCAAGCTGGCCCTTGCTACTCAAGACTTCACCGACTTTGCCACCCTCGTGAACAAAGCTATCCTAGTCGAGACCGCTCAGATGGAACGCAAGGAGTCACAGAAGCGTCACCGTGACATTGGCTCATCTTCGAGCTCAGGTCAAAGGCGTAAGATCTGGATTCCCAACAGCATGTACCGTCCAACAGCCCCTGTGCCAAGACCCTCCTATGCTGCACCTCGTCTGCCTCCTCCACCACCGAGGCAGCCAAGAGCTCAAGCTGCTCCACCATGTGCTGCTCCTCTTCGTCCTGAAGACGGTCTGTGTTTCAAGTGTCGCAAACCAGGTCACCTTGCCAAGGACTGCTGCCAGAGTCAGAATCAGTTGGCGTTTCCTCGTAATGGCCGTGGCAACAATCAGACCCACAACTATAATACCGGGCCTGCTGCTTTTGGACGTGGACAAGCTTACCACGTCGATATTGAAGAAGTTCAGGATCAACCTGAAACTGTGATGGGTACCCTTCTTGTTAACTTAGTACCTGCTTCTGTTTTATTTGATTCAGGAGCATCGCATTCATTCATGTCAGGAACATTTGCATTCATGCATGGCATACAATATGAAGAAATGCATACTCCATTGGTCGTTAAAACCCCTGGAGGCCGTTGTCAAACCTCCATGATGGCGCACAATATTCCTGTTGAAATTGGAGGATTGGAATTCCTTGTTTCAACCATCATTTTGCATTCTTCCAATATAGACCTCATCCTGGGAATGGATTGGTTGAAAGCTCATATTGCTTCGATCAATTGTGCCACCAAAGTCGTCCAACTCCTTCACCCCTCCGACGAGATAGTGAACTACACCGCCCGCATTACTCGGAATGCTGAAGCTCAGATTTATGCTCTGAATGCTTTGAACGCTTCACCTCTTGAGGGAATTGAGAACATTCCAGTCATTCGCGATTTTCCAGACGTCTTTCCAGAAGAACTTCCAGGAATACCCCCGGTTAGAGCCGTTGAATTCGTCATCGACTTAAAACCAGGCACTACCCCTATTGCGAAGCATCCTTATAAGATGCCGCCGCATGAACTCCTTGAACTTAAGGAGGAAATCGACAAGTCACTTAAGAAGGGTTTCATCCGCCCCAGTTCCTCTACTTGGGGAGCACCTTCTCTCTTCGTTAAGAAGAAGGATGGAACGAACCGATTGGTCCAGGACTATCGGCCTATTAACCAAGCAACAATCCAGAACAAATATCCACTTCCCCGGATCAACGATCTTTATGATCAGCTCGCTGGATCCTCTGTGTTCTCTAAACTCGACATAAGGTTGGGTTATCACCAGATCCGAGTTCGTAAGGAGGATATTCCGAAGACCGCTTTTGTTACTCGATATGGATCATGCGAGTACACCGTTATATCCTTCGGATTAACTAATGCCCCAGCAACCTTCTCTCGGTTGATGAACTATATCTTCATGGACTACCTCGACAAGTTCGTCGTGGTTTATTTGGATGATATCCTTATATTTTCCAAGAATGAAGAAGAACCACTACGGGAATCAGGCACTTTGTCGTCTGCCATGGCAGACGGCAAAGGAATGTCTGGCGGACGGCCCCACGTCCGGCTGAATGAACTACGGCAGAGGGCTGCTTTGCCGTCTGCTTAAATAAAGCGGACGGCAAAGAAGTTTGCCGTCAGCCATACTAAGCAAGCAGACGGCAAATCCCTTGGATGACAGAGGGATAGGGTTAGGCCCGTTAGGTGGCTAACGGCGTACTTTGCCGTCTGCCTGCAGACGGCAAAGGAGCAAAGTTCTTTGCCGTCTGCCAGCTGACGTCAGCTGGGGCAAATGCATGCCCTTTGCCGTCTGCCAGCGGACGGCAAAGCACACCAGCCTTTGCCGTCTGCTGGCAGACGGCAAAGTGCCCAAATAGGCCAGCCCAGGTGCCCCCCAGGTTGCACAGGTAGCTGCCACGTGGCAGCTTTGCCGTCCGCTGGCAGACGGCAAAGCTCTTTGCCGTCTGCTGGCAGACGGCAAAGTGCCTGTATTGCCCTGTTAATTCTGTTTTTTCTTAAATTCAATCAATTTCACATATATATATATATATATATATATATATATATATATATATTCATTTGAAAATACTTTCAACAAGCATACATATCCCTGCCATATGGATATGATCATCCAACACATATATATACCAAATCAAAAGTCCATATCCAACATATATATAGCCAACATATCCAACAATTAAGCAAAAAGTCCATATACAATGGTTTCATCCATACATACATATATAGGTAGCAAGTTTCACATTGTTCATCCTACAAAATCAAAACAAAAAGGAAGGACAAGGAGAAGAGTAGACTCCATCAACGCAAGCTTCCGTGATCTGAAGCAAATCTGCAAAATGGGAAAGAAGAAAGTTAGAAGAAGAAGACTAGAAGAAGAAGAAGAAGAAGACTAGAATTCTCTTCTTCTTTTTCTTCTTCTTATTGCTTACTTGTGTCATTTTAGAGCTAACCTAGGTAAATAGGTCATTTTGGAGCTAAGTAAGGTTATTATGTCATTTTCGAGGAAAATAAGCTAAGTATATGACATTTTGGAGGTAACCAAGCTTATTATGCCATTTTTGACCTAAGTATGCTAAGTATGTCATAAATGAACTAAATAAGCTAAGTATAGGTCATTATTGAGCTAACCTAGGTAATTATGCCATTTTTGAGCTAACTAAGAATATTAAGTCATTTTGGAGGAAAAAATGCTAAGTGTAGGTCATTTTAGAGCTAACCTAGGTTAATAGGTCATTTTGGAGCTAAACCAAGGTTATTATGCCATTTTGGACCTAAGTAAGCTAATTATGTCATAAATGAACTAGCTAAGCTAAGTGTAGGTCATTTTTGAGCTAGCCTAGGTAGTTATGCCATTTTTTAGCTAACTAAGCATATTAAGTCATTTTGGAGAAACAAAATGCTAAGTGTAGGTCATTTTAGAGCTATCATAGGTAAAACAGGTCATTTTGGAGCTAAGTAAGGTTATTATGTCATTTTCGAGGAAAATAAGCTAAGTATATGACATTTGGGAGCTAAAGCAAGGTTATTATGCCATTTTTGATCTAAGTAAGCTAATTATGTCATAAATGAACTAATTAAGCTAAGTATAGGTCATTATTGAGCTAGCCTAGGTAAAATAGGTCATTTTGGAGCTAAGTAAGGTTATTATGTCATTTTCGAGGAAAATAAGCTAACTATATGACATTTTGGAGCTAAATAGGTCATTTCTTAAGCTAAGTATGCATTTGTTAAGCAAAACACTAGGGAAAACGTACCGTCATCACGGAGGTGAAGGACCGGTCGCGCCAGTGGCAGACGCAGAAGGATCGGTCGATGCTTGTCGGGAGTTACGCTGCACCAAAGATCATTTGCAATGTCTCGTTAGCATGATGCAACTCAAATGTGAAGACTAGTAACTAATGACCATTCAAATGAAACTCACCGTAACTCCCGGAGCAATGACTGGCATCGGCGGAGGGGTCTAACCGTTGCTCTGGCACATGGTCTGCACATTTGGTTTTCACGAGTCAGTCATATTAGTTAGTAATGAAACGAACATTACGTGCATGATTTGGCTAATATGCAGAAGAAACTTACCACGAAGAGCTCGTATAAGGCCCGGTGAGACGCGTCGTTCCGGTTCCTCTCCTCCTCCAACAGCGTAGCAGTCCTCTCCTCCAACTCCCTCTCCCTCTCCGCCGCCTGCCTCTTTGCCTCCGCCAGAAGCTCCTGGGTCTTCGCTCTCTCTTTCTCAAGAGCAGCCTGCAACACCACTCCTTGTTAGCATTGTAATCATCGACGGCCGCACACACAATGTAATGGAGGAAAGGAATCTGAGTCCGTATAACTAACCTCGATTTGGAGCTCCATTGGTCGTGGACGAGGCCTTATCTCAGGATCGGAGCTCGTCTGGCGCTTCTTGATCTCCGGGAGAGTGCTAGGACAACGTATCAGTCCATCCCCAATGGCTATCGAGCCATGGGGCCTCCCGCCACCAGATATCATCACCAGCTCTGGATCAAGAGGTTGCCGGCTCGGGTTAAAGTCCTGCCCTTTCCTCGCCTTCCCCTCGTCTCTGTACCTCACGAGCTTGTTGTGGGAGGAGATGTTGGTGAAGCTCTCTGGATGATCAAGGTCAGACTCAGAGAATGTCTTGGCCTTCTTGTACTTTGCAGTATGGGCCATGCCATAGAGGTCGAACACTTCTGGCACCTCCGTCTTGTTGTGTCGCGCATAAAAGAGAGGAACAAAGTATTAGTTAAGGGCTCAAGCTAGCATGAAGAATGAAATTTCATGAATCATGAAGCAAACCACATACCCAGTTATTCCCGAACTCATATAGGTTGACGCTCCCTTGATGGTGTGGCACACCAACCATTTTGGCACGCCGCTCCTTGGCATTGTTGTGGACGGCTAGCCATTGGGGAGAGCACCACTCATCCACCAACGCCTCCCTACAGTCCATCCTATCCGCACACCATCTCGGGGGCACCTAAGTTAGTCAAGAGAAATTTCAGCGCTACGCCTACGAATACAATCAAGGAAACTAAGTACAAGGCCTTAAGAATAGGTATTTACCTTCATGTACTTCTCCTTACTCAGAAACTTGCCGCGGCACTTCGTCTTGGACCTCTTAATACCAGTCGAGGCGTAGTAGTCTCGAACAGCCTGCACCCGAGCCTCGTGCCGTAAGTTCTGAAGTAGGCGCCTGCACTCGGCTTCGATAACCATAGCCGCGGCCTCCTCCTCTCCCTCAAGACACCTGTAGAAGGTCTGCAATCAAACAAGACAACACTGATTAGTACAATAACTCGGTATTGTTGATTTTTAATTCTGTAAAGGAGAAATTACCCAAAACGTCTGGATCACCATCTCGGCCCTCGTGCGGCACAAGACACCATCGATCCTCTCCTGCGGCGGGGCCGGGGCAGCCAAGTACAGCTCCCAGCTCAGTCCGAGCTGTCGAAACTGACCCTCACCGGGCAACGTGACCCACCCCGGGAAGTTCTGCCGGCAAAGCACACCAAGGACGAAGTTGGGCTTGCGGATACCAGGGCCCTGTATCCAACCCCTGCAGTATGACAAGGCCAACGCATTAGATTTTGAAGAAACGTGAAGGGAAAAGGTTAAAAAAGAGTAAATGCACTTACTTCTCCCCATTAGGCGCAATCAACCACCTTTGCTCGCGGGTCGCCGGCACGGGCGGGAGCTTTGTACCACCACGCTGGTAGACGTTGCCCCCCTCAACCAGATCGCCCTCGCTATAGCTATCATCCGAAAAGCGATCCTCGCCACCATCAGCATGGCCACTCGCCTCCGGCGGCCAGTCCCCCCATCGGGTCGACTGCGACGTAGCCTGATCCGTGCTCTGCTCCGGAGTCTCGTGGGACGAAGCCTCTGGGACCGGAGTCTCGTGGGGCGAAGGCTCGGCGGCCCGAGGCTCAGCGGCCCGAGGCTCGTGGACTGGAGTCTCGTGGGGCGAAGGCTCGGCGACCCGAGGCTCGTCGGCCCGAGGCTCGTGGACCGGAGTCCGAGACGGGTCTACCTCAGACGGAGCAGTCCTGTGGTCGGGTGAATTAGCTGGGGGTGGCGGCGAGGAAGGCGTAGCAGCCTTCCTACCTCTCCCGCCGCCACGGCCACCTCTAGTACTCCTCTTCTTCCCCCGACCTCTCCCGGCCGAAGAAGAAGCGCCCGCCAGTGGTGTCTGCATACTGAGATGCAGCGCTCTCCGGAGGTGCTGGGGTGGAATGGAAGCACCCCTCCCACCACGCGCCGAGGAAGGAGCCTCGGAGCGCTCTGGACCCGCGCCCACCATCTGTCAACACCTGCAATGACAAAGAGTAAACGAAATTAGTACAACATAAAAAAAATTGAATACCTGACATGAATAATAATATGTATATAATTTAAGTGTATCATCATCATGAACATAATAAAAAATGGAATACCTAACATGAACTAATTCGCTGATTCCAGTAGTGTATACCAGAGCTCCTGCGAGTTTCTCAAATAAAAAGTTGCGTATAAAATTAAATACAGAAATCTAGTTAACATAGATTTTATTACGACATGCAGAACATCCATTGGAGAAATCTAGTAGCAGCCTACTTACACTCGGCCTCGTCAATCGAATTGGTTTGTTCCTACGGGGTATACACTATTGCTATGTGGTGTGAATTTGTGCTTCTGCAAGCTGAGACTTTTTTACGCATTCAATAATCTTTTAGACGCAATATATAATAGTATATTAATTACTCATATAATTTAGTATCTGAGGCCCTCCTCCTATAGCGGCCCTGCTGGCTCACGTGGCCGTGGTTAATTAAGTATTGTGCAAAAGTTGGCAATAAGTTTATAAGATCTTTAACGAGTGTTGCTGTATTCGATCACTGGTGCATAGTTCTCTATAAAGGATCGCAGTAAAAAGGTCAGCAGAAAAGTATTGTACTCCAGTTGCAAATAGCGTCATGGCGGAACACTCTCGCTGTGCGCATGTTTTGTTGCTCGCAACTCTTCCCGCTGCTCTTGTGGTCGATCGATCGATGCCCAAGCCTGGTGCAGTGGCGCCCCACCAGTCGACTCAATCTCGATGATCCACCTACCTACCACAACACAAACAATCGGTCGGGTGTGGCCACCTCCACTGCTCCTGACAGCATGCATGCTCTTCGACCCTGCTCGATCACCATCTCCATATGCTTCAAAAACCTGCAGCTAAGAGCTCGATCCATTGCATCTCCCTTATTTCAGAGTTCCAAGGGTGTCAGGTAGGGAGACCCCTTGTCACTTTTCTTGTCCGAACATTGTTGCTGAATGTTTGACTAAAATGGTCAGATCTGCACAATAGACTGACCTTTTTGTGGGTTTGGCCCAGATTTGATTGTTAAAGGCATAGCATTTTGTAGTATGTTGATGACACTATGCTTTGCGTTTTGTCGTGATCTTGACAAGGCCCTTAATCTAAAGCTTGTCCTATACATTTTTGAACTGATATGTCTAGGCTTAAAATAAATTATTTGAAGAGTGAGGTTTTTTCTATTGAGAGGGTAACTGTATCGATGAATTCTATGCTGAGACGTTTGGGTGCCAAGTTGTCATTTCCTATTCACTATTTGGGTATTCCTTTTGCTCTGAAAAATGTGGATTGGGCTTTACTGGAATGTAAGATGATGAAGAGGATAGTTGCCTAGAAAGGGCATTTCGCTTCTTTTGGAGGCAAATTTGTTCTGACTAGTACAAGCTTATCCTCTATTCCTTCCTATTACATGTCAATGTTCCTGTTAAAAAATTTTATTGAAAAGTTGGATGAACCTAGAAGGAGATTTTGGTGGCAATGTAATGGGACTAAAAAGACATATTATATGGTGAAATGGTCTAAAGTGTGTAGGTCACAAAAATAAGGGAGGTCTGGGAGTTAAAGATTTAAGAAAACATAATATTAGACTTCTCTGTAAATGGTGGTATAGATTTGATACTCAAAATAGGCTTTTGCAAGATATCATTAAAGCCAAGTATCTTCATAATCAGATGTGGCCTCTGTTAAACCAAGATTCAATTATTCTCCCTGTTGTAGATCCCTCCTTAAAGTGAAAGCTTTCTACTTGGCTGGTTGAAAGGTTGTGCTAAAAAGTGTGAACCTTGTTAGACTGTGGAGAAAGACCATTGGCTAGATCTTGAACCATTGCGTCATAAATTTCCTATGCTTTATGAGATCCCTCGACAACAGAATTGCATTGTTAAGGAGTGTGTGGACTAAGTGCTCTTTTAATCTACCTTTTATGGGGCGCCTCAGATTTGATACCTTGGAAGAATGGAACCTTATTGTTCACAATCTGCAATTTAAAATTTGGTCTAAAGAGCCAGATGTGTTCACCTGGGCTTTTCATAGCAAGAGTATTTTTACCACCAAATCTAATGAACCACCCCATTTTTGCTTATGCTTGGGTAAGCATAGAATCAAAAAATAATTGCCACATGAAAAACTTGTTCTTAAGAGAGATCGTAGCATGCCATATCCACTTATTATGAGCACCAGAAGAAAAAAAACAGAAAAAAAAGAAAAAAAACTCACCTTGAGGGCCGGTGGAGGAGGGCCGGCGCGGTGGTGGAGGAGGGCCGGCGCAGGGGGAGGAAGGCCGCGGGGAGGGGGGCTGCGCTGCGGCCTGCTCCGGCGGTGGGGCGTCGTGGGGAGGCGCCGCGGCTCCGAGGTCGTCGGGGGAGGGGAGGGCGCAGGGGCCGGGGAGCGGGGCGGCGGGTGAGTTCGTCGGGGGAGGGGCGGCGGGTGAGGTCGTCGGGGGAGGGGCGGCGGGTGAGGTCGTCGAGGGAGGGGCGGCGGCGGGTGAGATCGTCGGGGGAGGAGCGGCAGCGGGTGAGGTTGTGGGGGAGAGAGAGAGAGAGGAACACAGAGAGAGGGGGTGGGGCCGGGGGGTGCACGGCCGTTAGTTAGGCAAACCTCTTTGCCGTCTGCTAGCGGACTTCTTTGCCGTCCGCTAACAGACGGCAATGAGGGGGTGGGGCCGGGGGGGGGGGGGCACGGCCGTTAGTTAGGCAAAGATTTGGCGGACGGCATCAAGGCCGTCCATTTGACCTAGCCAGCTTCACGCCTCAGTGGGGCCCAGCTGGTCTCTTTGCCGTCTGCCTTTGGGCCCTTTGCCGTCTGCTGGCCGACGGCAAAGAAATGGCAGACGGCAAACTGTATCTTTGCCATCAGCCAGTTCTTTGTCGTCTGTTTTTTGAAAGCGGACGGCAAAGACCTTCTTTGCCGTCCGCTAGCAGACGACAAAGAGCTGGCTGACGGCAAATTCCCTGATTCCAGTAGTGAACACGCCGAACATCTTCGGCTTGTATTGAAGAGACTACGAGAACATCAACTGTATGCCAAATTCTCCAAGTGTGAGTTCTGGTTATCTGAGGTGACCTATCTTGGTCATGTGATTTCCAAAGACGGCATTGCTGTTAACCCAGAACGACTTCAGGCTATTCTTGACTGGACTCCCCCGAAGAATGTAAAGCAAGTCAGAAGTTTTCTCGGTCTTTCTAGCTATTGCCGACGTTTCGTCGTGAACTTCTCCAAGATTGCTAAATCACTGACTGATCTGCTTCACAAAGGCGTTAAGTTTGAGTGGACAGACAAATGTCAGGATAGTTTCCAAACACTCAAGGACAAGTTGACCTCTGCCCCAGTGCTAGCTTCCCCTGATTCCCGCAAGGACTTTGTGATATACTGTGACACATCCCGTCAAGGATTAGGCTGTGTCCTAATGCAAGAGCGCAAGGTGATTGCTTATGGATCTCGTCAATTGCGCCCTCACGAAGATAAGTATCCAACCCATGATCTCGAGTTAGCAGCAGTTATCTATGCCTTGAAGCTGTGGCGACATTACCTTCTCGGTAATCGTTGCGAGATATACACGGACCACCAAAGTCTGAAGTATCTGTACACCCAACCAGATTTGAACCTCCGTCAACAGAGATGGCTCGAGACAATAGCCGATTATGACATGGATATCTCTTATACCCCGGGCAAGGCTAATGTAATGGCCGATGCCTTGAGTCGTAAATCATATTGCAACAACCTCATGGTTTAGCAAGCACAACCTCTTCTCCATGAAGAGCTTCACAAGTTGAACCTTCACATTGTTCCTCGGGGTTATCTCAATACCCTGGTTGTTGAACCGAATCTCAAGCGTACTATTAGAAACTTGCAGAAATATGACTCTGAAGTCGAAAAGATTAAGAAATACCTCTCCAAGGGAAATTCTTCTTACTACCATGTTGATGAAGAAGGTGCCTTGCTCTTCAAAGGCCGCCTAGTGGTCCCCGGAAAGCATAATCTGGACTCTCGTTCGGATGTCATGAAAGAAGCTCATGATACACCTCTCTCAATTCACCCTGGCAGCACCAAGATGTACCAAGACATCCGTCAACGGTACTGGTGGCCTGATATGAAGCATGAAATTGCTCGCTATGTTGCTGAGTGTGACGTTTGCTGTCGCATCAAGGCAGAACATCAAAGGCCTGCTGGACTTCTGCAACCACTGGATGTTCCTGAATGGAAATGGGACAAAGTCGAAATGGACTTCATCACTGGTTTTCCCAGATCGCAGAAGGGTCATGATGCTATCTTTGTCGTCATTGACTGATTCTCCAAGGTCGCTCACTTTCTGCCAGTCAAGGAGACAATCACTGCTAGTCAGTTAGCAGACTTGTATGTTTCCAGAATCGTATCACGCCACGGTGTTCCGTTGGAGATCAGTTCAGATCATGGCAGCCTCTTTACTTCAAGGTTTTGGAACAGTTTCCAAGAAGCTATGGGAACCCATTTGTCCTTCAGCACCGCTTTTCACCCCCAGTCCCAGGGACAAGTTGAACGAGTCAATCAAGTGCTTGAAGATATGCTTCGAGCTTGTGTCATCTCGTTCGGTAAGAAATGGGAGGAATCTCTCCCCTATGCTGAATTCTCATACAACAATAGCTATCAGGCTAGTTTGAAGATGGCACCCTTTGAAGTTCTTTATGGACGTAAGTGTCAAACCCCTCTGAATTGGTCAGAAACTGGGGAACGATCACTCGTTGGACCGGACATTATTCAGCAAGCTGAAGAACAAGTCCGCATTGTCCGTGAACCTTTGAAAACTGCTCAGTCTCGTCAGAAGAGCAACTCTAATTGAAAATACCAGGTAATGGTCTATCAACCTGGCGAACGAGCTTACCTTCGTGTCACTCCGATGAAGGGCACTCACCGATTTGGGATCAAGGGCAAGTTAGCTCCTCGCTACATTGGCCCGTTCCGTATTCTTTCTCGTCGAGGAGAAGTGTCATATCAATTGGAATTGCCGCCGCACCTTTCTCAGGTTCATGATATCTTTCACGTGTCTCAACTCCGTCGCTGCTTCAAGGATCCTATCCGAGCAGTGGATCATGAAATGCTTGAGCTGCAAGAGGATCTTTCTTATCAAGAGTATCCGATCCGCATTCTTGATCAAGCTGAGCGTCGAACCCGTCAGAAGGCAATCAAGTTCCTTAAAGTTCAGTGGTCGAATCATTCTCAAGATGAAGCCACATGGGAACGCGAGGATCGTCTTCGTGAAGAATACCCCACTCTCTTTCAGCCTACCTCTTAATTCTCGGGACGATAATTTCTTTTAGAGGAGGAGAATTGTAACATCCCCATGTAATAGCTACAGTAATCACCTTTTGATAATGCCAAGTCATCAAGTGGAATAGTGCTTGACCATCATTGCATCATATCTCTTTTCAAATTCCAATTCAAATTGCAATTCAAATTCAAATTGGAAATAAAAATGTTCATTAAATAGCAAATAATCTATTTCTAATTGTGTTCAGGAAAACAACATCACTAAAAGTCTCTAAGTGACTCTATCATCCTAAAACAGTGGCAAAACAGCAACATTTAATCCATTTTTATTAAATAGAAATTCAAATGAAAACATTTACCCACCAAACCATTTTCTGGTTGTGCTAAATATTGCATACTATTTATTGGGCTAAGTCACCTATTTTACTAAACTTAATTTTAACCTAAACTAATTGCAAAACAGAGAAGAAAATAGAAAACAGAAAAAGAAAATAAGAAAATAGAAAAAGCCCACCGCGGCTGGGCTCTAGTCGCCGCACCGGCCCAGCCCGCGCCCCTCCTTCCCCTTCCTACTGCTCCTCGCCCGGTCGCTCCCGCGCCCGACCGCGTCATCGCCGGCTGGCCGCAGCCGCACACTCCCCATCGCCCGCGTCTCTACAGGGGATCGAGGAGGATAAGACCGCCTCCCCTGGAAACCCTAGCCAGCCCCGATATTTTCCCCCTCGCCCGTGGGCTCTTTCTCTCTCTCACCCGAGAGCGCTCGCCGTCGCCGCCGTCGATTCCGCAGCTACCGGCCTCCCCACCCGTCGCCGAGATGGCGTAGGGCACTGCCTCCGTCCGCTACGCCGCCTGGACCCAGCCATTGGAGCCGGGAGCCCCCACCGCGAGCTCTGCACCATATTCTTCCTCCTCGGGCTCCTTCTTCTCAAGCGCGATTCCGGCAACGACAAGCTTCCCCGAGCCCATTTGAGCACACCTACAGGGCCCGGTGAGCAGTGATGGAAATATGCCCTAGAGGCAATAATAAATTTGTTATTATTTTATATTTCCTTGTTCATGATAAAGGTTTATTAGTCATGCTAGAATTGTATTGACCGGAAACTTAAATACATGTGTGAATACATAAACAAATACCGTGTCCCTAGTGAGCCTCTACTAGACTAGCTCGTTGATCAAAGATGGTTAAGGTTTCCTAACGATAGACATGAGTTGTCATTTGATAACGGGATCACATCATTAGGAGAATGATGTGATGGACAAGACCCATCCGTTAGCTTAGCATATGATCGTTCTGTTTATTGCTACTGCTTTCTTGAATGTCAAATACATGTTCCTCAGACCATGAGATCACGCAACTCCCGGATACCGGAGGAATACCTTGTGTGCTATCAAACGTCACAACGTAACTGGGTGATCATAAAGATGCTCTACAGGTATCTCCGAGGGTGTCCGTTGAGTTGGCATGGATCGAGACTGGGATTTGTCACTCCGTGTTTCGGAGAGGTATCTCTGGGCCCTCTCGGTAATGCACATCATAAGAAGCTTGCAAACAAAGTGACTAAGGAGTTAGTTACGAGATGATGTATTATGGAACGAGTAAAGAGACTTGCTGGTAACGAGATTGAACTAGGTATGGAGATACCGACGATCGAATCTCGGGCAAGTAACATACCGATGGACAAAGGGAATTACGTATGTTGTCATTGCGGTTCGACCGATAAGATCTTCGTGGAATATGTAGGAACCAATATGAGCATCCAGGTTCTGCTATTGGTTATTGACCGGAGAGGCGTCTCGGTCATGTCTACATCATTCCCGAACCCGTAGGGTCCGCACGCTTAACGTTCGTTGACGATATAGTGTTATATGAGTTATGTGAATTGGTACCCGAATATTGTTCGGAGTCCCGGATGAGATCCCGGACATCACGAGGAGTCTCGGAATGGTCAAGAGGTAAAGATTTATATATGGGAAGTCATATTTTGGGTTCCGGAAAAAGGTGCAGTTTTTTCGGTATTGTACCGGGAAGCTTCCAGAAGGTTCCAGAGGATTCCGGAGGAGTACGAAAGTCCACAAGTGGGTCCACCACGTCCCAAGGGCTGGCATGGGCTAAGGGGAGGCGCCCTGGCCTTATTGGGCCAGGCGCACCAAGTCCTCAAAAGCCCACGCAGGTAGGGAAGGAAAAAAGGGAGAGTCCTAGTAGAAATAGGATTGGACTTTGGAGTCCAAGTCCACGTGTGTACTATTCATGGTTACTGTTCACGTGGCACTAGTCCTTCTACTCCAAGCCCCTACACATATATAAATAGAGGAGAGGGGGCGCCCCAAAGGACACAACATTGTCTTAGCCGTGTGCGGCGCCCCCCTCCACAGTTCCGTCCCTCGGTCATATTTTCGCAGTGCTTGGGCAAAGCCCTGCGGAGATAGCATCACCATCACCGTCACCACACCATCGTGCTGCCGGAACTCATATACTACCTCGCCGTCTTGCTGGATCAAGAATTCGAGGACGTCACCGAGCTGAACGTGTGCTGAACGCGGAGGTGCCGTACGTTCGGTACTCGGTCGGTTGGATCGTGAAGTTGTTCGACGACATCAACCGCGTTGTTCTTGTTGGGGAACGTTGCATGGGAAACAAAAATTTTCCTACGCACACATAAGATCTATCCATGGTGATGAGCATCTACGAGAGGGAGAGTGAATCTACATACCCTTGTAGATCGCTAAGCGGAAGCGTTAATAAACGCGGTTGATGTAGTCGAACGTCTTCGCGATCCAAATCGCCGAGCGTCCCGCGATCCAATCACAATCCTTCCGATCTAGTGCCGAACGGACGGCACCTCCGCGTTCAACACACGTACGGCTTGATGACGCCTTCACCTCCTCGATCCAGCGAGCGATGGTGAAGTAGTGGTTGAGTTCCAGCAGCACGACGGCGTGGTGATGGTGGTGAGGAACAATCTCTGCAGGGCTTCGCCAAGCACTACGGAGATTATGACGGAGGAACTAGAGGGCTAGGGTTGCCGGCACACGGCTTGGGAAATCCTGATGTGTCCCGTGTGCTAGCCCTGCCCCTCTATTTATATGTTGAGCCTTGGGGTCTAAACTTGGAGTAAAAGCCTCCTCCGGGTCGGTTTTGCCCGCACAAGGTCGGTTTGGCCCGCAGGGAAAGAGTCCAACTCGGATCCCTGCCGAACCGTGCACAGCCGCGCACAAGCGGTAGTACCGCTTCACACAAGCGGTAGTACCGCTGGGGCGGTAGTACCGCTTCACACAAGCGGTAGTACCGCTCGGGCGGTAGTACCGCTTCACACAAGCGGTAGTACCGCTTACGCGGCAGCAAAACTACTTTTGCACTTTCCAATACCTTGTGGGCTTTATCCCTTTGGCTCATATAAAGTGTTGCTGCACCCGAACATTTCGGTAAACATCCGGAACCCATTCCGGTGAACTCCGGAACCCTTCCAGAGATCAAAACACTATTATCACATATATCAATCTTTACCTCCGGACTATTCCGGAGATCCTCGTCATGTCCGGGATCTTATCCGGGACTCCGAACAACTTTCGGTCACCAACATAATAACTCAATTATACTAATCGTCACCAAACGTTAAGTGTGTAGACCCTGCGGGTTCGAGAACTATGTAGACATGACCGAGACACCTCTACGGCCAATAACCAATAGCGGGACCTGGATGCCCATATTGGCTCCTACATATTCTACGAAGATCTTTATCGGTCGAACCTCTATGTCAAGGATTCAGTTAATCCCGTATGCTGTTCCCTTTGTTCTTCGGTATGTTACTTGCCCGAGATTCGATCGTCGGTATCACTATACCTAGTTCAATCTCGTTACCGGCAAGTCTCTTTACTCGTTCCGTAATACAAGATCCTGTGGCTAACTCTTTAGTCACTTTGCTTGCAAGGCTCAATGTGATGTTGTATTACCGAGTGGGCCCTGAGATACCTCTCCGTCATACGGAGTAACAAATCCCAGTCTTGATCCATGCCAACCCAACAGACACCCTCGGAGATACCTGTAGAGCACCTTTATAGTCACCCAGTTACGTTGCGACGTTTGATACACACAAGGTATTCCTCCGGTGTCAGTGAGTTGCATGATCTCATGGTCAAAGGAACAGATACTTGACATGCAGAAAACAATAGCAATAAACTGACACGATCAAATGCTACGTTTACAGTTTGGGTCTTGTCCATCACATCATTCTCCTAATGATGTGATCCCGTTATCAAATGACATCTCATGTCAATGGCTAGGAAACCTTAACCATCTTTGATCAACGAGCTAGTCAACTAGAGGCTTACTAGGGACACAGTGTTGTCTATGTACCCACACATGTATTTGAGTTTCCAATCAATACAATTATAGCATGGATAATAAACGATTATCATTAACAAGGAAATATAATAATAACCAATTTATTATTGCCTCTAGGGCATATTTCCAACAGTCTCCCACTTGCACTAGAGTCAATAATCTAGTTCACATCACTATGTGATTTACATTGTAATGAATCGAACACCCATGCAGTTCTGGTGTTGTTCATGTTTAGCCCTTGGAAGAGGTTTAGTCATCGGATCTGCAACATTTAGATCCGTGTGTACTTTGCAAATATTTATGTCGTCCTCCTTGATGTAATCGCGGATGGAATTGAAACGTCGTTTTATGTGTCTGGTCCTTTTGTGAAATCTTGGTTCCTTGGCTAGAGCAATGGCACCAGTATTATCACAAAACAGAGTCATTGGGTTAAGTGCACTAGGCACTACTCCAAGATCTGTCATGAACTCCTTCATCCAGACACCTTCCTTCGCCGCCTCCGAGGCAGCGATGTACTCCGCTTCGCATGTAGAATCTGCTACCACGCTTTGCTTGGAACTGCACCAGCTAACCGCACCCCCATTAAGAATAAATACGTATCCGGTTTGCGACTTAGAGTCATCCGGATCAGTGTCAAAGCTTGCATCGACGTAACCCTTTACGACGAGCTCTTGATCACCTCCATAAACGAGAAACATGTCCTTAGTCCTTTTCAGGTACTTCAGGATATTCTTGACCGCCGTCCAGTGTTCCATTCCTGGATCACTTTGAAACCTTCCGACCATACTTATGGCAAGGCTGACATCGGGTCTTGTGCACAGCATTGCATACATGATAGAGCCTATGGCCGAAGCATAGGGGATGACACTCATCTTTTCTCTATCTTCTGCAGTCACTGGGCATTGAGTCTTACTCAACTTCACACCTTGCAAAACAGGCAAGAACCCCTTCTTGGACTGATCCATTTTGAACTTCTTCAAAATCTTATCAAGGTATGTGCTTTGTGAAAGTCCTATTAAGCGTCTTGATCTATCTCTATAGATCTTGATGCCTAATATGAAAGCAGCTTCTCCTAGGTCCTTCATTGAAAAACTCTTGTTCAAATATTCCTTTACGCTTTCCAGCATTTCTATATTGTTTCCAATCAGCAATATGTCATCCACATATAATATTAGAAACGCTATAGAGCTCCCACTCACTTTCTTGTAAATACAAGCTTCTCCGTAAACTTGTATAAACTCGAACGCTTTGATCACCTCATCAAAACGAAGATTCCAACTCCGAGATGCTTGCACCAGTCCATAAATGGATCGCTGGAGTTTGCCTCTTAAAGATCCATTTGTTCTGAATGGCCTTACGCCCTTCAGGTAATACTTCCAAAGTCCATACTTTGTTTTCATACATGGATCCCATCTCGGATTTCATGGCCTCTAACCATTTCTCGGAATTCGGGCCCATCATCGCTTCTCCATAGCTCGTAGGTTCATCGTTGTTTAACAACATGACCTCTAAGACAGGGTTGCCGTACCACTCAGGAGTAGTACGCGTCCTTGTCGACCTACGAGGTTCGATAGCAACTTGATCCAAAGCTTCATGATCATCATCATTAACTTCCTCTTCAGCTAATGTAGGCTCCACAGAAACAACTTTCTGCGCTGCGCTACTCTCAGGTTGAAGTAAAGGTTCAACAACCTCATCAAGTTCTATCTTCCTCCCACTCAATTCTTTCGAGAGAAACTCTTTCTCAAGAAATGTTCCGTTTTTAGCGACAAACACTTTGCCCTCGGATCTGAGGTAGAAGGTATACCCAATTGTCTCTTTTGGGTATCCTATGAAGACGCATTTCTCCGCTTTGGGTTCCAGCTTTTCAGGCTGAAGCTTTTTGACATAAGCATCACATCCCCAAACTTTAAGAAACGACAGTTTTGGCTTCTTGCCAAACCAAAGTTCATATGGCGTCGTCTCAACGGATTTCGATGGTGCCCTATTTAAAGTGAATGCAGCTGTCTCTAATGCATAACCCCAAAACGATAGTGGCAAATCGGCAAGAGACATCATAGATCGCACCATATCCAATAAAGTTCGATTACGACGTTCGGACACACCATTACGCTGTGGTGTTCCAGGCGGTGTCAATTGTGAAACAATTCCACACTGTCTTAAGTGACTGCCAAACTCATAACTCAGATATTCTCCTCCTCGATCAGATCGTAGGAATTTAATCTTCTTGTTACGATGATTCTCAACTTCACTCTGAAATTGTTTGAACTTTTCAAATGTTTCAGACTTGTGTTTCATTAAGTAAATATACCCATATCTACTTAAGTCATCAGTGAAGGTGAGAAAGTAACGATAACCACCGCGCGCCTCAATACTCATCGGACCGCACACATCAGTATGTATGATTTCCAATAAGTCACTTGCCCGTTCCATTATACCAGAGAACGGCGTTTTAGTCATCTTGCCCATGAGGCATGGCTCACATGTGTCAAGTGATTCAAAATCAAGTGACTCCAAAAGTCCATCAGCATGGAGCTTCCTCATGCGTTTTACGCCAATATGACCTAAACGGCAGTGCCACAAGAAAGTGGTATTATCATTATCAATTCTATATCTTTTGGCATCAATGTTATGAACATGTGTATCATTATTATCGAGATTCAACAAGAATAAACCCCTCACATTGGGTGCATGACCATAAAAGATATTACTCATATAAATAGAACAACCATTATTCTCTGATTTAAATGAGTAACCGTCTCGCAATAAACAAGATCCAGATATAATGTTCATGCTTAACGCAGGCACCAAATAACACTTATTTAGGTTTATCACTAATCCCGACGGTAATCGAAGAGCGAGCGTGCCAACGGCGATCACATCAACCTTGGAACCATTTCCCACGCGCATCGTCACTTCGTCCTTTGCCAGCCTCCGTCTATTCCGCAGTTCCTGTTTTGAGTTGCAAATATGAGCAACCGCACCGGTATCAAATACCCAGGCACTACAACGAGAGTTGGTAAGGTACACATCAATAACATGTATATCATATATACCTTGTTTGTTGTTGGCCGCCTTCTTGTCAGCCAAATACTTGGGGCAATTCCGCTTCCAGTGTCCAGTTCCCTTGCAATGAAAACACACAGTTTCTGGTTTGGGTCCAGCCTTGGGTTTCTTTACGAGAGGAGCAACTGCTTTGCCACTCTGCTTGGAGTTACCCTTCTTACCCTTGCCATTTTTCTTGAAACTAGTGGTTTTATTGACCATCAACACTTGATGCTCCTTCTGAATTTCAGACTCAGCGACTTTCAGCATCGCAAACAGCTCGGCGACTGACTTGTTCATCCCGTGCATGTTATAGTTCAACACGAAGCTCTTGTAGCTAGGCGGCAATGATTGAAGAACTCTGTCAGTGATAGCCTCTGGCGGAAGGGGCATCCCTAACTCAGCCAGACGGGTGGAGTACCCAGACATTCTGAGCACGTGATCACTGATAGACCCGTTCTCCTCCATCTTGCAAGCATAGAACTTATCGGAGATCTCATATCTCTCGATCCGGGCATTCTTCTGAAAGATAAACTTCAACTCCTGGAACATCTCATATGCTCTATGACGTTCAAAACGTCTTTGAAGTCCCGGTTCTAAGCCATACAACATTGCACATTGAACTATTGAGTAATCATCAGAACGAGCCTGCCAGGCGTTCACAACGTCTAGAGACTCAACTGGAGCGGGTGGATCACCAAGCGGTGCATCAAGGACATAAGCCTTCTGGGAAGCCGTAAGGATAATCCTTAGATTACGGGCCCAGTCCACAAAGTTACTTCCATCATCTTTCAACTTAGCTTTCTCTAGGAACGCATTAAAATTCAGGGGTGCTACTGCGCGAGCCATGATCTACAACATAAATATTGCAAAGACAACTTAGACTATTGTTCTTAGATAATGAGTTTAGTTAATCATATTACTTAAAAACTCCCACTCAAATTGACATCCCTCCGATCATTCGAGTGTAACATGATCCAAATCCACCAACTCAAGTCCGATCATCACGTGAGTTGAGGTGGTTTCAATGGTGAACATCTTCATGTTGATCATATCTACTATATGACTCATGTTCGACCTTTCGGTCTCTTGTGTTCCGAGGCCATGTCTGTACATGCTAGGCTCGTCAAGTTTAACCCGAGTGTTCCGCACGTGCAACATGGCTTGCACCCGTTGTATGCGAACGTAGAGTCTATCACACCCGATCATCACGGCGTGTCTCGAAACGACGAACTTTCGCAACGGTGCACACTTGGGGAGAACACAATTTATCTTGAAATTTAAGTGAGGGATCACCTTATAATGCTACCGTCGTCCTAAGCAAAATAAGATGCATAAAAGGATTAACATCACATGCAAATCATAAGTGACATGATATGGCCATGAACTTGTGCTTTTGATCTCCATCTCCAAAGCACCGGCATGATCTCCATCGTCACCGGCATGACACCATGATCTCCATCATCTTGATCTCCATCAACGTGTCGCCATAAGGTTGTCGCGCTGACTGTTGCTTCCACGACTATAGCTAACGTTTAGCGATAAAGTAAAGCATTACATAGCGCTTAATGATTGACACGCAGGTCATACAATAATTAAAGACAACTCTATGGCTCCTGCCAGTTGCCGTACTCATCGACATGCAAGTCGTGATATTCTATACAAAACATGATCATCTCATACATCACATATATCTCATCATGTAATTGGCCATATCACATCACATCATACCCTGCAAAAACAAGTTAGACGTCCTCTAATTGTTGTTGCAAATTTTACGTGGCTGCTATGGGTTTGCAAGAACCGTTCTTACCTACGCAAAACCACAACGTGGTGTAGTGATTGCTTTTTGATCTTCTAAAAGAACCCTCTTCATTGAACCGATTCAACTAAAGTGAGAGAGACAGACACCCGCCAGTCACCTTTATGCAACAAGTGCACGCAGCGGTAAAACCAGTCTCGCGTAAGCGTACGCGTAATGTCGGTCCGGGCCGCTTCATCTCACAATGCCGCTGAATCAAGTATCAACTAGTAACGGCAAGCAATATGTATACACCCACGCCCACAACTCGTTTGTGTTCTACTCGAGATCTCATCTACGCATAGACCTAGCTCATGATGCCACTGTTGGGGAACGTTGCATGGGAAACAAAAATTTTCCTACGCACACATAAGATCTATCCATGGTGATGAGCATCTACGAGAGGGAGAGTGAATCTACATACCCTTGTAGATCGCTAAGCGGAAGCGTTAATAAACGCGGTTGATGTAGTCGAACGTCTTCGCGATCCAAATCGCCGAGCGTCCCGCGATCCAATCACAATCCTTCCGATCTAGTGCCGAACGGACGGCACCTCCGCGTTCAACACACGTACGGCTTGATGACGCCTTCACCTCCTCGATCCAGCGAGCGATGGTGAAGTAGTGGTTGAGTTCCAGCAGCACGACGGCGTGGTGATGGTGGTGAGGAACAATCTCTGCAGGGCTTCGCCAAGCACTACGGAGATTATGACGGAGGAACTAGAGGGCTAGGGTTGCCGGCACACGGCTTGGGAAATCCTGATGTGTCCCGTGTGCTAGCCCTGCCCCTCTATTTATATGTTGAGCCTTGGGGTCTAAACTTGGAGTAAAAGCCTCCTCCGGGTCGGTTTTGCCCGCACAAGGTCGGTTTGGCCCGCAGGGAAAGAGTCCAACTCGGATCCCTGCCGAACCGTGCACAGCCGCGCACAAGCGGTAGTACCGCTTCACACAAGCGGTAGTACCGCTGGGGCGGTAGTACCGCTTCACACAAGCGGTAGTACCGCTCGGGCGGTAGTACCGCTTCACACAAGCGGTAGTACCGCTTACGCGGCAGCAAAACTACTTTTGCACTTTCCAATACCTTGTGGGCTTTATCCCTTTGGCTCATATAAAGTGTTGCTGCACCCGAACATTTCGGTAAACATCCGGAACCCATTCCGGTGAACTCCGGAACCCTTCCAGAGATCAAAACACTATTATCACATATATCAATCTTTACCTCCGGACTATTCCGGAGATCCTCGTCATGTCCGGGATCTTATCCGGGACTCCGAACAACTTTCGGTCACCAACATAATAACTCAATTATACTAATCGTCACCAAACGTTAAGTGTGTAGACCCTGCGGGTTCGAGAACTATGTAGACATGACCGAGACACCTCTACGGCCAATAACCAATAGCGGGACCTGGATGCCCATATTGGCTCCTACATATTCTACGAAGATCTTTATCGGTCGAACCTCTATGTCAAGGATTCAGTTAATCCCGTATGCTGTTCCCTTTGTTCTTCGGTATGTTACTTGCCCGAGATTCGATCGTCGGTATCACTATACCTAGTTCAATCTCGTTACCGGCAAGTCTCTTTACTCGTTCCGTAATACAAGATCCTGTGGCTAACTCTTTAGTCACTTTGCTTGCAAGGCTCAATGTGATGTTGTATTACCGAGTGGGCCCTGAGATACCTCTCCGTCATACGGAGTAACAAATCCCAGTCTTGATCCATGCCAACCCAACAGACACCCTCGGAGATACCTGTAGAGCACCTTTATAGTCACCCAGTTACGTTGCGACGTTTGATACACACAAGGTATTCCTCCGGTGTCAGTGAGTTGCATGATCTCATGGTCAAAGGAACAGATACTTGACATGCAGAAAACAATAGCAATAAACTGACACGATCAAATGCTACGTTTACAGTTTGGGTCTTGTCCATCACATCATTCTCCTAATGATGTGATCCCGTTATCAAATGACATCTCATGTCAATGGCTAGGAAACCTTAACCATCTTTGATCAACGAGCTAGTCAACTAGAGGCTTACTAGGGACACAGTGTTGTCTATGTACCCACACATGTATTTGAGTTTCCAATCAATACAATTATAGCATGGATAATAAACGATTATCATTAACAAGGAAATATAATAATAACCAATTTATTATTGCCTCTAGGGCATATTTCCAACAGTTCTAACGCTTCCGCTTACGGTCTACGAGGGTAAGTAGACACACTCCCCCTCTCGTAGCTATGCATCTCCATGGATAGATCTTGCGTGTGCGTAGAATTTTTTTTGTTTTCCATGCAACGTTCCCCAATAGTGGTATCAGAGCCAGGTCTATGCGTAGATGATATGCACGAGTAGAACACAAAGAGTTGTGGGCGGTGATCGTCATACTGCTTACCACCAACGTCTTATTTTGAGTCGGCGGTATTGTAAGATGAAGCGGCCCGGACCAACCTTACATGTCCACGTACATGAGACCGGTTCCACCGACAGACATGCAACTTGTTTTGCATAAAGGTGGCTGGCGGGTGTCTGTTTCTCCTACTTTAGTTGAATCGAATTTGACTGCGGCCGGTCCTTGTTGAAGGTTAAAACAGCAAACTTGATAAATCACCGTTGCTAGAAGCCCGTAGCAGCCACGTAAAACTTGCAACAACAAAGTAGAGGACGTCTAACTTGTTTTTGCAGGGTATGCTGTGATGTGATATGGTCAAGACATGATGTGATATACGTTATTGTATGAGATGATCATGTTTTGTAATTTATCGGCAACCGGCAGGAGCCTTATGGTTGTCTCTTTATTGTATGAAATACATGCGCCATGTAATTGCTTTACTTTATCGCTATGCGTTAGCAATAGTTGTAGAAGCAATAGTTGGCGAGACGACCACGACGCATCGATGGAGATCAAGGTGTCGAGCCGGTGACGATGGAGATCATGACGATGCTTTGGAGATGGAGATCAAAAGCACAAGATGATGGCCATATCATGTCACATATTTTGATTGCATGTGATGTTTATCCTTTATGCATCTTATTTTGCTTAGAACGACGGTAGCATTATAAGATGATCCCTTCACTAAATTTCAAGATAAAAGTGTTCTCCCCGAGTATGCACCATTGCTAAAGTTCATCATTTCAAAGCACCTCGTGATGATCGGGTGTGATAGATTCTACGTTCACATACAACGGGTGTAAGCCAGTTTTACACAAGCAGAATACTTGGGTTAAACTTGACGAGCCTAGCATGTACAGACATGGTCTCGGAACACTGGAGACTGAAAGGTCGAACATGAGTCATATAGTAGATATGATCAACATGGAGATGTTCACCATTGATGACTATCCCATCTCACGTGATGTTCGGACATGGGCTAGTTGATTTGGATCATGTATCACTTAGTTAACTTGAGGGATGTTAATTTAAGTGGGAGTTCATTAGTAATTTGATTAATTAAACTTAATTTATCATGAACTTAGTCTTGATGGTTTCTTTGCATATCTATGTTGTAGATAAATGGCCCGTGCTACTGTTCCGTTGAATTTTAATGCGTTCCTAGAGAAAGCTAAGTTGAAAGATGATGGTAGCAACTACACGGACTGGGTCCGTAACTTGAGGATTATCCTTATTGTTGCACAAAAGAATTATGTCCTTGATGCACCGCTAGGTGATGGACCTGCTGCAGGAGCTGCTGCAGACGTTGTGAACGCCTGGCAGGCTCGATCTGATGACTACTTGATAGTTCAGTGTGCCATGCTCTACGGCTTAGAACCGGGACTACATAAGCGTTTTGAATGCCACGGAGCATATGAGATGTTCCAAGAGCTGAAATTGATATTTCAAGCTAATGCCCGGGTTGAGAGATATGAAGTCTCCAACAAGTTCTTCAGCTGTAAGATGGAGGAGAACAGTTCTGTCAGTGAACACATACTCAGAATGTCTGGGTACCACAACCACTTGACTCAGCTGGGAATTGATCTTCCGGTTGAGAGTGTTATTGACAGAGTTCTTCAGTCACGGACACCAAGCTATAAAGGCTTCGTGATGAACTATAATATGCAAGGGATGGAGAAGACAATTACCGAGCTATTCGCGATGCTGAAATCAACGGAGGTAGAAATCAATAAGGAGCATCAAGTGTTGATGGTTAACAAAACCACTAGTTTCAAGAAAAAGGGCAAGGGAAAGAAGGGGAACTTCAAGAAGAACGGCAAGCAAGTTGCCGCTCCCACGAAGAAACCCAAAGCTGGACCCAGGCCTGAAACAGAGTGCTTCTACTGCAAAGGGACTGGTCACTGGAAGCGGAACTGCCCCAAGTATTTGGCGGATAAGAAGGATGGCAAAGTGAGCAAAGGTATATTTGATATACATGTTATTGATGTGTTCCTCACTAATGCTTGCAGTAGCGCCTGGGTATTTGATACTGGTTCGGTTGCTCATATTTGTAACTCGAAACAGGAGCTACGGAATAAGCGAAGATTGGCTAAGGACGAGGTGACGATGCGCGTCGGGAATGGTTCCAAGGTTGATGTGATCGCCGTCGGCACGCTACCTCTACATCTACCTTCGGGATTAGTTTTAGACCTCAATAATTGTTATTTGGTGCCAGCGTTGAGCATGAACATTATATCTGGATCTTGTTTATTGCGAGACGGTTATTCATTTAAGTCAGAGAATAATGGTTGTTCTATTTATATGAATAACATCTTTTATGGTCACGCACCTTTTGTGAATGGTCTATTCTTGTTGAATCTCAATCGTAGTGATACACATATTCATAATATTGATGCCAAAAGATGCAAAGTTGATAATGATAGTGCAACATACTTGTGGCACTGCCGTTTAGGTCATATTGGTGTAAAGCGCATGAAGAAACTCCATGCGGATGGACTTTTGGAATTT
The DNA here is from genome assembly GCA_039707655.1 of Elymus sibiricus. NCBI lineage: Eukaryota > Viridiplantae > Streptophyta > Magnoliopsida > Poales > Poaceae > Elymus > Elymus sibiricus. The sequence goes on along the minus strand of CM077674.1, from coordinate 5,649,421 downwards.
CTTGATTATGAATCATTTGATACTTGCGAACCATGCCTCATGGGCAAGATGACTAAAACTCCGTTCTCCGGAACAATGGAGCGAGCTACTGATTTGTTGGAAATAATACATACCGATGTATGTGGTCCGATGAATGTTGAAGCACGCGGCGGGTATCGTTACTTTCTAACCTTCACAGATGATTTGAGTAGATATGGGTATATCTACTTGATGAAACACAAGTCTGAAACATTTGAAAAGTTCAAAGAATTTCAGAGTGAAGTAGAGAATCATCGTAACAAGAAAATAAAGTTTCTACGATCTGATCGCGGAGGCGAATATTGAGTTACGAGTTTGGCCTTCATTTAATAAAATGTGGAATTGTTTCACAACTCACGCCACCTGGAACACCACAGCGTAATGGTGTGTCCGAACGTCGTAACCGTACTTTATTGGATATGGTGCGTTCTATGATGTCTCTTACCGATTTGCCACTATCGTTTTGGGGTTATGCATTAGAGACAGCTGCATTCATGTTAAATAGGGCACCGTCTAAATCCGTTGAGACGACACCATATGAACTATGGTTTGGCAAGAAACCTAAGCTGTCGTTTCTTAAAGTTTGGGGATGCTATGCTTATGTGAAAAAGCTTCAACCTTATAAGCTCGAACCCAAAGCGGAGAAGTGTGTCTTCATAGGATACCCTAAAGAAACAATTGGGTACACCGTCTACCACAGATCCGAAGGCAAGGTCTTTGTTGCCAAGAATGGGTCCTTTCTAGAGAAGGAGTTTCTCTCGAAAGAAGTGAGTGGGTGGAAAGTAGAACTTGATGAGGTAATTGTACCTTCTCTCGAATTGGAAAGTAGCTCATCAGAGAAAACCGTTCCCGTGATGCCTACACTAATAAGAGAGGAAGATAATGATAAAGATCATGAAACTTCAGATCAAGTTACTACTGAACTTCGTAGGTCGACCAGAGTACGTTCCGCACCAGAGTGGTACGATAATCCTGTTCTGAAAGTTATGTTGTTAGACAACAGCGAACCTACGAACTATGAAGAAGCTATGATAAGCCCGGATTCCAACAAATGGCTTGAGGCCATGAAATCTGAGATAGGATCCATGTATGAGAACAAAGTGTGGACTTTGGTGGACTTGCCCGATGATCGGCAAGCCATTGAGAATAAATGGATTTTTAAGAGGAAGACAAATGCTGATGGTAATATCACTGTCTACAAAGCTCGACTTGTCGCGAAATGTTTTCGACAAGTTCAAGGGGTTGACTACGATGAGACTTTCTCACCCGTAGCGATGCTTAAGTCTGTCCGAATCATGTTAGCAATTGCCGCATTTTATGATTATGAAATCTGGCAAATGGATGTCAAAACTGCATTCCTTAATGGTTTTCTCAAAGAAGAGTTGTATATGATGCAACCACAAGGTTTTGTCGATCCTAAGGGTGCTAACAAAGTGTGCAAGCTCCAGCGATCCATCTATGGACTGGTGCAAGCATCTCGGAGTTGGAATATACGCTTTGATGAGGTGATCAAAGCATATGGTTTTGTACAGACTTACGGTGAAGCCTGTATTTACAAAAAAGTGAGTGGGAGCTCTGTAGCATTTCTAATATTATATGTGGATGACATATTGTTGATTGAAAATGATATAGAATTTCTGGATGGCATAAAGGGATACTTGAATATAAAAAATTCAATGAAAGACCTCGGTGAAGCTGCTTATATATTGGGCATCAAGATCTATAGGGATAGATCAAGACGCTTGATAGGACTTTCACAAAGCACATACCTTGACAAAGTTTTGAAGAAGTTCAAAATGGATCAGTCAAAGAAAGGGTTCTTGCCTGTCTTGCAAGGTGTGAAGTTGAGTCAGACTCAATGCCCGACCACGGCAGAAGATATAGAGAAAATGAAAGTCATTCCCTATGCCTCAGCCATAGGTTCTATTATGTATGCCATGCTGTGTACCAGACCTGATGTGTGCCTTGCCATAAGTTTGGTAGGGAAGTACCAGAGTAATCCAGGAGTGGATCACTGGACAGCGGTCAAGAATATCCTGAAGTACCTGAAAAGGACCAATGACATGTTTCTCGTTTATGGAGGTGACGAAGAGCTCGTCGTAAAGGGTTATGTCGATGCAAGCTTCGACACTGATCCGGATGACTCTAAGTCACAAACCGGATACGTATTTATATTAAATGGTGGAGCTGTCAGTTGGTGCAGTTACAAGCAGAGCATCGTGGCGGGATCTACGTGTGAAGCGGAATACATAGCTGCTTCGGAAGCAGCACATGAAGGAGTCTGGATGAAGGAGTTCATATCCGATCTAGGTGTAATACCTAGTGCATCGGGTCCAATGACAATCTTTTGTGACATCATTGGAGCAATTGCCATAGCCAAGGAGCCCAGGTTTCACAAGAAGACCAAACACATCAAGAGACGCTTCAACTCCATTCGTGAATATGTCAAGGATGGAGACATAGAAATTTGCAAAGTACACACGGATCTGCATGTGGCAGACCCGTTGACTAAGCCTCTTCCACGAGCAAAACATGATCAGCACCAAGACTCCATGGGTGTTAGATTCATTACTATGTAATCTAGATTATTGACTCTAGTGCAAGTGGGAGACTGATGGAAATATGCCCTAGAGGCAATAATAAAGTTGTTATTATTTTATATTTCCTTGTTCATGATAAAGGTTTATTATTCATGCTAGAATTGTATTGACCGGAAACTTAAATACATGTGTGAATACATAAACAAATACCGTGTCCCTAGTGAGCCTGTACTAGACTAGCTCGTTGATCAAAGATGGTTAAGGTTTCCTAACCATAGACATGAGTTGTCATTTGATAACGGGATCACATCATTAGGAGAATGATGTGATGGACAAGACCCATCCGTTAGCTTAGCATATGATCGTTCTGTTTATTGCTACTTCTTTCTTGAATGTCAAATACATGTTCCTCAGACCATGAGATCAGGCAACTCCCGGATACCGGAGGAATACCTTGTGTGCTATCAAACGTCACAACGTAACTGGGTGATCATAAAGATGCTCTACAGGTATCTCCGAAGGTGTCCATTGAGTTGGCATGGATCGAGACTGGGATTTGTCACTCCGTGTTTCGGAGAGGTATCTCTGGGCCCTCTCGGTAATGCACATCATAAGAAGTTTGCAAGAAAAGTGACTAAGGAGTTAGTTACGAGATGATGTATTACGGAACGAGTAAAGAGACTTGCCAGTAACGAGATTGAACTAGGTACGGAGATACCGACGATCGAATCTCGGGCAAGTAACATACCGATGGACAAAGGGAATTACGTATGTTGTCATTGCGGTTCGACCGATAAGATCTTCGTGGAATATGTAGGAACCAATATGAGCATCCAGGTTCCGCTATTGGTTATTGACCGGAGAGGCGTCTCGGTCATGTCTACATCATTCCCGAACCCGTAGGGTCCGCACGCTTAACGTTCGTTGACGATATAGTGTTATATGAGTTATGTGAATTGGTAACCGAATATTGTTACGAGTCCCGGATGAGATCCCGGACGTCACGAGGAGTCTCGGAATGGTCGAGAGGTAAAGATTTATATATGGGAAGTCATATTTTGGGTTCCGGAAAAAGGTGCAGTTTTTTCGGTATTGTACCGGGAAGCTTCCAGAAGGTTCCAGAGGATTCCGGAGGAGTCCGGAAGTCCACAAGTGGGTCCACCACGTCCCAAGGGCTGGCATGGGCTAAGGGGAGGCGCCCTGGCCTTATTGGGCCAGGTGCACCAAGTCCTCAAAAGCCCACGCAGCTAGGGAAGGAAAAAAGGGAGAGTCCTAGTAGGAATAGGATTGGACTTTGGAGTCCAAGTCCACGTATGTACTATTCATGGTTACTGTTCACGTGGCACCATTCCTTCTACTCCAAGCGCTACACATATATAAATAGAGGAGAGGGGCGCCCCAAAGGACACAACATTGTCTTAGCCGTGTGCGGCGCCCCCCTCCACAGTTCCGTCCCTCGGTCAAATTTTCGAAGTGCTTGGGCGAAGCCCTGCGGAGATAGCATCACCATCACCGTCACGACGCCATCGTGCTGCCGGAACTCATCCACTACCTCGCCATCTTGCTGGATCAAGAAGTGGAGGACGTCACCGAGCTGAACGTGTGCTGAACGCGGAGGTGCCGTACGTTCGGTACTCGGTCAGTTGGATCGTGAAGTTGTTCGACGACATCAACCGCGTTGTTCTAACGCTTCCGCTTACGGTCTACGAGGGTACGTAGACACACTCCCCCTCTCATAGCTATGCATCTCCATGGATAGATCTTGCGTGTGCGTAGAATTTTTTTTGTTTTCCATGCAACGTTCCCCAACAAGTAGTCGCAGTCGTTCCCCTCTCCCTCCCGCGCATTTTCGTCGCCGTAGGCGCCGCTGCCATCGCCGCCCGTACCGTGCTCCGCTCAGCCACTGACCCTGGGTCCCACTTGGCCCATTGACCCGGTCAGCGCTGACTCGGCTGGCCCCGTGTCACTGACATGTGGGTCCCGCCGGATTAAAATGATTTTATAATTAATTAAAACGTTAATTTAATTGTTAATTAGATTAATTAGTTAATCTGTCACTCACAGGGCGGGCCCACCGGATAATTAGGTTAATTAGATTAAATAAACCCTGATTAGTTTAAACAGTCACTGACTAGTGGGTCCCACTGGTCAGGTTTGACTATTCAACCGCACTGTTGACTGTTGACGCCAGCACTACGTCATGCTGACGTCATCATTCACTATTCTGGATAATTCGGATTTAAATAATTTAAATAATTCCAAAAATTAATAAAAACTTTAGAAAATCATATCTTTTAAACCGTAACTCGGATTAAAATAATTTATATATGAAAAATGATCAGAAAAATGTGTAGAATTAGAATAACCTATCCACATGTCTGACAATCCCCTCTAAGTTACCGAACATGGGACATTTTGCCCGTATCCGGTATATGAATAGTGCATAACTTAAATAAAATAATTCCAAATAAATTTCTAAATTAACAAAATCATTTGAATAGGCAGTAAAACACCTCTGCATGTCATTTAGGTATGTCATGCATGCCTGTTACTTTATTGTCGTGTATTTATTGTTTCTTCCCCCTCCTTCTCTCTCGATAGCCCCCGAGAGTGCCGACGACACCGCCGTGTACGACGACGTCCCCGATGACCAGCCCCCTTCAGCTAAGCTTCCAGGCAAGCAAAATCTCCTTGATCATCAGATATCGCCCACTCCCTTCTCTCTTATGCTTGCATTAGAATTGCCCCTGCTACTGTTCCGATAGCACCTATTCCGATGCATAGCCTGATTTTGTAATCTGCTATTGATACTCCACCTGTTGTCCCACAATGCTTAGTTAGCTGTGATACTGCTTTATCGGTGACCCATCACCCTTGTCCGTATGCCATGCTTAATACCGGGCCGTGATCACTCTGGTTGAGGAGCATGGAAATGTTTACTTTCCTGTAATACTTAAACTGTTAAAGTCGGGCTGGCCCCAAGGGTGCCCACGAGTGAATATCATTAAAGATGGGTCGGCTCCAAGAGCACCCGCGCGTCATGTTTTACCAAGTCGGAGCGACAGGAACCCTGTTCGTCTCCGCGAGTTACTAAACGAGCTTAAACGGATTTGGGTATTTGATCTGAGTTGGCTGCGTGCCTATACGCACTACCACCACGTGGGATAATGGTTTAATGGGGCCCTGTACGTCGTAGTATCAGCCGAAAGCTCTTCAGACATCACAGCTCAGATATGCGGGTTGGTTGGGGTGGGCTGGTTACGTCACTGGTGTATTCAGTGTCACGCCTGGGCCCCGACTACCCTCGCAACGTGCAGGAGTGCAAAGGGCGATGGCCCAAGACCCCTTTGCACTTAGGATTTAGACCGGCGTGTTGACCTCTCTGCTGAGCCTAGGTAGGACTGCGTCGTGTCGATCTCCCGAGGCCAGGCATTACCCAGCAAGTGTGTCCGGCCAGATGTGATCGAGCGTGTTGGGTAACAGTAGTGCACCCCTGCAGGGAAGTTATCTATTCGAATAGCCGTGTCAACGGTAACAGGACGCTCAGAGTTGTATCTTGATCTACTACAACTTGTACTGGATACATGTTACTTTAATTGTAAGCTCCGGGATCGCTTTCTCGCAGGGAGTCGAGGAAGGATGTCTAGGCTTTGCTACTACATGCTTGTTACTTTATGTTATGCTACTAATCTGTACTCTTCTAATGCTGCAAGGCGCTGCAAGATGCTAGTCTTCGATAGGCTAGGCCTTCCCCTCTATCCTGGCATTTCTGCAGTCTAGTCCATAGATACAACCCCTTCATTTGATACCGATGCATAAATAGAATAGATCTGATGTAAGTCTTGCAACTACTTTGGATGAGTACTCACGGTTGCTTTGCTACCTCTTTTCCCCATACCCGATTGCTGCGACCAGATGACGGAGCCCCGGAGCCAGCTGATCCCGCCGACTACTACTACCCCACTGGTGGAGCTTACTACTATGTGGAGACCGGCGACCAGGAGTAGTTTAGGAGGCTCTCAGGCAGGAGGCCTTGCCTCTTTCGATCAGAGCCGTTGTTTGTTTTCGCCTTCTTAAGGCAGACTTGTGTAAACTTTGTGTCTGTTCCCAGATGCTGTTGTTGCTTCCGCTAACGCTTGTACTCGAGCTTATGTATTCGGGCCCTCGAGGCCCCTGGCTTGTAATATAAAGCTTGTATTATTTTATTTTTTGTGTCTAGAGTTGTGTTGTGATATCTACCCGTGAGTCCCTGGGCTTGATCATGCGCATTTGCGTGTATGATTAGTGCACGGTCGGGCCGGGGGCGTCACAAGCTGGTATCAGAGCCAACTGCCTGTAGGAATCCCCTTTCCAACTCCTTGGCCGAAGTTGAGTCTAGTCTTTGAAAAACTGTTTTACTAACATGGCTGTGTGGCTTACGGGCCCACGTCGCCAATGGGTGGTATTAGGATCTTTTATTCCTCTCCTTTACTCTGGGACTCTGATCTCTCCCCTATTCGGGTTAAAGTTTTGCTAACACTAACATTAGGTTCTCGTGTTCACATCCACCCGGAGAGCTGGATTGTCCGCAATTATTCCTTTCCATTAGTCAGTTTAATCTGATCATCACATTTTCCTTTCCATTGGTATGTTTAACCTTCCTTGTAATCTAGCCTTTATCAGAGCAGTAATGATTCCCTACTTATGCAAACACCTCGGTGTACCACTCAGTCGGTAACACCATGTTACTATTGTTGTTGGCATTCAGGTAAGCGACGGTGGATAAGAACTTTGCCTATTTTTCCGCCTCGTCTTAACGAGCGGGAAAATTGTTCTCTTCGTCCCTTGCCCTTGGTACCGACGTTGTTGACAACATAGCTGACAAACTATCCTCTAACATGCCTTACTATCATATAAAGCTTGTATTATTTTATTTTTTGTGTCTAGAGTTGTGTTGTGATATCTTCCCGTGAGTCCCTGGGCTTGATCGGGCGCATTTACGTGTATGATTAGTGCACGGTCGGGCCGGGGGCGTCACATGAGATATCCAAAGCAATGTTTGTTTGCAAAGTATTAGTAAAGTGTTTACTGTGCATTAGACTAAGAAGAGAGAGATCCAGAAGAATGCCTGTCATGTGATGAAGGTGAATAAAACAACTTAAAGAGAAAGGACAAGTCCGAAGGGTGTTAGTGTGACTTACACGCCTAGGAAGTTCGGGGCTAATGCCACTCTTAACGTTCGGTGCTTCTTCTGAGAGTAGGTGAAATATTGGAAGTAAAACTATTAGAAGTATAAAGGCAAAGAAAGAAGACTGGAATGTCCAGCTCAGGTATGAATTGTTGGAAATATGCCCTAGAGGCAATAATAAATTGGTTATTATCATATTTCCTTGTTTGTGATAATCGTTTATTATCCATGCTATAATTGTATTGATTGGAAACTCAAATACATGTGTGGGTACATAGACAACACTGTGTCCCTAGTAAGCCTCTAGTTAACTAGCTCGTTGATCAAAAGATGGTGAAGGTTTCCTGGCCATGGACATGAGATGTCATTTGATAACGGGATCACATCATTAGGAGAATGATGTGATGGACAAGACCCAAACTATAAAGGTAGCATATGATCGTGTCAGTTTATTGCTATTGTTTTCTGCATGTCAAGTATCTGTTCCTATGACCATGAGATCATGCAACTCACTGACACCGGAGGAATACCTTGTGTGTATCAAACGTCGCAACGTAACTGGGTGACTATAAAGGTGCTCTACAGGTATCTCCGAGGGTGTCTGTTGAGTTGGCATGGATCAAGACTGGGATTTGTTACTCCGTGTGACGGAGAGGTATCTCAGGGCCCACTCGGTAATACAACATCACAATGAGCCTTGCAAGCAATGTGACTAAAGTGTTAGCCACAAGATCTTGTATTACGGAACGAGTAAAGAGACTTGCCGGTAACGAGATTGAACTAGGTATAGAGATACCGACGATCGAATCTCGGGCAAGTAACATACCGAAGAACAAAGGGAACAGCATACGGGATTAACTGAATCCTTGACATAGAGGTTCGACCGATATAAATCTTCGTAGAATTTGTAGGAGCCAATATGGGCATCCAGGTCCCGCTATTGGTGATTGACCGTAGAGGTGTCTCGGTCATGTCTACATAGTTCTCGAACCCGCAGGGTCTACACACTTAACGTTTGGTGACGATTAGTATAGTTGAGTTGTTGTGTTGGTGACCGAAGGTTGTTCGGAGTCCCGGATAAGATCCCGGACATGACAAGGATCTCCGGAATAGTCCGGAGGTAAAGATTGATATATGTGATAATAGTGTTTTGATCTCCGGAAGGGTTCCGGAATTCTCCGGAAGGAGTTCCGGATGTTTACCGAAGTGTTCGGGTGCGAGAACACTTTATATGGGCCAAGGGGTAAAAGCCCACGAGGTTTTGGAAGTGCAAAAGGAAGTTTTGCTACTACCTTATGCTGGTAAGGCAGTACTACCGCTACTGTAGCAGCGGTACTACCGCCCAAGCGGTACTACCGCTACTGTAGCAGCGGTACTACCGCTTGTGCGCGGTACTGCAGGGATCCGAGTTGGACTCTTTCCCTGCGGGCCAAACCGACCTTGTGCGGGCAAAACCGACCTGGAGGAGGCTTTTACTCCAAGTTTAGACCCCAAGGCTCAACATATAAATAGAGGGGCAGGGCTAGCACACGGTACACATCAAGATTTCCCAAGCCGTGTGCCGGCAACCCTAACCCTCTAGTTCCTCCCGTCATAATCTCCGTAGTGCTTGGCGAAGCCCTGCAGAGATTGTTCTTCACCAACACCATCATCACGCCGTCGTGCTGCCGGAACTCATCTACTACTTCACCATCGCTCGCTGGATCGAGGAGGTGAAGGCGTCATCAAGCCGTACGTGTGTTGAAGGCGGAGGTGCCGTCCGTTCGGCGCTAGATCGGAAGGACCGTGATCAGGATCGCGAGACGGTTCGTGATTCGATCACGAGACGGATCATGTTGGGATCACGGGACGGATCGTGATTGGATCGTGATGGGGTCGCGGGACGCTCGGCGATTTGAATCGCGAAGACGTTCGACTACATCAACCGCGTTTCTTAACGCTTCCGCTTAGCGATCTACAAGGGTATGTAGATTCACTCTCCCTCTCGTAGATGCTCATCACCATGGATAGATCTTGTGTGTGCGTAGGAAATTTTTTGTTTCCCATGCTACGTTCCCCAACAGTGGTATCAGAGCTAGGTCTATGCGTAGATGAGATCTCGAGTAGAACACAAGTGAGTTGTGGGCGTGGGTGTATACATATTGCTTGCCGTTACTAGTTGATACTTGATTCGGCGGTATTGTGGGATGAAGCGGCAGGGACCAACATTACTCGTACGCTTACGAGAGACCGGTTCCATCAACTGACATGTAACTTCGTTGCATAAAGATGGCTGGCGGGTGTCTGTCTCTCTCACTTTAGTTGAATCGGTTTCAATGAAGAGGGTTCTTTTAGAAGATCAAAAAGCAATCACTACACCACGTTGTGGTTTTGCGTAGGTAAGAACGGTTCTTGCAAACCCGTAGCAGCCACGTAAAACTTGCAACAACAATTAGAGGACGTCTAACTTGTTTTTGGAGGGTATGTTGTGATGTGATATGGCCAATTACATGATGAGATATATGTGATGTATGAGATGATCATGTGTTGTATAGAATATCACGACTTGCATGTCGATGAGTACGGCAACCGGCAGGAGCCATAGGGTTGTCTTTAATTATTGTATGACCTGCGTGTCAATCATTAAGCGCTATGTAATGCTTTACTTTATCGCTAAATGGTAGCAATAGTAGTAGAAGCATGGTTGGCGTGACAACCCCGATGGCGACACGTTGATGGAGATCAAGATGATGGAGATCATGGTGTCATGCCGATGACGATGGAGATCATGCCGGTGCTTTGGAGATGGAGATCAAAAGCACGAGTTCATGGCCATATCATGTCACTTATGATTTGCATGTGATGTTAATCCTTTTATGCATCTTATTTTGCTTAGGACGACGGTAGCATTATAAGGTGATCCCTCACTTAAATTTCAAGATAAATTGTGTTCTCCCCGAGTGTGCACCGTTGCGAAAGTTCGTCGTTTCGAGACACCACGTGATGATCGGGTGTGATAGACTCTACGTTCACATAAAACGGGTGCAAGCCAGTGTTGCACATGCGGAACACTCGGGTTAAACTTGACGAGCCTAGCATGTACAGACATGGCCTCGGAACACAAGAGACCGAAAGGTCGAACATGAGTCATATAGTAGATATGATCAACATGAAGATGTTCACCATTGAAACCACCTCAACTCACGTGATGATCGGACTTGGGTTGGAGGATTTGGATCATGTTACACTCGAATGACCGGAGGGATGTCAATTTTGAGTGGGAGTTTTTAAGTAATATGATTAACTAAACTCATTATCATGAACATAGTCAAAAATGTCTTTGCAAACTATGTTGTAGATTACTAGCTCGCGCTGTAGCTCCCTTGAATTTTTATATGTTCCTAGAGAAATAAATTTGAAAGATGATGGTAGCAATAATGCGGACTGGGTCCGTGATCTGAGGATTGTCCTCATTGCTGCACAGAAGGCTTATGTCCTTGATGCACCACTCGGTGCACCACCCCCCTCTAGCGTCGTCTGTAGATGTTGTGAACATCTGACAGACACGTTCCGATGACTACTTAATAGTTCAGTGCGTCATGCATTACGGCTTAGAATTGAGGCTCCAAAACGTTTTGAACGTCACGGAACATATGAGATGTTCTAAGAGCTAAAATTGGGATCTCAGGCTCGTGCCCGTGTTGAGAGGTATGATACCTCCAACAAGATTCTTTGCCTGCAAGATGATGGAGAATAGCTCAATCGTTGAGCATGTGCTCAAATTTTTTGGGTGCTACAATCGCTTGAATCGAGTGGGAGTTGATCTTCCAGATAAGATAGTGATTGATATAGTTCTCCAAGTCACTGTCACTAAAGCTACTAGAGCTTCGTGATGAACTATAAAAGGCCAGAGATGGAAATAATGATCCCTGAGCTATTCGCGATATTTGACACCGCGAAGGTAGAAATCAAGAAGGAGCATCAAGTGTTGATGGTTAGTAAAACCACTAGTTTCAAGAAGGGCAAGGGCAAGGAGGGATACTTCATGGATAGCAAGCCAGTTGCTGCTCCAGTAAAGAAACCCAAGGTTGAACCCAAACCCGAGATTAAGTGCTTCTATTATGAGGAGAACGGTCGCTGAAGTGGAACAACCCTAGATACTTGGTAGATAAGAAGGCTGGCAACGTCGACAGAAGTATATTTGATATACGTGTTATTGATGTGTACCTTACTAGTACTCCTAGTAGCACCTGGGTATTAGATACCGGTTCGATTGCTAAATGTTAGTAACTCGAAATAAAAGCTACGGAAGAAACGGAGGCTAGCTAAGGGCGAGGTGACGATGAGTGTTGGAAGTGTTTCCAAGGTTGATGTGATCACCATCGCGCGCTCTCTCTACCTTTGGGATTAGTGATGAACCTGAATAAATGTTATTAGGTGTTTGCGTTAAGCATGAACGTGATTAGATCATGTTTATTGCAAAACGGTTATTCATTTAAGTTAGAGAATAATGGTTATTCTGTTTACATGAATAATACCTTCAATGGTCATGCACCCAATAAGAGTGGTTTATTGAATCTTGATCATAGTGATACACATGTTCATAATATTGATGCCAAAAGATACAAAGTTAATAATGATAGTACCACATACTTGTGGCACTGCCGCTAAATGTCATATTGGTGTAAAACGCATGAAGAAACTCCATGCTGATGGATCTTTGGACTCATTCGATTTCGAATCGGTTGAGACATGCGGACCATGCCTCATGGGCAAGATGACTAAAGATCCCGTTTTTCGGTATGATGGAGCAGACAATTGACTTATTGGAAATAATACATGTTGATGTGTTCGGTCCAATGAATGTTGTAGCGGGCGGTAGATATCGTTATTTTCTTACCTTCACTGATGATTTGAGTAGATATAGGGTATATTTACTTAATGAAACACAAGTCTGAATCGTTTGAAAAGTTCAAGCAAATTCAGAGTGAAGTTTGAGATCATCGTGACAAGAAGATAAAATATCTACGATATGATCGTAGAGGTGAATATCTGAGTTACGAGTTTGGTATACAACTTAAGACAATGTGGAAGTTGTTTCACAACTCACGCCACCTGGAACACCATAGTATGATGGCGTGTCCGAACGTCGTAGTCATGCTCTATTGGATATGGTGCGAAGTATGATGTCTCTTATCGATTTACCACTATCGTTTTAGGGTTATGCATTAGAGACAACCACATTCACTTTTAAAAGGGCACCATCTAAGCTGTCATTTCTTAATGTTTGGGGCTGCGACGCTTATGTGAAAAAGGGTTTTCACCTAATAAACTCGAACCCAAAGCGGACAAATGCATCTTCATAGAATACCATAACGTATCAGTTGGGTAAACCTTCTATCTCAGATCCAAGCACAAAGTATTTGTTGCTAAAACGGGTCCTTTCTCGAGAAAGAGTTTCTTTCGAAAGATTGAGTGGGAGGAAGATAGTACTTGATGAGGTTGTTGAACCTTTACTTCAACCTGAAAGTAGCGCAGCGCAGAAAGATGTTTCTGTAGAGCCTACATCAGCTGAAGAGGAAGTTAAGGATGATGATCATGAAGCTTTGGATCAAGTTGCTATCCAACCTCGTAGGTCGACAAGGACGCGTACTGCTCCTGAGTGGTACGGGAACCCTGTCTTAGAGGTCATGTTGTTGGACAACACCGAACCTACGAGCTGTGGAGAAGCGATGATGGGCCCGGATTCCGAGAAATGGTTAAGGCCATGAAATCCGAGATGGGATTCATGTAAGAAAACAAAGTATGGGCTTTGGAAGTATTACCTGACGGGCAAAAGGCTATTCAGAACAAATGGATCTTTAAAAGGAAGACGGACGCAGACGGTAATGTCACCGTCTATAAAGCTCGACTCGTGGCAAAGGGTTTTTCACAAGTTCAAGGAGTTGACTACGATGAGACTTTCTCACCCGTAGCGATGCTAAAGTCTGTTGGAATTATGTTAGCAGTTGCTGCATTTTTCGATTATGAAATCTGGCAGATGGATGTCAAAACATCATTTCCTTAACGGTATCCGTGAGGAAAGGTTGTATGTGATACAACCAGAAGGTTTTGTCAGTCCTAAGGATGCTAAAATGTATGCAAACTCCAGCGATCCTTCTATGTACTGGAGCAAGCATCTCGGAGTTGGAATATACACTTTGATGAGGTGATCAAAGTTTTTGAGTCTATACAAAGTTTATGAGAAACTTGTATTTACAATAAAGTGAGTGGGAGCACTATAGAATTTCTGATAAGTATATGTGGTTGACATATTGTTGATCTGAAATGATGTAGAATTTCTGGAAAGCATAAAGGGTCGTTTGAAAGGAGTTTTTCAAGGAAGACCTGGAATAAAGCTACTTAAAAATTGGGCATCAAGATCTATAGAGATAGATCAAGACGTCTGATAAAACTTTCAATGAGTACATACCTTGACAAGATTTTGAAAGAGTTCAAAATGGATCAGTCAAAGAAAGAGTTCTTGCCTGATTTGTAAGGTGTGGAGTTGAGTGAGACTCAAAGCTCGACCACGGCAGAAGAAAGAGAAAGGACGAAGGTCGTCCCCTATGTCTTATCCATAGGCTCTGTATAGTATGCCATGCTGTGTACCGCACCTGATGTGTGCCTTGCCATGATTCTATCAAGGGGTACATGAGTGATCCAGGAGTGGATTACTGGACAGCGGTCAAGATTATCCTTAGTAACTAGAGGATTAAGGAAATATTTCTCGATTATGGAGGTGATAAAGAGTTCGTCGTAAAGGGTTACGTCGATGCAAGCTTTGACACCTATCTGGACGAATCTGAGTAGCAGTCAGGATACATATAGTGGAGCAGCCATTTGGAATAGCTCCAAGTGGAGAGAGGTAGCAGCGTCTACAGTATGACATAGAGATTTGCAAAGTACACACGGATGTGAATGTTGCAGACCCGTTGACTCAAGACCTCTCTCACATGCAAAGCATGATCGAACCCCAGAACTCATTGGGTGTTAGATTCATAACAATGTAAATCACATGGTGATGTGAACTAGATTATTGACTCTAGTGCAAGTGGGAGACTGTTGGAAATATGCCCTAGAGGCAATAATAAATTGGTTATTATCATATTTCCTTGTTCGTGATAATCGTTTATTATCCATGCTATAATTGTATTGATTGGAAACTCAAATACATGTGTGGGTACATAGACAACACTGTGTCCCTAGTAAGCCTCTAGTTAACTAGCTCGTTGATCAAAAGATGGTGAAGGTTTCCTGGCCATGGACATGAGATGTCATTTGATAACGGGATCACATCATTAGGAGAATGATGTGATGGACAAGACCCAAACTATAAACGTAGCATATGATCGTGTTAGTTTATTGCTATTGTTTTCTGCATGTCAAGTATCTGTTCCTATGACCATGAGATCATGCAACTCACTGACACTGGAGGAATACCTTGTGTGTATCAAACGTCGCAACGTAACTGGGTGACTATAAAGGTGCTCTACAGGTATCTCCGAGGGTGTCTGTTGAGTTGTCATGGATCAAGACTGGGATTTGTTACTCCGTGTGACGGAGAGGTATCTCAGGGCCCACTCGGTAATACAACATCACAATGAGCCTTGCAAGCAATGTGACTAAAGTATTAGCCACGAGATCTTGTATTACGGAACGAGTAAAGAGACTTGCCAGTAACGAGATTGAACTAGGTATAGAGATACCGACGATCGAATCTCGGCAAGTAACATACCGAAGAACAAAGGGAACAGCATACGGGATTAACTGAATCCTTGACATAGAGGTTCGACCGATATAGATCTTCGTAGAATATGTAGGAGCCAATATGGGCATCCAGGTCCCGCTATTGGTTATTGACCGTAGAGGTGTCTCGGTCATGTCTACATAGTTCTCGAACCCGCAGGGTCTACACACTTAACGTTTGGTGACGATTAGTATAGTTCAGTTGTTGTGTTGGTGACCGAAGGTTGTTCGGAGTCCCGGATAAGATCCCGGACATGACGAGGATCTCCGGAATAGTTCGGAGGTAAACATTGATATATGTGATAATAGTGTTTTGATCTCCGGAAGGGTTCCGGAATTCTCCGGAAGGAGTTCCGGATGTTTACCGAAGTGTTCGGGTGCGAGAACACTTTATATGGGCCAAGGGTTAAAAGCCCACGAGGTTTTGGAAGTGCAAAAGGAAGTTTTGCTACTGCCTTAAGCTGGTAAGGCAGTACTACCGCTACTGTTGCAGCGGTACTACCGCCCAAGAGGTACTACCGCTATTGTAGCAGCGGTACTACCGCTTGTGCGCGGTACTGCAGGGATCCGAGTTGGACTCTTTCCCTGCGGGCCAAACCGACCTTGTGCGGGCAAAACCGACCTGGAGGAGGCTTTTACTCCAAGTTTAGACCCCAAGGCTCAACATATAAATAGAGGGGCAGGGCTAGCACACGGTACACATCAAGATTTCCCAAGCCGTGTGCCGGCAACCCTAACCCTCTAGTTCCTCCCGTCATAATCTCCGTAGTGCTTGGCGAAGCCCTGCAGAGATTGTTCTTCACCAACACCGTCATCACGCCGTCGTGCTGCCGGAACTCATCTACTACTTCACCATCGCTCGCTGGATCGAGGAGGTGAAGGCGTCATCAAGCCGTACGTGTGTTGAAGGCGGAGGTGCCGTCCGTTCGGCGCTAGATCGGAAGGACCGTGATCAGGATCGCGAGACGGTTCGTGATTCGATCACGAGACGGATCATGATGGGATCGCGGGACGGATCATGATTGGATCGTGATTGGATCGTGATGGGGTCGCGGGACGCTCGGCGATTTGAATCGCGAAGACGTTCGACTACATCAACCGCGTTTCTTAACGCTTCCGCTTAGCGATCTACAAGGGTATGTAGATTCACTCTCCCTCTCGTAGATGCTCATCACCATGGATAGATCTTGTGTGTGCGTAGGAAATTTTTTGTTTCCCATGCTACGTTCCCCAACATGAATGTCATACGAGTTGTAGATGTTTAGAAGGCTAGTCAAAGAAGTAATTCTTGGGAATTGTGATTAACCTATTAGTTGCTGATTCTTGGGCATTGTGATTAAAAGTTGATCACAAGGATACCCGTTGGATTGCATTCTGTTGCAACTTGATGCAAGAACTACTATGACCTAAAAGACTAGCTGAAAATGAGGTTGAGATACACGTTGGGAACATAGTAAAAGTTACCATACCTTCCATCAGCATATTACCTCTGCAATTATTTTTCATATTTCATTTTAGAGTTTTGTACACTCTAGCCCATTGCATAAGGTTTGATGCAAGGAGGTTGTTCATAATAGAACAATTGTTGTTTGTTGTTATGAATAACATAAGGGCCAAACTTCCATTATGAATGAGATGTATGTTGTGAATATTAATGATAATATAATACATCCATAATGCTGACGCTAAATGTCGCGAGACTAAAAGAATACCACATA
Source organism: Elymus sibiricus (assembly GCA_039707655.1). Lineage (NCBI taxonomy): Eukaryota > Viridiplantae > Streptophyta > Magnoliopsida > Poales > Poaceae > Elymus > Elymus sibiricus. Next base: position 5,632,211 of record CM077674.1, on the reverse strand, counting down.
TGTGTGGCATTGCATTTGGTCACATTGGAGAAACCTGCATGGAGAAATTCCATAATGATGGATTTTGATGTCATTTGATTATGAATCATCTGACACTTGCAACTTTCGTCCAGAAGCAGAGTGACTAAAATACCGTTCACGGGCCATAAGGAACGGGCAACGAGCTTATTGGTAATTGATGACCCACAAGTATAGGGGATCACTCATAGTCCTTTCGATAAGTAAGAGTGTCGAACCCAACGAGGAGCAGAAGGAAATGACAAGCGGTTTTCAGCAAGGAATTCTCTGCAAGTACTAAAAGTAGCGGTAATTGATAGTCTTGTAACAAGGTGATTCGTAATAAGTAACAAGTAACAATAGTAGCAAGTGTGCACCAAGGTGGCCCAATCATTTTTATAGCAAAGGACAAGCCGAAAGTACTTCTTATAATGAGCAAAGTGTTCTCGAGGACACATGGGAATTCTCATCTAGTCACGTTCATCATGTTTAGTTGATTTGCGTTCACTACTTTGATAATTTGATATGTGGGTGGACCGGTGCTAGGGTGCTGTTTTTACTTGAACAAACAACCCTCTTATGAGTACTCCCTCTTGCAAGCATCCGCAACTATGAAAGAAAAATTAAGATAAATCTAACCATAGCATGAAACATATGGATCCAAATCAGCCCCTTACGGAATAACTTATAAACTAGGGTTTAAGCTTCTGTCACTCTCGCAACCCATCATCTACTTATTACTCCCCAATGCCTTCCCCTAGGCCAAAACATAGTGAAGTGTCATGTAGTTGACGTTCACACAACACCACTAGTGGAAGAACAACATACATATCATCAAAATATTGAACGAATGCCAACTTCACATGATTGCTTATAACAAGACTTCTCCCATGTTCTCAAGAACAAAAGTAACTACTCACAAATCATGTTCAGGTTCAAGATCAGAGGTGTTTTGAATATGCTTAAGGATCTGAACATATAATCTTCCACCAAATAAACCAACTAGCATCAACTACAAGGTGTAATCAACACTACTAGCAACCCACATGTACCAATCTGAGGTTTTGAGACAAAGATTGAATACAAGAGATGAACTTGGGTTTGAGATGAGATGGTGCTTGTGAAGATGTTGATGAAGATTGGTCCTCCCTCGATGAGAGGAACGTTGGTGATGTCGATGGCTTTGATTTCCCATTCCCAGAGGGAAGTATCCCCGGCGGAATCGCTCTGCCGGAGAGAAAAAGTGCCCCGGCGGTGCTTCATCCCAAAAGTCTTCTTCTGATTTATTTTTCTAGAGAAAATGGCATCATATAGGAGAAGGGGGACTGCAGAGGCCTGCTGGTGGAGCCACAAGCTCACGTGGCGCGCCCTGGGGGGGGGGGGGGCGCCACCTGAGATTGTGACTCTCTGGTGGGGCTCCTCCCGATGATACTTCTTCCAGTATTTTTTTATTAATTCCAAAATAATTCTCCGTAAATTGTTTGGTCATTTGGAGCTCTGGAGAATATCTATCTCTTCTATAGCTTTTTCAGGTCCAGAATTCTAGCTGCCGGCAATTTCCCTCTTCATATAAATCTTGCAAATTAAGAGAGAAAAGGCATAAGAATTGCATCATAAAGTGAAATAATAACCCAAAACAGTATAGATAATAGTAGGAAAACATGATGCAAAATGGACGTATCAACTCCCCCAAGCTTAGACCTCGCTTGTCCTCAAGCGAATATCGAACTCAATAATCATGACCACATGTTTAGAGAGAGAGGTGTCGATAAAACAAAATACGGACATTGTAGCATCATGATACTTATTATAACAGCAATGAATTATCATAAAACTTCTCATGATCAAGTAACAATTCATCCACAAAACCAAAGTATAAGAGATAAACTTTTCTTGACAACTAGCAAACTATGTTCTCAGTCATCAAAGCAATCACAATTTATCATATTTCAGGAAGAGTCTTTGTAAGAGCTTTTAGTATAGCAAATTTCACATACTCAACCATCATATAGTCTTCTATGATTGCTTGACACTCAAAGCATGTATTTAGAGCAAACGTTTCCGTCAAACACAAAGGAAGATGGGGGTTTCATATTTCACCTCTCAACTTGTTTATCTCAAGGATAATGTCAACAATAATAACTCATGATTACCCACATCCAACTGGATATATGTGACTGGATCTTTCCCTACCACATGATGCTTGCCAAGTGGAGAATAATGAGGTCGGAATAAAGATGAACATTATTGACTCTTGCATAGAAAGTAAATACCGAAAAGTAAAATATAGGCCCTTCACAGAGGGAAGCAGAGGTTGTCATGCGCTTTTTCATTTGGATGTGCAAGCTCTTAATGTAAAGTAATGTCACTTTATATTGCCCCTTGTGATAGCAACCTTTATTATGCAGTCCGTCGCTTTTATTCCTTTACCATCACAAGTTCGTACAAAGCTTATTTTACCTTACAATAAAATATCATACATATTTAGGAGCAATTTTTATTGCTTTTTGCACCGATGACAACTTACTTAAAGGATCTTATTCAATCCATAGGTAGATATGGTGGACTCTCATGACAAGAAACTGGGTTTAAGGGTTTTTGGACGCACAAGTAGTATCTCTACTTAGTGCGAAATTTTGGCTAGCAAAAGATTATGGGCAAGCACCACATGTTAGAGGATCCATGACAATATAACTTCTATGCGAATATAAGCAAACATAACTCATTACGTTGCCTTCCTTGTCCAACATCAACTATTTGATCAAGTTTGGAGATAATTAATGGGGGCTCACAATCATAAAAGATGTCCAAGATGGTATATTTATATGTGAGACCTCTTTTCCTTTACTATTCTTTCATGAATTACATCAATGACCAATGCTATGTTTGCCAGATCCCAATAAATTTTATTCATTATACTCCTTATATGTGAAGTCATTACTCCCCACAGGATTAGCATATGATCTTTTATTCTCATGCTTTTTATTGCTAAGATTAAATCAAGAAGGTAAAACAACAAAAGTCAAACTACTCTTTATTATATAGCTCTCACACACGATTACATAGATAGATCATGAAACAAGCACTCAGAACTAAATCATACTAAAACTTTATTCTTCTAAATCATGAAATAACTAAGGATCGACTAAGATAGATAATGATGATAAAAGTGATGGCGAGACGATACCGGGGCACCTTCCCCAAGCTTGGAACAAGCCAAGGGTGGTGCCCATACCCGTGTACTCAAGTTTCTTTCTTTGGTGATGATGGTGATGAAGTTGTGGGCTTGTCCTCTGTCTTCTAGGGCATAGGATCTCCATCATAGAAAGATGAACGTGTTTCCAGAAAACTGAAATTTGCAGCTAGACTCATCCTTTTAAACCTGGACTCATACTCACAGTTTTGGTTTTGCAGGTCATAAATCTGAGCTTGGAGGTGATCAATCCGGTCTTGCAGCTTAAAGATGGCGTCACCAATTTCCTTGCTCTCCCACTTATGTTCACAAATAAAATCCGTAATCATGGAGTGGTTGGCACTGAGTCCGCGCTCCACCATCCCTTGACACTTGAAGATTTGCTGCTCCACCGCTTCAAGCCAGGCCTTCTCGCTCCCCTCCTTCTTCGGTCCTTGAACGTCCCTGATGTGAAGCACCCCCTCAAGGAACTCCATGGTTTAGGGTGCTTCATCACCTCTGGAAGGTATGGATTGATGACCTTCTCGAAGAACTTGTCCTTGGAAGAGCCCGATGAAGACATGATGATCTAGATCTGCCAGAAAAATAGCCCAAAACAAAAACGGAGGAGAAACTTGCGATACGGAGGTCAAAACAGAGAAATATATATATATAATGAATTTTTCCCTTGCAGGTCAAGTCTTCGGGAAGAATATGGAGTCGTAAAGGTCCACAGGGGAGTCACAAGCTCACACGGCGCGCCCCGGGGGGTGGGCGCCACGTGGGCTTGTGGCTCCCTCATGCACTTTCCTGGCTGTTTTTGGTATTTTTGGAGTCGGTTTACTTACCGTATCACATACCTATTCTTTTTCAGGGTTCTGGAGCGTTCCGGAAGGTTTCCTCCGGTGTAATTATTTGGATAATACTTGTTTCATTGTTAATGGGTGTACCTGCAATATAATGTTTAATTATTTGCCCATTAACCACCTTTTGATTTGTTCCTTCGGCATTATTAATCTTGATGGCTCTGGAGCGGTAAACTTCTTCGACGATGTATGGTCCTTCCCATTTAGAGAGAAGTTTTCCTGTGAAAAATCTAAAACAAGAATTGTATAATAGAAGTTGGTCACTGACATTAAATTCCCGTTTCTGAATCCTTTTATCATGCCATCTTTTAACTTTTTCTTTAAATAGCTTAGCATTCTCATAAGCTTGTCTCTCCATTCATCTAAGGAGCTAATATCAAATAACCTCTTCTCACCGGCAAGTTTGAAATCATAGTTAAGTTCTTTAATTGCCCAATAAGCTTTATGTTCTAATTCAAGAGGTAAATGACATGCTTTTTCATAGACCATTTTATAAGGAGATTTTTATAAGCAGTTCTGTATGCCAATAGTGCATCATCAAATTTCTTGGACCAATTCTTCCTAGATCTATTAACATTCTTTTGCAAGATTAATTATATTTCTCTATTGCTCAATTCAACTTGACCACTAGACTGGGGATGATAAGGTGATGCAATTCTATGGTTTACATCCTATTTAGCTAAGAGTTTACGAAATGCACCATGAATAAAATGTGAGCCACCATCAGTCATTAAATATCTGGGGACTCCAAACCTCAGAAAGATAACTTCTTTAAGCATTTTAATAGAAGTGTTGTGATCAACACTACTAGTTGGAATAGCTTCTAACCACTTAGTAACATAATCAACGGCAACTAGAATATGAGTGTATCCATTAGAGGAAGGAAAAGGTCCCACATAATCAAAACACCAAACATCAAATGGTTCAAAAACAAGTGAATAATTCGTAGGCATTTCCTGACGTCTACCAATATTACCAATTCTTTGACATTCATCACAAGAGAGGACAAACTTACATTCATCCTTGAAGAGAGTAGGCTAGTAAACACCAGATTGTAATACCTTGTGTGCAGTTCTGTCTCCCGCATGGTGTCCTCCATGTGCCTCAGAATGGCACCAATAACATCTTCCTTTCTAGACAAATTATCTGCTACAGGGTTTTCAGCTCCTTTTCTATCAACAATATGCAAATCAAATTCTTGTAGTCTAGGCTTAGCATCTTTCTTTTCCATAAGATATTTAATAGCAGCATGATCAGTGTGAATAGTAACTTTAGAATCAATAATATAAGGTCTGAATTTATCACATGCAAACACAACTGCTAAAAATTCTTTCTCAGTAGTAGCATAATTTCGTTGAGCACTATCCAAGGTCTTGCTATCATAATGAATGACATTTAGTTTCTTATCAACTCTTTGACCTAAAACAGCACCAATAACATAGTCACTCGCATCACACATGAGCTCAAAGGGCAGGTTCCAATCAGGTGGTTGAACAACAGGTGCAGAAATGAAGGCTTTCTTAAGTATTTCAAACGCTTCTACACAATCATCATCAAAAACAAATGGGACATCTTTTTGTAGGAGATTAGTGAGAGGCCTAGAAATTTTAGAGAAGTCTTTAATGAACCTTCTATAAAAACCAACATGACCATGGAAACTTCTTTTACCTTTAGTATCTCTAGGACATGGCATTTTCTCAATTGCATCAACCTTAGCTTTATTTACTTCAATACCTCTTTCAGAAATTTTATGCCCGAGGACTATACCTTCATTCACCATAAAGTGGCACTTTTCCCAGTTCAAGACGAGATTGGTCTCTTCATATCTCTGCAAAACTCGGTGATGGTTGCTTAAACAATCGTCAAAAGAAGTTAAGTAAACGGAGAAATCATCCATGAATACCTCAACAATTTTCTCATAGAAATCAGAGGATATAGCAGTCATGCACCTTTGAAAAGTAGCGGGTGTATTGCATAAACCAAAAGGCATACGTCTATAAGTATATGTTCTAAAAGGACAAGTAAAAGTGGTTTTCTCTTGATCTTCTTGTGATACAGGTATTTGAGAAAAACCAGAATAACAGTCTAGAAAGCAAAAGTGTGTGTGCTTAGACAATCTTTCTAACATTTGATCAATGAAAGGCAAAGGATAATGATCTTTTCTCGTAGCTTTATTTAATTTTCTAAGATCAATTACCATCCTATAATCGGTTACAATTCTCTATGGGATAAGTTCATTTTTATCATTAGGAACAACAGTAATGCCTCCTTTCCTAGGGACACAATGAACATGACTTACCCATCTACTATCAGCTATAGGATAAATAATACCTGCTTCCAGAAGCCTTAATATTCCAGTTCTTACCACATCCTTTATTTTGGGATTCAAGCGGCGTTGATGATCGATGACTGGTTTAGCGTCAGGCTCCATATTAATCTTGTGTTGACATAACGTGGGACTAATGCCCTTAAGATCATCAAGAGTATATCCAATTGCTGCACGATGCTTCCTTAAGGTTTTCAATAATTACTTTTCTTCATGCACTGAAAGTTTAGCATTTATAATAATAGGATATATCTTCTTTTCATCAAGATAAGCGTATTTCAATGTATCAGGGAGTGTCTTTAGTTCAAAGACCGGATTAGTCTTTGGTGGGAGAGGATCTCCCAAAGTTTCAACAGGCAAATTGTGTTTCAGGATAGGTGCTTGTTTAAAGAATATCTCATCTATTTCATTTCTTTCATTCATATGCATGTCATTTTCATGGTCTAGCAGATATTGTTCTAATGGATCAATAGGAGGCACAACAATAGAAGCGAGACCGATTATTTCATCTTTACTAGGCAATTCTTTATCATGATGTTGTCTACTAAAATTTGAGAAATTGAACTCATGAGATATAACACCGAACTTGACTTTAACCTTTTGTTTAGCACAATCAATTTCAGCATTAACAGTATTCAACATCTCTTAGTACTAATAAATCAGTGGGATACTTGATCTTACCACATAAGACATCAACATCTCTTAGAATCCCAAGTGGTGAAATGGTATCTCTGTTTGCAAGCCTAATAGTGACATCAATATCTTCTATCTCAGCAGGAGCTATATCATGCATAACTTCTTGATATAAAGAAAATGGAATGGCACTTACACTAGCGCCCATATCACATGAACCATGATAGCAATGATCTCCAATCTTAACAGAAACAACAGGCATAACAACAACTGGCCTATTTTTGTCTAGCTTATCTTGCTCAGTGATGGTTTGTTTAGCAATTTTAGTAGCTTCCTCACAGAAGTAAATGACATGCCCATCAATATTATCAACTAGGAGATCTTTAACCATTGCAATTTTTGGTTCCACTTTAATCTGTGTAGAGGGTTTAGGTGCTCTAACATTGCTTTTATGAACCACAGTTGTAGCTTTAGCATGTTCCTTAATCCTAATAGGGAAAGGAGGTTTCTCAATGTAAGCAGTAGGTACAACAGGATCAACATTATAAATAATTGTTTCAGTTTTACCAATAGTGGGTTCCTTACAAAATTCTTCAATAGGTGGGTGAAATTTAAACCACTTCTCCTTAGGGAGATCAACATGAGCAGCAAACGATCCATATTTTGCGCTAAACTTATGAAAAGCATATGTTTCAATAAAAGATTTAACACAATCATATTCAAGTTTTATACCTGACTCATTACCTTTGTCGATTTCCCAATCTTCAGAGTTGCGTTTAATTCTATCAAGAAGATCCCACTTGAATTCAATATTTTTCTTCATGAAGGAACCAGTAGAAGAAGTATCAAGCATTGATTGACCATTATGAGAAAGCCGAGCATAATTTTTTTGTATAATCATCTCTCTTGAAAGCTGATGATTGGGGCATGTGTGCATCATGTATTTAAGCCTCCCCCAAGCTTGGGCAATAATTTCTCCTTTGCGAGGCCAAAAATTATATATATAATTCCGATCACAATGAACCAAGTGCATAGGATAATTTTTTTGGTGGAATTCCAGCTTCAATCAGTTCCAATCCCATGTTCCGGTATCATCCAATAGCCTGTACCATGTTAATATCTTTCCGCCCAACGATAAAGGGAACACTTTATTCTTAACTCCATCCTCAGATAAACCTGCAAGCTTAAAGAATCCACAAATTTCATCTGTATAGATCAGGTGCATATCAGGATGTATTGTTCCATCTCCTGTATAAGGATTAGCTTGCAGTTTTTCCAACATACCCGAGGGAATTTCATAGTAAATATTTTCAGTAGCTACAGTAGGTTGAGGAGCGGCTCTTACCACTTCCGGTCGAGCTGAAGATACCCCGAACAAGCCCCTCAAAGGATTACTTTCCATAGTGACAAGTAACAGTAAATTTCAGCACGTTATAAAAATGTTTCCTTACCAAATTCCACTCACCAAAGGCGCTTCACTCCCCGGCAATGGCATTCTCGAGGACACATGGGAATTCTCGTCTAGTCACATTCATCATGTTTAGTTGATTCGTGTTCACTACTTTGATAATTTGATATGTGGGTGGACCGGTGCTAGGGTGTTGTTATTACTTGAACAAACAACCCTCTTATGATTACCCCCTCTCTCAAGCATCTACAACTATGAAAGAAGAATTAAGATAAATCTAACCATAGCATGAAACATATGGATCCAATCAGCCCCTTACAGAATAAATTATAAACTAGGGTTTAAGCTTCTGTAACTCTCGCAACCCATCATCTACTTATTACTCCCCAATGCCTTCCTCTAGGCCCAAACATGGTGAAGTGTCATGTAGTCGACGTTCACACGACACCATTAGAGGAAAACCAACATACATATCATCAAAATATTGAACGAATACCAACTTCACATGATTACTTATAACAAGACTTCTCCCATGTCCTCAAGAACAAAAGTACATAACTACTGACAAATCATGTTCATGTTCAAGATTAGAGGTGTATTGAATATGCTTAAGGATCTGAACATATAGTCTTCCACCAGATAAACCAACTAGCATCAACTACAAGGTGTAATCAACACTACTAGCAACCCACATGTACCAACCTGAGGTTTTGAGAGAAAGATTGAATACAAGAGATGAACTAGGATTTGAGATGAGAAGGTGATGGTGAAGATGTTGATGAAAATCGGTCCTCCGTCAATGAGAGGAACGTTGGTGATGTCGATGGCTTCGATTTTCCCCTCCTGGAGGGAAGTATCCCCGGCGGAATCGCTCCGTCGGAGAGGAAAACTGCTGCTGCCCACGTTCCGCCTCGAGACGGCGGCGCTTCGTCCCGAAAGTCTTCTTCTGATTTTTTCTAGGGTAAATGGCATAATATAGGAGAAGGGGGACCACAGAGGCCTGCTGGTGGAGCCACAAGCTCATCTGGCGCGCCCTAGGGGGAAGGGCACGCCACCTGAGCTTGTGACTCTCTGGTGGAGCCCCTTGCGATGATTCTTCTTCCAGTATTTTTTATTAATTCCAAAATAATTCTCCGTAAATTTTTAGGTCATTTGAAGCTCTGGAGAATATCTATCTCTTCTGTAGCTTTTTCAGGTCCAGAATTCCAGCTGCCGGCAATTTCCCTCTTCCTATAAGTCTTGCAAATTAAGAGAGAAAAGGCATAAGAATTGCATCATAAAGTGAAATAATAACTCAAAACATTATAAATAACATTAGGAAAACATGATGCAAAATGAACGTATCAGTAATTATATATATTGATGTATGTAGTCCAATAAGTAATGTTGCTAGAAGTGGATTTGTCTATCTTCAGAGATGACTCATGTAGATATGTGAATATTTACTTAATGAGACATAAGTCTGGGTCTTTTGAAATAGTTCAAAAAGTTTTCAGAATGAAGTAGAAATTATTGTCACAAGAAAATTATGATTCTGCAATTACATTGCGGAAAAAAATATTTGAGTTACAAGTTTAGCGAATGTCTGATGAGTTGTGAAAAGAGTTTCATAACTTGCATCTCCCAAAACACCACTGAGAGTGGAAAGTCCGTGAAGATGTAATCAAACCATTAATGACATGGTAAGATCAAAGATGACATAAATCGATTTTCCATTATCCATTTTGAAGTAATGCTTTAGAGACTACCGCTTTTACACTAAAAAGAGAGCCATCAGATCTATTGAAATGATGCCATGGTATGGTACACCCAACCATGTTATGTGTTTTCTTAAAATTTGGAATATGGGGCTTGTGTAAAGTATTTACAAACCTATTCCAAATCGGAGAGCACTACTTGGTAGGTTATCCCAAATATTGGGTATTCCTCCATCACTATGCCGAGGCAAAAGGTTTGCCACATTGAGCGGTATGATTTTGAATAAAATGTTTATTGCAAAAAGGTGAGTGGGAGGACAGTGCAACTCGATGAGATAACAGTATCTTCATGATCTGATCAAAGGAAAGAAACCTTGGAAGTAATTTAAGAGTTACCTACTATGACCGATACGGAAGCCTCTACATGAGATGTCTGGACTTCGATCGAACTGTGGCGCCCCGCCTGAATACCACTGTAGTCAGACGGTCACCGCACACACCAGCCCAGGAAATCACTCTGGCATGCGCTTTTACAACCAGTATCATGAACACAGGCATTTCTATTAATGGATAAATAAGTCTTACATGATATTTTACAAGGGTGATGGCAGCGGAAAAGCTATATCTAAGGCAGCATGGTCTTGGTGCGGCTCCAATCCACAGTGATCTGACTGGGTCACTCTTCTAGCCCGCGAACACTCCGGCTCCTCACTAGGGGTCGTCGAATCCTTAGGTGAACCTGACCACATTGAAGGCCGCTGAGTAATTTTGAATGTATTCGCAAGCAAACCAAACCAACATATACACCAAGCAAAGCAATCCATGGCATTCAAGCATGCACTTGTTATTAGAGCAACATTAATTATCATGGCATAGCATAACTACCTAGCAATATTAATTATCATGACATAACAGGATTACCTAGCATGATAACTATTGGAGTAAATACAGTAAGGTAAAGCATATCAAGTAAATAATCCATACTCCGAATATTATCACCATCCAAATCCGATCCAAACTTTGTGGTCATCCGACCGCTCATCTCATAGCCATCGCATGGCTAACATTCATACCCCTGACATCATCTGATGTCCCTGCATCGGTACTGCAAGCCTGACAAACCTTACCATTCTCTGGTTCAGTCTTAGCAATAACATTATATAGTTTGTTCCTCCAGACTCACCACAGACCAAATAGTGTGACCTAGTACGAACTGTGTCCCATGACCGAGGACGCGGCTATTCGAATAGATTTACACTCTGCAGAGGTTGCGCACTTAACCCACACTATGGAGCTCCTGGCCTCATGCTTCCATTCGGGTGGACTGGTGCTGCTCGAACAAAACTTGTCTATTGCCTGGCACTCTTACAGTCCCACCGACAACCATACCCCTTCCGGGTCATGTCCTGGGTGGCCCCCTGTGTCACTCTTGATACCTGCCACCGTCCTGGCCAAACAAAACTGTCCCAAACGGGGACGCTGACAAATAACTTAACTGGGCTCACAAGGTTATCGCCGCCTACTAGGCCAGGGTAGCACGCACGCATAACCTTCCCTCTTTGGTGGTACCGGTAAGAGGCAAGACAATAGACCATGCTTGGGCCTTCCCATAAAGACAAGTGTGGCTGCACTGATGAGCTTGGTTCGGTGGCACTATGACTCGATCCAGCCGATGGAGGAGGTTGTTATTATTATGTCACATTCTTATATTTCAATAACAACAGTAATGCATGATGAAAACGTAGCAACCTATCTCAATATTGTCACCTACGAGTCACTAGTGCGATAATATGATGAGTACTAGCAAGTAATGTAAATAGCAAGTTCAACTTAGCAGGAGTTCAACTATTTCTAACACATGCATATTCATTAATTAAACATGCAAGAATAACATAGAGCAATGCTTTAGGGCATATATCAGATGGTCGACTTGCCTGGGGGTCGATGAATCCACCAGAGAGAAGTGCGATCACCTCGCGGAGAAATTCGCCGGAAAAGAGTCTCTCTCGGAGGGGCTGAATATAGGGCAGGGGCAAAATGGTCATTTTTAGAATGTGTAAACATTATGAAAGTGACCTCATCGGAACGGGCTCGACGAACAGAGAAAGTGGGCTTTGGAATCACCTGAATCGGAGTTACCGTTGAAGAGAAACGGCCGTTCGTTCATTAAGCGATAAAACAGACAGAAAATTGTCCACTTTAGCTCTTAACGGGTAAACGTTCACCATTTAACTGGTTCGCCCGCCGGCTGGAAAATTGAAAACGTATTTACGGGAATACGCTTTCCGCTACTGAAAACGGTTCAGCCAAAAGCCGCTTCCACTTACTGGATGGGCCCGGCCAATAGTGGCTGATGGGTGGGCCTGCCCTTATCTGTCTCTCTCTCCTCCACCCTGTCGTCGTCTTCCTTCCGCTCGGAGACAGAGGCGATGCGGCCGCAGGCGCAGCCGATGAACGGCGGCACTGCAGGGCCTGCCGCTGGGCTCGCCGGAACCGGCACACCGCGCCGCGCCCAAAGGTGGCCGCAGGGCTGCGCAGGACGGCCTACAGCTCCATCGCCACTGACCAGGGCGCCGCGGCCGGAGGGCTTCGATGGAGCCACGCCGGCAGGGTTTTCCCCCGGGCAAGATGAGGACGGCGGCGGCTCCGTGGGCTCCTGGGGAGGCCGTGGGTGTGGAAGAGGGAGGGAGGGGATGGCCATGGGCAAGGAATGGCCAAGGGGATCGGGCGGCGGCCTTCGGCCATGGATGGGGAGAGGAAGCTCCTCGAGCTCAAGGGAGGGCTGGGGACGCTGCTGGTGAGGAGGGCGAGCTCAGGGGCACGCTTAAATAGCCGCGGGGAGGGGCTCGCGATGACGGCCGAGGCTTCGGGATGCCGATACCGTGGCCATGCTCGGGTGGAGCACCTCCTGTCGGCACGCCCGGCCAGGGAGCTAGGGGACAAGGCGGAGCAGAGGAGCAGGCGACGTGGGCGAGCAAGGGAAGCTGGGCGGCGAGCTGGGGACAGCCAGAGGGGACCGGACGACGACTGTTGCCTCAGTTCGCGCCTGCTGCCGACTAAAGTCATTGGCACCACCGGCACCACGCGTCCAGGGCATTGTAGCGACCTCAAACCATGTCAACTAGATAGATCAGAGGTCAGTTAGTTGACCTATGAGGATTTGGATGCAAGTGGAGACACTGAGTTGACTGATTTGAGCTGACTTAGGTTCTAGAGAGGAACTGAGATGGATTCTTGTGGGAAAATGGATGGGGGGTTCGAGCTAGTTCTTTGTCACAATGAAATGTGGTAGAGAGGAGTAGATGCTGGCAAAATTTGAGGCCATTTGGGCCTGGTTTGCACACACTTCCTTTGCAATGCAAATTTTGGTCCAGAAACTGTACTTTGAAGCTGTGCTCAAATGGCTGAATTTATTGGGCTGAAGTTTGGTGGGGGGAAGTTATTTCGATTCATGGAGATACTGGCAAAATTTCAGCTCATTTGGATACCATATGAAGGTACTTCCTTCATAGAGTTAGAATCTGGACTGTTGCTAGATGAAATTTTTGGGAGAAATTGGCTACATGAAATGATGTGAATTTTTGCATGCTCACATAATATATAGAATCTAAGGTCCTGGATTAATTTCAAGAATTTTGAAGCAATATAAAATATAGTTGCTTCACAACCTCAAAATAAATCCAGAAACAAGAATTGGATGATTCTCTCAAACTTTCAACTGTGGAACTTGGGTTCTTGATGGAAATGGTGAAGATATGAATAGGAGAAGCTCCACAATTTATTTGGGATTTTTCCTGGCTACCAAAATGGTAGTTCTTTTGGAAAGTGCCCAAGGTGCAATATTGGCTTTAAATAGAAAAATGCAATTTCCCTTATTTAATTATAGCCAATATTTTTATGAGAGCTCAATATGATCACTAAGAATATATCCACAAGTTTTCATGAATTTGGAGATGGATCGATATTTTCCTGGATTTAATTCCTTTAAACAGCAGAAAAAGGAATTAATTTTAAATGAAAAATATTGCAAATGACTTGGCAATATTTTTCCATATCCAGGGTTTATAGATGTGGGAGGATCACTGGGAAAAGTTTGGGAGACAACGGAGCAAAGAAAATTGGGGTTCCTTTGTAACGGAAGGAATTAGGGTTCCCTCCCGGTAGCTCGGAAGATAGGGTTTCGGTGGCAAAAATCCGGAGAACATATCTTGAGTGGCAAGGTTGGACTGAAGAGAATCTCTGGTTGGATAGGAAGGGCAAGGCTAAATGACCATCTTCATATACCCAAGAGCGAGAGAAAATCCGATAACATCGAAAAAAAGACGGGAGTCCAATCCCGCGAAGGAAAAATCGAGGAGCGAAAACCAGGGTGTTACAAACCTACCCCCCTTAAGAAAATCTCGTCCTCGAGATTTCCGGGCTTACCTCCCGGCTAAGGGGAACATACCTGTGTGTGACTTGGATCCATCAGTTGTCTTGTCTTCGTCAGTTCACAGGCCTTATAACTATCTTGTCTGATGGCTCAGGTGTTGCCTTTTTCAAACGGCTGCATTGAATCCTTCTCTTTCCTGTCAGGTGTGCCTTTTTTCCTGGCGATATGTTGTCTAGGATTGGTGGCTAGCGGGTAGTATTGAGAAATAGTTTGGTTTCCATGGCCTGGAGCTAGCCGCTTCGTCCAGAGGTTTGAGCTGACACATGATGTATCATAACAAGTAATCCCCATGTCCCATACCATATTTCTGCTTTACTTTCGGGACCGAATGGTTAGGACATGAATAATTATTCCTGTATCACCTTGTTTCCATGTGAATTTAGATAATCAAACTCTGTGGACTGCTGGGGTGGCTCTGCCTTGTATATCCGCTGTAGTCCTTGCTATGACCGCTGAACTGAACATGGTATGGCTATCATTCGGTGCACCTTTCGGAGCATAGCTTCTTATCTTAGTTAATGGCCCATATTTATGATGAGTATGACATGCTGGCTGCATTGTTGTGGCCGCATATGCAAGAGTCTGATAAGGATTGGCAATATCACTCTGTTAGTGAAGCTGTATCTTGTTGACCATCACGGAGGTTGTTTATCCAAAACTTCTTTATTCCTGAGGGTTCCTGTTTGTGGAGCTGTCATGACCGTCCAACACGGCTCCTTGGTCGTATCATAACTTACTCTTGCATATCTCGTAGGGATTGCTGCGTTCATATCCTTCTTTGACGTGTGGGACCAATGTTTCCCTGAACACAGTCATTCCCGTGTACGAGTGGCTCGCATGAATTGATCCACTGGACTGCATGCTCACAACATATGCAGGGGTAGGATAAATCCTTTCATAACCATTGTGTTCTGAGGCGGACGTGTGCCCGGACTAGTTCGTGCTTCTGACCAGATTGTTGTGGGCACGACGGTGTGTTGAAGAAGGCTGAATTCCTTATGCTCGAAGCTTTTGCCAGGGTAGCGTGCTGAAGAAGGCTGGGTATCGTACCTCAGAAGCTTTCCCTCATGTGGCTTACTGCGGAAGGTCAAATGCCTTATGTTGGAAGCTTTCCGCGGTAGCAGGCTGAGGAAAATGGGAGTGTTGTACCCCAGAGAATTTCCCCCTAGTGGCGTAGCGAGGAAGATTGGGGAGTCTTGCGTCATAATCTCTTCTTGATAGCTTGCGGAGGAAGGCTGGGTTCCATGTACCAAAAGCCTTGCATTGTGATACGCAGTCGGACCTATGGCCGGTTCTGGCTTCCTTCCCGAGTATCCAAAATTCACCTATGGGGGAGCCAAAACTTGGTATAGGCCATACCTCTACTGAAGACACTCCGTTGGTCATGCACACCGCTTGCCTTCTGCTGATCCGATCATTGCTGCTGTAAAGGTTGCACAAGTGATGCAGACTTCATGTTGATAATTAATTCAAAATACCCTTTGTATTCAAACCAAGTGTTGCCGGTAGTGAGCAGTTGGCGGATAATTCCATTCGACTTGGCTGAGCTTCCAAGTGTTTGGAATTCTCATTGATTCTGGGCAGCCGTGAACTCATCCATATTCCTTGCAAACCTTGTTCACAGTGCACGGAAATTTGAATATATACCGGTGAATTCCAAAATATGCTTTGAAATTTATATCAACATACCCGAGTTTTGTTGTTGCTCTCAGCACCTTCACATTTTTGAAATATATCTTCTGTGGGTAAGAAATGATTCTTGAGTCCGTTGAGAGAGAACTCAAGGTTCACCCCACTGACTGAAATAATCCTTGTATCGAAGGCGGAATCATTTGTCCCTACTGGTGTTCATTACTGATAGCTCATCTGACTGTTCTTTTGTGATCAATTCTGAGACAAACTCTCTCAGGCATATTCTGGCCTTGTCTGTAGCACGTAGAGTATGCTTCTGACCCATTCTTCATTCCTGACCGATCCGGTGATACTGTTCTGAATATCGGGCAGTTGGCTTGGCTTGACTCTTACTGAATTTGGATTATTGGGTATTATCCAAGTTGTAATTTGGTCTTCTAGCTGCTCTTGCGGATGGATCCAGCCGGAGTGATAGAACGGAATCGAGAAAGAAACAAGAACCACGAAAAACCAAAAACCAAATAAGGCTCAAATTTTGCGGACCTTACGCATGTGGTCGAAGATTCACTAGTATAACTAGCCTAGCACACTCGATGCACCTCTAAGGACTTAGAAGCAAAACTACACAATGCTCCTGGTAGCAATTGGTGTCAAGCTTCTGCTACTTCCTTAGGGAACATCAAACTCGACGCACGACCATAGCCAAAGTGGCTTAGTCAATGATCCTAGGGTTGTCAGGAAAAGATGGAATTTATAGGCGTTTCCCAAAGGAAACTGGATTTCAGAAGAGAGATGCCATGGTTAGCAAGCAAGGTAGGGATATCTGGTTTACCTAGGGGTTCCGGGCTCACGGGTCGTTGCCTGGTGCCAACTTTTCCCAATGGAGGCAAAGGCCACGAGAATTGGGGTCTGAGGGAGCCAAAAACCTATGGGATTGCCTTATGATCAATAGTAGCCATGCCAATCTGGCAAAGATGGCTGAAATCCATCTGGGCTTTCTACTGATCATGAGGCAATGAAATCTGGCTAGGGTAAACTACAGTCAGCCTGACTCTGATACCATCCGTTGTGGCGCCCCGCCTGAATACCACTGTAGTCAGATGGTTACCACACACACCAGCCCAGGAAATCACTCTGGCATGCGCTTTTACAACCAGTATCATGAACACATGCATTTCTATTAATGGATAACTAAGTCTTACATGATATTTTACAAGGGTGATGGCAGCGGAAAAGCTATATCTAAGGCAGCATGGTCTTGGTGTGGCTCCAATCCACAGTGATCTGACTCGGTCACTCTTCTAGCCCGCGAACACTCCGGCTCCTCGCTAGGGGTTGTCGAATCCTTAGGTGAACCTAGCCACATTGAAAGCCGCTGAGTACTTTTGAATGTACTTGCAAGCAAACCAAACCAACATATACACCAAGCAAAGCAATCCATGGCATTCAAGCATGAACTTGTTATTAGAGCAACATTAATTATCATGGCATAGCATAACTACCTAGCAATATTAATTATCATGACATAACAGGATTATCTAGCATGATAACTATTTGAGTAAATACAGTAAGGTAAAGCATATCAAGTAAATAATCCATACTCCGAATATTCTCACGATCCAAATCCGATCCAAACTTTGCGGTCATCCGACCGCTCATCTCATAGCCATCACATGGCTAACATTCATACCCCTGACATCATCTGATGTCCCTGCATCGGTACTGCAAGCCTGACAAACCTTACCATTCTCTGGTTCAGTCTTAGCAATAACATTATATAGTTTGTTCCTCCAGACTCGACACAGACCAAATAGTGTGACCTAGTACGAACTGTGTCCCAAGACCGAGGACGCGGCTATGCGAATAGATTTACACTCTGCAGAGGTTGTGCACTTTACCCTCACTATGGAGCTCCTGGCCTCATGCTCCCATTCGGGTGGACCGGTGCTGCTCCAACAAAACTTGTCTATTGCCTGGCACTCCTACGGTCCCACCGACAACCATACCCCTTCCGGGTCATGTCCTGGGTGGCCCCCTGTGTCACTCTTGACACCTGCCACCGTCGTGGCAAAACAAAACTGTCCCAAACGGGGATGCCGGCAAATAACTTAACTGGGCTCACAAGGTTATCGCCGCCTACCGGGCCAGGGTAGCACGCATGCATAACCTTCCCTCTTTGGTGGTACCGGTAAGAAGCAAGACAATAGACCAAGCTAGGGCCTTCCCATAAAGACAAGTGTGGCTGCACTGATGAGCTCGGTTCGGTGGCACTATGACTCGATCCAGCCGATGGAGGAGGTTGTCATTATTATGTCACATTCTTATATTACAATAACAACAGTAATGCATGATGAAAACGTAGCAACCTATCTCCATATTGTCACCTACGAGTCACTAGTGCGATAATATGATGAGTACTAGCAAGTAATGTAAATAGCAAGTTCAACTTAGCAGGAGTTCAACTATTTCTAACACAGGCATATTCATTAATTAAACACGCAAGAATAACACAGAGCAATGCTTTAGGGCATATATCAGATGGTCGACTTGCCTGGGGGTCGAGGAATCCACCGGAGAGAAGTGCGATCACCTCGCGGAGAAATTCGCCGGAAAACAGTCTCTCTCGTAGGGGCTGAATATAGGGCAGGGGCGAAATGGTCATTTTCAGAATGTGTAAACATTATGCAAGTGACCTCATCGGAACGGGCTCGACGAATAGAGAAAGTGAGCCTTGGAATCACCCGAATCGGAGTTACGGTTGAAGAGAAACGGCCGTTCGTTCGTTATGCGATAAAACAGACAGAAAATTGTCCACTTTAGCTCTTAACGGGTGAATGTTCACCATTTAACTAGTTCGCCTGCCGGCTGGAAAATTGAAAACGTATTTACCGGAATACGCTTTCCGCTACTGAAAATGGTTTAGCCGAAAGCCGCTTCCACTTACTGGATTGTCCCGGCCAACAGTGGCTGACGGGTGGGCCTGCCCTTATCTCTCTCTCTCTCCTCCACCCTGTCGTTGTCTTCCTCCCGCTCGGAGACAGAGGCGATGCGGCCGCAGGCGTAGCCGACGAACGGCGGCACAGGAGGGCCTGCCGCTGGGCTCGCCGGAACCGGCACACCGCGCCACGCCCAAAGGTGGCCGCAGGGCTGCGCGGGACGACCTACAGCTCCGTCGCCACTGAAGAGGGCGCCGCTGCCGGAGGGCTTCGATGGAGCCATGCCGGCAGAGTTTTCCCCCGGGCAAGATGAGGACGGCGGCGGCTCCGTGGGCTCCTGGGGAGGCCGTGTGTGTGGAAGAGGGAGGGAGGGGCTGGCCATGGGCAAGGAATGGCCAAGGGGATCGGGCGGCGGCCTTCGGCCATGGATGGGGAGAGGAAGCTCCTCGAGCTCAAGGGAGGGCTGGGGACGCTGCTGGTGAGGAGGGCGAGCTCGAGGGCACGCTTAAAAAGCCGCGGGGAGGGGCTCGCTACGACGGCCGAGGCTTCGGGATGACGATACCGTGGCCGTGCTCGGGTGGAGCACCTCCTGTCGGCACGCCCGGCCAGGGAGCTAGAGGACGAGGCGGAGCAGAGGAGCAGTCGACCTGGGCGAGCAAGGGAAGCTGGGCGGCGAGCTGGGGACAGCCAGAGGGGACCGGACGGCGACTGTTGCCACAGTTCGCGCCGGCTGCCGACTAAAGTCGTGGTCACCACCGGCACCACGCGTCCAGGGCATTGTAGCGACCTCAAATCATGTCAACTAGATAGATCAGAGGTCAGTGAGTTAACCTATGAGGATTTGGATGCAAGTGGAGACACTGAGTTGACTAATTTGAGCTGACTTAGGTTCTGCACAGGAACTGAGATGGATTCTTGTGGGAAAATGGATGGGGGGTTCGAGTTGGTTCTTTGTCACAATGAAATGTGGTAGAAAGGAGTAGATGCTGGCAAAATTTGAGGCCATTTGGGCCTGGTTTGCACACACTTCCTTTGCAATGCAAATTTTGGTCCAGAAACTGGACTTTGAAGCTGTGCTCAAATAGCTGAATGGATTGGGCTGAATTTCGGTGGAGGGAAGTTATTTGGATGCATGGAGGTACTGGCCAAATTTCAGCTCATTTGGATACCATATGAAGGTACTTCCTTCACAGAGTTAGAATCTGGACTGTTGCTAGATGGAATTTTTGGGAGAAATTGGCTAGATGAAATGATGTGAATTTTTGCATGCTCACATAATATAGGTAATTTGAGGTCCTGGATTAATTTCAAGAATTTTGAAGCAATATAAAATATAGTTGCTACACAACCTCAAAATAAATTCAGTCACAAGAATTGGATGATTCTCTCAAACTTTGAACTGTGGAACTTGGGTTCTTGATGGAAATGGTGAAGATAGGAATAGGAGAAGCTCCACAATTTATTTGGGATTTTTCCTGGCTACCAAAATGGTAGTTCCTTTGGAAAGTGCCCAAGGTGCAATATTGGCTTTAAATAGGAAAATGCAATTTCCCTTATTTAATTATAGCCAATATTTTTATGAGAGCTCAATATGATCACAAAGAATATCTCCACAAGTTTTCATGAACTTTGGAGATGGATCGATATTTTCCTAGATTTAATTCCTTTAAACAGTAGAAAAAAGAATTAAGTTTAAATGAAAAATATTGCAAATGACTTGGCAATATTTTTCCATATCCAGGGTTTATAGATGTGGGATGATCACTGGGAAAAGTTTGGGAGACAACGGAGCAAAGAAAATTGGGGTTCCTTTGTAACGGAAGGAATTAGGGTTCCCTCCCGGTAGCTCGGAAGATAGGGTTTCGGTGGCAAAAATCCTGAGAACATATCTTGAGTGGCAAGGTTGGACTGAAGAGAATCTCTGGTTGGATAGGAAGGGCAAGGCTAAATGACCATCTTCATATACCCAAGAGTGAGAGAAAATCCGATAACATCGAAAAAAAGACGGGACTCCAATCCCGCGAAGGACAAACCGAGGAGCACAAACCAGGGTGTTACACGAACTTGCAGCTGAACCACGTAGGCAAAACTGTGACAGAAGAGAATGGCTCTCCTCTCCTCCCACCCATCTCCCAGCCCTCTCCCACTTCCCACCCCCTTCTCCACCAAAATTCATGGCGATTCATAGGTTAATTCGTGATGGAGGGTCTACTGCATTGGGAATTTGCACCGGGCATTGCCCTTGCAGATCAGGTGAGAAGAAGGTTTGGCTCCACGGTTCATTTTTCTCCATCTCGGGATACCAAGGAATTCTTTTTGGTGGTCTCGTTTTCTTCGGCTTCTTTCCCCCTCACGGTGGATTCAGTTGGTGTTGCCCTCCAATGCTGTATTGGTGGTGTTAGTGCTGGTTTCAAGGTTTTTCAAATTGATTTTATCTGTCATTTCCACTTGTTTAATGGTCATTACACACGGGCTCCTATCTCAGACTCTTGCTGGCATGCGGATGAAACCTTGACAGATCTTTCTGCTCGACGACCTATGGCGATCAAGTCCAATTTGGGTTTTTTGAACACTAATAAGTGTACGAGCAACTCTTCTATTCGTGAACTATGCAAGTTTGATCTTGCACCTCTCGCTTCTATGGTTTTCTCCAATAAGAACTCTGATGAGGCCTCTTCCTCGACTTTAGCTCATGATCAATGGAATCACGGACATGACCAGCAACTCGTTGCCCAATTCAAATTTCGATCTTTTTCACCAAGCAATAATGACAGGCCGGTAATTGAGACAAAGTGTGGCCCTGTTTCCTTATTGGAACATTTTCTGCTACAGGTGGAATCAGAGGAAAAGCCACCACGGGAATATCTCCGTTTGGGCACTTTTAATTGCCCAATTAATGCTAATTATCCTTTGCCCCCACAATGTTTTTTGAAGTCGGCGTTTAAATACGCCCCACCTCATGTGGAATGGCCACCCTTGCTTTCGGCCCATGACAAAGCGGATCTGGCCCAGGCTCAATATTCGGCAGAAGAAATTATGGATCTTACCACTAATTGGGCGGTTTTGTGCTCGAGATGCCTTAAATGGGGACATAAAAAGATCTCTTGCCAGGCCAGGCTTATTTGCATTCATTGCTCCGCACCCGATCACAAGGCCATTAATTGCCCTCTGCATATTAAGCAACTGTCAAACTCTGGTATACAATCTCAGGTCTTTGGGCAACATATTATTCACCCCGAATCTTCTGCTCTTGCCGCTGCACGAAAACACAATCGTAAAAAACCAAGACCGACCACTCGATGCAATAGTTGTGGCTTTTACGGCCACGTGGCATGATCCTGTCGTAAGAGGCTCAGAGCTGAACGCTGGGTTTGGGTTCCTAAGAAAAAACTTTCTTCCCTCCCTACCCCTCACGCTCCAACTTCTACCTCGAGTTTCCAAACGCCTCCCCCTCCCTCCTCTCCCCCTCCACCTCCACAACCACCACCCGCGCTCCACCTCTCCACCATGGCGAACTACCCCCTCAATCCGGTGCCGTTCCTACCGCCGGGATTTGCTGTTGAACCAGGGCCGGCGGATCGTGTCATGCGCAGCGGTATGGTGGTCAGCCCGATCCCACCCCTCAATCACGACTTCCTGGCAATCGCAGAAGATAGTCATTACGTTCCACTGCATCGTCGGGCGGTCATCCGCAACATGGTTGAAGGTTTGCTCCATGAAGCCTAGCTTTTCACCACCCAGTCTAGTGATCATCCGTTTGGCATTGGGGTTTTTGGTTTCGTGGATTCTTTCATGAGGGACACAGCGGTTGCTACTCCGATAGAGCTAGAGGATGAAGATTTGCTTATCACCTTTGTCCCACATAATGAGGCCCTCAATAGACGCTCCACAACTTTTGGGCCACAGATCTGGCTTATGTATTTCGGTTTTCCTTATGACTATTAGACATAGTACTACATCAACAAGTCCCTTGGGGGGTTCAGCACTTTGATTTCTTGGTATAATCCAGGGCAGGATAGAAGATATGTTTTGATCAATGCTCGTGTAATCCACCTACGCCTTGTCCCCAAAAGCTTTGTTGTCTGGCAGCTTGGAGGTGCTCGGGATTGCTGGATGGTGCAGGTCACGATTCTACGCAGTAATGACTGGAATGCCCTGCTACCTGAAGTCCCACCGGCTGGGGCAGAACCGCCTCCCCCTGATGGTAACCCTCACCCGCAGTTTGGCCCAGATCTCACGGCCGAACAACTATACCAGCAGCAGGTGCATGACTGGCTAGTTCAGAATGCGGCTCCTCCCAATGCGGCTCCGGCTGGACAAGCTCCTGGACAAGCTCAGGCAAATGCAGGTTGGGGTGCGTGGCCTGCACCACCCGCTCCTCCCCTGCCACCTTTCTTGGTCAACTATCAAGCATGGCTGGCAGCCCAAGGATTGTCTGTCCAAGATGGCATGGCTCCTGAAAACAACATCATTGATAGTGCAGCCCAAGCCTGGAATGATTCAATCCTGGTCTCTGATGATACAAGCTCTGTTAATTCTGCCCTTGCCATAGTTCCTTTGGAGATGCATGTTCCAGCTCCTGTTGGCCATGATGTCGCTGAAGAGCTGATTACAGTCTCTGTTGAACTGAACAACCAGGGGATGAGGTTTGGTCTTTCAGCTCAGGGGGAGGCACTGATGTCTCTGTTGCTTTCTGATCCGATCCCCCGCCAACAGTTAAACAGCGTTCAGTTTTCTGCTCTACGCCCGCTCCTGGCCACCATAGGCCCCTGGAATAATGGATATGGAATGATGCAGGATAACCTGCGGGTGGAAATACATGTTTCTTCAGGCTCCGAGGGAATTCAGTTTACACAGCTCGCCCCACACGGGCATACTATGAATGTTGGATCCACAGTGGTAATCACTGAACTCTCTGATGATGTCACCAACACCTCCCTAGCACCCACTGTCAGTGACCCGCTAGTTCTGAATTCCGAGAACACTACCAACTTTGAACAGGTGGATGATCCCCCCATTGCCATTGTGGAAGCTAGCACTGTTGTGCCTGCAACTGAGACTATCTTGCCCCATCTTGATTCTGCTTCTGACAGTGTGGACGCCCACGACACTTCTCTGCCAGCTGCGATCATAGCCCCGAGTAATTTGAATGCTAAGATTGGCACACACAGGTAGCGCAAGGACAAAATGATGGCTCCCGTTGACACTTCAAATCTCAGACGCAGCACCCGGGCCAACAAATATGATGGCTTTCGTGTCACCCAGCCCATAGATTCACGCTCATACAAGTCAAAGGTGAAGCCTTGTCTGATACCATCTGCTGCTGCTGGTCTTAAGGAAATTGCTGCCAGTCTGAACAATGAAGATCAGGAACATGCCGTCCCTCCTCCTACCACAATCCCAACCATGCAGGCCATTGGCACTCAACTCTGTGCTATCCCACAGGAGGAGCTGACTATTGCTAAGCTCACCAAGGAGAAGGAGGAGTCTACTTCCTCCGTCTAGTTCCTACTTTATCCCTTTTAAAATTATGGTACTTTTGCAGAACTGGAATGTGCTTTGCTGGAATGTTCGCGGCTTTAATTCCCCTGAGAAACACTTAGCTCTCTCGAATGCAATCAATGATAGTGGTTGCTCTATAATCTGTTTGCAAGAATAAAAAATGCAGATGTTTGATGCCTCCACTCTTAAGGCTATTTGTCCCAAGCGCTTCGATAAATTTGCGTTCATCCCTTCTAGAGGTGCTTCTGGGGGTATAATTACGATTTGGAACAGTAGCATGTTCACCGGTAGCGTTTTCCTCTCCGAACCATTTGCGTTGGGCATTGATTTCACATCCACACAGTCTGCGCATAACTGGAAACTGATTAATATATATGGCCCCTGCCAAGGAAACCAGAGAGATAATTTCACTAAATGGCTTTTTGACGTGGATATTCCGTCCCATGAGGACTGGTTACTCCTTGGAGATTTTAATTACATCCGCTCACCAGAGAACCGTAATAAACCAGGTGGAGACATACATGATATGTTTACATTTAATGATTTTATACGTGAGTAGCAGCATACTGAACTTCCTATTAAAGGAAGAACGTATACTTGGTCCAACATGCAACAAAACCCCCTTCTAGAGCAGCTGGAATGGTTTTTCACGACTCTAAACTGGACCTCATCTTTCCCCAACACGATGGTTAACCCTCTTGGGCGCCCAGTATCCGATCACATTCCCTGCTCGGTGGTTATCCAAACAAAAATCCCAAAGAGTAAACTATTCAGATTTGAAACATATTGGATAGCCCATCCTGGCTTCATGGAGGTAGTGGCTCAAGCTTGCGACAGGCCCATCAAGCATGGAAAGACCTCTAACTCTGCGTCCATACTATGCCAAAACCTCAAATCAGTTCGCCAAGCTCTTAGTCAGTGGAGCAAAAAGATCTCTCGTTTGAAGGTCGCCATTGAAAACACTAACAAGGCCATTTTAGAGCTGGATAATATTGAAGATCGCAGAAGACTGACTATTGCTGAGGGTAACTTTCGAAACATTCTCAAAAAACACCTCCTGCGATTGCTTCAGTACCAGAAAGACTATTGGAAGAAGAGATGTATGATTCGATGGATTAAATTCGGCGATGAAAACTCAAAGTTCTTCCAAGCTGTGGCGACAGAAAGATATAGGAGAAACTGGATAGCAAGCATGAAAACCTCTGAGGGAACTAGTGTAGAAGATCATGCTGGCAAAGAATCTATCCTCTTTGAAGCCTTTAGATATCGCATGGGTAAATCCAACCCCCCACGCATGCGATTTAACCTCTCAAAACTGCTTTGATCTAGTGTCAATTTCGATGGCCTCACTACTCCCTTTACTCATGAAGAGATAGATGCAGTAGTAAAAGAAATGCCCCCTGACCGTGCCCCCGGTCCCGATGGTTTCAATGGTGCTTTTCTGAAAGCCTGCTGGCCAATCATCAAACAAGATTTCTACCGTCTGTGTGAGTATTTTCATGAAGGCAACCTTAACTTGGAAAGTCTAAACTATGGCTACATAACGCTGATCCCTAAAAACAACGCTCCAGAAACTGTGAATGATTTTCGTCCTATCACCCTCCTCAACTGTTGCCTCAAGTTGATCACCAAGATACTGGCCAACCGACTTCAGAAAATCATTCTTTAAATTGTACACCGCAACCAGTACGGTTTCTTGCGTGGAAGATCAATTCATGACTGTCTAGCATGGGCTTTTGAGTACATCCACCAATGCCAAGCGTCCAAGCAAGAGATAATACTGTTAAAATTGGATTTTGCCAAAGCATTTGATACCATTGAGCACCCCGCCATGCTACAAATTATGCAACACATGGGCTTTAATGATAAGTGGATCCAATGGATGCAATGCATTTTTTCTTCTGGTAAATCCTCTGTTCTCCTAAATGGAGTTCCTGGTCGGCAATTCCACTGCAAATGCGGAGTTAGGCAAGGTGATCCTCTTTCGCCTCTGATTTTCGTGTTAGCTACTGATTTGCTTCAAACTGTCATCAACGATGCTTTGGAGGGGAATCTCCTTCAGCACCCTATCCAAGCACATGCCAACGACAAATACCCAGTAATACAATACGCCGATGACACCATCATTGTCATGCCGGCTTGCCCTGTTCAAGCTGCTCAAGTCAAACAAATTCTTGCAGACTATGCTGCGTCGGTGGGCCTCAAGATTAACTTTCACAAATCAACTCTCGTGCCGATCAACACCCCTTCTGAGAAATGCAATGAGCTTGCCGCTTTGTTTGGTTGTACTATAGCTGATATGCCCTTCACATACCTAGGCCTGCCACTGGGTACCTCTAGACCCATAGTGCAAGACATGACCCCACTTGTCTGCAAAGCTGGGAGGAAGATCACGGCCGCCATGTCTTTAATGTCATACGCCGGCAAACTGGCGCTTATGAATTCCCTCATCACATCCCTCGCGATGTACGCCATGGGTACTATTAGACTCCCCCCAAAAATTCTTGCCCAATTTGACAAAATCAGACACCACTGTCTTTGAAAGAAGAAGACTGATGATGGTGACAAATGTAACTCACTTGCAGCCTAGGATATGGTCTGTCGTCCCAAGAAAAATGGTGGTCTCGGCGTGCTCAATTTGCGAGTTCAAAACGATGCACTCCTGCTAAAGTTCTTACACAAATTCTACAACCACCATGATATTCCCTAGGTCCACCTAATATGGAGCACATACTACAGCAACTCTGTTCCGCATGCTACTGATCCGTGCGGATCCTGCTGGTGGCGCGACCTCATCCACCTTATGCCAGCATTCCGAGGGATCACCAAAGTACAGATTAACTGTGGCACTTCGGCACTTTTTTGGAAGGATGATTGGAACCAAACAATTTATGCGGAATCTTTCCAAAGAGCATACTCTTACACCACGGCTGAGGATGCCTCGGTCAGAGAATTTCTTACTACCACCAGTCGACACACGACCTTCCAGCTCCCCCTCTCGGTCCAAGCTCATGAGGAATTAAAACAAATCCAAAAGGAAGTGATCTCCACTGATATATCTGAGTCAAAGGACGCCTGGACATATATTTGGGGGGCTGTCACCTTCAAGACCACAGACTACTACGCTTTCTACTTCAGAGAGGTGATAGCTCATGAGGCCTTTACATGGCTCTGGAAGACCAAATGCATACCCAAGATCAAGGTGTTCGGGTGGTTTTTGTTGTCAGGTCGCCTCAACACAAGAAACATGCTTAAGAGAAGGCACTATAACATTGGGAGCACCCTAGACTGTCTGCTCTACGGTGAACATATTGAAGAAACAGTGGAACACCTATTCTTCCACTGCAGCTTTAGCAGGGCATGCTGGAATAAACTAAACATCCAATGGGACCCACATGGAAATAGGCTTGACCTCATCAAACAAATGAAGATGCTGCACCCCCGGAAAATGATCATGGATGTATTCTTGGTAGCTGCTTGGAGTCAATGGAAAGAACGCAACAATAACCATTTCAGGAAGGTCACCCCCTCCATTTCCTCCTGGCAACTGAGATTGAAGGCTGACTTTGCTGATATATGCTTTAGGATTCCTATCCACAAGAGACAGATTGTAACAGATATAGTTGAAGCCATCTCATAGTACAACCCGCCCCCCCCCCTAAGGGGTGCATATATGTAACAAATATGCTCACTATATAACCCACCCCCCCCCCCTCCTCCAAACACCATTGCACATTGTAACATATCTCCTTTTTACCATATAATATACATGCAGTAGGAGCCTTTCCTACTGTTTTTACTGTAAAAAAAACGTAGGCAAAACTCGTGCAAACCTCTAAGGTGTGCAAATGAGAGATTGTTGTTAGACAACAGTATTCCTGTGATACACAAGGAAGCATTGATGGGCCCTAACTCTGGAATTGGCTAAATGCCAAAATAATCCGAGATAGTATCCATATAAATGATTCAAGATTAGATCTTGATAAAGCCTTTGGAATACTTAGAGTCTAAGGAATATTAATGGAACTAAAAACTGATACAGATAAAAATGTTTTATCCATAAAGCTCGACTTGTTGCTTTTAACAAATTCAAGGAGTTGACTACGGCGAGATTGTCTCACCGCAGCGATGCTTAAAGTCAGTTCGAGTTAAACTAGCAATTAATACATATTTCAATCATGAGATATGATAAATAGATGCCAAAAGGATTTTCATAAGATGGAAATACAACCTAGGACTTGTATGTGACGTAGTCCAAAGTGTTTTGTCGATCCGGAGGATGCTAGTGAGTGTGCAAACTTCAGAGTTCCAGCAATGGACAGAAGAGAGCATAATGGAGTTGGAATCTTTGTTTTGATGAAATAGTCAAAAAGGTTTGATTTCATCAAGGATAGCAAAGATGCTTGTGTTTTCAAGAAAGTAAGTGGGAGCATAATAATTTTTTGAGAAACTTTGTGTGCATGACACATTGTGGATTAGAAATAATATAAATTTCTTGACACGAATAAGGACTTCATTAAAAATAGTTCTTCGATGAAGGACTTGGGCTAGTTAGCCTCGGTATTAGGCATAATGATCTATGGAGATAGATTTACCTAATAGGGCCAAGCCAAAATACATATTGACAAAATGCTAAAACCGTTTAGCATGGGAACGCTAAGAAGACTTTCTTGCCGAAGTCACATGGAAAGAGTTTTAGCAGGACCCGATGGCCTAAAACACTGATGAGCAAAGTACATGACTGAGATTCCACACACTTTTGTGTTTGGATTAATAATGTATTCCATGGTATGTAAAACAACCAGATATGTCCAGTACTCCAAATTAGTTGCGGGTAAGATACCAAAGTGATCAAAGTGTTGATCATGGGACAAGAGTGAAAAATGTCGTTGAGTACTAAGGTAGCACCGATGACATGGTTTCTCGGAAGCGGAGATGATGAAGAGTTCGTTGTAAGAAGTTACATTGATATAGGCTCATTGTAAGTAGTTACATCAATACAGTCTTCATTAATGCTCCATGCGATTTTTGATTTAAGTTAAGGGTTTTGTGTAATACACGACATGGTGGCACATTAAGTTGTAATTGTTCAAAACAGGTTACTATGGTGAATTCTATAACTAAGGCTAAGTATGTTGACGCTTTAGAAGCGACAAAAAAAGGTGTTGAATCATATAGTTCATTTATGAACTTAGTATGGTTCCAAGATGGCTTTGGTCAATGGAACACTATTGTCGATAGTTGCTCCATAGCTCAGCCTGAGGAATCATGGTTTGACCAGTGATTCACATATATACAAAGCCAAGTCCACACAAATTATGAATTTTGTGAAAGCGTGAAAACGCAAGGATGTGCAAAGATACACACGGACCTGAAGTTGTCAGATCCGTTGGACGAAAACTAAACCACAAGCGAAGCACTTTTTACAACGGTATGCCATAGGTGTAAAGTGCATTAGCATTGACTATATTATTGACTCTAGTGCAAGTGGGAGTCTGTAGGAAACTAGTAAGTTGCCCATGCGTTGCTACGGAAGATAAAACATGTATAGAAATATATTACTAAAATTCATTTTATTTATTAAACCCTCAACTGCACACCCATTTGGATTCTTAAACATGTATAGAAACATCATCGACTAAATTTAGGTCCGAGATTCCTATCGTGCATATAATCAACTACCGCCATGAACTACAGTTCATTAAGATATAATATAATTGCTTCGGAAGTCAATTAGACTACATGGTGAACCTTGTGGAGACGTAAAAAAACACGAATAAGACTGAAGAGGTGGCAATCAGCTCAGATGGAAGGATCTCAGACGCAGCGAAGAGCGCGATGGACAGTCCATTTATTCATCGACGTGGTGCGGCTGGAAGAAATTACCACTGTATGATCCGGGAGCAAGTAGCTAGCAGGATTTTCATTCACTGAAACTCCCAGCTGAGTCATCATACTCATTACTCCAGGCATTTGGCTCATGACGTTTATAGAGGAAGCGTCATTAGAGGGAGGGATTTTTTTTTCTTCACAAGCTCAACTCTAGTATTTCTACACGAACATGTTTACGTTTGTAAAAGGCAATCAATATTGATTCTCGTGGGATGGAAGAGATCGATGTTGTTTTGAGGCTGGAAGAAAGAATAATATTGATATGAAATTTATGCTTAACAAACAATGCTCCTTGAAGAAAGATATAGTTTGATATGTTTCTTTCTGATTGTATGAAAGGCTTGAAAGTTCTCTACCGGAGTACAATGAAGCATGTACATCTTCCTAGAGGAATGTAGTGCAAAAATAGTAGACCTCTACTTCTAATTGAACAAGGAGCAAAGAACAAGAGTAACATGTAGTGGATAGATTCATCTACGTTGCTCAGTTTAAGAACATTCCAACGCACCAATATAATAAGAATCAGGTTAACAACGGAGGCTTCACTAAATAAACACATTACAAGATCAATTTGCAAGCCCCATATCAAATAATATGGTCAGTTAGAAAAGCAAACCGCTCCTTGGAGAAGTAAACTGAACTTCTACCTCTCTGATAGTTGAATGTGGTTTGTTCTACTCGCTGGTTTTCAGAAAACCAAAAAAAAAATCTCATAGAAATGCAGAGGGAAACACACCATCACCACCAACTGAAATTTTTATAGGAGTAGAGATCAAAACTGACTAAGCATCTAATGTCGCCACATGATCACATCATCAAAATTGTCAGAAATAAGTAAACTCATCAGTGAATGAAAAGAAAACTTGGGCCCATAAATAAGAAAGAACAAAGGTAGACCATAAATACACAGGTTCATACAACAATTCCTCCCTTGAGACCTCGTCAGGCAAACAACACAAATATCAGTAACTTCCAACAACCTTACTCTGCACATGATGGTTGCCCACTAATACAACTACAGAAATATAAGTCATGCCAAATCATTTTAATAAGCTATTCTAGCAGAAGGATATCTAATACCATGGTATCGGGCCAATTAACTTACAGTCTCCAAGTCCTAGGCTGAGCGTACCAACTGCTGCTACCCCCTTGCTGTCATTAATCTCTGATCAGTGGAAGCTGCAAGTAGCCAAGCACACAACAGTTAAGTAGAGCAAGCACAAACCATGGTACAGAAAACACAGACAAGTGAAAAGGCTACTTGCTGGCCCAAAGAAACTGCCAATTATGCCCAGGTCCTTTTTATGCGAATTGATCAATCCTAAGCTTTTGGAATAATGTGTTGAGTAGATGTAAAGGTCACATTATAGGCATGTTCAAATCTAACCTAATGAAGGTTAATTATCTTTCCTTGGGTTGTTTAACTGCATGATTATCTAACAATTTAACGTCATATATCAATGCAACATATTGCTATACAAAAAAAATCTTGCAAACAGTAATGGATGGAAGAGATCTAGAAATAGTCACATCGAACAATATCCAGCCATAGCAAACAATTGAAAACTATTTCTGCCTACAACAGCCACAACAAACAATTGGGAAACTATTTCTGCCTACAACAGTCACAACAGAACAAACGAAATTGATTGCCAATTCATTCCAATCTTCTCTCAAACATATCCACTGTCAAACATCAAGCAACCAATTTCTAACAATTGCATCAAATCTGCAGTGTACGTTTGAAGAACGGTCAGTAATTTATGCCATGGAGTACACTGCACAATGCCAGAAAAAATAGAGAGGAGGAGGCCGACTACCTTGCAGAGAAATAGCAGCGATGTCCTTCCTGGAGGTGGCGAAGACCATGGATGGCGACCTTCGTCTGTTGACCCGCGACCTTGGATGGCGGCGGCGACCTTCAAGGAAATGCCGTTGCGGAGAAGAGTGGTGACGGCGGCGCTCATACGGAGGAAAGGGTGGGGGAGGAAAGAACGGCCACGGTGGTCTTTCAAGGGAGACGGCGGCGGCGCGGTCCCGGACGAACAAGGGGGTTGGGTGTGGAGAGGGAGACGACCTTGGAGAGAGGAGCGGTCATGGCGGCGCTGAATGAGGGATGACGAGGAAGATGGGGAAGGAGCAATCTCAACACTTCTGTGGTGGGACGGGAGGGTGGGTGTGGAGATCGTGGGTGGCTCTCCAGTTGCAGACGGCATGGAGTTTCTCGAGGAGAGGTCTAGACTTGAAGGGGACGACCTTCTTGTGAAGCGCATCAGCTGGGAAGGGGAATAAATAGTGGGTAGCAGCGCCGCCGCAAACGGGAGCGGGTGGAGGAAACGGCGTGGAGGAACGGGAGGTGGTGGCAGCGGTGCGTGGTGAGGTGATGCGGAAGAGGAGGTGGCAGGAGAGGCGCTGGCAGCGAACGGCGCCGGCATCGGAGCGGCAGAACGGTGGTTCCATGGTTGGATCAGGTGGGCGGCTGGAGAGAGAGAAAGGGGTTCAGTGTAAATGTGGGCGCAGTGGCGGGCGTATTTTTGCAAAATTCTGCGAGCTTGACTCACATGCGTTCGATGCGGATCGGACGGCCCGAAACGACAGACGACAGACACACCATCATCACCAACTGTGTCTTTTGTAGGAGTAAAGATATGCCTTAGAGACAATAATAAATGTTATTATTTATTTCCATGTTCATAATTATGTTTATATTCTGTGCTATAACTACTATGGTTCTCGAGTCTACAATAACCACGAGGCTCGGAGGAAAACTCATATGCACGTAGCTACTTGTGAGCTGCGTTGGTAATTCCCTGAAGAGGAAGGGAGATGCAGTACAATAGAGATAAGTATTTCCCTCAGTTATGAAACCAAGGTTATCAATCCAGTAGGAGAATCATGCAACACCTCGTTAACAGTACCTGCACACAAAACAACAAATCCTTGCACCCAACACAAACAAGGGGTTGTCAATCCCTTGACGGTTAATTGCAAGATTAAATTGTATGGTGATAGATAGATAGATTGAACTAAAATATAAAATAAAATAAATAAAGTAAAAGTGCAGCAAGGTATTTTTAGGATTTTTAATATATGATAGAAGTAGACCTGGGGGCCATAGTTTTCACGAGAGGCTTCTCTCATGAAAATAGCATACGGTGGGTAAACAAATTACTGTTGGGCAATTAATAGAAAAGCAAATAATCATGACGATATCCAAGGCAATGATCATGTATATAGGCATCACGTCCGAGACAAGTAGACCGACTCCTGCCTGCATCTACTACTATTACTCCACACATCGACCGATATCCAGCATGCATCTAGTGTATTAAGTCCATAAAGAACGGAGTAACGCCTTAAGCAAGATGACATGATGTAGACAAAGTAAACTCATGCGTGAATAAACCCCATCTTTTTACCCTTAATAGCAATGATACATATGTGTCATGTCCCTTTCTGTCACTGGGATTGAGCACCACAAGATCGAACCCATTACAAAGCACCTCTCCCATTGCAAGATAAATCAATTTAGTTGGCCAAACCAAATCAATAGATCAGAGAGAAATACGAAGCTATAATAATCATGCATAAAAGAGTTCAGAGAAGACTCAAATAATATTCATGGATAATCTGATCATAAACTCGCAATTCATCGGATCCCAACAAACCCACCGCAAAAAGTGATTACATCGGATAGAACTCCAAGAACATCGAGGAGAACATTGTATTGAAGATCAAAAAGATAGAAGAAGCCATCTAGCTACTAACTATGGACCCGAAGGTCTGTGGTAAACTACTCACGCATCATCGAAAGGGCAGAAAGGTTGATGTAGAGCCCCTCCGTGATCGATTCCCCCTCCGGCGGAGTACCGAAAAAGGCCTCCATATGGGATCTCTCGAGAACAGGAACTTGCGGCGGCGGAAAAAGTATTTCGTGGACTCCTCTGTTGGTTTCCCGATTTTAGAGAATTTATAGTGGTGGAATTAGGTCAAAAGGGGAAGAGGTGGGCCCATGAGGCACCAGGGCGCGCCTGCCCTCGTGGCCACCTCCTCTGCCTTTTGGCCTCCTCCCGAAGCTTCTAGTGTCTCTTATGTCCAGAAAAAAATCTCCAAAAAGTTTCTTGACATTTGGACTTCGTTTCGTACTGATATTCTGGAAAACCAAAAACAGGCAAAAAATAGCAACTGGCACTGGGCACTAAGTTAATAGATTAGTCCCAAAAAATGATATATAATTGATGTAAATGTATATAAAAACATCCAAGATTGATACTATAATAGCATGGAACAATCAAAAATTATAGATACGTTGGAGACGTATCAAGCATCCCCAACCTTAATTCCTGCTCGTCCTCGAGTAGGTAAATGATAAAAACAGAATTTTTGATGTGGAATGCTAGCTATCATATTCACCATATACTCTTTTCTTTGTAGCATGGACATTTGGATTTGAATGATTCAAAGCAATAGTCTATACTATGACATGAAAATATAAATACTCAAGCACACTAACAAGCAACCATGTCTTTCAAAATATCAACGCTAAAGAAAGTTATCCCTAGCCCATTATGCTCAATCATTGATCCATTCATGAAACACACTCAATATTAGCTACACACAATGCACAAGTATGACAATAGTGCTCTCTAATTGGTGCTTTGTAAGAGAAGATGGAGACTCAAAATAAAAATAAAAATTGCATAAAAGTAAATAGATAGGCCCTTCGCAGAGGGAAGCGTAGATTTGCAAATGTGCCAGAGCTCAAAGCTTAAATTGGAGAGATAAAAAATATTTTGAGAGGCATGCTTTTCCTCTCAACGAAAACGACCGAGAATTCCCAATATCTTCCATGCTAGACACATCATAGGCGGTTCCCAAACAGAAAATAAACTTTATTTCCTTTCCACCATTCTTTCACAATCCATGGCTAGCCGTATCCACGGGTGCCCTCCATACCAACACTTTCCAAGGAATTTTGTTGTTATTAATTTTTGATTCATTTTGGGATTGGGCATCCCTATTACCAGCCACTCTCTCGTGCAATGACAAGTGAATAAACACTCATCGTGAGAATAACACACCTAGCATGGAAAATATTGGCCACCCCCTGCCGCTTCATGAGTGGTACTGGCACACAAAACGGAAATTGATTTTGAAAAATTAGAGTTGGCACATGCAAATTTACTTGGAACGGCAAGGAAATACCGCATATAGGTAGATACGGTGGACTCATTTGGCACAACTTGGGTTTAAGGAGTTTGGATGCACAAGCAGTATTCCCGCTTAGTACAAGTGAAGGCTAGCAAATAGATTGAGAAGCGACCAACCAAAAAGCGAAAATGGTCATAAACATGCATTGAACATAACTAACACCGAATAATGCACCATAAGTAGGATATAATTTCTTTGCATAACTATTGACTTAATGTGCATGCATAGGGAATCACAAACCTTAACACTAATATTCTTACTAAATCACAATTACCCACTAACATGACTCACATATTATCATCTCCATATCGCAAAACTATTGCAAGGAATCACACTTATCATATCCAATGGTCTATATGAAATTTTTATTATATCCCTCTTGAATATCATGAGAGTGCAAATATTTCTTCAAAATTTTAGTCTTATCAACTCTCAAAATAATATAAGTGAGGCATGAGGGTTTAAATATTTCTTCAAAATATAGCCACCGCCGTGCTCAAAAAGATTTAAGTGAAGCACTAGAGCAACTGCCTAGCTCAAAAAATTTAAGTGAAGCACATAGAGTATTCTAACAAATTATGATAAACGTGTGGCTCTCTCAAATTGGTGTGTCCAGCAAAGATGATTGTGACAAACTAAAAAGCAAACAAAGCAAAGACTCATATAATACACGATGCTCCAAGCAAAACACATATCATGTGATGAATAAAAATATAGCTCCAAGTAAAATTACCGATGGTTGGTAGAAAAAAGAGGGGATGCCTTCCGGGGCATCCCCAAGCTTAGACGCTTGAGTCTTCCTTGAATATTACCTTGGGGTGCCTTGGGCATCCCCAAGCTTAGGCTCCTGCCACTCCTTATTCCTTCATCCATCGTGACCTCACCCAAAACTTGAAAACTTCAATCACACAAAACTCAACAAAACCTTCGTGAGATCCTTTAGTATAACAAAATAAATCACTACTTTAAGTACTGTTGCAAACCCATTCATTTTTATTTTTGCATTATACCTACTGTATTCTAACTTCTCCATGGCTTATACCCACCGATACAATCCATAGTTTCATCAAAACAAGCAAGCAATGCATCAAAAACAGAATCTGTCAAAAACAGAATAGTCTGCAGAGATCTATTTAAAATCAATACTTCTGTAACTCAAAAAATTCTGAAAAATTAGGACCACGTGGGAAATTCATATACCAATACTGTGTAAAAATTTCAGACGCTCCAGTACAGAACTAAAATTCCAACACTGGACGCAAAACTTTCTGTTTCCAAACAGCATCAATTATACTATCTCCCAAATCATCCCAAAGGCATGACTTGGCACAAACACTAATTAAAACATAAAAACTCAATCGTAACAATAGCATAATTGTGATAACACATAAGAAGAGAAACAAAAAGTAAAAATTTATTTGATTCATTGGGTTGCCTCCCAACAAGCGTTATTGTTTTATGCCCCTAGCTAGGCATAATGCATAGTTTCAAGTATTGTCATCTTTGGTTTTAGCCCTAGCAACTCCTATTTCACTCTCATTGCCATTATCAATAATGTGCACTAGATAATCAATCTTAGTGCAAAGGGTTTTTACTTCTTTCAAAACACAAAGAGAGATCTTTTGATCTAAAGCATCAACCCTTCTAGTTTGTGACACCACATTGCTATTTATTTTAGAGGCAAGATTAAATATTCCTCGAATATTAGAATCCATACTAGCCTTTGTTTCCTTTATTTGCTCAGTTTGACGAAAGCATTCTAGAGTAATAGGTTCGATAGTTTTAGCTTTTGGTTGTCCAAATATACTTTTCATCTTTTCGTAGGTTTCAAAGGCATCACTCCCAAGAAAATCGTTTTCAAATATAGAATCCAAGACACATCTATGAGAAAGGGGTAGACCAACATAAAAACCTTTAAGGTACAATTTAAGGTGAAACTGATGCCTAGCACTTACTTGTATTTTTAATAATCTATCACATGCTTCTTTTAAAGATTCGTCACTCAAATATTTAAAGTTTAAAATTTCTGAAACGTCTCCAAAGTACGGAGGAAAAGGCATAACGGGAGTAGAACTAGCCATAATGATAAGACGAGCAAACAAGAAAAAGGCAAACGGAAAATATTTTTTTGTATTTTTGTAAAAACTTTTTAGAAGTGGGGGAGATGAAAACGAGAGGCAAAGGCAAATAAAATAAATGCAAGGAGATGAAAGTTTTATGCGTAGGTACTTGATAGATGTTGATGATGTCTCCCCGGCAACGGCGCCAGAAATTCTTCCTGCTACTTGTGAGCTGCGTTGGTAATTCCCTGAAGAGGAAGGGAGATGCAGTACAGTAGAGATAAGTATTTCTCTCAGTTATGAAACCAAGGTTATCAATCCAGTAGGAGAATCACGCAACACCTCGTTAATAGTACCTGCACACAAAACAATAAATCCTTGCACCCAATGCAAACAAGGGGTTGTCAATCCCTTGACGGTTAATTGCAAGATTAAATTGTATGGTGATAGATAGATAGATTGAACTAAAATATAAAATAAAATAAATAAAGTAAAAGTGCAGAAAGGTATTTTTAGGATTTTTAATATATGATAGAAGTAGACCCGGGGGCCATAGTTTTCACTAGAGGCTTCTCTCATAAAAATAGCATACGGTGGGTAAACAAATTACTATTGGGCAATTGATAGAAAAGCAAATAATCATGACGATATCCAAGGCAATGATCATGTATATAGGCATCACGTTCGAGACAAGTAGACCGACTCCTGCCTGCATCTACTACTATTACTCCACACATCGACCGCTATCCAGCATGCATCTAGTGTATTAAGTCCATAAAGAACGGAGTAACGCCTTAAGCAAGATGACATGATGTAGACAAAGTAAACTCACGCATGAATAAACCCCATCTTTTTACTCCTAATAGCAATGATACATACGTGTCATGTCCCTTTCTGTCACTGGGATTGAGCACCGCAAGATCG
Organism: Elymus sibiricus; assembly: GCA_039707655.1. Lineage (NCBI taxonomy): Eukaryota > Viridiplantae > Streptophyta > Magnoliopsida > Poales > Poaceae > Elymus > Elymus sibiricus. The sequence continues at coordinate 5,593,523 of CM077674.1, read as the reverse complement.
AACCCATTACAAAGCACCTCTCCCATTGCAAGATAAATCAATCTAGTTGGCCAAACCAAATCAATAGATCGGAGAGAAATACAAAGCTATAATAATCATGCATAAAAGAGTTTAGAGAAGACTCAAATAATATTCATGGATAATCTGATCATAAACTCACAATTCATCGGATCCCAACAAACACACCGCAAAAAGTGATTACATCGGATAGAACTCCAAGAACATCCATGAGAACATTGTATTGAAGATCAAAAAGCGAGAAGAAGCCATCTAGCTACTAACTATGGACCCGAAGGTCTGTGGTAAACTACTCACGCATCATCGGAAGGGCGGCAAGGTTGATGTAGAGCCCCTCCATGATCGACTCCCCCTCCGGCGGAGTACCGGGAAAGGCCTCCAGAAGGGATCTCTCGAGAACAGGAACTTGCGGCGGCGGAAAAAGTATTTCGTGGACTCCTCTGTTGGTTTACCGATTTTAGAGAATTTATAGTGGTGGAATTAGGTCAAAAGGGGCAGAGGTGGGCCCACGAGGCACCAGGGTGCGCCTGCCCCCCCAGGGGGCGCCCTGGTGGATCTTGGCCACCTCCTCTGGTTTCTAGCCTCCTCCCGAAGCCTCTTGTGTCTCTTATGTCCAGAAAAAAATCTCCAAAAAGTTTTGTGACATTTGGACTTCGTTTGGTACTGATATTCTGGGAAACCAAAAACAGGCAAAAAACAGCAACTCGCACTGGGCACTAAGTTAATAGGTTAGTCCCAAAAAATGATATATAATTGCTGTAAATGTATATAAAAACATCCAAGATTGATACTATAATAGCATGGAACAATAAAAAATTATAGATACGTTGGAGACGTATCACACACGGAATAACAAATGGTAAATTAGATTCCTAATCTGGCCTCTAAGACTAGCTCAAGTGTTGCATGATGGTTCTATTTTCCTAATCATGGGCATCAGTATGCTGGCAACTTTGAGGTAACAATGTTAGAAGAACACTTGTGTTGAACCGACCCAATTGATGTTATGCCATGAGGTACGTTCCTCATAAGTTAATTGTTAATAACACAGAGAAAGTCAACTTTTGCATAATTCCTTAGACCATGAGAGTATCCATTTCCTTCATGCTTGCTTCATGAACTTTGGGGTTTGTTAAACGTCATCTGTAACAGGGTGGCTATTACAGCGGCTTGCGGGTTCATGGAAAGGTATGATAAGGGACTAGATAACTCAAGACTGGGATTTGCTCCTCCGATGATGGAGAGATATTCTTTAGGCCCTCTCGGTGTCACGGTATCCATCATCGTATGGCCAGACACAGCGTGATTTGATCACGGGGATGGCGGAACACGGGAACGAGAAAAAAGAACAAAATCGGTAACGAGGAAACTTGCATAGTGAACAAGTTGTTGATTCACGGGGATACCGATAAATCTCACCTCAGGTTTTTGTAACATATCTTGAAGCAACAGGAATAGCAAACGACAACTATAGGTTCACTCGAATAATCATTCTTGTGGGTATAGGGATCAATATGGATGTCCATGGTTCCGCTATTGATCATTGAACCTACATGGTCACACACTTAAGGGTCATCTATCTGCTGAATAGTAGACAGGGAGTCTGAGAGAAAATCACCAGAAAAGTTTCGGAGAGGACGGAAAAGTTCCGGAGAGAAAACCGAAAATGTTTCGGAGAAACCTAAAATGTTTTAGAATAAAACCATCATACGGGAAATGTTCCGGAATGTGTCTAGAATTATTTTAGAGGGTGCGGAAATGTTCTGGGACTTTCCGGAATTTTTCCGGAGGGAAAGCGCGGAAAAACATCTTGTCCCAGCGAGAGGGGACAAGATCCCACGAATCATGAGGGCTGTTTTTGGGCTGTTTTGGGGGGCGCCCCCTTTTGGTGGGAAATTTGGGGGCCCCCATGGTGTGGGGGCATGCCCCACAAAACATGGAGACATGTTGGAGGGGTGGTGGGGCCCCTTTTGCGGTGCCCCAAATTCTGCCATGGTTGTCGGGGGGCCCCCTTGTGGGCATCCTCCCACAAATGGTGGGTTGATGTTTTGGAGCGGGGCCCCCTTAGTGGGCTGATATTTTCAGCCCTTCCTCCACCCCTTCCACCACTATAAAAGGAGGAGGAGAGTGCTCTCCAACTCAATCCAACTCTCTCAACACAAGGCATGCATGATCTGTCATTTCTCTCTCACTGACAAAAAATAATTTCATAGTGCCGAAAGGCTGTCTGGTTTCCGGTAGGGATTAGCTTTGGGCGGCGAAGCCCTGCTGGATAGGTGACACAGTATGTGTGCAACCAAGTAGAGAGGTCGTATGTTCGATCATCTATTCAAGGCACCTCCCGAAGGGCTGTCCGAGGGACCGTCCGAGAAATTGTTTGAGGGCCTCCCGAGGAGCTGTCCGAGGGAGAAAATCCTTGCGGTTGGGAGGTTGTAAATTCCTAGCTATGGGGATCTGCACCGCCAATCTTCACCGACTCTACTTCCGCTGTGCTACGAGTTGGTAACGATCAGATCAAAACCTTGTATGCATCTTCATAGTGGTCCTGGGCTGGTGCGTAGGACGGAATTTTTTTTCCTGCTGCGTTCCCCTACAGTGGCATCATGAGCCGTGCTATGCATAGATGTAGGTTTCGATCATGAATACATGAGATGTATGGGTGTTGCATAATATAATTTTTTAGTAGATGAGATCTATTGTTAAATAATATTTGTGCGGGTAGCAGATGAAATCTATTACCTGATGTTCTTGTTGCTTTCCTTGAATTTGCGTAGTTCTGATCTTGACAGCATGGTGGAATTTTGGTACAAAGTTCTAGCTGTCCACGATCCTTCTATACTACTCCTGAGTATGCTAGTTGATAGATCAACGATAAGCTTCAGTACTCTGGGTTCTGCCATAGTTGAGAAAGACGAATGTTTCGCAAACTAAAGGGCAATGCAGATTCGATCTGCACAGGGTTCTTGCGTATGACGAAGTTTAGTATGGGGCTCACAATTTTTATCTCGTGTTTCATACGCCCCACAAAGTTAATCTAGCGAATTTGAAAAATCATACTTGATGATGGGCATTGGTAGCTTCGGTTTCGTTCGAAACCTTAGAAGCCACGTAAAATAAAATTTTACTTGAACCGATTAGAGGCGTCTAATTTGGTTTTGCAATACGCATGTGCGTGAGATGTGGTATAGTATTTTTCATATTTAATTTGATTATATATGAGATAACTATATGATGTAAATTAAAATTAACATGGCCTGCGTGTCATGATTCGGCATGATGGCTGGAGCCATATGATTGTCACTTTATTGACCTACGTGTCAACCTTGTTGTAATGCATTAATTTATTAGCTATAGAGATAGCTGTATTATTTAGTGCATCGACAAAGCGGTGACAAGCTTTGCGAAGGTGTACACCGACGCGAAAGCCGAAGATGGAGAAAAAGGAAAAGAAATAGGTCTTGACAGAAAAGTTCTACCACGGCAAAGTTTTTTTGGATTTTAGCGAAGACGATGAATCCTTCTCCAAAACAAGAGGCTATACCATATCATGCTATTATGAATTGCCTGAGATCACTACTAGGGAAAACCCTAGCAGTAGCGCGGGGTTTTGTAATATCAGTAGCGCGGGAGGGCGCGCTACTGCTACGGCGCTACAGCTAACTATTAGCAGTAGCGTTGTTCCACCCGCGCTACTGCTAACAGAGTTTATCAGTAGCGCGTTTAGGTGAACCTCGCTACTGCTAAAAGCTGCAGCGCGCCTATTTAACACGCGCTACTGATAAAGCAACGCTACTGATACACATACCTCGCGCTACTGTTACTATTGTCTGTAATTTTTTTTCTGCAACGTTTTTTCTCTGTTTTTTAATAGGTTTATACAATAGCCTGTCATATCACACACAATAGTCTCATCATATCATACACATGCAAATATTCTCATCAAATCATGCCATCATCATCCAACACAAATGATGTCTATCATCATCATCGATCTCGAAATAGCGATACAAGTTATGATATGTCTCGAATACATGCAACTACATCGTCATCCCATACAGATGTTTCATCATCCATCTAAAACGATGATATAAAAGAGAAGAGCTATCACTATGAGTAAGAGCGGAATTATGCAGTACATGAGGCGCCGGTTGTGATTCCTCTCTCGCGCTAGCGTGAACCTCAAGTAACTAGCTTCTGCTTCTTGTCTGCTATCAAACCCTTTATGGCTGCCGCCCGAGAACCGTGACACTTGGGCCTGACACTCGGGCCACTCATCGTACACTCCCGGAACCCTCCCTATGTACACGGCATAGCACTTCTTCGCCATCAAGGACCTATGTACCTGTTAGAGATGCATCTTCATCAAGCGAATTCAACAATAATATGCAACATAATATATTTGAGCAACATGAAAAGAAAGAGTTAGCTAAGAGATGCAACATATAGTAAACATAATTAATCAACGCAGGTTCACCGTACCCAAACTAATTAACTAGATGTACGCAGGTCATAGTACCCAAACTAACAAACTAGCGTTACGCAAGTTCAGCAGGACCGTTGACATCACAAAGTTTCATCGCTACAGAAACTACAAGTTCAACCGACACATCATCATCGGCATCGTCAATCACTGGAAGTTCCACCCATCCATATCCGGGAGGATGTCTCCTAGCTTCGTGAACGGCGTCAGGTCTTGACGTTGCATGCCTATGGGAGTTCTGACGTCAGCTCGTGATATAGGGCCGTGGTGGAACATCCCCTTCTCTTCGACAACTTCTTTCATGATGATCGTTGCAATGTCCTTCTGGATGCGACAGAAGTCATCTCTGATTCTATAATCCAGTTCATGTCTTAAGGACTCTGCCCATTTGCGGATATGTTCATCGTTTCTTGTTGTCATGCGAAGATGTTTGTGATCCCTTCTGTACTCCATCATGAGATGGAGGAGGTAGAATCCGTCGTTCTTGCTTGCTGTCGGTTGATGGATGGAGCAGAAGGTAGTTTTATGCGAGAAACCCGGCTTGTTCTTCCTTTGTTTCCTGATCAGCATGTTGCCACCCCTCATGCTGAAGCCATGGAGAGCATCATCCAGAATATCCATTATGTGGGTGTAGTCTTTCTTCTCGAAGTTTCTGGACGAGTCGAAATACACGGCGTGGGAGACTCGCGGGAAAAGAACGATAAGAACGGCGTGCCCGTTGCTGCGGAAAACCACGACACCTCAAATTAGTCTCCATACGAGCGAAGGAATGATTGAAACGTACGAAAGGGTTGTCCGGCAATGACTTACATTGGATGATAAGGTAGGAGAATTGTTTCCTTGTCCTTATTCGTTACCATGAAGTATTCGATGTAGTCCCTAGCAGCTTTACGTTCAAACTCGCTGAGACTCAAGAAGGACTCATGCATGTAGTATGGATTCGCCACCGCGATTTCCGAGATTTGTTCTCTCCTGATGACAAAGTTCATATGTAGCGCAAAAAGGCGGACGATCGTAAAATCGAGCCGGCTCATGAGAAACATCTCAAAGATGTGATCAAACCGCAGGAAGAACACCTCCGCTGGCAGTGTGTCGACATAGCACTTGGCCTGAGGCACACGAACCACATAAAGCGGATATCCTGGATCCTCCGAGGCGAGAAGGCTTTTCTCAGTCGACAGCACATGGTCGTGCAGTCTCCTAAGATCCCCTGATATGGCCTCTAGCGGTTTCGGCGGTAGGATCGGCTCGCCCGCGACATGGTACATCGCCGCACCTTTGACCGGTACACGGTCTGCAAAATCGGTCGGCTGGCTGCTAGAAGCTTTGGCAGCTTTGGCGGCAGCAGTGCCTCTCTTCGGCGGTCTCTTCCTCTCCTTTTTCTTGGGTTCACCGTCCAGACCCTTCCTTACCCCCACCACCAGTGTCGTCGGGCTAAGCACTTTACGACCCTCGGCTAGATGACCATGCGTTGAGGCGGCATCTGGAGGCGTGTCCTGTGAGGATTGCATGAAGAGAGACTTCTTGCAATCAACTCTAGGACGTTCCTGCCTAGGCACATCATCCATCTCCTCATCCGCATGCTCATAGCCCGAGTCATATGGCTGACTCATCATTTGTCCGTCGTCATAGGCGACACCGGTATTGAGGAACCGGAGAGGGTCCTCCTCCTCCATCTTATCATCCATTCCTTGTTCCACGGGGCCGACTACATCATCCACTATTGGACCCCCTTCCTCGCGTCGTCCGTCGCTCTCACCCGGCACGAGAGGCGCTGGTAATTGCGTAGGCGGGGTGGTGGTGTTCATACCTTGCTGATTCTCCAATCCTTGCATTGGTGTGCTCTCGGCCGCCTCCAGACGAAGAAGATTCTTCGGCCACAGCAGCATCCAACCCTTGCATTCTCCAAGCCGCATCGGGGTCTCGTCCTCCTCTCCCCCGAGCCGTACTGGAGGAGTCAAATCCTCGTGGCCCGCTTTCACACTCTACAAGGTAAGCCTAAAGGTGCCAACTGGGATCGGCTGGCCGTGGAACGTGAGTTCCAAGGGCTTCGTTATCACTGCCTTTCCCACGTCCACCTTCCGGCCGTTGATCATGTAAAGTACGGTGCACGGGGTTTCGTCGGCCTGCGAAGACATGTCTGCGGCGTAAGACATCCGAAAGGCAACGAAAAACGGAAGATTATATATATGTTGGTGCGACGTGTAATTACCGTGAGGGCGTCGAGGTTAGCCAAAGACGAAGGCCCGCATAGCACACCAGAGATAGAGGACGGGCTGCTATGAGCGGGTGCGGGAGCAGGACCTTGTGCGGTAGCGGCAGCAGGTGGTGGTGGTGCGATGTTCACCGAGTTGCTCCCGACGAAGCTGGGCATGGGAAAATCCTGTGCCGTCTTGTCTGGATTTTGCTTCGTCCAGTTGATAATAGCCGGAATCATGTTAGTAGCGAAATCATTTCTGCAGGCAGCTACAGTTGCATTGACTGCCTGCTGGACCAACTCATTTTTGTTCGCTTCTGCGGCCTCAGCTGCTTTTTTCTCGGCCTCAGCTGCATTTTTCTCGACCGCAAGCTTCACCTTCTCGTCGATGTTCAACTGACTGAACTTCTTTTTCTGCCTTTTGGCCTCCGGGCCCTCGTTGTAGTAGTACTTCCACGTGGCGCCGTCTCCGACGCCGTGCACACGTCCATATTGCAGCCGCTGGTCCAAAGGGAGTCCCTTCAGTTGGTTCAAGGCCCAGTTGAGAGGGGTGTCCCACTTGGGCCTCATCGACGACTGAGACGACGAGTCGCTTGGGGCCGCAAGCCTGTGTTGCTCCTTCTGCAAAAGGAATGTGAACCATTTACAAATGTTACTACAACGTGTAGTCCACTTGATCAGAAGCTAAATGTAAGGTGGTAAAAGAATAATTACCAGTAATCTAATCAATTTCCTCGTGATCGGGTCCGTGTACCAAACCTTCTTTTCCTTGTCCCACTTGTACCGGGCCCTGATGAAGTCACGCTCCTGCGGGTCGGTGAACTCCGCGTAGGGGTCTAGGATCCCCGCGGCTTCACGTTCCGCGTCCTCCTTATCCCATATGGGCCTCTTGCCAATGTAGCCACGGCTTCCGAGGCGTTGGTTCCCCGTGTTCCTTTGCTGCATTGACTTGTATTTCTCAGACTTAATCTTGGCTGCCTCGGTAGCGGAAGTGTCCTTGAACTTTTCGAATTCCTCTCCCGTCAGTGTCGGATTGTCCGCCAAAATCTTGGACAGGGGTTCGTTAGCATCAATCGCTCGTTTCACCCTCCCTTTCCAGGCGGCCAAATCGTTGCTGAACATGCCCATGGCGTGGTTATTGATACCTTTCATGGCAGCATCATCCCACGGGTTTTCTATGCGGTCATCCCGGCCGGGGAACTGGAATCTCTTGTGCAGCTTCGTTAGGAGCAAGTGCTCCAGATGTGGTTTCTTCCTTAAGTCATTGTCGTTGATGCTCGCGGTTTCCCGTAGGATGCATCCGACTTGGTTGCCGTAGCACTTGCGAGGTTCATCCGGCGCTATTGGCTCGAATTTGCCGGGGTGCATCTCTGTGACCAGGATTCTTCTGATGCCGAGTTTGTTAGGGCGTCGTGTCCTCTGCTTCTTCTGCTTCTTCTTTTCGTTACCGCCTTCGGCGCCGGTACCTTCGGCGCCGTCATCGGTGCCGGTGCCATCGGTGCCATCGGTGTTGATATCGGCGGCAGTACCATCGTCCGCTATGACCAGGTCGCCCTGCAAACCTTCTGTTTGCTGACTAGACAAAAAGTCGAGGTAATCATGTTCATGGTCATATTGTATGTCGTCGGCAGCGTGGTCAGAAGGCCTGGTCTCGTCGTTGTTCGACATGTTTCCTACGATTAAGGATGCTCGTTTAATTCTTAAACTATAATAAAATGAGTAATGACATGAAAAAAGGCCTATGGTTTGCCGGAATGTCGTTTCATTCCCGTCCAAGCAAATGTCGGGCACTCGATATGCCTACTTTCTAGCACAAGTCATGCCGAAATTCACGGGAAATTTCGGCATGACCTTTGCTAAAAAGTGGACATATCGAGCGCCTGAAATTCGCCGGAACGGAAATGAATCAACATTCCGGCAAAACATAGGCCACTCGGATCATTTCCCTGCAAACAAGAAAAGCGAACATAGGCAACAATAGCACATCATCTCCATCATTTGGCACATCATATGGCAACAACAGCAGCCAACATCATTTGGCACTTCAATTATTCAAAATATGTTCACCATCAACAGCCAACATCATGTATATCAAAGAAATTCATGCACTTTAATTATTCAAAGAAATTCACCATCAAAATATGTTTTAAATTCCTAGGTACTGTCCTAATATAAAACAACTACTATCCTAATAAAAAAACCTAGCTAAATTCCTATCTACTAGGGTTAACTAATTTTGCATCTTTTCCCCCAATATTTAAAAAGCAAGCACACTCTCCCTCACTTACTAACATTACACTAGAATTCTGTTAACTAAACACCTAAAATACCTAGAATTCATTTAACAGGAACTGAAAACCCTAACCCTATAATTAACTTAACTAAACACCTAAAATACCTTACCCTACAATTAAATTAACTAAGCGCCAAAAATTCAGTTCACTAAAACAGCTAACCCTAGAATTCAGTTAACTAAAACACCTAAACACCTAAAATACCTAACCCTAGAATTCAGTTAACTAAACACCTAAAATTCAGTTAACTAAAACACCTAACCCTAGAATTCAGTATACTAAAATGAGAGAGAGGAGGGGCGGGGACTTACAGCGGTTGTCGGGGGAGACGGCAGCGGGGAGGTGGAGGTCGGGGGAGACGGTGGCGGGGCGGCAACGACGCTGGCGCACCGGAGGGGGCGACGTCGAGGAGGAGGCAGGCGCGGCGAGGTCGAGGAGGAGGAGGCAGGCACGCGGCGACGTCGAGTAGGAGGCAGGCGCGGCGAGGACGGTCTCCGGCGACGGCGCGAGGAGGCAAGGGCGAAGAGGGCTCCGGCGACGGCGTGGAGGAGGACAAGGGGATGGAATGGGGGGAATGGGGGAAATTGGGGAAGAAACGCCCGTGCGGTGCGGTTAACTCAAACATAACAGTAGCGTGGTTATGGACCCGCGCTATAGCTAAGTTAGCTGTAGCGCGGGCTACCCAAACCGGCGCTACAGATAACTTAGCTATAGCGCGGGTGTGGACACACGCTACTGCTATAGCTAACTTATCTATAGCGCCGGTTTGGGTAGCCCGCGCTACAGCTAAGTTAACTATAGCGCGGGTCCATAAACGCGCTACTGCTATTCCTTTGATTTTTCTTTTCATTTTCTCCTTTTGCTTTTTCTTTTCATTTTATTTTTCTTATTTCCTTTCTCCTTTTTCTTTTTCTTTTCATTTCCTTTTGTAATCCTTTCATTTTCTTCTTTCCTTTCTCATTTTTCTATTTCTTTTCATTTTATTTTCTTTTCCGAAAGACGACCGAGCCGGGAAGAAGGGGATCAGATACAATGTATATAACTCAGGCGACGATATATATTACATATCATTTGACCGATAACGATTAAGTGCGTACACAAAATAAATACACATATATATATAAATGATGGTTTCTCAGCGTCGACGTTTTCGTTTCTGAGTGAGCTTCTTTCCCTTCTTGTTCGCTGTCGAATAATTGAGCCCCTCGTTGTGACTTTTCCTTTTCCATGGAGTACGATCATTCTTAGGTAATGTAGTATTGATTCTTCTTTTGACGTATGCTTCATCGTCATCGTCATCTTCCCTCATCAGGTTGTCGTACTAGTCGTAGTCTTCCTCGTTGGCGACTCCATCCATTCCGATGATGTTCCTTTTGCCTCTCCTCACGACAACACGGCTGGGATTGCTCGGGTCGGTTATGAAGAAGCATTGTGTCACGTGCTTAGCGTGTACCCATGGCTCGTTTTTTGCGATGGCGTTCACGGTAGCGCTCTTGGCGTCGGGTATAGACATGGTAGTGAAATACCGGTTTTCTCTTTCGACGTTCTTAGCCCATCTGACACGGAACATCGTCGCATCGTGCAGTCCTGAGTAGTCAAGCTCCCAGATCTCTTCGACCCTTCCGTAGAATCTTTGAGTTGCGGCGTTGTCGCCGGTCATGCATTCCATCGTCACCCCTGAGTTCTGAAAATCACTGTTTATATCTTTGGCCTCCGTGTAGAACGTGTATCCATTGATATCGTATGCCTGATAGGTCGCGAGGTTGGCCGCGGGGCCATGTGCTAAGGCGTATATGAGCAATCCGTCCGTAGATCCCTCTTCCGGGGGATTAGCAAGAACATGCTCTTTAAACCAAGGCAGGAAAGTGGAGTTGTGCTCTCTAATAACTTCGGCGTTCGTCTTGCATAGCCCCCGGTCACGGTACTTCGTTGCGATGGTTTGTTTGTGCAGTGTCGCGAAAGGATCTACCACGTCTAGGTGCTGTAGCACTACTAAGTTTGCTCTGTCAAAGTCATTGCGTCGACCCGAGTGGTCCGCATGCAGTTCCCTCCGGCCGTTGGTGTGACCTTCTCCTCCGAGCCTCCCAAGGTGCTTGTTAACAGGCAAACCAACAATAGGGTCTCCGCCATATAGATAATTCTCGCAGAAAGAGGTGCACTCATGGGTCAGATAGCCCTGGATGATGCTTCCATCCGGACGGGACATGTTACGAACGAATCCTTTGATGACCCCATTCATCCTCTCGAACGGCATCATGTTGTGCAGGAATGTCGGCCCGAGGTCTATGATGTCGTCCACAATGTGGACACACAGATGCACCATGACGTCAAAGAACGCGGGCGGGAAGTACATCTCAAGCTCATTTAGTATCACAACGATCTCTTCCTGTAGCCTTCGGAGCTGCTTCACACTGATCGACTTTCGAGAGATAACGTCGAAAAAGTTGCAGAGACTAATAAGCGTGTCACGGACGTGCTTGTCCATTATCCCTCTAAGGGTAACAGGAAGTATCTGTGTCATCATCACATGACAGTCATGAGACTTCATCCCGCTGAACCTTTTCTTCTTGGTGTCTAGAAATCTGCTTATCTTCCCACAGTAACCGGAACTAACTTTGATTCCGGTAAGGCAGTTGAAGAATTCATCGATCTCCTTCGGACTTAAGGTAAAGCAAGAAGGGGGGCAATAATTCTCTTCCTTCTTGTTGACTTTTTTGCCCTAGTCCCGCGCCTCCGTCTCCGTCTACGTCTCCTCCGACTTTTTACGGGGCGGCATGTGGAGATCTGCCCTGATGTTCAAATCTTCCAAGTCTCTTCTTGCCTTCGGCCCATCCTTGGTCTTATCCGGCATGTTCATCAGTGTTGCAAGCAAGCTCTCAAGGACATTCTTTGTGATATGCATTTGATCAAGGCAATGAGGCGTGTCGAGTTTGGGCCAGTACTCCAAGTCCCAGAAAACAGACCGCGTTTTCCATACCTTCAGCAGCGGCTCCGACACCTTTTTCATCTTTCTCGGCGCGGGGCACTGTTCCCAGTTTTTCAACAGCTCATCAATTTCGGCGCCGCTCCTCTTACGTGGAGGTCCTCGATGCTCAGCCTCACCATTGAATAGATCTCCACGGTTTCTCCACGAGTCGTCCTTCGCGAGCCATCTTCGATGCCCGATGTACACGATTTTCCCAGACCCGCCATCTTTCGTTAGCTGCTGAGACGTTGTATCATCCATGCACCGTGTGCATCCGCAATATCCGTGGCACACCTGGCCTGCGACATATCCGTAACCGAGATAGTCGTGCACCGTCGTCATCAGCGCGGCTCTCATATAGAAATACTCGCCTTTGTTGGCGTCCCATGTCTTGGCCGGTGTTTTCCATAACGTGTCTAACTCCTCTTGAAGTAGCCCCAGATACAGATTAATATTATTTCCCGGTTGTTTCAGCCCTTGAATCAGCATGCTCATGTGTATGTACTTTGTCTTCATGCACTTCCATGGGGGAAGGTTGTACATCCATACAAACACGGGCCATGTGCTATGGTTGGTGTTCTGGTTGCCAAACGGATTCATGCCATCGGTACTCGCGCCAAGCACGATGTTCCTTGGATCACCTGTGAAAAATCGATATTCGGCGTTGAACGCTCTCCACTGGCTTGCATCCGTGAGGTGTCTCAGCTTCGGATCATCTCCATCATCGGGCTTCACCCTCTCCGCGTGCCAACGCATGAGCTTTGCTTCCTTAGGATCTACGAAATAACGCTGCAGACGGGGAGTGATCGGTAGGTAGCATACAACTTTCTGGGGAGATTTCTTTCCGGCCTTCTTGTATCGAGAAGCATTGCACACCGGACAGTTGTTTTTTTTTCGCGTGCTCCTTCCGATAAATGATGCAATCGTTGATGCATGCATGGTATCTAATGTGCGGCAGATCTAGAGGGCACACGATCTTCTTGGCCTCATCGACACTAGTAGGACACAGGTTCCCCGCGGGAAGAACCTTCTTTAGATACTTGAGAAGCTCATTGAGGCTTCTGTCGGTCCATTTGTTTTTAGCCTTTGTCTTTAGAAGTTCGAGCGTGAAACTCAAGCAGGTCACCTCGGGATCGCAACCATCATACAATGGAGTATGAGAGTCTACTTCCAGTTGCTCCAGCTTGGCCTCCTCTCTACAAGCAGCTCTGTCGTTAGTCGTCTTCTTGCGAAGCAGGTCTCGAACATGAGGGTCCCGCACGACTGAACTTAGTAGCGATGAATGCTCCGGCGTGTCCGCGTCTTCTCTGTCATGTCCGGCCACTTCTCCGCCCCCATGTCCGGCCTCTTGTCCGCCCCCATGCCCGGCCTCTTCTTCGCCGCCATGTCCGGCCTCTTCTCCGCCACCATTATCGGTCATCTCTTCGTCCGGTCCAATGTCGTCATTGGCTGCCCCATCGACGTCATCATCTTCACTTATCCACCGAGTATAGCCATCCATGAAACCAGTCATGAGCAGGTGCGCTTTCAAACGGCCTTCCTTAAAGGGGTCGAGCAAGACTCCTCCTTTGCATCTTCGACACGGACAGAAAATCTCCTTCCGGTTATTTTCATACATGTCGTGCACCGCGGATCGCAACCATCTTTCCACCATCGTTCCACTGACCTTCATGATCGTCTGCGTGGTATAATTAATAAGCAAAAGGATTATAAACGCATCAATGCATGCATGCATCAAAGTCATACAAAAATTCGGCATGACCTTCCCTAAAAATAGGACATATAGAGTTTGCCCGAAATTCGCCGAAACGGAAATAAATCGACATTACGGCAAAACATAAGCAACTCATGTCACACACGATCCGACAAATACACATAGGCGGCAACTCATGCCACACGCACATTCTCACCATCATAGCGCAAACACAAATATTTTCATTCTTGCAAAGCACAACTTTTTACTCACCTATCGTCCCGAGAGAGGGATCGAGCACACAAGTACGGTAGATGGCCGTTGCCGCTATCTAGCTAGCTAGGGATCGAAAGTAGTGGAAGGAGGGAGGGAAAGCTAGCTAGCTAGCATGGTAGATCTAGTTGGAAGGATATGCTCTACCTAACTAGTGGAGAGGGAGGGAAAGCTAGCTAATGAGACAAAGGCAAGAGTGGGGAAAGAGAGAAGGAGGGAGAGACAAATAAATTCAAGTGAGGAAGAGAAGAAGCCATTAATGGAGGAGATGGTGGATGGGGGCATTAATGGGGAGAGAAGAGATAGGAGAAGGAAGAAGTAAGTGAGGGAGGTAGAGGAGGAAGAGGGGGAGGAGGGGAGGGTGGCAGAAAAAGGTGGCAGCTACGTGTAGCAGTAGCGCTGGTACCTCACCGGCGCTACTGCTCAGATTCGTAGCAGAAACGCGTGTCGGTGGCCCAGCACTACTGCTAATCTGGGCCCACCTTCTGGCCCCGTGCACAGATAGCAGTAGCGGTGGGCCACCGACAAGCGCTACTGCTATGGATCTTAGTAGTAGCGCTGGTTTCGGTCCACCGCAACTACTAAGGGTAGCCCCGGCCGGTGGCGGTGGGACGACTTAGCAGTAGCGCTGTCCGGCCACCCCACGCTACTGCTACTTTGGTACCTGTAGCGCTTGTTGGAACCCAGCGCTACTACTAAGTAGCAATAGCGCTGGCCCCATAACCAGCGCTACTACTAAAATTCTATCTATAAGCTTTCTCCTAGTAGTGGATGTTTATTCCTTTTATTGCACCCTTTTGATTGCGCGGTAGTCGCTTTTATTAGGGTGATCTCTCACTTAAAATATCAAAGTAGTTAGTGTTCACCCAAGTGTAGCACCGTCTGAAATTCGTATCTTTTCGGGGTGCGCTATGTCCACATGGGTACGAACGAATTGAGAGGAATGAGGCGGGTGAAGGCCAGACCTCACAGCGAGATCACTTGGTTGTCTTTGACTTTCTGGTTTGATCGTCCTGAGCTCGGAACACGCCCATCGAAAGATGAACAAGAGTCACATAGAGATGTGATCGGCAAGTTGCCTACCGATTGTAATTCTCGTCATCAGTGATGTCCACATCAACGGCGTTGAATTGCAATGCGGGTCTTGAATCACTCACAATCAATTATGAGAGATACCGATTGTAATTCTCGTCATCAGTAGAATTAAATTAAATTATTTAATTCTCAGTGCATTTAATTACTGAACATAGTCTAAGTGTAATTTGCATAATAGTTGTAGAATAATGGCTCGCGTTTCCACCTTCCCTATTGAAATTGAATAGCTATTATTTATCTGGTTAAAACTTTACGATTGGTAACGTAATGTGAGGATTGTCCTCGAAAGTGCCGAGAAGGACTTTGTCCTGTCGCATGCTTTTAGTATTCTCCCGCTAATGCTATGGATGATGTGACTCTCGTCCCTCGATCCAAAAGCTAGAATTCCGTTACGGTCAAGTGCAATGTGCTTGCTTCCATGGGACCCGAACTTCAAAAGTTTGGGATAGTTATGTGATATTCATGGAACTGAAAATTAGTTTCAGATACAAACAAAGGATAAAAGATATGAGATATCCAAAACATTGTTTGTTTGCAAAGTATTAGTAAAGTGTTTACTGTGCATTAGACTGAGAAGAGAGGGATCCAGAAGAACGCCTGTCATGTGATGAAGGTGAATAAAACAACAATTTAAAGAGAAATGACAAGTCCGAAGGGTGTTAGTGTGACTTACACACCTTGAATGTTCGGGGCTAAAGCCACTCTTAAAGTTCGGTGCTTCTTCTGAGTGTACGAGAAATACTGGAAATAAAACTGTTAGAAGTATGAAGGCAAAGAAAGAAGACTGGAATGTCCAGCTTAGGTATGAATGTCATACGAGTTATAGATGTTTAGAAGGTTGGTCAAAGAAGTAATTCTTTGGAATTATGATTAAACTGTTATTCACTGATTCTTGGGCATTGTGATTAAAATTTGATCACAAGGATACCCGTTCGATTGCATTCTGATGCAACTCGATGCAAGAACTATTACGGCCTAAAAGACTAGCTGAAAATGAGGTTGAGATACGCGTTGGAAACATAGTAAAAGTTAGTATACCTTCCATCAGCATATTAACTCTGCAATTATTTTTCATATTTCATTTTGGAGTTTTGTACACGCTAGCCTGTTGCATAAGGTTTGATGCAAGGAGGTTGTTCATAAAAGAACAATTGTTGTTCGGTGTTATGAATAACATAAGGGCCATACTTCCATTATGAATGAGATGTGTGTTGTGAATATTGATGGCAATATAATACATCCATAATGCTGACGCTAAATAGTCGCGAGACTAAAAGAATACCACATATGTGTGGCACTGCATTTGGTCACATTGGAGAAATTGGCATGGAGAAATTCCATAATGATGGATTTTGAAGTCATTTGATTATGAATCATTGTGACACTTGCAACTTTCGTCCAAAAGCAGAGTGACTAAAATACCGTTCAAATGCCATAAGGAACGGGCAATGAGCTTATTGATAATCATACATATTGATGTATGTAGTCCAATAAGTAATGTTGCTAGCAGTGGATTTGTCTATCTTTAGAGATGACTCATGTGGATATGTGAATATTTGCTTAGTGAGACATAAGTCTGGATCTTTTGAAATAGTTCAAAAGGTTTTTAGAATGAAGTAGAAATTATTGTAACAAGAAAATAATGTTTCTACACTTAGATTGCAAAAAGAAATATTTGAGTTACAAGTTTAGTGAATGTCTGATGAGTTATGATAGCAGAGTGGCCCATGCAAATGCAAGGCCAACATCTTGAATTTTGTTAACACTGAAATTGAAGTTACTCTTAAGTATAAATATTTATTGCTCCTGTTTAAACAAATGTTAAAACCACATGCAATTAAAACTGGTTGATTAGAGAAAGAAAAAAAGAGTTTGGATAGTTAGCACCATTTCTGGTATGTTTCGCTATTGTAAGACACACAAAACAAACACTTAAAATACAAATGCGTAGCATATGTATGGTGCAACTAAAATGCTAAGAGGATACGCTGAATTTACTAATGTACGATCCCCAGGCTTGCACCCCGCAATGTGATAGACATGGTAAATATAGCAATGACAAAGCACATGCAAAAAAATTCCCACTATGATTTTGAATGTGCCATAACAACTTATAAATACTTTTTGGATTCTTTGAGTTTTCAATAATGACTCCATGATGCGAATGATAAAAAATCCAATGTATAAATACTCAATATGCTATTAACATGAAGATAATTGTGTACAAAACTTTAGTATTATATAAGCATGTGAACTTGCAAAATACACGAAAAAACATTGTAAATCCAGTTTTCATTTCAACAAATAATATATAAAAATGAGGAAATGGCACTTGAGTTTATAAAGTGTCTAATATATTAATTTAATAAATAAGCTTCCGCGAGAGCACTCGTGTTTACAATGTGAAGGATTACTGTCAAGTGCTTGACGCAAGATCTCTTAGCAGGAGTGGTCCGAGGAGGGATGTGAATAGGCCGTGTGAAGAGGCTAATGGGTGGTTAGTAAAAGACTACTTTTGCGACAACCCTCTCTACTGCACCAAAGTATTTCGTAGAAGATTCCGAATGAGAAGGCCTCTCTTTGAGCATATCGTCTATGCACTAGGAAGGTGATCTCCGTATTTCACATTAAGGGCAGATGCTCTTGACTGTGACGGGCTCACTCCGTTGTAGAAATGTACGTCTGTTATTCGCCAATTGGCATATGGTACCCCAGCGGACGCTCCCGATGAGTACCTCAAGATTGGCGAGACTACTGCCGCTAAGTGCTTGAAGCTGTCTATGGAAGGCGTGATTAATTTAGGATAGTAAAACGGAACCATTTGCGAGCCCTCTCACGCATCCTCACTCTGAGCCGTCGGATTTCGTTTCAGGGATGTCCATGGTCATTTGATCTGAGTTCAGATCGCTAACTGGGCCAAATGTCCTAATGGGCTGCTACTCCCGTAGCATTTTCGGAGGCCTGTGGTTAATCTGGGCCCGTGACTATCGACCCGTTAAAGAAGTCTAGGCAACAGGCCTCCGCACCGATCCCCTCCGTGATGGAGGAGACGAATCTCCTCTCGCTCTCACCCACGCTCCAAGGTTGCGCCGCCGCCAACACCCCTGACGCTCTCATTTCCCTCAAACCCTCATGCCATTGCCGCAGATCCTCCTTTCTTAGTTGTTCACTTGATTGTACAGCGGCGAAACCCCTACCCCGCCACCCATGGAGGCCATGCCGCATCAGGGTTCGAACATGCATCGAAGGGTAGACAAAGTATGCGGCGCCGGCGGCGGGCGGTGAAAGGAGATGCCCCCAACCCGATTGCACTTGCATCAGCGACGGCAGGGAACGTTGACAAAGGTCAAGCGGGTTCGCTTCTCTTTGTCCCCATCGAGCTCGTGATGCAGCAGGTATTGTGCCTCCACTACTCACGCACGGCTCCTCCCCTGCCATCACTCTTCTTTCCCCTTCTCGTACCAAGGAAGTGACGGCCTCTCTGACCTCCTCTCCTGTCCACGATGTGATCCGCCTCTATCGTCCATCCCTGCGTTTCGCACAGACGACCTAGCTGGGGACATCACCAACTTGATTTGTAGAACCGGGCATTGAAGGATCTCGGTGGGTTGTATTTCGGAGTTTTTGGGTGTGATTTGGCAGGCATGGGATCACTTCGTGTGGAAGCAGCCAGTTATCCGGGTTATCTGAGGCAACTTGGAATGATATTGAGCATATCAGGTACGTGTATTCACCTATTCTCTTTGTGGTTATACATTATAATTTGTTAATTTTTTGGAACCAATCATTTTGTTGTGGTTGTGGATATATTTGAGATAGATTAATTGGTTTCGGGACTTTTGTGCAGACAAAATTGACTCTTCGAACTGGTGTTGTATCTGAACGAAAGCATGAGCATGATGGCCTGATTA
Organism: Elymus sibiricus; assembly: GCA_039707655.1. Taxonomy (NCBI): domain Eukaryota; kingdom Viridiplantae; phylum Streptophyta; class Magnoliopsida; order Poales; family Poaceae; genus Elymus; species Elymus sibiricus. The sequence continues at coordinate 5,574,597 of CM077674.1, read as the reverse complement.
TATGTGTATTGCTCTAGCATTGATTTTTCGTGATTAAGATGTGAAATGGTAGTTTTAGCTTGCATCGGATTTCAACGGTATACTGAGAAAAATTCCAATAGAGAGCTGCGTAATGATATTGGAACAGTTTGAATAGAGGGTTGGGTTGCATTCTTGTTATCTCTGCAGAATATATTTCGTTCATAGATATTAATCAGACGTCTAGACAAGTATTTCTTGTATCGATACGTTTGGTGGTACCACTATTTCGATGTGTTTTTAAATGTTTCAGAGGTACTATTGTTCCATAGTAAAATAGATTATAGTTTATTATTTGTTGGCAACTGTAAACTTTATCCTGAATTAGATTCTGACATTTTTTCTTTATAAATTTCCAGATAATTTATTTGGAAAAGACTGGAAGACAACAATTGATAATGAGTTGTTCTTACTATGAGCAGTTTAGCAATATTGATGCATCTGCTCACAAGAGAGTTCTCTCAGAAGGAATCCTTTTCGAGGGTTTACCGTTTGGATCTACCATTAGCAGCTGATGATATATACCATACAGAAAAAGAGTTGCTACCATTGTTAAACTACTCTACTATCATGCCAGGAAATTGGTTTAACTTTTGATTGGAGATATTATTGATGTCAGGTGACTGTTCTTCTTCCATGTTCCATCTATCACTCTGTGTTGTTTCAACGTAACTGAGAAAAAACGTTGAAAAGGTATTGTTTACACACTTTAATATTACACGCTACAAGACTTAGGTTGGCAATTTTTCAGTCTCATTCATTTGATCTGCCACTAAATTTTTTATTTATATTTTACTTTAACTTTCAAGAAATTAGTGATCCGTTTATTCTGTCATAATATACCACAATTTGTAATGTAAATTTTTTGAAGTTTTGAGCTCATGTTACTGTCGTGTATTTCACTCTGCCTTCGAAGATTTACTGCACCTGTGGCCTATAAAAATAGATAGTTAAGATATAGCATCTTATAGAAATAACGAATGGAGGCATTTTCTTTATGTAATAACAAGCATGACTTCTACTGGTATATCAACATCATCATGCCTTGGGTTTCAACGCCACGATCAAATCAGATAGTGGTATGTAAAATCATTGTTTGTTTGGTTCACTCTTCGGAATGAATAAAACTAATAACAGAGTTGGAAAAACTAAATGCTCTTTCCTTGACAAGTTCACTTTGAAGGGATACCCACCCAAGAATTGTGAGAACCTTTTAGGATTGTTGACTTGTAGTCGCAGTTTGTCTGAGAAATTATATCACTTGATTAGCATTGTGGATATGCTAAGTAGCTTCTTGATCTTAGTAACCTCATCAACCAATTTGTCCACGTATTATAGTGCAATCTTATCATAGTGATATTTTAGCCCACAAACCAAATCATTTATATCAGGCTTTATGCAGTACAATTCCTTCACCCCGATCCAACCTTTTGTCTGCTAATTTGTTGTGCTTCGCCTATTTTCAGAAAGTAGAAAGTTAGTTCTTCTGTCGAGATGCGTAGATTGTTCAATTCTGCATATCTTTATAATAGCTAAAATTTGCAGCTGGCCGAAACCGGACAAGGGCAGTCCGAAACTGAACATAATACCAGTTATATCAATGAAATATGCCAAGACTTCATGTGTAGCGATATGCCACAGGTTTGGTCTTTGGAAGCTATAGCTCGAATGGAATGAGTATGTGGCATCGTTGGTTTTTCAAACCAAGCTACCAGCAATAGCTGAGAGTGATCATGCTGCTGTTGTGAAGGATCTTAAAACTGATAGTCTAACAGATCTTTGATTGCAGGTGTGATTAACAAAACAAGACAACTCAGGCAGCTCTCAAGGCGAAGGGTGGTGAGGATTAACAGACATATAATAAAAGGTTTCATCCTGCTTTAGTAGATAGATGTGGAGTGATGGTGTGTTGCAAGATCAACCGTCCTTGTGCTTAGAGTGAACTCGCATTATTGTAATAATGGTACCTTTTAATCATTGATTAATATATACTCCCTTTGTTTCTAAATATAGGACATTTTGCAGTTCAATTTGAATTGCAAAAACATCTTATATTTAGGAACAGGGGTAGTACCATTTATATTTTTTATTTGTAGATTTTGGACGGATTCATACATAGAATCCTACACATCCAATTATATGCTATTTATAGACATATTTACTCTGCTGAATGTTCGATCATATTATTTTCCAAAGAACAACTATATGCATGCTCTATTTTGTTGATCCAGAAAGTTTATTTTGTTTTAACTTTTATTTTTCATGACAAGATATATGTTCAATAATTCCTATCATTCTACTGAAAGAGTAGACGGGCGCAGCAACTCGCGCCATCTATGATCTAGTATATTGGGTAATGAGTACATGTGAAGCCCAATGCCTAAGATGTCCAACGCTTACCTGATGTTACTGAGAGTCATGGTTTTCCTGGCATGTTAGGAAGCCTCGACTATATGCACTGGTGCTGGGAGAAATGCCCCATATCATGGAATGGTCAATTCACCCATAGTGATAAAGGTGTTCCTACTGTTATTCTAGAAGAAGTGCTTCGCAGGATCGTTGGATATGGCATGCCTTCTTTGGTGTTCCTGGATGCAACAACGATATTAATGTGCTTAATCAATCGATGTTGTTCATTGAGCAATTGAGCGGCCAAGCATCTCGGGTGAACTATGGTGTCAATGAGAAGGAATATCAACATGGTTATTACCTTGTTGATGGGATATACCCCCAATGGGCCGCCTTCATTAAGTCAATACAGATGGCACAAACAAAAAAGCACAAGTTGTTCGCCAATCATCAAGAAGGGGCAAGGTAGGATGTGGAACGTGCATTTGGTGTGTTGCGGGGCCGATGGTCTATTATACGCCACCCCGCGCGTTTATATGCTTGGGTGGATATAAAAAATGTTATGTCAGCTTGCATCATATTGCACAACATGATAGTCAATGATGAAAAAGAAGAGGCGGGAAATATTCTTGATTTGAATGAGGAAGCAGACACATCGATAGTTTTTCCATCCGTATTTGCTCATGGTGCCACGCCAACATTGCCGGTCTGCTAGAAATAGATGCGAGCATCCGTCATCGCTCTACACATAGAAATCTAAAGAATGACTTGGTCGAGCATATCAGGAAAATGTTTGGGCCACGAGTGATTATGTTCATGTCTTCATTCATGTAATGCAAGATATGTTTTTATATATTTTAATGGTTCTTATTGCCACTTTATGTATGGATCTATCTAATTTTATCATCATGTATTAAACTATTTATCTATGTGTGTGTACTAACAAATCTAATTTGGATTGGAATATGCCACAAATGAGTTACAAGTTGAAATGCTACTATGAATCCAACACAACAATAAAATGTTGTTGTCCACGAGACTACCCCTATGATACCATGCATTGTGGAGGTGGTATCATAGAGTAACATCACCCACTACGGGAGGTCTAAGGGTCCGTCTAAGTTACAACCGATAGAGATTTTCGTAAATCCCAAACGATTTCATAAATGTGTCAAAAAAGATATATCCACTCTGCCGAATTTTTTTTGTTCGTCTAGTGCAAAAAAGATGTAATGTTGATTCACATAGCTTAAAAAATGTAAAATTTTACACAGATCTCAACGTCGAATAGACGGTTCTCAATATCAACTGAGACTTTAGAGAAAGAAGCCTAGGGTCAGGGACGACCCTTGGGAGGCGCTCATTCGTGTGTACAAGTCGAGCGGAGGGAGAGAGCGAAGCACTTTTTTTTGGGGGAGAGAACGATCACTACTACAGGAATGCCTAGCAGTGGCGGGTGCTAAAAGCCCATCAGTGGCGGGCGAGGCTCTCAGGGGCGCCCGCCACTGATCTCCTGCCACTGCTAACATGGCATCAGTGGCGGGCACGGAGCCCGCAACTGGTAAAGGCCTAGCAGTGGCGGGCTTTACCTAGAGCCCGCCACTGATGGTGCGCACTACCAATGGCGGGCGTCAATACTCACCCGCCACTGGCAGGGAAATGTACTTGTGGCGGTCCTGTTTTCCCGCCCACCACTGGTATGATTTTGGAAATTAAAAAAAAATGATGCACCTCCCGGCGGCGCGGCAGTGACACTTCACGGTGCGGCCCTGCCCCTGCTCGGGAAGCTGGCACGTATGCACGCATGCGACACCTTGGCTGGCAACGACGCCGCGCGTGCTGGATCCGCCGCCGCACACGCTCGCTGGATCTGCAACCGCGCTGGATCCACCGCTGCACGACTACTGGATCCGCCGCCGCACATGCCCGCTGGATCTGCCGCCACGCTGGATCCACCACCGCGTGCACTGGATCTGTCTCTTCGTGCCCTTGTTCCCTCCATCCGCCGCTACCCCACCGGAGCCGCCGCCGCGCGCCAGCTGGATCCGCCGCCTCGCGCCCTTCTTCCCTCCATACGCCCCGCCCCTTCTGCGTCCATCCGTTCGCCTACACGGACCGCCGTCGCCGCAGCTCCAGCCGCCGCATCTGAAAGGAGTTCGGGAGAGAGAGTTAGTTTGGGAGAGAGAAAGAAAGAGAGAGAGAGAGAGGAGATTGAGGCTAGGTAAGCAGATGAATGGGAGGAAGAGAAAATGGACGGCCAGGATGGACAACCAGCATGGCGAGCCGTGGGAGGGTCGCCTCGGCCAATCAGAGCACGCCAATTTTGCCATGCATGGTTGAGTGCATCGTGATGCATGGTGCCGTGCACAAATTAGCACAATGATAACTTTGAGATAGCACAATGAAAACTCTATGAATCACCGGATGTGAAGTTTGTAAGAGAAAAGTGCAGTCAAAATGTAGGTACCAGCACGGTGCCTACTTTGGAAGATCGATGATAAAGACGACATGAATTTACGGTTTGTACCATTTTAGTCGGGTACTTTCTGCAAATATATCATGTAAGCTCTTTGGTAGTCACATGTTGGTTTTTAGGCTAGCTAACTACATCGCGTGGTCCAAAACTTTATGGCAGATGACTGTGTGAGTGATGTGTCGCGTAATTTAGTCCTAGGTTCTTACTTGGCTAGAAGTTTCCGGAACATCGATCGTGCAACAAGTGGATAAGGGCTACTTTTCCTTTTCCGAGGGAAGAAGTGGATAGGGCTTGTCGAGCGCAAGCAAGTTGAGATTCATAGAAGGCCGATCCATTGAACCAGCGCTGGCAGCAGCATCACATACGGGCAAGTGGCAACAAGCTGGTACTAAGTTGCTACGTAGAACAAGCTGCATTTCACGGCAAAATATTTAAACTTATTATGCAGCAAAAAGTGTCTGTCCGAGGAGAGCACATCCCCTGCAAAAAAAAATTATGTTGTAGTTCGCTCGGTCGCTCGTCGGAGCAGAGCACCTGGCCCTGGCGGCAAGTCAAGTTGCGACTTTTTTTTTTGCGAGAAAACTTTCGATCTATTCATCTTCAATCATGACAGTACAACGAACAAAAAAAATAATAAAAATTACATCCAGATTCATAGACCACCTAGCGACTTAATGGGGCTCACCAACCGGCGCCAAACCAGGGGCAGGCGGAGATCGTCTGACGTAGGAACAAAGTACTGCAGAGGGACGTTGATCATTTGCTACCGTCCCATGCGCATCCGATGGTGGCCGGTGGAACCGAGCAAACACAGTGCAGCAGTCGGCCCACAAAGCATGATCCAGCCCAATCCAACACATGAGAGAGGGAAGAAAACGGCGCAAGAACAGGAAAAAGGGATCGAGGACACAGAAACGGCGTGATATCTGCTCTTTGATCTGTTTCTCAAAAAAAAAAAAATCTGCTCTTTGATCTTGTGCGTACGTGCAAATATTCTGGCTCTCTCTTGCGGTCTTCCTCGTCAATAGTTTCGAATGACATGCTCACAAATTCATTGGTGTTGACAAGACCAACGATTTGCTCTCCAATGATATTATCTATTTACAACAAGAATGATAGGCTCACAAATTCCTCTCATTTACATGCTCAGATTATCAATGATCTGCTCGATATTCCTCTAACATATTTTAATTAAGACGGACGATATTTCTATAAACTTTTAAGGAAAGTTCTAGGATGCTAACTTGCAGCAGACGACGACCACGCACACGTGTCCGCCCTGGCCGGCCGCACCGCCATCGTTGTCCGTGCCGTTGTCGTCGTCCTTCTAGTGGCAGAAGGACGCGGGGCGCGGCAGCCTTGCCCGGCCGCTGCCTAGCACTCGCGGAGGAGCCGCTCCGCTTCCTCCTGCACCGTGCGGAGCGCCGCGTGGCGCCCTGGCCCTGCTGGCATTGGCGGAGGTGTCGCCTAGCGACCATTCCTCGCCAATCTTGCCGAGCTCCCCGTCGGGGCGGCGGTGGCAACACGCGGCCGTCTCCGAGGTGGTGACGGACCGGTCAAGAGCCCAGGCCGCCGCCAAGTCCGGATCGTTGCGGACCTAGGCGGACGCCTCGTCGGACTTGGCGAATGTGGTGCAACGGCCGGGTTAGTTTCTCGGGACGACACGTCCGCATTGAAGTGGCGAGCCCGTCTAGTCGCGTCGGTCAACGACACCTCCCATCTGGTCGCTTCCCACGGCATCAACGCCGGCCAATACGGCTCTGGGCCGGATTGAATGCGGCGCAGGAAGTGGCGCATCGGTTGGAGAGAAAGCGCGGGAAAGGTGGAAAAGGGTTTTGGGTGGGCCAGGGTTGTCGGACGTGTGCATGGCAGTGATCCGAACGCCCTCCAATCCCCCTGGGTTGCTTCCGGTTTGCAAGAAAAAGTACGTCTGAACCGGTCCGTGAACAGATATAAGACCGTGTTGGCTGGCAAAACACGTCCAGACCCTTCGGTCCGGACGGATGCGGGTGGTTTGAAAAATCTCATGTCGTGCTAGATCTAAAGCATCTCATCTGTAAATCTAAAACTTGACTTTGTACTGCTAAATCTGAAACAACTCATCTGCTAAATCTAACACTTGACTTTGCTCCAGTATATCGTGCATCACAGAGCAGTATCTACGCAAGTTCCCTAGTCTACGTGTTGGCAGCGGCAGCGGCAGTACCTACGCTGTTTCCTTTCCTGAGGTGAATGGGCTGTTCACGGGGGGATTTCGCTCGTGGGCTGCAAGGCCTTTGAACGTCGAGCGCTGTCTTGGTCAGTTCCACCGGCCACCGTAGGATGCGCAAGGGACGGTAGGAAACGATCGACGTCCCTCTGCAGTACTTCAACCTACGTCAGACGATCTGGTTCCGGGGCAGGCGGGCGCGTGCAAGCAGGGTGGGTATCCATGGCCTCTCCTCAACTTACAGCTCAAGTGGGCAAGCTCCAGAGGTTCTTGTTGCCTTTTATCACACGTACACTTTCTGTTCTAATCTAGTCCGAAAATTCACAGGGGCACGCAGGTGCGGGGACACGCACCTGCGGAAACGCCTGCCACTGTCGATTTGCGCCGTGATCCGTGCACATGTTTGGACAGAAAATGGTAGGAAAATGGTTCTTGGTTGCGTGGTAGAAATTTTTTATTTGGCGCTAGAGTAGTGTACCGCGTGTCCCAACAGTGAGAGACACGTGGCTTCCTCTTTGCCAAGTGCCTCCAGAAATGTGCTTGGAAAAAGCCCTATAAGCCGAGTGTCATATTTTTGCGTAGTATATTTTCACGCACTCTCAGAAAAGGTCTCCCGTTGTCGAGTTCGTGCGTTTGCGAGTGTTGTACTCGGCAAAGACTGCCCGCAAATTGAAACACGGCGAATACCCCGACACTCGACAAAGACGGATTTTGCAGTGGTGGACGTGTATTGCACGCAACCTTTATCCAAATATGCTGTACTTGTGTTTCTTGGTATATTAAAGTGGATTAGTTCAATTGGTTGGGCTCGGGTACGAGCGACATTGTAAAACTGGTTGTGGCTGACTTGCCACCTTAAGTAATGGAAATCTCCCTTTTTTCCCGCAGAAAAAAAAAGATGTGCCCATGCTTTGACAATTTGCTAGCTCCACCACGGAATGCACGCATGGCACACACATGCGTTGTTGTGCGCTCGTGCGTACGTACGAAGAGGACAAAAACTAACTAAATGTGTCAGGGAGACAACCACTAAGAAAATGTGCCATCGGAAACAACAACCGGTCAAGCTTCCTCACTTTTTTTTTCCCGCAAAAAAAAAAAAAAAAAAAAAAAAAAAAAAAAAAAGCTTCCTCACTTGTGGAGGCCTGATCCTCAACCTTATCGCCATTCATACAGCTCCCTGCTCGCCCACGCCGCTGGTTTGGCGCCCATTGGATGGTGGCTTCATCGCAACTTGCCGTCAGGTGCACTGCTCTATCGAGCTAGCCCCCCACTTGGCAGGCCAAAGTTCTCCCGCTTTGGCGTACAAAGTGTGAGGGACTCGACTGACCGATCGAGCTAGGTACAACGAACCAGCCATAAGATTTTAATTCCTCTCGTAAGATTTTAATTTTACTATTCTAAACAATAAAAGGTCTTACTTTTACTCTTTTTCTGTTATAGAATTATACAATATGTCCTTTTCTAAGCAGACTACATGCATGCACAAGCTAACGATTCCATGACCTATTCTGCTGCTAAGTCTCGTGCAGCCCGCTGGCTTCAGGTCCTGTGCAGCCGCTTCACACAGCACTAGCATTTCACCACGCAAAATCTCGTGCCGACCACTCGCCAGCTTCGTACGTATCACACGTACCTCTCGCCGGCGTACAACTGACCACAGAAATACACCTAACCATGCATAACAAAAATGTAAACATGCAAATACATGAATCAAGATTAGTGCTAACACTGCATGCACGCATGTGTCCAAGCTGCCCAGTCAGCGCCGTGCAGAGCGCGAACGGCGTCAGTTAATTGGCACAACCGCGACGTCCGTGTGTGCGCCGTGGTTTCTCCAGCCGTGGCGGAGGGTGTTTATAAGCGCGCGTCGCTTGGTGTCCAAACCAAGAAGCATCAGTCCACAAGATCTCTCTCCCTCCCTTATTGGATTGGTAGAACCAACAGTAGAGCGGAGCAGCGCCCGGCTATGATGATGATGGGCCAAGGAGTGAGCGTGCCGCCGTGGGGTAACCTCCCGGTGAGCGGTGTCGACGTCGGCAGCGGCGGCAACGAGATGCCGTACCGGTTCGCCGCATTGTGCCGGTACCTGCCATGCAACGACCTAGTGGGCGCGGGCGCCGTGGACGAGGACGAGGTGGCGGCCGCGGTCGACGCCTACTCGTGCGACGAGTTCCGCATGTACGACTTCAAAGTGCGCCGGTGCGCGCGCGGGGGCAGCCACGACTGGACCGAGTGCCCGTTCGCGCACCCGGGGGAGAAGGCGCGCCGCCGCGACCCGCGCAAGTACCACTACTCCGGCACGGCCTGCCCGGACTTCCGCAAAGCAGGCTGCAGGCGCGGGGACGCCTGCGAGTACGCGCACGGCGTGTTCGAGTGCTGGCTCCACCCGGCGCGCTACCGCACGCAGCCGTGCAAGGACGGCACCGCCTGCCGACGCCGCGTCTGCTTCTTCGCCCACACAGTGGACCAGCGCCGCGCCATGCCGTCCCAGCACTCGAGCCCCAGGAGCAAGCCCCTATCGCCACTGGCTGAGTCCTACGACGGCTCGCCACTCCGTCGCCGGGCGTTCGAGAGTTACCTCAGCAAGAGCATCATGTCCTCGTCGCGGACCAGCACCCTCCTCTCATCGCCGCCCAAGTCGCCATTGTTCCCAGAAGGTGCCGCCACCCTCCGTCCCGATTCCTGGCCGTGCATTGGGTCACCCGTCAAGGAAGTCGTCGCCTCGCTCCACCAGCTGCACCTCGCCAAGGCGCAGGCGTCCCCGTCCGGTGGGTGGTCCGCCAACCACGGCTCCCCTGCCGCCTACGGCTCGCCCAAGGCTGACGGAATTTACAGCCTCCCCACCACCCCTTTGTCTGAACCGACGACCGCCTCCAGCTTCATGGCCAACATGAAGCCACTGGACGTCCACTTCATCGACGACGATGAGCCAGTTCAGAGGGTGGAGTCCGGGAGAGCCCTCCGCGAGAAGGTGTCCGAGAGGCTGAGCAGAGATGACACCGGTGCAGGAGCTCGAGGCCCCGACGTCGGCTGGATCTCCGACCTGTTCAACTGAGACGAGGCAAGCCGTTCTCGGAAATTAATTTCGTGAGGTAGCAAGATGGCATGGCGAAGGTGGCGGAAAAAAGAAAGAAAAATGCCCCACCAAAAAAAAAATTATCCACTTATTTTTTTTGCTATTTTCTGTGCATAGCAATCTATCTCCCATGTGAATATTCTTGGTTTGTGGAGGGGAGGTACGATGAAGGATGGATGGATTTACTTTGTGGTTCTCGAGGAAGTAGGAATTTGCCTAAAATAAATTATTACCAAATAAAGGAGGGAAGTGATTGAGTGGAAGGTTGTAGGAGTGCATAGATAGGGTGTGGTGCTTAAGAATGGTTTGAAGCTGGTGGTGACCAGGAGGGTGAAAGGTGGACTTGAGTCCCGTGATTACGGGTGTTATTGTTTGTTTGTTTTTTTTTTAGAAAAGGATGATGTACCCCGGCCTCTGCATCTGGAAGATGCATGCAGCCATTTTATTAATTATTCACAAAGATCTTACAGAGTAATACATCAGTACGCCTGAAGCCACCATCCTGGCAACACCTGTTGCTACTCCTATCACCTTGATGAAGGGGTGCCGAATTTCCGAGCCTAATACCAAACAGACATCGCACCAAAGCCTAACATCTAAAGCCGGATGCCCCAGCCTAGCCACATACCGGGACTGGGTCACATACCGGTCCGGCGCCCTCACAGTGGGCACCACTGCGCATCCTGCAAGGCCCGACACCACCGTCTTCCATCGATCCATCTTCAGAGCAGAAACTGACGCATCGACCGTGCCAGGTCTGTCTGCCATCGACTGGGTGTTATTGTTTGTTTATCTTCCTCATTTGGTCATCCTAATCTGCGTATTCAAAAGTTCGAAGGCACAACTAAAGATCAGATACTCAAGTCATTGGTTCACTCATGTACCTAGTGAGCGCTACAAGGACTGACATCACATTTGCTGTGAGCAAAATGAGCCAGTTTGTTTCCAATCCGGGTGATGTACATTGGCATGTTGTTGAACATTATTGAGTAAATCGTTATCTGATAGCTGCTCGGTTGCCTGGCGAGTCGGCGATTAATAGGCTAATCGGCAAGTTAATCCATTAATTGGATGATTTGTCAGTTTATCGGCTACTCGATGACCCTACGAGTAGGGACTAATTAGAAAGTTAACTGATTAATTAGACGAATTTTTGAACAGGGTTGTTGAAAGAGTTATGCGCTATCTGAAAGTGACTGTGAACTATGGGCTTCACTACACCGGATACCCGTCGATACTTGAAGGGTATAGTGATGCGGATTGGATCTTTGATGCTGATGAGACGAAGGCCACAACTGGATATGTTTTTACACTTAGAGGTGGCGCTGTTTCATGGAAGTCATGCAAGTAGACCATTTTAACGAGGTCGACAATGAAAGCAGAAATAACAGTATTAGACACATTAGACACATCTGGTGTCGTGCCCCCCTAGCCGCGCCGTGGGGTCGGATGGAGCCTCATTAAGTCGGGTGGGGCTGTTCTTCCATCACAGGAAAGCTCCTAAAATAAAAAACAGTAAAAAAACAGCCTGATTGGAGTTACGGATCTTCGGATATTTAAAAAATGGTGATCGACCCTAGAAAATGATCGAAAACAAGAGACAGAATACAGAGGTCCACTCTAGGGGAGAGCTCCCTCTCCCCTCGGAGGGCCAAGTAAGGAGATGAAGAAGGAGGGGGGCCTTGCCCCTCTTTTCCGTTGGCGCTGGGGCGCCGCCGGGGACATCTCCGCCATCTCGATCACCATCACCAAATTCTTCCTCCCTTCTCATCGTGATGTGTGAGTAGTTCATCCTCAGGGCTGAGATTATGTACTAGTTAGTACGTCTTCGATCTCTCTCTCCCATGTTCTTCAAAGACTTTGAGCTTGATTGTATCATGAGCTTTATTAATATAGTTGGATCTTGTGATGCTTTCCCCTCTATTACTTTTGTGGTGAACTAGCAGGGTGGCCCTCGCACATGCGAGGGCATCATCTCTAGTGCCTCAAAAGGGCTTAATATTTATTTTTATTTTTATCTAGATTTTTTCTTTCATTTGCCCCTTCATAGAAAAATACACGATGTTTTAAACATAGATATACATTCCTAAAGGTTTGTGGTCAGTTATTTTATTTTATTTGAAGATCCCATAGACAACTTATTTTCACAACAAAATAAAACATAAGTTTAATCACCTACATTCCTTCTGAAGACTTACTTAGGCATGACATAAGTATAGTATATTTAAAATTTGCAAAAAAATCACCAATGCTAAAGTGATCTGGGTTTTATTGTTCGTTCGTGGTGGTCTTTAGTGAGTTTATTTTCCAAGCTGTAGAAATCCACCTAATTGTGATTAGCAAACAAATGTACATAAAATATGAGGGTCCATTTATATTTTCCTATTTTTGTTGAGATATGCTAGCACACTTCTCTATTTTCCATATGTCTTATTGTGCTTTTAGTATATAATAGATTATACATCTTCCGTCCATCTCTTTTTGTTTTGTTGTTTAATACCATACTCTCTCGTTTAGAAAACGTTCTGTTACTAACACTGACATGGTATTTTAGAAAGAAAAAAACTTGACAAATAGGATATGATAAATACCGTGATATGATCCAGTAAAATTTTAACACAATAATCTTTTGGATATAAACATATATATAATGTAATTTTGACTACGACCTTTTATCAAAAGTTTGCATTTATTATGTTTTAAAGAGTTATGTTAGGTAATACAATAGAAAATACAATAGAGTTGTGTCATGAGTTTGTTTGGAAATCGATGTTCTTTAGTGCCACCAGCATTTATAGCCTAGGAGGACAACTTTCAATATCGTGAAAGATAATATAAGTCCCTTAAACTATTGTGAAACTAACTTTTTCTATTAATTTTAGAATCATTAAAGTTCCCAAACCATTGGGTTGCTTCAATGGGCTAAATAGATCTTGAGTTTAAGATTTTGATTTGTCCAAATTTGAAGAAAACAGGAATTGGTTAGTTTTCCTTTTCAGTTTTCTTTCATTTTGCTTGTAATTTAATTTTCGTTTATTTAATGAAAATACCATAGGACGGTTGTTCTATGGTGTCTGAGTAAAAAATCATATTTGAAGCATATGAAATTCATAGATGTCGCTTGTGGAACTCACTTGGAAAATCTTGAACTCACATGGAAAATCTTGTGTAACTGTGAACCGGGCCTAAGTGCATAGTGCACCGGCCCAGCCCACCTCCCTCTCTCTCTTCCTCCTCCCGCCTCTCTCCTCTGCCGTGTCGGCCGCCCGTGGCCGCGCGCGCGCGCGCCGGCGAAACGCCGACACGGCGACGCTACAGGGCGGCGAGGGGATAAGGGCGACGCCCCTCGGCCCCGTCATCGCCCTCGCCCACTTTTCCCCCTCCCTCCCTCGCTCGCTCGCTCTCTCTCACCCTCACCCGATGTGGTCGTCGCCGTCGCCGCGTCGATCCCGCGGCCACCATCCACCTGGCGCCTCGCCACTGTGTCCACGCGCTTCGCCGTCGTCCGCTACGTCGGCTACGCCCAGCCATTCGAGCCGGGGAGCTCCACAGCGCCGGATCGCGCCGTCTCCTTCGTCTTCGGTCGCCGGCGAGCTCCGTCGAATCCGGCCGCCACTGCGCTCCCGTTCACTCGCCGGGCCACCGTGTGCCTTCCCGGTGAGCTCCCGCATCTTCTTCCCCTCTCCGTTTGCTCGCGCGTGTCCCCTAGCTAGCTTCCCCACCGTGGCCGTACCCGTCGCCGTAGTTGAGCTCGTCGCTGTGGCCACACTTGCCGTCGAGCTCAACCATGCACGGCTTCGTGCTCAGCACGCTCCCAGCAGCCCAATGCCGCCATCCGCTGCCCTTGTCGTGCCCTGCAGCGACATGCGCGAGCTCGCCCGAACGCCTCCGCCGCCTGCTGTGGTTGCTCCGGCCAACTCCGTCCATCCCAGCCCGCGCCACCGCCACCATTCGACACGGTTTCAAGCGCACGTTCGAACGCGCCCAGCCTCGCTCGAAATGGTCGTCCGTAGCGAAATTCCGACGAGGTCCGTAGCCGCGCCGCCGCGTTTTTGGATAGGCTAGGCTTTCCCCTCTATTCTGGCATTTCTGCAGTCTAGTCCACAGATATAGCCCCTTCCCTTTGATATCGACGCATAAGTAGAATAGTTCTGATGTAAGTCTTGCGAGTACTTTGGATGAGTACTCCCGGTTGCTTTGCTACCTCTTTTTCCCCATACCCGATTACTGCGACCAGATGTCGGAGCCCCGGAGCCAGCTGATCCCGCCGACGACTACTACTACCACAGTGGAGCCTACTACTACATGGAGACCGACGAGCAGGAGTAGATTCGTAGGCTACCAGGCAGGAGGCCTATGCCTTTTCGATCTACTGTCGTTGTTTTGCTCAGCCTTCTTAAGGCAGACTTCTTTAACTTTATGTCTGTACTCAGATGTTGTTGCTTCCGCTGACTCTTGTGTAACTTGAGCTTATGTACTCGAGCCCTCGAGGCCCCTGGCTTGTATTATAGTGCTTGTATTATTTTATGTTGTGTCTAGAGTTGTGTTGTGATATCTTCCCGTGAGTCCCTGGGCCTGATCGTGCGCATTTGCGTGTATGATTAGTGCACGGTCAGGTCGGGGCGTCACAAGTTGGTATCTGTGCTGACTGCCTATAGGAACCCCCCCTTTCCAACTCCTTGACCGAAGTTGAGTCTAGTCCTTAGAAAACCGTTTTACTAACATGGCTGTGTGGCTTACAGGCCCACGTCATCAATGGATGGGTTTAGGATATTTTATTCCTCTTCCTTACTCTGGGACTCTAATCTCTCTTCTATTCGGGTTAAAGATTTTGCTAACTCTAACATTAGGTTCTCGTGTTCACATTCACCCGGAGAGCTGGATTTTCTACAATCATTCCTTTCATTGCTATCATATATTTTTTTCACACTGTCTTTTGACATCTTGCACTCCCTTGTTTCAGATGCGTCTCGCAAGACAGCTCGTACGCCAGACTATGGCTGTTATTGCGAGTGGATTCCCTGCTATTCTGGTCAACCTCTTGACCAGGCTGGGATATTGCTGGTACCCCGAGTACACTGTTTACGAGGACTACCGCGAGTTCAACTAGGAGCAGTACCACGCTGTGGTTCGTATCTTTGATCGGTAGAATAACTCCATCACTGAGTTGCACACCTTTCATGGTGTTGGAGTGACTGTTGACATGGCAGTCCATGATGCTGCCTATACTACTATTCCCTGTCTCCGTGGAGAGCACAGCCGCTTGGAGGAGACTGCTTTCAGATATATCGCCTATGCCCCCGCTGGGGATGAGAGTGGATACTACACTGTTGTCTGTACCCCTTACGTGCGACGTCGTTATGACCCGCAGGTTTTGGTACAGTACACTGAGGCTCTGGATCGCACTGCCCGAGCTCTTGCTGTCGAGTTGTACGCCACTCGTGCTCGTCTTGACGACGCTCTGACACGGTTGCTGCCAGCAGTCAGTGCAGGGATGCATCCTGAGTACATCCTTTACCCGCGCAGGACAGAGATGCCACCAGGTCTTGAGTGGCCTGCTGTTGGAGGCCATACTCCTCCACGTGGTCCTCTTCTTCCAGTTCGGGACCAGGTTCTGCACCAGAGTGTTCACGGAGCGTAGAATCCTCGTGTCGAGGGTATCCTGCGTCGTCACTTGCAGTTGCCTGGTGATACGTCTCCAACGTATCTATAATTTTTGATTGTTCCATGCTATTATATTATCAATCTTGGATGTTTTTATATACATTTACGGCAATTTTATATCATTTTTTGGGACTAACCTATTAACTTAGTGCCCAGTGCCAGTTGCTGTTTTTTTGCCTGTTTTGGGTTTTCCAAAATATCAGTACCAAACGAAGTCCAAATGCCACGAAACTTTTTGGAGATTTTTTTCTGGACACAAGAGACACTAGAAGCTTTGGGAGGAAGCCAGAAGACAGAGGAGGTGGCCACGAGCCACCAGGGCGCGCCCTAGGGGGGTGGCGCGCCCTGGTGTCTCGTGGGACCACCTGTACCCCTTTTGACGTAATTCCACCACTATAAATTCTCTAAAATCGGGAAACCAACAGAGGAGTCCACGAAATACTTTTTCCGCCGCCGCAAGTTCCTGTTCTCGAGAGATCCCATCTGGAGGCCTTTTCCGGCACACCGCCGGAGGGGGAATCGATCACGGAGGGGCTCTACATCAACCTTGCTGCCCTTCCGATGATGCGTGAGTAGTTTACCATAGACCTTCGGGTCAATAGTTAGTAGCTAGATGGTTTCTTCTCTCTTTTTGATTTTCAATACAATGTTCTCCTCGTTGTTCTTGGAGTTCTATCCGATGTAATCACTTTTTGCGGTGTGTTTGTTGGGATCCGATGAATTGTGAGTTTATGATCAGATTATCCATGAATATTATTTGAGTCTTCTCTGAATTCTTTTATGTATGATTATTATAGCTTCGTATTTCTCTCTGATCTATTGATTTGATTTGGCCAACTAGATTGATTTATCTTGCAACGGGAGAGGTGCTTTGTAATGGGTTCGATCTTGCAGTGCTCAATCCCAGTGACAGAAAGGGACATAACACGTATGTATCGTTGCTATTAAGGGTAAAAATTTGGGGTTTATTCATGTGTGAGTTTACTTTGTCTACATCATGTCATCTTGCTTAAGGCGTTACTCCGTTCTTCATGAACTTAATACACTAGATGCATGCTGGATAGCGGTCGATGTGTGGAGTAATAGTAGTAGATGCAGGCAGGAGTCGGTCTACTTGTCTTGGACGTGATGCCTATATACATGATCATTGCCTTGGATATCGTCATGATTATTTGCTTTTCTATCAATTGCCCAACAGTAATTTGTTTACCCACCGTATGCTATTTTCAAGAGAGAAGCCTCTAGTGAAAACTATGGCCCCCGGGTCTACTTTTATCATATATTAAAAATCCTAAAAATACCTTGCTTCACTTTTACTTTATTTATTTTATTTTATATTTTTGTTTGATCTATCTATCTATCACCATACAATTTAATCTTGCAATTAACCGCCAAGGGATTGACAACCCCTTGTTCGCGTTGGATGCGAGGATTTGTTGTTTTGTGTGCAGGTACTGCTAACGAGTTGTTGCGTGATTCTCCTACTGGATTGATAACCTTGGTTTCATAACTAAGGGAAATACTTATCTCTACTGTACTGCATCATCCCCTCCTCTTTGGAGAAATCCCAACGCAGCTCACAAGTAGCAGGAAGAATTTCTGGCGCCGTTGCCGGGGAGACATCATCAACATCTATGAAGTACCTACACATAAATCTTCATCTCCTTGCATTTATTTATTTGCCTTTGCCTCTCGTTTTCATATCCCCCACTTCTAATAAGTTTTTACAAAAATACAAAAATATTTTCCGTTTGCCCTTTTGCTTGATTTGTTCACCTTGTCATCATGACTAGCGTAACTATCCCTCCTTTTCGCCGGATTTTGAAGTGCTTTACTTCAAACAGAAAAAAGGAGAAAATCTTAAAGATGCTTTGTATAGGTTAATGGAATCCTACCGTGTTTGCTCTATAAAAGGGGATTTAAAAATTTTGCTTCGCAATTTCTATATAGGTTTAACCATGCGTCATAGACAACTTTTGGACTTTGCCGCAAAGGGGAATTTTATTGAGAGTGAGGCCAATACTGCCTTTGAAATAATAGAGGGTATATTGGGG
Organism: Elymus sibiricus; assembly: GCA_039707655.1. Classification (NCBI taxonomy): domain Eukaryota; kingdom Viridiplantae; phylum Streptophyta; class Magnoliopsida; order Poales; family Poaceae; genus Elymus; species Elymus sibiricus. Next base: position 5,556,748 of record CM077674.1, on the reverse strand, counting down.
ATTCCACCACCACAAAAGGGTTTTGCTTTTACTCAAGAGGGGGCTCAAATATTGGACAAATTGGGTGACATGCAGAAAAATTTGGTTGAGTTGCAAAAGTCTAACGAACCTCTCAAAAATATTAGTGGAAATCTCAATCGCATGAACACTGTGATTACTCTATGCAATAAGCGATTAGATATTCTAGACCTTAAAATGGCCTCATTTCCTGAGAATAATGGGAAGCATAAAGAGCCTCCCGGGTTTGAGAAAACTCCTACAAAGATTACTAAAACCAAAGATGACAATACTTGAAACTATGCATTATGCCTAGCTAGGGGTATAAAACAATAGCGCTTGTTGGGAGGCAACCCAATGAATAAAATGATTTTTTTTGCTTTTGTTTCTGTTCTTGTGTGTTTACACAATTATGCTACTGTTATGATTGTGTTTTTATGTTTTAATTAGTATTTGTGCCAAGTAAAGCCTTTGGGATGATTTGGAAGATAGTATAATTGATGCTGTTTGGAAAACAGAAAGTTTTGCATCCAATGCTGGAATTTATTTCTGTACTGGAGCGTCAGATAAATCTGAAATTTTTACACAGTATTGATATATGAATTTCCCACGTTGTCCTAATTTTTCAGAGTTTTTGGAGTAACAGAAGTATATCTGTTAAATAGATCTTTACACACTGTTCTGTTTTAGACAGATTCTGTTTTTATTGCATAGTTTGCTTATTTTGATGAATCTATGGATCGTATCGGGGGGTATGAGTCATGGAGAAGTTGGAGTACAGTAGCATTATGCCAATATTAAATATGAATCAATTTGCAACAGTACTTAGAGTTAAAGATTTATTTGTTATACTAACGGATCTCACGAAGGTTTTGTTGAGTTTTGTGTGATTGAAGTTTTCAAGTTTTGGGTGAGATCACGATAGATGAAGGAATAAGGAGTGGCAAGAGCCTAAGCTTGGGGATGCCCAAGGCACTCCAAGGTAATATTCAAGGAAGACTCAAGCATCTAAGCTTGGGGATGCCCCGGAAGGCATCCCCTCTTTCTTCTACCAACTATCGGTAATTTCACTTGGAGCTATATATTTATTCATCACATGATATGTGTTTTACTTGGAGCGTCATGTATTATATGAGTCTTTGCTTTGTTTGCTTTTTAGTTTGTCACAATCATCTTTGCTGGACACATCTATTTGAGAGAGCCACATGTTTATCATGATTTGTTAGAATACTCTATGTGCTTCACTTAAAAATTTTGAGCTAGGCAGTTGCTCTAGTGCTTCACTTAAATCTTTTTGAGCATAGCGGTGGCTATATTTTGAAGAAATACTTGAACTCTCATGCTTCACTTATATCATTTTGAGAGTTGATAAGATTAAAATTTTGAAGAAATACTTGACTCTCATGCTTCACTTATATCATTTTGAGAGTTGATAAGATTAAATTTTGAAGAAATATTCGCACTCTCATGCTTCATTTATATCTTTTTGAGAGTTGATAATAGTAATGATAATTTGCACAAGATATGAATTTGGTCCCAAAGTGATGAATATTCAAGAGGGATATAATAAAAACTTTCATGAAAGATCATTGGATATGATAAGTTCGATTATTTGCAATAGTTTTGCGATATGGAGATGATAATATGTGAGTCATGTTAGTGAGTAATTGTGATTTAATAAGAATATTGGTGTTAAGCTTTGTGATTCCCTATGCATGCACATTAAGTCAATAGTTATGCAACGAAATTATATCCTACTTATGGTGCATTATTCGGTGTTAGTTATGTTCAATGCATGTTTATGACCGTTTTCGCTTTTTGGTTGGTTGCTTCTCAATCTATTTGTTAGCCTTCATTTGTACTAAGCAGGAATACTGCTTATGCATCCAAACTCCTTAAACCCAAGTTGTGCCAAATGAGTCCAACATATCTATCTATATGCGGTATTTCCATGCCGTTCCAAGTAAATTTGCGTGTGCCAACTCTAAAATTTTCAAAATGATTTTCCGCTTTGTGTGCCCGTACCGCTCATGAAGCGGCAGGGGGTGGCCAATATTTTCCATGCTAGGTGTGTTACTCTCACAATGAGTGTTTATTCACTTATCATTGCACGAGAGAGTGGCAGGTAATAGGGATGCCCAGTCCAGAAATGAAATTTTTTAATATGATGATAATAATAAATTCCTTGGAAAGTGTTGGTATGGAGGGCACCCGTGGATACGGCTAGCCATGGATTGTGAAAGAATGGTGGGAAGGAAATAAACTTTATTTTCTGTTTGAGAACTGCCTATAATGTGTCTAGCATGGAAGATATTGGGAATTCTCGGTCGTTTTCGTTGACAGGAAAAGCATGCCTCTCAAAATAATTTTAACTCTCTAATTTAAGCTTTGAGCTCTGGCACATTTGCAAATCTCTGCTTCCCTCTGCGAAGGGCCTATCTATTTACTTTTATGCAATTTTTATTTTTATTTTGAGTCTCCATCTTCTCTTACAAAAGCACCAACTAGGGAGCACTATTGTCATACTTGTGCATTGTATGTAGCTAATATTGAGTGTGTTTCATGAATGGATCAATGATTGAGCATAATGTGCTAGGGATAACTTGCTTTAGCGTTTATATTTTGAAAGACATGGTTGCTTGTTAATATACTTGAGTATTTATGTCTTCATGTCAAACTATAGACTATTGCTTTGAATCATTCAAGTCCAAATGTCCATGCTACAATGAAAAGAATATATGATGAATATGATAGGTAGCATTCCACATCAAAAATTCTGTTTTTATCATTTACCTATTCGAGGACGAGGAGGAATTAAACTTGGGGATGCTTGATACGTCTCCAACGTATCTATAATTTTTGATTGTTCCATGCTATTATATTATCAATCTTGGATGTTTTTATATACATTTACAGCAATTATATATCATTTTTTGGGACTAATCTATTAACTTAGTGCCCAGTGACAGTTGCTGTTTTTTGCCTGTTTTTGGTTTTCTAGAATATTAGTACCAAACGAAGTCCAAATGCCACGAAACTTTTTGGAGATTTTTTTTCTGGACATAAGAGACACTAGAAGCTTCGGGAGGAAGCCAGAAGACAGAGGAGGTGGCCAGGAGCCACCAGGGCGCGCTCCAAGGGGGTGGCGCGCCATGGTGCCTCGTGGGCCCACCTCTGCCCCTTTTGACCTAATTCCACCTCTATAAATTCTCTAAAATCGGGAAACCAACAGAGGAGTCCACGAAATACTTTTTCCGCCGCCACAAGTTCCTGTTCTCGAGAGATCCCATCTGGAGGCTGATAACCCACAAGTATAGGGGATCAATTGCAGCTTTTTCGATAAATAAGAGTGTCGAACCCAACGAGGAGCTAAAGGTAGAATCAATATTCCCTTCAAGTTCTATCGACCACCGATACAACTCTACGCGCACTTAACGTTCGCTTTACCTGGAACAAGTATGAAACTATTTTGTAGGTGATAGGATAGGTTTGCAAGAGTAAAACTAGAAGTACTTTGCGAGAATAAAACTACGAGTAAATTGCAAGATAATAAAAGTTAGTTGTTTAGTTGAAAGTTTTTGTAACACAAGAGAATGATTTGTCCATAGGCAATCGATAACTAGACAGGTAATCATTATTGCAATTTTATATGAGGGAGAGGCATGAGCTAACATACTTTCTGTACTTGGATCATATGCACTTATGATTGGAACTCTAGCAAGCATCCACAACTACCAAAGATCATTAAGGTAAAACCCAACCATAGCATTAAGTATCAAGTCCCCTTTACTCCCATACGCAACAACCCCCTTACTCGGGTGTAAGCTTCTGTCACTCTAGCCGCCCACCATAAGAGAATTATGAACGTATTGCAACACCCTACAGCGGGGATCCCTCACGCTTGCGCGACACAGAGGGCACCATAGGACAGCACCAAAATAAAACATAGAACTCAAACCAATCACGATCATCAATCAACCCATAGGACAAAAAGGATCTACTCAAACATCATATGATGGCCATACTGTAGGGGAACGCGACAGAAAACAAAAAAATTCGGTACTGCGAGCACGCCCAGGATCACTATGGAGACTGCATACATGGTTTGATCTGATCCGTACCGACTCGTAGCGCAGCGGAAGAAGAGTCGGTGTAGATCGTCGGTGTAGATCCCTGCAGCTAGGATTTACAAACCTCCCAACCGCAAGGATGCACTCCCTCGTCGGACAGCCCTTCGGGAGGCGGTCGGACAGTCCCTCGGACGATGTCACGGACAGCCCTCCGGGAGGACCCTTGAAACTCGAATGGTAACTTGGACAGCCCTTCAGGAGAACACTCGAACAGCCCCTCGGGCAAAAGATCAAAACTACGAACTCTTTACGGGGTTGCACACATATGGTGTCAGCTATCCGACAGGGCTTCGCCGTCCAGAACTAGTTCCTGCCGGAACCCAGACAGCCTTTCGGCTCTTCGAAACTATTTCGCTGGGAGGGAGAGAGAAAGCCAGACGAGCATAGCATGTGTATGAGAGCAAGGATCATCTTTGGAGAGCACCCCTCCACCTCTATTTATAGGAAAGCCAAGGGGTAAAGTTGGCATATAAAAATACCAAATGTACCCCCACTTTATGTCTTACATAAAAGAATAAAAGGGAAAAGGGGTGCCATGTCGAGCTCCATGGAGGAGCACCACCTTGGCCGGCCACCTATAAGGGCCCCCCCCACATGGGGGTGCCTTGCTCCCCAATCCCTTCTAGAAGCCTTTTGGGAAATATCCCAAAAGGTGACTTTCCAAAAAAATATCCATAAATTGATTTTTACTATTCATGGAACCAATTTTCCGCGACCGTTAAATCCGAAAATATTTCTATGGGTCTTAGAATAATTGCAGTACCACACAAATGATTTTGGACGCGTTCCGAAACAATTTCGGATTAGTAAATTTCATCTGCGAAAAGCAACCAAATCGGTTCCGGCAGCTCCGGAACATTTCCGGTTTTTATCCCGGAAAATTCCCAGAAGTTTCCAGAACACTTCTGGCATCCTCCAAGAATTTTCAGGCGTGTGCCGAAACCAATTTGACTACCCTGAAACAACTTTTCAGTTTCACCGAAACTATTCCGGTGTTCTCTCCGGAACGTTTCCGTTTCATCCGAAACTTTTTCGGTTATTTTCTCTCAGACTCCCTGTCTAGTATTCAGCAGATAGATGACCCTTAAGCGTGTGACCCTATAGGTTCGGTGAAGTATAGACATGACCCGGAACACTTTCCGATCAATGATCAACATCGGAGCCGTGGACACCCATATTGACCCCTATACCCACACGAAAGAATATTCGAGGGAACCTCTAGTTGCCGTGTGCTATTCCTGTTGCTTCATGATATATTACAAACACCCGAGGTGAGATTTATTGGCATCCCCGCGGATCAACAACTTGTCCACTATGCCAGTTACCTCGTTACCGGTTTTGTTCTCTTTTCTCGTTTCCGTGTTCCGGCATCTCAGTGATGAAATCACAATGTGTCTGGCCAGACGATGATGGATACCGTAACACCGAGAGGGCCCGAGAATATCTCTCCATCGTCGGAGGAGCAAATCCCAATCTTGAGCTATCTCGTTACTTGTCATACTTTTCTGTGAACCCGTAAGCCGCCGTAATAGCCACCCAGTTACGGATGACGTTTAACAAACCCCAAAGTTCACAAAGCAAGTACGAAGGAACTCGATACTCTCATGGTCTAAGGAATTATGCAAACATTAACTATCTATGTGTTATTAACCATTAACTTGTGACGAATGTATCTCATAGCATAACATCAATTCGGGTCGATTCAACACAAGTGTTCTACTAACATTGTGTCCTCAAAATTGCCGGCACAGACATGGCCATGATCAGGAAAACAGGATCATCATGCAATACTTGAGCCAGTCTTAGAGGCATGACTAGGAATACATTTTACCGTTTATTATACCACACGTGCAAATGAGTTTCCCTCCGAGCCCCGTGGATATTGCAGACTCGAGAATCATTGCAGTTATAGAATGGAACATAAACATTCATTAGAAACTCGGAGATACAAAATAACTGTTATTACTACCTCTAGGGCATATCTCCCACAGACTCCCACTTGCACTAGAGTCATAATCCAGTTACATGGCTTCCCTAACACCAATGGCTATCCGGTGCTGCTCATGCTTTGCTCGTGGTAGAGGCTTTGTCATCGGGTCTGACACGTTCAGATCCGTGTGAACTTTGCGTACTTTCACTAAACCCGCTTCGACATGATGTCGAATGAGTTTATATTTGCGTTCAATATGTCTTGTCTTATGGTGCGAACTTGGCTCCCTTGCCTGAGCCACGGCGCCACTACTATCACAATAGATCTCCACCGGGTCCAGAGCACTTGGAACCACACCAAGGTCTTCAAGAAATTGCTTGATCCATACTGCCTCCTTGGAGGCTTCTGAAGCAGCAACATATTCCACCTCCGTCGTAGAATCCGCTACAGTCTTTTGTTTGGAACTTTTCCAATCAACTGCGCCGCCGTTCAATATGAAAACATAGCCCGATTGATATTTGAAGTCATCTGGGTCAGTCATGAAGCCTCCATCAGTGTAACCACTTACAATGAGCTCTTCATCACCTCCGTACACAAGGAGTAAATCCTTGGTCCTTCTGAGGTACTTAAGAATACCCTTGACTGCGGCCCAGTGTTCCAATCCTGGATCACTTTGGTACCGGCGGCTAACACTTAGCGCATAGGAAACGTCCGGTCTTGTACATACCATGGCATACATAATAGAACCAACTGCCGAGGCATATGGAACATCATTTATTTGTACTCGCTCATTGAGAGTCCGAGGACACTGATTCTTGCAAAGCACTGTGCCAGGTGACATGGGGAGTAGGCCTTTCTTGGAGTTCTCCATGTTGAACCTTTTCAACACCTTGTCAATGTACGTGCTTTGGCTAAGCGCTATCAGGCATTTTGATCTATCTCTATAGATTCTGATGCCCAATACATATGCCGCTTCGCCTAAGTCTTTCATTGAAAAACTTTTCTTCAATGAGTCTTTTATTTCGTTAAGAAAATTCACGTCATTTCCAATCAACAATATGTCATCCACATACAAGATTAGAAATGATTTTGCGCTCCCACTAAACTTCTTGTAAACACAAGATTCTTCGTCATTCTTGATGAAGCCAAACTGTTTGACCACTTCATCAAAACGAATGTTCCAGCTCCTTGACGCTTGCTTCAGACCATAAATGGCTTTCTGAAGCTTGCATACCTTTCCAGCATCCTTATGAACGACAAAACCTTCTGGTTGTATCATGTATACATCCTCTTTGAGGTTTCCATTTAGGAAAGCCGTTTTGACGTCCATCTGCCATATTTCATAATCGAAATAAGCAGCAATTGCTAGTAATATCCGAACAGACCTAAGCATAGCTACGGGCGAGAAAGTCTCGTCGTAGTCCACTCCTGGAACTTGCGTGAACCCTTTCGCGACAAGTCTAGCTTTGTGGATAGTAATGTTACTATCCGCGTCCGTCTTTTTTTGAAAATCCATTTACAACCAATGGGTTTTACGCCATCTGGAAGTTCTTCCAAGTTCCAAACTTGGTTCTCGTACATGGATTCCATTTCGGATTTCATGGCCTTGTGCCATTCCCTTGAGCTGGGCCCCGCCATCGCTTCCTTGTAGTGCGCAGGTTCATCGTCTTCAGGAATGAAGATTTCGTTATGAAACCACTCAGGTGGCTGGATAGCCCACTACTAGGGAAAAGGCTAGCAGTAGCGCGGGGTTTTACCTTATCAGTAGCGCGGGCACCGGCGCTACAGCTAAACTTTACCAGTAGCGTTGGTTTACCCACGCTACTGCTAACTATACATAGCAGTAGCGTGCTCATTAGACCGCGCTGCTTTTAATAGCAGCAGCGCCTCTTTCCAGAGCGCGCTGCTGATAATAGCACGCTGCTGCTACATGCATGCCCGCGCTACTGCTAATCTTTCCTGTATTTTTTTTGCAGCATATTGGTGCTGTATTTGTACAGGTTTTATACAGTAGTTTCATCATATGATTTTATGATCATGATGAGTTATTATATCAATGGGTGAAAGAGACATGGATTTGATTTAAGTGGAGGCAACATGGTGCAGATCGAAAGTACTACTAATGCAAACTTGATCACTTTAGTTTGGATTAGTAGTACTTTCGATCTGCACCATGTTGCCTCCACTTGAATCTAATCCACGGTTATTTCACCCACTGATATATATAATAACTCATCATGCTCATATAACAACTCAGCATCATCATCATAATAATAACTCATCATCGTTATCATAATAACAAGTCATACTCATCATCATATCATCATATATAGTCATCTAACAACTTCTACTCGTTATCATAATAACAAATCATACTCATCATCATCATAGTCATAACCAACCCTAGTTAATTGTTCTTAGCACATGATCATGAGTATTAGCTAGGACCTGCTACTCTCTCTAAGGTAAAATAGCATAAAACAACATAGCCCCTGACTCTCCATTATGAAGAATAGAGATTATCCTGTCTCCAATTCGTGCGCTTCGCACAATGTTGCTTCCAAGTAGCTCCCTTTCATTATTCATAACTTTTTTCCATTCTTTGATTGTGATCTCTTCATCGGTTTGAGAAATCTTGTATGAACAGCGGTGAACCCGAGGCGGACCTGGCCGTAATCTAATAACATCAATGCGACCTTTCGTAAACATCAGATGAGGCACACAATCGTTCGGGATTTTCTGTTGAAGAACATAATAATAACTTAGTTAGCAATGTAGTTTAGCTTTAGAAGAATGTATGCAAAAGATGCACTGATGTCGTAATAGTAAAAATTCTTACCATGCCATCTCCATGGATGTTACCGTAGTTCAACATGTGCACTAGTGGCACGTATTGACCATAATGTGGAGGAGTTTCATAATTGATATTGAAATTCTCAACATCAAGAATAAATGAGATAAGATGATCTTTCTCCTGGTAACTTAGTTCAGAGCCATCAGTGTAGTAGGTTCTGTCTACTATCTTCCGTACATTTTTTGAAGAATGGAAATAAGCTGTCAATGGAAATAAGCCGTCAATGATTTTTAAATAAACAATATAGATTACTTAACAAATTTATTTGACAAACTCACAAAGAGGTAGAACTGGAAACGTCTCGACATCCACCCAAATGTCGATATTATCGTCAATTTCATCTTCGGGCCCAAGATCGAAGGTGATTTGCATATCCTCCTTAAATTCATAGGCCTTGCAAAATCCTCTCCAAAGTGAGCAACCGAAATGTAAGCTATTTGGTGCATTAAATAGCTTAACCAAAAAAGTGAAACCATGCTTCGTCCTAAGGTGAGCACTCTTCGTCTCTGTTCTCTCCCTATCTTCAAAACCGAGCTTTTCCAAGACATACGGTCTTGCATGACATGGGATGAACTATTTCAATTAAAAAAATGGAAAATTACATGTTGAAGGCAAAATTCACAAGTCATGCATAATTACGGAAAAATACGTGTCGTCCTTACGTACCGTAAAAACGTCGAAAGTCTCGTTCAGCACGATGGTGAAGTACCTACCGTTTTGCAGATAAGGCATCCTGTCGCACAAACCCCGGTCATCTTCACAGTAGTCGCACTCAGGAATCATATCGTCATCAGACATTTCCTGTGTTCATAAGTCAAAGATTAAAAATCGACGGCAAATAACAGGAACTCAACACACAAATCATTATTACTCATCACGGGTTGACTTTCGGTCTGTCGAGTCTTGCCTTGAAAACTATCATCTCACGTGGTGTTCGCAGATATTACTAAATTTCCTACTGTATTACTAAATTGTTTTACTAAAAATTTCAATTACTAAAATTTCTAATCAAAAGACCTAAAATTTCCTATTGTATTCACAACACCTAAAACAGTCGGCATATATGGTGGACACTCTCCCTCACTAATTTTCTGACTGTCATGTATTGAGCCCCGACAGACTTAAAGTCAACCTGAAATGTCGTTTAATTCTCTTTCCGGCAAATCCAAGGCACTCGATATTTCCTACATACTAGCACAAGTCATGCTAAAATTCACGGAAAAATCCGGCATGACCTTTGCTAAAATAGGACATATCGAGCGCCTGAAATTTACCGGAACGGAAATGAATCAACACTCCGGCAAAACATAGGCCACTCAGATTTTCCATGCGATACAAAGATGTTCATACACATACAGAGATGTTTAAACTTGAAATTCTATCTGGATCAATTATCATTTAAAAAAAACTAGCTTCACATTGTCACAGCTACTCATCTACTACATCTATAAAAACATCATGTTTACTCACTATAGACGATGGTTGTCGACCGGGCGCGGGTGTCGTTGGTGATCTTTTGGGCGTCGTCGACCGCCTCGTCGGTGATCTACCCTGCGCCACATGAGCATTCACACGTGAGAATACAAAGTAGGTCTTTGTCTCTAAATTTGGCAATGTGAGATAGACATAAATAAATACCCTAGTTCTACTCTATTCAACACTTACTAAAAATTTCTCATATAGCATTCCAATACATTTATATTGAAAAATTTCTACACCTACAAATTTCTCATATAGCTTTCCAATACATTTCTATATTGAAAATTTTGTACACCTAAAAATTTCTATTACTAATTTTTTTACTAAAAATTTCTATTACTATAATTTATTTTCTATTCTATTACTAGTTATAATCTCTACCAACTAAGTGTCCAATACATGTTTCTACCAACTAAACTTTTAACTAATTTAGTAAACTAGAAAGTAAATTTGAGAATGGAGGAGGAGGAGGGAGGAGGGGCAGCGGCTGGAGGGGAGTGAGGAGGGCGGCGGTTGGAGGGAGGAGGGCGGCAGATGGAGGGGGAGGAAGGGGGAAGGAGGGCGGCAGATGGAGGGGGAGGAAGGAGGGAGGAGGGCGGCAGATGGAGGGGGAGGAAGGAGGGAGGAGGAGGATGGGTGAGGGGCGGCGGATGGAGGTGGGGTGGTGGCTGGAGTAGGAGGAGGGAGGAGGGAGGGAAGGAGGGAGGGAGGAGTAAGGGAGGGAGGAGGGAGGAGCTACCTCGGTGGAGGAGGAGCGGGAGCGTCGGCGGCGGCGGGCGACGGCGGCGACGAGAGGAGAGCGCGAGAGAGTGAGGAGTGAGAGTGATGAGAGAGAGGAACATACGGCCATGGGATAAGATGAGCTTAGTAGTAGCGCGGGGTAGAGCGTAAGCGCTACTGCTAAGCCCAATACCTGTAGCGCGGGTCATAGGTCACGCGCTGCTGCTAAATGGGGTGGTAGCCCAATTTTCTTTTCTTTTCTTTTTCTGTTTCATTTTCATTTTCTTTTTAACAATGTAATTTTCTTTTTAACACAGCCCAATTTTCTTTTCTTTTTCTGTTTCATTTTCATTTCCTTTTTAACAATATAAATTTCTTATCAACACAACCCAATTTGAAGCATGTGAAAACAAAAACATCATAAAATACATTGGTCATCAATGATCTTTTTGTGTAGAATCTAAATTGTCAGTATGAATGTTCACCTGTAGGAACAGGTGAAGATTCATATTGCCACAGATCCTACACATAGAGTACAATGAAGACCAAGTGCTTGTGATAGTTGGAGAATTAACATATTTAAGGTGGTAAACACCCTGTTCGCGAAGCGAGGTGGGACTAAACTTATCAGTAGCGCGGCCTGTGTAAAACGCGCTACAACTATATAGTTAGTTGTAGCGCGGGCTGTATCCCCACGCTGCTACAAAGGCTCCACCCGGGGGACATCACGGGCCCAGTTAGCAGCAGCGCCTGTTTGGCCCCCGGCGCTACTGCTAACGTTATAGCAGCAGCACGTTGTTGTGGCACGCGTTACTGTTAAATAGCAGTAGCGCGCATCCGTGACCCGCGCTACTATTAAGCCTCCACCTATAAGCTTTTCCCTAGTAGTGGCCCTACTTGATCTGCGCGGTTCAGTTACAACATTGTCTGAAGTTTCCGCATCACATGCGACAACTTCTGGCTCGGTTGTAGGGATAATTAGCGGAATTTCGTCCGGTTCCTTAGCCATATCAACGGTTGCCGAAGATTCACTAATCTCATCAAGTTGTACTGTCCTCCCACTCACTTCTTTAGCGAGAAACTCTTTCTCGAGAAAGACTCCGTTTTTAGCGACAAACACTTTGCACTCGGAGGGTTGTTAGAAAGAATACCCAACTGTTTCCTTGGGATAACCTACAAAGAAACATTTGTCTGATCTAGGATCGAGTTTGCTTGGTTGTAAATGTTTTACATAAGCTTCACAACCCCAGATTTTGAGATGTGACAAATTGGGTTTCTTCCCATGCCATAACTCGTATGGTGTCATCTCAACAGACTTAGACGGTGCTCTGTTTAATGTGTGAGCGGCAGTTTCTAGTGCGTGACCCCAAAAAGATATCGGCAGATCTGTAAGAGATATCATCAACCTTACCATGTCTAACAGGGTTCGGTTACGTCTTTCCGACACTCCGTTTCGCTGTGGAGTTCCGGGAGGCGTAAGCTGTGAAACGATTCCACGGTCACTCAGATGTTGGCCAAACTCATGACTAAGGTATTCGCCCCCGCGATCAGACCGTAGAAACTTAATCCCTTTGTTACGATGATTTTCTACCTCATTCTGAAATTCTTTGAACTTTTCAAAGGTTTCCAACTTATGCTTCATCAAGTAGATATATCCATACCTACTCAAATCGTCAGTAAAAGTCACAAAGTAGAAATACCCACCCCGTGCGATTGTGCTCATTGGACCACATACATCACTATGTATTATTTCCAACAATTCACTCACCCGTTCAGGATGACCCGTGAACGGCGTCTTTGTCATTTTCCCCATCAAGCAAGCTTCACATGTGTCAAATGATTCAAAATCAAGGGACGGTAAAACTCCATCTTTATGTAGTCTTTGCATGCGTTTCTTTCCGATGTGGCCAAGGCGACAGTGCCACATGAAAGTGGTGGTGGTATCAGCCTTCTTAAGGCATTTAGCATTCACGTTAAAGACATCATTTCCACATTCAAGATTTAGTATGAAAAGGCCCCCAACAATGGGTGCAAATCCATAAAACATATCCTTACAATAAAGTGAACAACCATTGTTCTCAGACTTGTACGAATACTCATCGTGTACTAAACATGATCCGGAGATAATGTTTCTACACAATAGTGGAACAAAATAATAGTTATTTAGTTCTAAGATAAATCCTGAAGGGAGACGTAGAGGCATAATGCCGACGACTTGAGCAGCGATTCCAGCGCCGTTCCCGACGCGCATCACGACTTCATTCTTTGCTAGCTTGCACACCTTCTGAAGTCCCTGTATCGAGTTGCAAATGTGAGCAACCGATCCGGTATCAATTACCCAAGACTTAGAATTTTCGCTCGCGAGCAAAACGTCAATGACATTAACTTGTATAACAATTATACCTTTTCCGGTTTTCCCGGACTTCTTATCTTCCAGATACTTCTTGCAATTTCTCTTCTAGTGTCCTGTGCCCTTGCAGTAGAAGCACTCAGTTTCATTCTTGGCTCCGCCCTTAGAGTTGCTTTGGGAGCCGGTCTTACCAGCGCCCTTGCCCTTCTTTGGCTTGCCTTTCTTTTTGAAACTGGCGGTTTTATTCACAAGCAACACTTGCTTGCGATTTTTCCGCAGTCCTCCTTCCGCAGTTTTCAGCATGGCGAGCACCTCTTTTGGTGTCTTCTCCATCCCACTCATGTTGTAGTTCATGACAAAACCATCGTAAGACGGGGGGAGTGAAGAAATCATCATGTCCATCATATGGCCAGGCGGAATTGGAAATTCCAGGGTTTTAAGCCTTTCACCATAGCCAATCATTTTGACTACGTGTTCGCCAACTGAACTGCCCTCAGCCATCTTGCATTCCATCAAGGTCTTCATGATATCAAATCGATCAGACCTTGCGGTTTCCTTGTACAGAGCATCCAATTCCCGGATCATATCGCGGGGTTTATGGAATTCAAAACATTTTTGAAGCCCTGCACTCATACAAGCTAGCATGAGGCACTGCACTAAGTTGTGATCATCATCCTTAGTGGCCCAGACATTTTGTTCATCTTCCGAGGCATCGGCCGCCGGTTTAGCTGGAAGAGCATTTTCAAGCACATACATTTTCTTAGCGCTCCTGAGGACAATCCTCAGGTTACAGACCCGGTCCGCATAGTTGTTTCCAGTCGCAGCTAACTTCTCTTTCTCTAACATTGGGCCTAAGTTGAACGCGGTGTTGCGAGCCATTTGATCTACAACGGTAAACACAAGTTTCACTTAGACTTTGTTCATAATGATTTTTGGCACTAGTGAATAAACAATTTTATTCTAAAGTGCGCTCCCACTCAAATCAATATCTCTCAAAATTGATTATGAGCGATTCAAAATCCACATTTAAATTCAACACCATTGATGTGGACATCACTGATGACGAGAATTTCAATCGGTAGGCAAACTTGCCGATCACATCTCTATGTGACTTTTGTTCATCTTTCGATGGGTGTGTTCCGAGCTCAGGACCATACTGCCTGAACGTCAAAGACAACCGAGTGATCTTGCTGCGAGGTTTGACCTCACCCGCCTCATTCCTCTCAATTCGTTCGTACCCATGTGGACATGGTGCACCCCGAAAAGATACGAATTTCAGACGGTTCTATACTTGGGTGAACACTAACTACTTCGATAATTTTAAGCGAGAGATCACCCTAATAAAAAGCGACTACCGCGCAATCAAGAAGGGTGCATCATAAGGGATAAACATCTCAGGTAATTCATAATAGCATGATATGGTATAGCCCTTTCTGACGGAGAAGTCAAGTATTTCTTCGTGTTCGGCATTTGCGTTGGTGTTCACCTTCGCGAAGATTGCCACCACCTTGTCGATGCACCAGATAATATTGCTATCTCTATAGCTAATAAAATAAGTGCATTACTTAAGGTTGACACGCAGGTCATTAAAGTGACAATCATATGACTCCAGCCATCATGCCGAATCATGACACGCAGGTCATGTTATTAAATTTACATCATATAGTCATCTCATACATAATCGAATTAATATGAGCATTGCTATACCACATCACATGCACATCCTGCAAAAACAAGTTAGACGCCTCTAATCGGTTTATGCAAAATTTTATTTTACGTGGCTTCTAAGGTTTTGACTTAAACCACAGCTACCAAGGTTTTATCATCAAGTATGATTATTCAAGTCGCTAGATTAACTTTTCAGGGTGTATGAAACACGAGATAATAAAATCTCGAGCCCCATACTAAAGTTCGTCATACACATGACCCCCGTGCAGATCATATCTGCATTGCCCTTTCGTCTGCGAATTTCATCTTTCTTTTGACTATGGCAGAACCCAAAGAACTGATAGCACTTCGTTGATCAATCAGGATCGCGGATTGCCAGAACTTTGTGAAATTCCACCATGCTGTCTCGAGATCAGAAATACGCAAATTCTAGGGAAGCAACAAGAACATCGGGTAATAGATTTCATCTGCTACCCGCATAAATAATTTTCCGCAATAGATCTCATCTACTCCAAAATTATATTATGCAATACCCATACATCACCATATATTCTAGATCGTAACCTGCATCTACGCATAGCACGGCTCATGATGCCACTGTAGGGGAACGCGACAGAAAACAAAAAAATTCGGTACAGCGAGCACGCCCAGGATCACTATGGAGACTGCATACAGGGTTTGATCTGATCCGTACCGACTCATAGCGCAGCGGAAGAAGAGTCAGTGTAGATCGTCGGTGTAGATCCATGCAGCTAGGATTTACAACCTCCCAACCGCAAGGATGTACTCCCTCGTCGGACAGCCCTTCGGGAGGCGGTCGGACAGTCTCTCGGACGATGTCACAGACAGCCCTCCGGGAGGACCCTCGAAACTCGAACGGTAACTCGGATAGCCCTTCGGGAGGACACTCGAACAGCCCCTCGGGCAAAAGATCGAAACTACAAACTCTCTACGGGGTTGCACACATACGATGTCAGCTATCCGGCAGGGCTTCGCCGTCCAGAACTAGTTCCTGCCGGAACCTAGACAGCCTTTCGGCTCTTCGAAACTATTTCGCTGGGAGGGAGAGAGAAAGCCAGACGAGCATGGCATGTGTATGAGAGCAAGGATCATCTTTGGAGAGCACCCCTCCACCTCTATTTATAGGAAAGCCAAGGGGTAAAGTTGGCATATAAAAATACCAAAAGTACCCCCACTTTTTGTCTTACATAAAAGAATAAAAGGGAAAAGGGGTGCCATGTGGAGCTCCATGGAGGAGCACCACCTTGGCCGGCCACCTCTAGGCCCCCCCCCCCCACATGGGGGTGCCTTGGTCCCCAATCCCTTCTAGAAGCCTTTTGGGAAATATCCCAAAAGGTGACTTTCCAAAAAAAATATCCATAAAGTGATTTTTACTATTCACGGTACCAATTTTCCGCGATCATTAAATCCGAAAATATTTCTGTGGGTCTTAGAATAATTCCAGTACCCACACAAATGATTTTGGATGCGTTCCGAAACAATTTCGGATTAGTAAATTTCATCTGCGAAAAGCAACCAAATCGGTTCCGGCAGCTCCGGAACATTTCCGGTTTTTATCCTGGAAAATTCCCAGAAGTTTCCAGAACACTTCTGGCATCCTCCAGGAATTTTCAGGCGTGTGCCGAAACCAATTTGACTTAATGGAATACCCTGAAACAACTTTTCAGTTTCACCAAAACTATTCCGGTGTTCTCTCCGGAACGTTTTCGTTTTGTCCGAAACTTTTTCGGTGATTTCCTCTAAGACTCCCTGTCTAGTATTCAGCAGATAGATGACCCTTAAGCGTGTGACCCTATAGGTTCGGTGAAGTATAGACATGACCCGGAACACTTTCCAATCAATGATCAACATCGGAGCCGTGGACACCCATATTGACCCCTATACCCACACGAAAGAATATTCGAGTGAACCTCTAGTTGTCGTGTGCTATTCCTGTTGCTTCACGATATATTACAAACACCCGAGGTGAGATTTATTGGCATCCCCGCGGATCAACAACTTGTCCACTATGCCAGTTACCTCATTATCGGTTTTGTTCTCTTTTCTCGTTTCCATGTTCCGGCATCTCAGTGATCAAATCACAATGTGTCTGGCCAGACGATGATGGATACCGTAACACCGAGAGGGCCCGAGAATATCTCTCCATCGTCGGAGGAGCAAATCCCAATCTTGAGATATCTCGTTACTTGTCATACTTTTCCATGAACCCGTAAGCCGCCGTAATAGCCACCCAGTTACGGATGATGTTTAACAAACCCCAAAGTTCACGAAGCAAGTACGAAGGAACTCGATACTCTCATGGTCTAAGGAATTATGCAAACATTAACTATCTCTGTGTTATTAACCATTAACTTGTGACGAATGTATCTCATAGCATAACATCAATTCGGGTCGATTCAACACAAGTGTTCTACTAACATTGTGTCCTCAAAATTGCCGGCACAGACATGCCCATGATCAGGAAAACAAGATCATCATGCAATACTTGAGCCAGTCTTAGAGGCATGACTAGGAATACATTTTACCGTTTATTATACCACACGTGCAAATGAGTTTCCCTGCGAGCCTCGTGGATATTGCAGACTCGAGAATCATTGCAGTTATAGCATGGAACATAAACATTCATTACAAACTCGGAGATACAAAATAACTGTTATTACTGCCTCTAGGGCATATCTCCCACACAAACATCATTGGATAAAAATATATAGCATTAAGCACCATGTTTAAGTAGAGATTACAGCGGGGAGAAGAGGTGTTACACCGCTGCATAGAGGGGGAGAGAGTTGGTGTTGACGGCGGCGAAGTTGTTGCTGTAGATCGCCGTCATGATGATTGCCCCGGCGGCGTTCTGGCGCCACCGGAAGAGAGGGGGAGAGAGAGCCCCCCTCCTTCTTCTTCTTCCTTGGCCTCCCCCCTAGATGGGAGGAGAGTTTTCCCTCTGGTCCATGGCTGCCATGGCGGCGGAGGGGCAGGAGCCCCTCCTAGATTGGATCTCTCTCTCTGTTCTCTTCTGTTTCGCGTTCCTATTTTCTGGCCCTTCACCGTTTCTTAAATTCCCGGAGATCTGTAACTCCGATTGGGCTGAAATTTTAACACGATTTTTTTCCAGATATTAGCTTCCTTGCGCCCGAAGAAGAGCCCCACCAACTTACGATGTGCCCACGAGGCACCACCACGCGCCAGGGGGGGCACGCGCCCAGGTGGCTCGTGGTGGCTGTGGGCCTCCGTTTGTGATGATTCCACCTCCAAAAAATCACATATATTCCAAAATTTTATTTCATTTGGACCTCGTTTGATATGGATTTTCTGTGAAATAAAAAACAAGCAGAAAACAGGAACTGGCACTGGGCACTGGATCAATATGTTAGTCCCAAAAATAACATAAAATATTGCCAAAAATATGTGAAAGTTATAGAATATTGGCATGACACAATCAAAAATTATAGATACGATGGAGACGTATCAGCATCCCCAAGCTTAATTCCTACTCGTCCTTCAGTAGGTAAATGATAAAAAAGATAATTTTTGATGTGGAATGCCACCTAGCATAATCTTGATCATATAGTTTAATCATGGCATGAATATTAAGACACGAGTGATTCAAGGCAATAGTCTATAATTTGATATAAAGACATCAATACTCAAGCATACTAACAAACAACCGTGTCTTTCAAAATATCAACGCTAAAGAAAGTTATCCCTGGCCCATTATGCTCAGTCATTGATCCATTCATGAAACACACTCAACATTAACCACACCCAATGCACAAGTATGACAATAGTTCTCTCAAGTTGGTGCTTTATAAGAGAAGATGGAGACTCAATAAAAATAAAAAATGCATAAAAGTAAAATAGATAGGCCCTTCGCAGAGGGAAGCATAGATTTGCAGAGGTGCCAGACCTCAAAGCTTAAATTAGAGAGATAAAATTATTTTGAGAGGCATGCTTTTCCTGTCAACGAAAACGACCGAGAATTCCCAATATTTTCCATGCTAGACACATCATAGGCGGTTCCCAAACAGAAAGTAAAGTTTATTTCCTTTCCACCATTCTTTCACAATCCATGGCTAGCCGTATCCACGGGGGCCCTCCATACCAACACTTTCCAAGGAATTTTGTTGTTATTAATTTTTGATTTCATTGTGGGACTGGGCATTCCTATTACTAGCCACTCTCTCGTGCAATGACAAGTGAATAAACACTCATCGTGAGAATAACACACCTAGCATGGAAAATATTGGCCACCCCCTGCCGTTTCATGAGCGGTACGGGCACACAAAACGGAAATTATTTTGAAAATTAGAGTTGGCACATGCAAATTTACTTGGAACGGCATGGAAATACCGCATATAGGTAGATATGGTGGACTCATTTGGCACAACTTGGGTTTAAGGAGTTTGGATGCACAAGCAGCATTCCCGCTTAGTACAAATGAAGGCTAGCAAATAGATTGAGAAGCAACCAACCGGAAAACGAAAACGGTCATAAACATGCATTGAACATAACTAACACTAAATAATGCACCATAAGTAGGATATAACTTCGTTGCATAACTATTGACTTTACGTGCATGCATAGGGAATCACAAACCTTAGCACCAATATTCTTACTAAATCACAATTACTCACTAGCATAACTCACATATTATCATCTCCATATCGCAAAACTATTGCAAGGAATCAAACATATCATATTCAGTGATCTACAAGTTTTATGTAGGATTTTCTGACTAACCATGTGAATGACCAATTCCTGTTGACTCTCTAAATAGATATAAGTGAAGCAAGAGAGTTTAATTCTTTCTACAAAAGACCATGCTCTAATAAGTATAAGTGAAGCAAAAGAGCATTCTACAAATAACGGTTTTCTATATGAAGAGAAACAGGCATTCAAACTTCAAATGATATAAGTGAAGCGCATGAAGCATTCTATAAAGCCATACTCAAAAGATATAAGTGAAGTGCAAAGAGCATTCTATAAATCAACCAAGGACTATCTCATACCAGCATGGTGCATAAAAGAAAAGGGAAAAATAAACACAAAAGATGCTCCAAGAATTTACGCATATCATGTGAACAAAACAAAAACCGAGACATACCGATAATTGTTGAATAAAGATGGGATGCCTTACGGGGCTTCCCCAAGCTTAGACGCTTGAGTCTCCTTGAATATTTACTCGGGGTTCCTTGGGCATCCCCAAGCTTGAGCTCTTGCCTCTCCTAATTCTTCTCATATCAATACCTCCTCGATCTTTGAACACTTCATCCACGCAAAACTTAACAAAACCTTCGTGAGATCCGTTAGTATAATAAAGCAAATCACTACTTTAAGTACTGTTGCAAACCCATTCATATTTTATTTTTGCATTATACCTACTGTATTCTAACTTCTCCATGGCTTATACCTTCTGATACAATCCATAGTTTCATCAAAACAATGCATCAAAAACAGAATCTATCAAAAACAGAGCAGTCTGTAGTAATCTGAACATTGACCATACTTCTGTAACTCCAAAAATTCTGAAAAATTAGGAAAAAATAAAAAAAATTGCATAGCAGTACTGTGTAAAAATTTCAGAATTTTTGCACATTCCAGTAAAAAATTTAAATTCATGCACTACAACAAAAGTTTCTGTTTTTGCATTGCACATACCAAACAAGGAATTTAAACATCCTAACGGTAAATCTTGGCACATTATTTTTATAATACAATGGATTTGTACAAGGGGATAATTATTTTTGTTGAAAAGTTTCTGTAATTCAAGATTTACAAAGTTTCCATGGGCATGAATAAAGTTCAAGGCTAGCCCCCAGTTCAACATTGCTCATCTGTCTCACTTTCACTTTTCTTTTTGTAAAAGTTTTAGGTTCCCCTCTATATTTTTTTTTTAAACTATATAAAAGCACTCAACAGAAATAAATGACTCTCTAAAACTTCCGGGTTGTCTCCCTGGCAGCGCTTTCTTTAAAGCCATTAAGCTAGGCATAAAGTGCTCAAGTAATTGATCCACCCGGATCCCAAGGTATATCAAAGCAAATTTTAATTAACAATGATTTGTAATTTAGTAGTAAGCACCAAGTAATATATATCATGTAACAACGAAGTCTAACTCTCTTCCTATGCATCGGCATGTCATAAAAGAACAATTCGTGCACATCAAGTAAAGGCCAATGCATTGTATAAGCAGTTTCTTGCAATTTTGTCGTATTGGAAACATAGAGAGGCAGAGATGTAGTTCCTCTCTCATAATAATTGCAAGTAGGAGCAGCAAGCACATGCATATTATATTCATCCAAATCATCATGTGTAGTAGTAAAACGCAACCCATCAATATAATCCTTAATAAGCGCAAACTTCTATGATATGGTGTAGTTTGGAGAATTCAAAAAGATAATAGGACTATCATGTGTGGGTGCAATAGCAACAATATCATGTTTAACATAAGGAATTATAGCAAATTCATCTCCATAAGCATCATTCATATTGGCATCATGGCCACAAGCATAGCAAGCATCAATTTCACCAAAAAGGGATATTTCAAAGGAATCCAAGGGATCATTGCAATTATCATAGCATTCATTCTTCGGTAAGCACGAAGGGACATTAAACAATGTATGAGTTAAAGAGTTACTCTCATTAGAAGGTGGGCACGGGTAGCTAATCCGCTCTTCCTCCCTTTGTTCTTCGCTCTCCTCATCATCTTTTTCATCTAATGAGCTCACAGTGTCATCAATTTCTTCTTCCATAGATTCCTGCAAAATATTAGTCTCTTCTCGGACAGCGGAGACTTTCTCAATAAATTGATCAATATAGGCATTGTATTCATAATTCTCATAGCAATATTTAAGTATAGCAAAATTTTCAGATCGGTAAACAGCATCATCATAATTTTCATACTTTTCAAACAAAGATTCAATTTCATAAGCACCCTTAAAAGCAACAAATTCTTCTATTTGTTCCACATCATAGTAATCATATATACCATTAGCATAAGAAGCCAAGGTTTCATTATTATTAAATTCACATTAAAAGGGAAGGTGTGGAGCCTTCATCCTAGAGCAGCAAGTATAATCATATCTTATGCATAGATTCCGAGCATACCAATGCAAATAATGAATTTGATCCCATAAGAGTTTTTCTTTTTGAGACAAGCGATAATCCCTAAAGTATTCCCGTTGATCCAAAGTAACTCCCATTATCAAGTTGAATGGAGTTTTATCAAGATTATCAAAGTAGTATTTAATGTTTTCCATATAACGAGCATCGAGGGTTTTAGGAGGTTCCCCATCTCCATGAGTAGCAAGTACAACTAATTTTTTGGTATTTCGTGTTCCATATCCATAACTAAAGATATAAAACAACTTAGAATAGAAAATAAAAACTACTTAGTGATAAAGCAAACAAGCACACACGAGAATATCAACCCCACGCTATTGCTCCCCGGCAACGGCGCCAGGAAAAGGTCTTGATAACCCACAAGTATAGGGGATCAACTGTAGTTTTTTCGATAAATAAGAGTGTCGAACCCAACGAGGAGCTAAAGGTAGAATCAATATTCCCTTCAAGTTCTATCGACCACCGATACAACTCTACGCGCACTTAACGTTCGCTTTACCTAGAACAAGTATGAAACTATTTTGTAGGTGATAGGATAGGTTTGCAAGAGTAAAACTAGAAGTACATTGCGAGAATAAAACTATGAGTAAATTGCAAGATAATAAAAGTTAGTTGTTTAGTAGAAAGTTTTTGTAACACTAGAGAATGATTTGTCCATAGGCAATCGATAACTAGACCGGTAATCATTATTGCAATTTTATATGAGGGAGAGGCATGAGCTAACATACTTTCCGTACTTGGATCATATGCACTTATGATTGGAACTCTAGCAAGCATCCGCAACTACCAAAGATCATTAAGGTAAAACCCAACCATAGCATTAAGTATCAAGTCCCCTTTACTCCCATACGCAACAACCCCCTTACTCGGGTGTAAGCTTCTGTCACTCTAGCCGCCCACCATAAGAGAATTATGAACGTATTGTAACACCCTACAGTGGGGATCCCTCACGCTTGCACGACACGGAGGGCAACATAGGACAGCAACAAAATAAAACATACAACTCAAACCAATCACGATTATCAATCAACCCATAGGACAAAAAGGATCTACTCAAACATCATAGGATGGCCATACATCATTGGATAATAATATATAGCATTAAGCACCATTTTTAAGTAGAGATTGCAGCGGGGAGAAGAGGTGTTACACCGCTGCATAGAGGGGGAGAGAGTTGGTGTTGACGGCGGCGAAGTTCTTGCTGTAGATCGCCGTCACGACGATTGCCCCGGCGGCGTTCCGGCGCCACCGGAAGCGAGGGGGAGAGAGCCCCCCTCCTTCTTCTTCTTCCTTGGCCTCCCCCCTAGATGGGAGGAGAGTTTCCCCTCTGGTCCATGGCTGCCATGGCGGCGGAGGGGCAGGAGCCCCTCCTAGATTGGATCTCTCTCTCTGTTCTCTTCTGTTTCACGTTCCTATTTTCTGGCCCTTCACCGTTTCTTAAATTCCCGGAGATCTGTAACTCCGATTGGACTGAAATTTTAACACGATTTTTTTCCAGATATTAGCTTCCTTGCGCCCGAAGAAGAGCCCCAACCGACTTACGGTGTGCCCACGAGGCACCATCGCGCGAAAGGGGGGCCATGCTCCCAGGTGGCTCGTGGAGGCTGTGGGCCTCCGTTTGCGATGATTCCACCTCCCAAAAATCACATATATTCCAAAATAATTCTCCGTAAAATTTTATTGCAATTGGACTTCATTTGATATGGATTTTCTGTGAAACAACAAACAAGCAGAAAACAGGAACTGGCACTGAGCACTGGATCAATATGTTAGTCCCAAAAATAATATAAAATGTTGCCAAAAATATGTGAAAGTTATAGAATATTGGCATGAAACAATCAAAAATTATAGATACGACGGAGACGTATCAGAGGCCTTTTCCGGCACACCGCCGGAGGGGGAATCGATCACGGAGGGACTCTACATCAACCTTGCTGCCTTTCCGATGATGCGTGAGTAGTTTACCACAAACCTTTGGGTCCATAGTTAGTAGCTAGATGGATTCTTCTCTCTTTTTGATCTTCAATACAATGTTCTCCTCGATGTTATTCGAGTTCTATCCGATGTAATCACTTTTTGCGGTATGTTTATTGGGATCTGATGAATTGTGAGTTTATGATCAGATTATCCATGAATATTATTTGAGTCTTCTCTGAACTCTTTTATGCATGATTATTATAGCTTTGTATTTCTCTCCGATCTATTGATTTGGTTTGGCCAACTAGATTGATTTATCTGGCAATGGGAGAGGTGCTTTGTAATGGGTTCGATCTTGCGGTGCTCAATCCCAGTGACAGAAAGGGACATGACACGTATGTATCGTGTCTATTATGGGTAAAAAGATGCGGCTTATTCATGTGTGAGTTTACTTTGTCTACATCATGTCATCTTGCTTAAGGCGTTACTCCGTTCTTCATGAACTTAATACACTAGATGCATGCTGGATAGCGGTCGATGTGTGGAGTAATAGTAGTAGATGCCGGCAGGAGTCGGTCTACTTCTCTCAGACGTAATGCCTATATACATGATCATTGCCTTGGATATCGTCATGATTATTTGCTTTTCTATCAATTGCCCAACAGTAATTTGTTTACCCACCGTATGCTATTTTCAAGAGAGAAGCCTCTAGTGAAAACTATGGCCCCCGGGTCTACTTTTATCATATATCAAATATCCTAAAAATACCTTGCTGCACTTTTACTTTATTTATTTTATTTTGTATTTTTGTTTGATCTATCTATCTATCACCATACAATTTATTCTTGCAATTAACCGCCAAGGGATTGGCAACCCCTTGTTCGCGTTGGGTGCGAGGATTTGTTGTTTTGTGTGCAGGTACTGCTAACGAGTTGTTGCGTGATTCTCCTACTGGATTGATAACCTTGGTTTCATAACTAAGGGAAATACTTCTCTCTACTGTACTGCATCATCCCCTCCTCTTCGGGGAAATCCCAACACAGCTCACAAGTAGCACCTGGTTTCAGTGGTTTTCTCTGACGTTGATGGAGCTATCGCTATGTCCCGTTGTTGTATCCCTCCACCGCGTGCCTGCGTGCCGCCTAGTGTGTCTAGCTTTTCTTTCCGAACTTGTACTGCTGGCTTGTAACCGACTCTATGTATGGATCTGTATGTCATGTTTGACTATGATGTTGTATCTATTGCACTTCCTTTGTTGTGCGTGTTACTTCATGAATGATTCCATACACCTGAAATTGCTCGTTGCTAAAGTACCCCTATTCATTTTAGCAGGACGGTTAGACCCGCAGGTCATGTCCGTGGTGCCAACAATCCGCCACCGCCCGACTATATGGCTGGAATGATGCAACAGTTTGAGCTGAACCGTCAATTCATGCAAGGGCTAGTGGATCAGTTTCCACGTCCGAACCTGAATCAGTAGCCATTTCCAATAACCTTGCAAGTCTTTGTTCGCCTCAACCCTGCTGTGTTCCGCAACTCCGTTCAGCCGCTTGATGCTGACGACTGGCTTCGTGACATCACTTATGAGATGGAGTCAGCCAATGTTGCCCCTGACAGCTATGTCACGTTTGCATCCTACTTCCTGAAGGGTCCCGCTGCTTAATGGTGGGACAGTCACAGGCGTACCCTACCTGTTGGAACCATCATCACTTGGCTGGAATTCCAAGCTGCTTTCCGTGCCCGCTACATTCCTCAGTGAGTCATGGAACTGAAGAAGCGTGAGTTCCGCAACCTTACCCAGGGCAGCAAGACTGTCGAGGTTTATCAGCGGGAGTTCCTTGAATTGTCTCGCTATGCTGAAGAGGATATTGCTACTGATGCCCGTAGACAGGAGAAGTTCCGTGAAGGGCTCAACCCTGATATCAAGTTAGCACTCCTTGTCCAAGACTTCGCCGACTTCGCCACCCTGGTGAACAAGGCCATTCTAGTTGAGACTAGACTGAAGGAACACAAGGACGCTCTCAAGCGCACCCATGATGCGGGCTCATCTTCAGGCTCGTCATCGCAGAAGCACCTTATATGGATTCCTCACAGCATGTACTGCCCGGATGCACCTGCTCCAATGCCGTCTTATGTTGCACCTCATCTGCCTCCTCCACCGCCGGGGCAGCCAAGACCTCGGGCTCCACTGCTTCGAGCTCCTGCTCCTCGTCCTAATGATGGGCTCTGCTTCATGTGTGGCCGTCCAGGTCACCGTGCCAGAGAATGCCCTCAGAATCAGAATCAGCTGGCGCTCCCATCAGCGGGCCGTGGTAACAACCAGACCCGCAACAACGATGCCAGACCTTCTTATGGTCGTGGTCAAGCTTACCATGTTGATCTGAATGAAGCTCAAGGTCAGCCAGCTGCTTTGAAGGGTACTCTTCTTGTTAATTCAGTACCAGCTTCTGTTCTATTCGATCCAGGAACATCATATTCATTATAGCCGAAGCTTTTGCATATATGCATGGCATTAAATATGATGAATTGAAAACGTTCCGGTCGTTTGCGACTTCTAAGAGGTAATTCCAGAAGAACTTCCCAGAATATCCCGACCTTTTCCCTTCTACCTCCTGAATTCTCGGGAGAAGAATTTCTTTTAGAGGAGGAGAATTGTAACACCTCTAACTAACGAGCTACAGTAATCCCTCATGATTAAGCCAAGTCACTTTGTTATGCAAAGCTTAATCATCTTTGGTTCATATCTCATTCCAAATTCCACCACTGAATTCAATTCAAATTATAAGTGAAATTTGAAGTTGCACAAAAATTGCTGCAAAATAGTTCACCATTTAGCAAACATTCCATAACATTTATTTGTTAAGGAAAACAACATCACCTCAGTGCTAAAATGGGCTATAGCAATTAAAACAGTGCTATTTCAGCATTTTAAAATGCCATTTCATTTATGAAAAATTCAAATGAATTCAAAAGCCTTCCAAACTTTTTGTGGCAGTGCAGAATATTGCAATGTATTTATGTGGCTAAGTTTCACAATTTACAAAAGTCATTTGGCAGCTCAAAAATATTGCAAAACCTTTCTGTAAAAAGAAACAAAAAAGAAAAAGTGAAAAGGCCTATAACTCACTGTGAACTGGGCCTAAGTGCACAGTGCACCGGCCCAGCCCACCTCCCTCTCTCTCTTCCTCCTCCCGCCTATCTCCTCTGCCGTGTCGGCGCGCCCGTGACCGCGCGTGCGCGCCGGCGAAACACCGACACAGCGACGCTACAGGGCGGCGAGGGGATAAGGGCGACGCCCCTCGGCCCCGTCATCGCCCTCGCCCACTTTTCCCCCTCTCTCCCTCGCTCGCTCGCTCTCTCTCACCCTCACCTGATGCGGTCGTCGCCGTCGCCGCGTCGATCCCGTGGCCACCGTCCACCTCGCGCCTCGCCACTGTGTCCACGCACTTCGCCGTCGTCCGCTACGACTGCTACGCCCAGCCATTCGAGCCGGGTTGCTCCACAGTGCCGGATCGCGCCGTCTCCTTCGTCTTCGGTCGCCGGCGAGCTCCGTTGAATCCGGCCGCCACTGCGCTCCCGTTCACTCGCCGGGCCACCGTGTGCCTCCCCGGTGAGCTCCCGCATCTTCTTCCCCTCTCCGTTTGCTCGCGCGTGTCCCCTAGCTAGCTTTCCCATCAGGGCCATACCCGTCGCCGTAGTTAAGCTCGTCGCTATGGCCACACTCGCCGTCAAGCTCATCCGTTCACGGCTTCGTGCTCAGCATGCTCCCAGCAGCCCAACGCCGCCATCCGCTGCCCTTGCCGTGCCCTGCAGCGATGAGCGCGAGCTCGCCCGGACGCCTCTGCCGCCTGCTGTGGTTGCTCCGGCCAACTCCAGCCATCCCAGCCCGCGCCACCGCCACCATTCGACATGGCTTCGAGCACACGTTCGAATGTGCCCAGCCGCACTCGAAATGGTCGTGTGTAGCGAAATTCCAACGAGGTCCGTAGCCACACCACCGCGTTTTTGGTCGCCGGAGTAACTCCGGCGCCGACGCCGACGTGGCACGGCCTGGGGTCCACCCTGGGTCGCCGACCAGTGGGCCCCAGGGGCCCAGTTGACTGGGTTGACCAGTCAACCGTGCTGACTAGGCAACCCCAGTCACTGATAGGCGGGCCCCACTCACTATTTAACCGTTTTTATAAATTAAACTAAACTGTTAATCTAATTAGTCACTAACAGTGGGGCCCCACCCTCTAATTAATCTTTGTTTAGTTAACATAACCACTGCTTAACCCTCTGTGTATGACATGTGGGTCCTAGTGGTTAGGTTTGTCCTGAACCAGCTGGGTTGACTGATGACGTCATCCTGACACACTGCTGACGCAATAAAGTTATTTTTGATTTAAAAATTAATCCAGAGAATTTCAGAATATTGTTTAAAACTTGGAAAATTCATAGAAAATAATCCGTAGCTCGGATGAAAAAGTTTTCTACGTGAAAGTTGATCAGAAAAACGAGACGAATCCAAATATGCCCTCCATGTAGCTATCACATGCCCACAACACTGCAAACATGGAACCTTCCCCTCCGGTTCATCTGTCTGACAGATGCCTAAAACCGAGAAAATATTCCCATGTATTTTCCCTCCCCGTCTGTAACGTGTAGCACTGTGTTATGTCACCCCCAACACAGCATATTGCCATGCCATGCATCTGTGTTGCTTTTGTTTGCTTTTTATTTATTGTTTCTTCCCCCTCTTCTCTTCGGTAGACCCCGAGACCGACGCTGCTGCCAAGTACAACTACGCCCCTGACGACCAGACCTTTTCAGCAGAGCTTCCAGGCAAGCAAAACCCCCTTGATCATTCCTATATCGACCATTCTTTCTCTCCCATGCTTGCATTAGATTTTGCTACTGTAATTGGTTGCTCCTATTCTGATGTATAGCCTGTTTTTGTAACTGTTGTTGATACCTTACCTGCTATCCTAAATACTTAGTATAGATTGGTTAGTGATCCATCAGTGGCCCCGCACCCTTGTCCGTGTTGCCATGCTTAGCTTTCGGATACTCGGTCCGTGTGATCGATGTGCAGAGACCGACACAGCACCGCACAACCCCTTAGTTGTACGACTCTACAGAGCTATTATCGAGTGCCGAGGGTGATACCTCCTACCTCACTCCTGATAATATCTCTGTAGCATAGCTAGTCGGTTGTGGGATAACGAGGGTGATTCCTCTTTCACCACCTCCGATGATACCTCTGTCGTGCAACCCCTCAAGTGTGAATCCATTTAGGGTGATTCCTCCGGGTTCACCTTGACGGATGCATCGAGTGGGAATCCATCGAGGGTGATTCCTCAGATTACCCACTTGATGTTACGGCCACACGGTTACCTTAACTGTTGCCCCCCATGTACTGTTACTGTGGGACTGAAGGGACAGGCGGTACCTCCTCGGTAGAGGTGGACCTGAGTTCCCGACAGTCTTTTGGAAAGTCGGGTTGACCTGGAGGGTACCCGTGAGATAATTACGCGGCACGGCCGGGCATTCCTGGCCCTTGCCGTAAGTCCGCGAGACGGGGCGACGGGACCACAGATCGTGGATCACTGATTGTCACCGCGAGCTCCCAACACTAATGTGTTAGGATATGTGATCTAAGTAGGCCTCTGGCCTTTTCGCACTAACCACCACGCGGGAATAGTATGGGCACTCGGCGTCGTATGTATCAGCCGAAGCTCTTCATACATCAGCAGTTGAGCGGCACGCACCCGGGTGGACCGCGAAAGCCTGCGTGTGTATACAGGCGCTAGGTCTGGTCCCGGCCGCCCACGCAACGCGCAGGAATGCAAAGGGCGATGGGCCCAAGACCCCTGAGCGCTTAGGGTGTAGACCGGCGTGATGACCTCTCTGTTGAGCCTAGGTAGGGCTACGGAATGTCGATCAGCCGAGGCCGGGCATGACCCGATAAAAGTGTGTCCGGCCGGAGTTAATCGAGCGTGTTGGGTAAGTTGGTGCACCCCTGCAGAGAAGTATTTCTATTCGAATAGCCGTGTCCACGGTAACAGGGCGCTCGAAAAGTATCCCGATCTACTACAACTAGAACTGGATACTTGTGATACTAAATGGATATTATGGCTCCGTGATCGCTTTCTCATAGGGAGTCGAGCAAGGATCTTTGGGCATTGCCAATATTACTTATTACTATATGTTATGTTACTAATCTGCATTCTTCTAATGCTGCAAGACGCTGAAGATGCTAGTCTTCGATAGGCTAGGCTTTCCCCTCTATTCTGGCATTTATGCAATCTAGTACACAGATACATCCCCTTCCCTTTGATACCGATGCATAAGTAGAATAGTTCTGATGTAAGTTTTGCGAGTACTTTGGATGAGTACTCACGGTTGCTTTGTTATCTCTTTTTCCCCATACCCGATTACTGCGACTAGATGTCGGAGCCCCGGAGCCAGCTGATCCCGCCTACGACTACTACTACCACGGTGGAGCCTACTACTACGTGGAGACCGACGACCAGGAGTAGATTCGGAGGCTACCAGGCAGGAGGCCTGCGCCTTTTCAATCTAGTGTCGTTGTTTTGCTCAGCCTTTTTAAGGCAGACTTGTTTAATTTTATGTCTGTATTCAGATGTTGTTGCTTCCGCTGACTCTTGTGTAACTCGAGTTTATGTATTCGACCCCTCGAGCCCCCTGTCTTGTAATATAGAGCTTGTATTATTTTATTTTGTGTTTAGAGTTGTGTTGTGATATCTTCCCGTGAGTCACTGGGCTTGATCGTGTGGATTTGCATGTATGATTAGTGCATGGTCGGGTCGGGGGCGGCACAATTGGTGCGGCTGAGGAGGAGGTCCTTTCAATCTCCTGATTTCTAATCTTCCATGCCCCACCAAACTGCAATCCATGGAAACCCATGCGGAAGTATAATTCGGTTAAGACAGCCGCAATTGTTGGTGGGGCTGCTGAGTGGAAAAACTACAGAAGATTGATCGTTCTGCACGGTTGTTGAAGTACCTCCCCACGCTGCCGTGGTTCTATCTCACGTGCCGACGGATGTGCTAGTGCAGCCTCCTCTCTTCAGCCGTCTCTCTTTCTCCAACACCGGATCCTTTGATCCTTCTTTTATCAGGCTCCTTTTTTCATAAGGCTTCCAATCTGCTTGCTGCAAACCACCGCTGGCTAAACCCAATTTCTGAGCCACGCTGCACCCATATGATGTGAATTTGGAAATGCGATCAAGTGCTCATGTAGAGGTCCGTGGGGTGCAACATGCATCACTTGCTAATGGCCATGTAGTTCGCATCCATGACGGCGGCCATGTCGACGGCAGCATGCTGGGTCGAGCCATCGACATGAATGACCAAGACGCCATACACGCACAACAACAGCAGATTGATCTTTTGAGATGTTCGTGTGGTGGCCGTTCTGTCGATGCTTCACATGGTTGTATATAAAAGGTTTTGACGGTCTCGCCCAAGCTGCAGCCTTCACGTTGCATTGGTATGAACTATGAACGTATGACTCCTTTTTTTAAGGCAGCGTATGTCTCATTTCCTTGCTTTGTATGTCAAATTGCATTTGTAATTTATTTTTAGGGAAAAAGTAGTAAATATTCAAATTATTCATCTATTACCTCAGGCAAACAAAAATTTCTAATATAATGAAGACTAAAGGAAATAGCATCAGAGTGGTCATAATAAGCATGTGGCTGTCTGGCGATTTGATTAAGAAGTAGTGCTACTTGAAAATTCAGTTGTGTATGTTTGGAAAATCATGTAGTGTGACAGCCCGAGACCGATGCTCCAAATGCCTTCCATGTTTTTCGTCAAGCCCGCGTTAATTATTTTGGCTTGTTGCATTTCATCATGTCATTATGTACATTGCATCCGCATGTTTTCATAAAACTCTCATCCGTTCGTAGTTGCTGCTTCTCTCTTTGTCTCCGTTGACCTTTTGTCAGACCGTTTTGTCTTCGTTGACTATTCTCAGTCCAACCACACACCTGATCGCGACCACCTTATTTCTTCTACACAGTACACAGACCCCTCGCAACCTAGTCCGAAACCTTCCCCGAACCCGAACCAGGCAGTCATGACCGGTGGGTCCGGATCAACCCCGAAATACCCGAAAACATCTTCAGTTTCTTCTTTGGACTTCCCTAGCCTATTTATCCCGGACCGTCCGATTACGATCGGAGGGACCGGATTGCCCCTACCAAATCCACTTACTATGAATAGCAGTGCAACCCTAGCCAAGTCTGTCCAACCCTAATTTTAGGACGGATGACCCATCCTGCCATCGCGCTACCGCCACTCTCTCTCGGGATACTCCCAGATCCGATCCAGCCAACCACCCGCAGCCTCCGACCACCTCCCTCATCTTGCGCGCCCGTCCAATCGAGCTCGCCCGCTGCCCCGAGCAACAACCAGGACCCCGAGCTGCCTCCTCTGCCTCACTCCCGAAGCCGTTCGCGCTCGAGCTCCTGAGGAGACGGTCGAGCCCCGAGCTCCTCCTACCCCCGCACCTCCACGCCGTGCAGACCGGCGACCAGCAGGACCACCAGGCCGCCCTAGGCCAGCACCTCCGGCCTCCCCCTTAACCTTCTCTCTCTCCGCGTCCTCTCTTTTTTTCCTCTACTCTGAAAGCTGAAACTCCTCGTTGCTTCTTTGAACAGGAGCTCGCCGCCGCCATCAGACGTCCTCCCAGCCGGCGCTCCTCCTCCGTTTCGGCGAGGAACCAGCCGCCGCCGCCTCGCCCTGCGAGCTCCGTACCGGATCCTTTCGTCACCGCTGTTCGCTGCTGTCCCCAAGTCCATGCCACCATGAACGGGAGCCACCTCGTGCCGCCGTTCGTCTCGCGCCACCCGGGTTCCGCGTCCCCTGCCGGACCTCCCCAGCTGGCCGGAGCACCAAGACCCCGCCAAGTCCGACGCCGCTCCATGGGCGTCTCTTCTGATCGTCGCCGTCAGTCCACTGCATCGCGCCGCTGCCTCCTTTTCGAGGAAACGGCCACGCGAGCGCCCTCCGTCTCGAGTCGTTCCTCCGCCGCTCGCCAGCATTGACTTCTCCATCGCCAAGGCCCAGCCGCGCCTACCTGCGTCACGCGTGGTCCGCTCCCGCCAAGTTCCTCATCGCGCCGCCTCCTCTGCATCGAACGCTGCCGCGCTATCTCTCTGTCGAATGAGATGGACAGCGCCGCTCGAGCTGCTCCCTGTCGTGCGCCAGGTGGGCCAGGCACCGGCCTCCAGCCCAGCTCCAGATCCGGCCTCCGGCACAATGTGAGCAAACCAGCCCGCCTCCTCTGCCACTTTGTTACGCCCTGTGCGAGATTCAGTTATCCATCACCCATGCCTGTGCAGCCTCGTTCATTTCAGATTCGGCCCGATAGTATATTTTTTTCCTCTGTTACGAATTTGTCTATTTCCAGAAAATTGCATATTTACAGTTCTGCCACTGTTTTGCATTGCTCATAATTAAATATCCATGCATCCAAATAAAACATGTCATATATGTTAAATGATTATAATTTCATGTAGTTTCACTATATCCAACTTTCATCCATTTTAAAAATGTCTAAAATTGTTGTTTGCATTAATTTGCATAAATGACATGTTAAAATGGTTTATTTCATAACTAAATAACCGTAGCTCCGAATTAAATAAATTTTATATGTAAATGTGGTAGAAAAATATGTAGATTAACATGGTGCACTTACTTTTGCTGTTAACAACTTTAAAATTGTGTTTAGATCAGAACAGTATGAAATTCGAAATTTACATATGGGGATTTTCCGGAATTATTGTTTGTTGTTTCCGGCCTCATTTAAATTGCCTAGATTGGTAGTTTAATTATGCTTCACCTCTTGCCATGTTAACCAACATTTTAATCTTATCATGTGCATAAACGAGAGTGAACTAAATAATTCGAATGTGGAGTTAAGCTTCACTTAATGTGTACTATTGCTTGTGCACTTTGCCATGCCATGCATTTTTAAGCCGGACATGCATCATACTTGGTTGTGCATCATGCCATGTTTATGCTGGTTAGTTTACCATGTATTTTGCTTCTTTCCGGTTGTGCTTCTTCTAGATAGTTCTGGTTTCGTTGCCATTGTGAGGATTCGTTCGACTACGCTTGTTCGTCTTCTTCATGGACTCGATCTTCTTCCGAGCGGGATTACAGGCAAGATGATCATGACCTTGGATATCTCTACTATGTTTGCTTGCTAGTTGTCTCATTGCTATCGCTGTGTCGCGCTTCCTACCACATATATGTCAGCATCCCATATGCCATGATACAGCCTCTAACCACCCTTACCTAGCAAACCGTTGTTTGGCTATGTTACCGCTTAGGTCAGCCCCTCTTATAGCGTTGCTAGTTGCAGGTGCAGTTGCAGGTTGTTCCATGTTGGGACATGGATATCATGGGATATCACAATATCTATTATTTAATTAATGCATCTATATACTTGGTTTTGGGTGGAAGGCTTGGCCTTTTGCCTAGTGTTTTGCTCCACTCATGCCGCCTTAGTTTCCGTAATACCGGTGTTATGATCCTTGATTAGCGTTCCTAACATGCTCAGGGGAATGGGACCCTGTTGACATTTCGCTTTGAATAATCGCTTCCAGCAAGGCCTAACTTTGGTTTTAACATTTGCCAACATAATAATACTGAATTAAATAATTAATTTGCATAGGGAGTTAGCGCTACCCGAGGATACTTAATTCAACATAATACAGGTGGGCCAGTGCCGATGGTGTTGGCCCGAACCGGTAGGCCTGCAGGGCCACCACGAGGAAACTCGAGGATCTGGTTTAACTCGTAGCCTGTCCCATCCGGTCGTGGCTTGAGACGAGATACGCGCGACTACTATCAGGGTGTCGGCACGCCGGGAGGTCTTGCTGGACTTGTGTTACCATTGTTGAAATGTCTTGTGCGCCGAGATTCCGAGGATACTTCGGGCTGACTCGAGGTTCATTGGGTTTTCTTGAGGTTGAGATCTTCCACCGCAGCTTGTGTTGGTTTGTGATGGACCAGGTTGGAACACCCCTGCAGGGTTAAATCTTACGCGTAGTCGTGCCTGCGGTTATGTGGCGACTTGGATATTTATAACCTCCAGTTGTAGAGAACTTGACACTAAATCTAATTAAAATACACCAACCGCGTGCGTAACCGTGATCGTCTCTTTTCGAAAGAGTTCGGGAAGAGAACACGGTGGGGTTATGCTTGACTCGTAAGTAGGTGTTCAAGATCACTTCTTGATCATTACTAGATTGCGACTGTTATGCGTAGTTAACTCTTCTTATTCTTGTACTAGTAAGTTAGCCACCATATAATGCTTAGTGCTTGCTGCAACCTCACCACCTTACCCTTCCATACCCATTAAGCTTTGATAGTCTTGCTACCCATGGTTATGGGATTGCTGGTTCCTCGTGGCTCACAGATTACTACAACAACAGATGCAGGTACAGGTAATATGATGATTTGACGTGAGAGCGATGCGCGTTTGCTTTTGGAGTTCTTCTTCGTCGATCTTGGGATAGGTTCCTGGTCGGCAGCCTGGGCTAGCAGGGTGGATGTCGCTCGTGTTTTTCGTTTGTTTTCATCCGCAGTCGGATTCTGCTCTTCTGTATGGTGTTTGTTATGTATTGATGTATTCATGTGATGATTATACGTATATGTATGTATCCCCATCTGTCATGTATATGGTACGATGTAATGATATCCACCTTGCAAGCGTCTTCAATATGCGCTTCTATCCCTGGTGGGCCCTCCGAGTTCCTCGAGGATAGGATCGCATATTGGGCATGACAAGTTGGTATCAGAGCCTCTACCGACCGTAGGAGCCCCCTTGATTGATCAAACCATTGGCGAGTCTAGAAGAAAAACTATTTTGAGTCTAGTTATATATCGGAGAGTAGGACTTCTTTTTACTCCTCATCCCCATCGTCGCTCTGGTGAGGAATTGTGACGTAGGTGTTTTAATTCTACTACTCTTCTCACTAAAAAGAAAAAATTTAGGATCACGCGGGTATTTTCAGAATCGTTGCGATATCGGTGTGACAGAATTCTATTCTTGGTGCCTCCTGACCGTATGGATTGGACCCGGGGAGTTGAGCTCCAAGGGGTTCTTGTCATATTCGTTATCGTTTCAGTTCCTGAATACCAGAGGACGCCGACATCGAAACGATTCTATACTTTTTGTGGTGGCAAATAGTGCCGTGACTTTTCCCCAGTACTGGAGGAGATAGCTCGGATGATCCACCATGACTAGTATCGCTGTGTTTTCAAAGGTCTGAGGTCGACGAATTTGGGAAGTTTCTCGGTTGTGTTTTAAGGGTTGCGGATGCAGTTGCAGCTGATTAGGTTGTTGTTTGCTATGAGTAGGTTCCTGGCCCCGCAACCTGATCGCATAACCAAGAAGTTTCGGGAGTTCTTAGGTGGGAACTCAAGTAGTTACCTAGGATTATCCTTCCGACAAATGCATGAGGGGTTATGTATTTGTTTCCGGATTATTCTGCAAGCCACAACCTTTGTTTTGTTTTGAGTTGTGGGATTGGAGTTGCTTCGAAGTCAAGTTTTGATTCCATACCTTTCCAAAGCGGGGCTCTCATATTTCTATGGGAGTGCTAATCCTTCTTGATCATCAAGATTGTCATGGAAAATTATTCTCAACCAGCGTGCTTCTCTTCGAGTTAATTCAATCCTTTCAACATTTGCAAGATCAATTCTCGGTTTTCTCAATGGTGTTCGTTTCACCCGTTCCAAGTTGTCTTTCTTTTTCCCACCCTCCCACCCTTTTTATTCGCGGAGTCTAAATTCTCGAATCGAGCATCCATTTTATTCATGTGAAATCTCTCCATTCTTTTCTTCAAGTTTCATCCGGCGATTTCCTCGTGAAGGTGCTCAGGAGTTTCTAATCCATCATTTGTCGTTCTCATTTTCTTTTCGGTGGTTTCAATTCAAGCTTTTGGTGTTGATCATATCTCTTTTCCTCGTTTCAAATGCTTTCCCATGCCGGTGCATATCTTAGTCGCCCATCTCTCTCTATTCATTTGTTCCGGAGTGCTGAACATATCTCAGAAGTTTCATGTTTCCATTCGAGTTCCGTTCGTTCTATTTCGTGGTTGTTACCTCATCCAAGCCATTTATATCAACCGGTGCAATCTCTATTTCAAGCAATCATTCCAACAGTGTTTCTTGTGAGTGGGCCCTAACCCACAGGTCTTTTCCCAGGATCTTACCTGACTCTTCTAATTTTTCTGGAGTATTCTCAAAAAAAATTCATAGTTGACATAAGAATGGATCCCATCAGTCATATGCCTTCTCCAAGATCGCTTTCAAATTCTTTTCATCCGTGGCTCAACATTTCAATTCTTGAATATTCCGGAGTATCTCACAAATTCTTCATGGTGGTTCTCGTCGTCATTCTCAGCATTTGAAGACCGAAGAAGAGTTTCTCGTAAATCATATACGTTCTCTTGAAAATCATGGTGCAAGCTTGATTGCTACCCTCTCAAATTGTTCCGATCGTGAGAAATTCTTTTCATACCCATCCAAAGCATTTCATGAGTTTTTTTTCCATTTTGATCATCCGAAGGCTATCATTTCAGAAGAATTCTTCATTCTCAACGTTCATCCCTCATTCTCAAATTCTTCCGGAGCTTCGTTCAAGTATTCTCTAGTCAGCTAGTGATCGCTTCGTTCTCTTGTACCTAAATTCCCTCAAGTATCTTCGTTCGTTTATCTAATTCTTCCCGGCGATTCATTCTCTTTTCTTCATTCGTTTTTAATTCTTACAGTGGTTTGATAACCCACAAGTATAGGCTATCGCAACAGTTTTTGAGGGTAGAGTATTCAACCCAAATTTATTGATTCGACACAAGGGGAGCCAAACAATATTCGCAAGTATTAGCAGTTGAGTTGTCAATTCAACCCCACCTGGAGACTAAATATCTGTAGCAGAGTGATCAGTAGCACAGTAGTATGATAGTTTGATAGCAGTAGCAATGATAGTAACAGTAGCAGTAACGGTAACAGAGTAGTAGTAGCAATTGTAACAGTAGTAGTAACAATAGTAACTTAGCAAGAACAATATGTGAAAAGCTCGTAGGCATTGGATCGGTGATATTCGTTGGATAACATTCATCATATAACAGTCATAACCTAGGGCGACACAGAACTAGCTCCAATTCATCAATGTAATGTAGGCATGTATTCCGTATATAGTCATACGTGCTTGCGATAAGAACTTGCATGACATCTTTTGTCCTACCCTCCCGTGGCAGCGGGGTCCATAAGGAAACTAAGGGATATTAAGGCCTCCTTTTAATAGAGAACCGGAACAAAGCATTAAAACTTAGTGAATACATGAACTCCTCAAACTACGGCAATCACCGGAAAGAATCCCAATTATTGTCACCTTGGGGTATGCGGATCATAACACGTAGCAGGTGCGTATAACTTGCAAGATCGGATCAAGAACACAAATATATTGATGAAAACATAAGGGGTTCAGATCTGGAATCATGGCACTCGGGCCCTAGGAGCCCAGGTTTCACATGAAGACCAAACACATCAAGAGACGCTTCAACTCCATTCATGAATATGTCAAGGATGGAGACATAGAAATTTGCAAAGTACACACGGATCTGAATGTGGCAGACCCATTGACTAAGCCTCTTCCATGAGCAAAACATGATCAGCACCAAGACTCCATGGGTGTTAGATTCATTACTATGTAATCTAGATTATTGACTCTAGTGCAAGTGGGAGACTGATGGAAATATGCCCTAGAGGCAATAATAAAGTTGTTATTATTTTATATTTCCTTGTTCATGATAAAGGTTTATTATTCATGCTAGAATTGTATTGACCGGAAACTTAAATACATGTGTGAATACATAAACAAATACCGTGTCCCTAGTGAGCCTCTACTAGACTAGCTCGTTGATCAAAGATGGTTAAGGTTTCCTAACCATAGACATGAGTTGTCATTTGATAACGGGATTCCATCATTAGGAGAATGATGTGATGGACAAGACCCATCCGTTAGCTTAGCATATGATCGTTCTGTTTATTGCTACTGCTTTCTTGAATGTCAAATACATGTTCCTCAGACCATGAGATCATGCAACTCCCGGATACCGGCGGAATACCTTGTGTGCTATCAAACGTCACAACGTAACTGGGTGATCATAAAGATGCTCTACAGGTATCTCCGAAGGCGTCCGTTGAGTTGGCATGGATCGAGACTGGGATTTGTCACTCCGTGTTTCGGAGAGGTATCTCTGGGCCCTCTCGGTAATGCACATCATAAGAAGCTTGCAAGCAAAGTGACTAAGGAGTTAGTTATGGGATGATGTATTACGGAACGAGTAAAGAGACTTGCCGGTAACGAGATTGAACTAGGTATGGAGATACCGACGATCGAATCTCGGGCAAGTAACATACCGATGGACAAAGGGAATTACGTATGTTGTCATTGCGGTTCGACCGATAAGATCTTCGTGGAATATGTAGGAACCAATATGAGCATCCACGTTCCGCTATTGGTTATTGACCGGAGAGGCATCTCAGTCAAGTCTACATCATTCCCGAACCCGTAGGGTCCGCACGCTTAACGTTCGTTGACGATATAGTGTTATATGAGTTATGTGAATTGGTAACCGAATATTGCTCGGAGTCCCGGATGAGATCCCGGACATCGCGAGGAGTCTCGGAATGGTCGAGAGGTAAAGATTTATATATGGGAAGTCATATTTTGGGTTCCGGAAAAAGGTGCAGTTTTTTTGGTATTGTATCGGGAAGCTTCCAGAAGGTTCCGGAGGATTCCGGAGGAGTCCGGAAGTCCACAAGTGGGTCCACCACGTCCCAAGGGCTAGCATGGGTTAAGAGGAGGCGCCCTGGCCTTATTGGGCCAGGCGCACCAAGTCCTCAAAAGCCCACGCAGCTAGGGAAGGAAAAAAAGGGAGAGTCCTAATAGGAATAGGATTGGACTTTGGAGTCCAAGTCCACGTGTGTACTATTCACGGTTACTGTTCACGTGGCAGTATTCCTTCTATTCCAAGCCCCTACACATATATAAATAGAGGAGAGGGGGCGCCCCAAAGGACACAACATTGTCTTAGCCGTGTGCGGCGCCCCCCTCCACGGTTCCGTCCCTCGGTCATATTTTCGTAGTGCTTGGGCGAAGCCCTGCGGAGATAGCATCACCATCACTGTCACCACGCCGTCGTGCTGCCGGAACTCATCCACTACCTCGCCGTCTTGCTGGATCAAGAAGTCGAGGACGTCACCGAGCTGAACGTGTGCTGAACGCGGAGGTGCCGTACGTTCGGTGCTCGGTCGGTTGGATCGTGAAGTTGTTCGACGACATCAACCGCGTTGTTCTAACGCTTCCGCTTACTGTCTAAGAGGGTACGTAGATACACTCCCCTCTCGTAGCTATGCATCTCCATGGATAGATCTTGCGTGTGCGTAGAAATTTTTTGTTTTCCATGCAACGTTCCCCAACAGTGGTATCAGAGCCAGGTCTATGCGTAGATGATGTGATATACGTTATTGTATGAGATGATCACCGTTGTGGTTTTGTGCTGTAGGTAAGAACGGTTCTTGCTAGATGCCCGTAGCAGCCACGTAAACCTTGCAACAACAAAGTAGAGGACGTCTAACTTGTTTTTGCAGGGTATGCTGCGATGTGATATGGTCAAGACATGATGTGATATACGTTATTGTATGAGATGATCATGTTTTGTAATTTATCGGCAACCGGCAGGAGCCTTATGGTTGTCTCTTTATTGTATGAAATGCAAGCGCCATGTAATTGCTTTACTTTATCGCTATGCGTTAGCAATAGTTGTAGAAGCAATAGTTGGCGAGATGACCACGACGCAACGATGGAGATCAAGGTGTCGAGCCGGTGACGATGGAGATCATGACGATGCTTTGGAGATGGAGATCAAAAGCACAAGATGATGGCCATATCATGTCACATATTTTGATTGCATGTGATGTTTATCCTTTATGCATCTTATTTTGCTTAGAACGGCGGTAGCATTATAAGATGATCCCTTCACTAAATTTCAAGATAAAAGTGTTCTCCCCGAGTATGCACCGTTGCTAAAGTTCGTCGTTTCGATGCACCTCGTGATGATCGGGTGTAATAGATTCTACGTTCACATACAACGGGTGTAAGCCAGTTTTACACAAGCAGAATACTTGGGTTAAACTTGACGAGCCTAGCATGTACAGACATGGTCTCGGAACACTGGAGACCGAAAGGTCGAACATGAGTCATATAGTAGATATGATCAACATGGAGATGTTCACCATTGATGACTATCCCATCTCACGTGATGATCGGACATGGGCTAGTTGATTTGGATCATGGATCACTTAGTTAACTTAAGGGATGTTAATTTAAGTGGGAGTTCATTAGTAATTTGATTAATTGAACTTAATTTATCATGAACTTAGTCTTGATAGTTTCTTTGCATATCTATGTTGTAGATAAATGGCCCGTGCTACTGTTCCGTTGAATTTTAATGCATTCCTAGAGAAAGCTAAGTTGAAAGATGATGGTAGCAACTACACGGACTGGGTCCGTAACTTGAGGATTATCCTCATTGCTGCACAGAAGAATTATGTCCTTGATGCACCGCTAGGTGATGGACCTGCTGCAGGAGCTGCTGCAGACGTTGTGAACGCCTGGCAGGCCCGATCTAATGACTACTCGATAGTTCAGTGTGCCATGCTCTATGGCTTAGAACCGGGACTGCAAAAGCGTTTTGAACGCCACGGAGCATATGAGATGTTCCAAGAGCTGAAATTGATATTTCAAGCTAATGCCCGGGTTGAGAGATATGAAGTCTCCAACAAGTTCTTTAGCTGTAAGATGGAGGAGAACAGTTCTGTCAGTGAACACATACTCAGAATGTCTGGGTACCACAACCACTTGACTCAGCTGGGAATTGATCTTCCGGTTGAGAGTGTTATTGACATAGTTCTTCAGTCACTGCCACCAAGCTATAAAGGCTTCGTGATGAACTATAATATGCAAGGGATGGAGAAGACAATTCCTCAGCTCTTCGCGATGCTGAAATCAGCGGAGGTAGAAATCAATAAGGAGCATCAAGTGTTGATGGTTAACAAAACCACTAGTTTCAAGAAAAAGGGCAAGGGAAAGAAGGGGAACTTCAAGAAGAACGGCAAGCAAGTTGCCGCTCCCACGAAGAAACCCAAAGCTGGACCCATGCCTGAAACAGAGTGCTTCTACTGCAAAGGGACTGGTCACTGGAAGCGGAACTGCCCCAAGTATTTGGCGGATAAGAAGGATGGAAAAGTGAGCAAAGGTATATTTGATATACATGTTATTGATGTGTTCCTCACTAATGCTCGCAGTAGCGCCTGGGTATTTGATACTGGTTCGGTTGCTCATATTTGGAACTCGAAACAGGAGCTACGGAATAAGCGAAGATTGGCTAAGGACAAGGTGACGATGCGCGTCGGGAATGGTTCCAAGGTTGATGTGATCTCCGTCGGCACGCTACCTCTACATCTACCTTCGGGATTAGTTTTAGACCTCAATAATTGTTATTTGGTGCCAGCGTTGAGCATGAACATTATATCTGGATCTTGTTTATTGCGAGACGGTTATTCATTTAAGTCAGAGAATAATGGTTGTTCTATTTATATGAGTAACATCTTTTATGGTCACGCACCTTTTGTGAATGGTCTATTCTTGTTGAATCTCGATCGTAGTGATACACATATTCATAATATTGATGCCAAAAGATGCAAAGTTGATAATGATAGTGCAACATACTTGTGGCACTGCCGTTTAGGTCATATTGGTGTAAAGCGCATGAAGAAACTCCATGCGGATGGACTTTTGGAATCTCTTGATTTTGAATCATTTGATACTTGCGAACCATGCCTCATGGGCAAGCTGACTAAAACTCCGTTCTCCGGAACAATGGAGCGAGCTACTGATTTGTTGGAAATAATACATACCGATGTATGCGGTCCGATGAATATTGAAGCACGCGGCGGGTATCGTTATTTTCTAACCTTCACAGATGGTTTGAGTAGATATGGGTATATCTACTTGATGAAACACAAGTCTGAAACATTTGAAAAGTTCAAAGAATTTCAGAGTGAAGTAGAGAATCATCGTAACAAGAAAATAAAGTTTCTACGATCTAATCGCGGAGGCAAATATTTGAGTTATGAGTTTGGCCTTCATTTAAGAAAATGTGGAATTGTTTCACAACTCACGCCACCTGGAACACCACAGCGTAATGGTGTGTCCGAACGTCGTAACCGTACTTTATTGGATATGGTGCGTTCTATGATGTCTCTTACCGATTTGCCACTATCGTTTTGGGGTTATGCATTAGAGACAGCTGCATTCACGTTAAATAGGGCACCGTCTAAATCCGTTGAGACGACACCATATGAACTATGGTTTGGCAAGAAACATAAGCTGTCGTTTCTTAAAGTTTGGGGATGCGATGCTTATGTGAAAAAGCTTCAACCTGATAAGCTCGAACCCAAAGCGGAGAACTGCGTCTTCATAGGATACCCAAAAGAAACAATTGGGTACACCTTCTACCACAGATCCGAAGGCAAGGTCTTTGTTGCCAAGAATGGGTCCTTTCTAGAGAAGGAGTTTCTCTCGAAAGAAGTGAGTGGGAGGAAAGTAGAACTTGATGAGGTAATTGTACCTTCTCTCGAATTGGAAAGTAGCTCATCAGAGAAAACCGTTCCCGTGATGCCTACACCAATAAGAAAGGAAGATAATGATAAAGATCATGAAACTTCAGATCAAGTTACTACTGAACTTTGTAGGTCGACCAGAGTACGTTCCGCACCAGAGTGGTACGGTAATCCTGTTCTGGAAGTTATGTTGTTAGACAACAGCGAACCTACGAACTATGAAGAAGCTATGATAAGCCCGGATTCCGACAAATGGCTTGAGGCCATGAAATCTGAGATAGGATCCATGTATGAGAACAAAGTGTGGACTTTGGTGGACTTGCCCGATGATCGGCAAGCCATTGAGAATAAATGGATTTTTAAGAGGAAGACAGATGATGATGGTAATATCACTGTATACAAAGCTCGACTTGTCGCGAAAGGTTTTCGACAAGTTCAAGGGGTTGACTACGATTAGACTTTCTCACCCGTAGCGATGCTTAAGTCTGTCCGAATCATGTTAGCAATTGCCGCATTTTATGATTATGAAATCTGGCAAATGGAAGTCAAAACTGCATTCCTTAATGGTTTTCTCAAAGAAGAGTTGTATATGATGCAACCAGAAGGTTTTGTCGATCCTAAGGGTGCTAACAAAGTGTGCAAGCTCCAGCGATCCATCTATGGACTGGTGCAAGCATCTCGGAGTTGGAATATACGCTTTGATGAGGTGATCAAAGCATATGGTTTTGTACAGACTTACGGTGAAGCCT
The DNA here is from genome assembly GCA_039707655.1 of Elymus sibiricus. NCBI lineage: Eukaryota > Viridiplantae > Streptophyta > Magnoliopsida > Poales > Poaceae > Elymus > Elymus sibiricus. The sequence continues at coordinate 5,512,102 of CM077674.1, read as the reverse complement.
GTATTTACAAGAAAGTGAGTGGGAGTTCTGTAGCATTTCTAATATTATATGTGGATGACATATTGTTGATTGGAAATGATATAGAATTTCTGGATGGCATAAAGGGATAATTGAATAAGAATTTTTCAATGAAAGACCTCGGTGAAGCTGCTTATATATTGGGCATAAAGATCTATAGGGATAGATCAAGACGCTTGATAGGACTTTCACAAAGCACATACCTTGACAAAGTTTTGAAGAAGTTCAAAATGGATCAGTCAAAGAAAGGGTTCTTGCCTGTCTTGCAAGGTGTGAAGTTGAGTCAGACTCAATGCCCGACCACGGCAGAAGATATAGAGAAAATGAAAGTCATTCCCTATGCCTCAGCCATAGGTTCTATTATGTATGCCATGCTGTGTACCAGACCTGATGTGTGCCTTGCCATAAGTTTGGCAGGGAGGTACCAGAGTAATCCAGGAGTGGATCACTGGACAGCGGTCAAGAATATCCTGAAGTACCTGAAAAGGACCAAGGACATGTTTCTCGTTTATGGAGGTGACGAAGAGCTCGTCGTAAAGGGTTACGTCGATGCAAGCTTCGACACCGATCCGGATGACTCTAAGTCACAAACCGGATATGTATTTATATTAAATGGTGGAGCTGTCAGTTGGTGTAGTTCCAAGCAGAGCGTCGTGGCGGGATCTATGTGTGAAGCGGAATACATAGCTGCTTCGGAAGCAGCACATGAAGGAGTCTGGATGAAGGAGTTCATATCCGATCTAGGTGTAATACCTAGTGCATCGGGTCCAATGACAATCTTTTGTGACAACACTGGAGCATTTGCCATAGCCAAGGAGCCCAGGTTTCACATGAAGACCAAACACATCAAGAGACGCTTCAACTCCATTCGTGAATATGTCAAGGATGGAGACATAGAAATTTGCAAAGTACACACGGATCTGAATGTGGCAGACCCGTTGACTAAGCCTCTTCCACGAGGAAAACATGAATGTGGCAGACCCGTTGACTAAGACTCCATGGGTGTTAGATTCATTACTATGTAATCTAGATTATTGACTCTAGTGCAAGTGGGAGACTGATGGAAATATGCCCTAGAGGCAATAATAAAGTTGTTATTATTTTATATTTCCTTGTTCATGATAAAGGTTTATTATTCATGCTAGAATTGTATTGACCGGAAACTTAAATACATGTGTGAATACATAAACAAATACCGTGTCCCTAGTGAGCCTCTACTAGACTAGCTCGTTGATCAAAGATGGTTAAGGTTTCCTAACCATAGACATGAGTTGTCATTTGATAATGGGATCACATCATTAGGAGAATGATGTGATGGACAAGACCCATCCGTTAGCTTAGCATATGATCGTTCTGTTTATTGCTACTGCTTTCTTGAATGTCAAATACATGTTCCTCAGACCATGAGATCATGCAACTCCCGGATACCGGAGGAATACCTTGTGTGCTATCAAACGTCACAACGTAACTGGGTGATCATAAAGATGCTCTACAGGTATCTCCGAAGGCATCCGTTGAGTTGGCACGGATCGAGACTGGGATTTGTCACTCCGTGTTTCGGAGAGCTATCTCTGGGCCCTCTCGGTAATGCACATCATAAGAAGCTTGCAAATAAAGTGACTAAGGAGTTAGTTACGGGATGATGTATTACGGAATGAGTAAAGAGACTTGCCGGTAACGAGAATGAACTAGGTATGGAGATACCGACGATCGAATCTCGGGCAAGTAACATACCGATGGACAAAGGGAATTACGTATGTTGTCATTGCGGTTCGACCGATAAGATCGTCGTGGATATGTAGGAACCAATATGAGCATCCAGGTTCCGCTATTGGTTATTGACCGGAGAGGCATCTCAGTCATGTGTACATCATTCCCGAACCCGTAGGGTCCGCACGCTTAACGTTCGTTGACGATATAGTGTTATATGAGTTATGTGAATTGGTAACCGAATATTGTTCGGAGTCCCGGATGAGATCCCTGACGTAACGAGGAGTCTTGGAATGGTCGAGAGGTAAAGATTTATATATGGGAAGTCATATTTTGCCTTCCGGAAAAAGGTGCAGTTTTTTCGGTATTGTACCGGGAAGCTTCCAGAAGGTTCCAGAAGGTTCCGGAGGATTCCGGAGGAGTCCGAAAGTCCACAAGTGGGTCCACCACGTCCCAAGGGCTGGCATGGGCTAAGGGGAGGCGCCCTGGCCTTATTGGGCCAGGCGCACCAAGTCCTCAAAAGCCCACGCAGCTAGGGAAGGAAAAAATGGGAGAGTCCTAGTAGGAAAAGGATTGGACTTTGGAGTCCAAGTCCACGTGTGTACTATTCATGGTTACTGTTCACATGGCACTATTCCTTCTACTCCAAGCCCCTACACATATATAAATAGAGGAGAGGGGGCGCCCCAAAGGACACAACATTGTCTTAGCCGTGTGCGGCGCCCCCCTCCACGGTTCCGTCCCTCGGTCATATTTTCGCAGTGCTTGGGCGAAGCTCTGCGGAGATAGCATCACCATCACCGTCACCACGCCGTCGTGCTGCCGGAACTCATCCACTACCTCGCCGTCTTGCTGGATCAAGAAGTCGAGGACGTCACCGAGCTGAACGTGTGCTGAACGCAGAGGTGCCGTACGTTCGGTGCTCGGTCGGTTGGATCGTGAAGTTGTTCGACGACATCAACCGCGTTGTTCTAACGCTTCCGCTTACGGTCTACGAGGGTACGTAGACACACTCCCCTCTCGTAGCTATGCATCTCCATGGATAGATCTTGCGTGTGCGTAGAAAATTTTTGTTTTCCATGCAACGTTCCCCAACACTCCGGCCCTAGTGACAAGCATTAAGCATAGCAAAGTCATAGCAACATCAATCTCAAAACATAGTGGATACTAGGAATCAAGCCCTAACAAAACTAACTCGATTACATGATAAATCTCATCCAACTCATCATCGTCCAGCAAGCCTACGAAGGAATTACTCACTCCCGGCGGTGAGCATCATGAAATTGGTGATGAAGGATGCTTGATGATGATGATGCCGGAAGATCCTCCTCTCCGGAGCCCTGAACGGACTCCAGATCTGGCCTCCCGATGAAGAACAGGAGGTGGCAGCGGCTCCGTATCATGAAACGCAATAAAACTTCCTCTCCTATTTTTTCTTCCGGAAACTGAATTTATAGCGTTGGAATTAGGTCAGACAGAGCCACGTGGGCCCCACGAGGTACCAGGGCGCGCCTGGGGGCGGGGGCGCCCTGGTGCCTCGTGGGCACTGGGTGCCCCCCCTCTATTGATTCTTGCGCCAATAATTTTTATATATTCCATAAAAATTCTCCAGAAAGTTTCATCGAAATCCAAGAACTTTGATTTTCTGCACAAAAACAACACCATGGCAATTCTGCTGAAAAGAGCGTCAGTCCGGGTTAGTTTCATTCAAATCATGCAAATTAGGGGCCAAGACAAGAGCAAAAGTGTTTGGAAAAGTAGATACGACGGAGACGTATCAACTCCCCCAAGCTTAACTCATTGCTTGTCCTCAAGCAATTCAGTTGACAAACTGAAAGTGACAAAGAAAAACTTTTACAAACTCTTTTGTTCTTGTATCTATATATATGCTTAAATAGTGTCCAAGTGTTCAGCAAAGATTATAACTAACCATGCAAATGATAACTCTTAGAAATTATCTTCACTCATATCAATGGCATAATCAACTAGCGAGCAATAATAAGATATCTCAAATGCCAACACTTTGTCAAAACGATCATGATATAATATGACAGCATGGTATCTCGCTAGCCCTTTCTGAGACCGCAAAACATAAATGCAGAGCACCTCCAAAGTTCAAATAGCGACTAAACATTGTAATTCATGGTAGAAGAGATCCAGTCATGATGCACTCAAAATTAACTATATACAATGCATGAGAATGACAATAGTGCTCTCAGGTCTGGTGCTTGTTTGAGAAGGTGATGGCTCAACAATAAAATTAAAATAACATAAAAGTAAATAGATAGTCCCTTCGTAGAGGGAAGCATGGATTTGCAGAGGTGCCAGAGCGCGAAGCTTAAATCAGAGGTAAATAAAATTTTGGGAGGTATGCCTATCCTGTCAACGTTACGACCGAGAGTTTTCAATATCTTCCATGCTAAACACATTAGCGGCGGTTCCCAAGCGGTAAAGTAAAGCTTACTCCCCCTCCACCAGCAATCACAAGCCACGGCTAGCCGAATCCTCCGGTGCCCTCCATACCAAAAACTTTCCGGGGGAGTTTGTTTTATTATTTTGCATTTTTAATAATGGGATTGGGCATCCCGATTATCGGCCCCTCTCGTGCAAGGACAAGTGAGTAAACACTCGTCATGAGAATAACCCGCTTAGCATGGAAGATACTAACCGCCCCCTGTCGCTCCATGAGCGGTACGGGCACACAAAACAGATGTTCATTTGAATAGTTAGAGGTGGCACATGCAAATTTACTTAGGACAGCAGAGTAATACCGCATATAGGTAGATATAGTGGACTCATCTGGAATAACTTTGGTTTAAGGGTTTTGATGCACAAGCAGTATTCCCGCTTAGTACAGGCGAAGGCTAGCAAATAGGTTGAGAAGCGACCAGCTAGAGAGCGAAAATGGTCATAATCATGCATTATGAATAATCAACATTGAATACTAGCATGAGTAGGATATAAACACCATGAACATAAATATCATAGAGGCTATGTTGGTTTTGAATCAACTACATGCGTGAACATGTGCCAAGTCAAGCCACTTGAAACATTCAGAGGAGGATACCATATCATCATACTACATCATGAACATTTTAATGCATGTTGACACTCAAGATAAATCATTATCCACTCCTAGCTACTTAAGCATGGCATGAGCAACTATAATCTCTAATTATCATCACAAACATGTTTAATCATAATATGCTGAATCATGGATACTGAGTTAAACATATTTACAAAAACAAAGAACAAGTTGAGTTCATACCCACTTTTCCTTGCCACACTCACTTCATCAAATCATCGTCATTATTGCCTTTCACTTGCACGACCGAATGATATGAAAATAAAAATAGTGCAAGTGTGTCGTGGACTAAGCTGGAATCTGCAAGCATTTTATTCAAAGGAGAAGACAAGGTAAAATGGGCTCTTTGTTAGATCAACAATAATGCATATGAGAGCCACTCATCATTTTCATCGTGGTCTTCTCCTTACAATGACTCAACAAAAGAAAAGAACTTCAGAGAAACACACTGAAATATTTTTGGAGTTTTTAGTTTTCTGAAGAAAGCAAAAAGAAGAAAACAAAAAACGAGAAAGGAAAACTATTTACACGGGAGAGCTCCCAACAAGCAAAAGAAGAAACGGGGAATCTTTTTGGGTTTTCTTTTAATACTACTACAAACTAAGCTAGAAAGAAAAACCGAAAAGAAACGAGAAATATTTTTGGATTTTCTCAAAGTTTTTCAAACACTTTAGAAGAAAGCGAGAAAATAAAACTAACATGGATTATACAATGAAAAAGTATGAACACCGACAACTGGAATGAAATGTGTGGACATGAATGTAATGTCAGTGAGAAATAAGTACTCCCCAATCTTAGGCTTTTGGCCTAGCTTGGTCTATGGCCATCCGTAGTAGCCATCCGGTCCCATGTGAAACTCTTGAGGTGGCGGCACCCGAACGTCCCAATCCCGGGCCTCCTGCTCTGCCGCGGCCAAGGCATTCCGGTAAGCAACGATGTCCAATGGCATCACGGTATATCCGTTCCTGGCATGAGAATCAAACAAAGAAGGTGCAGGCAACGGAATAATATCACGAGTATCCTCACTAAAAACCAAGTTATAACGAATGTGGTGAGGAAGCTCAGGAGCATCATGAAAATGGTGGTCCCTCATGGACTGCAAATCTAAGTAAACTCTGGGCAACAAACAATCATGAGGGTGTATGTTAACATTAAAATGTCTCGCTAAGCGAGTAGCATAAATACCGCCATGAATTTTTCCTCTAGTCCTATTAGTGTGCAAGCGGCGTGCAACGATAGCTCCAAGGCTATAAGTGTTATCATTATGCAGTGCGCGGCGTAAAATGGCAAAGTCAGGTGCAGCTAGCGCACTACCTTGCTCCCTAGCAATCAAGCATTTCCCAAAAAATAAAGTGAAGTAATGAAGAGAGGGAAACTGCAAGCTAGTGGCTCGGGCCTTCGACACACCCCTTTCCTCTCCCACAGTTAAAGTGCGGAGGAAACCCTCAAACTCCTCCGGTCGAGGCTCTCTGATTTCCCCATCAAAGGGAATCAAACATATCTCACAAAATTCAGCTAGAGGTATCTGATAATGTTCAGCATATAAATCAAAGCGCACCTCAGGGGGTTCGAGTCTACTCAGAAAATGAAAGTTTTGCACAAAGGAATTGGTAAGGATGTGGTGCTGGTGACACTCATCTGCGAGGAAGTCAGTCAGTCCGGCATTTGCAACAAATTGCGTGAACTCTTGGTAGAATCCTGCTTAGTTCATGAAGGCATTGTGCGGCCATTCGCACGGCCGGACCTCCGTCCTACGCGGAATGTTGAGGTCACTGTCCGAGGACTCCCCAAGGACTCCCTTGGCGTTCCGCTTTGAGGAACTCCTCCGGAAGATGTTCATTCTCCTAAGAACAAATTTCAGAAAAAAATTGGGTCACAAAATGATATCAATAAAACTTCACAAGATTGATAGCAACTACTCATATGGATGCCTAGAGGCTATATCAAGCATTCAAATTACTTGGAACTTAAAGAATTAAACATGCAAGTTCATTTCAGTAGCACCACGAGCAGCTAATTATGCAAAATATAAACCACTAAAGCAAAAACTAATTGGAGCAATGGAGGAGTCACATACCAAGGAGCAATCTCCTAAAACAGTTTCGGAAACGGAGCTCCGAGCAAAGAGATCGAAAATTTCAGTTTTGTGAGCAAGAACACGAGAGAGAGAGAGCTACCAGGAATTTTTGCTAGAGGTAAGAGACGAAGAGAGCTGAAGGAATAAGTGAGGGGGTCCATGTGGGGCCCACGAGCCACCTGGGCGCGCCAGGGGGTGGCGTGCCCTGGTGCCTCGTGGGCACTTGGGGCACCCCCCTGGTATGATTTTTGTGCCAAAAATTCTTAAATATTAAATAAAAAATCATATCAAAATTTTATTGGATTCTGAGCACTTTCATTTCTTGGCACTTTTTTATTGCACGGATAATTAAGAAAACAGGGTAATCATGGCATTTTATTGCATTTAACTAAAAATAATAGAAAACAAAAAGTGGGAACAGAAGGTTGTGCTTACTAAATTCATCGACCACATGCCTCTCAAAAAGAATCCATTAATAAGGTTGATCAGGTCTTATTAACAAACCATTTCCGAGTGACATGAAACCGAAGAATTTTCCTATAACACTAGGTTACCTCAACGGGGATATGCATCTCCCCAATAATAAGAGTTTCATATTTCCTTTTAACAGTAGGAAGAGGGATTTGAAAACTTCCAATAGTAATTGTCGGAGTCTTTTCAATAATATGAATACCATTTACTTGAAATTGTTTCTTCGAAAAGTGCACCGTATGTTCATTACCATTGATATGAAAAGTGACCTTTCTTTTGTTGCAATCAATAACAGCCCCTGCGGTATTCAAGAAGGGTCTACCAAGGATAATCGACATGTTGTCATCCTCGGGCATATCAAGTATAACAAAGTCTGTTAGAATTGTAACATTTGCAACTACAACGGGCACATCCTCACAAACACCGATAGGTATGGCAGTTGACTTGTCAGCCATTTGCAATGATATTTCAGTGGGAGTGAGTTTATTCAAATCAAGTCTTTTATATAAAGAGAAAGGCATAACACTAACACCGGCTCCTAAATCACACAAAGCAGTTTTAACATAATTTCATTTAATGGAGCATGGTATAGTTGGTATTCCTGGATCTCCTAGTTTCTTAGGTACTCCATCCTTAAAAGAATAATTTGCAAGCATGGTAGAAATTTCAGCTTCAGGTATCTTCCTTTTATTTGTGATAATGGCTTTCATATATTTATCATAAGGAGGCATCTTTATAATATCAGTCAAACGAGTACGCAAAAAGACTGGCCTAAGCATTTCAGCAAAACGTTCAAATTCTTCCTCATCCTTTTTCTTAGATGGTTTAGGAGGAAAGGGCATGGGTTTTTGAACCCATGGTTCCCTTTCTTTACCATATTTTCTAGCAATGAAGTCTTTTTTATCATAACGTTTATTTTTAGAAGGTGGGTTATCAAGATCAACAACAGGTTTTATTTCAACATCATTATCAGGTTCTTTGTCATTATCTGGTTGGGTATCCACATGAGCATCATCATTATTATTATCATCAGGTGGTTGTTCATTTTACCAGATTGTGTTTCAGCATCAGAAATAGAAACATCATTACTATCCTCCAAAGATTTTTCTACCTCAGGTTCACTAGAAGTATGCAAAGTCCTATCATTTTTCTTTTTCTTTTTCTTTTTAGATGGACTAGGTGCATCAACATTAATTCTTTGAGAGTCTTGTTCAATTCTTTTAGGGTGACCCTCAGGATAGAGTGGCTCCTGAGTCATTCTACCTCCTCTAGTCTTTACTCTAACAGCATGATCATTCATATTGTTATTCATTTCATTAAGCAATTCACTCTGGGATTTAGCAACTTGTTCTAATTGGGTTTGAACCATGGAAGCGTGTTTACTTACACCCTTAATATCATTAGCAATTCTAAATAACAAGTCACTCAAGCGATCAATCATATAGGCATTTCGTTTCAATTGTTTCATAAAATTTGCATTGAAATGATCTTGCCTAATAATATAATTGTCTAATTCATACAAGCATTGACTAGGAGGTTTGTTATAAGGAATATCACTTTCATCAAACTTTATAAGAGAATTTACCTCTACTACCTGTGTCGGTTTGTCAAGACCATGTATTTCTTCAATAGGTGGTAAATTCTTAACATCCTCAGCTTTAATACATTTTTCTTTCTAGCATTTCTTTGCTTCTTGCATATCTTCAGGACTGAAATATAAGATACCCTTCTTCTTCGGAGTGGGTTTAGGTGGTGGTTCAGGAAGTGTCCAATCATTATCATTCTTCAATATATTATTCAATAATTCCTTAGCTTGTTCAATAGTCTGTTCCCAGAAAACACAACTCGCACAACTATCTAGGTAGTCCCTAGAAGCATCGGTTAGTCCATTATAGAAGATATCAAGTATTTCATTCTTCTTAAGAGGATGATCAGGCAAAGCATTAAGTAATTGGAGAAGCCTCCCCCAAGCTTGAGGGAGATTCTCTTCTTTAATTTGCACAAAGTTAAATATTTCCTGTAAGGCAGCTTGTTTCTTATGAGCAGGGAAATATTTTTTAGAGAAGTAATAAATCATATCCTGGGGACTACGCACACATCCAGGAGCAAGAGTATTATACCATTCTTTAGCATCACCCTTTAATGAGAAAGGAAACAACTTAAGAATATAGTAATAGCGAATTTTTTCCTCATGAGTAAATAGGGTAGCTATATCATTTAATTTAGTGAGATGTGCCACAACGGTTTCAGTTTCATATCCATGGAAGGGATCAGATTCTACCAACTTAATCAACTCAGGATCAACAGATAATTCGTAATCCTTATCAGTAACAAATATGGGAGAGGTAGCAAACTTAGGATCATATTTCATTTTCTCCTTCATAGATTTTTCTTTCATTTCAGCAAACAATTTTATAACTTCATGTCGGTCATTACAAGCAAGAATAGCTCTAGCTGTCTCCCTATCAAAGCATTGTTCATCAGGTGTTTCAACCCTAGTAGGAGAGCTAGGCATAATAGGTGAATCACAATTTTCAAGAGTTTCAGCATTTTCAGTTTCTTTAGCTTTAGCAATTTGTTCAGCAAGAAATTCACCAAGTGGCACAGCATTAGCAAGCATAGTAATAGCATCATAATGAGTATCATTCAAAGCAGAAGTGGTATCATCAATAACTTGCGATATATCAGAATTAATAGCATGTGGTGGTGTTGCAAGTTTACTCAAAACAGAAGGTGAATCAAGTGCAGAGCTAGATGGCAGGTCCTTACCTCCCCTCGTGTTAGAGGGAACGATCTTGGTCCTAGTGTCTTTCAGATTCTTCATAGTGATCAACAGATATAAATCCCAAGTGACTTAGCAAATATATCTATGCTCCCCGGCAACGGCGCCAGAAAAAGGTCTTGATAACCCACAAGTATAGGGGATCGCAACTGTTTTCGAGGGTAGAGTATTCAACCCAAATTTATTGATTCGACACAAGGGGAGCCAAAGAATATTCCCAAGTATTAGCAGTTGAGTTGTAAATTCAACCACACCTGGAGACTAAATATCTGCAGCAGAGTGATCAGTAGCACAGTAGTATGATAGTTTGATAGCAGTAGCAGTAACGGTAACATCAGTAGTACTAGCAATTGTAACAGCAGTAGTAACAATAGTAACTTAGCAAGAACAAGATGTGAAAAGCTCATAGGCATTGGATCGGTGATATTCGTTGGATAACACTCATCATATAACGGGCATAACCTAGGGCGACACAGAACTTGCTCCAATTCATCAATGTAATGTAGGCATGTATTCCGTATATAGTCATACGTACTTGCGATAAGAACTTGCATGACATCTTTTGTCCTACCCTCTCGTGGCAGCGGGGTCCATAAGGAAACTAAGGGATATTAAGGCCTCCTTTTAATAGAGAACTGGAACAAAGCATTAACACTTAGTGAATACATGAACTCCTCAAACTACGACAATCACCGGAAAGAATCCCAATTATTGTCACCTTGGGGTATGCGGATCATAACACGTAGCAGGTGCGTATAACTTGCAAGATCGGATCAAGAACACAAATATATTGATGAAAACATAAGGGGTTCAGATCTGGAATCATGGCACTCGGGCCCTAGTGACAAGCATTAAACATAGCAAAGTCATAGCAACATCAATCTCAGAACATAGTGGATACTAGGGATCAAGCTCTAACAAAACTAACTCGATTACATGATAAATCTCATCCAACTCATCACCGTCCAGCAAGCCTATGAAGGAATTACTCACTCCCGGCGGTGAGCATCATGAAATTGGTGATGAAGGATGGTTGATGATGACGATGCCGGAAGATCCCCCTCTCCGGAGCCCTGAATGGACTCCAGATCTGGCCTCCCGATGAAGAACAGGAGGTGGCGGCGGCTCCGTATCATGAAATGCAATAAAACTTCCTCTCCTTTTTTTCCTTTGGGAAACTGAATTTATAGCGTTGGAATTAGGTCAGACGGAGCCACGTGGGCCCCACGAGGTAACAGGGCGCGCCTGGGGGTGGTGGCGCTCCCTGGTGCCTCGTGGGCACTGGGTGGCCCCCCCTCTGTTGATTCTTACGCAAATAATTTTTATATATTCCATAAAAATTCTCCAGAAAGTTTCATCCAAATCCAAGAACTTTGATTTTCTGCACAAAAACAACACCATGGCAATTCTGCTGAAAACAGCGTCAGTCCGGGTTAGTTTCATTCAAATCATGCAAATTAGGGGCCAAGACAAGAGCAAAAGTGTTTGGAAAAGTAGATACGACGGAGACGTATCATGGTTCGTTCAAGATTCCTCTTCCTTTGTTATAATATCAATTCATTCGTTCTTTCCAAAAATCCTACCGGTGTTTCGTTGAAGACCTTCCCAAGTTTGCGCTATATCTCTCCTCAATCCTTGCAAGAAGAATAAGTGGCATGCCAATCCGTTGCTTCTCATCAATTTAAGTTGATGAAGGGTAAGCATGACATAATTCTTATTCTTGTTTCACCAAGGTGATTTAATTCTTTCTTCCGGAGTTTTGTTCATGTTGAATGAATTCTCGATTCCAACTTGTTGATCTTTCTTTTCCGGAGTTCCAAGTTTTCTCGATTGTCTCGTCACGAAGCTCCATCTAAATCATCGCAAGGCTTCATCTTGTTCTTTTCAACCATCGTGTCTATAATCCTTTTGTTTACCGGAGTTCTTCATGGTGGTTCATCAAGGATTCCTTTCATTCTCGAAGTGTTCTTCAAGATTCTTTCTCGAAGCTAAGATTCCCCAAGCTATACTCTGGAATAAACATGCTGTTCAACACATGTTTTCTTTTGAGGATCTCAAGCATGTTTCATCTTCCATTCCATTGTGCAAATCCTTTCTACCTTGTCTTTTGAGGTGGTGTTATGTCTTTCTTGACATTTCCCTTCGTGTTTCATGATTCACACGTTGTCAGGAATGAGATATTTAAACCCATCATTTTCTCTTCGTTCAGGAGATCTTGTCAACCCATTAATATCTTCGTTGGAATTATCTTGGTATAGATTTCATCTAAAGCCTTCCCTAAGGAATATTGCTATTGTGGTTGTTATCAATGATCCAAGTTTCTCCTTCTCTTCTCGGTGAAAGAGGTCTTCATCTCTTCGAGATCTAAAGCAATCTTTTGTTTTCGTTAGTGGCAGAAATTCACCTCAAGCATTGAGATGTTTTCCATGAGCCCACGGGAATCATATCTTTTTGTTGTTTGATTATCCAACAACTCTGTTCTAGCATTCCTCATAAGCTTGCCATTTCAAGTCCCTTGTGGGAGAAGTTGTCATTTTCTTCTCCGTTCTTTTCTTTCCAATGATTTAGCTTCTATTCTTTCATTCTGGAGGCATTGTGATGTTGCTCTCTTCAACCCATTATCTCGTTTCACCAAGATCATGTTCTTTCCTTGCTTATCCATTTTATCGGAGTGTTATGTTCTCTTTTCAAGTTCTTTTCATCTTATCAAGTTTTCCTTCTCTTTTCTACCGGGGTGCTGCCCAAATTCTTTCCTTCTCATTGGTTGTCTATCTCGTTTAAACCTGGGTGGTTTCAAATTCTTTCTTGTCCCTTGTGTTCGTTTCATGTCTTTGCAACTTCAAAGGTTCTTTGGCTTCGCTCGTTTGTCATAGAAGCAACTTAGTTTTACCTATTCCTCTTTCTCTTCCTCTTCTCATTCTTATATCTCGGGGCGAGATCTCTTGTAAGTGGGGGAGTGTTGTGACAGCCCGAGACCGATGCTCCAGATGCCTTCCATGTTTTTCGTCAAGCCTGCGTTAATTATTTTGGCTTGTTGCATTTCATCATGTCATCATGTGCATTGCATCCGCATGTTTTCATAAAACTTGCATCCGTTCGTAGTTGCTGCTTCTCTCTTTGTCTCCGTTGACCTTTTGTCAGACCGTTTTGTCTTCTTTGACCATTCTCAGTCCAACCACACACTTGATCGCGACCACCTTATTTCTTCTGCACAGTACACAGACCCCTCGCAACCTAGTCCGAAACCTTCCCCGAACCCGAACCAGGCAGTCATGACCGGTGGGTCCGGATCAGCCCCGAAATACCTGAAAACATCTTCGGTTTCTTCGTTGGACTTCCCTAGCCTATTTATCCCGGACCGTCCGATTACGATCGAAGGGACCGGATAGCCTCTATCAAATCCACTTACTATAAATAGCAGTGCAACCCTAGCCAAGTCTGTCCCATCCTGCCATCGCGCCGCCGCCACTCTCTCTCGGGATCCTCCCAGATCCGATCCAGCCAACCACCCGCAGCCTCCAACCACCTCCCTCATCTTGCGCGCCCGTCCAATCGAGCTCGCCCGCTGCCCCGAGCAACAACCAAGACCCCGAGCTGCCTCCTCTACCTCGCTCCCGAAGCCGTTCGTGCCCGAGCTCCTGAGGAGACGGTCTAGCCCTGAGCTCCTCCTACCCCCGCACCTCCACGCCGCGCAGACCGGCGACCAGCAGGACCACCAGGCCGCCCCAGGACAGCAACTCCGGCCTCCCCCTGAACCTTCTCTTTCTCCGCGTCCTCTCTTTTTTTCTTCTACTCTAAAAGCTGAAACTCCTCGTTGCTTCTCTGAATAGGAGCTCGCCGCCGCCATCAGACGTCCTCCCAGCCGACGCTCCTCCTCCGTTTTGGCGAGGAACCAGCCGCCGCCGCCTCGCCCTGCGAGCTCCGTACCGGATCCTTTCGTCACTGCTGTTCGTTATTGTCTCCAAGTCCCATGCCCCCATGAACGGGAGCCACCTCGTGCCGCCATTCGTCTCGCGCCGCCCGGGTTCCGCGTCCCCTGCCGGACCTCCCCAGCTGGCCGGAGTACCAAGAACCCGCCAAGTCTGACGCCGCGCCATGGGCGCCTCTTCTGATCGTCGCCGTCAGTCCACTGCATCGCGCCGCTGCTTCCTGTTCGAGGAAACAGCCACGCGAGTGCCCTCTGTCTTGAGTCGTTCCTCCGCCGCTCGCCCGCGTTGACTTCTCCATCGCCAAGGCCCAGCCACGCCTGCCTGCGTCACGCGTGGTCCGCTCCCGCCAAGTTCCTCATCGCGCCACCTCCTCTACATCGCACGCCGCCACGCTGTCTCTCTGTCGAACAAGATGGACAGCGCCGCTCGAGCTGCTTCCTGTCATGCACCAAGTGGGCCACGCGCCGGCCTCCAACCCAGCTCCAGATCCGGCCTCTGGCCCAATGTGAGCAAGCCAGCCCGCCTCCTCTGCCACTTTGTTACGCCCTGTGCGAGATTCAGGTATCCATCGCCCATGCCTGTGCAACCTCGTTCATTTCAGATTCAGCCCGATAGTATATTTTTTTCCTCTGTTACGAACTTGTCTATTTCCAGAAAATTGCATATTTACAGTTCTGCCACTGTTTTGCATTGCTCATAATTAAATATCCATGCATCCAAATAAAACATGTCATATATGTTAAATGCTTATAATTTCATGTAGTTTCACTATATCCAACTTTCATCCATCTTAAAAATGTCTAAAATTGTCGTTTGCATTAATTTGCATAAATGACATGTTAAAATGGTTTATTTCATAACTAAATAACCGTAGCTCCGAATTAAATAAATTTTATATGTAAATGGGGTAGAAAAATGTGTAGATTAACATGGTGCACTTACTTTTGCTGTCTAACAACTTTAAAATTGTGTTTAGATCAGAACAGTACCAAATTCGAAATTTACATATGGGAATTTTCCGGAATTATTGTTTGTTGTTTCCGGCCTCATTTAAATTGCCTAGATAGATAGTTTAATTATGCTTCACCTATTGCCATGTTAACCAACATTTTAATCTTGTCATATGCATAAACGAGAGTGAACTAAATAATTCGAATGTGGAGTTGAGCTTCACTTAATGTGTAGTATTGCTTGTGCACTTTGCCATGCCATGCATCTTTAAACCGGACATGCATCATACTTGGTTGTGCATCATGCCATGTTTATGCTGGTGTTTTTACCATGTTGTTTGCTTCTTTCCGGTTGTGCTTCTTCTCGATAGTTCCGGTTTCGTTACGATTGTGAGGAGTCGTTTGACTACGCTTGTTCGTCTTCTTCATGGACTCGATCTTCTTTCGAGCGGGATTCCAGGCAAGATGATCATGACCTTGGATATCTCTACTATCTTTGCTTGCTAGTTGTCTCATTGCTATCGCTATGTCGCGCTTCCTACCACATATATGTCAGCCTCCCATATGTCATGATATAGCCTCTAACCACTCTTACCCAGCAAACTGTTGTTTGGCTATGTTATCGCTTTGCTCAGCCCCTCTTATAGCGTTGCTAGTTGCAGGTGCAGTTGCAGTTTGTTCCATGTTGGGACATGGATATCATGGGATATCACAATATCTATTATTTAATTAATGCATCTATATACTTGGTTTTGGGTGGAAGGCTTGGCCTTTTGCCTAGTGTTTTGTTCCACTCATGCCGTCTTAATTTCCGTAATACCGGTGTTATGATCCTTGATTCGCGTTCCTAACATGCTCAGGGGAATGGGTCCCTCTTGACAGTTCGCTTTGAATAACCGCTTCCAGCAAGGCCCAACTTTGGTTTTAACATTTGCCAACATAATAATACTGAATTAAATAATTAATTTGCATAGGGAGTTAGCGCTACCCGAGGATTCTTAATTCAACATAATACAGGTGGGCCAGTGCCGATGGTGTTGGTCCGAACCGGGCGGCCTGCGGGGACACCACGAGGAAACTCGAGGATCTGGTTTAACTCGTAGCTTGTCCCATCCGGTCGTGGCCTGATACGAGATACGCGCGGCTACTATCAGGGTGTCGGCATGCTGGGAGGTCTAGCTGGACTTGTGTTACCATTGTCGAAATGTCTTGTGCACCGGGATTCCGAGGATACTTCGGGCTGACTCGAGGTTGATCGGGTTTTCTTAAGGTTGAGGTCTTCCACCGCAGCTTGTGTTGGTTTGTAATGGACCAGGTTGGAACACCCCTGCAGGGTTAAATCTTACGCGAAGCCGTGCCCGCGGTTATGTGGCGACTTGGATATTTATAACCTCCGGTTGTAGAGAACTTGACACTAAATCTAATTAAAATACACCAACCGCGTGCGTAACCGTGATCGTCTCTTTTCGAGGGAGTTCGGGAAGAGAACACGGTGGGGTTATTCTTGACTCGTAAGTAGGTGTTCAGGATCACTTCTTGATCATTACTAGATTGCGACCGTTATGCGTAGTTTACTCTTCTTATTCTTGTACTCGTAAGTTAGCCACCATATAATGCTTAGTGCTTGCTGCAACCTCACCACCTTACCCTTCCATACCCATTAAGCTTTGATAGTCTTGCTACCCATGGTTATGGGATTGCTGAGTCCTCGTGGCTGACAGATTACTACAACAACGGATGCAGGTACAGGTAATACGATGATTTGACGTGAGAGCGATGCGCGTTTGCTTTTGGAGTGCTTCTTCTTCGTCGATCTTGGGATAGGTTCCTGGTCGGCAGCCTGGGCTAGCAGGGTGGATGTCGTTCGTGTTTTTCGTTTGTTTTCATCCGTAGTCGGATTTTGCTCTTTTGTATGGTGTTTGTTATGTATTGATGTATTCATGTGATGATTGTAAGTATTTGTATGTATCCCCATCTGTCATGTATATGGTACGATGTAATGATATCCACCTTGCAAGCGTCTTCAATATGCGCTTCTATCCCTGGTGGGACCTTCGAGTTCCTCGAGGATTGGATCGCATATTGGGCGTGACAAGTAGCACGCTACATCTACTTCCCATGATTTATCGTCTTACATAATTAATAATCTATAATGAAGCCTAAAAAAGAGTACTATGGGGAGAAGTGGACAACACCTAATATATATGGCTGTTAGAGAAATATAAAACTTGCTAACCGTTGGATTTTTTTTACCTGTAAAGGAACTATCTTAGATATATATATGATCCACCGGGTTCAGAATAAGGTTAGCTTAACTACCATGTATTTTCAGCAGAATAAATGAGTACCATGTATTTTTCACCACATTGATTATTGCCTACTTATGGTCATCCTCCATACGTACATCTGTTAGGATGAAGTAGAGTAGGAGTAAAATCTTCAATTCAGTAATGCTTTGGCCTCAATATCTAGCAATTGTTGTCCGCAGAAAAAATGCTCACAAAATTGGTTTCGTTTCTTTGCAGAGAAACTGTATTTCTTACCCTTGTGCAAAACACACAGCTAATTTGGCAAAGTGTCGAATCATTTTTTCTAATGAAAGATCTCGAGAGTGAGACAACTTTCATCAGGTTCAGAGGAATATTAGCTTAAGTATCATACAAAGTGTGACACAATACTAACAACTAGCATAGCATGGATCTTGCATGGTTTTCTTATTCAAGTAGTAGTCTACTTTGTGTAGGGAAGTCATTAATTGTAAATATTCCCATAAATTTTCGTTCTTTTCTTGCAGAAATGCCATTATGAAATTAAACCGGTAACTCTTTTCCGTTACATGATGGTTTCCAGGTTTATAATTGCATTAGTCCATTGACACCATTCCCCAAATTTCTGTACTAGATTTCGGAACTATTAGATGGGTGCATAACAATAATTCTCTGCATCCAAACCATTAATGTTTGTTTGTTTCTAAAATCACTAATACTAGAAGCATTGATATCTACTTCAAACTAAAGAATCAAAAAAATTACCTCTATCTTTGCGGTACAGTTTGATTGTATAATAATGTGCATGCCTACGGTTAGATTGTATTAATCCTTTTCTGGACCAAAGCTATATATTATCCTTTTCCGTCCATTCTTTTCATTTGTATAGAAATTGTAGATACGTGTAAATATGTATTTGGGAATTTTGTGCATTCTATTTTGATTTATTGTATTATGGAATATGTAAGTTTCTATTAGCAACGTATATTAAAGTTCTAATTAGATACTAGATTTGTATAATATGTTTATAATTGTGGATATCACTAGCCCGTGCCATTGCACGGGTTGATGACTAGTATTTTACAAATGCACATAACCTCTCCCGGGAAAAATAACACCTATTACACTACAGACAAAATGTTGCGATCTTTTTATGCACGTTTTGACAGCAAACAAAGAAAAATTATAGTAAATCATAAGAAAAATAAATTGTTCATATCCAATAAATATAAAATATAAATATAATAACTAATATTACAGTATGTAAATTATTTTTCTAACCTAAGTACATCACAAAATTCAACAAACTAACTAGCACGTGCATTTGTATCTGTCAAGTCGAAGAGCAGCCACCATCTACGTCCACAGTAGGAACTTCCGAAGGCATTTAGAATTAGCAGCTGTTGAGTAGAGCAACAACTGGATTTAAACAAGCGAAGTAAAAAAGCTGAGCATGATAGATGGATACAACGAGATATAAAGCAACACATTAACTAGCACGTATAGGTTCATAGGACGGGTCAAAGAAAATCCATTGTCTCCATCTGCAGTAGGACCTTCGGAAGGCGTTCTAGAATTAGCCTTATTGAGCAGAGCAAGAAGTGGATCTAATTATGCGAAGTAAAAAAATCTAACCATGGTGGATGTATACAATGTGCACGGGTCAAGTGGAAGAGGATCCATTCTCTGCGTCTACATTAAGAGACTCGGAAGGTGTTCTAAAATTGGCTGCCCACGAGCAAAACAAAGAAGTGGATCTTACGATGCAAATTAAAAAGCTGACTAGCATGAATGGATACAAAAACTCTATATAATGGGAATTTTAATAAGGGATAAGATGTTCATTTTAATCCAAAAAGCTGTAATCTCCGAACATAGAAAGATTATTGTTTTCCTCACAAGAACTTAGCATTCTCTGTATGGTAGAGTTCAACCACATTTATATTTATATAAACTAAAGTTATGTGTTTTATGTGGTGTGTCCAATGTGGGATAAACTTTGATAACAATTTCCCAAATTGGAACGCATACTTTTAAAATGCCTATAAATGCATTGATATGTGTACTGACAAAAAAAGGATACACAATAGTCACGTTTGTCTCCACAATAAGATGATGAAATAACTGTAAAACCATCATCACCTAATAACCACTTAATCATAATATTTATTTAAAATTATACATAGTAAGTGTTCTGAATATGCTAGCCCGTGCGTATGCACGGGTTGACGATGAGTGAGCTTCTCTTGTATAGTTGGTGTCCCCAGCAGGGTTGGTGTTGGTGTGTGTTTGTATGGCTACTTTGTACTGGTTGTTGTTTTATTTATAAAACGGGGCGAAAGCCTTTTTCGGTAATTGATATAGTCGCTCTAAAGTTGGCATACTGATGAGTAATGTCACGCACCCCATCCTAGATATTCTCTCATGTAAACATAACTTTACTATTTTTGATATATAATAATAAAAATGAGAAAGCCGGTTCAAGTGCACACATCGGAGGTTATAAATTCTACGACAGGGACACGAAAAGGAAGAACAAGTGGCACAAGTGGCATCGTACTCCTGAAAGGGGCAGGCAAGCTGGTCCCTCCCGTCCAGTTTCTTGGATTTGAATGGATTATACTCCTACTTAGGAAATCGTTGCTACGCACCCAGGTAGCAAGTCAACCAAACAGTTTCCCTGTTAATTACTCCCTCGGTCCCATAATATAAGAGCGTTTTTGACATTACACTAGTATCAAAAACGTTTTTATATTATGGGACGGAGGGAGTAAAATGGACAGAAGAGGAATATTAGAAAGCAGAAAGAAACGAAATGCAGTATGTTATATATCTCCACGTACGTATGTTTCATGATAGTTTATTAGAATATATAAGTATATACGCAACGTATTTAGATCGGTTTTGTTGAAACTCAGCTGGCCGAGTTTTAACTATGTTTCCATGCAAAAGAAGAGTTTTAACTATGTTTCCCGCAAAAAAAAAGAGTTTTAATTATGTCTCATTCACGTTTCTGGCCGTTCGTTCGATGCATCAAGATTCATTTCGGCTTTGTGCGTGGCATCGTGGGAGCGAAGCAGGGGGCGCGCCGCTGTCTCGTACAAGTGAGGCCCATGTGTGTGTGTTTTTTTACCTGGCCTTTTGTTTGTCTGTCTACCGAGCAGGGCTATATGGGCCTTTCTTTTTGTCATTTCTTCGCTGTACCTTCCAGGGTCAGCTCCTTCTTTTTTTTATGGAAGGTCAGCTCCTTCTAATGATTTTCTTTTTTAATTTTTTATCATGATTAATTGTTTTTTTTGTTTCCTGTTTACATTTTATTTTTTCTTATTATTTCACTGTATTTAGTACAACATAGTTTCACTCTTTTGACTTTTCCTATTTAGTAAATTCATTTTTTTTACTTAATATTCAATTTGTTACCAGAGATTGCAAAATAGATTGTTTTGGTATTTTACAAAAAAATTCTCTTATTATTATTATTATTATTATTATTATTATTATTATTATTATTATTATTGTTATTAAAGTAAATAGCCGCCGCTGCCTAGTCGTCCTCGTCCGAGATGACGATGACGGCACCAGGCACAAATATGTTTAATGACTACGTGTATATATATAAGGGTTTTGGTGCACCGCCGGTAACTAACTATTCCTATAAGGGTTTTTCTACTCGTAAGATGTGTCAAGACCTGATATACCCAAGTGTACACGAGTATCTCCAATCATGGTTTTAAAGTTTCAGTGGGATTTCATGAGAATTACCTGAATTTCAATAGTTTGAGTAGATACTGGAATATTTATCTTTCTGCCAAAATATTTAAGCAACTTCAGTGGAACATAAGAATTCAAATGTTTTTCTAAAATTCAAGTGAATGTTTTGGCCCTTCGGCCGAAATGCAAACCGAAATAACTGAAATTCAGTAAATTTTGGTAATATCGCTTGTTTCTGAAATATTTCTGAAATGTAAAGTGAAACTCCAATTGTCTATTTTTTTGGAAAATAGTTATCTCCAATAGTCAGCGCTATTGCTACCACTGGAAAGCTAGATAAAAAATGATTATTTCTAAATCATGGCTAAAGACCAACGCAAGATTTATAATGGCAAAAAAGTATATATAGGGGAGTGTTGGAATTGTGTCCAATAGATGTATGGGTTAGCCTATACCAACACTTGTAACTAACAGAGAGGTAGTTGTTTGAGTCAAATTTGTGTAACCTGGACATAATAATATATAAAGACATATTGTGCGATAGCCAAAGTGGACTAGGCAACCTGGTATGCTAGACAGCGATCACGAGAAGGACTGCCTGGACACCCGTTACAGGGGTGGTCGAACCTGCCATGGTGGATGGTCGAAATATTGTCTGGTGGTCTCGATGGCCTTTGTCGTCGTTGCACTTTGTCGATTTGGTATGAGAGGAGGAGCGCACGTAATCATGCCTCGTAACAAATGTTGGTATTTTGTTTTGATTGCTTCACTTCTTCCTACGATCGACTCGTGCTTCTCAAATTTCTAAAAAAAGATCGGCAACTATGAAATGTTGTGTGAAAATTAACTATTTCTAACACAAGAAAGAAGTATTCACTCTAAAAGAGGTACTACCTCCGATCCATAATAAGTGTCGCAGTGTTGAACTAGTCTCGGTTCAAAACTGCGACACTTATTTTGGATCGGAGGGAGTAGCGTTTATCATTTATTTGTGAAAGGATGTAGCATCATCATTTGTTACCATTCATCCCAAAGGGAGGAAAAGGCAGTTGAACAAAGTTGTTTCTTAAAAAGAAACCAGACTAGGCACGGTGCTAGTAACAAGTTGCTCTTTTTATTCGGGACTATAGTTGATGTTAGCTCAAATCAGGCGCATTGTGCAAATGACTAGTCAGTGATGCATGGTTCAGTGCATCGTGATGCATGGTGCCATGCACAAATTAGCACAATGATAACTTTGAGATAGCAGAATGAAAACTCTATGAATCGACGGATGGTAAGTTTGTAAGAGAAAAGAGGAGTCAAAATGTAGGTACCAGCATGGTGCCTACTTTGGAAGATCGATGATAAAGATGGCCTGAATTTACGGTTTGTAGCATTTTAGGCGGGTATTTTCTGCAAATATCTCACGTAAGCTCTTTGGTGGTCACATGTTGGTTTTTAGGCTAGCTAAGGCTACTCATAGCGGGGAGTATCACATAGCGGGGAGTATCTTCATAGTGCATAGTAACACAGATTAGTATCATAAATGATCTTATTTATTGCCATGCATGACACATAATAGCATAACATTTATTATGATACAGTATCTATCTATGTTTCTAACCCTCTATTTATTCTTTAATTGTCTGCCACATCAGCATGTTTGCTAGTCCCGAGTGCATGATACCGGCTAAGATACCACCACTATGGCCAGCCTAACTCCGTCGCGGGTGGTCCAAAACTTTATGGCACATGACTGTGTGAGTAGGATGTGTCACGTAATTTAGTCCTAGCTTCTTACTTGGCTAGAAGTTTCCGGAACATCGATCGTGCAACAAGTGGATAAAGGCTCCTTTTCCTTTTCCAAGGGAAGAAGTGGATAGGGCTTGTCGAGCGCAAGCAAGTTGAGATTCATAGATGGCCGATCCATTGAACCAGCGCTGGCAGCAGCATCACATACGGGCAAGTGGCAACAAGCTGGTACTCCGCCACATACTGGCTACTAAGTTGGTAGGTAGAACAAGCTGCATTTCACGGCAAACTATTTAAACTTATTATGCGGCTAAAAGTGTCTGTCCGAGGAGAGCACATCACCTGCAAAAAAAAAAAGTTATTATGTGGTAGTTCGCTCGGTCGCTCGTTGGAGCAGAGCACCTGGCCCTAAGTCAAGTTGCGACTTAATGGGGCGCGTGCAAGCAGGGTGGCTATCCATGGCCACTTCTCAACGTACAGCTCAAGTGGGCAAGCTCCACAGGTTTTTGCTGCCTTTTGTCGCCTACTCTTCTTCATTCCTAGTTTAGGCACGAGCTACCTCACAACGACGCATGTGTGTGTGTGTGTGTGTGTGTGTGTGTGCCAAGAGTGCATTCTGTAGGCAGAGGCGGAAGGAGGATGAAAAATGAGAGGGCGGCAAGCACGAACATGATTTTTTCTTCAAGCTTCATTCACAAAAACTGACCACAATGAGAAACCACCGAAGTTTAATATACTGCCCAAACTATGAAACCGTTTAGTTTGCAAACTTCACTTCCAAAACCAGACAAGAAACAACCCTGGACTAGTTTTTGACTGGTCTTGACTGATCAACAGCCCAGTCAACTGCCACATCACCCCCTGAAAAATAAAGGATTCCAGAAAATTTTGAAATAAATCTCAAAAATCCACACTACCCTTATATTCAATCTGGGAAAGTTTCAGCAAGTTTTTCCGATAAGAAAATAAAATAAAATGAAAAAATTGCTGACGTGGCAACACATGACACGCCACAAGTAAACATAATGGTGTTGGTATTCGATGTTATGCCACGTCATCACTATATGACGCCTTGTACCAACTGTGGGTCCCACCTACAAGTGGCGTTCAATAATTTGCTAACGCCACCACTATTGTCTTAACGATGTTGTTGTTGGAAATATGCCCTAGAGGCAATAATAAAATAGTTATTATTATATATTTCCTTGTTCATGATAATTGTCTATTGTTCATGCTATAATTGTATTAACCGGAAACCGTAATACATGTGTGAATACATAGACCACACCATGTCCCTAGTGAGCCTCTAATTGACTAGCTCGTTGATCAATAGATGGTCATGGTTTCCTGACCATGGACGTTGGATGTCGTTGATAACGGGATCACATCATTAGGAGAATGATGTGATGGACAAGACCCAATCCTAAGCATAGCACAAGATCGTGTAGTTCGTCTGCTAGAGCTTTTCTAATGTCAAGTATCATTTCCTTAGACCATGAGATTGTGCAACTCCCGGATACCGTAAGAATGCTTTGGGTGTATCAAACGTCACAACGTAACTGGGTGACTATAAAGGTGCACTACACGTATCTCCGAAAGTGTCTGTTGGGTTGGCACGAATCGAGACTGGGATTTGTCACTCCGTGTGACGGAGAGGTATCTCTGGGCCCACTCGGTAATACATCATCATAATGAGCTCAATGTGACTAAGGAGTTAGTCACGGGATCATGTGTTACGGAACGAGTAAAGAGACTTGCCAGTAACGAGATTGAACAAGGTATAGGGATACCGATGATCGAATCTCGGGCAAGTAACATACCGATGGACAAAGGGAATTGTATGCGGGATTAATTGAATCCCCGACATCGTGGTTCATCCGATGAGATCATCGTGGAACATGTGGGAGCCAATATGGGTATCCAGATCCCGCTATTCGTTATTGGCCGGAGAGGTGTCTCGGTCATGACTGCATGGTTCCCGAACCCGTAGGGTCTACACACTTAAGGTTCGGTGACGCTAGAGTTGTAATGGGAATTGTATGTGGTTACCGAAAGTTGTTCGGAGTCCCGGATGAGATCCCGGATGTCACGAGGAGTTCCGGAATGGTCCGGAGGTGAAGATTTATATATGGGAAGTCCAATTTCAGTCACCGGAAAGGTTTCGGGGTTTATCGGTATTGTACTGGGACCACCGAAGGGGTTCCGGGGGTCCACCGGGAGGGTCCACCTGCCCCGGAGGACCTAATGGGCTGTAGTTGGGTGGGAACCAGCCCCTTAGTGGGCTGGTGCGCCCCCCCCCCCCCCAAGGGCCCAAGGCGCCTAGGGTTGGAAACCCTAGGGGGGCCCGTCGCCCCCCCGGGGGGCCGCCGCCCCCAAGGGCCCAAAGCGCCTAGGGATGGAAACCCTAGGGGGGCCGCCGCCCCCCCCCCCTCTAGATGGATCTAGGGGGGCCGGCCCCCTCTCCCCTTCCCCCTATAAATAGTGGGGGGTGGGAGGGCAGCCGGACACCCCTTCCCCTGGCGCGGCCCTTCCCCCTTCCTACACCTCCTCCTCCTCCGTAGAGCTTAGCGAAGCTCTGCCGGAGAACCACGAGCTCCACCGCCACCACGCCGTCGTGCTGCCGGAGCTCTCCCTCAACTTCTCCTTCCCCCCTTGCTGGATAAAGAAGCAGGAGACGTCCCCGGGCTGTATGTGTGTTGAACGCGGAGGCGCCGTCCGTTCGGCGCTTGGATCGGATCTTCCGCGATTTGAATCGCCGCGAGTACGACTCCATCAACCGTGTTCTTTGTAACGCTTCCGCTTAGCGATCTTCAAGGGTATGAAGATGCACTCCCTCTCTCTCGTTGCTAGCATCTCCTAGATTGATCTTGGTGACACGTAGGAAAATTTTGAATTATTACTACGTTCCCCAACAGTGGCATCATGAGCTAGGTCTATGCGTAGATTCTATGCACGAGTAGAACACAAGTAGTTGTGGGCGATGATTTGGTCAATTTTCTTGCCGTTACTAGTCCTATCTTGATTCGGCGGCATTGTGGGATGAAGCGGTCCGGACCGACTTTACACGTACGCTTACGTGAGACTAGTTCCACCGCCTGACATGCACTTGTTGCATAAGGTGGCTAGCGGGTGTCTGTCTCTCCCACTTTAGTCGGATCGGATTCGATGAAGAGGGTCCTTATGAAGGGTAAATAGCAATTGGCATATCACCGTTGTGGCTTTTGCGTAGGTAAGAAACGTTCTTGCTAGAAACCCATAGCAGCCACGTAAAACTTGCAACAACAATTAGAGGACGTCTAACTTGTTTTTGCAGGGTATGCTATGTGATGTGATATGGCCAAAAGGATGTGATGAAATATATGTGATGTATGAGATTGATCATGTTTTTGTAATAGGAATCACGACTTGCATGTCGATGAGTATGACAACTGGCAGGAGCCATAGGAG
Source organism: Elymus sibiricus (assembly GCA_039707655.1). Classification (NCBI taxonomy): domain Eukaryota; kingdom Viridiplantae; phylum Streptophyta; class Magnoliopsida; order Poales; family Poaceae; genus Elymus; species Elymus sibiricus. Next base: position 5,485,921 of record CM077674.1, on the reverse strand, counting down.
TTGTCTTAATTTATTGTATGACCTGCACGTCAATCAAAAACGCCATGTAATTACTTTACTTTATTGCTAACCGTTAGCCATAGTAGTAGAAGTAATAGTTGGCGAGACAACTTCATGAAGACACGATGATGGAGATCATGGTGTCGTGCCGGTGACGATGGTGATCATGCCGCGCCCCGAAGATGGAGATCAAAGGCGCAAGATGATATTGGCCATATCATGTCACTTTATGATTTGCATGTGATGTTTATCATGTTTTTACATCTTATTTGCTTAGAACGACGGTAGCGTAAATAAGATGATCCCTCACTAAAATTTCAAGAAATGTGTTCCTCCTAAGTGTGCACCGTTGCGAAGGATCGTTGTTTCGAAGCACCACGTGATGATCAGGTGTGATAGATTCTAACGTTCGCATACAACGGGTGTAAGCCAGATTTACACACGCGAAACACTTAGGTTGACTTGACGAGCCTAGCATGTACAGACATGGCCTCGGAACACGAGAGACCGAAAGGTCGAACATGAATTGTATAGTAGATGCGATCAACATGGAGATGTTCACCATTGATGACTAGTCCGTCTCACGTGATGATCGGACACGGCCTAGTCGATATGGATCATGTATCACTTAGATGACTAGAGGGATGTCTATTTGAGTAGGAGTTTTTTTAATATGATTAACTAAACTCATTATCATGAACATAGTCAAAATGTCTTTGCAAATTATGTTGTAGATTACTAGCTCGCGCTGTAGCTCCCTTGAATTTTTATATGTTCCTAGAGAAATAGAGTTGAAAGATGATGGTAGCAATAATGCGGACTGGGTCCGTGATCTGAGGATTGTCCTCATTGCTGCACATAAGGCTTATGTCCTTAATGCATCGCTCGGAGCGCCACCCCCTCAAGCGTCGTCTGTAGATGTTGTGAACATCTGACAGGCACGTTCTGATGACTACTTGATAGTTCAGTGCGTCATGCATTACGGCTTAGAATTGAGGCTCCAAAACGTTTCGAACGTCACGGAACATATGAGATGTTCTAAGAGCTGAAATTGGGATCTCAGGCTCGTGCCCGTGTTGAGAGGTATGAGACCTCCAACAAGATTCTTTGCCTGCAAGATGCGTGTTGGAAGTGTTTCCAAGGTTAATGTGATCACCATCGCACGCTCTCTATACCTTCGGAATTAGTGATGAACCTAAATAAGTGTTATTTGGTGTTTGCATTGAGCATGAACGTGATTAGATCATGTTTATTGCAATACGGTTATTCATTTAAATTAGAGAATAATGGTTATTCTGTTTACATGAATAATACCTTCAATGGTCATGCACCCAATGAGAATGGTTTATTGAATCTTGATCATAGTGATACACATGTTCATAATATTGATGCCAAAAGATACAAAGTTAGATAATGATAGTACCACATACTTGTGGCACTGCCGCTAAATGTCATATTGGTGTAAAACGCATGAAGAAACTCCATGCTGATGGATCTTTGGACTCATTCGATTTCGAATCGGTTGAGACATGCGGACCATGCCTCATGGGCAAGATGACTAAGACCCCGTTTTCCGGTATGATGGAGCGGGCAAGTAACTTATTGGAACTAATACATGTTGATGTATTCGGTCCAATGAGTGTTGTAGCATGCGGTGGATATTGTTATTTTCCTACCTTCACTGATGATTTGAGTAGATATGGGGATATTTACTTAATGAAACACAAGCCTGTAACGTTTGAAAAGTTCAAACAAAATCAGAGTGAAGTTTGAGATCATCGTGACAAGAAGATAAAATGTCTACGATATGATCGTGGAGGTGAATATCTGAGTTACGAGTTTGGTATACAACTTAAGACAATGTGGAAGTTGTTTCACAACTCACGCCACCTGGAACACCATAGTGTGATGGTGTGTCCGAACGTCGTAGTCGTGCTCTATTGGATATGGTGCAAACTATGATGTCTCTTATCGATTTGCCACTATTGTTTTGGGGTTATGCATTAGAGACAACTAAATTAACTTTAAATAGGGCACCATCTAAGTCCGTTGAGATGACACCGTATGAATTTTGGTTTGACAGAAACCTAAGCTATCATTTCTTAATGTTTGGGGCTGCGACGCTTATGTGAAAAAGGTTTTCAACCCGATGAGCTCGAACCCAAAGCGGACAAATGCATCTTCATAGAATACCCTAACGTTACAGTTGGGTACACCTTCTATCTCAGATCCAACCACAAAATGTTTATTGCTAAAACGGGTCCTTTCTCGAGAAAGAGTTTCTCTCGAAAGAATTGAGTGGGAGGACGATAGAACTTGATGAGGTTATTGAACCTTTGTTTCAACCAGAGAATAGCGCAGAGCAGAAAGTTGTTCTGTGGAGCCTACGTTAGTTGAAGAGGAAGTTAATGATGATGATCATGAAGCTTCGGATCAAGTTGCTATCAAACCTCGTAGGTCAACAAGGACGCGTACTGCTCCAGAGTGGTACGGCAACCCTATCTTAGAGGTCATGTTGTTGGACAATGATGAACCTACGAGCTATGGAGAAGCCATGATGGGCCCGGATTCCAAGAAATGGTTAGAGGCCATGAAATCCGAGATGGGATCCATGTATGAAAACAAAGTATGGGCTTTGGAAGTATTACCTGAAGGGCGATAGACCGTTCAGAACAAATGGATCTTTAAAAGGAAGACGGACGCGGACGGTAATGTCACCGTCTATAAAGCTCGACTTGTGGCAAAGGGTTTTTTACAAGTTCAAGGAGTTGACTACGATGAGACTTTCTCACCCGTAGCGATGCTAAAGTCTGTTGGAATTATGTTAGCAGTTGCTGCATTTTTCGATTATGAAATCTGGCAGATGGATGTCAAAACAACGTTTCCTTAACGGTATCCATGAGGAAAGGTTGTATGTGATACAACCGGAAGGTTTTGTCAGTCCTAGGATGCTAAAATGTATGCAAACTCCAGCGATCCTTCTATGGACTGGAGCAATCATCTCGGAGTTGGAATATACGCTTTGATAAGGTGATCAAAGTTTTTGAGTCTATACAAAGTTTATGAGAAACTTGTATTTACAATAAAGTGAGTGGGAGCACTATAGAATTTCTGATAAGTATATGTGGTTGACATATTATTGATCGGAAATGATGTAGAATTTCTGGAAAGCATAAAGGGTTGTTTGAAAGGAGTTTTTCAAAGGAAAACCTGGAATGTAGCTACTTAAATATTGGGCATCACGATCTATAGATAGATCAAGACGTCTGATAAGACTTTCAATGAGTACATACCTTGACAAGTTTTTGAAAGAGATCAAAATGGATCAGTCAAAGAAAGAGTTCTTGCCTGATTTGTAAGGTGTGGAGTTGAGTGAGACTCAAAGCTCGACCACGGCAGAAGAAAGAGAAAGGACGAAGGTCGTCCCCTATGCCTTAGCCATAGGCTCTATAAAGTATGCCATGCTGTGTACCGCACCTGTGTGTGCCTTGCCATGAGTCTGTCAAGGGCTAAAGAGTGGTCCAGGAGTGGATCACTGGACAGTGGTCAAATTTATCCTTAGTAACTAGAGGACTAAGGAAATATTTCTCGATTATGGAGGTGATAAAGAGTTCGTCGTAAAGGGTTACGTCGATGCAAGCTTTAACACCTATCTGGATGACTCTAAGTAGCAATCCGGATACGTATAGTGGAGCAGCCATTTGGAATAGCTCCAAGTGGAGCGAGGTAGCATCTGCAGTATGACATATAGATTTGCAAAGAACACACGGATCTGAATATTGCAGACCGTTGACTAAAGACCTCTCTCACATGCAAAGCATGATCGAACCCCAGAACTCATTGGGTGTTAGATTCATAACAATGTAAATCACATGGTGATGTGAACTAGATTATTGACTCTAGTGCAAGTGGGAGACTGTTGGAAATATGCCCTAGAGGCAATAATAAAATGGTTATTATTATATATTTCCTTGTTCATGATAATTGTCTATTGTTCATGCTATAATTGTATTAACCGGAAACCGTAATACATGTGTGAATACATAGACCACACCATGTCCCTAGTGAGCCTCTAGTTGACTAGCTCGTTGATCAATAGATGGTCATGGTTTCCTGACCATGGACATTGGATGTCGTTGATAACGGGATCACATCATTAGGAGAATGATGTGATGGACAAGACCCAATCCTAAGCATAGCACAAGATCGTGTAGTTCGTCTGCTAGAGCTTTTCTAATGTCAAGTATCATTTCCTTAGACCATGAGATTGTGCAACTCCCGGATACCGTAAGAATGCTTTGGGTGTATCAAACGTCACAACGTAACTGGGTCACTATAAAGGTGCACTACAGGTATCTCCGAAAGTGTCTGTTGGGTTGGCACGAATCGAGACTGGGATTTGTCACTCTGTGTGACGGAGAGGTATCTCTGGGCCCACTCGGTAATACATCATCATAATGAGCTCAATGTGACTAAGGAGTTAGTCATGGGATCATGTGTTACGGAACGAGTAAAGAGACTTGCCGGTAACGAGATTGAACAAGGTATAGGGATACCGACGATCGAATCTCGGGCAAGTAACATACCGATGGACAAAGGGAATTGTATACGGGATTAATTGAATCCCCGACATCGTGGTTCATCCGATGAGATCATCGTGGAACATGTGGGAGCCAATATGGGTATCCAGATCCCGCTATTGGTTATTGGCCGGAGAGGTGTCTCGGTCATGACTGCATGGTTCCCGAACCCGTAGGGTCTACACACTTAAGGTTCGGTGACGCTAGAGTTGTAATGGGAATTGTATGTGGTTACCGAAAGTTGTTCGGAGTCCCGGATGAGATCCCGGACGTCACGAGGAGTTCCGGAAGGGTCCGGAGGTGAAGATTTATATATGGGAAGTCCAATTTCAGTCACCGGAAAGGTTTCGGGGTTTATTGGTATTGTACCGGGACCACCGAAGGGGTTCCGGGGGTCCACCGGGAGGGTCCACCTGCCCCGGAGGACCTAATGGGCTGTAGTTGGGTGGGAACCAGCCCCTTAGTGGGCTGGTGCGCCCCCCCAAGGGCCCAAGGCGCCTAGGGTTGGAAACCCTAGGGGGGCCCGCCTCCCCCAAGGGCCCAAAGCGCCTAGGGTTGGAAACCCTAGGGGGGCCGCCGCCCCCCCCCCCCCCCCCCTCTAGATGGATCTAGGGGGGGCGGCCCCCTCTCCCCTTCCCCCTATAAATAGTGGGGGGTGGGAGGGCAGCCGGACACCCCTTCCCCTGGCACAGCCCTTCCCCCTTCCTACACCTCCTCCTCCTCCGTAGCGCTTAGCGAAGCTCTGCCGGAGAACCACGAGCTCCACCGCCACCACGCCGTCGTGCTGCCGGAGCTCTCCCTCAACTTCTCCTTCCCCCCTTGCTGGATCAAGAAGGAGGAGACGTCCCCGGGCTGTACGTGTGTTGAACGCGGAGGCGCCGTCCGTTCGGCGCTTGGATCGGATCTTCCGCGATTTGAATCGCCGCGAGTACGACTCCATCAACCGCGTTCTTTGTAACGCTTCCGCTTAGCGATCTTCAAGGGTATGAAGATGCACTCCCTCTCTCTCGTTGCTAGCATCTCCTAGATTGATCTTGGTGACACGTAGGAAAATTTTGAATTATTACTACGTTCCCCAACAGTTGTACCAAATATGCCAACTCCACAACTATTTAGAAAATATAGTGGTGTCGTTGATTGAGAATGGGGCATCATAACCTAAAGTTATGGCTAGCCATTTCTCTACTAGTGTTTGCTGACGGGAATGACCGAAACAGAGGATGCAAAGGCACTTGGTATTGTTAAACCACTCCATCTCCGGAGGACGAAATTCCTTTTGTGGCACACCGACCCAATCTAGCCTCTTAAAGCCGAGCTGCATCTAGGCCTCAGCTTCCTCCAACCTATCAAAAATAGACACACTAGGTGTTGTCAGGGTGCGTCTATATCTCACCTGACGCAAGGTGGAAACATCCCTCGTCCACGCAGCGACGTGTTCATGGGCCAACTGGAGCTACAAGGAGTTATAACAGACGCACAGAACAAAATCTTCCACAAACACACATGAGTTGCAGCGGCTTGAGCTGTTTGCCATGATCAATGTGGCGCAGATTCCAATCATGTTGTCAACATATTTTTTTCTTTCTTTTTCTATTTTTTTATACTTCCAAAATGGTCTAAATAAATATATTTTAAAAAACTATATGTAAAACATTTCAAAAAATGTTAATCAAGCGTTTTAAAAAGTAAAATGTATATAGAAAAAATATTTCTAATTATACGAAAAATGGATACAAAATAATACAATGTGTATGAAAAAGTTGATCATGTATGGAAAAAATGTTAATCAAGCATTTGAAAATGTTAAATGTGTGTAGAAAAAATGTATATATTACAAAAAAACACTTTACAAAAAATATTTTAAAAATCGTTAATCAAACATTTGCAAAAGTTAAATGTAAATACCAAAAATATTTTTCATGTGTATAAAAAAAGTTGATCATGTTTTTAAAAAATGTTTATCTTATATTTGAAAAATGTTAAATGTGTATTAAAAAATGTTGACCATGTATTTAAAAAATGTTAATTCTGTACTTAAAAAATATTAATCAAGGTTTTAAAAATGTTAGATGTGTACAGAAAAAATCTTGACAATGCATTAAAAATAATATTAATCTTGTATATAAAAACTGTTATTCAAGCATTTGAAAGAATTTTTAAAACATGTATGGAAAAAATGTTGACCATGTATTTAAGTAATGTTAATCTTGTCATCAAAAAATGTTAAACTTGTATTAGGAAATTTGTTAGATATATACTAAACATGTACGATGTGTATGAAAAAAGTACACATAAAGAAAGTAATCATTTATTTCAAGAAAAATAACATGTATATAAAAAATGTTTCTGATGTATAATTTTTTTTTCAATGTGTAGTAAAAAAGTTAACTTGTTGTTGGAAAAACTCAAAGAAAATCAACAAAAAAAAAATAAGAAAGAGAAGAAAACAAAAGAAACAAAAAAAGAAACAAAGAATACCAAAGTATAACCAAGAAAAAAGAAGAAAAAGAAAGAAACACAATGAAACATAAAATAAAAACAATTTATAACGAAGAAAAAAACCCGAAGAAACCATTGAGAAAACAAAGGAACCAAAGGGAAATAATATATAAAAATATTGTTTCATTTCTAGATGAAAATGTACATAGAAAATCGAGGAAAAAGATACAAACAACTCATAAAAACAAAAAAAAGTCAGTCAAAAAGGTTTTAAAACCGATGAAAACCATAAAGAGAAAAAACATAAAAAAGAAAGAAATAAAAGACCCAAAGAAATCCGAAGAAAGTGGTGAAAAATGAAAGAGAAATGAAGCAAACCGAAGAACGAAACACAGAAACACGAAGAAACATTCAATACAATAGCTCTCACTGTCGGTTTAGCCAAGGTACTCTGAATACTGCCAAACAAAATAGTTGCTGGTAGCGTGAAAGGGACAACAGATCCTGCAAAAATACTACTCCCTCCACTCACAAATATAAGATGTTTTGGATATTTCTGTATGGACTGCATACGAAGTGAAGTAAGTGAACAAACACAATAAAACGTGTCTATATACATCCGATACACAAAATAGTTAGAACATCTTATATTTGTGAACGGAGGGAGTATTAATATTTTCAGGAGAGGTAGATGTCGAGATAAGAACCTGAAGATCATTGCTTTTGCGAGAAACAATCAATAGATGAGCACAGATAATTGGCTCGGAGAAACTCCTGAATTGTGGCAAGACTCTGACCAGCACTGAGAAGCCTTTGAGGTCCAAAATTTCTATTTCCTTTAACCTCTTAAAAAATGCTAAGGATCAGAGTCCTGGGTCATTTTATCCTGAGATAATTGTGGGGCTCGTCTTGGCCACCAGAGCCTGTCGAGAAGTTGCATTTGCAGTCATACGGGTGCCAAGTTTCGTGCAATTAGGTCGAGTGAGATTATGCTTAACTGATCACATGGTAAAGTTAACTGAAGCAAACATAATTAGTCTAAGGTTAACAGGAACAGGTAGCCGTTAGCCAGCCATCAATCCAACCGCTGTCCTCCTCTGTTTCGTCAATGTACACGCTGTCTATTTCTTTAGAAGAAATTCAGTTTTTTCAGGTTCAAGACTTCAGGGTGTTGACAGGGTCTTCCTCATTGAGCATGGCAGTGACCACCAGCCGTTGGTGTTGGGCTAGTCGTAAGTCCTAGATCCGGAGCGGGCTCCTCCCCTATGTCGTCGTCGTCGTCATCCTCTTCCTCACGCTAATAGCTTGTGATTTGTTTGGCTATTTTCTAGATAATTTTTTGATATTGTACTCTTTAATCATTTCTTAGTCCATCTAGAAAATTAGCTGATAGGTCAACAGTATTCTTTCGAAACAACAGCTATTAACGTGTCATGAGTGCCAAACTGAAGCAGGGCCAATTCGTGTACTTATACAAACTGAACACATTTAATTTCTGAAGAAACCTTTAACATTTAAGTGAGTAATCTTAAAGTTTAGCAAATGGATGAGAAAATTAGTACTTCCTCTGTTGTCAGTGTCAAAAAAGTCTTATTATATTAAGTTACGGAGGGAGTACTACTTTAGGGGAACTGAATCAAACCCTTCCGGTTTAGAGGGCTCAAATCTGAAATCTCATCAACCAAGATAGATTGGAGGACACCGTGTTACGTGTTTACAGGCAATGCGTCATCGACGTGGCAGGCCATCACGTATGGTCTTGAGCTCCTAAAGAAGGGTCTTCTTTGGCGCTTCGGCGATGGGCAGCAAGTGCGCAGATGGCGTGACCCATGGCTCCAACGGCCAGCTTCCTATAGGCCTATCTCGCAGCCTGGAAGATGCAGGCTCTGGCGCATTGCGGAGCTCTTTAACAACCAGGGCGGGTGGGATGCAGGGACGAAGCTAGAAAAAATGGGCACTGGTGTTAGCCACTATAGTACTATGGCAGGGCAATATATATAAATAAATTCAGAGGACAATATAAAATAGAAATATGCAATGAATCTATTATATAATTTTTGTAATATACAAAGATTGTCATACAGAGTATTGGTTGAGCGAAGTCATAAAACCACTTGTTTATCTATCCGGGAAAAGAAATAAAGTGAAAGAGGTGACTTCAGAGCTTCATTTGCAACTCCCTAGAAAGGGTGAACAAATAAAACACACTATATTCACAACAATGGAATCCAATAAAAATACAAATAAGAAATTTCATTAAGCAAAAGTATGAAATGACGAGAGAGGCACATTTTATAACTTTCCTCGATCTTTTATCCTCTTAAATGGATTGAACGAGTTTAATTGGGCTTTGTAGTAGCACTAGCGTTTGATATATGATTTTGTGTAAGTGGCCTTGAACTCCCTGTTGCATCTGGTAGTGTTTGTCTGAACAAAAATCTATCGTAACTCCTAAATGAGTCAACAAAGAAAAATGCAAAATAAGCAAGGTGAGGAATTTTAGCCTGGAACTAACTCATGTGCCTATGACGACGAATAGTCACTCGGACACTCACCGTCGGTGGATTTATTAGATAAAATGATTGTGCCGGAGTGGCCTACCGCCGACGGGAAAAAAAATAAAATGTCATCAATTCGCCACTTGTGTAGTTCCATCAAAAGGCGAGAGAGATATATTGAAATTAATTAAGTATTTCTTTTGCAATGCAGAATTGGTGATCGAGGAGGCAATTAGGTGAAGAGAGGAACAAGTGTGGGCCATGCGTGTACAACGTACTGCAGCCGTGCCGTGTATAGGAGCTACAGAGCAGCGTGCTCGATGCCCAGATCAAATATGGTGGGGGACTCGTGGCCTATGTTGTAGTGCTAAAGGTTTTCTTTTTCATTTTTAGAGAGTCCACGATTGTAGTTGGGCAAGCATTTTTTTTGTCTTGTGCAGCTGCGTCGTAGTTGGGCTGGGGTCAATCAATTTTTATGGCTGGGGTCAGAGGCAACTTTTATTAAGCACACTAGTTGAAAAACTGAAATGCACTGGTGTCAATTGACACCAGTGGTTACACATGAGCTCCGTCCCTGGTGGGATGTACAGCTACTCCAACAACATTTCGTCGCTCCGGATGTCGACGAGATTCTCAAGCTGAGACCGGCGCCACGCATGCATGACGTCTTGGCCTGGGCCCCGGATAAGCGAGGCATATTCTCCGTCAGGTCGGCCTACAAACTCGGCCTCGACGAGAAACTTCACACAACTATGTGGGCCACGAGCAGGGCACCGGATGGCAATCGTGCCGTCTGGAAGGCATTGTGGGGGTGCCCTGCTCCCCCTAAGGTACGGATTTTTGGTTGGAGATTGGCTATGAATACCCTTGCGACTATGGAAAATAAAAAAAGTAGAACCATTGAAAAAACTGACATGTGTGCTGTTTGTGGCGTTGAACGGGAGGATACTTTCCACGCCGTATGCAGATGTCCGATGGCGCGTGCGTTATGGGACGCCATGAGGGAGTCATGCCCTTTACCAGCTCGAGCTGATATTAAGTACACCGGGAAGGAGTGGCTACTACACCTCCTAGCTGGCTGCAATGAGACCCAGCGGATGATCATTTTGATGACTTTCTGGCGTGCTTGGCACTGCCGGAATGAGATCACACATCATAAGCCAGCGCCACCCGTCGAGACGTCGAGACGCTTCCTCAATGGATACATCGAGTCCCTTCTGTGCATAAAACAGTATCCCAAGGGGGATATTACGAAGGGTAAGATGGTGTTACAGTGTGCAGGCCAACCAACCAACATTCAGACCAGGTCGCCACATGCAGTAACAGAGGTGCCTAGGTGGATGAAGCCTCCTGTTGGATGGGCAAAATTCAATGTGGATGGCTCCTATGTTCATGGAGAGAGTACGGGAGGAGCTGGAATGGTCTTGCGGGACGACAAGGGAGCTGTGATTTTCTCATCCTGTCGTTATCTCCGCTCATGCTACTCGCCGATTGAGGCGGAGCTAGCTGCTTGCCTCGAAGGAATCGGCCTGGCCCTCGCTCACACTGATAATAACCTGATCATTGAACTTGACTGTATGGTAGAGGAGGTGACTAGTATGACACAGGCATGAATCGATCAGCTGTGACTAGTATGGTAGAGGAGGTGAAGAGCCTGCTGCATGGCATCCGATGTCACAAAATCGTGCATGCAGGCAGGTCATGCAATGCTGCTGCTCACTGCATGGCGCATATGGGGCGTTGTTCCCAGCGTACGGCCATTTGGTTTAGCTCTGGGCCAGAGGATTTATGTATGATCTGTGAAACTGAGTGTAGACTCATTACTTATTAATATACACTCTTTTCACCCGCAAAAAAAAAAGATAGATTGTGAGTGGATGGCACGAGTTTTGTGGTAGAAAAATGGCCAATAAAGTATTTTCCACATGTTCGACTCCCGAAGCAATAAGTGCATCACCACTAATTTTCTCTCTCTCATCTCTATGAATTAAATGAGGCGTGAGACTCAAAGTACTTTAACTCAGACACAAAATGAGCCTAGTATAATGGAAATCTGAAAATTTGAGATGAGCCCTTTAAACCGGAATGGAGAGAGTACTTAATATTCTGTAGCGGTAAGTATTGGAGAGTAAAACTGCAGGTTTCATAATCCCTGACCCTTCCTGATCCATACTTTACATAAACAATGCACCTCCTAGTTCACATGGAATAGAAAAAACCATAGGTTAGACTACCGATAGTGGGAGCAACACAGATGATAACATCACACATATCTAGACAAAATAGATGACGTGGCAAGTAATTAATGTGAAAAGTGAGGCATGTGGTAACATAAGACTACCCATAGTGGGAGTAACATAAGTGATAACATCACACATACCAAGACAAAATGAGTCTACAACCTAATAAAGAGGTAGTAACATAGAGTAGTAACATATGCATGTTACTAGTCTAAGTTACTTTCCACTATGGGTAGTCATCATGCATCGGCAGTCGGCACCTTCAATGAAGCATTTACTATTCAGACGACTTTTCTTGTCCGGTTCAAGTGTGCGGTTGCTATGGTAAGGGCATCTCTAACGCTGACCCCAAAATTTGCTGCTCCATTCATTCGCGGACAGAGGGACCAGTCGGTGGACACGGATGAGGGAGCCGACCATCCAAAATTAGCCGCATATGTCCGCTTACATTTTAAATGAATTTTAATGAAAATGAACAGATTTGATGCAAACTCAAACAAACCGGACGATATTCATTCATACTTGGCTTTTTTTTACTTAAAACCGGATGCTTTTCTTCTAAACCGAAGCAAATTCATTACATTTACACATATTTCAATTAGACCGTACTCTAAACCTAAATTAAAATGGCCGGCACCGATTCCCCATCCCAGGCCGGCCATGAACCCCGGAAAATGAAGCCCCGCCTCCTGTGTTGCCCTCCAGTCCGACGACATGTCAGCCCGCTCCTCGTACTGTCGGGAGCCCTAGAGGTATATGCTTCACCGAGAGAGGAAGAATAGCCTTCGTCTTTTCTTTGATTGTTTTATGCCATTATATTATCAATCTTACATACTTTAGATGCAATTTTATATTATTTTTGGGAACTAACCTATTAACCCAGTGCCCAGTGCCAGTTGTTGTTTTCTGCTTGTTTTTTGTTTTACAGGAAATCCCTACCAAACGAAGTCCAAACGCTACAAAACTTTTTGATGACTTTTTCTGGACTAGAAGGGACCCTAGAAGCTTCCGGGGAGGACCAGAAGCCAGACGAGGAGACGACAAGACAACAGGGCGCGCCCAGGGGGGTGGGCGCACCCTATTGCCTTGTGGGCCCCACGTGGCTCCGTTTGACCTAATTCCAGCGCTATAAATTCTCTAATATCCAAAGACTCCAAGAGCTAGACCCGAAACAATTCTTCAGCCGTCGCAATCCTCTGTTCTTCCGCGATCCTATTTGGAGGCCTCCGCCGGTACTCTGCCGGGGGGGGGGGGGGGGAATCGATCACGGAGGGCATCTACATCAACCTTGATGCCTCTCCGATGATGTGTGAGTAGTTCCCCACATGACCTATGGGTCCATAGTAGTAGCTAGATGGCTCTCTCTCTCTCTCTCTCTCTCTCTCTCTCTTTTTGATCTTCAATACAATGTTCTCCTCGGAGTTCTATCCGATGTAATCTTCTTTTGCGGTGTGTTTGTTGGGATCCGATGAATTGTGGGTTTATGATCAAATTATTCATTGAAAGTAAATGAGTCTTTTCTGAACTTTATTATGTGTGATTGTTATAGCTATGTAATGTTTTCCGATCTATGAGTTTTCTTTGACCAAGTTGATGATTAGATCTTCAGTGGAAGTGGTGCATAGTAGTAGGTTCAATCTTGCGGTGTCCTCACTCTATGACAGGAGGAGTAGCAAGTCACGTATTTGTATTGTTTCTACTAAGGGTAAAACGACGGGGTTTAATCATATTGATTGGTTTTATTCTGTCTACATTATGTCATCATACTTCATGCATTACTCTGTTTGTCATGAACTTAATGCGTAGAGAGGCAAGCATAGAAGCGCTATTGAAGTGGAGTAATAGTAGTAGATGCAGGCAGGAGTCGGTCTACTTGTCATTGATGTAATGCCTATGTACTGATCACACCATGAATAACGTCATAACTATGCACTTTTCTATCAATTGCCCAACAGTAATTTGTTCACCCACCGTACCATTATGCTTATGAGAGAGATGCCTCTAGTGAAATCTATGGCCCTCGGGTCCACTTAAATCATATTGCTAAAATCCTAATTACTTTGCAGCAATTTATTTCTTTTTATTTTACTTTGTAATTTATATATCTTCTACTATCAGATTTGATCCTTGCAATTAACGAGTACAAGGGGATTGACAACCCTCTTGCCCGCGTTGGGTGCAAGTATTTGCTCTTGTGGTTGTAGGTACTGCTAAAGGTGGTTTGGATAACTCTCCTACTAGTTCGATAAACTTTAGTTCTTAACTGAGGGAAATACTTAGTGCTGCTATATTACTTCACCCTTACTCTTCAGGGAAATCCCAACGCATTTCACAAGTAGCACATACCGGCGACGCGTCGGTGTTGGCCTTCCTGGGACCTAAGCGGTGGCAGCTTCCCATGTTCTACTTTTCCTCGATGTTGGTGGCGGCCGCGGACGTGTTGGTCGCCGCCTCGTTGATCTCCGCGAAGACGACTTCTTTCTCCGTCGGCAGGGCATGGTTTCGGAGGACGGAGCAGTCGCAGGCGCGGGAGGAGCTGGCCTCGTCCATGGCAGCAGCTTGCCACTCCTCCGCGAGCTGGCTCTGACCGGCAAGTTGTTGCGGGACGCGCCGGCTTGGAGAATTGCCCCTGGTACTGACGGCCTGGAGCGGCGAGGGAGGTGGAGCAGAGAGTTGTCTGGTTCGTATCCGGCGGGCTCGGCAGGCCATCCAGCCGGCTTTTATGCCGGAGAAATCCTCTTCCTGCTCGCTGAATGCAATGGAGAGTGTTGACAAAATGGTGCAAGGAGGAGATGGGAAGCGGAGGAGTAGTGCGATTTTTGCACGGCGTTTGGCACTGTTTAAATAGCGGGCACACGCCGGGAGCCAAGCGGCGTTGTCTTTAATGCTGGCCAGCTAGCGAACGAACATGGGGCCCGAGTAGGTTTCTCATCACACGCGCGGGTTTAATGGAGGAAGGCGGGAAGTCTGCAGCCGTTTCGATGCGGCGAGGAGGCGTGTTCAGCCGGGCATGCAGTGGGCGGCGCTCTCTCGGCCGGCACGGCACTTCAATGCCGGCAGTGAGAGGTTGCGTCCGCTCTGGGCCGGTGTCAATGCGGGGCGGCCGCTCTATAGCGGCATGAATGTGGGCAGCTCGTGATGGATTGAAATGCACTCGGGGCGAGGGAGCAGGGTTTTGGGTTGGCCACTGTTGCCCGACACGGACGTGGCAGCAGTCCAGACGCCCGCAACTCCCCCCCCCCCCCCCCCACGTTGTCTCCGGTTTGCGGGAAAAGCACGTCCGGACCGGCCTACAGACCGATGCAAGACCGCGTTGGATGGCAAAGCACGTCCGGACCGCGCGATCTAGACGATTGCGGGCGGTTTGAAGATTTGCGTTCGAGATGCCCTAAGGAAATACATCATCAACAAACCTCTCTGCACTCCACAACTGTTGTTGTGGAGGAGTAAGATCGTTCGTGTTGCACGACACCTAACGCCCGCGTCGCTCCTAGGGGTGGCTCGGGCGGAACCCTAGCCGCCACAGCTGCCTGGCCCCCTCCCTTATCTTCCCTTCCCGCGCCGTCGCCGGAGGACGCTGGCGGGATAAGCCGTGTATACTACCCAATCAATGTAAATCCCAAAATACACCATGAAATACTTGAAAAAAATGAAAGAAAATTGCAGTCTGGGAAGATGAGGATATGAGGTATCACATATATAAAACTATTGTCCAGCACAGAGAATCTTGATCCCCTGAAAGTGGGATCTATGCATACATGTTTAGTATTTATAAGAACTCACACTAGGAAACTCTCACGCGAACAGCTCTCCTGAAACCTCTCTCTTTTGAAACCCATCTAGGGTTAGGCTGCCGCCACCCTCTCCCTGCCGCCGTCGGATCACCGACGTGCAAAGCCCAGGTGGTGGGAGAATGGCGGCGGTGGGGCATCCGTCCGTCGCGGTTATAGGCGTGGCTGCGGCGGTCCTCGTGCGGGCGTCTGGGTGGTGACGGCCGTGGCCTTGGATTGTGGAGGAGGGTGGCTCATCTTTGGTGACTCTAGGTGACATGGCGACTGCCTGGCCCGGTCCGCCGTTGACTGGAAGTTGTGGCGTTCGTGACGGGGTCCTGAGGAGTCAAATCTGGCCCGTTGGCTCTGCCGACAATGAGGTCGGTGGTTCCTGCATGGTGGTTGCGCCCTCACCGCTCAAGAAGTGTTTGTGCCAGTGGGTTTGCAGGTCGGGGATGCTTGTTGGTCTTTCCGCATTCATTCGACAGTGTGGGGGTGCGGAGGAAGATTAGCTCTGGACGAAAGTCGACGGCGTGGCATCTACGGACGTTGCTTTCCTCCTAGGGGTCGTTGTGGAGCTCTTCGACCTCCTCAACTCTTGGTTCACATCTTCGGCTAAAGGCCTAGACCTTGCGGCGCAAGGTCGGACGACGGCGTCGATATGGCATCGCTTCTCCTCGTGAGGGCGTTATCTTGAACTTTGTGTTACCTTTGGTGCTTTCCCGGGACTGGACTTGCACGACGTCTTGGCCAAGATAGAGCGGCATGGGATATACAACATAGATGACGACAAGTCTCGGTGGCGTGGCGCATCGGGGGCTCAATGGACGATGCCTGATGATGGATGTGCGCAGAGCAGTGGGGTTGTTTGGTGCCATGGCGGCGTCGACGGGTGGCTGGCCAAGCAAGGATGATGCGGATCTCTAATCTGAAGATGGATCAGCGGTTCGATGGTGGTGGCAGCTTCTGAAGCGTGTGGATGTGTTGTACACATTGGGTTTGCTGCACCGGGCATGCTCCTGGTACGTCAATGCGGCCGGATCGGCGGAGACATCGGCTTTAGATGGTGGGGGGTGAGGGCATTCCCCATTGTCGAGTTTGTAGGTGTGAGCGGTGGCTTCGGATTGTTTGACGTATGTTCTTGTTAGACCTTTGGTGAATAATTCAATAATATGGCTCTGTGTGTCGCTCCCCTTTTTGAAAAAAAAAACATGTTGGCATATGGATCGCACTTCCTCCGTTTCTTTTTAGTTTGCATGTAAAATTTGTCTGAAGTCAAACTTCGTAAATTTTGACTAACTATATAAGAAAAAATATGAACATTCACAATATGAAATCAATATCATTAGATGCATCGTCAAATTAATTTTCTTACTATATAACTTTTGTATTGTAAATGTTAATATATTTTATGATAATTTTGGTCAAACTTTACATTGTTTGGCTTCAAACAAATTTTATACGTAGAGTAAAAAGAAACAGAGGGAGTAAATAAAGAGCATGGTTATCACAACATACCCACTGCTAAAACCTAGAATCTTTTGTTAGTCTGAGTTTCATGGCAAATCTCACGAGTTAAAAGTAAACTTCAAGACGAATGTATCGGTGCTTTATCAGTTGCCAGGCAGACTTTACCAAACATACAATGAAGGTATTTAGACGCCCTTTGCATTTCAATTTGCCTCAGATATTGATGGTTTTTTATTCCACATGTTTGTGTTTGTTGTACACATAAAGAAGAAATACATGAACATTCTAGATTAGTGACAGGCATCATATTGGCATAACACAGACCACTCTAAATAATTGTTCAAGGTATCCACGTGCAAAGAAAAACAATGTTGGCTTAAAAAAAGATAAACAATGTTGGCATGACAGGCACCTAATTGAATGGTTGGTTCATGTGAAGAAACTTGTTATTTCTTAATTAAATTAAAACGGATGTCCAAATTAGCGACTCGCATGACTGCGTCCAAGATAAACCATGTGTGGATGAGGTATATGGCATTCTACAGAAATGTAGAAACTCACTATTTATAGAAAATACTAACGCGCTGCTCGCCATCTCCCATATACGAAAATCAGCTGTTTATAGAAGGTGGTCAAATGAGGACGCAAAACTGGAGCAAACCCATCTCATTTCCTGGAATCCACACGCAGCGCGGCCCATACGTCATCTACCTCTATAGTCTGGGCAAACGTGGCAAAAGAATTAAGGAGATCCAAGGTGTCAAAATCGCCAGGCAGTCAAACGGTACTACAGTAATTTAATCTACTGGTAAAAGGAACATTTGAGCTCCGAGACGACCTCAGGACGCGGGTACGCCCTCATCCTTGAAAGGAAGAAATTGAACGCACAAATCGATGAAGAGGACACTCAAACATCATCTACATGTCTGTAGTTAATTCCAGAATGATTAATAATGGGATCCGTAGCCTAGTCAGATGTGGAACTAACGAAAATTGAAAATGCATCAACTTCACTGTGGTGGATCATAGCAGCTTTCGTCAAACGACAGAACATATACAACGACACACTAAACTGCAGGTGAACTTTAAGGCAGCAAGCACCGAGAATACATGAAAATAAGACTACAGCGCACACACCTGCTTCTTGAGCAATGACAAAGCGTCTTCCGGTTCTAATTTGTCAACAAGATGGTACCGAGGCACAACTTTCATGCTTGAGGCAACAAAGGTAGAATTGTAAGAATTGCAGTAAGATTAGTTATCTTGTGAAGAGAGAAAATCTCAGTTTTAGTTGTTCAATCTAGCACTATAATCGTGTGGATACAAGCAATTGAGATGGCGTTAGAATTGTTGGGTGGGTTATCCATGTGATTCAAGAGTAATAAAGTTATAACATCATAGGTCGATACTGTTGGGACAAACCCTCCGGCGACAAGGGCCGCATAGACTCCGGCGACACGAACACGAACGCCGGACGAACCCTAGCTAGCTCTCTCTCTCTCTCTCTCTCTCTCTTAGACGAAGGTGGAAGAAGGAGCACACTGGACACAAGGTTTTTCCGGCGACAAACGCCTCGCCGCACGAACGGTGCCTCGCCGATGAACGGCCTCACTTTTTTTAGCACAAATTGTGGCTCGGCAACACACCGTCGCGGATCAGTACAAAGGGGAGGGGTTTTTATACCCGGTGCACACATACCTAGCTAGCTACCACGCACGCACGCACTAATCTAGCTAACTAACTAACCAGCCTAACTAGCTAATCCCTACATGCAGGCATGCAGCCCGCGAGATGCCGCACGACCCGGCTACACGATGCAGCACCGAATGCGCGCCTGCCGAGTCCACGATCCGCGCCGCATGGACATGCCCAACTAACTGCATGCAAACAGCTAACTACTTGGAGACTAACTCCACTAACGTGACCAAGATTAGTGCTAACAGATACTCCATATTTCAGACGATTAATTAACAAGACATCACAATAAGAACCAGACGTTCAAGGTATCATAGTAAGCACTAGATACTGAAAGCATATGTTATATTGATAGTACTAATAAGTAGTAATAAGAGCTACGAAGAAAATACATGCTCTAAATCCAAGGGGGAAGCAAACCAGGAATCTTGAACATTCAGACACGCCTTGTGGGGAGTGAAAACTTCTCATCTTCCTTTTGCATCTGATGGGATGGAATTGGAATAATGCTCTCTTCGAGGCGGCAGTGATTAAGCATCATAGAATATTGACTCTTTCCGATGTTCACCATTCCTAAGAAGTTGCCATCAATGTCACAGCGCATTACATGTTTACTGTTAAACATGATCAGCAGCTCACGGTCGTTGAACACAGCCACATTATTGAGTCATTGCACTGTTGAATCAAGTGGTGTTCTCTTTTTCTTTTTGAAAGAGGTTGAATAAAGTTGTCGTGTTACCTCCAGCGTTGACACGTCAATCCGGTACTTGAAAGTCCAGACGTAATCCTGCATCACCCAGACATCCATAGCGGTCAAGCTGGGAGTCAAGCTGCCCCAGAAAGCAAGTGTCCCATTCATGTTGAACAACTTTCTATGATGGCACAGCTGGGTGGGACTGCGCATCCACTAGAATGACTCGGCTTCTGTGTCGAACACAATAATATCTGTGCCGTGTCCCCCAATTTCAGTGGCATCATAAGGACACCAGTGCAAGCTGCCACGGTGATGCACTGATGGTGGACAGCAGGACTTAGAGCGCAATCCCTTCAGTAACTGCTGTTTTTGTTCCATGGATGGCGGTGAGAGTGTTTGCATTCTGACGCTGATATGCCTCATCACATTGGATCCCACTGTGAGAACGTGCAAGCTGGATTTATACGAGTGCCATGATTCCGAGACCCAGAGCACCCTGTATTCTTGACTTGGAAGATGCTGGTAGAAACCAATTATGGTGTTGTAGAGGGCGTGCTCAACATGAGGCTGGGGTAGGAGAGCATGCGTATGGATAACCGGATTGCAGATGTAGAATTGGTGCAGCCAGGAGATGACGAGGAAGCCATCGCAGGCGCCATGAAGACAAATCTCGGAGTGGTGTTTGAAGCACCGGGAGAAAGGCCACAGCTGTTGATTGGTGCCGGCAGAGTGGTAGAGGACGAAACTAGTGGACAGCCCCCGGCCGTCAATAATGGGGAGCGACGGCTGGTGCTGGTGGTGGTCGAGCATGAATTTGGGCGTGGATGTGGCAGTGCACCATGACGTGCTGACGGCTCGGCAGCGGCCGACGTCCTTGGACGGCAACCGGACGAGTATCTTGTCGATGATATCCTCGGGTAGGTCCTCGAGTAGGGTCGCACCTCTCCTGTCCGGCATCGTGCTCCCTCCTTCGTGGCCGGCAAGCTTCAGTGCCTAAGAGGAAAACCAACATCCACTGCTAAATCCTTGGCACCAACTTAAATCAATAAGACAAGCACGTAGAATACACAAGCCAAGATAGGTTTACCCTCCGACACAGGACGCGCATAGCAGGACAGAAGGTCCGAAACCTGAGTGTGTTCCACCGGGAGACCTCTAGACACGAATGCAAGGGGGGTGGAAGCGCCAATGGTAGATGCAGAGAGAAACGAAAAAAAAAGGCATTATCCGACAAGATTTTGGGACGCGAAGTTGCTCACCTACGTCGGGGAAGAAGGCGGCAGAGGAGGTCTCGGAGTTGAGTAAGCCGGCCGGTCAAACTGTACAGGGGTCGCGCTCGCCCACACCCAGGCCAGCAGCAGCAGGAGAGGTCGAAGTGGAGGCCATGGCGCGAGGTGTAGACTGTAGAGCGGAGGCGAACGAGCTCGATCCCGAATGGAGGCAGACCGCGAACTCAATCTAGATGCCAGGCCACGACCTCGGCCCGGATGAGATGGAGAATGAGGCAAAAAAAATAAAAAAAATTCTCGCAGTGCGTTCGAATGGGATTGGGGCGATTCCGGGTTGCACTTGCAGCAAGGAGGAGATTGACTCGGCGAGTCCTTTTCAAGTTTTTGGACTTACCATACTTGGCTGCCAAACGTCCGGCCTCCGTCTTAACGACGCTCTCACGATGTCGCTACAGACGTGGTTGTTTTCCTCTACTTGCTAGCACCGGCCTCTTTAAGTTTCTGCTTTTGGTACACATATATATTTTAAAATTAAACATGCATCTTCAAATTTAAAAGAGGGAATAGTCAAAACACCACTAGTCAAAACCAAAAGTTCAAAAATACCAGAGTAAATAGCATAAAACTATCACATTTGGGGCCAGGGTTCCGGAAAACTACCATTTTTTCAAAATTTCTAGAAACCTACCACAAAATTGGTTCGTTGTTTCAAAAATCTACTGTGTTGCACCGATGAACGGTTTGATTAAGTTTAAACCATTTTATGACAGTTGTCAGGTCCATGCGGCACAAAAGTCGACAACGTTATCTCAACAGTTAAGTTTGTCTGTTTACTGACAGGTGGGACCCACATGTCAGCCACACTAAAATCCCTAATTAAATTGTTTCCCAAATAACCAGGAACTCCACGCTGCCCTTGCCTCCTCCCCCTCTTCCTCCCGAGAGCGCCACCTCCTCTCCCGACAGGGGAGGCATGCAGGAGAGGGCGCGACCCGACCTCGAGCAGCCGCGACGGCTGAGGGCGTGGTGGCGTCCCGACCTACTCAGGAGCTTGGCCACTACGCAAGCATCACCAAGATGCATCATAGGGAGGCATGCAGGACAGGAGCGAGGCGGTGACAATGCCCTCGGCGGCTGAGGGCGTGGCGGCGCACCCAAACTGGACCAGGAGCTCGATAGCGACGCCAGCTTATCCAGGGAGCGGCAGGGGATGCCAGCTTCACCAGCGTGGTGGCTAATGTGGCGTCTCACCCAACTGCAATCTCCTCCCAGGCTCGTCCCCAGTCGAACGCTGGACCGCGGCGCACCGACCAAGAACTCGGAGGGGGCGTAATCTTTACAAGGGCGCAGCGGGGCAGAGCTCCGACTGCGCCGGCGACGAGCTCGCCGGCGGAGGGCCAAGCACGGGTGTGCTCCACGACAGGATGGGGCACATAGACCTGATTGCATTTTTTTCTTGTCGGGACCCAATGGCTTTTTAAAATAAGATTACAGGGCCCCAATTACTTTTTTAAAATATTTATAGTGGTTGATCTGTAAAAAAAAATAAGGACATGTTTGTAAATTTGTAAAAAAATAAGAAGCTGTCGGATGGGCCCCGCATGTCATAACGGCTAGTTTAATGGTCAAGCTAACTGATTTGATTGTTGTGCCACGCCTACCTGACGTGTGGGCCGCAGCTGTCATAAACGGCAATAATTTTTATCCAACGGTGACGGTGTCCTGGATCAGGGGGTGCTAGCCCAGCCGGCCCATCTCCTCGGATGGGCCGAGGGGCCCTCGTACGTAACCAAGATGGACTCTGAAGGCCATACACGGGAAGCGTGATCGGGACTGTCTCTACCGAAGACTTGACGTATACTCCAAGATCTCTCCTGCCGCCTCTTTCCTAGATACCGACCATGTAACCCTAGGTACCCTCTCTGGCGTATATATAAGCCATGGGGTTTAGCTCATAGGGGGGAGATCAACACAATATCGCTCATCTAGCCCTAGAAGTTAGACACATTACGATCTCGAGGTAGATCAACTCTGTATTTGATACATCTCCATTAGTATAAACAGAAGCAGGACGTAGGGTTTTACCTCCATCAAGAGGGCCCGAACCTGGGTAAACATCGCCTCCCTTGTCCTTGTTACCACCGATCCGAGATCCATAGTTCGGGACCCCATACCCCGAGGTCTGCCGGTTTTCACACCGACACTGGTGCTTTCATTGAGAGTTCCGCTACGCGATTACCAGAAGGATCGATGGCTCACCTACAGATCAACTGCTCCAACAGCCACGGGGAAATTTATGCCCCTGGCCAGCTCTTTGTCTTCGGCAGCATGGTATTTTGCGCCGACTCGATGGGTCATCTGACCTCGGTCGAGAACTACGCCCCAGGTCGGATCGTGACCTTTGGTGGCCTCGAATACACTGTGGATTCCCGTGGTGAACTCATCCTATCGGGATGGACTCCCGGCCGGATTGAGAGCTCGACCAGCTCTGGAGGATCGACTCCGGAACCGAACTCAGTCACGGAACCCCTTGAGACCCCTGACGCCATCACTCCGGTCAGTCTCCTTCCGATCACCAGTCCGGAGATAGATCCGGCTCCCACTCCTGAAACTACGTCAGTGTTAGAACTGACCTCGGCGCAGAAATCGGAATTATGTCCGGATTCCCATCGCACCGAGAACGCGTCCGGTTACACGCCAGGCGTACTTCGAGTCAGCCCTGCCTTTGGCGCATCAATGAATCCCGAAGAGTTATCTCACCTCGATGAGATGCTTGACCGCATCCGGAGCATGTCCATCTCGGACGGCAAGACTTCGGTTTATAATCAGATCGGACTTAAAGCCGACGATAGGAAAATTTACATCCCACCCGCCACCCACCTAGTCGCCACGATCGACGATTTAACCGACGTGCTAGACTATGGCGAGGCCTCAGATATGGAAGAGGACGCTGATGGCCCCATCGAGAACACCTTGCCCCTGGTAAACGTGGGCAGGTGGACCGCCACGTCCACCTACGATGTTTACATGGTGGACACCCCCAAATCCCCTCCAAGACGTCGGCGAAGACGCCGAAGGGGCCCTAACGGGGAACCCGGTGGTAATGGCGCGACAGCCAATAACGGCAACGTGGAGGACGGCGATGCCGGTAACCGTGAGGAGGACGTTCAAGCCTCCCCCATAAGGAACGGCACACCGGACCTACCTCTCAGGGACTCAGATCCCGATGACCTCTTCGAAGGGGCCGACGACAAATACATGCCAGAATCCGAGGAGGAAGAGAGCCTCGGCACCGAGGACTACATCGTCCCCGAAGACCCTTTCGAACAAGAGCGCTTCCGGCGGCGCCTTGTTGCAACTGCTCGGAGCATGAAACGCAAGCAGCAGTAGCTGCAGGCCAATACCGATGCACTAAATGAAAAGTGGATCGAAGTGCTCTCAGTCGAGCAAGACATGGAGAACCGGCACCATAGTGCGCCGAAATCATACCCACGTAGGCGCCTCTTGCCGGAATTCGACGAGGAGCTCGCTGACGACCTCGACCGACCCCCTAGAGGCCGAGACAGGCCAAGACGAGAGGACCTCAGTGAACGGCTACCTCCACGCCGTTATGTCCAGGACCCCATGGATTACCTAGATCCTCACGACGCTAGACGCCACATTGAGGAAAACAGGGCTCCCCCTCGATCCATCTATGGATCAAGGGGACGTGCGCCCGCCGGGCTCGACGGCTACGATGCCTGGGTGGACAGGAACGGCCGTGCCCGAGATCAAGCCTACTCACGGCTACGATGCCTCGTTGATCTCTGCGAAGACGACTTCTTTCTCCGTCGGCAGGGCATGGTTTCGGAGGACGGAGCAGTCGCAGGCGCGGGAGGAGCTGGCCTCGTCCATGGCAGCAGCTTGCCACTCCTCCGCGAGCTGGCTCTGACCGGCAAGTTGTTGCGGGACGCGCCGGCTTGGAGAATTGCCCCTGGTACTGACGGCCTGGAGCGGCGAGGGAGGTGGAGCAGAGAGTTGTCTGGTTCGTATCCGGCGGGCTCGGCAGGCCATCCAGCCGGCTTTTATGCCGGAGAAATCCTCTTCCTGCTCGCTGAATGCAATGGAGAGTGTTGACAAAATGGTGCAAGGAGGAGATGGGAAGCGGAGGAGTAGTGCGATTTTTGCACGGCGTCTGGCATTGTTTAAATAGCGGGCACACGCCGGGAGCCAAGCGGCGTTGTCTTTAATGCTGGCCAGCTAGCGAACGAACATGGGGCCCGAGTAGGTTTCTCATCACACGCGCGGGTTTAATGGAGGAAGGCGGGAAGTCTGCAGCCGTTTGGATGCGGCGAGGAGGCGTGTTCAGCCGGGCATGCAGCGGGCGGCGCTCTCTCGGCCGGCACGGCACTTCAATGCCGGCAGTGAGAGGTTGCGTCCGCTCTGGGCCGGTGTCAATGCGGGGCGGCCGCTCTATAGCGGCATGAATGTGGGCAGCTCGTGATGGATTGAAGCGCACTCGGGGCGAGGGAGCAGGGTTTTGGGTTGGCCACTGTTGCCCGACACGGACGTGGCAGCAGTCCAGACGCCGGCAACCCCCCCCCCCCCCCCCACGTTGTCTCCGGTTTGCGGGAAAAGCACGTCCGGACCGGCCTACAGACCGATGCAAGACCGCGTTGGATGGCAAAGCACGTCCGGACCGCGCGATCTAGACGATTGCGGGCGGTTTGAAGATTTGCGCTCGAGATGCCCTAAGGAAATACATCATCAACAAACCTCTCTGCACTCCACAACTGTTGGTGTGGAGGAGTAAGATCGTTCGTGTTGCACGACACCTAACGCCCGCGTCGCTCCTAGGGGTGGCTCGGGCGGAACCCTAGCCGCCACAGCTGCCTGGCCCCCTCCCTTATCTTCCCTTCCCGCGCCGTCGCCGGAGGACGCTGGCGGGATAAGCCGTGTATACTACCCAATCAATGTAAATCCCAAAATACACCATGAAATACTTGAAAAAAATGAAAGAAAATTGCAGTCTGGGAAGATGAGGATATGAGGTATCACATATATAAAACTATTGTCCAGCACAGAGAATCTTGATCCCCTGAAACTGGGATCTATGCATACATGTTTAGTATTTATAAGAACTCACACTAGGAAACTCTCACGCGAACAGCTCTCCTGAAACCTCTCTCTTTTGAAACCCATCTAGGGTTAGGCTGCCGCCACCCTCTCCCTGCCGCCGTCGGATCACCGACGTGCAAAGCCCGGGTGGTGGGAGAATGGCGGCGGTGGGGCATCCGTCCGTCGCGGATATAGGCGTGGCTGCGGCGGTCCTCGTGCGGGCGTCTGGGTGGTGACGGCCGTGGCCTTGGATTGTGGAGGAGGGTGGCTCATCTTTGGTGACTCTAGGTGACGTGGCGACTGCCTGGCCCGGTCCGCCGTTGACTGGAAGTTGTGGCGTTCGTGACGGGGTCCTGAGGAGTCAAATCTGGCCCGTTGGCTCTGCCGACAATGAGGTCGGCGGTTCCTGCATGGTGGTTGCGCCCTCACCGCTCAAGAAGTGTTTGTGCCAGTGGGTTTGCAGGTCGGGGATGCTTGTTGGTCTTTCCGCATTCATTCGACAGTGTGGGGGTGCGGAGGAAGATTAGCTCTGGACGAAAGTCGACGGCGTGGCATCTACGGACGTTGCTTTCCTCCTAGGGGTCGTTGTGGAGCTCTTCGACCTCCTCAACTCTTGGTTCACATCTTCGGCTAAAGGCCTAGACCTTGCGGCGCAAGGTCGGACGACGGCGTCGATATGGCATCGCTTCTCCTCGTGAGGGCGTTATCTTGAACTTTGTGTTACCTTTGGTGCTTTCCCGGGACTGGACTTGCACGACGTCTTGGCCAAGATAGAGCGGCATGGGATATACAACATAGATGACGACAAGTCTCGGTGGCGTGGCGCATCGGGGGCTCAATGGACGATGCCTGATGATGGATGTGCGCAGAGCAGTGGGGTTGTTTGGTGCCATGGCGGCGTCGACGGGTGGCTGGCCAAGCAAGGATGATGCGGATCTCTAATCTGAAGATGGATCAGCGGTTCGATGGTGGTGGCAGCTTCTGAAGCGTGTGGATGTGTTGTACACATTGGGTTTGCTGCACCGGGCATGCTCCTGGTACGTCAATGCGGCCGGATCGGCGGAGACATCGGCTTTAGATGGTGGGGGGTGAGGGCATTCCCCATTGTCGAGTTTGTAGGTGTGAGCGGTGGCTTCGGATTGTTTGACGTATGTTCTTGTTAGACCTTTGGTGAATAATTCAATAATATGGCTCTGTGTGTCGCTCCCCTTTTTGAAAAAAAAAACATGTTGGCATATGGATCGCACTTCCTCCGTTTCTTTTTAGTTTGCATGTAAAATTTGTCTGAAGTCAAACTTCGTAAATTTTGACTAACTATATAAGAAAAAATATGAACATTCACAATATGAAATCAATATCATTAGATGCATCGTCAAATTAATTTTCTTACTATATAACTTTTGTATTGTAAATGTTAATATATTTTATGATAATTTTGGTCAAACTTTACATTGTTTGGCTTCAAACAAATTTTATACGTAGAGTAAAAAGAAACAGAGGGAGTAAATAAAGAGCATGGTTATCACAACATACCCACTGCTAAAACCTAGAATCTTTTGTTAGTCTGAGTTTCATGGCAAATCTCACGAGTTAAAAGTAAACTTCAAGACGAATGTATCGGTGCTTTATCAGTTGCCAGGCAGACTTTACCAAACATACAATGAAGGTATTTAGACGCCCTTTGCATTTCAATTTGCCTCAGATATTGATGGTTTTTTATTCCACATGTTTGTGTTTGTTGTACACATAAAGAAGAAATACATGAACATTCTAGATTAGTGACAGGCATCATATTGGCATAACACAGACCACTCTAAATAATTGTTCAAGGTATCCACGTGCAAAGAAAAACAATGTTGGCTTAAAAAAAGATAAACAATGTTGGCATGACAGGCACCTAATTGAATGGTTGGTTCATGTGAAGAAACTTGGTATTTCTTAATTAAATTAAAACGGATGTCCAAATTAGCGACTCGCATGACTGCGTCCAAGATAAACCATGTGTGGATGAGGTATATGGCATTCTACAGAAATGTAGAAACTCACTATTTATAGAAAATACTAACGCGCTGCTCACCATCTCCCATATACGAAAATCAGCTGTTTATAGAAGGTGGTCAAATGAGGACGCAAAACCGGAGCAAACCCATCTCATTTCCTGGAATCCACACGCAGCGCGGCCCATACGTCATCTACCTCTATAGTCTGGGCAAACGTGGCAAAAGAATTAAGGAGATCCAAGGTGTCAAAATTGCCAGGCAGTCAAACGGTACTACAGTAATTTAATCTACTGGTAAAAGGAACATTTGAGCTCCGAGACGACCTCAGGACGCGGGTACGCCCTCATCCTTGAAAGGAAGAAATTGAACGCACAAATCGATGAAGAGGACACTCAAACATCATCTACATGTCTGTAGTTAATTCCAGAATGATTAATAATGGGATCCGTAGCCTAGTCAGATGTGGAACTAACGAAAATTGAAAATGCATCAACTTCACTGTGGTGGATCATAGCAGCTTTCGTCAAACGACAGAACATATACAACGACACACTAAACTGCAGGTGAACTTTAAGGCAGCAAGCACCGAGAATACATGAAAATAAGACTACAGCGCACACACCTGCTTCTTGAGCAATGACAAAGCGTCTTCCGGTTCTAATTTTTCAACAAGATGGTACCGAGGCACAACTTTCATGCTTGAGGCAACAAAGGTAGAATTGTAAGAATTGCAGTAAGATTAGTTATCTTGTGAAGAGAGAAAATCTCAGTTTTAGTTGTTCAATCTAGCACTATAATCGTGTGGATACAAGCAATTGAGATGGCGTTAGAATTGTTGGGTGGGTTATCCATGTGATTCAAGAGTAATAAAGTTATAACATCATAGGTCGATACTGTTGGGACAAACCCTCCGGCGACAAGGGCCGCATAGACTCCGGCGACACGAACACGAACGCCGGACGAACCCTAGCTAGCTCTCTCTCTCTCTCTCTCTCTCTTAGACGAAGGTGGAAGAAGGAGCACACTGGACACAAGGTTTTTCCGGCGACAAACGCCTCGCCGCACGAACGGTGCCTCGCCGATGAACGGCCTCACTTTTTTTAGCACAAATTGTGGCTCGGCAACACACCGTCGCGGATCAGTACAAAGGGGAGGGGTTTTTATACCCGGTGCACACATACCTAGCTAGCTACCACGCACGCACGCACTAATCTAGCTAACTAACTAACCAGCCTAACTAGCTAATCCCTACATGCAGGCATGCAGCCCGCGAGATGCCGCACGACCCGGCTACACGATGCAGCACCGAATGCGCGCCTGCCGAGTCCACGATCCGCGCCGCATGGACATGCCCAACTAACTGCATGCAAACAGCTAACTACTTGGAGACTAACTCCACTAACGTGACCAAGATTAGTGCTAACAGATACTCCATATTTCAGACGATTAATTAACAAGACATCACAATAAGAACCAGACGTTCAAGGTATCATAGTAAGCACTAGATACTGAAAGCATATGTTATATTGATAGTACTAATAAGTAGTAATAAGAGCTACGAAGAAAATACATGCTCTAAATCCAAGGGGGAAGCAAACCAGGAATCTTGAACATTCAGACACGCCTTGTGGGGAGTGAAAACTTCTCATCTTCCTTTTGCATCTGATGGGATGGAATTGGAATAATGCTCTCTTCGAGGCGGCAGTGATTAAGCATCATAGAATATTGACTCTTTCCGATGTTCACCATTCCTAAGAAGTTGCCATCAATGTCACAGCGCATTACATGTTTACTGTTAAACATGATCAGCAGCTCACGGTCGTTGAACACAGCCACATTATTGAGCCATTGCACTGTTGAATCAAGTGGTGTTCTCTTTTTCTTTTTGAAAGAGGTTGAATAAAGTTGTCGTGTTACCTCCAGCGTTGACACGTCAATCCGGTACTTGAAAGTCCAGACGTAATCCTGCATCACCCAGACATCCATAGCGGTCAAGCTGGGAGTCAAGCTGCCCCAGAAAGCAAGTGTCCCATTCATGTTGAACAACTTTCTATGATGGCACAGCTGGGTGGGACTGCGCATCCACTAGAATGACTCGGCTTCTGTGTCGAACACAATAATATCTGTGCCGTGTCCCCCAATTTCAGTGGCATCATAAGGACACCAGTGCAAGCTGCCACGGTGATGCACTGATGGTGGACAGCAGGACTTAGAGCGCAATCCCTTCAGTAACTGCTGTTTTTGTTCCATGGATGGCGGTGAGAGTGTTTGCATTCTGACGCTGATATGCCTCATCACATTGGATCCCACTGTGAGAACGTGCAAGCTGGATTTATACGAGTGCCATGATTCCGAGACCCAGAGCACCCTGTATTCTTGACTTGGAAGATGCTGGTAGAAACCAATTATGGTGTTGTAGAGGGCGTGCTCAACATGAGGCTGGGGTAGGAGAGCATGCGTATGGATAACCGGATTGCAGATGTAGAATTGGTGCAGCCAGGAGATGACGAGGAAGCCATCGCAGGCGCCATGAAGACAAATCTCGGAGTGGTGTTTGAAGCACCGGGAGAAAGGCCACAGCTGTTGATTGGTGCCGGCAGAGTGGTAGAGGACGAAACTAGTGGACAGCCCCCGGCCGTCAATAATGGGGAGCGACGGCTGGTGCTGATGGTGGTCGAGCATGAATTTGGGCGTGGATGTGGCAGTGCACCATGACGTGCTGACGGCTCGGCAGCGGCCGACGTCCTTGGACGGCAACCGGACGAGTATCTTGTCGATGATATCCTCGGGTAGGTCCTCGAGTAGGGTCGCACCTCTCCTGTCCGGCATCGTGCTCCCTCCTTCGTGGCCGGCAAGCTTCAGTGCCTAAGAGGAAAACCAACATCCACTGCTAAATCCTTGGCACCAACTTAAATCAATAAGACAAGCACGTAGAATACACAAGCCAAGATAGGTTTACCCTCCGACACAGGACGCGCATAGCAGGACAGAAGGTCCGAAACCTGAGTGTGTTCCACCGGGAGACCTCTAGACACGAATGCAAGGGGGGTGGAAGCGCCAATGGTAGATGCAGAGAGAAACGAAAAAAAAAGGCATTATCCGACAAGATTTTGGGACGCGAAGTTGCTCACCTACGTCGGGGAAGAAGGCGGCAGAGGAGGTCTCGGAGTTGAGTAAGCCGGCCGGTCAAACTGTACAGGGGTCGCGCTCGCCCACACCCAGGCCAGCAGCAGCAGGAGAGGTCGAAGTGGAGGCCATGGCGCGAGGTGTAGACTGTAGAGCGGAGGCGAACGAGCTCGAT
The DNA here is from genome assembly GCA_039707655.1 of Elymus sibiricus. Classification (NCBI taxonomy): domain Eukaryota; kingdom Viridiplantae; phylum Streptophyta; class Magnoliopsida; order Poales; family Poaceae; genus Elymus; species Elymus sibiricus. The sequence goes on along the minus strand of CM077674.1, from coordinate 5,454,908 downwards.
CCCGAATGGAGGCAGACCGCGAACTCAATCTAGATGCCAGGCCACGACCTCGGCCCGGATGAGATGGAGAATGAGGCAAAAAAAATAAAAAAAATTCTCGCAGTGCGTTCGAATGGGATTGGGGCGATTCCGGGTTGCACTTGCAGCAAGGAGGAGATTGACTCGGCGAGTCCTTTTCAAGTTTTTGGACTTACCATACTTGGCTGCCAAACGTCCGGCCTCCGTCTTAACGACGCTCTCACGATGTCGCTACAGACGTGGTTGTTTTCCTCTACTTGCTAGCACCGGCCTCTTTAAGTTTCTGCTTTTGGTACACATATATATTTTAAAATTAAACATGCATCTTCAAATTTAAAAGAGGGAATAGTCAAAACACCACTAGTCAAAACCAAAAGTTCAAAAATACCAGAGTAAATAGCATAAAACTATCACATTTGGGGCCAGGGTTCCGGAAAACTACCATTTTTTCAAAATTTCTAGAAACCTACCACAAAATTGGTTCGTTGTTTCAAAAATCTACTGTGTTGCCCCGATGAACGGTTTGATTAAGTTTAAACCATTTTATGACAGTTGTCAGGTCCATGCGGCACAAAAGTCGACAACGTTATCTCAACAGTTAAGTTTGTCTGTTTACTGACAGGTGGGACCCACATGTCAGCCACACTAAAATCCCTAATTAAATTGTTTCCCAAATAACCAGGAACTCCACGCTGCCCTTGCCCCCTCCCCCTCTTCCTCCCGAGAGCGCCACCTCCTCTCCCGACAGGGGAGGCATGCAGGAGAGGGCGCGACCCGACCTCGAGCAACCGCGACGGCTGAGGGCGTGGTGGCGTCCCGACCTACTCAGGAGCTTGGCCACTACGCAAGCATCACCAAGATGCATCATAGGGAGGCATGCAGGACAGGAGCGAGGCGGTGACAATGCCCTCGGCGGCTGAGGGCGTGGCGGCGCACCCAAACTGGACCAGGAGCTCGATAGCGACGCCAGCTTATCCAGGGAGCGGCAGGGGATGCCAGCTTCACCAGCGTGGTGGCTAATGTGGCGTCTCACCCAACTGCAATCTCCTCCCAGGCTCGTCCCCAGTCGAACGCTGGACCGCGGCGCACCGACCAAGAACTCGGAGGGGGCGTAATCTTTACAAGGGCGCAGCGGGGCAGAGCTCCGACTGCGCCGGCGACGAGCTCGCCGGCGGTGGGCCAAGCACGGGTGTGCTCCACGACAGGATGGGGCACATAGACCTGATTGCATTTTTTTCTTGTCGGGACCCAATGGCTTTTTAAAATAAGATTACAGTGCCCCAATTACTTTTTTAAAATATTTATAGTGGTTGATCTGTAAAAAAAAATAAGGACATGTTTGTAAATTTGTAAAAAAATAAGAAGCTGTCGGATGGGCCCCGCATGTCATAACGGCTAGTTTAATGGTCAAGCTAACTGATTTGATTGTTGTGCCACGCCTACCTGACGTGTGGGCCGCAGCTGTCATAAACGGCAATAATTTTTATCCAACGGTGACGGTGTCCTGGATCAGGGGGTGCTAGCCCAGCCGGCCCATCTCCTCGGATGGGCCGAGGGGCCCTCGTACGTAACCAAGATGGACTCTGGAGGCCATACACGGGAAGCGTGATCGGGACTGTCTCTACCGAAGACTTGACGTATACTCCAAGATCTCTCCTGCCGCCTCTTTCCTAGATACCGACCATGTAACCCTAGGTACCCTCTCTGGCGTATATATAAGCCATGGGGTTTAGCTCATAGGGGGGAGATCAACACAATATCGCTCATCTAGCCCTAGAAGTTAGACACATTACGATCTCGAGGTAGATCAACTCTGTATTTGATACATCTCCATTAGTATAAACAGAAGCAGGACGTAGGGTTTTACCTCCATCAAGAGGGCCCGAACCTGGGTAAACATCGCCTCCCTTGTCCTTGTTACCACCGATCCGAGATCCATAGTTCGGGACCCCATACCCCGAGGTCTGCCGGTTTTCACACCGACACTGGTGCTTTCATTGAGAGTTCGGCTACGCGATTACCAGAAGGATCGATGGCTCACCTACAGATCAACTGCTCCAACAGCCACGGGGAAATTTATGCCCCTGGCCAGCTCTTTGTCTTCGGCAGCATGGTATTTTGCGCCGACTCGATGGGTCATCTGACCTCGGTCGAGAACTACGCCCCAGGTCGGATCGTGACCTTTGGTGGCCTCGAATACACTGTGGATTCCCGTGGTGAACTCATCCTATCGGGATGGACTCCCGGCCGGATTGAGAGCTCGACCAGCTCTGGAGGATCGACTCCGGAACCGAACTCAGTCACGGAACCCCTTGAGACCCCTGACGCCATCACTCCGGTCAGTCTCCTTCCGATCACCAGTCCGGAGATAGATCCGGCTCCCACTCCTGAAACTACGTCAGTGTTAGAACTGACCTCGGCGCAGAAATCGGAATTATGTCCGGATTCCCATCGCACCGAGAACGCGTCCGGTTACACGCCAGGCGTACTTCGAGTCAGCCCTGCCTTTGGCGCATCAATGAATCCCGAAGAGTTATCTCACCTCGATGAGATGCTTGACCGCATCCGGAGCATGTCCATCTCGGACGGCAAGACTTCGGTTTATAATCAGATCGGACTTAAAGCCGACGATAGGGAAATTTACATCCCACCCGCCACCCACCTAGTCGCCACGATCGACGATTTAACCGACGTGCTAGACTATGGCGAGGCCTCAGATATGGAAGAGGACGCTGATGGCCCCATCGAGAACACCTTGCCCCTGGTAAACGTGGGCAGGTGGACCGCCACGTCCACCTACGATGTTTACATGGTGGACACCCCCAAATCCCCTCCAAGACGTCGGCGAAGACGCCGAAGGGGCCCTAACGGGGAACCCGGTGGTAATGGCGCGACAGCCAATAACGGCGACGTGGAGGACGGCGATGCCGGTAACCGTGAGGAGGACGTTCAAGCCTCCCCCATAAGGAACGGCACACCGGACCTACCTCTCAGGGACTCAGATCCCGATGACCTCTTCGAAGGGGCCGACGACAAATACATGCCAGAATCCGAGGAGGAAGAGAGCCTCGGCACCGAGGACTACATCGTCCCCGAAGACCCTTTCGAACAAGAGCGCTTCCGGCGGCGCCTTGTTGCGACTGCTCGGAGCATGAAACGCAAGCAGCAGTAGCTGCAGGCCAATACCGATGCACTAAATGAAAAGTGGATCGAAGTGCTCTCAGCCGAGCAAGACATGGAGAACCGGCACCATAGTGCGCCGAAATCATACCCACGTAGGTGCCTCTTGCCGGAATTCGACGAGGAGCTCGCTGACGACCTCGACCGACCCCCTAGAGGTTGAGACAGGCCAAGACGAGAGGACCTCAGTGAACGGCTACCTCCACGCCGTTATGTCCAGGACCCCATGGATTACCTAGATCCTCACGACGCTAGACGCCACATTGAGGAAAACAGGGCTCCCCCTCGATCCATCTATGGATCAAGGGGACGTGCGCCCGCCGGGCTCGACGGCTACGATGCCTGGGTGGACAGGAACGGCCGTGCCCGAGATCAAGCCTACTCACGGCTACGATGCCTCGTTGATCTCCGCGAAGACGACTTCTTTCTCCGTCGGCAGGGCATGGTTTCGGAGGACGGAGCAGTCGCAGGCGCGGGAGGAGCTGGCCTCGTCCATGGGAGCAGCTTGCCACTCCTCCGCGAGCTGGCTCTGACCGGCAAGTTGTTGCGGGACGCGCCGGCTTGGAGAATCGCCCCTGGTACTGACGGCCTGGAGCGGCGAGGGAGGTGGAGCAGAGAGTTGTCTGGTTCGTATCCGGCGGGCTCGGCAGGCCATCCAGCCGGCTTTTATGCCGGAGAAATCCTCTTCCTGCTCGCTGAATGCAATGGAGAGTGTTGACAAAATGGTGCAAGGAGGAGATGGGAAGCGGAGGAGTAGTGCGATTTTTGCACGGCGTCTGGCATTGTTTAAATAGCGGGCACACGCCGGGAGCCAAGCGGCGTTGTCTTTAATGCTGGCCAGCTAGCGAACAAACATGGGGCCCGAGTATGTTTCTCATCACACGCGCGGGTTTAATGGAGGAAGGCGGGAAGTCTGCAGCCGTTTGGATGCGGCGAGGAGGCGTGTTCAGCCGGGCATGCAGCGGGCGGCGCTCTCTCGGCCGGCACGGCACTTCAATGCCGGCAGTGAGAGGTTGCGTCCGCTCTGGGCCGGTGTCAATGCGGGGCGGCCGCTCTATAGCGGCATGAATGTGGGCAGCTCGTGATGGATTGAAACGCACTCGGGGCGAGGGAGCAGGGTTTTGGGTTGGCCACTGTTGCCCGACACGGACGTGGCAGCAGTCCAGACGCCCGCAACCCCCCCCCCCCCCCCACGTTGTCTCCGGTTTGCAGGAAAAGCACGTCCGGACCGGCCTACAGACCGATGCAAGACCGCGTTGGATGGCAAAGCACGTCCGGACCGCGCGATCTAGACGATTGCGGGCGGTTTGAAGATTTGCGTTCGAGATGCCCTAAGGAAATACATCATCAACAAACCTCTCTGCACTCCACAACTGTTGGTGTGGAGGAGTAAGATCGTTCGTGTTGCACGACACCTAATGCCCGCGTCGCTCCTAGGGGTGGCTCGGGCGGAACCCTAGCCGCCACAGCTGCCTGGCCCCCTCCCTTATCTTCCCTTCCCGCGCCGTCGCCGGAGGACGCTGGCGGGATAAGCCATGTATACTACCCAATCAATGTAAATCCCAAAATACACCATGAAATACTTGAAAAAAATGAAAGAAAATTGCAGTCTGGGAAGATGAGGATATGAGGTATCATATATATAAAACTATTGTCCAGCACAGAGAATCTTGATCCCCTGAAAGTGGGATCTATGCATACATGTTTAGTATTTATAAGAACTCACACTAGGAAACTCTCACGCGAAAAGCTCTCCTGAAACCTCTCTCTTTTGAAACCCATCTAGGGTTAGGCTGCCGCCACCCTCTCCCTGCCGCCGTCGGATCACCGACGTGCAAAGCCCGGGTGGTGGGAGAATGGCGGCGGTGGGGCATCCGTCCGTCGCGGTTATAGGCGTGGCTGCGGCGGTCCTCGTGCGGGCGTCTGGGTGGTGACGGCCGTGGCCTTGGATTGTGGAGGAGGGTGGCTCATCTTTGGTGACTCTAGGTGATGTGGCGACTGCCTGGCCCGGTCCGCCGTTGACTGGAAGTTGTGGCGTTCGTGACGGGGTCCTGAGGAGTCAAATCTGGCCCGTTGGCTCTGCCGACAATGATGTCGGTGGTTCCTGCATGGTGGTTGCGCCCTCACCGCTCAAGAAGTGTTTGTGCCAGTGGGTTTGCAGGTCGGGGATGCTTGTTGGTCTTTCCGCATTCATTCGACAGTGTGGGGGTGCGGAGGAAGATTAGCTCTGGACGAAAGTCGACGGCGTGGCATCTACGGACGTTGCTTTCCTCCTAGGGGTCGTTGTGGAGCTCTTCGACCTCCTCAACTCTTGGTTCACATCTTCGGCTAAAGGCCTAGACCTTGCGGCGCAAGGTCGGACGACGGCGTCGATATGGCATCGCTTCTCCTCGTGAGGGCGTTATCTTGAACTTTGTGTTACCTTTGGTGCTTTCCCGGGACTGGACTTGCACGACGTCTTGGCCAAGATAGAGCGGCATGGGATATACAACATAGATGACGACAAGTCTCGGTGGCGTGGCGCATCGGGGGCTCAATGGACGATGCCTGATGATGGATGTGCGCAGAGCAGTGGGGTTGTTTGGTGCCATGGCGGCGTCGACGGGTGGCTGGCCAAGCAAGGATGATGCGGATCTCTAATCTGAAGATGGATCAGCGGTTCGATGGTGGTGGCAGCTTCTGAAGCGTGTGGATGTGTTGTACACATTGGGTTTGCTGCACCGGGCATGCTCCTGGTACGTCAATGCGGCCGGATCGGCGGAGACATCGGCTTTAGATGGTGGGGGGTGAGGGCATTCCCCATTGTCGAGTTTGTAGGTGTGAGCGGTGGCTTCGGATTGTTTGACGTATGTTCTTGTTAGACCTTTGGTGAATAATTCAATAATATGGCTCTGTGTGTCGCTCCCCTTTTTGAAAAAAAAAACATGTTGGCATATGGATCGCACTTCCTCCGTTTCTTTTTAGTTTGCATGTAAAATTTGTCTGAAGTCAAACTTCGTAAATTTTGACTAACTATATAAGAAAAAATATGAACATTCACAATATGAAATCAATATCATTAGATGCATCGTCAAATTAATTTTCTTACTATATAACTTTTGTATTGTAAATGTTAATATATTTTATGATAATTTTGGTCAAACTTTACATTGTTTGGCTTCAAACAAATTTTATACGTAGAGTAAAAAGAAACAGAGGGAGTAAATAAAGAGCATGGTTATCACAACATACCCACTGCTAAAACCTAGAATCTTTTGTTAGTCTGAGTTTCATGGCAAATCTCACGAGTTAAAAGTAAACTTCAAGACGAATGTATCGGTGCTTTATCAGTTGCCAGGCAGACTTTACCAAACATACAATGAAGGTATTTAGACGCCCTTTGCATTTCAATTTGCCTCAGATATTGATGGTTTTTTATTCCACATGTTTGTGTTTGTTGTACACATAAAGAAGAAATACATGAACATTCTAGATTAGTGACAGGCATCATATTGGCATAACACAGACCACTCTAAATAATTGTTCAAGGTATCCACGTGCAAAGAAAAACAATGTTGGCTTAAAAAAAGATAAACAATGTTGGCATGACAGGCACCTAATTGAATGGTTGGTTCATGTGAAGAAACTTGTTATTTCTTAATTAAATTAAAACGGATGTCCAAATTAGCGACTCGCATGACTGCGTCCAAGATAAACCATGTGTGGATGAGGTATATGGCATTCTACAGAAATGTAGAAACTCACTATTTATAGAAAATACTAACGCGCTGCTCGCCATCTCCCATATACGAAAATCAGCTGTTTATAGAAGGTGGTCAAATGAGGACGCAAAACTGGAGCAAACCCATCTCATTTCCTGGAATCCACACGCAGCGCGGCCCATACGTCATCTACCTCTATAGTCTGGGCAAACGTGGCAAAAGAATTAAGGAGATCCAAGGTGTCAAAATCGCCAGGCAGTCAAACGGTACTACAGTAATTTAATCTACTGGTAAAAGGAACATTTGAGCTCCGAGACGACCTCAGGACGCGGGTACGCCCTCATCCTTGAAAGGAAGAAATTGAACGCACAAATCGATGAAGAGGACACTCAAACATCATCTACATGTCTGTAGTTAATTCCAGAATGATTAATAATGGGATCCGTAGCCTAGTCAGATGTGGAACTAACGAAAATTGAAAATGCATCAACTTCACTGTGGTGGATCATAGCAGCTTTCGTCAAACGACAGAACATATACAACGACACACTAAACTGCAGGTGAACTTTAAGGCAGCAAGCACCGAGAATACATGAAAATAAGACTACAGCGCACACACCTGCTTCTTGAGCAATGACAAAGCGTCTTCCGGTTCTAATTTGTCAACAAGATGGTACCGAGGCACAACTTTCATGCTTGAGGCAACAAAGGTAGAATTGTAAGAATTGCAGTAAGATTAGTTATCTTGTGAAGAGAGAAAATCTCAGTTTTAGTTGTTCAATCTAGCACTATAATCGTGTGGATACAAGCAATTGAGATGGCGTTAGAATTGTTGGGTGGGTTATCCATGTGATTCAAGAGTAATAAAGTTATAACATCATAGGTCGATACTGTTGGGACAAACCCTCCGGCGACAAGGGCCGCATAGACTCCGGCGACACGAACACGAACGCCGGACGAACCCTAGCTAGCTCTCTCTCTCTCTCTCTCTCTCTCTCTCTTAGACGAAGGTGGAAGAAGGAGCACACTGGACACAAGGTTTTTCCGGCGACAAACGCCTCGCCGCACGAACGGTGCCTCGCCGATGAACGGCCTCACTTTTTTTAGCACAAATTGTGGCTCGGCAACACACCGTCGCGGATCAGTACAAAGGGGAGGGGTTTTTATACCCGGTGCACACATACCTAGCTAGCTACCACGCACGCACGCACTAATCTAGCTAACTAACTAACCAGCCTAACTAGCTAATCCCTACATGCAGGCATGCAGCCCGCGAGATGCCGCACGACCCGGCTACACGATGCAGCACCGAATGCGCGCCTGCCGAGTCCACGATCCGCGCCGCATGGACATGCCCAACTAACTGCATGCAAACAGCTAACTACTTGGAGACTAACTCCACTAACGTGACCAAGATTAGTGCTAACAGATACTCCATATTTCAGACGATTAATTAACAAGACATCACAATAGGAACCAGACGTTCAAGGTATCATAGTAAGCACTAGATACTGAAAGCATATGTTATATTGATAGTACTAATAAGTAGTAATAAGAGCTACGAAGAAAATACATGCTCTAAATCCAAGGGGGAAGCAAACCAGGAATCTTGAACATTCAGACACGCCTTGTGGGGAGTGAAAACTTCTCATCTTCCTTTTGCATCTGATGGGATGGAATTGGAATAATGCTCTCTTCGAGGCGGCAGTGATTAAGCATCATAGAATATTGACTCTTTCCGATGTTCACCATTCCTAAGAAGTTGCCATCAATGTCACAGCGCATTACATGTTTACTGTTAAACATGATCAGCAGCTCACGGTCGTTGAACACAGCCACATTATTGAGCCATTGCACTGTTGAGTCAAGTGGTGTTCTCTTTTTCTTTTTGAAAGAGGTTGAATAAAGTTGTCGTGTTACCTCCAGCGTTGACACGTCAATCCGGTACTTGAAAGTCCAGACGTAATCCTGCATCACCCAGACATCCATAGCGGTCAAGCTGGGAGTCAAGCTGCCCCAGAAAGCAAGTGTCCCATTCATGTTGAACAACTTTCTATGATGGCACAGCTGGGTGGGACTGCGCATCCACTAGAATGACTCGGCTTCTGTGTCGAACACAATAATATCTGTGCCGTGTCCCCCAATTTCAGTGGCATCATAAGGACACCAGTGCAAGCTGCCACGGTGATGCACTGATGGTGGATAGCAGGACTTAGAGCGCAATCCCTTCAGTAACTGCTGTTTTTGTTCCATGGATGGCGGTGAGAGTGTTTGCATTCTGACGCTGATATGCCTCATCACATTGGATCCCACTGTGAGAACGTGCAAGCTGGATTTATACGAGTGCCATGATTCCGAGACCCAGAGCACCCTGTATTCTTGACTTGGAAGATGCTGGTAGAAACCAATTATGGTGTTGTAGAGGGCGTGCTCAACATGAGGCTGGGGTAGGAGAGCATGCGTATGGATAACCGGATTGCAGATGTAGAATTGGTGCAGCCAGGAGATGACGAGGAAGCCATCGCAGGCGCCATGAAGACAAATCTCGGAGTGGTGTTTGAAGCACCGGGAGAAAGGCCACAGCTGTTGATTGGTGCCGGCAGAGTGGTAGAGGACGAAACTAGTGGACAGCCCCCGGCCGTCAATAATGGGGAGCGACGGCTGGTGCTGGTGGTGGCCGAGCATGAATTTGGGCGTGGATGTGGCAGTGCACCATGACGTGCTGACGGCTCGGCAGCGGCCGACGTCCTTGGACGGCAACCGGACGAGTATCTTGTCGATGATATCCTCGGGTAGGTCCTCGAGTAGGGTCGCACCTCTCCTGTCCGGCATCGTGCTCCCTCCTTCGTGGCCGGCAAGCTTCAGTGCCTAAGAGGAAAACCAACATCCACTGCTAAATCCTTGGCACCAACTTAAATCAATAAGACAAGCACGTAGAATACACAAGCCAAGATAGGTTTACCCTCCGACACAGGACGCGCATAGCAGGACAGAAGGTCCGAAACCTGAGTGTGTTCCACCGGGAGACCTCTAGACACGAATGCAAGGGGGGTGGAAGCGCCAATGGTAGATGCAGAGAGAAACGAAAAAAAAAGGCATTATCCGACAAGATTTTGGGACGCGAAGTTGCTCACCTACGTCGGGGAAGAAGGCGGCAGAGGAGGTCTCGGAGTTGAGTAAGCCGGCCGGTCAAACTGTACAGGGGTCGCGCTCGCCCACACCCAGGCCAGCAGCAGCAGGAGAGGTCGAAGTGGAGGCCATGGCGCGAGGTGTAGACTGTAGAGCGGAGGCGAACGAGCTCGATCCCGAATGGAGGCAGACCGCGAACTCAATCTAGATGCCAGGCCACGACCTCGGCCCGGATGAGATGGAGAATGAGGCAAAAAAAATAAAAAAAATTCTCGCAGTGCGTTCGAATGGGATTGGGGCGATTCCGGGTTGCACTTGCAGCAAGGAGGAGATTGACTCGGCGAGTCCTTTTCAAGTTTTTGGACTTACCATACTTGGCTGCCAAACGTCCGGCCTCCGTCTTAACGACGCTCTCACGATGTCGCTACAGACGTGGTTGTTTTCCTCTACTTGCTAGCACCGGCCTCTTTAAGTTTCTGCTTTTGGTACACATATATATTTTAAAATTAAACATGCATCTTCAAATTTAAAAGAGGGAATAGTCAAAACACCACTAGTCAAAACCAAAAGTTCAAAAATACCAGAGTAAATAGCATAAAACTATCACATTTGGGGCCAGGGTTCCGGAAAACTACCATTTTTTCAAAATTTCTAGAAACCTACCACAAAATTGGTTCGTTGTTTCAAAAATCTACTGTGTTGCACCGATGAACGGTTTGATTAAGTTTAAACCATTTTATGACAGTTGTCAGGTCCATGCGGCACAAAAGTCGACAACGTTATCTCAACAGTTAAGTTTGTCTGTTTACTGACAGGTGGGACCCACATGTCAGCCACACTAAAATCCCTAATTAAATTGTTTCCCAAATAACCAGGAACTCCACGCTGCCCTTGCCCCCTCCCCCTCTTCCTCCCGAGAGCGCCACCTCCTCTCCCGACAGGGGAGGCATGCAGGAGAGGGCGCGACCCGACCTCGAGCAGCCGCGACGGCTGAGGGCGTGGTGGCGTCCCGACCTACTCAGGAGCTTGGCCACTACGCAAGCATCACCAAGACGCATCATAGGGAGGCATGCAGGACAGGAGCGAGGCGGTGACAATGCCCTCGGCGGCTGAGGGCGTGGCGGCGCACCCAAACTGGACCAGGAGCTCGATAGCGACGCCAGCTTATCCAGGGAGCGGCAGGGGATGCCAGCTTCACCAGCGTGGTGGCTAATGCGGCGTCTCACCCAACTGCAATCTCCTCCCAGGCTCGTCCCCAGTCGAACGCTGGACCGCGGCGCACCGACCAAGAACTCGGAGGGGGCGTAATCTTTACAAGGGCGCAGCGGGGCAGAGCTCCGACTGCGCCGGCGACGAGCTCGCCGGCGGTGGGCCAAGCACGGGTGTGCTCCACGACAGGATGGGGCACATAGACCTGATTGTATTTTTTTCTTGTCGGGACCCAATGGCTTTTTAAAATAAGATTACAGGGCCCCAATTACTTTTTTAAAATATTTATAGTGGTTGATCTGTAAAAAAAATAAGGACATGTTTGTAAATTTGTAAAAAAATAAGAAGCTGTCGGATGGGCCCCGCATGTCATAACGGCTAGTTTAATGGTCAAGCTAACTGATTTGATTGTTGTGCCACGCCTACCTGACGTGTGGGCCGCAGCTGTCATAAACGGCAATAATTTTTATCCAACGGTGACGGTGTCCTGGATCAGGGGGTGCTAGCCCAGCCGGCCCATCTCCTCGGATGGGCCGAGGGGCCCTCGTACGTAACCAAGATGGACTCTGGAGGCCATACACGGTAAGCGTGATCGGGACTGTCTCTACCGAAAACTTGACGTATACTCCAAGATCTCTCCTGCCGCCTCTTTCCTAGATACCGACCATGTAACCCTAGGTACCCTCTCTGGCGTATATATAAGCCATGGGGTTTAGCTCATAGGGGGGAGATCAACACAATATCGCTCATCTAGCCCTAGAAGTTAGACACATTACGATCTCGAGGTAGATCAACTCTGTATTTGATACATCTCCATTAGTATAAACAGAAGCAGGACGTAGGGTTTTACCTCCATCAAGAGGGCCCGAACCTGGGTAAACATCGCCTCCCTTGTCCTTGTTACCACCGATCCGAGATCCATAGTTCGGGACCCCATACCCCGAGGTCTGCCGGTTTTCACACCGACACTGGTGCTTTCATTGAGAGTTCCGCTACGCGATTACCAGAAGGATCGATGGCTCACCTACAGATCAACTGCTCCAACAGCCACGGGGAAATTTATGCCCCTGGCCAGCTCTTTGTCTTCGGCAGCATGGTATTTTGCGCCGACTCGATGGGTCATCTGACCTCGGTCGAGAACTACGCCCCAGGTCGGATCGTGACTTTGGTGGCCTCGAATACACTGTGGATTCCCGTGGTGAACTCATCCTATCGGGATGGACTCCCGGCCGGATTGAGAGCTCGACCAGCTCTGGAGGATCGACTCCGGAACCGAACTCAGTCACATAACCCCTTGAGACCCCTGATGCCATCACTCCGGTCAGTCTCCTTCCGATCACCAGTCCGGAGATAGATCCGGCTCCCACTCCTGAAACTACGTCAGTGTTAGAACTGACCTCGGCGCAGAAATCGGAATTATGTCCGGATTCCCATCGCACCGAGAACGCGTCCGGTTACACGCCAGGCGTACTTCGAGTCAGCCCTGCCTTTGGCGCATCAATGAATCCCGAAGAGTTATCTCACCTCGATGAGATGCTTGACCGCATCCGGAGCATGTCCATCTCGGACGGCAAGACTTCGGTTTATAATCAGATCGGACTTAAAGCCGACGATAGGGAAATTTACATCCCACCCGCCACCCACCTAGTCGCCACGATCGACGATTTAACCGACGTGCTAGACTATGGCGAGGCCTCAGATATGGAAGAGGACGCTGATGGCCCCATCGAGAACACCTTGCCCCTGGTAAACGTGGGCAGGTGGACCGCCACGTCCACCTACGATGTTTACATGGTGGACACCCCCAAATCCCCTCCAAGACGTCGGCGAAGACGCCGAAGGGGCCCTAACGGGGAACCCGGTGGTAATGGCGCGACAGCCAATAACGGCGACGTGGAGGACGGCGATGCCGGTAACCGTGAGGAGGACGTTCAAGCCTCCCCCATAAGGAACGGCACACCGGACCGACCTCTCAGGGACTCAGATCCCGATGACCTCTTCGAAGGGGCCGACGACAAATACATGCCAGAATCCGAGGAGGAAGAGAGCCTCGGCACCGAGCTCTACATCGTCCCCGAAGACCCTTTCGAACAAGAGCGCTTCCGGCGGCGCCTTGTTGCGACTGCTCGGAGCATGAAACGCAAGCAGCAGTAGCTGCAGGCCAATACCGATGCACTAAATGAAAAGTGGATCGAAGTGCTCTCAGCCGAGCAAGACATGGAGAACCGGCACCATAGTGCGCCGAAATCATACCCACGTAGGCGCCTCTTGCCGGAATTCGACGAGGAGCTCGCTGACGACCTCGACCGACCCCCTAGAGGCCGAGACAGGCCAAGACGAGAGGACCTCAGTGAACGGCTACCTCCACGCCGTTATGTCCAGGACCCCATGGATTACCTAGATCCTCACGACGCTAGACGCCACATTGAGGAAAACAGGGCTCCCCCTCGATCCATATATGGATCAAGGGGACGTGCGCCCGCCGGGCTCGACGGCTACGATGCCTGGGTGGACAGGAACGGCCGTGCCCGAGATCAAGCCTACTCACGGCTCTCCCCCGACCTCCGAGGAGATGCTCCTCAGTTCCGAGGTCCGGCTCACCCAATCTGCTTCACAGACAGGGTGATGGAACATAAATTCCCGGAAGGGTTTAAACCCATCAACATAGAATCATACGATGGCACTACGGACCCAGCAGTTTGGATCGAGGATTTCCTCCTACACATACACATGGCTAACGGAGATGATCTCCACGCCATTAAGTACCAGCCGCTTAAGCTAAAGGGGCCGGCGAGGCATTGGCTTAACAGCCTCCCTCCTCACTCTATCGGCAGTTGGGAGGCCCTAGAAGACGCTTTTCGAGCAAACTTCCAGGGCACATATGTCCGACCTCCGGACGCTGATGACCTCAGCCGTGTTACCCAGCAGCCAGGCGAATCAGCCCAGGAATTCTGGAATAGGTTCCTCACGAAAAAGAACCAGATCATAGACTGCTCCGAACCCGAGGCCATCGCCGCATTTAAAAACAATATCCGAGATGAATGGTTGGCTCGCCAACTCGGCCAGGATAAGCCGAGGACTATGGCAGCCCTGACCTCACTGATGTCTTGCTTTTGTGCGGGAGAAGACAGCTGGCTCGCCCGAAGTACTCATAATGGCGAGGCAGGCACCTCGGAAACCCGCGACGCCAATGGAAAACCCAAGCGCAATAAAAATAAGCACAGGTATAAAAATGGCGGAAGCGACACTGAGGACGCTGCGGTCAACGCAGGGTTCACCGGACCTAAATCTGGGCAGAAAAGAAAACCCTTTAAAGGGAACAAGGATGGACCTAGCCAGCTTGATAGGCTCCTGGACTGCCCATGTGGAATTCACGGTACTCAGGAAAAACCAGCAACCCACACTAACAGGAATTGCTGGGTCTTCAAACAAGCCGGCAAGATAGCGGCAGAGGGTCAGAGTAAAACCCAACACCGCAGGAAAGACGAGGATGAACCTCGGCGGCCCAATAATGAAGGCCAAAAGAAGTTTCCTGACGAGGTAACAGAGGTCAATATGATCGATGTCACCCACATCCCTAAAAGGGAGAGGAAGCTTGTACTTCGGGACATATACGCGCTGGAGCCAGTCGCCCCGAAGTATAACACATGGTCGGCTTACCCGATCACAAGCACGATCATCCGACCAGCATCAGGCACGGCGGATTAGCGGCGCTCGCCCTGGACCCTATTGTTGATGGTTATCATCTAACACGCGTCCTGATGGACGAGGGAAGCAGCCTTAACCTCATCTACGAGGACATAGTTCGGAATATGGGCATCGACTCATCTCGGATCAAGCCGAGCTCTACCACCTTTGAAGGTGTCATTCCAGGCGTCGAAGCCCGCTGTACCGGAACGGTCACCCTAGAGGTAGTCTTCGGCTCGCCCGAGAACTTCAGAAGCAAGGAGTTAATCTTCGATATTGTCCCATTCCGAAGTGGATACCACCCGCTCCTAGGGCGCACGGCCTTTGTGCGCTTCAACGCAGTCCCGCATTATGCCTACCTGAAGCTCAAAATGCCGGGACCCAACGGTGTTATCACAATCAATGTAATACTGAACGTTCACTTCAGACAGAAGAACAGACCGCGGCTTTCGCAGCCGAGGCACATGCGTCCGAGGAGGCAGCCCGCAGCGATAAACGCGCCGCCCGCTCTTTAAAGCGCGCCCGGGCTGCACAGATCGACCTCGGCCAGGTACCCCCGCACCCGAAATAGGGATACGGGCTCCTCGCGTGCCCTCTCTGGAGTGGGCACTACGTCCCAAGGGTGCATAATTTCGCATTAAAGATTCCCTGGGTCGTCGAGGAGCAAAAAATATAGTCAAACGTCGGCACGGTTTAACCTAGCGTAGACGTGGCTTCGAACCCCTGCACAGGCAAGTCTCTGTAAAAGAAACAGCCCAACATGACTAATGTCCAAATGGTTTCAACCACATAACGGACTTCGGCAACGTCCCCTCTAAAGGGGCTCGGTCAATCAAGCGCTTGAAGCGTATAAATAACCGAAAAGGCATCAACCTCCACAAATTCCTCACCATTAATGGAGAGCATCTGGTCAACAGCTCGGAAACGCAGACGTGCGGCAGGTAGCGGCCCGGATTCTTCAAAATCCGTTAACAAATATCCGCCCTATTTCTTCCCTTTTTCCTTTACTTTTTACATTGTATTCTTTCAATTCCTCTCGCCGCAGTGAGGGCATGTATAAGCTTAAAGTCATGAAATAAGGAAACTGTGCCCCTTTAAGGTCTCTATCATATTTCTTTATTAGCATGGCCCCTGTGGGGCGAAGAAGTTCTCTAAAAAAAGATACAATTGTATAACAAGTCCGAAGTACTCGGCGTCTCGGATTTTTGGCCTTATATGCATCAGTTTCGAACCTAGATTTCGGTCAATAGTTGGGTTGCCCTGCTCCTATGTGTACCCCTTACGTTTCCGATGAATTCGGCTAAGGGCGTAACGGGAGAACCACTGCGATTGCGCTGCCAGGTCAATTGGCATAGCGCCTCAGTGGAGAAAGCCAAAAACTGACTATCTAGGTATGCGTAAACTGGTCCGCCATCCGTAGACCGCGTTAAGCGATGTGACGATAGAGATCACCCGTGTTAAATGAAGGGCTTTTATTCCTAGCCGAAGTGTGCCATGGCCTAGACCTCGGCCGACCTAGCCGAACACTTCCCATACCGGGGGCTGGTCAACAGCCCCCACAGTCAAACTCCTATGACTAAGTGAAAGGTATAAAGCCACTATAGTCTGATTGCCTCGTTCCTATAAGGCGCCGACCACCTCCGGGTACTGAGACGTCGGCTAAGGGTCAAGTACGCCTTAAGGAACACCCTTTGTATGACCTACACGGGGGCTGAAGCCGACGACTGGCCACTCTCATTTTAAAGCAGTCATATCGGAGGAAAAATTAATTATAAAACAACGCACATGGAATTTAAAGCCATCTTCATTCAAGCAAAAGATAAAGTTTTATACATTATACACTTCGGCATTCCGAAGTACTGTCTAAAAATACATAGTGTCCTTTGGACACATGGCTTCTGTGGTCCGAGCGCGCGCCTCCACCTCGGCGAAGAACTGCTCGGCGGTGCGTGGCTTGTCGGCAGGAGGACCCGCGGCACATGTAACCGCATCAACCTTTCGGAAGTGGGTCATCACGCAGGCGTACGCCCTCCGCGCTCCTTCAAAGCACACAGACCTCTTCCAGCGGTTCACGCAAGGCACGGCGTCTTGGAGACGGGCCGTCAGGCAAAAGAGGCTCTTCGGCATGGCTTTGGCAGGCCACAGCGCAATGCAGAGGTCCTGGAGCGCCGGTCTCGTCATGAGAAACAACTCCACCAGCTGCTTCACTCGATGATTCAGCACCTGTGCGGACGGCGACCCCGGGAACTGCCCCCAGAAGGCCTTCTCCGCCTCGTGGCCCGCTAGCTGGCCGAAGTACGCCACTTCATCCGCCGCGCTTTGCGGAAGATCCGCAAAGACCTCTGCGGAACGCCATAACTGGGTGAGCTCAACACACCCTTTGCTGCCAAACGAACACTGCAGCAAAAATAGCTTACCCGAGGCGATTTGCTCCACTTGCTGGAGCATCTCGCGGTCAGCTCGGGCCGAGGTCTTGAGCTCGGAGTGGGCAAGTTGAAGCTTCTCGAGTTCCTCCTTTGTTCGTTGCTCCTCCTCCTGAAGCTTGTCGCGATCTTCAAACACGCCCTTCAGGGTCTCCTCAACCTCCAGCACCCGCGCTTGGTGCTTCTCCCCGGCCGCCTTCTCGGCGGCTACTACTTGTAGCTTGCGTTGGTATTTCCCCGAAGAGGAAGGGATGATGCAGCACAATAGAGATAAGTATTTCCCTCAGTTATGAAACCAAGGTTATCGAACCAGTAGGAGAATTACACAACACCTCGTTAGCAGTATCTGCACACAAACAACAAACCCTTGCACCCAACGCAAACGAGGGGTTGTCAATCCCTCGGCGGTAAATTGCAAGATTAAATTGTATGTGATAGATTGATAGATTGAAACAAAAATACAAAATAAAATAAATAAAAAGAAATGGCAGCAATATTTTTAGGGTTTTAGTAATATGATTTAGATAGACCCGGGGGCCATAGTTTTCACTAGAGGCTTCTCTCGAGAAAATAGCATACGGTGGGAAGACAAATTACTGTTGGGCAATTGATAGAAAAGCAAATAATCATGACGATATCCAAGGCAATGATCATGTATATAGACATCACGTCCAAGATTAGTAGACCGACTCCTGCCTGCATCTACTACAATTACTCCACACATCGACCGCTATCCAGCACGCATCTAGTGTATTAAGTCCAATAAAGAACGGAGTAATGCCTTAAGAACGATGACATGATGTAGACAAGATAAACTCACGTATGAATAAACCCCATCTTTTTACCCTTAGTAGCAATGATACATACGTGTCATGTCCCTTTCTGTCACTGGGATTGAGCACCGAGAGATCGAACCCACTACAAAGCACCTCTTCCCATGGCAAGATAAATCAACTCAGTTGGCCAAACGAAATAAATAGATCGGAGAAGAAATACGAGGCTGTAATAATCATGCATAAAAGAGTGCAGCAAAGACTCAAATATATTCATGGATAATCTGATCATAAACTCACAATTCATCGGATCCCAACAAACACACCGCAAAAAGTGATTACATCGGATAGAACTCCAAGAACATCGAGGAGAACATTGTATTGAAGATCAAAATGAGAGAAGAAGCCATCTAGCTACTAACTATGGACCCGAAGGTCTGTGGTAAACTACTCACGCATCATCGGAAGGGCAGCAAGGTTGATGTAGGGCCCCTCCGTGATCGATTCCCCCTCCGGCAGATTACCGGAGAAGGACCCAAATGGGATCTCCCTGGAACAGAAGCTTGCGGCGGCGGAAAAAGTATTTCGTGGACTCCCCTGAGGGTTTCTGATTTTTTTTGAATTTATAGTGGAGCAATTAGGTCAAACGGAGCTCTGTGGGCCCCACGAGGCACTAGGGCGCGCCTGCCCCCCCTTGCGGGCCCTGGTGGCTCGTGGGCCCCACCAGGGTCTTCTGGCCTCCTCCCGAAGCTTCTAGTGTTTATCTTGGCCAATAAAAAATCTCCAAATAGTTTCGTGGCATTTGGACTTCGTTTGGTATTGATTTTCTGTAAAACAAAAACATGGCAGAAAACAGCAACTGGCACTGGGCACTAAGTTAATAGGTTAGTCTCCAAAAATGATATATAATTGCTGTAAATGCTTATAAAAAACATCCAAGATTGATAATATAACAGCATGGAACAATCAAAAATTATAGATACATTGGAGACGTATCAGCATCCCCAAGCTTAATTCCTGCTCGTCCTCGAGTAGGTAAATGATAAAAACAAAAATTTTGATGTGGAATGCTGCCTAACATATTCATCACATATTCTGTTCTTTTATAGCATGGACATTGGACTTGTATGATTCAAAGCAATAGTCTATAGTTTGACATGAAAATATAGATACTCAAGCATACTAACAAGCAACCATGTCTTTCAAAATATCAACGCTAAAGAAAGTTATCCCTAGCCCATTATGCTCAATCATTGATCCATTCATGAAACACACTCGAATATTACCTACATCCAATGCACAAGTATGACAATAGTGCTCTCTAATTGGTGCTTTTGTAAGAGAAGATGGAGACTCATGTAAAAATAAAAATTGCATAAAAGTAAATAGATAGGCCCTTCGCAGAGGGAAGCAGAGATTTGTCAAATGTGCCAGAGCTCAAAGCTTAAATTAGAGAGAAAAATATATTTTGAGAGGCATGCTTTTCCTATCAACGAAAACGACCGAGAATTCCCAATATTTTCCATGTTAGACACATCATAGGTGGTTCCATAACAGAAAGTAAAGTTTATTTCCTTTCCACCATTTCTTTCACAATCCATGGCTAGCCGTATCCACGGGTGCCCTCCATACCATCACTTTCCAAGGAATTTTGTTGTTATTAATTTTGATTTCATGTGGGACTGGGCATCCCTATTACCAACCATACTCTCGTGCAATGACAAGTGAATAAACACTCATCATGAGAATAACACACCTAGCATGGAAAATAATGGCCACCCCCTGCCGCTTCATGAGCGGTACGGGGACACAAAACAGAAAAATTATTTTGAAATTTAGAGTTGGCACACGCAAATTTAATTGGAACGGCATGGAAATACCGCATATAGGTAGATATAGTGGACTCATATGGCAAAACTGGGTTTAAGGATTTTGGATGCACAAGCAGTATTTCCGCTTAGTACAAATGAAGGCTAGCAAAAGATTGAGAAGCAACAAACCAAAAAACGAAAACGGTCATAAACATGCATTGAACACAACTAACACCGAATAATGCACCATAAGTAGGATATAATTTCTTTGCATAACTATTGACTTGACGTGCATGCATAGGGAATCACAAACCTTAACACTAATATTTTTACTAAATCACAATTACTCACTAACATGACTCACATATCATCATCTCCATATCGCAAAACTATTGCAAGGAATCACACTTATCATATCCAATGATCTATATGAAAGTTTTTATTATATCCCTCTTGAATATTCATCACTTTGGGACCAATTTCATATCTTGTGCAAATTACCGTTACTATCATCAACTCTCAAAAAGATTTAAGTGAAGCATGAGAGTGTAAATATTTCTTCAAAATTCAATCTTATCAATTCTCAAAATAATATAAGTGAAGCATGAGAATTTATTTCTTCAAAATTTTAATCTTGTCAATTCTCAGAATAATATAAGTGAAGCATGAGAATTCATTTCTTCAAAATTTTAATCAACTCTCAAAATGATATAAGTGAAGCATGAGAGTTTATTTCTTCAAAATTTTAATCAACTCTCAAAATGATATAAGTGAAGCATGAGAGTTTATTTCTTCAAAATTTAGCCACCACCATGCTCAAAAAGATTTAAGTGAAGCACTAGAGCAACTGCCTAGCTCAAAAAATTTAAGTGAAGCACATAGAGTATTCTAACAAATTATGATGATAAACATGTGGCTCTCTCAAGATAGGTGTGTTCAGCAAAGATGATTGTGACAAACTAAAAAGAAAACAAAGCAAGGACTCATATAATACAAGATGCTCCAAGCAAAACACATATCATGTGACGAATAAAAATATAGCTCCAAGTAAAATTACCGATGGTTGGTAGAAGAAAGAGGGGATGCCTTCCGGGGCATCCCCAAGCTTAGACGCTTGAGTCTTCCTTGAATATTACCTTGGGGTGCCTCGGGCATCCCCAAGCTTAGGCTTTTGCTACTTCTTCTTCCTTCATCCATCGTGATGTCACCCAAAACTTGAAAACTTCAATCACACAAAACTCAACAAAACCTTCTTGAGAAACGTTAGTATAACAAAATAAATCACTATGTAGGTACTGTTGCAAACCCATTAATATTTTATTTTGCACTATACCTACTGTATTCTAACTTATCCATGGCTTATACCCCCCGACACAATCCATAGTTCCATCAAAACAAGCAAGCAACACATCAAAAACAGAATCTGTCAAAAACAGAACAGTCTGTAGCAACCTATTTAAAAGCCATACTTCTGTAACTCCAAAATTCTGAAAAATTAGGAAAACGTGGGTAATTCATATACCAATACTGTGTAAAAATTTCAGATTTTTTTGTTGCTCCAGTACAGAAACAAAATTCGGGCACTGGACGCAAAACTTTCTGTTTTCCAAACAGCATCAATTATATTATCTTCCAAATCATCCCAAAGGCTTTACTTCGCACAAACACTAATTAAAAACACAAAAACACAATCATACCAGTAGCATGACAGTGAAAACACACAATAACAGAAACTTATAACAAAAATTTATTTTATTCATTGGGTTGCCTCCCAACAAGCGCTATTGTTTTATGCCCCTAGCTAGGCATAATGCATAATTTCAAGTGTTGTCATCTTTCAAGTTGATTCCATAAGTGGCCCTCATAATTGATTCATATGGTGCTTTAATTTTATTCCTAGGGAAATGTTCCATACCATTTTTTAATGGAAATTAAAATTTTATATTCCCTTCTTTCATGTCAATAACGGCACCTATAGTTCGTAAGAATGGTCTACCAAGTATTATTGGGCAAGAAGAATTGCATTCAATATCAAGAACAATGAAATCAACGGGCACATAGTTCCTATTTGCAACAATAAGAAGATCATTAATTCTTCTCAAAGGCTTTTTAATAGTAGAATCCGCAAGATGCAAATTAAGAGAGCATTCATCTATATTGGTAAAACCTAGCACATCACATAGAGATTTTGGAATTGTGGAAACGCTAGCACCCAAATCACATAAAGAATTGCACTCATAATTTTTAATTTTAACTTTAATGGTGGGTTCCCATTCATCATATAATTTTCTAGGAATTGAAATTTCTAGTTCAAGCTTTTCTTCTAACGCTTTCATCATTGCTTCTACTATATGTTTAGTAAAAGCTTTGTTTTGCTCATAAGCGTTGGGTGAATTTAACATGGATTGTAACAAAGAAATTCACTCAATCAAAGAACAATTATCATAATTAAAATCTTTGTAATCCAAAAGAGTGGGCACATCGCTATTTAAAGTTTTTACCTCTCCAAACCGACTTTTATCAATTTTCTTATCAAGATTATCACTCTCCGAATTATGGGAACGCCTACTAGCTAAAGTTGACTCTTCTTCAGTTCCCTTTTCATCAAGTTTTATATTGCTAGACAAAGAATCAATAGATGAAACACCAATCATTTTAATATCCTCATCATTACTACGATAAAAATCGGGAGGAATCGCTTTTTCTAAAAATTCCCGTTTAGCTTTTAGCATGGCGGTTCTTTTCTTACTTTCATCCACGGAGACATATAAAGATTTAATTGATTCATGAATATCAATTTTAGGTGGCAAAATTTTAGTCTTAAGATTTTCCACATCATGAATAATTCTATCAATGCTCCTAGACATATCATCAATTTTACTCAGTTTTTCTTCTATCGTGGTGTTGAAAACTTTTTGAGCATTAATAAATTATTTAATATTACTTTCAAGATCAGAGGGCATCCTATTATTATTATAAGAATTACCATAAGGATTGCTATAATTATTAGAGGAATTTCCAGGAAACGGTCTAGCGTTGAAATTACCTCTATAAGCATTATTATTAAAATTGTTTCACGAGACAAAATTCACATCTATGGGATCATTATTTTTCTCAATCAAAGTGGACAATGGCACATCATTAGGATCAATATGAGTATTTTTACTAGCAACCAATTTAATAAGCGCATCAACTTTATCACTCAAAGTATTGATTTCTTCAACAGAATTCACCTTTTTACTAGTAGGGGCTCTTTCAGTATGCCATTGTGAATAATTAGCCATAATATCATCAAGCAATTTAGTAGCTTCCCCCAAAGTATTCTCCATAAAAGTACCACCCGCGGCGGAATCTAAAATATTTCTAGAAACAAAATTCAATCCCGCATAAAAAATTTGTATGATCATCCATAAATTTAAGCCATGAGTAGGGCAATTTCTTATCATTAATTTCATCCTTTCCCAAGGTTGGGCAACATGTTCATGATCAAGTTGCTTAAAATTCATAATTTGATTTCTAAGAGAAATAATTCTCGCGGGAGGAAAATACTTAGTAATAAAAGCATCTTTACACCTATCCCTAGAATCGATACTATTTCGTGGTAAAGATGAAAACCAAATTTTTGCGCAATCCCGCAACAAGAATGGGAATAATTTTAGTTTCACAATATCATTATCCACATCTTTTTTCTTTTGCATGTCACACAATTCTACGAAAGTGTTAAGATGGGATGCGCCATCTTCATTAGGACTACCGAAAAATTGATCTTTCATGACAAGATTTAGCAAAGCGGCATTAACATCACAAGTCTCCGCACTAGCGGCGGGGGGAGCAATCGGAGTACTAATAAAATCATTATTATTAGTATTGGAAAAATCACATAATTTTGTATTTTCTTGAGACATCGTGACTAAGCAAACAAGATAGCAAACAAGCAAACGAGAAAAAAAAGCAAAAGGAAAATATTTTTGTATTTTTGTAAAAATGTTTTAGAAGTGGGGGAGATGAAAACGAGAGGCAAATGGCAAATAAAGTAAATGCAAGGAGATGAGAGTTTATGCAAAGGTACTTGATAGATGTTGATGATGTCTCCCCGGCAACGGTGCCAGAAATTCTTCCTGCTACTTGTAGCTTGCGTTGGTATTTCCCCGAAGAGGAAGGGATGATGCAGCACAGTAGAGATAAGTATTTCCCTCAGTTATGAAACCAAAGTTATCGAACCAGTAGGAGAATCACACAACACCTCATTAGCAGTACCTGCACACAAACAACAAACCCTTGCACCCAACGCAAACGAGGGGTTGTCAATCCCTCGGCGGTAAATTGCAAAATTAAATTGTATGTGATAGATTGATAGATTGAAACAAAAATACAAAATAAAATAAATAAAAAGAAATGGCAGCAATATTTTTAGGGTTTTAGTAATATGATTTAGATAGACCCGGGGGCCATATTTTTCACTAGAGGCTTCTCTCGAGAAAATAGCATACGGTGGGTAGACAAATTACTGTTGGGCAATTGATAGAAAAGCAAATGATCATGACGATATCCAAGGCAATGATCATGTATATAGGCATCATGTCCAAGATTAGTAGACCGACTCCTGCCTGCATCTACTACTATTACTCCACACATCGACCGCTATCCAGCATGCATCTAGTGTATTAAGTCCAATAAAGAACGGAGTAATGCCTTAAGAACGATGACATGACGTAGACAAGATAAACTCACGTATGAATAAACCCCATCTTTTTACCCTTAGTAGCAACAATACATACGTGTCATGTCCCTTTCTGTCACTGGGATTGAGCACCGCAAGATCGAACCCACTACAAAGCACCTCTTCTCATGGCAAGAAAAATCAACTCAGTTGGCCAAACCAAATCAATAGATCGGAGAAGAAATACGAGGCTATTATAATCATGCATAAAAGAGTGCAGCAAAGACTCAAATATATTCATGGATAATCTGAGCATAAACTCACAATTCATCGGATCCCAACAAACACACCGCAAAAAGTGATTACATCGGATAGAACTCCAAGAACATCGAGGAGAACATTGTATTGAAGATCAAAATGAGAGAAGAAGCCATCTAGCTACTAACTATGGACACGGAGGTCTGTGGTAAACTACTCACGCATCATCGGAAGGGCAGCTAGGTTGATGTAGAGCCCCTACCTGATCGATTCCCCCTCCAGCAGATTACCAGAGAACAAGCCCAGATGGGATCTCTCCGGAACAGAAGCTTGTGGTGGCGGAAAAACTATTTTGTGGACTCCCCTGAGGGTTTCTGATTTTTTCCGAATTTATAGTGGAGGAATTAGGTCAAACGGAGCTCTGTGGGCCCCACGAGGCACCAGGGCGCGCCTGCCCCCCCCCCCCCCAGGCGTGCCCTAGTGGCTCGTGGGCCCCACCAGTGTCTTCTGGTCTCCTCCCGAAGCTTCTAGTGTTTATCTTGGCCAATAAAAATCTCCAAAAAGTTTCGTGGCATTTGGACTTCGTTTGGTATTTATTTTCTGTAAAACAAAAACAGGGCAGAAAACAGCAACTGGCACTGGGCACTAAGTTAATAGGTTAGTCTCAAAAAATGATATATAATTGTTGTAAATGCTTATAAAAACATCCAAGATTGACAATATAACAGCATGGAACAATCAAAAATTATAGATACGTTGGTGACATATCAGCGGCCCGGGCCTTCTCTGCCGCGGCAGCAGCAACCTTCTGCTGTCGCACCTCCTGCCGAGCCCTTTCGAGCTCAGACTTGAGCGTCTCCAGCTCCGCTAACGCTGCTGTTGTCAAAACAGTTCAGCCTTAGTTGTTTTCTTTAAACAAAACACATCATACCTCTTCCATCCAAAGTACAGGGCAAGTTTAAACTTGCTCACCTTGAGACTGCTCGAGTTTCCGGTTCATCTCCACCATCTCCTCGGAGACGGAGTCCGGAACCAAGGTCGAAACCTGGCATAAAACAGATCCTTATTACAAAGGGAACAGTTACAATCACTAAAAGATTCCGGGATGGCTGCCTCAAGCAGCGCCCGGGGGGCTACTCAACGGGCTCCCGCTTAATCAAACGATCCCAATGCCAGTTTTTTGAAACCGACTTCGGGCTCGGGGGGCTACTCACTCACTAAGCCGTTTGGCAGGCTGTATGTCCCCGGACAAACTCATAAAACAAACATCTCCAATAAACAAATTAGACTGTATGCGCAGATAAAAAGCGTACCACGAAACCTGCTATGAGGTTCTTGAAATCCTCATGCAGGCCGGCCCCTGCGGACCGGTAGCCCTGTAGCGCCACGCCTATCAAGGCACGGTGCCCCTCCTTGATAGAGGAGCCCTTCAGGGCGTCCTCCACCTCCTCGGTCCACCCCGCGACAGCCCGTCCTTGGGCAGTTGGCTGGGGTGGAGGGATGACCTCAGACACATCAACCCGGGCAGCCTCCACCAGGGGCGGCGGAGCCGAGGTAGATGTCGGCTGCCCGATGACTGGCCCAGCCCTTCTTCGATGACCGCGGGGCACTCCTCCCCCGGGTCTTGTTGGGCCGAGGTATCGACCTCGGCCACGATGGCCACCTTGTCGGCCCCCGTCATGTTGACGTCAGGGACCAAGGTGGATTTTGCCTTCCCTAGCCCGTCATGCGTCGGGGGAGGAGCGGCGGGCTCTGGAGTCCCGCTGGCGGATGGCAACCCGCTCGAGGAACCGCTGGGGATTACCCTCGGCGGACTGCATGAGAAAAGTTGCTTCTGTAAGATTTCCCTTGCTGAAAAAATAACTTGTCAGATTAAAGGACGGAAGACAAGGACAAAGGCTTACCCTCGGGGCGCCGGCTTCTTCCTCCCAACAGCGAGGAGGTCTTCTTCTGAGTCACCAGACAGCTCGGCTCTCTCCGACGACTTGTTGGCAGCCCCGGACGAGGTTCGCCTCGGCCTCTTTGGCCCCTTCGGGGGCATGCCCACGTTGGCGTCTTGTAACGCCGACCTATTCCCCTTCGGAGGGGGGGGCACTTCTTCCTCTTCACCCTCCTCCGCGTTGCCGTCTTGGGCAGCGGAGGTGTGGGTCTCTTCGGACCGGGTGACCGAAGTCCCCCGAGTCCGAGCACTTGACCTCCCCCTCTGGGACTTCGTCCCTTTGGGGGCCACCATGTGCGGCTCCTCGGTCAGGAGCGCTAAGAGCAAGGGAGTCTGAGGCTCCTCTGGCAGTGGGGCCGGGCATTGCACTCCTTGCACCCAGGCCAACCACTTCTGCAAAACATCAAACACAACGATTCGAACAAAATTTTACTCCGCGGTACGATGGGCAAAGAACAATGATTGAGGGACAGGACCACTCACCGGGGAGGCATCGTAGCCGTGCTCGAGGCCGCGGTCCTCCCCTTCCTTGGGGATCTTGTCCTTGGCCAGCTTCATGAGCTTCGTCCACATGGCGGCCAAGGTGGAGCGGAAGAAGGTGGTGATGGTGTCCATGTCCTCGGGCTTTTGAGCCCACATCGGGGTGGCCCGAAGTTGGAGAGGGAGTATGCGGCGGTTGAGCATGACGTTGATGACGTCGACAAGCTCAACCTTCCCCGCGGTGGACCACCACAAGATCCTATCGATCAGGGTCTCCACCTCTTCTGGGTTCCCCCAGGCGACACCCTTCTCCTTCCGGGATTTGAGCTTCTTGGGGGCCCCTGCTGGGAAAGCCGGGACCTCGGTCTGGCCAGGGGCGAGTGGTTCAGTGATATAAAACCACTCTCTTTGCCACTCCTTCACCGTCTCGATGAAGGTGCCCTTGAACCAGGTGGCTCCCTGGTTTTTGCTGATCATGGCTCCCCCGCACTCCGCAAGATCCAAGCCACTGGACTTCGGTTTAATCCCGAAGAGTTTCAGCCACAAACCGAAGTGCGGCTCGCAGCGGAGGAAGGCCTCGCAGACTGTGATGAAGGCGGCGAGGTGAAGAACAGAGTTGGGGGCCATGTGGTGGAAGTCTAGCCCGTAGTAGTACATTATTCCGCGCATGAAAGGGTGTAGCGGGAACCCCAGGCCTCGGATGAGGTGGGGGACGAAGACTACCCGCTACCCGGCGTTGGGAGCGGGCACCAGCTAGCCAGCCGCCGGAGCGCGGGCGACGGTGGCGGGGCTCAGGTACCCCACGTGCGCAGCTCCGAGATGGTCGCGGCCGTCACTACGGAGCCGCCCCAGTGCCCCTTGAGGGTATCGGCCATGGCTGGCGGTGGAGGTTGGGCTCGCTAAAGGAAGGAGCGGGCAGAATGGATCTAGGCGCTGGAGCTAGCCGAAGCAGTGGAGGGGAAGAATGAGAGTGTGGTCGATTGCGCTGTCCACCTTTTCGCTCTTATAAGCCTGTGAAAGGCCAAGAGTCCCCCTTGCTGCGCCGATAAACTCGCTATTCCCATCAAAAATGCCGTTAAGCATATGGGGGGAAACAAAATCTTGATGATATCCCTATGAAAAAGGGCACGATCTCTGCCTCGAGGGGACGTGCCAGTAAAAGGTTGTGTCGAACCGCGATTTAGGGGGGGAGGCAGTAACTGCTCGACCTGTCGTGGGGCAAGCCTCTTCGATAAAGTTATCAGGCCGGATTGGACCGTTCATACCTGAACAACGAGCCTTCGAGGCTAAGATATCTACTCACTTCGGGCAGGGTGCAAGCTCGGCTGGACCTTGGATGTTAACGCTCCGATTAAGAGAAGATGAAATATGAAGGGAACTCGTCTGTCAAGCCAAAGACTCCAGATCCGAGGTGGTGTCTGATGAGAAAGTCGTCCTCGGCATAGAAGACCAGCTCGGGGGCTACTGACGGTGTTCTGGATCAGGGGGTGCTAGCCCAGCCGGCCCGTCTCCTCGGATGGGCCGAGGGGCCCTCGTACGTAACCAAGATGGACTCTGGAGGCCATACACGAGAAGCGTGATCGGGACTGTCTCTACCGAAGACTTGATGTATACTCCAAGATCTCTCCTGCCGCCTCTTTCCTATATACCGACCATGTAACCCTAGGTACCCTCCCTGGCGTATATATAAGCCATAGGGTTTAGCTCGTAGGGGGGAGATCAATACAATATCGCTCATTATCTAGCCCTAGAAGTTAGACACATTACGATCTCGAGGTATATCAACTCTGTATTTGATACATCTCCATTAATATAAACAGAAGCAGGACGTAGTGTTTTACCTCCATCAAGAGGGCCCGAACCTGGGTAAACATCGCCTCCCTTGACCTTGTTACCACCGATCCGAGATCCACAGTTCGGAACCCCCTACCCCGAGGTCTGCCGGTTTTCACACCGACAAACGGGTCATTAGTTTTTTTGGAACTGCAAATTTATTTTTTAGTAGGTTTTTAACCTTTTTTAAAAAATATTGGTAGTTTTCTGGAAAGCTAGCTCGTAATGTGTTAGTTTTATGCTATTTACTCAAAATACCACTAGTTCAAAAGGCCTAAGAGTTCCCACGGTCTAACAAAGAAAGAACTGGTCCTCATGTCTCTCCCGCGAGCGACCCTGGAGAACCCTAGCTCCAACTCCCCGCCCTACCCGCTCCTCGCGGTCGCCGGTGGACGCGGCCGGGCAAAGCCCGCGCGGCGTTGACGATGGCAGGGCTTCTCGTTCCCTCCCGCGGGGTGCGCAAGCGCCACGGTATTTCTCTGTCTCGCAAAGGCGGGGGTCACGGCATATCGCGCGGTTCCGCAACTGAAGCGCGGATGCTAGGTGGCTGCTCGGTGACGGGCGTGCGCGGTGGTCCGATGAGGTGGCACGGCACTGATCTGGCGGTTGCGATATTGAGCGGCGCAGTGCAGCTTCATGCCATTCACTTGTATAGGGCAGAAAGTGCAGCCTATGCCTTAATTCTCCCTCATCTCAAATGTCTTCAAAAATAATGCACATGAATATTCATAAAGAACTTGCAAGTCATGTGGATAAGCATGCGTAATTCACAATTGAGTATGTGGTTTGCAGTTTTGCAGTGATAATTACCACCCCTAGATAAGTCTGATGCTTGATTATCCATATTCCTTGCTTATGTCAAATGATTAACTCAGCGCTAGGTTGACTTGATGACTGACTTATCTTTTCCACCACTTGAAATGAAGAGTAAACCTTATTTAGTGCATATGTTGTATATTTCGATTGACACAGAAAATTTCTGTAAATGGTAGTTCATTGTGATTTGGGCGTACTATTCAACTCCTTTCTAATATAAATTATAAAACATAAATGTGCTTCTTTTTTTGGCCAAAAATAGCTAGTACTCATCATGGTGCTTAATTTTCACATGCAAGACGGACCAGCATGCAGGAGCCGTAGCAGTCCATTGAAGTCTCGGCTGCAGTGAAGTTTGTGGGCCACTTATGGAGTCCTGAGTCCATGCATGCACCCGTACGCTGTCATTTAAAGCACCGATAAGGCTGTCATTGCTGAAGGCCTGACCTGAGGTGTAATTGGTACTCCCGCCGTTTCAAAATATAGTGCGCCCACGCTTCTTAAGGTTCAACTTTGACCATAAATTTAACCAACGAGACCGACTTTTATGGTCAAAGTTGAAGCGTGGAAACCGAGGACGCACTATATTTTGAAACGGAGGGAGGATCAAATGGTACGTTGTATGATGTTCTTCAACTTGCATGGAAGTAAAGATTGGCAGAAGGCACCCTGCCAAATCTTCTGCCCAAAGACGGGCTGTTTGCAGCACTGTTCGAGCACACCCTTTGTGCCATGACTCACCATGAGTGCATAAGTGTACTGTTGATCGTCAGGCTTATAATAATGGGAGTAACTTATGTAGTCTAAGACTTCAATGTACTGCACCTGCGTGTCACAAATCCTCGCCCGATATGTTATTACTGGTCTAAGTTACTTCCCACTATGACCAGCCTCAGCAATGATGCTCGCGCGCTTTGCCATGCTGCTTAATTTGCACATGCAGGACGGACCTACATGCACTTTCAGTATCTTTTGGAGCCCCTGATGTAAGATCGTCGTGTCTAAGCTCACACATGGGGCTTTGCTCTCTCGGACCCCACCGCTAGAGGCCCCTCTTGTAATTCTTTCTTGCAATTTTCTCCTGTAAAACACCACATGGGTTTTCCCCCTTATATGAAAATTCAGGTGGGGAGATCTCCCCCACCCCTCCACCCCCTACAAAAAGAAAAGAAAAAGTTAGAACTGAATTACTCGACTGAAAATTCAGGTGGGCAGTCTCTCAGAGATGCTTATTGCGGTATGGTATGCGCGCACGCCTTCATAGGGATGAGGATACGTATGTGCATGATGCCATGACATGCCTTGTTTGTTCACCGTATCGTTTGCTTCTTTCGAGTTTTGCTTCTTCTCGTTAGCTTCCGGTAACAATATGGAGTGTGAGGATTTGTTCGACTACGTGAAGGCATTGCTCGGAGTTTTCTCAGACTCGATCTTTAGGGTGGAAACCCACGGTCTGACCTTTGGTGGTTGGACCTGACGACTGCGGCGCTTGTGCGTCATTCCCTTCCTGGAGGTGTTGCTTTTGAAGAACCTTTCTCGTATTCCTTGTGCTGTCAAGAGATGGTTGGTGCCGATGGTCACCACCGTATATTGTCAATTCGCTTCCGGAATCTTTCTTTTTATCACTCTGTTTGGGCATAGATTCGGTCTTGTGTGACTTTGCACCTTGCCAGCGTGATCATTTGTGTGTGTTAGTGTTGGCTGTGTGCATCCTAACTATGCAGAGGCCGGGTGTGTACTCATTATGATTGTATCCCTCGATGCTACATCATTAGTCAATAAAAAACATCCTGTATCAAAAAAATCACACATATCCAAACGATCTATTCTCTGCTCCGAGTGCACCCTGCTTTTTTTCCCCTCTGGTCCTTGGCCTCCATGGCTCCTGGAGGGCGTGAGCCCCAACGATATTGGATATCCCCTCTCTTTTTCTCTGTGTTTTCCTCTCTGTTTATGGTATTCTTTTCTGTTCGGACACCATTTCTTTTATAGCGAAAGATCCGTAACTCTGATCGGGCTGAAATTTTGAGGGGACTTTTCTCTGAAAATTTGCTTTCTTGCAGCGATATAAGAGCTCGAACCAACTTAAGGGCTACCCACACAGGCCCAGGCACGACCAGGATGTGTGGCCGCGCCCCCTATCCATGTGGGCCCCTCAGGCACAGTTTCGCGTTGATTCCGTCTCCCAAAATTTTGATAATTCCAATAAAAAATTCACAAAAAATTTCAGATCATTCGGGCTACGTGAATTTTTCACCAAAAACATAAAAACAATAGAAAACTGGAATTGGGTTAATAGTTAGTCCAAATAAAAATAATATAAAATTTTGCCAAAAATTTGTAAAAATGGTATGATAATAGCATGAAATAATCAAAAATTATAGATACGTCAGAGACGTATCAGCATCCCCAAGCTTAATTTCTGCTCGTCCTTGAGTAGGTAAATGATAAACAAAGATAATTTTTAATGCTGAATGCTACCTAGCATAATCTTGATCAAAAGAGGTAACAATGGTGTGAACTTAGGACAAAAGTGATTCAAATCAATAATCTTATAATTGATAACAAGCGAGTAACATCAAAATGTGTAACTAAAATTACTATTGCTTTTCATGGATTAATGCTTTCATGTAATATCAATTAATACTCATGATGTCATATACATGTCCCCAATCACTCAAGACTTTAGCATATTCATACATTTTCCCGTAACACAACCTAGAGCTTCAGTCAAATAACCGAATACGTGACGAGCCCTTGTCAACTACTTAACACTTCACTTAATGCTGAATTCACATGGCTTGGTCTTAGCACTTTGGATGGCGAAGGGAATGATAATCTGGGTTTAATGAGAACACAAAAAGGTATAAGAAATTCTCAGATCAATGCAGCTTGATCGTTGGGCAATGGAGACGCCTTACAATCGATATCAATGTGAGGAGTAGGGATTGCCATGCCTCAGATGCACTAGAGCTATAAGTGGGTGTGCATCCAACTTGCTTGCTCATGAAGACCTCGAGCATTTGAGGAAGCTCGTCATTGGAATATACAATCCAAGTTCTATAATTAAAAAATCCCACTAGCATATGAAATGAATATGAAGAAAACTTTCTATACGAAATACATGGTGCTACTTTCAAGCACAAGTATTATAAAAGGATAGTAGTGTGGCCCCTCTCTCTTTTTATCTCATGTTTTTCTTTTCTTGTTGGCTTTTTTGGCCTTATATATATATATATATATATATATATATATATATATATATATATATATATATATATATATATATATATATATATATATATACCTCACTGGTAGGGGCACACTCTAGAATGCATCACACTTTTATTTACTTACAACCCTTGATATGAAACAAAATGATGACTACATATGAATGCCTCTGACAGTCTACCAGGATGTGCAATGATCTAGCGTAATATGTATGATAATGATGAATGGTGGCTTTGCCACAAATATCATGTCACTTTATGTGATCAAGCAAAGCAAAATGATAATGAAAACATAAGCACTAGTAGGAAAACGTTATAGGAATAGTTAGTCAGCGGCGCAGGAGCGAAAACGGACGACGGTGCTATGTTGGCGAACTACCAGCGACAACGGCCAATCGTCGACACGTAACTGTTACAGAGTAGTTACTGGTGTTGATGTTAGCGCGGACGTTGTTACTGCCAGGGACCCACCAATCTTACCAATCAGGGCGTAGTACATGCGTTGGGGTGGGCCTACGCCGGTAGTACTTGTGCTACCACAGGCGTGGCCACGTATCGATTTTAACTTAGTGGCGTGAAGCATTCGTCAGCACCACTATTTAATGAAATTCCAACAATCCACGCTTATACAGTATTCCGCGCCTCATTCATTACCAGCGTTGGGCCTTAGAATTCCTTGCACGTTTTCCCATTTCGGCGACGCTAATGACTGGCACAAAAATTGGTTTCGAGTTCACACTCTCCCCCTACCAATGTAAATAGCACGGTACGATGTTTTGCAGGAGCACACTCTCTCCTTAATTTTATCTTCCAACACCTAGTAGCTCTCCAACCACCTACAAGAAGTTCGCCGGGGGACCATGGCAGGTTCCTGTGCCGCAGTTGTGGTGCCCGAGTTCGTCCCCAACTCCTCGTGGGTTCGTGTCGAGACGAAGAAGGTCCAGTTGGCAAATCGCGAGCAAGCGGTTAAGGATGTCTTGGAGATGGTGTTTCCAGATGAACGGTACTACACCGTTCGTCCCCGGAAGGACGGCGCCGTCTTCGTGCAGTTCTTCTACGTTGAGTCTGCCAAGAGGGTGCACGGTCACGTGTGGGGCAGCGTCCCCGAGACCGTGACCTTCTACTCCGTTACCCACTACGCCATCGACAAGATGCCTCTAGATGCGAATAGGTGGATCAAGATCGCTTGATGAAGACGAAGTCGACAATCGCAACTCCTCTCGCTCTAGCCATTTATATTACTTTATTTTAATTATGTCTATTTTATATGTATGGAAGAACCATGTATGAACTTTATCTATTTGTATTCTTTTATATATATTCTATAGATGATGACTACCTTATCTTTTTTACACGACCAGTTATTTTGGCCCTCTTCACTCACCCCCTCACTCCTCTACTGCCGCGATACCCGATCCCCTTTTCTTCACCTCGCCCGCCGCCCTATTCCGGCGAACTCCGGCCTCTTCTGCCGCATCTCCGGCGGGGCTATGAAGATTCAAGATCCTCTTGGTCTAATCTATCTCCTCCACCAAGTAGATTCGATGCTCCCCTCGTCCAACACCTCTCGCCACTAACCCTAGCGGCCTAGGCTGTCGGCAGATAAGCTTCTAGTGTAGAGGATTGGACTGCTCGTCGGCGGGACGGCGGACATGCGAAATTCTGTCACCGGCTTCCTCCCCGTGCTTCTGCCCGCCAAGGACGCCGTTCATCTGTGTGCTCGACAAGCTAGGTCTGTCTTCTCCTTCCTCTGTCTCTAATCCGTAGTTCATTGGCTTCCTCCCCATGTTTCTGCTCGCCGAGGACGCCATTCATCCGTGCACTCGACAAGCTAATCCCACATCTGTGTTGAATGAGACATTTGTTGTTACAAATTCAGAAAGTGTCAAATGTTTACTCAAATTCAAACTGAAAGTCTGAAATGTTGTATATTTAGATATTGCTAACTGAAATTGTCAAATGTTGTATATTTAGATATTGTGTTGGATCACATGAACTTCTGTTAATTGTTCTAATCATCATTACACCGAAAATTGGCTGTTCTATTTAGTATAGTAGTTAATTAAGTAGTTGGTACTGGACTGAAATTGGTAGCAAAATAATTAGAAATGAATGTTTTGTATGAAACCCAGTTTGTGCTTCATATACTTTATTTATTATTTTTGGTGTTACACATATTAACAGATGGTATCACTACTTATATGTCATGAGATTCTGATTTTTTTTTTACGAGACTAATGACTTTTAATAGCAAAAGCTTGGCAACGATGTTTGGTGGCCTCCTTCGGTTTGGGGCTGACTGCCGATGGAGGAGACGTGCTTATTCGCAGTTTGCCTTCGGATTTTAAGTCGAGGGTTTTCTTGTTCGGCTCTAGCAACTCTACCAATAGGATTGTTAGAGCCGGACGAGGAACCCCTCCACTTACAATTCAAAAATGAGCTGAGAATAAGCCCGTCTCCTTCATCTGCAGACATCTCCAAACTAAAGGAGGCCACCAAGGATCACCGACAATCTCCAGCTCAAAAGTCATCAGTTTGGTAAGAAAATATCATGGACTCTCTAGACTGAAGACACTCCAGACTGAAGACAATGCTCAAGGATATACAACCTCCTAGTTAATGGTTCGGTGGTATAGTATTATTTAGTGGGTGCTATACATTTAGCTTCGCCATGTAAAAATAGTGCACGTACTTTGTAGTCAATATTAACTATATTTTGTTTTTGTTCTGCTCATAGACAAATGGGATCACAACATTCAGGCGACGGGGTCAATGTGCAAGACAATGATCACGTGAACAAGTTGACGCTTGAGTTGGAGCGTGGAGAGTGGCTCAAAGAGGCGATGCTCAACTTGATCAACGCCATTGAACTAACTCGGGGACAGATGCCGGAGCTGGAGTTCGACTTGAGGAAGAAGAGGGCAGACAAACAACTTTCAAGCCTCACGACGCGCATCTTGGTAGAGGCCAACCAC
The DNA here is from genome assembly GCA_039707655.1 of Elymus sibiricus. Classification (NCBI taxonomy): domain Eukaryota; kingdom Viridiplantae; phylum Streptophyta; class Magnoliopsida; order Poales; family Poaceae; genus Elymus; species Elymus sibiricus. The sequence continues at coordinate 5,418,786 of CM077674.1, read as the reverse complement.
GAGGAGAAATGGGAGGTGTCCCTCTTCATACTTTTGTGTTCATACCCGATGCAGGTGCGGTGGTCAAGTGGGGTCTTCTGCAGGGCGGATCTTTGAAACTGCAGTGGGCCACACGCTCGTCCTCGTGGTATCCGCCTGGCGCAACGCGCTAGATTATATATAATGCAGTGGAATTATTTAACGTAATGAGATTTCATAGGCAATGCCTTCCATTACGTACTGTAACGTGATTTCATATGCAATGTCTTTATGTAATGTAATGTGATTTCATATGCAGTGCAATTATGTAATGTAATGAGATTCCGTATGATGGAACGCAATTTTTTTAAATTCTGGTACACTATATAGTGGTGTGGACCCACTATAAACGCCAACAATCCCACAAGTACCATCGGAACCGGGTGGACACGCCAACAATTTATGAATTATCAGCGGCGTTGGAGGCCAACGCCTGTAATACGACTTATCACAGGCATTATACTACCGCCATCTGGCCTCCACGCCGGCAACGACATTTTCCGAACGCCGCGACTAGGATTTTTCCTACTAGAGAAGTCATGAATAGTAAAAATGGAAATTGCATGGCAATATACCTCGGAATAATTATAAAAATACCATAATAGGTAGGTATGATAGTTGTTTTGAGGAAGATATAATGTGATTTATGTGTGAGATAGTGTATCATCTCACGGGGTTTGGATGCACCGGCGAAGTATGCACCATGTCTCGAGGTGAGAGTGGGCAATGCACGATACCGAAGACAATAGCAAAATATGGATAGGTGGAAGTGCTTTAAATACCTCAACTCATAAACCAAAACATCTCACTAATACTTCATAGTCTACAGCGGGTTAACCACAAGACCGACTACTCCAATGGTTGAGTTTGACAAGCAGAAGTACGCTAGGCTTCCCGACCCATTCTACAAACCGGTTACTTACAAGGTTCTTTAGTTTAGACCCTTCACAATCAGTTTGACTTAAATGACCACAAGTTTTAACGTGTATGACCTTATGATACATTGCCACTACTTCGCGCAAGTCCTTAAGACTACACATAAATAATTTACTCATACCCTATCTCAAAATTATTGCAAGGAACCCAATTATTAAGTTCAGTTGATCTACAAGTTTCTATATATACCACCAATATATACCTGTGACCAACATATAAACCATGCCAACAACCAATTCCTATTCAACTCTGGAAAAAGATATACGTGAAGCCAGTATTAGTTTTAATTTTGATTTATGTGTTTGCATGTAGTTAGGTGCTCGTGTACCCTATTGTAGTCCGGCAAGCTGTACGTGTGATGCGTACGAAGCCGGCGAGTTTCCATGGAGGCGCTCTGAGGAGGCGAGATGTCGGGCTGCAGTGCGATGCGGCGAGCATGGTGAGATGTCTATGGTGCCGTGTGATACGGCGATGCCATGAGAAGTGGCAAGGCGTGGCGGATGCTGAAACGCTGACGGGCTATAGTACTTTATGATCAAGTTGAAACCAAGTGATCTGGTCAGGTAGTTAGCTTTTGGGTTGGCCTAGTTCTTTGGCCGTTAAGAGGAGGTTGCGCAAGGGCCAGGCACAGACGTGTATCTGGTTAGCGATTAGCATCATGCATGGGTTAGTTGGTTAGTGGCCGAGGGTGCCGGCTAGCTTAGTTTGTGCATACGTGACTTAGTGGCCGAGTGTGCCGGCCAATCTAGTGTGTGCGTGCGTGAGTTAGTGGCCTGGTGTACAGACTATTTAAGTTAATCAGATGAATGGAAGAGGAGGTCGTGAGGGAACCAGGAAAAATGTAATCTTTGTGCTCACCAAGGAAGAGTGTTTTGGGCAAAGCCGATGGCCTTCTTCCTTGGTTGTGTGTGTATGTGTACCATGTGTTCTTTGAGAGAAACCATGAGAAAGAAGAGAGTTGTGAGAGGCAATTCAGAGAGAAGAAGGTGCTGCGAGGAGGCAGCTCCACCAGGTAGAGAGTTCTAATCCTTTCTATAAAAGACTCAGCCAACCTCTAACCAATATAAGTGAAGCAAAAGAGTATTGTACAAATAACAGTACTTCAAGTGTAGAGAAACAAGCATCCAAACTTCAAAAGAAATAAGTGAAGCACATGAAGCATTCTATAAAGTCATACTAAAAAAAATAAAAGTAAAGTGCAAAGAGCATTCCATAAATCAACCAAGAACTATCCCAATACCAGCATGCTGAATAACTAAAAGAAAAACAAAAACAAATGACGCTTTAAGAATTTACGCATATTATGTGAACAAATAAAAATATAGGCCCAACAGAGACATACCGATAATTATCAAGAAAGAAAGAGGGGATGCCTTCTTGGGCATCCCAAGATTAGACGCTTGAGTCTCCTTGAATATTTTCTTGGGGTGCTTTGGACATCTCTAAGCTTGAGCTCTTGTCTCTCCTTATTACTCTCATATCGTTGTCTTCCCTTGGTCTTAAAAACTTCATCCACACAAAACTCAACGAAACTCGTGAGATATGTTAGTACACATAAAAATAAATCACCAAATCATGTACTGTCAAGACAAGTTGCATAATTATTTTCAAACATTAGCTATTGTATACTATCATTTCCATAATTCATATCCCCCAATATAAGTCATGAAAACTCTAGAACAAGCAGATAACAAAACTATAACTGGAATCTCTCAAAAGCCGAACGGTCTGTAGTAATCTAATTAATATGCATATTTATGTAACTCAAAAAATTCTGAACAATTAGGACGCAACATAGACTTTGTATTGCAATACTGTTTAAAAATTTCAGGAATTGATCATGTTCCAGTACAGAATGATAATTCGAACACTAGAGGTAAAAGTTTTTGTTACCTGCTCATATTAGGGGATAATTATTCTTATGAGAAACTTCCATGAAATAAATTACATTGAGCATGAACACAAGTGTTCAAGGTCGAGCCTCACTTCCTCAATGCATAACTTTCCAATCATTTCTCTTTTTGAAAAAGTTTTAGGTTCCCCTATTTTTATTTTTATTTTAAGAAATATAAAGGCACACAACATAAGAAAATTAGTCTCTAATACTTTTGGGTGGTCTCACAGGCAATGCTTTCTTTAAAGCCACTAGTAAGATGCCCGTGCTACGCTACAGAACCACATGAAAGTAGAGCAAAAAGTAATTTATCCTCATTCGGTTTTTCAAAAAGTCCAAATCAAGATCTTCTAAAGTTACACAAGAAACAACTGTTTATTTGTTTCCTTACCATATGTCTTAATGGACTCTTCTACTAATGCTACTATACACAACATTGTTGTATTTTGGAAGGCAGGCCAAAGCACAAATGATATGTTTCCTTGTATAACTCTTAATGGACTCATCATTTTGTCTTTGTCCTATGTTTTTATTGCCGAAGTTCAGAACCTTAGTACGTTCAATAGGTTATGAGAATCATCATTTGAGATCTCTCCATATTTCATTGTATCCCATGTAAAATGGTATGCCCTATTAATAACATTCCTTAAAAAACCACGCTTATAGATTTGAGAGGACTTGAAATCAACATAAGCCAAGCTACAGATTATTAAAATGATGTCCGAATGTATTTGAAGAACTCACGGACTGGTAGCATGAAATAATAAGCGGACTTCTATAAACATATGAAAGATGGAGTGTCCACCATCACATCATTTTCCTCCCTATGCTGCATATGAAGATAGATGAAACACGCAAGAAAAAAGACATAAATCACGTTCATGCAAGTCATCAAATGATAAGCAAAGATTATTATTCAACACATAGAAGTTTCCATCAAGAGTGCATAATATATATTCAATATGCCATGAAGAGTCAAAGAACCGAATTTTGATAATTGCAAATATTATTTATTTTTTGGGAGATCCCATTTGAATCTATATGACATTCAATGTACTTAGCATGGTCATGCTCAATGCCTCTATGGTGGTCCCGATGGCCTGCGATACCCTTGGCCTTGACCGCCGTGAATAAGATATAATACTCGCAGCTCGCCGAGGAGCTACCGAACGCCATGGGGCTCTCGAGGGGGCTCGGGCATGACATCAGTGCACGACAGTGGCCAAGGCTGATGTGCAGTACACCCATGGACCGGGTGCTCAAGCTCGACACCGCCTACCCACTTCCTATGGTCCCCAACATTGTCGAGCCTTAGCATTGGTGGCCTTGCTCCTAGATGTCTTCGATTCCGCCTCGAGACGGTATTGCTTCGCGCCGCACCTGTCATCGTCGCCTAGGATAGCAGCGCTCTTCCTGTGCTTCTTATTGATATAGCTTGTGGACAAGGTCGGCGGGCTGAGTAGTCTTTTCTCACTTGCTCTACCTCGACTGGACTCTGCTTAGGGCGAGTCTATGTCTCGCCTGCTGCGAGACACAAGATTGCGTCGCCTACAACGAGCCTGTAGTGGCTGGCCCAATAACGATGTGTTTTCTCATGTTGAGTGTTGACGTCATGTAGATAAATTTTTTCCTTCTTCCCTTTTGTTTATTTTTTGGAAAATAAATAAATTCATATATTACAAAAAATAATTTAGTTTTTTAGGCAAAATAAATAAATAATTTAGTTAATATGTGACATTTCAAAATTGTTCACGTGTTTGAAAAAATGTATGTGATAATTGAAAAAAATGTTATACAATGTAAAAAAAGTGTTCGCGTAATTCAGAAAAAAAAATGTACGTTACATTGAAAAAAAGTTCACACGTTTATGTTTCTTACATTTTGGAAAAATGCTTAACAATGTAAAAAATGTCACCTAGCTTCAAAAAAATTGTTTCATATCATTCAAAAACATCAAGTGTATTTGAAAAATGTTTAACACGTATTCGAAAAAATATTCAAAACATGTATTAAAAAATGTTAATCATGTATTTAAAAAATATTAAACACATATAAAAAAGATTTTAGATGCAATGTGTGCGGAAAAATATCCTTGTAAAAATATCTTTGAAAAATGTTAATCATGTATACAAAAAATGTGTCTGTTGTATACGAAAAATGTACGATGTGTATGAAAAAATTAGACATGTGTTAAAAAAACCGTAGAAAGAAACAAATAATCATGAAGAAAAACCAAAGTGAAAAAAATAAAAAATAAACAGAAATAGGAAACAGAAGAAGATTTTAGATGCAACGAGTGCGGAAAAATTAGACATGCGAGCGTCTATGTGAGTACATACGAAGCTTGAAGTCTCAAGAAAAACATACGAAGCTTGACCTAGCAACAACCTATGCTTGCACGCATCCATCCACCGTGTCGCCGCCCCTAGGCACGCACGCATCCATCCACCGCGCCGCTGCACGCCTCCACCCCGCCACGCCGTCGTCGTCCTCTCCTTGCCGTGCGTCACCGCTGCACACCCTGGCCCCGCCACGGCATTGCCAGCCACCCCACTGGTAATCGTCGAGCTCATGCACGTACGCCACCCACCTAGGCTGTCGTTGTCGAGCGCACGCACGGGCGCCGAGCTCCCATGCTACGCGTGCTCGTGCTCAGGGTGTCTGCACCGGGAACGCCCCTGTGGTGCTTCTCCTCCACGACCTCGACCACGTCCACGAACATGCCTCCACGACTCCAGATGCTCCGCCTCCACGACTATGTTCCGTAAGCCAACGTCGTCGTATCCTGGTCCCACCTGGCAGTTACCAACGGCAGCCGCCCCGGCAACCTAGCCGAGCCTTCCTGGGGCAGAGAGGGTTGGTTGGTCTGAACTACGTATTGGGGCTTGCCGGAGGACCGATCTGAGCCCAGGCTGGCTTGTCACCGGCGAGCTTTCGGCTTGCTCAGTCTGCTTTAACTCCAGCTTGACCTGTGTAGTAGCCGTTGAGGAGCAGCCATAAATGTGGTGGTCCGCTGTAGGCTGTAGCAACCACCTACGTATCGATTATACGTTGCTAGAGAACTGACGGTCCATGGGAGTTTCAAAATTAGAAACGCGACAGGAGGGGAATTGGACAGCAGGCTGGTGGATGGCGACTGGGTAAGCGCAACGGTGGTCGCAGTGAAGTTGTGACGAAGATGGCTTACAGCATGGTTAATAATACAGCCAACAATCGGCTATAAGGAATTGTCATGTCATCTAGAGCCAACCTAATAGTCGGCATGTACAATAGTAAATTTCAAATGTGTACTACAACCTCACAAAGTACCTTGGGGCTTGTGCTGCAGCTGGTTACTAATCAACAGCCCGCTTCTCTTCTCTGTTCTCTTCTCTCTTCTCCAACTAAACAAAGATATAACATTTTAGTCCTTATAGCCTGCTTATGTCATCTTATTGTACTTGCTCTTAGGTGAAGGTCACCCGTATGGGGCATCCTGAGTTCAAGTCCCACTGTTTGCTTTATAGTAGTATTTTATTTTGGTGGGTCCTCCTGCTTGCCGTTTTGCGATGACGCTCCTCCGTGAGCCGCCACACAGCCGGAGAAAAAGCCCTGCCGCCGCCATCCCCGGTGCCAGCCGAGCTTCGCAGTAGAGACCCTCAGGCGGCAGCGAGGGAAGGGATGGAGGCAGATAGAGGAGGCGGCCGGTTAGAGTTTCTCTCCCGGAGTCGCCATGGAGACAAGGTCGCTACTATAAAGATCATCACACTGCTGGTCCTCGTGTGGTCTCGTTGTGTTGCTGAACACTCAATGGCCCCCACTGCTGCACACACATACGCCATGCAAGGTAATATGTTGTATTTGACTTTTAGTGTGCCTCGTGCTAAAAGCGAACGGATCTCCATTAAAACTGCATGGTGAGATTGCCGGGACAAATTGTCCAGGACGTCCTTGCTCGGTATTGGACGATTCTGAATACCGTTGGTCCTGTGTACCCTCATCAATTAAATAGTACAAGTCCAATATGATATGCTGCTAGCTGCAGGTGGTGGTAGACAGAAGGAAACCATGGGCTCGTTTCAGACCGCAACCTGCACCCCAGGTTATGTCATTACTACTTATAGCAACCCTGCAGTCCTCATTTGCTCTTGTCGTTGCCACATGTGTGATGATTGTTTTAGGCCATCACACATATCCATACGATCTATTCTCTCCTTCGAGTGCACCCCTTCTTTTTTTTTCTTTTCTTTTTTTGCGGGTGAAAGTGCAGGAGGTGATCCATGCGTCATTCTTTCATATGTAAGTGATCATCGGCACCTAGCTCGTCTCTTCTTATTTTAAATTTATGCGTGGGAAATCCCTCATTTTATAGGACCATTTTTAATTTATGCCTTCTGAAAATGTGTAGGTAATTCATGTCAAGAGAGCCATTCGCATTGGCCAGGGAGTAGTACTTGAAGGTAAAATAGAGGCCATATGTAGTGATGCTGATCCTTTGCTTTCTTGTAGAGATCCTGCAATTTTTCTGTTGCCAGAAAAGATTGGAAGGGCCTCTACACCAAAACAAATACTCCCTATAAATGCTCCCTAGGATTTGTGTTTTTCTTTCTTTCCGAAAAGGAGGTTGAAACCCCTGGTCTATGCTTCATTGTGATAATTTCTTAGATGTGCGCAGCAAATTCTCGGGTGTCCAGATTTTCGTCTGAAACTAAAACCTTGTCCATACTTTAAGAAATGGAGTACCCGTCATTGTCTGAAACCAAAACCTGGACTATTCTTTCTTAGTAATATAAGAATTATATATAGCAATAGCACATCGAACCTATTTCTGAAGAATCGTAGAGCCTAAATCTGTCCATACATCATGCTGCAAATAATTCGCTTACCGGAAACGCCGTCGGCGGGCAGTAGTTTTCTGAAGGGGGGGATTAGGTCCCATGTATGGGGTCCATACATTATACTTTGGCAGGGCGCTCAACTTGCGGGTGAAACAATGCCAAAGTATGGACAAGACCCTACCAACTTGCATGGGATATTTAATCTTTATAACATTTATGGAAGGAACAATAACTTTGCTTCCACCTATGAGCCTGTCTTTGTTTGAGAATCATGCACCCTAAACTCAATTGAATTGTAGCCAAGTCGCTGTCATAGCCACATAAAGACAATAATTGTGAGACCAAGTTGTGCAAATTGCAACCTAAAATAGGGACCGGGAGTTGTACAATTCAGCAGCTCATGAAAACCGCCGGTGGCCCTTAGGTTCCCATTGGAAAGGGAGGCGGTTTTTGCATCGATTAGAAAACTACACCCATGAAAATAATTGCCAAAAAGTCGGATCGATCGCCTGAGACATAGATAGTCTCTTGTTTGCGAGCTGTAGCGCGGCATGCATAGCATCTCAAGCAGACAACGTAAAATCGCCAAACCTGTAAAATTTCGGCGGGTTTACGGTTTCGGACCAATTTTGTGTCCAGAACAGACCCTGTAAAAGTTCGTGGAACCGTAAACGTTTTACAGGCCACCGAAAACGCGAGCCTCCAACCTATATTTTTACCGGTTGGAGGGCAGTATACAGGCCACAAACTGGCCGGAATTCTCCGCTCTCCACGCGCGCGGCCGTCCGTACCAGAGGGCTCCACCCATCGATTTCTTGCGGCTCCGGCGAAGTTCGGCCTTCTCTTTTTGTTTCCTCGCCTCAATCCCAATCAGCTCCAGAGTGCCCCATCCAATTTCTCACGGCAGCGCGCGGGCGAGCGGCGGCGCGCGTGCGGCCGGCGGCTGGTGGGCGCGGGCGAGCAGTGCGCGATGCCGGCGGGCGAGCAATCTGAGCGGCGCGGCGCAGGCGAGCGCGTGCGAGCGGGCGGGCGAGCTGCGGGCGACCTGCACGGCGAGCGGCAGGCGAGCTGCGCGGGCGAGCGCGCGCGCGGGCACTCCAGCAGGTCCTCGTTATGCATATTGCTATTGCTACGTAGCAGATGGATCTCGATCATGCATACTGCTACGTAGGAGATGGACGCGGGCGAGCTACGCGGGGAGGACGGGCGGCGCGAGCAGGCTGAAGAAGAAGGCAAAGGGGAAAATTGTTGGATCCACGTAAATTCTTTTTTACGGTCTCCTTTTACCGTATCTGTTCTTTCGGAGCCCGTATCAGACCGAAAAAACGTTTTGAGGGGCACTGTAAACACGTTTTACACGTTTTACAGACCCTTAAAACAGACATGGTATCCGTTCGCGGAGAGTGATACAGAAGCCGGCCATCTAACTGTACCACAACGTCCGCATACATTTCAAACGGAATTTAAACAAACCGGATGATTTTCATTCAAACTGGAACACATTCAGTACATTTTCGTCATATTTCATTACAAAAGCGTCCGGAAATTAACTTAGTCAAAATTCTCGCCCGCGTCCATCCTCAAAGTCCTTGTTGTTTCCCATGTCCGGCATCTTCTAGCTGTGGGCCCCGGGATGTGAAGCCGCAGGTCGCCGGCGAGGAAGAGTAAGACACTGGACACAGACATGGCCCACATGGGACACGAGGCGCCGACGTGTCCTATGTCCTACTCTTCCTCGTCAGAATCCGCGGCCTGGACGTCGCCGGTGGAGGTGAGGTCCACGATGGAGGGTAGATGGGCCAGCCTAGTGGGCGAAGCGGCGCAAATGAGGGGCAACTGTCGGTGCGAACGACGCGCAGCTGTAGGCGTTCCCGTCCGCGATCTCCTGCGCCGCCTGTGCGGCCTCGTAGAACACACCCGCTGCTCCTGGACGAAGTTCGGTTCCTCCGTGGCCATGGCTGCCATGGTCTCTGCACTGCAAACTCGCCATAGATTTGGCCCTCCGCCGGCCGGTGATGTGTCAGGAGGGCGAGGTTGTAGTGTTGCTCCTCCTGCACCAGCCGGAAGGCCAACACCGGCGGCGGCGGCCCCTCCGCCATGACAGCGTCGAAGTGCGCATGCGCCTGCTCCATGGTGAAGCCGGCACGGACCGGCGCGAGCAGGGGCGCCTGATCGTTGGAGGAGGCCTCCTCCATCATTGGGTCGTCATCACTCACCTCCAACGAGCTCGCCGGCATGCCGGCCTCTATTCGCCGTGCACGACGGGTCTTCCAGCCAGCCACAAGCCCGGCCAGCTCATGCTTCTTCTATGTCGAGGATCTCCCATATCGCTTTATAGCTCGCAGTCATGGCGAAGGTGGTGCACAGAGGAGGATTGGGAGCGGAGGTCGTGCGGTGCGGATCAAGCCAGGCGTGGCCAGGTATAAATAGCGGTCACGTCCAGTCACGTCTCCCTGGCATTGAAAATGCACGGAGATCGAGACGCAGCACGGACGACGCTCTCGGCCGGCGCGGCGCTTCAATGCTGGCTCCATTTAGAGGTCGTGTACGCTCTGGGCCAGCATGAATTCAGCGTGGGGAGCGGATGTGCGCTCGCGCGAGAAAAGGCGCGGGCACAGGAGATGTTTTTGTATGGGACCGCGGTGTCCGACACGTACGCGGCGGTGGTTTGGACACCCACCAAACTGACTTAGTTTGCGTCCGGTTTGCAGAAAAAAGACAACCAGACACATCGGTCTGGACGCTTGCAAGAGTTTTGAGGGTCAACGTTAAAGATTCCCTTAAGGATCGGTGTAGCAGCCGTTGTTCCATGAAACAATTTATTTTTTCTGTGACATTTAGGAGGCATACTAACACCAAGCCCGTGTGATATTACTAGAAAATATATTACTCCTTTAGCAATAAGAAACTATCATTTGAGCTATATAAATCCGTTGTAGACTAAACAATTTGTAGTGCCGGAACTGACCGTACAGAACAGACCATACATATCCTGTATTGTTCCACTCCGCCAAAAAAGAACAAGTACATGTGTTGCTATATATGCACCACGTATGTATATGCATCGGCGGACTCTGGAGCTGCAGATTACGGTAGCCACCGAAGGGTCTTTTTGAGGGTTTCTCTCTCCAGACCCGGTGGCTGCTACCGCGGCACGCACTGGTGAGGTTACGGGATACAGCCGAAAGGCCCCTTTGTGGGTTTTGCCGGCTCTCACATCAACCAATTTACCTTCAGCGATAGGATGCAGTGTATGAATGGCGGCTTGACGTAAAGGATATGGTTGTGTAGAGGTGGCGGCAGAATCTCTTGCCCATTGCATGTTGCTGCAGGGATCACGGAAATGGTGATGACAAAACATGATTGACTTTGATTTCATGGTGGTTTTCGACTACCCGGTCTTGAGCTCTAGAGTGAAAATCCTAGGTCTGATCCGAGTTGTTATAGGTGGCAATGATGATATTTTTGCGTTGTTACCTAGTTGAAGACATTGCTCGGATATGCTCGGACTTGTTTTTCAGGGTGAAAATCAAGAATCTGGCCTCTGGTGGTTGGATCCGGTGGCGCCGACGCTTCAGTGACGTTCCCTTCCTAAAGGCAATGCTTTTGATGGATCACGTTGTACTTGTGGCGTCAAGAGATGATTGGTGTGGATATGGTAACTAATGTAGTTTGTCAAACGCTGTTTTGATCACTTTGAGTTTTTTTTTTCTCATTTGGGCATAAGTTTGGTCTTATATGACTTTGCTCTTTGTGGTCATGTTTATTTGTGTGTGTAGGTATCGACTACGCGCATCTTAACTATACAGAGAATGGACGTGTTCTAATTATGGTTGTATCCATCTGATGTTTCATTTTGATTCGATAAATCAACCCTTTGTTGAAAAAAATGCACTACAACCAAATAAACTAAACATACAATATATACATTTGATGGTACACGTTTTGGTGCCGGAACAAACCATACACACCCAGTGTAGCTCAAGCAGTACGCCAGTTCCTCCCTCCAGGGCACAAAACCTCCTCCACCGACGGTTTTCCGCCCATGGATAACTACAAGTCAGTGGTGCTAAAAAAATGATTGACTGGCACTCGATCCGTTGGTGAAGATCCATAACGAGTTTTCCACCACATGTTGGCATGTAATTTATGTTATGGTACGTAAAGATCAGCCACACAATGCAGCGAATAGATCGAGAATGTACAGATTAACTGAGATAGACTAGCACTTTTTTTTGGGGGGAAATCACGACAGTTTGATGAGGCGGCCGGCAGCACAGAGTACAGTGGATATTTTCCAAAAAAAAATAGTACAGTGGATACAGAGTCATGGACTGACGAACGCACTCAAACAAGCGAGCAGTAGGATACATTTCGACCAGCGTTCAGCAAGGAACCAAAGCAATCATGGAGTGGCCATGAGCTGCATCCCAGGTTCCTCTGTGCACGGGCAAGAATCAGAAGCTCCAGAGGCTGACGCCGTCCATGCCGGTGGCATCCTGGATGCCGGCGCTGCCAGCGAATAGGCTGTCGATGGATTCGTGCGCATCCGAGCAGGGGAGCTGGAACAGCATGAACGGATCGAACCAAAGGGCGCTGGCGGCGCTCCCATGTGACCAGTCAGACTCGCCGACCGCCGTGACCGGCGGCAGCGTGGCGACGGCGGTGGTCATGTCGAGGAATGCGTCCATGTCGAAATACGCCATCGGCTCCGCCCGTGACGCAGAGGCACCGGCAGAGTACGTCGTCGTCTGCGCAGGCACCTGGGGGCGTCGCAGTTCTGCTTCCGCGGCTGGCGCTGGCACTGCCGGGGAAGTTGACCTTGGCCTGTCTTCCATGGATGCGGCGGGCGGCTGAGTCGTAGGCCCAGGCGGCGCCGTCGGCCGTGTCGAACGTGCCGAGCCAGACGCGTGTGCCCTTGTGCGGGTCGCGGATCTCCGCGGCCCACTTCCCCGACGGGTGCAGCCGGATGCCATGGAGGCAGCGGGGGCGCTTCTCCTGGCTCGTCAGCTGCGCCACGCCGACATCTTGGTTGGAGGCTGAGTCGTCGTCGTCGTGGAAGCGCTCGAAGGCAGCCTGGAAGTCGTCTGCCTCGGCGATGCTGCTGCCGTGGCGCCTCTTGCGCATGCCACCCTCCTCCTTGGAGCTGACCTTGGTCGACGGCGGGACCAGCTCCTCTAGGATGGCGCCGCCGCACATTATATCCTTCTTCTCTTCTCTTACTGATATAAGTTGTTTCTCCTCGCACTTGGATTTCTCTCAGTTTCTCTCTGTTCACGCCTTGTTGGACATCCAGACAGGGGAACACACGTATTTATAACCGCCACAGCCGATGATGACGTGTCAAATCTACTGGTAAGTGTTAGCTAGACTACAGGGTATCTAGCCTCCCCAGGATCAAGCGAAGAGAATTGGAGAGCAGCCAAGAGAGAAGTTGCAGCAGCTGCCCATATAAGTAGTTGAATCATTGAACACACGCACACATGCACTAGTGATAGAGAAGCTCACATAGTAGTACTCCCTCCGTTTCTTTTTAGTCTGCATATAAAGTTTGGTTAAAGTTAAGCTTTATAAAGTTTGACTAATTTTATATTAAAAAACATCAACATTCACAATATGAAATCAATATTATCAGATGCACCATGAAATATATTTTCATACTATACGGTTTTAGTATCGTAGATGTTCATATTTTTTAATATAAATTTGGTCAAACTTTGTGTAGTTTGACTTTGACCAAATTTTATACGCGGAGTAAAAAAAAACTGAGGGAGTACTACTTACAAGCTTTATTGCTTGTTAACTGACTGAGTTACAACCGAAGGACTCCGGTCCTTATACAGGGGATTACAAGCTACCATTGAACAGCACGTGTACAGCCAGCACACACACCTAGCACATCCACCTCACACCTAGAAACTACACTACTTACTAGAGTTTACTTCTTGCATGTACTACATGCATGCACCACTCTGTTGGGGAGACACGTTGCTTCCTTGCTAGCTAAGGTTGCCGACATGCACCTGGATATTTTGCTTTGCAGCTAGCTGTTGCAGCAAATGCTCTTGCCGACGTCTTGATATTTTGAGTACTCTACGTACATGCATGAACAGGCAAGCAAGATTATATTTAACATTCACCCCCATAATCTTGTTGCCTCTCGAGATTTTGTATGCCGATTCGATCTCTCATTTCCAAGAACTTGAGTTTGCCGAGCGGTTTAGTGAGGATATCCGCCAGTTGATCTTTAGTAGCGACATGCTTCATCTCAATTTTACCATCTTCCACACACTCACGTATGAAGTGGTACCTTGTGTCGATATGCTTGCTCCTGTCATGATAAACCGGATTCTTGCATAATGCAATTACTAATTTGTTGTCCACTCTCAGGGTAACCTTGTTATCTGATTGCATTTTCAATTCATTCAGCAGCGTCCAAGCCAGATGCCTTGACAAGCTGACGTAGTAGCAGACTAGCAGCAATATACTCCGCTTCACAGGACGATAATGCTATCGTTTTTTGCTTCTGAGTTGCCCAGGTCACCAAATTTGGACCAAGGAAAAATATAGTGCCGGTAGTACTCTTCCGGTCATCAGCGTCTCCAGCCATGTCGCTATCACTATAGCCCATAAGACTAGATTTTTCGAAGCCCTTTCTCACGTAACGACATCCAAAATTAATTGTACCCCGGATATACCTCAAGATTTGCTTCACTGCAGCCATATGTTCCTCAGTTGGTGTTTCCATGTAGCGACTCACAATTCCAACCGCATATGCTATGTCCGGTCTTGTATTCACCAAATATCGAAGGCTTGCAACTATACTCCGATAGTCCGTCTTATCAACTAGAGGAATCTTGCTTGACTTACTCAACTTCAGTCTCGCCTCCATCGGTGTCTGGGACGGGTTACAATTAGCAAGCCCACACCTCTCCAATATTTTTTCTGCATAAGATGATTGACACAAGAGAATTTCTTCATCTTTCTGTTGTACTTCAATCCCCAAATAATAGCTTAATAATCCGAGGTCACTCCTGCTGAACAATTTCTTCATCTCCATCTTGAATTTTTCAATTTCAGCAGTGCTTGTTCCTGTGATAATCAAGTCATCCACATATACACCAACTAGGAGACTTGTATCACCAATAATTCTCTTGTAGACAGCATGCTCAAGTGGGCTTCTCTCAAACCCGAGTGACACTAGGCTTTTGTCAAGTTTTGCATACCATGCTCTTGGTGCTTGATGAAGCCCATATAGTGCCTTCTTGAGCTTTAATACCTTGTCCTCGTTACCTTCTTGTTCATGACCTGGTGGCTGCATCACATATATCTCTTTCTCCAAGTCACCGTTAAGGAAAGCAGACTTTACATCCATGTGATGCACCTCCCATCCTTCTTGAGCTGCCAAAGCTATGATAAGTCGTACTGTTTCGAGTCGTGCAACCGGTGCAAAAACTTCATCATAATCAACGCCTTGCTTCTGCACATAGCCTTTAGCAACTAAGCATGCTTTGTACTTGATAATAGCACCCTGTGAATTTTTCTTTACCTTGAATACCCATTTCAAACCTATGGGTATCTGTCCAGGTGGTAGATTAACAAGTTCCCATGTTCCATTCCTCTCAATGGAACCAAGCTCTTCTTCCATTCCACGCCTCCAACATGCATGCTTGTTGGCCTCCTGAAAATTTATTGGCTCTTCCATGGTTAGCAAACAGAGACCGGAATAATCAGCTCTAACCTCCGTTGACTCGTCGTAGACGTCCAAAAGGGAACGGACACGCTTTGGTGGTGTAGATGTGTCGTATGCCACACCGCTCTCCGTGACACCGGTAGGTGTGCTAACCTCAGTACTTGTACCACCAGCCATTTTTGTTGGTGTGTTTGGTACATCTCCTGTACCATCGGTACTTGCCCCGCTCGGGGAGCTTGGAGCACTGTCGGTGTCACTCGTTGCACCTTGCGGCACCATGTCATTTCCTGTATCAGTGTGAGGTGGATAATACACAATAAATTCATCACCAAGGTTGTCTGCACCTTCACCTGACATGGGCTCCCATGTCCATGGTCTGTTTTCTTCAAACACGACATCTCTTGAGACATGTAGCCTTTTTAACACCGGATCATACATACGATATGCCTTTGTACCATCCTCATAACCGATGAACACCATTGGCATGCTGCGATCAGCGAGCTTCTTCACATGTGGATGCACCACCTTGACATGTCCAATACAACCAAAGGTGCGAAGATGACGCACACTTGGTTTCTTACCGTAGAAAGCTTCATATGGTGTTTTACCGATGACGCTCTTTGTCGGTGAATGGTTTAGGAGATAAACTGCCGTTGACACGGCTTCTCCCCAAAACCTTCCGGTCATTCCCATGCTCTTCAACAAGCTTCTTGCCATAGAAACTACCGTCTGGTTTCATCGTTCCACCACACCATTCTGTTGTGGGGAATATGGCGCAGTGAGGAACCTCTTGATACCCAAGTTCTCACAATACTCGTGGAACTCATGAGAGGTAAATTCTCCCCCTCGGTCAGTGCGGAATGCCTTTATCTTGGCATTCGCCTCCAGTTCAGCACCAATTTTTATCTTCTTGAATGCGGCAAAAGCTTCATCTTTGTTTTTGAGAAAAGCAACCACATATATCTACTATGATCATCAACAACCAATAAGAAATATTTTTTACCTCCTGGTGTTGCTGGCATTATTGGACCACATAAATCTCCGTGCACTAGTTGCAGTGGTCTGTCTGCACGGTAAGATGCTGCCGTCGGAAACGGTGCACGTCGTTGCTTGTCAATCATGCATTCATCACAAATCTGGTTAACATATTGGATGAGGGGCATACCTTCCACCATTCCATGGTGCGCTAAGCTATGTAGAGCTTGGAAATTGAGATGCCCAAAGCGTCCATGCCATAGCCATGCATCCTCCTTGATGCATGCCAAAAGACACACAGGTTGTGTCAGGTTCAGGTTGAGTACGTACAACCTATTCCTTGTCCGCTTCACCTTAGCCAGTACCTTCCTGTTGTGGTCGTAGATGTACAGAAATCCATCCTCAAGAACGGTCCTGCAACTATTCTCATCAAACTGGCCAAGGCTCAATATGTTGCTGCTGAGACTCGGGATGTAATATACGTCGGTGAGGACACGATGCTCTCCAGTTAGGCACTCAAACAATATAGTTCCGCGCCCACATATCGCCACGGTGGAGCCGTCGCTGAACCGGACAGTGCCTCGCACTGAAGTGTCCAACTCAGTGAACACCTCCATGCGCCCCGTCATCTGGTTACTAGCTCCTGTGTCGAGATACCACTCGGCACTCTTCTCCATAGCCCCTAGTTTGGGAATCACCTTTTCCTCATTTAGCATGACTATGTCAGACACCTCCTCCGCGCACGCCAAAAAGAGCAAAGCGGGCTCATCATCTTGAGCCTGTGCGTGATGCACTTCCTCACCACGACCACGACGTGGTTTACGACACTCAGAAGAGTAGCGTCCGAGAATACCACAGTTGAAGCACTCAATATTGCTCTTGTCACGGAACCCATTTGTCCCGCCACCACGGCCTCCTCTGCCGCGGCCACGGCCACGACCATTACCGTTGGTGTTGCTGCTCCTCTTGGTGTTAGAAGAAGATTCTCCACCACCATTCTTCTTCATACGCGCCGTCCACTCTGCCTGTGTGAGCAACAAGTGACCGTGCTCATCCTTGTCACCGAGTCTATACCGTTCCTCAACGGCTTTGAGGCCACCGGTAAGCTCTTCGATAGACAAGGTCTTGAGGTCGACGAGTTGCTCAAAGGAGATCGCCACTTGCATGTACCTTGTTGGTACAACGCGAAGAAATTTCTTGACGATGTGGACATCTTCCAACGTCTCTCCCAATGCACGGATGCCGTTGACGAACCCTGTCAACCGGTGTCCAGAGAGAGCAACCTGTGAATTTTTTTTCGCGGGAGGCACGGGTTTACTTCTCGTGGAGGCACGGACTTGCTTCCGCGAGAGGCACAGTCGTGCCTCTTTCGGAAAGGAAAAAAAAAAAGTGCTCCCGCTTTGGTTTTTTCGTCTGGTTTTTTTCGTGAAAAAAAAATTCGTCAAAACCTATCAACATGGGATGTAGTTTTGAAGATCTCGACGCGAGGAATCCAATGATGAAAACGGTTTGAGATTTGGACGCAAGGTTTAAGAGATAAAACGTTTTAAATAAACGGATCGACGAAAAAAGAGAAAATTAACAGGTTACGACAAGTGATGCGCATGCAGTGCACCACTTGTCGTAACCTGACGAGGTGGGAGTAATCTTTGGAAAGAGTACTCCTCAATTAGTGATTTCGCGTCACCGTTGGAGGGAGCCAGCCCTAGCGCTATCGATAGATTGGATCGATTCCCCTAGAATAAAAAAGGATAGATTGGATCGATTCTCTAACGTGCGCCTGTTCGTGTTCGTCTGCTCGCCTCCTCTCGAGCAGATGGCCAGACGGCGTCACTCGCTCCGCCAGCCTCCATCGAAGCATCGCTAGCCGCCCAGCAGCCCGCCCATGCCATCGCCTTGCCCACTCGCAGATCGCTGAATAAATTTTTTTAGGGGAGATCGCTGAATAATTGAAATAACAAGATACGACACTTGGTAAGGTCGCCAATCTCTCTAAAGCACGCATCTGTATCTTTTTTGTGTGTGTCTAATTCTTGTTTCCCTAATTGTAGGCTAGGATTTTTAAATTTGATTATAAGAGTATTATAGTTGTGAATCGGATTACTGCAACTTGCCAAATTTTTCAGACATGGTTCGATTATTTCTCGATCGCGACAATAGAAGACACGGCGCCGAGTAAGTTTAACTTTATAACCGATCATTATACTTTATTTATTATTCTATTCTTTCATGTCCAAACATAAATATTGCAACCTATTGTCTCTCCACATTCAGATTTTTTCCAAACTGAATGTTGTCGTCATTGATCATATTTACACAATCAACTACTCCCACCGTCCCATAATCGTTTATCATATATTATGAGATGGAGGTAGTATTATTTCAAGTGGAGCGCTCAATTTTGGTAATCAGTTTTATTGCCGGACATTTTAAATTGTTTAGTGTGTTACTTTTATGTATAGTATTTCTTGGTATCGACCCACTGGATGTCCGTGAATACATGTGTGTTGCATCCTATTGTCTCTCCACATGGTATCAACCTAACTGGACCTAACCTAGCGCCGCCCGCCACCGCTATCCTACCTCGTCCGCTGCACCTTTTTCCTACTGCTGCCTAGCTCTCCCGATCCTGCTGCCTAGCTCTCCCGATCGCTTAGCTAGCTTAGCTAGCTCTCCCAATCGCTGGCTGCTGCTCCTACGGTCCTACCTACTGCTGCTGCCGCGACGCAGCCACATAGCTAGCTCTCCCGATCGCTAGCTGGACCTACCTACTGCTGCTCGCCCGCGCGCCCGTCTCTCCCGATCGCCAGCTACCTCCTGCCGCTGATCGCCGGCTGCTTCTCCGCCCGCCTCGCCGTTGGCTACGCCGGCCGCCTCGACGCCGGCTATTTCTCCGACTGCCTCCACGGCAGCCTCGACGGCTAGTTCACCGGCCACCTCGACGCCGGCCTCCTCGGCCGCCGCGGCTGCCTCACTGGCTTCCTCGGCCGCCTCGCTGGCCTCCTCGGCCGCCACGGCTGCCGACGGGCCGCCTCCACCACCCACGGGTCCCGTTACTCGCGCTCGTGCGGGTGTGTTCCAGCTGAGCTCCCGCTACCCCACCGACAAGTACGTGTGTGCGGCCTCCACCTCCGCGCCCTCGCCGTTGCCCACTTCCGCTCGGGCAGCTCTCCGGGATCCGCAGTGGCATGCGGCCATGCAGGAGGAGTTCGACGCCCTGCAGCGCAACCGGACGTGGCAGCTTGTTCCCTGTCCGCGCGTTGTCAACGTCATCTCCGGCAAGTGGGTGTTCAAGCACAAATTTCGCCCCGATGGTACACTCGAGCGCTACAAAGCGCGTGGGTGGTTCGAAGCTTTCTTCAGCGAGCCGGTGTCGACTTCACGGATACCTTTGCCCCGGTTGTCAAATCCAGCATGATCCGTACCGCCCTGCACCTCGCGATGTCTCGGGTGTGGCCGGTGCACCAGATGGATGTCTGCAACGCCTTCCTCCATGGCCACCTCGACGAGCAGGTGTATTGCCAGCAGCCCGCTGGTTTTGTCGACGACACATACCCAGATCATGTGTGCCTGCTTTCTCGCTCGTTATACGGGCTCAAGCAGGCACCGCGTGCCTGGTACCAGCGCATCGCGGCGTTTCTTCATCAACCCGGCTTCCGCTCCACTCGCTCCGACGCCCCGCTATTTGTCTATCGACAGGGCCATGATACTGCATACCTGCTCCTCTACGTCGACGACATCATCTTGACGGCATGCACCGCCGATCTTTTTCGACGGCTTACTGATCGACTTCGCGCTGAGTTCGCCATCAAGGACTTAGGGCCGCTAAACTACTTCCTCGGCATCGAGGTGGTATGACGCGTGGACGGGTTCTTTCTTCACCAGCGGAAGTACGCTCATGAGTTGCTTGACCGCGCCCGGATGCTCAATTGCAAACCCACGGCCACCCCTGTTGACACGAAGGCCAAGCTCTCCGCCACCGATGGTTCGCCGGCGCCGGATGCCCCCTTCTACCGCTCGATTGTGGGTGCTCTCCAGTACCCGACGCTCACTCGCCCAGAGTTGCAGTACGCGGTACAGCAGGTGTACCTTCATATGCATTCGCCTCGTGATGCTCACTGGACCGCGGTGAAACGGATTCTCCGTTACATTCGTGGTACTATGGATCTTGGCCTCTTGCTCCACGCTTCGGCAGCTATGGACATCGTGGCATACTCTGATGCAGACTGGGCTGGCTGCCCCGACACACGGCGTTCCACCTCCGGATACTGTGTCTACCTTGGACCATCACTTATCTCCTGGTCGTCCAAGCGGCAGCCCACGGTCTCTCGGTCCAGTGCCGAGGCTGAGTATTGTGCCATGGCTAACGTCGTTGCTGAGTGCTCCTGGCTTCGGCAACTTCTCTACGAGCTCTCTTGTCCTGTCGACAAGGCCACCGTTGTGTATTGTGACAACGTCTCTGCCGTCTACCTCTCCGCCAACCCCGTTCATCATCGCTGCACCAAACATATTGAGCTGGATATCCACCTTCTTTGTGAGCAGGTGGCTCTTGGTCACGTTCGAGTTCTTCACGTGCCTACCTCTCAGCAGTTTGCGGATATCATGACGAAGGGGTTGCCGACGTCGGTTTTTGAGGAGTTTCGGTCCAGTCTGTGCGTCAGTGCCGATGCTTCGACTGCGCGGGGTGGGGGGGGGGGGGGGGGGTTGAGCGACCTATGTATTCGTATATACACATGTACTCTAATCTCCATCCATCTCATTAGGGTTTAGTCCTGGACATGATGATCCCCCTGTACATCTATATATTGGCACTGGATGCCCGTGAATACATGTGTGTTGCATGCTATTGTCTCTCCACAAAAACTCCTAATTGCTTAATTGTTGGGTTTGTTTGCCATGTTTTGCACCTTGGGTGAACACTCCTGGTGTTAGGTGATTCGTGTAGTTTTACTTAATCATGAGCATATCAATTCTGCCCTAGTTGGCATTGTTTTTCTTATAGTTAAATTGATCCCCCCCCCCTCTAGTTACACTACTCTTCTCCCTTTTTACATCCTACCTGCTGGTCTTATGAAGCTTGTTCTTCAGGATATCTGAACAACCTGCTTCTTGTGGTTAGCCTTCTCCTCCTAGCTTCTTCATCTTGTTCCCAGAGTACTAGTAATGGTGGTCCATCTCTATTTGGTACATGTTCCCCAGATCTGGATCGGGCGGATCCATCGCCACGGGCTACGGGGGACCTGGTCGCCGCCGGTGGAGCTGCAGCGTCGCGTCATGGTGGGAGATGCCTGGGGTGCTGCTGCTCGCTGTCTGGATGGCCCGTGCAGCACCCCGCTGGGTCCGGTGCGGCCCAGATCTGGGGCTGGCCGGTGCTCACCGGCCCGATGCGGGGCCTTGCCGGGGGCGATGGCCGCTGTGTTCCTCGCGATGTGGTCACGGCCTGGTGTGCTGGTGGACACCTCGCCCGGCCTTGGGCTGGGGGTGTGCTGCCCGGGGTGCCCTCGGCCTCCCAGATCGGGGGTGGGGTGCGGGCTGGTGAGCGAGGGGGGCAGTCGTGGCCCGGTGGGGCCGTGGCCGTCTGCTTCCTCCCGTGGCAGTGGTGGTTCTCCTCGGACGTCCCCTTGTTGACCAGCGGTGAGGCAGGGTTCTGGGCTGCTCCGACCACCCTTCCTCGGAGTCTCCTTCGTTGGTGCCGGTTGGTGTATGTTAATACAAAGGCTTCTCAAGGCCCTTCTTGTCGCCGGTGATTTACTTTGACATGTCCTTGGCATCTTTTAGACGGCAGTCTTCTTGGCATGCGAGGCCATCTCGGGACCAGGGGTTGCCAGGCTGTTCTATTTAGTATAGTAGTTAATTAAGTAGTTGGTACTGGACTGAAATTGGTAGCAAAATAATTAGAAATGAATGTTTGTATGAAACCCAGTTTGTACTTCATATACTTTATTTATTATTTTTGGTGTTGCACATATTAACAGATGGTATCACTACTTATATGTCATGAGATTCTGTTTTTTTTTACGAGACTAATGACTTTTAATAGCAAAAGCTTGGCAACGATGTTTGGTGGCCTCCTTCGGTTTGGGGCTGACTGCCGATGGAGGACACGTGCTTATTCGCAGTTTGCCTTCGGATTTTAAGTCGAGGGTTTTCTTGTTCGGCTCTAGCAACTCTACCAATAGGATTGTTAGAGCCGGACGAGGAACCCCTCCACTTACAATTCAAAAATGAGCTGAGAATAAGACCGTCTCCTTCATCTGCAGACATCTCCAAACTAAAGGAGGCCACCAAGGATCACCGACAATCTCCAGCTCAAAAGTCATCAGTTTGGTAAGAAAATATCATGGACTCTCTAGACTGAAGACACTCCAGACTGAAGACAATGCTCAAGGATATACAACCTCCTAGTTAATGGTTCGGTGGTATAGTATTATTTAGTGGGTGCTATACATTTAGCTTCGCCATGTAAAAATAGTGCACGTACTTTGTAGTCAATATTAACTATATTTTGTTTTTGTTCTGCTCATAGACAAATGGGATCACAACATTCAGGCGACGGGGTCAATGTGCAAGACAATGATCACGTGAACAAGTTGACACTTGAGTTGGAGCGTGGAGAGTGGCTCAAAGAGGCGATGCTCATCTTGATCAACGCCATTGAACTAACTCGGGGACAGATGCCGGAGCTGGAGTTCGACTTGAGGAAGAAGAGGGCAGACAAACAACTTTCAAGCCTCACGACGCGCATCTTGGTAGAGGCCAACCACGAGGAGAAATGGGAGGTGTCCCTCTTCATACTTTTGTGTTCATACCCGATGCAGGTGCGGTGGTCAAGTGGGGTCTTCTGCAGGGCGGATCTTTGAAACTGCAGTGGGCCACACGCTCGTCCTCGTGGTATCCGCCTGGCGCAACGCGCTAGATTATATATAATGCAGTGGAATTATTTAACGTAATGAGATTTCATAGGCAATGCCTTCCATTACGTACTGTAACGTGATTTCATATGCAATGTCTTTATGTAATGTAATGTGATTTCATATGCAGTGCAATTATGTAATGTAATGAGATTCCGTATGATGGAACGCAATTTTTTTAAATTCTGGTACACTATATAGTGGTGTGGACCCACTATAAACGCCAACAATCCCACAAGTACCATCGGAAGCGACTGCTCGCCTCCGTTCGTCTGTTCCCCTACTTCGTCCACGTCCGCCGCATCGACTTCGTCATCACCATGTCCACCGACGCCGACAAAGCCGATGCCGAAGCCGAGAAGAAGGCCGCCGAGGATGCCGCTGCTGCTGCCGCCACCGCCGCGGCTTCTGCCTGGCCTACTGGAGGGTATAACTCGTTTATCCCGCTCCTTCTGATTTCTGCCTGGCCTACTGGAGATGTGTCTGCTGTTAGCGTAGTATGTGCTTGCATTACTGAATATCAGCATGTGTTTATTTCTATCAATGCCATGCTAGTAATTTATTCGTGGATTAAATTAATCGAAAAATTGCCTATTTACTCAGCAATCCAAAAACCTAATGTCTGTAGGAATTTTTCGGCTAGTGGTTTTGCTGTTGCACTGCAACCAGATAAGTTTACCGGTACATACTTTAAGCGTTGGCAGACCAGAACCACTTTATGGCTCACGGCTATGAACGTGTTCTGGGTCGCCGGTGTCCCTTCCACGGGAACGATTGCTCCTGAACAGGAGAAGGCGTTCAGGGAGGCCACCGTCGTATTCCTCGGAGCAGTTCTAAGCGTGATCGGAGATAAGCTAGTTGACGCATATTTACATGTGCGGGTTGCCAAGGACTTGTGGGAGGCGCTCGAATCTAAATTCGGGGCCACCGATGCTGGGAGCGAGATGTATGTTATAGAGCAGTTCCACGATTACAAAATGGGTGAGAACCGTTCTGTACTGGAACAGGCTCATGAGATAATATGCATCGCTAAGGAGCTTGAGCTTCTGAAGTGCGATTTACCGGGTAAATTTGTCGCGGGCTGTATAATCGCTAAGCTCCCTAATTGCTGGAGGAATTTTGCTACCACTCTGAAACATCAGAGGCGTGAATTCTCAGTAGAGGATGTCATCGGCCATCTGAGTGTTGAGCAGAACTTGAGAGCAAACGACTCGCATGGAAAAGGGGTCGAAGGAACTTCTGTGGCCAATATGGTGCGTCAGAAGAACTTCAATTTCCACAAGCCCAAGGGAAAGAACGGTGTCCAACAGAATACCGACTTTAAGAAAAAAGGTAAGAAGACCTTCAAGAAGAACAAGAAGGGAGATGACTGCTTTACTTGTGGTTCGGAGGAACATTGGGCTAGCAGCTGCCCAAACAAGTACAAGAAGCCAGGGTAGGACTCCAAGTCTGCCAATATGATTGTGGGTAACAATGAAAGTGGTGCATCTAGGTACGGTAATTTATTTACTGTATTTTCAGTTTGTCAGTCCACCGATTGGTGGGTGGACACAGGTGCAGGTGTTCATGTGTGTGCTGACATTTCATTGTTTTCTTCTTACCAGGCCACAGGTCACGGGTCCGTATTGATGGGGAATGGCGCGAGTGCTTCTGTTCATGGTGTTGGTACGGTCGATCTGAAGTTTACTTCGGGAAGGATCGTGCAGCTGAAGAACGTGCAGCATGTCCCCGCCATCAAGAAGAACCTTGTTAGTGGTTCCCTTCTGTGTAGAGAAGGGTTTAAGTTGGTCTTCGAGTCTAATAAAGTAGTTGTTACGAAATATGGACTATTTGTTGGAAAGGGTTATGAATGCGGAGGAATGTTGCGCCTTTCTCTCGCTGATTTTTGTAATAAAGTCGTGAATAATATTCATTCGAGTGTTAATGAATTTGAAGTTTGGTATTCACGTCTTTGTCACATTAGTTTTGGTGTTATGACGAGGCTGGCAAAACTGAATTTAATCCTGAGTTTATTTCGAGGGTGCGAGAGAGAAATGAGACAGAAAAAAGCAGGGTAGGAGGGAAAAAGTTGAATTTATTTCGCTGCCATAAGGGCCAGCGCGCGGACACGGGTGGACAAACAGGCGTCTGGCTTGTGTCCGCTTCGACAAAAACTGTCCGAAATTTGAGTCAGAAATGAGTCCACAAAACAGATAGAGAAATAAAATGGATCTCTGCGTTGGGCTATATTTTTTGTCCGCATGAATTCAAACGGACCTGAGATCCCATATAGTTAGGTTGAATACAACCTAATACAGTTCACAATTCAGTTTAATAGGCATGTCTCGTCCGTCCCCTTCCAACGCTCCGGTGCCCAAGTGAGTGTCCACGTTGATGTTCCGAATAATTTGCGCCGCCGGATCCCGTCCCCTCCCTTCGTTCCCTTGCTGTGTTATATGTCAATTTCCTGGCAAATCTTCGATTCAGAATTCGTGGCGTCAATTTTCTGGCAAATCTCCGATTCAGATTTCGTGACTACCTCTCTCTCCTCTTTCCTCAAATCCATCCCCTCTCATTGCCTCGCCGTGGATGCTCTCTCCACTATATTGGCGCTTGGCGGTTTGTTTGTTGTTCTTGAGGAGGGCTGCTTGATATTACAGACAATCTGCAACTGTATATAAATTGATAAGAACAAATTTAAGAGAGCAAGGTGGGACTATTTAATACGAAATTAAGAACACACATAATTTTAACCACGGATAACAGGCCCAGGTGAGCGACGGAAGCAACCACGTGAAGGCCCAGCCGAAGACGCACGACCGGAGGGAGTTTGCGTGCGTGACGGCTGGAAGTACGGAGAGAAACTCTGTTGTTTTTAACGTAGGACACTTTGATGTAGCAGCAGTGTCAGCGGCGGACGACCCGGGCAGGTGTTTTTTTCTTTTTGACTTATGGGTGGCAGTGCAGGTAAATATTATCAACTTTAGGGACATATTTAATGACGGTGAACCGGCAGAAGTAATCCGTGCTTTATTATTAAAATTAGGTGAAGATAGAACGTAAGTTGCATTTCTCATGCATGTTAAGAGAGATATAATTAGTGTGATTGATAAGGTGGCATGTGTGGTGATGGGATGTGTGCATTTTGAGTTATAATATAAATGCCCTTTCCCATGCATCTTAAGAGAAATAATTAATGGGATGATTATATGGTATGTGTGGTGAGGTGGCATGTGTGCATGTTGAGAGAATTGAAATAGTGGGGATCAACTATTTAGATATATAAGATAAGATGTGTATATACAATCACAAATCCACTATATTTGATCATTTCTAGAACAGTCAAATATTATTATTAACTTCTAGGTCATTTAGGAATTTTGTAGCAATTTTGAATAATCTTATCTAATACTATATACTACTACCTCCGTTCCAAAATAACTGAAACCACGACACTTATTTCGGAAGGGAGGGAGTAGTAAATAAAGCAACATAGAAATGTCAAAGAAAAAAATTGATAACAACAAAAAAAAACCAAAACTTCCGACCATCGGTTGGGTGGACCGCCGTAACTTAAGGTATCTTCTAATTAATGGACTGGAATAAAAATGCTCCCTCCAGTTGTATTAATTTTCTTTTGATGGAAAAAGGGGTCCCCCCCCCCTACCACTTTCATTAAGAAAACCAATAGATTTTCTACATCACCAAAACACATCCCTCTGCAGAGCTCAACCTGGAAGAACATGACATGCCATGTTTCTTCCGCAGAAAGAAAGACTCTAGGACCCAATCTAGATAAAACCTGCCAAAATAGGGGGCCCTGCCAAATTTAACCAGATTAGCCCTAAAATTTCGAAAAAAAGAGTTCTCAGCATCCCCTAGCATCAGCCACCACAAATTCCGGAGTTATTACAGACCATAAGTTTCAAACATATATGCATATAGGAGGAACTAAGAGACAGCAGGAGTCAGCATACAGAAAGTGTCACGCAAGCGTCAGCAAATTCCGAAGAGAATGTAGAACCGCACCTTCTTCTTCTGTATTTTCTTTAGCTACCAGCAATCCTAAGGATTCTAGGACGCCACCTTTCGACGCATAGAAATCTTCACTTGCTACTCGCTCTAGAAGTTTTACTGCCCACCTCAGCTCCTTTTGGTTTCCCTTATTTTCTGAAAAATAGACCATGATTCAATAAGGCAACATGATTTATGTAAAAATCGCAAAAGGGTCAACTATTCTTCTGCATTCAAACCATATATCATTTCTACAGGTCCAAATTGACCATAGGAGAGTAGAAATCCCCACGCGCAGCTTCTTTTTCTTATCTTTCCCAAACCTCGAGATCCAAGAAGATAAAAGATTATTCGTGTTATCTAGGAAACTGTCAAAGCCAAAAGTATGCTGCAGAATACATCACCGAAATTTAGCAACTAAGTAGTTAAAGAAAAGATGATCGATTATTTCCTCTTTTCCAAAGAAATCACAGGTTGTATTTCCAGAGTACCCTCTTTTTAGAAGGTTATTGTTAGTAAGGACACTATTTCTCCTCAGCAACCAAACAAAAACTTTAATTTTTGACGGAACTTTGACCTTTCACATGTATTTGAAAGGGAAATTCATATTATTAACAATCAACTGGTTATAAAAGGATTTAACAGAATATTTACCACTAGCACTACGAGGCCACACAATGCCATCCTTAGAGTCAGATAAAGCCACATCAGCACACAAACTTTTAATCTCTTCCCATTTTGTAAGAGTGAACCCCCCCCCCCCCCCTAGGGATCTTCTAAAATGGAATTGCTCCCACCCCCAAATAATCACGTATGCTAATTTGTTATTCTTGGTAAAACAAAGGTTGTATAGCATTGGATGGGACTGGTTCAAGGGTTTAGCATCCACCCACCAGTCCTTCCAAAACCTTAGGTTTTGTCCATTTCCAACAATCTTGTTGACATCTTTATAAAATATATTTTTTCACATATGACACCCCCACCCAAAACTGGGAGACTACTGCTTTTGATTTAATTCTAGACAGGCATCACCCTTTGACATACTTTTATTCAACAAAGTTTTCCATAATTCTTCCTAAATTTCCAATTTCCAAAGCCATTTAACAAAGAAAGCTTTGTTCATCAAATCTAGGTTAAGAATAACCATACGCCCTTGCATTTTTTGGTTGGCAAACCTCAAACCACTGAACTAAATGATATTTTTATTCTTATATTTATCCCGCTGCCACAAAATTCTAGCCATATAAAAATAAGATTTTTTCTCTACACCCACAGGTATTCTACATCCATATTAATTGTTTTGCTTTATTACAACTTTCTACTAGAGTTGTACTAAAGCAGCGACAATTAATTTTGATCAGAGGGAGTAACTTTTCGGAACTGTTGTATAAGTTTTAAACATATTTATGGCCCACACATACGCCCAAGTCAACGTGGACATAATGTGAGGGAACCACTAGGGATCAGATTACTAATCCCTAGCCTTCAGTCAGACCAATCGATGGCCCTTGGAAGCAAGCCCACACGATTGTTGGATGAGGATAGCAGCCGCTGCGCACCTTCCATGAGGAGTTTTCAAAATTTAAATAAACTTAGGCTAATTACGCGAGATTCTCTCTTAACGTGGTTACTGGACCGATCAATTTATGTGCCCAGATTTTTAGGAAATTAATTTCCATTGTTATGGAAATTAATGACTCTAAAATGAGTTGCCCAATATACTAGTACTAGTTTGCTTCGTTAGGGAACATATTTTGCTTACGATGATCTTCATGTTTGTTTTCAGCACTACAAGTTGATTATGCTTCCATCGATGGAGAATGTGCTTCCGTAATCAATTTAGTTTGCTTCAATACGTAAGGGAATTTTGTAGTATGTTTCAAAGCAACAACTTTGTGTTTCCGCCGACCGTGGAATGAGCATGCATGGCAGTTATATTTGCACCGATATAACATAATGTTGTCTTATGTAGCAGACATAATATATTGTTTCAAATAAATCATGATAAGTTGGTTTCCGTGCTTCATTTGTTCATAGAAGATCTTCCGATCATCATACAAATTTGCTTCCTTCAAGTCATATATACACGCTTCCTTTCGATGGTGACTATACTTCATTCTGATGGTGGTTCGTGCTCCCTCCTGCCACCAAGCAGTACAGGGGATTAGATTAGAGTGTCGTCAACAAGCAGCAGCATGGACGGAGCCACACCTTTATCATAGATGCACCGTTAGCTGAGGGATGTGTTGGTAGCCAAGTAGGTCAATTGCGGAGATGAATCATAACCTTTTTCCGTTTAGGATGTGTGAGCCCCATCTCCGCAATCACACCACCTTACGCGTCACCGTATCTGCCATGGGTGCATAGGGTCGTGCACCATGGTGCAGATCTCGGTGAAGTAAGAGATGGTCGGGTGGATGGAGTCGCTGGTGTGGGAGGAGAAGCCGAATGATGTCGCCGGTGTAGCCACATGGACGAGCAGAAGAGGCTGTTGGAGCAGCCCTAGCTAGGTCTCTCTTTCTCACGTAGCTGGAGGTAGAAGAAGGAGGAAGACAGAACTATTTTCCGGCGACAAACGCCCAGCCGCACATACGGCCTTCCTTTCTAATACCTGGGCACATACCCGGCTTGCTGCAAACACAGATTACATGGCGACCTTTTATACCCGGGATCAACGCCTATGAATAATCTGTACATGCTCGTTCACTAACAAACTCCATGCATGTAGCTAACAACTCTATCCATGCACTAACAAACTACGACTTGGCTAAAACACGTTCGACCTGGACCAACTCGATGGACACGGACGTGAGCACGAACTCACGCGCCATCGGGACAAACATGCACATACGCACACCAGGAACACGACGTGGCTTATTCCTAACATTCTCCCCCCTAAGCCACGACCTACAGAAGGCCCGGCTCGTCGTCGACGTCGGCTAGGAGCGCCTTCTCCTTCTTCGGCTACCGGCAGTCGCGAGAAAAATGGCCACGAACGCCACAATTGTAGCACTTCCCGCGCCGCCTCCTCGCGCCCGAGGCCACACTGCTGCCGCCGTCGTCGTCGTGGTCGAGGCCGCCGCCGCGCTGACGTCGCCGCGCCTCCCACTGTTCCGCTGTGAGCATCAGCTGTTCGTCCGCCCGCTCGCCGCCGGCCTGCGCGCGCCGCCTCGTCCTCTCCTCGAAGGTCTTGAGCCTCCCGAGTGCCTCCTCGAACGCCAAGGTGCTGACGTCGCAGAACTGCTCGATCCCGGCGACCGCCACGTACAGCCGGTCCGGCACCGAGTCCAGCAGCTTCTTCACCATCTCGGCGTCGTCCAGCGTCGACCCGAGCCCCACGTAGCGCGCCGCCATCCCGCCGATCTTGCCGGCGAACGCATCCAGCGTCTCCGCCTCTACCATGCGCAGCCGCTCGAACTCCCCGTGGAGTGTGGCCAACCGCGCCGCCCGAACCCGGTCCGCACCGACGAACCTCGTCTTCAAGCTCGCCCATAGCTCCGCCGCCGTCTTCTTCGACGAGACCTGCAGCAGAATCTCCTCGGAGAGCGCCCCGAGCAAATACGCCCTCGCCGGCTTGTACTTCTTGGCGATCACCGCCGCCGCCGCGTCCTCCCCCGGAACCACCGCCTCCCAGAGCCCGGCCGCGTCGAGGTTGGCCTCCACCTTGATCGCCCACACGGTGTAGTTCTAACCGGTGAGCACCGGGCACTGCATCGGTAGCGACCCGCCCGATCCGCCGGCGTACGGGACGAGCGACATTGCTCCGAGCAGGATCACAACAAGGCTCTGTATACCAAATGTTGGAGCAGCCCTAGCTAGGTCTCTCTTTCTCACGTAGCTGGAGGTAGAAGAAGGAGGAAGACAGAACTATTTTCCGGCGACAAACGCCCAGCCGCACGTACGGCCTTCCTTTCTAATACCTGGGCACATACCCGGCTTGCTGCAAACACAGATTACATGGCGACCTTTTATACCCGACGCGCTAAGCAACTAACTCCAACGCACGTCCGAGCTTGCCGCTGGATCATACCGAACGCGCTCCCGGGATCAACGCCTATGACTAATCTGTACATGCACGTTCACTAACAAACTCCATGCATGTAGCTAACAACTCTATCCATGCACTAACAAACTACGACTTGGCTAAAACACGTTCGGACCAACTCGATGGACACGGACGTGAGCACGAACTCACGCGCC
This sequence comes from Elymus sibiricus, assembly GCA_039707655.1. Taxonomy (NCBI): domain Eukaryota; kingdom Viridiplantae; phylum Streptophyta; class Magnoliopsida; order Poales; family Poaceae; genus Elymus; species Elymus sibiricus. The sequence continues at coordinate 5,387,349 of CM077674.1, read as the reverse complement.
ATCGGGACAAACATGCACATACGCACACCAGGAACACGACGTGGCTTATTCCTAACAGAGGCGTCCTTGGTGTTGCCGGTCAAGGAAGAACGCGACAATGGGCGGCTCTCAAGTGAAGGTTGCGGCCCAGGTACGTAGGGTAGCCATGTCGTCGGGCGGCTGGCCAGAGGAGTAGTAGTGGGTTTGATGGTGCCTGGATGGCAACGATGTGGTTTACGTGGTGTTGCTTGCCTGATTGTAGGGAATGTGAAGTTAAGGATAGATGAGCATCACGTACGTCGGATGAAAAATGAATCGATGATTGTGGAGGATTCTGATGGATAGAAACAATCAGACTATGAATGCTCATGAGCGCCCATACTTTATTTCCGTTATTTTACGCATTAACATTTCTTTTTCTTTTTGTTCTTCCTATCGAACCAAAAGTAGCACACTTGATGAGATATGGATTTCAATTATTTGTTTCAGAACTTAAGGCACAAAGGTACTCCATAAATTTAAATATTTTTCATCATAGGATCTTTCTCTTCAATTATAATTTAACAAGAATTCCAAATCATGTAAAAGAGTAATTGATACCTTGTTTTTTCTTTTAGACATGCGTGTCAAGGTTGACCAAGGCTAACGACACTAGTAGATGGAGGAAAAACACATGCTACACTATAATATGTGATCACATTTATGTCTATACATTAATAGGTGTAAAAAGTACAATGATATTACTTATTAGAATGCAAAACATAATATCGTTCTTAATTTTTCAGCAGATCTTTCTTACGGAAACTTACCCCCCCCCCCCCCCCCCCTCGCATTTGCACATCTTATTGTAAGCACAAAAGACGCCTGAAATTGCACACTAATGCAACAAAAAGGATCTTTTAACATTTAAATATTCCCCTAAAAACTTGAATATTAATGAGGAAACGCATGAGCACCAAATATTTATTTTCTTTAGATTAAGTATATGGTTATTCTAAAATGGTCTTAAACTTCCCACTAAAGGCAAAACAACTGACCATCAGTTGTGGCACCTCATTTTATTTGTCGATAAAATACAACTGATTGAGCAAGTACGAACCTAAATATATTATAGTATAATATACGTGTTTATTGGTCGTGCCGTCTCTCTTTTCCCCTCCTCTCTCGCGAAAGGAGGCGAACCAAGGGCGACTCCGTCTTCCCCCGAGGCCGCCGGCGGGAGGGTGGGGGAACCCCGGATCTACGTCCTGGCGTGTAGATAGGGTGTGGATAGCTAGGGTTTCGGCCGGCGGCGCTGTGGAGGTGGTGGTGCTGCCGGAGGGAAGTTTGGTGCCGCAGGTCCTTCCCCTCTGTGCCGTCATCCCCCGGGGCGCCGTCGCGGTCCTGGCGGATTTTGGTGCTCGGGGCTCTCCCTCGAGCCTTCGTTCCCTGTGGGTGGTCGGCGAGGCGAGGCTGCTGACTGCGCGCGATGGGGATCTTGTTCCCCGGCCCTGTCTTCGTTGTGCCGTCGCCTCCTCTAGTGGCGGTGCGGGGCTTGTGGGATGGTGTGTAGGAGGTAAGCGCGCCAGCTCTTTGTCTCTCTTGCTCGCCGGCGAGGGAAACGTTGGCTGGGCTTTGGTGTTTCTTCGCTGCGGTGCTTCTTCGTCGTGCGGGCATGCCATCGCCGAGGGTGGTGTCTCCCCGTCCGCGTCAAGTCCGGTTGCTGTTTCCAAGGTCTTCGCCGGCTCCAGGAGGGAGCGGTGGTGCCGGTGCGGCGGCGCGTCCCCATCCCGCGTCGGAGTGTGTAGCGTGGCGGGCCTCCAGGGACCCGGTTGTAATTTTTATCTTTCTGGAGTGCTTTGTAACAACGTTGCCTGCTAATAGATCTGGGGTGTTTTTCGCAAAAAAAATAAAAAAATAAATCATAATATGTCGATCATCATAATTACAAATAAACCATTGCTTGCAAATCATCATAGTTTGTACCTAGACATATCAAAATCAATAGATCATTAACACTATACGTAATTATTCAAGATAGTGACTGCACTCCAACCATTAAATTGTAGAAACCAAAACTACTCCTGTACTCTTTCAATTGATGTACCCATCGAGTGGTCCCTATTGGGATTGGTATATTCAACAAAAAGATTGTTTTTGCGAAAATACCAAAAAGATTTGAGGACCACATACACCCAAGTCAACAAGGATATAACTCGAACAGTACTAAGTTCATAAATGCGCATGGACCCGCCTTCATTATTTCTGTTATTTTATCATTAAAAACATTGTAGCGTTACCAAAATTAGCACGCTTGATGCTCAAAAGTCATTATAGTTTGTACATATTGCATATCAAAATCAGTGGATCTTTATCAGTCTACCTAATTGTACCAGTCTATTATTGTGCTCCTAACCTTGAAATTTAGCAACAACATTCCTCGGTACTCTTCCAATTTCTGTACTCATTGAGTGGACCCTATCTTTATTGGTATGTTTACAAAATACATTTAAGTCCCACATACGGCCATGTATAAACACACGGCCATCAGTAGGTGCACCTTATTTTATTAGTAGACAAATCAGATAAGTTGAGCGGGTATGAACCTAAATATATGGCAATATTATGAATAACTTCAAACAAATAAATCATGACCAGCATATGATCATAATTCTAAATAAACCATTTGTCATAAGTCATCATGGCTTGTACCTAAACATTTCAGAATCAATGGACCTTTATCACCGTACGTAATTGTACGAGTCTGTTACAATCGTTAAGATTTAGCAAGCAACACTCCTCTCGTACTATTCCAATTCATGTACCCACGCAGTGGGCCCTATTTGGATTGGTATATTTATCAAAAACATTGAAGGGCCACATACGGCCAGATCAACAAGGATATAATGCAGACATTACTTCTTTAGCCATGAATGCGTACTACCCTCCAACTTCTTTCAATTATTTTTAGCAACTAAATATATATGTTCTTTTTTAACTTTTGTGTTGTAAGAAAAAGTAACACATTTGACTATCTGAATTTTGATTACTTGTGTCGGAACTTAAAGCCAGAAAGTTAATCCATACATCATTAGTAATTTCTAGCATGTTGTCCATTTTATACCTAGAATTTCAGAAGAGACTAAAACTCATATAAATGATTAATTCAATTATTCTCATTTTAGACGTGTGTGTCAAAATTGACCGATGGATCACTACAACATGCAATGGAAGGTAGAACAGATGTTACACTATAATACATCATTAGTAATTTCAAACATGTTGTACACTAACAGTTTTGAAAAATAAAACCATATAGTGCTAATTAGAGTGCAGACCATAAATAAGATATTAATAGTTTGAAACTTCTTTCTTACTGAAACTTCACCCTCGAGTTTGCGCATCTTATTTTTATGTGATACGTTCCTTCAAATTTTCCAATTAATGCAATAAGACTACTGAGCGCGTGTAATCTTGCGGTGTCAAATTATTGAAGGATACATGTATATATAATCACAAATCCACTATAATCATTTCTAGTACTATCAAACATTATTATTAACTTCTATTAGTCAACTAAGAATTTTATAGTAATTTCCCATAAGTCATATAACTCAGTTTGAAGTATCTTATATATAGTATATGAACACACTTACAATGATAAAGTAGTATATATACTACCACATGGTAGTATATAAGACATTTGGGGTAACTAACCCCGGGTGGTAGGATGGATTTTTCCACATGGTAGTAAATAAAACAACATAGAGCTTTTTACCAATCTATTCCTGATACATCATGACAGTACAAAGAACACTAGAAGTAACAAGAATTGCATTCATGCCCGTACACCACCTAGCGACGACTACAAGCACTGGAGTGAGCCAAAGGCGCGCCACTGTCATCACCCCTCCCTCGCCAGAGCTGGGCAAACCGTATTATATTAAACTGTCGGGAAGTCGTTCTGCTAAGGACCCAAATGACCAGGGCACCAGAACAGCAACCGCCGCCGATGAAAAAACACCTAGATCATAACGATCCAACCTGTAGAGACATGAACGCATACAAATAAAGACCTGATCCACGCGGATCCGCTGAAGACAAACACCGGCCGAATCCCATGAAATCCACAGGAGACACTACTCCACAGGCCCTTCGATGACGCGAGACGCACCATCGGGACGGGGGCTAGGCAAGAAGAACCTTATTATGTCTTCAGGGAGCCACCACAGCCTCGCCATCCTGAGCAAGACACAAACCCTAAATAGACTAGAAAACACACCTAAAAACGAAGCATGAGCCCTCCCGCCGGCAAGGGCCGGGATCCACCGCTCCTCCATAGCCCCAACACCACGGGAGACGACACAAATCGGCAGCGTGCCCATGGGAGGCGGGGAAACCCTAAACGCCTAGGAGCCTTTCTTTCTTTCTAAGAATATATTGATTCGTAGGTAAGCAAAAAACATGGAGATGACAAAGAGAATTTGTTAACAACAAAAAGACAAAAACATCGGACCATCTGTTGGGCGGACCGTGGTAACTTAGGGTATCTACTAATGCATGGTCTGGAAACTTTTTTTGAACTTTTGGTTAAGTTTTAAACCTATCTAGGGCCCATACATACGTCCATGAATTCTCACGAGCGCGCCTACTTTATGTCCATTATTTTTCACATTGGCATTTCTTTTCTTTTTTGTTCTTCCTTGAAACAGGTTTTTGCCCCGCTTTATATATAAAGCAACAACGGAACAGAGTACACGGCCGAACGATACTAGATGATGTGGTAGCCCTCATACAATGCTGATCCCAGGATAAACGGATCACGCAAGATGCACCCGACGACGTGATACGTCTCCAATGTATCTATAATTTATGACGTATTCATGCCATGTTTACAACAATTTTATATGGTTTTGGTGCACTTTTATATGATTTTTATGGAACTAACCTATTAACCTAGTGCCCAATGCCAGATGTTGTTTTCTGCATGTTTTTTGTTTTCCAGAAAATCCATACCAAACGAAGTCCAAATGGCACGAAATTTTACGGTGATTGTCTATGGAAAATAAGAAACCCAGGAAGCTTCGGGAGGGAGCCGGAAGGTGTCCAGGGGAGCCACGAGGTCCCCTGGCGCGCCCCCTAGGGCACGGAACCTAAGCTTGTGGGTCCCTCGGATACCCCCCTGGCTTGAAATCAACGCTGAAAAATTCTATAAATATAGAAACCCCCGAAACTTAACCTAGATGAGTTTTTCCACCGCCGCAAGCCTCTGTCCCGAAGTAATCTCAATCGGAGCCCTGTTCCAGCACCCTGCCGGAGGGGGAAGTGTTCACTGGAGGCCATCTTCATCATCCCGGGGTCTCCATTACGAGGAGGGAGTAGTTCACCCTCGGGGCTGAGGGTATGTACCAGTACCTATGTGTTTGCTATCTCTCTCTCGTGTTCTTGATTTGGCACGATCTTGATGTACCACGAGCTTTGTTAATACAGTTGGATCATATGGTGTTCTTCCCTCTCTATGTTGTTGTGATGAATTGAGTCTTTCCCTTTGAGGTTTCATTATTATCGGATTGAATATTTTGGATTTAAGAACACTTGATGTATGTCTTGCAGGTGGATATCCGTGGTGAAATGGGGTATTCTATTGAGTCACTTGATGTATGTTTTGGTAATCAACTTGCGGATTCCCGAGGTGACATTGGGGTAATCTATGCATAGGGGTTCATACACGTTTTCGTCCCACTTGCTCCGATAGAAACTTTGGGGTAATCTTTGAAGTTCTTTGTGTTGGATTGAATATTATGAATCTGAAATTGTTTGATGCATATCGAATAATTAACTCACGGATACTTGTGGTGATATTGGAGTATCTAAGTGACATTGGAGTTGATTGATGTGTATCATATGGTGTTATTGTAGTACGAACTCTAGGGCTGTTTGTGATGCCCCCGGCCCGACCGTGCACTAATCATACATGCAAATGCGCACGATCAAGCCCAGGGACTCACTGGAAGATATCACAACACAACTCTAGACACAAAATAAATAATACAAGCTTTATATTACAAGCCAGGGGCCTCGAGGGCTCGAATACATAAGCTCGAGTTACACCAGAGTCAGCGGAAACAACAGTATCTGAGTACAGCCATAACTAAACAAGATCGCCTTAAGAAGGCTGAGCAAAATAACGTCATCTAGATCAAAAAGGCGCATGCCTCCTGCCTGGGAGCCTCCTAAACTACTCCTGGTCGTCGGTCTCCACGTAGTAGTAAGCTCCGTCGGGGTAGTAGTAGTCTTCGACGGGATCAGCTGGCTCCGGGGCTCCGTCATCTGATCGCAGCAATCGGGTAGGGGGAAAAAGGGTAGCAAAGCAACCGTGAGTACTCATCCAAAGTAATCGCAAGACTTACATCAGATCTATGCTAAGTATGCATCGGTATCAAAGGGGAAGGGGTTGTATCTGTGGACTATACTGCAGAAATGCCAGAATAGAGGGGAAAGGCCTAGCCTATCGAAGACTAGCATCTTGCAGCATTAGAAGAGTGTAGATTAGCATATAACATAGTAATAAGTGTTGGGTAACGTTGCATGGGAAACAAAATTTTTCCTACGCACACACAAGATCTATCCAAGGTGATGAGCATCTACGAGAGGGAGAGTGAATCTACATACCCTTGTAGATCGCTAAGCGGAAGCGTTAAGAAACGCGGTTGATGTAGTCGAACGTCTCCGCGATCCAAATCGCAAGTCGTCCCTCGATCCGATCACGAACTAGTGCCGAACGGACGGCACCTCCGCGTTCAACACACGTACGGCTTGATGACGCCTTCACCTCCTCGATCCAGCGAGCGATGGTGAAGTAGTAGATGAGTTCCGGCAGCACGACGGCGTGGTGATGGTGGTGAGGAACAATCTCTGCAGCGCTTCGCCAAGCACTACGGAGATTATGACGGGAGAACTAGAGGGTTAAGGTTGCCGACACACGGCTTGGGAAATCTTAATGTGTCCCGTGTGCTATCCCTGCCCCTCTATTTATATGTTGAGCCTTGGGGTCTAAACTTGGAGTAAAAGCCTCCTCCAGGTCGGTTTTGCCCGCACAAGGTCGGTTTGGCCCGCAGGGAAAGAGTCCAACTCGGATCCCTGCAGTACCGCGCACAAGCGGTAGTACCGCGCACAAGCGGTAGTACCGCTCACGAGCGGTAGTACCGCTTGAGCGGTAGTACCGCTTCACACAAGCGGTAGTACCGCTTATGCGGTAGTACCGCTTCACACAAGCGGTAGTACCACTTACGCGGTAGTACTGCCTTACCAGCGGTAGTACCGCTTAAGGCAGCAGCAAAACTTCCTTTTGCACTTTCCAATACCTCGTGGGCTTTACCCCTTTGGCTCATATAAAGTGTTGCTACACCCGAACACTTCGGTAAACATCCGGAACCCCTACAGGTGAATCCCGGAACCCTTCCGGAGATCAAAACACTATTATCACATATATCAATCTTTACCTCCGGACTCTTCCAAAGATCCTCGTCATGTCCGGGATCTTATCCGGGACTCCGAACAACCTTCGGTCACCAACAAAATAACTCAATTATACTAATCGTCACAAAACGTTAAGTGTGTAGACCCTGCGGGTTCAAGAACTATGTAGACATGACCGAGACACTTCTACGATCAATAACCAATAGCGGGACCTGGATGCCCATATTGGCTCCTACATATTCTACGAAGATCTTTATCGGTCGAACCTCTATGTCAAGGATTCAGTTAATCCTGTATACTGTTCCCTTTGTTCTTCGGTATGTTACTTGCCCGAGATTCGATCGTCGGTATCTCTATACCTAGTTCAATCTCGTTACCGGCAAGTCTCTTTACTTGTTCCGTAATACAAGATCTCGTGGCTAACACTTTAGTCACATTGCTTGCAAGGCTCATTGTGATGTTGTATTACCGAGTGGGCCCTGAGATACCTCTCCGTCATACGGAGTAACAAATCCCAGTCTTGATCCATGCCAACCCAACAGACACCCTCGGAGATACCTGTAGAGCACCTTTATAGTCACCCAGTTACGTTGCGACGTTTGATACACACAAGGTACTCCTCCGATGTCAGGGAGTTGCATGATCTCATGGTCATAGGAACAGATACTTGACATGCAGAAAACAATAGCAATAAACTGACACGATCATATGCTACGTTTACAGTTTGGGTCTTGTCCATCACATCATTCTCCTAATGATGTGATCCCGTTATTCAAATGACATCTTATGTCAATGGCTAGGAAACCTTAACCATCTTTGATCAACGAGCTAGTCAACTAGAGGCTTACTAGGGACACAGTGTTGTCTATGTACCCACACATGTATTTGAGTTTCCAATCAATACAATTATAGCATGGATAATAAAGGATTATCATGAACAAGGAAATATAATAATAACCAATTTATTATTGCCTCTTGGGCATATTTCCAACAGTCTCCCACTTGCACTAGAGTCAATAATCTAGTTCACATCACTATGTGATTTACATTGTAATGAATCGAACACCCATGCAGTTCTGGTGTTGTTCATGTTTAGCCCTTGGAAGAGGTCTAGTCATCGGATCTGCAACATTCAGATCCGTGTGTACTTTGCAAATATTTATGTCGTCCTCCTTGATGTAATCGCGGATGGAATTGAAACGTCGCTTTATGTGTCTGGTCCTCTTGTGAAATCTTGGTTCCTTGGCTAGAGCAATGGCACCTGTATTATCACAAAACAGAGTCATTGGGTTAAGCGCACTAGGCACTACTCCAAGATCTGTCATGAACTCCTTCATCCAGACACCTTCCTTCGCCGCCTCCGAGGCAGCGATGTACTCCGCTTCGCATGTAGAATCAGCTACCACGCTTTGCTTGGAACTGCACCAGCTAACCGCACCCCCATTAAGAATAAATACGTATCCGGTTTGTGATTTAGAGTCATCCGGATCAGTGTCAAAGCTTGCATCGACGTAACCCTTTACGACGAGCTCTTGATCATCTCCATAAACGAGAAACATGTCCTTAGTCCTTTTCAGGTACTTCAGGATATTCTTGACCGCCGTCCAGTGTTCCATTCCTGGATCACTTTGAAACCTTCCGACCATACTTATGGCAAGGCTGACATCGGGTCTTGTGCACAGCATTGCATACATGATAGAGCCTATGGCTGAAGCATAGGGGATGACACTCATCTTTTCTCTATCTTCTGCAGTCACTCGGCATTGAGTCTTACTCAACTTCACACTTTGCAATACAGGCAAGAACCCCTTCTTGGACTGATCCATTTTGAACTTCTTCAAAACTTTGTCAAGGTATGTGCTTTGTGAAAGTCCTATTAAGCGTCTCGATCTATCTCTATAGATCTTGATGCCTAATATGAAAGCAGCTTCTCCTAGGTCCTTCATTGAAAAACTCTTGTTCAAATATTCCTTCACGCTTTCCTCTATATTGTTTCCAATCAGTAATATGTCATCCACATATAATATTAGAAACGCTATAGAGCTCCCACTCACTTTCTTGTAAATACAAGCTTCTCCGTAAATTTGTATAAACTCGAACGCTTTGATCACCTCATCAAAGCGAAGATTCCAACTCCGAGATGCTTGCACCAGTCCATAAATGGATCGCTGGAGTTTGCAAACTTTGTCAGCATTCTCTGGATCGACAAAACCTTCTGGTTGCATCATATACAACTCTTCCTTAAGGAAACCGTTAAGGAATGCTGTTTTGACATCCATCTGCCAAATTTCATAATCGAAAAAGGCAGCTATTGCTAACATGATTCTGACGGACTTAAGCATCGCTACTGGTGAGAAGGTCTCATCGTAGTCAACTCCTTGAACTTGTGAAAAACCCTTTGCCACAAGTCGAGCTTTATAGACGGTGACATTACCGTCCGCGTCCGTCTTCCTCTTAAAGATCCATTTGTTCTGAATGGCCTTATGCCCTCCAGGTAATACTTCCAAAGTCCATACTTTGTTTTCATACATGGATCCCATCTCGGATTTCATGGCCTCTAACCACTTCTGGGAATCCGGGCCTATCATCGCTTCTCCATAGCTCGTAGGTTCATCGTTGTCCAACAACATGACCTCTAAGACAGGGTTGCCGTACCACTCAGGAGCAGTACGCGTCCTTGTCGACCTACGAGGTTCGATAGCAACTTGATCCAAAGCTTCATGATCATCATCATTAACTTCCTCTTCAGCTGATGTAGGCTCTACAGAAACATCTTTCTGCGCTGCGCTACTCTCAGGTTGAAGTAAAGGTTCAACAACCTCATCAAGTTCTATCTTCCTCCCACTCAATTTTTTCGAGAGAAACTCTTTCTCAAGAAATGTTCCGTTTTAGCGACAAACACTTTGCCTTCGGATCTGAGGTAGAAGGTATACCCAACTATCTCTTTTGGGTATCCTATGAAGACACATTTCTCCGCTTTGGGTTCCAGCTTTTCAGGATGAAGCTTTTTGACATAAGCATCACATCCCCAAACTTTAAGAAACGACAGCTTTGGCTTCTTGCCAAACCAAAGTTCATATGGCGTCGTCTCAACGGATTTCGATGGTGCCCTATTTAAAGTGAATGCAGCTGTCTCTAATGCATAACCCCAAAACGATAGTGGCAAATCGGCAAGAGACATCATAGATCGCACCATATCCAATAAGGTTCGATTACGACGTTCGGACACACCATTACGCTGTGGTGTTCCAGGCGTTGTTAGTTGTGAAACAATTCCACATTGTCTTAAGTAACTGCCAAACTCATAACTCAGATATTCTCCTCCTCGATCAGATCGTAGGAATTTAATCTTCTTGTTACGATGATTCTCAACTTCACTCTGAAATTGTTTGAACTTTTCAAATGTTTCAGACTTGTGTTTCATTAAGTAAATATACCCATATTTACTTAAGTCATCAGTGAAGGTGAGAAAGTAACGATAACCACCGCGCGCCTCAATACTCATCGGACCGCACACATCAGTATGCATGATTTCCAACAAGTCACTTGCCCATTCCATTGTTCCAGAGAACGGCGTTTTAGTCATCTTGCCCATGAGGCATGGCTCACATGTGTCAAGTGATTCAAAATCAAGTGACTCCAAAAGTCCATCAGCATGGAGCTTCCTCATGCGTTTTACGCCAATATGACCTAAACGACAGTGCCACAAGAAAGTGGTATTATCATTATCAATTCTACATCTTTTGGCATCAATGTTATGAACATGTGTATCATTACTATCGAGATTCAATAAGAATAAACCCCTCACATCGAGTGCATGACCATAAAAGATATTACTCATATAAATAGAACAACCATTATTCTCTGATTTAAATGAGTAACCGTCTCGCAATAAACAAGATCCAGATATAATGTTCATGCTTAACGCAGGCACTAAATAACAATTATTTAGGTTCATCACTAATCCCGATGGTAATCGAAGAGCGAGCGTGCCGACGGCGATCACATCAACCTTGGAACCATTTCCCACGCGCATCGTCACTTCGTCCTTTGCCAGCCTCCGTCTATTCCGCAGTTCCTGTTTTGAGTTGCAAATATGAGCAACCGCACCGGTATCAAATACCCAGGCACTACAACGAGAGTTGGTAAGGTACACATCAATAACATGTATATCATATATACCTTGTTTGTTGTTGGCCGCCTTCTTGTCAGCCAAATACTTGGGGCAGTTCCGCTTCCAGTGTCCAGTTCTCTTGCAATGAAAACACACAGTTTCTGGTTTGGGTCCAGCCTTGGGTTTTTTCATGAGAGGAGCAACTGCTTTGCCACTCTTCTTGGAGTTACCCTTCTTACCCTTGCCATTTTTCTTGAAACTAGTGGTTTTATTGACCATCAACACTTGATGCTCCTTCTGAATTTGAGACTCAGCGGCTTTCAGTATCGCAAACAGCTCGGCGACTGACTTGTTCATCCCGTGCATGTTATAGTTCAACACGAAGCTCTTGTAGCTAGGTGGCAATGATTGAAGAACTCTGTCAGTGATAGCCTCTGGCGGAAGGGGCATCCCCAATTCAGCCAGATGGGTGGAGTACCTAGACATTCTGAGTACGTGATCACTGATAGACTCGTTCTCCTCCATCTTGCAAGCATAGAACTTATCGGAGATCTCATATCTCTCGATCCGGACATTCTTCTGAAAGATAAACTTCAACTCCTGGAACATCTCATATGCTCCATGACGTTCAAAACGTCTTTGAAGTCCCGGTTCTAAGCCATACAATATTGCACATTGAACTATTGAGTAATCTTCAGAACGAGCCTGCCAGGCGTTCACAACGTCTAGAGACTCAACTGGAGCGGGTGGATCACCAAGCGGTGCATCAAGGACATAAGCCTTCTGGGAAGCCGTAAGGATAATCCTTAGATTACGGGCCCAGTCCACAAAGTTACTTCCAACATCTTTCAATTTAGCTTTCTCTAGGAACGCATTAAAATTCAGGGGTGCTACTGCGCAAGCCATGATCTACAACATAAATATAGCAAAGACAACTTAGACTATTGTTGAAGATAATGAGTTTAGTTAATCATATTACTTAAAAACTCCCACTCAAATTGACATCCCTCCGGTCATTCGAGTGTAACATGATCCAAATCCACCAACTCGAGTCCGATCATCACGTGAGTTGAGGTGGTTTCAATGGTGAACATCTTCATGTTGATCATATCTACTATATGACTCATGTTCGACCTTTCGGTCTCTTGTGTTCCGAGGCCATGTCTGTACATGCTAGGCTCGTCAAGTTTAACCCGAGTGTTCCGCACGTGCAACATGGCTTACACCCGTTGTATGTGAACGTAGAGTCTATCACACCCGATCATCACGGCGTGTCTCGAAACGACGAACTTTCGCAACGGTGCACACTCGGGGAGAACACAATTTTATCTTGAAATTTAAGTGAGGGATCACCTTATAATGCTACCGTCGTCCTAAGCAAAATAAGATGCATAAAAGGATTAACATCACAAGCAAATCATAAGTGACATGATATGGCCATGAACTTGTGCTTTTGATCTCCATCTCCAAAGCACCGGCATGATCTCCATCGTCACCGGCATGACACCATGATCTCCATCATCTTGATCTCCATCAACGTGTCGCCATGAGGTTGTCGCGCCGACTGTTGCTTCCACGACTATTGCTAACTCATAGCGATAAAGTAAAGCAAAACGGCGAAAAAAATTAAAGACAACTCTATGGCTCCTGCCAGTTGCCGTACTCATCGACATGCAAGTCGTGATATTCTATACAACACATGATCATCTCATACATCACATATATCTCATCATGTACTTGGCCATATCACATCACAACATACCCTGCAAAAACAAGTTAGACGTCCTCTAATTGTTGTTGCAAATTTTACGTGGCTGCTACGGGTTTGCAAGAACCATTCTTACCTACGCAAAACCACAACGTGGTGTAGTGATTGCTTTTTGATCTTCTAAAAGAACCCTCTTCATTGAAATCGATTCAACTAAAGTGAGAGAGACAGACACCCGCTAGCCATCTTTATGCAACGAAGTTACATGTCAGTTGAAGGAACCGGTCTCTCGTAAGCGTACGAGTAATGTTGGTCCGGGCCGCTTCATCTCACAATACCGCCGAATCAAGTATCAACTAGTAACGGCAAGCAATATGTATACACCCACGCCCACAACTCGTTTGTGTTCTACTCGAGATCTCATCTACGCATAGACCTAGCTCAGATGCCACTGTTGGGTAACGTTGCATGGGAAACAAAAATTTTCCTACGCACACACAAGATCTATCCAAGGTGATGAGCATCTACGAGAGGGAGAGTGAATCTACATACCCTTGTAGATCGCTAAGCGGAAGCGTTAAGAAACGCGGTTGATGTAGTCGAACGTCTCCGCGATCCAAATCGCAAGTCGTCCCTCGATCCGATCACGAACTAGTGCCGAACGGACGGCACCTCCGCGTTCAACACACGTACGGCTTGATGACGCCTTCACCTCCTCGATCCAGCGAGCGATGGTGAAGTAGTAGATGAGTTCCGGCAGCACGACGGCGTGGTGATGGTGGTGAGGAACAATCTCTGCAGGGCTTCGCCAAGCACTACGGAGATTATGACGGGAGAACTAGAGGGTTAAGGTTGCCGACACACGGCTTGGGAAATCTTAATGTGTCCCGTGTGCTAGCCCTGTCCCTCTATTTATATGTTGAGCCTTGGGGTCTAAACTTGGAGTAAAAGCCTCCTCCAGGTCGGTTTTGCCCGCACAAGGTCGGTTTGGCCCGCAGGGAAAGTGTCCAACTCGGATCCCTGCAGTACCGCGCACAAGCGGTAGTACCGCTCACGAGCGATAGTACCGCTTCACACAAGCGGTAGTACTGCTTCACACAAGCGGTAGTACCGCTTACACGGTAGTACTGCCTTACCAGCGGTAGTACCGCTTAAGGCAGCAGCAAAACTTCCTTTTGCACTTTCCAATACCTCGTGGGCTTTACCCCTTTGGCTCATATAAAGTGTTGCTGCACCCGAACACTTCGGTAAACATCCGGAACCCCTTCCGGTGAATCCCGGAACCCTTCCGGAGATCAAAACACTATTATCACATATATCAACCTTTACCTCCGGACTCTTCCAGAGATCCTCGTCATGTCCGGGATCTTATCCGGGACTCCGAACAACCTTCGGTCACCAACAAAATAACTCAACTATACTAATCGTCACCAAACATTAACTGTGTAGACCCTGCGGGTTCGAGAACTATGTAGACATGACTGAGACACTTCTACGATCAATAACCAATAGCGGGACCTGGATGCCCATATTGGCTCCTACATATTCTACGAAGATCTTTATCGGTCAAACCTCTATGTCAAGGATTCAGTTAATCCCGTATACTGTTCCCTTTGTTCTTCGGTATGTTACTTGCCCGAGATTCGATCGTCGGTATCTCTATACCTAGTTCAATCTCGTTACCGGCAAATCTCTTTACTCGTTCCGTAATACAAGATCTCGTGGCTAACACTTTAGTCACATTGCTTGCAAGGCTCATTGTGATGTTGTATTACAGAGTGGGCCCTGAGATACCTCTCCGTCATACGGAGTAACAATCCCAGTCTTGATCCATGCCAACCCAACAGACACCCTCGGAGATACCTGTAGAGCACCTTTATAGTCACCCAGTTACGTTGCGACGTTTGATACACACAAGGTACTCCTCCGATGTCAGGGAGTTGCATGATCTCATGGTCATAGGAATAGATACTTGACAAGCAGAAAACAATAGCAATAAACTGACACGATCATATGCTACGTTTACAGTTTGGGTCTTGTCCATCACATCATTCTCCTAATGATGTGATCCCGTTATTCAAATGACATCTTATGTCAATGGCTAGGAAACCTTAACCATCTTTGATCAACAAGCTAGTCAACTAGAGGCTTACTAGGGACACAGTGTTGTCTATGTACCCACACATGTATTTGAGTTTCCAATCAATACAATTATAGCATGGATAATAAACGATTATCATGAACAAGGAAATATAATAATAACCAATTTATTATTGCCTCTAGGGCATATTTCCAACAATAAGTATGTAGTAGCAAAGCCCAGAGATCCTTCCTCGACTCCCTGCGAGAAAGCGATCCCGGAGCTATCATTTTAGCTTAGTATCACAAGTATCCAGTTCAAGTTGTAGAAGATCAGGATACAACACTGAGCGTCCTGTTACCGTGGACACGGCTATTCGAATAGATAACTGCCCTACAGGGGTGCACTACTGTTACCCAACACGCTCGATTAACTCTGGCCGGACACACTTTTCTCGGTCAAGCCCGGCCTCGGCTGATCGACTCGACGTAGTCCTAACTAGTCTCCGCAGAGAGGTCCCCGCCGGTCTACATCCTAAGCGCTCAGGGGTCTTGGGCCCATCGCCCTTTACACTCCGGGTCGTTGTGAGCAGGGTGGATACCAGCGCCACCTCTCTCCTGGATGGCACGATCCGACCGTGCCACAATATTGAACTGGACGTCTGACAGAGCTTTTGGCTGATACATACGGCGCCGGGGGCCCCATTAAACCATTATCCCGCGTGGTCGTAGTGCGTATAGGCCAGTGGCCAACTCAGATCAAATACGCAAATCCGTTAGTGAATTATTAGGAGCTCGCAAAGACGACCAGTGCCTCGGCCGCTCCGGCTAGGCATCTCGCGGACACGACCAGGGCTCAAGGCTCACCTCCGACGCCCTGTCGCACCGACTTGGTAACCCGCGATCCAACGACCAGGGACCAGGCCCACCTCTCTCCTAGGTGGTCTCCACCTGCCCTGACGTTCCGCTATGATAATCTCTCGCGGGTGCCCTCATGGCCAACCTGACTTCCCAAAGGACTGAGTTGAAGGTCAAAGTACCCGTGTGTCCATAACATCGTGGGGAATTCGAGGAATCACCCTCGATGGATTTCCACTCGATGTAACCATCAAGGTGAACTTGGTGGAATCACCCTCGATAAATTCACACTTGAGGGGCTGCACGATAGAGGCATCATCGGTGTGGTGAAAGAGGAATCACCCTCGATTACCCACAACCGACTAGCTACGCTACAGAGATATCATCAGGAGTGAGGTAGGAGGTATCACCCTCGGCACTCGATAGTAGCTCTGTAGAGTCGTACAACTAAGGGGGTGTGCGGTGCGGTGTTCGGTCTCTGCACATCGATCCCGTTGATCGACGCATCCGGTAGAAAAGCCTGGCAACACGGACAAGGGTGTGGAGCCACTGATCAATCGCTAACTAACCTATTCTAAGCATTTAGGATAGCAGGAATGGTATCAATAGCAGTTACAAAAACAGGCTATGCATCAGAATAGGTGCAATCAATTATAGTAGCAAATTCTAATGCAAGCATAAGGGAGAAAGAGTGGGCGATATAGGAATGATCAAGGGGGTTTGCTTGCCTAGAAGGTCTGCTGAAAAGGAAGAAGGGTCGTCGGTGCGTAGTCGATCACAGGGGCAGCGTCGGTCTCGGGGTCTACCGGAGAGAAGAGGGGGAAGAAACCATAAATATAAAGCAAACAAAAGCAACACAAAGCATGACACGCCAATATGCTGTGCTAAGGGTGACCTAACATAGTGCTAAGTGTTTCAGACGGAGCGGGAAAATATCTGGGAATATTTTCCCGGCTTTAGGCAATTATCGGACAGACGATCCGGAGGGGAAGGTTCCATGTTTGCAGTGTTCGAGGCATGTGACAGGTAAGTGGATGGCATATTCGGACTAGTCTTATTTTTCTGATCATTTTTCATATATAAATTATTTTCATCCGAGTTACGGTTTATTTTATATGATGTTTCAAAGTTGTCATTTTCTAGAATTTTATTAATTCGAAATTAAATGGACAAATTGCTATGTGCACCCCGAATTGCACACATCAGTGTGTGTGTGTGTGAGACTGACAGTGGGGCCCAGTCAACTGCACAGTCAGCAGTTGACTGGTCAACAGGACCAGTGGGTCCCACCTATCAGTGAGTAATTAGGTTAATTACTAATTAAATAATTAACTAATTAATTATTTTACTAATTATTTCTTTTATTTTTATTTCTTTATTTTATTTTATTTTATTTTCTCTTTTTTTATATGGGTCGACCCCACATAGCAGTGGCCCAGCCGACCACTGGGAAAACCGCGCACGCGCGAGCACAGGCAGAGGCCGGCCTCAGCGCGGCTGGCAACGACGGCGAGCAGCGGAGCAGCGCGCGGGCGCAGGGGCAACGGCGAGCGGCGCGCGGGCGCAGGGTGCAGCGGCCGTGGGCGCCAGCGGCGGCAGCAGGCAGCAGCAGCGACAGCAGCGCGCGGGGGTGTCGGGCGCGGCGGCGCGCACAAGCGGCAATGCAGTGGGGCGCGGCCAGGGGAAGGCGGGCGCGGGAGCGGGCACGCGCGGCCGGGCGCTGGACGGCCAAGGACGCAGCCTAGGGAGAGGCAGGAGCGGCCAGGAGCGCGCGCTCGCGCGCGGAAGCAAAGCTCCGGGCGCGGCCTCGGGAGGACGTGGGCGGCGGCTATGTTGACGGAAACAAGGGGGAATGGCGGGGGATCGACGCTGCTCACCGAGATGAGGTCGGTGGCGAGCTCAGGGGAGCCGGGGGCGGTCGGGGTTGAGGGGATCGAGCGGCGACAGAGGCAGCGACTTCGCTCAGTGACGACGAAAAACGAAGAGTAGAGCGAGTGGGAGGGGAGTAGTGGCGTCTAGGGTTTCGGGGGAGTGAGAGGTGAGGCCAGGGGCTTGCCCTTATCTATCCGCGGCGCAGTAGTGCGCGGAGCTGAGCGCCCTACGGCCATGGCACCTCGGCCTTCTCCTATGGCGGGTGGAGGACGAAAGGCTGGGGCTGGCGGGCCGGGCCGCACTATTGCCGCGGCTGGGCCAAGTGCACAGTGCCCATTTTTCCCTTTTCTTTTTCTGTCATTAATTTCTGCTCTGTTTTGCATTTAATTGGAGCACCAAATGACTTTTGTAAAATGTATAACTTGCCAAATCAAATACTAGGTAATGGCTAGCACTGCCACAAAAAGTTTGGAGGCAAGATGATTTCATTTGAATTTTGAATAAATGAAAATGGATTAATGGGGCTATTTTGGGTACTGATTTTGGATGTTAGGGTCAGTTTGGGAATTCAAATAATGTTGGTTTTATTTTTATAATAGCTTTGGGAATTTTTGCAATATTATGAACACTTTTGTTTTGCTGTTTGGATTATTATTATTTTTTACTTTCTTTTAAATTTTGAATTTGAAGTTGGAATATTTGTTAATTGTTTTTCTTAGGGCATAATGATGATGACTTGGCATGACTGATTAGCATAACCAGGGTTTAGTAATCTGGGGATGTCACAACTCTCCTCCACTCAAAGAAATTCTCGTCCCGAGAATTAAGAGGTAGAGTAGGGGGAGAAGGTCTGGTTACGGAATTCTAACGAAGCTTCTTGTTCTTGTTACCCTTTTCGAAGAGATTGATCCATTACGTTGATGTCTTCATTCGTATACATCGGTGCATCGTGACGAAGCTGTCATCCTTCTTTCGGGATCTTCATCGTACTTATGAAAGGAAAAGGGGGTAACTCCGGAAGGACGGACCTTTACAAGGTTGAGTATCTGGTAGATAACTCAGGGAATGTGGCATATAGTATCTCTCAAATTGAAACTTAAGAAAAACATCAAGAGCAAAGTAAGAAGGTATAATAAGAAGTTTGAAGCGGTTAGACAATCGTTTGATGCTTGAAACAGAGTGTGAAAAGGGGTTCATAGCAACGGGAATAGATCATCTCTCGAAAGATGGCCCGTGAATTCCATTCGAAGCCAAGTGCAAAGGATATTTCGGGATCAAGGATGTACAGGAGAGTCAGGTTTCGATCCTGTGGAATTGCAGTGAGTGTGGATTAAGAGTAGGAAGGGCGGTGACATCTTGCGCGGTCATGACGACAAGACGTGTCAGAGGAAAGTTTGCCAGCTATGTCGGCAACACGTCGGTACCATGGGCAGGGAACGAAGAGAACTATTTTCCTGCTCGTTAAAACGAGGCAGACCAATAGGCAAGGTTCTCGTCCATCGGTGTTTACCGGAATGTCATCAACAACAGTAACAAGGTTTTATTTGGGGGTGTCGACTTAAGCAGGGAATTATCACTGCTCAGATAAAGCCAGATTACAAAAAAGGTTAAACAGACCAATGGAAAGGAAAATGTGATGATCAGATTAAACAGACCAATGGTCATGAATAATTGCAGACAATCCAGCTCTCCGGGTGGATATGAACACGAGAACCTAATGTTAGTGTTAGCAAAACTTTAACCCGAATAGAAGAGAGATCAGAGTCCCAAGAGTAAGGAAGAAGAATAAAAGATCCTAATCTCATCCATTGGCGACGTGGGCCCGTAAGGCACACAACCATGTTAGTAAAAAGTTTTCCAAAGACTAGACTCAACTTTGGCCAAGGAGTTGGAAAGGGGACTACCTACAGGCAGTTGGCTCTGATACCAGCTTGTGACGCCCCCGGCCTGACCGTGCACTAATCATACACGCAAATGCGCACGATCAAGCCCAAGGACTTTATATTACAAGCCAGGGGCCTCGAGGGCTCGAATACATAAGCTCGAGTTACACCAGAGTCAGCGGAAACAACAGTATCTGAGTACAGACATAACTAAACAAGATCGCCTTAAGAAGGCTGAGCAAAACAACGTCATCTAGATCAAAAAGGCGCATGCCTCCTGCCTGGGAGCCTCCTAAACTACTCCTGGTCGTCGGTCTCCATGTAGTAGTAAGCTCCGTCGGGGTAGTAGTAGTCTTCGACGGGATCAGCTGGCTCCGGGGCTCCGTCATCTGATCGCAGCAATCGGGTAGGGGAAAAAGGGTAGCAAAGCAACCGTGAGTACTCATCCAAAGTACTCGCAAGACTTACATCAAATCTATGCGAAGTATGCATCGGTATCAAAGGGGAAGGGGTTGTATCTGTGGACTAAACTGTAGAAATGCCAGAATAGAGGGGAAAGGCCTAGCCTATCAAAGACTAGTATCTTGCAGCGTCTTGCAGCATTAGAAGAGTGTAGATTAGCATATAACAAAGTAATAAGTATGTAGTAGCAAAGCCAGATCTTTCCTCAACTCCCTGCGAGAAAGCGATCCCGGAGCTATCATTTCAGCTTAGTATCACAAGTATCCAATTCAAGTTGTAGTAGATCAGGATACAACACTGAGCGTCCTGTTACCGTGGACACGGCTATTCGAATAGATAAGTTCTCTGCAGGGGTGCACTACTGTTACCCAACACGCTCAATTAACTCTGGCCGGACACACTTTTCTCGGTCATGTCCGGACTCGGCTGATTGACACGACGTAGTCTTACCTAGGCTCCGCAGAGAGGTCCCCGCCGGTCTACATCCTAAGCGCTCAGGGGTCTTGGGCCCATCGCCCTTTGCACTCCGGGTCGTTGTGAGCAAGGTGGATACCAGCGCCACCTCTCTCCTGGATGGCACGATCCGACCGTGCTACAATGCTGAACTGGACGTCTGACAGAGGTTTCGGCTGATACATACGGCGCCGAGGGCCCCATTAAACCATTATCCCGTGTGGTGGTAGTGCGTATAGGCCAGTGACTAACTCAGATCAAATACCTAAATCCATTAGTGAATTATTAGGAGCTCACGGAGACGACCAGTGCCTCGGCCGCTCCGGCTAGGTATCTCGCGGACACGACCAGGGCTCAAGGCTCACCTCCGACGCCCTGTCGCATCGACTTGGTAACCCACGGTCCAACGACCAGGGACCAGGCCCACCTCTCTCCTAGATGCTCTCCACCTGACGAGCACGCCGGGAGAGCAGACGAGCCCGGTCGCCCTGCCACCCCACAACAAGAGCTCCGTACCGAGCACGACGTTGGCGCCGATGTAGTCCTTCAGGAATGCCTCCACCATGATCCTTGGGTTCGCGGTGAGCACGCACCGGCGGCCGCACGCCGAGAACACGCGCCACGACTCCGGGTGGAGGTCGGAACAGTAGAACTTGGGGAGCACCGCACGCGCCACGGCCTCGATGTCGTCGACCTTGGTGCCAGCCAACGACGCAAAGATGAGCACCTGTATGCCGGCCGACTCGGACACGAAGTAGTAGAGGAGCGCCGCGAGCGGTGCCAGCAGGAGGAGCAGCAGGAGCCGAAGTACGCCGCCAGTCTCGAAAGCCATGTGCGCGTAGTACGGGAACGAGGTTCGGCCGCACAGCAGCGTGCCGTGGAGGTCTGCCACCACCGTGTCGTGGCTCCGGTCAACCGTCTGGCACGTCTCCACAGTCGGGAACGACGAGGCCGTCATCATGGTGGTGTCCCCCATGGATTCCAACTCGATCTCTCTCCGTGGTGGTGGCCGTTTATATACAGGAACCAAGGCAAGCACGAGCGTAAAACGCGAAAATGGATTGTTTACACACACATATATCTATATCTATAATATACCTGTGATACTAGTGGCCGGCGGAAATGCGCAGGCAGTTTCTTTAGGCTTGTTTTATTTATACTATATATTTAATGCAACTGACATGTTTTAGTTAGTTTTGAGCCGAGAAGCTATTATATACTCTCCGTTCCATATTAGTTATCGCTGATTTTGTCCAAAGTTGCACTAAATCAGCGATAACTAATACGGAACGGACGGAGCACATAGCAAAAAATAACATGTATATGGGCTTAGGGCATTTTCAACGCGGACCCACAAACCGGCCGCATCTGTCCGGACGTGTTTTGTTAGGCAACGCAGTCTTCGTCAGTCCACGGACCGGTCCGGACGTCCTTTTTATCACAAACCGGGATGTGTGTGTGTGTTGGGTTTCCGGTCCCCTGCGACACACGCGTCCGAAAACCCTCTCCCACCCAGAACTCTCTCACACGCTTTCTCTCCAACGGACGCGCCGCGATCATGCCGGTCCGCTGACATTGATGCTGCACGATGTGACCAGATGAGAGGGCGGCGCTGACCGACGCGACTAGAGGGGTGTCGTCGTTTCAATGAGGACACGAAGTCCCTATAAACCTACTCCGGCCGATGCTGTATTGAAGCGAGTTGACCGTCCATTTGCCTGCACTGGCCGCGGCTATATATACCGTGCTTCGGCGATGCACATTCACACCTCTGATTATCCACCTCATCCTCTCCGAGCTCCCCCTCCTCCAGCGACGATGAAGTCCTGGTTCTCCGCGGCGGCAGTGGATCTCGTCCTGCTCTTGGCGCCTCCGTCCTCGCTCTCCGGGGCCATCGGGCTCCATGGTCGCCGGCTCCTCCAACAAGGATTAGATCGCCATCTCCTCCGACGAGGAGGAGAACCAGGCGCCGCCGCCGTAGCACCCGCGCCTCCTCTCAGAGGTCGCTCTGTCGGACGAGGAGTTCGTTTGTCAGATGGAGCTGATGACGGAGAGATCGCTCTAGCAGCGTGGTCCGACACCGCCCTCTACGCCGCGTCGCGTCAAGGAAGAGCCGCACTCCCCGCTGCGCTATCACGTTAAGCAGGAGCCAGAGTCACCTCTCCGCCGTGTGAAGGAGCCTGCGCCCGCACGCACGCAACTGTGGCGTCCAAACCGAACGCCACGTCAAGTAGGAGCCGGCGTAACCGGCACGCAACCGCGACTTCCAAATCGGGCGCCGTGTGAAGGAGGAGCCGGCGCCGCCGCCGCACGGCAAATACGCCCAGCTCAATGGGGCGGCGTCACTGCCCTGCCACAACTGGCGCGGCCAGCTCGTCAAGGAGGAACTGCCACCCGTGATTGCCAAGACACGTGGGCACATCCTCCACTACCTCGATGGCGGCGGCCCCTCTTCGTCGTAGGCCGTCATGTCCACCGATGAAATGCGGCGAGGTAGGCGGCGAGACCTCCGCCAATGCCAGCAGGGGCAAGGCCGCCGCGAGGGCATGGCGGGACGGGGTTGGCATTGGCCGCCAGGGCACGACGGGCAGGGTTGGCATTGGCCACGGCGGCCTCCGCTCCGCATAGGAGGAAGCGTACCTACTTCTCCCTGGGCACCAGATGGCGGCCGGGCAAGGCTGTTTTATGTAAAGTATGTCCAAACTATGCAGAAATCCGCCGTGTTTCATATAATTTTTCTAGTTTATTCAAATTTGGTTTAAAATGTATGCGGGCACGGTTGGTTGGCCGGCTCCCGCATCATTGTTTGCTGACTGGTCCTTACTGGTCCACGGACGGATACAATGTCTGGTTTGGGGATCAGCGTTGGACATGCCCTTATATAATTAAATCCAAATTTGCCTATATGAGGCGGAGTGCTAATTACAGAACATATATAGACCACACTATGAAATTAATTTGTCAGATAAACATAAGGACTTGCTTTTCATAACAGTGATAATGAACTTATTGTGGTAACATTGAAGAAAAATTGTTTCATATTGGTCTTCTTACAAAGATCATATTTCAATCAGTTATGCATTTGATACCATTTCTGATCATTACCACTGCTATATTTTATTCTGGCACACACAATCACACAGAGCTGACAATTCCATGCAATGGAAAACTTGGAGGTCTCTATGTGTTTTCGCAACAATACATCGAATACGCCGATAACACATATTTATCAGAGAAAATATAGAACCGTAGAACAGGTGGATACATGCATGATATTCCAAATTAAAATCAAAAAACAATCAACGACTCAAAAAAAAAATTACAAAATTTCTAAATATTTTATGCCGATCAAATATCTTTGATATGCTGCGAACTCATGTCTAGCAAGGATTAGTTGCCGGAACACCCGTGTCCGCCGCCTCACCTCCTGCAACACGGGGAAACCCTCATCGCGGCCGACGCTAGGATGCTCCTTCCTCTTCCCAACGCATCACCGCCACCAGAGGGCTCACAAGCGAAGCCTCGGATGACTCAAGGAAGGTGGAGGAAGGGCACGTCGTTCTAGTGGCTTCCTGGTGGCACAGGGCTTGCTGCTCCGGGACGACAGCCCTGTTTCATGATGGTGGCAGCCCCGGCGCACGTGGCGGTGGCTGGGGTTGCCGTGGTGGGCGTGCGGCGGTTGTTGGTGGCATGTAGATCCGATCTGGAATCTCACGGGCGTGTAGCGGATGCACACGATGGTGGAGTGTGGATCGTAGCTAACACTGATGCTCGGATCCAGCGCGGAGGGCATCGGCAGACGACCTTGTACGCACGCAGCGAGGCTCCATGGCGCTGATTGAGTTTTTCTCTTTTCTTCAACTATGCATAGATTTGGTCACATATGACTTTGTTATTTGCCGGTGTTTTTTGTGTGTGCACATGTTTATGTTGGTCCTGTGCATACTAAATAAAAAAACTACGAACAAAGTACAACTAAAAATACAGACATTTGTTCAATAAGATAATTCATTTTAAATTGATATTTGATAGAACAATATTTTTAGATGCTATTGAGTTAGAAAAAACATCAGGAAAATTAGTGTCACGATAAATATATGCCTTCCCATAAAACAATAGTGATATAAATTATTAGATTTACGTAGGAACTATTTTGAATTTTTATCAATTGGTGTACAGTACAAAAAATTAAATTAACAATTGTTCTATTTGGCAGCTGAATGTAGACTTTTTATTCGAACTAGTCACCTTACTTGTCAATGTATGATCGTCGAGATCAGGGATTAGAGCTAGCCACATTTATTTGTTCGGGAAGGTAAAACACTTCAAATCACTTCAGATAGAGACACTTTGTTTACCCAGGTTCAAGCCACAGAGGAGTGTAGTACACAACGTCTTGGTATGGATTTTGCTTTTCTTGTGTATGTGCTATTGCTCGGGGAGTTTTACTGTTCTTCAGCTACTCTCTCTCTCTCTCTCCATACTAGATTTTTTTTCTCTAGCTAGTCTTCAAATCTTAAGGGTCTGATCCCCTTGCATGGACTCGGACAATGGCCTCTAACAAGACCGAAGATGGGGGCAACGTGACAAGCGCCAACGAGAAGCGTCAACCGAAGGGAGGACGAGCCAAGACCTAGCCGGAGACGGGGATGACACTGCGACGTCACAAGAGGAGGCGAGGAAGAGGATAGTATGGTGCGTGAGGGGGGAGGATGCAGGATTGTTAGCGGCGCTGGAGATCAGGTGGGCTTAGAGAGATGACCGGGATGGCCGCAAGCATGGCTGTGGGCGAAGGTTGAGGGGAGGGCAAGGAGCAGTAGCGTCCACCATCCGCGTGTTGTGGAGGCTGGAGGCTAGGGCGGGGAGCAATAAAGTCCACCATCCGCGTGGTGTGGAGGCTCGAGGTTAGGGCGGGGCGCCGGGGCAGGTCGGGGGAACATAAAAGAGGAAGAAAATGAAAGGACAATGGTGGGTGGAGGAAGAAGGTGATCCGGACAATCATTTCTGATCCAGCGGCTGCAAGATATTCGACCGATGCCAAAACAAAAATAGGCGCCTATTGTATAGGTGGCCCCATATAATTGAAAATGATTGATTCAAATCTTTATTCAAAGCTCGTTATAACTTTCTAATACATAGTAACATAAAATAAAGATAACGATACTAGTAATAAAATAACTAAAGTGTATTTGCAATACCGGATTTGCGTTGACTATGTTGTGTGGTGAACACGTGAGCAAAGACATTTATTCTTCGTAGTATGGGTGCATGTGCATGCTTGTCGCGTGCATGTACTATAAACGTGCGTGCATGTGCATGTGCATGGTGGCCAACTCCCGTAGGAAGGCATCGGCGTGCTCCGGCTTGACGCAGAGGGATATGACGTTGACGCCGTCCATAGCCATGCATGGCGGGCACAGAACGCAGGGGTTTGTCGCCGTCCGCTCGACCATGCGAAGCGGCAGCATCACCCGCGCCGGACGCCGTCTCCGCGGTTGGTGAGCAGTCCCGGTATCTTCTCCTTGGCGAGCCTGATGAGCTTCACCAGATCCTTGATGTCCCCGCTCGCCACCGTGCCGCTCTTCGCTTGGACCGTCTGACGCATGACGCAGTTGCCGTAGTAGCCGCGCTTGGCGCCGACGAGCCCGCGCATGTTGCTCGCGAATACGAGGGGCGCGGGCGTGTCGGGGTCGGAGATGACGGCACGGGTGCGGCACTGCCAGAGCACCGCGGCGAGGGCGTCGAATACCGAGCCGCCGCACACGGCCCTGATGTGGCCAACCAAGCTCCATGAGATGGTGATGTCGAGGCTCGTCATTTCCTCCGTTCCGACACGGATTCGAGACCTCGCTGCAGCGACCATCGGCGGCGGGAGGTAGGGGAGCACTTGGGACCTGACTGGCACGACGGATGGGGCTGGCATCCCACGGCCAAGCTCGCCGACGGCCTGCAGAAACTGCGCCATCCCTGTGGCGTCGGCCAGGACGTGGTTCCATGTCACGCCCACGACGAACCCGCCACAGGCGAACTCGGTCACCTGCGTCAGTAGCATGGAGTCGCCGGGGCGGCAGTACTCGGAAGGGTAGCGGACGGCTAGGTCCCCGACAAGCAGCGGCGACGTCGTCAGTTGCTCCAGCGCACAGCTAGCAGACGCGCCCACAAACGAGACGCCCTCTCCCGTGCACAAGATGTGGATCGGTTCCCCGTCGGGTCTGGTGACGAGGCGGCCAGCTGTAGGGTGGTAGAGCACCAGTGCCTGCGAAAGGGCCTGCTTGATTGTCTCAACAGGGTAGTGGATTGGCTGGTCGAAGATGAGGAGCAGCGTAACAGGAATAGGAGCGAAACACTTGTCGAAAGAGGAGAGGTTAATGATGCTACCGGTTGAGGTGGCCAGCTCCGGCGGGCCGGCGACCAACACCGGCGATGACTTGGTCACTACAGTGCTCATTAAGCTCTGATTTCTCACTTAGTTTGTAAGATGCTCTTAATTCCTGGCTGCCCTTGCACCTGGCACTGAGGTATATATAGGGAAGACTACTGAGCACGCCTAATCTCGTGGTTGTCAAATTATTTAAGGATACCAGATGATACCCCGTGCGTCGCTGCGGGATTGGTTGCAATATTTTTGATGAAATTCAAATATATACAGTATATTGTATTTTATAACTATATAGTGTTTAATATAGTAGCAAACATACCCATGCGTTGCAACGGGAGAAAATAAATATTGCACCTAACTCAGTAAGCATGTCAGAAGACACCTCACACACACAAATGTGCACGTCTTCTATTTCAATATTATGAGGTACCATTTCTGTGTTGTCACTTATCCTCCTACCCTTACCGACAAAGGTCACGGGATTCACCTGATTAAAACTTGTTTGCACGTGGTCAATCCCAAGGTGATGAGCTCCCCCCCCCCCCCCCCCCCCCCCACGACACAGCTATCATTTTTTTGAACACAGTATAATGCAGATGTCAATAAACATGCACATACACTCACCCTAGGCATGCAAGCTCATACACCCTACCCCTTTGAGCACCTTGAGATATTGAGCCGGCACTACTTCTTGAGATTGACTAAGCCACCACAGGCATCATCGTAGTCGACAGGAATGTATCCTCCCACTGAACGAACAACATTGGAAAACCTGAAATAAATCCAGAAATATGCGATGTTGAAATATGAGTTGGGCTTAGGGCCCATCTAACAATTTCAGAAAAATCTCTAAGGGCCCATGTGGGTATATGGCACTAGGTGTGGTGGGAAGTTTAGACCCATACCGCTAGTGGAGAAGGAGTTGGACCTCCTTATAAGGGATTCTCTTCCATATGCTATTGGAGCTTGAGAAGAGAAGTGGTTCCCGCGCGCTCCTCCTCCGCCGTCACGCCACGCCGCGCCGCGGGTTGCGGGATTGAGCCGAGCCCAGCTCACACCTATGCGCTTCTTTTTGCCGGTCAGGAACGGAGAGTCTTTGACAGATGGGGCCACGATTCTCTCCACGCGGCCGCTCCTATTTATGTGAGGCGCTGCGAACCCTAGCCGAAACCCCGCCTCTCTGGATCCTGTACGGGAGAGGGGCGATTAGGTTTTTGGGGAGCGACCGCTCGCCTCCGTTCGTCTGTTCCCCTACTTCGTCCACGTCCGCCGCATCGACTTCGTCATCACCATGTCCACCGACGCCGACAAAGCCGCTGCCGAAGCCGAGAAGAAGTCCGCCGAGGATGCCGCTGCTGCTGCCGCCACCGCCGCGGCTTCTGCCTGGCCTACTGGAGGGTATAACTCGTTTATCCCGCTCCTTCTGATTTCTGCCTGGCCTACTCACTAGTAGAAAAAGGGCCTTTAGTCCCGGTTCCAGAGGGCCTTTAGTCCCGGTTCCAGAGGGCCTTTAGTCCCGGTTCTGGAACCGGGACTAAAGGGTCGGGACTAAAGCCCAAAACCTTTAGTCCCGGTTCGCTTACGAACCGGGACCAAAGGGGCTCCACGTGGCCGCTGCGGGAAGCCCATGCAGGAGGACCTTTAGTCCCGGTTGGTAACACCAACCGGGACCAAAAGGCATCCACGTGGCCGCTGCGGGGAGCCCAGGCAGGAGAACCTTTAGTCCCGGTTGGTCACACCAACCGGGACCAAAGGTCATCCACGCGTGAGCATCTGGCAGCAGCTGGGGTTTTTGTTTTTTTAAGGGGGGGGGGGGTGGGGGGTTTTGGAGGGTTAATTTAGGGGTTTCATATTGTGTTAGCTAGCTAATAGGGAGAAGTGTCCTCTCTTTCTCCGTGCTCGGTCGACGGTAGCTACTATACATATAGAGATAACTCGATGCTAGCTAATAAGAAAATGAAGGAAACCATTAATTACACAAGATCGTCATGCTGAACATATATAGAGAGAAGTGACATCTCTTTCTCCGTGCTTGGTCGAACAACAAGTTTTCGTATATCTATCCGACGGTACTACATATATACAATATAACATCTTTTACAATCCCTAACATCATCTACCTAAGATCCAATCAAAAATCCGCATGGTATTCCCCGTCTTTAGGTATGACGTGGTCAAGAAAGAATCCCGCCAATTCCTCTTGAATTGCTCGTATGCGATCATGTGGTAGGAGTTCATCCCGCATCTGCCAGATCTAATTTAAAGAAGGGGGTCAATACATGCATATATATGAATAAAACTCAACACAATTGATGGTAATATATAAAATAAAATTGTGAATATTATTTATGTACTTCAAATTGTTTGTCAGAGAAGCCCCGCTCAGAGGTCGAGTGGCGAATGAACTCGCATACGTAGTATGCACATAAAACAGTCCCTTCTTTCTGGTACAAGCACTTTACGAGAATAGAGTTCAATCAAACTGATAAGCAAGCATGGTAATGATATATTGATGAAAATTTGAATCAATTAGAGATGCGCGAAACTAGCTAGTACTACTTACTTTGGGGTGCGTAAATCGCAACTCTTTGTTTAGACCGGGAACCTTTCGGGTGAACTTCTTCCAAACCCTGCCAGGCAAAGAAAATGATTACTTGATATCAGGAAATTAACGAAAGTTGCATGCCGATATGGTCCCGGTATTGACTGAACTTACTTCTTGAGCATTGCAGTCATGTCCGCATAATTCTTGAGATCTTTACGTCTCGAGTCTAAGACAGTTACTAATGCCCCGTCAAGCTTAATGGATAGCAGAATAAAGTGGAAACTGCGCACGCATATATAACTCATCAATTA
Source organism: Elymus sibiricus (assembly GCA_039707655.1). NCBI lineage: Eukaryota > Viridiplantae > Streptophyta > Magnoliopsida > Poales > Poaceae > Elymus > Elymus sibiricus. Next base: position 5,357,248 of record CM077674.1, on the reverse strand, counting down.
CATTACTTAACCTCGAGTAAGCGAAACTGAGTATACAGAGAAGACAGCAATACTCACTTGAAGTTGTAAGGAAAGAGTATTTCCCTTTTGTTTTGATGTATAAGGAACGACTGTAGCAAGTTCTCCTCGGTCTCTTTGATTGAGTTTTGTACCGTCCATTCATTTACGGCATCTGGGCTAATGAACCCAACGTCGAAGATTCCTACTTTTTTGCATTCGAAGATCTTCAATCTGCATAATATAGTGAGGATAATTATATATACATGCAATGAACGAGCTGAATTAGAGACTTAACTATAGAAGTAATACTTACAGACAGTAGGAAGTCATGAGTTGTTTATCGAGGGCCAGTTGATTGTATAACTGAAATAACTCCACAAATTCAATAGGCATCACGGGAAGTCCAATGAATTCGTGCTCTGGTTTCACTGCCATATACATAGTGTCTCTCCCAGACTCCCTGCAGGTTTTCATGTACCACTCATGCAATTTGTACATCATCGTTGTTAGAGGAGGATGATCAGGTTTGACGAGAGGCTTCCCGTGCACGTATTTATATTCTTCTTTTGTTACCTCAGCCATTTGAAAAATTACATCATCCCCCAAGTAATCACCAGGATTGGTACCAGGCACCATCCCCGGATGATTAGCGACGATATCGCTAGACACCTTGAGCGGGGGGCACGATTTCTTCTCCTGTTTGCCGAGCTGGGGAATTGTTTTCCCACTTCTTCGTTCTGCTAACCTTGCATCACTGGAAGTACTTCCCGACCGCCGCGCTTCTTCATATGTCTTTTTAAGAATGCGGACATAGTTGGAATCCGGCGGAGGCGGTGGTGGTCGCTTCAGGGCATCGATAGTGCGCTTCACTTTCACCGGATCTAGCTTCTCCTTCGGAGGTGGAGTTTTCTTTGCAAAATGGTCCCTCACTTGGGCACGACATATGTCCTCGTTTTCCTGCTCGGTCCTCTCATATGGTAACTTTTCCACAGGCTTGAGAGATGGACCGTATCTGAATTGCCTCCCGCCTCTGCTTGTACTGCTAGCTCCGGAGCGGCGGCGTCTCTCTTCCGTCGTTGCTGACGAGGCGGAGAAGGAGGCGGAGTGCTCCGACGTGCCGGAGTAGGCGAAGGAGGAGGCGGAGTGCCCTCACGCGTCGGAGGAGCCGGAGAAGGAGGCGGAGTGCCCTGATCACTCGCCGGAGGAGGAGGAGGAGGAGGCGGAGTGCCCTGACTCGCCGGAGGAGGAGGAGGTGGCGGAGGCGTCCAGTTTGGAAGCTTGATGTACTCCTTCTGCCATAGACATGTACTCCTCAGAGCACGAACCAGCTGATTCTCCCCTTCACCTGTAGAGTGGTAAAGCTCGAGCTCCTCAAATCCCTCCATTACTTCATCCACCATCACAACAGCATAGCCATGTGGAATCGGAAGGCAGTGCAAAGTTCCGTTGGGTTGAGGAGGTGCAACAGAGCTGAGAGCCGCCTTGAAAGTGAGGTTATAGCATTTCGTCATAAGCTCGCAATTTTGAGCCTCCGTGATAGTATCCAAAGGGTAGATAGGCTCCGTGAAGTTAGTCTGAACGGGCTCCGTGGAAGCCACGCTGCTTCTCCGCTGAGATGGCGGGGTAGCTTCTGGGGTAGCTTCGTGCCGCTGAGATAGTTGGCCGGCAGCTCGCTGGCTCTCAGCTTCCTCTAGCTTTTGTAGTCTTGCACTCATCTTCTGCATGTCGCTCAGCTCCGCTTTCCTCTTTCTCTCCCGGCTTCTGTAACCGCCTGCGTCGGGAAACCCAAACTTCCACGGAACGGAGCCTGGTGTGCCTCGTGTTCGTCCAGGGTGCTCAGCATTCCCTAGGGCCTCAGTCAGCTCGTCCTTCTCTCTGTCGGGAATGAACGTCCCTTCCTGCGCTGCGGTGATATACTTCTGAAGCTTCGTGACGGGTATTGCAAGTTGCTCGTCCGTCCAACGGCACTTCCCTGTTTCAGGGTCCAAAGTTCCCCCAACCCCGAAGAACCAAGTCCTTGAACGGTCTGGCCAGTTCAATGTCTCTGGTTCGACCCCTTTAGCAATCAGGTCATTCTCAGCTTTGTCCCACAACGGCCGGGCTTTGAGGTAGCCACCTGATCCCGTGTGATGCTGATACTGCTTCTTTGCAGCGTTGTTCTTGTTTGTCTCTGACATTTTCTTACTCTTGTCTGATGTCTTGTAGGCCACAAATGCGGGCCAGTGATCTCTTATCTTCTCAAATCGGCCGATGAATTCTGGAGTCTCACCTTTGTCGACAAACTTTGATTTCAACTCCTTCTTCCACCTCCTGAATAGATCTGCCATCATCTTAAGAGCACACGCCTTGACCAGTGGCTCTATAACGGGCTTATTCGGATCCTCCTCTGGCGGTAGGGTGAAATTTGCCTTCAGCAAGGTCCAAAGATCATCTTTCTGTCTATCGGTGACATAATCACCTTCAGGGGCGTCGTCCTTAGGCTTATTCCATTGCTTGATGCTGATCGGGATGTTGTCCCTAACAATAGCTTCGCACTGAGCAGAAAATGCGTCCTTGTGTTGGAAATATGCCCTAGAGGCAATAATAAATTGGTTATTATTATATTTCCTTGTTCATGATAATCGTTTATTATCCATGCTATAATTGTATTGATTGGAAACTCAAATACATGTGTGGGTACATAGACAACACTGTGTCCCTAGTATGCCTCTAGTTGACTAGCTCGTTGATCAAAGATGGTTAAGGTTTCCTAGCCATTGACATGAGATGTCATTTGATAACGGGATCACATCATTAGGAGAATGATGTGATGGACAAGACCCAAACTGTAAACGTAGCATTTGATCGTGTCAGTTTATTGCTATTGTTTTCTGCATGTCAAGTATCTGTTCCTTTGACCATGAGATCATGCAACTCACTGACACCGGAGGAATACCTTGTGTGTATCAAACGTCGCAACGTAACTGGGTGACTATAAAGGTGCTCTACAGGTATCTCCGAGGGTGTCTGTTGGGTTGGCATGGATCAAGACTGGGATTTGTTACTCCGTGTGACGGAGAGGTATCTCAGGGCCCACTCGGTAATACAACATCACATTGAGCCTTGCAAGCAAAGTGACTAAAGAGTTAGCCACAGGATCTTGTATTACGGAACGAGTAAAGAGACTTGCCGGTAACGATATTGAACTAGGTATAGTGATACCGACGATCGAATCTCGGGCAAGTAACATACCGAAGAACAAAGGGAACAGCATACGGGATTAACTGAATCCTTGACATAGAGGTTCGACCGATAAAAGATCTTCGTAGAATATGTAGGAGCCAATATGGGCATCCAGGTCCCGCTATTGGTTATTGATCGTAGAAGTGTCTCGGTCATGTCTACATAGTTCTCGAACCCGCAGGGTCTACACACTTAACGTTTGGTGACGATTAGTATAATTGAGTTATTATGTTGGTGACCGAAAGTTGTTCGGAGTCTCGGATAAGATCCCGGACATGACGAGGATCTCCGGAATAGTCTGGAGGTAAAGATTGATATATGTGATAATAGTGTTTTGATCTCCGGAAGAGTTACGGAGTTCACCGGAAGGGGTTCCGGATGTTTGCCGAAGTGTTCGGGTGCAGCAACACTTTATATGGGCCAAGGGATAAAAGCCCACGAGGTATTGGAAAGTGCAAAAGTAGTTTTGCTGCCGCGTGAGCGGTACTACCGCTTGGTGAAGCGGTACTACCGCCCGAGCGGTACTACCGCTTGTGTGAAGCGGTACTACCGCTTGTGTGCGGCTGTGCACGGTTCGGCAGGGATCCGAGTTGGACTCTTTCCCTGCGGACCAAACTGACCTTGTGTGGGCAAAACCGACCTGGAGGAGGCTTTTACTCCAAGTTTAGACCCCAAGGCTCAACATATAAATAGAGGGGCAGGGCTAGCACACGGGAGAGATCAAGATTTCCCCAAGCCGTGTGCGGCAACCCTAACCCTCTAGTTCCTCCGTCATAATCTCCGTAGCGCTTGGCGAAGCCCTGCAGAGATTGTTCCTCACCACTATCACCACGCCGTCGTGCTGCTGGAACTCAACCACTACTTCAACATCGCTCGCTGGATCGAGGAGGTGAAGGCGTCATCAAGCCGTACGTGTGTTGAACGCGGAGGTGCCGTCCGTTCGGCGCTAGTTCGTGATCGGATCGAGGGACGACTTGCGATTTGGATCGCGGAGACGTTCGACTACATCAACCGCGTTTCTTAAACGCTTCCGCTTAGCGATCTACAAGGGTATGTAGATTCACTCTCCCTCTCGTAGATGCTCATCACCATGGATAGATCTTGTGTGTGCGTAGGAAATTTTTTGTTTCCCATGCAACGTTCCCCAACAGTGGCATCATGAGCTAGGTCTATGCGTAGATGAGATCTCGAGTAGAACACAAACGAGTTGTGGGCGTGGGTGTATACATATTGCTTGCCGTTACTAGTTGATATTTGATTCGGCGGTACTGTGAGATGAAGCGGCCCGGACCGACATTACGCGTACACTTACGCGAGACAGGTTCCTTCAACTGACATGTAACTTCGTTGCATAAAGATGGCTAGCGGGTGTCTGTCTCTCTCACTTTAGTTGAATCGATTTCAATGAAGAGGGTTCTTTTAGAAAATCAAAAAGCAATCACTACACCACGTTGTGGTTTTGCGTAGGTAAGAACGGTTCTTGCAAACCCGTAGCAGCCACGTAAAATTTGCAACAACAATTAGAGGACGTCTAACTTGTTTTTGCAAGGTGTGATGTGATATGATATGGCCAATTACATGATGAGATATATGTGATGTATGAGATGATCATGTGTTGTATAGAATATCACGACTTGCATGTCGATGAGTACGGCAACTGGCAGGAGCCATAGAGTTGTCTTTAATTATTGTATGACCTGCGTGTCAATCATTAAGCGCTATGTAATGCTTTACTTTATCGCTAAACGTTAGCAATAGTCGTGGAAGCAACAGTCGGCACGACAACCTTATGGCGACACGTTGATGGAGATCAAGATGATGGAGATCATGGTGTCATGCCGGTGACGATGGAGATCATGCCAGTGCTTTGGAGATGGAGATCAAAAGCACAAGTTCATGGCCATATCATGTCACTTATGATTTGCATGTGATGTTAATCCTTTTATGCATCTTATTTTGCTTAGGACGACGGTAGCATTATAAGGTGATCCCTCACTTAAATTTCAAGATAAATTGTGTTCTCCCCGAGTGTGCACCGTTGCGAAAGTTCGTCGTTTCGAGACACGCCGTGATGATCGGGTGTGATAGACTCCACGTTCACATACAACGGGTGCAAGCCATGTTGCACACGCGGAACACTTGGGTTAAACTTGACGAGCCTAGCATGTACAGACATGGCCTCGGAACACAAGAGACCGAAAGGTCGAACATGAGTCATATAGTAGATATGATCAACATGAAGATGTTCACCATTGAAACCACCTCAACTCACGTGATGATCGGACTTGAGTTGGTGGATTTGGATCATGTTACACTCGAATGACCGGAGGGATGTCAATTTGAGTGGGAGTTTTTAAGTAATATGATTAATTAAACTCATTATCTAGAACAATAGTCTAAGTTGTCTTTGCTATATTTATGTTGTAGATAATGGCTCGCGCAGTAGCACCCCTGAATTTTAATGCGTTTCTAGAGAAAGCTAAGTTGAAAGATGATGGAAGTAACTTTGTGGACTGGGCCCGTAATCTAAGGATTATCCTTACGGCTTCCCAGAAGGCTTATGTCCTTGATGCACCGCTTGGTGATCCACCCGCTCCAGTTGAGTCTCTAGACGTTGTGAACGCCTGGCAGGCTCGTTCTGATGATTACTCAATAGTTCAATGTGCAATGTTGTATGGCTTAGAACCGGGACTTCAAAGACGTTTTGAACGTCATGGAGCATATGAGATGTTCCAGGAGTTGAAGTTTATCTTTCAGAAGAATGCCCGGATCGAGAGATATGAGATCTCCGATAAGTTCTATGCTTGCAAGATGGAGGAGAACGGGTCTATCAGTGATCACGTGCTCAGAATGTCTGGGTACTCCACCCGTCTGGCTGAGTTAGGGATGCCCCTTCCGCCAGAGGCTATCACTGACAGAGTTCTTCAATCATTGCCACCAAGCTACAAGAGCTTCATGTTGAACTATAACATGCACGGGATGAACAAGTCAGTCGCCGAGCTGTTTGCGATGCTGAAAGCTGCTGAGTCTGAAATTCAGAAGGAGCATCAAGTGTTGATGGTCAATAAAACCACTAGTTTCAAGAAAAATGGCAAGGGTAAGAAGGGTAACTCCAAGAAGAGTGGCAAAGCAGTTGCTCCTCTCGTGAAGAAACCCAAGGCTGGACCCAAACCAGAAACTGTGTGTTTTCATTGCAAGGGAACTGGACACTGGAAGCGGAATTGCCCCAAGTATTTGGCTGACAAGAAGGCGGCCAACAACAAACAAGGTATATATGATATACATGTTATTGATGTGTACCTTACCAACTCTCGTTGTGGTGCCTGGGTATTTGATACCGGTGCGGTTGCTCATATTTGCAACTCAAAACAGGAACTGCGGAATAGACGGAGGCTGGCAAAGGACGAAGTGACGATGCGCGTGGGAAATGGTTCCAAGGTTGATGTGATCGCCGTCGGCACGCTCGCTCTTCGATTACCGTCGGGATTAGTGATGAACCTAAATAAGTGTTATTTGGTGCCTGCGTTAAGCATGAACATTATATCTGGATCTTGTTTATTGCGAGACGGTTACTCATTTAAATCAGAGAATAATGGTTGTTCTATTTATATGAGTAATATCTTTTATGGTCATGCACCCAATGTGAGGGGTTTATTCTTATTGAATCTCGATAGTAATGATACACATGTTCATAACATTGATGCCAAAAGATGTAGAATTGATAATGATAATACCACTTTCTTGTGGCACTGCCGTTTAGGTCATATTGGCGTAAAACGCATGAGGAAGCTCCATGCTGATGGACTTTTGGAGTCACTTGATTTTGAATCACTTGACACATGTGAGCCATGCCTCATGGGCAAGATGACTAAAACGCCGTTCTCTGGAACAATGGAACGGGCAAGTGACTTATTGGAAATCATACATACTGATGTGTGCGGTCCGATGAGTATTGAGGCGCGCGGTGGTTATCGTTACTTTCTCACCTTCACTGATGACTTAAGTAGATATGGGTATATTTACTTAATGAAACACAAGTCTGAAACATTTGAAAAGTTCAAACAATTTCAGAGTGAAGTTGAGAATCATCGTAACAAGAAGATTAAATTCCTACGATCTGATCGAGGAGGAGAATATCTGAGTTATGAGTTTGGCAGTCACTTAAGACAGTGTGGAATTGTTTCACAATTGACACCGCCTGGAACACCACAGCGTAATGGTGTGTCCGAACGTCGTAATCGAACTTTATTGGATATGGTGCGATCTATGATGTCTCTTGCCGATATGCCACTATCGTTTTGGGGTTATGCATTAGAGACAGCTGCATTCACTTTAAATAGGGCACCATCGAAATCCGTTGAGACGACGCCATATGAACTTTGGTTTGGCAAGAAACCAAAGCTGTCGTTTCTTAAAGTTTGGGGATGTGATGCTTATGTCAAAAAGCTTCAGCCTGAAAAGCTGGAACCCAAAGCGGAGAAATGCGTCTTCATAGGATACCCAAAAGAGACAGTTGGGTATACCTTCTACCTCAGATCCGAAGGCAAAGTGTTTGTCGCTAAAAACGGAACGTTTCTTGAGAAAGAGTTTCTCTCGAAAGAATTGAGTGGGAGGAAGATAGAACTTGATGAGGTTGTTAAACCTTTACTTCAAGCTGAGAGTAGCGCAGCGCAGAAAGTTGTTTCTGTGGAGCCTACATTAGCTGAAGAGGAAGTTAATGATGATGATCATGAAGCTTTGGATCAAGTTGCTATCGAACCTCGTAGGTCGACAAGGACGCGTACTGCTCCCGAGTGGTACGGCAACCCTGTCTTAGAGGTCATGTTGTTAGACAACGATGAACCTACGAGCTATGGAGAAGCGATGATGGGCCCGGATTCCGAGAAGTGGTTAGAGGCCATGAAATCCGAGATGGGATCCATGTATGAAAACAAAGTATGGACTTTGGAAGTATTACCTGAAGGGCGTAAGGCCATTCAGAACAAATGGATCTTTAAGAGGAAGACGGACGCGGACGGTAATGTCACCGTCTATAAAGCTCGACTTGTGGCAAAGGGTTTTTCACAAGTTCAAGGAGTTGACTACGATGAGACCTTCTCACCCGTAGCGATGCTTAAGTCCGTCAGAATCATGTTAGCAATAGCTGCCTTTTTCGATTATGAAATTTAGCAGATGGATGTCAAAACAGCGTTCCTTAACGGTTTCCTTGAGGAAGAGTTGTATATGATGCAACCAGAAGGTTTTGTCGATCCAGAAAATGCTGACAAAGTTTGCAAACTCCAGCGATCCATTTATGGACTGGTGCAAGCATCTCGGAGTTGGAATCTTCGTTTTGATGAGGTGATCAAAGCGTTCGAGTTTATACAAGTTTACGGAGAAGCTTGTATTTACAAGAAAGTGAGTGGGAGCTCTATAGCGTTTCTAATATTATATGTGGATGACATATTACTGATTGGAAACAATATAGAAATGCTGGAAAGCGTAAAGGAATATTTGAACAAGAGTTTTTCAATGAAGGACCTAGGAGAAGCTGCTTTCATATTAGGCATCAAGATCTATAGAGATAGATCGAGACGCTTAATAGGACTTTCACAAAGCACATACCTTGACAAAGTTTTGAAGAAGTTCAAAATGGATCAGTCCAAGAAGGGGTTCTTGCCTGTATTGCAAGGTGTGAAGTTGAGTAAGACTCAATGCCCAGTGACTGCAGAAGATAGAGAAAAGATGAGTGTCATCCCCTATGCTTCGGCCATAGGTTCTATCATGTATGCAATGCTGTGCACAAGACCCGATGTCAGCCTTGCCATAAGTATGGTCGGAAGGTTTCAAAGTGATCCAGGAATGGAACACTGGACGGCGGTCAAGAATATCCTGAAGTACCTGAAAAGGACTAAGGATATGTTTCTCGTTTATGGAGGTGATCAAGAGCTCGTCGTAAAGGGTTACGTCGATGCAAGCTTTGACACTGATCCGGATGACTCTAAGTCTCAAACCGGATACGTGTTTATTCTTAATGGGGGTGTGGTTAGCTGGTGCAGTTCCAAGCAAAGCGTGGTAGCTGATTCTACATGCGAAGCGGAGTACATCGCAGCCTCGGAGGCGGCGAAGGAAGGTGTCTGGATGAAGGAGTTCATGACAGATCTTGGAGTAGTGCCTAGTGCGCTTAACCCAATGACTCTGTTTTGTGATAATACTGGTGCCATTGCTCTAGCCAAGGAACCAAGATTTCACAAGAGGACCAGACACATAAAGCGACGTTTCAATTCCATCCGCGATTACATCAAGGAGGACGACATAAATATTTGCAAAGTACACACGGATCTAAATGTTGCAGATCCGATGACTAAACCTCTTCCAAGGGCTAAACATGAACAACACCAGAACTGCATGGGTGTTCGATTCATTACAATGTAAATCACATAGTGATGTGAACTAGATTATTGACTCTAGTGCAAGTGGGAGACTGTTGGAAATATGCCCTAGAGGCAATAATAAATTGGTTATTATTATATTTCCTTGTTCATGATAATCGTTTATTATCCATGCTATAATTGTATTGATTGGAAACTCAAATACATGTGTGGGTACATAGACAACACTGTGTCCCTAGTATGCCTCTAGTTGACTAGCTCGTTGATCAAAGATGGTTAAGGTTTCCTAGCCATTGACATGAGATGTCATTTGATAACGGGATCACATCATTAGGAGAATGATGTGATGGACAAGACCCAAACTGTAAACGTAGCATTTGATCGTGTCAGTTTATTGCTATTGTTTTCTGCATGTCAAGTATCTGTTCCTTTGACCATGAGATCATGCAACTCACTGACACCGGAGGAATACCTTGTGTGTATCAAACGTCGCAACGTAACTGGGTGACTATAAAGGTGCTCTACAGGTATCTCCGAGGGTGTCTGTTGGGTTGGCATGGATCAAGACTGGGATTTGTTACTCCGTGTGACGGAGAGGTATCTCAGGGCCCACTCGGTAATACAACATCACATTGAGCCTTGCAAGCAAAGTGACTAAAGAGTTAGCCACAGGATCTTGTATTACGGAACGAGTAAAGAGACTTGCCGGTAACGAGATTGAACTAGGTATAGTGATACCGACGATCGAATCTCGGGCAAGTAACATACCGAAGAACAAAGGGAACAGCATACGGGATTAACTGAATCCTTGACATAGAGGTTCGACCGATAAAAGATCTTCGTAGAATATGTAGGAGCCAATATGGGCATCCAGGTCCCGCTATTGGTTATTGATCGTAGAAGTGTCTCGGTCATGTCTACATAGTTCTCGAACCCGCAGGGTCTACACACTTAACGTTTGGTGACGATTAGTATAATTGAGTTATTATGTTGGTGACCGAAAGTTGTTCGGAGTCTCGGATAAGATCCCGGACATGACGAGGATCTCCGGAATAGTCTGGAGGTAAAGATTGATATATGTGATAATAGTGTTTTGATCTCCGGAAGAGTTACGGAGTTCACCGGAAGGGGTTCCGGATGTTTGCCGAAGTGTTCGGGTGCATCAACACTTTATATGGGCCAAGGGATAAAAGCCCACGAGGTATTGGAAAGTGCAAAAGTAGTTTTGCTGCCGCGTGAGCGGTACTACCGCTTGGTGAAGCGGTACTACCGCCCGAGAGGTACTACCGCTTGTGTGAAGCGGTACTACCGCCCAAGCGGTACTACCGCTTGTGTGAAGCGGTAGTACCGCTTGTGTGCGGCTGTGCACGGTTCGGCAGGGATCCGAGTTGGACTCTTTCCCTGCGGACCAAACCGACCTTGTGTGGGCAAAACCGACCTGGAGGAGGCTTTTACTCCAAGTTTAGACCCCAAGGCTCAACATATAAATAGAGGGGCAGGGCTAGCACACGGGAGAGATCAAGATTTCCCCAAGCCGTGTGCGGCAACCCTAACCCTCTAGTTCCTCCGTCATAATCTCCGTAGCGCTTGGCGAAGCCCTGCAGAGATTGTTCCTCACCACTATCACCACGCCGTCCTGCTGCTGGAACTCAACCACTACTTCAGCATCGCTCGCTGGATCGAGGAGCTGAAGGCGTCATCAAGCCGTACGTGTGTTGAACGCGGAGGTGCCGTCCGTTCGGCGCTAGTTCGTGATCGGATCGAGGGACGACTTGCGATTTGGATCGCGGAGACGTTCGACTACATCAACCGCGTTTCTTAAACGCTTCCGCTTAGCGATCTACAAGGGTATGTAGATTCACTCTCCCTCTCGTAGATGCTCATCACCATGGATAGATCTTGTGTGTGCGTAGGAAAATTTTTGTTTCCCATGCAACGTTCCCCAACACCTTGGTCCGCTTGGGTTCAATCGGTAGGCCATCGTCCGCGAGTGCTGTGATCGTGAACCTTTCATCCTTGCGCAACCTCTTCGTCGGGCCTCGTCTCGTTACCGAAGTTTGGCTCGATCCGGAGGGCTATAAAAGAAGAAAGAAGAGTTAATATATGTACATACCAAAACAATTAATGCATCAATTAGCTAGTCAGCACCTCCGGAGCCATCATGATCATGTCACCGGAGCCATCATGATCATGTCCTTCCTCCTCCATTGTTCCATCGGTGTCGTTGAGAAACGACAAGACAGCATCACCTCCGGCGAGGATTATCTCCCCCAACAACTGTTCTTGTTCCAAGTCTCTTTGATCCATAGTTTCTGCAAATATAGAAGAATATATATATAGATGAGATCAGAAAAAAATTGGATCAACTTGTGCACATCCATAATGGGGGTATTCTTGATAAATCTATGTTACCGGAGTTATCTATGTTACCGGAGGGGGTAGACGACAACGACGCTCACCCCTCATGTCATGTCCGACGTCCCTCCTCATGTCGAAGTTATCGGGGAGGGGGTAGACGACAACGACGCTCACCCCTCATGTCCGACGTCCCCCCTCATGTCGAAGTTATCGGGGAGGGGGTACAGGTGGCCTCGAGAGTTGGTCGGGCCAGCGGACCGGGAGTAAGTAACTTTTAACTCATTTTGAATATATGAACATTTTAACTTTTACGGGTAGGGGCGGGAGGGGGTTGATCGACGTCTCCCCCCCTCATGTCGAAGTTACCGGAGTTTTCTATATGAACAAAAAAAATCCACATGACATGTCCGACGAGCAGACCGCCTCTCTCTCATGCATGTCCGACGTCCCCCCTCATGACAAAAACTTTCTATAAAAAAAAAGCATACATCTATGAACAAAAAAAATTATATGAACAAAAATAAAATTGTATCAATGCATATATAAAAACTTTCTATCGATCATCATTGCTCATATATCAATGTATATATAAAAACTTTCTATGGATCATCATTGCTCATATATAAAAACTTTCTATAAACAAAAAAAAACATACATCTATGAACAAAAAAAAATCTATGAACAAAAATAAAATTGTATCAATGCATATATAAAAACTTTCTATGGATCATCCATCCATACATACATACTGCATATACATACATATATCCAGCATCCATACATACATACATACATACTGCATATACATACAAAAAAAAAGGCAGATCCGGCCGGGGCGGCGGTGGCGGCGGCGGCGCGGCAAGCAGAGCAGGGGCACGGCGCGGCAAGCAGAGCAGTGGCGGCGGCGCGGGGGAAGGGGGGGGCTCACTGGGGACGGCGTCGGGGCAGGGGCAGGGGGGCACGGCGGGCGGCGTCGGGGCAGCAGGGGCGTGGGCAGCGGCGCCGGCGTCGGGGCAGAGGGCGTCGAGGGCGTCGGGGCAGCGGGGGCTCGGCGGCGATGGCGACGAGGAGCAGCCTGACGGCGTCGACGGGGCAGAGGGCGGCGAGGGCGTCGACGGCGAGCTCGGGCAGCCTGGCGGCGTCGATGTGCTCGGCGTCGTCGGGGGAAAGTGGCAAATTTTCCCATCTCCCGCTTATATAGGGAGACCTTTGGTACCTGTTGGTGCCACCAACCGGGACCAATGCCCACCTTTAGTCCCGGTTGGTGCCACCAACCGGGACGAAAGGTCTCTTTTCGTCAGCCCAAAGGGCGGGAAGCAGAGACCTTTGGTCCCGGTTGGTGGAACCAACCGGGACCAAAGGTGGGCATTGGTCCCGGTTGGTGCCACCAACCGGGACCAAAGGTGGGCATTGGTCCCGGTTGGTGCCACGAACCGGGACCAAAGGGCTCTACGGCGTCGGGGCGTGGAAGTTTAGTCCCACCTCGCTAGTTGACTAGCGCCCGCACTGGTTTATAAGCGCGGCTGCGGCCACCGTTTCGAGCTGCTCTCTAAAGCAGGCCTACGGGCCTAAACAAACTCTCTCTGCCGTGGGCCTACTGGGCGTTCTGCGGGCCTGCATCCTGGCCCAACTAGCGGGTTTCTAGTCGTATGCAGGCTATGGTGGCCCAGTAGCCGGCATTTTTTTTTGCTTTATTTATTATATTTTATTTTTGCTTTATTTATTTTCTTTTATTTTTTTTGCTTTATGTATTTTCTTTTGTTTTTTTTTGCTTTTTTTTGCTTTATTTATTTTCTTTGTTTTTTTTTGCTTTATTTATTTTCTTTTGTTTCTACTTACAACTAAATACTTAGAGTTTTTGAGTGATTCTTTTTGCTATTAATGTTTTGAACAAAAAATACTTTGATAACTTTAGTTGCATAAATTTTATATAATTTTAGTTTCATAAATACTAGAGGTTTATAAAATATTTTTAGTTGATTCCTTTTGCTATTAGAGTTTTATAAAAGCTTTTTAGTTGATTCTTTTTGGTATTGAAGAATATTATAGTTTTATTTTAGTTGATCATAACAGAATTTTTTAATTGATTATTTTTAGTTCATTATTTTCGCTATTAGAGTTTCATAAAGGTTTTCTAGTTCATTATTTTTGCTATTAGTTCATTCTTTGAGCTAAATGACCCTGAAATTGAAAAACACTTCAAATGAACTCTGAAAAGGTTGAAAGTTGGCATGGTATCATCATTTCACCCACATAGCATGTGCAAAAAAGTTGAGAGGGTTACGGCAAAAACTGGATGCACTTCGTGTACAAAATGGACAATCTCTTTCGAAGTATCAGGGTTTCGTACGAAAACTCATCTGTTACAAAGGGATTTCATTTAATTTCTTCACATGTAACTGCAATGATATAGTTGTGGAGAGAAAGTCTTCACTTTTTCTTCGCTTGTGTCCTTTGCTTATTGCGCCGTAACCATGGATAATCTTCATCGTTTAACAGGGTGCTTGGGTCAGCCTTGACTTTGAAGGGAGGAATTTCATGAAACTTTTCATAATCTTCAGACTTGTCTGTCTTGCCCTCCAATCCCACAATGTCTCTTTTTCCTGAAAGAACTATGTGGCGCTTTGGCTCATCGTATGATGTATTCGCTTCCTTATCTTTTCTTTTTCTCGGTTTGGTAGACATGTCCTTCACATAGAAAACCTGCGCCACATCATTGGCTAGGACGAATGGTTCGTCTGTGTACCCAAGATTGTTGAGATCCACTGTTGTCATTCCGTACTGTGGGTCTACCTGTACCCCGCCTCCTGACAGATTGACCCATTTGCACTGAAACAAAGGGACCTTGAAATCATGTCCATAGTCAAGTTCCCATATGTCCACTATGTAACCATAATATGTGTCCTTTCCCCTCTTGGTTGCTGCATCAAAGCGGACACCGCTGTTTTGGTTGGTGCTCTTTTGATCTTGGGCGATCGTGTAAAATGTATTCCCATTTATCTCGTACCCTTTGTAAGTCAATACAGTCGAAGATGGTCCCCTGGCCAACGAGTATAGCTCATCAGAAACAGTGTTGTCACCCATGAGACGTGTTTGCAACCAACTGCCGAAAGTCCTGATGTGTTCATATGTAATCCAGTCGTCACACTGCTCCGGGTGTTTGGAGCGCAGAATATTCTTGTGTTCATCGACATACGGGGTCACCAAGGTAGAATTCTGTAGAACTGTGTAGTGTGCTTGAGACCAAGAATGCCCGTCCCTACATATTATTGAGTCCGCTCCTAGCGTGCCTTTTCCAGTCAGTCTCCCCTCATACCGCGATTGAGGGAGACCAATCTTCTTAAGGTCAGGAATGAAGTCAACACAAAACCCAATGACATCCTTTGTTTGATGGCCCATGGAGATGCTTGCTTCTGGCCTAGCGCGGTTACGAACATATTTCTTTAAGACTCCCATGAACCTCTCAAAGGGGAACATATTGTGTAGAAATACAGGGCCCAGAACGACAATCTCGTCGACTAGATGAACTAGGACGTGCGTCATGATATTGAAGAAAGATGGTGGGAACACCAGCTCGAAACTAACAAGACATTGCACCAAATCACTCCTTAACCTTGACATGATTTCTGGATCGATCACCTTCTGAGAGATTGCATTGAGGAATGCACATAGCTTCACAATGGCTAATCGAACGTTTTCCGGTAGAAGCCCCCTCAATGCAACCGGAAGCAGTTGCGTCATAATCACGTGGCAGTCATGAGACTTTAGGTTCTGGAACTTTTTCTCTGCCATATTTATTATTCCCTTTATATTCGACGAGAAGCCAGACGGGACCTTCATACTGAGCAGGCATTCAAAGAAGATTTCCTTCTCTTCTTTGGTAAGAGCGTAGCTGGCAGGACCTTCATACTGCTTTGGATGCATGCCGTCTTTTTCGTTCATACGTTGCTGGTCCTCCCGTGCCTCCGGTGTATCTATGGTCTTCCCATACACGCCCAAGAAACCTAGCAGGTTCACGCAAAGATTCTTCATCACGTGCATCACGTCGATTCCAGAGCGGACCTCTAGGTCTTTCCAATAGGGTAGGTCCCAAAATATAGATTTCTTCTTCCACATGGGCGGCGGGCTTCTTCCGGTGATCTGCCTCACCTTTGAAATGCTTTCCTTTCTTTCGACATTGATGGTTGGTCGGAAGAAATCGACGATGCCCCAGGTACACATTCTTCCTGCATTTGTCCAAATATATACTGTCGGTGTCATCTAAACAGTGTGTGCATGCGTGGTATCCCTTGTTTGCCTGTCCTGAAAGGTTACTGAGAGCAGGCCAATCGTTGATGGTTACAAACAACAACGCATGTAGGTCAAATTCCTCCTGTTTGTGCTCATCCCACACACGTACACCTTCTCCATTCCACAGCTGTAAAAGTTCTTCAACTAATGGCCTTAGGTACACATCAATGTCATTGCCGGGTTGCTTAGGGCCTTGGATGAGCACTGGCATCATAATGAACTTCCGCTTCATGCACAACCAAGGAGGAAGGTTATAGATACATAGAGTAACGGGCCAGGTGCTGTGATTGCTGCTCTGCTCCCCAAAAGGATTAATGCCATCTGCACTTAAACCAAACCATACGTTCCTTGCGTCACCTGCAAAGTCCCCCCACCTTCTCTCGATTTTTCTCCACTGCGACCCGTCAGCGGGTGCTCTCAACTTCCCGTCTTTCTTACGGTCTTCTTTGTGCCATCGCATCAACTTGGCATGCTCTTTGTTTCTGAACAGACGTTTCAGCCGTGGTATTATAGGAGCATACCACATCACCTTGGCAGGAACCCTCTTCCTGGGGCGCTCGCCCTCAACATCACCAGGGTCATCTCGTCTGATCTTATACCGCAATGCACCGCATACCGGGCATGCGTTCAAATCCTCGTACTCACCGCGGTAGAGGATGCAGTCATTAGGGCATGCATGTATCTTCTGCACCTCCAATCCTAGAGGGCATAGAACCTTCTTTGCTTCGTACGTACTGCCGGGCAATTCGTTATCCTTTGGAAGCTTCTTCTTCATTATTTTCAGCAGCGAACTAAATCCCTTGTCAGATACACCATTGTCTGCCTTCCATTGCAGCAATTCCAGTGTGGTACCGAGCTTTCTGTTGTCATCTTCGCAATTTGGGTACAACCCTTTTTTGTGATCCTCTAACATGCGATCGAACTTCAACTTCTCCCTTTCACTTTCGCATTCTCTCTGTGCATCAACAATGACCCGGCGAAGATCATCATCGGGCACATCGTCGGGTTCCTCTTGATCTTCAGCTTCCCCCATTGCAGCATCACCGTATTCAGGGGGCGGGTAGTTGTCATCATCCTCTTCTTCTTCGTTGTCTTCCATCATAACCCCTCTTTCTCCGTGCTTGGTCCAAACATTATAGTGTGGCATAAAACCCTTCTCAAGCAGGTGGAAGTGAAGGGTTTTAGAGTTGGAGAAAGCCTTCGTATTCTCACAGACAGTACATGGACAATGCATAAAACCATTCTGCTCGTTTGCCTCAGCCGCTTCGAGAAAATTATGCAGGCCCTTAATATACTCGGAGGTGCGTCGGTCACCGTACATCCATTGCCGGTTCATCTGCGTGCGTTATATAGTTCTTATTATTGAACAACATATAACTCTCTAGAGCATCTAATTAAAACACACAAGTAAGAACTTTTTCCTTTTAGAAAGAAGATAAGAAGAAGAGGCTAACCACGGTGTTGCCGGCGCCGAGATGGGCGCGGGCGATCGACGGCGGTGAGGACGGGGACGGGACAGGACGGACCGCCAAACCAAGACAAATCTTGAGGAAAATGGAGCTTGGACAAGAAGCTTCGAGAGGAGAAAGCTTAAGTGTGGCTCGGGCATTTCATCGAACACCTCATGTGCATAGGAGGTGAGCTAGAGCACCACAAAAGCTCTCCCACGGCCGGGCAAAAAAACAGAGCAATGCATTGCTCTGCTCGCGGGCGGGGGCTATATATAGGCCAACCATTGGTCCCGGTTCTAGCCACAAACCGGGACCAATGGTTGTGGGCCAGGAGCGAGGCGCATTGGTCCCGGTTCGTGGCTGGAACCAGGACAAAAGGGGTCACCTTTAGTCCCGGTTCCAGCCACAAACCGGGACCAATGGTTGTGGGCCAGGAGCGAGGCGCATTGGTCCCGGTTCGTGTCTAGAACCGGGAAAAAAGGGGTCAGACGAACCGGGACCAATGGCCCACGAGGCCCGGCCGGCGCCCTGGCCTCACGAACCGGGACCGATGCCCCCATGGGTCCCGGTTCGTGAGTGAACTGGGACTAATGGGCTTCTCAGGGATGGACCGATGCCCTGGTTTGTACTAGTGACTGGAGATGTGTCTGCTGTTAGCGTGGTATGTGCTTGCATTACTGAATATCAGCATGTGTTTATTTCTATCAATGCCATGCTAGTAATTTATTCGTGGATTAAATTAATCGAAAAATTGCCTATTTACTCAGCAATCCAAAAACCTAATGTCTGTAGGAATTTTTTGGCTAGTGGTTTTGCTGCTGCACGGAAACCGGATAAGTTTACCGGTACATACTTTAAGCGTTGGCAGACCAGAACCACCTTATGGCTCACGGCTATGAACGTGTTCTGGGTCGCCAGTGTCCCTTCCACGGGAACGATTGCTCCTGAACAGGAGAAGGCGTTCAGGGAGGCCACCGTCGTATTCGTCGGAGCAGTTCTAAGCGTGATCGGAGATAAGCTGGTTGACGCATATTTACATGTGCGGGTTGCTAAGGACTTGTGGGAGGCGCTCGAATCTAAATTCGGGGCCACCGATGCTGGGAGCGAGATGTATGTTATAGAGCAGTTCCACGATTACAAAATGGATGAGAACCGTTCTGTATTAGAACAGGCTCATGAGATAATATGCATCGCTAAGGAGCTTGAGCTTCTGAAGTGCGATTTACCGGGCAAATTTGTCGCGGGCTGTATAATCGCTAAGCTCCCTAATTGTTGGTGGAATTTTGCTACCACTCTGAAACATCAGAGGCGTGAATTCTCAGTAGAGGATGTCATCGGCCATCTGAGTGTTGAGCAGAACTCGAGAGCAAACGACTCGCATGGAAAAGGGGTCGAAGGAACTTCTGTGGCCAATATGGTGCGTCAGAAGAACTTCAATTCCCACAAGCCCAAGGGAAAGAACGGTGTCCAACAGAATACCGACTTTAAGAAGAAAGGTAAGAAGACCTTCAAGAAGAACAAGAAGGGAGATGACTGCTTTACTTGTGGTTCGGAGAAACATTGGGCTAGCAGCTGCCCAAACAAGTACAAGAAGCCAGGGTAGGACTCCAAGTCTGCCAATATGATTGTGGGCAACAATGAAAGTGGTGCATCTGCGTACGGTAATTTATTTACTGTATTTTCAGTTTGTCAGTCCACCGATTGGTGGGTGGACACAGGTGCAGGTGTTCATGTGTGTGCTGACATTTCATTGTTTTCTTCTTACCAGGCCACAGGTCACGGGTCCGTATTGATGGGGAATGGCGCGAGTGCTTCTATTCATGGTGTTGGCACAGTCGATCTGAAGTTTACTTCGGGAAGGATCGTGCAGCTGAAGAACGTGCAGCATGTCCCCGCCATCAAGAAAAACCTTGTTAGTGGTTCCCTTCTGTGTAGAGAAGGGTTTAAGTTGGTCTTCGAGTCTAATAAAGTAGTTGTTACGAAATATGGACTATTTGTTGGAAAGGGTTATGAATGCGGAGGAATGTTCCGCCTTTCTCTCGCTGATTTTTGTAATAAAGTCGTGAATAATATTCATTCGAGTGTTAATGAATCTGAAGTTTGGCATTCACGTCTTTGTCACATTAGTTTTAGTGTTATGACGAGGCTAGCAAAACTGAATTTAATCCCGAGTTTATTTCGAGGGTGCGAGAGAGAAATGAGACAGAAAAAAGCAGGGTAGGAGGGAAAAAGTTGAATTTATTTCGCCGCCATAAGGGCCAGCGCGCGGACACGGGTGGACAAACAGGCGTCTGGTTTGTGTCCACTTCGACAAAAACTGTCCGAAATTTGAGTCAGAAATGAGTCCACAAAACAGACAGAGAAATAAAATGGATCTCTGCGTTGGGCTATATTTTTTGTCCGCATGAATTCAAACGGACCTGACCTAAAATGGATCTCTGCGTTGGGCTATATTTTTTGTCCGCATGAATTCAAACGGACCTGACCGGAGTATCTGCGCTGGAGTGGCATGTCTCGTCCGTCCCCTTCCAACGCTCCGGTGCCCAACTGAGTGTCCACGTTGATGTTCCGAATGATTTGCGCCGCCGGATCCCGTCCCCTCCCTTCGTTCCCTTGCTGTGTTATGTCAATTTCCTGGCAAATCTCCGATTCAGAATTCGTGGCGTCAATTTTCTGGCAAATCTCCGATTCAGATTTCGTGACTACCTCTCTCTCCTCTTTCCTCAAATCCATCCCCTCTCATTGCCTCGCCATGGATGCTCTCTCCACTATATTGGCGCTTGGCGGTTTGTTTGTTGTTCTTGAGGAGGGCTGCTTGATATTACAGACAATCTGCAACTGTATATAAATTGATAAGAACAAATTTAAGAGAGCAAGGTGGGACTATTTAACACGAAATTAAGAACACACATAATTTTAACCACGGATGACAGGCCCAGGTGAGCGACGGAAGCAACCACGTGAAGGCCCAGCCGAAGACGCACGACCGGAGGGAGTTTGCGTGCGTGACGGCTGGAAGTACGGAGAGAAACTCTGTTGTTTTTAACGTAGGACACTTTGATGTAGCAGCGGTGTCAGCGGCGGACGACCCGGGCAGGTGTTTTTTTCTTTTTGACTTATGGGTGGCAGTGGAGGTAAATATTATCAACTTTAGGGACATATTTAATGACGGTGAACCGGCAGAAGTAATCCGTGCTTTATTATTAAATTAGGTGAAGATAGAACATAAGTTGCATTTCTCATGCATGTTAAGAGAGATATAATTAGTGTGATTGATAAGGTGGCATGTGTGGTGATGGGATGTGTGCATTTTGAGTTATAATATAAATGCCCTTTCCCATGCATCTTAAGAGAAATAATTAATGGGATGATTATATGGTATGTGTGGTGAGGTGGCATGTGTGCATGTTGAGAGAATTGAGATAGTGGAGATCAACTATTTAGATATATAAGATAAGATGTGTATATACAATCACATATCCACTATATTTGATCATTTCTAGAACAGTCAAATATTATTATTAACTTCTAGGTCATTTAGGAATTTTGTAGCAATTTTGAATAATCTTATCTAATACTATATACTACTACCTCCGTTCCAAAATAACTGAAACCACGACACTTATTTCGGAAGGGAGGGAGTAGTAAATAAAGCAACATAGAGATGTCAAAGAAAAAATTGATAACAACAAAAAAAAACCAAAACTTCCGACCATCGGTTGGGTGGACCGCCGTAACTTAAGGTATCTTCTAATTAATGGACTGGAATAAAAATGCTCCCTCCAGTTGTATTAATTTTCTTTTGATGGAAAAAGGGGTCCCCCCCACCACTTTCATTAAGAAAACCAATAGATTTTCTACATCACCAAAACACATCCATCTGCAGAGCTCAACCTGGAAGAACATGACATGCCATGCTTCTTCCGCAGAAAGAAAGACTCTAGGACCCAATCTAGATAAAACCTGCAAAAATAGGGGGCCCTGCCAAATTTAACCAGATTAGCCCTAAAATTACGAAAAAAGAGTTCTCAGCATCCCATAGCATCAGCCACCACAAATTCCGAAGTTATTACAGACCATAAGTTTCAAACATATATGCATATGGGAGGAACTAAGAGACAGCAGGAGTCAGCATACAGAAAGTGTCACGCAAGCGTCAGCAAATTCCGAAGAGAATGTAGAACCGCACCTTCTTCCTCTGTATTTTCTTTAGCTACCAGCAATCCTAAGGATTCTAGGACGCCACCTTTCGACGCATAGAAATCTTCACTTGCTACTCGCTCTAGAAGTTTTACTGCCCACCTCAGCTCCTTTTGGTTTCCCTTATTTTCTGAAAAATAGACCATGATTCAATAAGGCAACATGATTTATGTAAAAATCGCAAAAGGGTCAACTATTCTTCTGCATTCAAACCATATATCATTTCTACAGGTCCAAATTGACCATAGGAGAGTAGAAATCCCCACGCGCAGCTTCTTTTTCTTATCTTTCCCAAACCTCGAGATCCAAGAAGATAAAAGATTATTCGTGTTATCTAGGAAACTGTCAAAGCCAAAAGTATGCTGCAGAATACATCACCGAAATTTAGCAACTAAGTAGTTAAAGAAAAGATGATCGATTATTTCCTCTTTTCCAAAGAAATCACAGTTTGTATTTCCAGAGTACCCTCTTTTTAGAAGGTTATCGTTAGTAAGGACACTATTTCTCCTCAGCAACCAAACAAAAACTTTAATTTTTGACGGAACTTTGACCTTTCACATGTATTTGAAAGGGAAATTCATATTATTAACAATCAACTGGTTATAAAAGGATTTAACAGAATATTTACCACTAGCACTACGAGGCCACACAATGCCATCCTTAGAGTCAGATAAAGCCACATCAGCACACAAACTTTTAATCTCTTCCCATTTTGTAAGAGTGAACCCCCCCCCCCCCCCCTAGGGATCTTCTAAAAAGGAATTGCTCCCACCCCCAAATAATCACGTATGCTAATTTGTTATTCTTGGTAAAACAAAGGATGTATAGCATTGGATGGGACTGGTTCAAGGGTTTATCATCCACCCACCAGTCCTTCCAAAACCTTAGGTTTTGTCCATTTCCAACAATCTTGTTGACATATTTATAAAATATATTTTTTCACATATGACACCCCCACCCAAAACTGGGAGACTACTGCTTTTGATTTAATTCAAGATAGGCATCACCCTTTGACATACTTTTATTCAACAAAGTTTTCCATAATTCTTCCTAAATTTCCAATTTCCAAAGCCATTTAACAAAGAAAGCTTTGTTCATCAAATCTAGGTTAAGAATAACCATACGCCCTTGCATTTTTTGGTTGGCAAACCTCAAACCACTGAACTAAATGATATTTTTATTCTTATATTTATCCCGCTGCCACAAAATTCTAGCCATATAAAAATAAGATTTTTTCTCTACACCCACAGGTATTCTACATCCATATTAATTGTGCTGCTTTATTACAACTTTCTACTAGAGTTGTACTAAAGCAGCGACAATTAATTTTGATCAGAGGGAGTAACTTTTCGGAACTGTTGTATAAGTTTTAAACATATTTATGGCCCACACATACGCCCAAGTCAACGTGGACATAATGTGAGGGAACCACTAGGGATCAGATTACTAATCCCTAGCCTTCAGTCAGACCAATCGATGGCCCTTGGAAGCAAGCCCACACGATTGTTGGATGAGGATAGCAGCCGCTGCGCACCTTCCATGAGGAGTTTTCAAAATTTAAATAAACTTAGGCTAATTACGCGAGATTCTCTCTTAACGTGGTTACTGGACCGATCAATTTATGTGCCCAGATTTTTAGGAAACTAATTTCCATTGTTATGGAAATTAATGACTCTAAAATGAGTTGCCCAATATACTAGTACTAGTTTGCTTCGTTAGGGAGCATATTTTGCTTACGATGATCTTCACGTTTGTTTTCAGCACTACAAGTTGATTATGCTTCCATCGATGGAGAATGTGCTTCCGTAATCAATTTAGTTTGCTTCAATATGTAAGGGAATTTTGTAGTACGTTTCAAAGCAACAACTTTGTGTTTCCGCCGACCGTGGAATGAGCATGCATGGCAGTTATATTTGCACCGATATAACATAATGTTGTCTTATGTAGCAGACATAACATATTGTTTCAAATAAATCATTATAAGTTGGTTTCCGTGCTTCATTTGTTCATAGAAGATCTTCCGATCATCATACAAATTTGCTTCCTTCAAGTCATATATACACGCTTCCTTTCGATGGTGACTATACTTCATTCTGATGGTGGTTCGTGCTCCCTCCTGCCACCAAGCAGTACAGGGGATTAGATTAGAGTGTCGTCAACAAGCAGCAGCATGGACGGAGCCACACCTTTATCATAGATGCACCGTTAGCTGAGGGATGTGTTGGTAGCCAAGTAGGTCAATTGCGGAGATGAATCATAACCTTTTTCCGTTTAGGATGTGTGAGCCCCATCTCCGCAATCACACCACCTTACGCGTCACGGTATCTGCCATGGGTGCATAGGGTCGTGCACCATGGTGCAGATCTCGGTGAAGTAAGAGATGGTCGGGTGGATGGAGTCGCTGGTGTGGGAGGAGAAGCCGAATGATGTCGCCGGTGTAGCCACATGGACGAGCAGAAGAGGCGTCCTTGGTGCTGCCGGTCAAGGAAGAACACGACAATGGGTGGCTCTCAAGTGAAGGTTGCGGCCCAGGTACGTAGGGTAGCCATGTCGTCGGGCGGCTGGCTAGAGGAGTAGTAGTGGGTTTGATGGTGCCTGGATGGCAACGATGTGGTTTACGTGGGGTTGCTTGCCTAATTGTAGGGAATGTGAAGTTACGGATAGATGAGCATCACATACGTCGGATGAAAAATGAATCGATGATTGTGGAGGATTCTGATGGATAGAAACAATCAGACTATGAATGCTCATGAGCGCACATACTTTATTTCCGTTATTTTACGCATTAACATTTCTTTTTCTTTTTGTTCTTCCTATCGAACCAAAAGTAGCACACTTGATGAGATATGGATTTCAATTATTTGTTTCAGAACATAAGGCACAAAGGTACTCCATAAATTTAAATATTTTTCATCATAGGATCTTTCTCTTCAATTATAATTTAACAAGAATTCCAAATCATGTAAAAGAGTAATTGATACCTTGTTTTTTCTTTTAGACATGCGTGTCAAGGTTGACCAAGGCTAACGACACTAGTAGATGGAGGAAAAACACATGCTACACTATAATATGTGATCACATTTATGTCTATACATTAATAGGTGTAAAAAGTACAATGATATTACTTATTAGAATGCAAAACATAATATCGTTCTTAATTTTTCAGCAGATCTTTCTTACGGAAACTTACCCCCCCCCCCCCCCCCCCTCGCATTTGCACATCTTATTGTAAGCACAAAAGACGCCTGAAATTGCACACTAATGCAACAAAAAGGCTCTTTTAACATTTAAATATTCCCCTAAAAACTTGAATATTAATGAGGAAACGCATGAGCACCAAATATTTATTTTCTTTAGATTAAGTATATGGTTATTCTGAAAAATGGTCTTAAACTTCCCACTAAGGGCAAAACAACTGACCATCAGTTGTGGCACCTCATTTTATTTGTCGATAAAATACAACTGATTGAGCAAGTACGAACCTAAATATATCATAGTATTATCATAATCGTAATTAAATAAATCATAATATGTCGATCATCATAATTACAAATAAACCATTGCTTGCAAATCATCATAGTTTGTACCTAGACATATCAAAATCAATAGATCGTTAACACTATACGTAATTATGCAAGATAGTGACTGCACTCCAACCATTAAATTGTAGAAACCAAAACTACTCCTGTACTCTTTCAATTGATGTACCCATCGAGTGGTCCCTATTGGGATTGGTATATTCAACAAAAAGATTGTTTTTGCGAAAATACCAAAAAGATTTGAGGACCACATACACCCAAGTCAACAGGATATAACTCGAACAGTACTAAGTTCATAAATGCGCATGGACCCGCCTTCATTATTTCTGTTATTTTATCATTAAAAACATTGTAGCGTTACCAAAATTAGCACGCTTGATGCTCAAAAGTCATTATAGTTTGTACATATTGCATATCAAAATCAGTGGATCTTTATCAGTCTACCTAATTGTACCAGTCTATTATTGTGCTCCTAACCTTGAAATTTAGCAACAACATTCCTCGGTACTCTTCCAATTTCTGTACTCATTGAGTGGAGCCTATCTTTATTGGTATG
This sequence comes from Elymus sibiricus, assembly GCA_039707655.1. Taxonomy (NCBI): domain Eukaryota; kingdom Viridiplantae; phylum Streptophyta; class Magnoliopsida; order Poales; family Poaceae; genus Elymus; species Elymus sibiricus. Next base: position 5,331,261 of record CM077674.1, on the reverse strand, counting down.
TTTACAAAATACATTTAAGTCCCACATACGGCCATGTATAAACACACGGCCATCAGTAGGTGCACCTTATTTTATTAGTAGACAAATCAGATAAGTTGAGCGGGTATGAACCTAAATATATGGCAATATTATGAATAACTTCAAACAAATAAATCATGACCAGCATATGATCATAATTCTAAATAAACCATTTGTCATAAGTCATCATGGCTTGTACCTAAACATTTCAGAATCAATGGACCTTTATCACCGTACGTAATTGTATGAGTCTGTTACAATCGTTAAGATTTAGCAAGCAACACTCCTCTCGTACTATTCCAATTCATGTACTCACGCAGTGGGCCCTATTTGGGTTGGTATATTTATCAAAAACATTGAAGGGCCACATACGGCCAGATCAACAAGGATATAATGCAGACATTACTTCTTTAGCCATGAATGCGTACTACCCTCCAACTTCTTTCAATTATTTTTAGCAACTAAATATATATGTTCTTTTTTAACTTTTGTGTTGTAAGAAAAAGTAACACATTTGACTATCTGAATTTTGATTACTTGTGTCGGAACTTAAAGCCAGAAAGTTAATCAATACATCATTAGTAATTTCTAGCATGTTGTCCATTTTATACCTAGAATTTCAGAAGAGACTAAAACTCATATAAATGATTAATTCAATTATCTCATTTTAGACGTGTGTGTCAAAATTGACCGGGTGGACACGCCAACAATTTATGAATTATCAGCGGCGTTGGAGGCCAACGCCTGTAATACGACTTATCACAGGCATTATACTACCGCCATCTGGCCTCCACGCCGGCAACGACATTTTCCGAACGCCGCGACTAGGATTTTTCCTACTAGAGAAGTCATGAATAGTAAAAATGGAAATTGCATGGCAATATACCTCGGAATAATTATAAAAATACCGTAATAGGTAGGTATGATAGTTGTTTTGAGGAAGATATAATGTGATTTATGTGTGAGATAGTGTATCATCTCACGGGGTTTGGATGCACCGGCGAAGTATGCACCATGTCTCGAGGTGAGAGTGGGCAATGCACGATACCGAAGACAATAGCAAAATATGGATAGGTGGAAGTGCTTTAAATACCTCAACTCATAAACCAAAACATCTCACTAATACTTCATAGTCTACAGCGGGTTAACCACAAGACCGACTACTCCAATGGTTGAGTTTGACAAGCAGAAGTACGCTAGGCTTCCCGACCCATTCTACAAACCGGTTACTTACAAGGTTCTTTAGTTTAGACCCTTCACAATCAGTTTGACTTAAATGACCACAAGTTTTAACGTGTATGACCTTATGATACATTGCCACTACTTCGCGCAAGTCCTTAAGACTACACATAAATAATTTACTCATACCCTATCTCAAAATTATTGCAAGGAACCCAATTATTAAGTTCAGTTGATCTACAAGTTTCTATATATACCACCAATATATACCTGTGACCAACATATAAACCATGCCAACAACCAATTCCTATTCAACTCTGGAAAAAGATATACGTGAAGCCAGTATTAGTTTTAATTTTGATTTATGTGTTTGCATGTAGTTAGGTGCTCGTGTACCCTATTGTAGTCCGGCAAGCTGTACGTGTGATGCGTACGAAGCCGGCGAGTTTCCATGGAGGCGCTCTGAGGAGGCGAGATGTCGGGCTGCAGTGCGATGCGGCGAGCATGGTGAGATGTCTATGGTGCCGTGTGATACGGCGATGCCATGAGAAGCGGCAAGGCGAGGTGGCGGATGCTGAAACGCTGACGGGCTATAGTACTTTATGATCAAGTTGAAACCAAGTGATCTGGTCAGGTAGTTAGCTTTTGGGTTGGCCTAGTTCTTTGGCCGTTAAGAGGAGGTTGCGCAAGGGCCAGGCACAGACGTGTATCTGGTTAGCGATTAGCATCATGCATGGGTTAGTTGGTTAGTGGCCGAGGGTGCCGGCTAGCTTAGTTTGTGCATACGTGACTTAGTGGCCGAGTGTGCCGGCCAATCTAGTGTGTGCGTGCGTGAGTTAGTGGCCTGGTGTACAGACTATTTAAGTTAATCAGATGAATGGAAGAGGAGGTCGTGAGGGAACCAGGAAAAATGTAATCTTTGTGCTCACCAAGGAAGAGTGTTTTGGGCAAAGCCGATGGCCTTCTTCCTTGGTTGTGTGTGTATGTGTACCATGTGTTCTTTGAGAGAAACCATGAGAAAGAAGAGAGTTGTGAGAGGCAATTCAGAGAGAAGAAGGTGCTGCGAGGAGGCAGCTCCACCAGGTAGAGAGTTCTAATCATTTCTATAAAAGACTCAGCCAACCTCTAACCAATATAAGTGAAGCAAAAGAGTATTGTACAAATAACAGTACTTCAAGTGTAGAGAAACAAGCATCCAAACTTCAAAAGAAATAAGTGAAGCACATGAAGCATTCTATAAAGTCATACTAAAAAAAATAAAAGTAAAGTGCAAAGAGCATTCCATAAATCAACCAAGAACTATCCCAATACCAGCATGCTGAATAACTAAAAGAAAAACAAAAACAAATGACGCTTTAAGAATTTACGCATATTATGTGAACAAATAAAAATATAGGCCCAACAGAGACATACCGATAATTATCAAGAAAGAAAGAGGGGATGCCTTCTTGGGCATCCCAAGATTAGACGCTTGAGTCTCCTTGAATATTTTCTTGGGGTGCTTTGGACATCTCTAAGCTTGAGCTCTTGTCTCTCCTTATTACTCTAATATCGTTGTCTTCCCTTGGTCTTAAAAACTTCATCCACACAAAACTCAACGAAACTCGTGAGATATGTTAGTACACATAAAAATAAATCATCAAATCATGTACTGTCAAGACAAGTTGCATAATTATTTTCAAACATTAGCTATTGTATACTATCATTTCCATAATTCATATCCCCCAATATAAGTCATGAAAACTCTAGAACAAGCAGATAACAAAACTATAACTGGAATCTCTCAAAAGCCGAACGGTCTGTAGTAATCTAATTAATATGCATATTTATGTAACTCAAAAAATTCTGAACAATTAGGACGCAACATAGACTTTGTATTGCAATACTGTTTAAAAATTTCAGGAATTGATCATGTTCCAGTACAGAATGATAATTCGAACACTAGAGGTAAAAGTTTTTGTTACCTGCTCATATTAGGGGATAATTATTCTTATGAGAAACTTCCATGAAATAAATTACATTGAGCATGAACACAAGTGTTCAAGGTCGAGCCTCCCTTCCTCAATGCATAACTTTCCAATCATTTCTCTTTTTGAAAAAGTTTTAGGTTCCCCTATTTTTATTTTTATTTTAAGAAATATAAAGGCACACAACATAAGAAAATTAGTCTCTAATACTTTTGGGTGGTCTCACAGGCAATGCTTTCTTTAAAGCCACTAGTAAGATGCCCGTGCTACGCTACAGAACCACATGAAAGTAGAGCAAAAAGTAATTTATCCTCATTCGGTTTTTCAAAAAGTCCAAATCAAGATCTTCTAAAGTTACACAAGAAACAACTGTTTATTTGTTTCCTTACCATATGTCTTAATGGACTCTTCTACTAATGCTACTATACACAACATTGTTGTATTTTGGAAGGCAGGCCAAAGCACAAATGATATGTTTCCTTGTATAACTCTTAATGGACTCATCATTTTGTCTTTGTCCTATGTTTTTATTGCCGAAGTTCAGAACCTTAGTACGTTCAATAGGTTATGAGAATCATCATTTGAGATCTCTCCATATTTCATTGTATCCCATGTAAAATGGTATGCCCTATTAATAACATTCCTTAAAAAACCACGCTTATAGATTTGAGAGGACTTGAAATCAACATAAGCCAAGCTACAGATTATTAAAATGATGTCCGAATGTATTTGAAGAACTCACGGACTGGTAGCATGAAATAATAAGCGGACTTCTATAAACATATGAAAGATGGAGTGTCCACCATCACATCATTTTCCTCCCTATGCTGCATATGAAGATAGATGAAACACGCAAGAAAAAAGACATAAATCACGTTCATGCAAGTCATCAAATGATAAGCAAAGATTATTATTCAACACATAGAAGTTTCCATCAAGAGTGCATAATATATATTCAATATGCCATGAAGAGTCAAAGAACCGAATTTTGATAATTGCAAATATTATTTATTTTTTGGGAGATCCCATTTGAATCTATATGACATTCAATGTACTTAGCATGGTCATGCTCAATGCCTCTATGGTGGTCCCGATGGCCTGCGATACCCTTGGCCTTGACCGCCGTGAATAAGATATAATACTCGCAGCTCGCCGAGGAGCTACCGAACGCCATGGGGCTCTCGAGGGGGCTCGGGCATGACATCAGTGCACGACAGTGGCCAAGGCTGATGTGCAGTACACCCATGGACCGGGTGCTCAAGCTCGACACCGCCTACCCACTTCCTATGGTCCCCAACATTGTCGAGCCTTAGCATTGGTGGCCTTGCTCCTAGATGTCTTCGATTCCGCCTCGAGACGGTATTGCTTCGCGCCGCACCTGTCATCGTCGCCTAGGATAGCAGCGCTCTTCCTGTGCTTCTTATTGATATAGCTTGTGGACAAGGTCGGCGGGCTGAGTAGTCTTTTCTCACTTGCTCTACCTCGACTGGACTCTGCTTAGGCGTCTATGTCTCGCCTGCTGCGAGACACAAGATTGCGTCGCCTACAACGAGCCTGTAGTGGCTGGCCCAATAACGATGTGTTTTCTCATGTTGAGTGTTGACGTCATGTAGATAAATTTTTTCCTTCTTCCCTTTTGTTTATTTTTTGGAAAATAAATAAATTCATATATTACAAAAAATAATTTAGTTTTTTAGGCAAAATAAATAAATAATTTAGTTAATATGTGACATTTCAAAATTGTTCACGTGTTTGAAAAAATGTATGTGATAATTGAAAAAAATGTTATACAATGTAAAAAAAGTGTTCGCGTAATTCAGGAAAAAAAATGTACGTTACATTGAAAAAAAGTTCACACGTTTATGTTTCTTACATTTTGGAAAAATGCTTAACAATGTAAAAAATGTCACCTAGCTTCAAAAAAATTGTTTCATATCATTCAAAAACATCAAGTGTATTTGAAAAATGTTTAACACGTATTCGAAAAAATATTCAAAACATGTATTAAAAAATGTTAATCATGTATTTAAAAAATATTAAACACATATAAAAAATATTTTAGATGCAATGCGTGCGGAAAAATATCCTTGTAAAAATATCTTTGAAAAATGTTAATCATGTATACAAAAAATGTGTCTGTTGTATACGAAAAATGTACGATGTGTATGAAAAAATTAGACATGTGTTAAAAAAACCGTAGAAAGAAACAAATAATCATGAAGAAAAACCAAAGTGAAAAAAATAAAAAATAAACAGAAATAGGAAACAGAAGAAGATTTTAGATGCAACGAGTGCGGAAAAATTAGACATGCGAGCGTCTATGTGAGTACATACGAAGCTTGAAGTCTCAAGAAAAACATACGAAGCTTGACCTAGCAACAACCTATGCTCGCACGCATCCATCCACCGTGTCGCCGCCCCTAGGCACGCACGCATCCATCCACCGCGCCGCTGCACGCCTCCACCCCGCCACGCCGTCGTCGTCCTCTCCTTGCCGTGCGTCACCGCTGCACACCCTGGCCCCGCCACGGCATTGCCAGCCACCCCACTGGTAATCGTCGAGCTCATGCACGTACGCCACCCACCTAGGCTGTCGTTGTCGAGCGCACGCACGGTCGCCGAGCTCCCATGCTACGCGTGCTCGTGCTCAGGGTGTCTGCACCGGGAACGCCCCTGTGGTGCTTCTCCTCCACGACCTCGACCACGTCCACGAACATGCCTCCACGACTCCAGATGCTCCGCCTCCACGACTATGTTCCGTAAGCCAACGTCGTCGTATCCTGGTCCCACCTGGCAGTTACCAACGGCAGCCGCCCCGGCAACCTAGCCGAGCCTTCCTGGGGCAGAGAGGGTTGGTTGGTCTGAACTACGTATTGGGGCTTGCCGGAGGACCGATCTGAGCCCAGGCTGGCTTGTCACCGGCGAGCTTTCGGCTTGCTCAGTCTGCTTTAACTCCAGCTTGACCTGTGTAGTAGCCGTTGAGGAGCAGCCATAAATGTGGTGGTCCGCTGTAGGCTGTAGCAACCACCTACGTATCGATTATACGTTGCTAGAGAACTGACGGTCCATGGGAGTTTCAAAATTAGAAACGCGACAGGAGGGGAATTGGACAGCAGGCTGGTGGATGGCGATTGGGTAAGCGCAACGGTGGTCGCAGTGAAGTTGTGACGAAGATGGCTTACAGCATGGTTAATAATACAGCCAACAATCGGCTATAAGGAATTGTCATGTCATCTAGAGCCAACCTAATAGTCGGCATGTACAATAGTAAATTTCAAATGTGTACTACAACCTCACAAAGTACCTTGGAGCTTGTGCTGCAGCTGGTTACTAATCAACAGCCCGCTTCTCTTCTCTGTTCTCTTCTCTCTTCTCCAACTAAACAAAGATATAACATTTTAGTCCTTATATCCTGCTTATGTCATCTTATTGTACTTGCTCTTAGGTGAAGATCACCCGTATGGGGCATCCTGAGTTCAAGTCCCACTGTTTGCTTTATAGTAGTATTTTATTTTGGTGGGTCCTCCTGCCTGCCGTTTTGCGATGACGCTCCTCCGTGAGCCGCCACACAGCCGGAGAAAAAGCCCTGCCGCCGCCATCCCCGGTGCCAGCCGAGCTTCGCAGTAGAGACCCTCAGGCGGCAGCGAGGGAAGGGATGGAGGCAGATAGAGGAGGCGGCCGGTTAGAGTTTCTCTCCCGGAGTAGCCATGGAGACAAGGTCGCTACTATAAAGATCATCACACTGCTGGTCCTCGTGTGGTCTCGTTGTGTTGCTGAACACTCAATGGCCCCCACTGCTGCACACACATACGCCATGCAAGGTAATATGTTGTATTTGACTTTTAGTGTGCCTCGTGCTAAAAGCGAACGGATCTCCATTAAAACTGCATGGTGAGATTGCCGGGACAAATTGTCCAGGACGTCCTTGCTCGGTATTGGACGATTCTGAATACCGTTGGTCCTGTGTACCCTCATCAATTAAATAGTACAAGTCCAATAAGATATGCTGCTAGCTGCAGGTGGTGGTAGACAGAAGGAAACCATGGGCGCGTTTCAGACCGCAACCTGCACCCCAGGTTATGTCATTACTACTTATAGCAACCCTGCAGTCCTCATTTGCTCTTGTCGTTGCCACATGTGTGATGATTGTTTTAGGCCATCACACATATCCATACGATCTATTCTCTCCTTCGAGTGCACCCCTTCTTTTTTTTTCTTTTCTTTTTTTGCGGGTGAAAGTGCAGGAGGTGATCCATGCGTCATTCTTTCATATGTAAGTGATCATCGGCACCTAGCTCGTCTCTTCTTATTTTTAATTTATGCGTGGGAAATCCCTCATTTTATAGGACCATTTTTAATTTATGCCTTCTGAAAATGTGTAGGTAATTCATGTCAAGAGAGCCATTCGCATTGGCCAGGGAGTAGTACTTGAAGGTAAAATAGAGGCCATATGTAGTGATGCTGATCCTTTGCTTTCTTGTAGAGATCCTGCAATTTTTCTGTTGCCAGAAAAGATTGGAAGGGCCTCTACACCAAAACAAATACTCCCTATAAATGCTCCCTAGGATTTGTGTTTTTCTTTCTTTCCGAAAAGGAGGTTGAAACCCCTGGTCTATGCTTCATTGTGATAATTTCTTAGATGTGCGCAGCAAATTCTCGGGTGTCCAGATTTTCGTCTGAAACTAAAACCTTGTCCATACTTTAAGAAATGGAGTACCCGTCATTGTCTGAAACCAAAACCTGGACTATTCTTTCTTAGTAATATAAGAATTATATATAGCAATAGCACATCGAACCTATTTCTGAAGAATCGTAGAGCCTAAATCTGTCCATACATCATGCTGCAAATAATTCGCTTACCGGAAACGCCGTCGGCGGGCAGTAGTTTTCTGAAGGGGGGGATTAGGTGCCATGTATGGGGTCCATACATTATACTTTGGCAGGGCGCTCAACTTGCGGGTGAAACAATGCCAAAGTATGGACAAGACCGTACCAACTTGCGTGGGATATTTAATCTTTATAACATTTATGGAAGGAACAATAACTTTGCTTCCACCTATGAGCCTGTCTTTGTTTGAGAATCATGCACCCTAAACTCAATTGAATTGTAGCCAAGTCGCTGTCATAGCCACATAAAGACAATAATTGTGAGACCAAGTTGTGCAAATTGCAACCTAAAATAGGGACCGGGAGTTGTACAATTCAGCAGCTCATGAAAACCGCCGGTGGCCCTTAGGTTCCCATTGGAAAGGGAGGCGGTTTTTGCATCGATTAGAAAACTACACCCATGAAAATAATTGCCAAAAAGTCGGATCGATCGCCTGAGACATAGATAGTCTCTTGTTTGCGAGCTGTAGCGCGGCATGCATAGCATCTCAAGCAGACACCGTAAAATCGCCAAACCTGTAAAATTTCGGCGGGTTTACGGTTTCGGACCAATTTTGTGTCCAGAACAGACCCTGTAAAAGTTCGTGGAACCGTAAACGTTTTACAGGCCACCGAAAACGCGAGCCTCCAACCTATATTTTTACCGGTTGGAGGGCAGTATACAGGCCACAAACTGGCCGGAATTCTCCGCTCTCCACGCGCGCGGCCGTCCGTACCAGAGGGCTCCACCCATCGATTTCTTGCGGCTCCGGCGAAGTTCGGCCTTCTCTTTTTGTTTCCTCGCCTCAATCCCAATCAGCTCCAGAGTGCCCCATCCAATTTCTCACGGCAGCGCGCGGGCGAGCGGCGGCGCTCGTGCGGCCGGCGGCTGGTGGGCGCGGGCGAGCAGTGCGCGATGCCGGCGGGCGAGCAATCTGAGCGGCGCGGCGCAGGCGAGCGCGTGCGAGCGGGCGGGCGAGCTGCGGGCGACCTGCACGGCGAGCGGCAGGCGAGCTGCGCGGGCGAGCGCGCGCGCGGGCACTCCAGCAGGTCCTCGTTATGCATATTGCTATTGCTACGTAGCAGATGGATCTCGATCATGCATACTGCTACGTAGGAGATGGACGCGGGCGAGCTACGCGGGGAGGACGGGCGGCGCGAGCAGGCTGAAGAAGAAGGCAAAGGGGAAAATTGTTGGATCCACGTAAATTCTTTTTTACGGTCTCCTTTTACCGTATCTGTTCTTTCGGAGCCCGTATCAGACCGAAAAAACGTTTTGAGGGGCACTGTAAACACGTTTTACACGTTTTACGGACCCTTAAAACAGACATGGTATCCGTTCGCGGAGAGTGATACAGAAGCCGGCCATCTAACTGTACCACAACGTCCGCATACATTTCAAACGGAATTTAAACAAACCGGATGATTTTCATTCAAACTGGAACACATTCAGTACATTTTCGTCATATTTCATTACAAAAGCGTCCGGAAATTAACTTAGTCAAAATTCTCGCCCGCGTCCGTCCTCAAAGTCCTTGTTGTTTCCCATGTCCGGCATCTTCTAGCTGTGGGCCCCGGGATGTGAAGCCGCAGGTCGCCGGCGAGGAAGAGTAAGACACTGGACACAGACATGGCCCACATGGGACACGAGGCGCCGACGTGTCCTATGTCCTACTCTTCCTCGTCAGAATCCGCGGCCTGGACGTCGCCGGTGGAGGTGAGGTCCACGATGGAGGGTAGATGGGCCGGCCTAGTGGGCGAAGCGGCGCAAATGAGGGGCAACTGTCGGTGCGAACGACGCGCAGCTGTAGGCGTTCCCGTCCGCGATCTCCTGCGCCGCCTGTGCGGCCTCGTAGAACACACCCGCTGCTCCTGGACGAAGTTCGGTTCCTCCGTGGCCATGGCTGCCATGGTCTCTGCACTGCAAACTCGCCATAGATTTGGCCCTCCGCCGGCCGGTGATGTGTCAGGAGGGCGAGGTTGTAGTGTTGCTCCTCCTGCACCAGCCGGAAGGCCAACACCGGCGGCGGCGGCCCCTCCGCCATGACAGCGTCGAAGTGCGCATGCGCCTGCTCCATGGTGAAGCCGGCACGGACCGGCGCGAGCAGGGGCGCCTGATCGTTGGAGGAGGCCTCCTCCATCATTGGGTCGTCATCACTCACCTCCAACGAGCTCGCCGGCATGCCGGCCTCTATTCGCCGTGCACGACGGGTCTTCCAGCCAGCCACAAGCCCGGCCAGCTCATGCTTCTTCTATGTCGAGGATCTCCCATATCGCTTTATAGCTCGCAGTCATGGCGAAGGTGGTGCACAGAGGAGGATTGGGAGCGGAGGTCGTGCGGTGCGGATCAAGCCAGGCGTGGCCAGGTATAAATAGCGGTCACGTCCAGTCACGTCTCCCTGGCATTGAAAATGCACGGAGATCGAGACGCAGCACGGACGACGCTCTCGGCCGGCGCGGCGCTTCAATGCTGGCTCCATTTAGAGGTCGTGTACGCTCTGGGCCAGCATGAATTCAGCGTGGGGAGCGGATGTGCGCTCGCGCGAGAAAAGGCGCGGGCACAGGAGATGTTTTTGTATGGGACCGCGGTGTCCGACACGTACGTGGCGGTGGTTTGGACACCCACCAAACTGACCTAGTTTGCGTCCGGTTTGCAGAAAAAAGACAACCAGACACATCGGTCTGGACGCTTGCAAGAGTTTTGAGGGTCAACGTTAAAGATTCCCTTAAGGATCGGTGTAGCAGCCGTTGTTCCATGAAACAATTTATTTTTTCTGTGACATTTAGGAGGCATACTAACACCAAGCCCGTGTGATATTACTAGAAAATATATTACTCCTTTAGCAATAAGAAACTATCATTTGAGCTATATAAATCCGTTGTAGACTAAACAATTTGTAGTGCCGGAACTGACCGTACAGAACAGACCATACATATCCTGTATTGTTCCACTCCGCCAAAAAAGAACAAGTACATGTGTTGCTATATATGCACCACGTATGTATATTCATCGGCGGACTCTGGAGCTGCAGATTACGGTAGCCACCGAAGGGTCTTTTTGAGGGTTTCTCTCTCCAGACCCGGTGGCTGCTACCGCGGCACGCACTGGTGAGGTTACGGGATACAGCCGAAAGGCCCCTTTGTGGGTTTTGCCGGCTCTCACATCAACCAATTTACCTTCAGCGATAGGATGCAGTGTATGAATGGCGGCTTGACGTAAAGGATATGGTTGTGTAGAGGTGGCGGCAGAATCTCTTGCCCATTGCATGTTGCTGCAGGGATCACGGAAATGGTGATGACAAAACATGATTGACTTTGATTTCATGGTGGTTTTCGACTACCCGGTCTTGAGCTCCAGAGTGAAAATCCTAGGTCTGATCCGAGTTGTTATAGGTGGCAATGATGATATTTTTGCGTTGTTACCTAGTTGAAGACATTGCTCGGATATGCTCGGACTTGTTTTTCAGGGTGAAAATCAAGAATCTGGCCTCTGGTGGTTGGATCCGGTGGCGCCGACGCTTCAGTGACGTTCCCTTCCTAAAGGCAATGCTTTTGATGGATCACGTTGTACTTGTGGCGTCAAGAGATGATTGGTGTGGATATGGTAACTAATGTAGTTTGTCAAACGCTGTTTTGATCACTTTGAGTTTTTTTTTTCTCATTTGGGCATAAGTTTGGTCTTATATGACTTTGCTCTTTGTGGTCATGTTTATTTGTGTGTGTAGGTATCAACTACGCGCATCTTAACTATACAGAGAATGGACGTGTTCTAATTATGGTTGTATCCATCTGATGTTTCATTTTGATTCGATAAATCAACCCTTTGTTGAAAAAAATGCACTACAACCAAATAAACTAAACATACAATATATACATTTGATGGTACACGTTTTGGTGCCGGAACAAACCATACACACCCAGTGTAGCTCAAGCAGTACGCCAGTTCCTCCCTCCAGGGCACAAAACCTCCTCCACCGACGGTTTTCCGCCCATGGATAACTACAAGTCAGTGGTGCTAAAAAAATGATTGACTGGCACTCGATCCGTTGGTGAAGATCCATAACGAGTTTTCCACCACATGTTGGCATGTAATTTATGTTATGGTACGTAAAGATCAGCCACACAATGCAGCGAATAGATCGAGAATGTACAGATTAACTGAGATAGACTAGCACTTTTTTTTGGGGGGAAATCACGACAGTTTGATGAGGCGGCCGGCAGCACAGAGTACAGTGGATATTTTCCAAAAAAAAATAGTACAGTGGATACAGAGTCATGGACTGACGAACGCACTCAAACAAGCGAGCAGTAGGATACATTTCGACCAGCGTTCAGCAAGGAACCAAAGCAATCATGGAGTGGCCATGAGCTGCATCCCAGGTTCCTCTGTGCACGGGCAAGAATCAGAAGCTCCAGAGGCTGACGCCGTCCATGCCGGTGGCATCCTGGATGCCGGCGCTGCCAGCGAATAGGCTGTCGATGGATTCGTGCGCATCCGAGCAGGGGAGCTGGAACAGCATGAACGGATCGAACCAAAGGGCGCTGGCGGCGCTCCCATGTGACCAGTCAGACTCGCCGACCGCCGTGACCGGCGGCAGCGTGGCGACGGCGGTGGTCATGTCGAGGAAAGCGTCCATGTCGAAATACGCCATCGGCTCCGCCCGTGACGCAGAGGCACCGGCAGAGTACGTCGTCGTCTGCGCAGGCACCTGGGGGCGTCGCAGTTTCGGCGCGGCTCTGCTTCCGCGGCTGGCGCTGGCACTGCCGGGGAAGTTGACCTTGGCCTGTCTTCCATGGATGCGGCGGGCGGCTGAGTCGTAGGCCCAGGCGGCGCCGTCGGCCGTGTCGAACGTGCCGAGCCAGACGCGTGTGCCCTTGTGCGGGTCGCGGATCTCCGCGGCCCACTTCCCCGACGGGCGCAGCCGGATGCCATGGAGGCAGCGGGGGCGCTTCTCCTGGCTCGTCAGCTGCGCCACGCCGACATCTTGGTTGGAGGCTGAGTCGTCGTCGTCGTGGAAGCGCTCGAAGGCAGCCTGGAAGTCGTCTGCCTCGGCGATGCTGCTGCCGTGGCGCCTCTTGCGCATGCCACCCTCCTCCTTGGAGCTGACCTTGGTCGACGGCGGGACCAGCTCCTCTAGGATGGCGCCGCCGCACATTATATCCTTCTTCTCTTCTCTTACTGATATAAGTTGTTTCTCCTCGCACTTGGATTTCTCTCAGTTTCTCTCTGTTCACGCCTTGTTGGACATCCAGACAGGGGAACACACGTATTTATAACCGCCACAGCCGATGATGACGTGTCAAATCTACTGGTAAGTGTTAGCTAGACTACAGGGTATCTAGCCTCCCCAGGATCAAGCGAAGAGAATTGGAGAGCAGCCAAGAGAGAAGTTGCAGCAGCTGCCCATATAAGTAGTTGAATCATTGAACACACGCACACATGCACTAGTGATAGAGAAGCTCACATACTAGTACTCCCTCCGTTTCTTTTTAGTCTGCATATAAAGTTTGGTTAAAGTTAAGCTTTATAAAGTTTGACTAATTTTATATTAAAAAACATCAACATTCACAATATGAAATCAACATTATCAGATGCACCATGAAATATATTTTCATACTATACGGTTTTAGTATCGTAGATGTTCATATTTTTTAATATAAATTTGATCAAACTTTGTGTAGTTTGACTTTGACCAAATTTTATACGCGGAGTAAAAAGAAACTGAGGGAGTACTACTTAGAAGCTTTATTGCTTGTTAACTGACTGAGTTACAACCGAAGGACTCCGGTCCTTATACAGGGGATTACAAGCTACCATTGAACAGCACGTGTACAGCCAGCACACACACCTAGCACATCCACCTCACACCTAGAAACTACACTACTTACTAGAGTTTACTTCTTGCATGTACTACATGCATGCACCACTCTGTTGGGGAGACACGTTGCTTCCTTGCTAGCTAAGGTTGCCGACATGCACCTGGATATTTTGCTTTGCAGCTAGCTGTTGCAGCAAATGCTCTTGCCGACGTCTTGATATTTTGAGTACTCTACGTACATGCATGAACAGGCAAGCAAGATTATATTTAACATTCACCCCCATAATCTTGTTGCCTCTCGAGATTTTGTATGCCGATTCGATCTCTCATTTCCAAGAACTTGAGTTTGCCGAGCGGTTTAGTGAGGATATCCGCCAGTTGATCTTTAGTAGCGACATGCTTCATCTCAATTTTACCATCTTCCACACACTCACGTATGAAGTGGTACCTTGTGTCGATATGCTTGCTCCTGTCATGATAAACCGGATTCTTGCATAATGCAATTGCTAATTTGTTGTCCACTCTCAGGGTAACCTTGTTATCTGATTGCATTTTCAATTCATTCAGCAGGCGTCCAAGCCAGATGCCTTGACAAGCTGACGTAGTAGCAGACTAGCAGCAATATACTCCGCTTCACAGGACGATAATGCTATCGTTTTTTGCTTCTGAGTTGCCCAGGTCACCAAATTTGGACCAAGGAAAAATATAGTGCCGGTAGTACTCTTCCGGTCATCAGCGTCTCCAGCCATGTCGCTATCACTATAGCCCATAAGACTAGATTTTTCGAAGCCCTTTCTCACGTAACGACATCCAAAATTAATTGTACCCCGGATATACCTCAAGATTTGCTTCACTGCAGCCATATGTTCCTCAGTTGGTGTTTCCATGTAGCGACTCACAATTCCAACCGCATATGCTATGTCCGGTCTTGTATTCACCAAATATCGAAGGCTTGCAACTATACTCCGATAGTCCGTCTTATCAACTAGAGGAATCTTGCTTGACTTACTCAACTTCAGTCTCGCCTCCATCGGTGTCTGGGACGGGTTACAATTAGCAAGCCCACACCTCTCCAATATTTTTTCTGCATAAGATGATTGACACAAGAGAATTTCTTCATCTTTCTGTTGTACTTCAATCCCCAAATAATAGCTTAATAATCCGAGGTCACTCCTGCTGAACAATTTCTTCATCTCCATCTTGAATTTTTCAATTTCAGCAGTGCTTGTTCCTGTGATAATCAAGTCATCCACATATACACCAACTAGGAGACTTGTATCACCAATAATTCTCTTGTAGACAGCATGCTCAAGTGGGCTTCTCTCAAATCCGAGTGACACTAGGCTTTTGTCAAGTTTTGCATACCATGCTCTTGGTGCTTGATGAAGCCCATATAGTGCCTTCTTGAGCTTTAATACCTTGTCCTCGTTACCTTCTTGTTCATGACCTGGTGGCTGCATCACATATATCTCTTTCTCCAAGTCACCGTTAAGGAAAGCAGACTTTACATCCATGTGATGCACCTCCCATCCTTCTTGAGCTGCCAAAGCTATGAGAAGTCGTACTGTTTCGAGTCGTGCAACCGGTGCAAAAACTTCATCATAATCAACGCCTTGCTTCTGCACATAGCCTTTAGCAACTAAGCATGCTTTGTACTTGATAATAGCACCCTGTGAATTTTTCTTTACCTTGAATACCCATTTCAAACCTATGGGTATCTGTCCAGGTGGTAGATTAACAAGTTCCCATGTTCCATTCCTCTCAATGGAACCAAGCTCTTCTTCCATTCCACGCCTCCAACATGCATGCTTGTTGGCCTCCTGAAAATTTATTGGCTCTTCCATGGTTAGCAAACAGAGACCGGAATAATCAGCTCTAACCTCCGTTGACTCGTCGTAGACGTCCAAAAGGGAACGGACACGCTTTGGTGGTGTAGATGTGTCGTATGCCACACCGCTCTCCGTGACACCGGTAGGTGTGCTAACCTCAGTACTTGTACCACCAGCCATTTTTGTTGGTGTGTTTGGTACATCTCCTGTACCATCGGTACTTGCCCCGCTCGGGGAGCTTGGAGCACTGTCGGTGTCACTCGTTGCACCTTGCGGCACCATGTCATTTCCTGTATCAGTGTGAGGTGGATAATACACAATAAATTCATCACCAAGGTTGTCTGCACCTTCACCTGACATGGGCTCCCATGTCCATGGTCTGTTTTCTTCAAACACGACATCTCTTGAGACATGTAGCCTTTTTAACACCGGATCATACATACGATATGCCTTTGTACCATCCTCATAACCGATGAACACCATTGGCATGCTGCGATCAGCGAGCTTCTTCACATGTGGATGCACCACCTTGACATGTCCAATACAACCAAAGGTGCGAAGATGACGCACACTTGGTTTCTTACCGTAGAAAGCTTCATATGGTGTTTTACCGATGACGCTCTTTGTCGGTGAATGGTTTAGGAGATAAACTGCCGTTGACACGGCTTCTCCCCAAAACCTTCCGGTCATTCCCATGCTCTTTAACAAGCTTCTTGCCATAGAAACTACCGTCTGGTTTCATCGTTCCACCACACCATTCTGTTGTGGGGAATATGGCGCAGTGAGGAACCTCTTGATACCCAAGTTCTCACAATACTCGTGGAACTCATGAGAGGTAAATTCTCCCCCTCGGTCAGTGCGGAATGCCTTTATCTTGGCATTCGCCTCCAGTTCAGCACCAATTTTTATCTTCTTGAATGCGGCAAAAGCTTCATCTTTGTTTTTGAGAAAAGCAACCACATATATCTACTATGATCATCAACAACCAATAAGAAATATTTTTTACCTCCTGGTGTTGCTGGCATTATTGGACCACATAAATCTCCGTGCACTAGTTGCAGTGGTCTGTCTGCACGGTAAGATGCTGCCGTCGGAAACGGTGCACGTCGTTGCTTGTCAATCATGCATTCATCACAAATCTGGTTAACATATTGGATGAGGGGCATACCTTCCACCATTCCATGGTGCGCTAAGCTATGTAGAGCTTGGAAATTGAGATGCCCAAAGCGTCCATGCCATAGCCATGCATCCTCCTTGATGCATGCCAAAAGACACACAGGTTGTGTCAGGTTCAGGTTGAGTACGTACAACCTATTCCTTGTCCGCTTCACCTTAGCCAGTACCTTCCTGTTGTGGTCGTAGATGTACAGAAATCCATCCTCAAGAACGGTCCTGCAACTATTCTCATCAAACTGGCCAAGGCTCAATATGTTGCTGCTGAGACTCGGGATGTAATATACGTCGGTGAGGACACGATGCTCTCCAGTTAGGCACTCAAACAATATAGTTCCGCGCCCACATATCGCCACGGTGGAGCCGTCGCTGAACCGGACAGTGCCTCGCACTGAAGTGTCCAACTCAGTGAACACCTCCATGCGCCCCGTCATCTGGTTACTAGCTCCTGTGTCGAGATACCACTCGGCACTCTTCTCCATAGCCCCTAGTTTGGGAATCACCTTTTCCTCATTTAGCATGACTATGTCAGACACCTCCTCCGCGCACGCCAAAAAGAGCAAAGCGGGCTCATCATCTTGAGCCTGTGCGTGATGCACTTCCTCACCACGACCACGACGTGGTTTACGACACTCAGAAGAGTAGCGTCCGAGAATACCACAGTTGAAGCACTCAATATTGCTCTTGTCACGGAACCCATTTGTCCCGCCACCACGGCCTCCTCTGCCGCGGCCACGGCCACGACCATTACCGTTGGTGTTGCTGCTCCTCTTGGTGTTAGAAGAAGATTCTCCACCACCATTCTTCTTCATACGCGCCGTCCACTCTGCCTGTGTGAGCAACAAGTGACCGTGCTCATCCTTGTCACCGAGTCTATACCGTTCCTCAACGGCTTTGAGGCCACCGGTAAGCTCTTCGATAGACAAGGTCTTGAGGTCGACGAGTTGCTCAAAGGAGATCGCCACTTGCATGTACCTTGTTGGTACAACGCGAAGAAATTTCTTGACGATGTGGACATCTTCCAACGTCTCTCCCAATGCACGGATGCCGTTGACGAACCCTGTCAACCGGTGTCCAGAGAGAGCAACCTGTGAATTTTTTTTCGCGGGAGGCACGGGTTTACTTCTCGTGGAGGCACGGACTTGCTTCCGCGAGAGGCACAGTCGTGCCTCTTTCGGAAAGGGAAAAAAAAAAGTGCTCCCGCTTCGGTTTTTTCGTCTGGTTTTTTTCGTGAAAAAAAATTCGTCAAAACCTATCAACATGGGATGTAGTTTTGAAGATCTCGACGCGAGGAATCCAATGATGAAAACGGTTTGAGATTTGGACGCAAGGTTTAAGAGATAAAACGTTTTAAATAAACGGATCGACGAAAAAAGAGAAAATTAACAGGTTACGACAAGTGATGCGCATGCAGTGCACCACTTGTCGTAACCTGACGAGGTGGGAGTAATCTTTGGAAAGAGTACTCCTCAATTAGTGATTTCGCGTCACCGTTGGAGGGAGCCAGCCCTAGCGCTATCGATAGATTGGATCGATTCCCCTAGAATAAAAAAGGATAGATTGGATCGATTCTCTAACGTGCGCCTGTTCGTGTTCGTCTGCTCGCCTCCTCTCGAGCAGATGACCAGACGGCGTCACTCGCTCCGCCAGCCTCCATCGAAGCATCGCTAGCCGCCCAGCAGCCCGCCCATGCCATCGCCTTGCCCACTCGCAGATCGCTGAATAAATTTTTTTAGGGGAGATCGCTGAATAATTGAAATAACAAGATACGACACTTGGTAAGGTCGCCAATCTCTCTAAAGCACGCATCTGTATCTTTTTTGTGTGTGTCTAATTCTTGTTTCCCTAATTGTAGGCTAGGATTTTTAAATTTGATTATAAGAGTATTATAGTTGTGAATCGGATTACTGCAACTTGCCAAATTTTTCAGACATGGTTCGATTATTTCTCGATCGCGACAATAGAAGACACGGCGCCGAGTAAGTTTAACTTTATAACCGATCATTATACTTTATTTATTATTCTATTCTTTCATGTCCAAACATAAATATTGCAACCTATTGTCTCTCCACATTCAGATTTTTTCCAAACTGAATGTTGTCGTCATTGATCATATTTACACAATCAACTACTCCCACCGTCCCATAATCGTTTATCATATATTATGAGATGGAGGTAGTATTATTTCAAGTGGAGCGCTCAATTTTGGTAATCAGTTTTATTGCCGGACATTTTAAATTGTTTAGTGTGTTACTTTTATGTATAGTATTTCTTGGTATCGACCCACTGGATGTCCGTGAATACATGTGTGTTGCATCCTATTGTCTCTCCACATGGTATCAACCTAACTGGACCTAACCTAGCGCCGCCCGCCACCGCTATCCTACCTCGTCCGCTGCACCTTTTTCCTACTGCTGCCTAGCTCTCCCGATCCTGCTGCCTAGCTCTCCCGATCGCTTAGCTAGCTTAGCTAGCTCTCCCAATCGCTGGCTGCTGCTCCTACGGTCCTACCTACTGCTGCTGCCGCGACGCAGCCACATAGCTAGCTCTCCCGATCGCTAGCTGGACCTACCTACTGCTGCTCGCCCGCGCGCCCGTCTCTCCCGATCGCCAGCTACCTCCTGCCGCTGATCGCCGGCTGCTTCTCCGCCCGCCTCGCCGTTGGCTACGCCGGCCGCCTCGACGCCGGCTATTTCTCCGACTGCCTCCACGGCAGCCTCGACGGCTAGTTCACCGGCCACCTCGACGCCGGCCTCCTCGGCCGCCGCGGCTGCCTCACTGGCTTCCTCGGCCGCCTCGCTGGCCTCCTCGGCCGCCACGGCTGCCGACGGGCCGCCTCCACCACCCACGGGTCCCGTTACTCGCGCTCGTGCGGGTGTGTTCCAGCTGAGCTCCCGCTACCCCACCGACAAGTACGTGTGTGCGGCCTCCACCTCCGCGCCCTCGCCGTTGCCCACTTCCGCTCGGGCAGCTCTCCGGGATCCGCAGTGGCATGCGGCCATGCAGGAGGAGTTCGACGCCCTGCAGCGCAACCGGACGTGGCAGCTTGTTCCCTGTCCGCGCGTTGCCAACGTCATCTCCGGCAAGTGGGTGTTCAAGCACAAATTTCGCCCCGATGGTACACTCGAGCGCTACAAAGCGCGTGGGTGGTTCGAAGCTTTCTTCAGCGAGCCGGTGTCGACTTCACGGATACCTTTGCCCCGGTTGTCAAATCCAGCACGATCCGTACCGCCCTGCACCTCGCGATGTCTCGGGTGTGGCCGGTGCACCAGATGGATGTCTGCAACGCCTTCCTCCATGGCCACCTCGACGAGCAGGTGTATTGCCAGCAGCCCGCTGGTTTTGTCGACGACACATACCCAGATCATGTGTGCCTGCTTTCTCGCTCGTTATACGGGCTCAAGCAGGCACCGCGTGCCTGGTACCAGCGCATCGCGGCGTTTCTTCATCAACCCGGCTTCCGCTCCACTCGCTCCGACGCCCCGCTATTTGTCTATCGACAGGGCCATGATACTGCATACCTGCTCCTCTACGTCGACGACATCATCTTGACGGCATGCACCGCCGATCTTTTTCGACGGCTTACTGATCGACTTCGCGCTGAGTTCGCCATCAAGGACTTAGGGCCGCTAAACTACTTCCTCGGCATCGAGGTGGTATGACGCGTGGACGGGTTCTTTCTTCACCAGCGGAAGTACGCTCATGAGTTGCTTGACCGCGCCCGGATGCTCAATTGCAAACCCACGGCCACCCCTGTTGACACGAAGGCCAAGCTCTCCGCCACCGATGGTTCGCCGGCGCCGGATGCCCCCTTCTACCGCTCGATTGTGGGTGCTCTCCAGTACCCGACGCTCACTCGCCCAGAGTTGCAGTACGCGGTACAGCAGGTGTACCTTCATATGCATTCGCCTCGTGATGCTCACTGGACCGCGGTGAAACGGATTCTCCGTTACATTCGTGGTACTATGGATCTTGGCCTCTTGCTCCACGCTTCGGCAGCTATGGACATCGTGGCATACTCTGATGCAGACTGGGCTGGCTGCCCCGACACACGGCGTTCCACCTCCGGATACTGTGTCTACCTTGGACCATCACTTATCTCCTGGTCGTCCAAGCGGCAGCCCACGGTCTCTCGGTCCAGTGCCGAGGCTGAGTATCGTGCCATGGCTAACGTCGTTGCTGAGTGCTCCTGGCTTCGGCAACTTCTCTACGAGCTCTCTTGTCCCGTCGACAAGGCCACCGTTGTGTATTGTGACAACGTCTCTGCCGTCTACCTCTCCGCCAACCCCGTTCATCATCGCTGCACCAAACATATTGAGCTGGATACCCACCTTCTTTGTGAGCAGGTGGCTCTTGGTCACGTTCGAGTTCTTCACGTGCCTACCTCTCAGCAGTTTGCGGATATCATGACGAAGGGGTTGCCGACGTCGGTTTTTGAGGAGTTTCGGTCCAGTCTGTGCGTCAGTGCCGATGCTTCGACTGCGCGGGGTGGGGGGGGGGGGGGGGTTGAGCGACCTATGTATTCGTATATACACATGTACTCTAATCTCCATCCATCTCATTAGGGTTTAGTCCTGGACATGATGATCCCCCTGTACATCTATATATTGGCACTGGATGCCCGTGAATACATGTGTGTTGCATGCTATTGTCTCTCCACAAAAACTCCTAATTGCTTAATTGTTGGGTTTGTTTGCCATGTTTTGCACCTTGGGTGAACACTCCTGGTGTTAGGTGATTCGTGTAGTTTTACTTAATCATGAGCATATCAATTCTGCCCTAGTTGGCATTGTTTTTCTTATAGTTAAATTGATCCCCCCCCCTCTAGTTACACTACTCTTCTCCCTTTTTACATCCTACCTGCTGGTCTTATGAAGCTTGTTCTTCAGGATATCTGAACAACCTGCTTCTTGTGGTTAGCCTTCTCCTCCTAGCTTCTTCATCTTGTTCCCAGAGTACTAGTAATGGTGGTCCATCTCTATTTGGTACATGTTCCCCAGATCTGGATCGGGCGGATCCATCGCCACGGGCTGCGGGGGACCTGGTCGCCGCCGGTGGAGCTGCAGCGTCGCGTCATGGTGGGAGATGCCTGGGGTGCTGCTGCTCGCTGTCTGGATGGCCCGTGCAGCACCCCGCTGGGTCCGGTGCGGCCCAGATCTGGGGCTGGCCGGTGCTCACCGGCCCGATGCGGGGCCTTGCCGGGGGCGATGGCCGCTGTGTTCCTCGCGATGTGGTCACGGCCTGGTGTGCTGGTGGACACCTCGCCCGGCCTTGGGCTGGGGGTGTGCTGCCCGGGGTGCCCTCGGCCTCCCAGATCGGGGGTGGGGTGCGG
Organism: Elymus sibiricus; assembly: GCA_039707655.1. Lineage (NCBI taxonomy): Eukaryota > Viridiplantae > Streptophyta > Magnoliopsida > Poales > Poaceae > Elymus > Elymus sibiricus. Next base: position 5,309,078 of record CM077674.1, on the reverse strand, counting down.
GCTGGTGAGCGAGGGGGGCAGTCGTGGCCCGGTGGGGCCGTGGCCGTCTGCTTCCTCCCGTGGCAGTGGTGGTTCTCCTCGGACGTCCCCTTGTTGACCAGCGGTGAGGCAGGGTTCTGGGCTGCTCCGACCACCCTTCCTCGGAGTCTCCTTCGTTGGTGCCGGTTGGTGTATGTTAATACAAAGGCTTCTCAAGGCCCTTCTTGTCGCCGGTGATTTACTTTGACATGTCCTTGGCATCTTTTAGACGGCAGTCTTCTTGGCATGCGAGGCCATCTCGGGACCAGGGGTTGCCAGGCTGTTCTATTTAGTATAGTAGTTAATTAAGTAGTTGGTACTGGACTGAAATTGGTAGCAAAATAATTAGAAATGAATGTTTGTATGAAACCCAGTTTGTACTTCATATACTTTATTTATTATTTTTGGTGTTGCACATATTAACAGATGGTATCACTACTTATATGTCATGAGATTCTGTTTTTTTTTTTACGAGACTAATGACTTTTAATAGCAAAAGCTTGGCAACGATGTTTGGTGGCCTCCTTCGGTTTGGGGCTGACTGCCGATGGAGGACACGTGCTTATTCGCAGTTTGCCTTCGGATTTTAAGTCGAGGGTTTTCTTGTTCGGCTCTAGCAACTCTACCAATAGGATTGTTAGAGCCGGACGAGGAACCCCTCCACTTACAATTCAAAAATGAGCTGAGAATAAGCCCGTCTCCTTCATCTGCAGACATCTCCAAACTAAAGGAGGCCACCAAGGATCACCGACAATCTCCAGCTCAAAAGTCATCAGTTTGGTAAGAAAATATCATGGACTCTCTAGACTGAAGACACTCCAGACTGAAGACAATGCTCAAGGATATACAACCTCCTAGTTAATGGTTCGGTGGTATAGTATTATTTAGTGGGTGCTATACATTTAGCTTCGCCATGTAAAAATAGTGCACGTACTTTGTAGTCAATATTAACTATATTTTGTTTTTGTTCTGCTCATAGACAAATGGGATCACAACATTCAGGCGACGGGGTCAATGTGCAAGACAATGATCACGTGAACAAGTTGACACTTGAGTTGGAGCGTGGAGAGTGGCTCAAAGAGGCGATGCTCATCTTGATCAACGCCATTGAACTAACTCGGGGACAGATGCCGGAGCTGGAGTTCGACTTGAGGAAGAAGAGGGCAGACAAACAACTTTCAAGCCTCACGACGCGCATCTTGGTAGAGGCCAACCACGAGGAGAAATGGGAGGTGTCCCTCTTCATACTTTTGTGTTCATACCTGATGCAGGTGCGGTGGTCAAGTGGGGTCTTCTGCAGGGCGGATCTTTGAAACTGCAGTGGGCCACACGCTCGTCCTCGTGGTATCCGCCTGGCGCAACGCGCTAGATTATATATAATGCAGTGGAATTATTTAACGTAATGAGATTTCATAGGCAATGCCTTCCATTACGTACTGTAACGTGATTTCATATGCAATGTCTTTATGTAATGTAATGTGATTTCATATGCAGTGCAATTATGTAATGTAATGAGATTCCGTATGATGGAACGCAATTTTTTTAAATTCTGGTACACTATATAGTGGTGTGGACCCACTATAAACGCCAACAATCCCACAAGTACCATCGGAACCGGGTGGACACGCCAACAATTTATGAATTATCAGCGGCGTTGGAGGCCAACGCCTGTAATACGACTTATCACAGGCATTATACTACCGCCATCTGGCCTCCACGCCGGCAACGACATTTTCCGAACGCCGCGACTAGGATTTTTCCTACTAGAGAAGTCATGAATAGTAAAAATGGAAATTGCATGGCAATATACCTCGGAATAATTATAAAAATACCGTAATAGGTAGGTATGATAGTTGTTTTGAGGAAGATATAATGTGATTTATGTGTGAGATAGTGTATCATCTCACGGGGTTTGGATGCACCGGCGAAGTATGCACCATGTCTCGAGGTGAGAGTGGGCAATGCACGATACCGAAGACAATAGCAAAATATGGATAGGTGGAAGTGCTTTAAATACCTCAACTCATAAACCAAAACATCTCACTAATACTTCATAGTCTACAGCGGGTTAACCACAAGACCGACTACTCCAATGGTTGAGTTTGACAAGCAGAAGTACGCTAGGCTTCCCGACCCATTCTACAAACCGGTTACTTACAAGGTTCTTTAGTTTAGACCCTTCACAATCAGTTTGACTTAAATGACCACAAGTTTTAACGTGTATGACCTTATGATACATTGCCACTACTTCGCGCAAGTCCTTAAGACTACACATAAATAATTTACTCATACCCTATCTCAAAATTATTGCAAGGAACCCAATTATTAAGTTCAGTTGATCTACAAGTTTCTATATATACCACCAATATATACCTGTGACCAACATATAAACCATGCCAACAACTAATTCCTATTCAACTCTGGAAAAAGATATACGTGAAGCCAGTATTAGTTTTAATTTTGATTTATGTGTTTGCATGTAGTTAGGTGCTCGTGTACCCTATTGTAGTCCGGCAAGCTGTACGTGTGATGCGTACGAAGCCGGCGAGTTTCCATGGAGGCGCTCTGAGGAGGCGAGATGTCGGGCTGCAGTGCGATGCGGCGAGCATGGTGAGATGTCTATGGTGCCGTGTGATACGGCGATGCCATGAGAAGCGGCAAGGCGAGGTGGCGGATGCTGAAACGCTGACGGGCTATAGTACTTTATGATCAAGTTGAAACCAAGTGATCTGGTCAGGTAGTTAGCTTTTGGGTTGGCCTAGTTCTTTGGCCGTTAAGAGGAGGTTGCGCAAGGGCCAGGCACAGACGTGTATCTGGTTAGCGATTAGCATCATGCATGGGTTAGTTGGTTAGTGGCCGAGGGTGCCGGCTAGCTTAGTTTGTGCATACGTGACTTAGTGGCCGAGTGTGCCGGCCAATCTAGTGTGTGCGTGCGTGAGTTAGTGGCCTGGTGTACAGACTATTTAAGTTAATCAGATGAATGGAAGAGGAGGTCGTGAGGGAACCAGGAAAAATGTAATCTTTGTGCTCACCAAGGAAGAGTGTTTTGGGCAAAGCCGATGGCCTTCTTCCTTGGTTGTGTGTGTATGTGTACCATGTGTTCTTTGAGAGAAACCATGAGAAAGAAGAGAGTTGTGAGAGGCAATTCAGAGAGAAGAAGGTGCTGCGAGGAGGCAGCTCCACCAGGTAGAGAGTTCTAATCCTTTCTATAAAAGACTCAGCCAACCTCTAACCAATATAAGTGAAGCAAAAGAGTATTGTACAAATAACAGTACTTCAAGTGTAGAGAAACAAGCATCCAAACTTCAAAAGAAATAAGTGAAGCACATGAAGCATTCTATAAAGTCATACTAAAAAAAATAAAAGTAAAGTGCAAAGAGCATTCCATAAATCAACCAAGAACTATCCCAATACCAGCATGCTGAATAACTAAAAGAAAAACAAAAACAAATGACGCTTTAAGAATTTACGCATATTATGTGAACAAATAAAAATATAGGCCCAACAGAGACATACCGATAATTATCAAGAAAGAAAGAGGGGATGCCTTCTTGGGCATCCCAAGATTAGACGCTTGAGTCTCCTTGAATATTTTCTTGGGGTGCTTTGGACATCTCTAAGCTTGAGCTCTTGTCTCTCCTTATTACTCTAATATCGTTGTCTTCCCTTGGTCTTAAAAACTTCATCCACACAAAACTCAACGAAACTCGTGAGATATGTTAGTACACATAAAAATAAATCATCAAATCATGTACTGTCAAGACAAGTTGCATAATTATTTTCAAACATTAGCTATTGTATACTATCATTTCCATAATTCATATCCCCCAATATAAGTCATGAAAACTCTAGAACAAGCAGATAACAAAACTATAACTGGAATCTCTCAAAAGCCGAACGGTCTGTAGTAATCTAATTAATATGCATATTTATGTAACTCAAAAAATTCTGAACAATTAGGACGCAACATAGACTTTGTATTGCAATACTGTTTAAAAATTTCAGGAATTGATCATGTTCCAGTACAGAATGATAATTCGAACACTAGAGGTAAAAGTTTTTGTTACCTGCTCATATTAGGGGATAATTATTCTTATGAGAAACTTCCATGAAATAAATTACATTGAGCATGAACACAAGTGTTCAAGGTCGAGCCTCACTTCCTCAATGCATAACTTTCCAATCATTTCTCTTTTTGAAAAAGTTTTAGGTTCCCCTATTTTTATTTTTATTTTAAGAAATATAAAGGCACACAACATAAGAAAATTAGTCTCTAATACTTTTGGGTGGTCTCACAGGCAATGCTTTCTTTAAAGCCACTAGTAAGATGCCCGTGCTACGCTACAGAACCACATGAAAGTAGAGCAAAAAGTAATTTATCCTCATTCGGTTTTTCAAAAAGTCCAAATCAAGATCTTCTAAAGTTACACAAGAAACAACTGTTTATTTGTTTCCTTACCATATGTCTTAATGGACTCTTCTACTAATGCTACTATACACAACATTGTTGTATTTTGGAAGGCAGGCCAAAGCACAAATGATATGTTTCCTTGTATAACTCTTAATGGACTCATCATTTTGTCTTTGTCCTATGTTTTTATTGCCGAAGTTCAGAACCTTAGTACGTTCAATAGGTTATGAGAATCATCATTTGAGATCTCTCCATATTTCATTGTATCCCATGTAAAATGGTATGCCCTATTAATAACATTCCTTAAAAAACCACGCTTATAGATTTGAGAGGACTTGAAATCAACATAAGCCAAGCTACAGATTATTAAAATGATGTCCGAATGTATTTGAAGAACTCACGGACTGGTAGCATGAAATAATAAGCGGACTTCTATAAACATATGAAAGATGGAGTGTCCACCATCACATCATTTTCCTCCCTATGCTGCATATGAAGATAGATGAAACACGCAAGAAAAAAGACATAAATCACGTTCATGCAAGTCATCAAATGATAAGCAAAGATTATTATTCAACACATAGAAGTTTCCATCAAGAGTGCATAATATATATTCAATATGCCATGAAGAGTCAAAGAACCGAATTTTGATAATTGCAAATATTATTTATTTTTTGGGAGATCCCATTTGAATCTATATGACATTCAATGTACTTAGCATGGTCATGCTCAATGCCTCTATGGTGGTCCCGATGGCCTGCGATACCCTTGGCCTTGACCGCCGTGAATAAGATATAATACTCGCAGCTCGCCGAGGAGCTACCGAACGCCATGGGGCTCTCGAGGGGGCTCGGGCATGACATCAGTGCACGACAGTGGCCAAGGCTGATGTGCAGTACACCCATGGACCGGGTGCTCAAGCTCGACACCGCCTACCCACTTCCTATGGTCCCCAACATTGTCGAGCCTTAGCATTGGTGGCCTTGCTCCTAGATGTCTTCGATTCCGCCTCGAGACGGTATTGCTTCGCGCCGCACCTGTCATCGTCGCCTAGGATAGCAGCGCTCTTCCTGTGCTTCTTATTGATATAGCTTGTGGACAAGGTCGGCGGGCTGAGTAGTCTTTTCTCACTTGCTCTACCTCGACTGGACTCTGCTTAGGCGTCTATGTCTCGCCTGCTGCGAGACACAAGATTGCGTCGCCTACAACGAGCCTGTAGTGGCTGGCCCAATAACGATGTGTTTTCTCATGTTGAGTGTTGACGTCATGTAGATAAATTTTTTCCTTCTTCCCTTTTGTTTATTTTTTGGAAAATAAATAAATTCATATATTACAAAAAATAATTTAGTTTTTTAGGCAAAATAAATAAATAATTTAGTTAATATGTGACATTTCAAAATTGTTCACGTGTTTGAAAAAATGTATGTGATAATTGAAAAAAATGTTATACAATGTAAAAAAAGTGTTCGCGTAATTCAGGAAAAAAAATGTACGTTACATTGAAAAAAAGTTCACACGTTTATGTTTCTTACATTTTGGAAAAATGCTTAACAATGTAAAAAATGTCACCTAGCTTCAAAAAAATTGTTTCATATCATTCAAAAACATCAAGTGTATTTGAAAAATGTTTAACACGTATTCGAAAAAATATTCAAAACATGTATTAAAAAATGTTAATCATGTATTTAAAAAATATTAAACACATATAAAAAATATTTTAGATGCAATGCGTGCGGAAAAATATCCTTGTAAAAATATCTTTGAAAAATGTTAATCATGTATACAAAAAATGTGTCTGTTGTATACGAAAAATGTACGATGTGTATGAAAAAATTAGACATGTGTTAAAAAAACCGTAGAAAGAAACAAATAATCATGAAGAAAAACCAAAGTGAAAAAAATAAAAAATAAACAGAAATAGGAAACAGAAGAAGATTTTAGATGCAACGAGTGCGGAAAAATTAGACATGCGAGCGTCTATGTGAGTACATACGAAGCTTGAAGTCTCAAGAAAAACATACGAAGCTTGACCTAGCAACAACCTATGCTCGCACGCATCCATCCACCGTGTCGCCGCCCCTAGGCACGCACGCATCCATCCACCGCGCCGCTGCACGCCTCCACCCCGCCACGCCGTCGTCGTCCTCTCCTTGCCGTGCGTCACCGCTGCACACCCTGGCCCCGCCACGGCATTGCCAGCCACCCCACTGGTAATCGTCGAGCTCATGCACGTACGCCACCCACCTAGGTTGTCGTTGTCGAGCGCACGCACGGTCGCCGAGCTCCCATGCTACGCGTGCTCGTGCTCAGGGTGTCTGCACCGGGAACGCCCCTGTGGTGCTTCTCCTCCACGACCTCGACCACGTCCACGAACATGCCTCCACGACTCCAGATGCTCCGCCTCCACGACTATGTTCCGTAAGCCAACGTCGTCGTATCCTGGTCCCACCTGGCAGTTACCAACGGCAGCCGCCCCGGCAACCTAGCCGAGCCTTCCTGGGGCAGAGAGGGTTGGTTGGTCTGAACTACGTATTGGGGCTTGCCGGAGGACCGATCTGAGCCCAGGCTGGCTTGTCACCGGCGAGCTTTCGGCTTGCTCAGTCTGCTTTAACTCCAGCTTGACCTGTGTAGTAGCCGTTGAGGAGCAGCCATAAATGTGGTGGTCCGCTGTAGGCTGTAGCAACCACCTACGTATCGATTATACGTTGCTAGAGAACTGACGGTCCATGGGAGTTTCAAAATTAGAAACGCGACAGGAGGGGAATTGGACAGCAGGCTGGTGGATGGCGATTGGGTAAGCGCAACGGTGGTCGCAGTGAAGTTGTGACGAAGATGGCTTACAGCATGGTTAATAATACAGCCAACAATCGGCTATAAGGAATTGTCATGTCATCTAGAGCCAACCTAATAGTCGGCATGTACAATAGTAAATTTCAAATGTGTACTACAACCTCACAAAGTACCTTGGAGCTTGTGCTGCAGCTGGTTACTAATCAACAGCCCGCTTCTCTTCTCTGTTCTCTTCTCTCTTCTCCAACTAAACAAAGATATAACATTTTAGTCCTTATATCCTGCTTATGTCATCTTATTGTACTTGCTCTTAGGTGAAGATCACCCGTATGGGGCATCCTGAGTTCAAGTCCCACTGTTTGCTTTATAGTAGTATTTTATTTTGGTGGGTCCTCCTGCCTGCCGTTTTGCGATGACGCTCCTCCGTGAGCCGCCACACAGCCGGAGAAAAAGCCCTGCCGCCGCCATCCCCGGTGCCAGCCGAGCTTCGCAGTAGAGACCCTCAGGCGGCAGCGAGGGAAGGGATGGAGGCAGATAGAGGAGGCGGCCGGTTAGAGTTTCTCTCCCGGAGTAGCCATGGAGACAAGGTCGCTACTATAAAGATCATCACACTGCTGGTCCTCGTGTGGTCTCGTTGTGTTGCTGAACACTCAATGGCCCCCACTGCTGCACACACATACGCCATGCAAGGTAATATGTTGTATTTGACTTTTAGTGTGCCTCGTGCTAAAAGCGAACGGATCTCCATTAAAACTGCATGGTGAGATTGCCGGGACAAATTGTCCAGGACGTCCTTGCTCGGTATTGGACGATTCTGAATACCGTTGGTCCTGTGTACCCTCATCAATTAAATAGTACAAGTCCAATAAGATATGCTGCTAGCTGCAGGTGGTGGTAGACAGAAGGAAACCATGGGCGCGTTTCAGACCGCAACCTGCACCCCAGGTTATGTCATTACTACTTATAGCAACCCTGCAGTCCTCATTTGCTCTTGTCGTTGCCACATGTGTGATGATTGTTTTAGGCCATCACACATATCCATACGATCTATTCTCTCCTTCGAGTGCACCCCTTCTTTTTTTTTCTTTTCTTTTTTTGCGGGTGAAAGTGCAGGAGGTGATCCATGCGTCATTCTTTCATATGTAAGTGATCATCGGCACCTAGCTCGTCTCTTCTTATTTTTAATTTATGCGTGGGAAATCCCTCATTTTATAGGACCATTTTTAATTTATGCCTTCTGAAAATGTGTAGGTAATTCATGTCAAGAGAGCCATTCGCATTGGCCAGGGAGTAGTACTTGAAGGTAAAATAGAGGCCATATGTAGTGATGCTGATCCTTTGCTTTCTTGTAGAGATCCTGCAATTTTTCTGTTGCCAGAAAAGATTGGAAGGGCCTCTACACCAAAACAAATACTCCCTATAAATGCTCCCTAGGATTTGTGTTTTTCTTTCTTTCCGAAAAGGAGGTTGAAACCCCTGGTCTATGCTTCATTGTGATAATTTCTTAGATGTGCGCAGCAAATTCTCGGGTGTCCAGATTTTCGTCTGAAACTAAAACCTTGTCCATACTTTAAGAAATGGAGTACCCGTCATTGTCTGAAACCAAAACCTGGACTATTCTTTCTTAGTAATATAAGAATTATATATAGCAATAGCACATCGAACCTATTTCTGAAGAATCGTAGAGCCTAAATCTGTCCATACATCATGCTGCAAATAATTCGCTTACCGGAAACGCCGTCGGCGGGCAGTAGTTTTCTGAAGGGGGGGATTAGGTGCCATGTATGGGGTCCATACATTATACTTTGGCAGGGCGCTCAACTTGCGGGTGAAACAATGCCAAAGTATGGACAAGACCGTACCAACTTGCATGGGATATTTAATCTTTATAACATTTATGGAAGGAACAATAACTTTGCTTCCACCTATGAGCCTGTCTTTGTTTGAGAATCATGCACCCTAAACTCAATTGAATTGTAGCCAAGTCGCTGTCATAGCCACATAAAGACAATAATTGTGAGACCAAGTTGTGCAAATTGCAACCTAAAATAGGGACCGGGAGTTGTACAATTCAGCAGCTCATGAAAACCGCCGGTGGCCCTTAGGCTCCCATTGGAAAGGGAGGCGGTTTTTGCATCGATTAGAAAACTACACCCATGAAAATAATTGCCAAAAAGTCGGATCGATCGCCTGAGACATAGATAGTCTCTTGTTTGCGAGCTGTAGCGCGGCATGCATAGCATCTCAAGCAGACACCGTAAAATCGCCAAACCTGTAAAATTTCGGCGGGTTTACGGTTTCGGACCAATTTTGTGTCCAGAACAGACCCTGTAACAGTTCGTGGAACCGTAAACGTTTTACAGGCCACCGAAATCGTGAGCCTCCAACCTATATTTTTACCGGTTGGAGGGCAGTATACAGGCCACAAACTGGCCGGAATTCTCCGCTCTCCACGCGCGCGGCCGTCCGTACCAGAGGGCTCCACCCATCGATTTCTTGCGGCTCCGGCGAAGTTCGGCCTTCTCTTTTCGTTTCCTCGCCTCAATCCCAATCAGCTCCAGAGTGCCCCATCCAATTTCTCACGGCAGCGCGCGGGCGAGCGGCGGCGCGCGTGCGGCCGGCGGCTGGTGGGCGCGGGTGAGCAGTGCGCTATGCCGGCGGGCGAGCAATCTGAGCGGCGCGGCGCAGGCGAGCGCGTGCGAGCGGGCGGGCGAGCTGCGGGCGACCTGCACGGCGAGCGGCAGGCGAGATGCGCGGGCGAGCGCGCGCGGGCACTCCAGCAAGTCCTCGTTATGCATATTGCTATTGCTACGTAGCAGATGGATCTCGATCATGCATACTGCTACGTAGGAGATGGACGCGGGCGAGCTACGCGGGGAGGACGGGCGGCGCGAGCAGGCTGAAGAAGAAGGCAAAGGGGAAAATTGTTGGATCCACGTAAATTCTTTTTTACGGTCTCCTTTTACCGTATCTGTTCTTTCGGAGCCCGTATCAGACCGAAAAAACGTTTTGAGGGGCACTGTAAACACGTTTTACACGTTTTACGGACCCTTAAAACAGACATGGTATCCGTTCGCGGAGAGTGATACAGAAGCCGGCCATCTAACTGTACCACAACGTCCGCATACATTTCAAACGGAATTTAAACAAACCGGATGATTTTCATTCAAACTGGAACACATTCAGTACATTTTCGTCATATTTCATTACAAAAGCGTCCGGAAATTAACTTAGTCAAAATTCTCGCCCGCGTCCGTCCTCAAAGTCCTTGTTGTTTCCCATGTCCGGCATCTTCTAGCTGTGGGCCCCGGGATGTGAAGCCGCAGGTCGCCGGCAAGGAAGAGTAAGACACTGGACACAGACATGGCCCACATGGGACACGAGGCGCCGACGTGTCCTATGTCCTACCCTTCCTCGTCAGAATCCGCGGCCTGGACGTCGCCGGTGGAGGTGAGGTCCACGATGGAGAGTAGATGGGCCGGCCTAGTGGGCGAAGCGGCGCAAATGAGGGGCAACTGTCGGTGCGAACGACGCGCAGCTGTAGGCGTTCCCGTCCGCGATCTCCTGCGTCGCCTGTGCGGCCTCGTAGAACACACCCGCTGCTCCTGGACGAAGTTCGGTTCCTCCGTGGCCATGGCTGCCATGGTCTCTGCACTGCAAACTCGCCATAGATTTGGCCCTCCGCCGGCCGGTGATGTGTCAGGAGGGCGAGGTTGTAGTGTTGCTCCTCCTGCACCAGCCGGAAGGCCAACACCGGCGGCGGCGGCCCCTCCGCCATGACAGCGTCGAAGTGCGCATGCGCCTGCTCCATGGTGAAGCCGGCACGGACCGGCGCGAGCAGGGGCGCCTGATCGTTGGAGGAGGCCTCCTCCATCATAAGGTCGTCATCACTCACCTCCAACGAGCTCGCCGGCATGCCGGCCTCTATTCGCCGTGCACGACGGGTCTTCCAGCCAGCCACAAGCCCGGCCAGGTCATGCTTCTTCTATGTCGAGGATCTCCCATATCGCTTTATAGCTCGCAGTCATGGCGAAGGTGGTGCACAGAGGAGGATTGGGAGCGGAGGTCGTGCGGTGCGGATCAAGCCAGGCGTGGCCAGGTATAAATAGCGGTCACGTCCAGTCACGTCTCCCTGGCATTGAAAATGCACGGAGATCGAGACGCAGCACGGACGACGCTCTCGGCCGGCACGGCGCTTCAATGCTGGCTCCATTTAGAGGTCGTGTACGCTCTGGGCCAGCATGAATTCAGCGTGGGGAGCGGATGTGCGCTCGCGCGAGAAAAGGCGCGGGCACAGGAGATGTTTTTGTATGGGACCGCGGTGTCCGACACGTACGCGGCGGTGGTTTGGACACCCACAAAACTGACCTAGTTTGCGTCCGGTTTGCAGAAAAAAGACAACCAGACACATCGGTCTGGACGCTTGCAAGAGTTTTGAGGGTCAACGTTAAAGATTCCCTTAAGGATCGGTGTAGCAGCCGTTGTTCCATGAAACAATTTATTTTTTCTGTGACATTTAGGAGGCATACTAACACCAAGCCCGTGTGATGTTACTAGAAAATATATTACTCCTTTAGCAATAAGAAACTATCATTTGAGCTATATAAATCCGTTGTAGACTATACAATTTGTAGTGCCGGAACTGACCGTACAGAACAGACCATACATATCCTGTATTGTTCCACTCCGCCAAAAAAGAACAAGTACATGTGTTGCTATATATGCACCACGTATGTATATGCATCGGCGGACTCTGGAGCTGCAGATTACGGTAGCCACCGAAGGGTCTTTTTGAGGGTTTCTCTCTCCAGACCCGGTGGCTGCTACCGCGGCACGCACTGGTGAGGTTACGGGATACAGCCGAAAGGCCCCTTTGTGGGTTTTGCCGGCTCTCACATCAACCAATTTACCTTCAGCGATAGGATGCAGTGTATGAATGGCGGCTTGACGTAAAGGATATGGTTGTGTAGAGGTGGCGGCAGAATCTCTTGCCCATTGCATGTTGCTGCAGGGATCACGGAAATGGTGATGACAAAACATGATTGACTTTGATTTCATGGTGGTTTTCGACTACCCGGTCTTGAGCTCCAGAGTGAAAATCCTAGGTCTGATCCGAGTTGTTATAGGTGGCAATGATGATATTTTTGCGTTGTTACCTAGTTGAAGACATTGCTCGGATATGCTCGGACTTGTTTTTCAGGGTGAAAATCAAGAATCTGGCCTCTGGTGGTTGGATCCGGTGGCGCCGACGCTTCAGTGACGTTCCCTTCCTAAAGGCAATGCTTTTGATGAATCACGTTGTACTTGTGGCGTCAAGAGATGATTGGTGTGGATATGGTAACTAATGTAGTTTGTCAAACGCTGTTTTGATCACTTTGAGTTTTTTTTTTCTCATTTGGGCATAAGTTTGGTCTTATATGACTTTGCTCTTTGTGGTCATGTTTATTTGTGTGTGTAGGTATCGACTACGCGCATCTTAACTATACAGAGAATGGACGTGTTCTAATTATGGTTGTATCCATCTGATGTTTCATTTTGATTCGATAAATCAACCCTTTGTTGAAAAAAATGCACTACAACCAAATAAACTAAACATACAATATATACATTTGATGGTACACGTTTTGGTGCCGGAACAAACCATACACACCCAGTGTAGCTCAAGCAGTACGCCAGTTCCTCCCTCCAGGGCACAAAACCTCCTCCACCGACGGTTTTCCGCCCATGGATAACTACAAGTCAGTGGTGCTAAAAAAATGATTGACTGGCACTCGATCCGTTGGTGAAGATCCATAACGAGTTTTCCACCACATGTTGGCATGTAATTTATGTTATGGTACGTAAAGATCAGCCACACAATGCAGCGAATAGATCGAGAATGTACAGATTAACTGAGATAGACTAGCACTTTTTTTTGGGGGGAAATCACGACAGTTTGATGAGGCGGCCGGCAGCACAGAGTACAGTGGATATTTTCCAAAAAAAAATAGTACAGTGGATACAGAGTCATGGACTGACGAACGCACTCAAACAAGCGAGCAGTAGGATACATTTCGACCAGCGTTCAGCAAGGAACCAAAGCAATCATGGAGTGGCCATGAGCTGCATCCCAGGTTCCTCTGTGCACGGGCAAGAATCAGAAGCTCCAGAGGCTGACGCCGTCCATGCCGGTGGCATCCTGGATGCCGGCGCTGCCAGCGAATAGGCTGTCGATGGATTCGTGCGCATCCGAGCAGGGGAGCTGGAACAGCATGAACGGATCGAACCAAAGGGCGCTGGCGGCGCTCCCATGTGACCAGTCAGACTCGCCGACCGCCGTGACCGGCGGCAGCGTGGCGACGGCGGTGGTCATGTCGAGGAAAGCGTCCATGTCGAAATACGCCATCGGCTCCGCCCGTGACGCAGAGGCACCGGCAGAGTACGTCGTCGTCTGCGCAGGCACCTGGGGGCGTCGCAGTTTCGGCGCGGCTCTGCTTCCGCGGCTGGCGCTGGCACTGCCGGGGAAGTTGACCTTGGCCTGTCTTCCATGGATGCGGCGGGCGGCTGAGTCGTAGGCCCAGGCGGCGCCGTCGGCCGTGTCGAACGTGCCGAGCCAGACGCGTGTGCCCTTGTGCGGGTCGCGGATCTCCGCGGCCCACTTCCCCGACGGGCGCAGCCGGATGCCATGGAGGCAGCGGGGGCGCTTCTCCTGGCTCGTCAGCTGCGCCACGCCGACATCTTGGTTGGAGGCTGAGTCGTCGTCGTCGTGGAAGCGCTCGAAGGCAGCCTGGAAGTCGTCTGCCTCGGCGATGCTGCTGCCGTGGCGCCTCTTGCGCATGCCACCCTCCTCCTTGGAGCTGACCTTGGTCGACGGCGGGACCAGCTCCTCTAGGATGGCGCCGCCGCACATTATATCCTTCTTCTCTTCTCTTACTGATATAAGTTGTTTCTCCTCGCACTTGGATTTCTCTCAGTTTCTCTCTGTTCACGCCTTGTTGGACATCCAGACAGGGGAACACACGTATTTATAACCGCCACAGCCGATGATGACGTGTCAAATCTACTGGTAAGTGTTAGCTAGACTACAGGGTATCTAGCCTCCCCAGGATCAAGCGAAGAGAATTGGAGAGCAGCCAAGAGAGAAGTTGCAGCAGCTGCCCATATAAGTAGTTGAATCATTGAACACACGCACACATGCACTAGTGATAGAGAAGCTCACATAGTAGTACTCCCTCCGTTTCTTTTTAGTCTGCATATAAAGTTTGGTTAAAGTTAAGCTTTATAAAGTTTGACTAATTTTATATTAAAAAACATCAACATTCACAATATGAAATCAATATTATCAGATGCACCATGAAATATATTTTCATACTATACGGTTTTAGTATCGTAGATGTTCATATTTTTTAATATAAATTTGGTCAAACTTTGTGTAGTTTGACTTTGACCAAATTTTATACGCGGAGTAAAAAAAAACTGAGGGAGTACTACTTACAAGCTTTATTGCTTGTTAACTGACTGAGTTACAACCGAAGGACTCCGGTCCTTATACAGGGGATTACAAGCTACCATTGAACAGCACGTGTACAGCCAGCACACACACCTAGCACATCCACCTCACACCTAGAAACTACACTACTTACTAGAGTTTACTTCTTGCATGTACTACATGCATGCACCACTCTGTTGGGGAGACACGTTGCTTCCTTGCTAGCTAAGGTTGCCGACATGCACCTGGATATTTTGCTTTGCAGCTAGCTGTTGCAGCAAATGCTCTTGCCGACGTCTTGATATTTTGAGTACTCTACGTACATGCATGAACAGGCAAGCAAGATTATATTTAACATTCACCCCCATAATCTTGTTGCCTCTCGAGATTTTGTATGCCGATTCGATCTCTCATTTCCAAGAACTTGAGTTTGCCGAGCGGTTTAGTGAGGATATCCGCCAGTTGATCTTTAGTAGCGACATGCTTCATCTCAATTTTACCATCTTCCACACACTCACGTATGAAGTGGTACCTTGTGTCGATATGCTTGCTCCTGTCATGATAAACCAGATTCTTGCATAATGCAATTACTAATTTGTTGTCCACTCTCAGGGTAACCTTGTTATCTGATTGCATTTTCAATTCATTCAGCAGGCGTCCAAGCCAGATGCCTTGACAAGCTGACGTAGTAGCAGACTAGCAGCAATATACTCCGCTTCACAGGACGATAATGCTATCGTTTTTTGCTTCTGAGTTGCCCAGGTCACCAAATTTGGACCAAGGAAAAATATAGTGCCGGTAGTACTCTTCCGGTCATCAGCGTCTCCAGCCATGTCGCTATCACTATAGCCCATAAGACTAGATTTTTCGAAGCCCTTTCTCACGTAACGACATCCAAAATTAATTGTACCCCGGATATACCTCAAGATTTGCTTCACTACAGCCATATGTTCCTCAGTTGGTGTTTCCATGTAGCGACTCACAATTCCAACCGCATATGCTATGTCCGGTCTTGTATTCACCAAATATCGAAGGCTTGCAACTATACTCCGATAGTCCGTCTTATCAACTAGAGGAATCTTGCTTGACTTACTCAACTTCAGTCTCGCCTCCATCAGTGTCTGGGACGGGTTACAATTAGCAAGCCCACACCTCTCCAATATTTTTTCTGCATAAGATGATTGACACAAGAGAATTTCTTCATCTTTCTGTTGTACTTCAATCCCCAAATAATAGCTTAATAATCCGAGGTCACTCCTGCTGAACAATTTCTTCATCTCCATCTTGAATTTTTCAATTTCAGCAGTGCTTGTTCCTGTGATAATCAAGTCATCCACATATACACCAACTAGGAGACTTGTATCACCAATAATTCTCTTGTAGACAGCATGCTCAAGTGGGCTTCTCTCAAACCCGAGTGACACTAGGCTTTTGTCAAGTTTTGCATACCATGCTCTTGGTGCTTGATGAAGCCCATATAGTGCCTTCTTGAGCTTTAATACCTTGTCCTCGTTACCTTCTTGTTCATGACCTGGTGGCTGCATCACATATATCTCTTTCTCCAAGTCACCGTTAAGGAAAGCAGACTTTACATCCATGTGATGCACCTCCCATCCTTCTTGAGCTGCCAAAGCTATGAGAAGTCGTACTGTTTCGAGTCGTGCAACCGGTGCAAAAACTTCATCATAATCAACGCCTTGCTTCTGCACATAGCCTTTAGCAACTAAGCATGCTTTGTACTTGATAATAGCACCCTGTGAATTTTTCTTTACCTTGAATACCCATTTCAAACCTATGGGTATCTGTCCAGGTGGTAGATTAACAAGTTCCCATGTTCCATTCCTCTCAATGGAACCAAGCTCTTCTTCCATTCCACGCCTCCAACATGCATGCTTGTTGGCCTCCTGAAAATTTATTGGCTCTTCCATGGTTAGCAAACAGAGACCGGAATAATCAGCTCTAACCTCCGTTGACTCGTCGTAGACGTCCAAAAGGGAACGGACACGCTTTGGTGGTGTAGATGTGTCGTATGCCACACCGCTCTCCGTGACACCGGTAGGTGTGCTAACCTCAGTACTTGTACCACCAGCCATTTTGTTGGTGTGTTTGGTACATCTCCTGTACCATCGGTACTTGCCCCGCTCGGGGAGCTTGGAGCACTGTCGGTGTCACTCGTTGCACCTTGCGGCACCATGTCATTTCCTGTATCAGTGTGAGGTGGATAATACACAATAAATTCATCACCAAGGTTGTCTGCACCTTCACCTGACACGGGCTCCCATGTCCATGGTCTGTTTTCTTCAAACACGACATCTCTTGAGACATGTAGCCTTTTTAACACCGGATCATACATATGATATGCCTTTGTACCATCCTCATAACCGATGAACACCATTGGCATGCTGCGATCAGCGAGCTTCTTCACATGTGGATGCACCACCTTGACATGTCCAATACAACCAAAGGTGCGAAGATGACGCACACTTGGTTTCTTACCGTAGAAAGCTTCATATGGTGTTTTACCGATGACGCTCTTTGTCGGTGAATGGTTTAGGAGATAAACTGCCGTTGACACGGCTTCTCCCCAAAACCTTCCGGTCATTCCCATGCTCTTCAACAAGCTTCTTGCCATAGAAACTACCGTCTGGTTTCATCGTTCCACCACACCATTCTGTTGTGGGGAATATGGCGCAGTGAGGAACCTCTTGATACCCAAGTTCTCACAATACTCGTGGAACTCATGAGAGGTAAATTCTCCCCCTCGGTCAGTGCGGAATGCCTTTATCTTGGCATTCGCCTCCAGTTCAGCACCAATTTTTATCTTCTTGAATGCGGCAAAAGCTTCATCTTTGTTTTTGAGAAAAGCAACCACATATATCTACTATGATCATCAACAACCAATAAGAAATATTTTTTACCTCCTGGTGTTGCTGGCATTATTGGACCACATAAATCTCCGTGCACTAGTTGCAGTGGTCTGTCTGCACGGTAAGATGCTGCCGTCGGAAACGGTGCACGTCGTTGCTTGTCAATCATGCATTCATCACAAATCTGGTTAACATATTGGATGAGGGGCATACCTTCCACCATTCCATGGTGCGCTAAGCTATGTAGAGCTTGGAAATTGAGATGCCCAAAGCGTCCATGCCATAGCCATGCATCCTCCTTGATGCATGCCAAAAGACACACAGGTTGTGTCAGGTTCAGGTTGAGTACGTACAACCTATTCCTTGTCCGCTTCACCTTAGCCAGTACCTTCCTGTTGTGGTCGTAGATGTACAGAAATCCATCCTCAAGAACGGTCCTGCAACTATTCTCATCAAACTGGCCAAGGCTCAATATGTTGCTGCTGAGACTCGGGATGTAATATACGTCGGTGAGGACACGATGCTCTCCAGTTAGGCACTCAAACAATATAGTTCCGCGCCCACATATCGCCACGGTGGAGCCGTCGCTGAACCGGACAGTGCCTCGCACTGAAGTGTCCAACTCAGTGAACACCTCCATGCGCCCCGTCATGTGGTTACTAGCTCCTGTGTCGAGATACCACTCGGCACTCTTCTCCATAGCCCCTAGTTTGGGAATCACCTTTTCCTCATTTAGCATGACTATGTCAGACACCTCCTCCGCGCACGCCGAAAAGAGCAAAGCGGGCTCATCATCTTGAGCCTGTGCGTGATGCACTTCCTCACCACGACCACGACGTGGTTTACGACACTCAGAAGAGTAGCGTCCGAGAATACCACAGTTGAAGCACTCAATATTGCTCTTGTCACGGAACCCATTTGTCCCGCCACCACGGCCTCCTCTGCCGCGGCCACGGCCACGACCATTACCGTTGGTGTTGCTGCTCCTCTTGGTGTTAGAAGAAGATTCTCCACCACCATTCTTCTTCATACGCGCCGTCCACTCTGCCTGTGTGAGCAACAAGTGACCGTGCTCATCCTTGTCACCGAGTCTATACCGTTCCTCAACGGCTTTGAGGCGACTGGTAAGCTCTTCGATAGACAAGGTCTTGAGGTCGACGAGTTGCTCAAAGGAGATCGCCACTTGCATGTACCTTGTTGGTACAACGCGAAGAAATTTCTTGACGATGTGGACATCTTCCAACGTCTCTCCCAATGCACGGATGCCGTTGACGAACCCTGTCAACCGGTGTCCAGAGAGAGCAACCTGTGAATTTTTTTTCGCGGGAGGCACGGGTTTACTTCTCGTGGAGGCACGGACTTGCTTCCGCGAGAGGCACAGTCGTGTCTCTTTCGGAAAGGGAAAAAAAAAGTGCTCCCGCTTCGGTTTTTTCGTCTGGTTTTTTTCGTGAAAAAAAAATTCGTCAAAACCTATCAACATGGGATGTAGTTTTGAAGATCTCGACGCGAGGAATCCAATGATGAAAACGGTTTGAGATTTGGACGCAAGGTTTAAGAGATAAAACGTTTTAAATAAACGGATCGACGAAAAAAGAGAAAATTAACAGGTTACGACAAGTGATGCGCATGCAGTGCACCACTTGTCGTAACCTGACGAGGTGGGAGTAATCTTTGGAAAGAGTACTCCTCAATTAGTGATTTCGCGTCACCGTTGGAGGGAGCCAGCCCTAGCGCTATCGATAGATTGGATCGATTCCCCTAGAAAAAAAAAGGATAGATTGGATCGATTCTCTAACGTGCGCCTGTTCGTGTTCGTCTGCTCGCCTCCTCTCGAGCAGATGGCCAGACGGCGTCACTCGCTCCGCCAGCCTCCATCGAAGCATCGCTAGCCGCCCAGCAGCCCGCCCATGCCATCGCCTTGCCCACTCGCAGATCGCTGAATAAATTTTTTTAGGGGAGATCGCTGAATAATTGAAATAACAAGATACGACACTTGGTAAGGTCGCCAATCTCTCTAAAGCACGCATCTGTATCTTTTTTGTGTGTGTCTAATTCTTGTTTCCCTAATTGTAGGCTAGGATTTTTAAATTTGATTATAAGAGTATTATAGTTGTGAATCGGATTACTGCAACTTGCCAAATTTCCTTACTGTTTCAGACATGGTTCGATTATTTCTCGATCGCGACAATAGAAGACACGGCGCCGAGTAAGTTTAACTTTATAACCGATCATTATACTTTATTTATTATTCTATTCTTTCATGTCCAAACATAAATATTGCAACCTATTGTCTCTTCACATTCAGATTTTTTCCAAACTGAATGTTGTCGTCATTGATCATATTTACACAATCAACTACTCCCACCGTCCCATAATCGTTTATCATATATTATGAGATGGAGGTAGTATTATTTCAAGTGGAGCGCTCAATTTTGGTAATCAGTTTTATTGCCGGACATTTTAAATTGTTTAGTGTGTTACTTTTATGTATAGTATTTCTTGGTATCGACCCACTGGATGTCCGTGAATACATGTGTGTTGCATCCTATTGTCTCTCCACATGGTATCAACCTAACTGGACCTAACCTAGCGCCGCCCGCCACCGCTATCCTACCTCGTCCGCTGCACCTTTTTCCTACTGCTGCCTAGCTCTCCCGATCCTGCTGCCTAGCTCTCCCGATCGCTTAGCTAGCTTAGCTAGCTCTCCCAATCGCTGGCTGCTGCTCCTACGGTCCTACCTACTGCTGCTGCCGCGACGCAGCCACATAGCTAGCTCTCCCGATCGCTAGCTGGACCTACCTACTGCTGCTCGCCCGCGCGCCCGTCTCTCCCGATCGCCAGCTACCTCCTGCCGCTGATCGCCGGCTGCTTCTCCGCCCGCCTCGCCGTTGGCTACGCCGGCCGCCTCGACGCCGGCTATTTCTCCGACTGCCTCCACGGCAGCCTCGACGGCTAGTTCACCGGCCACCTCGACGCCGGCCTCCTCGGCCGCCGCGGCTGCCTCACTGGCTTCCTCGGCCGCCTCGCTGGCCTCCTCGGCCGCCACGGCTGCCGACGGGCCGCCTCCACCACCCACGGGTCCCGTTACTCGCGCTCGTGCGGGTGTGTTCCAGCTGAGCTCCCGCTACCCCACCGACAAGTACGTGTGTGCGGCCTCCACCTCCGCGCCCTCGCCGTTGCCCACTTCCGCTCGGGCAGCTCTCCGGGATCCGCAGTGGCATGCGGCCATGCAGGAGGAGTTCGACGCCCTGCAGCGCAACCGGACGTGGCAGCTTGTTCCCTGTCCGCGCGTTGCCAACGTCATCTCCGGCAAGTGGGTGTTCAAGCACAAATTTTGCCCCGATGGTACACTCGAGCGCTACAAAGCGCGTGGGTGGTTCGAAGCTTTCTTCAGCGAGCCGGTGTCGACTTCACGGATACCTTTGCCCCGGTTGTCAAATCCAGCACGATCCGTACCGCCCTGCACCTCGCGATGTCTCGGGTGTGGCCGGTGCACCACATGGATGTCTGCAACGCCTTCCTCCATGGCCACCTCGACGAGCAGGTGTATTGCCAGCAGCCCGCTGGTTTTGTCGACGACACATACCCAGATCATGTGTGCCTGCTTTCTCGCTCGTTATACGGGCTCAAGCAGGCACCGCGTGCCTGGTACCAGCGCATCGCGGCGTTTCTTCATCAACCCGGCTTCCGCTCCACTCGCTCCGACGCCCCGCTATTTGTCTATCGACAGGGCCATGATACTGCATACCTGCTCCTCTACGTCGACGACATCATCTTGACGGCATGCACCGCCGATCTTTTTCGACGGCTTACTGATCGACTTCGCGCTGAGTTCGCCATCAAGGACTTAGGGCCGCTAAACTACTTCCTCGGCATCGAGGTGGTATGACGCGTGGACGGGTTCTTTCTTCACCAGCGGAAGTACGCTCATGAGTTGCTTGACCGCGCCCGGATGCTCAATTGCAAACCCACGGCCACCCCTGTTGACACGAAGGCCAAGCTCTCCGCCACCGATGGTTCGCCGGCGCCGGATGCCCCCTTCTACCGCTCGATTGTGGGTGCTCTCCAGTACCCGACGCTCACTCGCCCAGAGTTGCAGTACGCGGTACAGCAGGTGTACCTTCATATGCATTCGCCTCGTGATGCTCACTGGACCGCGGTGAAACGGATTCTCCGTTACATTCGTGGTACTATGGATCTTGGCCTCTTGCTCCACGCTTCGGCAGCTATGGACATCGTGGCATACTCTGATGCACACTGGGCTGGCTGCCCCGACACACGGCGTTCCACCTCCGGATACTGTGTCTACCTTGGACCATCACTTATCTCCTGGTCGTCCAAGCGGCAGCCCACGGTCTCTCGGTCCAGTGCCGAGGCTGAGTATCGTGCCATGGCTAACGTCGTTGCTGAGTGCTCCTGGCTTCGGCAACTTCTCTACGAGCTCTCTTGTCCTGTCGACAAGGCCACCGTTGTGTATTGTGACAACGTCTCTGCCGTCTACCTCTCCGCCAACCCCGTTCATCATCGCTGCACCAAACATATTGAGCTGGATATCCACATTCTTTGTGAGCAGGTGGCTCTTGGTCACGTTCGAGTTCTTCACGTGCCTACCTCTCAGCAGTTTGCGGATATCATGACGAAGGGGTTGCCGACGTCGGTTTTTGAGGAGTTTCGGTCCAGTCTGTGCGTCAGTGCCGATGCTTCGACTGCGCGGGGTGGGGGGGGGGGGGGGTTGAGCGACCTATGTATTCGTATATACACATGTACTCTAATCTCCATCCATCTCATTAGGGTTTAGTCCTGGACATGATGATCCCCCTGTACATCTATATATTGGCACTGGATGCCCGTGAATACATGTGTGTTGCATGCTATTGTCTCTCCACAAAAACTCCTAATTGCTTAATTGTTGGGTTTGTTTGCCATGTTTTGCACCTTGGGTGAACACTCCTGGTGTTAGGTGATTCGTGTAGTTTTACTTAATCATGAGCATATCAATTCTGCCCTAGTTGGCATTGTTTTTCTTATAGTTAAATTGATCCCCCCCCCCCCCCCCCCCTCTAGTTACACTACTCTTCTCCCTTTTTACATCCTACCTGCTGGTCTTATGAAGCTTGTTCTTCAGGATATCTGAACAACCTGCTTCTTGTGGTTAGCCTTCTCCTCCTAGCTTCTTCATCTTGTTCCCAGAGTACTAGTAATGGTGGTCCATCTCTATTTGGTACATGTTCCCCAGATCTGGATCGGGCGGATCCATCGCCACGGGCTGCGGGGGACCTGGTCGCCGCCGGTGGAGCTGCAGCGTCGCGTCATGGTGGGAGATGCCTGGGGTGCTGCTGCTCGCTGTCTGGATGGCCCGTGCGGCACCCCGCTGGGTCCGGTGCGGCCCAGATCTGGGGCTGGCCGGTGCTCACCGGCCCGATGCGGGGCCTTGCCGGGGGCGATGGCTGCTGTGTTCCTCGCGATGTGGTCACGGCCTGGTGTGCTGGTGGACACCTCGCCCGGCCTTGGGCTGGGGGTGTGCTGCCCGGGGTGCCCTCGGCCTCCCAGATCGGGGGTGGGGTGCGGGCTGGTGAGCGAGGGGGGCGGTCGTGGCCCGGTGGGGCCGTGGCCGTCTGCTTCCTCCCGTGGCAGTGGTGGTTCTCCTCGGACGTCCCCTTGTTGACCAGCGGTGAGGCAGGGTTCTGGGCTGCTCCGACCACCCTTCCTCGGAGTCTCCTTCGTTGGTGCCGGTTGGTGTATGTTAATACAAAGGCTTCTCAAGGCCCTTCTTGTCGCCGGTGATTTACTTTGACATGTCCTTGGCATCTTTTAGACGGCAGTCTTCTTGGCATGCGAGGCCATCTCGGGACCAGGGGGTTGCCGGGATCAGCGTCATGCCGGCAGGCTGCCCGTGGTCTCCTTTAGCCAAGGTGCATTGGTGTGATTGTTGGTTGCCATTGCGGGGCTCAAGGTTTGGCTGATGGGGTGCCGGCAAATGCCGTGCTTGACCTTGGTCAGGCGGACGACAACGATGTCCGCGGACGCCGTGCTCTTCCTTGGAAGCGTCGTCATTAGCTACATATAAAATACTAATTGCTATCGATGCATTATGCTCCTACACGTACGTGTACAAGTTAGCTAGTCATTCGTGAAAAAAAAACCTTCAGATGCATAGAGTTAATATGTTTTACCCTATAAAAAGATATACTTCTATACGCATAGTAGCCCAATCAGCACGTCAAGATTGCTAAAGTATTTCTTTTTTGAAATTAGATAGAAAATTATTTTGATTTCTTGTAAAAAAAAATTAGTTGGTCCAGTCCGGGAGATGCATTCCCACGCACGCGGAGAACAATGTGATCCTTTTCTCTTTCTTCTTTCTCCATGCATTTGGGCTCCCGGTTTCGGATTTCTTCTGTTCCTTCCTCCATTTCTACGGTATTGGGGTGCACCACCTCAATCCGAACTCCGTTGGTAACCTTGCCGGCTTTGCCACACTGTGCAGGAGGGATTTCTTCCAACCTTCTCAGTGGCTGGAGTAGTACGCTGTGGCTGGAGTATGCATGGATGAGCATCCATGATCTGGCCCGACATGGATGAGCATCCACATATGAGCCAAAATCAATGCAGGTCCACTAGCTACTTGGATCAATCGACGAGGACAAAACATAAGCAGGGCATGGGCGTCAGCGTGCATGGCGTCCTGTGTCGATCACGACCAAGAATCAATGCATGTGGAAGACATAGTCAGCCCGCTTAGCTTAAAAAAGAAAAGTATTGGCGCCATTATATGAATTGCCCGCTCGTCGGATTGATAACTAAGTGGCTTCGACCATATACAAACACAAATCGAGTGGGTCGAGGTGATGCACGCAGCAACAGCATCCGATGTGTCTCGGAAGTAGCTCTATGTTTTCCTTCTAGTCATTATCCTTTTTTCAAAATGTCCATTTTTTCTCTTTTTGTAAGCTTTTATGGTGAGCTGATATCCCAAACATCAATCTGTGCCTTCATCAGTAGCCCAATTACAATCGCGAAACGTTGATAAACATGCTCCTATGCTTCGATATTTAAAAACTAAATTTAAATAGTACAAAGTTGTATTAAGTCAGCGACAAGTAATATGGATCGGAGGGAGTATTTTATTTTATTTCAAGATAATACACATGTTCACAAGACATGTTCCTACAGTCCTATAAAGCTCAAATCCAAATTCGGGGTTCTGTACATAGAGCAAAGTCGGCATTTTAGTTTAGATGTGAACGCTTCCCGCAAATAACATGAACAAGCGAGAAATGTTTTATATAATGAAAACTGATTGGAATTTGACAAAGGTATAAGCAGAGCTACAATACGTTTTAGCTGCTGAACTGAAAATATATTTTAAAAATTCGGTTGATAAAATAATAATGTTTGGTTGCTCATTCGGGATGGGCGTTGGTGGGACGATCATGTCGTGGAATCGGAGGCTATCTATTGTTCAATCTCCTCTAGCGGCTGCTCCTTCTCTTCCGCCAAGTCCCCATTCTGCTTTTGAAGGTACTCCATCTACTTAGCGTGTTATGAATCCTTCCTGCAATTGCACCAGACGTTCGGGATAATTGGGCAATCTGAAGCGAAATTCAGGCTAGTGAAATCATGGCAAGAATGTGGCTTGAAACTGTACTCACCGATTCATGAATGACTAGTTAAGCTTCAAGGGCCTGACCTCCTCCTCTAGATCTTTGCAGCGCTCAAGTACCGCTTGCATGTCGGTTGGTATTACCGGTGTGGAACTTGTTTCCTTTTTGCTTCTGCCATTCCGAACCATAACAAGTTACCAATAACACGATCGAACACCACTAGATAAAAGCATAAGAACCAGGTTGCATAGGCATACTCGTGTTCGCGCTCAACCCTCTGTTTCTTGGTAGGGTTACTCCTCTATCAAGCCAGGGATTCCAGTGATCAAATGAGTAAATGAATAGATTAGCATAATGCCACATAACTTTGGGAGGTTGATTAATCTCACTGGCTTGTACCTATGGGATAACCAACTTTCCGGTCATAGTCCTCGAGAGGGTTACCTGGTGAATCTAGAAGAGTTGGATTTTAGCAATAACAAACTCATGGGTTCCATACCCCGACACCATTGGGAGTTTAACTGAGCTCACTAGCTTGTCCCTTTTTGGTAATCAGCTCACTGGATATCTTCCCCGAGAACTAGGTTCCCTCGGGCGGTGCAGCACACAAGTTCTACTGCTCCAGATTGGTTGTGGTGGTGTGCTTGGGACGTCATCCCAGGCGCCAGTGTGCGGATTCTCTGTACGTAAGTCATGCGTGACCTCTATCGGTGCTGGTGCCGGCGACGCTACCGGGCATGGCTTTCCTTGTTGAAGGTGTCACCAAGGAGACTTGACACCTCACCCAACCACAAGATATTCTTCAACCGGGATTCGTCTTGTTGAATCGGAGATGGCGGTGTCTTTAGTGTCATAACTTTGGTGGAAGCATCGTCTTGGAGTTTGATCTTGTGGTAGGAGCACCGGGTCTATGGTGGTGTGGCTGGTTGGGAGCCAGCAGTGGTCGGTGAGCATGGAATCGGAGGTGGTGTTAGTGTAGGGGAACGCGACAGAAAACAAAAAAATCCACACTACGAACACGCCCAGGACCACTATGAAGATGCATACAAGCTTTTGATCCGATCGTTACCAACACATAGCGCAGCGGAAGTAGAGTTGGTGAAGATCGTCGGTGCAGATCCCCGCAGCTAGGAATTTATAACCTCCCAACCGCGAGGATTCTCTCCCTCGGACAGCTCCTCGGACGGTCCCCCGAACAGCCCTCCGGGAGGCCGTCGAACAGCCCCTTGGGCGGTCCCTCGGACAGCCCTTCGGGTGGCCCTCAAGCAATTTCTCAGACGGTCCCTCGGACAGCCCTTCGGGAGGACCCTCGAATAGTCCCTCGGACAGAAGATCGAACGTACGACCTCTCTACTTGGTTGCACACATAAGATGTCACCTATCCAGTAGGGCTTTGCCACCCAGAGCTAATCCCTACTGGAAACTAGACAGCCTAGCGGTTGTACGAAACTATTTCGTGTGAGGGAGAAAGAAAGGCAGATCATGCATGCCATTTTGTGAGAACTTGAGATGGATTTGGAGAGCACTCTCCTCCTCCTTTTATAGTGTGAGGGAGGGGTGGAGGGGCTGAAAATTTCAGCCACCAAAATGTGTGCCCCCCCCCCCCCCACACACACACAAAACAAGCTCCCACCAAAGGTGGGGAGTTGCCTCATGCCCCCCCCCCCCCAACCACCATAGCCGGCCCAACATGGGGGCGCCTCCTCCCCAACATCTTCCACCATTTGTGGGGGCTGCCCCCCACCATGCCCCCCCCCCCCAACACTTTGTCCAGCCACAAGGGGGCTGCCCCCTAAAGGGGGCACCCCCAAAAACAGCCACACGATTCAGGGGATCTTGTCCCCTCACGCTGGGACAAAATGTTTTCCGCGACTGTTTCTTTCGAAAAAAATTCCGGAAGGTCCTAGAGCATTTTCGGCACCCTCTAAAATTATTCTGGACGTGTTCCGAAACATTTTCTGTAACTCCGAAACATTTCCGGTTTTCTCTCCGAAACTTTTCCGTCGTTTCTGAAACTTTTCCGGTGACTTTCTCTCAGACTCCCTGTCTAGTATTCAGTAGATAGGTGACCCTTAAGTGTGTGACCCTGTAGGTTCTGTGAAGTATAGACATGACCGGAACTCTTTCCAATCAATGATCAATAGTGGAACCGTGGACATCCATATTGATCCCTATACCCACATGAATGAATATTCGAGTGAACCTGTAGTTGCTGTGTGCTATTCCTGTTGCTTCGCGATATGTTACAAAAACCCGAGGTGAGATTTATCGCCATCCCCGTGGATCAACAACTTTGTCCACTATGCCAGTTTCCTCGTTACCGGTTTTGTTCTCTTTTCTCGTTTCCGTGTTCCGGCATCCCTGTGATCAAATCACGCTATGTCTGGCCAGACGATGGTGGATACCGTAACACCGAGAGGGCCCAAAGAATATATCTCCATCGTCGGAGGAGCAAATCCCAATCTTGAGCTATCTAGTTCCTTGTCATACTTTTCCATGAACCCGTAAGCCGCCGTAATAGCCACCCTGTTACGGATGACGTTTAACAAACCCCAAAGTTCATGAAGCAAGTGTGAAGGAACTCGATACTCTCATGGTCTGAGGAATTATGCAAACGTTAACTTTCTCTGTGTTATTAACCATTAACTTGTGACGAATATTTCTCATAGCATAACATCAATCGGGTCGACTCAACACAAGTGTTCTTCTAACATTGTGTCGTCAAAGTTGCCGGCATAGACATGCCCATGATCAGCAAAACATAATCATCATGCAACACTTGAGCTAGTATTAGAGGCATGACTAGGAATACATTTTACCGTTTATTATTCCACACGTGCATATGAGTTTTTCTCCGAGCCTCGTGGTTATTGTAGACTCGAGAACCATAGCAGTTATAGCAGGGAATATAAACATAATTATGAACATGGAGATAAATAATAACATTTATTATTACCTCTAGGGCATATCTCCTACAGTTATCGCCCGGGACTAGTTGTTTGGCCGACAATGGTGGGAAGCAGGAGCACCCTGCGAATGCGAGGAGCGTTAGATCAGCCATGTTTGTTGCCCTCGTGCGATCAGAGCGGCATATCTCCGCCTCCCTTTGGACATGTCGCTCCTCTCCGGTGTCGACGAGGTTGGCGGATATGCTTATGGCAGACCGGATCGATGCGACGATACGGTGTGCACTGTGGTAGAGTCGAATACGACACTTGAGTGCGAAGTGCCCGTGCATGTGGGTTGTGTGTTGTCACCCTTACAGGCGTTTTGTATGCCTTGTTTTAGACCTAGTCTAATTAGATGTGGCTTGCCATTGTTCAGATTTTCACCCGGTTTTCCTTCAATAAATGAAACAGTGTGGGTCTCTATATCGTCTGTTATCGTTGAAAAAAAAAGCTGAGAGAATGGTCACCAACTCCTCCTCCGGTGCAACGACAACCTCTCCTCGTGACGCCACCGGTCTACAAGTCGGACTCAGCCCATTGATGGGGAAGGACAAGTGTAGGAGATATGCCCTAGAGGCAGTAATGACAGTCATTTTGTATCTCCAAGTTTGTAATGAATGTTTATGTTCCATGCTATAACTGCAATGATTCTCGAGTCTACAATATCCACGAGGCTTGGAGGGAAACTCATGTGCACGTGTGGTATAATAAACAGTAAAATGTATTCCTAGTCATGCCTCTAAGACTGGCTCAAGTATTGCATGATGATCCTGTTTTCCTGATCATGGGCATGACTATGCCGGCAATTGTGAGGGCACAATGTTAGAAGAACACTTGTGTTGAATCGACCCGAATTGATGTTATGCTATGAGATACATTCGTCACAAGTTAATGGTTAATAACACAGAGAAAGTTAATGTATGCACAATTCCTTTGACCATGAGAGTATCGAGTTCCTTCGCACTTGCTTCGTGAACTTTGGGGTTTGTTAAACGTCATCCGTAACTGGGTGGCTATTACGGCGGCTTACGGGTTCATGGAAAAGTATGACAAGGAACGAGATAGCTCAAGATTGGGATTTGCTACTCCGACGATGGAGAGATATTCTTAGGGCCCTCTCGGTGTTACGGTATCCATCATCGTCTGGCCAGACACATTGTGATTTGATCACTGGGATACCGGAACGCGGAAACGAGAAAAGAAAACAAAACCGGAAACGACGTAACTGGCATAGTGGACAAGTGTTGATTCACGGGGATGCCGATAAATCTCACCTCGGGTGTTTGTAACATATCGCGAAGCAATAGGAATAGCACACGGCAACTGGAGGTTCACTCGAATATTTATTCGTGTGGGTATAGGGGTCAATATGGGTGTCCACGGCACCGATGTTGATCATTGATCGGAAAGTGTTCCGGTTATGTCTATACTTCACCGAACCTATAGGGTCAGACGCTTAAGGGTCATCTATCTACTGAACGCTAGACAGGGAGTCTGAGAGAAAGTCACCAGAAAAGTTTCGGGGACAACGGAAGAGTTCCGGAGAGAGAACACCGGAAGAGTTTCGGTAAAACCGAAAAGTTGTTTCGGAGTATACCATTAAGTCAAAATGGTTTCGGCACACGCCTGGAAATTATTGGAGGGTGCCAGAATTGTTCTCGGAACTTCTGGGATTTTTCCGGAGAAAAAAACCAGGAAATGTTCCGGAGCTGCCGGAACCGCTGTGGTTGCTTTTCGCTGATGAAAATCATTGATCTTAAAATGTTTCGAAACGCGTCCAGAATTGTTTTAGTGGGTACTAGAATTATTCTAAGACCCACAAAAATATTTTCGGATTGAACGGTCGCGGAAAAATGGTTTTGTGAATAGTAAAAATCACTTTATAGTTACTTTATGGAAAGCCACCTTTTTGGGCTTTGTCCCAAAATATCTTGGGGATGACATGGATGGATGAGAGCCCCTCATGGGGGGCCCACTTGAGGTGGCCGGCCACAAGGGAGCTCCTCCATGGAGCTTCTTTAGCCTTCCCTTTATACCCCTTTGGAAACTCCATGTGATGGGTTTTTTGGGTATTTCAAGTGCCACCCTACCCCTTGGGTTTTTCCTATAAATAGAGGTGGAGATGCACTCTCCACACTCACTCTTTCTCACATACACATGCCATGCATGATCTGGCTTTCTCTCTCCCTCCCAGCGAAATAGTTTCGTCGAGCCGAAAGGCTGTTTGGGTTCCGATGGGAACTAGTTCTGAACGGTGAAGCCCTGCCGGATAGCTGATACCGTATGTGTGCAACCCTGTAGAGAGGTCGTAGGTTCGATCTTTTGCCCGAGGGGCTATTTGAGGGTCCTCCCGAAGGGCTGTCCGCGACATCGTCCGGGGGACTATCCGACCACCTCCCGAAGGGCTGTTTGACGAAGGAGTTCATCCTCGTGGTTGGGAGGTTGTAAATCCTAGCTGCGGGGATCTGCATTGACGATCTACATCGACTCTTCTTTCGCTGCGCTACGAGTCAGTAATGATCAGATCAAACCTTGTATGCTATCTCCATAGTGATCCTGGGCGTGCTCGCTGTACCGATTTTTTTTGTTTTTTGTCGCGTTCCCCTACAGTGGCATCAAGAGCCGTGCTATGCGTAGATGCAGGTTATGATCTAGAATATATAGAGATGTATGGGTATTGTATAATATAATTTTGTAGTAGATGAAATCTATTGCTGATAATTATTTATACGGGTAGCAGATGAAATCTATTACCCGATGTTCTTGTTGCTTCCCTGGAATTTGTGTATTTCTGATCTCAATAATGGTATGGTGGAGTTTCAAAGTTCTGGCAATCCGCGATCCTGATTGATCAACGAAGTGCTAACAGTTCGATGAATTCCACCATAGTTAGAGAAAGATGAAATTTTGCAGACAAAAGGGCAATGCAGATGTGATCTGCACGGGGGTCATGCGTATGACGAAGTTCAGTATGGGGCTCGAGATTTTATTATCTTGTGTTTCATACACCCCGCAAAGTTAATCTAACAACTTGAATAATCATACTTGATGATAAACGTTGGTAGCTGCGGTTTAAGTCAAAACCTTAGAAGCCACGTAAAATAAAATTTTGCATAAACCGATTAGAGACATCTAACTTGGTTTTGCAGGATGGCATGTGATGTGGTATAGCAGTGCTCATATTAATTTGATTATGTATGAGATGACTATATGATGTAAATTAATTACCATGACCTGCGTGTCATGATTCGGCATGATGGCTGGAGCCATATGATTGTCACTTTAATGACCTGCGTGTCAACCTTAAGTAATGCACTTATTTTATTATCTATAGAGATAGCAATATTATCTGGTGCATCGACAAGGTGGTGGCAATCTTCGCGAAGGTGAACACCGACGCAAATGCCGAAGACGAAGAAATACAAGACTTCTCCGTCAGAAAGGGCTATACCATATCATGCTATTATGAATTGCCTGAGATGTTTATCCCTTATGATGCACCCTTTTGATTGCGCGGTAGTCGCTTTTTATTAGGGTGATCTCTCACTTAAAATATCAAGTAGTTAGTGTTCTCCCAAGTGTAGCACCGTCACGGCACCTATCTCTTCGGGGCATCACATGATCTCCATGGGTGCAAACGATTAGAGAAGTGTGAGGCGGGTGAGTTGAGACCTCGCAGCAAGATCACTTGGTTGACTTGACGTTCAGGCAGGACAGTCCTGAGCTCGGAACACACGCATCGAAAGATGAACAAGAATCACATAGAGATGTGATCGGCAAGTTTGCCTACCGATTGAAGTTCGCACCATTTGTGTTCATCTCGAACCGTGGCGTTGAATGGAAATGTGGGTCTTGAATCACTCACAATCAATTATGAGAGATATTGATTTGAGTGGGAGCGCACTTTAGAATAAAATTGTTTATTCACTAGTGCAAATTAATTATGAACAAAGTCTAAGTGAAACTTGTGTTTACCGTTGTAGATCAAATGGCTCGCAACTCCGCGTTCAACTTAGGCCCGATGTTAGAAAAAAAGAAGTTAGCTGTGACAGAAAACAACTATGCGGACTGGGTCCGTACCCTGAGGATTGTCCTCAGGAGCGCTAAGAAAGTGTATGGGCTTGACACGACTCTTCCAGCTAAACCGGCAGCAACTGCCCCGGAAGATGAACAAAATGTCTGAGCCACTAAGGATGATGATTACAACTTAGTGCAGTGCCTCATGCTAGCTTCCATGAGTCCAGAGCTTCAAAAACGTTTTGAATTCCATAACGCCCGTGATATGATCCGGAAATTGGATGCTCTGTACAAGCAAAACGCGCGGTCTGAACGTTTTGATATCAGGAAGACCGTGATGGATTGCAAGATGGCTGAGGACAATTCAGTTGGCGAACACATGGTCAATATGATTGGCTACGCTGAAAGGCTTAAAACCCTGGAATTTCCAATTCCACCAGCCCATATGATGGACATGTTGCTTGCTTCACTCCCCCCGTCTTACGACGGTTTTATCATGAACTACAACATGAGTGGGATGGAGAAGACACCGAATGAGGTGCTCGCCATGCTGAAAACTGCGGAAGGAGGACTGCAGAAAAATCGCAAGCAAGTGTTGCTTGTGAATAAAACCGCCAGTTTCAAAAAGAAAGGCAAGTCTGATACGTCTCCAATGTATCTATAATTTTTTATTGTTCCATACTGTTATATTGTCAATCTTGGATGTTTTTACAATCATTTACAGCAATTATCTATCATTTTTGGAGACTAACCTATTAACCTAGTGCCCAGTGCCAGTTGCTGTTTTCTGCCCTGTTTTTGTTTAACAGAAAATCAATACCAAACGAAGTCCAAATGCCACGAAACTTTTTGGAGATTTTTTATTGGACAAGATAAACACTAGAAGCTTCGGGAGGAGGCCAGAAGATGAAGGAGTGGGCCATGAGGCACCAGGGCGCCCCAGGGGGGTGGCGCGCCCTGGTACCTCGTGGGGCCCACCCAGCTCCGTTTGACCTAATTCCTCCACTATAAATTCATAAAAAATCAGAAACCCTCAGGGGAATCCACGAAATACTTTTTCCGCCGCCGCAAGTTTCTGTTCCAGAGAGATCCCATCTGGAGGCCTTCTCCGGTAATCTGCCGGAGGGGGAATCAATCACGGAGGGGCTCTACATCAACCTTGCTGCCCTTTCGATGATGCATGAGTAGTTTACCACAGACCTTCGGGTCCATAGGCAGTAGCTAGATGGCTTCTTCTCTCTTTTTGATCTTCAATACAATGTTCTCCTCGATGTTCTTGGAGTTCTATCCGATGTAATCACTTTTTGCGGTGTGTTTGTTGGGATCCGATGAATTGTGAGTTTATGATCAGATTATCCATGAAATTATTTGAGTCTTTGCTGCACTCTTTTATGCATGATTATTATAGCCTCATATTTCTTCTCCGATCTATTGATTTGTTCTGGCCAACTAGATTGATTTTTCTTGCCATGGGAAGAGGTGCTTTGTAGTGGGTTCGATCTTGCGGTGCTCAATCCCAGTGACAGAAAGGGACATGACACGTATATATCGTTGCTACTAAGGGTAAAAAGATAGGGTTTATTCATACGTGAGTTTATCTTGTCTACATCATGTCATCGTTCTTAAGGCATTACTCCGTTCTTTTATGGACTTAATACACTAGATGCATGCTGGATAGCGGTCGATGTGTGGAGTAATAGTAGTAGATGCAGGCAGGAGTCGGTCTACTAATCTTGGACATGATGCCTATATACATGATCATTGCCTTGGATATCGTCATGATTATTTGCTTTTCTATCAATTGCCCAACAGTAATTTGTCTACCCACCGTATGCTATTTTCTCGAGAGAAGCCTCTAGTGAAACCTATGGCCCCCGGGTCTATCTATCTCATATTACTAAAACCCTAAAAAAATTGCTGCCATTTCTTTTTTATTTATTTTATTTTGTATTTTTATTTCAATCTATCAATCTATCATATACAATTTAATCTTGCAATCTTACCGCCAAGGGATTGACAACCCCTTGTTTGCGTTGGGTGCAAGGATTTGTTGTTTGTGTGCAGGTGCTGCTAACGAGGTGTTGTGTGATTCTCCTACTGGTTCGATAACCTTGGTTTCATAACTCAGGGAAATACTTATCTCTACTGTGCTGCATCATCCCTTCCTCTTCGGGGAAATACCAACGCAAGCTACAAGTAGCAAAGTCCAAGAAGGGCAAGGGCGCCGGTAAGACCGGCTTCCAAAGCAACTCTAAGGGCGGAGCCAAGAATGAAACTGAGTGCTTCTACTGCAAGGGCACAGGACACTAGAAGAGAAACTGCAAGAAGTATCTGGAAGATAAGAAGTCCGGGAAAATCGGAAAAGGTATAACTGTTATACAGGTTAATGTCATTGACGTTTTGCTTTCTAGCGAATATTCTAAGTCTTGGGTATTTGATACCGGATCGGTTGCTCACATTTGCAACTCGATACAGGGACTTCAGAAGGTGCGCAAGATAGCAAAGAATGAAGTCGTGATGCGCGTCGGGAACGGCGCTGGGATCGCCGCTCAAGCCGTCGGCATTATGCCTCTACGTCTCCCTTCAGGATTTACCTTAGAACTAAGTAACTGTTATTTTGTTCAGGCATTGTGTAGAAACATTATCTCTGGATCATGTTTAGTACACGATGGGTACTCCTACAAGTCTGAGAATAATGGTTGTTCGCTTTATTGTAAGGATATGTTTTATGGATTTGCACCCAATGTTGGGGGCCTTTTCATACTGAATCTTGAATGTGGAAATGATGTCTTTAACGTGAATGCTAAACGCCTTAAGAAGGCTGATACCATCACCACTTACTTGTGGCACTGTCGGCTTGGCCACATCGGAAAGAAACGCATGCAAAGACTCCATAAAGATGGAGTTTTACCGTCCCTTGATTTTGAATCATTTGACACATGTGAAGCTTGGCTAATGGGAAAAATGACCAAGACACCGTTCACGGGTCATCCTGAACGGGCGGGTGAATTTTTGGAAATAATACATAGTGATGTATGTGGTCCGATGAGCACAACTGTACGGGGTGGGTATTTTTACTTCATGACTTTTACTGATGATTTAAGTAGGTATGGATATATCTACTTGATGAAGCATAAGTCGGAAACCTTTGAAAAGTTCAAAGAATTTCAGAATGAGGTAGAAAATCATCGTAACAAAAGGATTGAGTTTCTGCGATCAGATCGTGGGGGCGAATATCTTAGTCATGAGTTTAGCCAACATGTGAGTGACCGTGGAATCGTTTCACAGCTTACGTCTCCCGGAACTCCACAGCGAAATGGAGTGTCGGAACGACGTAATCGAACCCTGTTAGACATGGTAAGGTCGATGATGTCTCTTACAGATCTACCGATATCTTTTTGGGGTCACGCACTACTCACTGCCGCTTATACATTAAACAGAGCACCGTCTAAGTCTGTTGAGACGACGCCATTTGAATTATGGTATGGGAAGAAACCCAATGTGTCGCATCTCAAAGTTTGGGGTTGTGAGGCATACGTAAAACGTTTACAGCCAAGCAAACTCGATCCCAGATCAGACAAATGTTACTTTGTAGATTATCTCAATAACACCATTGGGTATTCCTTCTACCACCAGTCCGAGGGCAAAGTGTTTATCGCAAGAGTTGGACACTTTCCCGAGAAAGATTTTCTCGCTAAAGAATTAAGTGTGAGGACAGTACAACTTAATGAGATTAGTGAATCTTCGGCAACCATTGATATGGCTAAGGAACCGGAAGTAATTCCGCAAATTATCCCTACAACCGAGCCGGAAGTTGTCGCATGTGATGCGGAAACTTCAGACAAGTTTGTATTTGAACCGCGCAGATCAGGTAGGGCTGTCGAGCCACCTGAGTGGTTTCATAACGAAATCTTCATCCTTGAAGACGATGAACCTGCGCACTACAAGGAAGCGATGGCAGGGCCCAGCTCAAGGAAATGGCACAAAGCCATGAAATCCATGTACGAAAACCAAGTTTGGAACTTGGAAGAACTTCCAGAAGGCGTAAAGCTCATTGGTTGTAAATGGATTTTTAAAAGAAAGACGGACGCGGATGGTAACATTACTATTCGCAAAGCTAGACTTGTCGCGAAAGGGTTCACGCAAGTTCTAGGAGTGGACTACGACGAGACTTTCTCGCCCGTAGCTATGCTTAGGTCTGTTCGGATATTACTAGCAATTGCTGCTTATTTCGATTATGAAATATGGCAGATGGACGTCAAAACGGCATTCCTAAATGGAAATCTCAAAGAAGATGTATACATAATACAGCTTGAAGGTTTTGTCTTTCATACGGATGCTGAAAAGGTATGCAAACTTCAGAAGGCCATTTATGGTCTGAAGCAAGCGTCAAGGAGCTGGAACATTCGTTTTGATAAAATGGTCAAACAGTTTGGCTTCATCAGGAATGACGAAGAATATTGTGTTTACAAGAAGTTTAGTGGGAGCGCAAAAGTATTTCTAATCTTGTATGTGGATGACATATTGTTGATTGGAAATGACGTGAATTTTCTTAGCGAAATAAAAGACTCGTTGAAGAAGTGTTTTTCAATGAAAGACTTAGGCGAAGCGGAAAATGTATTGGGCATCAGAATCTATAGAGATAGATCAAAACGCCTGATAGCGCATAGTCAAAGCACGTACATTGACAAGGTGTTGAAAAGGTTCAACATGGAGAACTCCAAGAAAGGCCTACTCCCCATGTCACCTGGCACAGTGCTTTGCAAAAATCAGTGTCCTCGGACTCTCGATGAGCGAGTAGAAATGAATGATGTTCCATATGCTTCGGCAGTTGGTTCTATTATGTATACCATGCTATGTACAAGACCGGATGTTTCCTATGCGCTAAGTGTTAGCAGCCGGTACCAAAGTGATCCAGGATTGGAACACTGGGCCGCAGTCAAAAATATTCTTACCTCAGAAATACCAAGGATTTACTCCTTGTGTATGGAGGTGATGAAGAGCTCATTGTAAGTGGTTACACTGATGCAGGCTTCATGACTGACTCAGATGACTTCAAATCTCAATCAGGCTATGTTTTCATATTGAACGGTGGCGCAGTTGATTGGAAAAGTTCAAAACAAAAGACTGTGGCGGATTCTACGACAGAGGTGGAATATGTTGCAGCTTCAGAAGCCTCTAAGCAGGCGGTCTGGAAAAAGCAGTTTCTTGAAGACCTTGGTGTGGTTCCAAGTGCTCACTAGTGCAGAATCGGCCTATAGTGCCGGTTCGTAAGGGCCTTTAGTCCCGGTTCAGGAACCGGCACTAAAGGGTGGGGACTAAAGCCCCCCCCCCCTTTAGTCCCGGTTCAACACGGCCCGGGACCAAAGGCCCACCACGTGGCACGAGCCGGCGCCGGGGGCTGGGGGACCTTTAGTCCCGGTTGGTAACACCTACCGGGACTAAAAGTATTTCATTTAATTCTGGGTTTATGAATTATGGTTTATTTTTCCTTTTAATTTTGTGTTTCCATTTAATTCTTTTTCATTTCAAACATATTTTACGCTACTACATACTGTACACGTTATGCATATATATATAAATAGAATTTCTCGTAGAACCGATCATATATATATCATCGAATTTCTCGTACGACCATTCACATACACATATATATATACAATTTGGTATATACAATTTCTCCTACAATTTGCGGATCATTACATGCAGGCATTATAGCTTGTAATGGTATTCTCCTTTGGGATCTATGACCTGGTCGAGCAAAAATCCCGCTATTTCCACTTGAATTGCTCGTATGCGATCCGTTGGTAGGAGCTTGCCCCGCATCTCCGACAGCTTTAAAGAAGGAGATCAAGATGAATATATTAGTTGTGTATCTATATATTAGATCATGATAAAAAAATTGTGGATAGTGTTCTGGCAAACGTACCCAAAGTTGTCTTTCAGATTTTTCCATTTCGGACGTCATCATGCGAATGGTCTCGCAAACGTAGTATGCGCATAAATTATTCCCCGGCGCCTGGCTCAGCCACTTTACGAGAATAAAATTCAATCAGATAATAATTAATCAAGCATGATAATGGTATTGAAACTAGAATTAATCAAGCCAGCTAGTACTCCCTCCGTCCGAAAAAGCTTGTCCCAAGCTTGTGCCTCAAATGGATGTATCTAGCACTAACTTGGTGCTAGATACATCCATTTGAGAGACAAGCTTTTTCGGACGGAGGGAGTACTACTTAATTACCTTGGGTCGCACCCATTTCAGCTGTTGTTTCCATTCGCCGGTGACCTCTTTGATGAACTTTTCCCAAGCCCTGCCCGCCGGCAACGAAAATGAATAAAGGAGTTATTAATTAGTTGATATCAGGAAATGAACTAAAGAGACCGACATAGTGCGATAATGATTGAAATTACCTGTCGACCATCCCCTTCACGATTTCGTATTCGGATGGGTCTTTATATAGTGAGTCCAGTACTTGAACTTTTCCCTTGTCAACTTCAATGATTAACAAGATCCAGTGGAAACTGCATGCGCACATGTTTGTATAATTAAGCGGGCATGTGCATAACTCATCAACTACACTTATTAACATCTAGTAAGCAAAAATAGAATTTGTAGTACAAGATATAGTAACACTCACCCGAAGTTGTAAGGAAGTAGTATTTCTGGTTGGGTGTTTAGTCGCTTCAAAAACTCTAGCAAGCTGATCTCTGTGTCTTTTCTCGACCATTCAATTGACCATGTCTCTTGATTAATCGTATTTGGGTCAATGAACCCAATGCCATAGCGTCTAGCTTTTTTCATTTCATACATCTTCATTCTGCATAATACCACAGAAAAGAATATAGTGAGGATAATTACAGGTAATGAACGAGCACAGCTAGCTAGAGACTTAAATTACAGAAAGAAATCACTTACAGACAATAGCAACTGACGATAGATTTGTCGAGTGCGTCTTGATTGAATAACTGAAACATCTCTTCAAACTCAACCCACAAATCTTTTGCATGGAAGTAATGCTCTTCCTTGACTTTCACCATGAGGGACTCTCGATCGGTCTTTGCTGCTTCTATCATGTACCACTTATGCAAATTGTACATTCTCGTTGGTAGAAGCGGGACCTGCTCAGGCTTGACCAGAGGTTGGCCGCAGACATATTTCCATCTTAGTTCCTCCTCTTTAAACACGGGGAGTTCCTCGGTGCCTAGGAGTTGTTCAACAGTGAGACCGGCCTCTTTAGACTGCCTTTTATGATCGTCGGTTATTACCAGCTGATGGGTGGTACTCACATGTGTTTGTACAATGAGCGGGGGGATCGATTGCACTACCTGTTCTCCCAGCTGGGGAACAGTTTTCCCGCTTTTTTTGCCAACTGCTTGGCACGAGCTCGAGCTCGACTCCTTCTTTTGTTGTGCCTGATATAACTTCTTGATACAGCGCTCATAGTCTAAGTCCGTATGCTTGACAGCCGGTTGAGCATTATCAATAAAGTGTTGTATGACATCCTCACGTACTTTCTCCTTTGGCGGCGGGGGCGGTTTCGGTCCAAAATGGGCCTTCAATTGGGCAGCCACTTCGGCTTTGGTTTCCTCCTCAGTCAGGTGGTAAGGCAATTTCGGAAGAGGCTTGAGGCTTGGACCATATTGGTATTTCTTGCCTATTGTACCGCTAGCTGCCGTAGCTGCGGCGCCTCTCTTCCGTTGTTGCCTAGGCGGCGGAGCCCGCTGAGACGGCGAAGACGGCTGACGCGGTGCCGGACTTGGAGGAGGAGGAGTCGGCTGACGCGGTGCCGGCGGAGACGGCTGACGCGGTGCCGGGCTTGGAGGAGGAGGAGTCGGCTGACGCGGTGCCGGCGGAGGAGTCGACTGACGCGGCGGCGGACTTGGAGGAGTAGGAGTCGGCTGACGCGGTGGCGGACTTGTTGCAGCAGGAGTCGGTGGCCTTGGAAAGACGATGCAATCCTTTTTCCATAGAATGATACGATGTTTGGCCTCTCCCAGTGTGCTCTCCTCGTCACCTCCAGGAATGTCAAGCTGTAGCTCGTAATATCCTGACATCACTTCATCAACCCCGACACGAGCATAGCCAGCTGGAATCGGATTGCAATGGAAGGTTGCTTCAGGGGGATTTGTTAAAGCATAGCCGTCCGCCACCTTCATGGATAGGTTCTTCACTTTCATGTGTAGCTCACAAGTAGTCCTATCTTTGATATCATCCACAGGGTATCTAGCCAGCAGTGCATCATCGGCCGGGGTGGAACCCACGCTGCTTCTCGGCATAGATGGGACGGTGCTATCCAATGCTGGATCGATCTGCTCATGCTGCCGCTGAGACGCCCTTTCCTGGCTAAGTGAGTCGATCTGCTCCTGCTGCCGCCTGAAAGCGCGTTCCAACTCCAAGTGCCTTGATTCTAGGCCTTGAAGGCGGAGTGCTTCCTCCTTCCTCTTCTCCTCCTCCAGCTTCCTCTTCTACTCCTCCTGCTGCTTCTTTCTCGCACGGCTTCTGTAATCGGCGTTCCAATACGCAAACCCCTCAAACCACGGAACAACGCCTTTGCCTCGTGTTCTTCCCGGGTGTTCAGGATTCTTCAGGGCGCGTGTAAGCTCGTCGTTCTCTCTGTTGGGCGTGAACACCCCCGTTCGAGCTTCTTCTATTACAACAAGTAAATCGTCCTGAGCTTTTTTAAGACTTGCCCGCTCCATAATCAGCCCTGTCTCTGGGTCCAACTTCCCCCCATGCGCATAAAACCAAGTCCTGCACCTGGGGGGCCAGTCCAATGTAACTGGAGTGACCCCTGCATCCATCATCTTTTGCTCAGCGAGATCCCACTTAGGCAGGGCCACCTGGTAGCCACCTGGCCCCAGAGTATGGTGCCACTTCTTTTTCGCAGCATTAATCTTGTTTTGTCTCGACCGTTCCTGAGCTAGTTCCGATTCCTTGAACTTCACGAAAGCGTCCCAGTGACCTCTTGCCTTCTCCAGTGTTCCATTGAATTCTGGAGTCTGCTTTCCTGCTCTGACGTACGCGGCCCATATATTTTTCTTGTGGTTGTTGAATGCTATCGCCATCTTCTTAAGAGCACTCTTCCTGACTTTCGCCAGATCTGCATCTGTCAAATGATCTGGTAGGGTGAAATGTGACATGAGCGATTCCCAAAGCAGATCTTTTGCTCTTTCGTCGACAAAAGTAACTCCTGGATCTCCCTTTGCTGGCTTTTTCCATTCTTGAACGGAGATCGGGATTTGGTCCCTGACAATAACTCTGCATTGACAAGTGAACTTGGTCGCATTCTTCTTAGGTTCAAGCGGTTCGCCATTTGATTTGATAGCATCGATGTTGTACTTTACGCCAGCCTGCAACCTTTTGGCCGGGCCTCGAACTGCCCTGCCGCTTGTAGAAGATTTGCTCGATCCGGAGGGCTAAAAGAAGAAAGATCGATTCGTTAATATATACAAATCAATTAATACATGTAATGATCACCGGATGGCTTTTATAATAAA
This sequence comes from Elymus sibiricus, assembly GCA_039707655.1. NCBI lineage: Eukaryota > Viridiplantae > Streptophyta > Magnoliopsida > Poales > Poaceae > Elymus > Elymus sibiricus. The sequence goes on along the minus strand of CM077674.1, from coordinate 5,267,454 downwards.
TATACCTCGTCGGTCTTTGTTATTTGAAGAACATTTCCTTCGTCATCATTGTTGTCGCCTTCATCTATTCGTTCGTCTTCATCAAACATCATACCCTCACCCGTAGTGTTCAGATATTGCGAGCCGTCATCATGATCATCTAGGCTCGGGGAGCGTATGATGTCGAACAGAGCCTCTTCTCCTTCTCTGTTGGTATTGTCCATAGCTTTTATTTAACTAATCCAGAAGAAAGATAAAACAATTTAGTATTCAAATTAGAATGCATGCAATCAATAAGGAAAAACTGAATCATAGTAGATAATATGCATCTCGAATAATCCAGATAATATGCATCATCGAATATAATCTCGAATACATCGTCTCGAATATTATCGAATAATATAATCTCGAATACATCGTCTCGAATACATCTCGAGTATTATCACTAATACATCTCGAATATTATCATATATATAACATCACTAGCTAATACAGATCGAATATTATCGAAGAATCTAGTTCACTCGCGGTTCCTGAGGCGCGGGCGGTGGACACCCAAAGAGAAGGAACCATCACAGGATCATAGCTCGGGTGAGATCCCTGAAGAACCTGCCAGGTATTGGAGAACCTGACGTCCAACGCATCCATGTAGCGACGGACGTGCTCGTCCTCCTCCCTGACACGGCGACGTACCACCTCCGGCGGGGCCGGCTGCCTCCGCACCGAAAGTGGCCCACGCGAACGCCACCAAAGAAGCTCCGGGTCGACGACGGGACCCGGGGCCGGGTTCCTCACCAAGCTGTGCGCCCCTGAAGGTAGCACCTCCCAGTGCCAGCCCGGCGGAGCCCAGTCCCGAACGTGGCGCCTCTGAAGCAGGACGTCGTCGCGAACGAGTCGACGACGAGGATGCGGGCCGGGCATCGTTGACGTCGAGAACAAATTCTTATGAAAAAAAATTCCTATATATGCAATGTCATTTTATTAGGAAATTTTGAGCAAAATATCCTCTTTTCAATTATAATGTCCCATTCCTAGGTTATAACTACCCTAATAATATTCCTTTCTCAAAAAATTCCGAAACTTTTCCCACTTATATATAGTCCTTCTAACAAATATATATATGGTCAACTTTTTCCTATGCAACTTTTTTATATGCAAATTTTTTCTATACTATGATATACAACATTATATAAAATTAAAAAACAGAAAAAGAAACACTAATTAAGCATACTTCTATACATCCATTAAAAAACAGAAAAACAACATTATATAAAAAATTCTATACTAATTAAACACTAATTATATCCATCTAACATGCATTCATACATACATATATACTAGTGAAAAAATAATCATCTAAAACAACTAAAACATCTAAATAAAACATCAAACATTCATGCATACATGTATAAAAAAAACTAGTGAAAAAAAAATCGCCGGAGGGGGCGGCCGCGCGAGCTCACAGCGGACGGACGGCGGCGTCGAGGTGCAGGGGCGCGGACGGACGACGACGGCGACGGCGAGGTGTGCAGGGGCGCGGCGGCCACGACGTCAAGGGTGCGGCAGAGGCGCGGACGGACGGCGGCATCGAGGTGCGGTAAGGGCGTGGACGGACGGACGGCGACGTCGAGGGGCAGGGGCGCGCGGACGGACGGCGATGGCGAGCTCCGGCAGCCTGGCGGCGTGGTGGTACGTTCGGCGTCGTCGAGAAGAAAGGCAGATTTGGGGAAAAATTCGTAAGTGTTGTATATATAGGAGGCACCTTTAGTCCTAGTTGGAGCCACCAACCGGGACTAAAGGGTGAAATTTGGCCAGGCAGAGCGGCGGGAAGACAAGCCTTTAGTCGTGGTTGGTGGCTCCAACCGGGACTAAAGGGGGGTATGTAGTCGCGGTTGGAGCCAGCAACCGCGACTAAAGGTGGTGTGCCAGGCGAGGGGCGCGGTGGATGTTTAGTCCCACCTCGCTAGTTGAGAGGAGCTCGCACCGGTTTATAAGCCCCGCCGCGGCTACCGTGTCGAGCTCCTCTCTAATGCAGGCCTTCTGGGCCTACCGCACATGTGCCGCCCAGTGGGGCCTACTGGGCCGTACGGGCCTGCATCCTGGCCCAACTAGAGGTTAGGTTTCTAGTCGTATGCAGGCCGTGGCGGCCCAATAGGCGGGCTTTTTTTTAATTTATTTATTTTTCTGTTTTTTTTGTTTTCTGCTTTATTTATTTTCTTTTGTTTCTGAGTTGTTTTTTGCTTTATTTAGAGTTTCTTTGTGAATCTTTTTCCTTTAGGTAAACAAATTTTATAAACTTTCTGTTAGTGCCAGTAGTTTTCAAATTTGAATAGTTTAAATTTGAATTATTTGAAATTTATGTGAATCACTAGTTTGTGAATAACTTTACTTTAAAAATAGATTTTTCAGTGATTCTTTTTTCTGCGGTTTAATATTAGTGTGTTTTATCATTATATTCAATTTGGTAATTCTTAGGTTATTTAAAAAAAATGAAATGCCTTTGTAACAGACGAGTTTTCGTCAGAAAGCCTGATACTTCGAAAGAGATTGTCCAGTTTGTACACGAAGTGCATCCAAATTTTGCCGTAACCCTCTCAACTTTTTAGCACATGCTATGTGGGTGAAATGATGATATCATGCCAACTTTCAACCTTTTCAGAGTTCATTTGTAGTGCTTTTCAATTTCAGGGTCATTTAGCTCAAAAAAAATCAGTAAATACATGAAAAATAGCAAATGAAGTCAGAAAGGGTTGAAAATTGATAACGTGGCTTCGAATGGTGCATACTGAACGCACAAAAAGTCTGGAGTTGAAATAAGTTTAAAAAAATGAAATGCCTTTGTAACATATGAGTTTTCGTCTGAAACCCTGATACTTCGAAAGAGATTGTCCATTTTGTACACGAAGTGCATCCAGTTTTTGCCGTAACCCTCTCAACTTTTTAGCACATGCTATGTGGGTGAAATGATGATACCATGCCAACTTTCAACCTTTTCAGAGTTCATTTGTAGTGCTTTTCAATTTCAGGGTCATTTAGCTCAAAAAAATCAGTAAATGCATGAAAAATAGCAAATGAAGTCAGAAAGGGTTGAAAATTGATGACGTGGCTTTGGACATAATATTTCTTCGCGTTTCAAATGCCAAAACACATAAGTACCCTAACTATTACAAAGATTCCCTCCGGTTTGTCCGAAGTGGGACTTTCCAGATATATAAGTCCGGAAACTCACTAGAGAAGAAAGTGATGACAGTGAAACTGGTCACATCCCAGAGTGGGATCTTTGGGTATAAAACTTTTTCTTCGCGTGTGTCCCTTTGCTCCGTAACCATGGACAATCTTCATCGTTTAACTTGATGCTCGGGTCAATATTCACTGTGAAGGGAGCAATTTCATGAAACTTTTCATAATCTTCTGACATGTCTGTCTTGTCCTCCACTCCCACGATGTTTCTTTTCCCTGAAAGAACTATGTGGCGCTTTGGCTCATCGTATGATGTATCCGCTTCCTTATCTTTTCTTTTTCTCGGCTTGGTAGACATGTCCCTCACATAGAAAACCTGCGCCACATCATTGGCTAGGACGAATGGTTCGTCTGCGTACCCAAGATTGTTGAGATCCACTGTTGTCATTCCGTACTGCGGGTCTTCCTTTACCCCGCCTCCTGTCAGATTGACCCATTTGCACCGAAACAAAGGGACCTTCAAACCATGTCCATAGTCAAGTTCCCATATCTCCTCTATGTAACCATAATATGTGTCCTTTGGCCTATTGGTGTTTGCTGCATCAAAGCGGACACCACTGTTTTGGTTGGTGCTCTTTTATCTTGGGCGATCGTGTAAAATGTATTCCCATTTATCTCGTACCCTTTGAAAGTCAATATAGTCGAAGATGGTAACTTGGACAGCAAGTACAGCTCATCTTCAACAGTGTCGTCATGCATGAGACGTGTCTGCAACCAACCGGCGAAAGTCCCCGTTTGTTCATGTGTAATCCAGTCGTCAGACTGCTCCGGGTGTTTGGAGCGTAGAATATTCTTGTGTTCCTCGATATACGGAGTCACCAAGGCGGAACTTTGTAGAACTGTGTAGTGTGCTTGCGCCCAAGAATGCCCGTCATGGCATATTACTGAATTCTTTCCTAGCGTGTCTTTTTCACCCAGTCTGCCCTCATGCCGCGATTCAGGAACACCAATCGGCTTAAGGTCAGGAATAAAGTCAACACAAAACTCAATGACCTCCTCTGTTTCATGGCCCTTGGAGATGCTTCCTTCTGGCCTAGCACGGTTATGAACATATTTCTTTAAGACTCCCATGAACCTCTCAAAGGGGAACATATTGTGTAGAAATACAGGACCCAGAATGGCAATCTCTTCGACTAGGTGAACTAGGACGTGCGTCATGATATTGAAGAATGATGGTGGGAACACCAACTCGAAACTGACAAGACATTGCACCAAATCATTCTCTAACCTTGGTATGATTTCTGGATCGATTACCTTCTGAGAGATTGCATTGAGGAATGCACATAGCTTCACAATGGCTAATTGAACGTTTTCCGGTAGAAGCCCCCTCAATGCAACCGGAAGCAGTTGCGTCATAATCACGTGGCAGTCATGAGACTTTAGGTTCTGGAACTTTTTCTCTGCCATATTTATTATTCCCTTTATATTCGACGAGAAGCCAGACGGGACCTTCATACTGAGCAGGCATTCGAAGAAGATTTCCTTCTCTTCTTTGGTAAGAGCGTAGCTGGCATGACCCTGATACTGCTTTGGATCCATGCCGTCTTTTCCGTGCATACGTTGCTGGTCCTCTCGTGCCTCCGGTGTATCTTTTGTCTTCCCATACACGCCCAAGAAGCCTAGCAGGTTCACGCAAAGATTCTTCGTCACGTGCATCACGTCGATTGCAGAGCGGACCTCTAGGTCTTTCCAATAGGGTAGGTCCCAAAATATAGATTTCTTCTTCCATATGGGGGCGCGTCCGTCAGCGTCATTCGAAACAGATTGTCCGCCAGGACCCTTTCCAAAGATTACTTTTAAATCCTTGACCATATCAAGTATATCATCACCAGTACGGTGGCGAGGCTTCTTCCGGTGATCTGCCTCACCTTTGAAATGCTTGCCTTTCTTTCTTACGGGATGCCTGCTCGGAAGAAATCGACGATGTCCCAGGTACACATTCTTCTTACATTTATCCAAATATATACTATCGGTATCATCTAAACAGTGCGTGCATGCGTGGTATCCCTTGTTTGTCTGTCCTAAAAGGTTACTGAGAGCAGGCCAATCATTGATGGTTACAAACAGCAACGCTCGCAGGTCAAATTCCTGCTGTTTGTGCTCATCCCACGCACGTAGACCTTCTATACTCCACAGCTCTAAAAGTTCTTTAACTAATGGCCTTAGGTACACATCAATGTCGTTGCCGGGTTGCTTGGGGCCTTGGATGAGCACTGGCATCATAATGAACTTCCACTTCATGCATAACCAAGGAGGAAGGTTATAGATACATAGAGTCACAGGCCATGTGCTATGATTGCTGCTCTGCTCCCCAAAAGGATTAATGCCATCTGCACTTAAACCAAACCATACGTTCCTTGAGTCATCTGCAAAGTCCTTCCACTTTCTCTCGATTTTTCTCCACTGCGATCCGTCAGCGGGTACTCTCAACTTCCCTTCTTTCTTACGGTCTTCTTTGTGCTATCGCATCAACTTGGCATGCTCTTTGTTTTGGAACAAATGTTTCAACCGTGGTATTATAGGAGCATACCACATCACCTTGGCAGGAATCTTCTTCCTGGGGCGCTCGCCCTCAACATCACCAGGGTCATCGTGGTTGATCTTATAGCGCAATGCACCGCATACCGGGCATGCATTCAAATCCTCGTACTCACCGCGGTAGAGGATGTAGTCATTAGGGCATGCATGTATCTTCTGCACCTCTAATCCTAGAGGGCAGACAGCCTTCTTTGCTTCGTACGTACTGTCGGGCAATTCGTTGTCCTTTGGAAGCTTCTTCTTTAACATTATCAGCAACTTTTCAAATCCCTTGTCAGATACACCATTCTTTGCCTTCCATTGCAGCAATTCCAGTGTGGTACCCAGCTTTTTCTTGTCATCTTCGCAATTTGGGTACAACAATTTCTTGTGATCCTCTAACATGCGCTGCAACTTCAGCTTCTCCTTTTCACTTGCGCAGTTTCTCTTTGCATCGGCAATGGCCCGACCAAGATCATCAGCGGGCTCATCTGATGCCTCTTCTTCAGCTTCTTCCCGCATTGCCGGCTCAGCTTCTTCCCCCATTGTTGTACCATCGTATTCAGGGAACCCATGGCCAGGATAGCTGTCGTCATCCTCTTCTTCTTCATTCTCTTCCATTAGGACCCCTCTTTCTCCATGCTTGGTCCAACAGTTATAGCCGGACAAGAAACTGGACTCAAACAGGTGGACGTGAATGGTTCTTGAGTTAGAGTAATTTCGATCATTCTTACAGCCAGCACATGGACAATACATAAAACCATCCCCCCGCTTGTTTGCCTCAGCCGCAACCAGAAAAGTACGCACGCCATTAATGAACTGGGGAGAGCATCGGTCATCGTACATCCATTGTCGGCTCACCTTCATTACACAACACTGAAAAGACCAAATTAATACAAGTTCATACACACTTGTTGTCATAAAACAACATACAAACTCTCTAGCTAAAGCATTTAAATGCAACAACAAATGCGATCAAGATCGCAACTAAGGTAACAATTGATCCAACAGCATAGTGATACCAAGCCTCACTATCAATGGCATATTTTTTAAATTTTCTAATCTTCAAGCGCATTGCATCCATCTTGATCTTGTGATCATCGACGACATCGGCAACATACAACTCCAATTTCATCTTCTCTTCTTCAATTCTTTTCAATTTTTCTTTCAAATACTCGTTTTCTTTTTCAACTAAATTTAACTTCTCGACAAGAGGGTCGGTTGCAATTTCCGGTTCACATACCTCCTAGATAAAAATATCTATGTCAACTTGATGGGCATAATTGTCATAAACACGAAATGCAACAAATAGTTATAAAAGAGAATATACCACATCCGAATCATAAACCGGACGAGGGCCCACGGGGACGGATATCAAAACCATGCCACTCTGTATAACAAACAACGTACGGGTAAGAAAATTATACAAGTAACTATCTAAATCACACAAACATGATTTTCTTTTATAAAAAGGATAAGAACAAGAGGCTCACCAAGGTGGTGCCGGCGACGGGACGGTGCGGGCGATCGACGTTGGTTAGGACGAGGACGGGAAGGCACTAAGTAAACCACACCTACACATCCAAACTAAGAAGTTAATTTGAGCTCAAATTTCATATAAATCAAATAAACTACCACATATAAATACTCCCAAACTAAAACCCACAAATCACTATACTTATAGAGCATTGCAAGAGCTAATCTAGCAATGAGAGATGAAAGGACAAAGTTGCTAACCTTTGTGAACACTTGGATGGATGGGGTGCCTCCAAATCTTGACAAATTTTGGCAAAAATGGAGGATGAGCTCGAGGAAGAGGGGAAGAACAGAGAGGAGAGGAAAGGGGAAGAACAGAGAGCTACGGTTGGACGAAGGGTTTATATAGGAGCATATTTAGTCCCGGTTCGTTACACAAACCGGGACTAAAGGTGAGCCTCTAGTACCGGTTCATGACACGAACCGGGACTAAAGGTGGTCGTGGGGCCCCAGCCTGACACCAGCCTGCCACCACCCCTTTAGTCCCGGTTCGTGTCACGAACCGGTACTAGAGGTTCAACACGAACCGGGACTAATGATGCCCTCCCCCCTAGCCGTTGGAACCGGGACTAATGGTCACATTAGTACCGGTCCGTTTCCAAACCGGGACTAATGGGGCTCACGTAAAGTCCTTTTTCTACTAGTGGCTCTGGACCCGGTGGAAATCTATTGTGATAATAGTGGCGCCGTGGCTCGGGCACGAAGGCCAAGTTCGCACCATAAGACAAGACATATTGAACGCAAATATAAACTCATTCGACATCATGTCGAAGCGGGTTTAGTGAAAGTACGCAAAGTTCACACGGATCTGAACGTGTCAGACCCGATGACAAAGCCTCTACCACGAGCAAAGCATGAGCAGCACCGGATAGTCATTGGTGTTAGGGAAGCCATGTAACTGGATTATGACTCTAGTGCAAGTGGGAGTCTGTAGGAGATATGCCCTAGAGGCAGTAATGTCAGTCATTTTGTATCTCCAAGTTTGTAATGAATGTTTATGTTCCATGCTATAACTGCAATGATTTTCGAGTCTACAATATCCACGAGGCTTGGAGGGAAACTCATGTGCACGTGTGGTATAATAAACGGTAAAATATATTCCTAGTCATGCCTCTAAGACTGGCTCAAGTATTGCATGATGATCCTGTTTTCCTGATCATGGGCATGACTATGCCGGCAATTTTGAGGGCACAATGTTAGAAGAACACTTGTGTTGAATCGACCCGAATTGATGTTATGCTATGAGATACATTCGTCACAAGTTAATGGTTAATAACACAGAGAAAGTTAATGTTTGCATAATTCCTTAGACCATGAGAGTATCGAGTTCCTTCGCACTTGCTTCGTGAACTTTGGGGTTTGTTAAACGTCATCCGTAACTGGGTGGCTATTACGGCGGCTTACGGGTTCACGAAAAAGTATGACAAGGAATGAGATAGCTCAAGATTGGGATTTGCTACTCTGACGATGGAGAGATATTCTTAGGGCCCCCTCGGTGTTACGGTATCCATCATCGTCTGGCCAGACACATTATGATTTGATCACTGGGATACCGGAACGCGGAAACGAGAAAAGAAAACAAAACCGGTAACGAGGTAACTGGCATAGTGGACAAGTGTTGATTCACGGGGATGCCAATAAATCTCACCTCGGGTGTTTGTAACATATCGCGAAGCAATAGGAATAGCACACGGCAACTGGAGGTTCACTCAAATATTTATTCGTGTGGGTATAGGGGTCAATATGGGTGTCCACGGCTCCGATGTTGATCATTCATCGGAAAGTGTTCCGGTCATGTCTATACTTCACCGAACCTATAGGGTCACACGCTTAAGGGTCATCTATCTGCTGAACGCTAGACAGGGAGTGTGAGAGAAAGTCACCGGAAAAGTTTCGGAGACAACGGAAGAGTTCCGGAGAGAGAACACCGAAAGAGTTTCGGTAAAACCGAAAAGTTGTTTCGGAGTATACCATTAAGTCAAAATGGTTTCGGCACAGGCCTGGAAATTATTGGAGGGTGCCAGAATTGTTCTGGGAACTTCTGGGATTTTTTCGGAGAAAAAAACCCGGAAATGTTCCGGAGCTGCCGGAACCGCTATTTTGCTTTTCGCTGATGAAAATCATTGATCTGAAAATGTTTCGGAACGCGTCCAGAATTGTTTTAGTGGGTACTAGAATTATTCTAAGACCCACAGAAATATTTTCGGATTTAAGGGTCGCGGAAAAATGGTTTTGTGAATAGTAAAAATCACTTTATGGAAAGCCACCTTTTTGGGCTTTGTCCCAAAATATCTTGGGGATGACATGGATGGATGAGAGCCCCTCATGGGGGACCCACTTGAGGTGGCCGGCCACAAGGGAGCTCCTCCATGGAGCTTCTTTAGCCTTCCCTTTATGCCCCTTTGGAAACTCCATGTGATGGGTTTTTTTGGTATTTCAAGTGCCACCCTACCCCTTGGGTTTTTCCTATAAATAGAGGTAGAGATGCACTCTCCACACTCACTCTTTCTTATATACACATGCCATGCATGATCTGGCTTTCTCTCTCCCTCCCAGCGAAATAGTTCCGTAGAGCCGAAAGGTTGTCTTGGTTCCGGTGGGAACTAGTTCTGGACCGCGAAGCCCTGCCGGATAGCTAACACCGTATGTGTGCAACCCCGTAGAGAGGCCGTAGGTTCAATCTTTTGCCCGAGGGGCTGTTCGAGGGTTCTCCCGAAGGACTGTCCGAGTTACCGTTCGAGCTTATAGGTCCTCCCGAAGGGCTGTCCGCGACATCGTCCGGGGCACTGTCCGACCGCCTCCCGAAGGGCTGTCCGACGAAGGAGTTCATCCTCCCGGTTGGGAGGTTGTAAATCCTAGCTGCGGGGATCTGCACCGACGATCTACATCGACTCTTCTTCCGCTGCGCTACAAGTCGACAATGATCAGATCAAACCTTGTATGCTATCTCCATAGTGATCCTGGGCGTGCTCGCTGTACCGAAATTTTTTGTTTTCTGTCGCGTTCCCCTACACCAAGGTGGCGGACCGAACACAGCCCCAAACTAGTAGGTATTAGGTGTGGTTAGCAGGGAAATAAAAAGGCCCGACAGACAACCCACTCAAAAGTCTGCCCGCTCCCCATTGATCCACACATATGCAAGCACACGCGCATAGGGCGTTGGCTGATGCGCAAACGCGCAACCGCCGCTCCCCTACGCACGCTTCCGGGCTGGCCCATGCGCTGGGCGGGAGCGCCCCAGCTTTTTTCTTTCGTTTTTTTCTTTTTCTTTTTCCTTTTTGCTCTTTTTTTTCTTCTTTTAAAATTATCCTGGATTTCCAAAAAGAAGTTCAGACTTCGAAACATGTACAAGAATTTGAAAAAATGTTCACAAAATTAAATATTGTTTCCTCATGTTGAAAAATGTTATATGTTTCAAAAAATACAAATTTGAAATATGTTCACGAATTTTCAAAAAAAAATCTATTAAAAAATGTGCCAAATTTTAAAAAAAATCATGAATTTAAAAAATGTTCATGAATTCAAAAAGATGCACATGAATTTTAAAATAAGTTTTGAATTTCAAAAAAATTCTCCTATTCAAAAAATGGTCTCAAATTCAAAAATTATTTATGAATTTCAAAAAATGTTCCCATATTAAAAAAAATGTTTGTCAATTTAAAAATTGGTCACGTATTTCAAAAAAAAGTTCCTTCATTCAAAAATGTTCATGAATGCAAAAATGTTCAAGAAATACAAAAAATAATGAGCAATTTCAAAAATGATTATAGAATTCATAAATTTTCATGAATTTCAGAAAAATGTTTGCGATTTTGAAAATTGCTAATGAATTTTAGAAAATGTACACAAGTTTGAAAAAAATTCATGAATTTGAAAAATGCTTGCAAGTTTGAAAATGGTTCATTAATTGAAAAAAAAAGGTCGCATATTTAAATAAATCATGATTTGCAAATTGTTCTTAATTTTCAAAAAAGTTTTCATATTCAAAAGTTGTTCAAGAATTTGAACATTATTCATGATTTTTAAAAAAGGTTCGTGAAAATGAATTTTTTTGCAATTTTCAAAAAAGTTCGCACTTATGAAATATAAGAAAAAAGAAAAAAAGGAAATAAGAAAAAACACAAAAGAGAAAAAACGAAGAAATAGACAAACGGGCTGGCCCATTAGCGCGGGCGGGGGTGCGCGTTTGGTCGCTATTTTCCGAACCGCGCGGGGATAGGATTCCCGCACCACAAATGTTGGGTATCACTCGTAGCAACCTTTAAGACTCCGATCGCTGATGTACTTAGGTAGATGGGCCGGCCCATTAGAGATTAACTGAAGCTAGCATGCGACTTGTTCGAAGTGAGCATAAGACTGGTTTTAGAAACCTTCTGGAAGGTCCCTGACTGGTTTTTCGGGACCCTCTAGAAGGATCCTGAACCTTTTTTCATGGTTTTTTTAGCTTTTATTTTTTGGATTTTCTTTTTCTTATTCCTGTTATTACATTTCATAAATTTTGAATATTGTTCATAATTTAATAAATTGTTTATTTTTTCAAAAAATATTTTGAATTTTCAGAAAACAATCATTTTTTTTTCAAAAAATGTTAGCAATTTAAAAAATCTTCTCGTTTCCAACAGAATGATCCTAATTTCAAGAATTTTTTTACAAATTTCAAAAAAAATCAAATTTTTCAAAAATTGTTTGCGTTTCCTAAAATTGTTTGAAATGTCAAAAATTGTTCATATTTTCCAAAAAATTGATCGTGTTTCCAAAAATTGTTCTGAATTTAAAAAATTATTCACAATTTCAAATAATGTTCAACAATTTAAAAAATTATTCAGATTTTTTTGAAAAAAATCCGTGAACAATTTTTGAATTCATGAACATTTTTTAATCCATGAACTTTTTTGAATTTTGTAAACATTTTTTCAAATCCAGAAACAGTTTTTTAATTCATAAAAAATTTTAAAATTTGTGAACATTATTTCGAATTGGCGAACATTTTGCAAATCTGCAAACAATTTTTGAATTCACGAACATTTTTCAGATTCATGAACTTTTTTTGAATTCATTAACATTTTTTTTGAATTCTTGAACATTCTATTTGAATTCATGATCTCTTTTGTATTATCAAACTTTTTTTGAACCTATTTGGGTTTCTTGATGCAGTGGCAAAAAATGAAAGGAAAAAACACACCCAGATCCTACCTATGCTACACTACATAAAGTTGTGATCGGAGCTAATGGGCCGGCCCACACCTACGCCAGCGCGGTGAGATGGGTCAACGCGGGACGTGAGCGATGCGAGTGGTCTGGATTGCAACGGGCGATATATATTCCCCCCTCCCCCACGGGCTTGCCAGTGAGAGCCCACTTCAGATCTTCCGCCTTCTCTTTGTCCGTCAGTCCCATCTTCTCAAACATACATCACATCCCCTCTTCACCTTGATTCCCGTCTGGTCTGTTCGAACTCGATCCAGCCAATGCCGCCCACCTCCGAGTTTCCACTCCCTTCCCTCCGTTACGCACCAAGGGTGCGCAAGGATGCAAGGTCCTCCGGTAATCAGCCCGAGCACCGCACCGCCCTGTCAAGGCGGAAGCTGCGGGTTCGAGCCCCGTCAGTCCCGAACTAGGGTTCAATGAATGGAGAAATTCATATTTCCTTTGTCCATGAAAAAAGGGGCAGGGAGCAAGATCAAATACCCATAGGGCACCCTTACTTCACTTTTTTATTTTGCATCTCTCATTAAAGAGGGAGGCGACCAAAGGAGCGAGGGAGATGAATTAGATCAATAGAGGAAGTCGAGTTTGCGCCGTGAGAGATCAGAAAATCACCCCATGCGCTGCCTGGCTACTCAAAACCCTAGCAAATGTTTCGGAGCTCCCGCTATTTTTTTTTACGAATTTACATCACTTGTGCGAAATTACGTAACTTGTCTTCATATTAATGCTCAATAGGATCTCTTCATATTGATGCTCAATAGGATCAAAATATTTGATATTTTAAGAATGAAAAATGGGCATAGTAAATTAGCAATACATTAAGCCAATAGTTTATCTCTACCTTAGCAGTTGACCCAGAAGTCTGTTAAGCATAGCAATAGCATCAAGCCAAGAGTTTATCTCTACCTTAGTTTGGACCTATCCGTACACCGTGTGGTTTCAGATATCGACACCCACAAGGAAGAGGTGACTCAGTTGCGATACTCTCTCCGCATAAATTGTCGCTGGCTTAGTACAACTTTGTACTAAAGTTGTACTAAGTCGGAGACAATTAATATGGATAAGAAGGAGTATCATATTTGGATCTATCCAAACTGAGTTGTGATATACATTGCACTGGCATGTAGGAGCACGTCGCTCGATGGCTGATATCGACAACCCGCCTGCTCCCGCCGCCAGAGACGTTGCCGGCGACGACGACTCATCGACGGCACCGGATCCTAGCCGTCACGGCTTCTGGGTGTGGAAGGAAAGGTTCATCATCCCGTACTTCACCCACGACCCTCCAGACGCCGAAGACGACGAAGTCGCAGCGGTGGATATCGATCAGCGTAGCAGGTGCATCTTTGTTTGTCCGGGGTTTCTGTCCGGGCTCGTCGTTTTTCTTGGCTCCATGCTTCTCCTTGGGTTCTTCCATCAGCCGTCCCAATCCACCGTTGAATCGTTGGTCTACATCGTCGTCCGCGTGCTCGCAATATCGGGCCTGTTTGCCGGGATGTGTTGGGCGGCCTTTATGTTGATCTTTGTGACTGGATGGATAAGGCCATAAGGGTGATAGACATGAAGAGGTGATTATAGATAGGTTGATGTAATTGTTTTTAAATGTTATAAACGTTGATGTAAAATACTAGTTCACCTTAAAGACATGATTGCTATGGTGGATAGAGAGGCAATGGGTCATGTAAATTCAAATTGTATTTCATGTCGGTATGTGGTAACATGTTCACTAATTATATAGTTGACTCATCCATATATGTGTTTCTGACTTACATAGTTTTGCTAAACAGATGTACTTCCTCCATTCCAATGAATAAGGCACACACATACTTCAAAATCAACTTTGACCATAAAGTTAATAATATATATTTTTTGTGACTTAAAAATATGCCATGGAAAACTTCTTTCAAATACGAATTCAACAGTATAATTTTTGTCACATATAACTCACATTTGGTTTGTCCAATTTATGATCGAAGTTCATTTTTAAAATACGTGCACGTCTTATTCATTACAATGGAGGGAGTACCTGTCTTAGAGTGTGTATATACATTGTCCTAGAGTGTGTATATACATTTCAATGGAGGGAGTACCTGTCTTAGAGTGTGTATATACATTTCAATGGATAAGTTGGTCCTTTTTATTCGAACAATGGCTAAGAGCATCTCCAGCGTGGACCCTAAACACAATCCATATACAGTTTATTGGGACTAGAGTAAAAAAAGGTGCTCGAGCAAGGCACCTAACGGTGGTAGGCGCCGACCAGTTTAGCAAGTGTAGCTTTCTTTGTCTGGGGCTTTTGGCAGGGCTCATCATTTTCGTCGGCTCCATGCTTCTCGTGGTGTATCAGAGCATGGTTAATAGTATAGCCAGTTGCTGGCTATATGAGGTTGCCACGTCATCTATAGCCAAACTTATATCCGGCAAGTATAATAGGTAGATATAAATATATACTACTTTATTGATACATGACCCACCTCACTCTCTCACAAAGTCTCTAGGAGCACGTGCTGCAGTTGGCTATTAATCTGTAGCCCGTTTCTCTTCTCTCTCCTCTTCTCTATCCTCCAACTCGGCAAAAATATATTATTTAAAGTCTTCCTGCCCACCTACATCACCTTATTATACTTGCTCTCAGTCGTCGCAATCCGCCGTTGCATCAGTTGTCTACGTCGTCATGCGCATCTTCGGGGGTGTCGGGCCTGGTTGTCGGGATGCGTTACAACCGCCTTTTCATTTTAGTGGAGGATGACATGGGAGAGGTGCCCCCCCCCCCCCACAATGGGGCCCACACATGTGTGGCCGGGCCAAGGAGGAGCTCCTCCATGGAGCTCCCCTTTCCCCCTTTTTGTGGCTTTTGGTGGAAAATATCCAAGCCCCCTTTTGGTCTTTTCACCCAAGCCTCTACCCCTTGCTCCCACTATAAATAGAGGTGGAGAGGGCTCTCCATTTCACACAAGTTCTCTCTTGAGCTCTCATACAAAGGCATGCAATGATCTGCCCTTCTCTCTCTCCCTCCATGAAATAGTTTTGTAGTGCCGAAAGGCTGTCTGGTTTTCGGTAGGAATTAGTTCTGGACGGCGAAGCCCTGCCGGATAGTTAACACCGTATGTGTGCAACCCGGTAGAGAGATTGTAGTTTCGATCTTCTGTCCGAGGGACTGTTCGAGGGACCGCCCGAAGGGCTGTCCGAGGGAGAACATCCTCGCGGTTGGGAGGTTGTAAAATCCTAGCTGCGGGGATTTGCACCGATGATCTTCACCGACTCTCCTTATGCTGCTTCTACGAGTTGGTAATGATCAGATCAAACCTTATATGCATCTTCATAGTGATCCTGGGTGTGCTCGTAGTACCCAATTTTTTTGTTTTCTGCTACGTTCCCCTACATACTTTCCCTTGAGCAGCTACAAACAAGTTTCTAACTATGTGTTCACGATAGCTCTCAACACACGAAAACCGATCATTCAATCGTATTTCCTACTGATTATCATTTCCGATGGCCTGCCGTTTGGTGGGCAACGCGCGGCAAGCCGCGCCCCCTATCTAGTTTATCAAAGAAGAGATGGTGTTGTTTGATTTGAGGCCCATAAGCCTCATTCGTAGTATTGCTAAACTGACCTCTAAGATCCCTTGCATGCCGCTTGCAACCCAAGATGAATGAGTTGATCTCGCCATGTCAGAGCGTCTTTATCAAGAAAATATCAATCCCTGAACAACTTCATGTATGTGACTCTTAAAGCGAATAAATCATCGGCCCTCATGCTAAAACTTTATATTGCAACGGCCTTCGATTGCATACTGATAATCCCCAAGTCCAAGGAATTGTGGTAGCACTTTCCAATGATGGAGGTGGTAAGTATGGAGTGTCGAACCCACAAGGAGCTAAAAGTAGGATTGGTATTCTCTCAGGTCCTATCTGCCACCTATACAACCCTACATACACCAAACTTTTGTTTTATTTAAACAAGAAATAAAACTACGCTGCGGGTATAAAAGGATAGGTTTGCTAGATACTAAAGAACTTATAAATAAAAGTTAGGTGCTGCTTAAATAAAAGTACAATATAATACAAATAGTGAGTGTGGAAAAGTGATGGTAGGTTGTGCGGAATTGTCCCTAAGCATTTAGCTAAGTTACTAAATCGATTATCATCATTGCAGTTTTATATGTGGGAGAGGCATCTGCTAACATACTATCCGTGCTTGGAATTATATGTACTTATGGTTGGAACTATTAGCAAGCATCCGCAAATACTAACAAGTTCATTAAGGTAAACCCAACCATAGCATTAAGATATATTGGTCTCCCTTCAATCCCATACATATCGATCGCTACACTCAGCCTCGGTAATATCTGTCACTCCGGCCGACCTATGCATAGTTCTCTTCAATATACAACTAACTGTAAGGTGTGATCCATGCACGCGCTCATATGATGGGCACCAAAGGACAGTAACATAATCACATGCAACTCAACCAATCATAGCAATTCACTAATTAAACCATAGGACAAAAATAATCTACTCAGATACAATAGCGATGACACAAATCATTGGATAATAATTCATAGCATCAAACACCATGTTCAAGTAGGTGATTACAGCGGGTTGCGGGAAGAGTGGACCGCTGAATAGAGATGGAGGAAGGTGATGGAGATGTCGGTGAAGATGGCGAAGGTGTTGGAGACGATCGCCGCGATGATGGTTCCCCCTGCGGCACTCTGGTGCCACCGGGAGAGAGGCCCCCTCCTTCTTCTTCCTCCATGGCCTCCCTGTTGGGGAACGTTGCATGGGAAACAAAAATTTTCCTACGCACACACAAGATCTATCCATGGTGATGAGCATCTACGAGAGGGAGAGTGAATCTACATACCCTTGTAGATCGCTAAGCGGAAGCGTTAAGAAACGCGGTTGATGTAGTCGAACGTCTCCGCGATCCAAATCGCAAGTCGTCCCTCGATCCGATCACGAACTAGTGCCGAACGGACGGCACCTCCGCGTTCAACACACGTACGGCTTGATGACGCCTTCACCTCCTCGATCCAGCGAGCGATGATGAAGTAGTAGATGAGTTCCGGCAGCACGACGGCGTGGTGATGATGGTGAGGAACAATCTCTGCAGGGCTTCTCCAAGCTCTACGGAGATTATGACGGGAGAACTAGAGGGTTAGGGTTGCCGGCACACGGCTTGGGAAATCTTAATGTGTCCCGTGTGCTAGCCCTGCCCCTCTATTTATATGTTGAGCCTTGGGGTCTAAACTTGGAGTAAAAGCCTCCTCCAGGTCGGTTTTGCCCGCACAAGGTCGGTTTGGCCCGCAGGGAAAGAGTCCAACTCGGATCCCTGCAGTATCGCGCACAAGCGGTAGTACCGCTTCACACAAGCGGTAGTACCGCTTATGCGGTAGTACCGCTTCACACAAGCGGTAGTACCGCTTACGCGGTAGTACTGCCTTACCAGCGGTAGTACTGCTTAAGGCAGCAGCAAAACTTCCTTTTGCACTTTCCAATACCTCGTGGGCTTTACCCCTTTGGCTCATATAAAGTGTTGCTGCACCCGAACATTTCGGTAAACATCCGGAACCCCTTCCGGTGAATTCCGGAACCCTTCCGGAGATCAAAACACTATTATCACATATATCAATCTTTACCTCCGGACTATTCCGGAGATCCTCGTCATGTCCGGGATCTTATCCGGGACTCCGAACAACCTTCGGTCACCAACACAATAACTCAACTATACTATTCGTCACCAAACGTTAAGTGTGTAGACCCTGCGGGTTCGAGAACTATGCAGACATGACCGAGACACCTCTACGGCCAATAACCAATAGCGGGACCTGGATGCCCATATTGGTTCCTACATATTCTACGAAGATCTTTATCGGTCGAACCTCTATGTCAAGGATTCAGTTAATCCCGTATACTGTTCCCTTTGTTCTTCGGTATGTTACTTGCCCGAGATTCGATCGTCGGTATCTCTATGCCTAGTTCAATCTCGTTACTGGCAAGTCTCTTTACTCGTTCCGTAATACAAGATCTCGTGGCTAACACTTTAGTCACATTGCTTGCAAGGCTCATTGTGATGTTGTATTACCGAGTGGGCCCTGAGATACCTCTCCGTCACACGGAGTAACAAATCCCAGTCTTGATCCATGCCAACCCAACAGACACCCTCGGAGATACCTGTAGAGCACCTTTATAGTCACCCAGTTACGTTGCGACGTTTGATACACACAAGGTACTCCTCCGATGTCAGGGAGTTGCATGATCTCATGGTCATAGGAACAGATACTTGACATGCAGAAAACAATAGCAATAAACTGACACGATCATATGCTACGTTCGTAGTTTGGGTCTTGTCCATTACATCATTCTCCTAATGATGTGATCCCGTTATCAAATGACATCTCATGTCAATGGCTAGGAAACCTTAACCATCTTTGATCAACGAGCTAGTCAACTAGAGGCTTACTAGGGACACAGTGTTGTCTATGTACCCACACATGTATTTGAGTTTCCAATCAATACAATTATAGCATGGATAATAAACGATTATCATGAACAAGGAAATATAATAATAACTAATTTATTATTGCCTCTAGGGCATATTTCCAACAGTCTCCCACTTGCACTAGAGTCAATAATCTAGTTCACATCACTATGTGATTTACATTGTAATGAATCGAACACCCATGCAGTTCTGGTGTTGTTCATGTTTAGCCCTTGGAAGAGGTTTAGTCATCGGATCTGCAACATTCAGATCCGTGTGTACTTTGCAAATATTTATGTCGTCCTCCT
The DNA here is from genome assembly GCA_039707655.1 of Elymus sibiricus. Classification (NCBI taxonomy): domain Eukaryota; kingdom Viridiplantae; phylum Streptophyta; class Magnoliopsida; order Poales; family Poaceae; genus Elymus; species Elymus sibiricus. The sequence goes on along the minus strand of CM077674.1, from coordinate 5,248,182 downwards.
TGATGTAATTGCGGATGGAATTGAAACGTCGCTTTATGTGTCTGGTCCTCTTGTGAAATCTTGGTTCCTTGGCTAGAGCAATGGCACCAGTGTTATCACAAAACAGAGTCATTGGGTTAAGCGCACTAGGCACTACTCCAAGATCTGTCATGAACTCCTTCATCCAGACACCTTCCTTCGCCGCCTCCGAGGCTGCGATGTACTCCGCTTCGCATGTAGAATCAGCTACCACGCTTTGCTTGGAACTGCACCAGCTAACCGCACCCCCATTAAGAACAAATACGTATCCAGTTTGAGACTTAGAGTCATCCGGATCAGTGTCAAAGCTTGCATCGACGTAACCCTTTACGACGAGCTCTTGATCACTTCCATAAACGAGAAACATGTCCTTAGTCCTTTTCAGGTACTTCAGGATATTCTTGACCGCCGTCCAGTGTTCCATTCCTGGATCACTTTGAAACCTTCCGACCATACTTATGGCAAGGCTGACATCGGGTCTTGTGCACATCATTGCATACATAATAGAGCCTATGGCTGAAGCATAGGGGATGACACTCATCTTTTCTCTATCTTCTGCAGTCACTGGGCATTGAGTCTTACTCAACTTCACACCTTGCAAAACAGGCAAGAACCCCTTCTTGGACTGATCCATTTTGAACTTCTTCAAAATCTTATCAAGGTATGTGCTTTGTGAAAGTCCTATTAAGCGTCTTGATCTATCTCTATAGATCTTGATGCCTAATATGAAAGCAGCTTCTCCTAGGTCCTTCATTGAAAAACTCTTGTTCAAATATTCCTTCACGCTTTCCAACAATTCTATATTGTTTCCAATCAGCAATATGTCATCCACATATAATATTAGAAACGCTATAGAGCTCCCACTCACTTTCTTGTAAATACAAGCTTCTCCGTAAACTTGTATAAACTCGAACGCTTTGATCACTTCATCAAAGCGAAGATTCCAACTCCGAGATGCTTGCACCAGTCCATAAATGGATCGCTGGAGTTTGCAAACTTTGTCAGCATTCTCTGGATCGACAAAACCTTTTGGTTGCATCATATACAACTCTTCCTTAAGGAAACCGTTAAGGAATGCTGTTTTGACATCCATCTGCCAAATTTCATAATCGAAAAAGGCAGCTATTGCTAACATGATTCTGACGGACTTAAGCATCGCTACGGGTGAGAAGGTCTCATCGTAGTCAACTCCTTGAACTTGTGAAAAACCCTTTGCCACAAGTCGAGCTTTATAGACGGTGACATTACCGTCCGCGTCCGTCTTCCTCTTAAAGATCCATTTGTTCTGAATGGCCTTACGCCCTTCAGGTAATACTTCCAAAGTCCATACTTTGTTTTCATACATGGATCCCATCTCGGATTTCATGGCCTCTAACCACTTCTCGGAATCCGGGCCCATCATCGCTTCTCCATAGCTCGTAGGTTCATCGTTGTCTAACAACATGACCTCTAAGACAGGGTTGCCGTACCACTCAGGAGCAGTATGCGTCCTTGTCGACCTACGAGGTTCGATAGCAACTTGATCCAAAGCTTCATGATCATCATCATTAACTTCCTCTTCAGCTGATGTAGGCTCCACAGAAATGACTTTCTGCACTGCGCTACTCTCAGGTTGAAGTAAAGGTTCAACAACCTCATCAAGTTCTATCTTCCTCCCACTCAATTCTTTCGAGAGAAACTCTTTCTCAAGAAATGTTCCGTTTTTAGCGACAAACACTTTGCCTTCGGATCTGAGATAGAAGGTATACCCAACTGTCTCTTTTGGGTATCCTATGAAGACGCATTTCTCCGCTTTGGGTTCCAGCTTTTCAGGCTGAAGCTTTCTGACATAAGCATCACATCCCCAAATTTTAAGAAACGACAGCTTTGGCTTCTTGCCAAACCAAAGTTCATATGGCGTTGTCTCAACGGATTTCGATGGTGCCCTATTTAAAGTGAATGCAGCTGTCTCTAATGCATAACCCCAAAACGATAGTGGCAAATCGGCAAGAGACATCATAGATCGCACCATATCCAATAAAGTTCGATTACGACGTTCGGACACACCATTACGCTGTGGTGTTCCAGGCGGTGTCAGTTGTGAAACAATTCCACATTGTCTTAAGTGACTGCCAAACTCATAACTCAGATATTTTCCTCCTCGATCAGATCGTAGGAATTTAATCTTCTTGTTACGATGATTCTCAACTTCACTCTGAAATTGTTTGAACTTTTCAAACGTTTCAGACTTGTGTTTCATTAAGTAAATATACCCATATCTACTTAAGTCATCAGTGAAGGTGAGAAAGTAACGATAACCACCGCGCGCCTCAATGCTCATTGGACCGCACACATCAGTATGTATGATTTCCAATAAGTCACTTGCCCGTTCCATTGTTCCAGAGAACGGCGTTTTAGTCATCTTGCCAAGAGGCATGGCTCACATGTGTCAAGTGATTCAAAATCAAGTGACTCCAAAAGTCCATCAGCATGGAGCTTCCTCATGCGTTTTACACCAATATGACCTAAACGGCAGTGCCACAAGAAAGTGGTATTATCATTATCAATCCTACATCTTTTGGCATCAATGTTATGAACATGTGTATCATTACTATCGAGATTCAATAAGAATAAACCGCTTACATTGGGTGCATGACCATAAAAGATATTACCCATATAAATAGAACAACCATTATTCTCTGATTTAAATGAGTAACCGTCTCGCAATAAACAAGATCCAGGTATAATGTTCATGCTTAACGCAGGCACCAAATAACACTTATTTAGGTTCATCACTAATCCCGACGGTAATCGAAGAGCGAGCGTGCCGACGGCGATCACATCAACCTTGGAACCATTTCCCACGCGCATCGTCACTTCGTCCTTCGCCAGCCTCCGTCTATTCCGCAGTTCCTGTTTAGAGTTGCAAATATGAGCAACCGCACCGGTATCAAATACCCAGGCACTACAACGAGGGTTGGTAAGGAACATATCAATAACATGTATATCATATATACCTTGTTTGTTGTTGGCCGCCTTCTTGTCAGCCAAATACTTGGGGCAGTTCCGCTTCCAGTGTCCAGTTCCCTTGCAATGAAAGCACTCAGTTTCTGGTTTGGGTCCAGCCTTGGGTTTCTTCACAGGAGCAGCAACTGCTTTGCCACCCTTCTTAGATTTACCCTTCTTACCCTTGCCATTTTTCTTGAAACTAGTGGTTTTATTGACCATCAACACTTGATGCTCCTTCTGAATTTCAGACTCAGCGGCTTTTAGCATCGCAAACAGCTCGGCGACTGACTTGTTCATCCCGTGCATGTTATAGTTCAACACGAAGCTCTTGTAGCTAGGTGGCAATGATTGAAGAACTCTGTCAGTGATAGCCTCTGGCGGAAGGGGCATCCCCAATTCAGCCAGACGGGTGGAGTACCCAGACATTCTGAGCACGTGATCACTGATAGACCCATTCTCCTCCATCTTGCAAGTATAGAACTTATCGGAGATCTCATATCTCTCGATCCGGGCATTCTTCTGAAAGATAAACTTCAACTCCTGGAACATCTCATATGCTCCATGACGTTCAAAACGTCTTTGAAGTCCCGGTTCTAAGCCATACAACATTGCACATTGAACTATTGAGTAATCATCAGAACGAGCCTGCCAGGCGTTCACAACGTCTAGAGACTCAACTGGAGCGGGTGGATCACCAAGCGGTGCATCAAGGACATAAGCCTTCTGGGAAGCCGTAAGGATAATCCTTAGATTACGGGCCCAGTCCACAAAGTTACTTCCATCATCTTTCAACTTAGATTTCTCTAGGAACGCATTAAAATTCAGGGGTGCTACTGCGCGAGCCATGATCTACAACATAAATATAACAAAGACAACTTAGACTATTGTTCAAGATAATGAGTTTAATTAATCATATTACTTAAAAACTCCCACTCAAATTGACATCCCTCCGGTCATTCGAGTGTAACATGATCCAAATCCACCAACTCAAGTCCGATCATCACGTGAATCGAGGTGGTTTCAATGGTGAACATCTTCATGTTGATCATATCTACTATATGACTCATGTTCGACCTTTCGGTCTCTTGTGCTCCGAGGCCATGTCTGTACATGCTAGGCTCGTCAAGTTTAATCCGAGTGTTCTGCGTGTGCAACATGGCTTGCACCCGTTGTATGTGAACGTGGAGTCTATCACACCCGATCATCACGGCGTGTCTCGAAACGACGAACTTTCGCAACGGTGCACACTCGGGGAGAACACAATTTATCTTGAAATTTAAGTGAGGGATCACCTTATAATAATACCGTCGTCCTAAGCAAAATAAGATGCATAAAAGGATTAACATCACATGCAAATCATAAGTGACATGATATGGCCATGAACTTGTGCTTTTGATCTCCATCTCCAAAGCACCGGCATGATCTCCATCGTCACCGGCATGACACCACGATCTCCATCATCTTGATCTCTATCAACGTGTCGCCATGAGGTTGTCGCGCCGACTGTTGCTCCCACGACTATTGCTAACGTTTAGCGATAAAGTAAAGCATTACATAGCGCCTAATGATTGACACGCAGGTCATACAATAATTAAAGACAACTCTATGGCTCATGCCAGTTGCCGTACTCATCGACATGCAAGTCGTGATATTCTATACAACACATGATCATCTCATACATCACATATATCTCATCATGTAATTGGCCATATCACATCACAACATACCCTGCAAAAACAAGTTAGACGTCCTCTAATTGTTGTTGCAAATTTTACGTGGCTGCTACGGGTTTGCAAGAACTGTTCTTATCTACGCAAAACCACAACGTGGTGTAGTGATTGCTTTTTGATCTTCTAAAAGAACCCTCTTCATTGAAATCGATTCAACTAAAGTGAGAGAGACAGACACCCGCTAGCCATCTTTATGCAACGAAGTTACATGTTAGTTGAAGGAACCTGTCTCGCGTAAGCGTACGCGTAATGTCGGTCCGGGCCGCTTCATCTCACAGTACCGTCGAATCAACTATCAACTAGTAACGGCAAGCAATATGTATACACCCACGCCCACAACTCGTTTGTGTTCTACTCGAGATCTCATCTACGCATAGACCTAGCTCATGATGCCACTGTTGGGGAACGTTGCATGGGAAACAAAAAATTTCCTACGCACACACAAGATCTATCCATGGTGATGAGCATCTACGAGAGGGAGAGTGAATCTACATACCCTTGTAGATCACTAAGCGGAAGCGTTAAGAAACGCGGTTGATGTAGTCGAACGTCTCCGCGATCCAAGTCGCAAGTCGTCCCTCGATCCGATCACGAACTAGTGCCGAACGGACGGCACCTCCGCGTTTAACACACGTACGGCTTGATGACGCCTTCACCTCCTCGATCCAGCGAGCGATGATGAAGTAGTAGATGAGTTCCGGCAGCACGACGGCGTGGTGATGATGGTGAGGAACAATCTCCGCAGGGCTTCTCCAAGCACTACGGAGATTATGACGGGAGAACTAGAGGGTTAGGGTTGCCGGCACACGGCTTGGGAAATCTTAATGTGTCCCGTGTGCTAGCCCTGCCCCTCTATTTATATGTTGAGCCTTGGGGTCTAAACTTGGAGTAAAAGCCTCCTCCAGGTCGGTTTTGCCCGCACAAGGTCGGTTTGGCCCGCAGGGAAAGAGTCCAACTCGGATCCCTGCAGTATCGCGCACAAGCGGTAGTACCGCTCACGAGCGGTAGTATCGCTTGAGCGGTAGTACCGCTTCACACAAGCGGTAGTACCGCTTATGCGGTAGTACCGCTTCACACAAGCGGTAGTACCGCTTACGCGGTAGTACTGCCTTACCAGCGGTAGTACCGCTTAAGGCAGCAGCAAAACTTCCTTTTGCACTTTCCAATACCTCGTGGGCTTTACCCCTTTGGCTCATATAAAGTGTTGCTGCACCCGAACATTTCGGTAAACATCCGGAACCCCTTCCGGTGAATTCCGGAACCCTTCCGGAGATCAAAACACTATTATCACATATATCAATCTTTACCTCCGGACTATTCCGGAGATCCTCGTCATGTCCGGGATCTTATCCGGGACTCCGAACAACCTTCGGTCACCAACACAATAACTCAACTATACTATTCGTCACCAAACGTTAAGTGTGTAGACCCTGCGGGTTCGAGAACTATGCAGACATGACCGAGACACCTCTACGGCCAATAACCAATAGCGGGACCTGGATGCCCATATTGGTTTCTACATATTCTACGAAGATCTTTATCGGTCGAACCTCTATGTCAAGGATTCAGTTAATCCCGTATACTGTTCCCTTTGTTCTTCGGTATGTTACTTGCCCGAGATTCGATCGTCGGTATCTCTATGCCTAGTTCAATCTCGTTACTGGCAAGTCTCTTTACTCGTTCCGTAATACAAGATCTCGTGGCTAACACTTTAGTCACATTGCTTGCAAGGCTCATTGTGATGTTGTATTACCGAGTGGGCCCTGAGATACCTCTCCGTCACACGGAGTAACAAATCCCAGTCTTGATCCATGCCAACCCAACAGACACCCTCGGAGATACCTGTAGAGCACCTTTATAGTCACCCAGTTACGTTGCGACGTTTGATACACACAAGGTACTCCTCCGATGTCAGGGAGTTGCATGATCTCATGGTCATAGGAACAGATACTTGACATGCAGAAAACAATAGCAATAAACTGACACGATCATATGCTACGTTCGTAGTTTGGGTCTTGTCCATTACATCATTCTCCTAATGATGTGATCCCGTTATCAAATGACATCTCATGTCAATGGCTAGGAAACCTTAACCATCTTTGATCAACGAGCTAGTCAACTAGAGGCTTACTAGGGACACAGTGTTGTCTATGTACCCACACATGTATTTGAGTTTCCAATCAATACAATTATAGCATGGATAATAAACGATTATCATGAACAAGGAAATATAATAATAACTAATTTATTACTGCCTCTAGGGCATATTTCCAACACTCCCCCTAGATGGGAAGAGGTTTCCCCCTCTGGTCCTTGTCCTCCATGGCGCCCAAAGGGGCGAGAGCCCCTCCAAGATTGGATCTCTTCCCTCTTTTTCTCTCTGTTTTTCTCTCTGTTTCGGAACTGTTTTTGAAGCCGAGCACCGTTTCTTTAATAACCAGAGATCCGTAACTCCGATCGGTCTGAAATTTTTACACGATTTTTCCTAAAATTAGCTTTCTTGCGACGAAAGAATGGCACAAACCGACTTAAGGAGTCTCCACGTGGCCTCCTCGCGCGGACTAGAGGCTGGGCGCGCCACAAGGCCACGTGAAGCCCTCGGGCACCACCTTGATTCCTTCGCCCAAAAATCCGATATTTTCCATAAAATATTCACAAAAAATTTCAACTCGTTCCGGCTCCGTGAATTTTTGACTTATATTTCCAAAAACACTAGAAAACATGAACTGGTCTTTGGCACTGGATTAATAGGTTAGTCCAAATAAAAATAATATAAAATATTGATAAAAATATGCAAAAGAGGTATGATAATACCATGAAGCAATCAAAAATTATAGATACGTTTGAGACGTATCACATACCCTGGGAATTCCTTCTATGGCCCTGTTTGTTTGGGCTTTTGCTTCTGCTTTTGCAGCTTTTTCATTTTGGCCAAAAAGCCATAAAAGCAGAAGCCCAAACAAACAGGGCCTATGTCTTTTATCCACGAGAGAAAAAAACTACTCCGAAAGAAGGGAACAGGAGGAGTGTACTTCTCCCATGTGCCGAAGAAAAGGAAAAAATGTTGGCATGCCAGTGTACCGCATTACACAAATAAAGGTGGTAGGAAAACATTTATTTTATCAATCTCGGTGGACAAAACAAAGTTACAAGATCCCAATAGTAAAATTACACTTTGTGGCCTACTAGTGCGGCCAGCCCGACTGTGACGATGTGTCCTTTGCTAATTCTCAGGGCCTCGGATGGCTCCTCGTTAATTACTCCCGCGGATTGCACCGTGAGAGACCTCTAGTTAAGCCATGTGGTCGAATCCGCTTCACGTTCAGCACGCACGATGACGTTGGTGTTTGTGGGCGGCGGCAGAACCCGTGCCCTCATAGAAACACACGCCGCTCAAGACATAGCTTCTGTGCTAGGCACGCCTGTCCTTGTCATTGGTGTCTTGTTTGGCTTGGACTTCTCGACAACCTAACTGCTTAGTTGGGGTATGCAAGGGTACCCATCGTGTGAGTAATTTTTGGGAAGACCGGCGTCGATTAAACATAACGAAATACATCGCTGAACATGGATCCACATGCACCCCGAATGAATAGTAAAACTAAAAAAATACTAGCAAATACAAATAATTCTGGTTTTTCTTAGAAAAAATTGTCGAGTGTTCTACTCACTTGCGAAGTTTGGTGATATCCTGGTCGAGTGTTCCAGACGAAAAAGCATAATTAAATTATTTTTGCTATGTTTTCTGATACAAGTGTTTATGTGGAGCAAAGTGGTCTACCAGGCTGGCCCGCGACTATTTTTCTTTCCACCTTGCTCCTCTTCCTTTCCCCACTCCCCAACTCGCCGTCGCCGTCGCCGTCGCGAGCAGGGCAGGCTGGGGCGACGGCTCCTATCGTTTCGGCTAGCTGCTGAGCTGAGGTCGCCTCTTCTTCTTCCTTCGCTCGGCCTGCCTCCATCCTCGTGCTTCTGCTTCTGCAATGGGGATGGTGGTATGGCGTGGTACCTAGGGCTATTGCAAAGGTATGTATGCCTGACATTTCCCCTTCTCCCTGTTCCTCTTGTTTCCTTCTTTGTCTAGTCTAGTATTGAATCTTGGATCTGGAGCGTCTTCCAGCCGATTTGATCTTTGTTTCACTCACAAGTGTGTCTCTGCTCTGCTCTGTGCAGGCATCATAGATCTGGTTTACGAGCTAGCATCCTTGATTGTGCTGCTTGAATTAATATTCCCTCTCCTTCTCGTCTTCTGTCATCTTTCTACACACACTCGCTTGGAGCAATTCCTAACTTTTCTCTGCTTACTACACTACTTACTACATACAGCAACACGGTTAAATCTCCAGCAGCTGGTACGCATTCCTCTGCTACGGATTTCTGCAAGACTGTGTGCCTGTGTCAGGAAAACTAATTTTAGTTTCCATACTCTAGTTCTGAATGGGGGACGAAAGTGTGCTGGAGCGTATACTTAACGGAGATGAGGACCCCAAGGATCTGCCGTTAGCACTCTTACAAAGCATCACGAATGATTTCTCTGAAGACAGAAAAATTGGTCAGGGTGGATTTGGAGTGGTTTACAAGGTACAATCTACCATTTACAAAATTCATAAAGCTAGATCTCGAGCTCCTGGATTTGGAGTGGTTTTATCTTTTTGTATTAAGTACTTTAATTTATTAACAAAATTACAGCAAGAAACTCTCCTAATGCTTTCATTCAAAATAAATAAACAAAACTTTCCACCAGTAGAAGCAGAACTTGGCCACTCTGTTTTGGCCCTCAGGCTATTAAACAATTTAAAGTACTCATCATCATTTAAATGCTGATCAACAGGGTGTGCTACGAAACGGGATTACTGTTGCTGTGAAGAGGATATATATAAACTTAGAAAGGATTGATGATGATGACAAGCTATTTGAGCGTGAGTTCAATAGCCTGTGGAAGAGTAATCATCAAAATGTAGCACGGTGTCTTGGCTTCTGTTCTAATACATCCAAGACACCGATAAGAAAGGCTGGGTCAAAAGAAATTTACTTGGCCAACGTGAGAGAAAGATTGTTCTGTTTGGAGTACGTCAGCAATGGAAGCCTTGATAAGCATATTACCGGTACTCTTCTCTTAACTTCTTTAGCGTAGCCTTGACTATTGTTCAATTTTGAAGTCAGGGTCAACAGTTAGTGATAGACTTGAATTAAAAATGTTGTATCATTGCTCGCTATGTAGTTTAACATAACTACTTACTTTCGTATGTATTTGTTCTTCTACAGATGAATTAAGGGGTTTTGAATGGAAACTACGTTATGAAATAATCATGGGGATCTGTAAGGGTCTGTGTTATCTTCACGAGGAAAAACAAATTGTTCATATGGACCTTAAACCGGCCAATATATTACTAGATGGTCATATGGTTCCAAAAATTACAGATTTTGGTTTGTCAAGACCAAATGAAAACTCACACACTATGGGTCAACGTTTTGGAACACGGTAAGATATGCATCAGAAGAACCACTAGTTAATTGACATCTTTCTACCATACAGCCCTATGTTTACTGTGTCACAATGCATCACACTATCATATTTTCTTGCAGAGGATATCTCGCGCCGGAGTACGAGAATGCTGGCAGAACTTCATTCGAGTGTGACATATATAGTTTGGGTGCCATAATCATTGAATTAGTAACAGGGTGTATGGGTGTCCCTGACGAAAAAAATGTAAGGGTGATTTGTCACTTTTTAGAACATCGACGATGTTTTTGCATGCATATTTTAATTGTTCACACTTTAATATGCATACTATCCTACTGAATGGCACATCTAATTTAAAAAACATGTTTGGGGATATGTATTACGTATGGGTGGATGGTTTTTTTTGGTGTGTTGTGGTGAAGTGATGCACTTCCGTTGATACACACACCGTGACATAGTTTGCACTGTAAGATTCTGGGATTATCACAAGTTATTAACATTTGTTAAATGTAGGTACTTCGAAGGTGGAGACACAGGTGGAATAGGCCACCGACGCCACTACAATACCATCAAGTAACTAGATGCATTGAAATAGCAGCACGCTGCAGAAAACAAGAACCGAAAGATAGACCTTCTATAGGTGATATAATCAGCTTTCTGAGGAAATCTAAAAGTACGGATGGGCACACTGGCCAGGTAAGCTAGCTAGTTTGGGATCAAAACTATGGAAATGGATGTATCATTTGGAATCAAAGGAGATAACTTTGTTTCTGAGATCAGATAGCTAATGAAATGTGAATAGTCAATTATTCAACTCTCCAGCTGTGTTAATTTGGTTCCAGATTATAATACATTTGGTTACCTAATCCTAACCCTGCTAGGTTAGCATAATCCCAAATTTGCGTTTGAAAACTATCCTAGTAACCTAATATATATATATACTTTCTGGAAAAGGAGCCATACATTCTGATAACGCATCTAGCTCTTGACTCGCAGGAAAGCCCTTATCTGGACGATGGCATGCTTGGTATTGAGCCGCTCGAGCTACATTTTACATTTAAGCTTAACAAGGAGATGTCATGCTCAGTTAAGCTAACCAACAAGACAAAGGCCTGTTTTGCCTTCAACATTGAAAGACCAAGCAAGGAGTACACCATACGGCCAGACAAAGGCATTGTGCCTCCAGAATGCAACGAGTATCTTGTTCAGATGACAGTGCAGGAAAGGGCACCGCAAGTTACACAAAATGCTGACAAGTTCATTGTGAAGAGCACAAAAGTGAGTGAGGGTCTTAGAGTCGAGGATATCACTGAACATATATTCCATGAAGGGGCAGGTAAAGTGGTTGATGAGGTGGATTTGATGGTTGTATATGAGCCTACGAAGCCCCAAGAAAACTGCAAGAGTAGAGAAGACACCAACATGCCAGCTGAGGAAGTCCCCGAGGTGATCAATTGTGACCTGGCTTAATGCGTTTGTATGTGTCTTATGTCTCTTTCTCCTGGATTGTTTCTTGACAAATTAATTTCTATGTTCACAGGTGAAAAAGAGAAAGATTGTTGGGTCTGCTTACAAGGACATCGATTCAAGCACGCAAGGACACTGTACAAAGCAAATAGAGCAGTGTAAATTCTACCCACCACAGAGCTTTTCACACCATTATCCTACCAACACAACATACCTAGGGAAAGGGAGCCGAGCCGTGGATGTCACAAGGGGGGCTATGGGCAGCCTGCTTGACAAGCTGGGCAAGCTCGTCAAGGAGGACTATAATCTGGAGAGGAGCATGAAGAGAGATATAGAGTCTTTCTCAGAAGACCTGGCGAAGATTCACAAAGACCTCCCCAATCTGGGAAAGCTTGATGGGGTAGAGATTTGGATTGACGAAGTCAGGGATCTGTCATATAACATTGAGGATATGGTCGACAGCTTCGTGGTGCACGTCGAGCTTGACTCCAGTAGGAGTGGCTTCAAGGAGCTCCCGCATGAGGGGCTAAAGTTCTTGGAGAATGACATGACGACTGACCGTCAGATTGGTGATGTGATCAGAGACATCAAGAACAAAGTTCAGGCCGTGGCTGACAGGCAAAGGAAGTACAATTTCAGTGTCAACAATGTCGTAGCTGATCCAACTGCCAAAGCTCCCGTTGACCCTCGGATGGCTATGTACATAAATAAAAAACAGCTCGTTGGCATCGAAGCGCGAACAGATGAGCTAATAAGGCTGTTTGAGGATGGCGATGTATCAAAGCAAGAGCTCAAAATAGTCTCCATAGTCGGGTTGGGAGGACTGGGCAAGACCACACTTGCCAGGGTGGTGTATGACAAGCTGAAGGCACAGTACCATTCTAAGGCTTTTATTTCGGTGGGTCAGAATCCTGATGTGAAGAAACTTTTGATGAACATTCTCTCTGCACTTGGACACAAATTCAATGACTTGGAAGTGTGGCAGCTCATTGACGAACTCCAAAAATTGCTTGAGGATAAGAGGTACACATCACCCGCCCCCCCTCCCCCCCCCCCACACACACACACACGGATGACTGATGAGAGTACATAGGCAAACTACATTAATTGAAGAATTCAAATTCAAAATTTTCTTGATGACTCGGCATGATTTTTTTACTTTGTCCTAATTTGCAGGCATATATAGTTGTGGCATCCCCTAATCCACACCCTGATAAACTAGCAAAGACAACGCTACACCCTAACTTATTGTTCAGCTTGGTGTCCACAGAATTAAGTGAGTAAAATGGAAGTGTTGATTCCCCACTGGCATTCCTTTCGTTGTTTGGACAGCACTATTTTGCACCGGGCGAAGTTATTAACAAAACCTACCCTTTTCATGATTTCTGGACTAAATTTGTACGACATGAGTATGGGATCGTACGATAGATGTCAAAAAGAACATAAACATAAACAGAGCATATTAGTCGTGAATTGCTAGCCAGAGCATTGGAAAATTGCAACATTACAAAATGTCATAAAAAATTATACCAATGTTAAACTTCAGTTTATCCTAGTTGTATTTAATGACTATTGTTGTACTTTACAGTGTGAGTCAACAACATAGGCAATATTTGAATATCATGATAATTTCGAAAAACAAATGATGTAAAAATACCTTATGTGCAAAAGACCTATTATGGAGGGTGGCAAATAGCAGTTCTCTCTTTGCATGTGTGTGGAGAAAAAGCAGTCACGGCAGCGGGGGCTGAGGGGTAGGCAGTTAGGGTCGAGGCGGTGGCCAGAGTGGCCAGCCGCCGGTGAGGGGAGGTTGCTCTCGCTCTCACACGACTGCATTGCTGTCAAACAACCGTCCAGCCAATGGATACTTTTGTAGGTTTAGACATATTTAATAGTGGTTGCCGAAATACATCCCCATGTAGTGGATATGATTTACTTAGATATGTGAAAATGTAAATGACCCTCTGCTAACTTTACTAATTGGTCCCTCTACTACCTCGTTTCTTATCTATGTGACTTTTTTTTTTGCAGATACTTCATAGTAATTGATGATATTTGGGATTCCGAAGCATGGGGTTCTATTCAATCTGCTTTTCCAGATAACAGCCTTGGCAGTAGAGTGATAACAACAACAAGGATTCATCGTGTTGCTCTTGCCACTTGTAATGCTGAAAGCAAATTTGTTTATAGGATGAAATCACTCAGTGATGAAGACTCAAGAAGACTATTTTTAAGAAGAATATTTGGTTCCGAAGAAGCTTGCCCTGATACACCCAGAGAAGAAGAGATTTCAATTGATATTCTGAAAAAGTGTGGTGGTATGCCACTTGCTATCATCAGTATAGCAAGCCTTCTAGCTGGTGAGCCAGCGTCAACCTGGGATTATGTAAGAAAAACTATGGGTGCTATGACCGAAGGAGATGATGTTGAAAATATGAAGAAAATATTGGATCTTAGCTACATACATCTTCCTGGTCATCTTAAGACATGTCTGCTTTATGTTTGTATGTATCCAGAGGATCGTGAGATATTTAAAAATGACTTGTTGAGGAAATGGGTTGCCGAAGGTTTCGTGCATGTGAGTAGAAACGGTGGGCTGGATGCAGAGGATGTTGCAGAAAAGTACTTCAAAGAGCTCATCAGCATGTGTATGATCCAACCTGGGAAGATAGATGACTACAGCAATGAAGTGTTGTCTTGCAGAGTACATGATATAATTCTTGATCTTATGAGATCCAAATCAAGTAAAGAGAATTTTATTCATGTAATTGATGGTTCGAAAGATGAGTCAGGGGAGATCCGTCGAGTCTCGATCCACTATAATGATAAAGAGGATACGAGAATTTCGGAAACAATCAACAAAGGGTCACTATCACATGTTCGGTCAGTGTTATTTTGGCGGAGCTCACTTGTGCCTTATTTTCTGGAGTTCAAGTATGTCCGAGTGCTACACATTGAACTTAAGTATTATTCCCGGAACAACCACCTAGACCTCACCAGTATCAGTAGGTTGTTTCTCCTAAGGTATTTAAAAAGGTTGCATCTGGACTTGGAATTGAGCTGGAGCTACCTAATCAAATTGGGGAGCTACAGCAATTGGAGACAGTAGATATAGATGGAGTTAAACTGAGAAATTATCCATCAGATATTGTTAGTTTGCCCTGGTTATCGTATCTCAGGTTTGGATCAGTGTTACCTGAAAGGATCGACAGGTTGAAATCCTTGCGCACTCTAGAAGGTGTAGATGTGTTTAAAAGCTCAGTAGAGAATATCAAGGGGCTCAACAAGCTGACCAACTTGAGAAAACTTCAGATCTCTTCGAATGGGAGTAGTGAATCCGTGGAAGAGACCACCATGGACGCTTTGTACTCTTCCATCTGCAAGCTTTCCGCCAACCTCAGGATCCTTACTTTCAAAGTAGCAGTGGTTTACATACCAGATGTCCCAGGCTGGATTACCAGAACACCATTCCCTTGGGGTTCTCATATTCAGGAGCTCGATCTGGACAGCTGCATTTTTGGAAGGTGCCCCGAGTGGATTGGTCAGCTCCACGGCCTCTGCAAGTTTTGTATTATGGTGAGGGAGGTGGCTGATGGTGTCAGTATTGTTGCACGGTTGCCTTCACTTGCCTACTTCAAATTGGGTATTATTTGTGTTATGAGTGAAGAAGAAAAGGAAGAAAGTGTAGTCATCTCTGGCACCGGCAGCGAGGCATTCAGAGCACTCAAGGACCTGGGTTTCTACTGTCAAAAGGCGTCACTGACCTTTGAAGCGGGTGCTATGCCCAAGCTAGAGAAGCTTGACATACTATTTCGTTACAAGATGACTGCCCAATTCCTACCGGTTGGCATCCAACACTTGCCAGCTCCCACCCTTAAGGAAATCAATTTACTTGTGAACACCACCCACAAGGACAACAATTATATACAACACGAAACATCTGTGAGGCACCTGTTGGAGGGAGCATTTAAGCCACATCATCCTGCCGCCGACATCATCGTTGACTTCTATTAAGACCAGATACATGCTGCGGCTAATCTCTGCTTCATTATATTTTCCGTTTCTAGTTTCTATTTAGAATTATTCAGGCCACCTCTAACTTATTCGAGAATCATATATAGCTATTTACCTAGCTAGCTAGTGAACAAGTCGTGCCTATCATCTGTCTATTGATTTGCAGTACGTTTTTTGTAACTTAATCGTGCAGGCTACAATAGGTTTGCTGTGGTTGTTAGTGTATTTCCATATATACAAGTAATCACGACCTACAAAAGGCTTGCTGATGTAATGAAATATATCATGTCCTGTGCACTATCTATCTTCAAGAACGTATTAGAACAAATACTGTGATCTATGCGAGGATGCCGCCATGAAGCAGAGTGAGCGTCATCAAACATAACATGCAAAATATTTTATTGCTAAATAGAGAGCAAAAAACAGATCCAGATTAAATTTTGTGTAGTGGTCGTTATGCATACTTCTTTCTTTCCTAGCCTGTGGAAGCACAAAGGGATCAATCAAATCAATCCATCTTCTTCCTTCCTTTCTTCCTGTGAAGAAGAGGAGAATTACAATACAATAGAATGCAATACACAGATCAGCCATAAACTTTCCGTGTCATCCTGATTGCCTGTTTTCGACAGCAACCCAGCCACAGCCAGTCAGTCAGGTAGTCAGGTTCCCTCCCTGGAGCGTGTCATGCTCTCGTCGATCAGCTTGAACGTCTTCTTCACGACCTTCTGGTCCAGCACCGTCGTTCTGTAGATCTTGAACACCCGGTCCACGCGGTCGGGCTTGCTGCTCTGGAAGTAGACCTCTTCAAACTTCTTCCTCTTCACAAACCTACAAGTACCTGCGTAAAACACCATAAGCTAGCTAGCTCACAAATTCCTTATGTGGTGAGAGTGGCAGGGCAGGGGTGCAGCACTCACTCATAGGCATGCTCCACATCCTGTACTTTGCCAGGTGCAATCTGCTCGTAGTCTTTAAATCACTCGGACACAGTCAAAGGAACCTACATACAAATGTGCAAAATAGCTTGAGTATTACTACTAAGCTCGCATTAATTACTTGGCCCTTGATGAGTATAAAAGGGTGCTCGCTCGTTACCTTTTGTATTTTCCTCTCGAATATGTCGAATTTGTTGAGGAAGAGCATAAACAATGTTATCTGGAAAAAACAATATCGCATCAAGTAGGACAGGAAATCAAAATAGCATGAGATCAGAACAGGAAATTTGAGATATATGGATAGGTGTATACAGACCTCAAAACATCATTGCTTTAGTACCCAGTCAAAGAGTTCCTTGGTACTCTTGCATGGAGCACATCTTCCTGCAAAATCCCTCAAAATGTCAAAAAGGGAAGTACCGCAGACGTTTTCTTCAATAAGAATGGCAGAACAGCCACCAGCCCTTCAGTGACTGGATAAACAGACTTCTGTTGGCACCTGTGCCTGGGGCTCTATTACCGAAAAAGGCTTCCGCCCCGCTTTATATATAAAGCAACGACCAGAGATACAATACCCGGATACAACACGCCACCACCACACACAACACACACACCGAAGGCAAGATACAAGGGTGCCGATGCACCGCAACACTACCTAAACGACCACCAAGCACACTACAGATGAGCCAAAAAGAACCACTTGGGGCCAACGGGGACTTCCCGAGAACTAGTCCTTGAGAAGAAGTGAAGCGGGACAATGACGGAGCATGGACTCCAAGACGGTGCCTTCAAGAAGGGCACGACACCGGATTGTCGCCACCGCCCGATGCCAAAGATTAAGTTTTCACCCGGAGCAACACGAAGGGAAGGGAACACCGCGATGGAGCCTTCATGAAGGAAACGACGCCCGCAGCCGCCGCCACTGTCGGCCGGAAAAAACCGGGCAAGTTATGCACCCCGGTGCTCACCCCCCTCCGCCAAACCTCCACGCTACGCCGAACATCACCAACCATGCCACCCGCGTGACCATGGCTGCCCGACTGCACCCAAGACGCGGGCTCCTCCCACGAACACCGTGTCTCCCGCCGCCAGGGCCGCCGCCCTGCATCCAAGCAACCCCGTGAACACCCAAAGGCCTTGGTTTGGCCTGACCGGCAGCCCCCGACCGACGGAGAAGCCAGCAACCGCCCTGCCTCAAACATTGCCAGAGCTTCACCAGAAGGCATACGGCCGAGGAAAGGGGGAGGAGGAGCGGACGCATCTAGACCAATGCACCCCTGCACCAGCGAAGGGTGGCCCGACCACATCGGGGCCTCCCATCCCTCCTGAAAACTCTACACCGGACCCACCCCAAGGTCGCCCCACCGCGGCAGCCGACGCAGCTCGGCGCGAGGCCACCAACGACCGCCCGCCCATCGACAAGGAGAACCAAGCCACCCCTCACCTGCAGCCAAGAGAGCTTACCGAAGGGCCACCCCGCGCCGCCTGCCGTCGTCCTGGAGCCGGACCAGGGAGGTCCTTGCTGGATGTCGGCCAGCACGCACCGCCAGATCCCAATCTCGCGCAGCCGCCGCGCCGCCAAGTGTCGTCCAGGTCGCTGCCGCGCCACCAACAGCGGCTGTCGCCGCCGTCTCGAACGAACACCGCCGCGCCACCGCCCCCACGCAAGGACGGCGTCGCCGCTCGCACCGGCCGTCCCGCGCCAGCCCCATGGAACGAGCGGAGAGGGAAGAAGGCCCCACCGCCGCCGACTTCGGCCGGGCTTTGCCCGTGGCGCCTGCCGGCGACGGCAAGGAGGAGGAGGGACGGGAGGAAGGGGGGTTGGGCGGCGGCTAGGGTTTCCCCTCGTTCGCTCGCGGGAGTGACCCGGGAGGGAGGGATGTAAATCTCAGCCTGGGGCTCTATTCAAGAAAGAGATTTGCGATTTCCTCGCTACTTTGGACGCTGCTAACCCTGGATCCGGTAAGACGATTGGTTGTCTCCTGAAGGAGAAGGTCAACAGGGATAAGAAGAGAGGTGGTGCTAGCCCTTGTACTGTCATCTTCAGAGGGAAATCAGACAAGTGCAGAAGTAAGAAGAGTGACGCTATAGGAAAGACGTTTGTGGTTGCTTGATGGATGACTCACAATGTGTTGGTCTATCATCATGGTTGTGCTCGTATCCGTTGCCTTTGTCGTTGTTTGTTTCTCAAGTTACCACCAGTGGTGGCTCAGTTGTGAGGTTGAGTCTCATGTGCAGGGGGGGTCATAGGGGCCAGCATGTTTGGGTGTTTTGTCTGCCAATCTTTGTGGTCTTATGGCCTCATGATTTGGGAGTAGTCTGCTTGCATCTTGGGATTGTGTCTTGGTTGTCTTTCGTGGCCAAGTTTGTAACGGTTTTAGCCCGGTTTTCCGTAAATTAACCAGGCAACTCTTTTCTTCTTAATTAATGGATGAGGCAAAGCTTTTGCCTCCGTTTAAAAAAAAAAACTACAGAAGAAGCGAACCAGAACCAGCGTTCTGAATGTCTGAAGCCAGAAGCACGATGGTCCAAGAGGGAGAGACGTGCAGCCGCACCGCCGATATGCTGATAAGGACTGGGTCAAGTGATCCAACGGCTGCAACTGCTCTTCTCATGGACAGGCCGGCGATACTTTACCTTGTTGGTTGCTTGTAATTGTAACATGCATCTGCAAGTGTTTGAGACGGACAGCCAGACAGTATGCTCTGCTGCAGGAACAGAGCAGCCAGCCAAACCGAGATAGAGTATAGACAGACACTGAAATGAAAGATGCAAATCCAGCCAAACTGAGATACAATCCTGCCTGAAAATTAATTGTCATGGTGCCTAGAAATCTTCATGCTGCCATCTTACATTTTTTTTTTGCAATGATAGACGAAGCCCAACTGATCTTTCCATTTCACACCGGACAGGATAAGCTCCATGGAAATGTCCTTGCACTGATCTTTTGCAATGGACTGTGCTTGTGAGAAGGCAAGACTTTGGTCAGTCTTCTCACATTCACCAAAGTCTTGAAGAAGCTCCATTCATCAGTCTTCTTACATTCACCGGCCCCTCCACATACCATTATTGCACACGGAGCGCACTTTCAGCGCACGGCGTCATTGGCGCACGGTATCCTAGCCGTGCCTCGGTACTTAGAGATAGCAACTTCCTGTGCTTGGAAAGTTGGGCCGGCATATACTGGTCGTATTGTGGTGTTGTTTCGTACAAGAATGGTGCAAGACGCGTCCCCCGAGCGAGCACAGCCTCGCGTGGATGTTATGTACCGGCATAGTGCTCGGCCGATGCGCACTCGGACGTCTGATCTGGAACAAAATGTGCCGGCCCGTTTCTCACCTACACACCGCAGAGCGCATCAAACAAATATTTGCTGCCAGCCATTTTCCCCCAATTCGAAAACAAGCTGTCGTCTACATTGATTTGGCTCACTCCCGCACGCCGATTTCTTGATGGAGTTCATGGACATGGATGGACAGTCAAGGTAAGATTAAAGCCCCCGCATTCGTTCTCGGAAATTTACAGATCCATGGTCGCAAAATCAGTAACTTAGTTTACTCGCAGGTGGATGGAGAGCCTGGTACCTCCTGGAACGGCTGAATCAGGCTTGGTTGCGCGGCGGGCCGCAGATCTGTCAACCGGGTCGTCGGACTCGTCTCAGGCTTGATTGTGTTGCAGCTGGCTCAGATATCTCCACGCCGGTGTTCCCTCGTCGTTACAATAGAACCACGGCTGGGGGTGGGGGAAGGGGGCGTGCCGGCTTGTTTTGGAGATTACCGTGGAGCGACGCGGATTCAGCAGCAGATGAACTTGTGGAGGGGAAAGACGACACGGTGGTCGGAGATTTCGGCGCGCCGTCAGTGTACTGAAGCAACATCCTATTTGACTCGTAGGTACGCATCTCGTTAGAACTAGCTTTGTCAATGTGGTTAAGATTTCCGGGTGTTCCCTATTAATATATGCCAGATTGTTAATTAGAGCTTTGTTAATAGATGAATGAAACCCAGCCGACGGCTAGCAGCGCCATTGCTCCTCGTTGTTAATTCCATCGATTTCTATTTTCAAAATTGACTGAGCCTTGATTATGTTTGATCATGTTAGTTGTAAGGTGCGTTTAGGCCTTCCATGGTCAATCCACTTTCTTGCGTTTTACCATGGAGGACCTAATTTTTGATTGAAACGCACAGCTGCGTGGTACCGCACTGTTAATCATATGCAACCTGCACGTTCAACAGCACCACTGGTTTTATGTGATTGTGGCACTGTTAAACTACAACTAGTCTGAGAATTTAGCACTGCTTTACTACCCTCCGTCAATCTAAATGATTCTACCTCATTGTGGCTGTCATTGGCTCATGGCTCCTGACGCTATGAATTGGGTTTTTCATGCATGAGTTTTTCTGTATTCAGCACCTGATGCTTCTTCCTGCAGTTAGTTATTTTAAAAAGGCATATTCTAAATCCAGGGCCAATTTCCGCCCATGGCAATATGTATAACCAGTTCCTACATTTTTTGCTCTGTGGAATGCATGTGGGGATTAAAATTTTCATCCAATTCTATCATGTGATTATCAGTAAAACAGAAGCTGAGCAAGACACCTGCAGAATTCAAATTAGATGCCGGGAGCAGCCACACGCGTGGCACGAAACAAAATGTGCAGGCCGGTGTGGGAGAAATGCTGCGAAGGCGTACCATATAAAACTCTGGAAAGTTCTTTCTTTGGCATCAATTTTGTAAACAGTAATAATTTGTACAAATGATGTGCACTAATTTTGCACTGTTGTGGCTTAGCCTTAAGCTGACACCAGTGTCAAAACGATGAATATTTATTATGATCTGTGAAAATTGTGCAATGTTAATCTTGATCTGTGATGTAAATTGGTATGTTCTGATTTTCTGATGTATTTTTCATTCATATATCTTGGTTCAATATGATTTAATTTTCTGCGGAAGTCTCTGAGCATAGTACAACGGAAATTTGTTCGTATTTGAGCTTTCTTTTAAGCGAAATATTTGCGCTTGCAAAAATCTTTGAGATTATTTTGAGAAATTTGTGTGACCTTTTCAAGTCATAAACTGTGGATCTGGTGATGAATAAGTGCATGTGTTAAATGTTGGAATTTGTTTGGACTGCCATTGGTGTTATTTATTTATTTCTTCATATGTTTTTGGGCCTCTCCGTCCACTAATTGCATGGTATATTCGATCAGATTTGGCACTAATTGCAGAAATGGCATTACGCCACTTAACTGATTGCTGACTGTAAATGGTGATGGTACTTGGTTCTGATCACAGTGTTAATCCAGCAATGGTTCCACTGCGGAATTATGATGTGAGTTTTTTTTTTTGACAAAGGTAATTACTGATGATTTATTAGAGGAAAGTTGTGATGAATCTTTTTTTTCTTTAATGATGTCTTGTGCGTTTGATTTCTCTTCATTACATTTTTTAATTTTGATTGGGTTGGCTGTCAGTTGCAAGTTAATGATGAATTGGTCCATCTCTTTAACTATCAAAAATTAATGATGAATTAGAGGGGGGGAGGGGGGGGGGGGGAGATTTGGTTGAGCTTGCAGTTAGGGAGTGGCTCGAGTACTTGTTGCACATTAATTCTTGGACATAACATGCCGCACTTAATGTTCGTCCCCAAACGCGTCTTTTTTGAATTCCTTGTGCCGCTTCAGGTTACTAGGCTAATCAAAAAAATTCTGCAGTAATTACGTTTATTGCTCGATCTCGCTCGTTAAACAAATGACTAGGGTGTTTACTAGTACCAAAACATTTATTTTCCTTGATTAGTAATGGTATCTATATGAAGATTTCTTTCCCTTAGCCGTTCTGGTTCTCTTTAATTGGGTCATTTTCATTTGTATGGTAGACCTTTTTTGAAGACAAGTTTTTCTTTTTGCAGGGGATTTTTTAAGACAAGTTAATCTGGATAGCTGCACTCTTAGTATAAAAAATGTGGCATATGTGCGAACGAGATTGCTAATTTCTTTACAAACTGACATTAAAATTTTGGTGCCAGCTGCGTTTTACTCAGTGGACGAGATCTACCAGTGTGACCCACGCATTATACTGTTGTTTTGGTTCAAAAATCTGCATGCGTTGTGTTCGTTGAAGGTTTGGTCCATGCGTGGTGCTAGGTGTTACACTGTTACTACTCCAAGGGAAGTGCAGGTTTGGCACTGCAAAATCGGATGGCACAAGAACGGCCGGTGCGGGTGGAGGTTGCGATCCAGTTCCAGTGCCGGCGGTGTGCCAGTACGGGTGTGTTTCAAATGTAATACACGCTGCCGTATTGCATGGCCTGGTGCCTATACATGTCGTCATGAATGCAGATTTGTGATCCCCATGCGGACGGACGCCGTGGATAAACATACCACTGGACGCCGTGCACCGAAGGAGCTTTTCGTATTGCACACTCCTTTACACACGCCACTACACTTACCACATTATTCCTCTATTCAGCAGCCATTGTTGACGCCCCTGGAAAAGCCGGCCTGCAGGTTTCAGATCACAATATTAATTGCTGGTAAAAATGAGAGTGAAGGGACATACACATAGCTATTTTCTCGTACATTGTCGGAATATCCGCACCGCACACAAACCAAGAGAAAGACCAAAACGCATATACACAGAGCAGAGAAGGCCCTACTGCTACCACTTGCCAACCAAACAAAGAGGGGCATGTCAATGGCAATGGGGATCATGACATTGCTATGATCATTTCTAGTCTGCCACGGCGACTGCCACCGCGATCGCTAGCCACGAGGCAGCGTGTTGCTTGGCTTCAAAGCGCATGCCAGTGATGGCGTCCTGCTCTCAAAATCGCTGGCCTCCTGAAAAAGCGTCACATGCAGCCACCAGAGGCTGGCGCGGGTGATGGCACTGATATTGAACGGGACCGGGCTCGCCGGAGCACTCTTCCCCTGCGGACACCAATACAAGGTGCGGTTACAATCACTTGATAGGATTATACTCTTAATCTGCGGGCACATCACACAAACGTAGACAGTTAGGTCAGATGGTGGAGATTATATGAATGTGCATGCATGCATCACCTTTTAAATTGGAAAGAGGGCCCTACTAACAAGATAAAGTTGGTGTGAAAAGGCAAGACTTTGGTCATCGGTCCTGGCACATGCAGCACCACCTCTACTTATGCAAGACGCTGCTGCAGCCTAGCTTCACTAGTGGACCCGCTCCGCTTCAGAAACGGAAACCATTCATGCACCCGCTGCAAATTCAGTGCATGAATCATGGTCTTTGTACTGAATACAATTACCAATTACCACTGCGATGATTTGGAATTGAGCAGCCAGCCAAAATGTGATCAAGGAAATTAAACAGCATTACACCTACCATGTTACCAGTTATTCCTCTGTTTAGCAGCCATTGCTGAGGGGCATGGCAATGCCAATGGGGGTCGTGAGTTTGCTATGTTCATTGCTACCTGTCCTGATGACCGCCATGGCGACCGCTAGCGACGAGGCCACATTGCTTGCTTTCAAGGCGCAGCTCAGCCATGGTGGCTCACTGTGAGAGAATTACGTAACAACATAATGCTGTGATCGATGCAAGTATATATGCTGCCATGAACCAAAGGCTAATTAAGTGACATCCAAGACATTCCACGAATTATTGTATATATGGCGAAATAGAGAGCAAAAAGAAACAAAGAAAACAATTACACCTGGTCTTCCCTGGAGCGTCTTGTTTTTCCCGAAGTGAACAAGAAAAGCCAAGTCTGAAAACGTACACACAGTTTGGTAGGACAACACCACACAAGTCAACAAAAGAAGCTGACCACACCATATCCTTGTCAATCTAGATATCTAATTAAGGTCATCGTTCATGCTCCGAGATTAATACAGATGGCATCAACAACAACAAATGATTCATCCTTTGAAAAAAAATACAGATATTACAAGTTGGCATGGTTAAAGGCGCTGCAAGTCCACTCCTGTAATAAGCCATCATCTTCAAAATACAGCATATATACTTGTAGGACCATTTATGAAGGGTCAAGATAGTTGGAGCCAAAGTATCCAAGGATCCATCTTTCTATCCGTTGGACTCCAACTAAGCAGTCAACTCAGGGATACCGTAGTTACAGTGGGAACTTTTTTTTAGAGAAAAGGCTTTCACCCCGCGTTATATATATAAAGCCAAATCGAGCCACAAACCACCAGGTTCAAACGAGTACAGGATCCAAAGTGCAACACAGGAGACAACACGAACATAAACATAAAGTCTGCCGGGGGGCACCAGCTCAAACAACAAGCCACACACGCGCGCGCGCGCGCGCACACACACACACACACACACACAATGATACAAGGACCGAATTAGAACTCAGTCTGGTTCTGGCGGGGGTCGGGGCGTCATCCGCTGCTCTAGGGAGCGGATACCCGAAGTGAAGACGTCGAGGGCCTCGCGCTCAGGTTGCTTGCTAAGGACCTTCCATTGTTGCAGGAACCCACACAATCTGTAAAGAGCAATGGAAGGACGAGGCAATATTAGCTTCTCAATAAGCAATTTATTGTGGATGGTCCACAGACTCCAGGCCAGCCCGCCGAAGACTAGCCACATCAAGCGCCGAACTTGGGGACAGCAGGTTTGGATGGTATCGAAGAAATCCGGGAAATTCGAGTGGCACCAATTGCCGCCCAGAACCTCCCGAACAGTGCTCCACCCAAATTAGGCCCTTATGCACGTAAAGAAAATATGGTTCGAGTCCTCCTCGACCGCACATAACAAACACATACCATTGCCCGGCCCATTGCGCTTAAGGACCTCCACCCCTGAAGGTAGCCTGCCACGAATGAGCTGACAGATGAAGATGCGGATTTTTAGCGGGACTTTAATTGTCCAAATCTGGGACAGCTCCTCGGCCCCTGCCGAGTGGGCGATCTAACGATATAAGGATCCGGTAGAGAAGCGTCCAGACGGTTCCAAATGCTAGGACACGTGATCTGGACCGACGTCCGGGGAGTGGAAAGCAATGCGGTCCATCAACTCTGCCCATGCCGCCAACTCCACGGGACCGAAGTAGCGTCTAAAAGCCAGAAGGCCCAAGTCCCGGAGAGCCTCTGCCACCGAGAAGCTTGGCAGGACGCAAATGGAGAACATGACAGGGAAACGCGCACCAAATGGTTTATTGCCGATGCAACGATCCAGGCAGAACCTGGTAGAAGTTGTAGTTGCCGGAATCGCGAGTAAGATCACCGGAGAGTGAGGAGGACGAACGAGAGAGACAGTGGTTTTTGCGTTGCCTGAATATGCGACTTTTCTGTTGTTATTTCCTTGTGTATATCCCTGATTACAAAGAGATCTAACAGACTAACAAACTCTGGTTTAGCTGCCCAACGACCTGCATACGCCGCGCCATCCCACGACTGCATCTCGCGTGCATTGCTAACCGGAGGACTAAAACAAAACGAAAGAAAGCTGGGACGTGCATGCAGCACTCCCACTAACCTATCTACGTGCATGTGCATGAGGATGTCACATCCGACATGCACCTGGTTATTCAGCTTATTTCCTACAGACACTAGTAGAAAACAGGGCTTTGGTCCAGGCCAGATAAGAGCATCAATTCCGGTTCGGTTACGAACCGGGACCAATGGGTGCATCAGTCCCGGTTCGTGAGGCCAAGGCGCCGGCCGGGCCACGGCAGGCACCAGTCCCGGTTCGTCTGACCCCTTTGGTCCCAGTTCCAGACACGAACCGGGACTAAAGGGCCTCGCTCCTGACGCAGCCCCTTTAGTCCCGGTTGGTGGCCGGAACCGGGACTAAATGTGTGTCTTCTGTCCCGGTTCTAGCCACGAACCGGGACTAAAGAGATGCCTATATATATGCTCTCCCCTGCCCGCTCACTCCTCTGTTTTTTGGCCGGCCGGTGTGGGAGGTGTGTGCTGCTCTGCTCTCACCTCCTATGCACATGAGGTGTTCGATGAAATGCCCGAGTCACACTTAAGCTTTCTCCTCTCCAAGCTCGACCTCCAAGCTCCATTTTCCCCAAGATTTGTCTAGGTTTGGCGGTGCACCATTGTCCCCGTCCCCGTCCTCACCGCCGTCGATCGTCCGTGCCGATCTCGTCGCCGGCACCACCGTGGCGAGCCTCTTGTTCTTATCTTCTTTTTAAAAGAAAAAAAATTCTTACTTGTTGTATGAGTTATATAGCTACTTGTATAATTTTCTTACTTTTATTATTGTTTGTTATTATATAGTGCCATGGTTATGGTATCCGCCCCCGTCGGCTCTCGTCCGGTCTATGATTCGGATGTGGTATATTATCTTTTATAACTATTTGTTTTATTTAGTGTTTATGAGAACTATGCCGACCAACGTGACATAGATGTTTTTATCTAGGAGGTATGTGAACCGGAAATTCCAACCGACCCTCTTGTCGAGAGGTTAAATTTAGTTGAAAAAGATAACAATTATTTTAAAGAAAAATTGAAAAGAATTGAAGAGGAGAAGATGAAATTGGAGTTGCATGTTGCCGATGTCGTCGATGATCACAAGATGCAGATGGATGCAATGTGCTTGAAGATTAGAAAGATTAGAAAATATGCCATTGATAATGAGGCTTGGTATCATTATGCTGTTGGATCAATTGTTACCTTCGTTGCGATTATGATCGCATTTGTTGTTGCATTTAAATGTTTTACATAGTTGATAATGAGAACTATGTATGAACTTTATTTATTTATTTTTTCAGTAATAACATTTGATCACTACAGTACTTTTGTTTTAATGTGATGATGAACTTGTATTAATTTGGTCACTTCTCTATTCATGATGTTCTGTAATGGTTTTTGATACACATAATTATATAATGCACGCAGATAAACGGCAATGGATGTACGGTGACCGACGCACCTCCGAGTACATTGATGGCATGCATAATTTTCTCGAAGTGGCTGAGGCAAACAAGCAGAATGGTTTTATGTATTGTCCATGTACTGTCTGTGGGAATACCAAGGATTACTCTGACTCGAAAACCCTTCACTTGCACCTGCTTGAGAAGGGTTTCATGCCACACTATAATGTTTGGACCAAGCACGGAGAAATAGGGGTTATGATGGAAGACAACGAAGAAGAAGAGGATGATGACAACTATCCCCCTGAATACGGTGATACTGCAACGGGGGAAGCTGAAGATCAAGATGAACCAGACGATGTGCCCGATGATGATCTTTGTCTGGTCATTGTTGATGCAGAGAGAGAATGCGAGAGTGAAAATGAGAAGCTGAAGTTCGATCGCATGTTAGAGGATCACAAAAAACGGTTGTACCCAAATTGCGAAGATGGCAACACAAAGCTCGGTACCACACTGGAATTGCTGGAATGGAAGGCAGAGAATGGTGTATCTGACAAGGGATTTGAGAAGTTACTGAAAATAATGAAGAAAAAGCTTCCAAAGGATAACGAATTGCCTGACAATACGTACGGAGCAAAGAAGGTTCTCTGCCCTCTAGGATTAGAGGTGCAGAAGATACATGCATGCCCTAATGACTGCATCCTCTACCGCGGTGAGGAGTACGAGAATTTGAATGCATGCCCGGTATGCGGTGCATTGCGGTATAAGATCAGACGAGATGACCCTGGTGATGTTGAGGGCGAGCGCACCAGGAAGAGGGTTCCTGCCAAGGTGATGTGGTATGCTCCTATAATACCACGGCTGAAACGTCTGTTCAGAAACAAAGAGCATGCCAAGTTGATGCGATGGCACAAAGAAGACCGTAAGAAAGACGGGAAGTTGAGAGCACCCGCTGACGGGTCGCAGTGGAGAAAAATCGAGAGAAGGTGGGGGGACTTTGCAGGTGACGCAAGGAACGTATGGTTTGGTTTAAGTGCAGATGGCATTAATCCTTTTGGGGAGCAGATCAGCAATCATAGCACCTGGCCCGTGACTCTATGTATCTATAACCTTCCTCCTTGGTTGTGCATGAAGCGGAAGTTCATTATGATGCCAGTGCTCATCCAAGGCCCTAAGCAACCCGGCAACGGCATTGATGTGTACCTAAGGCCAATAGTTGAAGAACTTTTACAGCTGTGGAATGGAGAAGGTGTACGTGTGTGGGATGAGCACAAACAGGAGGAATTTGACCTACATGCGTTGCTGTTTGTAACCATCAATGATTGGCCTGCTCTCAGTAACCTTCCAGGACAGACAAACAAGGGATACCACGCATGCACGCACTGTTTAGATGACACCGAAAGTATATATTTGGAGAAATGCAGGAAGAATGTGTACCTAGGACATCGTCGATTTCTTCCGACCAACCATCAATGTCGAAAGAAAGGCAAGCATTTCAAAGGTGAGGCAGATCACCGGAAGAAGCCCGCCCTCCGTACTGGTGATCACATACTTGATATGGTCAAGGATTTACAAGTAATCTTTGGAAAGGGTCCTGGCGGACAATCTGTTCCGAATGACGCTGAGGGACGCGCACCCATGTGGAAGAAGAAATCTATATTTTGGGACCTACCCTATTGGAAAGACCTAGAGGTCCGCTCTGCAATCGACGTGATGCACGTGACGAAGAATCTTTGCGTGAACCTGCTGGGCTTCTTGGGCGTGTATGGGAAGACAAAAGATACACCGGAGGCACGGGAGGACCAGCAACGTGTGCACGAAAAAGACGGCATGCATCCAAAGCAGTATGAAGGTCCTGCCAGCTACGCTCTTACCAAAGAAGAGAAGGAAATCTTCTTTGAATGCCTGCTCAGTATGAAGGTCCCGTCTGGCTTCTCGTCCAATATAAAGGGAATAATAAATATCCCAGAGAAAAAGTTCCAGAACCTAAAGTCTCATGACTGCCACGTGATTATGACGCAACTGCTTCCGGTTGCATTGAGGGGGCTTCTACCGGAAAACGTTCGATTAGCCATTGTGAAGCTATGTGCATTCCTCAATGCAATCTCTCAGAAGGTAATCGATCCAGAAATCCTACCAAGGTTAAAGAATGATTTGGTGCAATGTCTTGTCAGTTTCGAGCTGGTGTTCCCACCATCCTTCTTCAATATCATGACGCACGTCCTAGTTCATCTAGTCGACGAGATTGCCATTCTGGGCCCTGTATTTCTACACAATATGTTCTCCTTTGAGAGGTTCATGGGAGTCTTAAAGAAATATGTTCGTAATCGTGCTAGGCCAGAAGGAAGCATCTCCACGGGCCATCAAACAGAGGAGGTCATTGGGTTTTGTGTTGACTTCATTCCTGACCTTAAGAAGATTGGTCTCCCTCAATCGCGGTATGAGGGGAGACTGACTGGAAAAGGCACGCTAGGCGCGGACTCAATAATATGTAGGGACGGGCATTTTTGGGCTCAAGCACACTACACAGTTTTACAGAATTCTACCTTGGTGACCCCGTATGTCAATGAACACAAGAATATTATGCGCTCCAAACACCCGGAGCAGTGTGACGTCTGGATTACATGTGAACACATCAGGACTTTCGGCAGTTGGTTACAAACACATCTCATGGGTAACACCACCGTTGGAGATGAGCTGTACTCGTTGGCCAGGACACCATCTTCGACTGTATTGACTTACAAAGGGTACGAGATAAATGGGAATACATTTTACACGATCGCCTAAGATCAAAAGAGCACCAACCAAAACAGTGGTGTCCGCTTTGATGCAGCAACCAACAGGGGAAAGGACACATATTATGGTTACATAGTGGACATATGGGAACTTGACTATGGACATGATTTTAAGGTCCCTTTGTTTCAGTGCAAATGGGTCAATCTGTCAGGAGGCGGGGTACAGGTAGACCCACAATACGGAATGACAACAGTGGATCTGAACAATCTTGGGTACAGAGACGAACCATTCGTCCTAGCCAATGATGTGGCGCAGGTTTTCTATGTGAAGGACATGTCTACCAAACCGAGAAAAAGAAAAGATAAGGAAGCGAATACATCATACGATGAGCCAAAGCGCCACATAGTTCTTTCAGGGAAAAGAGACATCGTGGGAGTGGAGGGCAAGACAGACATGTCTGAAGATTATGAAAAGTTTCATGAAATTCCTCCCTTCAAAGTGAAGGCTGACCCAAGCACCCTGTTAAACGATGAAGATTATCCATGGTTACGGCGCAATAAGCAAGGGAAACACACGAAGAAAAAGTGAAGGAGGATACGATGATGGCTCTGATTACGCGAAGAAACAATGAAATGCCTTTTGTAACAGATGAGTTTTCGTCCAAAACCCTAATACTTCGAAAGAGATTGTCCATTTTGTACACGAAGTGCATCCAGCTTTTGCCGTAACCCTCTCAACTTTTTAGCATATGCTATGTGGGTGAAATGATGATACCATGCCAACTTTCAACCTTTTCAGAGTTCATTTGTAGTGCTTTTCAATTTTAGGGTCATTTAGCTAAAAAAAATCAGTAAATGCATGAAAAATACCAAATGAAGTCAGAAAGGGTTGAAAATTGATGATGTGGCTTTGAATGTTGCATGTTGAACGCACAAAAAGTCTGGAGTTGAAATAAGTTAAAAAATGAAATCCCTTTGTAACAGATGAGTTTTCATCCGAAACCCTGATACTTCGAAAGAGATTGTCCATTTTGTACACGAAGTGCATCCAGCTTTTGCCGTAACCCTCTCAACTTTTTAGCACATGCTATGTGGGTGAAATGATGATACCATGCCAACTTTCAACCTTTTCAGAGTTCATTTGTAGTGCTTTTCAATTTCAGGGTCATTTAGCTAAAAAAAACTCTAATAGCAAAAAGAAAGAACTAAAAAGCTTTTATAAAACTCTAATAGCAAAAATAATGAACTAAAAAGAATCAATTAAAATTTATGCAACTAAAATTATCAAAGTATTTTTTGTTAAAAACTTTAATAGCAAAAAGAATTTTCATAAAGTATTTTATGTAAAAAACATTAATAGCAAACTAAAATGACATAAAAAATAAAAAAAATACCGCCTACTGGGCCACCACGGCCTGCATACGACTAGAAACCCATCTGTACATGGGCCAGGATGCAGGCCCGCGGGCTCCAACTGGCTCAACATGGCAGTGACAAAGGTTAGGCAAGTACTGCCTGCATTAGAGAGGAGCTCGAAAGCTCAGCCGCAGCGCGCCTTATAAACCAGTGCTGCCCTCTCTCAACTAGCAAAGGTGGGACTAAACTCCCACCACACCGCTGTGCCAGGCTATTGGTCCCGGTTGGTGGCTCGAACCGGGACGAAAGGGTGCCTTTGGCCCCGGTTTGAGCCACCAACCGGGACCAATGCCCCCCTTTCGTCCCGGTTGGAGCCACCAACCGGGACCAATGCCCCCCTTTCGTCCCGGTTGGAGCCACCAACCGGGACTAAAGGTCTCTGCTTCCCGCCCTTTGGGCTGTTGAAATTGACCTTTAGTCCCGGTTGGTGGCTCCAACCGGGACGAAAGGGGGCCTTTCGTCCCGGTTGGTGTCACCAACCGGGACTAAAGGTTGGGGTATATAAGCCCACACTTAGGAAATTTTCATAGTTCATCCGCAGTTTCCCCCGACGACGCCGAGCACATCAACACCGCCAGGCTGCCCCGACGCCGTCCGCCGCCCCCGCCGTCGCCGTCGCCGCGCCCCTGCCCCGTCGTCGCCGTCGTCGCCCCCGAGCCCGCGCCCCTGCCCCGCCCCCGAGCCCGCGCCCTTGCCCCGGCCCGCCCCCGCCGTCGCCGTCGCCGTCGCCGCGCCACTGCCCCGTCGTCGCCGTCGCCGTCGTCCCCCCGAGCCCGCGCCCCTGCCCCGCCCCCGAGCCCGCGCCCCTGCCCCGGCCCGCCCCCGCCGTCGCCGTCGCCGTCGCCGCGCCCCTGCCCCGTCGTCGCCGTCGCCGCGCCCCTCCCTCCTCTCCGAGCCCTCGCCGCCCCCGCTGTGAGCCGCCGCCGCCCCGGCCCGCTGTGCATTTTTTTTATATGATGATTTTTTTTGTTCATATATAATGTATATGTAGATGCTTAGTGTTTATTAATCATGTGTATGTATGTATGTGTATGTATATGTAAATATTGATATGATGAATTTTTTTTGTTCATATATAATGTATATGTAGATGCTTAGTGTTTATTAATCATGTGTATGTATGTATGTATATGTATATGTAAATATTGATATGATGAAAAAAAAAATTGTTCATATATAATGTAGATGTATATGTATGGATGGATGGATATCGATGTATGTATGTATATAGAAAATTCGTAGAAAATTAACCGTAACTTCGATGAAAATAATTTATATATGAAAATCGATCAGAAAAATATGACGAATCCGAATATGCCCTCCGTTCATCTGTCACAAGCAGCTAGCATAGCGAACCTAGAACCGTCCCCCTCCGGTTCATCTATCCGAAATTAATGCAGACTTCGGGAAAACATTCCCGGATGTTATCCCCCTTCACCTATACCGTGTAGTGCCGCGTTAGAACACCCCTAACTCTCTCGGGAATTCAACATATCCCCGATAACTTCGACATGAGGGGGGGGGGGGGGGCGTCCGCAAGTATCCTCGACGACCATGAGAGAGGCGGTCCGCAAAGTATCCTCTCTCGAAAGATAGGACGACTCATCAGACATGAGGGGGGAGTAGTCCTCGACGATTGTCTGAAACTGACTGTTATAAAACTTGTCAACTTTGCATGATGTTTGCCACTAATCCATTGTTCATATGCATATGATTCCTTGTTGTGATATTAAGTCCATGTTTGCCACTAATCCATCTCTCATGGTTGTATATTGCCATGTTGTAATGTTTGCAGAAACTATGGACAGAGACTTAGAAAAAGAAGAGTTGTTGGGGGATATAATCCTTCAAGGAGGTGATATCACCTTGTCGTTTCTCAACGACACCGATGGTGAGGAAGGAGATCATGACGGCTCCGGTGATCCAACAATGGAGGAGGAAGGAGATCATGACGGCTCCGGTGATCCAACAATGGAGGAGGAAGGGGATCATGACGGCTCCGGTGACCGAACGGAGGAGGGAGCCTTAACTGTTGCAAAGTCCGGCGAGGTATATATATATATATTAATTAAGCCTGTGCTGACTTGATGCATTAATTGTTTTGTATATGTACATATATTAACGCTTCTTTCTTCTTTTAGCCCTCCGGATCAAGCCAAACTTCCGTAAGGAGACGAGGCCCGAAGAAAAGGTTGCGCCAGGATGAAAGGTTCACGATCACAGAAGTCGCTCGAGATGGCCAACCGATTGCTCCCAAGCGGACCAAGGACGCATTTGTACATCAGTGCGGAGTTGTTGTTAGGGACAGCGTCCCGATCAACATCCAAGAATGGAATAAGAAGAAGGACCCTGAAGTTTCTTATGTCCAGGATAGACTGAAAGATGATCTTTGGACCTCGCTGATGACAAATTTCAGCCTACCGCCAGAGGAGAATCCGAATAACCCAGTTATAGAGCGAATGGTCAAGGCGTTTGCTCTTAAGAAGATGGCGGAACTATTCAGGAACTGGAAGAAAGATTTGAACAAAAAGTTTGTCGAGAAAGACGAGACTCCAGAATTCATCGGTCAATATGAGAAGATAAGAGATCACTGGCCCGCATTTGTGGCCTACAAGAAATCGGACAAGGGTAAGCAAAGGTCACTGACAAACAAGCAAAATGCTGCAAAGAAGAAGTATCACCATACCACGGGGTCAGGTGGCTACAGCAAAGCCCGGCCGTTGTGGGACAAAGCTGAGCAAGACCTGCTTGCTAAAGGGGTCCAACCAGCGACATTGCACTGGCTAGATCGGGCAAGGACTTGGTTCTTCGGGGTTGGGGGAACTTTGGACCCAGAAACAGGGAAGTGTGTTTGGACGAACGAGCAACTTGCAATACCCATCCGGAAGCTTGAGGCCGCAATCAAGGCAGCGCAGGAAGGGACGTTCATTCCCGACAGAGAGAAGGTCGAGCTGACAGAGGCCCTCGGGAATCCTGAACACCCTGGACGAACACGAGGCACATCAGGCTCCGTTCCGTGGGTACATGGGTTTCCCGACAGCGGTGGTTATAGAAGCCGAGAGAGAAAGAAGAAAGAGGAAGCAAGCGAAATGCAGAAGCTCAGTGCAAGATTAGCGAAACTAGAGGAACTTGAGAGCCAGCGAGCTACCGGCCAACCATCTCAGCGGCACGAAGATCCTTCCTTCGACACTGCCCCAGAAGCTACCCCACCATCTCAGCGGAGAAGCAGCGTGGCTTCCACGGAGCTCGTTCAGCCTGATTACACGGCTCCTCGCTACCCCGTGGATAGTATCACGGAGGCTGAACATTATGTGCTAATGGCGAAATGCCAGAACCTGACCTTGAAGGCGGCGGTCGGCTCTGTTTTACCTCCTCGAGCTGAGGGAACTTTCCATTGCCGTCCGATTCCACATGGCTATGCTATTGTCACGGTGGATGAAATAATGGAGGGATTTGAGCGGCTGGAGCTTGACTACCCTACAGGTGAAGGGGATAATCTTCTGGAAAATGCCTTAAGGAGTACCTGTCTATGGAGAAAGGAGAACATCAAACTTCCAAACTGGACGCCGCCTCAGCAGACGCAGCCGGATGAGGCCCCTCAGCAGACTCCTCACAGTCCAGCTCAGCCGGATGAGGCCCCTCAGCAGACTCAGCCGGATGAGGCCCCTCAGCAGAGTCCTCTTCCGCCTCAGCTGTCTCCGGCACGTCAGCGGACTCCGCCTCCTCCAGGGCGTCAGCGGACTCCGCCGCCTCAGCAACAGTGGAAGAGAGCCGCCGCCGCTCCGACGGCTAGCAGTACAAAAGGCGGGAAGAAATTCAAATTTGGTCCAAGCCTCAGGGTTCCTCCAAAGTTACCATATGAGAGGATTGACAAGGAAACCGATGACATCGTGGAAGCCGAAGTGCAGGCCCATTTTGAACGGAAACGTCCACCTCCGAAGGAAACAATAGATCCGGTGAAAGCGAAGCGCACTCTGGATGCCCTTAAGCGACCACCACCGCCTCCGCCGCAATCCAACTATGACCGCTGTATTGAAAAGACATATGATGAAGCGCGGCGGTCGGGAAGTACTGCCAGTGCTTTAAGACGAAGAAGTGGGAAAACAATTCCCCAGCTCGGCGAACAGGAGAAGCAATCGTGCCCCCCGCTCAAGGTGTCTAGCGATATCGCTAATCATCCGGGGCTACTGCCCGGTACCACTCTTGGTGATTACGTGGGCGATGATGTACAGTTTGAAACGGCTGAGGTAGTAGAGATCTTTAGATACGAGCACGGGAAGCCTCTCGTCAAACCTGATCATCCTCATCTAACAACGATGATGCGAAGATTGCATGAGTGGTACTTGGAAAGCTGCAGGTAGAATGGGTCCGATAGTTTGATGGTGAGAATTAAAGATGAGCACGACCTCATTGGAGTCGACCTGATGCCTGTTGAATTTGTGGAGTTATTTCAGTTATTCAATCAAGAGGCCCTCGACAAACAACTCATGACTTGCTACTGTCTGTAAGTATTACTTCTGTAATTAAGTCTCTAGCTCAGCTCGTTCATTGCATGTATATATAATTATCCTCACTATATTATGCAGATTGAAGATCGTCGAATGCAAAAAAGGACAAATCTATGACATTGGGTTCATTAGCCCAAATACCGTAAATGAAAGGGCGGTACAAAACAGAGTTAAAGATACCGAGGAAAACTTGCTAAAAGCGTTCCTTCGACATCAAAACAAAAGGGAAATACTCTTTCCTTACAACTTCAAGTGAGTGTTACTGTCTTGTGCATATTCGGTTTCGCTTACTCGAGGTTAAGTACTGTAATTGATGAGTTATGCGTGCGCAGGTTCCACTTTATTCTGCTATCCATTAAGCTTGACGGGGGAGTAGTAACTGTCTTAGACTCGAGACGTAAAGATCCCAAGGATTATGCGGACATGACTGCAATGCTCCAGAAGTAAGTTCAATCAATACCGGGACCATATCGGCAACTTTCGTTCATTTCCTGATATCAAGTAATCATTTTCTTTGCCTGGCAGGGTTTGGAAACAGTTCACCGGAAAGGTTTCGGGTCTGAAGAACGAGCTGCGATTTACACACCCCAAAGTAAGTAGTACTAGCTAGTTCCGCACATCTCTCATTGATTCTAGTTTCATCAATACCATTATCATGCTTGATTATCAGTTTGATTGAACTCTATTCTCGTAAAGTGCTTGTGGTAGGCAGGCGGGAATAATTTATGTGGATACTACGTTTGCGAGTTCATTCGCCACTCGACCACTAAGCGGGGCTTCTTGTCTGACAAACAATTTGAAGTACGTAAACAATATTCACAATTTTATTTTATTACCATCAATTGTGTTGATTTTCATTCATATATATGTATTGACCCCTTCTTTAAATTAGATCTGGCAGATGCGGGATGAACTCCTACCACATGATCGCATACGAGCAATTCAAGAGGAATTGGCGGGATTCTTTCTTGACCACGTCATACATGAAAAGGGAGAATACCATACGGAAATTCAATTGGAGTTTGGCGCTTGATGATGTAAGGGATGTTATATTTTATATATGTAGTAGCGTCGGATAGATATACGAAAACTTGTTGTTCGACCAAGCACGGAGAAAGAGAGGTCACTTCTCTCTATATATGTTCATGACGATCTTGTGTAATTAATGGTTTCCTTCATTTGCTTACTAGCTAGCGTCGAGTTCTCTCTATATGTAGTAGCTAGCGTCGACCAATCACGGAGAAAGAGAGGTCACTTCTCTCTATTAGCTAGCTAACACAATATGAAACCCCTAAACCCTCCAAAACCCCTAAACCCCCCCTTTCAAAAAAAACAAAAACCCCAGCGCCTGCGAGCTGCTGACGCGTGGCTGCGTTTTGGTCCCGGTTGGTGTTACCAACCGGGACTAAAGGTGGCTGCCTTTTGGTCCCGGTTGGTGTTACCAACCGGGACTAAA
Source organism: Elymus sibiricus (assembly GCA_039707655.1). Taxonomy (NCBI): domain Eukaryota; kingdom Viridiplantae; phylum Streptophyta; class Magnoliopsida; order Poales; family Poaceae; genus Elymus; species Elymus sibiricus. The sequence goes on along the minus strand of CM077674.1, from coordinate 5,210,625 downwards.
GGTCCTCCTGCCTGGGCGCCCCACAGCGTCCACGTGGAGCACCTTTAGTCCCGGTTCGTAAGCCAACCGGGACTAAAAGTGATGGGCATTAGTCCCGATCGTTTTGTCCCGGTTCCAGAACCGGGACTAAAGGCCCTCTGGAACCGGGACAGATGCCCTGTTTTCTACTAGTGAGAAGTCCCCGTGCCCACAGCAATGGATGACCCTAGGTGAAGGACGGGCATCAGCTGGACCACGGCTTGTCAGAACTGGGAGCCGCCGGAGCGTTGGAAGGCCAGGGGTTGATCACACAAGTATTTGGCTTTGATAATGTCTAACCAGAGGCCCTCCTCGTCCTTAGGCTTACAAAGCTCTGACCACTTGACCATATGATATTTCTGCTTGCCGCCCTCGCCAGCCCAAAAAAACCTGGACTGGTGCTTGGCAATCTCTTCGCGCAAACCTTCATGGAGAAGGTAAAAGCCCAAGATAAAAATGGGAAGACTCGCCAAGAATGAATTGATCAACATCGTCCTAGTCTCCTTGGAGAGGAGCCGACCCTGCGAAGGCTCGACCCGATGATGGATCTTAGTCATGACCGGACGAAGATCCTTCATTTGGAGCCGAGAGTCACTAACCGGGATACCGAAATAAGCGGTAGGGGGAAATAAAACCAGGGCCGGCCCTGGTGTATGGCCAGAGGAGCGACGGCCCAGGGCCCAGGCTTTGGGAGGGCCCATGATCTTGTATATATGTGTACTATAGCGGGACCTCCTATCTGCCGCATTCTGCGTCAGACTGGAGGGGCTTCGCACAGGGGTGCTTCGTTAGGGCCGGCCCACGCAGGAGCAGCTAATGGCGTAAAATACAACGAAAAAAGAGCAGCTTCGTCCAGGATTCGAACTCGTGATTCGGTGATTGTAGAGACAGGTGCCTAACCAGTAGAGCAGATCAGCGCTAGTGTTATATTTGCAGGCGAAAACCTTTAGAACTAACCATATCGGCAGATCCAAACTTTTACCTTTTTTAGAACGTTTAAAGAAAATTCTGAATACTTTAAAAAAATCCGAACAATTTTTGAAAAATACGAACAAGTATTGGAAAAATTGCTCAATTTTTGAAAAAGGGAAGAAAGTATGAATTTCTGAACAACTTTTGAAAAACATGAACATTTTTTCAATTCCCATTTTTTTTGACAAACACGAACAAATTTAAAGACAAGAATTTTTTTAAATTTATGAAAAAATGTTGACAAAAAGGAACATTTTTTTGAAAACATGAACATTTTGGACAAAAGAAAAAAAATTGCATCTGTGAACAAAATCTGAAACTCCGAACAAATTTTAAAAATGTAACCATTACGAACATTTATTGAAGTTGTGAACAAAATTTGAAAACAGGAACATTTTTTGGACTTATGAACATATTTTGAAAGGCGAACATTTTTTTTTCAAATATGCAAACATTTTTTAAATATCAAGAACACTTTTTGAAGTGTGAACAAAATTTGAAACATGAACATTTTTTGTAAGGTGAACATGTTTTCAAATACGCCAACATTTTTTAGAAATCACGAATGTTTTTTGAACTTCTGAAACAGAAATTAAAAACAGGAGCATTTTTTGAACTTCCGAACATTTTTTGAAATTTCAAAAAAAATTGAAATTCTGAAAGGGAAAAATAGGAACGAAAAAACGAGAAGAAAAAGGAATTACAAAATAAGTAGAAAAAAGAAAAAGAAAGAGAAATACGAAAAAAGAAAAAAATATGTAACGGAAAAAAGAAAAGGGAAGAAAAGAAAAAGAGAAAAACATATTTAAGAAAAAACTGTAAATGAAAATGCGGAAACCAATAAATACCGGTTCAGGAACCTTCTAGAACCTTCCCAAAATCGATCAGGAAACTTCTAGGAGGTTCCCAAAACCGGAAACTGTAGCGCGTTTTTTCTCGTAACTGGGCCGGCCCACCTTGTTCGCTCGTCGCTAGCTCGCTGTGCGAAGCCTCAGCAGTTTGACGCAACGCGCGTCGTATAGGGTTTTCCTACTATAGCCCAACAAAAAGTTAGATAGGAAAAAAAATTAGAGAGAAAAAATGAACGATATGGGCTAGGCCCAGATAGCTAGCGAAGTAACAATAGGGCACGGCTGGCCGCACGCGTACGCGTGAATCAAACCGATCAGTTTCGCTTCGCTTCGTCAGTTCGTCTTCAACCGTCGCTTGGCGCCTTGGCCCCTCTGGATTCAGGATCCGGGGTGCCTTGTTCGTTGTCGCCGCTGTGCGCGGCAGGCCGGCAGCATGCTGTTGCGCCGTGTGCCCGTGCCGGCGACCTGGCCGTTCGGCATCCGGTGGCACCGACTTTGTCTGGTTTTTCAGAAAATCACAAGTACGTATTTATCCATGATCCATGCCCCAATTTCAGTGTACATGATTAGGGTTTTCATGTATAAATTTCTAATTTAGTGTTCCACAAGTACGTATTCATCTATCCCCCAATTTCACAAGTACGTATCCTCTTTCCTTATTTGAGGTAATCATGTCATGTCTGTTGTAATATGGCATTATCCAACAATTATTATAGTCCAATCTAAAAAAAAAGATGTATGTTTGAAAGTTTACTTTTAATATTATGCAAATAAAGTTTTATATATTTGTTTATGTATCACGCAGACAGATACATATATATGGTCTTCGGACTTAGGAACCCATGTCGTCGAGTTCGTCCTAGGGCATTCCAAAACATAGGGCCGGCCCTGTCTATGAACCACGTCGCGCCACCACACAACGGGGGAGTGGAAGCGACGCCACCATAGCACCTAGGACCACGATACAATTGGGATGGACCGCCGCCGACGGGCTTAACCACCACCAATAACCACCTGGTAAAGGAGTTGCGTGAAAGAGGACAACACATCCCCTCCGTCTACGGCATGCACTTTGCATAGCAGCATCCACTAGTGGTGGCTCGGCCTACTGGAGAGGAAGGTAGGGTGAAGGGAGTGGCGTCTAGGGTTCCCTCGTGTCTCCCCTGGAGTAATCCGAGAGGGCCTGTGCAATCTTGGATTCCCTTATGACGAGATCAATATTTTTTCTGGAATCAGATCAGTTTTTGATGGGGGAGCCTCCCTTCGTGATAGCTTACACAAAACAAAAGAGAATTACTTGCTAATTACCTTCTTATGAGACGAATGATACAAGTAATTCGTCAGACCAACGCACGGCCGTCCGATCAACACAACACATGCAACGATCTCCCCACAAAAAAATGCATCCACACGATCTGAGCTTGGTCTATATATAATCATTAGTGTGCATCTAACATAGTTCATTATGCATCTACCATTATTGCGCTATATGGTTCACACTTTCGAGTTCCATGTCCCTTACATGGCTACATCCAAGTGTTGTGCATCAAACATCCTTGATCAATGAACCAACGAATCTTAGAGTAATTTTTGGGAGCACTATAAAACTGTGATGCCAATAAACACTGACAATTCTCCTCCTTTATTAATTATTACGGAGTAGTAACCAAGAAAGCCAGAAGCCATGCCAATCCAAGCACATGCCTACGCCTATCTGCACTAACAAGAAAGCGAAGTTTGAAAACGTAAACAAGGTTTGGTTGGACTTTGGGCAGAGACCACACAGAAGTCAACAAAAGAGGCTAAATTTTCAGCATTACTGGGATATCACATCACCAAGGCAAGCACACCAAGTGTGACTGGAGTGGTAGCTGTCCCCACTAGCCACAGCATATCACCTCACTTTTCTATTCCTCTTCTTACTATGCATACACACTCCTACATACATACAATTAGGCAACCGCATCAACAGAATTAAGTAAAAACAAAATGTAAACAAGAAAACCCAGACATGAAAAAGAAATACATTACAGAGGGAGTCTGGAGGTGAACCGTTGAGACGGTTGCCAAACAAATTTCCATACAAAGAAACATGCATCTCAGATTTTTGCTTGCATATATAGCGGCCATGCAGTACTAGTTTATTTCGTAGTGGCGCCATGCTCTCCTCTCCTGGAAGCACAAGGAATACGTATCCAGCAAACTGACAACAAGATCTTCTATTTCAGGAACAAAAAGATCTTATATTAGTTTACAGAGGGAGTATTATTTTGTTATCCAGTCGAGTGCCCTGCTGACCACCACAAGTAAGCAAAAACTATTGAAACAGATGCCAAAAAAAACACGGACATCAATCAAACTATTGAAACAGATGCCAAAAAAAAAAAACCACGGACATCAATCAAGCGATTCATGTCCCACAATTTCCTAATTTACCGACATCTTCACGAAGGCGCTTCCTACTTCTGTGTTTCAAGAATTTCGGTCCAGGTAGATCGGGTCCTAAGCCTTGCATGCAACTTCACGTCTTCTGTTGTATTTATACACACCATTGTGATTAATGAAACACGGGTAAAATTACCACAAGCTTTCTCCCAATGATCAGAGGTACAATATATTTTTGAGGGTCACCCCAACCGACAATTATGCAAAGGATTTTTCTCTTCGATCCATGCGCCCACGATAGAGAACAACATGCTCGCTTTTTAGCAATTAGGAAGATACAAAAAAAAAGGCCTGACCTGCTCAAAGAGGGGGCCAATTGAGGGGCAGAGGGGGGGGGGGGGGGGGGTCAGCAGGGCACTCCAGGCCATACCTGGTCGGTGGCGTTACAGATCATTGAGGGCGCGACTTTGGGCACGATATTCGACAATGGCGAGGAGCAAGGCGCGAGGCATTCGGTGTTGGAGGAAGAGACCATGGCGGCGGGGCGAGGTCGAGCAGGGATCGATGCAGCTGGGCGCGGTGGCGGCTGGGAGCGATGGCGCAAGGGTGCGCGGCGCAGACGGAGAACGGCCGCGCCGGCACGGATGGGACGGAGGTTGATTTGTAAATTTTGGTGGAAAATAAAACAGGAATTTCGGGTGGAAACCGCCTAAGTCGCCGACCATAACTTAGAATATAAAATGATAAACCTTCACATTTACCAAAAATTCAAAAACAAAACAACAGTTGCCGACGCTAAAAAGTACCCGTCACTGCTACATCAGCTGTGTGGCGGGAACCTTGCTGCGACTGCCACTGCTAGGAATTTGCTGTGGAGGGCGGAATAAACCACCTGCCACTACATACAACATATTCTCTGTGGCGCGCGGTGGCAACAACCCGCCGCTGCGTAGTATTTTTCAAACCACTCGTGCGGGAACTTGGCGAAATTTGGTCCGCACGGTAGGTGGGGAGAGGCCGCCAAAAAATTTCCACACACTTCTCAATCTATGGGCGGTGGGCAGATCTACTATATTTTAAAATTCTATAGTCTCAAAACTTGCCTAATCAGGCTATGAGCGCTTTTTCAAGCCATAGTGGTTAGACGCCACAATGTTTCTGTTGTCGCTATAGCCGACCCATATCTCATGAACCAGGAGAACCTAACAAATGACGAAGGAAGTAAGTGCATGAAAAAATACCTTCTGGATTTCATGCGAGGAAACAAGCTGAAATACTTCCTCCTTGTGCCCTCGGAATCATGTACGTCCTTCTTTGGCTTACGCTTTCGTACCCTTTTCCATGATATATATTTTTCACGTCTCGAACTTCTTAACCTTTTCATATTCACATGATGTTTCACTTGTTTTGCGCAGGGCCCATTGTGTTCTCCTAGTTCTAAGACCGCAAAGGTGCAATTGTTACTTGATGGATTCCAATAAGAGCCCAGAAAAAGACTGGTCGCTCCTCAAGGACCCTATGGATGAATGTATCTTTGATTGGAGTGTTATAGAACGGCACAAGGTCGGAAAAAAACTACAAAGGCAGTGAAGAAGAAAAAAGTGCTTCAAATGGCACAATCTATGTTGTAGGCAACAATCGGCTCTTACTCTGACATGTGGCTTCTACATATGCCTTCACATCGAAGACTTCATATGGTTGGCAAAAACGTTAAAGCTGCACAAACAAATCCTCAAATGGGGTCAAGACCTACAAAACAAGACGTCTGAAGCGGGCTTAGCGCTCGAACACATCCAAGTCATGTTCACGACTGTCATAAACAAGGAGGTCCGCTAGTCGTCTGGTCTATTCTATAATTGCACCGAAGATCAGTCGAACAAACAAGAGAGGCTAACCTAGCTAGCTTATTAAAGCGATAACTATTGCATGCGTGACTAAACATATTTGTCCTATTATGTTGTTTAACTTAACCAACACACTAAATTTAGCCCGAATAGTGGTGGGTGGTGAACCCTGCTCGCCATTGATAATAACGCCCGCCGTTGCTAGGGTATGGACGGCAGTGGCGGGCAAGGAATAACGCCCGCCACAGCTAGGGCCATAACTGTACACGCGGGGGGGGGGGGGGGGGGCACAGATAACATATTACCAGTGGCGGGAGATCAGTGGCATTCCTGCAGTAGTGACTACGTCTATTGTGGTGCATTTCAAAAACCAGGTTTCAAGTTCTGGGTGAAAACACAAGGCCTGGTCTTTAACGGTTATATTGACAATGGCAGTTTACGGTCCCTTGTTGAAGGCACTGTCTGGAGCTTACCTGGTCCTTCTGTTCTAGGTGAAAACCCCTATGTGGTTCGATCCATCGACAATGGTGTTCATGCACCATTTCCTTGCTGAAGGTGTCGCTTTTTAGGGAACCTTCTCGCCGTCTGGGTGTTGTCAATGGTGGTGGTGGTAGTAGTTGATGTTTTGGTGCAGTTGGTCGTTCGCCTTACCTTAACCCCTATGGGTCTTTTTCTTTTTTTGTTTTCCTTGTTGGTTGTGTGCATCCTAGTCATGTAGAGGTCGGGTATGTATTCATTGTATTTTTACACGCCTGATACGAAATTTTGAGTCAATGAAGAGCGCCATTTATCGAAAAAAATCCAATTACCAAACTTATTTAGCAAACTAAGAGGAGGCAGATATAAATTAGAGGCCACCTGAATGATGTATGGATCAAATAGCATAGTATGTAAAAACTGAAAGGAGGTCTTAGAAAACCTTTCTAGGCAAAATATTGCCCGAGGACATGAAGAAAAGTTTGTTCCCACGTAACTGCTCAAAATGAAGAAGCTAGGTGTCCCATTGAAAAACAAGAACCACTTGAGAACAATAAGTGGTTTTGCATAATCTCAGTCGACTTAGACTTACTTAAGCCTCAGTTGATGATATATCCTTCAGATCTTACGCAGAGCGATTGTACAGATTTTTTATTTCCACTTTTGCTTCTTTTATCCTGTGATTATATTGATTCAAACTTACTTAAATCTGAGTCGACTGAGATTTACCCATACCTAACAATAAAAGGCTGATAACATGTAATATATCCTAAGTGGAAAATCTCTCGGCCGTGAAAATTAGGTAATTAGTGTACGGCCAAAAGGACAACACAGCGCTGTCACATGCCTGTTCTGAGTCACTCATGTTTCGTCCCCGCACTGTGACTGTAGTCGTATTCGCCTCGGCCCCATTTAAAGACATATACTGATTACCCGCAAAAAAAAAGACATATACTGATATACATCAAGGTAAAAATCTTGTTTTCTGTTTTGATTTTATCTCCATGCATGTATCCTACTTTAGTCGTCGGCCAGCTATCTTGGACGGGGACGTCGTACTTACCTGTCGGGCGGGGTGGCCTCTGTTTTCTTCAACGTTGAAGAAACAACGACTTTTGAAAGGAGACGCCTTTGAGAACATGCAATCTTATCTGCTGGTCTAGATTTTCAGCAGGAAGCTGCCACGCATTTTCCATGGCTCTGACATTTCTACAGTCCTCAATTCCCCAGGACAGTTGTACAACTTAATTAAGGTGCTCCCATGGACGATCCATTTCACATAGCTAGAGCAATTTCCTAACCCAGCTAGCCATGGAGCGCACATCATCTTCCCAAATACTTGCCTCTCTCACCTGCATATTGATGGCAGTAGTCTTGGCCGACACGGCGGTGCTGCCATCACTCGAAGAACAAGTAGGAGCGCTCCTTGCCTGGAGAGCCAGCCTCGACAACCAAAGCCAGGACGCCCTACAGTCCTGGGAAAGCATCTCAGCTGGGCCTTGCAGTTGGCATGGCATCAGTTGTGGTACTACTGCTACCCACGCAAGGCACCAGGTGGTCATCGCCAAGCTCTCCCTTCATGCGATGCGGCTAGGAGGGACACTCTGTTGACACCAGTTTTTGGCACGAAGCCAAAACACAATTAAGAAGGCCTCATCCCGATGTTACTTGCTTAACAGGACGTGATCTTTCGGAGTTTGATTTCCTTAGTGCTACAAGGAGCGGATTTGTGCCCATCTTTCTAAGACCGATTGCTGGCAATCGGCTTCAAGATATATACTTGTCATCCTAAGCACAAACATGGCCGATATATGATTATCGCCCTAAGAATATAAATGGCCGATGGAGTGTTGACATCGTCCTTAGAACCAATGTGGTACAAATTATTTTTCGGCACACAAGTTTTGCCGAAAAACAGGGGGGCATGTGTTGACACCAGTTTTTGGCACGAAGCCAAAACACAATTAAGAAGGCCTCAAATGGAAAAGTACTCAAAGTGAGAAAGTTCTGTATCATCGAAAGGAGAAACTTTGAAGTTTGAGCCATAGCCATCCGATCTCATCTCTAAGGCCGAAGTTGTGTTCGAAGTACTGGGATTTTGTATCCAGAACACTATTCGGCTGATTACGCCCTCAAGATGATCTCATATGAGAAAACTTTCTACATGAATTGTCTTCGTCTCGTCGAATCGGTCGATTTTCATATAAAAATCGTCTCAATCCGAGTTTGTATGCAAAAGTTAGAGCTATCTGAATGCAGCCATGTCAAGAGGCGAAATAAGACGCGGGAGACCAGACACGTCTTGGCGAGTGTCTGATGCAATGCGTGAGCAATTAGCCATTCAAGATGGCCTCTAATCGAAAAACGTTCAACATGAAAGTTGTTCGTAACGTCGAAACGGTCAACTTTGCTTTTGGGCACATTTTCATCCGAGGTCGTTTACTGCCACAAAAAAGACTCGCAAGGTACAGCCAGAAAGCTTGCCGGGATGGAAACCTTGCCGGGGAAATCTTGCCGGGATGGAAACCTTGCCGGGATAGAAACCTTGCCGGGGAAATCTTGCCGGGATAGAAACCTTGCCGGGTGAAAGCTTGCCGGCCGAGTGAAGAATGTCAATTTTGGGCGATCTGACCAGAAGCTAAATACGGGCTCAAAAGATTATCTAGATGGCTTCGGATGAAAAAGTGTTCAACATGAAAGTTGTTCGTAACGTCGAAACGGTCAACTTTGCTTTTGGAGTCATCATCATCCGATGTAGTATACGACCTGCAGAGACGCTACAAGAGTCGGACGGTACAGTCAGCTACATGACCGAGTCCGAGTCGAAATTAAAGATGACCCCGTGGAGTATTCAAGATGGCCTTATTTGGAAAAGTGATCAACATAAGGATTGTCGGCCTCGTCGAAGCGCACAAAATTGGTATTTGAACCGTCTCCATCGGAAGTCATATGCAGATTCCACGGCCCACGCAAGGAGCAAGACAGAAGATTGGACCAGATTCGGGCTGAATCCGAGTGGGACCAGAACTAGGACTCTAGGACGTGAATTGATGTAATTTTCTTGTAAGGAAAGCCTAGATGAATCCTTTGCTTGTACGGGAAGTCCAGCCGCCTCTTATATATGTTGGGGGTGACGGCCGATTGGAAAATAGACAATCGAACAAATCAATCTACATCTTTTACCCTAGTTTTACATCTCTCCCTTGTTCTTTCTCTCTCGTTCTTCGTTCGTTCTTCGTGTTGAAGGGCAGCGATCCTCGAGGCTCTAGGGGCGGGCGAACCGACCTAGGGCAGCCCATCGTCCATCCGTGACTCCCGACGGGTTCCATCCCGGAGAAGCGGTGCGTCGGGTCTACAAAAGCGCTCGCCGGATTGCTTGCGTACCGCGCTTCCGGACGGGTCTCCTTCGACGTGAGCTGCGGTGCATCACCCCCGGCGTAGAGGGTACACGTGACGTGTTCGTGTGCGAACACACTTTTTGGCGACTCCGCTGGGGACCAAAGATCAAGAATCATCATCAACCATGTCAAATCTCCCCAAGCCCTCAGAAGTTAGCGCCGATAACATCATCAAGCCCGGTCTTGATGAATTATCGGATGAACAACGCCAGGACTACGAAGCGCTCAAGAAGCAGCATGAAGAGGCTTTTGAGGCGCTCAAGAAGCAGCGCGAGGAGGAGGATTTGGAGGCGTTTCTTTCAAGTTTCAAGAAGGACCGCCAAGGCAACATCACTCCGATTGGAGAAATCAGGTTACCTCCACTCAATGACAAACTAGATGAAATCACTGTGAGTAAAGTTTTTTCTCCTGAGCAAGTGGCTATGATTGAAAGCATTGTTAGCAAGGGTAATGATATGTTGTATAATGCATTCATAGTAAATACCAATGCTCAGAAAAATATGCCGCCATCATCTAGTGGTAATGTTGGTGTATCCGTTAGCCCAGAAAAACCTAATCCAACTTTACCTATTTCATCGGCACCTCCTATGCAACCACATTACAATTTGCCGATGAATTTTTATCCTAGCCAAACCAATCAGCTTGTGGCTGCACCTACATACCCTAATCCTATTATGAATGTACCCAATTCGGCGTCAACGCCGAATCACTTTGCCACACCGCCCGTAAGTGCAGGCATGTTTTGTCTTCCGCCGAACTATGGTTCGGCGTTCATCTCACAAGCTGCGCCACCAGCTAGTACCCAAGTTGCTCCTATGTCATTGCCACAAACATCATCATCTACTCCAGATCCGATTTTAGCCAAACTAAGGGAGGATTTGCATAAGATGTTTCAGGAAACTTTCGGAAACGAGCCGAAAGTAAAGAGCCGTGTGTATCAAAAGCCTTATCCTGAACACTTCGATGCAGTTTTATACCCTCAAGGTTACAAGGTTCCTGATTTTGTTAAATTTAGTGGAGAGGGCACGAAAACAACTTGGGAGCATGTGAGTCAGTATCTAGCACAGTTGGGTGAAGCAGGTTCCATAGAAGAGTTGAAAGTGTGTTTATTTCCCTTATCTTTAACTGGCACCGCGTTTTCATGGTTTGCTGCTTTACCACATGGCTCAATTCTCTTATGGTCACAATTAGAGCAAAAGTTTCATGATCATTTTTATAGTGGCGATAATGAGCTTAAGTTGTCACATCTTACATCGGTTAGGCAAAAACATGATGAATCGGTCACCGATTATGTCAAGAGATTTATAGATATAAAAAACCGATGTTATAGCTTAGTGATAACCGAAAGAGACCTGGCGGATCTTGTTCTTAATGGTTTGAAAGCTCACATTAAAGAGAGACTAGAAAGTTATGAGTTTTTAAATATTAACCAAGTCTTGCAGAAAGCTTTGGCCCAAGAGAGCCGAAGTAAAGAGGTTCATAGGTCAACAACCGATCGTCCTAGGATGCATATGGTTGATTACAATGATGATAATTCGGACGATGAGGTTGATGTCTATGCCACTGAGTTTGTTTGGTCCTCAAAGGCCAAACCTTATACGTGCAATGCTCTTAAGCCGATTCGCAAGAATCGTGATGAGGAGATGAAATTTACTTTTGATATATCTAAGTGTGATAAAATATTTGATGCTCTCTTGCAAGATAAGATGATTGGAATATCACACACCATACCGCCGTTTGAGGAGCTGAAACGGCGTGCGTATTGCAAGTATCATAATTCATTTTCTCATGCTACTAATGATTGCAATGTTTTTCGGAGACAGATACAATCGGCCATTAATGACGGACGATTGAATTTTTCTGAGATGCAAGTTGATAAGCAGCCCTTCCCGATAAACACCATGGATTTGGAAGGAAAAAGGTGTTAATTCGGCCCGATATAGCCGAATCAGCTAACAAAGATAATATTGTCATTGGGGAGCCCAGGAAAAACAAAGATGGCGACAAGGTCTTGGGGAGGCAAGTTGTGCTTGACAAGCAACCCGATGGTGGAGAGATAATCAAGATCACCATTAAAAATCCTACACTCGGGGGGCAACCACAAGTGCAAGAGAATACCCGTGTCAAATTTGTTAAACCCAAAAGTCCAGAAGTCGGCAAGTGGAAAGCAAATGAAGCTAAGGTGCAGCGCAAGAAAATCAAGCCAACTTTTGATATGTTGCTATCCAAATATGCAAGTCAAGCGGCCGGTTCTAGATCTAATCGGCCATCACATTCAAAGCGTTCAAGATCACCTCCGAAGCAAGAATTTCGACGCTATGCAAGGCCATATGGGTCATGGGCACCGGCACCATGGATGCCACCACCTCCCTATGCGCCATATTACATGGGAGACTTCAATGGAGGATGGGGGCAGCCCCCAATGGCTCCTTATGCTTTTCATATGGGGTGGGCAGCACTTAGAAGGCCTACTCGTGAGAAGATTTCTTGTTCTTCACAAGGCCATTTAAATCATGGTGCTAATTGGCCATTACAAGTTTCTCCGAGCAAGGTCAGTAAAAAAGTATGGCGTGCTAAGTCACCTAATGCAGAAATTTCAAAATCTGACAAGCAAAAGGAGATCAAAAAGCCGAACGCTGTTGGTAATTCGGCTAATTTTAATGATGATATTGTTGCTGTTCCGCAAGGACCCATGGCTAATGATCATGAAGCTAGTACAAGCAAGGCCAAGCCTAGGGATCCCAAATATACTCGACCTAAGTGGTGTCCTCCCGGTCTGTCCAAGGCACAAAAGAGAAGATTGCAGCGCATGAGGAACCACGAGAAAGCGGAACAAGAAGCTGAAAAGAGAAGGGACGAATTGTTCAATAAAATTCGGCCCATGGTACCCGCAAAGCAAGTGTGGAGGCCTAAACAGAAGGAAAACGCATATGCTTCTACATTAGCTACAACAGCACCTACACCACCAAAAAAGGATGATGCTGTCCCTATTACATCGTCCACACCACCTGAAACATCCCCTTTAATTGAGGAAACTGCAAGTCCAATATACACATTGGGAGATGAAGATGAGATGGAGGATTTTGAATCTACGCCGGCTCGGGAAGGTATGGATATTAATATGGTGTATTACTTACCCGCCGAATTTCGTGCTGTAGATGAACAAGGAGAGGTGGCCCAACTAGATTTTGGTCCTAAGAACACTATCTTCGAGAAACCAAAAGAACCGGTGAAACACTTGAAGCCATTGTACATCAAAGGTCATATTAACGGATCGCCGGTTGATAAGATGCTCGTTGACGGTGGTGCTGTGGTAAATCTTATGCCCTATTCGGTCTTCAAGAAGATGGGATTACACGATGATGCATTGATGAAGACCAATATGGTGCTTAATGGATTTGAGGGTAAAGAAAAAACAGAGGCCAAAGGTGTGATGTGCATGGAACTCACTGTGGGAAGCAAAACTTTGGCCACCACATTCTTCATCGCCGAGGTGCAAGGTAACTATAATGTTATATTAGGCCGTGATTGGGTTCATGCTAACCAGTGCGTGCCATCTACCATGCATCAATTCTTAATACAATGGGTCGATGATGAAGTAGAAGTTATTCACGTGGATAATTCGGCTTGTGTTGCTTTGGCCGATGCATCGGTGGATTGGAATCATCCCGATGTTACTTGCTTAACAGGACGTGATCTTTCGGAGTTTGATTTCCTTAGTGCTACAAGGAGCAGATTTGTGCCCATCTTTTTAAGACCGATTGCTGGCAATCGGCTTCAAGATATATACTTGTCATCCTAAGCACAAACATGGCCGATATATGATTATCGCCCTAAGAATATAAATGGCCGATGGAGTGTTGACATCGTCCTTAGAACCAATGTGGTACAAATTATTTTTCGGCACACAAGTTTTGCCGAAAAACAGGGGGGCATGTGTTGACACCAGTTTTTGGCACGAAGCCAAAACACAATTAAGAAGGCCTCAAATGGAAAAGTACTCAAAGTGAGAAAGTTCTGTATCATCGAAAGGAGAAACTTTGAAGTTTGGGCCATAGCCATCCGATCTCATCTCTAAGGCCGAAGTTGTGTTCGAAGTACTGGGATTTTGTATCCAGAACACTATTCGGCTGATTACGCCCTCAAGATGATCTCATATGAGAAAACTTTCTACATGAATTGTCTTCGTCTCGTCGAATCGGTCGATTTTCATATAAAAATCGTCTCAATCCGAGTTCGTATGCAAAAGTTAGAGCTATCTGAATGCAGCCATGTCAAGAGGCGAAATAAGACGCGGGAGACCAGACACGTCTTGGCGAGTGTCTGATGCAATGCGTGAGCAATTAGCCATTCAAGATGGCCTCGAATCGAAAAACGTTCAACATGAAAGTTGTTCGTAACGTCGAAACGGTCAACTTTGCTTTTGGGCACATTTTCATCCGAGGTCGTTTACTGCCACAAAAAAGACTCGCAAGGTACAGCCAGAAAGCTTGCCGGGATGGAAACCTTGCCGGGGAAATCTTGCCGGGATGGAAACCTTGCCGGGATAGAAACCTTGCCGGGGAAATCTTGCCGGGATAGAAACCTTGCCGGGTGAAAGCTTGCCGGCCGAGTGAAGAATGTCAATTTTGGGCGATCTGACCAGAAGCTAAATACGGGCTCAAAAGATTATCTAGATGGCTTCGGATGAAAAAGTGTTCAACATGAAAGTTGTTCGTAACGTCGAAACGGTCAACTTTGCTTTTGGAGTCATCATCATCCGATGTAGTATACGACCTGCAGAGACGCTACAAGAGTCGGACGGTACAGTCAGCTACATGACCGAGTCCGAGTCGAAATTAAAGATGACCCCGTGGAGTATTCAAGATGGCCTTATTTGGAAAAGTGATCAACATACGGATTGTCGGCCTCGTCGAAGCGCACAAAATTGGTATTTGAACCGTCTCCATCGGAAGTCATATGCAGATTCCACGGCCCACGCAAGGAGCAAGACAGAAGATTGGACCAGATTCGGGCTGAATCCGAGTGGGACCAGAACTAGGACTCTAGGACGTGAATTGATGTAATTTTCTTGTAAGGAAAGCCTAGATGAATCCTTTGCTTGTACGGGAAGTCCAGCCGCCTCTTATATATGTTGGGGGTGACGGCCGATTGGAAAATAGACAATCGAACAAATCAATCTACATCTTTTACCCTAGTTTTTACATCTCTCCCTTGTTCTTTCTCTCTCGTTCTTCGTTCGTTCTTCGTGTTGAAGGGCAGCGATCCTCGAGGCTCTAGGGGCGGGCGAACTGACCTAGGGCAGCCCATCGTCCATCCGTGACTCCCGACGGGTTCCATCCCGGAGAAGCGGTGCGTCGGGTCTACAAAAGCGCTCGCCGGATTGCTTGCGTACCGCGCTTCCGGACGGGTCTCCTTCGACGTGAGCTGCGGTGCATCACCCCCGGCGTAGAGGGTACACGTGACGTGTTCGTGTGCGAACACACTTTTTGGCGACTCCGCTGGGGACCAAATATCAAGAATCATCATCAACCATGTCAAATCTCCCCAAGCCCTCAGAAGTTAGCGCCGATAACATCATCAAGCCCGGTCTTGATGAATTATCAGATGAACAACGCCAGGACTACGAAGCGCTCAAGAAGCAGCATGAAGAGGCTTTTGAGGCGCTCAAGAAGCAGCGCGAGGAGGAGGATTTGGAGGCGTTTCTTTCAAGTTTCAAGAAGGACCGCCAAGGCAACATCACTCCGATTGGAGAAATCAGGTTACCTCCACTCAATGACAAACTAGATGAAATCACTGTGAGTAAAGTTTTTTCTCCTGAGCAAGTGGCTATGATTGAAAGCATTGTTAGCAAGGGTAATGATATGTTGTATAATGCATTCATAGTAAATACCAATGCTCAGAAAAATATGCCGCCATCATCTAGTGGTAATGTTGGTGTATCCGTTAGCCCAGAAAAACCTAATCCAACTTTACCTATTTCATCGGCACCTCCTATGCAACCACATTACAATTTGCCGATGAATTTTTATCCTAGCCAAACCAATCAGCTTGTGGCTGCACCTACATACCCTAATCCTATTATGAATGTACCCAATTCGGCGTCAACGCCGAATCACTTTGCCACACCGCCCGTAAGTGCAGGCATGTTTTGTCTTCCGCCGAACTATGGTTCGGCGTTCATCTCACAAGCTGCGCCACCAGCTAGTACCCAAGTTGCTCCTATGTCATTGCCACAAACATCATCATCTACTCCAGATCCGATTTTAGCCAAACTAAGGGAGGATTTGCATAAGATGTTTCAGGAAACTTTCGGAAACGAGCCGAAAGTAAAGAGCCGTGTGTATCAAAAGCCTTATCCTGAACACTTCGATGCAGTTTTATACCCTCAAGGTTACAAGGTTCCTGATTTTGTTAAATTTAGTGGAGAGGGCACGAAAACAACTTGGGAGCATGTGAGTCAGTATCTAGCACAGTTGGGTGAAGCAGGTTCCATAGAAGAGTTGAAAGTGTGTTTATTTCCCTTATCTTTAACTGGCACCGCGTTTTCATGGTTTGCTGCTTTACCACATGGCTCAATTCTCTTATGGTCACAATTAGAGCAAAAGTTTCATGATCATTTTTATAGTGGCGATAATGAGCTTAAGTTGTCACATCTTACATCGGTTAGGCAAAAACATGATGAATCGGTCACCGATTATGTCAAGAGATTTATAGATATAAAAAACCGATGTTATAGCTTAGTGATAACCGAAAGAGACCTGGCGGATCTTGTTCTTAATGGTTTGAAAGCTCACATTAAAGAGAGACTAGAAAGTTATGAGTTTTTAAATATTAACCAAGTCTTGCAGAAAGCTTTGGCCCAAGAGAGCCGAAGTAAAGAGGTTCATAGGTCAACAACCGATCGTCCTAGGATGCATATGGTTGATTACAATGATGATAATTCGGACGATGAGGTTGATGTCTATGCCACTGAGTTTGTTTGGTCCTCAAAGGCCAAACCTTATACGTGCAATGCTCTTAAGCCGATTCGCAAGAATCGTGATGAGGAGATGAAATTTACTTTTGATATATCTAAGTGTGATAAAATATTTGATGCTCTCTTGCAAGATAAGATGATTGGAATATCACACACCATACCGCCGTTTGAGGAGCTGAAACGGCGTGCGTATTGCAAGTATCATAATTCATTTTCTCATGCTACTAATGATTGCAATGTTTTTCGGAGACAGATACAATCGGCCATTAATGACGGACGATTGAATTTTTCTGAGATGCAAGTTGATAAGCAGCCCTTCCCGATAAACACCATGGATTTGGAAGGAAAAAGGTGTTAATTCGGCCCGATATAGCCGAATCAGCTAACAAAGATAATATTGTCATTGGGGAGCCCAGGAAAAACAAAGATGGCGACAAGGTCTTGGGGAGGCAAGTTGTGCTTGACAAGCAACCCGATGGTGGAGAGATAATCAAGATCACCATTAAAAATCCTACACTCGGGGGGCAACCACAAGTGCAAGAGAATACCCGTGTCAAATTTGTTAAACCCAAAAGTCCAGAAGTCGGCAAGTGGAAAGCAAATGAAGCTAAGGTGCAGCGCAAGAAAATCAAGCCAACTTTTGATATGTTGCTATCCAAATATGCAAGTCAAGCGGCCGGTTCTAGATCTAATCGGCCATCACATTCAAAGCGTTCAAGATCACCTCCGAAGCAAGAATTTCGACGCTATGCAAGGCCATATGGGTCATGGGCACCGGCACCATGGATGCCACCACCTCCCTATGCGCCATATTACATGGGAGACTTCAATGGAGGATGGGGGCAGCCCCCAATGGCTCCTTATGCTTTTCATATGGGGTGGGCAGCACTTAGAAGGCCTACTCGTGAGAAGATTTCTTGTTCTTCACAAGGCCATTTAAATCATGGTGCTAATTGGCCATTACAAGTTTCTCCGAGCAAGGTCAGTAAAAAAGTATGGCGTGCTAAGTCACCTAATGCAGAAATTTCAAAATCTGACAAGCAAAAGGAGATCAAAAAGCCGAACGCTGTTGGTAATTCGGCTAATTTTAATGATGATATTGTTGCTGTTCCGCAAGGACCCATGGCTAATGATCATGAAGCTAGTACAAGCAAGGCCAAGCCTAGGGATCCCAAATATACTCGACCTAAGTGGTGTCCTCCCGGTCTGTCCAAGGCACAAAAGAGAAGATTGCAGCGCATGAGGAACCACGAGAAAGCGGAACAAGAAGCTGAAAAGAGAAGGGACGAATTGTTCAATAAAATTCGGCCCATGGTACCCGCAAAGCAAGTGTGGAGGCCTAAACAGAAGGAAAACGCATATGCTTCTACATTAGCTACAACAGCACCTACACCACCAAAAAAGGATGATGCTGTCCCTATTACATCGTCCACACCACCTGAAACATCCCCTTTAATTGAGGAAACTGCAAGTCCAATATACACATTGGGAGATGAAGATGAGATGGAGGATTTTGAATCTACGCCGGCTCGGGAAGGTATGGATATTAATATGGTGTATTACTTACCCGCCGAATTTCGTGCTGTAGATGAACAAGGAGAGGTGGCCCAACTAGATTTTGGTCCTAAGAACACTATCTTCGAGAAACCAAAAGAACCGGTGAAACACTTGAAGCCATTGTACATCAAAGGTCATATTAACGGATCGCCGGTTGATAAGATGCTCGTTGACGGTGGTGCTGTGGTAAATCTTATGCCCTATTCGGTCTTCAAGAAGATGGGATTACACGATGATGCATTGATGAAGACCAATATGGTGCTTAATGGATTTGAGGGTAAAGAAAAAACAGAGGCCAAAGGTGTGATGTGCATGGAACTCACTGTGGGAAGCAAAACTTTGGCCACCACATTCTTCATCGCCGAGGTGCAAGGTAACTATAATGTTATATTAGGCCGTGATTGGGTTCATGCTAACCAGTGCGTGCCATCTACCATGCATCAATTCTTAATACAATGGGTCGATGATGAAGTAGAAGTTATTCACGTGGATAATTCGGCTTGTGTTGCTTTGGCCGATGCATCGGTGGATTGGAATCATCCCGATGTTACTTGCTTAACAGGACGTGATCTTTCGGAGTTTGATTTCCTTAGTGCTACAAGGAGCAGATTTGTGCCCATCTTTTTAAGACCGATTGCTGGCAATCGGCTTCAAGATATATACTTGTCATCCTAAGCACAAACATGGCCGATATATGATTATCGCCCTAAGAATATAAATGGCCGATGGAGTGTTGACATCGTCCTTAGAACCAATGTGGTACAAATTATTTTTCGGCACACAAGTTTTGCCGAAAAACAGGGGGGCATGTGTTGACACCAGTTTTTGGCACGAAGCCAAAACACAATTAAGAAGGCCTCAAATGGAAAAGTACTCAAAGTGAGAAAGTTCTGTATCATCGAAAGGAGAAACTTTGAAGTTTGGGCCATAGCCATCCGATCTCATCTCTAAGGCCGAAGTTGTGTTCGAAGTACTGGGATTTTGTATCCAGAACACTATTCGGCTGATTACGCCCTCAAGATGATCTCATATGAGAAAACTTTCTACATGAATTGTCTTCGTCTCGTCGAATCGGTCGATTTTCATATAAAAATCGTCTCAATCCGAGTTCGTATGCAAAAGTTAGAGCTATCTGAATGCAGCCATGTCAAGAGGCGAAATAAGACGCGGGAGACCAGACACGTCTTGGCGAGTGTCTGATGCAATGCGTGAGCAATTAGCCATTTAAGATGGCCTCGAATCGAAAAACGTTCAACATGAAAGTTGTTCGTAACGTCGAAACGGTCAACTTTGCTTTTGGGCACATTTTCATCCGAGGTCGTTTACTGCCACAAAAAAGACTCGCAAGGTACAGCCAGAAAGCTTGCCGGGATGGAAACCTTGCCGGGGAAATCTTGCCGGGATGGAAACCTTGCCGGGATAGAAACCTTGCCGGGGAAATCTTGCCGGGATAGAAACCTTGCCGGGTGAAAGCTTGCCGGCCGAGTGAAGAATGTCAATTTTGGGCGATCTGACCAGAAGCTAAATACGGGCTCAAAAGATTATCTAGATGGCTTCGGATGAAAAAGTGTTCAACATGAAAGTTGTTCGTAACGTCGAAACGGTCAACTTTGCTTTTGGAGTCATCATCATCCGATGTAGTATACGACCTGCAGAGACGCTACAAGAGTCGGACGGTACAGTCAGCTACATGACCGAGTCCGAGTCGAAATTAAAGATGACCCCGTGGAGTATTCAAGATGGCCTTATTTGGAAAAGTGATCAACATACGGATTGTCGGCCTCGTCGAAGCGCACAAAATTGGTATTTGAACCGTCTCCATCGGAAGTCATATGCAGATTCCACGGCCCACGCAAGGAGCAAGACAGAAGATTGGACCAGATTCGGGCTGAATCCGAGTGGGACCAGAACTAGGACTCTAGGACGTGAATTGATGTAATTTTCTTGTAAGGAAAGCCTAGATGAATCCTTTGCTTGTACGGGAAGTCCAGCCGCCTCTTATATATGTTGGGGGTGACGGCCGATTGGAAAATAGACAATCGAACAAATCAATCTACATCTTTTACCCTAGTTTTACATCTCTCCCTTGTTCTTTCTCTCTCGTTCTTCGTTCGTTCTTCGTGTTGAAGGGCAGCGATCCTCGAGGCTCTAGGGGCGGGCGAACCGACCTAGGGCAGCCCATCGTCCATCCGTGACTCCCGACGGGTTCCATCCCGGAGAAGCGGTGCGTCGGGTCTACAAAAGCGCTCGCCGGATTGCTTGCGTACCGCGCTTCCGGACGGGTCTCCTTCGACGTGAGCTGCGGTGCATCACCCCCGGCGTAGAGGGTACACGTGACGTGTTCGTGTGCGAACACACTTTTTGGCGACTCCGCTGGGGACCAAAGATCAAGAATCATCATCAACCATGTCAAATCTCCCCAAGCCCTCAGAAGTTAGCGCCGATAACATCATCAAGCCCGGTCTTGATGAATTATCGGATGAACAACGCCAGGACTACGAAGCGCTCAAGAAGCAGCATGAAGAGGCTTTTGAGGCGCTCAAGAAGCAGCGCGAGGAGGAGGATTTGGAGGCGTTTCTTTCAAGTTTCAAGAAGGACCGCCAAGGCAACATCACTCCGATTGGAGAAATCAGGTTACCTCCACTCAATGACAAACTAGATGAAATCACTGTGAGTAAAGTTTTTTCTCCTGAGCAAGTGGCTATGATTGAAAGCATTGTTAGCAAGGGTAATGATATGTTGTATAATGCATTCATAGTAAATACCAATGCTCAGAAAAATATGCCGCCATCATCTAGTGGTAATGTTGGTGTATCCGTTAGCCCAGAAAAACCTAATCCAACTTTACCTATTTCATCGGCACCTCCTATGCAACCACATTACAATTTGCCGATGAATTTTTATCCTAGCCAAACCAATCAGCTTGTGGCTGCACCTACATACCCTAATCCTATTATGAATGTACCCAATTCGGCGTCAACGCCGAATCACTTTGCCACACCGCCCGTAAGTGCAGGCATGTTTTGTCTTCCGCCGAACTATGGTTCGGCGTTCATCTCACAAGCTGCGCCACCAGCTAGTACCCAAGTTGCTCCTATGTCATTGCCACAAACATCATCATCTACTCCAGATCCGATTTTAGCCAAACTAAGGGAGGATTTGCATAAGATGTTTCAGGAAACTTTCGGAAACGAGCCGAAAGTAAAGAGCCGTGTGTATCAAAAGCCTTATCCTGAACACTTCGATGCAGTTTTATACCCTCAAGGTTACAAGGTTCCTGATTTTGTTAAATTTAGTGGAGAGGGCACGAAAACAACTTGGGAGCATGTGAGTCAGTATCTAGCACAGTTGGGTGAAGCAGGTTCCATAGAAGAGTTGAAAGTGTGTTTATTTCCCTTATCTTTAACTGGCACCGCGTTTTCATGGTTTGCTGCTTTACCACATGGCTCAATTCTCTTATGGTCACAATTAGAGCAAAAGTTTCATGATCATTTTTATAGTGGCGATAATGAGCTTAAGTTGTCACATCTTACATCGGTTAGGCAAAAACATGATGAATCGGTCACCGATTATGTCAAGAGATTTATAGATATAAAAAACCGATGTTATAGCTTAGTGATAACCGAAAGAGACCTGGCGGATCTTGTTCTTAATGGTTTGAAAGCTCACATTAAAGAGAGACTAGAAAGTTATGAGTTTTTAAATATTAACCAAGTCTTGCAGAAAGCTTTGGCCCAAGAGAGCCGAAGTAAAGAGGTTCATAGGTCAACAACCGATCGTCCTAGGATGCATATGGTTGATTACAATGATGATAATTCGGACGATGAGGTTGATGTCTATGCCACTGAGTTTGTTTGGTCCTCAAAGGCCAAACCTTATACGTGCAATGCTCTTAAGCCGATTCGCAAGAATCGTGATGAGGAGATGAAATTTACTTTTGATATATCTAAGTGTGATAAAATATTTGATGCTCTCTTGCAAGATAAGATGATTGGAATATCACACACCATACCGCCGTTTGAGGAGCTGAAACGGCGTGCGTATTGCAAGTATCATAATTCATTTTCTCATGCTACTAATGATTGCAATGTTTTTCGGAGACAGATACAATCGGCCATTAATGACGGACGATTGAATTTTTCTGAGATGCAAGTTGATAAGCAGCCCTTCCCGATAAACACCATGGATTTGGAAGGAAAAAGGTGTTAATTCGGCCCGATATAGCCGAATCAGCTAACAAAGATAATATTGTCATTGGGGAGCCCAGGAAAAACAAAGATGGCGACAAGGTCTTGGGGAGGCAAGTTGTGCTTGACAAGCAACCCGATGGTGGAGAGATAATCAAGATCACCATTAAAAATCCTACACTCGGGGGGCAACCACAAGTGCAAGAGAATACCCGTGTCAAATTTGTTAAACCCAAAAGTCCAGAAGTCGGCAAGTGGAAAGCAAATGAAGCTAAGGTGCAGCGCAAGAAAATCAAGCCAACTTTTGATATGTTGCTATCCAAATATGCAAGTCAAGCGGCCGGTTCTAGATCTAATCGGCCATCACATTCAAAGCGTTCAAGATCACCTCCGAAGCAAGAATTTCGACGCTATGCAAGGCCATATGGGTCATGGGCACCGGCACCATGGATGCCACCACCTCCCTATGCGCCATATTACATGGGAGACTTCAATGGAGGATGGGGGCAGCCCCCAATGGCTCCTTATGCTTTTCATATGGGGTGGGCAGCACTTAGAAGGCCTACTCGTGAGAAGATTTCTTGTTCTTCACAAGGCCATTTAAATCATGGTGCTAATTGGCCATTACAAGTTTCTCCGAGCAAGGTCAGTAAAAAAGTATGGCGTGCTAAGTCACCTAATGCAGAAATTTCAAAATCTGACAAGCAAAAGGAGATCAAAAAGCCGAACGCTGTTGGTAATTCGGCTAATTTTAATGATGATATTGTTGCTGTTCCGCAAGGACCCATGGCTAATGATCATGAAGCTAGTACAAGCAAGGCCAAGCCTAGGGATCCCAAATATACTCGACCTAAGTGGTGTCCTCCCGGTCTGTCCAAGGCACAAAAGAGAAGATTGCAGCGCATGAGGAACCACGAGAAAGCGGAACAAGAAGCTGAAAAGAGAAGGGACGAATTGTTCAATAAAATTCGGCCCATGGTACCCGCAAAGCAAGTGTGGAGGCCTAAACAGAAGGAAAACGCATATGCTTCTACATTAGCTACAACAGCACCTACACCACCAAAAAAGGATGATGCTGTCCCTATTACATCGTCCACACCACCTGAAACATCCCCTTTAATTGAGGAAACTGCAAGTCCAATATACACATTGGGAGATGAAGATGAGATGGAGGATTTTGAATCTACGCCGGCTCGGGAAGGTATGGATATTAATATGGTGTATTACTTACCCGCCGAATTTCGTGCTGTAGATGAACAAGGAGAGGTGGCCCAACTAGATTTTGGTCCTAAGAACACTATCTTCGAGAAACCAAAAGAACCGGTGAAACACTTGAAGCCATTGTACATCAAAGGTCATATTAACGGATCGCCGGTTGATAAGATGCTCGTTGACGGTGGTGCTATGGTAAATCTTATGCCCTATTCGGTCTTCAAGAAGATGGGATTACACGATGATGCATTGATGAAGACCAATATGGTGCTTAATGGATTTGAGGGTAAAGAAAAAACAGAGGCCAAAGGTGTGATGTGCATGGAACTCACTGTGGGAAGCAAAACTTTGGCCACCACATTCTTCATCGCCGAGGTGCAAGGTAACTATAATGTTATATTAGGCCGTGATTGGGTTCATGCTAACCAGTGCGTGCCATCTACCATGCATCAATTCTTAATACAATGGGTCGATGATGAAGTAGAAGTTATTCACGTGGATAATTCGGCTTGTGTTGCTTTGGCCGATGCATCGGTGGATTGGAATCATCCCGATGTTACTTGCTTAACAGGACGTGATCTTTCGGAGTTTGATTTCCTTAGTGCTACAAGGAGCAGATTTGTGCCCATCTTTTTAAGACCGATTGCTGGCAATCGGCTTCAAGATATATACTTGTCATCCTAAGCACAAACATGGCCGATATATGATTATCGCCCTAAGAATATAAATGGCCGATGGAGTGTTGACATCGTCCTTAGAACCAATGTGGTACAAATTATTTTTCGGCACACAAGTTTTGCCGAAAAACAGGGGGGCATGTGTTGACACCAGTTTTTGGCACGAAGCCAAAACACAATTAAGAAGGCCTCAAATGGAAAAGTACTCAAAGTGAGAAAGTTCTGTATCATCGAAAGGAGAAACTTTGAAGTTTGGGCCATAGCCATCCGATCTCATCTCTAAGGCCGAAGTTGTGTTCGAAGTACTGGGATTTTGTATCCAGAACACTATTCGGCTGATTACGCCCTCAAGATGATCTCATATGAGAAAACTTTCTACATGAATTGTCTTCGTCTCGTCGAATCGGTCGATTTTCATATAAAAATCGTCTCAATCCGAGTTCGTATGCAAAAGTTAGAGCTATCTGAATGCAGCCATGTCAAGAGGCGAAATAAGACGCGGGAGACCAGACACGTCTTGGCGAGTGTCTGATGCAATGCGTGAGCAATTAGCTATTCAAGATGGCCTCGAATCGAAAAACGTTCAACATGAAAGTTGTTCGTAACGTCGAAACGGTCAACTTTGCTTTTGGGCACATTTTCATCCGAGGTCGTTTACTGCCACAAAAAAGACTCGCAAGGTACAGCCAGAAAGCTTGCCGGGATGGAAACCTTGCCGGGGAAATCTTGCCGGGATGGAAACCTTGCCGGGATAGAAACCTTGCCGGGGAAATCTTGCCGGGATAGAAACCTTGCCGGGTGAAAGCTTGCCGGCCGAGTGAAGAATGTCAATTTTGGGCGATCTGACCAGAAGCTAAATACGGGCTCAAAAGATTATCTAGATGGCTTCGGATGAAAAAGTGTTCAACATGAAAGTTGTTCGTAACGTCGAAACGGTCAACTTTGCTTTTGGAGTCATCATCATCCGATGTAGTATACGACCTGCAGAGACGCTACAAGAGTCGGACGGTACAGTCAGCTACATGACCGAGTCCGAGTCGAAATTAAAGATGACCCCGTGGAGTATTCAAGATGGCCTTATTTGGAAAAGTGATCAACATACGGATTGTCGGCCTCGTCGAAGCGCACAAAATTGGTATTTGAACCGTCTCCATCGGAAGTCATATGCAGATTCCACGGCCCACGCAAGGAGCAAGACAGAAGATTGGACCAGATTCGGGCTGAATCCGAGTGGGACCAGAACTAGGACTCTAGGACGTGAATTGATGTAATTTTCTTGTAAGGAAAGCCTAGATGAATCCTTTGCTTGTACGGGAAGTCCAGCCGCCTCTTATATATGTTGGGGGTGACGGCCGATTGGAAAATAGACAATCGAACAAATCAATCTACATCTTTTACCCTAGTTTTTACATCTCTCCCTTGTTCTTTCTCTCTCGTTCTTCGTTCGTTCTTCGTGTTGAAGGGCGGCGATCCTCGAGGCTCTAGGGGCGGGCGAACCGACCTAGGGCAGCCCATCGTCCATCCGTGACTCCCGACGGGTTCCATCCCGGAGAAGCGGTGCGTCGGGTCTACAAAAGCGCCCGCCGGATTGCTTGCGTACCGCGCTTCCGGACGGGTCTCCTTCGACGTGAGCTGCGGTGCATCACCCCCGGCGTAGAGGGTACACGTGACGTGTTCGTGTGCGAACACACTCGAGTCCCTAAACTTCTCGGCTCTGAGGACCCTCACAAGTCTCGATCTCTCGCACAATGACCTTACCGGGAGAATTCCTCCAAGCATCGAGCTCCTCACTGAGCTCCGTCTTCTCCTTCTGCAAGGCAACCAGATAATAGGCTCGATTCCACCTGTCTTAGCGAATCTCACAAGGCTGTGTTTCTTAATGCTTCATGAAAACCAAATCTCCGGTGAAATACCTAAGGAATTGACGGGTTTAGTTAACTTGGAGGTTTTACAGCTTGGCCAAAACAAAGTTACAGACTCCATTCCGACAGGCTTGGGAAATTTGATAAAACTCACAAGCCTGTCACTCTATGGTAACGACCTCTCCGGGCACATCCCTCGCGAATTAGGAAAACTGGTGCACTTAGCAAATTTGGACCTTAGTGAGAACAGACTATCTAATTCCATTCCAGGCAATTTTCAGAATTTAACAAAGCTCACTACCTTGTACCTTCATGATAACCAACTCTCTGGGCCAATTCCTCGAGAACTAGGTTATTTAGTTAACCTAAAGGACTTAGAGCTTGAGAAAAACACACTAACAGGTCGCATCCCAAAAACCTTAGGAAATTTGACCAGACTAAACTCCTTATACATTCACTATAACCAACTTTCAGGATCCATTCCTCAAGAAATTGCCAAGTTATCAAATCTCGGTGAGCTAATACTCGGTTCTAATAATCTCTCGGGCACCTTGCCAACTGGCCTTTGTGTGGGTGGCCGGTTACAGAATTTCACCGCTCATGACAACAACTTGGTTGGACCCTTGCCAACAAGCTTGCTAGGTTGCAAAAGCCTATACAGAGGTCGTCTTGAAAGGAATCAGCTCGAAGGAGATATCTCTGAGATGGAGTTTACCCGGAACTTGTGTACATGGATGTCAGTTCAAATAAACTATTTGGATCATTATCTCATTTTTGGGGGGAGTGCTACAAGCTTACAATGCTACGTGCCTCAAACAACAGTATTACTGGAGTCATACCACCAAGCATAGGGCAGTTATCTCAGTTAAGGATACTTGATGTTTCACAGAATAAACTGCAAGGACATATTCCACATGAAGTTGGCAATATGACGTCGATATTCAATTTGAGCCTCGGTAACAACTTGCTCTACGGAAGTATACCACAAGAAATTGGATCACTAAGCAATTTAGAGTATTTGGATTTGTCATCAAACAACCTAAGTGGGCCAATACAAGGATCCGTTGAGCATTGTTTGAAGCTTCGCTTCCTGAAGTTGAGCTATAATCAATTCAATGGAAGCATCCCCGACAAACTGTGGATGTTGATAAATCTACAAGAACTACTGGATCTAAGTGGTAATTCATTTACTGGTGTGATACCAACTTTGCTAGCTGGTTTAAACATGCTCGAAGCCATGAATCTTTCACATAATTCATTGAATGGCAGCATCCCACCATCTTTTCAGAGGATGATCAGCCTCATATCCATGGATGTGGCATACAACAAATTAGAAGGGCCGGTGCCACAAAGTAAGGTCTTTTATGAAGCTCCAATAGAATGGTTCATACATAATAAGGAATTGTGTGGTACAGTGAAAGGTTTGCCCCCTTGCGACCTTACTCAAGATAGTGGTCGACAAGCGAAGAAGTCTAGAGCTATTTTACTAGTTATAATACCTATTGTTCTATCTCTTGTGCTTATTACTACACTCGTAGCATTGCAATGTAAAAAGAAGAAATTCAAGGGAGAAAGTACAAATGAACTGCAACAGAAAAAAATGTTTGCCGTCTGGAATTTTGATGGAAGAGAAGTGTACAAGCAAATAGTTGATGCCACAAAAAAATTCAGCGACTCCCATTGCATTGGAACAGGAGGGAGTGGATCTGTCTACAAAGCTCAGTTACCTACAGGTGAGATATTTGCAGTAAAAAAGATGCATATGATGGAAGATGATGATGAGCTATTTAATCGTGAAATAGATGCTTTGGCGCATGTCCGGCATCGCAACATTGTGAAGTTGTTTGGATACTGTTTTGATACTCATGGAAAATTTCTTGTGTACGAGTATATGGACAGAGGAAGTTTAGCAGCATATTTAAAGACCACAGATACCGCGATTGAATTGAATTGGACAAAGAGATTAAGTATTGTTAAGGATGTTGCTAATGCTTTGTGTTACATGCATCATGATTGGTTTGCGCCTATAGTCCATAGAGATATAACAAGCAACAATGTATTGCTTGATATGGAATTTAGAGCTTGTATCTCTGATTTTGGTATAGCAAAAGTACTACACGCAGAAACAACAAACTACACAATGCTTGCTGGTACAAAAGGATACATTGCCCCAGGTAAAATTGCATCTTTGTGGGTCAAATTCATGTGTTTTCTTAACTCCTATTTTATTCATCACTGGTGCATATATCTGATCTAATCAAGAATATACCATACTATAAGATTTTATCATCAACTATGAAATGAGTGTGTGTCATTGGTATTCCTGCTGATTTCAAGGAGACTAGGAGTAGTATGCTACATATAATTTGTAGAGGTGCCATAAGTTTTTTTATTTACTCAATTATACAGTCAAAAGTCAAAACATACAATTTTCTTCATTGACCACTCTATGTATGTCTCTACCCTCTACAATCTAACATTAATGAATATCATTCATCATGGATTATCCAAACTAACTCTCCAATATAATGTTGGCATAACAGAACTTGCATACACAACAAAGGTGACCGAGAAATGTGACGTTTATAGCTTTGGAGTGCTCGTGATCGAACTGTTTATGGGACACCATCCAGGTGATCTTGTTTCGTCTCTGACATCCACATCCAAGAAAAGCGCGTCAGTCAAAGATTTGTTGGACACGCGGCTACCACTTCCTGGTGCTGAGATTGCAAGTGAAGTACTGAAGGTTATCACAGTCGCAATTCGGTGCATAGATCCTAACCCATCATGCCGTCCAACAATGCAGCACGCAATCAGTGGGTTCTCTACCGACGAAGGGCTTTGTAATCCTGATCATTTGCACACTGGCATCATCATCCCGGCCTAGTGTTCGTGAATGCTCTTGGCGCAATTGATGATCCCTCTAGTCTTTACAGTGTGTTTCTAATTAACTAAGATGTACCTCGGAATATTCCAGGACCAACAAGATCATGTGGATGTATGCATGATATATACATTTCAGTTATAAAAATTTTGATTGACATTTTACATCAAATTGGTTCTATGATTCTCACTTCAGGTGCAAGAGGTTGCGAGTCTGATTCTTGCAACACTACCTCAACTTTTTTGCCTTTTACAGAAAGGTCCTCATGTGAAGGTAGTCTGATGTCACTTATTGTTTGTTTCAACTAGAAAAGTGGCCTGCACAGGCTGCTGCACCTTCGGCCCATCAGGAGCATGTCTCAACTCCCGCCTCTTGCAGGGGTTGTGCCCAGCCAGGGGCGGAGCCAGCTATATGGCGAGGTTTGGCAGGCGCCATATACTATACTTGTCTGAAGATTTTAGCTGAGTTCAGTTTCGTCAGTTTGGAGGAGGAGAACACTCCCAGAGGCGCGTCGAACTGAATTGCCCATGGCCCAATTATCCTCCCAGCACCCCCACCTAGCTGCATGTAGCCCAGCTCCAGCCTCTAGCAGTCCAGTTACGCTACAAATCACGCCCGCTGATGGAAATCACGCAGAGACACAGCCGCAGTTACGGAATAGGGGCACGATCTAGCTCTCGGTTACGGCGATTCCGGCAGCGACCATGCTCGGCGAACGCGGCGGCGGCAGGTGGCACTGCAGCGAATTAGGTGGTGCGTGACACACCCGCGGCGAAGACCCAAAAGCGACGAGCTTAATGCCGATGTGCCAGCGACGGCGAGGCCGGAAGCAATGACGTTAGGTGAGGATCGTGGCCGTATTGGTCCTAAAATTTTGTACTTCCTTTGTCCATTTTTCAGTCTATAAACTAGTAAACATCAATTCTTTTTTTATAAATTTGATTAGTTGTTTTTTTAGGGGAATTCGATTAGTTGTTGTGTGATCTATGATCAGTGAATTTGTTTTTCTGGTCTATGAAGTAAGTTGTGTTAAAAAAAGAATCTACTATGTAGTAAGTAGAGAGATGAATAAGTGATTTTAGAAAAAAAAATGGAAGAAAGCTTCAAAGAACACTAATTCAACACTGACAAACCGTAAACGTTTGTGTTTTGCAGTGAACAATTTTTGAACCATTATGTTTTCGATTTTCATTATGGACTTTGAATACCCATTGGATGTGGCACTCAGCACGGCTACTCCTCCAAACTCGCGACCCTACATAGCTTCGTCTGATTCTTCCCTGGTCCCGACCTGCCGGCCCTAGCCGGCTAGGTCAGGGCACGCATCAGAGGATCGAGTAAGACATCGATTAGAGAGCAACCGTGTGAGGTTGGAAGCGCCCACGGGCAAGCAAGGCAGAGCACGAGCGGCCACGGGCAAGCGAGGCAGAGCACGAGCGGCACATAGTTATATTGTACATTGGTTTTTCCCTCGTGAACTCCGCCACACCTATAAATTATTCCTGCCTTCGCCACTGTGCCCAGCAGAAGCCAGCCAATTTTTTTAAAATAATACATTTTTTTTTATAAATTACAGAAATAATATACAAATTTGAAAATTTTCAAAAATATGACCCAGTCGGCTGGGGCTAAGCCGACAGGACCTAATCGGTCTAGCCGTGGCCGACTGGGCCCAATCGGCCTAGGCAGAGCCGACTGCATGGCCTGCCAGTCGACTGCATGTGGCATGGCCCCTGTCGGCCACGGCTAAGACGACAGGCCCTGTCGGCCACGGCTAAGCCGACAGGCCAGTCGGCTGGGGCTAAGCCGACAGGCTGCCACCTTTCTCCTTTCTCCCTGCCGACCAGCCCTTTCTCTTTTCTCCTTGCCCATACGCTGATTTAGACGGCGCTGTTTCCGAGACTTACGGCGCTGATTCCCACGATGCTCATTCCGAGGCCTGCTGCACGCGCGACAACGCTGCTTTTTTAAAGGATGCTGATTCCCGCTGCTGGTTCGAGACAGCGTTGCTGTTGCTGCGGCGGACGCGAGAGCAAATTTTAACGCGGTGTGCCGACACTACAGTGCCCGTATTCTTTTTATACACGATGCCAGCTCTCTCTCGCAGACACAGCCTGTCTGCTCTCTCGCACACACACCCTGTCTGCTCTCTCGCACAGACACATTGTCTACTCTCTCGCGCGCAGACACTGCTCCCTCTCCTATCTTCGTCCATCGTTAATCCTCGGCGGTTTGACACTGATTGCGCTAACTCCGAGGAGAGAATCTGCACTGATTACGAGTGAGGTGACTGGAAAACAGCAGCGCACTGAGCCTCGGCGGTTCTATAAAAAGAGCTCTTCTCTGCCTCTTGTCCTCACAACATTTCTCCTCACTGCCTCTTCTCCTCACTGCTTGTTGTGGTAGCATTAACAATTCCGCAGTGATGGGTGATCCTCGTCCATTTTCACGAGAGGCATCTTGTGATGTCTTGATGGGTGCGGTTTCCATGAAGTCCGGGCTTCATGGAACTCCAGGTGTATCTTTCGATGAATTAGTTAGCAGTGAGAGTAATTTGCAGAGGTTGAGACAAACAGCTTGTCATAGTAGAAACACAGCGGACATTCGACTAGAACTTTTTCGGTTGCGTGCAAGGTGGGAAAGACTTTGTGAACTAATATATGAATCAGCGCGATTCATACGATCATTTGATGATTTAGATCATCATGTGATACATTTGCCAGTTGATGAATATATTGCGTTTCAAAAGGTAATTTAAATTTCGTATTTGATTTACATATTTAATATGTTTGTCGTTTTAATTCATTTTTGTTCATTTTGTGGTTTGTAGAGATACAATGTGGACGCTAAAGAAATGAACCACGATGTCAGTATGTTGGCATGGTTCAAGCTTTTATTTGGGTCTGTTCCGCCGCCGAAATATGTATCAACTCATGATGGCTCAAGCTCGAAGAAGAAGAAATGCAGCGACGCATCACCAAAGCCCGGTGATGATGGTTACTCTTCCAGCGATGAGTTTATGTCAGCCCCGAAAAAATCAAAGTCAAAGAAACTTGTTAGTGAGAATAGTGATGATGACTTTATGTAGTGTTAGCGAGAAGCACGATGTTGTCTTCATGTAGTTTGTGTGCAGTATTATTTAAGGTCAGTCGTACCGTTTAATTCAGATGTACTTGTATCTTAATTATCTGTAGCACTCTCTCCGGAAATGTAACTCGATTAACAATGCGAATTGATAGAAATATGTCTCTCGCATACATAGGCAGAATATGTCTCTCGCATACATAGGCAAATATATGTCTATCGCATACATAGCTAGATATAAGTGACACACAAGCATCAGCCACGTCGTCCGCCTCGTCGTGGAGGTGGTGTCTCCGGCGTCGGCCACATATACCTGTGGGGTGGCCGGACGTTACGGGGAGGAAGCTCGGACCCGTCCTGGTCATACTGTGTTTCCTGTGTGGGAGGTGGTGCAGGAGTCGAATACATGTCCATCCACTCGTTGTGCTGCGACAAGTATTCCTGTGTGTTATGCCCATCTTCATGGTCACTATCCCACCTGGATTCAGACATAGACGCGTCATGTCCGGACATAGACGCCATATATCCATAGCCTGCTGCGGGAGGGATGGAACATAAGTAATGACGAAATACGTAGTCCCAATCGATATTGAAAAGAATTAATATGAAGAAACATACCTGTAGGAGGGGGTTGCATCACGTAGCCTGGCGTGGGACCCTGTTGGTGATGCCACGCCGAACTACCAGCCTGGTCAGGACGTGGTGGCCTGGGCGTCCACTGCTCTGCTAGACGTGGACGCGGGTCATGTCGGTGATGTGTGGGGTCTACCTGACCAGTCGAGTGACGCGGCTGCTGCTGCTGCGTGGAGTGACGCGGGGGGCGTTGTACGGGCTGCTGATGAAGAACGTTCGAAGTGCGTGTGCACGTGATAGCCCGATACACAGATCGTAGCCTCCCCTCAATGCGCGCCATCCAATTCTGCATCTGAGGCCGAGGAACGAGTAGTGGTGCATCCGAAAGTGAACGCCGATAGTTGGACACCTCCTCGCCAAGTCCGTAAGTCAACTCAGCCTGAAATTGTCACGACGATTATTAAGTATGCACGGCAAAGTATGTAACAACTAGATGCATTACATAAAGAGAATATATCTTACCGCGTACTGCCTAGAGCCCGAAATATCATAGCTCGGGTACATATCGGACGTACTAGGGGCAGGTATATCATCTGGGTGAGTGTGTTGAACGATGCATAACCGTGTTCTGGTCATGTACCGCTGCAAATAGAGATTGAATTCATCGAGATCAAACTCAACATTCTCCTGCCACACATGTGTGTTCGCGGTCTCCCATTGTGTAACGTACGGCTGAACCCTAAGTAGCCACCACGCAGCAGTCCTGTTAAGCCCCTTCCTTGTGATCCTAAAATTATGGTGTTTGTTAAACAATTAACTAATGCTTCACTATGGACAATTGTGAAAGACAATTCAATATTGAATAACAAGACAATACCTGTGGATGTGTCCTGGCACCGGGTCCTCTGTAGGGGGAGGCTCCTCCAACTGCTGAAGACCAAATTGCCTCATAACCCTCTGCTGGGCCATCTCCTCGACGAAGACATCGAGCCGGAGCACCGTCATAAAGACCCGCTTCAGATTCATCCATATCATTCCGGATGCGCTGACATTGTCGTCTACCTCTACTTGTACGCATATTCTCTGGGTCTGGAATGTACCGCCTTTCAACAGGATTAACGGTGCTGAAGTTACCCA
This sequence comes from Elymus sibiricus, assembly GCA_039707655.1. Taxonomy (NCBI): domain Eukaryota; kingdom Viridiplantae; phylum Streptophyta; class Magnoliopsida; order Poales; family Poaceae; genus Elymus; species Elymus sibiricus. Next base: position 5,176,528 of record CM077674.1, on the reverse strand, counting down.
TTGAGCGAAATCCCAGCAACTCACCTGTCCAGGTATTGAGGACGGACTCTCTCAGAAAATATGGAGACACAAACGAGATTGCGTCCATTCCAAGCTGCCCGCAAGCAGCAAGTACATGGGAGCATGGTAGGTGAAGCAACTTCGGTTTGTTGCATGTGCACTCACACGTTGGCCAGACTTCATTTCCAATTTTCACCTCATGCGTCCTCAGCTCATTTGCACAGCCGAATTTGTTGTTAGCTAAGCGGACCTCAAACCTTCTTTCTTGATTACCAATGGGGACTACAGTGTGTGACCTGGCTTTTTCCATCTTTTCTTCCATGTACTTCATAATCCTTTCACAGTAACGTGTGCTTGGGTTGTTCAAGATATGTTGCTCTGCTTTTTGACGTCTATCTCTGAAGTACTTCACGGTGCCATAGAAAATACCCTCAACGATGGCTGTAAGTGGCAATGCCCGGTTTCCTCTGAGGACAAAGTTGTATGTTTCTGCAAGGTTGGTAGTCATGACACCGTACCTTGCTCCATGTGTGTCCTGCAGCAAAGACCACCTCTCCAGAGGCTCATGCTCTATCCACTGCTCGAAGGTTTTAATCGACCTCCCGAGCCTTCTCCTAGTACCAGGTGGGTCAAATCCTGGCAAGTCACAAAGCCCAACAGGCTCCTCCTCCACGGCCGTTGTTCCTGTTGCTAACTGTGCTGCTACTGCTTCAACATGTGCCCTCACCGCTGCATCTCTTGCAGCTTTCCTGTCCCTAACGTGTCTCTATGTGCACACATTAAGTCTGTCACGTATCAAATTGTACTTCCATAGCTGGTTCTGCTTGCAGAGTTTTTTGAATAGATTCATCAGGCTCTTATTTCTGAACTGCGAGAAGAAATTAGCCCCCAGATGGCGCATGCACCAACGGCTCTGCAAGTCCTGCCATTGAGTTTGTTCCTCAGGGCCAGGGTTTGTCAGTGTCTTTATCGCACTGAGTATACCTGCATGCCTGTCATGAAGGATGCACACATTGGGCTTATCCTTCACAACTGATATTTTCAGTTGCCTGAAGAACCATGTCCAACTTCCAATGTTCTCACTCTCAACAAAAGCAAATGCGAGTGGGACTACTTGATTTTGGCCGTCTTGACCAATGGCTGTCAGGATCTGACCCTTGTACTTGCCAGTGAGAAAAGTGCCATCTACACATATCACCGGTCGACAGTGCCTGAAAGCTTCGATGCATACACCGAAAGAGAAGAACAGTCGATGCAGCACCCTCATAGTTGGGAACTCTGGCATGAAGAGGTCTTCGATGTCGACATAGGTGCCCGGATTCCGGTCCTTCAGCGTGTGGAGGAGCCGGACAACTGAGTCATATGCATCGAAATAAGAACCAAATCTGCTCTCAAGCGCCCTTTGCTTAGCCCTCCAAGCCTTGCCGTAAGAAATTCTGTACTTGAACCTGACGAATACTTTTGTCTGGATAGCCTTAACTTCCATCGCTTTGCTCTCCACTATCTCACTGTAAAACAACCTCGCAATAAGCGTGGATGAAAGGTTGGGATGATCTTGAGGGATGCAGGGAATAAGACATGTGTGATGAACTAGGTCACTAATCACCCAACTTGTGCCATACTTAGGGAGATAGCCGTGCACCCTGGCAGGACAACCTGCATTCTTGCATACCATTGTCAAGTATTTCTGACTGGACACCTCAGCTACGAAAACCCTTTGCGTGGACATTGCCCAATTTATTATTGCGTCCTTCAGAGCTTCTTTGTTGGGATACATAGCACCCGTCGCAATGTTGTTTTGGTGATATTGCCAGGCAGAATCATGACCATTGTTCACGGTCATTGCAGATGAGAAGTCATCATTCCAAGAAGCAGGAATCGGGACCTCCTCTGCATTTTCTTCTTCATCTGACTCGTCAGAATTATCTGCATGACCACTATCAATATCGGTGTCTTCTTCTTCCATGATGTTCTGCATGTGCCCATCTACCTCGTCAGTGTCCGCCTCGCCACTGTAATAACCATCGGCATTTCCTCCTTCTACCTGACTACTCTTCCCTTGTTCGTAACCATCATCTCCAGCATTTGACATAGATAACATCAACCCGTCACTGCTTTGCCCAGGATCGTTACCACCCTGGCCTTCAGGCGCAATTACCTCCTTCACAACGGGAAGCACTAAGGCACAAGGATTGCATCCCCTATTTTCGCAACCTTGTAACCAGCGCACCCACTGAGAATCCCGCTCTACTGGCCTCAAATAGAAGAAAACATTCGAACTTGACCGGGTCCACAATGCATGAACACCCACGGTGTGCGTATCACTATTCAGCCCTAAACATGCTGTCACCCATTCTTTCAACTGACTAAGAGACCATGTTTGAGGGTCGGTCAGTGCCACCTCTATGTGCTCAAATTCACTCAGATCAACCCCAATCTCATTTGTTTGGACATTACCAGGACCGTAGAAAAATATGAACTTCACTGAATCAGACATCTCGGCTCACCTATAAAATTATTTAACATGGACATACAACGAATATTAACGACATGGCAAACTACAAATATTCGCACTCCTAAATATTTGACAAGTACATATATTACGGAATATTAACGAAGCTAAATATTGAAACAACTTAATATATTATGGATATTACCGGAGCAACTAAAAATACCAACAGACCTAAATATTTGACATGCACATATAACACGGAATATTACCGGAGCAACTAAAATTACTGACAGACCTAAATATTTGACATGCACATATAATACGGAATATTACCGGAGCAACTAAAAATACTGACAGACCTAAACATTAATTTTTTAAAATATCTACAACTAAGAGACATTTCTTGACGACATAGTTATACCTTCGACGCGAGTGCCACTGCTTCTTGCTCCTCTCTTCAACTCAGCCGCACCTCCTCCTCCTCCTCACCACCTCTTCCTCCCCAGCAGCACCTCCTCCTCACCACCACCTCCACCATGGCTGAACCACCTCCACCATGGCTCCTCCTCCTCACCACCTCCACCATGGCTGAACCACCTCCACCATGGCTCCTCCTCACCTCACTTGTACGAGAAAAAAAACTATCCTATTGGAAAAAAAAATACCGTAGGCCGCTGGGGTTGGCTATGATCTACTCTTTCTGTGGGTTGGATGCAAAAATGGATGGACCAGCGAGGAGATCGACGCGGGGTTGCGAGAGACAGAGAGAGAAACGAGAGAGAGAGCATGCACGAAGAGGAAGAAGAAGAGCTCACGGGCAGCGAAGGAGAGAAGGAGAAGAGCAGGGAAGGGAGAAAAGCGCCCCGGCCGATTGGACGGCCTGTCGGCCACGCCCCGGCCGATTGGACGGCCTGTCGGCTGCGCCGGGGCCGACTGCAGCTCCCCAGGCCGACTGACGAATCCAATGCGAGGGGCGACGTGTTCGGGCGAATCACAGGCTGCCACGTGGCCTGTCGGCTTAGCTCCAGCCGACTGAAACCTGTCGGCTTAGCCCCAGCCGACTGGGTCATATTTTTGAAAATTTTCAAATTTGTATATTATTTCTGTAATTTATAAAAAAAAAATGTATTATTTAAAAAAAAATTGGCCAGAAGCCACGGGGCAGCTCAGACAACATTTTAGTTTATTTTATTATTGTGCGTGGTCATAAAAGTGAAGTCTGAAATAGTTGGATGTCCTCGCTCCGCTCTCCCACTCCACCCAAGGGGAGCGTCTTGTAAACAGAACTTTCTCCCTTATCTGGGCGCTTGGGCCCCTTTTTAAATAAAGATTCAGGTCGGGGAGAACCTCCCCCCGTTTGAAAATTCAAAAAAAAAAATAGTTGGATGTTGTGCTAAAAAGATATTCACGACAAAATAAATGAGTTTTGATTGTTAGCACTATCACTCACAACTCTACTCTAGCACAATATGGTGTTTTGGAATCTCTACCTAATATTAAAGGGAGGATTGTTTCTCCAATTTTTTTGGTTTACGGTGGGACCAGGTGAGTTTTCGTCCGTCGGACCAGTCACTTTTCGTTCGTCCCGATTTCTTTCTGCAAAAAAATCGCGCGATGCACAGAGACGAGCCACGATGGGCCGCCCCAGTAGCGGATGTTGGAACAACACATCGCCCGTGTGAAAAAAGTCCAAGAAAAATATTAAGCGCCGCGAGGACTCGAAACCTGCCGCTCAGGCTCAACCCATTAGAACGGTAGCCACTGGACTAAACGTTACTCTTTGTTTAATTTTCAGCGCGACATCCTAAATTAGCGACCAACCGCGCCAGATACTAAGAGCAAAAGAAAAATATTTCTTTGGAAAAAGAAGATATATTTTAGAACACGAATGTTTTAGCAAATTTCTAAACAAAAAATTTAAACTCAAACATTTTTTTCACAAAGAAGAATATTTCTCATTTAATTTTTTTTAAACCGGAACTTTTTTGAAACACGAATAATTTTTTAAAACTAGGAGGTACTATAGCGCACTTTTTCCTATTTTGAGAACATTTTCTAAAAACACAAATATTTTTGAAATTTGAATTTGAAAAGGCAAACATTTTTTTAAAATGTGAAGACATACTGTATCTAACACTTTTTAATCTATACCTACTAATATAGCAAGGTGCGGTTCTCTAAGTTTTTGGTCTGTCCATTGTATATGATTTTTAATCGTCTCACACAAGGGCCACACACAAGTGAAAGAAAATACGCATTTTGTTCCCTGTGAAAGAAAAAAAACATAGCTTTTTTTATTCCTCACTGTGTTCATTTCTATGAATGTCTCAGGTGTCTCGCTTGGCCTCAGTCAGCGTTATGGCCCAGTGAAGTCGGCCCAAGCAGGCAAGGGAGAAATATCAGTTCCCGTGTGGAATCAGACTGGTGACCTCCATCCCCATCCAGGTAAATTCATCACAACCGATTGAGCTAGATCAATGTTTGTGTTTAGGTGAAGGTTGTTTTGTCTATTAAATAGTCTCGCCTTGGTTGCTTACAGAAAATCCCTTCAGTTGATATACTTTTTTGATTTTTTAGGTATCAAGGAGCTGACTTGGGAATCAATAAGCCAAGGGTAAGGAACGATGTGACAAAAAAATAAAGGAGGGGAATTTAGTTGAGACAACTACATGTCAAATGACATGAGACCCGTCAAAGGAATGAAAGAACTAGAAGAGAGAGAAATAAAAAGGAAGAGAAAAACTTTCTTTTTTAGGGCGAGGAAGAGGAGAACTATACCTGAGAATGAGATGGAAGGAAGGAAGATACATGGTGGAGGTGATGGGCTGGAATTCAAACATACACGTGCCATGGAAAGATACATGGTGGACCAAACGTTGATGGGCTGGAATTCAAAACATGAGACATGGCATAGAAATAAAAAGGAAGAGGGGAATTAGACGTTACATGTTCTTAAAAAAAGTCCACTAATGTATTGTTTTAGTTCAATTTAATCATAAAAATGTATACTTCAAAATAACATTATGTGGATTAAGAAAAGAAAATGCCCACTGACGGACTGTTTTAGTTCAATTTATCAAACTAGGGATATGGAACGAATCTTTTTCTCCATCGCATCTTCATGTACGACTAGCCTCGCTCGGCTCAGTAACACCCGTCATAATGCATGAGGAGTCCAACTAAGAATTCACGGTCTACCTAACACAAACTACTCAATTTACATGATAACACGGACATATATTAGGTGTAGTGCTTTTCCCTATTATATTAGCGGATGTAAAAAAAAATATGTGTTCAACGCTCTTGATCTCGCTGGACATGAAGGAGGCTCAACGATCCAACTATTGGACCTGCCCAACATTGGTTGGTGACAACTGGTACCACGACCACTGGCGACGAGGAAGACAAAGAGGACAAGCGGAAACATGGGTCTGACGTCATATTGAAGTGAAGGATGTGGACCTGAGGGTGAGGTATTAATCATGTTTGTTATGTTAATTAGGGGCATAAGGGTGAGGCTTTTAGCCATGTTCAGTGGGGAGCAGTGCTACATAGACGACTTGCTAGCCGAAATGTGCACGATACTACTTCACGGACCATTCATTGGCAAGACTGAACAACTGTAGGCCTTGGATTAGCTATCGTGCATGTTCATTCAGCAAAAAAATCGTCAGTTAAGTAGTTATGTTCAGTGGATAAGGGCGTGTGAGGGCTGTTTTTCTCCGTTGCAACGCACGGGCATGTTTGCTAGTACATAGTAAAAGTTTAAACACACTAAAGATAGAATCCTTATGGTGTTAAAGTAGATTCAATTATTTTCGCAATAAAAGTTGATTCAGTTAGATGTATATGTACTGATCGACAAAACATGCGAGATTGAATATATTAAATTCATCAGTTTAGCACTCACAGGTGCGCGAGCCATCCATCGTAGAGGCCAACCCTCATGAACAGCTGCCACTGACAGTAAGGCTGCCAGCTCCTCCGTCGTCTCCGTCTGACCCCCCTGCATCCACCCATCGATCCACAATTCGTGGTAATTCAGAGATACAGACCTCGTAGCAACACTCTTCAGTCAAATGAATTTGATGTATATTACATGAAGGTGTGTTGCTCCCAACGATGACATTCCTGTTGACAGCATTAACGTTGACGTTGTTGTACCTGACAGCCATGCTGCTAGAAAGCTATGAAGTCAGTGTGATGTACTTTTTTTTTTTAACAACGGGCTCCCCATCGATTTTTATTAAAGAAACGGGAACAAAATAAAAGGTTCAAAACAGGTAGGTAAGCAAAAAAAGGAGCTAAAAGTAAGAGAAGAATATTAAGAACTCCTAGCACTACAACAGCAAAGCAGACCAAAGCTGGCAGAATAAACTGTAAATCAACAGCACTAAAGCAAACAAGCAAACAAAACCTGCAGCAAAGATATAGAAAAACCATGGCTGCTGGCACTTAACCAAACACATCAATAATAAATTATTTATGAGACCAAACAGCGCAAAGATTTGCTTCTTCTGTCCGGCAATGCCTAGGCGGCACAGCACTCCACCCATCAGTGTCAGGGACAGGCTTCGAGGGCCATGGCTCGTTCACGGACATCTCATCTGATTATTCAGATTTGTATACATACATATACATATATATAATTGTAAACTATTAACCAGAGTTCCTGTTTGTTGACCGGATAACCTACAAGCATGCTCTTAATGGTTGCCGCAAAAAAAAGCACGCTCTTATTAGCAACAAACCTGAAAAACTAACTCCAGGAGGCATGAAACAAGTAAAACCAATCAGCAGTTTTTACTTGTGTAATGCATGTAGGTCAACACTAATAACCACGGGATTACTGTATATACCTGGTTTTCCTAAACAGCTCTGATTCAAAAAATAATGTTAAGATCCCCACATTCTTGCAGAGAGAGTACACTGAAGCTGGCATTCTCCAACTAACTATCCCCCAGTGAAGCAAAATATAGTCGCATCAGAAATAACCCATGTTCAAGGGTCAATTAAACTTTGCTGTCAACCCAAACATACTCCATTCATCATGCTATTGCTGAATGAAGATCAGACATTGAGCAATAAGTAGATCAGAACCACAGAACCAGTTGAGGAAAGACTATGATCGGTCAAGTTGGAAACTTAATTATAGTAAATAAACATTGAGGCCTATATCGGCAACACTGCCATCCTCAAAGTCTGCATTGAAGGATTCAGATACTGCGTCATACATCATATCCTCCAAGTGATTAATATAATGCGAACCTGGAATCAGAAAATGCACCTAAAATAGAAAGATATGACAAGCATGATATGATATCCCTTGTAAGAGAGGGGGGCAGAAGGGAGGGAGGGCTAGCCTTGGAGTTGGAGTAGGTGAACCAGGATAGATGCAGCGAGCTGGCACGGGAATCGCGGCCGCCACACTGGTTCTCAACGGCCATCTGAAGCTCCATCCACCGCTTGATCACTATCTCGAAGCCGTCCTGGAGCGCAACTATTGCCTGGGCGCTAATCGATGCTGCTGACACGGTGGATGGCCTGCGGGGTTTCGCACGGCGGCAGCGGGGCACACCCTAGCTAGTTGCTCCCACGTGCCGTGCTTGTGGGGAATGGACTGGCAGAGAGACGATGAGTGATGGTTTGCTGGTACTTAATCCGAACTCGAGGTACCAATTTGTTTGGATGATCTAATAAAAAACTGTTTAGTCCCTGCAAAAGAAAATTACAAAAAGGAAAAAGTAATCACCTGATCAAAATGACGTTTGATATTAAAGAAAGCACTACAAAACTGTCCTATACAGCAGCAAGCAGCCATCCCATAGTTACAACCTTGAACGAAATGCAGCTTCCTCTGCGCTCATGACTTCGTGACCGTGCGATCGCTTTCTTGATGCGTTTTGGGCCGTTTACCAGAGCAATTCCTCTATAGGCAAAGCCATGAGCAGGACCGACTAGACATGCAGACGGACGGCAGAGTCTGCGTGTCCGCGAACTTCCGCAAAGCTGAAAACACACTAAACTTTGTTACTTTAATAACTTTGCTAGGCTTAATTTTCATCTCGCGGACGTTCGCCGACTCGATCCCAAGATTCTAGTTAATATTATCTTCTGAAATTCTCATTCAGGTAAAGAAAGTCTCATTCAGGGATTCGATCCCAAGATTCACATCAAATTCTTGTTCTATAACCTGAAATAGAAACATCTTGAGCAAAATTGTCTCGTACGACAATAAAACCGACTACATGGACCACAAGCATGAATGTACAGGAAAATCATTCAGCTATTATGTTTTTCAGATAAGTTGAAGCAGTTATGCAGGATGACAGTTCTCTTAAGTATCCAATCAAGACATTCTATCTAATGACGGCAGCATCCAGTTTTCTGCCATCAATCAAATCTATAAAAAAGAGAGCAAGGCATTTACATGGTCGATGAAACTCAGACTCTGTTATGCATTCTATATATGACAAGTATATATTTGCAAGACGAACATGGTGCTGCAACTGAAACAGACCCAGACTGTGCTGCAATTGGGACAAAGCCACGGTACTAGGTAAATGTAAATGGGGCCATCGTGATTGGATGGCCGTCTTCCGCATCCGTGTCCGCGGACTGGTCCCTTCTTGTTCGCGGACGGATGTGGAAGAAAATTTACAGGTCAGAGTTGGAGATTCCCTAAAGATAGTAACATAGACTAGTGTTTATTTAACGCAAAATGAATAGACTAGTGTTTACTCCCCACCATGACAGCCTCACAGGGTGCCAATAACTTTACTTCACAACAATCCGTTCCTTGTTGCCCCGAGACAACCGGCCGCCTGCCCTCTGGACCGCCTCGCGAAAAACATTTCAACAAGACACACACTAGCTGGTACATTCTCCCACTTCCCATCAATAACGATTGATCACATATATTTTGGCAGAAGCAAGAGGAGTACAGCACTAGCTAGCTAGCTAGTTTCCCAAATGAGCAGTGGGCACTGACCAAATTAAAGTGCTATGCAACCGCATCAAATCTTTCCCAAAGGGAAAAAAAGAGACGAGAGTTATATCACTCTTTGCGGAAAGAAATAAAATGTGTGAATCAGAGCAAGCCAGAGAAAAAGCAACATTATCACAAAAAGGAAAGAGAGAAAAAGCTAATATTGTCGCAAAAAGTATGGAGGGAATACTTAGTTTAAACATGAGCATAAATGCATTCCCGGTTGAGGTTTGATTATATAAGGCACACTCCCGTGTCTCTCAAGTCTCAACCACTGGAAAGTGAATACCTGCATGTCGATCACTCGGGAGAAGAAGCTAGGCATGTCGACGGTGCAGGGAAGAAGGCGTATGTTGTTGCCATGGTTATACGGGTGATCTACACCGGCATGTACGTCGTCTCCAAGGCGGCCTTTGACGGCGGCATGAATACCTTCGTCTTCATCTTCTACCGCCAGGCAGCAGCCAGTCTTGTCTTGCTACCTCTCGCCATCCTCCTAGAAAGGTATATTAAATAACTAACTAATTAGTTACTTAGTTACTTGATCAAGACATAATTAGGAGCTAAAACTCAGCGGCTATGCATGGATGTAATTCAGCACCTAAAATTCGTTGATTCAGATCCATGATTTTGCAGGAGAAACGTGCCACCCATGTCACTGTGGTTGTTCACCAAGATATTCATGTATGCTTTACTCGGGTAAGAGTAAGAGCACGACACCATTAACATTGCCCTTTGGATTCGTCGTTTGTTTTTGCTTAATATAAATGGATCGAGGAAGTGATCATATATACATCCTTACATGTAAGTAACAAGTATTGCACACGTACGCAGGAACACGGTAAGCATGAACCTGCACAACATGAGCCTCAAGTACACCTCCGCCACGGTGGCATCAGCCACGAGCAACTCCATCCCCGTCTTCACCTTCCTCTTCGCCGTCCTCCTACATTTCGAAGCCATCAAGCTCCGCACCGCCTCGGGCACAGCAAAGCTCGCCGGCATCGCGCTCTGTGTCGCCGGGGTCCTCGTCATCGCCCTCTACGCCGGCCGCCGCTCAACCCCCTCAACCACCACCGCGCCTTCGCCGCCGCCATGGCCGGCGGGAAGCAAGGGGATTGGATGAAAGGCACGTTCCTAATGCTCCTGGCCAACGTGACGTGGTCTCTCTGGATCGTCCTCCAAGCGCGCCTCCTCACGGAGTACCCCAATAAGTTGCTGGCCACGGCGCTGCAATGCCTGCTCAGCACGGCACAGTCCCTCGCGCTGGCGGCAGCGGTGACCGCTTTCCGGAAGGACATGTCGTCGACCGTGTGGAGGCTGCGGCTGGACGTGGGGCTCGTCGCCGTCGCCTACTCTGGGTTCGTGGTGACGGGGGTGTCCTTCTACCTGCAGGCGTGGTGCATCGAGAGGCGAGGCCCCGTGTTTCTGGCCATGACTAATCCGGTAGGGCTCGTGCTCACCATGTTCTGCTCCTCCTTTTTCCTCGGCGAGGTTGTTCACCTCGGCAGCGTCCTCGGCGGGGCACTGCTGGTCGCTGGCCTGTACAGCGTGCTCTTGGGGAAGAGCAAGGAGCAGCAACGGCCACCGCCACAGCCGCCTAGTCTACCTCCTGCATCAGCAGAATCCACCGTAAAACAAGGATGCAATACTAGTAGTGCTCGTAATGGTGACAAGGAGGATAAGATAAAGTTGGAGGAGAAGAAGATCAAGATGGCTTCACAGGTGTAGCTACGAAATAGATGGTTACAGGCATCCATCAAGCAGGTCGGCCACGAGGAGTTGTTAGTTTGACAGAGACTATTGAGTTAAATGTATAATAGTTCACCCATTTGAAACTTTATTAACGAACATCGTACAAGGGCTGAAAGGCAAGTGAGGAAGATTGCTGATATGTAAAGGGAGGGGCTATTTCTAGAGACGACCGTTCATTTTTTCGTTTGGACGGTCCAGATATGGAAATACTACTGTAGATTTTCGGTAGTATATTTTCCGATCAGGGGCAGTTTTGGTAGTTCACTGTTTACAAAAAACGCGGGCTGGTTCCCTCAAAAAACGAGTGAAGGGCATTTCTGGAATTTCACGTATTCATCTTTTTTTTTCATTAGGCATCGCCGTCCGCTCCCTCACGGAAATGAGGCCCACTGTTTAGGCAACAGACCTCGAATGAGGAAAAAAAAGCCCAATCGACCGCTGGCCGCGCTAGGGCGAGAGGACGATGGCGAACCCCGGTCGCCGTGACGGCCCTCCGCGCAGTCAGTGCAGGCGCTAGGGTTTGGCGCCCCGATGTAGGCCGGATAAACGGGCGCTAGGGTTTGGTGCCCCGCCTTCGGCCGGACGAGCCCGCACTGCGGCGTCGCCCCCATGGTGTCGCAGTCGTCGTCGGCGAGATGGCCCTGCCATTCGTATTCTGGAGCTGGTGGCCGAGGGGGAGGGGACGAAGGTGAGACGTCGCTGCGGCGGCATGCCCCGTCGCCGTCACGGCCCTGCGCGCCGCCGAGATGGAGTTCGACTAAGGTACTAGCTTCTTACAGATCTCACTCGTCGATTGATTTGATTTGCCGCATTGGGTGATATTTGGGTTTGTAGTCATTGAAATTGCACAACTATAGAAGCTGAATTCTTTGTTATTATTATGGTGAGGAATCATGATACAAGTTGTTTTTCTGGTTGATAATGCCCTGCAATTAGCTTCTCTGAATTGCGAACATGTTCTGAATTCAGTAGCTGCAGTCCAGAACGGCAGAAACCCAAGAATCGATTGAAGCCTGATACTAATCGCTGAATATATATATATATATATATATATATATATATATATATATATATATATATATATATATATATATATATATATATATTTCTGAATGCTTCTTTTACACCGTAACGAATAGGTTCTGTAGGCGCAGACACTGCAAAATCGAGCAGTTCTTGTGTAATATACAGAAAACTTACACTAATTTGCACCTGCGGTTAAACATTCAGGTAATAAATGCACCTGTTGAATGATTCCTCAATTCAGAGCCTTGTATCATGATAAAACATATCCTGTTTTGAAACTTGAGTGGTCAGTGGTTTAATTTGGAGTGCACTTGGCCTGGACATGGGAGGATAAGATTATATTTTAACTGGCTTACCCCTGCTCCATTTTGTCCTGCTGCATGAAAAAGTGCTATGAGATGAGGTGAGAGGTACATATTCAGACTGAAAGTTCAAATAAAGTGCCAATGTTACAAGGGGACTGTTTAGCAGAATCAAACATGACAGCATTAACCTATCATTCATTGGCATATAATACCCAGAATTGAGTCCCCAGGTTAAAAAAGAATGTATTACTTCCAAGGACCTAAGTTGCAGAACAAGGAAATTGCGACCCAAAGAGTAAAGCCACTTAGAAATTTTATTTTTGAAGCACATCCTATTAAACCAAAGGGAAATAGGTACAGAAAATACACTTCTTTCGAAAGCAGAGATAGCATCCATGAAAGAAGAAAAGTGCAAAGCAACCCCTGCATCATTAGTAAACAATGAACTCAAGCAAGGACTACAAGATTTTGTCCCTCACAGACTTATCTCTGTGTAGAGAGCAACAGACCGGTATGTGCTGTCAAACACCACCACACCACCAAATGCAACAAAATCCAAGCGAGATTGGGCGTCTGCCCAGAATATGTTCCGCAGATGCCCATCACTGTCTGTGGTGTATCTGTAAAAAAAATCTGGGTCTTTCATCTTTTGTGCTGTCATGTAGTTCAGCATAAATTGAGCATCGCTACCTTCTATCTTTTTCTTCTTCTCCAACGCGACATGGTTATACAGATCGCGAGATATAAATCCAACCTTGCCGAAACCACCAGCCTGCTTCTCCATCACATCCATTATCTGATGTGTGCGAAGTCCACCAATGGAGTACTCAATGACGTCCGCCTTCTGTGCGTCGTTCATGCTACGATGAGACCACAAGAAAGGTGACAACTCAGGATTTATGAATGGATGGCTATGCTGGTCCACAAAATTCTTTACAAACCACAACCCAGTGCTTGCTTGAAGCTCAACCTGCAAAAGAGCAGGACAACCACACCGAGAGAGTGCCCTTGGCGTCCTTTTCTTGTCAGTTTCATCAAAGTGCTTTACGGCACGATATCCTTGTTTGCAGCACACAAACGTCCTCCGGTATGCATTTTCCTTGTTTCCCTTATATTTCAGATCGCCCTTTCTAACACCAAACCCTTTGTTCTTCGCATACCCTAAGTAGAACTTGTACGCTTCGTTCTCACTTTTAAATGTCTGCCTGACCATCGAGTCGTACTCCATAAATTCATCCATCGAGATGCCTTCACCAGCCATGCCGTTATCCTGCCATAAGAAACAGCAAAACCTGTTACATATTTACATGAAAGAAAATACGCTGGAACTAAAACATATTAATTATAAATTGTCAACGATTATCATCTGTAACTGAACCAAGAATCTCTGACATCCTTACTAATTTTCTGAGAAGCCTACAATCCTACTGGGCATAGTAATTTAACCCATCGTTTTCATGTTCTGAGAAATCTTGGTTTTCAAATAACCGTATTAAGTTCTTGTAAGAAGTAACACGCATCCCGCAATATCAAACTTATAATCTGAGGTGATGGCAAAGCATTTTAGTCACAGTACAAACCCTTGGATGCCATCATAATTTATTGTCTGTTCTCACACACACTACTATTCGTTGGTAGGAAAAATGAGAAGATCTAGAAACCTCACACACACTACTAATCCAGTATCCACACGCACACAAATCCAGCAGCCCTTTTCGAATTCCTATCGCGTGCACAGCCAGCATCCATACGCACACAGATCCAGCAGCCCTTTTCGAATTCCTATTGCGTGCACAGCCAGCATCCATGTGCACAGCTATGGCGTTTGGGGAGCAGCAGAGGCAACGTACCTATGCGAGGGATCTCAACCACGACGCGCGGAGGAACCGATCTCGGGCGCCGTCCGAAGATCCTGCGACGGAGAGAGGGCCGCCGGGCGGCGCGGGCCGGCTGCGCCGTTGAAGATCTTGGGGCCCCGTCCAAGATCTTGCGGTGGCGACCGCGGGGCGGGAGACGGAGCGGCCGCCCCTGTGCGACTCAAGCGACAGCGACCGCAGGGCGGGAGAAGGAGCCGCCCCTGTGCGACTCAGGCGACGGCCGCCGGGCAGCTAGGCGGCGGCACAAAAATGAAGAACGAATGAGAAGGGAAACCTACGAACTAAGATAGGGCAATTCTTTTCCAGGTGTGATTACTTACGTTATTAATCATTGCAATTACCCATATTATTAATCAATAACATTATCATTAAGAAAGGACTAATCTACCCTTACAGCCAATTACCAAAATGTCCTCAAGAGAAAAAAACAGGGATCAATAATGACCATTGGATCAATTATATACTACCCACTATTTACAGGAGTATGATGCACCGTAAAAAGACAACTCAGAAATTCTAATTTCTGAGGCGAGGCGGTGGCAAGGTCGTCGTCCACTACCGCGTGATCCGGGAGTCCGCCGGCAAGCGCGGAACGATCGTCTACCCCACGATCACCCCTACCAATTACATTGAGTGGGCATTGATCATGCTGATTCACCTTCGCGCGTAGTGTCTCCGACGAGTGCATGGTCACTGACCACGAGGACATGGCGCCGCTCGCCGCACTGATCCATGCAGTGCACGGATTTCGAGCGGATCACCTTCTGGGATGGTGAGACACTCGACGCGTTCGCAATGTGGATTGCGGCCTCGTCGACAACCTCCGGTCGCTGGCCAACACCGTCTGCGTGTCGTACCGGCGCTGTACACTCAGATTCCATGCGCCATTGAGACACTCCTCACGGTGGACCTCGTCAGGCTACTCCAGTCAATGGAGGAGCGCTATACGGCCGACACCAACAGCTCCGGTGGGCACCTTCTCCTCACGGAGTAGGAGTGGGAAGCATAGAGGAAGCTGTGAACATCTTCTCCTCACTGAGTAGGAGTGGGAAGCATAGAGGAAGCTGCAGGAGCAGGGGCAAAGCTATGGCTCCGGCGGCGGCAACGGCCAACGCCGCGGCAAGCCGCAAGCACGCGGCCCGAACAACGCACGCAACAGAGAGCGGGACATGTCCAAGGTAAAATGTTATAATTGTATCATGATGTGTCACCGCTCCAGGGACTGCAATGAGCCACGGCGGGAACGCAAAGGTCAGCAGCAGCAGGCGGACGATTGGATATATTTCAGCGACGAATCAATGGTCCATCTGCTGGCTCGCTAAGCATCAAGCCTGGGCGAGCTTCTTAACGACGGCAGCCATGTAGTACTTTGCCCTGGTGCTCGGCGAGTGCAAGCTCCGCTTCGCTGGGATGCCTGCTACCGCGCGCCACCAGCAAAGAGTCCCCCTCTGATGTCATCCATGTCCGAACATGCCCGAGCCTAAGGTGTGGCTACTTGGACCAAATAGCATCCCATGCCTGAAGTGAACAACAGAATCGTATTGGCAGGTCAGTAAGAAGAGTAGACAAATTCTGTTCAAAAAAAAAAATGAGTACAAAATCTAATCGTACTAGGGAACCAGCATGTTCGACTACAAGCATAATGCTCCCCTGCATGCCTTAACAGAAAAATAGCCCAGCTTTTACAAATGAACTTTGCAACACAAGAATGATATTGTATATCCAGTAAAAAAAAATGCAGGCTCGTACAGGACCTCAATCCGTCGAAAATCTGATACTCGGAATAAGAAAAATGCAATCTGTCCAAAAAATAAACAGTAATGACATGCTCAGCACCATTCATTCATTCAGGGAACATGACAATTTGCAAAAAGTAGCAGCAGGTATACCTCATAGTTACAGTCAGTAGCAGCACATAAATCAACTTCAATAGATACTTCATATACCCAGTAGCAAATTAATCAGTAAATTTGACAGCACAAACAATCTGTCCAAATCTGATTTTCAAAAGAAGAAAAGACAATCTGTCCAAAGATAAACAACAATCACAGCATAGAAAGCAGCAGCACAATTCATTCATGGAACATAACAGTACGTGTCCATCAGGTACACCATTTATTCAGTAGCAAAACAGCAAGCTTAATTAGCTAGCACGTGTCCATCAGGAACCGCACACGCATCATGTAGCAGGACCAAACGCGATATGAACTAGAGCCGAAGTTGAGCTAGCGTCGGACAGGAGCTCAACAGGCAGGAACCATCGTACGCAAACTACACAAGAACCTGGGAGTCTAGTGGCACTCAGCTATCAAAGTGGCAGTTGCAAAAGGACGACATATCTCACATTTGCATGTAAAATTAACCTGGAAGAGATTACTGAGTGCAATTCCAATATCCAGAGGTCATAGCAAGAGCATCAATTATAGTATTCAGCACCAATCGATTGACCTAAAACAGTAGCATTTCGAGCCAATTAAGAGCAGCGGTAGCCACACCCTACCCCTAGAACACCAATGGCTCGATGGCCATGAACAGAGCATGCTACAGCCGTGGCACAAAAGCCACAAGCTCAGAGCAGAGTAAGCCAGAGGAGGAGGGGATGAACAAACCTGAAGATTTGTAGCCGATGCCATTCTCAGCCACCACCGCAAATTACCTAAACTGAATTACTACAACCCCATTTGTCCGAGCACATCCTCCTGCAAAATCCTTCCAAATGTTAACAAGGGAAAAATACCTTAAAGAAGAATGGAAGAACAGCCACCAGCCCTTAAAGCCTACCGTTGATTAACCCTATGCATGCTTGGAACACATGAACGAATTATCTATGACTCCCTGTGCAGACTATAGAACTTGGACAGCAAATAGTGCCCAAGGAAACAAGAAATACTAGACATATATATGGATATGGAGGGACGCCAACATATGCAGGAAATTAAACTTTCTGTTTCTATACAGTAAGGATTAGTTCAAATGCTTAACAAACACATAAACGAGCTGCAACTATCAAGTTTTGATCGTCGGTTTGGTGCTCATCTTCTGAAGAAGCATGACCATATAGGAATTCATGGTTCCGACCTGCAGTTTGGTGCTCATCTTCAGAACAGCGCGTATTTTATCAACAACTTAAAGATTGGTTTCTTTAATTTTTTGATCAACTATAAACTTCACCACGCTAGCATTGAAATACCGAGCGGTCCCATGTAAAGTGAGCAATCAAATATATGAAACTATCACATCAGCAATGTTTCTTTTTTTTCTTTTTGGGAGAAATATCATCGCATTTATATTAATATAATTCAATCAGAGTATTTTACATCTGATAGTAAAGACTAAAGAGGAGCATCAAGCTACTTTAGTGGTTGTTTGGATATGAAAAATTAGATGTGAGATTTAGTAAAACGAGTTTTTGGAGGAT
This sequence comes from Elymus sibiricus, assembly GCA_039707655.1. Taxonomy (NCBI): domain Eukaryota; kingdom Viridiplantae; phylum Streptophyta; class Magnoliopsida; order Poales; family Poaceae; genus Elymus; species Elymus sibiricus. The sequence continues at coordinate 5,158,707 of CM077674.1, read as the reverse complement.
TTTTAGGAAAACCAGTTTTAGTTAGTTTTTCTGTTAAGATGAGTTTATAAAATTCCTTGTTTGAATGAAAATAAAGGGAAAACATGATTACGGGATCGCCTCGCACTCCTCCGGCCACGACGCTTCGCTCGTCGCCTCCAGCTGCATGCTTCTCACCTCCCTCGCGTCGTCGCGTCCCGTTTGATGCATGGCACGCAAGCACGCTCTCCTGCTAAACTGGCTAGAGTGATATCCTGTGATCTTATCCTAATCAAACGCGAGCACAACGATGCATGGCCGCTGACCGACGAGGACGTCAACTTCGTTCATGGCTTCCCGTAGTCTGTTGCCGGCGAGTACTAGCCTTCAGCGTCGCTTGTCAATGCCGCCGAGCTCTGCCGGGTCCGCGTCCTCGAGCTCCTCAATGCTTCCGGTCATCAGCCACATCCGTGAGGGTTCCGTCGGGTCCATGTCCTGGAGCTCATCATCACTTCTAGTCCTTCCGCTACATCCGCGAGCGTGGCCGTAGCCTTGTTCGGCTCCTCCATCGCCGGCGAGTGCGTCGCCGTCGGCGCCATGATCGACATCGGCGAGCGGGAACCACACATGATAAACGATTTGTGGTACGGTCGGCCGTCGGCAACCGGTGCCCACGGCACGACGAGTTCATGGACGAACTCGACAGGTTGGTTGAACTGGCCGGCGGCTTCCATCTCGCTGACCTGTTCCGTTCAACTACTAGCGGCTAGCTTGAATGCATTGTTGTGGTCCTTGGTCCGTTGCAATCTACTCCTGGTATATATAAAGTCGGTTTTTACAAAAACGACTATTAGTCGTTTTTCTATAAACCCAGTTTTTAAGCTTTTGCAAAACTCAATTTTATGTATCCACGAATTAGTTAGATAATCCAAACAATGTTTTAGGTTGTTACAACAGAAATCATGTTTATAGAAAACTAATTCTCTATAAACTAGGTATCCAAACAACCCGTTAAGCATGGATCGATGAAATCACCAGCTAGAACAAAGTCACAGCGCACAGGCTACAACTCCGCTGCATATTTGAGAAACTGGGTCTGAACTCCAGTGCATTAAGCTATCAAAGTGGCAGTTGCCAAAGGATGAAATGTCTCACATTCATTCAGCTATCAAAGGGGAAGAGATGATTGAGTGCAATTACAATATGCAGAGGTCATAGCACCTAGCATCAATTATAGTATTTAGCACAAGTCAATTAATTGGCCTAAAACAGTAACAGAGGACATAACAAAGTTCAAACAGCGAGCAATGGTATTCTGGTGTATGGCTGCTGCCTCTCTTTCTCATTTGATATTATTTTTTCCGAAATATTCTCCTTTGATTCCCTCACATTAGCGAGCAATTATTGGTGATGTTTGATATTGTGCGACTCATTCTCCATCTGCCAAGACTACGAAAGGGCCTCAACTGGGGGTGCCAAACGGGGGCATCTCGTCTTGGAGAGATGCTGGGACTTCTACCTACGGTGGCGCCGCAACGCTGGAGTTCCTGGTGAAGCATCCAGATCAGGAGGATAGCATCCATGTTGTCAGTATCTGAGTGTTGGTTTTGCCCTGATGGTGGATTGTCACCAGGACATTGGTTATGTTGACTGTAGGAGATATGCCCTAGAGGCAATAATAAATGTTATTGATTATCTCCCTGTTCATAATTATGTTTATGTTCCATGCTATAACTGCAATGATTCTCAAGTCTACAAATAAAACGAGGCTCGGAGGAAGACTCATTTGCACGTGTGGAATAATAAACGGTAAAATGTATTTCTAGTCTGGCCTCTAAGACTAGCTCAAGTATTGCATGATGATCTTGTTTTCCTGATCATGGGCATGGCTATGCCGGCAATTTTGAGGGCGCAATGTTGGTAGAACACTTGTGTTGAATCGACCCGAATTGATGTTATGCTATGAGATACATTCGTCATAAGTTAATGGTTAATAACACAGAGATGGTTAATGTTTGCATGATTCCTTAGACCATGAGAGTATCGAGTTTCTTCATGCTTGCTTCATGAACTTTGGGGTTTGTTAAACGTCATCCGTAAATGGGTGGCTATTACGGCGGCTTACGGGTTCATGGAAAAGTATGTCAAGTAACTTGATAGCTCAAGATTGGGATTTGTTCCTCCGACGATGGAGAGATATCTCTGGGCCCTCTCGGTGTTACGGTATCCATCATCGTCTGGCCAGACACAGGGTGATTTGATCACAGGGATGCCGGAACACGGGAACGAGAAAAGAGAACAATACCGACAACGAGGTAACTGGCATTGTGGACAAGTGTTGATCCACGAGGATGCCGATGTTTCTCACCTCGGGTAATTGTAACATATCGCGAAGCAACAGGAATAGCTCACGGCAACTGGAGGTTCACTCGAATATTTATTCGTGTGGGTATAGGGATTGATATGGGTGTCCACGGCTCTGATGTTGATCATTGATCGGAAGGGGTTCCGGGTCATGTCTATGCTTCACCGAACCTATAGGGTCACACGCTTAAGGGTCATCTATCTGCTGAATACTAGACAGGGAGTCTGAGAGAAAATCACCGAAAAAGTTTCGGACGCCGGAAAAGTTTCGGACAGCGGAAAAGTTCCGCAGAGAGGTCACCGGATGAGTTCCGGTGAAACTGAAAAGTTGTTTCAGAGGATACCATAAAGTCAAATTGGTTTTGGCACATGCCTGATAATTCTTGGAGGGTGCCAGAATCATTCTGGAAACTTTCTGGAATTTTCCGGGATGAAAAACGGAAATGTTCCGGAGCTGCCGAAACCGCTTCAGATGCTTTTCGCAGATGAAATCACTAAACCGGAATTGTTCCGGCTCGCGTTGAAAATTATTTTGGTGGGTACTAGAATTGTTCTAAGCCCACATGAATATTTTCAGTTCGATCAGACGCTGAAAAATGTCGTCGTGAATAGTGAAAGAGCTTTTTGGTATATTTTTGGAAAGCCACCTTTTGGGGCTTTGCTCCAAAAGATCTTGGGGATGACATGGATGGATAGGGGCCAATTTTGGGGCCCCACATGAGGGTGTGGCCGGCCACATGGTGGACTCCTTCATGGAGTCCCCCTTGTTCCTTGGTTTCACCTTTTAGGTCCTTGGGAAGGACTCCTTTCCATGTGGGTTTTGGGTTTTCTTGTAAAACCACCCTACCCCTTGGGTTTCCTATAAATAGGAGGTGTGTGGGCTGCCATAAGACACACTCTTGCTCTCATACACAAAGCCATGCATGATCTGGCATTCTTCTCTCCCTCCCAGCGAAATAGTTTCGTAGAGCCGAAAGGCTGTCTGGGTTCCGGCAGGAACTAGTTCTGGACGGCGAAGCCCTGCCGGATAGATGACACCGTATGTGTGCAACTCTGTAGAGAGATCGTAGTTTCGGTCTTTGTTCGAGAGTGCCTTCCGAAGGGCCGTCCGTGTGACCGTCCGAGTTTTGGAGGTCCTCCCGAAGGGCTGTCCGAGTAACAGTCCGAGTTTCGGAGGTCCTCCCGAAAGGCTGTCCGCGACACCGTCCAGGGGACTGTGCGACCGCCTCCCGGAGGGCTGTCCGCGGGGCAGATGAGGGTATACATCCACGCGGTTGGGAGGTTGTAAAATCCTAGCTGCGGGGATCTGCACCGCCGATCGTCATCGACTCTACTTCCGCTGCGTTACGAGTCGGTAACGAAATGATCAAACCTTGTATGCAGTCTCCATAGTAGTTCTGGGTTGGTGCGTAGGTCGGAAAATTTTTGTTTTCTGCTGCGTTCCCTAACATTGACATGTTGTGGTTGAAAACCAGCTTTGTTTTTGTTTCTAGTTGTAGTTGAGCTGGGATGCTTAGATGAGAGGGTGAGATGAGAGTTTGTTAGTTTTATTTTCAGTACTTGTTGAATGGTTTGTATCTGGTTTCGTTTCAATAAAATGGAGCCAGGGGTTAGCCCCTGTTTATCGACAAAAGTAACAGAGGACATCCGTGTGAGTCACGAGTCACAATAGGACACATTCTCTAAAAATAATTCACGATAGGACATCATTTCAAAAAAAAAAAAAAATCACGATAGGACATTGATGCCTGAAAGACTTCGCAACAAAAAAACAAATGCTGATGCTTGGAAACTGTTTGAACTTTTGCTTGCTGTTTGTAAGAACCTACACAAGACTACCATTATGATTGAGAAGGCTTGAAGAAACTCATCCCAGCCCATTTTGCAATCCTTCGTAATTTTGGTTCCTGCTGAAATGTACAATGCCCCCTGCTATTTGTGTTCTGCTTTCGTATATTTTGGTTTCGATGAAAAAAAAACGACGCTGCAATGGACGCATTCCGTTATTATTATCTTTGGGTAGGTACCAAAATACATCCACATGTTATGGACATGGTTCACATAGATATACAACTAGCGCCTGCGTCCGGTACTCCTCCTGGCAGACCTCGGGGAGGTGCTTCCCCATGAACAGCAGCAGCCAGAGGAGCCAGTACACCATGGTAGCGCTCGCATGCAGGTCCCCCTCGAGGTTGCCCAGGTCGCTGGATGGTGCAGACAACCTGCTTAATGAAATGTTGTGTGCATGGAGGAAAAGCAGGGGTTCAAAGTGAGGGTTGTGGTTGTGTGTGAGGAAAAGTGGGGGTTCAAAGCGGACACGCCCGAACACTATTTGGACGTGTTCGCAAAGATATAAAGGGCCAGACTTGTCCATTGTGGTTGTAGATGCTCTAATGGCACTTGCAGGGTGGCTAGGGAAGCTGCTGTAGATGTCACTACCGATGGATAGACAAAACCATCAATATGCAAAAATTGAAACAAAGCTGAGAAGATATTTAGGTAACTACTGAAAAAAGCAAACGTGAAAAAACGTCCGCAGAAAAAATCCCTTCGTCATCTGTGTGGCTCGAAAGGACAGGTGGATCTCTTGTACCCAGTGTTTTGACTTCCGATGGAAGTTGACCAAATGTTGCTTTCAGGCTTGGCCCAAGTAAGATAGAGCATGGCTTGCGTGTGCAGTCATATAAATGGATATTTCATTTTGGCGGCTGTTTGTATATAAATTGCCGGTCAATGGTGAGGCCGGCTGCAAATGATCGAAAGCTAATGGGTGGCAGCTATCGATTAATTGAAGCAATTAATGTAACTAGCGATTTTGATATTATTTAGATATTAGCACAACACTTGCAACATGCGCATGACTAAGTAAGCTAAGCTAAGCTAGTATATATATGGGGCCGGCAAATGTTACTTGGTAACAAAATCCATAGCGCAAGAGGGACACAACAATATGGGCCATTGCCATGAGATTGCTATGGTCAATTGTTGCCATCCTGTCGATCGCTATTGTGAGTGCCGGCGATGAAGCCGTGTTGCTTTCTTTCAAAGCGCAGCTCATCCATGGCGGCTCGCTGGCCTCCTGGAACAACAGCGTCCACTTCTGCAGCTGGGAAGGCGTGATGTGCAGCCATCACAGGCCGGCGCGGCTGGTGGCGCTGAGATTGAACAACGCCGAGTTTGCCGGAGCACTCTCACCGGCCATCGGGAACCTCACGTTCCTGCGGACGCTCAACCTGAGCTTCAACTGGCTTCACGGGGAGATTCCAGCGAGCCTCGGCCGCCTCCGCCGTCTGCAGAAGCTTGACTTGAGCGACAACTCCTTCTCTAGAACAATCCCTGTGAACCTGAGCTCCTGCACCAGCATGACCAAACTGAGACTGCGAAACAACAAGCTTGGTGGACGCATCCCGGCTGAGCTCGGCGAGAAGCTCACAGCCCTGGCAGTGATCTCGCTGAGAAACAACAGCTTCACAGGGCTCATCCCGGCGTCACTTGGCAATCTATCCCATCTACAAGACCTCGATCTCACCACTAACCAGCTCGTGGGCTCAATCCCATCAGGCCTCGGAAGCAACCACAACATGCAGCAATTCAAGATCTCTAGAAACAACATCTCCGGTATGCTTCCACCTTCTCTATATAACTGGTCATCGCTGGAACTATTTTCGGTAGCGTTGAATATGTTGTACGGAAGCATTCCGGATGATATCGGAAGCAAGTTCACCAAGCTGGAATATCTTGGCTTAGGTGGTAATCGCTTCACAGGAACCATCCCTTCCTCAATATCCAACATATCTTCCCTCATATTCCTTGACCTCGTGCAGAATAGATTTAGTGGGTATGTGCCTCCCACATTGGGGAAGCTGGGAGCTCTCCAACATCTAAACTTGGGTGGAAACAACCTCGAAGCGAATGACAACAAGGGGTGGGAATTCATCACTTCTTTAGCAAACTGCAGCCAACTGCAGCTATTGGTGCTCGCCAGCAATTATTTTGGGGGACAACTACCAGCTTCAATTGTGAACCTCTCAACGACTCTTGAGGGGTTATACTTAATGGACAATAGGATCTTTGGTAGTATTCCTACAGACATCGGCAATCTGGTTGGTCTGAAAATACTTGTCATAGCAAATACTTCCATATACGGAGTGATTCCAGAGAGCATTGGCAAGCTAGAGAACTTGATCGAGCTAGGCTTGTACAACAATAGCCTGTCTGGCTTCATACCTCCATCGCTAGGAAACCTTTCACATTTGAATAGGTTTATTGGAAGTATTGGCAACTTAGAGGGTCCAATTCCGACAAGTCTTGGGGAGTTGAAAAATCTCTACTTACTTGATTTGTCAATGAATTACCGTCTTAACGGTTCAATACCCAAAGAAATTTTCAAATTACACGGCCTTTCTTATTATTTGGACTTGTCATACAATGCTCTTTCTGGACCTCTTCCTAACGAAGTTGGTAGTTTGGCAAACCTCAACCGACTAACTCTATCAGGAAACCAGTTGTCTGGCAAGATGCCCGACAGTCTTCAGAATTGCAAAGTATTGGAACTGCTGTCATTAGGCAACAATTTATTTGAAGGAAGCATACCTCAATCACTGAAAAATATAAAGGGGCTCAGGGGATTGAACCTGACGATGAATAAGTTATCTGGTAATATTCCTGATGCCCTTGATAGCATTGGAAACCTGCAGGAACTGTACCTAGCACACAACAACTTGTCAGGGTCAATACCAATAACTCTACAGAATTTGAAATCATTGTCGAAACTGGATGTATCCTTCAACAATTTGCAAGGTGAGGTACCAAATGAAGGTGTTTACAGAAACATCACTTACTTAGAAGTTGCTGGCAATATCAATTTGTGTGGTGGTACACCTCAACTTCATTTGGCTCCATGCTCCACAAGCAAGAGCAAAAAAAAGATGCCAAAATATCTTGTAGTTTCTCTAGTGGCAGCTGGAGCAATCTTGTTCTCACTTTCAATTATTCTTCTTGTTTGGATACTTTGCAAGAAGCTCAAACCAAGCCAGAAGACATTAGCACAAAATTCAACTAATGACCATTACAAGAGAATACCATATCATGCATTATTGAGAGGAACTAACGAGTTTGCAGAAGACAACTTGCTTGGGAGAGGAAGTTATGGTGCGGTTTATAAGTGTGTTTTGGACACTGAAGAAAGAACATTTGCTGTGAAGGTGTTCAATCTTGGTCAATCCAGGTATTCCAAGAGTTTTGAGGCTGAGTGTGAGGCCATGAGAAGGATACGACACCGTTGTCTCATCAAGATCATTACATCTTGTTCGAGCATCAACCACCAAGGTCAAGAGTTCAAGGCATTAGTTTTTGAGTTCATGCCCAATGGTAACTTGGATAGTTGGCTTCATCCAAGATGTCAAGAGCCCACTATAGACAACACACTCAGCCTTTCCCAGAGGCTTGATATTGCTGTTGATATTGTGGATGCAGTAGAATATCTGCACAACTACTGTCAGCCATTAGTGATCCATTGCGATCTTAAACCAAGCAACATTCTTCTTGCTGAAGACATGAGTGCACGAGTAGGAGACTTTGGCATATCAAGGATCCTACAAGAAAATACAAGTGAGGGGATGCAAACTTCATATGGGTCAACTGGAATTAGAGGTTCCATAGGCTATGTTGCTCCAGGTGAGTGACTAAATCTCTTCTAATTTTTAATTTTACTCTTCACTTGAATATGGCATGCTAACCACAAAACTTTACATAATTGCAGAGTACGGAGTAGGCTACGCGGTCTCAACAGCTGGTGATATTTATAGCCTTGGCATATTGCTGCTTGAGATGTTTACCGGAAGGAGCCCAACAGAAGGCACGTTCATAGATTCATTGGATCTGCATGCTTTTGCAGAAGATGCTATTCAAGATAGAATCTTGGAGATAGCTGACCCAACAATGTGGCTGCACATCGGACAACATGATAACACTACACGTGTTAACATCCAGGAGTGCTTGGATTCAGTTTTTAGGCTTGGCATATCCTGCTCAAAGCAACAGCCCCGAGACCGAGCACTGACGAGAGGTACAGCGGCAGAGATGCATGCAATCAGAGATGCGTACCTCAAGTTTATAAGGGAGCGTGGATTAGAAAGAGAAGCCTCAACTCAAGAAATCCAGAACAGCGCTCCATAAACAAGCAAGTGCAAGACATGATCCTTCATAATAAAGATTTATGTATCTTTCGAGTTAGTAATTATTCTCAAAGTTATGTTGCTTTACAATTGTACCAAATATATGCAGAACTAGAGTGGTGTTCTGCAATAATAGCACCACAACAAGTTCTAGAGAGTTTCAACAATCAAGTAGTGTAATTGCTTTTCCATTCTCAAAAACTATAGATGCAGGTAACATTACTCTGTAATTAAGGTAAATTAGTAGACCTTAAGTTCTAGAGAGTTTCAGAAATTCATTTTTGGACTCTTCTTTATTTGTTTATATTACTAGAAAAAAGTGCATCGGATCAGATCAAGAACACCAAAATAAATGCTCAATTTTCTTTTTTGCTGAACAAGCTACTTCCTTCATTCATTAGTAGTAATCATTAACAAGAAGGCTAAGAGCCATGCTAATCCAGGCACAGGCCTTGGTCTATCAGTAACAAGAAAGCGAAGTCCCAGTGATGCAATAATACAAGCCGCTTCAGTTAGCCAGCATCTGTTTGCTGTCGAAGCCATTTTCTTTGCACCATATCAGAAAAATGTAATGTAAAAATGATGTAAAATCATCCTGGTGTTGTGCAATAGCAGTTTAGCAACAGTAGTTGTCAGCATATTACATTAACTTCTCAAAAGCCCAGCATATTGCATTAACTTCTCAAAAACCCAGTATGCTGGCAACATCAGTTCGTGTTTCCATGCAAAATCAGCAGTCAGCCAAGTTTTTTATTAGCAGTAGCAGAAATCAATCCTGATAAATGTTTCACATGCCCAGTACCAAATTAAAGCATATATTTGACAACCAGAGCGGACAGTAAAAGTACAGGTAGCAGATAACCAACCAGGGTAGCAGGACCTTACCTAGCTAAGATGGGGATGGGAGCTTGGTTCTGGCGGGCCGGACGGCCTTGGTGGATATGGAGAGCCGGAAGAGACGGCAGAGAAGAGTGGCTGGGCCGCAAGCCTAACTGATATGGTTTACCCCTTGCTGTGACACTTGCTCTTCCTTGCTAGACTGCTCTTTCTTTTTGCGGCTATAAAATTTTGGAAGATCGGAACATATGCATAACATAGAAAAGTACAATTAGTAAGTAGAAACAGTTAGAAGGTTATAAAGATGCATTACTAAGGGACTATATTGATATGTGCGGTACTTGTCAGCCATCTCTTTGTGTCTACTAGAAAAGAATGGATCATGTATGTAATAGCAACATACATTAGTAGGAACTAATTAGGGTAGAAACATTACTTGTCGTGGGGATTTCGAAGAAAACACTATACACATAAGTAGACTGATCTTGTCTCCTACAGTTGTTGACATACAGTTTAAAGGTTCGGTGAGAGACCAGTTGACCATACATAAATAAGAAAGTATGATTCTAAAGCTAGAATGGCCTGATGATTCGTCACATATGAGTAGTAAACAGAATTTCGTGCAATGCAGCATATTTGATTATTATTTCTCATACACAAGAATTAGTTTGTTTCTAGTGGTTCAGAGACAGCGTATTGCAGGAATGCAATGTTATGAGTGAACTGAGCTGATACTCTCTCTCACTTTTCCTGAAACAGAGCAGGGCTTGCATCTTAGCTAGAACAGGCTAGCAAGGAGGAGCAAGGACGGCTAGCAAGGAAGATCGATGCGTCTGAGGGGCCAGGGACTCCAGTCGCCGGAGATCCCTTGGACGGCGGCGGCGGCTGAGGGTTTTATTTCTTTCGGGGCCGGCCGAAAGAACTTGTTGTGGCAAAAAAAAAAAAGTGGTACTGTCTTTTCTTTTGCCCAAACAAACAAAACCTTTACTAAAAAAAACAAAAAATTAAGAAGCTGCTATAAAACTCGTATGGGAAACTCTTAGATTCATCTGGCTGATAACATTATCCTCTCGCGCCGCACAACCATCTCTCTCCTTCCATCGTCTTCTTTTCTCCATCTCTCCTCCTCTCTCCTTACCACTCTCTCTCTCTCTCCACACACACAAGCTCATGGCCGAGCTTCCATGGCGCTCTCTCCTCTCACTCTCTCTCAATTGGGTTTTGATGGATTGCAATATCGATGATGTTTCTGAAACATAATCTTTGTTGCAATACGTTGTGTTTTTCTTTGCGAAAAAATTCTGCAGCAAGACCTCTGTTGCGAAAAAATTCTACAACAAAACCTCTGTTGCAAAAAAAAAAAAATCTGCCACAAGACTTGTGTTGCAATGATGGAGGCCCCGCTCAGCTGCTCGATGCACCAGATCTGATGGCTCGCGACCCGGCTGATCTTTTAAAAAATCAGCTGGCGGACGCGTAGCATGCCCCAACTCATATGTTGTTTGTGAAATATTTTTGCTGGCATTTTGAAATCAAATTGCAGCAAAAGAAATAGCAGAGGCTACTCTTCTTCTTTCCATAAAAAAGATTGGCACTGAAGCCTACTTCAGTTCTTGCAAACAAAGCAGTGATCATGGCAGCAATCCCAAATGACGCGAGACTTATAAGAAATGAACAGGAGCTTACGCGAGCATTCTTCTGGGCACCGACAGTAAGGGTTGTTCGGATCAATTCACAGAAACATAGATTGGCATATGACATGGAATACATTGTTGATCAATCTGTCTATGTTGCAGCCGCTCATTCTTCAGAAAGGATCTTCTGTACTTATTTGAAAATCATATATAGTTATTTGTACCTAGTGTATTCCATTCCATCTACCTTAGTGCTGAAATTGATGTGTCTATTTTGTAACTTGACCATGCAAGCTACAGGAGGCTAGCTGTGTGGTTGTTGGTGTATTCCCAGGTATACTAGTAATCTACGGAAGGCCTGCCCTTTCACTGATGTAGATGTACGTGCTGCCATATGGCTGTATGTAATTAGGAGCCACTGATGTTTGTAGGAATTTTAGCTAACTCCACTAAGATAATCTGCAGCTTGACATATGTCATGTCATCTGCTGCACCGTCTTCTGGTTTCAAAAAGAGCTTCAACAAAGTATATTACATACATAAATATATTGCAGACAAGAACAAATGCTGTGATTGATGCTGAGTATGGAGCCATGAAGTGAAGAGTGAGTGTCATCCAATAGATTCTGCAAAATATTGTACTGCAGAACAGAGAGCGAAAAGAACAGATCCTAATTAATCTTCGCACAGTGGTTGTCATCATGTATATTTCTTTATTTTCTAGCTCCTAGAAGCACAAAGGGATCAATCAGTCAATGTTTTTCTTACGAAGAACTTACCTTATCATACTAATTGCCTCGATGAGTCAGTCAGGTAGGGATATCCTGTCCCTGTGAGAGAATTACACAACAACAAATGCTGTGGCTACTTGAATAATGTAACTACCACACATCTCACTACAAGGAAACATATATATTCTTTTTAAGATTAATGAGATTCTCATATGCAAGACAAGGAACATATTCTCACATTCGGATTGTTCTAAGAGAAATAAAGGGGTATCATGGCCGACTTCTCCTATAGCAAAGCCACAGTCCAGAAATAATGCATCAATATATGGGATGTTTCCACGAGTGCATAACTTCGGACTCGAGCGCTTGACAGTCGGTTGGATGGCTTCCAATGGAAGGCACTCGTCCTTCTTTAGCACGCCATCATGAAAGTCACCGGTGTTGGTGGACGTCTGTTTCGAATAAACTTGGAAATATTCGAAGAAACGCCTCAAGGATAGTCCAACAATTATTACAGTGAGCATGGACTGTATCAGGAAAGGACAGATGTCTGCCTCGGAACCCTGTGGCTATGAAGAAATTTGTCCTACCCCTGCATAGGTTGTGAGCATGCAGTCCAGGTCATGCGAGCCACTTGTACACAGGAATGACTGTGTTCAGAGAAACATCGGACCCATAGTTCAAAGAAGGATATGAACACAGCAACCCCTACGAGATATGCAAGAGAAGGTTGTGAGTACAAGCCCGACAAGCTGGGATATGACCAAGGAGCCGTATTGGCAGGTCATGACCGGTCCACAAAAGGAACCCCCAAGAATAAAGAAGCTTCGGATCAACAACCTCCACGACGGGCAATAAAATGAAGCTTCCTCACAGACAAGGTACTACCATCAATCCTTGTCAGACTCTTGCATATCCGGCCACAACAATGCACTACTCGCGATTACGTGTGAGCATACCATACTCCTCATAAATACGGGTCACCAACCAAGATGAAGGCTATATTCCGGAAACTACACGGAATAGCAACCCTGCTGTGTTGAGTTCAGTGGTCATAGCAAGGACTACAGAGGATACATATGGCAGAACCACCTCAGTAACCTACAAAATTTGACTGACTGGATACACATGGAAATAAAGTAACCCGAAAAAGAAGTATTCGTGTCCCAGCTACTCAACCCAGAAAGTGAAGCGGGAACATGTTAAAGGACATGGTAAGTCTTGGATGAATACGGTACAACTAGTACGAGTTCAGAAATTTGGAAGAAACAGCTAAAAGCACATGAACATCAGCATTGTCAACCCATGAGAGCTAAACACCAATAATTGGTGGGATCCTGCCAGCCCCTCAAGATCCAGTGCCAGAAGGAAAAGGGTTCTCAGCTCCTATGGGAGAGTTGCAACAAATATACCTGCCAAGATAAATATGATCCAAATACTTGGCAAAAAGTTATGCACCAATCATGAAGGGCTCAAAATTTTACTTCGACACCACCAAGCACAACTGGAAACGTGAAAGGTGGTCAAAACCAGCCAAGTGCGGCATTGAAATTTTGACCCATAAGTGTAAGGTTCGACGTGAAAGATCTATGAAGACGAGTTGGTCATCCCAGTAACAGAAGCACAAGACCGTCGGTATGATATGACAGACAAAGAATTTCATAGAAAGATCAACATCGGGTTGATTCCCACACTTATTTGCTCCATGATACTGGCATAAAAGAGAGAGACCACATCACACTTCATTCAGCTCACCCGGGACCCGATCCGAAGACACACATGCCTTGGAATGAGAAAATTTCAGCAAGAAGTGTACGGAAGGAATATACTGTGTCCTCGTCAGCTGAGGCAAACGTCTTAAGAAAAGGAATACTAGACAAAGACAATAACGTTGTAGCAAACTCCAGTACAGTTTCTGGGAACACAATTATTGATCACCTGAGGACAAATTCTGAATACATAAGACAGAAGAAAGCACCCCGTACGGAACCCACAGCCAGACTAAGGATTTATCCGGTGTTGGTCTGCAAATACTTGTCATAGCAAATACTTCCATAGACGGAGTGATTCCAGAGAGCATTGACAAGCTAGGGAACTTGATCGAGCTAGGCTTGTACAACAATAGCCTGTCTGGCTTCATACCACCATCGCTAGGAAACCTTTCGCATTTGAATAGGTTTTTTGCAACTAATGGCAACTTAGAGGGGCCAATTCCGACAAGCCTGGGGGAGTTGAAAAATCTCTATGCACTTGATTTGTCAATGAATTACCATCTTAACGGTTCAATACCTAGAGATATTTTCAAATTACACGCCCTTTCTTATTTTTTGGACTTGTCATACAATTCCCTCTCTGGACCTCTTCCTAACGAAGTTGGTAGTTTGGCAAATCTCAACCTACTAGCTCTATCAGGAAACCAGTTGTCTGGTAAGATACCCGACAGTCTTCAGAATTGCATAGTATTGGAACTGCTATCATTAGACAACAATTCATTTGAAGGAAGCATACCTCAATCACTGAAAAATATAAAGGGGCTCAGGGGATTGAACCTGACCATGAATAAGTTATCTGGTAATATTCCTGATGCCCTTGGTAGCATTGGAAATCTGCAAGAACTGTACCTAGCACACAACAACTTGTCAGGGTCAATCCCAGAAATTCTACAGAATTTGAAATCATTGTTGAAACTGGATGTATCCTTCAACAATTTGCAAGGTGAGGTGCCAAATGAAGGTGTTTTCAGAAACATCACTTACTTAGAAGTTGCTGGGAATATCAAATTGTGTGGTGGTACACCTCAACTTCATTTGGCTCCATGCTCCACAAGCAAGAACAGAAAAAAGATGCCAAAGTATCTTGTAATTTATGTAGTGGCAGCTGGAGCAATCTTGTTCTCACTTTCAATTATTCTTCTTGTTTGGATAATTTGCAAGAAGCTCAAACCAAGCCAAAAGACATTAGCACAAAATTCAGCTCATGACCATTACAAGAGAATACCCTATCATCCATTGTTGAGAGGAACTAACGAGTTTGCAGAAGCCAACTTGCTTGGCAGAGGAAGTTATGGTGCGGTCTATAAGTGTGTTTTGGACATTGAAAAAAGAACATTGGCAGTCAAGGTGTTCAATCTTGGTCAATCCAGGTAGTCCAAGAGTTTTGAGGCTGAGTGTGAGGCCATGAGAAGAATACGACACCGGTGTCTCATTAAGATCATTACTTCTTGTTCGAGCATCAACCACCAAGGTCAAGAGTTTAAGACATTGGTTTTTGAGTTCATGCCCAATGGTAACTTGGATGGCTGGCTTCATCCAAAATCTCAAGAGCCCAGTACAAACAACACTCTCAGCCTTGCCCAGAGGCTTGATATTGCTGTCGATATTGCAGACGCGGTAGAATATCTGCACAACTACAGTCAACCACTGGCGATCCATTGCGATCTTAAGCCAAGCAACATTCTTCTTGCTGAAGACATGAGAGCACGAGTTGGAGACTTTGGCATATCAAGGATCTTTCAAGAAAATACAAGCGAGGGGATGCAAACTTCATACGGCTCAACTGGAATCAGAGGTTCCATAGGCTATGTTGCACCAGGTGACTAAAACTCTTCTTATTTTATATTTAACTTTTCACTCGAATATGTCATGCTAAGCACAAAACTTTGCATAATTGCAGAGTACGGAGAAGGCTCTGCAGTCTCAACCGCTGGTGACATTTATAGTCTTGGCATATTGCTGCTTGAGATATTTACGGGAAGGAGCCCAACAGAAGGCATGTTCAGAGATTCATTGGATCTGCATAAGCTTGCTGAGGACGCTCTTCCAGATAGAACCTTGGAGATAGCTAACCCGACAATGTGGTTGCACAGCGGACGACAGAATAACAATACAAGTATTAGAATCCAAGAGTTATTGGTTTCGGTCTTGAGGCTTGGCATATCCTGCTCAAAGCAACATCCTCGAGACCGAGCACTGACGAAAGATGCAACAGGGGAGATGCACGCAATCAGAGATGCGTACCTCAAGTTCACAGGGGAGCATGAAGCAGAACCAGAAGCCTCGACTCGAGAAATCAAGAAAGGTGTTGCATAAACAAGCTAGTATAAGACATGATTCTGCATAATAAAGATTTTTTGTATCTTTCCGGTTAGTAATTATTCTCAGAGCTATGTTGCTTTACAACTGTACCAAATAAA
This sequence comes from Elymus sibiricus, assembly GCA_039707655.1. Classification (NCBI taxonomy): domain Eukaryota; kingdom Viridiplantae; phylum Streptophyta; class Magnoliopsida; order Poales; family Poaceae; genus Elymus; species Elymus sibiricus. Next base: position 5,142,815 of record CM077674.1, on the reverse strand, counting down.
TGCAGAACTAGAGCAAGTTCTAGAGAGTTTCAGTAATCAGGTTTATAGGCGTGTGCTTTGAGAATGGTGTTCTGCAATAATAGCACTAGAGCAAGTTCTAGAGTTTCACTAATCAAGCAGTGTAAGGTAAGCTAGTAGATCTGAAGTTCTAGAGAGTTTTAGAAGTTCTTTCTTTGTTTCTTCTTCTTCTTCATTTGTTTATATTACTAGAACAAAGTGCGTCGGATCAGATCAAGAACACTATAATAAACTGAAATATCGTTTCTGTTAAGTGAACAAGCTTCCTTGCTTCATTGACTAGTAGTAATCATTAACAAGAAGGCTAAGAACCATGCTAATCCAAGCACACACCTTGGCCTATCAGTAAAAAGAAGCGAAGTCTGAAAACGTAGACCAGCATGGCTACCAGCCGTCCTCAGACCAGCACATCAACCTAACACAATTCAACAGAGAAGCCAACTAAACTAAATTATAATGGAAAGATTTCATATGACCAAGGCAGGTGTGTCTAGACTGGTTATTGTACCATGTGTTTGCTGGTAAACATCATATAGGGGATCTTGGAGCAAAAAAGGAGCCTCGGCTCGAGGCGTTCGAGCTGGAGCGATATGAGCCTGCAATAATACATGCCTCTTCAGTTAGCAAGCATTTGTTTGCTATCGGGGGCATTTTCTTTGCACCATATCAGAAAAATGCAATGCAAAATGATGTAAAATCATCCTAGGCGTTTGTGGCTCCAAGCAAAATCAGCAGTCAGCCAGGCTGTTTGTTAGCAACAGCAAAAATAAAACCTAATAAATGTTTCACATACATTTGACAGCACAAGCATTTTGAAACAAAAGAAACAGGAAAGGAATCACAGGCCTGAAACGCAGCTAGTGTCATTCACTCATTCAGCCAAAAGCAGCACAAGCAGCAGAGCATCAAGTAAGAGTACAGGTAGTAGACCAACCAGGGCAGCGGGACCTTATACATAGCTAAGGTGGGGATGGGAGCTTGGTGCCAGCGGACAGAGAAGAGTGGCTGGGCCGCAAGCCTAACTGGCAATGGTTCAGCCTTGCTCATTCTTGCACGCCTATAAAAAATCTGGAAGATTGGAACATATGCACAACATTGAGATGCACAGTACGATCAGTAACCAAAACTAGTACAATTAGCAACCAGAAACAGTTAGAAGATTATTAGGATATGTGGTGGTAGTCCAAAAGCAACTAAAAGACAATATTGATATATGCGGTATGCTTGTCAGTCATTGCTTTGTGTCTAGAGAAGAATGGATTGTGTAATAACAACACGCTACGGAGGCGAAGATAAAGATTAGAAACACTATTTCTCGTGACGATTTCTAAGAAGAGATTATACACACAAGTAGACTGATCTTGTTTCTTACAGTTGTTGACATACATTTAACGATACATCTAGAGTTTGAAGGTTCAGTTGCCATTTCTTGTGCCTAATACAGTTTCAGAGACCAGTTGACCATACATACAGAAATCAAAAAAGAGAGTATTTCTAGAGCTAAAATGGCATGACGATCCGTCACATATGAGAAGGTAAACTGAATTGCGTTCAATGAATCATATTGGAATAATTTGTCGTACAAAATTTCCACCAAATGTCAAAGGCTTCTAGGGGTTCAGAGACAAAAGTTTGAGCACTGGGCTTCTAGTACTCTCTCGCTCTTTTTGTGAAACAGAACAGGGCTGGGATGAGAGAGAGAGAGAGAGAGAGAGAGAGAGAGGCGGAGGGGCTGGGATGAGCACGCACGCAGCGAGCGGAGCCATGGATCCACTGCCGCGGCCGCGCGCGCCAGCAGAGGGAGCAGATCTTCAGAGGGAAAAGCTCGGCACGGGGTTACCTTGCGTCGGCGCAGCGACCGGCCGGGTTAGTCGGAGGCGAAGCAGGGCGGGGGGGGCAGCGACCGATTTGAAGAAGATCGAAGCGTCCGAGGGGGCAGGGACTCTAGTCGCCGGAGATCCCTTGGATGACGGCGGCGGCAGCGGCGGCGGGAGTGGGGATTTCCGTCTGGAAGACAGAGAAACAGAACGAACCCTTGTGTGGCAAAAAAATAAAAACCCGTAAAAAAGCAGGTGTTTACAGTTTGGATCGAAAAAAACGGCACCTAGCAAGCAGATCCAGTAAAACTCGTTCGGCCCTTAAACTTTTTAAAGGGCACTGAAAATCCATCCGTGAGAACCTCATATATACAATTTCGAAGACAGTATACAGTTCAACCCATAAACCGGCCAAACCTCGTCGGAGCAGACGCGCCGCCGTGGAACTGGCCGGAATCTACCCGGAACTCACCGGAATCGGTCGCCGCACGTCGGAAGAAGCCGCCGCACGCCGGAATTTGCCGCCGCCGGTCCGAATTACGGCCGGCTCGACCTCCACTGCCGAGGCGAGGCCATCCACGGGCAGGGCGGAGCAGGCCACCGGCGGCCCGAATCAGGGCGGGGAGGCGCCGGAGAAGGGCGGGGGGAGGGGGCGGCGGGCGGTACCGGGCTCAATCGGGGACGGGCAGGCGCGCCAGGGAGCGCGCGGTCGGGGCGGGCGGCACAGGGCTCCTCCACTGCACGCGTGGTCGGGAATGGGCGGCACCGGGGCTAGGCGGTCGGCGCCGGGGCGAGGCACGCCGTGGCCGGAGACGGGCTCTACCGGGACGGGAGGAAAAAGGAAAAAAAGAAAAAATGGGCTACAGTGGGATACAGTTTTATTTACGGGGTTTGCTCTGCCCGGGGCAATTTCGCACCGTAAAAACGGTTTACAGTGCACCTTATACGCGTTTTTAAGGGTCAACTTATACGGGATCTGTTAGAGATGCTCTAAGCCATCTCAAACCAGAAACCGTATCCGTCCATGCACCAGACGCAAGTCCGTGGACAGTGATGCAGGAGCCGGCCATCTAAAATTGCCCCATATATTTCAAACCAAATTTGAATAAACTAGACAAATTATATCAAACACGACAGATTTCAACATAGTTCGGACATAATTTACATAAAACAGACGATATTTCAACCGTTTAACTAAGAATTAGAAGAAAAAAACTTAGGAGACTAACTTGTAGCGTACGACGACCTCGTACGCTTGGCCGTCCTGCCCAGCCGCACCGCTGTCGCCCGTCGTCGTTCCTCCTGTGGCGGAAGAGCGCGGGGCCGCAGCGGCAGCCTTGCCCGGCCACCGCCTGGCACGCACGACTTCCTCCTCCGCTGTGCGATGGGCCGCCGCGGCCAATGCCGACCCCGGCGCGGAGAACCACGACTTGGTCATCACCGAAGGAGGAGGAGTTCGAAGCGGAGGAGGAGCTCGGAGAGGAGAAAAAGGAGAACCGGAGGTGTGGATGTGGATCGCTGGAGCATGGTATATATAGTCGCGGCCAGGTCAGGCGAACGGATGATCAACCTGCTTCAATGCGGCGCTGCGGCTGGAATAGGTTTCTCGGGGCGACGCGTCCACATCGAAGCGGCGACGCCCGTCTGGTCGCGTCGGTCAGTGCCGCCCTCCTGTCCGGTCACATCATGCGACATCAATGCCGGCGCCTCTTAGGCATGCATATTGCTTCTTTCTCTTGCCTCTTAAGTATTTGCTTCTTGTCCTTACTCGGACCCGTGCCTTATTGCTTGTATGATTGATGTAATGTTGGGTCGTGTTGACCTCTGTTTGGTGAATACTTATGTATCGGCATATGTATGCCATTATGTCATCTCGTATACTCTTCTATTCATGTGTAGTTGTATTTGTTGTGATGTTCACCTTGTTTCCAACACATGACCCTGCGTGTATGTTATGACCTTGTTTCCAACATATGTTGACCTTGTTAGCAGTAAGCTGTAGGCAACAAGAACCAGGACATAGACCTTCTATATTGGAAATTATCAGCATTCTGAATGAACCTGAAAGCACGAATAGGCACACTCGCCATGTAAGCTAGCTAGTATAAGATACCGTGTAATCAACTATGGAAAGGGGTGCACAACAATATTATTGAGATACGAGAGCTTATGAAGTGTGGAACAGTCAATTATTCAACTACCGAAAAAGGCTTCCGCCCCGCTTTATATATAAAGCAACGTCCGACAACAACCCGGTACAAACGCACGCCACCACCACACACGCACACACCCAAGGCAGAATACATAGGCGCTGAGCGCAGCAACACGACCCCAAGCACTACAAGAGCAACCGGGGACTCCAACAGTGACCACGCCACCGCGAAGAAATGAAGCCACATACGACGAACCGTGAGCTCCAAGACGGTGCCTTCAGGAAGGTTACGACACTGGAGCGCCGCCACCGCCCGATCCGAGGATCAGAGTTTCCCCAGGAGCCACACGACGGGCAATGAGAGCCGCGACGACGCCTTCAAGAAGGGAACGAGCAACGCCGCCGCCGGTCCGTCCGAAGATAGAGCAGGTTTTCACCCCGACCAACACTCACCGCCACCGAACGCCACACCCCGGCTACCACGCCGCCCACACGGCCATGGCCGCTGGGCAGCACCGAGCGACGGGCTCTGCCCAAGAGCACCACGCTACCACCACCAGGGCCGCCGCCCCGGCATCCAAGACCTCGACAACACCTCACTCGAAACCCGCCGCTACCCCAACCGAAAAGATGAGCGGACCCCGTGGCAAACTAGCCTCCATCGACTCGTCCTGCCGCATCGGGCGCGAGACGAGCACGGTCCTGCTGTCGGGCGCGAGACGGGCGCGGTCCTGCTGCCGGGCGCGAGACGGGCTCGGTCCTGCTGCCCTAGCGCGAGACTAACGATGGGCCACAGCTGGGAGAGGGTCATCCCTTCAACGGAAATAGCACCCGGACGACGAGGAGACAGATCGAAGGCCGACACAAGCCGCCTATGGACAAGCCGACGCCGGAACATGCCAGCCGCCGCCGCAGCCGACCTGCCAAGCTGCCGTGGAGCCACCCACGGCCGGAGCAACAGCCACACCGGGCCACTGCCCAATCCGCGCCACCCGGCGAGCTCCAAGCGTCGGAGCCGTCGGGCACGCACCTCCCTCATCCGGCGAGCCACCCGCAGCCACCCGAACACACCGGACCGAGCCACCACGAGCCAGCACGCCGGAGCAACCACCACGTCGGAGCCTCCACCACGCCGGAGCGAAGCAGAGGCGGCCAACCCGCGCCGCCCACGGCCCTCGCCGCGAGGTGCGGCCGTGGACAAATCAGGCCGAGGCCATCCGCCACCACCGGGACCCCCGCACGGGCCTCCATCCAGCCCGCCGGCTGAAGCACGACGAGCACGCCGCCGCCCGCCAGACACGGCCCCCCGCCGCCACGGCCCGCGCCGCCCACGTGTAGCCGGTCGGAGGGAGCCCCGATCCGGATCTGGATCGAGACGCCCAGCCCCGCCGCCCCGCGCAGACACGCACCACCTGCCCCGCGCAGCCACCGCAGCCAGCACACCCGCCTACGCCGCCCGCGCACCCGCGCGCCTCGCCGCCGCTGCGCCCCACGCCGAGCACAGCGCCCCCGCCGACCACTGCGTCCCGCGCCGCACGCCGCCAAGCGAGGAGGAAAGAGAGCCTCGCCGCCGCCGACGCGGACCAGGCTTTGCCCGACCGCGCCCTCCGGCGGCGGCGAGGGGAAGGGGAGGCAGGAGGTGGGCTAGGGCCGGCGGCGCCTAGGGCTTCGCCCAGCCGCTCGCGGGAGCGGTTGGGACGAAGCGTTCACAGCTGTCTCCAGCCGCGGATCAATTATTCAACTATAAGGCTGTATTAATTTGGTTTCAGATTAAAATACATAGGATAGCCAATCTTAACCCTGCCTGGTCAGCTTAATCCCAAATTTGTGTTCAACAACTATACTAGCTAGCCTAAATTACTGGTTGGCTTGTTAGCAGTAGAAAAAGCGTAATTTAGGAGGCTTAGGGTGTGTTTGGCCGAGATACAGCTCTAGGTTGTTCTCGGCAGATGAGCCAAATGACGGTTGCAAGGGAAATGATATCCAAAGCCAATGCTAGCACAGAGCTGTGTTTTATTCTCTCTATCCAAAAATATATGCATTTCTAGTTTGTCCAAAGTCAAACTGTCTTGAATTTGACCAAGTTCCTAGAAAAGAATAGTGGAATAAGGGAGAGTTAACATGTTGCTGCTCCTGGTCCTCATCAGTTGTACTCATCTCTGAGGCCCTAAACATGTTGCTGCTCCTGGTTCTCTTGTTGATTTGCAAAGGTAGGAACGGCATGTGATGTTTGATGGAGTTGTGTATGTAATATTGTTTTAATGTGATCTAACCTTTTATGCATCACCGATGTATACCCGCTACCATATGTTATCCTCACATAACACTTCATTGACATGAATTGCATTCATCATCTTTGTCTCCAGGAACATAGACGTTTTTATTTGAACAGTAATAACACAGAAGTTTAGTATGAATAATGTCGAACCTTTTGCCTTCGTACTTGCAAGTTATAAAATGGAGGGAGTATACATCATCATTATCTGAACACATATAACTCTGAAGGGATTTTGCCTTCGTACCTGCAGGTAAGTCCTTCTTTCGATGAAGATGACATGCTTGGGATTAAGCCGCTCGAACTACGACTTCCTTCCAAGGTTAAGAAGGAGATATCATGCTCAATTGAGCCAACCAATGGTACACGTACTTGCATTGCCTTCAACATCCAATTGCCAAGCGGACAATGGTACAGAGCACAACCGTACGAAGGGATTGTGCAACCAGAAACCAAGTATGGTAAGATAACAGTGGAACCAGGAGAGGTTCATGAGCACGACTATGCATGCCAAAAACTTCATCGTGCAAAGCATGAAAGTGAGTGAAGGTCTTAGAGATGAGGATGTCATAGAACGCATGTTCAAAGAAGCCAGTAAAGTTGTTGATGAGGTGAATTTGATGGTTGTATATGAGCATGCGAAGCCCCGAGAAAACTGCAAAAGTAGAGAAGACACCAACAGGCCAGTTGAGGAAGTCCCCGAGGTGATCAAGTGAACGATGAAGATTTCTTCTCAAGGGAGAAAAAAGAGCCTCCCACCCACGTGAAGCAAAGCAACGAGAACTGGGATCGACGGTTACATAAAATTGAAGCAGCCTGCATTTTACAGGGACGACGAATCGCCGGAAATTTGATGCCAATTTTTCCAACCGAACCAAACAACATACGAGACATGAATGAGTTAAGATATGGCCACGCGGAGCTTACGTTCTGCGATCAATCAATCAATTCGCGATGGAGACGCATCGCATACATTTATTTTGGATTGGACAAATTTGGCCCCTCAAACGTCCACAGACGCATCCAATCAATGTCCGGACATGTTCGTTTTCAATCCCTATTTATCCATGCACGCAGCCATGTCCCTCATTTTATTCCCTATACATCCGGTCACATGCATGTGATTGGTCAGGATGGAGAGAGAGAAAGAGTAGAAAGAATAAAGAAAGAAAAATGATGGTCCATGGTGTGGCCAAATCCTATGTGACGGACGCGGAACGACTTATCGGACACGGTCGGGCACTTCTTATATTGCCCCCATATATGGGCTGAGTATGAAGAGTGCCGGACAGCCCGGGGATTTAAGAAGGCTTTGAGGGGTATGGTGGCAAAATTTCGTGTTTTGACCCTTTTCGTATAGTTTTTCAGGATCTGACTCTTTTCCTACCGCCAAACACCTTGGCGGTAGGGTATAATAGCCTACCGCCAAGCCCCTTGACGGTAGGGTTCTTGCCTACCGCCAAACAGGCTGACGGTAGCCTGTGCAACCCTACCGCCAAGGTGCCTGGCGGTAGGCCCTCGCACGCGCTGTGTCGGAGACTTAGAAAATTTTGACGGTAGGGCGTCCAACCCTACTGCCAAGGTGCCTGGCGGTAGGAAAAAGGTCAGATCCCGAAATTTTTCTCAACGGAGGTCAGATCCTGAAAAACTATACGAAAAGGGTCAAAACACGAAATTTAGCCGGGTATGGTTGGGTCAACCTTTTTTTTTCTCTCTCCTTTTCGGCCAGTAGTCCTAAGTCAACGACGCCGGCCAGCAGGGAGCTTCTATTACCGTGGCTTGTGTACTAAAGCAAGCCTACTAGTACTTGTATGCATGCATGCATAGCATGTACTACGTACGTACGTAGCTAGCCAGCTTGCCTTGCCCATGTTAAATCTCTAGCTTGCCGTAACTAGTGCAGTAGTACGTACCAGCTCCTGCTCCGTCGGTTGCCGTCTCGTGGCACGCGCATACCTCAACGCCGCCGCCTTCCTAGGGCCGGCCCTTGGCCTAGGCAAAGAGTGCGACTGCCTAGGGCCCGGCCAGGGAAGGGGCCCATATCTTGTGTATGTGTGTGTACTCCTGTGTATATACTACAGTTATTATCCAGCCATGGATTCTTTTTCTATAAAAATGCAATGACGCTTCGTTCTTTCCAGGAAGCGCCACAAATCTCTCTCTCTTCTTCAGTATCCGCCTCCTTCCTTCTCCCCATTGATTGCCACAAGTCCCCAAGAAGCCAGGGCCCCAGCGATGGAAATTTAATGATTCTTTTGCTTCTATCACCACCTTAATCTTCTTCATTCGATTCGCACTAGGGCCCCTGAAGTGCTAGGGCCGGCCCTGCGCCTTCCTCGACGGCCTGCTTGCCGACATCTCCATGTCGTGCCCGTCCTGAGGTCCATAATGCGGGCGACGACGAGATCGCCGAGATCGATGGCGAATGCCGGCACGTGCGCCCTGGGCCATGGACTCCCTGAGACATCCTGTTTGTAAATTCGTCCAAGCGTAGTAGGCCGCATGGGCAGCTCGCGGGCTTGCTTCCATGCCGTATAGGCCGAGCGCCGGTAAAAGGCCCCAGATCCGCATTGAACAGAGGAGATCGGGGCACGTACGGATCTGGAGTTCGAGAACCCCTCCAAAAAAAAAAAATCTGGAGTTCGAGAGATGTTGACGGCGCAGGCGAACGCGGGCGACGGCGAGACCGAGTCGTCATCTCCGTCGGCGGCGGGATGGCACAACCTTCCCGACGACCTCCTCGGCATGGTTCGCCGCAGGATCTCCTCCTAGCGCGACCGCGTGCGCCTCGCCGCCGTCTGCAGGCCGTGGCACGACGCGGCGTCGCGGCTCCCGGCGCAGCCCGCCGTCCCAGCTCTCATACTCTCGCCATATGGACGTAGCAAGAAGAAGCACCTATGCGGCCCCGGCGGCAGTTGGGTCATGCGTGTCCCGAGCAAGGCGGTCAAGAAGCGGTTTGTCGGTTGCCACCATGGCGGCTGGATCGCCGCCACGGATGACCACAAGCTCGTGATTGTGAATCTCTTCCCCGGTGCCGAGGTGCCGCTCACCGCCAAGCAAAAGATGATCGCTTCTATACCCACGGTCAGAGGCCAACACAACATCAAGAAAATCATCTTCTGCCAAAGACCCAGCCGGCTCCGATGGCTGCATCCTCGCCACCATTACACAGGATGGTAATAGTATTGCCGTGTGCAGAGTAGTTTGCCGGCCGGCGGATGGTCTGCACATCTTTGGCGTGGGCACTCGTTCCAGGACATCGCCTTCTATAACGGTGAGCTCTATGCCCTCACAATGGTCCTTGAAATACTCGTCAATGTTGAAATCGTTATCAAGGAAGACAGAACGCCGGAGATCATTTCTACCCACCCTTTACCCATCCAATCGCGTAACTGGAGTTGTTACAACCCCATGTACTACGACGCTTACATCGTGGAGTTGCATGGCGAGTTGTTGATTGCGGTGAGGGAACGATGGTTGAGCGACGATAAGTATTTCTTCAGTGTATTCAAGCTCGTCGATGCTGACAATGACAAGGCTCACAAGCACAAGTGGGCACAGGTGTCGAATTTCGGAGAATATGCATTATTCTTGGGGTGGTCTAAAGCAGTACATGTGCCGGTTTGCGGGCATCACGGTATAAAGAGAAATCACATATACTATTATAGCCCTACAACTGAAGAAGAGTTGCCTGATGACAAGGTGTACTCTGTAAGAACGGGCGATGGTGATCAAGTGTACTGCAGAGAAGACCATAGTATTGACGATGTAGGAAGGACAGGATACTATTTAATGCGTTGTTATAATAACCCCACGTGGAGGGAACATTGTAATTCTGCGAGGTGGCTTTACCCTCCAGACTTCTAGCTCACATAGACATTCTACCTTGGCCTCTCACCCATCTTGCTAACAAGCTCATACATAGCTCTTTGTTAGCCCCCCACGTACGTGAAGCGAAGCAAGCAAAGCAACGAGAACTGGGATTGATGGTTACATAAAATCGAAGCATGGCGGGAACGTTGTAATTTTGCCACGTACTCCCTCGCCTCTCGCTAATCTTGCTAACAACTCATATATAACTCTTTGTCAGCTTTTGAAAAATCTTATTATGCATCGTTTTGTCGAAATGTACTCATCCATTGTATGATATTTCAACTTTTCTCGAATCAAGAGACACATACCTAAAGTTTATAGGGAGCATAGAGCATAAAGAGAAGTCTCGACTCAAGAAGTTCAGAACAGCGTTGCATAGACAAGCTAGTACAAGACATGATCATGCACTAGTAAAGGTTTTTTTGTATAATTTCAGTTAGTAATTGTTCTCAGAGGTATCTATGCCGCTTTACAATTCTACCAAATAAATGCAGAACAAGTTGCAGAGAGTTTCAGATATCAAGTCCATTCCCAAAAAACTGTACACATGCAGCCAACATTACTTAATGCTTCACGTTCTAGAGTTTCAGAAGTTCTTTTTTTATTCCTCTTTTTTCTAAGCAAAACGACGAGATTCTATTTGTTTATATTACGAAAATGAAGTACATGAGATCAGATCAAGAACACTAAAATAAACAGATCCTTCATTCAGTAATTACTCCTAGAGCCATCACATGGCTCCCTCCTAGATACATACATAAAGATAGAATCTACGAGTGCTTAGTGTCTGTCTTGAGGATTGGCATATCCTGTCTTGAGGTACTATAGTCAGGCTGCTTGTTAACACAGTATATATCCTTGCTAGAATAAACACAAACAGATACTAGAATTTATAGCACGAGCAGCCTGGCCAAAATCTGATTCTGAGAAAAATTAATCAATTTGTCCAAAAGATAATAAAAAATCACAGACTAGAAAGCATCAGTACCATTCTTCAGAGAACAGCTTGCAGAAGCAGCAGCAGGGGAATCCTTATAACCAGATACTAACCATCCAGCATCTATTAATTCCCATCAGGTATTTCATAGCAAGTAACACCGGCCAGTAAAAAGTAGTACAGGTACTAGATATGTTTGTACAAGTACAACTAACAAGCATTGCTTTTGTGACCGTATGAGAAAAAGAATTGTAATGTAAAACAATCCCAATGTTGTGCAATAGCACTGTAGCAGCAGGGCCAGAGGACCTTGACTAACTAAGAGGACATTATCAACAACCGTTTCAGTAAGCATTTCTTTTTTGTTACTGCAGCCATTTTCTTTGGAACAAGAACAAGTATCAGATGAATGTAGTCAGTGTAATGTAAAAAGGTCAAATCATAGTGTTGTGGAATAGCAACATAGCAATAGCATCGCACCCTCAATGAAGTAGGCCAAGCAATGCATTTTACAGCACAAGCGATTTTCTCTGAAACAGAAAATCATTCTAGAGCATCATGAACAGAGGAGGTGCATTTCAGTATCATTCATTCTACAGCATCATGAACAGAGGAGGACGCTAGTAACGGGGGCCGCACAAATCTGGCATATACTGTAGCATCGATTCTCATTAAATTATGATTTCTCCAGGCCGCACAACCTTACCTGGCCTAGAGGATGCTGCTAAGTGCTAATAGCCGGTGGATCTGGAGAGAGCGGGAGCCGCCTTGGTGGAGATGGCGGAGAAGAGGGGACTGGGACGCCGACAGGCAGGAGGCAAGAGGCAACTTGGTGGGTTTTCCCATTGGTTTAAGGAGGAGGAGGAGAGAGGACGCCATGGCCGTTGGGGGCCGGCCGGCCGCCGACGGAGACGGAGGAAGAAGAGATGGATGCGGGGTTTGCACTTCCAGGAGTAGCTTACGTACTCTGAGCGCTGGGGCTGCTAGAATACGTTTTGGTTGCTGGCTCACGGGTCATCCTGAAATACGTTTCATGGTGGGCCAGCTAGTTTTTTCTTTTTTTTCCTTTTTGAGAAATATTGGATTTCTTTTTTGCTTTTTGAGAAATATTGGATTCTTATGTGCTGGGTTACTTAACGCTCATGTTTATCCCTTCTTTTTTTTTTTTGAGAATTTATCCCTTCCTATGCTTATTTCCCTCTTTTTTTTTTTCCCAAAACGTCAAAACAATAATTGGTTTGCACCGTTAGGGCATCTTCAACACTGACTCTTAAATCGGACACCGTTTCTATCGGTGGACCGGGGACTAGTCCGCGGACACTGATGCAGGAGCCGGTCATCCAATCGTAGCCGCATACATCTGCCCCCTATTTTGTTTAAGTCCGCACCCCAAAATAGCTGCATATCTAGTTCTAGTTTAGCTAAATGTTCAAATGTTCAAGTGCAGCAGTAGTTCTTATTTAAATATTACAATCCAACAAAGTATTCAAATTATAGTAGTTCAAACTTGAATTTAATTAGCACATATGTACTAGTTGTCCCCTTTTACCGCCCACAGATGCTCAATCAAACCTTCCTTCAATTGCTCATGAGTTGCTCGATGCTGAATTTGTTGATGCATTTGAACAAACTCATCAAATGTGGTCAGCTTCTGCGCTGGAAGTTCGATAGGCTCACCCATGTTCTCAAATTCAAGAGCTGCGACATCATCCTTACCCTCATCCTCCACGAGCATGTTATGCATGATCACACAACATATCATCACCTGCCACAAGGTCTCCGGATCCTATTGTTTAGTAAGTCCACGAACAACTGCAAAACGTGCCTGCAGAACTCCAAATGCCCTCTCAATATCGTTTCTAATTGCTTCTTGTTTTTGGGCAAAGTGAGACTTTTTCTGACCAAGTGGCTCAGAGATGGTCTTACCAAAGGTAGCCCATGGAGGATAGATATCATCAACCAGATAGTAGCCCATGTTGTATTCATGCCCATTGACAGATAGTTGCAAGGAGGAGCATTCCCTTCAGCCTAGCAAACAATGGTGATCCCTGCAACACATTGATGTCATTGTGAGACCCAGACATGCCACATAAAGCGTGTCAAATACATAGATCCTGTGATGCAACTGCTTCAAGGATTATGGTGGACTTCTTAACATGACCCTGATATTGCCCTTGTATAGCTTTTGGGCAGTTCTTCCATCTCCAATGCATGCAGTCAAGAGATCCGAGCAAACCTGACCACCCTCTTGCTTCAGACATTGCCAAGATCCTCTCCGTGTCTGTGATAGTTGGTTCTCTCAGGTACTGATGTCCAAACACCGAGACCACGGCAGTAGCAAATATGACCATGGCGTCCCCGCATGTGCTCTCAGACATCTGTACTTATTTGTCCCACGAATCTGTAGCTGTGCCATATGCAAGCATCCACAATGCGGCCGTGCACTTCTGGTAACCTGAGAATCCAATCCTTCCTACGACACCCTTCTTCAAGATGAACTAGTTAGCAAAGGACCGGACACCATGGTAGAGACGATCAAAGACATTTTTTCACATCCAAAACCGTCGGCGAAGATTGTCAGTGAATAGGGCATCGGAGGCAAAGTAGTCGTCCATCAGTGTCAAATGGCCGCGTGCCCTATTGTGGTTGAGTACTCGATGACCCTTGATCAATCACTTGAAATTGAGAACATGCTCTTCTGCACGCTCCGCGTCTGCAAGGACCGCATGCATCATCGCCGTCTCATCTGTGTAGTTCCCCTCGTCGGACGAGATGTCGGACGACTCAACATAGTGCTTGTATATGTAATCCATATCTGACTCCATTGCTTCAAAGAAGAAGGGTAAAAAAAATTTAGCATGGGCATTTCACCGAACACTTGCTGGGCATGGTGAGTACCGTAGGGGCGGATGGCAGCTGTGCGGCAGACGGAGGAGGGCTGTGGACCGGCGGCGCAGAACAAGCGGCGTGGAGCCCGGGTGTAGCGGTGGAGGTGATGGAGTTGTGGAGTTCCGACAAGGGTGTGGTGGGGCAGCCGGGGTGGTGGAGCGATGATGGAGGCAAGATAGAAAACAGATGCAGAGAAAGATAGAAGGATGGGGCGCGGGGTCCGGGAGGGCTTTTGGGTGGGCCGAGGGTGTCGGAGTACTATATGGTTGCTGTCCGGACTCCCGCAAATCCCCCCTCCCCCGTTTGTTTCGGATTTGTGGGAAAAAGTGCGTCCAGACCGGTTGGCGGACCGATACAGGTCCGCATTGGATGGCAAAACACGTCCGGACTGCGCAATCCGGACGGTTGCGGGCGGTTTGAGGGTCCACTTTGGAGATGCCCTTACATTACACATTATTTAACTATACAAGGGAAGTCTAATGTGAGAGCAGCGATATTCGAGTCTAATGTTAGTTACATTCATTTTCTTCTAAATTTCTAGCAATGTGTGGGACACACACATCACCGAATAGCAACTCCATCGAGGCTCACACAAATAATAAATTGAACATTTTTGGTACAAAAATTCATCGAACAAACTCTTCAAGGGCTTGTGCGACCTTAGCTGATAACTTTATATGAAATGTTAATTGGCAAATGTCAAAAAATTTGTCATTCCCAGCAAACCACCTAGTTACCGCTGGATTTAGGGGCATGAATCTTAGGGCACATGGCGTGCCACCTCAGCGTCGAGTTGTAGGTTGCTCTAGACGAAAATCACACATACGATTCGACGGGTCGCAACGCGAACATCATGGTCTATACTCACCTACTCCACTTACTAGTTCCCCATCCCCTTTCTATTTTAGTTCACACCGAGTGAGAGCAGAGAGAGAGGTTTCCCGGCAATGTGGTTGTGGGACCACCGGCATCCTCGCTCGGCTAGACGCTCCTCCTCGCAACATCTCGACGAGGTCAACGAGAGGTTCATGCTCGACCTCCGTGAGGTCGCGGTGGCAGCCGCGGACGACGGTTGGTTTGGTTGGTTGTGGTTTCTGCATTCTCAAGTTTTGCATAGTTTGGACATGTGCCTGTTCATGTATTCATCATAGTTTGTTTGGTCATTTTCTGACAACAATTGCAGGAAGGCCAGACCTGGAAGGAAGACAAGGTGGGCTACAAATATCACACAAACATTTGTAACTAACTACATGGTCGACATGCTGCTGAAATCCACTTGTTCTTGAATCTACCAATGCAACGAGCAGTACCTATTGCTAGCAGAGAACCCAAGTTTGTTATTAGGATACAATGATCTTAAGTTCGAAACAGATTGTTAGGTCCAGCTCGTGTTACTTTGTGTTAAACTCATAAGCGTTCTCTTCAATCCTTGATAGATATATATTATTATTTTTAATTAAGTACTCCCTCCGTCCCATAATATAAGAGTGTTTTTGAAAAACACTCTTATATTATGGGACGGAGGGAGTATTAAATAGTGTAAACTAGGACAAAAAAACACAACATATCGGTCACTTAAAGAAGTGGAAGATATTGATGATGAAGATAACAATAATCAAGATTCTGAGGGTGTTTACGATGAAGAAGTTTACTATGGTGAAGATGATTTTTTTTTTGACAACTACTATGGTGAAGATGATGATGTGACAAGCACCAACAGTTGTTGAAATAACAGATTTGCCCAGTTGAAATGTCGTCTCTTACCTGTAACATCAACGAGCCCTGTTAATGTGATGCTTCTATGGAAATACACTAATTAACAACCACATCATTTGATAAGATTATGACGAATCTATACTATTTTCAGCTTACCACTCGAAATAAGCTTTCATAATACCGAGCCCACAAATGACAAAAATCTATGTACTATAGCTATTGAAAACGCTCCGCGACACCCGTCCAAAATAAGAATATACGCCGTTTGGGACACCTAGGTGCCTGGGCCGTGTAACTAGTATTAGCACTAATGGGTAAATCTGTTAGCTTTTTATTAGAAAAGAATTATTGCTTGATATGGACACTTAATGCCCAGATTAGATAAGATATAGACAATCAGTAATTAATGGTCCATGTTTGAAGGCCATGTATGTCTCATGGTACGTGCACTTTTTTGCATATAATAGAAATCGTATTTTTTGATGCATTATTGTTAGCCCTTATCTCTTTCTTATACGTGCTCTTCTTTATTTTTCACCGAGTATCTAATACCTTGATAAATCACTAGGTATATACGTACATAACCCAAAATATCTTAGGTATGTTTATGTACTCGAAATATATTGGGTATATATTAGATACCCATATTAGATACCGCACGTAGCCGGGTAAATACGTAGCCATACTTTACTTTAGGTACATAAGTCGACTGGGTATGTACAATATTTTCCAAGCTTTTTTCACACAACCGGGTATATAATTGCGCAGACACATTGGGTATATTTCCACTTGAGATATAGTATTGGATGTACAATATTTTCCTACATTTTTTTCACATAGCCAGGTATATACGTTGACCGGGTATGTATAATATTTTCCTACCTTTTTTCACATAGCCGGGTATGTACGTCGACCGGGTATGTACAATATTTTCCTACCTTTTTCACATAGCCGGGTATATACGTCGACCGGGTATCTCCAATATTTTCCTACCCGAAAGAGTAGCTTGATTTTTTCTAAATTAAATTTCTATTAGGTGGATCTTAGAACGTGGTGTATTCGATACTCGAGAAAAAGGGTATTAGAAGGGGTATCAGATATCGATTTCACATAGCTGGGTATATACTCGAGAAAAATGGATATTAGTCTCCTGGGTATAATAAGTAGATTTTGGCTATATCATTTCTAGTTATGCCACACTGTCTAATTAAAAAAAGTTAATTTTTTGCTATATCAATTTTGTGAAGTGTCCCAATTAGTTGTTTTACGTATATTGTTTTTATTTTAGGTCACCTAGGTATATACCCAGAGTTCTGATTACTAATTGTTTTATTTATTTTAGGTCACCTAGGTATATACCGAGAGTTCTGATTACTAATTGTTTTATAAGGTACCTGCATATAAACTTCAGGCCCAGAATAGTACATAGCTAGGTATATACATTTATGGGGTATGTATACATAAATTTCACGTTGGTTATATACATTTATGCGTATGTACATATAAATTTCACATCGGGGGTATGTACATTTATGGGTATGTACACATAAATTTCACGTCGAGGTGTGCATTTTTTTGTATATGCATTTTTTGCGGGACTTGAGTATCCACTTACAAATATGTTGGTTACTGTCAAATTTGGCATATCTCTAAAAAAAATTTGCGGGGACTTGAGTATGTCAGATTAATGATTTTTTTTACGAAAATGGGTATATAATTTTTGGAATGTTATATATGGGTATGTCACATTTTTTTAATTTTATAGTTTCAAAGCCTTGGATATGAGATACCCACAGTATTTAAATATATTTGTGGGTATTCAATACCTTGGAAATACGTCAATTGATGGGGGATTTCAACCGTCATACCAAAATCGTACAATAATACGTCATACACATAACAATGCTCATGTATTTATGTTGGGAGGCGCAAGGTTCAAATTAGCTTATACAGTAAAAGATTGCGCACATGGATGATATAGCATGCATCTTCTTTTGGAAATGAATCAATTGACAATGAGAAAATGGCATGTGACGTTTTTGGCAAGAAATCAATTCTCGTGGAGGGTCTAGTGCATGCATAGAAAGTTTGGAAAGTAATCTAATTAATGTGGATGGGAAAGAAAAATCCTACCATTTTTGTTCAAGGTGCCCATATATATATATATATATATATAGAAAGTCTACTCAACACCCAGGGTGCAGAATAAGTTATTCTTCACCTGAGGTAATCTTACGATCATTTCATAAATAAATTACATGTGAAATAGAAATAGTTACATTCATATTGATTCACTGCGTATAATTCGGCATAAGAAAAAAAATATAGGTCATAAGACCAGAAAAATTACATTTTATGTATATTTTACACTATGTTTTTACATTTGTAATTTTACGTAACATAAAATATTTTTTACGGTGATAATATATTTTCTTACATTCTCTTTTTATGTCTGAATAAGAGAAAATTTACGAAACGTAAAATTACGGTGCATTGATGTTAAAATAGAGGGGGGTGAAGAATAACTATTCCTCACCCAGGGTAGGCGCGGTCAGGTTTGCTGGTCAATTAGACCTCCTCAAACTTCTACACGAACCTGTACTACTTAACTAAAACAGAATACATCCCTGTACCATAAGCTAGCTAGCTCACATTTCTTATGTGGTAAGAGTGGGAGGGGTGCAGAACTAACTCATAGGCATGTTCCACATCCTGGTTGCCAGGCGCGATCGGCCCGTAGTCATTAAACCATTCTCACACTGTCCAATGAGCCTACATACATATATGTTCGCACAAGCATGCAAAGTACCTTTGAGTATATTTTGCTAAGCGCGATCGGCCCGCAATGGAAGACTGATGATTAACCCCATGCATGGAGCATCCGAGCATGTTAACGAATTATCTATGAATCCCTATGCAGACTCTAGAACTTGGACAGCTAATAGTGCCCAAGGAAACTAGAAATAGTTAAGGGATCCCCACATATGAAGGAAATTAAACGTTCTTTTTCTATAAAATGAGGATGTTAGATGGCTTGTCAAAAATTCCAAAAGGTTGGAGAAATCGCATCCTCGATCCAGTATGTTCTCAGCAAATCAGCAGGCTGTTTGTTAACAGAGTATATTTTGTCCATGTGCAGAGAGAAACAGAGGAGACAGCAGGGCCAGAGGACCTTACCTAGCCAAGAGGATGTTATCAACTACCGTTTCAGTTGGCATTTGTTTTTAATTTCAGGCATTTTATTTGGAACAGATATCAGATAAATGTAGTGCACAAAAAGGTAAAATCTTGGTGTTGTACAATAGCAGCATAGCAGTAGCAGTTGTCAGCATATTATTTACATGGCTTGTAAGCAGTTGAAAAGATTCAGGAAACCGCATCCTCAATGAAGTAGGCTGGAAACATGCACAAATTACTGCATACACTCCATTTGTACAGCACAAGCATTTTTCCCCAAACATAAATCATTCTGCAGCGCAACGAATCAGTATCATTCATTCAGTCAGGGAACAAGCAGCACAACCTTACCTAGCCAGGAGCAAGCAGCAACCATGCCCGCCCACCGGCCGGCCTTGGTTGATCTGGAGAGCGGGAGCCGCCTTGGTGGAGGAGAGGGGGGCAGGGCCGCAGGCAGGAAATCTGGTTGATTTTAGGGGCTGGGGGCGGAGCAGGAGACAGGCGCCGCCATGGCCATTGGAGGCCGGCCGGATACACTTACAGGACCAGATTACGTATTTCATGTAGGGACCACTAGAATACGTGTTCGTGGCTGGTTCACGCATTCTGACAAAATTCGTTTTGTGGCTCTGCTGCTTTTCTTTTCTTTTTTTGAAATGTTGGATATTTTCTATTGAAACGTCGCACGACATTTGACACCCAAAATTACGCAGATTACATGACCTGGCACGCATGTTTATCCTAGTTGATGCTAAACTTGTTGATGAGGGTGATGCTGGAGTTGGCCGACATGGGGTCACCTCAAGCCTGTCTGTTGCCATGTAGGTGACGAGACCCTTCGTGCCACCAGGTCCAACCAGCCAAGGAAACTGCAGCAGGCACACGCAGGGATCTGTTTCGACATATCATAGACCGTCGTCAGAATTGTAGTCAGCCGCCTGATTCTCAAGCCGTGTAGGGCCCGAACCTAGAAAGCGCCACCCACACCTCTTTTACATGTTTATATTACGTAAGAGGGAAGGCCTTTGGTGCCTGTTAGGTGAAAGCAAAAAATAGCACAAAACGGGATGTAGATGCCCAAATGATATGTGCATGATGTGACCAAAATGGTAATAGTATGATCTAGCTGCAAAATCCTAGTATAAATGGAGAAGCTAGCTAGCTAAAGATCGATAGCTCTGTAACATGCCGTCAAACCATTTCCTTTATTCTTAGTCAAGTATGGGACGTTACTGTGAAACAAAGATCCTACATGTGCAGTGGCAAGGGCGAAGAGGAGGCGCAAGGGCGTGAAACCGGCGGAGATAATGGAGAGGGACAACGGCAAATTCTACATAAGTTTCACTGACCTACCGTTTATTGGGCAACCCATGTACTAGTGCACAATGATTATCGGTGAATCATCTTCTATGTCTTTAGTTCCTCGGATGTCGAGTCTTTATTTCTGTTACAGCAATCATACGAGTTTCTGTTACAGCAATAATTGGGGCGCCACGGTGCTCATCACCGGTAGGAGCTGAGCTCATGTCAAACTTTCCTTTTGATATCAACAATGATCTCTCAGTTGAGCAAGGTAACAAGCTAACAGCAATGGCATGCTGGTTACTGCAGTGGCACAAAAGCTCAACCACAATTTCCCTCCAACCCGTGGACTTGTTGATCTCAATGCGGCCCCTAATGAGATGAAGAATTTCTGGACTGGTGAAGCGACAGAGTAGCACCAAATATTCCAAGTTGCAGATCCTTTTCTTAGATGCTGCCTGCGACAGTGTTACTCCCTAAATTTTTTTACACAATTTCGATGCAAATTTGATTCAAACAACTTCATCAAACCTTATTTGAACTCGATTCAACCAGTTGCATAAACTATTTTACAAAACTTTAACAAAATTTAAACTAGATTGCATAAAAACTAAAAAAAAAACTACTCACTACCACTCTCGTTTATCAACCTCTCCTAGTCTGATCCGGTCATGCGCTCCTCGTCTGCTCTGCCGGCATCGCCCTGGCCCATTCCGTTGCCACCGAGATTGCCGTCGGAGTTGCTGGAGCAAAGGTCGATGACCTCGGTCGCCCCGGCCTTATACTGCTCGTACAGCCGGCGCTCGGTCTCAACGTGCTCCGGGTATAAGCGGCGACGCTCCGCTATGTATGCCTCGCAGGCTTGCTCTGCCTCGAGGCGCTTGCGGGCCTCCCGGTCTTCCCACATCTCCCGTGCGGTGGCCACCCGGGGATCGACTGGCACCAAATATGGCAGGTCGTCAGGGAAGTCGTGCCTGGCACCGTGGAGGCAGTCCGACATTATGTCATATTCCCGCGCCGCCTGCACCACCGAGTGGAAAGATCCGATCCATATCCTCTCGTGCGTCTCGCGGTCGGTCATCTCCGCGACCCACATGCCGCACCGGCGCTGCCGCACGTCAAGGTATTTCCTCTGCGGCAAAATATACATTCATTCAGTCAGTCAGTCACAAACAAAAAGGGGAAAATTTTGTTTTTGCCACTCTAGATTTTGCCAATTTTTCTTATGCCACTCTAGATTTTGACATTTCACTTTTGCCACTCTTAGCTTTTGAAAATTATCACAATTGCCATTCCGTGGCATAAACAAAAAATTTAGAGTGGCAGTTGTGATACATTGTCAAAAGCTAAGAGTGGCAAAACTGAAATAAAATTATTTTGCTTTTGCCGCGGAATGACAACTATGATAATTGTCAAAGCTAAGAGTGGCAAAAATGAAATGTCAAAATCTAGAGTGGCATAAGGAAAATTGGTAAAATCTAGAGTGACAAAAACAAAATTTTCCCAATAAAAAGAGCAGCCAGCCCACATCCACTGCTAGCTTACTAGTAGTACTTGTAGACAGGGAGGCGGCTTCTCCGGTTCCAATGCGTGGAACCAAACCAGCGTACAGATCATACAGGAGTTCATGGAATGGAATAAAACAGATATAGAGGTGCACGCAGGCAGAAACATTTACTGGAAAGTATTTTTTTTTCTCTTAGTTTAAGAGTTCTTTTACAGTACATCCTACACATTACTTTTGATAGTACTTCCTCCGTCTCAAAGTAAGTGTCTCAACTTTAGTAGGACGCAGCTGTTCTGCTCCCGAGCTCATGTGAGCTCGGGTGAACAGTAAATTCGAAAAAAATAGTAAAAAAAATCAAAAAAATCTGATTTTTTTTGTTAGAAACATTGATGTTTTTTTCCACATGCGTACAAAATTTCATCACTAGATGACATTCGTGGAAAATGTGGCAAAAAAAACAAAATCGATGCTCCAAGCATTTTGGAGCATCGATTTTGTTTTTTTTGCCACATTTTCCACGAATGTCATCTAGTGATGAAATTTTGCACGCATGTGGAAAAAACATCAATGTTTCTAACAAAAAAAAAATCAGATTTTTTTGATTTTTTTTACTATTTTTTTCGATTTTACTGTTCACCCGAGCTCATGTGAGCTCGGGAGCAGAAGAGCACTTTCGAACTTTAGTATAACTTTATACTAAAGTTAGTACAAAGTTGAGATACTTATTTTAGGACAGAGGGAGTATGATGTACTGTAAAAGCTCTCTAACTTAGTAATGCACTCGCCATAGAGAAAGCGCATTGGGAAATTTCACTTCTCTCGATAATCAGTGTAGCTATAGAGCAATATTCTAGTGTTAACACTGCGGCTACAGAGCTTACAGGAAAGCGAACTAGACTTTGCTGACCAAGATAAGGCTGAGCAATTGGACTATATAACACAGACCAACCTTTTTGAAACGATGGTAACAGCCACTGCTGACCGAAGATATGGTCGTCAACGCAAATCTGCGAGCCACTGGAAAAGTCTGCTAACGAAATGAAACTGAAGGACATAAACATTGATTTAGACACAGCACTAGCGGCATGCGGGAATATTAGCACAGCACTTGCAGCACTCACGCCGGAATATTAGACCAACACTTGCAGCACACACACGGCAGGCAAGCACACACCACCAAGTAAGCAATTATCTATATATACAACAGGCAAATGCTAACCAGGCTAACAAACCAAGAGTAGCATGGCAATGAGGGTCATCGCCATGATGGCCATGGCCATTAGCTTATGCTCATTTCTAGCCATCAAGATGTCCGCCATGGCAACCACAGGCGACGAGGCCGCGATGCTTGCTTTCAAAGCACAACTCAGCCATGGCGGTTCACTGGTCTCCTGGAACAGCAATGGGCTTCTGCAGCTGGGAAGGCGTGACGTGCAGCCACCGGAGGCCGGGGCGGGTGGTGGCGCTAAGTTTGAAGGGCCGCGGGCTCGCCGGAACACTCCCCGCGGCCATCGGGAACCTCACGTTCCTACGGACGCTCAACCTGAGCACCAATTCGCTCCATGGGGACATTCCGGCGAGCCTCTGTCGCCTCCGCCGCCTGCAGAGGCTCTAGTTGAACGACAACTCCTTCTCCGGCACATTGCCTGCAAACCTGAGCTCATGCGTCAGCATGACTGAAATAAGACTGATAACAACACGCTCGGCGGCCACATCCCAGCTGATCTCGGCAACAAGCTCACGTACCTGACACTGATCATGCTGAGAAACAACAGCTTCACAGGGCCCATCCCGGTGTCACTAGCAAATCTGTCCCATCTACACTACCTCGACTTCTCTAATAACCAGCTCGTGGGCTCAATCCCACCGGGGCTCGGTAGCATCCAGAACATGCGGTATTTTAGTCTCTTCAGTAACAACCTCTGGTATGATCCCACCTTCTCTCTACAACTGGTCATCGATGGAATCATTTACTGTAGCAGAAAATATGCTCTATGGGAATATTCCAGATGATATCGGAAGCAAGTTCGCCAAGCTGGAATATCTTGGCTTAGGTGGTAATCACTTCACAGGAACCATCCCTTCCTCAATATCCAACATTTCTTCCCTCATTTCTCTTGGCCTCAACCAGAATAGATTTAGCGGGTACGTGCCTTCCACTTTGGACAAGCTGGGAGGTCTCCAACAACTGAACTTGGCCTCGAATAAGCTTGAAGCGGATAACAACAAGGGCTGGGAATTTGTCACTTCTTTGGCAAACTGTAGCCGGCTGCAGCTATTGGAACTCAGCTCCAATTATTTTGGAGGACAGCTGCCAGGCTCAATTGTGAACCTCTCAACAACTCTCTCGCAGTTATACTTAATGGACAATAGGATCTCTGGGAATATCCCTGTAGATATTGGCAATCTGGTCGGTCTGGAAATACTTGCGATAGCACATACTTACATGTACGGAGTCATTCCAGAGAGCATCGGTAAGCTAGAGAACTTGGTCGAGCTAGGCTTGTACAACAATAGGTTGTCTGGGTTCATACCGTCATCGCTTGGAAACCTTTCACAGTTGATTAGTTTTTATGCACATAATGGCAACTTGGAGGGACCAATTCCAGCAAGCCTTGGGGAGTTGAAAAACCTCTTTGTACTTGATTTGTCAAAGAATTACCATCTTAACTGTTCAATACCCAGAGAGATTTTCAGATTACCTGGCCTTTCTTGGTATTTGGACTTGTCATACAATTCCCTTTCTGGACCCCTTCCTAATGAAGTTGGTAGTTTGGTAAATCTTAACCGACTGAGTCTATCAGGAAACCAGTTGTCTGGCAAGATGCCCGATAGTATTCAGAATTGCTTAGTGTTGGAATGGCTATCATTAGACAACAATTCATTTGAGGGAAGCATACCTCAATCACTAAGAAATATAAAGGGGCTCATTAAACTCAACCTGACCATGAATAAGTTCTCTGGTAATATTCCTGAGGCCCTTGGTAGCATTGGAAACCTGCAGGAACTGTACCTAGCACACAACAATTTGTCAGGGTCAATCCCATCAGTTCTACAGAATTTGGCATCATTGTCCGAATTGGATGTATCTTTCAATAATTTGCAAGGTGATGTGCCAAATGAAGGTATTTTTAGAAATATCACTTACTTAGCGGTTGCTGGGAATGTCAATTTGTGTGGTGGCACACCTAAACTTCATTTGCCTCCATGCTCCAGAAGCCCCTTAAGCAAGAACAAAAGAAAGATGCCAAAGTCTCTTGTAATTTCTCTAGTGGCAGTTGGAGCAATCTTCTTCTCACTTTCAGCTATTCTTCTTGTTTGGATAATTTACAAGAAGCTCAAACCAAGCCAGAAGACATTAGCAAAAAATTCTATTGTTGATGACCATTACAAGATAATCCCCTATCATGCATTATTCAGGGGAACCAATGAGTTTTCAGAAGACAACTTGCTTGGGAGAGGAAGTTATGGTGCAGTTTATAAGTGTGTTTTGGGCAATGAGGAAAGAACCTTGGCTATCAAGGTGTTTAATCTTGGTCATTCCAGGTATTCCAAGAGTTTTGAGGCTGAATGTGAGGCCATGAGAAGGATACAACACCGTTCTCTCATCAAGATCATTACTTCTTGTTCGAGCATCAACCACCAAGGTCAAGAGTTCAAGGCACTGGTTTTTGAGTTCATGCCCAATGGTAACTTGGATGATTGGCTTCATCCAAAATCTCAACAACCAACAATAAACAACACACTCAGCCTTGTCCAGAGGCTTGATATTGCTGTCGATATTGTGGGCGCAGTAGAATATCTGCACAACTACTGTAAACCATTGGTAATCCATTGTGATCTTAAGCCAAGCAACATTCTTCTTGCTGAAGACATGAGTGCACGAGTTGGAGACTTTGGCATATCAAGAATCCTTCAAGAAAATACAAGCGAGGGGACACAAACTTCTTATAGCTCAACTGGAATTAGAGGTTCCATTGGCTATGTTGCTCTAGGTGACTAAAATTCTTTTAACTTTATATTTTACTTTTTCACTCAAATATGGCATGTTAACCACAAACTTTTGCATAATTGCAGAGTATGGAGAAGGATCTGTAGTCTCAACAGCTGGTGATATTTACAGTCTTGGCATATTGCTGCTTGAGATGTTTACTGGAAGGAGCCCAACAGAAGGCACGTTCAGAGATTCATTGGATCTACATAGGTTTGTCGAGGATGCTCTTCCAGACAGAACCCTGGAGATAGCTGACCCAACAGTGTGGTTGCACAACGGACAACATGATAACACTACAAGTATTAGAATCCAGGAGTGCTTGGTTTCAGTCTTGAGGCTTGGCATATCCTGCTCGAAGCAACAGCCTCGAGAAAGAACACAGACGAGAGATGCAGCGGCAGAGATGCATGCAATCAGAGATGCGTACCTCAAGTTCATAGGGCAGCATGGAGGAGAAAGAGAAGCCTCGACTCGAGAAATTCAGAACAGCGTTGAGTAAACCAGCCGGTACAAGACATGATCCGCATAATAATAAATGTATGTATTGTTTCAGTTAGTAATTTTTCTCGAAGCTGTGCATGTTGCATTACAACTGTATGAAATAAATGCAGAACCGTGGTATTCTGCAATAATAGCACTACAGCAAGTTCTAGAGAGTTTCAGAAATGAAGCAGTGTAATTTTTTTTCTATTCTCAAATTGTACACATGGATGCAACATCATTAGTTCATGCTTCAGGTAAACCAGTAGACCTTAAGTTGGTGATTGTTTCATAAGTTTTTTCTTTTTGTCTAGTTCTTCTTTTAGCTAAGCAAAACAATCTGATTTTAATTGTTTACATATAAAACAAAGTGCATCGGATCAAATCAATAACACTAGAATAAACACAGACATATTTTCTTCTGTGAACAAGCTTCCTTCCTTCATTAATTAGTAGTAATCAAGTAGTACAACCTACAACCATCATAAAGATAGAATCCATGAGTGCTTGTTTTCTGCCTTCAGGCTTGACATATCCTGTCTTCAGGTAGTACAGTCAGACTGCTTGTTAACAGAGTATACACTATCCATGTGTACAAACAAACTAGGGGGGTAGGCAGTCGCAGAAGCAGAAATTGACCCTGATAATGTTTCACATATCCAGTAACATATTAATGGGTATATTAGAAAGCACAAGCAATCTGTCCAAAATCTGATTCTCGAAATATGAAAGGCAATCTGTCCAATAAATAAGCAGAAATCACATGCAAGAAAGCAGCAGCAGCAGCATTCAATCAGGGGACATACCAGTTAGCAAAAGCAGCAGCAGGTAATCCTTATAACTTGAGGCTAAGCATCCAGCATCGATTCCCGTCAGGTACTTCATAGCAAACTAACACCAGGCTGTAAAAAGTAGTACAAGAACTAGATACCTAAGAGGATGTGAACTTGGTACCAGCCGGTTGGTTGGCCTTGTGGATCTGGATAGCATACAAGTACAACTAGCAATAATTTGTTTGTCATCGGAGCCATTTCATTCGCAACGGTATTAGAAAAATCTACTGTAAACTGATTTAAAATCCTGGTGTTGTGCAGTAGCACTACAGCAACATCAGTTGTCATTAAATTGCCTTCTTAAAAATTCAAGATATTGAAGGAATCACATCATCAATATTTAGGGTGTCGACGGCAGGCCTCGCAAGGTCGATGCGTCAGTACCTGCTCTGAAGATGGATTGCTGGAAGACGGCGGCGACGACCTATGAGAGTGCGTCGGACCGGTTTGTGCCCCAGACCCGGTATGTGGCTTGGTCGGGGCCTCCGGCTTTAGATGTTAGGCTAGGTGAGAGGTCTGGGTATTCGGCTCACACTTTCTGCACCCCTTCATCAATGGATAGGAGTAGCGACAGTTGTTGCCAAGATGACGGCTTCAGACATATTGATATATTACTTTGTAAGGTCTTTGTGAATAATTAATAAAATGGCTGCATGCATCTCCCAGATGCAGAGGCCGGGGGTCATCCTCCTTTTCTAAAAAAAAAGTAAGGTGCCAACATGAATTTGTCACTCCAAGCAAATCAGCAGCCAGTTAGACTATTTTTTAACAGAGTACTTTTTTTTGGCCGAGAAACAGAATATATATTGTCCATGTGTAGAAACAAATACAGGGAGGCAGTAGGCATTAGCAGGGAGCAGAAACTTACCCTGATAATAATTGGCATACCTAGTAAAATATTAAAGTGCTTATTTGACAGCACAAGCAATTTGCCACCAAATAAACCCAGATTGCCCAACTAGAGACTAAACATATGCAGCACCGATTCCCATCAAGTAGCTACTGACATTATTATGTTACTCCGGGCAATATAACTAGACTAGAGGATGCTAATAGCAGAAAAATGTACTTTAAAGTGCCTATTGGCCTCTTGCAGCAGCACTATAGTAAACAGCAGTTGTCAGCAATGACATTGGCTTCTTGAAAATTCAAGAGATCAGAGAAATCACGTCCTCAATCCAGTATGCAAGCAACATGAATGAACTTGTGGCTCCAAGTGAATCAGCAGTCAGTCAGTCCTAATTACCTGTCGTGTTTTCTACAACAACATGATAGGTTCCCTCCCTGGGGTATCTCATGCTCTCCTCGATCAGCTCGAACGTCTTCTTCCTGAGCTTCTCATCGACCAGCACCGTCGTCCTATAGATCTTCAACACGCGGTCTGGAAGTAGAGCTCTTCAAACTTCTTCTTCATGAACCCGTAGGGTCCGTTTGATTGCGTGGTTTGTTCCCAGATGCCCCAAAGTCCCCAAGCCTTTCTACAGGCCCTTCTCTTAGAACCCAAGGCACACACGCTTATATGTGGGTCCAGCGCTACCACATAACGGGTCCTGTGCAAGCCTTGTTGACTTTGTGTTTCTCTCTCAGCTGAACTCTACTTTTACTCTGCTTCAACATGCGCCACTGCATCTTTATTGACCAGCGCATGAGCTCGTCGTTTCTGCCATTTTCGCCGAGCCTGGGCTGTTACATTGGTGTGTGGTTGTCCTTCTCTTGGATAGCTTCATGATTGTATTATTCGATACAAATGGTAGCTTCTGAGGAGCTCTTGCTCTTGGGGGATGCACATTGTTGGAACCCCAACTGTACTGTTTCTCTTCTTCCAAATCTGCGAAAAATATTAATTAGGGCCACCATACTATAAAAACAAACCTTTTGTTTCACTTCCTCAACCAACATGCTATCAGAAAAATCAAGTTAATTGCTCCAAAGAATGCCCACGACAAGAAAAGAACATGTCACTTTCCAGACCACATCAGTAGATGTCTTAAATCCAATTGATGTGGACTGTATTACAATTGATGGATTCATGCTATCCAGACCACATCAATTGTTTACATTTGTGGTCTTGTGCTTCTTAAAGGCAAATCAGATATACATACAGTTGGTTCTCAGTATAACATGAACTTGCAAAGCTGTTCTGCAGGCAGCGAGTTTGAAGTCCGCAGGCAGCATCATCTAATAAGTTGGAAAGGGTACAAAAGGGCCATACTAACAGAATAACTGAAGTGCAGTAGGCAAGACTTTGTGGTCTTGGCACATGCAGCACCATCTTGTGCAGCAAAACTGACGATGCTGCTGCCTAGCTACACAAGTGGTTTGGTCTTTGGGTGCACTATATCGAACAGAGCAGCCAGCAGCAAAGCTGAGGTACAATTCTGCCTGTTGCTACAAAGGAAACTAAGCAGGGTTACACTTACAAACTTACCACACTGGTCACCTTGCCGATGACCATTCCTCTGTTTACCAGCCATTGCTGACGCCTTTGGAAAAGCCTGCAGATTTCAGATCTAGTAATTTCCTTTCCTTTTTTCAAGGGAAAGATCTAGTCATTCCCAAGTCGCCAAAAGAGGAGAAAGTCTAAATTATTTCTGGAAATGAAAGTGAAGGGACATAAATATCGATTCAGACAATGTCAACACATCAGCACAACACCTGCAACAGGCACAAGGCAAGACCAAGTAGCAATTAAGAACAGGCAACGTCTACTTGGCAATCAAACCAAGAGGGACATTGCAATAGAGTTCATCATCATAAGCTTGCTATGGTCACTTGCCGCTGTCCTGATGACCATCGTCATGAGCGCTGGGAACGCGTGATGCAGCCCCTGGAAGGTCGTGCGGGTGGTGGCGCTGAGATTGAACGGTAGGACGCTCACCCGAGCACTGTCCTCGCCCCTCGGGAACCTTAAACTGGCTCCATGGGGAGATTCCAGCGAGCCTCCGCCGCCTCCATCACCTGCGGACACTTCATACGACTCTACCTCCGACACACTCCCTCTGAAGTCTGAACCTGACCTCCTGCATCGGCATGACCACCATGGTGCTGGATAGGCAAATAAGTTCGAAGGGCAAAATAAATGCAATTTTTTACCTCCAAAAAGAGAACATGTCCCCAAAATATATTGTTAAAGAACTGGATTCAAATGTTTGACAACAATCATCGGCAAGAAATTGGATTCAAATGTTTGGGAACAACCATCAGCAAACTCAAGTCAGAGAAAATGGTTCACACAGACCAAGAATCAGATGCTCGGTACAAAAGACACAAGCAATAATATTTTCAAATGGAACAATGGGCACATATTGCGCAACTAGTCAAAGTTGTGGAATTATTTGTGGAAAATAGTTCACAGAGACCAGGAATTGATTTCTTAACTTTTCTAAATAAGAAATTATTTGTGGAATTTAAAAATACTCAGTGGCCAATGTGCAGATATTACGCAACTAGTCAAAGTTGGCATATATCCACTTAGTGTGTGTGCACCCACAACAGAAAGCGCATTGACGCCTTTTAGCTATTGGAGAATTTTAAATTCTCTTGGAAACTGAAGTTGTTCTAGCAGGTCAGCACCCTTTTTTGTTTTTGGAGTTACAAGGAGATACAGAGTCAAGTCAGTAACTAATAAGAGAAAACGGATCCCACCAAAGCAATACTCAATTGTTAACTTGACTAAAAGGTTAAAAATTCAAAGCCAGTGGGTTACAGAAAACTAAATGGAAGCATTCACTCCAGTCTTCCATATATCAGTCAAGTCACCCATTGTTGCGGTCGCTGCAAATTCAGTTTAGCTGCTGAAATAAAGGAAGGCCGTCAAAAGTTGCCAAAGAGGTCAAAAGTATAAATCATTACATGGAAGCCACTAGCTGTCACGCAAAATCAGCTAATGGTCATACCACCATGGTAACTAAAGCCAATTTGTCTTGTTGCTGACGATCGACATTCTGCTATTTAGCAGCCATTTCCAACGAATGGGGATGCGACACCTCTAGAAAAGTCTGCAGCTAGGTTTCAGATCTAGTCATTTATTTCCAAGTCGTCAAAAGAGAACCTGTGGGAAATTAAAGTGAAGTGACATAAATAGTGATTTAGACATTGTTGGAATATTAGCACAACACTTGCAGCACGCACAAGGCAAGCAAGCATACACGGCCATCTAAGCAAGTACTCCGGCATGAGCAACCAAACCAAGAGTGCAATGCGGGGCATGGCAACGAGGTTCACCGCCATGAGCTTGCTATGGTCATTTCTAGGCATTCCGATGACTGCCACATCGATTGCAAGCGATGAGGCCGCGCTGCTTTCTTTCAAAGCGCAGGTCAGCCGTGGTGGCTTGCTGGCCTCCTGGAACAGCAGCGCAGGCTTCTGCTGCAGCTGGGAAGGCGTGACGTACAGCCATCGAAGGCCAGCGTAGGTTGTGGAGCTTATATTGGACGGCGCCAGGCTCGCCGGAGCACTCTCGCCGGCTATCGGGAACCTCATGTTCCTATGGGCACTCGACCTAAGCTTCAATTCGCTTCACGGGGACATTCCAGCGAGCATCGGCCGACTCCGCCGCCTGCGGTGGCTCTACTTGGACGACAACTCCTTCTCTGGCATATTCCCTCTGAACCTGAGCTCTTGCGTTAACATGACAAAAACGAGACTGCACAACAACAAGCTTGGCGGGTGCATCCCAGCTGAGCTCGGCGAGAAGCTCATGTCCCTGGAAGTGATCGAGCTGAGAAACAACAGCTTCACAGGGCCCATTCAGGCATCATTGGCCAATCTGTCCCATCTACAAATCCTTGACCTCTCTGAGAACCAGCTCGTGGGATCAATCCCACCAGGGCTCGGAAGCAACCAGGGCATGTGGTATTTCAATCTCTTAGGTAACAACTTCTCTGGTATGCTCCCACCTTCTCTCTACAATTGGTCATCACTGGAAGTATTTAATGTAGGGGGAAACATGTTGCACGGAAGCATTCCGGATGACATCGGAAGCAAGTTCCCCAAGTTAGAAAATTTTGTCTTGGGTGCTAATCACTTCACAGGAACCATCCCATACTCAATATCCAACATATCTTCCCTAATAACACTTGAACTCTTGGAAAATAGATTTAGTGGGTATGTGCCTCCCACGTTGGGGAAGCTGGGAGCTCTCCTACATCTGCAGTTGGCTGACAATAAGCTTGAAGCAAACGACAACAAGGGTTGGGAATTCATCACTTCTATGACAAACTGCAGCCGTCTGCAGCTGTTGGCACTCGCCAAAAATTCGTTTGGAGGACAACTACCAGGTTCAATTGTGAACTTCTCAACGACTCTCCGGCAGTTATACTTAATGGATAATATGATCTCTGGAAGTATTCCTGCAGACATCGGTAATCTGGTTGGTCTGGAAATACTTGTGATAGCAAATACTTCCATGTACGGAGTGATTCCAGAGAGCATTGGCAATCAAGAGAACTTGACCGAGCTAGGCATGTACAACAATAGCTTGTCTGGCCCCATACCGCAATCGCTAGGAAACCTTTCACAATTGAATAGGCTTTATGCAGGTAATAATGACTTGGAGGGACCAATTCCGTCAAGCCTGGGGGAGTTGAAAAACCTCTTTGTACTTAATTTGTCAAACAATTATCATCTTAACGGTTCAATACCCAAAGAAATTTTCAGATTACCCAGCCTTTCTTGGTATTTGGAATTGTCGTACAATTCCCTTTCTGGACACCTTCCTAATGAAGTTGGTAGTTTGGGAAACCTTAACCTACTAGGTCTATCAGGAAACCAGTTGTCTGGCAAGATACCCGACAGTATACAGAATTGCATGGTGTTGGAACAATTATTCTTAGATAACAATTCTTTTGAGGGAAGCATACCTAAGTCACTGGCAAATATAAAGGGGCTTAGTATATTGAACCTGACCATGAATAAGTTCTCTGGTAATATTCCCGAAGCCCTTGGCAATATTGGAAACCTGAAAGAGTTGTACGTACCACACAACAACTTGTCAGGGTCAATCCCATTAGTTCTACAGAATTTGACATCATTGTCTGAATTGGATATATCCTTCAATAATTTGCAAGGCGAGGTGCCAAATGAAGGTGTTTTCAGAAACATCACTAACTTGGCGATTGTTGGGAATGTCAATTTGTGCGGTGCCACACCTCAACTTCATTTGGCTCCGTGCCCCACAAGGGACTTAAGCAAGAAGAGAAAAAAGATGTCAAAGTCTCTTGTAATTTCTCTAGCGGCAGTTGGAGCAATCTTGTTCTCACTTTCAGTGATTGTTCATGTTTGGATACTTTGTAAGAAGTTCAAATCAAGCTAGAAGACAGTAGCAAAAGATTCAATTGCTGATTACCATTATAGAAGAATCCCCTATCATGCATTATTGAGAGGAACTAACGAATTTTCAGAAGCCAACTTGCTCGGCAGAGGAAGTTATGGTGCAGTTTATAAGTGTGTTTTGGACACCGAAGAAACAATATTGGCTGTCAAGGTTTTTAATCTTGGTCAATCTAGGTATTCAAAGAGTTTTGAGGCCGAGTGTGAGGCCATGAGAAGGATACGACACTGTGGCGTCGTCCGCTTCGGGCGACATGGGTGGCGACTAGGGTTTCCCCACCGCGCCGCCTCTCCCTTACCCTCCCTCCCTCGCTGCCACCTGAGGAGGTCACCGGATTCGCTCTCGCGGCCGCCGGTGATGGTGGCGGCGAGGCCTCGGTCGCTCCTTGCCTCGAGGAGGACGTCGGATCTGGGGCGGCGGCCCTCCATGACAAGGCGGCGGCGCCATCTTGGCTGGCATCGTTCGTGGGTGTTCTCTGGTCGGCGGCCTTAACCACGCGGGTGGTGAGACGCCGGCGGGTGGTGGCGGCAGCGCGGAGTTCTTCCTCTCCTAGTCATATCTGAGGTTTGGCTCCCTTCCCCCTTCCCCCTCACCCCCACCACATCCAGCTGGCTGTGTCCCTCCGGGCGCCGGTCTTGGTGTTGGTGGGTGACCGGTGGTTTGGTTTTGGGCCGTGGGAAACCGTTGGTCGGCTGGTCCGGCCCGGCGGCAGCGACGTCCTTGACGCCGTGCTTCCTCCTTGGAGGTGCTGCCAAGGCCCTTCCCCTTTCCACCCCTGTTCCTCCTCCCGAGTGAAAGCCCAAAATCTGGCTTGGATTGGGCGGCAACGGCGCACTGTGCATCGTGTCTTCCTTGGTGGCGCCGCCTGGGGAGGGTTGCTTTCAGGTGAGGGGTTCAAAGGTCGAAGCTTTGGGTGGCTCGGGTTGTCCAGTGACGGCGGTGTCAGCGAGGCTCCGCATGGCTGAAGGTGTTCCCATTTCCCTCATGGGTGGTGTTCTCTGCCGGTGTCGCATCTGGTCCAGTTCCGGCGGTGCGGCACCTCGATCCGACGGTAGGGGATAGGGTTCCCCTGCCTAGCAGTACCACCGCCTCGCCAGCGGCGGAACCCTGGTTCTCTTCTTCAACGGCTGCCTGGCAATGCTCCTCGGTGGCCTGTTTGTAGGGTAACGCAGCAGAAAACAAAAATTTTCCGACCTACGCACCAGCCCAGGACCACTATGGAGACTGCATACAAGGTTTGATCATTTTCGTTACCGACTCGTAGCGCAGCGGAAGTAGAGTCGATGACGAACGGCGGTGCAGATCCCCGCAGCTAGGATTTTACAACCTCCCAACCGCGAGGATGTATACCCTCATCTGCCCCGCGGACAGCCCTCCGGGAGGCGGTCGCACAGTCCCCCGGACGGTGTCGCGGACAGCCCTTCGGGAGGACCTCCGAAACTCGGACTGTCACTCGGACAGCCCTTCGGGAGGACCTCCAAAACTCGGACGGTCACACGGACAGCCCTTCGGGAGGCACTCTCGAACTAAGACCGAAACTACGATCTCTCTACAGAGTTGCACACATACGGTATCATCTATCCAGCAGGGCTTCGCCGTCCAGAACTAGTTCCTGCCGGAACCCAGACAGCCTTTCGGCTCTACGAAACTATTTCGCTGGGAGGGAGAGAAGAATGCCAGATCATGCATGGCTTTGTGTATGAGAGCAAGAGTGTGTCTTATGGCAGCCCACACACCTCCTATTTATAGGAAACCCAAGGGGCAGGGTGGTTTTACAAGAAAACCCAAAACCCACATGGAAAGGAGTCCTTCCCAAGGACCTAAAAGGTGAAACCAAGGAACAAGGGGGACTCCATGAAGGAGTCCACCATGTGGCCGGCCACACCCTCATGTGGGGCCCCAAAATTGGCCCCTATCCATCCATGTCATCCCCAAGATCTTTTGGAGCAAAGCCCCAAAAGGTGGCTTTCCAAAAATATCCCAAAAAGCACTTTCACTATTCACGACGACATTTTTCAGCGTCTGATTGAACTGAAAATATTCATGTGGGCTTAGAACAATTCTAGTACCCACCAAAATAATTTTCAACGCGAGCCGGAACAATTCCGGTTTAGTGATTTCATCTGCGAAAAGCATCTGAAGCGGGTTCGGCAGCTCCGGAACATTTCCGGTTTTCATCCCGGAAAATTCCAGAAAGTTTCCAGAATGATTCTGGCACCCTCCAAGAATTATCAGGCATGTGCCAAAACCAATTTGACTTTATGGTATCCTCTGAAACAACTTTTCAGTTTCACCGGAACTCATCCGGTGACCTCTCTGCGGAACTTTTCCGCTGTCCGAAACTTTTCCGGCGTCCGAAACTTTTTCGGTGATTTTCTCTCAGACTCCCTGTCTAGTATTCAGCAGATAGATGACCCTTAAGCGTGTGACCCTATAGGTTCGGTGAAGCATAGACATGACCCGGAACCCCTTCCGATCAATGATCAACATCGGAGCCGTGGACACCCATATTGATCCCTATACCCACACGAATGAATATTCGAGTGAACCTCGAGTTGCCGTGTGCTATTCCTGTTGCTTCGCGATATGTTACAAATACCCGAGGTGAGACATGTTGGCATCCCCGTGGATCAACACCTTGTCCACTATGCCAGTTACCTCGTTGCCGGTATTGTTCTCTTTTCTCGTTCCCGTGTTCCGGCATCCCTGTGATCAAATCACCCTGTGTCTGGCCAGACGATGATGGATACCATAACACCGAGAGGGCCCAGAGATATCTCTCCATCGTCGGAGGAGCAAATCCCAATATTGAGCTATCAAGTTACTTGACATACTTTTCCATGAACCCGTAAGCCGCCGTAATAGCCACCCATTTACGGATGACGTTTAACAAACCCCAAAGTTCATGAAGCAAGCATGAAGAAACTCGATACTCTCATGGTCTAAGGAATTATGCAAACATTAACTTCCTGTGTTATTAACCATTAACTTATGACGAATGTATCTCATAGCATAACATCAATTTGGGTCGATTCAACACAAGTGTTCTACCAACAATTGTGCCCTCAAAATTGCCGGCATAGTCATGCCCATGATCAGGAAAACAGGATCATCATGCAATACTTGAGCCAGTCATAGAGGCTTGACTAGGAATACATTTTACCGTTTATTATCCCACACGTGCACATGAGTTTCCCTCCAAGCCTCGTTTTATTTGTAGACTCGAGAATCATTGCAGTTATAGCATGGAACATAAACATAATTATGAACAGGGAGATAATCAATAACATTTATTATTGCCTCTAGGGCATATCTCCTACAGACTCCCACTTGCACTAGAGTCAATAATCTAGTCAATGCTAATGCACTTTACACCTATGGCATACTGGTGTAAAATATGCTTCGCATGTGGTATAGCCTGATGTCCAACGGATCTGACAACTTCAGCTCCGTGTGTAACTTTGCATACCCTCGCGTTTTCACGCTTTCACAAAATTCATATTTTGTGTGGACTTGGCTTTGCATATGTGTGAATCATTGGTCGAAACCTGATTCCTCAGACTGAGCTATGGAGCAACTATCTGCTATAGTGTCCCATAGACCAAAGCCTTCTTGGAACCATACTAAGTTCATGAATGAACTATATGATTCAACAACTTCTTTGTCGCTTCTCAAGCGTCAACATACTTAGCCTTTGTTATAGAATTCGCCACAGTATCTTGTTTGGAACAATTTCCAACTACCGTGCCACCATATTGTGTATCACACAAAACCCTCAATTTAAATCGAAAATCGCATGGAGCATTGATGAAGACTGTATCGATGTAACCTTTTACAACGAACTCTTCATGATCTCCGTTTGCGAGAAAACATGTCATCAGTACTGCTCCAGTACTCAATGACATCTTTCACTGTTGTCCCATGATCAGTACTTTGATCACTATGGTATCTATACTCGCAACAACTTTGGAGTATTGGACATATCTGGTTGGTTTTACATACCATGGAATACATGATTAATCCAAACACAAGAGTGTGTGGAATCTCCATTATGTATTTTACTCATCAGTGTTTTGGGACACCGAGTCTTGCAAAAACTCTTTCCATGTGACTTCGGCAAGAATCACTCCTTGGCGTTTTAAATGCTAAAAAGTTTTAGCATCTTGTCAATATGTATTCATTGCTTAGCCCCATTTAGGTAAATCTATCTCCATAGATCATCATGCCTAATATTGAGGCCATTTTATCCTAAGCACTTCATCGAAAAACTATTTTCAAATGAAGTCCTAATTCGTGTCAAGAAATTTATTTCCAATTAACAATGTGTCAAGTACACACGGTTTTTAGAAATATTATTATGCTCCCACTTACTTTCTTGAATCACAAGCATCTTCGATACCCATTTGATGAAGTCAAACTCTTTTGACCATTTCATCAAAAACGAAGATTCCAACTCCACTTTGCTCTCTTCTGTCCATCGCTGGAACTCTGAAGTTTGCATACTTACTAGCATCCTCTGGATCGACAAATTACTTTGGACTGTATCACATATAAGTCCTAGGTTTCATTTCCATCAGATGGAAGTCCCTTTGTCATCCATGTTTCATATCTCATGATTGAAATATGTATTAATTGCTAGTTCAACCCGAACCGACTTCAAGCATCGCTACGGTGAAACAACCTCATCGCAGTCAACTCCTTGAACTTGTTATTTCAACAAGTCGAGCTTTATGGATAAAACATTTTTATCTGTATCAGTTTTTAGTTCCATAAATATTCGTTTAGACTCTAAGTCTTCCGAAAGGTGTATCAAGGTTTTAATCTTGAAACATTTATATGGAAACTATCTCGGATTGTATTGGCATTTAGCCAATTCCGGAGTCAGGGCCCATCAACGCTTCCTTGTGTATCGTAGGTATACTGTTGTCCAACAACAATATCTCGTTTGCGCACCTGAGAGGTTTGCACGAGCCTTGCCTACGCGGTTCAGCTGCAAGTTCGACTGAAGTCCATACATTTTATTGTAGAGACTTCCGTATCAGTCGTAGTAGGAAACTCCGGAATCACTTCCAAGGTTTCTTTCCTTTGATCTGATGACGAAGATACTGGTTATCTCGTCGAGTTACATTGTCCTCCCACTCACCTTTTGAAAGAACTATTATCTTAAAAAAGCATACCGTTCTTTGTGGCAAACCTATTTGCCTCGGTATAGTGGTGGGGGAATACCCAATGACTTGGGATAACCTACAAAGTAGCACTTGTCTGATTTGGAATAGGTTTGTAACCTTTTACACAAGCCCCATATTCCAAATGTTAAGAAAAGATATAACATGGTTGGGCGTACCATACCATGACGTCATTTCAACAGACCCGATGGAGCTCTTTTCAGTGTAAAAGCCGCAGTCTCTAAAGCATCACTTTAAAAGGGATAATGGCAAATTTATTTATGTCATCTTTGATCTTACCATGTCATAAATGGTTCGATTACATCTACACGGACTCTCCACTTGTAGTGGTGTTCCGGGAGGTGCAAGTTATGAAACCCCTTTCACAACTCATCAGACATTCGCTAAACTTGTAACTCAAATATTCCTTTCTGCAATCGAATTGTAGAAACATAATTTTCTTTTTACAATATTTTCTTCTTCGTATCGAAAACCTTTCGAATGATTTCAAAAAATCCAGACTTACGTCTCATCAAGTAAATATCCATATATCTACTTGAGTCATTTCTGAAGATAGATAAATCCACTACTTGCAACAACATTTATTGGACTACACACATCATAATGTATGATCACCAATATGTTCTTTGCTCGTTCCTTATGGCTTGTGAACGGTATTTCAGTCACTTCACTTTTCAGAGGAAAGTTGCAAGTGTCAGATGATTCAAAATCAAACGACTTCAAAATCCATCATAATGGAATTTTCCATGCGGGTTTCTCCAATGTGACCAAATGCAGTGCCACACTTGTGTGGTATTCTTTTAGTCTTGCGACATTTAGCGTCAGTGTTATGGATGTATCATATTACCATCAATATTCATAGCATACATCCCATCCTGTATGGAAGCATGGCCCTTCATGTTATTCATAACACCGAACATCAAAAGTTCTCTTATGAATAACCTTCTTGCAAAATACCTTATGCAAAGGGCTAGAGTGTATGAAACTCTAAATGAATTATGAAAGTAAATACAGAGGTAATGTATTAATATCAATATTCATAACATACATCTCATTCATAATGAAAGTATGGCCCTTATGTTATTCATAACATCGAACATCAAAAGTTCTCTTATGAATAACCTTCTTGCAAGATACTTTATGCAATGGGCAAGAGTGTAAAACTCTAAAATGAATTATGAAAGTAAATACATAGGGAATACACTAATGGAAGGTATAGTAACATTTACTATGTTCCCTGTGTGTATCTAAACCTCATTCCTGGCTAGTCTTTCAGGCCATAGTAGTTCTTACATCGAGTTGCAACAGAATGCAATCGAGCGGGTATCTTTGTGATTAACTCACAATACCCAAGAATTAGTGATTAACATGTTTAACCATAATTTTCAAGAACTATATCTTTGACCAGCCTTTTATACATCAAAAATTTGTATGACATTCATACATGAGCTGGATATTCCAGTCTTCTTTCCTTTTGCCTTTATACTTCTAACAGTTTAACTTTCAGTATTTCTCCTACTCTCAGAAGAAGCACCCAACTTAAGAGTGGCGTTAGCCCCAGACTTCCTAGGCGTGAAAGTCTTACTAACACCCTTCGGACACTTCCTTTCTCTTGAAGTTGTTGTTTTATTCACCTTTCATCATATGACAGGCGTTCTCCTGGATCCCTCTCTTATCAGTCTTATGCATAGTAAACTCCTTTACTAATAGTTTGCAAACAAACATTGCTTTGGATATCTCATATCTTTTAGCCTTTGTCTATCTCTGAAAATAATTTTCAGATTCCAACGAATATCACATAACTATCCAAACTTTCGAAGTTCGTGTCTCATGGAAGCAAACATATTGTATTTGACTGAAAAGGAATTCTAGCTTTTGGATCGAAGGACGAGAGTCACATGATCCATAGCATTAGCGGGAGAATACCAAAAGCATGCGATAGGACAAAGTCCTTCTCGGCACTCTTGAGGACAATCCTCACATTACGTTACCAACCGTAAAGTTTTAACCAGATTTTTAACAGCTATTCAATTTTAACAGGGAAGGTGGAAACGCGAGCCATTATTCTACAACTATTATGCAAACCACACTTAGACAGTGTTCAAAATTAATTGCGCTGAGAATTAAACAAGTTAATTCTATAGTGCGCTCCCACTCAAATCAATATCTCTCATAATTGATTGTGAGTGATTCAAGACCCGCATATCCATTCAACGTCACGGTTCGAGATGAACACCCATGGCGTGAACTTCAATCGGTAGGCAAACTTGCCGATCACATCTCTATGCGATTCTTGTTCATCTTTCGATGCGTGTGTTCCGAGCTCATGACTTTCATGCCTGAACGTCAAGACAACCAAGTGATCTCGCAGCGAGGTCTCAACTCACCCGCCTCACACATCCCTAATCGTTCGCACCCATGG
This sequence comes from Elymus sibiricus, assembly GCA_039707655.1. NCBI lineage: Eukaryota > Viridiplantae > Streptophyta > Magnoliopsida > Poales > Poaceae > Elymus > Elymus sibiricus. Next base: position 5,101,906 of record CM077674.1, on the reverse strand, counting down.
AGATCATGCAATGCCCCGAAAAGTTAGGTGCCGTGACGGTGCTACACTTGGGAGAACACTAACTACTTGATATTTTTGTGAGAGATCACCCTAATAAAAAGCGACTACTGCGCAATCAAGAAGGGTGCATCATAAGGGATAAACATCTCAGGCAATTCATAATAGCATGATATGGTATAGCCCTTTCTGACGGAGAAGTCTTTCATTTCTTCGTCTCCGGCATTCGCGTCGGTGTTCACCTTCGCGAAGATTGCCACCACCTTGTCGATGCACAAGATAATATTGCTATCTCTATAGCTAATAAAATAAGTGCATTACATAAGGTTGACACGCAGGTCATTAAAGTGCAATCATATGGCTCCAGCCATCATGCCGAATCATGACACGCAGGTCATGTTAATCAATTTACATCATATAGTCATCTCATACATAATCAAATTATTATGAACACTGCTATACCACATCACATGCACATGCAAACCATCCTGCAAAACCAAGTTAGACGCCTCTAATCGGTTCATGCGAAATTTTATTTTACGTGGCTTCTAAGGTTTCGAAACAAACCGAAGCTACCAACGTCCATCATCAAGCATGATAATCCAAGTCGCTAGATTAACATTCCAGGGTGTATGAAACACGAGATAATAAAATCTCGAGCCCCATACTAAACTTCGTCATACACGTGACCCCCGTGCAGATAACATCTGCATTGCCCTTTCGTCTGCAAAATTTCATCTTTCTTTTTAACTACGGTGGAATTCAATGAACTGTTAGCACTTCGTTGATCAATCAGGATCGCGGATTGCCAGAACATTGAAACTCCACCATACTGTTATCAAGATCAGAAATATGCAAATTCGAGGGAAGCAACAAGAACATCGGGTAAGAGACTTCATCTGCTACCCGCACAAAAAAATTTCAGCAATAGATCTCATCTACTACCTAATTATATTGTGCAACACCCATACATCTCTATGTATTCTAGATCGCAACCTGCATCTACGCATAGCACGGCTCTTGATGCCACTGTATGGTAACGCAGCAGAAAACAAAAATTTTCCGACCTACGCACCAGCCCAGGACCACTATGGAGACTGCATACAAGGTTTGATCATTTTCGTTACCGACTCGTAGCGCAGCGGAAGTAGAGTCGATGACGAACGGCGGTGCAGATCCCCGCAGCTAGGATTTTACAACCTCCCAACCGCGAGGATGTATACCCTCATCTGCCCCGCGGACAGCCCTCCGGGAGGCGGTCGCACAGTCCCCCGGACGGTGTCGCGGACAGCCCTTCGGGAGGACCTCCGAAACTCGGACTGTCACTCGGACAGCCCTTCGGGAGGACCTCCAAAACTCGGACGGTCACACGGACAGCCCTTCGGGAGGCACTCTCGAACTAAGACCGAAACTACGATCTCTCTACAGAGTTGCACACATACGGTATCATCTATCCAGCAGGGCTTCGCCGTCCAGAACTAGTTCCTGCCGGAACCCAGACAGCCTTTCGGCTCTACGAAACTATTTCGCTGGGAGGGAGAGAAGAATGCCAGATCATGCATGGCTTTGTGTATGAGAGCAAGAGTGTGTCTTATGGCAGCCCACACACCTCCTATTTATAGGAAACCCAAGGGGCAGGGTGGTTTTACAAGAAAACCCAAAACCCACATGGAAAGGAGTCCTTCCCAAGGACCTAAAAGGTGAAACCAAGGAACAAGGGGGACTCCATGAAGGAGTCCACCATGTGGCCGGCCACACCCTCATGTGGGGCCCCAAAATTGGCCCCTATCCATCCATGTCATCCCCAAGATCTTTTGGAGCAAAGCCCCAAAAGGTGGCTTTCCAAAAATATCCCAAAAAGCACTTTCACTATTCACGACGACATTTTTCAGCGTCTGATTGAACTGAAAATATTCATGTGGGCTTAGAACAATTCTAGTACCCACCAAAATAATTTTCAACGCGAGCCGGAACAATTCCGGTTTAGTGATTTCATCTGCGAAAAGCATCTGAAGCGGGTTCGGCAGCTCCGGAACATTTCCGATTTTCATCCCGGAAAATTCCAGAAAGTTTCCAGAATGATTCTGGCACCCTCCAAGAATTATCAGGCATGTGCCAAAACCAATTTGACTTTATGGTATCCTCTGAAACAACTTTTCAGTTTCACCGGAACTCATCCGGTGACCTCTCTGCGGAACTTTTCCGCTGTCCGAAACTTTTCCGGCGTCCGAAACTTTTTCGGTGATTTTCTCTCAGACTCCCTGTCTAGTATTCAGCAGATAGATGACCCTTAAGCGTGTGACCCTATAGGTTCGGTGAAGCATAGACATGACCCGGAACCCCTTCCGATCAATGATCAACATCGGAGCCGTGGACACCCATATTGATCCCTATACCCACACGAATGAATATTCGAGTGAACCTCGAGTTGCCGTGTGCTATTCCTGTTGCTTCGCGATATGTTACAAATACCCGAGGTGAGACATGTTGGCATCCCCGTGGATCAACACCTTGTCCACTATGCCAGTTACCTCGTTGCCGGTATTGTTCTCTTTTCTCGTTCCCGTGTTCCGGCATCCCTGTGATCAAATCACCCTGTGTCTGGCCAGACGATGATGGATACCATAACACCGAGAGGGCCCAGAGATATCTCTCCATCGTCGGAGGAGCAAATCCCAATATTGAGCTATCAAGTTACTTGACATACTTTTCCATGAACCCGTAAGCCGCCGTAATAGCCACCCATTTACGGATGACGTTTAACAAACCCCAAAGTTCATGAAGCAAGCATGAAGAAACTCGATACTCTCATGGTCTAAGGAATTATGCAAACATTAACTTCCTGTGTTATTAACCATTAACTTATGACGAATGTATCTCATAGCATAACATCAATTTGGGTCGATTCAACACAAGTGTTCTACCAACAATTGTGCCCTCAAAATTGCCGGCATAGTCATGCCCATGATCAGGAAAACAGGATCATCATGCAATACTTGAGCCAGTCATAGAGGCTTGACTAGGAATACATTTTACCGTTTATTATCCCACACGTGCACATGAGTTTCCCTCCAAGCCTCGTTTTATTTGTAGACTCGAGAATCATTGCAGTTATAGCATGGAACATAAACATAATTATGAACAGGGAGATAATCAATAACATTTATTATTGCCTCTAGGGCATATCTCCTACACTGTTGGTTCTACTTGATGCCCTTGCTGCCTTTCTTCAGTAGCTGCACCCGGTGGCTTTCCTGCAGTTCTCATGTGTGCTAGGATGTGGCGGCGTGGCAGTCACGGAGTGCTCGATTGTTCAAGTGGATGTGTGCTGCGGCTGCTCCAGGTCTCGAAGCTAGCACTTCTCCTGCTCTAGGGTGAGCGTCTCTCAAGTCCGACGGTGCGGTGCCTTGCGATCCATGGCGAGAGGGAAGGGTCCCTCTGTGGCGAGAGAGATGGAGGATGTGTGTAGTTCTTCTCCCTGGATGCTTAAAGTCAGATCGGGTTAAACTAAGCAATTAATACATATTTCAATCTTGAGATATGATACATGGATGCCAAAAGGATTTTCATGTGATGGAAATGCAACCTAGGACTTGCATGTGGTACAGTCCAAGGTATTTTGTCAATCCAGAGGATGCTAGTAAGTATGCAAACTTCATAGTTCCAGCAATGGATAGAAGAGAGCAAAATGGAGTTGGAATATTCGTTTTTGATGAAATAGTCAAAAGAGTTTGTTTTCATCAATGGATAACAAAGATGCTTGTGGTTTCAAGAAAGTAAGTGGGAGCATAATAATATTTCTAAAAACTTTGTGTGCTTGACACATTGTTGATTGGAAATTTCTTGACACGAATTAGGACTTCATTGAAAATAGTTTTCGATGAAGTGCTTGGGCTAAATGGCCTTGACATTAGGCATATTTATCTACGAGATAGAATTGCCTAATAGGCTAAAGCCAAAAATACATATTGATAAGATGCTAAAACATTTTAGCATTAAAACGCCAAGGAGTGATTCTTGCCAAAGTCACATGGAAAGGTTTTTTGCAAGACTCGGTGTCCCAAAACACTGATGAGCAAAATACATGATGGAGATTCCACACACTTTCGTGTTTGGATTAATTATGTATTCCATGGTATGTAAAACAACCAGATATGTCCAGTACTCCCAAGGAGTTGCGAGTAAAGATACCAAAGTGATCAAAGTACTGATCATGGGACAACAGTGGAAAATGTCATTAAGTACTAAAGTAGCACTGATGACATGTTTTCTCGCAAGCAGAGATTATGAAGTGCTCGTTGTAAGTAATTACATCGATACAGTCTTCATCATTACTCCATGCGATTTTCGATTTAAGTTAAGGGTTTTTGTGTAATACACAATATGGTGGCACGGTGTTTGGAAATCGTTCCAAACAGATTACTGTGGCGAATTCTATAACAAAGGCTAAGTATGTTGCCGCTTTCAAAGCGACATAGACGATGTTGAATCATACAGTTCATTCATGAACTTAGTATGATTCCAAGATGGCTTTGGTCAATGAAACATTATTGAAGATAGTTGCTCCATAGCTCAGTCTGAGGAATCAAGGTTTGACCTGTGATTCACATATATACAAAGCCAAGTCCACACAAAATATGAATTTTGTGAAAGCATGAAAACGCGAGGACATGCAAAGATACACATGGAACTGAAGTTGTCAGATCCTTTGGACATCAGGCTATACCACATGCGAAGCATTTTTACACCGGTATGCCATAGGTGTAATGTGCATTAGCATTGACTAGATTATTGACTCTAGTGCAAGTGGGAGTCTGTAGGAGATATGCCCTAGAGGCAATAATAAATGTTATTATTTATCCCCATGTTCATAATTATGTTTATGTTCCATGCTATAACTGCTATGGTTCTCGAGTCTGCAATAACCACGAGGCTCGAAGGAAGACTCATATGCATGTGTGGAATAATAAACGGTAAAATGTATTCCTAGTATGGCCTCTAAGACTAGCTCAAGTGTTGCATGATGGTCCTGTTTTCCTGATCATGGGCATGTCTATGCCGGCAACTTTGAGGGCACAATGTTAGGAGAACACTTGTGTTGAATCGACCCGAATTGATGTTATGCTATAAGATACATTCGTCACAAGTTAATGGTTAATAACACAGAGAAAGTTAATGTTAGCATAATTCCTTAGACCATGAGAGTGTTGAGTTTCTTCATGCTTGCTTCATGAACTTTGGGGTTTGTTAAACGTCATCCGTAAATGGGTGGCTATTACGGCGGCTTACGGGTTCATGGAAAAGTGTGGACAAGTGTTGATCCACGAGGATGCCGATGTTTCTCACCTCGGGTATTTGTAACATATCGCGAAGCAACAGGAATAGCACACGGCAACTGGAGGTTCACTCGAATATTCATTCGTGTGGGTATAGGGATCAATATGGGTGTCCACGGCTCCGATGTTGATCATTGATCGGAAAGAGTTCCAGTCATGTCTATACTTCACCGAACCTATAGGGTCACACACTTAAGGGTCATCTATCTGCTGAATACTAGACATGGAGTCTGAGAGAAAGTCACCGGAAAAGTTTCGGAGACAGCGGAAAAGTTCCGGAGAGAGAGCACCAGAATAGTTTTGGTAAAACTGAAAAGTTGTTTCAGGGTATACCATTAAGTCAAAATGTTTTCGTCACACGCCTGGAAATTCTTGGAGAGTGCCAGAATTGGTCTGGGGACTTCTGGGATTTTTCGGAGAAAAAAACCGAGAATGTTCCGGAGCTGCCGGAACTGCTTTGTTTGCTTTTCGCGGATGAAAATCACTAATCCGGAATTGTTTCGGAACGCGTCCAAAATCATTTGTGTGGGTACTGGAATTATTCTAAGACCCACACAAATATTTTCGGATTTAACGGTCGCGGAAAAATGTTTCCATGAATAGTGAAAGTGCTTTTTGGGTGTCTTCTTGGAGAAGCTACCGTGAGGACCTTTTGGTATTTTTCCCCTTAGCTTCTTGGAGAAGTTACCCTTGGGCTTGACCTATAAATAGGGGTGGAGGGGGCTGCCTAAAGACACACTCTTTCTCAACATACACAAGCCATGCATGATCTGGCCTTCTTCTCTCCCTCCCCGTGAAATAATTTCGTAGAGCCGAAAGGCTGTCTGGGTTCCGGTGGGAACTAGTTCTGGACGGCGAAGCCCTGCCGGATAGATGACACCGTATGTGTGCAACCCCGTAGAGAGGTCGTAGGTTCGATCTTTTTGCCCGAGGGGCTGTTCGAGGGTCCTCCCGAAGGGCTGTCCGAGTTACTGTCCGAGGATCCGTCCGGTGGGACTATCCGAAAGACTGTCCAGAGGCCTCCCGGAGGGCTATCCGAGGATCCGTCCGGTGGGACTATCCGAAAGACTGTCCGTGAGGCCTCCCGGAGGGCTGTCCGAGGATCCGTCCGGTGGGACTATCCGAAAGACTGTCCAGAGGCCTCCCGGAGGGCTGTCCGAGGATCCGTCCGGTGGGACTATCCGAAAGACTGTCCGTGAGGCCTCCCGGAGGGCTGTCCGAGGATCCGTCCGGTGGGACTATCCGAAAGACTGTCCAGAGGCCTCCCGGAGGGCTGTCCGAGGATCCGTCCGGTGTGTCTATCCGAGGGACTGTCCCGAGGCCTCCCGAAGGGCTGCCCGGAGATCCGTCTAGTGAGCTGACGAGGGAGTACATCCTCGCGGTTGGGAGGTTGTAAATCCTAGCTGCGGGGATCTGCATCGCCGATCGTCATCGACTCTACTTCCGCTGCGCTACGAGTCGGTAACGAAAAGATCAAACCTTGTATGCAGTCTCCATAGTGGTCCTGGGCTGGTGCGTAGGTCGGAATTTTTTTGTTTTCTGCCGCGTTACCCTACAAAGACATGATCCTTCATAATAATAAAATTATGTATCATTTCAATTAGTAATCGCTCTCGAGGCTATGTTGCTCTACAATTGTATTAAATAAATGCACAATCATGGGGTTCTGTAATAATAGCACTAGAGCAAGTTGTAGGGAGTTTCAGAAATCAAGCACTGTAATTGTTTTCCATTTTCAAAATTGTACACATGCAAGCAATATTATTACTTCATGCTTCAATTAAACCAGTAGACTTGAAGTCCTAGAGAGTTTGAGAAGTTCTTTTTTTCTTTTCTTATTCTTATTTTTTCCAAGCAAATGATCCGAATTTATTTGTTTGTATTACTATAAGGAATGCGAAGCCTGAAAATGTTGGCACAATATTTGAAAAGTTCTAGATGCGTACCTCCTGTTTGTCCGTGAGCATGAAGGATGGAGCAAAAGAGGAGCCTCGGCTCGAGCCATTCGAGCTGGAGCAATATGATCCTGCAATAACACAAACTGCTTCAGTTAGCAAGCATTCGCTTGTTATCGGGGCCATTTTGTTGCACCATATCAGATAAATGTAATGTAAAATCATCCTAGTGTTGTGCAATAGCACTTCAGCAGCGGTAGGTGTCAGCATATTACATACTCCCTCCGTTCACTAATATTAGATGTTTTGGATATTTCAATACGGACCACATACAAACTCAAATGAGTGAACAAACACACTAAAACACGTCCATATACATCCTATTCAGAAAAAGTTAGAATATCTTATAATAAAGAACGGAGGGAGTAGCTTGTAAGAAATTCCAAAGATTCGAGAAATTACATACTCGATCCAGTAATCAGCAGTCAGTCACACTGCTGATTAACAAAGTATATACTGTCCATGTGTACAGTAAATAAAAACATAGGGTACAGTAGGCAGTAGCGGCAGCAGAAATCGACCCTGATAAATATTTCGCACATACATCGAGATAATTCACATGATCGAAATATGTCATATGGTACAGTTTGAATGTAAAAGAGAGTAGCAAAGGTAACCAGTGATGCTCGACGGCGACAAGATATTTGGTAGACCAGTTCGCCCTTCTGCAAAAGGACTACGTCTGGTTGGAGGGGTTGTGATTTAACACAGAAGATAAAGTCTCTTCGCCCTATGCTCCTCGACAATTGATTCGTCAACCAATGCCGATTACTCGTGGTAGATGCTTGAGACGATCTTCGAACCTTTACAGACTTCTTCTTCGAGAACCACAATTACTCTTGGTCTCTGAAGAAATTGACACCTAACCGTCTAGAGAGTTCGCAGCTCTCAAGAGTAATAGGCAGAGCGTACTGGACTTAGATTCGAGTGATGCTGATCCACTATCTAATTTTTCGGCTCTAGGGTTTTCTCTCGGTAGATTTTAAACTCAAATCTCTCGGAGAGGAGGTTGCTCAACAATCTTCTCAGAATCAAACGGAGCAGCCACCGGACAACGCCGGTGCGGGGTGGCTATTTATAGCCGCAGCCTTCCCTGATGGGAAATGACCATTTTGGACACGCGGTCCAGCCAATGGCCAACCGACACGTTCACAACGGTCGGATTTTAAGAGCAACGGCAACATTACTTGGGGAGCATTAATAGCATTTATGTTGTACGTTACCAGTAACGTACGTCATTATAACCACGATTTAACCCTTGGATGCCGGACACTTATGAGGGGCAGCGCACTCTATATAAGCCGCCCCTCCCCTCTGGCACAGGGGTTCGCAACCTTTTGTAACACAACACACATATTTCACTCGACAGAGTAGAGAGCTCTCCGGAGCACTGAGACGTAGGGCTGTTATCACTTCCGAGTGAGGCCTGAACTCATACATCTGTGTGTACATCCTCGCCGTAGCTAGGACTCTGCCCTCTCCATTCGTACCCCTACCATCTACTGTCAGGCTTGTTCCCACGACAGTTGGCGCCCACCGTGGGGCAGGCGTCTAAGCGACTTCCGGCGAGGTTGCATATTTTCTCCTTCGTCATGTCTTCCGGCGGTGATTTGTTCCTGGGCCGCGAGATCCGTCTCGGAGCGCTCACCTTCATCGCCGACGATTCGGCATGGCTCCAGGAAGCGCCTTTGGACGTGGAGGCGCTCCCGATTCGCGGGGCGACGCACTTTTGTGCAAGCTCCTGCGGTGTTCTTCTCCTTCAGCCGTCGACTCCGTATATGTCGGCCCTTCCTGCTGTTCGTCGTCGCAAGCGATCTGGTCACTCGCGGCTACAGCGTTGGGTGCGACATGCGGTGGCACGCCAGATTTCGTCCCCGCAGATTGCAGCCATCGAGCCCGCCGAGTCACTTCACGGCGTGTTCGACTCGGCATCAGACCGCTCCGACATTCCTTCCGAGTGCGAGAGCTGCGACCCTGCGGCGGAGGTTTTTATGGCGGGCTCTCATCAGAGTCCGCCGCCTGGCTTCAACCACTCCAGGCGCGAGATTGGAGGAACGTCGAATGAACAGCAGCGCCGGGATGAGGATGTTCTCCATACTCCCATCGTCGGTACAACTGCTGAGGGCCAGGCCATGGAGGCTACACGCCTTCGGCTCAAAGAGATGCAGGAGGCACTCGACGAGCGTGCTGGGCAGCGTCCACCACGTCCCAATCGACAACAGCGACAGTTGTTCCCGAGTGGATCTCGAAATAACGTCGAGGTATTTCGTACTCCCGTTTTGAATGTTGCAGCGGCTGCTAGGATTGCAGAGTCTATTCAACCGTCGCGATCAGAGGCTGGTAGAGGTCTGCAGCAGATCAAGACATTGCTTGAGGCAGCGCAGCAGCAGAACGCGGCTGTTTCTCAGTCGCAGAACAGGTTACACGGCAATTCTCCCAGGGCAGAAACAGTTCAGTCGGCTCACAGTCCTGGGTCACCTTCGCGTCACAGAGGCGGAGGATTCCGTGAAGATCGGTACAGAGATCAGGGGCGAGATCAGTCTGCTCCCCGTTATCACCGCGATGACCGCCGTCGAGTGTTTTCTCCTCCGCGGAATGGTTCATATGTGTCCCGGCACAATGATGATAGGCGCCCGTTCGGCGATGAGCGGAATCCTGGGTTCGACGCAAGGGACGTCCTTGCTCAAAGACGGGTCGACAGAGGCAGAGCCCACAGAGATGGTTATAACGGAGACTATCCGAGTGGAAGCAGTGCTGTTGTTTCTGGGCCCGAGTGTTTTAGCAGAGCCATTCGCTCTGCAGAGATTCCCCCCAACTTCAGGTTGGCGGCTGGAATTGGCAAGTTTTCTGGCGAGTCAAAGCCTGAAACTTGGTTGGATGATTACCGAGTGGCTGTACAGATTGGTGGAGGTAACGACAACATAGCCATGAAGCATCTGTCCTTGATGTTGGATGGTTCGGCCAGAGCTTGGTTGAATCGTTTGGCTCCCTCTAGCATCTATTGCTGGGAAGATTTGGCCCGAGTGTTTATCAGAACCTTTGAAGGCACTTGTAAACGTCCAGCTGGTTTGACTGATTTGCAACACTGTGTCCAGAAGCCCAATGAAACCTTGCGAGATTACATTCAGCGCTGGTCCACCTTGCATCACACGGTCGAGAATGTTTCCGAACATCAAGCTGTTTGTGCCTTCAAGGCTGGGGTTAGATACAGAGAGCTCTATCTGAAGTTTGGTCGCACCGGTGATATTTCTCTGAGCAAGATGATGGAGATTGCCACTCGGTACGCCAATGGAGAAGAAGAAGACCGCCTCCGAAGCGGTAAAGCCAAAATAGTCGACAATAACGCAGGTGGGAATTCCAGTCGGAAACAGAAGCGCAAAGCTGATCCTCCTGCTAAGTTCACCCCAAAGAAGTCAAAGAATCAGTCGGGTACTGATGTTTTGGATTTACCGTGTGCAATCCACACGAGGAAAGACGAACAGGGCAATTTGATATTGCCAAAGCATACCACTCGACAGTGCCGTTTGGTGATCCAGTCATTCAAAGAGAGCCAGTCGAGTGAGAAGGACCCTGAGAAAGAAACTGAGGAAGAAAAAGAAGAGTTCCCTGAACTCAATGCCACCTTGTTGATTTTTGCTGATGTTGAGAGCAAGAGTCGACTGAAAGTTATCAACAGGGAGGTTAACATGGCGGTTCCCTCTACCCCAGCATATCTCAAGTGGTCTCAGACTGCTATCACTTTTAATCAGTCAGATCACCCTGCGCACATTGCTACCCCCGGGCGGCAAGCGCTGGTGGTGGACCCAGTGGTTGGGGGCACTCGACTCCGCAAAGTTTTGATGGATGGCGGGAGCGGTCTGAACATCCTGTATGCTGATACCCTTAAGGCGATGGGCATTCCGATGTCCCGGCTCAGTGAAAGCAACATGCAGTTTCATGGAGTAATCCCTGGGAAGAAGGCCCGTTCACTCGGCCAGATAGCGTTGGATGTGGTGTTTGGTGACAACAAGCATTTTCGCAAAGAAAAACTGACGTTTGAAGTGGTAGACTTCCAGAGTGCATACCACGCCATCCTTGGTCGACCAGCTTATGCCCGTTTCATGGCCCGACCATGTTACGTGTATCTCAAGTTGAAGATGCCTGGACCAAAGGGTGTGATCACAGTCACTGGCAACCGACAGAGGGCTGAGGAGTGCCTCCAGCAGGGCTCCAAGATCGCCGACCAGCAGATGGCTATGGTTGAGTTGGAAGAATACAAGAAGAACGCTGATCCTGCCGATCTGTTGCGTGCTAAGAAGCCCGCTTCTGAGTCAGCTTTTCAGTCGGTAGGAGATGTGAGGAAGGTGCACATTCACCCGACAGATCCAACTGCTGCCCCGACCAACATCTCAACAACACTCGACAACAAATAGGAAGCCGAGCTCATCCAGTTCCTCCGTGAGAACTGGGACATCTTCGCATGGAAGCCCGCCGACATGCCTGGTGTACCCAGGGAACTGGCTGAGCACCATTTGAGAGTTGATCTGAAGGCCAAGCCTGTGAAAGAACACTTGCGTCGATCGGCAACAGAGAAGCGAAAAGCAATCGGCGAAGAGGTGGCTCGTCTCTTGATGGCCAAGTTTATACGTGAGATTTACCACTCCGAGTGGTTATCGAACGTCGTCATGGTCCCTAAGAAGGACAAGTCACTCCGCATGTGTATTGATTTCAAACATATCAATCGGGTCTGCCCGAAAGATCATTTCCCACTCCCCCGCATTGATCAGATTGTCGACTCAACTGCGGGATGTGAGCGTCTATCTTTTCTTGATGCTTATTCTGGTTACCATCAGATCCGTCTGTTTGGTCCGGATGAAATAAAGACAGCCTTCATCACCCCTTTCGGGTGTTTCTGCTATATCACCATGCCTTTTGGTTTGAAGAATGCTGGCGCTACTTTCATGCGCATGATTCAGAAGTGTTTGCTCGATCAGATTCCTCGGAACATTGAAGCGTATATGGATGATATCGTAGTCAAGTCTCGCAAAGGTTCCGACCTGTTGTCTGACTTGGCTGAAACATTCGCCAATTTGAGGAGGTATGATATTAAGTTAAATCCGACTAAGTGCACTTTCGGCGTTCCCGGTGGAAAATTACTCGGTTTTCTCGTTTCCGAAAAAGGAATCGACGTTAACCCTGAAAAGATCGGCGCCATCGTCCGAATGAAAAGCCCTGAGCGTGTGCACGATGTCCAGAAGCTCACAGGTTGCTTGGCAGCATTGAGTCGATTCATTTCTCGTCTCGGTGAGAAGGCACTGCCTTTATACCGACTGTTGAAGAAGTCTGATACATTTGAGTGGACTCCAGAAGCTGAAGCAGCGTTTGTTGAGCTCAAAGCCCTGCTTACCACCCAGCCGGTGCTTGCTGCTCCGCGCAGCAAAGAGCCATTGTTATTGTACATCGCGGCCACTAATCAGGTCGTCAGTACAGTACTAACTGTCGAGCGGGAAGAGGAAGGCAAGGCTTACAAAGTTCAACGCCTGGTCTACTATATTTCTGAAGTGTTGACTCCGTCGAATCAAAGATATCCACATTACCAGAAGCTCGTATATGGTATATATCTGACTGCAAAGAAGGTGGCACACTATTTTCAGGATCACTCAATTTCAGTCGTCAGTGATGCTCCGTTATCTGAAATTTTCAATAATCGAGATGCGACTGGTCGAGTGGCCAAATGGGCTATTGAACTCCTTTATCTTGATATCAAATTTGAAGCAAAGAAAGCAATCAAGTCTCAAGCGCTTGCTGATTTCCTCGCCGAGTGGATCGAGCAACAGCAGCCAATCCAACTTCACTCGGCACACTGGACCATGTTCTTTGATGGTTCAAAGATGCTGAATGGATCTGGCGCTGGCGTCGTACTGGTATCCCCAAAAGGCGATAAACTTAGTTATGTCTTACAGATTCACTTTGATTCCTCCAATAATGAAGCTGAATATGTAGCACTTTTGTATGGATTGCGTATGGCCATTTCACTCGGCGTCCTGCGCCTGATGGTATATGGCGATTCTGATTTGGTGGTTAATCAAGTGATGAAAGAGTGGGATGTCAAGAGCCCCGCTATGACTGGATACTGCAATGCAGTAAGAAAACTTGAGAAGAAATTTGAAGGTTTGGAACTCCATCATGTTCCCCGAGTGAAGAATCAAGTAGCTGATGAGTTGGCAAAGATTGGATCCACTCGGAAACCTGTCCCCAGCAATGTGTTTCTCGAGCACATTCATTCTTCTTCGGTGCAGGAAGATCCTTTCACTGAAGAGCCCCCGCAAGCGAAGAGCGCCTATGATCCGACTGAAGTTGATGTCCCAGCTGTCATTGATCTGGTCATGGAGATTTTGGTAATCACGCCCGACTGGACTGTACCATATATTGCGTACATTCTCAGAAGAGAACTCCCAGATGATGAAGATGAGGCTCGACAGATAGTCCGCAGATCCAAGGCTTTTACTGTAATCAAGGGACAACTCTACAGAGAAAGTGTGACTGGCGTAGCTCAGCGGTGCATTTCTCCTGAAGAAGGTCGACTGATTCTGGAGGAGATTCACTCGGGAACTTGTGGCCATCATGCGTCCTCTAGGACGATTGTTGCCAAAGCTTACCGGGCTGGTTTCTTCTGGCCACGCGCCAATGAGATGGCTAAGGATATTGTCGATCACTGCGAAGGATGTCAGTTTTACTCGAACCTATCACACAAACCTGCGTCTGCCTTGAAGACCATTCCACTCGTCTGGCCGTTTGCTGTGTGGGGCTTGAATATGGTTGGACCCCTTAGAACAGGTCAGAGTGGGTTTACTCATTTACTGATTGCAGTCGACAAGTTCACTAAGTGGATCGAAGCTAAGCCCATCAAGAAGCTGAACGCCCGTACTGCTATCAAATTCATAAAAGAGATAACGTTCCGGTATGGGGTCCCCCACAGTATCATTACAGACAATGGCTCTAACTTTGACTCGGAAGAGTTCAGGTACTTTTGCTCTTCTCAAGGCACTCGGGTGGATTACGCTTCCGTTGGGCACCCCCAGTCAAACGGTCAAGCTGAGCGAGCGAACGGCCTTATCCTCCAAGGATTGAAACCTCGGCTCATGCGAGATCTTGATCATGCTGCCGGAGCTTGGGTCACTGAGTTACCGTCTGTTCTGTGGGGCTTGAGGACAACTCCCAACCGGTCGACTGGACGCACTCCTTTCTTCCTTGTATATGGAGCTGAAGCCGTTTTGCCGAGTGACGTCCTTCAAAATTCTCCTCGAGTAGATCTTTACTCTGAAGACGAAGCTGAGCAAGCAAGACAAGACGGAGTGGATCTCCTAGAGGAAGAGCGTGAGATGGCCCTGATCCGATCAACTGCATATCAACAAGACCTTCGCCGCTTCCATGCAAGACATGTCAAGAGCCGTTCGTTTCACGAAGGTGATTTGGTGCTCCGAGTGGATCAGCAGCGACCTCATAAGTTGGCCCTAGCATGGGAAGGCCCATTCGTCATCACCAAAGTGCTTAACAATGGGGCGTACCACCTTTTCAACTTGAAGAAGAATATTGACGAGCCACGCGCCTGGAATGCAGACCTGCATCGACGTTTTTATTCTTGATAACAGAGTTGCTTTGATGTAATAAGAGTACTCCAGACAGGGTTATGTGTTAACTGAAGACTTCCGCAGTCTAGTCGATTCCGATCGCACAGTTTTACATTCAAAATTACTCCGAGTGAAGAGCGATCCTCTCTCTCGGGGGGCTTAGCTGCGAATCCGTTTCGCCTAAGTTCAAAACTTTTCCGAGTGTATGACATTCAGTACACTCGGAGACTTAGCTGCGAGCCAGTCCTCGCCTAAGTTCGAAAATTACTCCGAGTGAAGGGCGATCCTCTCTCTCGGGGGCTTAGCTGCGAATCTGTTTCGCCTAAGTTCAAAACTTTTCCGAGTGTATGACATTCAGTACACTCGGAGACTTAGCTGCGAGCCAGTCCTCGCCTAAGTTCGAAAATTACTCCGAGTGAAGGGCGATCCTCTCTCTCGGGGGCTTAGCTGCGAATCCGTTTCGCCTAAGTTCAAAACTTTTCCGAGTGTATGACATTCAGTACACTCGGAGACTTAGCTGCGAGCCAGTCCTCGCCTAAGTTCGAAAATTACTCCGAGTGAAGAGCGATCCTCTCTCTCGGGGGCTTAGCTGCGAATCCGTTTCGCCTAAGTTCAAAACGTTTCCGAGTGTATGACATTCAGTACACTCGGAGACTTAGCTGCGAGCCAGTCCTCGCCTAAGTTCGAAAATTACTCCGAGTGAAGAGCGATCCTCTCTCTCGGGGGCTTAGCTGCGAATCCGTTTCGCCTAAGTTCAAAACGTTTCCGAGTGTATGACATTCAGTACACTCGGAGACTTAGCTGCGAGCCAGTCCTCGCCTAGGTTCGAAAATTACTCCGAGTGAAGAGCGATCCTCTCTCTCGGGGGCTTAGCTGCGAATCCGTTTCGCCTAAGTTCAAAACTTTTCCGAGTGTATGACATTCAGTACACTCGGAGACTTAGCTGCGAGCCAGTCCTCGCCTAAGTTCGAAAATTACTCCGAGTGAAGGGCGATCCTCTCTCTCGGGGGCTTAGCTGCGAATCCGTCTCGCCTAAGTTCAAAACTTTTCCGAGTGTATGACATTCAGTACACTCGGAGACTTAGCTGCGAGCCAGTCCTCGCCTAGGATCGAAAATTATTCCGAGTGAAGAGCGATCCTCTCTCTCGGGGGATTAGCTGCGAATCCGTTTCGCCTAAGTTCAAAACTTTTCCGAGTGTATGACATTCAGTACACTCGGAGACTTAGCTGCGAGCCAGTCCTCGCCTAAGTTCGAAAATTACTCCGAGTGAAGGGCGATCCTCTCTCTCGGGGGCTTAGCTGCGAATCCGTCTCGCCTAAGTTCAAAACTTTTCCGAGTGTATGACATTCAGTACACTCGGAGACTTAGCTGCGAGCCAGTCCTCGCCTAGGATCGAAAATTATTCCGAGTGAAGAGCGATCCTCTCTCTCGGGGGATTAGCTGCGAATCCGTTTCGCCTAAGTTCAAAACTTTTCCGAGTGTATGACATTCAGTACACTCGGAGACTTAGCTGCGAGCCAGTCCTCGCCTAAGTTCGAAATTTACTCCGAGTGAAGAGCGATCCTCTCTCTCGGGAGCTTAGCTGCGAATCCGCTTCGCCTAAGTTCAAAACCTTTCCGAGTGTATGACATTCAGTACACTCGGAGGCTTAGCTGTGAACCAGTCTTCGCCTAAGCCCTAAATTCTTTCGAGTGCTGAACGCCCGTTCCATTCGAGAATTAAATAAATTCAGCCAAGCTAAATGTCGGAAAGCGAAATGCGAGTAAGACTAAAATCTCTGGCGTAGCAGAAACTTGTTCGCGCAAAGGGAAGTTCTCAGGCTTAAGGCCTGAACGAAGTTTACTCGGTTACACCAACACTCGGCATACCGAGGCAAATAAAGTTTTTACCATAAGCAAAGTACCAATTCAAGCTCCAGCAGGACTTGAAGGTTCAACGAAGGTATCCAGGTCGATTCCGTCGGCGATCCGAGTGGCAGCATCGATGAAAGTCTCCATGAAATCTTCAAATTTGAGTTTCTTCGTGTTGGTCACTCGGAGATCCTTCAGTTTGTCCTCTCTAGCTTCCTTGCAATGAACCCTGACGAGTGAAAGTGCCACGTCAGCACCACAGCGGGCAGCAGATTTCTTCCACGATTGCACTCGATTGGGAATCTCATTGAGCCGAGTCATCATTGACTCGAGGTCAGTCTGGAGAGGATCTTCAGGCCACAGTTCCTTGTCGACCTTCTCAAATGCAGCTCTCAGCCGAGTGATGAATCCTTGGACGCTCTTAAGATGAGCTTCGAGACGAAACATATCCATGGCCACGGCGTCTCCGACGAGAGACTTTGTGGGGTCCAGATTGGGTTCAATTTCTTCAGTTTCTTTTTCGAAGTCTTGACAAAATTCTGCATGAAGAGAAAGTGAAAGGGTGATCATAATACCATTCTGGAAAAACCGAAGAAATTCCTTCGACAGATGAGGGTTACCTTCGAGCATGCTGAACATTTTCTTCGCAAAGTCTCCCAAGTGTTTCTCCAGAGCGGTCTTACTCTTGGTCTGCACTTCGAGTTTTTTGATCCATTCGGATCGTTCCTGCTTGAGCTTGGTGTTCTCCTCTTCCAGTTTACTGGCTGCTGCAAGTTTCTTCTCAGCAGCTGCAGTTTTCTCCTTCGCTTCCTTCTGAGCATCAGCAAGTGATTTGTCCTTGTCCTCGAGCGCCTTCTTCATGGTATCTAAAGAAATAGCATTGTTGAGGCGCACTCGGAGACGACGGTTTTCATCACGTACGTCTGTTCGAGTGGATTCACTCGGTTCAAAGGATGGAAATCGAAAGTGATAATACAATTGATCAACAAAGATTACCTCCCAAAGTCTTCAGTTCGGTCTGTGCACGGTCCAGGTTGTTATTCGTCAGCTCCAGATCCAGCAGAAGTTGATTCTTTTCCTTCTCCAGCTCGACGTACTTGGTCCCGAGCCCACAGGCTTTCTGAAATCAACAAAAATGGGGGTTCAGTCGACATAATAATTTCTCTACTCCCGAGTGGAAAAGTTCAACTACAGTCGACTGAAAGGCGGCCCGCCGCTCCACCCCACAACCCTATACAAGCGTCATATCATGGTTGATGGAAATGATGTCCATGAAACCTGCAGAATGGTTCTAAAGACTACTGCCCATCGTCAACGATCGACAGTAGTCTCGGGGACTACACCCAGTGGGTGCACTCAGCGTGCCCCCACTGGAAACAAAAACACCCGACCAGGTCTGGCCTGTCCGAGTATAAAAGAAAGAAGCAAGCAACCAAACATCGTCTTTATCAGACCACCGCCGAAGCAAGCACTCGACGGCGGTCTCGGGGACTACACCCAGTGGGTGCACTCAGCGTGCCCCCACTGGACCTACTTTTACTCGACAAGGTCTGCCCTGTTGAATGGAAACAATATTAAGACCCCCGCCGATGCCTTCGTCATTCGACAGCGGAATCGGGGACTACACCCAGTGGGTGCACTCAGCGTGCCCCCACTGGACCAGAAACTACTTGGTCTACTGGCGAAGAAAAACACCCCAGTGGGTGTAAAATCAAGACGGACAGGAATTCAATCGGAAATGAACTTACAATACCACTTACTCGGACGTTAGCCTGAAGCGCTGAGCTGGCATCATAGGCTAACTTGCTGGCTTCATACGCCTCCTTTGTTCGTAGCATCATCTGCCCAGCCTGGATCATTCTTTGGGATTGGCTTTCTTGACGGCTTGGGATCTGACAGAGAATATGTGCTTGAACAAACCCCAATGTGGGGGACAGCCCAGGAAACATTCGCACAAGGTTACGAAGCAGGAAAGATAGGCAATTGCATTCGGAGGAAGGTGGTGGAGTTGCGCTCCAAAATAGTTCAAGAAAGCACGGATGAACGGATGGGGAGGCATGGAAAAACCTCGCTCGATGTGGGTGAGAAGCAGAACTCGCTCGCCGTCGCGTGGCTCCGGCTCGACCTCCCCCTTCGGCAACCGCCAGGAATCGGCAGCTATAAACCCGTCGACGACGAGGTTGTTCACATCCTCCGCCGTGACCGTCGATTGAAGAAAATCCCCCTGGATCCACCCCGGCGGCACCGTCGACCGGGCTCCCGACGGCTTCTTCGCCTTGGCGCCTCCCTTCTTGGCGCGCTCGAGCTTCTCCATCTTGCCCTTCGTCATGGCGGCGGCGGTCAGCGAAGCAGAGCAGGGCGGAGGAAGAGGAGGAGAAGAGTGGATTTGGGGGAAGAGTACTGTACCAGCACCGGCGTCGTCGCCTCTTATACCCGCTCGTGTGAGCCACTGACCTGCGGGCCCACAGGATCTCTGGATATCCCGAAATCAGAGGAGGAGCGATACGTGGCGATATGGGCGGCGCGATAATCGAGGCGTCGTTCCTGCACTTGCCTTAGCAGTTACGCCATCTCCGCTCCGCGCGCGCGCGCTCTTATCCAAATTTCAAAACCCGCGAGACTCGGACCCGGTGGAGCAAACTGTTTCGTCAGAAGATTCTCCAGATCACTCGAACCTGGCTTTGAGCTCAGTTTCATTCGGACCAGTTTTCAAGTTCAGTTTTACTCGGACACACTCCAAGACAGAATTGATCAGGGCGGACGATTAAGGTTTCAATCGACGCAGATTTCTGGGAAGCATCAAAATACACTCGGAATTTTTGTGTCTCGTCTGAACCTGCATTGACACCTTTTACCCTCGAACCCCGATCCATTCGGGGGCTAATGATGGGGATATATACTTAGGGTAGGGTCATAGGCCTGACCTACATACGCCACCTAAGGACACTGCCCCGGAAAGCTTAAAGGCTACGAGTAAGTCTCCGACTAGAATCACCATGACGCATGAGTCACTCGACAATATACACTCGGAGATATCTTTCACTCGACGCTTACCCTTTCACTCGGAAGGACCAGAAGACAGTCGACCACAGAAGCCCAGAAGTCACCCCAGGGAGGCTAACGGGCAGGCATTCATCAAGACCATTAATAGCATTTATGTTGTACGTTACCAGTAACGTACGTCATTATAACCACGATTTAACCCTTGGATGCCGGACACTTATGAGGGGCAGCGCACTCTATATAAGCCGCCCCTCCCCTCTGGCACAGGGGTTCGCAACCTTTTGTAACACAACACACATATTTCACTCGACAGAGTAGAGAGCTCTCCGGAGCACTGAGACATAGGGCTGTTATCACTTCCGAGTGAGGCCTGAACTCATACATCTGTGTGTACATCCTCGCCGTAGCTAGGACTCTGCCCTCTCCATTCGTACCCCTACCATCTACTGTCAGGCTTGTTCCCACGACAAGTACATCCTCGCGGTTGGGAGGTTGTAAATCCTAGCTGCGGGGATCTGCATCGCCGATCGTCATCGACTCTACTTCCGCTGCGCTACGAGTCGGTAACGAAAAGATCAAACCTTGTATGCAGTCTCCATAGTGGTCCTGGGCTGGTGCGTAGGTCGGAAATTTTTTGTTTTCTGCCGCGTTACCCTACAAAGACATGATCCTTCATAATAATAAAATTATGTATCATTTCAATTAGTAATTGCTCTCGAGGCTATGTTGCTCTACAATTGTATTAAATAAATGCACAATCATGGGGTTCTGTAATAATAGCACTAGAGCAAGTTGTAGGGAGTTTCAGAAATCAAGCACTGTAATTGTTTTCCATTTTCAAAATTGTACACATGCAAGCAATATTATTACTTCATGCTTCAATTAAACCAGTAGACTTGAAGTCCTAGAGAGTTTGAGAAGTTCTTTTTTTCTTTTCTTATTCTTATTTTTTCCAAGCAAATGATCCGAATTTATTTGTTTGTATTACTATAAGGAATGCGAAGCCTGAAAATGTTGGCACAATATTTGAAAAGTTCTAGATGCGTACCTCCTGTTTGTCCGTGAGCATGAAGGATGGAGCAAAAGAGGAGCCTCGGCTCGAGCCATTCGAGCTGGAGCAATATGATCCTGCAATAACACAAACTGCTTCAGTTAGCAAGCATTCGCTTGTTATCGGGGCCATTTTGTTGCACCATATCAGATAAATGTAATGTAAAATCATCCTAGTGTTGTGCAATAGCACTTCAGCAGCGGTAGGTGTCAGCATATTACATACTCCCTCCGTTCACTAATATTAGATGTTTTGGATATTTCAATATGGACCACATACAAACTCAAATGAGTGAACAAACACACTAAAACACGTCCATATACATCCTATTCAGAAAAAGTTAGAATATCTTATAATAAAGAACGGAGGGAGTAGCTTGTAAGAAATTCCAAAGATTCGAGAAATTACATACTCGATCCAGTAATCAGCAGTCAGTCACACTGCTGATTAACAAAGTATATACTGTCCATGTGTACAGTAAATAAAAACATAGGGTACAGTAGGCAGTAGCGGCAGCAGAAATCGACCCTGATAAATATTTCGCACATACATCGAGATAATTCACATGATCGAAATATGTCATATGGTACAGTTTGAATGTAAAAGAGAGTAGCAAAGGTAACCAGTGATGCTCGACGGCGACAAGATATTTGGTAGACCAGTTCGCCCTTCTGCAAAAGGACTACGTCTGGTTGGAGGGGTTGTGATTTAACACAGAAGATAAAGTCTCTTCGCCCTATGCTCCTCGACAATTGATTCGTCAACCAATGCCGATTACTCGTGGTAGATGCTTGAGACGATCTTCGAACCTTTACAGACTTCTTCTTCGAGAACCACAATTACTCTTGGTCTCTGAAGAAATTGACACCTAACCGTCTAGAGAGTTCGCAGCTCTCAAGAGTAATAGGCAGAGCGTACTGGACTTAGATTCGAGTGATGCTGATCCACTATCTAATTTTTCGGCTCTAGGGTTTTCTCTCGGTAGATTTTAAACTCAAATCTCTCGGAGAGGAGGTTGCTCAACAATCTTCTCAGAATCAAACGGAGCAGCCACCGGACAACGCCGGTGCGGGGTGGCTATTTATAGCCGCAGCCTTCCCTGATGGGAAATGACCATTTTGGACACGCGGTCCAGCCAATGGCCAACCGACACGTTCACAACGGTCGGATTTTAAGAGCAACGGCAACATTACTTGGGGAGCAAGTAATGCTAATTCCTCGGTCAGAGACAAATCTCTCGCAGCGAAGAAGATCATAGTCTCTTGCTGACAAGTATTTGCTCGGAACACAAAGAGATTTCTCTCGCAACTTTCATAGGATTTGGGTTTAGCATCAGCGAATCAAAGCTTCGAACGCTACACCCCTCTTAATAGTACGGTGGTCCTATGACTCAAGAAAGAGCAAAGAAACGACGAAAAGAATGCTACGTCTTCACTTCGTCTTCAATCTCCTCGGCTGCAGTCACTTTCTTCGGACGGAAACCGAACGAATTGCTTTGCATCAACAATTTTTGAGGGGTCACTCTTGTCGTCATAATCTTCGGTGATAACCTTCACTGCCTCGCAGGGGATATTCTTCGGAGTTTGAATCCAAACTCCTCTTGACTCCAGGGACCTGTTACTCTGTGTGCACCAGCAAACACATTAGTCCCTCACTGTTTGTCACCAATCTCCAAAACATAAGGAGGCAAATTATTGCACCAACAAAGATTATAAAGCTTAACAAGAATATGATCTCCCAGAGCCAGGAACTAATGAGCCGAGGATAGAGATTAGAAACATTACTTGTGTTGAGGATTTGTAAGAAAACTGTAGACATATAAGTAGACTGAACTTGTCTCTTCCAATTGTTGACATGTAACAGTACATACTGTTTAATAAAGGTTCATTTGCCATTCTTGTACCTAATATACTTTCAGAGACCAGTTGACCATACCATACAGAAATAAAATGTACCACCTCCATTCCTAATTATAAGACGTTGGGGTGCGGTTTAATTTAAACTCCCCAACGTCTTGTATTTAGGAATGGAGGTAGTGTATTTCTAGAGCTAAAATGTCATGATTATTCGGCGCTAAAATGTCATAATTATCTCCGGTACTTTCAGAGACCAGTTGATATTGCAGGAATGCAATGTTATGAGGAAACGGATCTGATACTCCCTCGCACACGCACACACACACTTTTTCTGAAACAGAACAGGGCTGGGATGAGAGATAGAGAGAGAGAGTATCAGATCCGTTTCCTCATAAAAAAAGAGATAGAGAGAGAGAGAGAGAGGCGGAGGGGCATTAGGCTGGGGTGAGCCATGGATCCACTTCCGCGGCCGCGGGCGCTGGCAAAGAGTAAAAGCTCGTACCTTGAGTCGGTGCGGTGACCGTCCGGCTTAGTCCGAGGTGAGGCAGGGCAGGACGGCGGCGTCGCAGGTGAAGAAGGTCGATGCGTCCTAGGGGCCAGGGACTCCGGTCGCCGAACGGCGGCGTTGGCGGCGGCGGAGTGGGGATTTTCTTTCGGGGTCGGCTGAGTAGACAGAGAAACAGAACGAATCGTGACGTGGGTAAAAGAAAGAAAAAATGGTTCACTACAAATCTATTTCCATGCTGTTGTTCCCAACGCCTCGGCATTCTCCACCTTCTCAAAAAAAAATTAAAAAATTACCGGAGATAATGAGTCTGTTGTAACAAACATAATACAAGTCTGTAACGAAACATGGTACAACGAATAGATGGAGCATAATTTCCGGCAAAGAAAAATGGAGCAACAGAAGGCATGCTGTATCTCAGTGTCAAGTTGATCTGTACAACATCTCAAAAAAGAAAGAAAGATTAAGGGCTCATTGACGTCTCGATTTGGACTGAAAGAACTAAGCACGTAGTCGTAAAGCCCTCATCACTTCTTGTACTACCTCTGAAGTCTGCGGGAATTTCTCTGAAGAAAGGAAGGAGAGAGGACTGTGAGCTAGCATCCTCCCATTCTAAACTTTCCCACCATTTTTGCTCGCCATATATAAGCGGTGAGCTCTCGGCGCCCGCTAAGTTCCGTGGCAGCTTCATTAGCATGGGGCAACCATAAACGAGCAAGCCCATCAACGATGGGAAGGTGATTCTACCATCACGGATGCTATGCATGTTCTTTAGATTACATAACGCAAGGAACCTGAGTCTAGGGAAGGAACTTGTGGCAGGCAACACAGCTTCTTCATCGTTAGCCACCAACTCAATTATCGAGTCACAGTCACCCAAATATAATTTTTCAAGGCAAGGCAGCCATGTGATCCATGTGATTGACATCAGATTGTTGCAATGTGAGATGGATATATTCCTGAGGCCTGAAAGGCAAGTGTTGGATCTTGTACCTTTGAACTCAACCCTCTGAAGTTCTAGCAGACTATGTAACATTAGTCTGTCTAGCGTTGGCAAGCACCAACCTGGGTTCATATCAGTCTGGCCTATCACCAGCTCCTCCAAAAGATTGATGCGTTCGAGTGACAGCGCTTTCATATGTCTAGCTTTGCTACTTGTAAGGCTCAGTGGTGATATCTCAAGAGATTGCAAGCCTTCCAGAGCAGTAATGCAGAGGCGGCTTACAAAGGCTGTGTGCAAGTTAAAGATCTTCCACATGGAGTATGAATCTTGTACTGTAAAGGTAACATCCCTTAGCCTAGTTAAACTTTCGAGTTCTTCGATATATCCTGCTGAATAATCAATTCTCAAATCACAACATCGGTATAAACCTAACAGCCTCAGCATCTTCAGTCTTGATAGCAAACCATTTGGTATATTTCTAAGACTGGTCAACCCCAAATATAAGTACCTTAGATTTTCCAACAATCCCAGCTCCACTGGCAGTGAATGTATTGGTGTCTCAGAAAGATCAAGGGACTGCAAGCTCGTTAATGCTCTGATTTCTGATGGTATTTCTTGGATCCGTGTTCCAGAAAGATCCAAATAAATGAGTGATTTCATGGCGGAGAAAAAACCAGCTGGGAACTCAGAAATATGCTCATTTTTTACTAACATTAATGTTAACAGGTCAGGGCAGTCGCAAGAACTAGGAATTATCTTAATATCATCACCACAAAGGAAAATTCTATCAGCGGTGCTCCAAACGTCTGGTTGGGTGTGTTCTCTTTGGTCCACTAGCCACTTCTCTTTACACATCCCATTCTGTTTTGTCGCTACAATCCACAAGGCCAGATCTTGAAGAACATGGTGCATTTTCACATGTTTCTCCCCAATGTCAGAGGATTCAATCAAGAATGATCTTTTCAAAATTTCAATAATAGAATATCCTCTCAAGTAAGTTCTTTCAATATCATCATCCTCGCCTAGCAGTCCATGGCCCATCCAACACTCAACTAAACGAACAGGCTCCCAATCATCATCTGGGTCTTGTGCGGCGGCAAGCCCCGCAAATAGTAGAAAGCACTTTCTAATCACATCACTTTGCAAGCTATCATAACTAATTTTCAGTATAGGAAAGAGTTCGTTATCTGAACCAGAAACCTGATGGAAAACTGAATCTTCTAGTAACATCAAATTGTATTCCCATTCTTCTGAAGCTACCTTGGAAGCCATAACCTGCCCAATTATCTTAACTGCCAGTGGAAGGCCTCCACATTTTGCCGTAATCTTCTCTGCACATCCCCTGATTCGAGCATCTTCCATCTTTCTCCCACCAACAATCTCTTTAAACAACTGCCACGAATGATCAGAATTCAAGCATTTCAACTGTATAACATTTTCAAAAATGCGCATTCTACCACAGACATCAAGATATCGTGTTGTGATCACTACAATTTGACTATTTGGAAGGCAACACTTGTTCGAACCATGCGGTATACCAACATTCACTAGGTCCAGCATGTCCCAAAGATCATCAATCAGCAACAGAAATTTCTTTTCCTTTAAGAAGTTGAAAATAGCTCTAGCGCTGTCTGTAACATCTCCATCATTTGTTAGCAACAGTCCTAGTCCAGATGCAATGTTTTTCTGAACTGCCATCAAGTTTAGCTGCTTGCCAACTTCAATAAACACGACATGATCAAATCCAGGCCTTTCAGAGGTATAGTAGTTGTTGATTTGTTTAAGGAGAGTAGTTTTTCCTGACCCTCCCATGCCACATATGCCAATGATGTTCGTAGCGCCTTCTTCAATGCAACCGAAAACCTTGCTTCTGTAGTGTTCTTGTCCTACGATGTTATTTGGTAAAGGAAACTCCATACCGATTGGTCGGAGTAAACTTAATATATCATCCTTTTGAGGTGATCTCTTGTTAACATCTTCGATATCATCTTTAACCTTTGCAGCAGTTTTGCTAAGTTTGTAGTTGGACCAACAACTCCAGGAGCAGCCAAAGATATGTATGGTCCTTGATTCATACTTGTTCCTGATGCTGCAAGCTTCTTCTTCAATAGACCGAGCACTCTCTATCCACCTTGTTACTGGTACCTTTGGTCCCTTGCCTTCGCGTTCGCCTAACTGAATGGTCTCCTCAGTGTTATGTATGGAGTTTTTCAATTCATCAACAGCTTTTGCGAGATTGCAGACACTGGTTTCAGGCTTCAGACAGTAGCCAATATGCTTCTTGATCGGCTTCCATAACTCAGTTACCAACAGGGTAACAACCGGGGTGAGTATGCCATTCTGAGCCATGTGGCTGTAGCCTGTAACAAGTAAGTGAAGATGTACTTGATAACAGAGCCGGGACTAGATTTAGTTAAGAAAATTGAACGAAAAGAAATTCAGCAATATATCTTGCAGATTTAAGTAGGTTTATTTTGAAGCATGGAGAACCAGTAAAATAATCTCTTTGATTCGCATGATTCAGAAAACGTAGGAATATGAAAAATGCATGGGTAGAATGTCAAGCTCTTTCAAATCCTATATGATTTATGTCTGTTTGATTGCTCCATAGGAAAAACAAGGGATTCTTTCCAAGAGATTTGAGTGGATGGAAAAATTTGTATGAAATATAGTGCAAGGAAGTCCTTTGTAAAAAGAGCCCAACTTCGGTACAACCCGCCTCACTAAACATATAAAAGGCAATATAGACCTTTGACAAATCGTATCCATTTTCATATGTATGGTGGGTCACCCGTATACGACATACGTTCAGGGGACCTCTTGTACGCCGCTTATTGCGGGAAAGAGCCAGCGATTTGCACACGCACAGCTAGCCTGGGCCGGCCCATTTGCGGAGCGCGCGGTGGAAAACCAACAAAACATGTTCGTGTAGAGAATCAACAAAAAATGTTCGTTTAGAAACCAATTCTTTTTGAATTTGTCCGAACATTTTTTGTATTCGTGTAGAAAAAAACACCTTGTTCAATGTAGGGTGTCCGGATAGGCCAGAAGGCTCCGTATAAGAGCACGTTGTTTCTCGACATCCGCCAAATTATCCCAATTTTTTTTCATTGGCTTGTATGAACAATTCAACCCACCATGCCATTTTTTTTTGTTTTCTACAAATTTTACATTTTCTGAGTTTACTCGGTCAAAAAGGGCAATAAATTGCCAGACGTGTCGCAACTCGTTCAAACCTGACATGGATTCCTACCATGGGTATGCCCACTTGCTTGCAAAAGTTTGGGTCATTTGCAAGATGTCTAAAAATAGAACATGTTCAACGTAGGGTGTCCAGGTACGTTAGAAGGCTTCGTCTGCGAGCTCGTTGTCTTTCGTCATTCTTGCAATGGCCCTAATTATTTTGCATGACCTTGTATGACCAACTAAAAGCACCATGCCAAGTTTTCTTGGTTTTTGACAAATTTTGCATTTTCTGGAGTTTTCTTCGCCAAAAAATGCCGATAAATTGCTGGACGTGTCGCAACGTGCATACAGTGTTGGCAATCGTTCAAACCTGGCATGGATGTCTACCATGAGCATGCTCACCTGCTTGCAAAAGTTGGGGTCATTTGAAGGATGTCTGAATATACACCATGTTCAACGAAGGGTGTTTGGGTAGGCCTGAAGGATCAGTGACTGAGAGCACGTTGTCTTTCGACATCCTTGAATTGGCCCGAATTTTTTTGCATGGCCTTGTATGACCAACTAAAGGCACCATGCCAAGTTGTTTTTTTTTTACAAATTTTTCATTTTCTGGAGTGTTCTCGGCCAAAAGATGCCGATACAAGGCTGCACGTGCCGCAACTTGCATGTGTTCTCTGAAAACGTTCAAACCTGGCATGGATGCCTAACATGGGCATGTCCACCTATTTGAAAAAGTTAGGGTCATTTGAAGGATGTCCAAAAATAAATCATGTTCAACGGAGGGTGTTTGGGTAGGCTAGAAGGCTCCGTCTGAGAGCACGTTATTTTTCAACATCCTTGAAATGGCCCCAATTTTTTCCTTAGCCTTTTATGACCAATTCAACGCACAATGCCAAGTTGTTTTGGTTTTTGAACTTGCATTTTCTGGAGTTTTCTCGATCAAAAAAGGTCGGATGTGTCACAACTTGCATTCGGTGTAAAAATCGTTCAAACCTGATACGGATGCCTACCGTGGGCATGCCCACCTGCTTGCAAAAGTTGGGGCATTGCAAGGATGTCCAAAAATAAACCATGTTGAACGGAGGCTAGGAGGCTCCGTCTGAGTTCACGGTGTTTGTCGACATATTTGGAATGGCCCCAATTTTTTTTCATGACCTCGTATGACCAATTCAAGGCCCCATGCCAAGTTGTTTTGGTTTTCGACACGTTTTTGCATTTCTGGAGTTTTTCGGGTGAAAAAAGGCTGATAAATGGCCGGACGTGTCGCAACATGCAAACGGTGTCGGAATCCGTTCAAACCTCGCATGGATGCCTACCCTGGGCATGCACGCCTGTTTGCAAAACTTGGGGTCATTTATCCATAGTCCAAAAAAACACTAGTTGAGAGGAGTGTGCGAGATTAAGCCAGACGGGTGCATCCGTGAGCATGTAGTTTTTCCTAATTTGAATGATTCCATTGCAATTTCTGTCATCATGAATCAATATGAACATTTTCTTATGTCCTAACCATTGCCTGAAATTTGTTAACAATTTTAGAATTTCAAATAGTGTATGATTTTTTTTACAAATTTGAATAATTTTTCCAAATTGTTAAAAAATAGATGAAAATTTGGAAAACAAATTGCAAACCGCATATTTTTAGAAAATTTGTCAACCTTTTTTGAAACGCAAACATTTTTTAAATTTGTGAACAAAAAAATTGAAAACGGGAACATTATTTGAAATTCCAGAATATTTTTGAAAATGTAAAAACTAAACAAGAACATTTCGGGTATTCCAAACAAAATTGCAATTTTTTTAACAGGTTTCAAAAATAATAAAAAAATTCAAAAAGGAGAATAATGAATTAACAAAAAAAATAAAAGAAAATCGAAAAAATAGAAAAGAAAAAAACTCTTAGGTCTTGGCCCAACTATGCGACTGCATCGCTCCCGTCGGGCGCCTGTTGGGCCGGCCCAAGCATTCGCGGATTTGAAAAATGTTCATCGATTTTAGAAAAAATATTAACGGATTTGAAATTTCGGAGATTTTCATAAAAAGTTCACTAAAAAAAGTTCATTGATTTTGAATATTTTTTTCTGAATTTCAGTTTTTTATTGATTTTGAAAAAAAGTTCATGAATTTTTAAAAAGTTCAAGGGTTTTGATAAAAAGTTTGTAAATCTGAAAGGAGTTCGTGGATTTGAAAACATTCATCCATCTGAAAACAAGTTCACGCAATCGGAAAAAAGTTCATGCCTTTGATAAAAGTTCAAGAATTTAAGAAAATGTTTACGACTTTGAAAGGTTCATGAATTTAAAAAAAGTTCACGATTTGAAAACATTCATCCATCTGAAAACAAGTTCACGCAATCGGAAAAAAGTTCATGGATTTGATAAAAGTTCAAGAATTTAAGAAAATGTTTACGACTTTGAAAGGTTCATGAATTTAAGAAAAGTTCACGATTTGAAAAGAAAATTCGCAAATTTTAGAAAAGGAAAAAGAAAATGAAAAAAGGAAGAGAAAGAGAAATAAAAACAGAAGAAAAACCGCGCAAAACAAAAACTAAAAAAGGAAAAGAAAAACCAAACAAGAAAGCCGTTGTGTGTTTTTTAGCGTTGATTTGAAGTAGAAAAAAGAAGTAAACTAGGCAAGTTTGGTAAGATGTCCCACTTGGTTACTACAGTTGCACTAAACTGGGAGGTAAAGAGTTCGAAACGCACATTTTTTTGAGGTTTAACAGAAAAGGAAAAGAGCAGAAGAGGAAATGGGCATGGCCCGGAGCAGAGGGTGTGTGTGCGCTGAATAGAATCAGGCCGTACGTATTTTCAAAAAAAGACCTTTCTTCCCTTTATTATGAAGGGATATGGAAAGATCGTCGACGCACATTTTTTTTTTTTTTTGAGGTTTAACGAAAAAGAAAAAGAGCAAAAGAGTAAATGGGCCTGGCCCGAGCAGCGGGTGTGTGTGCATTGAATAGGATCGAGCGGTACGTATTTTTAAAAAAAGATAATCCTTCCCTTTATTATGAAGGGCATGAAAAGATCTCCTCCGTTGATGTTTTTAGGGGGTTGTACCGAAGCAGAAGTGTTGAAAAATTTACTATAGGATTCAATCATAGGAATCAAACAACCGATAAAGAAAACAAAAATCCTAAGGGGTTTAAATCCTTTGAATCAGAGAGGCCCTAAATTTGTATTATCTCTTGTTGCTTTCTCAGAAAGATACGCCTGTTCTTCACAAAAAAGAAAAATACCTTCTGGCCAAAATTAATGGATACCTGAGTTTTTGGAGAGCTAGCACTATATCTATCTATCTCACTAAAACTTTGTTGTTTGCTGCAGGAACGAAGCAAGTGTGTCCTCGTATCAATATATGAATCATGAACTTTTTAGGAAAACGTTTACAGTTGGGCACTCTGGTTTGGATGAGGGAAGTGAGAAAGAAGAATGAATTGGCATCAATACCTTGTTTTGGGAAGCTGGGAGTCGGTTCTTCTGTCTCCTCTGTGCCTTGAGATTTGTGATGAAGCTCTGGTCACCAAGGAGATGGCAGAAGCGGCGATTGACCTCCCGGTAAACACGAGTGAGGTAAGGAAGAGGAGGGTCGAGGTCAGCAATCTAGAGTGGTGCGTGCGTGCGTGCCTGCTGTGTAGCCTAGCTAGTCAACAACCTAGAGTGGAACTCTCTTCTCTCTTTTTTTTGAGGGGGAACAAGAGTTGTTGGAGCAGAAGCACGCTATGCGAGAACCTACCAAATGAAATCTATCTTTTTCGTTGTTAATCGCCATTTACTTACGGTGCTCAGGCATTCGCTCCAGGGAGCGAAGATTCCGAATGTTGATTTTCCGTTCCTGTTGGAATTGCAGTAATATTGTGCTCCATTCGTTCACATTATCCGCATAACCCTGGAAGGCACGGCAACTCCAAGTCTACTTGACCCGCTCCTCTAATAAATATCCAGGAAACACAAAGAAACGTACAATCTGAAAGGACGCACGGCCACACAAAAAAAGAATTTGAAAACCGTTCCATCTGCAGGCGCGTTTGTCCGCGTCCAAATCGCGGAGAAATTATCTAGTAGAACTCTGTTATTCGAGTCTGGGCACACCGCAACGATCTAGCTTGTCCAGCTCACACAGCGACGGCAGCGAAGAAAAACTGGCCAGGGTAACTGATGGCAAGGTTGCAGACGACTCGAGGACTTCGGCGGCCAAGCTTGAGATTAAGGCGTGAGAACTGCAGATGATATTTCCCCCCCGGATTGGACCGTAAACACATTGATTTTTTGTTGTTCATCAGAGCAAGCTCACACAGCTCAATTTCATTAACTTAACACAGTACCCACGATGTTTGCTTATTCTTCGCACTCTTTGCAGGTTACGTCGGCCTTATTTCTACAGATCAACCAGCGAGACTTGTTAGTTTTAATCTTGTTACATGCATTAGTAGATGTTTTTTTTGTCGTGTCATGCATGCATGTTTAATTAGAAAGTTGCATGCTAGCTGGTTTGTTAGCTAGTTGAGTCCTTGCATGTACGTGTGTACGCCGATGGATGGATGTGTGCACGTGGATTGAGTCGATGCATGTAAATAGGATCATTAGCCAGAAGCGTACGAGTTTACGTTGCGGCTATTAGTACGTGAGTTAGTTGAGTTAGTTGAGCCACGATGCACTATCGTGGGATGGCACGAATCTGGTGGGTCGTGGCATAGAGTTCGGCCGGTTTAACTGGTCAAGTTTGCATGTAATCACAAGTTAAATAAGAGAAAGAATAGAGAAAAGAGGACGGGAGTTGCGCCTCGCAAAATACCGGTGTCTTCGTGTTCCTCTCTCTCGTTCGTCTTCATCGTGTCCGCGTGTGTACTCCGGCCTGTGATCCAACAAGACTCACCATGCGCATGGCTGCTTGTTTCTTGTGGAGTTGTCGACACCCGTTTGTAACGCGCACAACCGTCGCTCTATTAGCATGCAGAATTCGGTACAAGAAGGGTTCTTTGTGGCACCCAGAATGTAGAGAAACTGAGAACAATGTCTTGTTGCAGGGGAAAGGACAAAGGGAGCAGGTAGGAAGAGGAAGAGAACCACGACTGGATACGAGCTAAAAACATGAGCTTTGTTGCTTAATGATAAACGGTATATGAGTAAGAGGGAGGCTCGTAGAAAACATGCTGTCCCCAAGGCAGCGAAGATGCCGCTTTAACAAGGCGATGTGCGTCATCATTTAACTTCCGTTTTTCGTGGCGGATCAGTACCTCATCAAACATTGCACGTCGCGGTTCCACCTCTCTGGTGATGCTGCTGTATGGTCCTTGGTGTGGCTTGTTAATACCATCAACGACAGATTGGTATCACATGCAATATGAAGACGCTGAAGATTCAGATCAACCGCCAGAGAAGGCCCCTCTCGACAGGCAGCAGCTTCGTTTATGTCAGGTTCTGACAGTCCAAAAAATTACTTAAGCTGATGCACCAAGGAATCTACCTTCTCCGTCCCTGCAGACAGCCCCCACCGCACCAGCGTGTCCCGACCTTGACAGACCCCGTCCATGTTGATTTTCATCCTGTGTTCTGTATGGGAAAGCCATGACAGGACTAGCCCCTAACGATGAGCCACTGGATTTTTATTGTTCTTCGCGTGTATCATCTCTAAATCTTCTAGGAAACACGTAATGATGGCAAAGGTGGAGAGGGGACTTTGGAACTCATTTTCATGGATCGCACGCCTCCTTGCCCGCCATATCGCCCAGAGCATGACCAAAACTTTCACAAACTCTTGATTATTTAGAGTGTCCCGAACAGTGAAGAGCCAAAACCTCCAACCGAAGAAGACGATATCACGTGATATGCATAAGGAATGGCTAATCATTTGTGTTGCACCACAAGAATTGGGTTTGTCTAGGGCACATCTAGATGTGCCCTAGTTATTGCACATCTAAGTGACTCAATCAAGCATAAAAAGAAAAAGAAAAAGGAAATACCCACACGAATCTCCGTGTAAGATGAATGACATAGGGCTTAGATGTGCAATACTTATAGCACATCTAGATGTGTTTAGCAAAACTAACAAGAATTTGTATGCCCCATTTGCAACGCACGGGCAATTAGCTGTTAAAATAAATAAAAAGGAGAGACACCTACAACAGATGCTTTTGGCAAAAGTTTTCCCAGTTTGTGTGTTCATGTGATCTTTTTTGTAATAGCCATTGATGGTCTTGGATTTTTCTGGGGAGACAGCATGAATTTCGATGGGGGTGAAGAGTCCATCGTCAAGAATCTGGCTGCCGAGGCCGATGAGCCGTCCGCTGAGCTGTCTAGGATGGGGTTGATAAGAGTGGGACGGTGGAACGAATACGGCCAAAATTCTGGAGACCACAGCGCGCGCACACGTACACCCTGACTGACACGACCATACATACAGATAGACATACCTATTCAACCATACACCATGATATAAGATTCTAACTCCACCACACGATACATACTCCCTCTGTACTTGCAAACCTGTTCAACCATCCAGTCGTGAACGGCATGATGTGGATGAATCTTTGATGTGCACTGCAGAGGCCAACAAATGAGGTTAGCTGTCAACCACGCACGCACGCACCTCCAATATTCCAGTCCAGCCCTGACGAACAGGTAGGCCTCACGAACAGAGGATGCGGCAGCCAGGATCCGCCTGCTCCCCATCATCTCCGTCAGACCCTCCATCCACCAATCATTCCGACTAGCATCGTGGGCACAAAACTCAACCTCTACGATCGCGCAACAATATAATTAAAATAACATTGCTCTACAACTACTAGTTTTTTCATTGAACGAACTAAGCCACAATGACAAGTTGGGTTCTTTTACTTTTTTTATAACGGGAGGCTGACAGCCTCTAAGGTTACTGCTCACGCTTGCAATTTTTTTGGTTGGAGGCCACTAGCTAGTGCAGTGTATAGAGGCTGTTTTCACAAGACAGAAGGTTTAGAGCAATTCCAACGCGCCGACCCATTTCGTCCGCGCGTGTCCGTTTGGGTCGAAACGGACACAAAAGTCGGCCCAACGCACCGACCCAAACGGACGCGCGTCCGCTTTTTGTCCACGGACGACCCATTCCAATTTGGGCCTCGTTTGTGTTGGTGCGATGCCCGCCTACTCCTCCCCTTGGCCCGCAAGTCGCTGGCACAGGCCATTCTCTTCCTCCCACCGACAGCCAGCACACCCGGCCGCCCCACCCCGTCGCTGCCGCCACCTTGTTCCGGTGCCCAGGGCAGCCGTCCGCCCCCACATACCTCCCCCCCCCCCCCCCCCCCCCCCGCGCCCGTAGCACGCCACCTTCCAATGTCGCCGCCACCACCGCCTCGCCGCACCGCCGCCGCAGCTTCCCCGACGTCGCCGCCAGCACCACCTCGCCCCCGTGCCCCGTCCCTGCCTGAAGCGGACAAAAGCACGGCGGCCTCGCTTGTCTGACGTCGCCACGCTCGCCGGATCTCTTAACAGATGTATTAAATGTTGCTTTTTATCTTTCTTTTATAGCTTAGGCATCTCCTTGCTTATATGTTGCCTTTTTTTAGAAAAGCACAAGTTTTGTTTGATGGAAGAATGCTTCATATTTTTTACTTAACAAAAAATCATTTCCATTTGTAGCATTAGTAATGGGTTATCATTCCTTTTTGTTTACAAGCTGACAAGCTGTTAACTTTCATTTTACTTGGTTGCTTTCCATTGAACAAGATAAATATAGTTGGACTGTATATTTATCCATGTGATTATAGTAGCATGCCACTATTGCTTTCGTCCACATTCCTTTTCGGCAGATCTTCGATTCTTCGCAGATTAAAGGTGTGCACTAAGCCTTAATGGGTCATACATCCACATGCCTTCCTCTGTTCAAGTATCTTGCTTATAAATCCAAACAAAGTAATATGTGCTAACTGTGTTGTCTTCCCAAGTATTCTATAATTTGCATATGCTGAACTGACTAAGTGACAAGTTATTTGCATTTCTTGATTCAAATACAATACAGATATTATTATCTTATGCTTCTCAATTAATTGGCTATGATCTTCTCCACCTTGCTCGTGGGTCATAATTAAATGTTTGCATGGCTTTTCTTTTGCCATTTGTGTTTCAGAGATTGTATCATCTCATCCTTTATACTGGATTGAAAGGCCCCCATAATAGCCTCCATCTCATCCGACCTATGTCCTGAAGACAATCCATTTCTATTATTTTTAGTAAGAACAAGTAACACCAGACAACATATTGGGAGGTTCAGCGCTGGGACATTGTTTCAGTGTCGATACTATCTCATGTTACACTTAGTGGGCTTTCCAATGACACCCAAATACTTTTGCTGCCACCCAAATAGATATGGATCATTCTTTTAATGAGTTAGTATTATGTTACCCTACAATATTGGATGGATAAACTTCCCCCGATATACCAATAAAGGATCACAACGACAATGATCAGTAATTTAGGATGAGATGGGAAGTTGAACACTACATATCAAGTTAGCTCAAAGCATGTAAGTTCGGTGTAGCATCTTTGCTATCTGTGTTCAGTTTTCACTTGCTGAAATGATTGTACTTAGAATATTTCTATTGTGTGAGGTCTGAGCAAAACAATTCACCATGTTTGAGATTTTAAACCACAAATTGCCATGATTTCTTTTTCGTTTGCTTATCGTAGATTATAACTTTTCATGCATCGTTTATTTTTGTTTCATAAAAATTCTGGCTACAACACAGTAACTTGGATCTCGGTGCTAATGTGTATAACTAATGCTCATTTCATCCCAATGCTTTGAAATAAGAGAGTTGAAATAAGGTGCTCAATTTGGAAAAAAGAAAGAGAAAGGAATCTGTTTTTTTGTTGATATTGGAGCTCCATCACTCGC
Source organism: Elymus sibiricus (assembly GCA_039707655.1). Lineage (NCBI taxonomy): Eukaryota > Viridiplantae > Streptophyta > Magnoliopsida > Poales > Poaceae > Elymus > Elymus sibiricus. The sequence continues at coordinate 5,065,745 of CM077674.1, read as the reverse complement.
TGTCAAATATTGCAAGCAAACAACTACAGTGGACAATAATGCACATATGAAGATTGGTTTACAACAATAGTTACAATAACAATCTCAAAAATTCATCTGTATATAATCTTCATATTGTTTCTATTTCGGAATCCCAGTTAGTGTGTTTATATACAGTAATATTCATGTAAGTCACACGATATTGTGTCCATTGCAATTTTCTCATATTAAGTTCGTAAGTACACTATGCAGAAAGTTATTCAATCTTATCATCATGTTCATAGGACTAAGAGTTCCCGCAGCAACACGCGGGTTATTCATCTAGTGTATACAGTGTGGATGCTCTTATTATACTTGCTCTTAGGAATACAAGTTCAATACTCCCTCCAATCCATATTACTTGTTGTTCAAAATGGATGTATCTAGTACTAAAATACGTCTAGATACATCCGTTTGAGTAACAAGTAATACGGATTAGAGGGAGTACATTATTGTACGCTTACATCTTTGCATACGCAGCTAATGCTCATTAGTTTGTACAGATTCACACAGAATCTGCACGCGTCCGAGCACAAATCATTCACTTGCTAACCGCGTGCTTCGTACTGTAAATCAATATACTATTGCTGCTCCATACCGTAGCTAGGGACGTGAGCTGGACATATTGCTAGTAGTGATGGAGCCACAAACTCAGGATGGATTGGGCCAAACGATTTCTTGTAATATCAGGAGAGGCCAAACTAACCCGGCAAAAAAAAAGGAGGGGACCACTAGTAGAAAACAGGGCTTTGGTCCAGGGTCAGATAAGGGCATTAATCCCGGTTCCCTTACGAACCGGGACCAATGGGTGCATCAGTCCCGGTTCGTGAGGCCAGGGCGCCGGCTGGGCCTCGGGGGCCATTGGTCCCGGTTCGTCTGACCCCTTTGGTCCCGGTTCCAGACACGAACCGGGACCAATGGGCCTCGCTCCTGGCGCAGCAACTTTAATCCCGGTTGGTGGATGGAACCGGGACTAAAGGTTAGTCTTCTGTCCCGGTTCTAGCCACCAACCGGGACTAAAGAGATGCCTATATATACCCTCGCCCCTGCCCACCCTCTCCTCTGTTTTTTGGCCGTGTGGGAGGTGTGCATGCGCTGCTCTGTTCTCCCTTCTATGCATGCACATGAGGTGTTCGATGAAATGCCCGAGCCACACTTAAGCTTTCTCCTCTCCAAGCTCAACCTCCAAGCTCAATTTTTCTCAAGATTTGTCTAGGTTTGGCGGTCCGTCCCGTCCCGTCCCCGTCCTCACCGCCGTCGATCGCCCGCGCCGATCTCGTCGCCGGCACCACCGTGGTGAGCCTCTTGTTCTTATCTTTTTTCTAAAAGAAAAAAATTCTTACTTGTATGATTTAGATAGATACTTGTATAATTTTCTTACTTTTATTATTGTTTGTTATTATATAGTGCCATGGTTTTGGTATCTGCCCCCGTCGGCCCTCGTCCTGTCTATGATTCGGATGTGGTATATTATCTTTTATTATGATTTGTTTCATTTAGTGTTTATGACAATTATGCCGACCAACGTGACATAGATGTTTTTATCTAGGAGGTATGTGAACCGGAAATTCCAACCGACCCTCTTGTCGAGAGGTTAAATTTAGTTGAAAAAGAAAACAATTACTTGAAGAAAAAATTGAAAAGAATTGAGGAGGAGAAGATGGAATTGGAGTTGCATGTTGCCGATGTCGTCGATGATCACAAGATCAAGATGGATGCAATGCGCTTGAAGATTAGAAACATTAGAAAATATGCCATTCATAATGAGGCTTGGTATCATTATGCCGTTGGATCAATTGTTACCTTAGTTGCGATTATGATCGCATTTAAGTGTTTTTCATAGTTTCAATGTATGTTTTAATTAGATGCTCTAGAGAGCTATATGTTGTTCTATGAGAACTATATATGTATGAACTTTATGTATTTATTTTTTCAGTAATAACATTTGATCACTACTGTACTTTGGTTTTAATGTGATGATGAACTTGTATTAATTTGGTCACTTCACTATTCATGATGTTCTTTAATGGTTTTTGATACACTTAATTATATAATGCACGCAGATGAACCGGCAATGGATGTACGGTGACCGACACACCTCCGAGTATCTTGAGGGCCTGCATAAATTTCTTGAAGTGGCTGAGGCAAACAAGCAGAATGGTTTTATGTATTGTCCATGCCCTGTCTGTGAGAATACGAAGGATTACTCTAACTTGAAAACCCTTCACGTCCACCTGCTTGAGAAGGGTTTCATGCCACACTATAATGTTTGGACCAAGCACGGAGAAAGAGGGGTTATGATGGAAGACAACGAAGAAGAAGAGGATGATGACAACTATCCCCCTGAATACGATGATACTGCAACGGGGGAAGCTGAAGATCAAGAGGAACCAGACGATGTGCCCGATGATGATCTTCGCCGGGTCATTGTTGATGCAAAGAGACAATGCCAAAGTGACAGGGAGAAGTTGAAGTTTGATCGCATGTTAGAGGATCCGAAAAAAGGGTTGTACCCAAATTGCGAAGATGACAACACAAAGCTCGGTACCACACTGGAATTGCTGCAATGGAAGGCAGACAATGGTGTATCTGACAACGGATTTGGGAAGCTACTGAAAATAATGAAGAAGAAGCTTCCAAAGGATAACGAATTGCCCGACAGTACGTACGAAGCAAAGAAGGTTCTATGCCCTCTAGGATTGGAGGTGCAGAAGATACATGCATGCCCTAATGACTGCATCCTCTACCGCGGTGAGTACGAGGATTTGAACGCATGCCCGGTATGCGGTGCATTGCGGTATAAGATCAGACGAGATGACCCTGGTGATGTTGAGGGCGAGCGCCCCAGGAAGAGGGTTCCTGCCAAGGTGATGTGGTATGCTCCTATAATACCACGGTAGAAATGTCTGTTCAGAAACAAAGAGCATGCCAAGTTGATGCGATGGCACAAAGAAGACCGTAAGAAAGACGGGAAGTTGAGAGCACCCGCTGACGGGTCGCAGTGGAGAAAAATCGAGAGAAGGTGGGGGGACTTTGCAGGTGACGCAAGGAACGTATGGTTTGGGTTAAGAGCAGATGGCATTAATCCTTTTGGGGAGCAGAGCAGCAATCATAGCACCTGGCCCGTGACTCTATGTATCTATGACCTTCCTCCTTGGTTGTGCATGAAGCGGAAGTTCATTATGATGCCAGTGCTCATCCAAGGCCCTAAGCAACCCGGCAACGACATTGATGTGTACCTAAGGCCATTAGTTGAAGAACTTTTACAGCTGTGGAATGGAAAAGGTGTACGTGTGTGGGATGAGCACAAACAGCAGGAATTTGACCTACATGCGTTGATGTTTGTAACCATCAATGATTGGCCTGCTCTCAGTAACCTTTCAGGACAGACAAACAGGGGATACCACGCATGCACGCACTGTTTAGATGACACCGAAAGTATATATTTGGAGAAATGCAGGAAGAATGTGTACCTGGGACATCGTCGATTTCTTCTGACCAACCATCAATGTCGAAAGAAAGGCAAGCATTTCAAAGGTGAGGCAGATCACCGGAAGAAGCCCGCCCTCCGTACTGGTGATCACATACTTGATATGGTCAAGGATTTACAAGTAATCTTTGGAAAGGGTCCTGGCGGACAATCTGTTCCGAATGACGCTGAGGGACGCGCACCCATGTGGAAGAAGAAATCTATATTTTGGGACCTACCCTATTGGAAAGACCTAAAGGTCCGCTCTGCAATCGACGTGATGTACGTGACGAAGAATCTTTGCGTGAACCTGCTAGGCTTCTTGGGCGTGTATGGGAAGACAAAAGATACACCGGAGGCACGGGAGGACCAGCAACGTGTGCACGAAAAAGACGGCATGCATCCAAAGCAGTATGAAGGTCCTGCCAGCTACGCTCTTACCAAAGAAGAGAAGGAAATCTTCTTTGAATGCCTGCTCAGTATGAAGGTCCCGTCTGGCTTCTCGTCGAATATAAAGGGAATAATAAATATGGCAGAGAAAAAGTTCCAGAACCTAAAGTCTCATGACTGCCACGTGATTATGACGCAACTGCTTCCGGTTGCATTGAGGGGGCTTCTACCGGAAAACGTTCGATTAGCCATTGTGAAGCTATGTGCATTCCTCAATGCAATCTCTCAGAAGGTAATCGATTCAGAAATCCTACCAAGGTTAAAGAATGATTTGGTGCAATGTCTTGTTAGTTTCGAGCTGGTGTTCCCACCATCCTTCTTCAATATCATGACGCACGTCCTAGTTCATCTAGTCGACGAGATTGCCATTCTGGGCCCTGTATTTCTACACAATATGTTCCCCTTTGAGAGGTTCATGGGAGTCTTAAAGAAATATGTTCGTAACCGTGCTAGGCCAGAAGGAAGCATCTCCACGGGCCATCAAATAGACAAGGTCATTGGGTTTTGTGTTGACTTCATTCCTGACCTTAAGAAGATTGGTCTCCCTCAATCGCGGTATGAGGGGAGACTGACTGGAAAAGGCACGCTAGGAGCGGACTCAATGATATGTAGGGACGGGCATTGTTGGGCTCAAGCACACTACACAGTTCTACAGAATTCTACCTTGGTGACCCCGTATGTCAATGAACACAAGAATATTCTGCGCTCCAAACACCCGGAGCAATGTGACGACTGGATTACATGTGAACACATCAGGACTTTCGGCAGTTGGTTGCAAACACATCTCATGGGTAACACCACTGTTGGAGATGAGCTGTACTCGTTGGCCAGGACACCATCTTCGACTGTATTGACTTACAAAGGGTACGAGATAAATGGGAATACATTTTACACGATCGCCCAAGATCAAAAGAGCACCAACCAAAACAGTGGTGTCCGCTTTGATGCAGCAACCAACAGGGGAAAGGACACATATTATGGTTACATAGTGGACATATGGGAACTTGACAATGGACATGATTTTAAGGTCCCTTTGTTTCGGTGCAAATGGGTCAATCTGTCAGGAGGCGGGGTACTGGTAGACCCACAGTACGGAATGACAACAGTGGATCTGAACATTCTTGGGTACACAAACGAACCATTCGTCCTAGCCAATGATGTGGCGCAGGTTTTCTATGTGAAGGACATGTCTACCAAACCGAGAAAAAGAAAAGATAAGGAAGCGAATACATCATATGATGAGCCAAAGCGCCACATAGTTCTTTCAAGGAAAAGAGACATCGTGGGAGTGGAGGGCAAGACAGACATGTCTGAAGATTATGAAAAGTTTCATGAAATTCCTCCCTTCAAAGTGAAGGCTGACCCAAGCACCCTGTTAAACGATGAAGATTATCCATGGTTACGACGCAATAAGCATGGAAAACACACGAAGAAAAAGTGAAGGAGGATACGATGATGGCTCTGATTACGCGAAGAAAAAATGAAATGCCTTTTGTAACAGATAGTTTTCGTCCGAAACCCTGATACTTCGAAAGAGATTGTCCATTTTGTACATGAAGTGCATCCAGCTTTTGCCGTAACCCTCTCAACTTTTTAGCACATGCTATGTGGGTGAAATGATGATACCATGCCAACTTTCAACCTTTTCAGAGATTCATTTGTAGTGCTTTTCAATTTCAGGGTCATTTAGCTAAAAAAAACTCTAATAGCAAAAAGAAAGAACTAAAAAGCTTTTATAAAACTCTAATAGCAAAAAGAATGAACTAAAAAGAATCAATTAAAATATTTTGTTATGATCAACTAAAACAAAACTATAATATTCTTCAATAGCAAAAAGAATCAACTAAAAAGCTTTTATAAACCTCTAGTTATTATCAAAATAATATTAACTTAAAATTATATAAAATTTATGCAACTAAAATTATCAAAGTATTTTTTGTTAAAAACTTTAATAGCAAAAAGAATTTTCATAAAGTATTTTATGTAAAAAACTTTAATAGCAAACTAAAATGACATAAAAAATAAAAAAATGCCGCCTACTGGGCCACCACGGCCTACATACGACTAGAAACCCATCTGTACATGGGCCAGGATGCAGGCCCGCGGGCCCAACAGGCCCAACATGGCACTGACAAAGGTTAGGCAAGTACTGCCTGCATTAGAGAGGAGCTCGAAAGCCCAGCCGCAACGCGCCTTATAAACCAGTGCTGCCCTCTCTCAACTAGCGAGGTGGGACTAAACTCCCACCACACCGCTGCGCCAGGCTATTGGTCCGGGTTGGTGGCTCGAACCGGGACGAAAGGGTGCCTTTGGTCCCGGTTCGAGCCACCAACCGGGACTAAAGGTTGGGGTATATAAGCCCACACTTAGGAAATTTTCATAGTTCATCCGCAGTTTCCCCCGACGACGCCGAGCACATCAACACCGCCAGGCTGCCCCGACGCCGTCCGCCGCCCCCGCCGTCGCCGTCGCCGCACCCTGCCCCGTCGTCGCCGTCGCCGTCGTCGCCCCCGAGCCCGCGCCCCTGCCCCGCCCCCGAGCCCGCGCCCTTGCCCCGGCCCGCCCCCGCCGTCGCCGTCGCCGTCGCCGCGCCCCTGCCCCGTCGTCGCCGCTAGGCTGCCCCGACGCCATCCGCCGCCCCCGCCGTCGCCGTCGCCGCGCCCCTGCCCCGTCGTTGCCCCCGAGCCCGCGCCCCTGCCCCGCCCCCGAGCCCGCGCCCCTGCCCCGGCCCGCCCCCGCTGTCGCCGTCGCCGTCGCCGCGCCCCTGCCCCGTCGTCGCCGTCACCGTCGCCGTTGTCTCCCTCCTCCCCGAGCCCTCGCCGCCCCCGCTGTGAGCCGCCGCCGCCGCCCCGGCCCGCTGTGCATTTTTTTATATGATGAATTTTTTTGTTTATATATAATGTATATGTAGATGCTTATTGTTTATTAATCATGTGTATGTATGTATGTGTATGTATATGTAAATATTGATATGATGAATTTTTTTTGTTCATATATAATGTATATGTAGATGCTTAGTGTTTATTAATCATGTGTATGTATGTATGTGTATGTATATGTAAATATTGACATGATGAAAAAAAAATTGTTCATACATAATGTAGATGTATATGTATGTATGGATGGATATCGATGGATGTATGTATATAGAAAATTCGTAGAAAATTAACCGTAACTCCGATGAAAATAATTTATATATGAAAATCGATCAGAAAAATATGACGAATCCGAATATGCCCTCCGTTCGTCTGTCACAAGCAGCTAGCATAGCGAACCTGGAACCGTCCCCCTCCGGCTCATCTGTCCGAAATTAATGCAGACTTCGGGAAAACATTCCCGGATGTTATCCCCCTTCACCTATATCGTGTAGTGCCGCGTTAGAACACCCCTAACTCTCTCGGGAATTCAACATATCCCCGATAACTTCGACATGAGGGGGGGGGGTCCGCAAGTATCCTCGACGACCATGAGAGAGGCGGTCCGCAAAGTATCCTCTCTCGAAAGATAGGACGACTCATCAGACATGAGGGGGGAGTAGTCCTCGACGATCGTCTGAAACTGACTGTTATAAAACTTGTCAACTTTGCATGATGTTTGCCACTAATCCATTGCTCATATGCATATGATTCCTTGTTGTGATACTAAGTCCATGTTTGCCACTAATCCATCTCTCATGGTTGTATATTGCCATGTTGTAATGTTTGCAGAAACTATGGACAGAGACTTAGAAAAAGAAGAGTTGTTGGGGGATATAATCCTTCAAGGAGGTGATATCACCTTGTCGTTTCTCAACGACACCGATGGTGAGGAAGGAGATCATGACGGCTCCGGTGATCCAACAATGGAGGAGGAAGGAGATCATGACGGCTCCGGTGATCCAACAATGGAGGAGGAAGGAGATCATGACGGCTCCGGTGACCGAACGGAGGAGGGAGCCTTAACTGTTGCAAAGTCCGGCGAGGTATATATATATATTAATTAAGCCTGTGCTGACTTGATGCATTAATTGTTTTGTATGTACATATATTAACGCTTCTTTCTTCTTTTAGCCCTCCGGATCGAGCCAAACTTCCGTAAGGAGACGAGGCCCGAAGAAAAGGTTGCGCCGGGATGAAAGGTTCACAATCACAGAAGTCGCTCGAGATGGTCAACCGATTGCTCCCAAGCGGACCAAGGACGCATTTGTACATCAGTGCGGAGTTGTTGTTAGGGACAGCGTCCCGATCAACATCCAAGAATGGAATAAGAAGAAGGACCCTGAAGTTTCTTATGTCTAGGATAGACTGAAAGATGATCTTTGGACCTCGCTGATGACAAATTTCAGCCTACCACTAGAGGAGAATCCGAATAACCCAGTTATAGAGCGAAAGGTCAAGGCGTTTGCTCTTAAGAAGATGGCGGAACTATTCAGGAACTGGAAGAAAGATTTGAACAAAAAGTTTGTCGAGAAAGACGAGACTCCAGAATTCATCGGTCAATATGAGAAGATAAGAGATCACTGGCCCGCATTTGTGGCCTATAAGAAATCGGACAAGGGTAAGCAAAGGTCACTGACAAACAAGCAAAATGCTGCAAAGAAGAAGTATCACCATACCACGGGGTCAGGTGGCTACAGCAAAGCCCGGTCGTTGTGGGACAAAGCTGAGCAAGACCTGCTTGCTAAAGGGGTCCAACCAGCGACATTGCACTGGCCAGATCGGGCAAGGACTTGGTTCTTCGGGGTAGGGGGAACTTTGGACCCAGAAACAGGGAAGTGTGTTTGGACAAACGAGCAACTTGCAATACCCATCCGGAAGCTTGAGGCAGCAATCAAGGCAATGCAGGAAGGGACGTTCATTCCCGACAGAGAGAAGGACGAGCTGATAGAGGCCCTCGGGAATCCTGAACACCCTGGACGAACACGAGGCACATCAGGCTCCGTTCCGTGGGTGCATGGGTTTCCCGACAGCGGTGGTTATAGAAGCCGAGAGAGAAAGAAGAAAGAGGAAGCAAGCGAAATGCAGAAGCTCAGTGCAAGATTAGCGAAACTAGAGGAACTTGAGAGCCAGCGAGCTACCGGCCAACCATCTCAGCGGCACGAAGATCCTTCCTTCGACACTGCCCCAGAAGCTACCCCACCATCTCAGCGGAGAAGCAGCGTGGCTTCCACGGAGCTCGTTCAGCCTGATTTCACGGCTCCTCGCTACCCCGTGGATAGTATCACGGAGGCTGAACATTGTGTGCTAATGGCGAAATGCCAGAACCTGACCTTGAAGGCGGCGGTCGGCTCTGTTTTACCTCCTCGAGCTGAGGGAACTTTCCATTGCCGTCCGATTCCACATGGCTATGCTATTGTCACGGTGGATGAAATAATGGAGGGATTTGAGGGGCTGAAGCTTGACTACCCTATAGGTGAAGGGGATAATCTTCTGGAAAATGCCTTAAGGAGTACCTGTCTATAGAGAAAGGAGAACATCAAGCTTCCAAACTGGACGCCGCCTCAGCAGACGCAGTCGGATGAGGCCCCTCAGCAGACTCCTCACAGTCCAGCTCAGCCGGATGAGGCCCCTCAGCAGACTCAGCCGGATGAGGCCCCTCAGCAGAGTCCTCTTCCGCCTCACCTGTCTCCGGCGCGTCAGCAGACTCCGCCTCCTCCTCCGCCTCCTCCAGCGCGTCAGCGGACTCCGCCTCCTCCTCCGCCTCCTCCGGCGCGTCAGCGGACTCCGCCCCCTCAGCAACAGCGGAAGAGAGCCGCCGCCGCTCCGGCGGCTAGCAGTACAAAAGGCGGGAAGAAATTCAAATTTGGTCCAAGCCTCAGGGTTCCTCCAAAGTTACCATATGAGAGGACTGACAAGGAAACCGATGACATCGTGGAAGCCGAAGTGCAGGCCCATTTTGAACGGAAACGTCCACCTCCGAAGGAAACAATAGATCCGGTGAAAGCGAAGCGCACTCTGGATGCCCTTAAGCGACCACCACCGCCTCCGCCGCAATCCAACTATGACCGCTGTATTGAAAAGACATATGATGAAGCGCGGCGGTCGGGAAGTACTGCCAGTGCTTCAAGACGAAGAAGTGGGAAAACAATTCCCCAGCTCGGCAAACAGGAGAAGCAATTGTGCCCCCCGCTCAAGGTATCTAGCGATATCGCTAATCATCCGGGGCTACTGCCCGGTACCACTCTTGGTGATTACGTGGGCGATGATGTACAGTTTGAAACGGCTGAGGTAGTAGAGATCTTTAGATACGAGCATGGGAAGCCTCTCGTCAAACCTGATCATCCTCATCTAACAACGATGATGCGAAGATTGCATGAGTGGTACTTGGAAAGCTGCAGGAAGAATGGGTCCGATAGTTTGATGGTGAGAATTAAAGATGAGCACGACCTCATTGGAGTCGACCTGATGCCTGTTGAATTTGTGGAGTTATTTCAGTTATTCAATCAAGAGGCCCTCGACAAACAACTCATGACTTGCTACTGTCTGTAAGTATTACTTCTGTAATTAAGTCTCTAGCTCAGCTCGTTCATTGCATGTATATATAATTATCCTCACTATATTATGCAGATTGAAGATCGTCGAATGCAAAAAAAGACAAATCTATGACATTGGGTTCATTAGCCCAAATACCGTAAATGAATGGGCGGTACAAAACAGAGTTAAAGATACCGAGGAAAACTTGCTAAAAGCGTTCCTTCGACATCAAAACAAAAGGGAAATACTCTTTCCTTACAACTTCAAGTGAGTGTTACTGTCTTGTGCATATTCGGTTTCACTTACTCGAGGTTAAGTACTGTAATTGATGAGTTATGCGTGCGCAGGTTCCACTTTATTCTGCTATCCATTAAGCTTGACGGGGGAGTAGTAACTGTCTTAGACTCGAGACATAAAGATCTCAAGGATTATGCGGACATGACTGCAATGCTCCAGAAGTAAGTTAAATCAATACCGGGACCATATCGGCAACTTTCGTTCATTTCCTGATATCAAGTAATCATTTTCTTTGCCTGACAGGGTTTGGAAACAGTTCACCGGAATGGTTCCGGGTCTGAAGAACGAGCTGCGATTTACACACCCCAAAGTAAGTAGTACTAGCTAGTTCCGCGCATCTCTCATTGATTCTAGTTTCATCAATACCATTATCATGCTTGATTATCAGTTTGATTGAACTCTATTCTCGTAAAGTGTTTGTGGCAGGCAGGCGGGAATAATTTATGTGGATACTACGTTTGCGAGTTCATTCGCCACTCGACCACTGAGCGGGGCTTCTTGTCTGACAAACAATTTGAAGTACGTAAACAATATTCACAATTTTATTTTATTACCATCAATTGTGTTGAGTTTCATTCATATATATGTATTGACCCCCTTCTTTAAATTAGATCTGGCAGATGCGGGATGAACTCCTACCACATGATCGCATACGAGCAATTCAAGAGGAATTGGCGGGATTCTTTCTTGACCACGTCATACATGAAAAGGGACAATACCATACGGAAATTCAATGGGAGTTTGGCGCTTGATGATGTCAGGGATGTTATATTGTATATATGTAGTAGCGTCGGATAGATATACGAAAACTTGTTGTTCGACCAAGCACGGAGAAAGAGAGGTCACTTCTCTCTATATATGTTCATGACGATCTTGTGTAATTAATGGTTTCCTTCATTTGCTTACTAGCTAGCGTCGAGTTCTCTCTATATGTAGTAGCTAGCGTCGACCAAGCACGGAGAAAGAGAGGTCACTTCTCTCTATTAGCTAGCTAACACAATATGAAACCCCTAAACCCCCCCTTTCAAAAACAAAAAAAAACCAGCGCCTGCGAGCTGCTGACGCGTGGCTGCCTTTTGGTCCCGGATGGTGTTACCAACCGGGACTAAAGGTCCTCCTGCCTGGGTGCCCCACAGCGGCCACGTGGAGCTCCTTTGGTCCCGGTTCGTAGGCCAACCGGGACTAAAGATTTTGGGTATTAGTCCCATTTGTTTTGTCCCGGTTTCAGAACCGGGACTAAAGGCCCTCTGGAACCGGGACCATAGCCCTGTTTTCCACTAGTGGACAAACTACATAGTCTAACTAACTTCCTCTCACATACGAAGGATTAGAAAGCAAACTATGTCTTGTCAAACCCCTTGAAACCAGTCACCTCCACAAAGTGTCGAGTTTCTTTTATCGGGCACGAAGCAAAGGCCCCCTAAACCAACTGTGCGAAAAAACAGCTCAGCAAAGCATACACTCTGTCGAGTGTGGGCCAAAAAATCAAACACAATAAGCGTCAGTTGAATGGTGCCTCCTCGCCTGTGCCACCTCGATTTTACTGTGCCGAAGAGGAAAAGTTAAAAACGCGTCAACCCATCGATCCCTGCTCTCGCACGCAAGCCTCCTCTCGTCTCCTCTCTCGCGAGCTCTCCCCCCCCCCCCCCCCCGCGACTCCTCGCCGCCGCCGCCACTCACGCCGGCCGATTCCGGCGAGTCCCGACGGCGTGTGCAAGACCAACGACCTCCCCTCGCCCCGCTCCTTCCTCCCATCCCTCCAGATCCGTCACTAGAGGCCTCCCGCGCTCGCTCCCGGCCCTCAGCCATGGCTAGGGTTTCGGGCGCGGCGTCCCCTTCGTCGCCGGCGAGGCTCTGGCGGCCTACGGCGGCTCGTCTATGTCAGCTTCCTCCCCCCCTCCCACGCGTGGCTCCGCCTCATGGACGTTCCTCCCGCGCCCGATGGCCATGAGGTGCCGCGGTGCGTCGGGCCGTGCCTCCTCTGCACCAGTGAGTTCACCCCCCCCCCTCGTCCTCTGTACTCCGCTCGAGCTCTGACCCTCACCTCTACTTCCATCTCTCTCAGATTTGGTGCAGCAGCCACCTCTCTCTCTCTCTCTCTCTTGATTCAATCCCCAAAAAATCTCATTTTTGTTTCTGTGCCTACAATGTATTCGATGAAAGAGCATGTACATATGTGATGTTTATACTCGTACATAGTACCTATTGTCTGACTTTTAGTTTCAGACAATTTCTTAAATTTTGTGGCATTTTTAATTTCATGATGTTACTTCAGAAGCTGAAGTAAGAGAAAATGAAGGTTGTTGCGCCGATGCTGGTCTGGAGCACCACTCAGAGGCCTTGTTGTCGAGTGGGAGGATCAGAAGGTAGTGGGAGGCGACGCCGAGTGGATCGACGACAGTTGTGCCGTGTTGGTGCCGGGAGCTGGTGGCAGGCGAAGTCATCGACATCGCAGTCCACAGATCCCCCTCCCTGTTGTGCCACCCCACATACGCTTTCCTCTTTGGTTGCCCCGCCCCACAGACGCTTCAGAACGACATCTCAGCACGGCGTCGGCGGAGGAGAGGATCACTATCGTGCGCTCGACGGTGGGAACAGGCTGAGGTCCTCATTCGACCTTAATTTCAAGGTAGCTTTGTTGTTTAATTACATCCCCTCCTAGCTAGCTAAAAAGAGACATTCACTTTTGCGTGTGCATAATTGCGTGAGTTGTTAGTGAAAAGTTAGTAGAGCTTGCTTAATCATGATGTAGTAATTAGTGCACTGCTGCTTGTGTGAAAAACTGTAGGAATGAACATAGCCAGGAAATAAAAATGACCACTATACTAACGAGGCTTATTCTAAGCATGGTATCTTTATGTCAGTTACATATAGTGTCTAAATGCTTACTTTCCAATTTTCCTTGAAATTTTTGTGTCCTTCCTCTTAGCCTTTAGGCACTGCAAGCTACATATATGTGAAATTGCCTGTCTCCAGCATTAGCATTTCATTCATTGTGGTCTGGAGCAAGTGAGCTTTCGCAAGAAACTGTACCTCCTGTTCAAGATCATGTCCTGGTAAGCTGAGATGTAACCAAACCTATAGGAAATGTGATTTTATAATTTTGACGTGCCGAGGGATTTTGGTGGAGATTGGTTGTTTTGGGCATGTGGTTTGTGTTGTCGGAATTTTGAGGGGAATTCTTAATAGTTGCTGATTCCTGCTCATCCATGTTTGGCTCTTCTGATACCTATGCACTCATCTTGGAATGATGATTTATGAGAGCATGTCAGGCTAGAAAGTACAATATTGCTTCTTTTAATTAATTAGGTGCAGATTCATTCATTACCTGCTGAAACTATTTGAATTTCCTTTGCGTTTACTGTCCTAACACCCATGGAATTCTCTTTACAAAATGTAACCAAGCTGTTTGATTTTCAGCACTAGAATCCATCAGAATTCTATACCTGACAGTCATAATATGATGGATCTGGACAAACCATTTGATCCCACGTTTAGCCGACCTATGGACAACCCTTTTGGTAATTACAAGAGCACGTTCATATATATGGTGACCGATACAAAAGCACGGTAATTACCTTTTGATTATTTTGATTTGACGGTCATGTATAATTGCTTGATGGAGTAATAGTGCTCAACATGTCACATCGTAGGATTGCCTAGTTCTCCGAATTATTTTTCCGATATCCTCGGATCACATAGTAGGAAACACTCCTCGGCCTCTGGTCGAGGAGGTGGAAGCCGATGGCCGGTTAAGACAACGTTTTAGCACGGTTTGGAGACTATTTGATGTAAAGTACATAGATACATAGAATCAGACTGTTACATCTTGATCAAGACCATCTATTATGGTCTCCAGAGCACAATCTGCTTGGGACAGCCGAGCTGCGGGCATAACCTGGTCATACACCAGATGCACGGGCACTTCCTGCCCATCTGGCCCTACCGGCCCAACTCTCGCTAGATGCTCCGGTTCCAGCTTGGTGAAGCGGGTCTTGATCATCGCCCACGCTTCCTGTGCTCCTTCACGACAAGATGACATCTTCCATAACTCAAAGCGGCGCCGAGCTCCTTTGAAGCGATTCGCGAGTTCGGCCATCCTTTCCGGAGCCACTTCGCCAGGCCATAGTGCTTTGAACATGCTCTTCATGGCTCTCCGGGCCCGCTCATGTACAGCGGATAGCTCCTTCAACAGGTCCCGCCCGAAGAAACCGGCTTCCTCTTCGGGATGCCCGGTCAGCAGAACTACAATGAGACGTGGCGTTGTTCATATTGTTGCCTAATACGTTCAGCTATTGAACGAACAAATCAGATTGCACTTACCGAACATGCCCGCTTTCAGTCTCTGGTTCTCCTCTTGGGTTACAGTCAGTTGAGCTTTCAAGATTTTGATTTCTTGGACTTGTTGTTCGCCTTCCGCCTTAAGCTTATCCCTCTCCTCATGACTTCGGGATAGCACCCGGTAGCCAGCCTCTTGCTGTGACTCCGCATATCTTTGAGCTTTCCTTGCCATATCCAGGTCCTTCTGCAGCTGATTTATCGACTCGGCTGCTATGGAATCATCTTTCATTAGTGGAGGTGTTCCACCACATTTTTCTTTAATGAACTTTACGTTCGGCACTTACCATGTGCCTCTCTGGTGAATTTTTTCGCCCCCACTAGCTCGGCTTTCACAGACTCTAACTCTGTTTGCGCCAGCTTGAGGTCCTCGGACAGCTTTTTGTTTTGCTCCCGAACAGTCTGCACAATAGCAGGGCATCATGGATATCAGACCCTTAACTCGGCCGTCCCGCCCAAATTAAGGCTCGGGGGCTACTGGGTTAGATACTAGTTGTCAAAACTAATAATATACCTGCACATTCGTAGACATGAGCTTCACAGCGCCTTCAAGTCCCGTTCGGGCAGCGCCGAGGTACGCGTCTACGGAGCTAAGAGCATTGAACTCCTGATTCGATAGCGCGGAGTGCCGCAGTGACGCCTTACGCCGCCGATGATTCATCACACTTTCAACTTCGGAATTAGTGACCGAGACGCCTCCCGAGTCCTCGGGATTTTGGTCCTCGTCAGGGACTCCCGGAGTAACTCCGGTTACAGCTGGCGACCTCGGGTTCGAGTCACCCCTTGGCACCTCTTCAACATCCTCGGCCGCGGGCGGTTCCACGCATCGTCTACAGAGCACCATGGAGCAAATTATTGGCATATGCGGTGGATGTTGAAGATAAAGGTTCTAATGGTACGGTGAATGCGTTACCTCTTCGGGCGGGGTGCCGATGATGTAACTCCCGTTGGAGCCGCTGGTGCTGCTCTTGCGGCTGTTCGGCGCGTCGTGCGGCGGCCCTTGGGAGTAGGTGTCAGTGTATTCGGGCCTGCACCGGCTGAGCGTTTCTTTCGAGAGGAAGCCCGTTTGCCACTTACCGCGGAGGAGGGAAGCGCCCCGGGATGATCGGCCAAAAGGGCCACCTTGGAGCCATCAAGGCTCTCCTGGTAGAAGACCCCGTCCTCAAAATTAATCGATGTTTCAGGGTCGTCATGGAACCCAGGATCGTCATCGCGGGAGTAATTCTCCGGTTGAGGAGCAGGGAAAATCACCGTCTTGATCCATCGCCTCCAACTCTGTTCGGACAAGGTGAAGATCCGATTATGAAAAATCTGGAGTGATACCCGAACTATAAAGAGTGGTCGAACTCACCATTTCGATGGGCTCATACATCGAGAAGCCTTTCTTGAGCTTTAGCCGAGCAAACTCTTGCTCTTCCCCCTTGAACAAATCGGCTAGTATGGCAGCCGCCTGGTTGGCAGGTCCCTTCTTAGTGTACCGGGCTGCGTCGTCCTCCCCGTTGTAGTTCCATAGCGGATGAATTCTCTGTTGGAGAGGCTGGACACATCGAGCGATAGCTATTGCCATCACGTCGACAATGGTTAGTCCGTTATGGGCTAACCACCTCACTTGAGCGGCCAACCGAGCTACCTCGGCACTTTCCTCTTGGGAAGGACTCATCGGGCGCCAGTTGAACCGCTTCGTTGGAGAAGCTAATGAAAATTCTGGTAGACCCCTTCGAACTGGATCGAATAAAGGGATGTCTTCAATATAAAACCATTCCGAAGTCCACTCTTCGGCATCCTTCTTCGGAGTCCCAACTGGGTATCCGGTCCCGGCAATGCGCCATACTTCGGCTCCGCCGACCTCGTAGATAACCCCTTCCAGGGTGCGGGGGACTAGGCAGAAGAATTTCCTCCACAACTCGAAGTGCGCCTCGCAGCCCAGGAACATCTCGCATAAAGCGACGAAGCCCGAAATATGGAGGATCGATCCGGGGGTAAGGTGGTGGAGCTGAATCCCGTAGAACTCTAGTAAACCCCTCAAGAAGGGATGGATGGGAAAACCCAGGCCTCGCAGAACGAAGGGCACGAAGCAAACCCTCTCCTCCCCGTGAGGGGAAGGAAAATTCTCCGCAAGGGCATTTCCGTCTGCGGAAGTTAATCCGGGGCGGGTGGATGTGAGATCTGAAGCGGGCAGATACCCCTGCGCCTCGAGCCTACGTAGCCGCATGCAAGATACGGAGCAACTCGCCCAATCACCTTGACGGGGGCCATGAGGACGTGAGGAAGAGCCTGGGACGCTCGCAATTGTTTGTTGACTATGGCTTTGCGGGGATGTGGAGAAGAATGGCAGGGGGTGGGGAGCGTTAACCTCCACGCCCTTGGCTTGTTAAAGGGGCATTATCTCTCCCCAGGGAGGGACATTTTTGTAAAGACCCATCGGGCCACTCGCATTCCGTGGGTGCGCAGAGATCGAGGGTCGTCATTTAATTCTAAGCAAAGAAAAGCGGTATGGCGGGCCCCACAGGGCCTCTCTGAGGATACCTCGGTAACCGATCTATTGGTGGCCGAATTATTGTTAATTCGAATATAGGTAACGGGAGGAACTCGCCACCCAAGCCGAAGACCTTTGAAGCACGAAGTTGCCGAAGACCGTAGACCTCGGCATTGGAGGCTAGTTCTGGGGCTACTGAGGGTGTCCCGGACTATGGGGGTACTCGGGCTGCCGGCCTATCTCTCGTAGGCCGGGCTGGTGGGCCGCCCTCTACACGTTGATGGAAGGCCGGATTGTGGACGACTCCGTGCATCAGAAGGAAACCTCCAAAGACTTGGCGTCTCCTCCAAGAAACAGTTGGCATAATCGGCATGTTTGTCCTCTGATGGTAACCGACCATGTGTAACCCTGGGACCTCCTGGTGTCTATATAAACCAGAAGGCCTAGTCTGTAGGGGGAGGGATATCATTACCTAGGGTTTAGCCCAGTCGATCTCAAGGTAGATCAACTATGTAACCTTCATACAATCACATCAATACAATCAAGCAGGACGTAGGGTATTACCTCCTTGAGAGGGTCCGAACCTGGGTAAATCGCTGTCTCTACGTTCCCTGTTACCATCGACTCCTTGACCCATAGTTCGGATCCCCTACCCGAGATCTGCCGGTTTTGGTTCCGACAATGATCTACTAAAATATTGCAATATTTGTATGAAATTGATTTATATTTTAGAGCAATTATATTAGTAAATAATCAAATTCACACTTTTTTGTACGATCTTCCAGATATGTAGGCTAGACACATGTTATGTGCTTAAGACATGTGGTGATATAGCACCTGACCTTTTTACTAACAAATCACAATATTGAAAGAGCATTTTGCTTGATTTTGAGAGTATCATTCTACAAACTTTTAGCTTACATTAAAATCAGATACATGCGAAGTGTCAACATTTAGTTAAAACAAATTCTTGGAGATTCTAAATCTTATAATTTTAAAAAGAAAAGATGCCCCTTTTCTCTCTTAATCCTTTAGTCGACTAATTTCAAATTTTCATTGTTGTAATTTATTGCAGGGTTAGGGCGAGCTCTCGTGGTCTGATTGGATGCTTTGGCAGCAATTGCTTTGGCTGGAATTACATGGTGATATCCATCCTCAAGGAAGTGTAAGTTCGTTTTCGCCCAACTATATAAATACTACTCCCTGAATATTGTAAGAGGACAGCAGAAATACAACAAAACATTGTAAAATTTGTCTGAACGCGCGTGACCAAAGTACTTGTACTACTCTCACCAGCTTCCTGCCGTTCAAAATTAAAAGGTAGATTTGGTGCTTGTGATAATTATTTTAATTGTTTGGTTGTAGGGAAGTGTCTATTCTTTGTACAACATTAATCTCTGCTAATCTGCTATAGATTAGCTTCACGTCTGATGTGTTTACGATGGTAGCGATGCTACATTTCCCCCCTTCGCGATAGAGTTAGATTGTTTCAGGGGAATGGAAGAACCAGATAAATTTGTCAATACCGCTTTTCAGGTTCACAACAACTTATCGGTGCCCCATCGCATTATGTTCAAGAGAAGCAATCAGTGCCGGACTCGACAAAAATTCTTGAAGACGACGCAAGTGTCACAGAGCTGGGTACAATTGATGTCTCGAGGGTAACTATTGATGAGAGGAATGACACATCATCTATTGAGATGAACAAAATCACATACCAGCTGGTGGTGTCCATGTTTCTTTTGCAGTTCATTTAGATCCCATGTATGGGGAAGCTTTGTCTACACTGAAGAAGCTACAGGTGTGGTACATATTTACAATTTTGCATATTAATTTAGGTTTCAGCATCATGAATATTTGTGTATTGGTTGTAGTAGCAACTTCTTTATATTTTTCTTAAGTCTGGACCTGGTTGATATTTTTACTACCAGCCATGCGTTTTAGAAGCAATCACTGGAGTCCTGCACGTGTATATTTATGTGGACTCCGTGTGATACTCGACCTGTCAATCCATGCCCTGATATGCATTTTATCTGACCATATTGCTGCTGGTTTCAGATGATTTCAAGCCACAAGATGTTGGCATAGACCCAAGCATGACGTGCTTCAAGATGCGTAGCCAGGCCTGATGGCAAACACAGGAAGAGGTGGTATGGTGGAAGAAGCGTGGACGATTCTGGCGAGATGTGGCTCGAGTGGATGTCGGCGATGCGGCAATGAGAAGATCCTCTGGTTTGGTTGCTTCTCAGTCCTCTCGATCCCTCCGTTTTCTTAGAATTTATTTCTCTTTCTTCCATGGGTAGTGATTTAATCTTTTAAAGTTTGTACAAAGGGTTTGCTGAGTGCTGACCACGTGATTGCCATTCCTCTTCTCCTTCCCGCTCGGCCGTAGTCCATGCACCATCATCCCTGCCACCATTGTCGAGTCGCTAGCTAGGAAGGAGGCAACCTCGGCAGCGAGTGGTGAGGGGAAATGCCTCTCCAGATTCAGTTGAACACGTGTACACGCTCCCAACTATTTACCACGTGCCTCTCCCCCATCTATGTCTTGCTTATTTGTTCCTTCGTAATCTTTTCTCCTCAGAGCAAGAGCAGGGACAACAATGGCTTGGTGCAAGCTTGTTTGCCCTATACATCTAGCGAAGAAACTACAGAATAATGTGAAGTACTAATCAAGGAGCAGCGAGAAAGGTTTGCTTTGTTAGCTAGGTTAAAAAATAATTAGGTGGTGAGCATTGTCTTCATATTGCAATGAACTCTTGTTATTGTTATAAGTAGTAATGTCATATTTTCTTTTGTTAGTTGCAATCTCCTGTGAAAGAACTTTGTAATGGGTTCGCTTTTTCAAGAAACGGCAACATGCTCCTCTCAGTGTTGTTTCATGTGGTCCATTGCATGTGCCGTCCAGATACCCTGTTGATTTATCTTTCCTTTTCAGGAAAGCAGCAACATGCTCCTCTCAGTGTACTGGCATGTGTTGTCCAGATTCAAAAAGGAAAGTGAAAAGGGTTGTGTCCCTACCTGGCACTGCAGAGATACCTCTCAGGAGGCGCGCTATGGGCGCGCCCCAACCACTAGTGCTAGGCAAACATCCAAAAATTGGCAAACACGTTGACCCGTCTCCCGGGTCGCAACGTTTGACGGCGGGGTGACGGCGCGTCCACTGTTGACACTAGCACTGTTCACATTTGCCAAGAGCCTGTTAAAAGGAACTCGACAAACAATTTTTATTTCATTGATGAGTGATAACATGCAGCTGGCCGGCTCTAGCGGAGTTTTGGTATAAACTGCTACACAGGCATGTCTTCATTCGAGTTTCTTTACAGGCATGAACTGCTACACTTGGGGAGTGAGTCGCTAATAGAATGATCGCCCCACCCAGGGCACCGCCAACTTTCGCAACCGCCGGCTGCCGTCTACCGTCTACCCAGGGCACGCGCACACCGCGGCCGCTCCCACCTAGCTAGCTCACGCGGCTGTAGGCTCACGTACCACCACACCACACACATGCGCGCACACACACACGCTACACACATACGCACATACGTATACTTCACCACGGCCACGACGCGGCCACGGACCGGCGCCCGGCGCAATCAGCGCACACACACACGCACACTGATCACGCACACTACCGTGGGTCCGTGGCTTATTCCAACTGGATCAACTTGAATTGCAAAAAAAACAAAATGTTTGATTTGCCATGATTTTTAACATTAGAGAAAGCTAAATTTACATGAAAGAGGAGAAGTGTGGTGCCGAGGACTTCCGACGAACCAGGGACGTCGAAGACGAGCTCCTCGAGTTCTGGGAAGGGTGGCCGCAGGGCGTCGCCGAAGTGCTCCAAACGCACGTTGGCGTCGGCCTCGATGAACAGCATGCCCTCACCGGTGCAGTCGACAGCAAGCTTGCGACCCTCGAGCTCCCTTAGACGGCCGGCGAACGAGTAGTAGTGTACGAGCGCCTTGGCCTTGGCGTCCTGGAGCACCGCTGCGGGGTCCCTGCTGCTCATGGACGCGTAACGCCGGTATAACTGGATGACAGGGATGTGGAACCGTAGACCGTCCTGGTCGTCAATGTCCGAGAGCCGCTTCAGCTCCCGCGGTGTTGGCCCCGCCGGCATCACCAGCTCTGCCACCTTCCGCTGCACCGTGGACCTCAACGACATGGGCACTGTGTGAGGATGATTCTCAGCTAATGGGACGAGAGGAGGATGAGCTACGGTAGTGGTGATCAATTGTGAGTGCGGCCAGCTGGTGTGTTTGTTTTTTTTTTTTTTTGATCTGGAACACCTGGCATTCCAAATTACTTCGGACTGACCAAATCGGCGGTCACCGCACGAATTACATCGACAGGGATATCCGAGTACCAAACAAGTTGGCCGTCGGTAGGACCCTTTGAACCAAGAGAGGCCAGCACATGCGCCGGGGAGTTACATGCCCTAGGGGAGTACACAAAACGATGATCTATGAAGCCAGTATTTAGCTGGAACTTTGCTTCCCGGAACAGCACACCAAGAGGTCCACGATCAGCAGCGTCGGAGGTTATAGCTTGCTGCAGAGCCAAGCAATAAGTCTCAAAAATAACGCGGCCCATACCATGTTGCTCTGCTAGACGGATTGCATGCAAAAGCGCTTGGGCTTCAGCCTGAAGTGCAGATCCCAGTTGATTCAGAGCCCCTGAGGCAGCCATTTCAACATCTCCATCAGCATCTCTTGCGATGATTCCCCACCCACCCCTATGTGAATTAGCATCGAAAGCAGCATCAAAATTTAGCTTAATAAAATCTGGAGGAGGGCAAGTCCATTTCTACAGCACCGCTGGTTTAGGAGCACTTTTGGGGCCTAGGAACTCTAGCCACTCAGCAGTAGTATGGCCGACCTTTGCTTCAAATGCATCCACTGACGGCCGCTGTTGCTTGTGATTTGCTTTGTTACGTTCAGTCCACCAAGCCCAAAGGAGACAGATTGTGCGCAGCTTAACCACTTCAGGCAGCCGGAACACAGCCTTCAGTAGGTCAATCGCTGATTCGCAGCCCAACAGGTTAAGCCTAGTATTCTCGAGGGAACAACTCCTCCAGACTTTCTTGACCTCCTTACACCGCAGAAAGAGATGAGCGCTGTCCTCCGGTAGCCGCCGACAAATCACACACTTGTTATCGAGCTCCACACCGTTCCGCTCAACATTTCTAAGCAGAGGGTAGCTGTTATGTGCGAAACGCCACAGGAAATGGTGAACTCTCGGAGGACACTTGACTTTCCAAAGCTCTTGCCATACGTTCAGATCCTCTGAACGGATGTTAGAGCTCTCTCCCCGCTGCCTGTACCTCTGGCGCTCAAGGAATTTCACATAGACTCGATATGCAGACTTTACCTAAAATCTTCCCTTACTATCAAAGTGCCAGGCCACAAAGTCATCATACTGCTCGCAAATAGGGATCGTCAAGATTGCAGTGGCATCATTCGGTGAAAAGGTTTGGCGAACAAGTTGGGCATCCCACACATTCCTCTCCGGGTCAATGAGCTCATTCACGGTGGTCAGTAAATGATTTCCTTGGAGCGTACTAGGGCATCTAGTATCATCGGATGGGATCCACGGATCCTCCCAGATTTTGATGTTATGTCCCGAACCAACTCGCCAAATCATGCCAGCTTTAACCACTTCCACTCCCTGTAGAATACTACGCCACACATAGCTCATACCCGGCTGTGCAGTAGCCTCCAGCACATCTCCACCGGGATAATATTTGGCCTGCAGGACACGAGCACACAAGGACTCCGGCGCCTGAACCAGTCTCCACACCTGTCGTGCTAGCATAGCAATATTAAAGACATGTGGATCTCTGAACCCAACACCTCCTTGGTCTTTTGGCAACATCATCTTTTCCCAACTTATCCAATGGTGCTTATGCTCATCCTCCTGGTTTGCCCACCAAAATCTGCAGACCATCTTACTGATACTTTCACACAACGCCTTTGTGAGATCAAAGCAGGCCATCGCATACGTGGGAACGACCTGGATGACTGCTTTAATGAGAACCTCTTTTGCAGCCTTGGATAGCAACTTAATTTTCCACCCTTTTAATATCTCCCAGATTCTCTCCCTCAAGTACTCGAAGCATTTTTGGCGTGATCGACCCACATAACTTGGCAGCCCTAGGTATTTCCCTTGCAAACATTCAGGCTGGAGACCGAGGAGCCCAAGAAGATTCTGCTTCTTATGGTTGGACGTATTCCTACTGAACAAAACTGCAGATTTCGCCCTATTGATCACCTGGCCCGAGCCCATCTCATAAACCATCAGAATGTTATTTATAACAGCAATACTTTCCGGTGTCGCCTCCATGAGAAGTAATGAGTCGTCCGCAAACAAGAGATGACTCACAGTAGGTGCATTGGGGGCAACCTGGATACCTTTAAGCTGACCCGATGCCTCGGCATGGTGTAGAAGTGCAGACAGGCCCTCAGCACATAGAAGAAAGAGGTACGGCGATATTGGATCCCCTTGACGGAGACCACGGCCTGGAATAACATCATTGGTACAAGACCCATTCACCTTGAAACAAAACCTCACCGTCCTTATACACTTACTAATCAGCTGCACAAAAGCCTCCGCAAAGCCCAACCGCCTCATCACTTTTTCCAAGAAAACCCACTCGACACGGTCGTAGGCTTTACTCATATCCAATTTCAGTGTTGCATAACATGTGCTTCCCGTTCTCTTCCTCTTCAAAAAATGGGTCATCTCATAAGCAAGGATGGTATTGTCCGAGATCAACCTCCCCGGTACAAAGGCACTCTGGTTCGGAGAAATAACCTCACCCAAGATATACTTGAGACGGTTCGCCAAGACCTTGGACACAAGTTTGTACACCACGTTGCAAAGGCTAATAGGGCGTAGATCCTTTAGAGTTTCAGGGTTCTGCACCTTCGGGATAAGCACCACAAGAGTGTCGTTCCATCCCTCCGGCATTCTGCCGCCTCGCAGCACATGTAAAACCTCATGTACCACGGTAACTCCAACTAGGTGCCAGTAGCGCTTATAGAAAATCGCCGGTAGCCCATCCATCCCCGGCGCCTTAAGATCACCCATACTATCAAGGGCCTGCTTTACCTCTTCAGCCGTGAACTCAGCCGTAAGGAAGTCATTCATTTGGGGCGTCACCTTCGGGGCAATATGGTTCAGAATTTCACTTACATCCTCACCTGCCACAGAAGTGAAAAGAGAAGAAAAGTAGTTAGTAACGAGGTCCTTCAAGGCCTCCTCCCCAACCACCTCCACACCATCCTCCCGCTTCAACTTATGTATCATATTCTTCTTTTTCCTTTCAGATGCATAGGCTTGGAAATACTTGGTATTCCGGTCTCCATTGATCAACCAGTTCACATGAGCTCTTTGTCGCCATACCAAGTCCTCTTGTTCCTCCAACCTTTCCAGTTTGAAACAAATAGGTTGCTCCTTTCTTACTTGACCATCAGATATTGGCTCCTTCCTAACCACCTCTAATTCCGATTCACATCAGCTGGTGTGTTTGTTGCTGCTAGGTTTGTGGAGCACTATATACTCCTATATATACACGTGAGACACTGACAGAGATAAATGTGTAGCCTCTTGTACGTGTTTTTTTTTGCCTGTGAGCCTCTTGTCTGTATGTGTGTTTCTGTGTGTATAAAGATTCACGAAGGGCGCTTGCAGTGCAAAAATGCAGTAATGCTAAACGTACAAAGAGCTACACGTAATTACACACATATTAGGATTCTTTCAAAGCGGAAGAGAGCACCAAAGAAGAAACCCAAGCCTCCTGCCAAAAAGAAGTTAGCTTACGAGATGACTGAGGAGGAAAACAAACGGGTCGTGGATGCCGAAGTGAAGGCCCATTTTGCATCGAAACCGCCCCCGCCGCCGAAGGAGAAAATACATGAGAAAGTCGTACAACACTTTGTGGATCTTGCTAAACCGGCTGTGGAGAAAAAGCGATCAGACTATGAACGCTCTATTAGCAAGTCATATTATCAACAAAAAAATCAGCAGTCGAGCCTTACAGGTAGTAATAAAAGCGGGAAAACTGTTCCCCAGCTCGGAGAACAGGCAGTGCAATCGATCCCCCCACTCAAGGTGAGTACCGATAAGGCGGGAACCGACGCTGATAGAGAGATGGCTAGAGAGATGGGTATCACTATTGAACAACTCCTAGGCATCGAGGAAGTCCCCACGATGGATTCGAAGGAACTAGCATGGAAATATGTCCCCGGGAACCCTCTGGTCAGGCCTGATGAGGAGGAGCTTCTACCAACGCAAATGCGCAGATTGCATGACTGGTACCTGAGAGAAGTAAAGGCCGCACGAGAGAGCCTCATGGTGAAAGTCAAGCCAGAGCATTACTTCCATGGAAACGATGTGTGGATTGAATTTTCAGAAATTTTTCAGTTATTCAATCAAGACGCACTCGACAAATCTCTCGTCAGTTGCTATTGTCTGTAAGTGATTTCTTTCTGTAATTTAAGTCTCTAGCTTAGCTCGTTCATTGCCTGTAATTATCCTCACTATATTCTTTTGTGTGGTATTATATATGCAGAATGAAGATTTTTGAATTGAAAAGAGATAGAGTCTATGGCATTGGGTTCATTGACCCAAATACCGTTAATGAAACTGTGTTAAATAACCACAAACAAGACACAGAGAATAGCTTGCTAATGTTTTTGAAGGAACTAAATACCAGACCAGAAATACTTTTTCCTTACAACTTCAGGTGAGTGTTACTGTCTTGCACTACAAATTCTATTTTTGCTTACTCGATGTTAAGTGTAGTTGATGAGTTATGCATGCCCGCTTATACAAACGTGTGCGCGGATTCCACTGGATCCTGCTAATCATTAGAGTTGACGAGGGAACTGTTGAAGTACTGGACTCACTAGGTAAAGACCCTGAAGAATACAGGAGCCTGGTTTTGATGCTCGACAGGTAATTTCAATCATTATCGCACTATGTCGGCCTCTTTAGTTCATTTCCTGATATCAAGTAATTAATAACTCCTTTATTCATTTTCTTTGCCGGGCAGTGTTTGGAAAAAGTTCATCAAAGAGGTTGTCGGTGAATGGGAACCATAGCTGAAATGGCGACGGTCCAAGGTAATTAAATAGTACTAGCTACGTCCGCGCATCTCTTTAATTCTAGTTTCAATACCATTATCATGCTTGATTATTATCTGATTGAATTCTATTCTCGTAAAGTGTATGAGGCAGGAAAAAGGGACTAATTTATGTGCATACTACGTTTGCGAGAACATTCGCTTTATTACTGAAAGGAGCAGAGATGCAAGACATCTTTGGGTACGTAAACACTATTCACAATTTTTTTTATCATGATCTAATATATATACACACAACTAATATATTCATATTGATCTTCTTCTTTAAAGATGACGGAGATGCGGGGTAGGCTCCTACCAAAGGACCGCATACGAGCACTTCAAGAGGAAATGGCAGGATTTTTACTTCAGCAGGTCATATCTCCCGACGGAGAATACCATTTCATGTAATGCCTGCATGTAATGATCTGCAAATTATAGGAGAAATTGTATATACCAAATTGTATATATATATGTGTATGCATGGTCGTACGAGAAATTCTATGATATATGATTGGTTCTACGAGAAATTCTATTATATATGCATAACGTGTACAGTATGTAGTAGCGTAAAATATGTTTGAAATGAAAAAGAATTAAATGGAAAACATAAAATGAAAAGGAAAAATAAACAATAAACCCTAAACCCCTAAACCCCTAAACCTTTTAGTCCCGGTTGGTGTCACCAACCAGGACTAAACGTGGCAGGGATTTAGTCCCAGTTGGTGTCACCTCTTGTACGTGTTTTTTTTTTGCGCGTGAGCCTCTTGTCTGTATGTGTGTTTGTGTGTGTATAAAGATTCACGAAGGGCGCTTGCAGTGCAAAAATGCAGTAATGCTAAACGTACAAAGAGCTACACGTAATTACACATAGATTAGGATTCTTTCTTTCTAACTAACCTCTTCCCCCCTGATTTTCATAGGGGTGGGCCCCTCCTCCCCCATAATCTCCAATCAAAACCCACCTGCCTGTAAAACCCCTGTAAATCTATATATGTGTAGCATTACTCGCAAAAATGCTAGACTCCCAATATCCCCCCTCCCCTCACCCCCCCCCCCCCCCCCCCACTGAATTTCAGGATGGGCCCGTGCCCCACTAAAGCCCAATTAAATTCTGCCAAATCAGCACGTAACCTCCCTCGAACGTAAGCTCACATAGGTGTAGCAAAACTCCCCGCAGTGTGTGTCATATGTTCATGTTGTTTGTTACTCCCTCCGTCTCGTAGTGTAAGACGTTTTTTGATACTACACTAGTGTGAAAAAAAACTTTTTACATTATGCGACAGAGGGAGTAGTCTGTATTAAATGCTTAGATACTACATTTTCGAATGCATTTATGTGTTGCTTTTACATAGAAATCCCTCATTTCTGTTTCGTCCACACAAGGGAACATTTGTCCATGAAATTTTGCATCTCGAAGCCACAAAAATGGCAATCTGTGAATAGAATATTTCCGAAATTTTTGATGCATCAGATATTTCTCAAATTATAAATTTCATTGAGTTTTACCATTTTATATATTTCTATTCAGAAAAAAAAACTCTTAAAACTATTCTGCACATGGTAGTACTTGTGTCAAGTTGACCTGCAAAGTTCAAATGATTTCTTATTTGGAAGAACCTAAAAAGAGAAGTTTATACACACAAGTTTTGTTGCAAAAATGGATGGTCTACGTAAGAGGTGTAGCTACGTGGCTACAAAACCATAACTTTCCCAACGTTAATGTGGGCACGATATTTGCTAAGTAAATAAACCAACAAAACAATTGAACTGCAGTAATGCGCATATGGCTGTTGACACCAGTTTTTGGCACGAAGCCAAAACACAATTAAGAAGGCCTCAAATGGAAAAGTACTCAAAGTGAGAAAGTTCTGTATCATCGAAAGGAAAAACTTTGAAGTTTGGGCCATAGCCATCCGATCTCATCTCTAAGGCCGAAGTTGTGTTCGAAGTACTGGGATTTTGTATCCAGAACACTATTCGGCTGATTACGCTCTCAAGATGATCTCATATGAGAAAACTTTCTACATGAATTGTCTTCGTCTCGTCGAATCGGTCGATTTTCATATAAAAATCGTCTCAATCCGAGTTCGTATGCAAAAGTTAGAGCTATCTGAATGCAGCCCTGTCAAGAGGCGAAATATCGCGCGCCCCATCAGACACATGTCTGATGGGTGTCTGATGCAATGCGTGAGCAATTAGCCCTTCAAGATGGCCTCGGATCGAAAAACGTTCAACATGAAAGTTGTTCGTCTCGTCGAAACGGTCAACTTTGCTTTTGGAGTCATCATCAT
This sequence comes from Elymus sibiricus, assembly GCA_039707655.1. NCBI lineage: Eukaryota > Viridiplantae > Streptophyta > Magnoliopsida > Poales > Poaceae > Elymus > Elymus sibiricus. The sequence goes on along the minus strand of CM077674.1, from coordinate 5,036,824 downwards.
CCGAGGTCGTTTACTGCCTCAAAAAAGACCCGCAAGGTGCAGCCAGAAAACTTGCCGGGAACAGTAACCTTGCCGGGACCAGTAATCTTGCCGGGATGGAAACCTTGCCGGGGAAATCTTGCCGGGAACAGTAACCTTGCCGGGGTGAGAAAACTTGCCGGGATGGAAACCTTGCCGGAGAAATCTTGCCGGGAACAGTAGAAACTGTCAAGACCAATCTGACCAGAAGCTGAAGATGGACTCAAAAGATTATCTAGATGGCTTCGGATGAAAAAATGTTCAACATGAAAGTTGTTCGTAACGTCGAAACGGTCAACTTTGCTTTTGGAGTCATCATCATCCGACGTAATATACGACCTGCAGAGACGCTGCAAGAGTCGGACGGTACAGTCAGCTACATGACCGAGTCCGACTCGAAATTAAAGATGACCCCGTGGAGTATTCAAGATGGCCTTATTTGGAAAAGTGATCAACATACGGATTGTCGGCCTCGTCGAAGCGCACAAAATTGGTATTTGAACCGTCTCCATCGGAAGTCATATGCAGATTTCACGGCCCACGCAAGGAGCAAGACAGAAGATTGGACCAGATTTGGGCTGAATCCGAGTGGGACCAGAACTAGGACTCTAGGACGTGAATTGATGTAATTTTCTTGTAAGGAAAGCCTAGATGAATCCTTTGCTTGTACGGGAAGTCCAGCCGCCTCTTATATATGTTGGGGGTGACGGCCGATTAAAAACAACACACAATCGAACAATCAATATACTACTTTTTCAATCTACAGTTTATCTCTCCCTCGTTTTTCTCTCTCGTTCTTCGCTGTTCCTTATTGAGAGCTGCGAGTACCGAGGCTCTAGGGGCGAGCGAATCGACCTAGGACAGCCCATAGCTGCCGCAATCCCTGACGGGGTCCCTCCCGGGAGCGTGGGGTTTCGGGTCTTCAAAAGCGTCTGCCGGCTGTCTTGCGTATCGCGCTGCCGGTCGGACCTCCTTTGACGTGAGCTGCGGTGCATCACCCCCGGCGTCGAGGGTACACGTGACGTGTTCGTGTGTCAACACACTTTTTGGCGACTCCGCTGGGGACGAAAGATCAAGAATCATCATCAACCATGTCAAATCTTCCCCAGCCCTCAGAAGTTAGCGCCGATAACATCATTAAGCCCGGTCTTGATGAGCTATCGGAGGAACATTGCCAGGCCTACGAAGCGCTCAGGAAAAAGCGTGAAGAGGCTTTTGAGGCGCTCAAGAAGAAGCGCGAGGAGGAGGATTTGGAGGCGTTTCTTTCAAGTTTCAAGAAGGACCGCCAAGGCAACATCACTCCGATTGGAGAAATCAGGTTACCTCCTCCCATTGATGAACAAGATGAAATCACTGTGAGCAAAGTTTTTTCTCCTGAGCAACTGGCTGTGATTGAAAGTCTTGTTAGTAAGGGTAATGTGATGGCGTACAATTCTTTCGTGGTAAATACCAATGCTCAGAAAAATATCCCGCCGTCATCTAGTGGTAATGTTGGTGTATCCAGTAGCCCAAAAAAACCTAATCCAACTTTACCTATTTCATCGGCACCTCCCATGCAACAACATTACAATTTGCCGATGAATTTTTATCCTAGCCAAACCAATCAACTTGTGGCTGCACCTGCATACCCTAATCCTATTATGAGTGTGCCCAATTCGGCGTCTACGCCGAATTACTTTGTCACATCACCTATGAATACAAGCATGTTTGGTCTCCCGCCGAATTATGTTTCGGCGCCTACTCCACAAGTTGCATCACTAGCTAGTTCCCAAGTTGCTCCTATGTCATTGCCACAAGCATCTTCATCTACCTCGGATCCAACTTTAGCCAAATTAAGGGAGGATTTGCATAAGATGTTTCAAGAAACTTTCGGAAACGAGCCGAAAATAAAGAGTCGTGTGTATCAAAAGCCTTATCCTGAACACTTCGACGCAGTTTTGTACCCTCCAGGTTATAAGGTTCCTGATTTTGTCAAATTTAGTGGAGAGGGCACAAAAACAACTTGGGAGCATGTGAGTCAGTATCTAGCACAGTTGGGTGAAGCAAGTTCCATAGAAGAATTGAAAGTGCGGTTATTTCCCTTATCTTTAACTGGCACCGCATTTTCATGGTTTGCTGCTTTGCCACCTAGCTCAATTCTCTTATGGTCGCAACTAGAGCAAAAGTTTCATGATCATTTTTATAGTGGCGACAATGAGCTTAAGTTATCGCATCTTACATCGGTTAGGCAAAAGCATGATGAATCGGTCACCGATTATGTCAAAAGATTTAGAGATATAAAAAACCGATGCTATAGCTTAGTGATAACCGAAAGAGACTTGGCGGATCTTGTCCTTAATGGTTTGAAAACTCACATTAAGGAGAGGCTAGAAAGTTATGAATTTTTAAATATTAACCAAGTCTTGCAGAAAGCTTTGGCTCAAGAAAGCCGAAGTAAAGAGATTCATAGGTCAACAACCGATCGTCCTAGAATGCATATGCTTGATTATAATGATGAATATTCAGACGATGAGGTTGATGTCTGTACCACTGAATTTGTTTGGTCCTCAAAGGCCAAACCCTATGCATGCAATGCTCTTAAGCCGATTCGTAAGAATCGTGATGAGGAGATGAAATTTACTTTTGATATATCCAAGTGTGATGGAATATTTGATGCTCTCTTGCAAGAAAAGATGATTAGAATATCACACACCATACCGCCGTTTGAGGAGCTGAAACGGCGTGCTTATTGCAAATATCATAATTCATTTTCTCATGCTACTAATGATTGCAATGTTTTTCGGAGACAGATACAATCGGCCATTAATGACGGACGATTGAGCTTTTCTGGGATGCAAGTTGATAGACAGCCCTTCCCAATGAATACCATGACTTTGGAGGGGAAGAAAATGTTAATTCGGCCTAACATAGCCGAATCAGCTAATAAAGACAATATTGTCATTGGTGAGCCCAGGAAGAACAAAGATGGCGACAAGATCTTGGGGAGGCAAGTCGTGCTTGAGAAGCAATCCGATGGTGGAGAGGTAATCAAGATCACCATAAAAAATCCTGCACTCGGGGGGCAACCGCAAGTACAAGAGGATACTCATGTTGAATTTATCAAGCCCAAAAATTCAGAAGTTGGCAAGTGTAAAAGGAGTGAAGCTAAGCACAAGCGAATCAAGCCAACTTTTGATATGTTGCTATCTAAATATGCAAGTCAAGCGGCCGGTTCTAGCTCCAATCGGCCATCATATTCAAAACGTTCAAGATCACCTCTGAAGCAAGAGTTTCGACACTATGCAAGGCCATATGGGTCATGGGCACCGGCACCATGGATGTCGCCACCCCTCTATGCGCCATATTACATGGGAGACTTCAATGGAGGATGGGGACAACCCCCAATGGCTCCTTATGCTTTTCATATGGGGTGGACAACACCTAGAAGGCCTGCTCACAAAAAGCTTTATTATCCTACACAAGGCCGTTCAAGCCATGGTGCTAATCGGCCAACAAAATATTCTCCAAGCGAAGCAGAATCTAGGGATCCCAAGTATATTCAACCTAAGTGGTGTCCTCCCGGTCTGTCCAAGACACAAAAAAGGAGATTACAACGTATGAGGAGCCGCGAGAAGGCGGCACATGAAGTAGAAGAGCAAAAGGACGAATTGTTCAATAAAATTCGTCCCGTGGCGCCCACAAAACAAGTGTGGAGGCCTAAACAAAAAGGAAACGCAGATGTCTCTACACTAGCTACAACAGCACCTACGCCACCAAAAAAGGATGATGCAGCCCTTATTACATCGTCCACGCCACCTGAAACATCCCCTTTTATTGAGGAAATTTTAAGTCCAATATACACATTGGGAGATGAAGATGAGATGGAGGATTTTGAATCTACGCCGGTTCGGGATGGTGGCAATCGACTTCAAGATATATACTTATCATCTTAAACACAAACATGGCCGATATATGATTATCGCCCTAAGAATATAAATGGCCGATGGAGTGTTGACATCGTCCTTAGAATCAATGTGGTACAAATTATTTTTCGGCACACAAGTTTTGCCGAAAAACAGGGGGGCGTGTGTTGACACCAGTTTTTGGCACGAAGCCAAAACACAATTAAGAAGGCCTCAAATGGAAAAGTACTCAAAGTGAGAAAGTTCTGTACCATCGAAAGGAAAAACTTTGAAGTTTGGGCCATAGCCATCCAATCTCATCTCTAAGGCCGAAGTTGTGTTCGAAGTACTGGGATTTTGTATCCAGAACACTATTCGGCTGATTACGCCCTCAAGATGATCTCATATGAGAAAACTTTCTACATGAATTGTCTTCGTCTCGTCGAATCGGTCGATTTTCATATAAAATCGTCTCAATCCGAGTTCTTATGCAAAAGTTAGAGCTATCTGAATGCAGCCCTGTCAGGAGGCGAAATATCGCGCGCCCCATCAGACACATGTCTGATGGGTGTCTGATGCAATGCGTGAGCAATTAGCCCTTCAAGATGGCCTCGGATCGAAAAACGTTCAACATGAAAGTTGTTCATCTCGTCGAAACGGTCAACTTTGCTTCTGGAGTCATCATCATCCGAGGTAGTTTACTGCCTCAAAAAAGACCCGCAAGGTGCAGCCAGAAAACTTGCCGGGAACAGTAACCTTGCCGGGAACAGTAATCTTGCCGGGGTGAGAAAACTTGCCGGGATGGAAACCTTGGCGGGGAAATCTTGCCGGGAACAGTAACCTTGCCGGGGTGAGAAAACTTGCCGGGATGGAAACCTTGCCGGAGAAATCTTGCCGGGAACAGTAGAAACTGTCAAGACCAATCCGACCAGAAGCTGAAGATGGACTCAAAAGATTATCTAGATGGCTTCGGATGAAAAAATGTTCAACATGAAAGTTGTTCGTAACGTCGAAACGGTCAACTTTGCTTTTGGAGTCATCATCATCCGACGTAATATACGACCTGCAGAGACGCTGCAAGAGTCGGACGGTACAGTCAGCTACATGACCGAGTCCGACTCGAAATTAAAGATGACCCCGTGGAGTATTCAAGATGGCCTTATTTGGAAAAGTGATCAACGTACGGATTGTCGGCCTCGTCGAAGCACAGAAAATTGGTATTTGAACCGTCTCCATCGGAAGTCATATGCAGATTCCACGGCCCACGCAAGGAGCAAGACAGAAGATTGGACTAGATTTGGGCTGAATCCGAGTGGGACCAGAACTAGGACTCTAGGACGTGAATTGATGTAATTTTCTTGTAAGGAAAGCCTAGATGAATCCTTTGCTTGTACGGGAAGTCCAGCCGCCTCTTATATATGTTGGGGGTGACGGCCGATTAAAAACAACACACAATCGAACAATCAATATACTACTTTTTCAATCTATAGTTTATCTCTCCCTCGTTTTTCTCTCTCGTTCTTCGCTGTTCCTCATTGAGAGCTGCGAGTACCGAGGCTCTAGGGGCGAGCGAATCGACCTAGGGCAGCCCATAGCTGCCGCAATCCCTGACGGGGTCCCTCCCGGGTGCGCGGGGTTTCGGGTCTTCAAAAGCGTCTGCCGGCTGTCTTGCGTATCGCGCTGCCGGTCGGACCTCCTTCGACGTGAGCTGCGGTGCATCACCCCCGGCGTCGAGGGTACACGTGACGTGTTCGTGTGTCAACAATGAGGCAAAACTTGGTGTGATAAGGCAGTACATGAAGCAGCAGCACCACTTGTGCCGAAGAGCTGGCAATGTTGTTGATGCTGTTGACAGACACAAACGAATGATGCAAATCCCTCTACTTACTGCATAAACTTATCACGGAAATGATCTGCAGCCATCAGCCAAACTGAGATACAATCCTGCCTGTTCCTACAACAGAAATTAATTCCACGCCGGCCTGGAACTTTGACCTCAGCACCGTCTTCGCGGGCGCCCCCCAGGTGGATGGGCCGGCTCTGGTGGCTCCGTCGACCAGGCCGAGATCAAGGCTGCTGTTGCCCTCCTCGACAGAAACAGCGCTCCTGGGCCGGATGGGCTTGGGCCCGTCTTCTACCAGACCGCCTGGGACATGGTGGGCGCCGACGTCGTCAGGCTCTTCGACGAATTCCACGCTGGAGGAATTGATCTCGACTGCATCAACCGCGCCTTCATCGTCCTGCTGCCGAAGAAAGAGGGCACGCCGGCCCCGTCTCCCTGCAAAACGCGGACGTGATGATTCTCTACTGCGCCCTCACCTCGAGATTCCAGAAACAAGTCTCGGGTGTCATCGACGAGGATCAATCGGGGTTCATCGCGGGGCGTAGCATCTCCGAAAACTTCGTCTACGCCTCTGAGATGGTCCAGTGCCGCTTCAAGCGCATGTCCCCCACCCTGGTGATCAAGCTCGACTTTTGCGAAGGCCTTTGACTCCATCAACTGGGCCACTCTGCGGAAGATCATGCCCGGGCGGGATTTCCCGCTTCGGTGGTGCGATTGGATGGACAGCATCCTTGCCTTCTCGCGGTCGGCCATCCTCTTGAACGGCGTCCCCGGGAGGTGGTTCCCCGTTCGGAATGGGCTCCGGCAGGGGGATCCAATCTCCCCCTACCTCTTCCTCCTCGTCGCCGACGTCCTTCAGCGGCTACTCACTCAGGATGCGGCACTCCAGCACCCACTCATGGACGGGGCCCCGCCCCTGCTTCTCCAGTACGCCGACGACACACTCATCATTTTGCGCGCCGACCCCGCGGGCGCGTCCCGTCTGCGGCTGCTCCTCGATGACTTTGCTACCGCCACCGGGCTTGTCATCAACTTTGGGAAGAGCACGCTGGTCCCCATGCATGTGCCGGACGGCGACCTCGCTGCGATCGTCGACGCCATCGGTTGCAGGGTTGAGGGGTTCCCCCAAACCTACCTCGGCCTTCCGCTCTCCGCACACAAACTCGCGTTCCTTGACTTCTCGTTCATCATCGCCAAAGTGGACAGGTACTTGGCGGGCTGGCGGGCTCATCTCCTCTCCCCCACCGGCCGGCTTGTGCTCATCAACACGGTCCTCGACGCCATCCCGGCCTACACCATGGCTTCCATGAAGCTCCCCCCCCCCCCCCTCCTCTCCGCCGTGCCTTCCTTTGGAACGTGGCCGATCGCGCCTCCGGGGCCGAGTGTCTTGTGGCTTGGGAGCGTGTCTGCCGATCCAAGGGTGAAAAAAAAACAGCAGGATTACACTTACCACCTTACCACATTTTTCCACTACAGCGGAAAAGTCATCACATATAATTACAGCCATCAGCACATGGACGATGTTGCGTTTATTAATTAACAAGAGAAAGTTGGAAGTGCAGTAATGCATATGAATGATGTGAGAAGGCAAGACTTTGGTCGTCGGTCTTGGCAGCACCACCATCACCACTTGTGCCGCAGAGCTAGCTACACAAGTGGGGTAGGGTTGGGTGCAGTGCTGCTCTGCTACTGCAACAGAGCAGCTAGCCAGCCAAACTGAGATACAGTATAGACAGACACTGAAATGAATGATGCAATTAATTGTCATGGTGCCAAATTACCATCTTAGCTTTTTTTTTTTTGGCAATCACAATACTGAGTTTAACTGGCCTGAAAATACGGCAGCACACATTTTTTTTCTTTTTGTGAAGATTTTTTTCGAAAAAGAGAACAACCCAGCCTCTGCATCAAGCGATGCACACAGCCATCTTCTTTTTGTGAAGATGGCAGCACATAATTTCAGCATTGTTCGTCAGCACAGGGTACCTGCTTGTATCGGCATAGTAACTTGTTAACATAGTTGAAAAGATTCGGCAGTGCTCTTTCCATTTCACACCGGACAGAAGAAGCTCCATGGAAATTTCCATGCAATGGAGTCTGCTTGTGAGAAGGCAAGACTTTGGTCAGTCCCTCACATTCACCGAAGTCTTGAAGAAGCTCCATTCATCAGTCTTCTTACATTCACCGGCCCCTCCACATACCATTATTGCACGCTCCTCTACACACGCCACTGCACTTACCACATTATTCCTCTATTCAGCAGTCACTGTTGACGCCTCTGGAAAAGCCGGCCTGCAGGTTTCAGATTACAATATTAATTTCTGGGAAATGAGTGAAGGGATATTGTTGGAATATTAATTATCACATAGTTATTTTCTCGTACATTGTTGGAATATCTGCACCGCACGCAAACCATGAGAAAGACCAAAATGCATACACAGAGCAAAGCAGGCCCACTGCTACCACTTGCCAACCAAACAAAGAGGGGCATGGTAATGGCAATGGGGACCATGACCTTGCTATGCTCATTTCTAGTCGTCGCGAAGACTGCCACGGCGATCGCTAGCCATGAGGCCGCATTGCTTGCTTTAAAAGCGCAGGCCAGCGATGCCGGCTCTCGAAATCGCCGGCCTCGTGGGAAAACAGTGCCGAATTTTGGAGCTGGAAAAGCGTGACATGCAGCCACCGGAGGCCGGCGAGGGTGATGGCACTGATACTGAATGGCACCGGGCTCGCCGGAGCACTCACCCCCTGCGGGCACTGATACAAGTTTCAGTTACAATATACTCTTGATCTGCGGACACATCAAACAAACGTAGACAGTTCGGTCTAACGATGGAGATTATATGCTACTCCCATTATGATAGGATTATGTGATGGAGTAGTATACTAGCACCCACACTAACAAGAGAAAGTTGGTGTGAAATGGCAAGACGCTGCTGCTGCCTAGCTTCAAAAGTGGACCCACTCCCATGCAGCCAATTCAGTTGTTTGGATGCGCACCAAAACAGCAAACGGAAATGGGATCGAATACAGCAAATGGAAATGAATGGTGGTCTATGTGCTGAGTACACTTAATAACTTAGCACTGAAATGATTTGGAATCACTGAAATGATTAAGGAAATAAAACAGCATTACACTTACCAACTTACCACATTAATTATTCCTCTGTGTGTAGCAGCCATTGCTGACGCCTCTTGCGCTTTTGACATCTGGTGGTATCCAAGTCATCGAAAGAGGACAGTCTACATTATTTCCAGGAAATGAGGGCCAAGTGACGTACATAGCAATTTTCGGAATATCAGCTCAGCCCTTGCAACACGCACAAGGCGAGACCACAAGCATATTATATACGGAGCAGGCTATTGCTACTACTTGCCAACCAAAACAAGAGAACCAAGAGGGGCATGGCAATGGCAATGGGGGTGAAGGTCTTGCTATGCTCATTTCTAGCCGTCCTGATCGCCGCCATGGCAGTGACAGCTGGCGACGAAGCATATTATATTAGGTATAATCATAATATGCACAAACCTCAAAACAAAGACAGTTCTCTTTTGTTATAGACTCTTCCATACTTTAATTCTCCAACTTTTTCTCTGTTACGAGAATTGCTATACATTTTTATTTTATCATCTACATTGAACAATATGCACAAAATATAGCCACTTCTCACTTGTTCTAGACTCGTGCATATTTTAGTTCTTTCATGTTTTTTTCTAACAAAAGAATTAACATGTGTTTTTTTCTTTATGATTTTTGTTTGTTTTGGTTCAAAGCAATGGCAGCATCTTCCTAAAGTTCACTTGTCTTTGCAGATGGAGTATTTAGCTATTTTTATATATTTCGCACGTATTTTGTGTACTATATACCACACATTCATCGAATATTGTGTAGTCATAATTTGATTTTAATGGAATGAGCATTGAGACTTAAACCTACATCTTATACTTCATCCATATGTGACTCCAAATCTATACTCCTATGTTTATTATAACGTGGTATATCGACATTCAGTCACACTTATTCTCACGTGCAAGGCATGTGGAACTTACTAGTAGTTTTAGTTCTCATATTATTGAGATAAATAGATATGTTCCACACAACCAAGTCTCATAAAAAAAATTACAACCAATTTTCACCACAACGCTCGAGGTATCCAACGATGATAAATACATACATTTCATACAACCAAGTCTCGTCGAAAAATATTGCTACCAATTCTCGCCACAACGCGTGGGGTATCGAACGACTGGCCGCCAGGAGATAGGACGGGCAGACGATTTGATTACCTTGCAACACGAGCGACAATGGCGAACCAACCTGTGGTTGGATGGTTAGAGGGACTGTGGTATCCCCAGCCCACCAGTGTTCAAATCCTGGTGCTCGCATTTATTCCTGGATTTATTTCAGGATTTCCGGCGATGCGCATTCAGTGGGAGGAGACGTTCCCGTCGACGACGAGGTGCCTACGGTGACTTCGTAAATTTCAAGATGATATGCCGGCTCAGTCTCTCGGAGGTGCTCATAGGGGTAGGGTGTGCGTGTGTGCGTTCATAGGGGTGAGTATATGCGCGTGTATATGAGCGCTTACGTCTGTACTGTGTTCAAAAAAAAAACACGAGCGACAATGACCAGGTACTATGCACGCACTAACTAACAAAGTTGTTTTGTTGCGAACCAACCTCTGGTTGGATGGTTAGAGGGACATTGGTATCCCCAGCCCACCAGGGTTCAAGTCCTGGTGCTCGCATTATTCCTGTATTTATTTCAAGATTTCCGGCGATGCGCTTTCAGTGGGAGGAGACGTTCCCGTCGACGACGAGGCGCCTACGGTGACTTCGTAAATCTCAAGATGATATGCCGGTTCAGTCTCTCGAAGGTGCTCATAGGGGTAGGGTGTGCGTGTGTGCGTTCATAGGGGTGAGTGTATGCGCGTATGTACGAGCGCTTGCGTCTGTACTGTGTTAAAAAAAAACAAAGTTGTTTTGTTCTTAGATTAATTAATTAACTAGAGCACGCCAACAAAGGCGCGATCAGTGTAATGAACTGGCGACTGCGACACACAATCATTTTTTTTTTTTGAGAAAAGGAGGATATACCCCCGGCCTCTGCATCTGGGCAATGCATGCAGCCATTTTATTAATTATTCATAAAGACCTTACAAAGTAATACATCAGTAAGCCTGGAGCCACCATCTAAGCAACATCTGTCGCTACTCCTATCCACTTGATGAAGGGGTGCCGATAGTCCGAGCCGAATACCAAAAAGACATCGCACCAAAGCCAAACATCTAAAGCCGGATGCCCCAGCCCAGCCACATACCGGGACTAGGTCACACACCGGTCCGGCGCACTCATAGAGGCCGCCACCGCCGTATTCCACCGATCCATCTCCAGAGCAGGCACTGACGCATCGACTTTACCAGGCCTGCCGTCGACGCCACCACGGCGCCAGACAACACCACCATCCTGCACGTATCCATCCACACGCGGCCGTCGCCGAAACTCCGCAGCGCCATGCCACCAAGATCCGCCGTCGGCCTTGCGGTAGATGTAACACCGCTCCTCCTGTAGTCCCCTCCAACTAGCACTTGCTCCAAAACGATGACCCCAGGAGGGAGAACGACACCAAAAGGCGCCGTCATCGTCCGATCCGGGAGACCCAGATCTAGGGTTTCCCCCGGAGCATCCCGAGCATGATGACGCAAACTGCAACGACGATGCCTCAACAAGGAAACGACATCGGAGACGCCGCCATCGTCTGCCATGACTGAAGTCGGCGCGATTTTCATCGGCAGTCGCGCCACCAGGCCGTGCGCCGCCGGCGTCACTGGTCCCTTGAATCTGAGCAAACTCCAGAAACGATGCCCTCAAGAGGGACTACGACGCAAAAGCGCCGCCATCGCTCGATCCCAATGAGATTTACGGTTTCCCCCGGAGTTGCCCGCGGTGTCAAGGACCCAGACAAGGGTTGACCATCAAGATCCGCCCAGTTGCCGACGTGCCGCACCCGCCACCGCACCGTCCGCAACCCGGTGACTGCGGCTGGTAGCCAGCCACCGGAAATCACGGACACGTCCATCCACCGACGGAGCCGCGCCGCCGCACCCTGTTCCGCCGCCGCACGCGCGTACCAGGAGCACCGAGACGACGGCACCCGCCCGCAACCACCGCCGCCCACCTCCACCTCAGAGCCCGGCGACGCGCGTCGGGGGAACGCCGCGCCGTCGGCCACCACCCGATCCCCCTGCTCGAGGGGTGGCTTCGCACTGAGAGTCACGGCCCGCCGCCGCCAGATCCGAGCGGGCTTTGCCCGGGGGATGCGTTTGGCGGCGGCGGGGGGATGAGATGCCGGGGGAGGACCGGGCGCTGGGAGGAGTTGCGCCGCCCGAGTCGCCCTGGGGGAGGACGACGCGGGGGCCCTCCCCTTAACCTGGCGGGCGTCTGTTAGATGTTGAGAGAAGAGAGGAGCACGGGAATGGAAGCCGCGACAGGCAATCATGCCTTATTTAAACATCAATCATTTGCACTGCGCCACGTTGCGAACATTGGCGAATTATTGATCACAACACACGGCGAATATGCTGCATCCCGTCAACAAGGCGCGCGCAGATCAGCGTCAGGCATCGATATCGCCGCCGGCGGAGACGAACTCGCGAACCGCCACGAACATCTCCTCGGCCTTCTCCGGCACGAAGAGCTCCGCGGCGTGGAACCCGGAGCCGTCCGTCTTGTCGACGACCTCCATGCCACTATCCCGCAGCCATGTGGCAAACCCTCTCTGCCTGTCGATCAGCGGGTCGCCGTCGCTCCCGGACACCAGGCACCGCGGCAGGCCGACCACGGCTTCCCGTGCCATCGCCTTTGTCGGATTGCTGAACTTGTGGTCGCGGTCCGCGCCCAGCGGCAGCGCGAGGCTCCAGAGCATGTCGTTGGCCTCCAGCGGCAGCATGTGGTCATCCTCCGACCTCGCCTCGGACAGCGTCCGCTCGACGCCGCCGAGGTAGGGCTGGTGCAGCAGGAGCCCGCGCACCGCGGCGGGGCTGAGGTCGACGCCCTTGGTCCGGACGCTGGCGTTGAAGGCCATGTTCGCGCCGGAGCTGCTGCCCATGACGAAGCACCGGGCGACGTCGCCGTGCGCGGCGACCCAGGGGTCCCGGGGCGCCACGTCACGGAGCCACAGCACGGCCGCGACGGCGTCGTCGTAGGCGGCGGGCAGGCGGTGCTCGGGCGCGAGGCGGTACTCGAGGGAGGCGACGATGGCCGGCACGGCCGCCGCCATGGCCTCGCAGGAGGCGTGGTAGAAGGCGGTGTCGGCGGAGAATACGACGAAGCCGCCGCCGTGGAAATAGAGGATGACGGGGAGCTTCGTGGACTGCGGGATGTGGTTGGGGAGGTACAGCCGGATGTACGTGCCCATAGAGGTGTCGAGGGGCACGTCCCTGCTGGAGACGGCTCCGGCATCGGAGGGCGGGATGGCAGGGACGACCGGCCGCGTGACGGTGCCGTCCGGATGGATAGCGATCTGCATGAAGAGATTGTCCGACTTGGACGGCGGCGGCGGGGCCGCAGCCGCGTCAACGTCGGCGACCGTGGGGTCGCCCATGGGTTCGCCGCGGCTGCTTTCCACCGCTCCGCTCTTCCCTGTTTGAGCTGTACAAGGACAAGGTTGTTGCGGCATCAACATGTATGGTCACGAATGCCACAGGTCTACCGATTGTCCCTGCGCGCTATATAATTTTCTTCCGGCCGGGACCAGACAATGATCTCGTTTCTAGGAGTAATTACTACTCCTATATTGTTGGTTGATGAGCCGTTTATACTGGTCTACGGTTGGAGATTTAACGGCCTGGAGTTATGACATATGAGCGGTAGGGATTTCTTATCATCATGGTTCATTGAGGTGGTAGTAACACATCTCTATCTCTACCTATCTATCTATCTATCTATCTATCTCTATCTCTATCTCTATCTATTATTAAAAAACAGTAATATAGAACTAGTTACGAGCAACCACAGTAATCAGAAGCTGTCCGCCGTCAGATCTTTGGACTGAACGTCCCAGATCTTTCAGTCATTGCAGCAAGTGACGCTGGGGCTTCTTCTTCTTTTTTTCTTTTTTTTTTTTTGAAGAACTGCGGCTTTTATTTCATCAGCATCAGCACTTCGCTGAAGCCAGGGCGCTTGGGCCGGCCCACTATGCCCCCAATCGGTTTTTCATTTTCTCTGTCTTTATTTCGAACATTTGGAAAATATGAATATATATGCCGAACAATTTTTTAATACGCATTGAACATTTGGTAATGTACGTTGAACAATTTTTGAATACGCATTGACCATTTGTGTAATGTACGTTGAACAAGTTTTGAATACACATTGAACATTTGTGTAATATACGCTGAACAAAATTCAAATACACAGTGAACGTTTGTAGTATTCGTTGAACAAATTCTTAATATACGATGAACATTTTTATAATGCACGGTGAACTTTTTTGTAATATACCGTGAACATTTTCTTAATATACGATGCACATTTTTAATACACACTGAACTTTTGTATAATACCCAAAAAAAGAGAAAAAGAAAACAAATAAAAAAAGAAAAAAGAAAAAGAAAAGAAATTGAAAAAGAAACAGAACAAAAAAAGAAAAAAAAAGAGAAGAAACAGTGTAACCCGACCGTGGCCCGGCCCAAACTTGGGGGTCGGATAGGGGCGCCTTAAGCGAAGCCGCACCTATTTGTCGCCCGCGGGCGGCAAATACGATTAGCCGTGGTTTTGGGGTTTTTTCATCTGGTTTTTTAGGCTTCTGGGCCGGTTTCGGTTTTTCCTTTACCCTTGGTTTTCTTTTTCGGTTTATATTTTTCTTTTTTTCCTTCATATTTTTTTCATTTTTTTTTGTTTCTTTTTTTTCCTTTTTTCCTTTTATGTTTTCCTAATTTCTCTTTTATGTTTTTTATTCTAAATTTCACAAATTTCTAAAAATGTTGAAATCTTTAAAAAATAGTTTGAAATTTTGAAAATTGTTCATGTTTTCAAAATTCTTTGTCTTATTGAGAGCAACCTTGAGCTGAGAGAGTTGCGAGCGGGAGAAGAAGAGGGGCTGCGAGATGCAGTGCCAACAATTGGTATCAGAGCTTTATCGATCCGAGGCGGTGGCGGCGCCGCGTCGGACTCCATGTGAGGTGGAGGACGACAACGCGAGGAAGAGGCCGCTGGCGGTGCAATGCCGCTAGATGGTTTATTCTTTTATGGTAGATAATGATCACATTAATTGACGTGATTTCATCACCATTTCCTGGAGTTCCTTCCTTAATGTTCCAAATACTTTCAAAGACGTGTTCTGGGGAAAATCGACAAAAAGCAGTGTGAAAAAATTCGACATAAATATACAAAATGAGATTATTATTTTTTTGATTGATAAATATTATTTTTAGTATTTATAATGCACGAAAAAATCCGAAAGTTTTTTCCCACATTCTAGTTAGAATGTTTTGTTGTGCTGCAAAGTTTGAAGTTTATATGTTGTTTTATATGGGAGAAACAAGAAAGACAAAAGTGCTTGCACGAATCGCGATGCAGAAATGGGTGGCTAGATAAGGAGATGCCCTGGAGCCTGAGCTCCACAACATGTTTTCGCCCTGGATGCCTTACGGTACTCGCCCTCCCTATCTACCCCGATCGCCCACGATCTGAGTGCAGTCTTCATCCTGTTTTTGATGTCGCCGAGCCCCAGAGGGTCCTTGTCTCCAGCGCCGCGGGTCATGGCTCTCTGGCCTTCCCCCTCTCCCTCGGGCGCGGCGGATCAAAGGCCGACGGCACGGTGGGCGCAGCCCCGATGGGTAACCGCCGACAGGGAACCCACAATTGCTAGAGTTATTAGTCTGACTCCTTTGCCGCAGTTGGGTGTTGCTCATTTTGGCTGAAAAAAAGTGGAGGGGCATAGAAAGAAAAGAACGGTGGAAAGTACCTCTAAATGGTAGGATAGCATGTACGCATTGGAAAGAAAATTGATGGGATATCTAAAATAAAATATTATCCACACCGACAGGGAAGTTAGTCCAAGTATATTTTTACATCTGACGTGTTAGAGAGGACAAGGGGTGGAGTTCTTAAAAGGTTTTGATGTTGAGGTGGACAAGTAGCAAATGCAAGAATTGATTGGAATACAAAGTCTTCCTTCACGGTTGAATAAGTCGACGTGGAACGGTGCGTACGTTATTCTGGAAAAATGGGTATTGGTGGATGTGGTGGCGTGGTCAGCGCCTCAGTAGCTGATGCAACCAGAGTTAAATAATTGCTGACGCTGTCAGATTTAAATATATATATGCCATGGGATCAAATGTCCATTATTGTTGAAATAATTTTATAGAGCTTGCTGAGAGGTAGGTGTAGACTTTGTCAAGTCTTCGAACTGAAAGAAACAAGAGGGACTGGCAAGGGTTGTTTCATTGCACAAAGCAAGTATGAATCCCAAGTCTTCTTTCCTGGCCAGCGTCCTAACAGGGGCGTTGATCTCCATTGTAGGCCAAAGTCATTTTGTTTTGCTCTCTTTCTTGCCTCTCGGAGTTGTAATTTTCCTTTATACTCCCTCTGTAAACTAATATAAGATCTTTTAGATCACTACTGGGGAGTACATTAGTGTGTGTCTATATATATATATATATATATATATATATATATATATATATATATATATATATATATATATATATATATATATATATCTTAAGAACAATCTTTGCATGTTCTTTAGTGTGCTAAAATCGCTGGGTGGCAGTTCCAGCTTGTGCTTCCTAGTCTGCATAAATCTCCAGCTATTCTGTCTCGAGCAAACTCATTTCTGAATAACATCCTGTTGGCGGAGCTTGACTGGGATGTTTGGGGGCACTTGTCTCGCATTGCATTACTGACTGCTTCTTCTTCTGATTTCTTTGGGGGCAAAAGGCAAAGTATGCATGTTTGGGGGTCTAATGAGAAAATTTTCTTCTAACTATGTCCCTCCAAAAAAAAAAACTTCAGAAATTTGTCCTGGGCTGGGGGGCCACAGCCCCCTCAGGAATACACATAGATCCGCCCCTGATCCTGTATACATAGAGTGGAGGACGAAACAAGTATGCTGGAGCGTATACTTAGGAGTGACAAGGAGCCAACCGATCTGCCATTAGCGCTGTTACAGCACATCACGAATCATTTCTCTGAAGAGAGAAAAATTGGTCAGGGTGGACAAGGTACACTTTACCATTTAGTAGAAATTACATAAAGATCTCGATTCCAGTCAAATATCACTAGTTCGACTGAAAAGTACCACCAATTAATTCATTTTTTTCTACCTTTATGTATTAAGAACTTCAATTTATTAGTAAAACTCACAGAAAGAAACTCTCATACTGTTTTCGTTCAAAGAAAAGTTACCAGCAGTAGAAGCAGAACCTGGCCACTCTGTTTTCGTATTGTAGGGCTGAGCATCATTTACATGCTGACCAACGAAACGGGGTTGTTGTTGCTGTCAAGAGGATGTATGTGAATAAACACACAGTTGATGATGTTTCATTTCGTCATGAGATCAATAGTCTGATGAAGATCAATCATCAAAATATCATACATCCATAAAAGAGGCTGGGTCAACAGATCTTAACTTCATCAACGTAAGAGAAAGATTGCTCTGCTTGGAGTACATCAACAATGGAAGTCTCTCGGAGGTGCTCATAAGGATAGTGTGCGTGCGTGTGTTCATAGAGATGAGCGTATGTGCATATGTCTACGCATGTACTGTGTTAAAAAAAAGTGCAACATGCCCATCAGGGCCGGCTGTCCGGCAATAGTTATGTTTTTATTTTATTATATCCCAGACTGCAACGGTACCCATCAGCATCAAGGACTCATGTAAACTAGTAGTATTTAGCCATCAGAGACTGGAAGGTTACACCGACTGACTTCTGGTGATAGCAACCTTTTTGAAATGATCAAGTCTTGCCAATATATTATATCCATATATCCCACCATGGTACGTAACAGCCTTTGCTGCATCAAGGTGGAAATATTGAGCGCTGTGCTGACGACGGACGGAAATATTACTAGCACACCACTTGCAACGCCCACATGACAAACTAAGCTAAGCTAGCATATATATTCAGCTGCAAGCTAGCATGTCACAACTCTGTTGCCAGTGTTTGTACTTTTTTTAATCACTCTCTAATCAGGAGTGACGTTGTCTTTCTTTTAGAGTGGAAAGGGTCCTACTAACAGAAGAGTTCAAGTGCAGCATGTGAAGACTTGGGTCGTCGGTCCTGGCACCACCACTTTTCCTCCACACTGCTAAATTCAGTCCAAATTCAGTACAGCCACACACTACGTGTCTACACTCTACAGGTTCATCCAGTGGCACTACATAGCAGTACAGTACAGAAGCCCAGTGGCACCAACGAAATTCAATGTAGCCAATAGAAAATGATGAACCAGTCTATATCCTGGGGTTTGCGTGTCAATGTTTGACCCAAGCCACAGTTACATCTTTTACACCAGGACGCAAGTGACCATGGAGAGGAGAATCATTTCTCAACGAACAAGTTGAACGGGGAAAACATTACTCACATACAGGCAGCAAACACAAAATTCTATCCACTGAAGTGTAAGCTTATAGCTACCACAAACATTACAATGTTACAGCAACTCGATCAATTATTATGACAAGTATGCCAGCCCAATAAACGAGTGACTGAATCTGATACCACACATGCACCCAGTTGCTTCAGATTTACTTACCAAACTCAAATTCAACCATGTTACCACGCCACAAAGGGATATAAATTTAACCAGCATACCGCCTTACCATATCTGTCGTGTGAAACAAGATTACACTTACCGACTAGAACAATATTCTCGGTGCTGATCAACATTCTCCTACTTAGCAGCCATTGCTGACCGATGGTCGACACCTTTGGAAAAATCTGTGGTTTGAGATGTAGTCATTGCCAAGTGGTCAGAAGCAAGGTTTTTAGTTTCGGAAACAACATAATTTCGGACCCCACTGAAATATGCGAAATTTCGGAAATTTCGCATATTTCGGAATTTGAGATTTCAAATTTAACTTAATTTTATTGAATTCTGACATAATTTAAATTTATTTTGAAATAAGTTTGAAAATGCCTCAAAATTTCGGGGTTAAAAATATTTCGGACCCCACTGAAATATGCGAAATTTCGGAAATTTCACTGAAATTTCGTTGAAATTTTTAACCCTGGTCAGAAGAGGACATGTTCTAGATTGTTTATATATAGGGGATGAAAGTCAAGGGACATAACCAGTGAGGTAGACATTGCTGAAATATTAGAACAGCACTGGCGATAGGCACAAGGCAATCACGCAAGACCAGAAACATATAGAAGGAGCAGAGCAGGCTACCGCTACTACTTGCCAACCAACCCAAGACCAAAGACCAAGAGGGGCATCAGAATTAATGGGGGTCATGAGTTTGCTTTGGTAATTTCTACGCACATGTTGGACTTCCAACGAAGCATCTAGTCATGTTGAGAGATACCCCTCTAGTCGCAACAAAAAATAAAATCGGTGCCAGCCAATAATAGCACACCAACACAACATGAATCTTGAACCTGGACCATAGATTAAAATCGCGGGAGAAACGATTTCGCGGCGGCCTCTCCCAGCAGCTATAGCGGCCGCCATAGCGGGCAATTGCGGCAAATAGCGGATTTTTTTTGGTGGGAGAGATGATTTCTAAAGGGTTTTGCTTATTGTTGAACAATTTAGAGGGATATGTGAATGATTTCGCGGCAGCGGCCATAGCGTAGCGGCGAGGCTCCTGGGCAGCTATAGCGCAGCTATCGCGACTATTTCGCGGGCTATTTTATTCTATGACCTGGACACTGAGGCAGATATTCATCGGCCCTGTAGGTTGGCTATTTGATCAAGCCAAAAGAGGAGTAAACGTCAACATCAGCCAGCTATTGGATGGCAGCAGGCTAACCGGAGCATTCTTCCCAGCCCTCAGGAACCACTCGTTCCTGCGGACAGTCAACCTGAGCTTCAATTGGCTCCACGGGGAGATTCCGGCAAAGCCTCGGCTGCCTCCGCCACCTGCAGAAGCTTGACTTACATCCCACCTGAGCTCTCAGCGAGAAGCTCATGTCCCTGAAATAAGCCTTTTTCTCTAAACATGACAACAACAGGCAACCTTTCGGAGGGCCATCGAACCAAAACACCAAATGAATTATTTTTCTATTCAATTAGTGCGATAGAGAAAGCGCATTGAAAATTTTCAATTCTCTCAAAAACTGAAGTTCTTTTTAGTTTTCTTAGTTACATGGAAGATACAAAAATCACCAGTTAAAAAAGGCCCCCCAAAAGCAATACTAGTATTAACGCTGCAGCTACAGAGCTTACAGGAAAGCGAACTGCCACGAAGGTGCTTCCATATGAGATGTTGCAGCCACAGAAAAATTCATTGCAGCCAGTTGGACTATTACACAGACCAACCATTCTGAAACGATGGTGACAACCATTGTTGACCAAGATATGGTCGACATTCTCCCTGGAAAACTATGTGTGATTTTGGTGGTCATTGCCAATTTGCAATGTTGATGCTGATGGACATTCTCCTATTAACCAGCCACTGCTAACGAATGGTGACACCTCTGGAAAAGTCTACAGCTAGGTGCGGGGTCTAAATTATTTGAAGGAATTGAAAGTGAAGGGACATAAACAGTGATTTAGACATTGTTGGAGTATTAGCACAGCACTAGCAGCATGAGAGAATATCAGCACATCACTTGCAGCATGCGGGAATACTAGACTAGCATTTGCACGACGCACAAGGCAGGCCAGCATACATCACCAAGTAAGCAAGTATATATATAGAACAGGCAAATGCTAACCTGGCAACCAAACCAAGAGTAGCATGGCAATGAGGGTCATCGCCATGAGGGCCATCACCATTATCTTATGGTCATTTCTATTCGTCCAGATGATCAACACGGCAACCACTACCGACGAGGCCACGCTGCTTGCTTTCAAAGCGCAAGCCAGCGATGGCGGCTCGTTGTCCTCCTGGAACAGCAACGCCGGCTTCTGCAGCTGGAAAGGCGTGACATGCAGCAATCAGAGGCCGGCGCGGGTGGTGGCGCTGAGATTGAACAGCACCGGGCTCGCCGGAACACTCTCCCCGGCCATCGGGAATCTCACGTTCCTGCGGACCCTCAACCTGGGCTTCAACTGGCTCCACGGGGAGATTCCGGCGAGCCTCGGCCGCCTCCACCGCCTGGAGAGGCTCAACTTGAGAGATAACGCATTCTCTGGCTCATTACCCATAAACCTGAGCTCCTGCGTCAGCATGACCGTAATGACACTACGCGACAACAAGCTTGGTGGGCACATCCCCGCTGAGCTCGGCAAGAAGCTCACATCCCTGGTAGCAATCTCGCTGAGAAACAACAGCTTCACAGGGCCCATCCCGGTGTCATTGGCCAATCTGTCCCATGTACAGGACCTTGATCTCAGCACTAACCATCTTGTGGGCTCAATCCCATCAGGGCTTGGAATCATCAAGAGCATGTTATTTTTTGATCTCGCTGAAAACCTCCTCACTGGTATGGTTCCACCTTCTCTGTACAATAGGTCATCGCTGGAATACTTTTATGTAGGTGCAAATATGCTACACGGAAGTATTCCGGATGATATTGGAAGCAAGTTTCCCAAGTTGAAAAGTCTTATCTTGAGTGTTAATCACTTCACAGGAACCATCCCTTCCTCAATATCTAACATATCTTCCCTCACTGATCTTCACCTCGAGTACAATAGATTTAGTGGGTATGTGCCTTCCACATTGGGGAAGCTAGGAGCTCTCCAAGTACTGAACTTGGGTTACAATAAGCTTGAAGCGGATCACTATAAGGGGTGGGAATTCGTCACTTCTTTGGCAAATTGCAGCCAACTACAGCAATTGGCACTCCACTCCAATTCTTTTGTAGGACAACTACCAGGTTCAATTGTGAACCTCTCAACGACTCTCCAGCAGTTATACTTAATGGACAATAGGGTCTCTGGGGCTATTCCTGCGGACATCGGCAACCTGGTTGGTCTCGAAACACTTGCAATAGTAAATACTTCCATGGACGGAGTGATTCCAGAGAGCATTGGCAAGCTAGAGAACTTGGTTGTGCTAGGCTTGTACAACAATAGCTTGTCTGGCCTCATACCACCTTCGCTAGGAAATCTTTCGCACTTGAGTATACTTGGTGCATCCGATGGCAACTTGGAGGGACCAATTCCGGCATGCCTGGGGGAGCTGAAAAAACTTATTGTACTTGATTTGTCAAATCATTACTATCTTAATGGTTCAATACCTAGAGAGATTTTCAAATTACCCAGCCTTTCTTGGTATTTGGACTTGTCGTACAATTCACTTTCTGGACCACTTCCTAATGAACTTGGTAGTTTGCCAAATCTTAACAAACTGGTCCTATCAGGAAACCGGTTGTCTGGCAAGATACCCGACAGTATTCAGAATTGCATAGTGTTGGAATGGCTATCATTAGACAACAATTTGTTTGAGGGGAGCATACCTCGATCATTGACAAATATAAAGGGGCTCCGCGTATTGAACCTGACCATGAATAAGTTCTCTGGTAATATTCCTGAGGCCCTTGGCAGTATTGGAAGCTTGCAGGAACTATACCTAGCACACAACAACTTGTCCGGGTCAATCCCAATGGTTCTACAGAACTTGACATCATTATCCAAATTGGATGTATCCTTCAATAATTTGCAGGGCGAGGTGCCAAATGAAGGTGTTTTCAAAAACATCACTTACTTAGCAGTTGCTGGGAATATAAAGTTGTGTGGTGGTACACCTCAACTTCATTTGGCTCCATGCTCCACAAGCTCCTCAAGCAAGATTAAAAAGAAGATGCCAAAGTCTCTAGTAATTTCTCTAGTGACAGCTGGAGCAATCTTGTTCTCACTTTCAGTTACTCTTCTTGTTTGGATACTTTGCAAAAAGCTCAAACCAAGACAGAAGACATCAGCACAAAATTCAATTGGTCATGAGAATTACAGGAGAACCCCCTACCATGCACTATTGAGAGGAACTAACAAGTTTTCAGAAGCCAACTTACTTGGGAGAGGAAGTTATGGTGCGGTTTATAAGTGTGATTTGGACACTGAAGAAAGAACATTGGCTGTCAAGGTGTTTAATCTTGGTCAATCTAGGTATTCCAAGAGTTTTGAGGCCGAATGTGAGGCCATGAGAAGGATACGACACCGTTGTCTCATCAAGATCATTACATCTTGTTCGAGCATCAACCACCAAGGTCAAGAGTTCAAGGCATTGGTTTTTGAGTTCATGCCCAATGGTAACTTGGATAGTTGGCTTCATCCAAGATGTCAAGAGCCCACTATAGACAACACGCTCAGCATTGCCCAGAGGCTTGATATTGCTGTCGATATTGTGGACGCAGTAGAATATCTGCACAACTACTGTCAGCCACTGCTGATCCATTGCGATCTTAAGCCAAGCAACATTCTTCTTGCTGAAGACATGACTGCACGGGTTGGAGACTTTGGCATATCAAGGATCCTTCAAGAAAATACAAGCAAAGGGGTGCAAACTTCATATAGCTCAACTGGAATTAAAGGTTCCATAGGCTATGTTGCTCCAGGTGACTGAAACTCTTCTAACTTTGTTTTTTTATTTTTCACTTGAATATTTCTAACCAAAGAACTTTGCATAATTGCAGAGTACGGAGAAGGCTATTCTGTCTCAACAGCTGGAGATATTTATAGTCTTGGCATATTGCTACTTGAGATGTTTACTGGAAGGAGCCCAACAGAAGGCATGTTCAGAGATTCATTGGATCTGCATAAGTTTGCAGAGGATGCCCTTCCAAGTAGAACCCTCCAGATAGCTGACCCGACAATGTGGTTGCACAGTGGACAATATGATAACACTACAAGTATTAGAATCCATGAGTTATTGGTTTCAGTTTTCAGGCTTGGCGTAGCCTGCTCGAAGGCACAGCCTCGAGACCGAGCACTGACGAGGGATGCAGCGGCGAAGATGCACGCAATCAGAGATGCATACCTCAAGTTTATAGGGGAGGATGGAGCAGAAAGAGAAGCCTCGACTCGGGAAATTCAGGATAGCTTTGAATAAAAAGCTGGTACAAGGCATGATCCAGCATAATAAATTTGTATGTATCGCTACAGATGGTAATTGTTCTCAGAGGTATGCTGATTTACAATTTTATAAAATAAATGCATAAACATGGTGTTTTGCAATGATGCACTACAGAAAGTTGTAGAGAGATACATAAATCAAGCAGTATAATTGTTTTTCCATTATCAAAACTGTACACATGCAGACAACATTATTGGTTCATGCTTCAGTAGACCTGAAGTTGTAGAGAGTTTCAGTTGTTTTTCTTTTTTCTCTAAGCAAGATGATCCGATTTTATCTGTTTACATCTAAACAAAGTGCATTGGATCAGATCAATAACACTAGAATAAACACAAACATATGTTATCTTGTGAACACGCTTCCTTCATTAATTAATTATTAGTAATTAGGTAGAATCCACTAATTATTAGTAATTAGGTAGAACTAGTAGAACGCCCGTGCGTTGCCACTGGCCTTTTATTTATTTTTCAGGTTACATATATATATACTTGTATTGTTGTATAAAACTCGGTGAATTTTTGGCCTCTTCCAACAACATCGTCTTAGGACCCTGGTCAATGTATTCTTTCTGAATATCGACATAATCTATCTCCATCTCTATCATAATATGCAAAAATAAACATGGAACAGCTGCCTGAAATGCACCTCGCGCCCTCTAGCTCGAGGCACCAACGTGCTCGCTCCATCGCTCGTCGTAGCAAAGATAGCGCATGACCCCCTCGTCGGCCGCTTGCAGCACCGCGGCTCGCTGCACCCATCCAAAGGTCGTCACAGCAAAAACTGGCATACGTCGCAGTACTTGATCCGTCGCCGTCGTAGGAAGCAGGAAGCACTTGTCCGGCCTGCCAATGGTCGCAGCATCTCACAGATGACGAGTCCCGTCGCCGTAGCAATCTTCAACACCGGGTGTAGCAAAAAACGATGACGGATGCAACAAAAATGCCATCACCGCCGTCACGTGTCGCGGCGTCATCATGAATGGTTCCAGCAAAAATCATTGCCGGTTGCAGCTTTTCGTCTTGCCAGTCCCAGCACGCCGTCACCGATGCAAGCACGTCGCTCCGCCGGTCACAGCAAAACTGTGACGCCCCCGACTTAATCGTGCGCTAATTATACACGCAAATGCACACGATCAAGCCTAGGGACTCACTTGAAGATATCACAACACAACTCTAAACACAAATTAAAATACTTCAAGCTTTATATTACAAGCCAGGGGGCTCGAGGGCTCGAATACATAAGCTTGCGCACACAAGCGTCGGCGAAAGCATTAGATATCTGAGTACAGATATAAAAGACAAACAGAAAGGCCTTTGAGAAGGCGGGGCAAAACAAAACACTGGATCGAAAAGGCGCAGGCCTCCTGCCTGGGAGCCTCCGAACCTACTCCTGGTCGTCGGGGATCTCCACGTCGTAGTAGGCTCCACCGAAAGTGTAGTAACGGTCGTCGGCGGTAGCAGCTGGCTCCTGGGATCCGTCATCTGGTCGCAGCAATCGGATATGGGGAAAAAGAATAGCAAAGCAACCGTGAATACTCATCCAAAGTACTCGCAAGACTAACATCAGAACTATACTAAATATGCATCGGTATCAAAGGAATAGGGCTATATCTCTGGACTAAACTGCAGAAATGCCGGAACAGAGGGGGGAAAGCCTAGCCTATCGAAGACTAGCATCTTCAGCGTCTTGCAGCATAAGAAGAGTGCAGATTAGTACAAAATTAAAGCAGCAAGCATGTTGTAGCAAAGCCTAGGGATCCTTCCTCGACTCCCTGCGAGAAAGCAATCCCGGAGCTTACATTTAATTAACATGTATTCAGTTCAAGTAGTAATAGATCGGGATACAACACTGAGCGTCCTGTTACCGTGGACACGGCTATTTGAATAGATAACTTCCCTGCAGGGGTGCACTACTGTTACCCAACGCGCTCGATTAACTCTGGCCGGACACACTTTCCTGGGTCATGCCCGGCCTCGGATGATCGACACACCGCAGCCCTACCTAGAGCTCAGCAGAGAGGTCCCCGCCGGTCTACATCCTAAGCGCGCAGGGTTCTTGGGCCCATCCCACTTCACACTCCGGGTCGTTACGCACATGGCGGGAGCAGGCACCACCTCTGTCCTGGATGGCGCCGGCCCGACCCGGCCACAATGCTGAACTGGACGTCTGACAAAGCTTTCGGCTGTTACATACGGCGCCGAGGGTCCCATAACCATTATCCCACGTGGTGGTAGTGCGTATAGGGCCAACGACCCACTCAGATCAATACCCAAATCCGTTAGCGCATTATTAGGAGCTCGCGGTGACGATCAGTACTCCTGTCGTCCTGTCTCGAGGAAGTGCAACAAGGGCCAGGTCCATCCCTCTCTAGGGCGGTCTCTGCCTGCCCGGCTGCGCCTCGTAATTATCTCGCGGGTATCCTCACGGTCAACCCGACTACACAACTCTCGCAGGTACCCCTCGGGGTCGACCCGACTTTACCCGGGGTCTGTAGTAAAAGTAGGGTATCCGTGTGTTCATCACATCAAGGGGGAATCCGAGGAATCACCCTCGCTGGATTCCTACTCAATGTAATCCGTCAAGGAGAACCAGGAGGAATCACCCTCGATGGTCCCCACTTGAGGGGTTGTACGACAGAGTCATCATCGGGAAAGGGGAGAGCGAGGAATCACCCTCTGCAATCACCATCGATGTGCTATACTACAGGGATATCATCAGGGGTGCAGTACGGGGTATCACCCCCGACACTCGATAGTAGCCCTGCAGAGACGTACAACTAAGGGGATGTGCGGTGCTCTGTTGGTCTCGGCTCATCGATCACATAGATCGAGGCACTGGTAACAAAGCGGGGCAACAGGGACAGGGGTGAGGGGTCACTGATGGATCACTAACCAACCTATTCTAAGCAGTTTAGGATGACAGGTAAAGTAACAACAGCATGTTACAAAAGCAGGCTATGCATCAGAATAGGAGCAAGCAATTACAGTAGCAAAATCTAATGCAAGCATGAGGGAGAAGGAATAGGCGATATAGGAATGATCAAGGGGGTTTTGCTTGCCTGGAAGCTCTGCTGAAAAAGGAAGAAGGGTCGGCGATGACGTAGTCGATCACAGTGGCAGCATCGGTCTCGGGGTCTACCGGAGAGAAGAGGGGGAAGAAACAGTAAATACAAAGCAAACAGATGCATCACGATGCATGACATGGCAATAAGCGGTGCTAGGTGTGACCTAACGCAGTACTAGATGATACAGACGAAGAGGGAAAACATCCGGGAAAGTTTTCCCGAAGTTTGGCGTTTTTCGGTCAGATGAAACGGAGGGGACGGTTCCATGTTCAGCATGCTAGGGGCATGTGACAGACGAACGGAGTGTGCATTCGGAATCGTCATATTTTTCTGATCGATTTACATATATATATATATATATATATATATATATATATATATATATATATATATATATATATATATATATATATATATATATATATATATATATATATATATTATTTTCATCCGAGTTACGGATTATTTTATATGATTTTTCAAAGTTTTAATGATTTTCTGGAATTTATTTAATTATTTAAATTAGAATTATAACAGTGAAATACTTTTATTACACAGACTCAGCCAGCCACAGTCAATGACATGTGGGGCCAGTCAACTGCTGATTCAGCCGTCCACATTGACCGGGTCAAAGGGTGAACAGTGGTGGTGGGGCCAGGTGTCATTGACACAGCTGTTAATTAGTCTGTTTAATTTAGTTAATTAGAGGTGGGGCCCCACTGGCAGTGTCACAGGGACTTAATTAAAGTTAATTAAGCGCTACAGTGCACGGGACCCACATGTCATAGACTAACTTTTAAACGAAGGGTTATTTAGCAGGGGGGGGTCCACATGTCAGCGGATAATTAGCCTAATTAGTATTAAGTTAACCCTAAACTAATCCGGCCGGTTAATTAAACTACGCGCGTGCGCGCCGGCGTTGACAGAGGACGGCGGACGGCGGCGAGGTCCTAGCGGCCACCTCCGGCGACCATTTGGTCGGCCGCGAGGTTCCACCGAACGGGCGCAGAGCCGCGCATCCATCTACGGCGGCGGCCCAGACGGAGGTGGCCGGGAGTGGCGGCTAGCGGCGGCGATGCACGGGGAGGCGTCTACGGCGACCAAAAGGACGACGGAGAGGTCCTGCGTGAAGCTGGTGCGCGCGCGCATCGCGTGGTGGCATCGGCTGGGGTTAGAGTGCAGCGCAGCAGCGGCGGCGACGGCATCAACGGCGGCCGGAGCTTCGAGTGTGGCGGGAGCACGGCCAGAGGACGAATGGGAGAAGGAGGACAAGGGGAGAAGCTCGGCGAGCTCACAGCGAACTCGTAGGGTGGCTCGATGGGCTCGGGGAGGTCGAGGCGGAGCAGATCAACGGCGAGGCAGAGGCTGCATCCGGCGAAGGGGATCGACGAAAGCGACGGCGATGCGACGACTCGGCCCCGATCCAGTGGCGAGTGAGAAGAGGTGGTCCACGCCGGAGCTCCTGGCGCGGTCTCAGGTGACGGGGGCGACGGAGAGCGCGCGGGTGCGGTCGGACACGGCGTCGACCGAGGCGTCCATGGAGGAGAGGGAGAGAGCAGAGCGAGAGGAGGGGGATACGGAGCTAGGGTTTCGGGGGTCGGGGGCCATATAGGCCGCGGCTGGGCTGCCCTGTAGTTAGGCCCAGCGCAACAGTAGATGTTAGGCCTTTTCTCTTTTTTAGTTTTCTGTTTTCTTTTATTCTTTTCTGTATGTATTTGGTTTAGCCACAAATTGACTTTTGCAAAATATGTGACTTAGCCGCATAAATACAGTGCAATATCTAGCACTGCCATAAAAATGTTTGGAGATTATTTGGATTCATTTGGAATTTTCATAAATGAGTTTGCATTTTAAATTGCTGAAATGGCACTGCTTTAAATAGGTTAGAGCCATTTAGATAATTTAATTAATGTTGATCCTATTTTTACAATTGCTTTGGAATTATTTGAAATATTATGAACATTTTTGTTCTACTGTTTGGATTACTTTTAATTTTGACTTTATTTTAAATTTGAATTTGAAGTTGGATTACTCTCTAATGCAATTTACTTAGGGTGATCATGATGACATGGCTAATTAATTAGCAAAATGGCAGGGTTAAGATCTGGGGATGTTACAAAAACATGCCAATGGTTCCAGCAAAAATCATTGTCGGTTGCAGATTTTCGTCTTGTCGATCCCAACATGCCGTCGCCACCCCTGCATCACCATCGTAGCACATCTCCCTGCCTATCCCAACAAACACATGCCGCCGGTTCCTACAAAAATATTTGCATGTCA
Source organism: Elymus sibiricus (assembly GCA_039707655.1). Classification (NCBI taxonomy): domain Eukaryota; kingdom Viridiplantae; phylum Streptophyta; class Magnoliopsida; order Poales; family Poaceae; genus Elymus; species Elymus sibiricus. The sequence goes on along the minus strand of CM077674.1, from coordinate 5,007,545 downwards.
CAGCTTTCCGTCTCACCATGCTCGTCTCCACACGCAGCTGACAGCCGTCGCTGCCGGCCGTCGAATGCATATCCACCATCTGACGGTTGCAACTTCGCTAACCGGTGGTTGTAGCTCCCGTTACTGTCAGTTGCATCGCGTTGTGGTGCCTCCTGCAGCAGCGCAGCTCGTGCGTTCATCCTTGCTGCCCGTCGCCACAACGCCCTGCTCGCACTTGCAGCCGGCTCGTCGCCTGCCCCCCGCATTCACACTCGCAGCTATGGCCAGCAGCGACGCTGGACGAAAAGGAGAAAAAATGTGCTGCGAGGGAGAGGGAGAAGACGAGAGGAACGGGAGAGAACGGATGGCTGGCGGTTTCCTCATGAGATAAGGATGAAGGAGGGGATTGAATCGCCTAGATGCGTGTGTTAGGGAGGACGGGTAGATGAGTCGCGATCGAACGATTCACGGGCAACCCGGCGCAAGCTTCCGCCGGCAGCCTGAAAGGAATCGTTTTCCTTGTGTAAAACTTGATTAGTTTCAATCTAGTCCATCATAGTTACGTCAGTAACTTTGTCGATCGACATTCTCAAAGCAACATCCAAAGCCATTGGTTTTTATATTGATCTTCAAAAGTAAACATATATTCATATATTAAATTTAAAATTTTAAGATATAAGCTCATATACAATATATATTGAAAATTAAAATTAAAATGGGGAATATTGAAGATTACATTTTTCTAAACCAAAAGAACTTACTTGGAATCACATGTCAACATATGAAAAATGGCATAGTATACTGAGAACAAGTTCTGTATCGTGCTCAAAATAAAACATCTTTTCATGCTAGACCCTGTATTCTATTTCCCCCGTCGTTTCACCAGGTTCAGACATAACTCTTCACAAAACAAAAGGTAGAGATATCCATTTGTCGAACCAACATCACCTTGATACAGAGGAGATCCATTGTCTCCATAGGGACAAGTCACTTTTTTCTTCTCCATCAAAAGCTTGCTTGATTTCACTCGTACTACCACTTATGGTACTATGCATCAACTTACATAAACTTCTATAGTTGTTTGCCTATTAGAAGAACACTACGTGAGGAATGTCATGTTCCAAGGACATTTTTCTGTTCTACCTGAACAATAGTGAGGAATGTCATGTTCCAAGGACATTTTTCTGTTCTACCTGAACAATATCTTAGTATTTTTTTGTAGCTTTGATGGGCAGAACCTGAGAGTTATTGCAAAAGCATGATAACATAAAACATGTTGAAATCACCATTTGGAGGGGGACTTAAGAATTGCAGGGTCCTTCCACGACTCATGCATTTTTTTTGGCTAAATCACTGTTAGACCATTATATGCTGCAAGATATGCTTAAAAAAATACTCTATAGTCCATCGCAAAAAAAAAACAGTCTATAGATTTTCCTTAAGAAAAACAACAGCCTCTAGAACTGTATTATCTTCTATTTTCACTTTTTTGATACATCATGGCAAAAAAAAAATTGCAATTACTCTCACACATTGTAGAGAGATAGTAAACCAGCAGGTTAACAAAAATCTTAATTTATACACCATGGATTATGGATTTTTTTTTGATAAAGCAACCTACCTTTAAAGGGATGACCATGAGTACGTGGAGCACCTAAATCCATTAACCATGCATCTCTAGAAAGGCATGTGTATATTCTCATCTAGCAAGATCTGGACGTGCTACACCCACAACACAGCAAGATCAGGGAGTGCCTTGGAGGAGGAGGAGGGGGGCGCCAGCGCCATGGCGGCAGCGGCAGCAAGGACAGAGACATGGAGGAAGCCGGATTCTGACGTGGCCGCAGTGCCTCCCACGGCCTCGGCCACCATGTGAATCAGTTCGAGCCGGACGTGGCAGAGGCGCGGGCGTTGGTTAGCATTAGAATGCAGCGGGCAACAGCGACGGCGAGGCCGGTGTGGTCCTTGGCGGCGCAGAGCTGCGTGCAGGACTGCGCGATGAGGGGGAAAACTCGTCAATGATGCAGAGGAGCGCCTAGAAGTGGGCTAGCGCTAGCGAGTTCTGGCCGGAGTTGGAGGTCCAGGACCGCAATGGGTGAGCCATGGCGGCTTGGGTTAGGGCATCACATCGAGGAGGATGAGGCGGGGATGATATTGATGTGGATGGGAGATTGGGATGAGGTTGGTTTCTTTAGAAGGAAAAAATTGCGTGGAAGAAAACTGGGAGGACAGGACACGCGGAGAAAAATCGGTGCGGGCGATGGTCTTCAATTGACGGGGAGTACCAACAAACGAACGACCTATGGACTGCCTTAAAAATTAAGTAGGTAATATGTATAATACTTTCACAATAAGATTTGCTTGTCATGTTTTACTTGTTAATTTCCTTAAAATCCATTATTTGTTTTCTGAAAATCTATTGTTTGTTTTCCAAAACAAATTGCATTAATGAGAGAGATCGGTTGATTTGGATAAGTTAGGAAAGTTAGATCCATGATCTTTTGTACGTTAGGAAAGTGCTGATTTTTTGAAAGAAAAGAGTGGAGAGAAAAATAAACCAATGCATTAGAAAACCAGTGGGATGGGGTGGTGGGAAGTGGGACGAAGAAAAACCGGACGAAAATAAACCGTACCAGGCTACCAAGTGCTCCATTAGGAGTAGGGATCCACTAACACAAAGTGCATTGGATTTGCATCTGTTTACTACGTCCTGTCTTTAGGTAGTACAACCAGACTGTTTCTTAACAGAGTATATACCATCCATGTGCACAAACAAACATATGAGGGTAGTAGGCAGTAGCAGCACAGAAATCTGTCCAAAATCTGATTGTCAAAAGAAGAAAAAAGCAATATGTCCAAAAAATTAATCAGAACCCACATGCTAGAATGCATGACCACCAAAAGTTTAGGGAACAGAACAGTTTCCAAAAGGCAGGTTCAGGTAATCCTAATAACTAGAGGTTAACCATCCAACATCTATTCCCATCAACTACTTCATAGCAAGTAACAGCGGGTAGTAAAAAGTACCAAGTACTAGGTACCTAGGAGGATCTGGAGAGCATTTGCTTGTACAAGCAAAACTAGCAAACAATCGTTTGTTATCGGAGCCATTTCATTGGCAACGGTATTAGAACAATGTACTGTAGACTGATTTAAATCTTGGTGTTGTGCAGTAGCACTATAGCAACAATAGTTGTCAGCAATTGTGTTCGCTCTTTTAAAATTCAAAAGATTACAGGATTCGCATCCTCAATCCAATATGCTAGCAACATGAATGAATTTGTGGCTCCACGCAAATCAGCTGTCAGTCAGTCAGACAGTTTGTTAAGAGAGTATATATTGTCCATGTTTTGAAACAAATACAGGGAGGCAGTAGCCATTTCGAGGGAGCAGAAACTTACCCAGATAATATTTGGCATACCCAGTAACAGATTAAAGTGTATATTTAACAGCACAAGAAAATCGAGCACAAGCAAGTCGACCGAGAAATCTAGAACAGTGTTCCATAAACAAGCTAGTACAAGACATGATCCTTCATAATGAAGATTTGTGTATCTTTCCCGTTAGTAATGATTCTCAAAGCTATGTTGCTTTACAACAAAACCAAATAAATGCAGAACTAGAGCAAGTTCTAGAGAGTTTCAGTAATCAAATTTTATAGGTGTGTGCTTTGAGTGCTCTGCAATAATAGGACTAGAGCAAGTTCTAGAGAGTGTCAGTAATCAAGCAGTGAAATTGCTTTTCATTCTCAAAAACTGTACAAATGCAGGCAACATTACTACATGATTAAGTTTTACTAGTAGACCTGAAGTTCTAGAGAGTTTCAGAATTCTTTCTTCTCTTCTCACTCTTCTTTATTTGTTTATATTACCACAACAAAGTGCATTGGATCAGATCAAGAAATATCATTTTTCTATGGTGAACAAGCTTCCTTCCTTCAATAATTAGTAGTAATCATTAACAAGAAGGCTAAGAACCATGCTGATCCAAGCACACGCCTTGGACTATTAACAGTAACAAGAAAGCGAAGTCTGAAAATGTAGACATGATTTGGTAGGATTTGAGCCAGCATGGCTACCTGCCTTCCTCAGACCAGCACATCAACCTCACACAAGTCAACAAATAAGCCAACTAAACTAAATTGTATTGCAGAGATATCATATCACCAAGGCAAGTGTGTCTGAACTGGTTATTGTACCTCGTGTTTACTAGTAAACATATAGGGGAACGTGGACCAAAAACGAAGCCATGGCTCGAGACATTCGAGCTGGAGCTATATGAGCCTGCAATAACCCAAGTTGCTTCAGTTAGCAAGCATTTGTTTGCTCTCGGAGTCATTTCTTTGCACCATATCAGAAAAATGTAGTGTAAAATCATCCCAATTTTGTGGAACAGCAGTTTAGCAACAGTAGTGGTCAGCATATTACATTAAATTACAGGTACCTTACCTAGTATGCAGTACTTGCTAGCCTGCTCCTTACTAGGCTGCTATTTATTTTTACAGCTATAAGAATTTGAAAGTTGGGAACATATACACACCATAAAAAGAGTACAATTAGTAACCAGAAAGAGTTAGAAGGTTATAAAGATGCATTACTAAGGTATTATATATATATATATATATATATAATCCATCCTACCACCCGGGGTAGTTACCCCACATGTTCCATATACTACCATGTGGTAGTATATATACTAATTTATCATTTTTAGTATGTTCATATACTATATATAAGATACTCCAAAGTGAGTTACATGAAAAAATTGTAAGTTGACCCCTTGTTTTTATTATATTTGTGAAATACGTACATATTTGTACGTAAAAAAGGGCGTACTCAAAATATGATACATACTAACTAAAGAGTAGTATATGTACTACCTAAACATGTTTATATACTACATACTACGCGTATATACTTTCCGGTTTGATAGATACTACATACAACATACAAAACTCAAGTGGTGGTAACTACCACTGGTGGTAGGAAAATTTTGTCCTATATATATATATGTGTGTGTGTGTGTGTGTGTGTGAGTTTGTGTGTGGATTTTTTAACACCCGGGGACTATGCCACCCCTCTAGGTGGTAGTGCCACCCCATGTTATCCTCGTTCAATGCATGCGGGATTCAGTTAATGAAGCATGCTAATGATCACACTAAGACGGTTTCAGTAGAGTATGTGTTAGACTAGGGGTATCAAAATATTAGGTCATGAATACTTAACCAAAAAGATTCCCTAATAGTATAAAAAGTAGTATAACTTACTAACTTTCTATAATAGTGCAATAAAATTTGTTGGTGATTAAGACTTATATTCCTAAAGGAAGTTCCCTATGAACTCAAAAAAGATTCCCCAAAAAAGATTAATGAGTATACACATGTATCAACATTTAACCTTGTTAATACTTAGTGCTATGAACTCGTCTTAGTGCAATTAGACAAATGGAAGAGTAATCAATGGCAGACCTAAAAGATGCTACACGGATCTCAAAGCCAGATCAGACGGAACCAGAGGGGTGGCAAAGACATAATAATCATATATCATGGTACTTGTCAGTCATCTCTTTGTGTCTAGGCTAGAAAAGAATGTATCATGTAATAGCAACATACATGTTGACAAGAATGTGATCTCCAAGAGTCAGGAACTAATAAGGTGAAGATAGATATTAGAAACATTACTTTTTGTGAGGATTTGTAAGAAAACACTATACAGATAAGTAGAGTGATCTTGTCACCTACAGTTGTTGACATACAGTTTAAAGGTTCGCTTGCCATTCTGGTACCTAATGTAGTTTCAGAGACCATACAAATAAAAAGGTATATTTCTAAAGCTAGAATGGCAGGAAGATTCATAACATATGAGAAGGTAAACTGAATGTCGTGCGAGGAAGCATACTATTTGATTATTATTTCTCCTACATAGGACTAATACAAAATTTCCAGCGGAGTGGCAAAGATAATTGGTGTGCTTCTAGTGGTCCAGAGACAGATGAATGCAATATTATGAGCAAACTGAGCAGAGGAACAGCCTGAAGCACGCAGCGGAGCACATACAAGATGGAACAGGGCTGGGATGAGATGCGGAGGGGATGAGCACGCAGCGGAGGAGCCATGGATCCATTGCCGCGGCCGCGCGCTGGCAGAGGGAAAAGCCCGGGACAGCGGCAAGGTACCTTGCGTCGGCCGGCTTAGTCGGAGGCGACGCAGCGCAGGCCGCCGGCGTCGCAGGTGAAGAAGATCGATGCGTCGGAGCGGCCAGGGACTCCGGTCGCCGGAGATCCCTCAGACGGCGGCGGCGGCGGCGGGGCATTGGGGATTTTCTTTCGGGGTCGGCTGAGAAGACAGAGAAACAGAGCGATTCGTGGCGTGGCAAAAAAGAAAAGAAAAATGGCACTGTCTTCTCAAACAAACAAAAACCTTATTAGCTCCTGTATTTATTTTTTCTTTTGACCAAACAAACAAAACCTTATTAGCTCGAGTAAGTAATTTTGATAATTTTGATTTAAGGTGAGGTATTATAGAACGCCGACAAGGCCTCGGTGAACCAAGGCGTTGGGAAAACACGTGAAACTTATTAGTTAAGTTGAAGGATGATAACATGTGAAACATTGCATTATGTCTAGGTAGGGGCATAAAATAATAGGACTGTAATAACCATCAAACGTTCTGTTTTTTGGCGAGTATCCGGTGAAAATGACTTTTCAGTGAAAATCTGCAAATTTCTATCCTGGACTGTTTGATCGATAGCGGACGTCCTGGATCAAACGTGGGACTGCTAATAATCTCTACTATCTAAAAAAATACATAAGGTTCCTTTTCCTGCTGAACGGACCGCGTTCTGCCTGTCCTTCGTCTGCCTCGCGTCACGCATGGTTTCGTCCGACACCCCACGTCAATCACGCACGGCTCCTTCCATACCACGATCTCTTCCTAAAAAATCCCCATGTACAGCACAAGAACCGTCCGTCCGTCCCCGCCTCCATGCTCGCACCGTCAATCCGCCTCCGCACGCATCTCCAGAGCCATGCTTGCGCCGATCTACACCTGAATTCGCAGCCGCGGCAAGCATCCTCCACAGCTGTGATGTGGATGGAGGCAACTACCACTACACCCAGATCGTGCCCATGCGACCATCCACCTGCGGGCTCTGGCCGGAGCGGCGATGCGAAGACATGGAGGAGACTGAGCGACAGGGCGTGCGGCTGGTAGCGAGCGCAACCTTAGGGGCCACTTCGTGTGAGCGCCTCGAAGCACATGTCTTACGCGATCTCGTCGGCCACCGGAAATATAGGAAGGAGAGGCGTGCGCAGGACCCCGACGCGATCTCGTCTCCAACGCCGACGCTGCACATCCTGTGTGCTCGAGTAAATAGCATAAAACTACTACAATTCGGGCTAGGGTTACAAAAACCTACCGGTTTTTAATTTTTCTCTGATAACTACCAAGTGAGGGGTCGGCTGTTTCAAAAAACCCAAAACGTGCGCAACTAGCGAAATAAGCCGTTTTCTGACCGTCTGGACCCACCGGTCAGGCCACGTGGCCCAGCGCGCTGACGGAGCGGCCATTAACGGCCGTTACAACGACCGCCCGGTAGGAACTGGGCCAGTCGAAACCAAATAAGCTGGTCGGGCCGCCCTCGCTCTCACTCTCCCCCTCCTCTCCCCCGCTCTCTGACCTAGGTGCGATGGCGGCGCCGTAGCCAAATGTCGTCAGCGGCGAGCCTTTGGGCCAAGGCGGCACCGTCAAGGAGGGTTGTGGGCATTCAGAGGTTGAGAAATGGCTAGGCAGCTCGAGTTTCCCGACGCAGCAGTCGTCGCAGCCATCACCGCCCGAGGTCCAGCTAGATCCGGCATTCCGCACGGCTAGGGCAGTGGCGAAGTGCATCCACTCGGATCCAGAGGGCGACCACATGTGTGCGTCGTCGTTTGGTGGAGTGAGGTAAGTAATTTCAGTACCATTCATAGTTTTAGTTCAAATTTGTAAATTAGGGTTAGATGATTATAGTGACTTATTAGGAAACAAGTATTCTAATTAGGGTTAGAAGATAGTGCAGTATTGCAATGAGCAGTGTCATTGTTTGTTGGCATGCCAGTGCATATTTTTGGTTATGCCACTGTATTTAGTACCTTTTTTAGCAATGTTCAGTGCATTTGGTCAGTGTTTTAAATTACAGCAAGTAGTTGTTTTAAGTTTCAGTGCCTTTATAATTAATCTGCTTCTTTGTTTGTCAATTTAATCTCCTACAGCTTAGATGATGAGGTTTGGGAAGTGAGACTACATTTTCAAGGCAGAGATAATATGGAGAGAAAGTTTTCAGTTTCAGATATCAGTTATCTGACCTTATTAGCACTGGTTGAGTTGGAGGGGTATGGATTGGATGCTTTTTTGACTTATGTTAAGGAAGAGGGAAAGAGCTTGGAGGGGGTGGAGGTCCTGGATAGTGAGGAGAAAGTAGAGGAAATGCTTGACATATTTGTTGATAAGAAGCTCATGAACATCACTGTCAGAAAAGCTACTGATCCAAGCCCAGCAGATGTTAATATGGATCACATCTTGCTTGAGGAACAGATTCCCATTAGGAATGTTGGTGAGCCAATTGTTTACAGTGTTTCCCAACAAGGTGTCCTCTATCCAGCCTCTAATGCAACTTTGCCACCAGTAATCCCTGATGAGCCCTATCTTAACACACAACAGAGCTATAATTTCAACCAGGGGAAAAATGTTGTGGAAGAAGAAGAAGAAGATGTAGAACTACAAGATGAAGATGAAGATGAGATGGACAAATCCTCTTCAGATTTTGAGTTTTTCAGGGGTGATTACAGAGGGCAGAATATATCATACAAGGCTTGGGCTAGGGGTGAAGATGAGGCTGGCACAGGGACAAGCCATAAGCAGAGGGAAGAGGAAGATACTGCAGAGCACTATTGTGGAGCTAACTCAGAACCTTCTGAGTTTTGGGAGGAAGATCAAATCCTTTCTGAACATGAAGAAGCAGAGGAACCTTCAGTTGTACCTCAGAAAGGAGCAAAGAAGTTTAAGCCAGTCAGAAAACCAGGCCCAACTAGCAAGTCACACAGTGAGCCTGAACACATCAAGTTTGAAGATTATGTGCCTGAACCTGATGAATACTGCTTTCCAGGTGATTTTGGCCTTAGTGATGAAGAAGAAGTTCCAATATTGCCTTCTGAAAGGAAGAGTAGGGTGAAGAAGAAGAAGGAGAGGACATGGTATGATCCATCACTGCCTGATGCACATGAGCAGTTTGCAATGCATTTATGCTTCCACAATGTTGTGGAGTTCAGAGAAGCACTTAGAAAACAGACCTGGTTGTAAACAACCTTGGTGAAGTTTTCAACAGAATGATATTGGATATTAGGAACAAGCCAATCAGAACTATGTTGGAGGGTATAAGAACAAAGTTGATGATCAAGTTTCAGAAGATCAGAGAGAAAACAGAGACATGCTGATGGGAGATCGCACCAACCTACTCAGAAATTTAGAAGCCAAGAAGTGGGCTAAGTATTGTGAAGCATACATGGCAAGTCCAGGCATCTGGCAAGTGACTAGTAGTTCTGAAAACACATACTGTGTTAATTTGAACAAGCATACCTGTGAGTGTAGGAGGTGGGACATGACAGCTGTGCCATGCAGTCATGCCATTGCTGCAATGCAGAAAGTGAAGCTACATCCTGAAGACTTTGTCAACAATTTCTTCAAAAAGCCCATGTACTGTGAAACATATAAGCACATAATTTTCCCAGTTCCAGGTCCTGACCACTGGTATCATACACCTGGAGATGACATATCTCCACCAGTGTTCAAAGAAAAGAAGGGCAAAAAACAAACTGCCAGGAGGAAAGGTTTATTTGAGGTGCCAGCTAAAAAGGACACCTCAAGAATTGGTACTGTGACTTGTAGCAACTGCAAGAAGCAAGGGCATAGGTTCAACAATTGTGGTGACCCTTTGAAGCCTCAGTTGCAGATGAGGAAGAACAAGCACCAGGTAATTTCAGACACTTTTATTTCATTTCATTGTCTCATTCATTTCATTACTTACATTGTTTCTTTATTGTGTAGGAAAATAGAGCAAACTACTCTGAAGCTGGTTCTTCTATGGCTGCAAATGCACAGAGGCCTCCAAGAGTACCTGCTGCTTCTGCACCTGAACCAAGACCAGCTGCAGCAAGAGTTGCAACTTCTACACCTGCACCAGGTCCAGTTGCTACTTCTAGGTCAAAGAAAAGGCTTGCTTCCATTGGTCCAGTAGCAGCAGAACCAGCTAAGAGGAGCAGGACCAACACTTCTTCTCCAGCAGCAGCACCAGCTAAGAAGAGAAGCACCAACACTTCTTCTCCAGCAAAGAGCACCAGATCATCAAGAACTTCTCCAGCAAAGAACACCAGGTCTGCAAGTGCCCAGAGAGATGGCTCAATGACAAGAACATTCATTGCACCAAGGCAATCAGCTTCAACTATTGTCCAGGATGGGTCAAAGTGGATCAGGAAGCCAAGTGGGAAATTGAAGGACTATTTTTATGCAAGTGGTAACTAGCATTTGTGTGTCTGAACTTGAGTTGAATTGCTATGGTTGTGTTTCTGCTAGTGAACAACTATGGATGGATGTGTCTCTTTAGGTTGAACTACTATGGTTTGTAATAATTCTACTACCTTGTGTGGTTTCAGTCAGTAAAACTACTTTTAGTTCAGTGTCAATTCAACTGTGAGCTGTGAAATTAGAACTGTTGTCTGCATGTCCTGTTTGTTTGGTTTCAGTCATTACAACTGCTGCTTGCCACACTAAGTTTGTGATAGTAACAATGTTATACTACAACTGCTGCTAGTCATGTTTCTCTGGTTTGATTCATTGCAACTGCATCTCTCTATGTCAAAAGAAACATTCATTCAACAGAATATTAGGAACAATTATACATTCAATCGAAATAAAATGTGATACATTGATTCAGAGAAAGATAGAAACAATGATTCAGAGATAGTCATTCATTGATTTAGGGATACATTGATTCTCATATCACTCTCTCTCTCTCAAACAAATCTCACAACTACAGCTCCACATTCTCTCTCAAACAAATCTTATCTTAGAACAACTACTGGCCCAGTTCTTCCATCGTAACGATCAAAGAAACAACGCCACTTGGCCTTGGTAGCTGGATGTGGAGCCATGACAGCTCTAACCCTAGCCCACCTGATGATCTGGACAGAGCTCCTTCTCCTGCCGCCGGGGAAAACAAGCTCCTTCTCAGCCGCATTGCAAGTCTCCAGCACCTTCTCTGCAAGGCGCCTCTTGAACTCTGCCTCCTGCTCATCGGCGGCCTGCTGTGCCCTCTCCCTGCGCCTCCTCCTCCTCCTCTGCTCTGGTGCTGGAGGCCTCACCTCCACGGCCTCCCCCTCCTCCTCTGTGACATCTCCTAGGTCTGGATCCATCTAGGTTTGCTGGCGGCTGGTGGAATGAAAGGGAAAGAGGGGGGGGGTGGGGAGGGGGTTATATTGACAGTGGTGGACATGTTTGGGTTTAGGCAGGCCTAGGGTTGCATAAAGTCAGAGGAAAAATGGGTCATAAAGCCCAATAAAGCACTAGATGTAAAAGGATGTGATTAAAGCTAACTCCATGACAGAAAATAGATAGACAAATCATAAATGATCCATTACAACATACTTAAGTAGATAGGATAGAAGATCCATTACAAGAAACTTAGGAACATAGCAAATATGGTTCATACATAAGATACTAGAGTTCAAATGCACTTCCAAAGCCTAGGTTAACTTCACATTCCCCCAAAATGTACACCCATATCTTCACTTGACACAGTTAGGCCACATCCTTATACAGGCCTTGGATGTACTTCACCACCATAGCCGACACTTCAAGACTCAAGGATGGCCTTGATTTTCTCTAACTTCTCCTTGCTGCCATAGCCATCTTTCAGCAACTCAGCAACAACTTGCTCAAGCTTTGTCTTCTCCTTTTTAAGAAGATCTCTGTCCACTTCAACATCCCTCATAGCCTTCCTGGTGTTCTTGATAATGTCAACTTGGCTCTGCAAAATGCACCTCTGCTCCTTGGCAAGTTTAAGCTTTTCCATCTGCACCTCCAACCTAGCTTTCTCCTCTAGCTCCTTCTTCTTAAGCAAGCTGTACTCAATGCAAAGCTTGTCATTTTCAGTCTTAAGCTTGGCCAACTGCTGCTCAAACTACTGCTTGTCAAGTACCCTTCCACAGTTCTGCTCATGGAATATTTCCCATAGCTTGGACAAACATCTCTGAAGAACAGGAGGCCAAGGCTTGTCAACCCACTCTAAAACACCACAATTCACATCATTTTCCTGCATTTGTAAATTATGAAATTATAAACTTATTACACTGCCATTATTAAGTTGGAATTTTCTAACAATGAATAACATAACTGAAATATGATAACTTATTACACTGCCATGATTAAGTTTGGAAACTAACAATGAATAAGATAACTGAAATATGATAACTTATTACACTGCCATATGCCTATTCAAACATTTGCTAAGTAGTTTGGAACTTTCACTCAAACTGTTGCCTCATGTGGTGCACTGAACATCCACATGTAACAAAAAAAATTGTGCAATCAAATGTGGTGCTGCAACAGTAAAAAAGTTAAGATTGACATATAACCTGGACTGGCAGCCATAGAAACGCCTTCCAGTTAAAGTGCCTTCAAAAGCCACACACTTAACAGGCCTCATGTGGTGCAGAATGCATTTGGGTTCATAAAGCTCAAGTTGGCCACAGAAAGGGGCTCCACAATGGTGTCAGGTTCCTCCTGCATCCACAAAATCACCAACACTAGTTTTAATCACCACTCAAAGCACAATAAATTTGAACTATGCATTAACCCTAACCCTAACCCTAACCCTACATAAATCCCCAAATCAGCAAGAACCCTAACCCTACATAAAGATGAACCCTAACTTAGCTAAATCCTGCAACCAACCCTAACCCTATATAATCAAGATCCATATCAGAGACACAACAATAACCCTAACTAAGCAAGATCCATGGCATTAGCCTCGCATTTAACCCTAACCCTAACCCTAACCCTAGGTGGCAAGGAAAAAACTTACCATAAGCCCCATGTCCATGCTGACGACCTCGCAGTCATCGTCGGAGCTCGTTTCCTCGTCGTTCCAGGAAGGCATGGCGGCAGGGAGGTCGACGACCTAGGCTACCGTCGGCGGGCGGCGAGCTCGGAGTGAGCAGGGAGTGGAGCAGGGGAATGGGAGCAGGGGAGTGAGCGGGCAGAGGTGAGCGACCGACGAACTGGGTATTTATTACCCAGTTCCGACCGGGCGGTCGTTGTAACGGCCGTTAACGGCCGCTCCGTCAGCGCGCTGGGCCACGTGGCCTGACCGGTGGGTCCAGATGGTCAGAAAACGGCTTATTTCGCTAGTTGCGCGCGTTTTGGGTTTTTTAAAACAGCCGACCCCTCACTTGGTAGTTATCAGAGAAAAATTTAAAACCGGTAGGTTTTTGGAACCCTAGCCCGAATTGTAGTAGTTTTATGCTATTTACTCTGTGTGCTCTTGCGTGAGAATGAAGAAGATCAATCAAGCTTGACGTGGCCAGCTTTGCGCGGCAACCCTGTTGTTTATCACCCGGTAAATTATGTCCCCCGTATTATCATTGTTATTGCCATGATATTTTATATTTCTTCGAGCTTCACTTAAACTTACTATCACCGGCCGGTGTCTTAATGAGAGCTTGGCATGTGTTTGAAAGACGTAGGTGCAGTTTGGTTGCTACTGAAGCTGACGATATTTGTGCTGCGAGCGTTAGTAATTGTCCTCTTAAAATTCTTTAAGCTAACCAGTCTAATACATTGCACTAGGAAATATTATTGTGTATAACTGGACATTGAATTAAATTTTTTTTTGCGGGCAATTGGACATTGAATTAATTGGTGCAACGAATTTGAGAGGTTGGAGAAGTATTGTGCAAGGTAGAACTAGAGAGAGGAATATGTGTGCCCACGTTGCAACGCACGGCCACTCACCTATATATATAATTTTTTCTCTGTTTTTCCATCCCCTCCTGACTTTCAGCAAACCAATCTTTGATAACTCAATAAACCAGATCAATCTACGATATATAGCAAATAAATTTACGGTCCATAAATGAATTATTTTTTATGATAAACCTGATACCGGTTAGACATCTTTCGTAACTAAATAAATAAGAATAAATTCCCTGTCTATAGACAAATAAATATCAATAAATCTCTTACCTATTTCATCAGTTTAATAAATGATAAATCAATTGTGCTTTGTATAATCAAAATATACTTTATTTATTTTGCATCAAGATTTGTCCCGTATGATTGTCTTTTTTTTTCCGGCAACGCACGGGCACATACCTAGTCCACTTAAACACAATTTACCAAATAACCCCCTCTCTGTGTTCACAGACAGTTGAATAGGACTTGACACCTCGTGCTGCTAAGATCAGATCGTTTCCACCGTCTTGAGCGCCGCCGCGATGCACCCTTGCCCGGCGCCTAGCGCCTGCCCTCAGCCGGCCGCGGCCGGCCCTCTGCCCATCGGGATGGGCCTTTCGTCGTTAGGGAGTGGCTCTCCGCCAAGCGCGACTCTCCCTCTGCTGGCTGTGTCTCTTGCCATGACGCCCCTCCCGCCGATAGCAATGGGGCCTTCACCGTCTGCGGGTCACCCTGCATTGACCATGGCTCACCCTCCGGCAGCCGTGACTCACCCTTCAGACCACTCGTCTTCGTCTCCGCTGCCCTCTGCAATTCTGTCCCCGGACATGCCTCTGCCTCTTCGTAGTGATGTACAGGTAAGCCAGTAGATGGAGCATTAACCTAGAATTGTAGCGACCATAGTTTACTACCACCATATGAATGACGAGTAGCAAATTGGTTGTCACTAATTAAGTGACTGATTTTCGGTAAAATGTGAGCACACTACAGAAGACGCACATGCTTTGTCTACCATGAGCAGTGTGCAGCCGGTCATGAGAATGCTTTGGCTGCTCCATGCCAATTATTTTCATCGTTATTGTCAAGCATAGCAATTCTTTAAAAAAAATCACAACGCAAGAGAAAGCCATAGATCAACCAGTGTACAGAGGACAGCTATTACTGCACAGTACATGTATATTTGGTGGATGTTGTTGTTCCTCAATTGATAAGAACTAATCATGCCAACCCGGCGATGTTGCATTACAGATGGAGCATGAACCGGAGCTTGTCAATGATGGAGGGAGCCATCATGTGGAAATTCTGCCTCCTCCGATCAATCTGGAAAACTTTAGTACACCGAAAAAGAGAGCTACAAGTGGCCCATTTTGTTATCATTATCATGACAATTTCGCTCAAAATTTTCCTACAATCATTGGCTTATATGACTGATGGGTGTTTTAATATTTAGGGTTCGTCATGTACACCTCACTGTTATGACAACGTAAAGCCGACCGTAGGTATGACATTCGAGACTATGGAAGATGTCAAGAAGTTTTACAAGGCCTATGCACATAGTGTTGGATTTTCAGTGAGAATTGGACAAAAAAGGACTGTAGATAATGTGGTGGTTTGGAGGCGATTTCTTTGTGCTAAAGAAGGTTTCCGAACGAAGAAGGAGGAGGAACAGAAGAAGGATCTGAAGGGAGAGAACGTAAGAACGCATGCAAGAAAGATTACTAGATGTGGTTGTGAGGCCATGATAACTGTCAAGCGTACGGAAGATGGCAGATATTGTATATCACATTTTCATGAAGAACACACCCATCAATTTGTCACACCTAGCAAGCAACATTTAATCAAGTCTAACAGAGAAGTCAGTGAGAAGGCCAAGACACACTGTTCACATGTCATGCAGCTAGCATTGGCACATCCGGGGACTTTTGGTTGCTTCGTGTTGGTGAGGGTGGATTTGAGTTCGTGGGGTGCACAAAGAGAGACCTGCAAAATTATCACCATGACATGAGAGGTACTTTCAAGGATACAGATGTTCAAATGTTCATTGACAACCTTAGAAAGAGGAAGCAAATCAACCCAAGATTCTTCTTTGAGCATGTTCTTGATGGAGAAAACCGATTGACACATGTGTTTTGGGCAGATGCTTTTTGTAGAAAGAATTATGTTTTGTTTGGAGAAATTGTGTCTTTTGACTCCACATACAGCACCAATCAGTACAAGATGATATTTTGTCCGTTCATGGGAATAAATCACCACATGGGATCTGTTTTCTATGCTGCTGCCTTGATTGTTAATGAGAAGATAGAGTCATATAAATGGGTGTTTGAAACATTTTTGAAAGCGATGGATGGGGTAGCACCGAGGCTTATAGTAACTGATGAAGACGCTAGCATGAAGGATGCCATTGGCGAAGTTATGCCAAAAACCATCCATAGGTTATGCATGTGGCACATAATGAGAAAGCTTCCAGAAAAAGTTGGTCCTTCATTGAGAGAGGACGAACATTTCTACAGTTCAGTTCACGCGTGTGTATGGGGCTCTGAAAACCCAACTGAATTTGAGGCAAAGCGGTCTTCCATGATTTCTAAGTTTGGACTTGAGGATAACACATGGTTCACTAGGAAGTATGAAATTCATGAGTCATGGATACCGCCTACTTCAGAGGTGTATTCTTGGGTGAAACTCTAAGAACTACTACAAGGTCAAAGAGTGCTAACTCGTTCTTCAACCACTTTATTGGTTACAAGCATGCTTTTGTGGAGTTTTGGATTCGGATCGGTACAGCCCTTGAAGAACAACGACAAAATGAACTCAAGGCTGACCATGATTGCCTCAATTCCACACCTCCACTGATTACATCATGGGAGCTTGAAAAGCATGCAAGCATGTACTTCACCTATGAGGTTTTCGAAGCTTTTCAGAAGGAGGTGCATGCAGCTAGAGAACATTGGTTGATTGAAAACATATCCCAGGAAGGTGATGTGAAAATCACAGTTGTAGGTGGTGACCGCTCTTCAAAGTCTAGAGAAGTTCAATTCAATATACCATCCAATAGTGCGCACTGCTCTTGCGTGTTATTTGAGACACGTGGAGTTCCATGCCGACATATCATCATGGTTTTGAGGGGTGCAAAGTTGAATGAGCTCCCTAGCCAGTTCATTCTAGAAAGGTGGAAGAAAACGGTTAATAGGAGGGCAATATACGATAGCTATGGCAACTTGCTTAAAGAGAATGAGAGTACTTCTTTAGATTTGGCCAAGAGGAAAATGGTTTCTGAGATACACCAAACATTGGATGATACAATCAGGTTGGCCGAACACTCTTCCGAAGAATTGGAAGCATTAAGAAACGGACTCCTTGGCATGAAAAGAAATTTATCTCAAAGGGTTGCTGCCAATAACTCTAGTAGACAAGATGAATTTGAGGCATACATTGGTTGTACTATGCCTAGTGAAGTTGAAATCCATCCACCAACTGATGTCCACACAAAGGGGAGATGCAAAAGAATTAAGGGGCACTTAGACAAGGGTGGAGAAGGGAAGCAAAATAAGGATGGAGGTGGGAAGCAAAATAAGAATGGTGAGGGGAAGAAAACTGCCGGAGGACCCAAAAAGCCTCGCACGTGCAAGGCGTGTAAGCAGGTTGGCTTCCATGATAGTCGTACGTGTCCTAACAAGAACCAAGAACCATAAAGGTAGTTGCCATATAAAGATGATAATCGTACATACAAATGACCACTATTTCATTATTCAAATGTCCATTCTAACTGTTTTGTTCATGTTTATGTGCAGCTTCTTTTATTTCATTCATTCAAGGCAACCAGCTGCTTTTTATTTTGGTCTAGTACAACTGTGAAAGATGGAATTCAAAGCTTCAGTGTTATCTATTTGAGAGCTGGGAAGTTGCTCTTTGAGAGACATGGCTAGTTGCTTATTTGGAACTACAAGTTCATGTGTTCGTGATTTCTGAATGGGCATTGTGCCAATATTTTATCGAGCTTTGTTCCAACTTAGCAAACTCAAACTATGCAGGAATTTTTCGAAGTTGTGTATTCAGTCTTTTTTTAGCCTACCCCACACAGATATTTTGCAACGACTCCACCACTCAGTCAATCTAAATCCTTTTTTAGCTAGATACATGTATTGCGAAACATGAGCCCAGTTTACAATATTTACAAGCAAGGTTAGAAATAAACGGAGGGTCAAGCCTCAGCAAAACATTACAAAGCAGTGCACTGTGTTAATTCCTGTACCAGCGAGCTGGAGCATGCAGTTAGGAAAACGACTACACAGTGCCTTGATGTCTCTTGCGCTCAAGACACAATCTGCAGCGAGATGCTTCAGGTTTTCCAGTATGTTCATCACCATCGGAAAACTACGGGCACAACATTTGTACAATTCTTCAGATAACAGAGGTTGTTCTGAACGTTTCTTCAGACACCTGGAAAATTGAGGTACAATTCTTCAGATAACAATGTAGCACAAGGGCAGCCCGCGTCCGCGGTGTTGCCGTGCGAGGCCGACGCATCAGGACGCCACTGTAATGGATGCTACGACCGTGCAGGTCACACCCAGCGTCATCGCGGCGCAGCAGCCCGGAGGCGCTGGTAGTACCGCGCCGCTCTACTTCACCCCGCCTGCTGGTGCGGCCGGCTTGCGCGTCACCTACGCAGGTCCACTCCTCCGCTGGGACATCTTCGTCTTCACCCCTGGGCGGCGTCCTCGCCTCTGCTCCTTTGTAGTGCGAACGCCGCGGACATCCTCGTCTTCCCCGGGCGGCGTCTTCGCCTCTACACCTCGGGAGCCCTACCCGCCGATGAGAGCTACGCAGTGAGCGCCCGCATCTCTGCCGGCGCGCAAGGAAGAAGATGGGGTAGACAAGGCGCCACGCCGGGTTTGTCAAACTCGGGGACACGTCGTGAAAGAAGGCACGTGTTGGTGTTGCCAGCACCGGACATGCGTAGACGAGACGAAGTCGGTGTTGACAAGGTGCTGTCAGGCCTGAGGACACGTCGTGGACGGAGGCACGCGTTGGTTTTGTCAGCACCGGGAATGCGTAAACGGGGACCAGTATGTTAGGGAGCCTATCATGGACCCCTATTGGGCTGGTGCTTCTACGGTTGATGGGCTCAGCCCAATTGCTATCACAGGCAGGTGGCTACAAATATACAGAGGCAGAGCAACGAGCAGGCTATCCGAGGGATCACGGCTGGCACTGGCGGCGGCTCTCCTTCTCCCACCTCTGGCTCTCAATCCTGCCCCTTTCTTGCTTCTTCTATTTCAGCACACTTGTGCTTGTATCCAGCACCTGTACCTCGATCCAAACCTCCATATGCTGAGTGAATCCGGGTGAATCCCTTGAGATGCTAACACTTGGTATTCAGAGCCAGGTTAACCACCCTTCCACCTCCAAAATTTCCCCAATTTTTTTCCCCAATCACCTGCCATGAGCTCCATCACCGTCTTCTGCAATGTCGATGCACCATCCGATGGTTTCACCACCAGCGCCGTCGCAAGGACTGAGCAGGAGCTCGGCCCTGGCTGGGTCGAAGATGATGTCTACCCGCCATTGGCTGAACTGCGTCGGGCGCTTCTCTCTGATGCGGAGTGGGCTGCTCTGTCCAGTTGGGAGAAGGACCTCTGGGAGATGAGCTACCGGCCGGACTGGGAGAGATTGGCCTGCATCGAGGAAATCCTCAAGTGCACCCCGGCGGCGGAACGGGCACAGAAGCATGCGGGGATATTGGATGGGCTACGCACCATCCGCGCAATTTCCACCAGCCACGTCGACATCCTCCCAAAGCCCGCTGCCCCTGCATCTTATTGTTTGTGTATGAGATGTGACACTGCATCTTACTGTTTCAAGCACTTGGTCCATCTAGCTGCTGGAAAATGTCTTCTTTTGATCAGGCATATGGGGTTGTTTCGGGGAGATGACTTGTTATTTGGTGGTCTAGAAATTATACTATCAGTTTGGCTCTTGGAGTGTTTACAATCACTACAGCCAGAGCTCCCATGGCTGACACATGTGGGAATTGAAGTTGAGGAAAGAGGATTGCATTTCGATATTGGAATGATATTACAGGCTTGTTACTACTCTCTGCGAACTCACGACTATGGATGCTATTATCTTGCAACTGGAGATACAAAAAGGTTCCGTGCATCTTGCTTGAGTTGGAAGTCGGAGCTCAAGAACTTGGTTGTACAGAAGTACAATGTCAAGGATTTTTCTGAGCGTCATCTTTGTGGACCTACAGCAAGTTACCTTGTTTTAATAAACTTTGGTGCCATGGGAACAGGGTCCCTTCAAATTATGCAGCAACTTCGTAATACTGAACTGAAAGGAACTCGATTAAGCGAAGATATAAGTGCGAAGTGGCCTAGTCTGCAGCAACATAATACCACCAATCTGTGGAACCTTTCTTGTGGGAATGGGAGGAGCTTCCTGTTTATTATTCATGCATATCTTGGTGGTTTTTGTAGGCTCAAATGGGATGTTCGCATTACAGCGAGCTCTTCTATCTATCTGCTGCTACATATTTCACTCACATTTGGTGTGCTCCTGAATCATCCTAGTAAGATGGGTTTTATTATTCTTGGAGTTTTGAGTGATGCAGATGCTTACATCCAAGAAAGGGAGGCCTATTATGCTGAATGCCACAGTACATTGGTTGCTATGCTGGATATAGGTCTGATGCAATGGATGACCTCTTGGCTGGTTATTCACAATCTTTTCTTCGAGTTTAGGACTTATTTTGCACCGGAGATGGTGAGCAATCATGATAAATTGAGCTCTGAGTTTGTGCAATGGGAAATTGCTTGGGCCACTCGTCTTGCATCAATGAAGCTTTGGTTTCCCTTTTATTATGCTGGACTTGATTCGCTATATGGTTGTGAGAATTTTCAGTGGACCATTGCCTGGTCCCTCAGTTCTCATTCCCCTGTAGCAAGTCTTCAGACTCGATCAGTATGTGTCAGTTTCTTGCTGCAGCATAATTGTTTGTCCATCTACCATGGCATATGGTTCAGGCTTATGATGGGTAAGCTGACCAGTGACATTCTAATGGATAGTGCTTACAAGCTAGCTTGTGCTATAACATATCTGGCCGGTGGGGGGACACCACCATATCTGCCAGCTGTCGACTTCTTTCACATGGATACAAGTTGTTTTGTACTGATCAGCAGTGGTGCTAGTGATTTTCATCCGAGAGCAACCCGAGGGCAAGCTGAACTTCATGTGGAGGGGATTATGAGGAACCAAGCCGTGTGTTCTGTTGATCAATACATTCATCAGCAACTGCTCCTTGAAGCAACAACACTGAGGTATATTATCATTCTTGACAGTCCTCTGGACAATTGCATTGATGTTATACATCAGTCACTGCTCCTACCATGGGATCCTGGTGGCGAGGAATTCTTTGAGTACTTCATGCAGACCAAAGCTGAAAGAAGAGAGGGACAACAAGTCCACAACCTATTGCGTCAACCAGTTTTCTGCTTTGCCCTCACTTGTTCCTTCAAGAAAGTCCCTATCGACCACAAGTTCTACTTCGTCTTCGACCAAGTCCGTGCTGGAAACGACGACCACATTCATGATGCCGCCTCCTTCAACCTTGCTCAAGTCTACTTCAACAATGGCTACCACCGTGAATGTCGACTGTCGTAGGACCCAGGCGACAAGGACTCGGCGGCAGCATCGGCTTGGGGTCAAGCCGAGTTTCAAGGAGGGAGGAGTGTTAGGGAGCCTATCATGGACCCCTATTGGGCTGGTGCTTCTACGGTTGATGGGCTCAGCCCAATTGCTATCACAGGCAGGTGGCTACAAATATACAGAGGCAGAGCAACGAGCAGGCTATCCGAGGGATCACGGCTGGCACTGGCGGCGGCTCTCCTTCTCCCACCTCTGGCTCTCAATCCTGCCCCTTTCTTGCTTCTTCTATTTCAGCACACTTGTGCTTGTATCCAGCACTTGTACCTCGATCCAAACCTCCATATGCTGAGTGAATCCGGGTGAATCCCTTGAGATGCTAACACAGTACGAGCTGTACGCCATGTCGGAGGGCCAGCAGAGATGGACTCGACAACGGTTGTAGCGCAAATTGGCGTGGGGTAGAAGGTGCCTATGTCGCCCGCGGTTGTCGGAGTAGATGAAGTGGTTGGGGAAGATGAGGCAACGATGGAGATGAGCTGGTGATGGACAAAGACGAAGATGTGCATGGCTATGTAGTCGGCAGAACCAGAGGCATCCCTGGGGGCCACGTCGGTTCACCGATAGGAGTGCGGAGGCGGTGCTCAAAGTAGGCGAGGAAGAACCCGACAACGTGACGAAGATCATGCGCGGACGCTAGCGTTCCCACGCCTAAGGAGGCGGCACGGCGCATACCACGTAGGAGTTGACGCGCGGGGACGGCGGAGTGGACCGCGTGCCGCGGTGCTACAGCCTGAAGGGGCGACGCAGCGGCAGTGCACAGGTGGGGGCGAGAGGAAGACCTCGGGGGCGCCACGACGGTATGACCCGAAGAGGACGACGACGGGGATGGCCTCAGGCCGGCGACGGGTATAATGTGCCGCGGTGCTACGGCCCGAAAAGGCGATGCAGCGGCAGCGTGCGGGAAGAACCACGGGAGCAGCGGTGCTCAATCGGTGAAGGGACGCGTTGTAGTCGGAACTATCTTTCACGGGAGCTGAGAAGGCGCGTGAAAACAACTGATTTTGCTGGGCAGTCGAGTGATTATTAATCTAATGTCTCGCGAGGTCAAAGAGACGCAGACGACAACAGATAACGACAGACCAATGAAGCAGCCCCGCGTCCACGCGGGAACACTCGAGCGACCATACATCGGGCCGCTGTGTCGCCAACCGTACACGCGATGTGTGGAGTTTTTTTTTTTTTTTTGAGGGGATGTGTGGAGTTGTTGGGCTGGTGCGTAATCCAAGCTTGCTCGTGGATGGGCTTTATTTAGGTGTGTTTGGGCTGACAGGGTTAGGCCCAATACAAAACAAAAGGAGAGGCGTAACAGAACTCTCTCCATCCCATCCCCAATTCAGGCTCTCCTGCCACTTCACCGCCGCCGCCAGACCATCCTCCGTTCCACCACCGAAGACGCCGCCACACCATTCTCCGGTCCACCGCCGCGGCAGCCGCCATACCATCCTCCGATCTACTGCCGCGGATGCCTCCCCTCCCCGCGGAAGGCCGTTCTTCCGCCCGCATCTGCCTCACCACCTGCGTAGCGCCGGTCTCCACCTCGCCACCCGCCTCCCCACCGAGCTCCCGTACTAGTCCCCCCATTAGGCTTTGCGCGTCTTCACCTCCGGCTGTCCGTACTCCTCTGCTCGCTGCATCACAAGCCCCCTGTCTTCATATCTCTGGTAATACATCACCTTCTTTTCCTGGATCTATGATTTGCTTGCTTTATTTCTTGTGTAGCTTCAAGCTTAGTTGGAACTAATTTAGGCACGTCTGATTAGTACACGGTTGATTTCGACAGATTAGCTTGGGTTGTTCTTAGATGTATGTTGTAGCGTCTGTAGCAACCTCAGTGAACAGCTAACATGTTGTAGCTTCTGTACATGACCCATCTAACTGTTTATTTTTTCTAGGTTGTAGCTTCTATGACATCTACCTGCTATCTATTTTATTTTTGTATAAAGTGAATTTAACACGTATGAATCCTAGAATTATATTATCTCTTTCATTTTCCAGAAACATCAGCGAACAGCTAGGGGAGTTGGTCGGCCACCCTTTTCGACGCCATAATTTTCGCAGCTTGAACAAGTATATTGGTAAGTTATAGCTTTGAGCTCTTAAATTTATGTCTGACACAATTCTCTTTGTGTGAATCGTTATTTGTGCTGCTGCCCTTTAGTATGTTATTATTTTTCTGAAATAGCCCCATTTCTGTCAATTGTTATTTCACTATGAATTCTTGGTTAAATAATGGAGAACCGTGATTGGATATATGGTGGCTGGGTGTTTGATCAAGTCCCTTCTAATATATGGCTTGAAGAAACTGCATGATCTATAGACTGGGCCTTATCTTTGCTTTCTGTAGCTGAAGGTGCTAAAATTAAGTGTCCATGCGCCAAATGTTGGAATTATTTTCCGCAAGAAAGGCACATTGTAGAGGAACACTTGTATAAACATGGGTATAAGCCAAATTACAAAACCTGGACAGAACATGGTGAGAGTTTTGTAGCTGTAGGGCTGGAGGCTGTGGTTGCAGGTGTGCTGTGGGCCAGGTCCGAGTGTTAAACAAAAACTATATACGTTCGATCAGCTCTATGCGGGAGCTGAACTGTTATACAATAGGAAAATTTTGTTGATGTCTCGATTTGAAAAGCATGCACATATAGTTTCATTTTACTATATGTTGGTGTACATCTTAAAACCATTATACCAGATTTACGATGCTACCTATGATGACATCGTTTGGTGTAGTACGATTTCATAGCTTTCATAGACCACATACACGGTTAATAGATGAATCTCCACTAGGTATACGCATGTCTCAAGCAAACTAATTCTTCCTTAATATGGATTTCTGCAATAGCAAGCATCTATCAAGCAAACTAACATTTACTTTCTCTAGTTTTGAAGAGGAGCGGGTACTTACAATGGATGACATAAAAGACCTGGAGCGCATAATCATCGGGCACGTGGAACCAAGGGATCTGGCGTTACAACTTCTTCAGGAGATCACCGAAAAATTCTCTGAAAGGAGAAAAATCGGTGTGGGTGGATTTGGAGTGGTTTACAAAGTAAGATTTTTTTGGAGGCTACAACATAAATATCTCGAGTAGAGTAAAATATTACTACTACTTGGAGTAAAAAGAAGTACTACCTTACTGATGGAACTTGGCCACTGTTTTGGTGTTAGATTTAATCCAATTGCTTACCAACAGGGTGAGCTCCAAAACGGGATTTCTGTTGCCGTGAAAAGGATTATCGTGGGCGATCAAAATCTCGACGACGCTGACTTTAACCGTGAGGTTAAAAACTTAATGAAGATTATTAGCCATCGGAATGTGGGCCGCTTTCTAGGCTTCTGTTCAAATACACATCGTGAACCAATTAAACTGGTAGGTTCAACAGAATTAGTTTTGGCCCAGAGAAGAGAAAGATTACTTTGTTTCGAGTATATCAGCAATGGAAACCTTGGTAAACATATTACCGGTATGATAATGTTGCATTTCATGCAGCTCTTCCCTTTACTTCATTTTTTTTTCTGTTAATGGTACATTTCATGTCAGAGATGCATACATTCTTAGGGAAATACTTCCACTAAGACGGGATATCATTCTGATTATAGCATGTTAGTTTGAAGATTTCACCATTTGTACTTCATTCTTTTTCCCTTTTCTTGTATAGATGAGCTGAGGGGACTCGATTGGAGTACACGCTATGACATAATTAATGGAGTTTGTCATGGTTTGCATTATCTTCATGAAGAAAAAAATATAATCCATATGGACCTCAATCCATCAAATATAATGCTAGATAATGACATGGTACCGAAGATTACTGATTTTGGACTATCAAGACATGATAAAAACACACACATCAGCGGTGCCATTTTTGTAACACGGTAGGCTATGCTTCAAGAGGCCATATTACCTTCTTTATGGCATTTATACTCTTAGAATCATATTGACAGAATCGACGTGTCCCATTTTCATGCAGAGGATACTGTGCTCCTGAGTACGTGGAAGATGGCAAGACGTCAAAAAAGGCTGACATTTATAGTTTGGGTGTGATAATCGTAGAACTAGTAACTGGGGGCAGGGTCTCCCCTAGTAATAATGATAATGTAAGGACAATCTCACTCACACTTCTAAGATTAAGGCATATTTTACTGCTTCCATCTCTTGTTATATTTTCTTCCTGGAGTACTCTTTACTATTTTCCTGAGAGTATAAAAATGTCTTCAACAAATATGAAATATTTGATTTAAATACTATGTTGGATTGCATTCAATGTTTTGGTTACCAGGCGGTATTTTTGGTTACCACCCATAATTGTGTTTCCCCGGTCCCCCTCGGTAAATACATGCCATTTTTTGAATTTGTTTAATTTAAATGTTTGGGGTGTTTGTTAATAGTGTACCATCTCGCTCTTCATAACGTACGATGTCTTGGTGCTGTGGTAGAACTTTTCCCTTTGTGTCTCCAGCTCCCTTGTTCGACTCCTGTTTCAACTTTAGGGATATGTTCACTGGGAGTTCACATACTATCCATATCTATATTTCAAATTTTGAATTGAAAATGCATTTGATTTTTTTGGTAAATAATTGTTTGGTATTTTCCAGTAATCGCGGTAACTTCAAATCCCGCCCCTGGGTAAAAAATGTTTGCTGGGTAACCAAACCTTAATTGCACTAGAAAAACATATTTGTCTGGTCCATGCCTAAAACGTACGTTGTATACCTAGTCATGAATAGGTGATGCTTTGGCGGAGTGTCACGAGATATATATTATGCAGAGGGTTGATAGTTTTTTGTTGTGTCGAGGCTAAGTCACTTCTGTGTACACACTGTGTGGCCATCATGGCTCAATACATATGGGTTTGCATTAAAAATATTTCTAGCTGGATACACAATATATTGCAATATGTGCAAATGTTGCACTAATTTTTTATTTATTTATGAAATGTAGGTACTTCGAAGGTGGAGACATATAGGTGGAGTAAAGCACCAACTTTATTATATTACCAGGAGCACCAAATAACTAGATGCATGGAAATAGGGATACAATGCAGAAAAATAGATCCAAAGGATAGACCTTCTATCGGTGATATACTCAATGATCTCCGTGAAATGGAAAGAGATAAAGTACACATTGGTCAGGTAAGCTTGTATGACCCCTTGAATGTCAAGGGCGGTATTAGCTTAGATAACTACTGTTTTGCTAATATCTATTATGTTGTTAAAGTAAGAGACAAACAAACCACCAAGCCGCGTATGCTAAATTATCTCCTGGTTAATCATGCGTTGGGTCTAAATTATAATGTCTCAAATTTAATCTAGCAACCATATAAAGATATATAAATCGTGAGAGTTTGCCATCAGCATCTCCTGTATAAATGCAATCCGTGAGCAAGTAAATAAAAAAGGCAATACTAGAGGGATTCAAGTTGCCAGAGACCTGCCGCCCCCTTGCAGGCAGTTGCATTATCGATGACATCAGCAAGATTATTTAATCTATTCAATCCTTAAGCCTCTCTTCTACGTATGATCCATCTCGAAACTCCCGATTAGCTAAATCATTGAAAAATCATATCCCATTTCAGTGTTTTCCTTTGCGAAATATATATCCCATTTCAGTGTTTTCCTTTGCGAAATATATATCCCATTTCAGTTGGCTCAACAAGACGAACAGGATGGTGAGGTGGTATCTTTTTTTTAGCTTTACTCTAGCACATGTATAAAACTACAAAATCATGTTTGCAAAGAGAGCCATAAATAAATAATACATATAAGTGAACAGAGAGAAACGTTAGTGTTGAGGTGAGAGAGAGAACAGTGGAATGAAGTGGGTAACATTATATATATTATATTTTATTTGGTGTTTCTTTCCTTGTTTACTTATTTTCATTTATGTTTTCTGTTCAATTTGTTTTTATTTTTGTTTTTACATTTGTTTTCCTTTTTTCCACTATTTGCTCTCATGTTTAATACCTTTTTGAACATTTCTACCATATGCATAAACATATATTTGTATGGGTGTGAACAATTATTTTTAAAATATGAAATATTTTAAAAACAAATAGGAAGCATTTTGATACATGGATTTTTTGTGTACATGATTTTTTTCTTTCAATACACAATAAACACTTTATTTCATTCGTGTGAAGACTTTTTACCTAGTACGTAAATATTTTTTTTTCATTTTTCTGTGATTATACATTTTTCCATTTAAAAACTGTTTTGAGAACATTTTATGTAAATTAAGCAAAATGTCTTCCCGGAATAAAAATTACAGGCTTATTGGACGGCCCTGGCCGGCCCATGTGAGGGCGCCATAAGTGTTTCGCCCCAAGACTATTTGCTGGCCCAAAAGCCTTTGCTCGCTTGCACCAGTTGCAGCTCATCTTACTCATGCCCATTTTTAACTGAACCTCAAATACCAAAATGCGACCGCATTTTTTTTGAAGAAACAACGCATACATTAATTACTTGAAATGTTATTACAATCATTCGTTGCAACATACGCCACGCAGGGCGGAAAACTATTACAAACAACACCATCTGATCTAGTATCAAAACTATGCTTCACATGCGCCATCCTGTTGGCGAGGCGATTAATTTTTGGAAGTTTAAAATTCCGTATTATCCTTGAAATAGACAACGCCTCCTTCAGATCAATAAGAGGTGACCTGTCAAGATTTTCATTTGCAAAGATGGAAGCCACAAAAGGTCAACCAGTCTCTAAAATAATAGGCATGTGAAGAGTTATACCAATGTAGAGAGGTAGGCACGCCCGAAGCTCAGCTTCATTCACACAAGAACATCATCCTATAAAATCCCATGATGAGAGAATGACTTCACCAGAGGAATTCCTAGCCACAACCCCCACGCTGGTTGCGCCTAAACTGTCGACAAAACTGGCGCCAAGGTTGAAATTGATGTAATCAGTAGGGGGAGACTGCCACCCCACATGGTCAACCAGACCAGTCGCACTTTTAAACCCGTCCACCTTTCCTTTCCCTTTGTCGTTACAAACCACCACATCATTATAATTACCGGACGAGAATGACGACCAATAATTACCCACAAAAATTGCAGAAGCCATAACTGATTCCTTAACCTTGCCAAAAATCAAGTCATTCCTCAAATGACATGCTCTCCAGAAGAGAAATGAAATTTGCTCATGCTGCTGCAAGCTGACTAGACCACTTTTTATGAACTAACAGTCAATAGGCACACTTGCAACTGCAATGTTCTCATCCCAACCTTTTGGCATTAATTATCGCAAACACGTTATGTTCGAGCAGCCATGCATGAATGAACAATCATAAAAAAGGAATTAGCACACATCACGGCTGATGCAGCAGTGACATGAACTGAAATTGCGCACGCCGCAGCTGCCTCTCCAGACGTTCTGGAGAAAAAAAAAGTGCACTTTTCAATAATGCATCTCTCTCTTTTCTCGCAGGAAAGCACTTATCTAGACGATGACATGCTCGATATTGAGCTGCTTGAGCTTAAGCTTAACGAGGAGATGTCATGGTCGATTAAGCTAACCAACAACACAACAGCCTATTTTGCCTTCCACATTGAAAGGCCAAGCAAGCAGTACACCATACGGCCAGACAAAGGTATTGTGACACCAGGATGCAGTGAGTGTCTTGTTCAGCTAACAGTGAGGGCACCGCAAGTTACAAAAAATGTTGACAAGTTTATCGTACGGAGCACAAAAGTGAGTGAGGGTCTTAGAGTCAAGGATATCACTCAATATACATTCCATGAAAAGGCCGGTAAAGTGGTTGATGAGGTGGATTTGATGGTTGTGGATGAGTGAGTTGAGGCAGTCTCCCCCAAGGTGAGCTTCATAAAATAATCGTGACATACTACCGACACGAGTTCATTTTTTAATCTTACTAATTTAATTGTTCATGGTGCAAGGCCATCAACTCTAGCAGCTGTGAAGACTGCGTGCGAGGACAACGAGATCGCCGTCATTTCCACCCACCAGAGAACTTTTCACGTAGTCAACCTGCGAACTTGAAATACCTACTGAGAGTCAGCGACTGAGCCGTGGATGTCACAAGGGGGGCCATGGGCAGCCTACTCCACAAGTTGGGTGAGCTCTGCAAGGGTGAGTTCAATTTAGAGACAAGCATGAAGGAAGACATTGAGTCTCTCTCGGAGGAGCTGGTGAATATGCAGTCATCACTCCGCAAGGTGTCAGAGGTGCAACATGACAACCTGGATGACCTGGTCAAGCTTTGGGCCAGTAATGTCAGGGAGATGTCATATGACCTAGAGGATTTCGTTGACGGCTTCCTCGTGCACAGTGAGCTCGACACTGATACGACTGGATTCAGGGAGCTCACACACGAGATGTGCCTCCTCTTGGACAAGGGCAAGAGCCACCATATGATGCACGACTTGATCAAAGACGAAGGGAAAAAAGTCCAAGATGTTGCTAGAAAGTGTAAAGAGTACAAGGTCGACAATGTTGTACCTAATGCATCTGCCAAAGCTTCCATTAATGACCTACGGAGTTCAGTTATATACAAAGATAAAAAAGAGCTCGTTGGCATTGAAGTGCCAAGCAATGAGCTTATGTGGCTATTTGCGAAGGACGATGATGTATCAAAGCACGATCTCAAGATAGTCTCCATCGTTGGATTGGGGGGACTGGGCAAGACCACACTTGCCAAGGCAGTTTATGACAAACTTAAAGCACAATACGATCTTTACACTTTTATTTCAGATGGTCAGAATCCTGATGTGAAGAAAGTTCTGGAAAGCATCATTGGTAGATTTGTAGATGGTTTTCGTGCAGAGAACTTGGGTGCGCTCATCGAGAAACTCCAAGAATTGCTCGAGTATAAAAGGTACTCGTCATTAAATTGAAGAGTTCAAATTCAATATTTTCTTGATAACTCGGCACACGTTTTTACTTTGTCCTAATTACTCCTTCCATTTCTTTTTGCTCTGCATATTAGGTTTGTTTTCAGTTATACTTTGTAAAGTTTGCTCATATTTATATTTAAAATATCAAGATTTTCAACAATAAATAAATATAATATGAAATATATTTCACAATGGATCTAATCATATTTGTTGGTGCTTATTTAGTGCAAGGTCTCAGTTTCCTGGGTGAAAACCTAAGTCTGACGTTCTTCGGTCATACTTGACAATGAGCATCTTTTTGACATTCCCTTGTTGAAGGCATTGTCTAGAGATTTCTTGGGGTCTTTCTCTGTGATCAAAACCTATGATCTAGCCTCATTGGTTGATCGAGTGAAGTCAGCGCTTGTGTGTTATTCCCTTCATAGAGTTGTCGTTGTTGGAGAATCTTTTTCACAATTCGGGTGTTCCAATGTTGGTGGTTGATGTTGATGTTTCCTTGTTCCAAATCATCAATTGGTCGCTTTTGCAGGGTCTTATCCTTTTTTTAATAATTTAGTCATGTGCATCCTTAGTGTCTTGACTACCATTGACATTGTATCGTTGCAGAGGTTCGTGTGCTTGGTATTAGCTTCATATTCACATATAGCCCTTTATGAAAATAAACTAATGGTTATTGATGTGCGTAAGAGTCTTGTAGTATGACGATTTTTGGGAGATGTCCACAATACACATCCGGGCTATGGGTTGTGGCAAAGAGATTAACAACAATACACTTGTATGGCAGTTCTACAAATATATGTAGCATAGATATATATTTAACTATCACAAAGGACTCAAAATGCGGGGATGCAGATGCTCACAACACAGAGCAATGTGGGGTGGATACATTGTACATTTAGATAGATTGATAGTATCTATTGAAATGCATCCACTTGTAAGAGATATGCTTCATATAGATATAAAATTTATAAATGAAATCCGCTAATTTACTAAGATTCCACTACTACTTTTTTTCTTATATTTGTTGTGGAATTTTTTGCAGATACTTCATAGTAATTGATGATATATGGGATTCCTCATCATGGAAACTTATTAATTCAGCTTTTCCAAGAAATAGTTGTGGCAGTAGAGTGATAACAACAACAAGGATTCATGATGTTGCTATTGCCACTTGCAACGCTGAAATCGAATATGTTTATAAGATCAAACCACTTAGTGAGGAAGACTCGAGAAGACTATTTTTTAGAAGAACATTTGGTACCAAAAAAGGTTGCCCTGATACACCAAGAAAAGAAGAGATTTCAATTGATATTCTGAAAAGATGTGGTGGTATGCCACTTGCTATTAATTGTATGGCAAGCCTTCTAGCTGGTAAGACAGACTCGACCTGGGAGTATGTAAGGAAAACTTTGGGTGCTATGATTGAAGGAAATACTAGTCTTGAAGGAAATATTGGTCCTGATAACATGATGCAAATATTGGATCTTAGCTACATACATCTTCCTGATTATCTCAAGACATGTCTGCTTCATATTTGTATGTACCCAGAGGATCACGAGGTAGATAAAAATGATTTATTGAAGCAATGGGTAGCCGAAGATTTCGTGGTGAGTACAAATGGTGGGCTGGATGCAGAGGATGTTGCAGAAATGTACTTGAAAGAGCTCATCAACAGGTGTATGGTCCAACCTGGGAAGAAAGACCACAACAATGAAGTGGTGTCTTGCAGAGTACATGATATAATTCTTGATCTTATGAGATCCAAGTCAAGTAGAGATAATTTTTCTCATGTAATTGATGGTTCGGAATATGGGACGGCGGCACGTGGACAGATCCGTCGAGTGTCAGCCCACAACTCTGATAAAAAGGAGACTAGAATTTTGGAAACAATCAAGAAAGGGTCACTATCACATGTCCGGTCAGTGTTAATTTACAGATGCTCACGTCTGGGTCTGGCTTGTTTTATGGAGTTGAGGTATGTTCGAGTTCTACACATTGAAGGTGACACATATATGAACCTCAGTGGTATCAATGGGTTGTTTCTCCTAAGATATTTAAAGGTCACAAAAGGTGATGGAGATGGATGTGGGATGAAGCTACTGGATCAAATCGGAGCTCTGCAGCAATTGGAGACAATAGATATCGTTGGAGCTAAATTTCAAAATTATCCATCAGATATTGTTAGTTTGCCCAGGTTATCGCATCTCATCGTGACTGGAATGTATAACAGTGTGATGTTGCCTGACGGGATCGAGAGATTGAAATCCCTGCGCACACTAGGAGGTGTAGATTTGCCAAAATGCTCGGTAGAGAACATCAAAGGCCTCAGTAAGCTGACCAACTTGAGAACACTTCACATTGGTTCGTCGATCTATCATGGGTGGAAGGAAGCGGAGACCACTATGCTGCTTATGGATGCATTGCACACTTCCATCTCCATGCTTTCCAGCAGCCTCAGGGTCCTTACCTTCCAATATGAATCGTTGTACGGAGGAAATTTTTGTCTTTATTCGTACCACTGGAGGAGCAGTGCAATATTCACTCATATTCGGGAGCTCGATCTGGCAGGATGCGAGTATAAAAGATGCCCCGAGTGGGTTGGTCAGCTCCACCATCTCTACAAGTTCACTATTATGGTAAAGGTGGTGTCCAATGGTATGAGTATTGTTGCAGGGCTTCCTTCACTTGCCTACTTGTGGTTGGAGACTAATATTTCAAATGAATACATGGAAGAAAGTATAGTTATCCCTGGCCACGGGGCATTTGAAGCACTCAAGCACCTGATTTTCCGTTGTTCAATGGCGTCACTGACCTTTGAGACAGGGGCTATGCCCAAACTAGAGAAGCTTGAGGTGCGGCTTCGTTACGAGATGAATCCCGAGTTGCTACCGGTTGGAATCCAGCACTTGCCAGCTCCCACCCTACAAGAGATCAGGTTGCGCATGAACATGAACCCGAAGATCACGTTAACCTCCCGGGACTGGGACATTGACGAGTATTGTGCTTACAGGGATTCAGATGAGAATCAAGAAAACTATAGACAACACAAAGCATATTTGAGGGACCTTTTTAAGGAAGCATTTAATCCGCATCATCCTGGCGCCAGCATCATCCTTCACTTCAATGATGATATTAATTTTGGCAAGGTGGGTGTCACTATTTAAGAAGATGCTGATGATTAAGCGGTAAGCATCACCACCACGTCTCTGCTCAATCCTGTCTGTACGTAGCAGTGCCTACTTTGTAACTTAATACGTAATAATCATGCATGTAATATACTGTATACGCCAGAAAAAGGCTGGCTGTGGTTATTGGTGTATTTGCCTATATATACGTCCTGCCCTTTTCACGGTGCTGATTTGGTTGTTGTCTGTAACTCTGTACATATGGTGACGATGAGCACCAACTTGTTGGTACGAGGAGTTTTAGCCGGCTCCCCCAAGAAAATTCTGCAGCAGCAGTAGCATGTCATATGTCATGCCCTGTGCACCATCTTCTGGCTCCACGAAGCAAAGAGTGAGTGTCATCAGAAATATTGGTGCAAAACGCAGAGGCAAAGAAACAGATCCAAACTGAACTTTTCACAGTGGTACTATGTTATATTTCTTTATTTCCTAGCCTGTGGAAGCATAAATGTTCTTCCTTCCTGTGAATGTGAATAAACAAACTAGAGTGAAATACAGTACAAACATCAGCCGTAAACTTTTAGTGTCATACTAATTCTGGAATCTCTCATGCTCCAGGGAAAGAATTTTGGTAAACTCCATAATATGATTCAATGTTCTTCCATTTGAAGAAACAAGCAATGGAAAAAAAAAAACTTGGTTTTTCCAACTCTAGCTTTTGCCCACTTTGGTTGGAGCGTCTCATACTCTGGTCGATCAGCTTGAAAGTCTTCTTCACCAGTTTCTGTTCTAGCATCGTCGTCCTTTAGATCTCCAACACCCGTTCCACGCAGTCGGGCTTGCTGCTCTGGAACTGGGAGTAGACCTCTTCAAACTTCTTCTCCATAAGCTGTAGCAAGCTCACATATTTCTTATGTAGGGAGTGGCATGGCAGGGTTGCAGGCATGTTCCACGTCCTGTTTGCCAGGGGCTCATAGTCTTTAAAGCACTCGAACAGCAGGGCCGGGCCGGCAAAATCCGGCCCCCTGTGCGAACTCTAAAACTGGGCCCTATCTCACACAAAAAATTGAGCTAATAAACAATTCTAATGTATATGACATAATATTTTACATAACAATTGAATATATTAAGAACCATACCTATTTAACTCCAAATTGCATAATGTTTATTTGAACATCGTCATTCTTTTCGTGTTCTTTGAAATGAAACCTTCAATGATATCCTCATAATCAATCTTCTCAAACACTTCGCTCACAAGTGCTATAAATTCAAACATTTTTTGAAAGTGAAGAACATTTGTTGAATTTCATGAACATATTTTAATGCGAAGAATTTTTTTGAATTTTGATGAACATTTTTTATATTTGGTGAATAAATTTTGTGTTAGATGAACTTTTTTTTTAATTTGACGAACATTTTTTTAAGTTGATGAATACTTTTTGGATTCCATGAACAAGTTTTGAATTTGATGAACAAAAAACTGTTCTCGAATTTGAAAAAATGTTTGCGAATACAAAAAGAAAAGGAAAAGGAAAATGAACAAGGAAAAAGAAAATAAAAATTATGAAAATACCAGGAAAAAAAGAAAAAAATACACAGGAAAAAAAAGAAAAAATGGGTTGGGAAGATTTTAGAACATTCCAAAACCGGACTAGGGGGTCTCCTAAAAATGTTTACTTGGGCCGGCACAATACAGGGGTAACGAGTTTGCTCACTACCCAAGTGGACAACACCAAAACATGGGGTGTGGGTCGGGTGTTCTTATTCAGCGTCATACCTGCTGAATGGCGGCTCTTATTTGGCGGATAGGTCGTTGTGGAGCGACCTAGCGCATACCCCACCTCCCTGATCGTTCGCACAGTGGGCCGACCCATATTTCGGGATTTCACGTGCGTTCTCGCACCGGTTTTGGGAAGGTTTATGATTTGGGGGAAGGTTCTTGAATACAAATTTTGTACATCAAGTTCAAATAATGTTCATCGAATTCAAAATTTGTTCATCAAATACAAAACAATTTTCATCATTATTAAAAAATGCTCATAAAAATTTGTTCATCAAAATAAACAAAATGTTCATTAAAATTCAAAAAATGTTCGTTCTCTTGAAATCGCGAACGTTTTTAAATTCAAGAATTGTTTTTGAATTCGTGAACGTTTTTTGAAAGTCAGAACTTTTTTCGAAATCTAAAAAAAAAAACAGGGGCACCTCGCCTCCACATGGGCCGGCGCAAATTCACCACTGGGCGAGCGAGGCGTGTGCATTACCTCGCTCCCCAGCGCGTAGGTCATGGAATAGGGGCTCCCCTACTGGACAACACCAAAACATGCACCCCCACCTTCGCCAGCGCGCTTTGGCCAGCCCATATGCGGGGCGGGCCGCGCCTATTTTTGTGTTACCTTTTATTTTTTGCTTTTTTAACTTCAAAAACATGTTCACGA
Source organism: Elymus sibiricus (assembly GCA_039707655.1). Lineage (NCBI taxonomy): Eukaryota > Viridiplantae > Streptophyta > Magnoliopsida > Poales > Poaceae > Elymus > Elymus sibiricus. Next base: position 4,971,446 of record CM077674.1, on the reverse strand, counting down.
ATCCCAAATTCAAAACTAAAATGATCGGGATTTCAAAAAATGTTCCAAAATTTAGAAGATGTTCACGATTATAAAACAAATGAACATTTTTTGAGTTCGACGAACGAACTTTGAATTTGATTAACAAACTTTAGATTCAGCCACATTTTGAAATTGATGAACATTTTTTGAATTTCATGAATATTTTTAAATATGATGAACGTTTTTTTAATTTTGATGAACATTTTTTGTATTTGGTGAATAAATTTTGAATTCAATGAACAAATGCTGAATTCTCTGAAGATTTTTTTGAACATTTTTTTGAAGTTGATGGACATTTTTTGGATTTGATGAACAATTTTTTAATTTAATGAACAAAAAAATGTTCAAGAATTTGAACATATGTTCACAAAAAAACAAAAAGGTAATGGAAAAGAAAAGGAAAAGAAAATTAACAAAGAAAAAGAAAAAATGGGAATGGAAAAAAGAAAAACCGAATCCTTCCTAAAAATCTGTTGCTTAAGAAGGTTAAAACAAAAGCAAATGACGTCCACATCTTTGCCCAGACCGCTCTATGGGACAACCAACTTACGTCGCGGATCACCATACCTATAAGTGTTTGTTACTGTAAGGTGAGTACATGGTTGACTGCGCAAGTTTCATTACCAAGGGTACTCCCACTAACCATACATTGGGTACAGAAGGGATAAATGGTGAAACTGTAAGTATCAAATCAACACACTACAACTTACGTCTACTGAAATAAGATGAGAAGCGTGACAGAAATGCTAACTCGTAAACTAATCGTCGTATCCACCTACCTACACAAACATAACACTATCTTGTCCTCCCGTTCGCATAACCCCACGAAGAAGAGGCAATCAAGGCACTCAAGCGTTTGACATGTTTTATTATTAATAGTTGAAGTGGGGCAAGCAATTAGAATCAAGTTAAGGGTGGACAAGTTTTAGCAATTATTGTCGAAGTTGTACTATGAACTGAGATCAATCACCAAGTCATCCATAACCACGGAAACAACTATTCGAATGAACTTATCCCTGCAGGGGTGCAAAAGTATGCCCATTATAGGCTACACATGCACGCTCGTAAAATCCAGTTGTTGGCCCATTATAGGCATGAATAGGAAGCTCTGAAACGACATGAAAACTCCGTAGCAATATCCATGTCCAGGAAGCCACCCGGTGAGTTGACATCGAACTCGAGAGTCAGGCCGAAGCTCTAAATCGGTCCCAACCGTATACGAGATGGGCTACGACTAGCTAAACCCGAACCGAGCAAGCTGCCGGCTACTCCGCATTTGTTTGTGAACCACCAGGGGGCTGATACCCTCGTGATGGAGTCAAATCCAACAGATCTCGGGGTAGGGGGTCCCGAATAGGTAGCCTTGGTGCGATGGTAACAGGAGACACAGAGTTTACCCAGGTTCGGGCTCTCTTGAAGAGATAATACTCTACGTCCTGTTTTGATTGTATTGATTTCGAGGGAGTATAGATTACAGGCTGATCTACCGTGACATCGTTATGTGTCGTCTACGAGCCCTCCCCCTCGGCTTATATAGATACCAGGGGGGGGGGGGGGGTCTAGGGTTTACACCACTAGTAGAAAACAGACCTTTCGTCCGCCCCTTTAGTCCCGGTTTGATTACGGCCCGGGACTAATGTGACCATTAGTCCCGGTTCCAACGGCTAGGAGCGGTCGGGGGCACGGGCATCATTAGTCCCGGTTCATTTTCTACCTATAGTCCCGGTTTGTGATACAAACCGGGACTAAAGGGGTGGTGGCCGGCTGGTGTCAGGCTGGGGCCCCCACGATCCCCTTTAGTCCCGGTTTGTATCACAAACCGGGACTAGAGGTTGACCTTTAGTCCCGGTTTGTGATACAAACCGGGACTAAAGGGGTGGTGGCAGGCTGGTGTCAGGCTGGGGCCCCACGAGCCCCTTTAGTCCCGGTTTGTATCACAAACCGGGACTAGAGGTGGACCTTTAGTCCCGGTTTGTATAACCAACCGTGACTAAAGACGTCCCTATGTAAACCCTTCTTCTTCCAGCCCGAGCCCATTCTCTCTGTTTTCCCCTTTCTCTCCTCTGTTCTTCCCCTTGCTCGAGCTCATCCTCCATTTTTGCCAAAGATTTGTCAAGATTTGAAGGCACCCCATCTATCCAAGTGTTCACAAAGGTTAGCAACTTTGTCCTTTCATCTCTCATTGCTAGATTAGCTCGTGCAATGCTCTATAAGTATAGTGATTTGTGGGTTTTAGTTTGGGAGTAATTATGTGGGAGTTTATTTGATTTATATGCAATTTGAGCACAAATTAACTTCTTAGTTTGCATATGTGTAGGTGTGGTTTACTTAGTGCCTTCCCGTCCCCATCCTAACCACCGTCGATCGCCCGCACTGTCCCGTCGCCGGCACCACCTTGGTGAGCCTCTTGTTCTTATCCTTTTTATAAAAAAAAATCTTATTTGTATGATTTAGATAGTTACTTGTATAATTTTCTCACTTGTATGATTGTTTGTTATACATAGTGCCATGACTTTGATATCCGTCCCCGTCAGCCCTCGTCCGGTTTATGATTCGGATGTGGTATATTCTCTTTTATAACTATTTGTTGCATTTCGTGTTTATGACAATTATGCCCATCAAGTTGACATAGATATTTTTATCTAGGAGGTATGTGAACTGGAAATTGCAACCGACCCTCTTGTCGAGAAGTTAAATTTAGTTGAAAAAGAAAACAAGTATTTGAAAGAAAAATTGAAAAGAATTGAAGAAGAGAAGATGAAATTGGAGTTGTATGTTGCCGATGTCGTCGATGATCACAAGATCAAGATTGATGCAATGCGCTTGAAGATTAAAAAGATTAGAAAATATGCCGTTAATAAAGAGGCTTGGTATCATCATGCTGTTGGATCAATTATTACCTTAGTTGCGATTTTGATCGCATTTGTTGTTGCATTTAAATGCTTTAGCTAGATAGTTTTATGTTCTTTTATGAGAATAAGTGTGTATGAACTTTATGTATGAACTTGTATTAATTTGGTCTTTTCGGTGTTGGGTAATGAAGATGAGTCGGCAATGGATGTACGATGACCGACGCTCTCCCCAGTTCATTAATGGCGTGCATAGTTTTCTGCGTGCGGCTGAGGCAAACAAGCGGAATGGTTTTATGTGTTGTCCATGTGGTGTCTGTAAGAATGATAGGAATTACTCTAGCTCAAAAGTCATTCACGTCCACCTGTTTACGTCCGGTTTCATGTCCAGCTATAACTGTTGGACCAAGCACGGAGAAAGAGGGGTTCTAATGGAAGAGAATGAAGAAGAAGAGGATGATGACAACTATCCCGAGTTCCCTGAATACGATGGTACTACAATGGAGGAAGAGAATAAAGAAGAAGAAGCTGAAGAAGAGGCATCAGATGAGCCCGCTGATGATCTTGGTCGGGCCATTGCTGATGCAAAGAGAAACTGCGAAAGTGAAAAGGAGAAGTTGAAGTTGCAGCGAATGTTAGAGGATCACAAAAAATTGTTGTACCCAAATTGCGAAGATGACAAGAAAAAGCTGGGTACCACACTGGAATTGCTGCAATGGAAGGCAGAGAATGGTGTATCTGACAATGGATTTGAAAAGTTGCTGAAAATAATGAAGAAGAAGCTTCCAAAGGACAACGAATTGCCCGACAGTACGTACGAAGCAAAGAAGGCTGTTTGCCCTATAGGATTAGAGGTGCAGAAGATACATGCATGCCCTAATGACTGCATCCTCTACCGCGGTGAGGAGTACGAGAATCTGAATGCATGCCCGGTATGCGGTGCATTGCGCTATAAGATCAGCCGCGATGACCCTGGTGATGATGTTGAGGGCGAGCGCCCCAGGAAGAGGATTCCTGCCAAGGTGATGTGGTATGCTCCTATAATAACACGGTTGAAACGTTTGTTCCAAAACAAAGAGCATGCCAAGTTGATGCAATGGCACAAAGAAGACCGTAAGAAAGACGGGAAGTTGAGAGTACCCGCTGACGGGTCGCAGTGGAGAAAAATCGAGAGAAAGTGGCGGGACTTTGCAGATGACGCAAGGAACGTATGGTTTGGTTTAAGTGCAGATGACATTAATCCTTTTGGGGAGCAGAGCAGCAATCATAGCACCTGGCCTGTGACTCTATGTATCTATAACCTTCCTCCTTGGTTGTGCATGAAGTGGAAGTTCATTATGATGCCAATGCTCATCCAAGGCCCCAAGCAACCCGGCAACGACATTGATGTGTACCTAAGGCCATTAGTTGAAGAACTTTTATAGCTGTGGGACATAAAAGGTGTACGTGCGTGGGATGAGCACAAACAGCAGGAATTTGACCTACGAGCGTTGCTGTTTGTAACCATCAATGATTGGCCTGCTCTTAGTAACCTTTCAGCACAGACAAACAAGGGATACCACGCATGCACGCACTATTTAGATGAGACCGAAAGTATATATTTGGATAAATGTAAGAAGAATGTGTACCTGGGACATCGTCGATTTCTTCCGATCAAGCATCTCTTAAGAAAGAAAGGCAAGCATTTCAAAGGTGAGGCAGATCACCGGAAGAAGCCTCGCCACCGTACTGGTGATGATATACTTGATATGGTCAAGGATTTAAAAGTAATCTTTGGAAAGGGTCCTAGCGGACAATCTGTTCCGAATGACGCTGACGGACACACACCCATGTGGAAGAAGAAATCTATATTTTGGGACCTACCCTATTGGAAAGACCTAAAGGTACGCTCTGCAATCGACGTGATGCACGTGACGAAGAATCTTTGCGTGAACCTGCTAGGCTTCTTGGGCGTGTATGGGAAGACAAAAGATACACCGGAGGCACGGGAGGACCAGCAACGTATGCACGGAAAAGACGGCATGCATCCAAAGCAGTATCAAGGTCCTGCCAGCTACGCTCTTACCAAAGAAGAGAAGGAAATCTTCTTTGAATGCCTGCTCAGTATGAAGGTCCCGTCTGGCTTCTCGTCAAATATAAAGGGAATAATAAATATGGCAGAGAAAAAGTTCCAGAACCTAAAGTCTCATGACTGCCACGTGATTATGACGCAATTGCTTCCGGTTGCATTGAGGGGGCTTCTACCGGACAACGTTCGATTAGCCATTGTGAAGCTATGTGCATTCCTCAATGCAATCTCTCAGAAGGTAATCGATCCTGAAATCCTACCAAGGTTACAGAATGATTTGGTGCAATGTCTTGTCAGTTTCGAGTTGGTGTTCCCACCATCCTTCTTCAATATCATGACGCACGTCCTAGTTCACCTAGTCGACGAGATTGCCATTCTGGGTCCTGTATTTCTACACAATATGTTCCCCTTTGAGAGGTTCATGGGAGTCTTAAAGAAATATGTTCATAACCGTGCTAGGCCAGAAGGAAGCATCTCCAAGGGCCATGAAACAGAGGAGGTCATTGAGTTTTGTGTTGACTTTATTCCTGACCTTAAGCCGATTGGTGTTCCCGAATCGCGGCATGAGGGCAGACTGGGTGGAAAAGGCACGCTAGGAAAGGATTCAGTAATATGTATGGACGGGCATTCTTGGGCGCAAGCACACTACACAGTTCTACAAAATTCCAGCTTGGTGGCTCCGTATATCGAGGAACACCTGGATAGTGTACGCTCCAAGAACCCGGAGCAGTCTGAGCCCTGGATCAAACGTACACACATGGCGTCATTCGGCGGTTGGTTGCAAACACGTCTCATGCATGACGACACTGTTGGAGATGAGCTGTACTTGCTGGCCAAGTCACCATCTTCGACTATATTGACTTTCAAAGGGTACGAGATAAATGGGAATACATTTTACACGATCGCCCAAGATAAAAAGAGCACCAACCAAAACAGTGGTGTCCGCTTTGATGCAGCAAACACCAATAGGCCAAAGGACACATATTATGGTTACATAGAGGAGATATGGGAACTTGACTATGGACGTGATTTGAAGGTCCCTTTGTTTCGGTGCAAATGGTTCAATCTCACTGGAGGCGGGGTAAAGGAAGACCCGCGGTACGGAATGACAACAGTGGATCTCAACAATGTTGGGTACACAGACGAACCATTCGTCCTAGCCAATGATGTGGCGCAGGTTTTCTATGTGAAGGACATGTATACCAAGCCGAGAAAAAGAAAAGATAAGGAAGCGAATATATCATACGATGAGCCAAAGCGCCACATAGTTCTTTCAGGGAAAAGAAACATCGTGGGAGTGGAGGACAAGACAGACATGTCAGAAGATTATGAAAAGTTTCATGCAATTGCTCCCTTCACAGTGAAGACTGACCCAAGCATCCTGTTAAATGATGAAGATTGTCCATGGTTACGGCGCAAAGCGAAGAAAAAGTTTTATACCCCAATATCCCACTCTGGGATGTGACCGGCTTCACCGTCATCACTTTCTTCTCTAGTGAGTTTCCGGACTTATCTGGAAAGTCCCACTTCGGACAAACCGGAGGGAATCTTTGTAATAGTTAGGGTATATATGTGTTTTGGCATTTGAAACGCGAAGGAACGCTATTTTTCATGCATTTATTGATTTTTTTGAGCTAAATGACCTTGAAATTGAAAAGCACTACAAATGAACTCTGAAAAGGTTGAAACTTGGCATGGTATCATCATTTCACCCACATAGCATGTGCTAAAAAGTTGAGAGGGTTACGGCAAAAATTGGATGCACTTCGTGTACAAACTGGACAATCTCTTTCGAAGTATCAGGGTTTCGGACGAAAACTCATCTGTTACAAAGTCATTTTATTTTTATAAACTTATTTTAACTCCAGACTTTTTGTGCGTTCAATATGCACCATTCAAAGCCACGTCATCAATTTTCAACCCTTTCTGACTTCATTTGCTATTTTTCATGCATTTATTGATTTTTTTGAGCTAAATGACCCTGAAATTGAAAAGCACTACAAATGAACTCTGAAAAGGTTGAAACTTGGCATGGTATCATCATTTCACCCACATAGCATGTGCTAAAAAGTTGAGAGGGTTACGGCAAAAACTGGATGCACTTCGTGTACAAACTGGACAATCTCTTTCGAAGTACGAGGGTTTCGGACGAAAACTCATCTGTTACAAAGGCATTTCATTTTTTAAACTTATTTTAACTCCAGACTTTTTGTGCATTCAACATGCACTATTGAAAGCCACATCATAAATTTTCAACCCTTTCTGACTTCATTCGCTATTTTGCATGCATTTAATGATTTTTTTGAGCTATAAAACTAAAAGAGCTAAACATAATCTGTTTTTGATTAAAACACCTATTTAAATAAGCTAAAAATTACCAAATTCAACATACTGATAAAACACACTAATATTAAACAGCAGGAAAAAGAATCACTCAAAAATCTATTTTTAAAGTAAAGTTATTCACAAACTAGTGATTCACACAAATTTCAAAGAATTCAAATTTAAACTATTCAAATTTGAAAACTACTGGCACTAACAGAAAGTTTATAATTTTTGTGACCTAAACCCAAAAGATTCACTCAAAAACTCTAAATATTTGGCTGTAAGTAGAAACAAAAGAAAAAAAAATAAAGCAAAAAACAAAAAAAAACTGGAAAAGACCTTTAGTCCCGGTTGGATCCACCAACCGGGACTAAAAAGTTGACATAACATATGCAAAAAAGAAAAAAATGCCCGCCTACTAGGCCACCACGGCCTACATACGACTAGAAACCCAACTATATATGGGCCAGGATGCAGGCCCGCAGGGCTAGCAGGGCCCACAGGGCAGGGCGAACGTTTGGCATATAGTGCCTGCTTTAGAGAGGAGCTCGAGACGGCTATCGCAGCGAGGCTTATAAACTGGTGCGAGTGCCTCTCGCTTGGCGAGGTGGGACCAAACTTCCACCACGCCAGGACCAACCCTTTAGTCCCGGTTGGAGCCACCAACCGGGACTAAAGGCCCCCTCCCGCGATTAATTTGGGCCCAAAAACAGACTTTTAGTCCCGGCCCGTGGCTGTAACCGGGACTAAAGGCCCCCTCCCGCGCTTAATTTGGGCCCGAAAACAGACCTTTAGTCCCGGTTGCAGCCACGAACCGGGACTAAAGGTCCTTTAGTCCCGGTTCGTGGCTGCAACCGGGACTAAAGGTCGATCCTATATAACTATCACTTAGCGTTTTCCACCGCCCAGGAGACAAATCGATCACCACGCCGCCAGGCTGCCGAAGTTCTCCGGCGATCCACACCGCTCGTCGCCATCGCCGCTCCTTGTCTCCGACCTCCTCCTCGCCGGTCTCCTCCGAGCCTCGCCGTCCCTCTCCTCAGCAACGCCGGTAAGGCCCAGGCCTCCCCTCCCTCTGTCCCCGTCGCGCTTCGCCGCCCGCGCCGCCACGGATGTGCTCGCTGCTGTCGGCTCCGGCAACCCCGCGCCCCCCTGCCGCATCCCGTGGATGCGCACGAGCCAGAGGCAAAGATGTGAAGGAGAGGAAGGAGAGGAAGAGTGAAGTGCACGGCAGTGCAATCTCTGAACTTTGCCTAATTTCTGAATTTGTGCACAACAAGTGTTCGATAGCAATGCCAACAGTAGCTAGGCATTTTTCAAAATTTTAATTTTTTTTGTGGTGCTTCTCTGATGCATGGTTGAGGTGCTGTAAAAATTTCAGAATTGTTGGAGTAGTAGAGATTGGGTTTTGAGCAAGGAAACTGAATCTGGTCCAAATTTCATTTGAATGAAACTTGAAAATTTTGAACTAGTGGACAGATTATTTTTGGAGAAATGAAGTGTGGGTACTAGCATCTAGCTGAGATAGTTTTTGCTGGACTAGAAATGTTAGGGGGAATATAGTTCCTTTGCAAAACCAAAGGAGGTCATGAATTGATAGAATTTGGTTTTGTAATTGTTTGAATATTAATAAAAGAAGTTTTAATGAAAGAAATGATGTTGGGTACTGTCCTAAGATAGAAGAAATGCTTGATGGAATTTTGTGAATGGCAATTGTGTTAATTATATGGATTTATTATGTATTTTTGTGTGTAGATGAATGTTAATTAGATCGATGAATGTTAATTAGATGGATTTATTATGTATTTTTGTGTGTAGATGAATGTTAATTAGATGAATGTTAGATGGATCAATGCTATAAAATGTTGTTCAAATTTGCCCATCTACTATAGTTGTAAAAGTTTATTAAATATGAGTAGCATAATAAAATGATAATTATTGCATAGGAATTTGTTTTCATAAGAATTTGTTCTCGACGTCGACGATGCCCGGCCCGCATCCTCGTCGTCGACTCGGCGGCGACAACCTGCTTGAGAGGCGCCATGTCCGGGACTGGGCTCCGCCGGGCTGGCACTGGGAGGTGCTACCTTCCGGGGCGCGCAGCTTGGTGAGGAATCGGGCTCCCGTCGTTGACCCAGAGCTTCTTTGGTGGCGGTCGCGTGGGCCACTATCGGTGCGGAGGCAGCCGGCCCCCGAGGAGGTGGTACGTCGCCATGTCAGGGAGGAGGACGAGCACGTCCGTCGCTACATGGTTGCGTTGGACGTCAGGTTCTCCAATACCTGGCAGGTTCTTCAGGGATCTCACCCGAGCTATGATCCTGTGATGGTTCCTTCTCTTTGGGTGTCCACCGCCCGCGCCTCAGGAACCGCGAGTCAACTGGATTATTCGATAATATTCGAGCTGTATTAGCTAGTGATGTTATATGATAATATTCGAGATGTATTAGTGATAATAATCGAGATGTAATTGAGATTATATTCGATAATATTCGATGATGCATTAGTGATAATATTCGAGATGTATTCGAGATAATATTCGAGATGTATTAGTGATAATATTCGAGATGTATTCGTGATAATATTCGAGATGTATTCGAGATTATATTCGATAATGCATTAACTGTATTATTCGAGATGTATTAGTGATATTATTTGAGATGCATTCTAATTTGAATACTAAATTGTTTTATCTTTCTTCTGGATTAGTTAATCTATGGACGCTAGCGGCAGAGACGACCATGATCAAGAGCATATCATGTTCGACATGATCCGAAACCCAGAGGGTGAACCTGAAGATGACGGCTCACAATATCTGAACAATTACGGTGAGGGAATATTTGAGGAAGAACCAACAGACAAAGGCCACACAAACAATGATGGCGAAGGAAATGATCTTCAATTAACAAAGACCGGCGAGGTATATATAATTAAGGCCTCTGGTGATCATTACATGTATTAATTGATTTATATATATATATATATATATATATATATATATATATATATATATATATATTAACGAATCTTTCTTCTTTTAGCCCTCCGGATCGAGTAAATCTTCTACAAGCAGGGCAGTACGAGGCCCGGCCAAAAAGTTGCAGGCTGGCATAAAGTACAACATCGATGAGATCAAACCAAATGGCGAACCGCTTGCTCCTAAAAAGAATGCGGACAAATTTACTCGTCAGTGCGGAGTCATTGTCAGGGACCAAATCCCGATCTCCGTTCAAGAATGGAATAAGCCAAAGGGAGATCGAGGAGTTAGTTTTGTCGACGAAAGAGCAAAAGATCTGCTTTGGGAAACGCTCATGTCACGTTTCACCCTACCAGAGCATTTAACAGATGCAGAACGGGAGAAAGTCAAGAAGAGTGCTCTTCAGAAGATGGGCACACAATTCCGCAACCACAAGAAAAGATTATGGGCCTGGTACGTCGAAGCAGGAAAGAAGACTCCAGAATTCACTGGAGCACTGGAGAAGGCAAAAGATCACTGGGACTTATTTGTGGAGTTCAAGGAATCGGAAGCAGCTAAGGAATGGTCGAGGAAAAACAAGATCAATGCTGAGAAGAAACAGTTTCACCATGTTCTGGGGCCAGGTGGCTATAAGACTGGTTGGCCTAAGTGGGATGAATCTGAGGAAAAGATGATTGCTGCAGGGGTCACTCCAAAAACATTGGGTTGGCCTGACAGGTGCAGGACTTGGTTTTATGTGCATGGTGGAAAGTTGGACCCAAAGACAGGGGAGATTATTGAGCAGGCAAGTCTTAAAGAAGCCTCGGACGCTTTACTTGATGCAATAGAAGCGGCTCGAACGGGGGTGTTCCAACCCGAGAGAGAGAACGACGAGCTTACACGCGCCCTCGGGAATCCTGAACACCCGGGACGAACACGAGGCAAAGGCGTTGTTCCATGGGTTGAGGGGTTTGCGGACTGGAACGTCAGTTACAGAAGCCGTGCGAGAAAGAAGAAGCAGGAGGAAGACAAGAAGAAGCAGGATGCAGACCGGTTTCAACAGCTAGAAGCAAAGCACGCGGAGTTCGAACGCGCTTTCATGCGGCAGCAGGAGCAGATCGACACACTTAGCCTGGAAAGGGCGTCTCAGCGGCAGCAGCAAGCAGATCCAGCATTGGATAGCACCGTCCCATCTATGCCGAAAAGCAGCATGGGTTCCACAGGGGTCCCGGCCGATGATGCACTGCTGGCTCGCTACCCCGTGGATGATATCGAAGAGACGACAAGTTGTGAGCTACACCTTCCACTGAAGAACATATCCATGAAGGTGGCGGACGGCTATGCTTTACCAAATTCCCCTGAAGCAATCTTCCACGGCAATCCGATTCCACCTGGCTATGCTCGTGTCGGGGTGGATGAAGTTCTGTCAGCATATGACTCACTACAGCTTGACTTTCCTGGAAGTCAAGGGGAGCAGACACTGGGAGAAGCCATACGTGGTATCATTGTATGGAGAAAGGATTGCATCGTCTTTCCAAACTCGACGCCAAGGGCACCGACTCCTCCTCCAAGTCCGCCGCGTTAGCCGACTCCAACCCACCTCGAGACAGAGCGCAGCGCGAGTCCGCCACCATATCGATCTCCGCCGCGTCAGCCGAATCCACCCCACCTCGAGACGGAGCCCAGCGCGAGTACGCGATATCGATCTCCGCCGCGTGGGCCGACTCCAAAGCGGAAGAGAGCACCAAAGAAGAAACCCGAGCCTCCTGCCAAAAAGAAGTTAGCTTATGAGATGACTGAGGAGGAAAACAAACGGGTCGTGGCTGCCGAAGTGAAGGCCCATTTTGCACCGAAACCGCCCCCACCGCCGAAGGAGAAAATACCTGAGGAAGTCGTACAACACTTTGTGGATCTTGCTAAACCGGCTGTGGAGAAAAGGTGATCAGACTATGAACGCTCTATTAGCAAGTCATATCATCAACAAAAAAATCAGCAGTCGAGCCTTACAGGTAGTAATAAAAGCGGGAAAACTGTTCCCCAGCTCGGAGAACAGGCAGTGCAATCGATCCCCCCGCTCAAGGTGAGTACCGATAAGGCGGTAACCGACGCTGATACAGAGATGGCGGCTAGAGAGATGGGTATCACTGTTGAACAACTCCTAGGCATCGAGGAACTCCCCACGACAGATCCGAAGGAACTAGCATGGAAATATGTCCGCGGGAACCCTCTAGTCAGGCCTGACGAGGTGGACCTTCTACCAACGCAAATGCGCAGATTGCATAACTGGTACCTGAGAGAAGTAAAGGCCGGACGAGAGAGCCTCATGGTGAAAGTCAAGCCAGAGCATTACTACCATGGAAATGATGTGTGGATTGAATTTCCAGAAATTTTTCAGTTATTCAATCAAGACGCACTCGACAAATCTCTCGTCAGTTGCTATTGTCTGTAAGTGATTTATTTCTGTAATTTAAGTCTCTAGCTCAGCTCGGTCATTGCCTGTAATTATCCTCACTATATTCTTTTTTGTGGTATTATGCAGAATGAAGATTTTTGAAATGAACAGAGATGGAGTCTATGTCATTGGGTTCATTGACCCAAATACCGTTAATGAAAATATGATATAAGACTACTCCAAAGACACAGAGAATAGCTTGCTAATGTTTTTGAAGGAACTAAATACCAGACCAGAAATACTTTTTCCTTACAACTTCAGGTGAGTGTTACTGTCTTGTACTACAAATTCTATTTTTGTTTACTCGATGTTAAGTGTAGTTGATGAGTTATGCATGCCCGCTTATACAAACGTGTGCGCAGATTCCACTGGATCCTGCTAATCATTAGAGTTGACGAGGGAACTGTTGAAGTACTGGACTCACTAGGTAAAGACCCTGAAGAATACAGAAGCCTGAAGTTGATGCTCGACAGGTAATTTCAATCATTATCGCACTATGTCGGCCTCTTTAGTTCATTTCCTGATATCAAGTAATTAATAACTCCTTTATTCATTTTCTTTGCCGGGCAGGGTTTGGAAAAAGTTCATCCAAGAGGTTGTCGGTCAATGGAAACCACAGCTGAAATGGCGACGGGCCAAGGTAATTAAGTAGTACTAGCTACGTCCGCGCATCTCTTTAATTCTAGTTTCAATACCATTATCATGCATGCTTGATTATTATCTGATTGAATTCTATTCTCGTAAAGTACTGTATGAGGCAGGAAAAGGGGACAAATGTATGTGCATACTACGTTTTCGAGAACATTCGCTCTATTACCGAAAAGAACAAAGATGAAAGATATCTTTGGGTACGTAAACACTATTCACATTTTTTTATCATGATCTAATATATATACACACAACTAATATATTCATATTGATCTCCTTCTTTAAAGATGTTGGAGATGCGGGATAGGCTCCTACCAAAGGACCGCATACGAGCACTTCAAGAGAAAATTGCGGGATTTTTGCTTGAGCAGGTCATATCTCCCGACGGAGTATACGATTTCACCTAATGCCTACATGTAATGATCTGCAAATTGTAGGAGAAATTGTATATACCAAATTGTATATATATATGTGTGTATGCATGGTCGTACGAGAAATTCTATGATGTTTTATGAGAAATTCTATTATATATGCATAACGTGTACAATACGTAGTAGCGTAAAATATGTTTGAAATGAAAAAGAATTAAATGGAAAACACAAAATGAAAAGGAAAAATAAACAATAAACCCTAAACCCCTAAACCCCTAAACCCCTAAACCTTTAGTCAACCGGGACTAAAGTGGCAGGGATTTAGTCCCGGTTGGTGTCAACAACCGGGACTAAAGGTCCCCAGCCCCAGCGCACGAGTGCGGCCACGTGGAGGGCCTTTAGTCCCGGTTTGTGACCAACCGGGACTAAAGGGTGGGGGCCTTTAGTCCCGATTGGGCTGTCCCGGTTGGTGACCCGGGACTAGAGGCCCTTCCCAACCGGGACTAAAGGCCCGTTTTGTACTAGTGCACATAGCTCGGTTATGTCTAAGGTAATCGTGGTGTAGACAACTTCTAAACCTTGGAGTGTGCACCAAGTCTTTCAAAGCATCCCTTCTTAGCACTATGGGCCCGACGAACGTGGCCCACCAGTAAACCATCATGGAGGTCCTCGGCCCGGCCCTCCTGGCCGGGAAACGATGGGGCGAGCACCTCTTAATCCAGGACACCATCACCTCGTTCAGGGTCAACCGCACTAGTGGCTCCGGCGTAAGAAACAAAATCAAATAGTACCAGTGTTGCCGCTCCTGGAAAAGGTATGTAGTTTCTAGATATGGTGAAGGAATTTCTACGGAAGCTCGCCCAACATGACAATTGACAAATTTCTTTGTTTTTCATTTTGTAACCGAATTTGTTTGCCTTGAATGTTTTTGGCACCGATTTAAATAAATTATGGTGTCTACATCGTCTTATGCACATACCAGGAGCAGGTATGCCCTTACATCATTAGAAAAACATGGTATGCACATTTTTATTTTGGCACGTTCGTCATTGCTCCCTGAAAAAGATGAAATACATGTGAAACCAAGGGCTTATTCGTACCAACCATCAGTATGTACATAAATTCATTTATGCATTGATGAGTTTGTGACATTTTCGTTATAGAACCAATGAAAAAAATAGCGTGCTATAACAAAATACCAAGACCCTTAAAATATGCTATTAGCATGGTATATCGCGCTATAGCGTGCTATTAGCAAGACATTGTACACTAATTTATTTAGCGAGACATTGTTCAGAATGGTATAGAGTGCTATTTGCGACGCCGTAGCGCGCTATTTTTTTCATTGTATAGAACACACAAGAGGGACTTTTGTCTTAGAAAAACAGGGAAAAGCACAAAAGTGATATCTAACCCTAGCAGGCGTCTCATTTAAAATACTCTGCATATACTACCAATTAAACCATGACCAGTTCAGTTCAGTGCATGGCCTTCTTCAAGGACACCATGATGATGGGGTACTTAGCCTTCGCTTTCTCCAGATGCTTTGCAACGATGGAGGAAAACACCACAAACAACTCCTCAATAATTTCCTCCCCGAAGTGGTCTACGATCAGCGGCTCCAGCACCGCCCTTATGCAATTGGCCACATTGGCCCCGCTGCTGGCACAGTCTAGTACCACATCACCGTCCGAGTCATCCTGAGGATCCCAGTTGGATTCAAAGAGTTTGATGTGCTCGATGTCGAAGAGCTTACTCCTGTTGATCAACTCCTCGACCTCTTTCACGGACGGGGTGTAGTATGGCACATTGAATGAGTCCAGCTTCTCCTTCTCCACACGGTTCTATCAGGCAACACAATAATACTTCAGATAGGGTGTACAAGATGATAACTCTTATTTCGGAGAACTGTTGTTCTTATTTTCACATTCAAGTGTAGACCACCACTGGGCTTGATTGAATGCTAATGGTTCTATGTTTTAGAATGTGAGTTCTTGTTCTCCACTTTTAAGTGTACTTGCCACTTCTTTCACGAGAATGTGCACATATATGTCAGTATTTAACATGGTTGAAATCTCATTTCTAGAATGTTGTCATGCAAGAATGAATTAAATTAGGAACTTATCAAGTTACATAAGAAATTATAAGTTGGCCAGTATGAAGAGTAGTGGTGTAATAGTTACTGGAAAACAAAGAAAGCTAGCGTTGAGGTAATTAACATGTACCTGCGCCCTTTTTTTTAATGAGAAAATGTACTCGTACCTTTAGTACCATAGACTGGAGAGATTCGGCAACCAATTCATACAATGTGCCAACATCCCCATGCGCCATCATATCTTCACTCTTTCGACCAAGAAATGTTAGCAACATTCGGCCTCCACTGACAAGCTCTTCAGAACGCATTGTAAGGAACGACTCAAAGTCCTTTTTGAATTGTTCTTGGAACAGCTTAATCACAATAGGTGGAGTAGTTTTCCCAATGTAGATGCTGCCTTCGTTCACGTGAGTGGAATTTGAAAGCTCCTCGGGGACCTAGGTAATTAAGTACGTACATAAAGGAGTCATTACCAACAGTACGTACTCTTTCACCGCCCTGTCTCTGATCCGTGGCAGCAAATTTAATTGTTTGCAAGGTGAAGTGTTCGATCTCTGAGTTGTATTTATTTACTTTAATGCGACGTACTGGAGTTGAGATATATTATAAATAAACAGATAAGCATATAATAACAATTACTGAAAGTGTTATACATGGCACATTTACCTGAGAGCGCCACATGAGGGAGTAGGACGAGTGGAAGAGATGGACGCTTCGGCAAGGGAAAAGCTTCCTGTAGTAGGATCGGGGGAGCCCTGCGACATAGTAGGGTGGCGTCTCTTTCCCGCCAAGATTCTCAAATTGCTCTATTGACTGGAAGACGAGGTTGAAGTCGTTCCCCGGCAGGTCATTCAGGAAGAACTGCACCTCCACAGCCGACCGTTCTTCTTTCGACTTCCGTGTGTAGGTACAGATCACACCGACCACCTCTGAGACGAAGCGCAGAGTGTTCGGACCCGATGAGCAGCCGAGGTCAACGACGACCATGGTGCTCTGTTGGGTTGAGAGCGACGTGCACACTGCTTCTATTGCCTTGTGAAGCACCGGCCTTGTCTCCAAAATGGCCTTCTCCTGCATACATGAAACACAGAAAATTAAGAGCTGCTACTTGTTGGTGCATATATTCTTAAACATGAAACGACAGTAAATTGCAACAGTGGAGGATACAAACTTGGAGCCTGGAGTTTGCGGCGTAGCTGTTCTCTCCGTTGCCAGTAACCATGCGAACACCACTCGTTGCCTTCATAGATTTAGAAGTTGGGAACTAGAAGCTAGCTAGATTGTTTGCACCATGCGTGCGGAGTAGAACGGGCCTATCATATATAGAGAACCAAGGATGACCTTTTTTCTCTTTTGCATTTTTGGGTTCCTACAAGGAGTATTTAACTTGACCGGTCACATCGACTAAAAATGCTCTAAACATGGGAGAGTCCAAAAACAAGTACTTTAGAGCATAATTTGTTTTGAGAATTTTTACGGTACATCATACTACGTAATATGGTGTGTATTATTAAGTTGATACAATGGTGAGTACAGATTGGCTCTACGACATATTGGTAATTCCTTATCAAGGATAAATTTGTCATTTCATAGTTTTAATAGAATGATTAATGTATTATTAATTCCATCACCCCTTTCGTTCGTGGCCGCCCCTTCATCATCCACTCACGCTGCCGAATCCTTCCTTCCCTGTGCTGGTCTTCCCGAAGCCTACCCCAAGGACGCGCCGAGGTGACCGACACTTGCCGACCCAACGATTCAACGCAGCCGCCCAACAATTGACATTAGTGCACAATTCACAATTGACCTCCGGCATGTTGGAATTTAGTAAGAACCGACGCATGTTATTCCTAGTGTAATAGATGTCTCAGACTACCGGCTCGTGGCAAGCATATAGCAACTCTGGCAAATCGCAATCACCTAAACAGCGCGATCCATGGTCTAGTAGAATGCTGCACCTGATTCTTCTCTTCATCGGTGGTGGGAGACCTGCTTGTTCAGGGGAATGGGTTTCCCGTCAGTTAGTGTGATTTTGTTGGCGTCTTTCTGTTGAGTTCGATGTGCCATCGGCGAGAGTGGGTTTTGCCCATGTTAGCGCGCTTTGGACGCTGCTGCTATTTGGCATAATCCGCTATTTAAAACTTGTGTCTTAGTATGTGTCCACGCCATGAATCGTACTCATAATCAAGCTTTTGGTTTCTAAGTCAGTTTAGGCTGGTGTTTGGTTGAGTTAATTAATTAGGGAATTGCTAGGCAGGTTACCCTAGAGGCTTTTAGAGGGTCTGTCCAAGTAATTGTTTGAGGGTGTTAGTGATATTTTGATGTGATTGATCCGTACGTTGGCATCTTCCTCGAGAGAAGCGTACGTGGTCCATGGAAATTTCCTGGAGTTGTCTTGTATCATGGCTCGATCCGTCCTCGCTGTTTCCATATTAATCGGCTAACAGTACTCGACGGTGAGCTCTTCGGACAAGGGCGAAGACGCGGACAGCTTGCAACAGTGGCCGGAAACCTGTGCACGATAGTGATAATGAAAACACATCCGGCTAATAGACTAGCCGCGGAGCGCACGTGGAATAAATGGCTCAGGCGTTGCGTACAAAACCAAGTAATAAAAATGGCCAACCCTTCGATATCTCCTGCCACATATACGTATATGCCTTGTATAAAAACACGTTGGTTCACTGCCCACTTATTTGCATACAGTACTGGAAGCTTTACTAAAAACTGAGGTCACTTGTTGGCACTAAGTGCTGCTCCCGACAAAAGTGGGCAGCCGACTGAGAATATAAGCTTTATGGCAGCCGACTGAGAAATTTGAACCTACTCTCTTCGGACGGGAATATAAGTTGGGCACGGGAATTTAGGTCATTGACTTAATTAACTAGTGAAACGTGTATAATGTGCCATAAAAATAATATAATTAGAAACTTCATTCGACAATAAATCTTGAGGTATAATTTTTATACTAGTATACAACACATTTTTTTCTAGTCAAATCAAATACCAAAAACCCTCGCCTGACTTATATTCCCATCTGAAGGTAGACAAAATACGAGTGTTTGAAGGGGCCAAAAGCTAAAAAAGTTTTCATCTAAGTCCTCCTAAAAAAATTCTTCACAAGTTGGTTCAAAGCTGGGGCAGCCCCCCCAGCACAACACATAGCTCCGCCATTGGTGGAATAGTCCAACCTAATAATGACATGATTGGTTACTTGTGTCCCTCCTTGGTCCACATCCACCGTACAGCAGGATGTATTTCCATCACCATCTATCTAGCTAGCCATGTGTTTCGCTCCTCGGCAATACAATTGCTTATTTTACCATATTTTCTATATTGGGATAAAGACAGTAGTGCACAAGCTCTAACTGAAAAGTTATAATGCACACTGGCATCTTTACTTAAGATGAACTGCCACACAACCTATTAGAGGCTACAGGGAGATGGGTTCCACAAATAGGCTCTCAACAATCTCCCTAAGATGCACGCTGGATGTATATGCATCTGATTACTGTCATGCTATTAGCAAAGTTAATAATCTGCTGCACCCCTAGGAGCCGTTAAGCGTACGTAGATGGACATTATTAGTACCGCTGAGAAGGCGTTGCAACTTGTGAGAGCCCCGCTCTTTACACATCCCGTCACTGCATCTTGTCCACCCACTCTCACGCTAAGCAGCTCTCTCTCCCTCTCACTCCATCTTATCGGGTCACTCCCATCTTATCCCTACTCAAGCCACACGATTGAGCTGCACATGACAAGATCCGTCGCTCTATCCATCGCTCTAAGCCTGGATCTACTCACGCCAACTCGTGGACATGGCCATTTAAATCCACATCCAGGGTCCTAGGCTTTGACGGCTTTGT
Source organism: Elymus sibiricus (assembly GCA_039707655.1). Lineage (NCBI taxonomy): Eukaryota > Viridiplantae > Streptophyta > Magnoliopsida > Poales > Poaceae > Elymus > Elymus sibiricus. The sequence continues at coordinate 4,951,798 of CM077674.1, read as the reverse complement.
TTTGGTCGCAAGCAAAGAGAAGACAAACCAGAGCATCAATCCATGAAGAGATCCAGAAAATGGTGTTCCGTCAGTCGTACGTACGATCAATCGACCCAGGACGACTTTATCTAGGCGTGCACGATCCATCGACCACCATTCTTTCTTTATCCAGTCATTGCAACCCAATACAAGTAGTTCTCTCTTCTCGCTAGTCCCTACTCCAGCCATACGATACAGCTACTCCTTTGTACTGTACTCTCCTTTTGTACCGATCAAAGAGAGTTTCTCCTGTCTGATTTCCATTAATATAAACCAGGAATTACTACAACATCCAAAAAAAAACATAAACTGCCCCGTTTGACTCCCCATGCGTTGCTATGGAACAAAAAAAATTACATGTCACTAACCATCGTTCTTGGCCGCGGACACCGGTCCAACCTTGCTAGTTGTCTCACTGTCATCACGGAACACATGATCAGGCCCTTGCTCTAATTCGTCGTCCGGTGACGAGACGGTCTAGAATCGCCATCTGACAGCCCTAACAACCCCTCCACTGAAAGGGCTCAGTCCACGGGATATTGATAAAATCTCGTATAGCTTCAGGGATATTTGTCACCGAAAAAAATGCCCACACATTGCCACAGAAGAATAAATTTATAGATTTTGAGCAGTTTTAACATAGTCCATCTTACCTCATTTTTTCACATGAGAGGTAAAAGTATATAATAGATCTGAGCCGTTGATTTCATTAAGTAGTGGGTCTGGGTAATTATTGACTTCTTACCTCCCATGTGAAAAGAGGAGGTAAGAGGGACCATGTTAAAATTAGCCATTTTTTAACTGTAGGCATAGGGAGTTATATTATCATCTTGTAATCCATGAGCATGTGTTCCGTAGAAGAAATTCAAAAATTTAAGCATCGTATGTGGCTTACTACTACACTGCGACAAATATGACCTTACACTTAGATCCCATTTAAGGTGACACTTCATAAGAGTTTATTGTTTAGTCTATTAGCCAGTCTGTTATGTATTTGCATGTGTGTGCCCATTGTAAGGGTTAGTTGGTTGATACATATGTGAGGCCATGCTTGCGCATCACTAATAACGTTCGTATTGGCTATATACATGTGCTTGGAAGAATAATATACGTAGTGAGCAGGGGGTACGATCAGAGAGGAGGACAGACATACAATCATGACGGTCCCAAAAGTAGAAAGAGGGTGTAAATAAAGAAAATGGAGAATGACAGCCCCCCGCGTCGCCCCCGCTCGGGCGACTCGGGCGGGGACAAAACCCTAGCCGCCTTCCTTCCCTTCCTCCCTCCGCCGCCGCCAGGGGACACCACCGGGCTAAGCCCGGGGGCCGACGGCGGTGGCGGGGGTCTCCCTCTCTCCCGCGTCATGGGGGTGGTGCGGAGCCCCGCGGCGTGAGGAGGCGCGGCCGATCTGGCCGCGGCGCGACGGCCGGCCCTGCCTCGGGCGGCGGCGCGGCGGCCGTCCCTGCCTCGGGCGGCAATGGCTGTGGGCGCGGCGGCCGGCCCTGCCTTGGGCAGCGGCGTTGGCTGCGTTCGGTGGCGGCGGCGGGCCATCTGACCTCGAATCGGCGACGGCGACATGGAGGGCCTGGTGGACGGGTCGGCGGCATGCGTGGTCTGGCCTCCGGTCAGATCTGATCTGGCCGGTGCGGCCTGCTCGCTGCGCGGCGGCTCAGATCGGTGGCGGCCCATGCACACGATGCTAGATGGAGGTTCGTCGAGCAGATCTGGGTGAAAACCTTGCTGTCGGCTAGTTGCCAAGGCCGGCGATGGCGGCGCTCTTCTATGCCGTTCCCTTCTTGAAGGCATCACCGTGGAGAAGCTCCAGACCTCTATCCGCTACCTCCGGGGGAAACCCTAGATCAGTCGATCGGATGACAGCGGTGCTCTTGTGTCGTTACCCCCTTGGGGGCGTCATTCTTGGAGGTGTGCATAGGCTCGAGGGACCAGTGGACGGCTTCTGCGGTGGAGCGGCGGTTCCTGTGACGCATCGACGACGTGGAGTCTCAGCGGCGTGGTGCTGCAGGGTCTCGGCGACGGATGCGTAATGATGGACGCGCGTAGGGTGGTGGCGTTGTCTGGCGCCGTGGTGGCGTCGACGGCAGGCCTGGCAAGGTGGATGCATCAGTACCTGCTCTGAAGATGGATCAGTGGAAGACGGTGGCGACGGCCTCTGCAGCGTGCGCATGCGGTGCCCGCTGAGAGTGCGCCGGACCGGTGTGTGACCCAGACCCATCAATTCGTCTTGGTTGGGGCCTCCGGTTTTAGATGTTGTGCTTTGGTGTGAGGACTGGGTATGCGGCCCCGACAATTTGCACCCCTTCATCAAGTGGATAGGATCAGTGACCGATGTCGCCAAGATGGTGGATTCAAACATATTGATGTATTACTTTGTAAGGTCTTGTTGAATAATTAATAAAATAGCTGCATGCATCGCCCTGATGCAGAGGCCAGGGGTCATCCTCCTTTTCGAAAAAAATAAATTTAGGTCTTTCCATGGTAACTCAAAGATGGGCTTAAGAGCGTATGTTTCGCGTGGAGGCATGAGACGGAAGGGGGGAGGAGATGGGAAAGTAGACGTATATCGTCATTACAACCGAGGGGTGGGGTAAAGATAAATGACATAATATTGTATACCATTTTTAATTAGATCTCCAAAAAGAAGAAAAATAGTGCTCAGGACTGATGCCTGCTATTACCCACCAGAATTGACATCGGTGAAAACCGCCAGCAGCAGGTCTATTTCCATGACCTCAGTGTGAATGATGAAGACGAGACCATAGTGTGAACGATGAAGAGGATAATTTGGTACCTTCATTGCACGCTAGTGGTGGAAGAGGATGCAGTTAGTCACCATTTTTGTCTTACCAGGTTTAGAACCGTAGAATCTCGAGTTGAACACGCCATCAATCAGGTGGTACCAGGGTGTTTTTATGCAGTTTCGAACCATTTTTTTTGCAGGTCATACACGTTTTTTCTACTAATTTGTTTTTAAAAAAACCTCTTTTGCCATCAGTAAATTAGCCCCCTTGGTACATTTGGATCTACATGCAAAGGACATGATCAACTCACTTACACATGCCCCCTTGGTACATTTGGATATCCACCCCCGAAAGCGGCCTATCTTTGCAAAATCACAACAGGTTTCACATCTATCCTCAAGATCCCCATCGTTCTCAGTTTTACCAACAAGTACTGAACACTTTATCCCGGTTGGTCTTATCTGAACCAAACCAAGAGGCGTGAATTGATCAAACTTACACCACATCATTAGGCCACGTTCGGTTACTTCACCAGGGATCAAATCAAAAGAAAACAAATCAACCAATAAATATAAAGATGAAATCTTGCCCGGCCAAAACAAATAAGCGACGGTGTAGTATCGGTTCATCTAATTAAGCAATCATAGGTACATCAAGCAACAGCAAAAAATTAGAATGGCTAAAATAAGCCCTCTTTTTATAAGTTCATATCGATTCAACAAGGTTTCTTTTATTTGTGGTATGACAGTAATCCGAACAGCCATCGAGCAAGCTCTTGTATCTTGGCGTCGAGGCCATCAGGTTCAGCCTTGTGCGCGAGCAGCTTGACCACCTGCACGACCAATCTTTGCTTATAGTAATCCGGAGATTGGGGTCGTAGAGGCCGCCTCCGAGCTTGCACCGCTGCAACAAAATACTTCCACTTATAGTTTTCTCAAGAGAGCTCCAAAGCCATGAAAGCAGGCTGAATTATTTGCATAAGATAGAAGCTCATAAAAGAAGAACCTATAATTAAGTAGCAACATGAACCAAAATGAGCAGAGTATCTACACATATGTTTTGATTGGTACAGAGTAGGCAGAATATGTAAATTCTCTTCCATACACAAGATTTCGAGTTGTACATTGTAATGCCAGGTCAACTACATGTCATAGATGGGAAGTTACATATCTTCCAAATGGTGCAAGTCGGGCATAACATATTTAGAATTATGAAAGATGATGCAGGACTAGAGAGATAACCAAGAATGTGATACCATTTTGCTTGCATCAAGGAAAAAGGAGCACTGGACTATGCATACTAAGACAATAGAAGGCAACACCTATGTTCTTCATAAATGATTCTAGACCATTCCCGTTGGATGAGGGCGACGGGAGGGGCGACGCGCGGGGCGACGCTGGATCCGGCGCCCCTGCTGCCGGAGTCACCACCGGATCGGGCCGGGCGCCCATCTCTGGTGCGGTCTCCGTCGCCAGACGGGCCGCGGTCGTCGGAGCCGCCCGCGCCGCGGCGTTGGCTTGTCCGTTTCTCATCTAACGTCGCCGGCGGAGGGGGAGAAGATCGCGAGGGGGTAATCAACCTTCATCCGCTGTCGCGGTGGATCACGGTGAGGGACAACGAGGACGACATCCTGGCCGGTCGATATCTGTGGGATGATGAATCCGTGGTGGAGGGAGATCTTATGGTTATCGATATTTTTCGGATCGTGGTTGGGCGCTCCATCTCACCGCAGCGGCTTGGGGACCCAATTGAGCTCGTCGACCTGTCTTCGCCGCCCGTGCCGGCGCGATTGACGGGGGCTGTTGACGGCCGGCGGATCGGGGGCCGTTTCTGGGTCCTCGCCGAGGAGGACGATGATGATGACGAGGTGGTCTCGTCCCCGGATGCCTACTCGCCGGAGGTCGCGTCGCTGGGGCCTCCGATTGTGAGTGCTGCGGTGGTTTCGAAGGCGGACAGGGTGGAGAGGCCGTGCCGAGGAGCCCTGCGGAAGGCGGCGACGGCGGCGGTCCGGCCATGGAGGGGACCACTGCCCAAGGTATGTCTCCCAAACTCACTTTGTCTGATTTCTTCAATCCAAACGCTTGGACTACTGTAACTAGAAGAAAGAAACGGCGGCCGGCGGTAGCGCCGGCGCCGGTGCCGACGGCTGCCAAGTCCGGCGTAATCAGCGCGGCCAGAGAGGCGCGCTTGAATTCGTTGCTGGGCCGGGATGGGCCGGAGGCAACTGCTCTGAACATGGGCCTGCGGGTATATGGCCCAGATAGCAGCCCAAGGTGCTGGTCGTGCGGTCGATGCCCCGTTATCGCTGCATGAGATCGCCTCGGATCGGGAGTCCTCTCGTGCATGTGCGCCTGTTAGGGTTAGACGTACCGCGTGCCCGGGGTTTCCGCCGCTGAGGTCTGGCCGCGCCGCCAGGATTCCGTCGGCTGCAAGGACGGAGGCCATGGCCGGCCGTGGGAATGGTCAACCGCCGCCGCCCAATGCTGTTCCGCCGCCGGCCAGTGACGGCTCGTTGCGGACGGCGCCTACGGCTGGAGACGGGCGGGTGACGGCCACGGGTGCCGCTGCTCAATATGCTGGCCGCGGTCGCCTGTCTGGCTCGGGCCGGGGCTCCCATGGCGCGTCGGATGGTCGCAACCCGCCCCGTGGACAGTGGGGGGACGACGGGTACAACGCTTACGGGGAAGGTCAGCACCGCGGCTCGTCATCGACGAGCGGAGGCCGCGGATATGCTTGGCAAGGCGATGGCGGGGCCGGCCGTGGATTCAATGGACCGCCGGGCAATTTTGTGGAGGGGGTGTCCGGTCCCAACTACCGGCACCACGGTGCTCGTGCTTACCGTGGGGGTAGGGGAGGTGGTAGGCGACCACCTCCACCTCGTCCGCCTCCGCCGCCGGCCACTGTTTCTGAGCCCGTGGCCTCGGTGGATCCAGAGGTCCCTTCTGGAGTTGATACGGCGGCGCCCAAGGCGGCGTTGTCTGGGGCGGCCATGGAGACAGTGCGGGCTTTTGCCGCGGTGGAGGTTCCTGCTTCTAAGCCTGATACGGTGAAGGTTCGGGACTCTACTATTGATAAGGCTTCCGACAAGTCTGATGGCGAAAGAGCTTCGAAGTGGGCACGTAAGAAGGAGAAAATGACCTGTTACCGTTGCGGACTGTCGGGACATTTTGTGGCCGAATGGACCATGGAGCTATGTGAGACTTGTCTGAAACCGAAGCATGATGAGGGGAAGTGCCCCCTGCTTTTGGGACCAAAGCCTGTTGTCACTATCTATGGGGTTTGCTGTCCCGAACTGATGTTCTTCGAGTCACCTAACGTTGCCCCGATCGCACCTATGACAGAGAGTTCGATTACGGGACTCGTGAAAGTGACGAATGGATCGATGACGGAGGCACAAATTGTGCAGCAGTTGCGTGAGCTAGCCCCAGGTAATTTTCAGTGGGTTCTTGTCAAGCTTGAGGATCAGCTGTATAAGGTGGATTTCCCTATGAGGGAGGATCTATCTCGCCTCCTTAAGTTCGGCATGTGCAGGGTGCCTAGCAGCAATTGCATTCTGGAATTTGATGCTTGGAAGCACAAGGAGCCGCAGGGAACACTTCTAACTCAGATTTGGGTTCATTTTTTGGGGGCACCGTGTACACCTCTGAATAATGCTTTGGTAACCTGGAGTCTGGGATCACTCATTGGCAAGACGGAGAGGGTGGACATGCCTTTTACTCGCGCACATGGAGTGGCTCGTCTGCTTGTGAGTGTTCTGGATGTTGAGTTTGTTCCGGATGTTGTGAGATGGACCCATGCTGGCATGGCTTATAACCTTGAGGTTGAGATTGAGAGCCCGCCGCTGTTTGATACGGGGGACAGGGCTAAGGATGTGGATATGTCAGACGGTGAGGATGGCAGTGGAACTCGAGATAAGAGTGTGGATGGTTCTGCTCGTGGTGCTACCAAGGAGGCTGAGGGTCAGTCAGCCCAGTCGGCAGGGGGTACGGCTGACAAGGGGGTGGCGCCCCCGGCGACACCGATGAATTCTCTCAGGTTCGGTTCATTTGGTGCTTCGTCGGCTCCCAGTCGGCTGTGGGGACACAGAGCCGAGCTTGATGACCCGACGGAGCTGGAGTTACTGCCGCCGTTATCGCCGGTGGCGTCGTCTGTGACGCTATCTCTACAGGAGGTGGGCACTGGTGCGGTGCAGGCTGCATCGCATACTCCGCTCCGATCGCCACTACGGTTTTCTCAGGCGGGAGTGGTGGGTGACAGTAGGCAGGAGGCCTCGTCTCGCCCTGCTAGCCCGCTACCATCGGCGCCGGCTCCGATCCCCAACGGGCCCGCCTCGGCGAAAGTGGCTGCTCCCATGGGCGGGGCTTTGTCGGGCGAGGTTTTGCATCGACCGGTGCCATCCTCTCACAGTCCGCGTCAGCTGAATGCGGGGTTGACCGGGAGGACGCCACCTGCGGCGGCGGTGGTGTTGAGTTCTGTCGGGCATATGGCAGGAGGCCATGTCCTGACAGGCGCGGTGGAGGTAGGTCCCATTGGGAACCAGGCATGAGGCCTTGACCCAACTGGGCCTACAGCTGATGATGTCATCGCCTTTGGGGGGATCCCGGATCCGATGTCCGACGGTAGACGAATGAGCCGCCGGATTCAGGATCAACCAGATGCTGACGACCTACAGCTGGGACGTGCCATGCGGGCGGCCAAGCTTCGTGACATTGAGGTCACTTCAGGTATGTCTGTCAATACTAGCTGTTCCATTTTGCACTTTTCTGAAGACCAAATTGTTCATAATGCAAATCAATTGAGGGTTTCGTTGGGTAACAATGGGAAAGAGATTGCAAAATCGGTTAATGATTTGCTAGACCTAGAGGCTGAGAGGGCCATGGAGATGATTCGCAACATAGCAGCGGTAAAACCTATGAACGACTCCGACATTGATGCGCTAGGGGTTAGGGCTCTAGATTGTCTATGTGAGGACCTAGGACCATCCCCCGAGGGGCAGGAAGAGGATGAGATGTTGGTTTCAGAGGGATATATGGCCCCCTGGAATATGAACCGTGTAAGCATACTAGGCTCGGTTATATGGACCGAGCAGCTGAGCACGATAAGCCTAAACGGACCTGGAAGAGGAAGATTTATCCTGCTTCCGCGGTGCGTAGGAGCGCGAGAATTCGGACCGCTAAAAAATTTCATGATGAAAGTTGAAAGGAATGTTTTGGAATAGCAGAGGTCTGGCAGACTTGGCTAAACGAAGGTTTCTGGCAGAGGCATCTATAGATTATAAGTTGGATTTCATTGCCCTTCTTGAGACGGGTAGGGATAATTTTACCTCTCAATTCCTGGGCACTTTATCTGGGGGTGTTGATTTTGATTGGCACTGCCTACCTCCAAGAGGAAGATCCGGGGGAATCTTACTTGGGGTCAAATGCGAGACGTTAGAAGTCCGGAACGTGGTGTTGGGAGACTTTGCAGTCAAATTCAGAGTTCGATCGAAGGTTGACGGGTTCCAATGGGCACTAGTTGCAGTGTATGGAGCCGCGCAACCAGAACTCAAGACGGACTTCCTTGCAGACCTAGTGCGGGTTTGTGGGGATGAGAGACTTCCCATTCTGGTGGGAGGCGACTTTAACATAATAAGGAGGAGAGACGAAAAGAATAACGATAATTTCGACGGCAGATGGTCGTTTATGTTTAATACGATTATTGAAAGTCTTGACCTGAGGAAGATAGAACTCTCAGGTAGAAAATTTACTTGGGCAAATTCACTTCCGAATCCCACTTATGAGAAGTTGGATCGAGTCCTCACCAGTATCGATTGGGAACAAAAATTTCCTATGATGACGGTCCAGGCGCCGCAGCGTGCGATCTCCGATCACAGCCCGCTTCTTGTTGACTCTGGGGAGGCGACTCATGTGGGAAATAATAATGTCTTTTCTTTTGAACTAGCTTGGTTTGAGAGGGAAGGTTTCTTGGATCTCGTAGCTCGGGTATGGGCTAAGGATTCTGGAGGGAGATCGAATTTGGAGAGATGGCAAAATAAGATTAGGCACTTGAGACAGTTTCTGAGAGGCTGGGCAAAAAATATGAGTGGCATTTATAAGGTGGAAAAGGAAAGGCTTATACACCTTATAAATGAGCTAGATCTCAAGGCCGAGTCATCCATCTTAGATGCCGGGGATCTGGCATCTAAGTCGGAGGCCGAGCTGAGGCTGCGAGAGTTGCTCCGAGAAGAAGAGATGAAATGGGCTCTTAGAGCTAAGGTTGGAAAGATCGTCCAAGGGGACGATAATACGCAGTTCTTCCATATGATTGCAAATGGAAAACACCAAAAGAAGAAAATTTTCCAGCTTGAGCAGGATGAGGGTACAATTGTGGGGAACGAGAACCTAAAGTTGTACATCTCCAATTACTATAATTAGCTGTTTGGGGCCCCCGAAGTCAACTATGTGTCTTTGGACGAGTCCTTGGTCGAGGATATTCCTCAACTCGGGATGGACGAGAATGAGATTTTATCCGCGCCTTTCTCGGAAAAAGAGGTGTTTGAGGCTATATCTCAGATGAAGAATAATAAGGCGCCGGGGCCAGATGGCTTCCCGGCAGAATTTTATAAAAAGTGCTGGCATATAATTAAAGGTGATTTACTACCGATGTTCCATGATTTGTTCAGTGGCCATTTGCAGCTCTTTCACCTTAACTTCGGGACGATAACGTTGTTACCTAAGAAGGAGGAGGCGATACGTATTGAGCAGTTTCGCCCCATTTGCCTTCTTAATGTCAGTTTTAAAATTTTCACGAAGGTGGGGACTAACCGTCTCACTTGGATTGCACATAGTGTGGTGCAACCGACTCAGACGGCCTTCATGCCGGACAGAAACATACTAGAGGGTGTGGTTGTCCTTCATGAAACGCTTCACGAGATTCACTCAAAGAAACTGGATGGGGTGGTCTTCAAAGTGGATTTCGAGAAAGCGTATGATAAAGTTATGTGGCCATTCTTACAGCAGGCTTTACGTATGAAGGGGTTTGAAGATTCCTGGAGGAAACAGGTTGATTCATTTATACAAAAAGGCAGTGTCGGGATTAAAGTGAATGATGACATAGGTCATTATTTCCAGACACATAAGGGTCTAAGGCAGGGGGACCCAATGTCTCCTATCTTGTTCAACATAGTAGCAGATATGTTGGCAATTTTGATAGGAAGAGCTAAAGAGGATGGCCAAGTAGGAGGACTAATCCCACATCTAGTGGATGGTGGGGTATCCATACTACAATACGCTGATGATACCATCATTTTCATGGAGCATGATTTGGCGAAAGCAAGAAATATGAAGCTTGTGTTATGCTTATTTGAACAGTTGTCGGGGTTGAAGATTAATTTTAACAAAAGCGAATTGTTCTGTTTTGGGGGAGCCAAAGAGGAACAAGAGGCTTATAAACAACTGTTCGGATGTGAATTGGGTACCTTACTGTTCAGTTATTTGGGCATACCAATACACCATCGCAAGCTTTCTAACAAAGAGTGGAAATGTATTGAAGATCGATTCGAAAAGAAACTAAGTTGCTGGAAGGGTAAACTTATGTCATACGGAGGATGGCTAATACTTATAAACTCTGTGCTCACGAGTATGCCGATGTTCCTCCTGTCTTTCTTTGAGGTACCGATAGGGGTACGGAAAAGATTGGACTTTTATCGATCTCGTTTCTTTTGGCAGAGTGACGATATCAAGAGGAAGTATAGGCTTACTAAATGGGACATCATCTGTAGGCCAAAGGACCAGGGAGGTCCTGGAATTGAAAATTTGGAGGTAAAGAACCGATGTCTGCTCAGCAAATGGCTGTACAGGTTGTCGGTAGAGACCGAGGGCACATGGGCCCAGATTCTGCGTAATAAGTACCTGCAGTCTAAGACCTTATCCCAGGTTACTGCTAGACCCAATGACTCACCATTTTGGAAGGGTTTGATGAGAACGAAAGCAGCCTTCTTCCATAGAACCAAATTTATCATTGGAAATGGTACTTCGACGAGATTCTGGAAGGATACGTGGTTGGGGGAGACGCCTTTAGCCACACAATATCCTTCTCTCTATAATATTGTACAGCGTAAAGAGGTTTACGTTGCTACAGTGTTGCAATCCAACCCTCTAAATATTCAATTCAGGCGATCTTTGGTTGGAGACCGTTGGGAAGCCTGGCTCCATCTAGTCAGAAGGTTGATGGATGTGCACTTGTCCCATGAGTCTGATAACATTCAATGGAAATTAACTACGAATGGGCTTTTCTCAGTGAAATCCATGTATTTGGATTTAATCAATTCTGGTCCAATCCCAAGATCTTCACACATTTGGAAGATCAAAATTCCCTTAAGAATCAAGGTCTTCATGTGGTTTGTTCACAAGGAGGTGATTCTGACTAAGGACAACTTGGCAAAACGAAATTGGGAGGGCTCTCGGAGATGTAGCTTTTGTGACCATGATGAATCTATCAAACACCTCTTTCTCGATTGTCCGATGGCCAAAGTTTTATGGCGTTCAGTACATATAGCCTTCAATATCTCACCTCCAAATAGTATTCCCACGTTATTTGGGACGTGGCTTAATGGGGTAGAGACTAACTCGGCGAAACATATTCATGTAGGAGTATGTGCATTACTTTGGGCTATATGGAACTGCAGGAACGACATGGTTTTTAACAGGCAAACGCATATTAATTTTTTGCAGGTTATCTTCAGGGCCACTGCTTGGATCCGTATGTGGTCGCTACTCACTCCTATGGAAGTCAGGGAGCCTTTGGTTACTGGGTCTACCCGATGGGAGATGGTAGCTCGGGATATCTTCAACCGGTTTGGATGGCGGTCATGTAATAGGATAGGTGTTTAGTCATTGTTTCTATCTCCGCCGGTTGTGGCTGTCTTTTCTTCTTTCAGCTCAGAGTGAGCCTATTTTTGTACTGAGACTTTTTGGACACTTTTTTAATAAATGGCTGCATGCATCATTCTGATGCAGAGGCCGGGGGAGATCCTCCTTTTCTAAAAAAAAACAGCTGGCAGGCCAAAGACTCTATTTCAAGTACTGGCCCTCAACAAAAGACTAATCTTCACAATCCTTTTTCAGATGTATGCTTGCAAACAAAATAGGATGCACAACTTGGCAGCAATTTGATGCATGATTAGAACATGGTGTATTTTAAAACACAGTTCAGGACATGCAAATGCTCAATTCCAGGACATGTAAAAGCTTCCACTAATTGTATGCATAAAAAGGCCAAGCACATTCAGGATATGCATACACAGGACATGCAAACCATCTTCTGATAACTAAAAACCTAGGCTGACAAATATATATTTCATTGAAAGAACTCAGATACATGCTCTGCTCCCATACTGTTTTCAAATCGAGAAAATGTTGTGAGCCAGCAATGCATGCTTCTGGTTGTTCCCAATGATTGTTAGTGTGGAAGCTTATGCACCTTTTCAGATATCTATGTCTCACATATCAGTAGTGAAGCAAAATAATAAAAAATATTTGGCTTACCTAACAGACATGAAAAAAAAAATGGCATCTGCTACTTCAATCTATGTGCAACCCCCTCATGGTTGGCCAGGGCAGAATGTGTACCCAGTTGATCAACAAAGGCTTATACACCAAGGGACGGTTCTTAAGGATGAAACTATGTTGGAGGAAAACAATGTGCATCGTAACTATTTGTTTTGGATTGTTAGAATTGTGTCGAATATAATTGTACAAGGTAGGTTACAGTTGGACTTGGATTCAAACTGTGTGTAGACAGGGTAGGAGTCGTGTCCTAATAAGACACTGGTATCCTAGGCCTCTTATATAATGATGAGGGAGTAGACACACAATGTAACCTATGCCAACATAATAGCACAGACACGCAGGGGGAGCTGGCGGCGTGTGCCGGCGCCCGGATGGCCGGGGTGCGGTATTGTGACGGTGTCACGGGGAGGAGCGCCCATAGTCAGGCCCCGGGGATGTAGCCGAGTTCGGTGAACCTCGTTAACAAATCTTGATGTCGTGCTCGTTGATTGCTTGATTCTCGGATGATCGACTATGCGTCTCGGATTAATTCTGACAAGTGGTATCATGAGCAAGGTTTGCGGAATCGTTGATCTAGAGGACGAGGTAACTGTCAGATCGGATCGTGTTTGATATAGGGAAGCTGCACGCTCGTGAGAGCAATAGGCGTACGTGTCAAGCAGCTATGGGAGATCAGCTAGCTGAGTTCGTTTGTCGGGGATGTGGATAATCGCGGTCACGCGAGTTGCATCGGGAGTGGCGATCGACAGAGATAGGAGGCCTGTTGGCGAGAAATCAAAGAAGCAATCGGAATCAATTATGGATGAGAAATCAGAAGCTGGTAACTTACAGGCTCCATCACTGGACCTCTGCTTCAGCATGCATATCTCTGCTTCAGCACAGCTTAAGATAACACATATCTGTCTGTCCCCTTCGTTCCCTGCTCTGCTACGGTACAGTACTACATCGATCAATTCAAGTCGGCCAGATTTATGTATGGCCTGTAAGTTTCATTTCGAGACCAACCAAATAAAGACCAGACATTGATCATTTCAAACAAAATCAAGAGGCGAAAAACAAACTTGGAAAACCACATCGTCACAGAGAGATCAATCTTTGGGAGTTGAAGGCCAGCCAAACAGGATAATATTGAGGCTCAAAAGCCCAACTTGTGTTCACTAGTAATATTTCTGCATGCATTCAGCAAAACAAACTTGATAAGATTTATTATGCCACTAGAGGACACCGTCAGCACACGAACGTGGACTAACCCCACACCCTATACATAGTGCGACTGAAATACAAAAAGAATGCATATAGGAAATGACACTTTACACACACCCTATAGCGTGACTGAAATACCAAAAGGTCCAGCTGATCAGTCCCTACATTTTAGATTATGAGCTCTTTTAGGGTGATTGGCGTAGTATTGGGAGTACTACCAGTACTTACCCCTCTGATTTTTATTAGCCGTCCGATCTGGTGGGGGATTAAAAATGATTAAATTTAATTTGCTTAATCCGAGAAGGGCATAATGGTCTAGGGTAAAATATTGTGCTTTCAACCGATCACGTCCACGACCAGAACCACGTCTAGTCGATCCAGATCGAGGTCAAGTCGTCGTCCTCGTCCCCTTCACTGTCTCCGACGTGCCCGGCGAGAGGAACCAATTCACCGTCCTCGGCCTCGTCCTCATCCTCCTCCTCGTCCCCTCCACTGTCCTCGACGTGCCCGGCGGCAAGAAGAAGAATAAGGCATCACATCTGCAGCGGTTGAGTCGGCGGCGACGGCGGCGGCGCTATAGGAACTCGCCCCCAGCCGATCCCATCTCTTCCCGACATCCATCCTAAGGTATGAATCGCGCGAATCTCACTTGACTTGGATTCGTAGCCTGCACTTCCTACTTAGATTAGTTTAGTCATCATCAATTTAGGTTTCCCTAGTGCATGCAATACAATTTAGGATTTTTCATCATCCATGGTCAGTTCAGTAGTTTATGGACGTTGATGATTGCTTGGCATAACATATACAACGAGCAAAGTTTAAAATTCCACACAAGATTCCGTACTGGCTTTTGCATGCATTTGTCTTTGTCGTTTGAGCTTTTTTTTAATCTGAATGGTGATGCAGGAAGACATGGCGGATGTAAGTGATGAGTCTATGTTGGAGTACTATCATATTGCAAACAAGATGTTTGATAGTGAGGATGAAGGTTATAGATTCTATAACAAATATGGTCTTGAGAAAGGTTTTAGTGTCAGGAGAAGCTATGATGAGTGGGATGGATCCAACAGCCATATAATTTTAAGGAAAATTGTGTGTAGTCGTGAAGGGGTTCGTGAAGAGAAGCACATGAAGAGGAAGATGGAAGATAGAAAGAGGAGGTCACGGAGTATAACTCGTGTAGGGTGTAAAGCTAAATTGGTCATTGCAAGACAGGAGGAAACAAGTCGGTGGTTTGTGAAGGATTTCATCGATGAACACAACCATCCTCTAGCCCCACGGGATCTTTCGTGTCTTTTGCGTCCACACAGAAGAATTAGCGATGAGCAGAAAGCGGACATTGCAGACATGGAAAAATCTGGGATCCGGAAACACCATATTATGGATATTTTGTGCATGCAATACGGTGGATATGATGAGGTTGGATGCACGACGAGGGACATTTACAATTGCTGCCATGCTAACAAGCAGGAATCAATCGCTTCCGGTGATGCTCAAACGGTGATCAATCACATGGTGGCGTGGCGAGAGAGAGATTCATATTTTTTCTTCAGGTACTTGGTTGATGAAGTTGGCCATCTGAAGGGACTGTTCTGGTCTGATAGTCAATCCCGACTTGACTACGAGGCTTTCGGAGACGTTATTGTTTTTGATAGCACATACAGAACCAATAAGTACAATCTGCCCTTTGTGCCGTTTGTCGGGTTGAATCACCACCGCTGCACTGTTATTTTTGGATGTGGCATCATTTCTCATGAAACAAGCCAGGCATACGAGTGGATGTTACAGACCTTTTCTGATGCCATGGGACAGAAGCATCCGATATCTGTGATCACGGATGGGGACCTTGCAATGCAGAGAGCAATCAGGGTGGTGTGGCCTGACTCAAACCATAGGCTGTGTATATGGCACATTCAGCACAACATTGTACGTCATCTGCATGATGACGTGGTAAAGGAGGAATTCAGATTTTTCATATATGATACATCTTCCATTGAAGAGCATGAGAGAAAATGGTTACAATTCTTACAACGGAATAAAGTAACAAGTGAGGAGTCCTGGCTGCATCAGATGTATAAGATGAGAAAGTTGTGGTGTGCTCCATATCTTGAGGGGCGTTGTTTCCTTGGATTGAGCAGTAATCGGCGAAGTGAGAGCTTAAACTCGGTGCTACATACGCATCTTGAGGCTAAGATGACATTGTTTCAAATGCTAGAGCACTATGAGCGTTGCCTTGAGTCGCGACGCTTGAACGAGGCTCTCCAAGACATCGAGGCCTTGCAGTCCGTTCATAGAGGAAAATGCTTCAAGTCTTGAGAAACATGCCGCAAAAGTTTTCACTCCTGCTGTGTTTAAGTTGGTCTTATGGAGCATAAATGCTATAAGCAAATGTGTGATCAGAGAGGTACTTGATGCATCAGAAGTTACCACATACGTTGTGTCTAAGAAGGAAAGAATGGATAAAAAGATCGAAGTGCGCAGTGAGGAGAAGGAAGGTGTGCTTCACAGGATTAGTTGTTCTTGCCGCAAGTTGGAATGCGTAGGCACACCATGTTCCCACATATTTTACATATTGGGAATTTTACAAGAAGAAAGACTGCCCAGGTGTTGTGTTCCCACTAGGTGGACAATGAGTGCAAAATGTGCATACGCACCGACCAGAAAGAGCGAGATGTATGAATATTCTGCAAGCCTGCAAAGGTACCGTAAGTTGCGGAATTTTAGTCATGCGGCATGTTTCAAGGCATGCCACTCTGATGAGGCGTTTCAGCGTCTAAAGAGGGTTTTGGAAGGACAAGATGTCAGCAAGGAATCAAATATTGAACAAGCTGACAACAAGGAATCAACTAATGCTTAGAGTAACAGCATTAGGTTTGGCCCGCTGATGCCGCAAGCGGCTAACCTTGATGGTGAAGGTTTGGATAAGGTTCTGGATCCCGTGCATGTGCCAGGCCGAGGTGCTCCGAAGAAAAGGTTACAGGCAAAGATGAAGAAGACAAGATCAAAGGGTAAATGTGGCTATTGTCACGTGGAAGGTCACAATCGACGTAGATGCAGCAAGTTGTTAGAGGTACCAAATATGTACAAATTTAATTTTTCCATGTGTCCAAATATGTTGCATGGCATTAATTATATTCTTCTGTGTAGGATCTCGAAGCAGAACTCTGATAGCTACAGCATTGTGCACACGGTCGGGGAGCATGTACGTCGACGATGAACCTGATGTTGTCGTGTGCATTGTTGTGTATGTTTAGTACCGTGTGACCTGGTCTTTAAAATCTACTTCATTGTGTCAGTTAGTTAGTAACTTCCTGATAATTATTTTTATGTATGACTCAGCGAATTGGTGTTCCACTCCCTTGTTACAGTATGAGTTTGGGATCTTTGGTTTGCTTTTTCTACGTGAGTTTTTGATGTCCAACTTTAAGAATCATGGTGTCTTCGCGGCCAGCATGGAGCTCGTGTATTGTGGAGGAGAATATTTCGAAATAGATGTAGTGGAGGAATTAAATTTTGCTCGCGGAAAAAAAATATAGGCCGATATTGCAATAAAATACTTTCCGGACGTGACGCAACGTGTGTATGTTGTCGGAATTCGTTGAAATTTTGCATATAGTACTGGGGTGGGCATCCCCACTGGACGAACGAATTACTACAGATATACGAGGCGATTGTCTAAAAAAAAGGTATATACAAGGAGCAGATTACGGCTACCTGGGCGGCCGCCCATACCTGCCCCTACGGTGGCGCCGCGGTGCATGCATGGCGCTGGTAATCACGCGTGCACGATCGGCACACCCCGCCGCCAGCCAGACATGCATGAAGACCCACGAATCGTGCGGGGTATCCGCCTGGGGCCCGACAGGCGTACATGTGCGGGGCCCGCACCGAATCTGTCGGTCGGCCTGTCTCCGGGTGACGACGCGCGCGCGTGCGACGGCCCGACCTCTGGTCGCCGCGTGTGGATGGCGTCATGCGCTTTGCTGGGGATCCGCTCCTGACGCCGCACCGATCCCGGAGCAGATCTCGTCAGGTCTAAGTCCGCGGATCCCGAGGATGATTCGCCAGCAGTTTTGTCACTTTGTCTCACATAAAATGTCCGTCTGGTTTATTTCCTCCACCATTTTGCACCAATTTTTTTTTTCTGTCGCAGTTATACATGATCCTGTAGCACCTGGCGCGGGATCTTCTGCGGTCAGGTAGACAACCATCGCTAGCACAAGTGCGGCCACATCCACGACGACACAGCATGAATGTACATAAATGTGACTAAATAGTTTTTTTTTGCAAGGCCTGCTCACAAACAACTATACGGTTGGATATAAACACATGCATGTTGCGTCGAAAATGGAAATCACATTGTAGCAAAAATGTTGTTAAAAGACCTCTATCGTGAATGAATTGTTTCATAACTGCAAACATTCCTACAAAAACAAAAAATGTTTTCTCAAGCTTAAAACGGTTCAAATAACATTAAGCCTCCTACAGAAGCTGGTCTCCGCTGCCAAAATCCAGTGACTTCTTCGTATTGGTCGTTGTAGTTTGCTTCGGGCTTGGCGACGACCCACCTTCTCCCATATTTTTACACGGTACATCAATGTAACCTAAGGAGTCCAGTTGTGCCTGTGCCTCACGCTCTCTAGCCAGACCCTTCGCCTCCTCCATATCTCGGATGCGCAGTTCCTGTCAAAAATCATACGAAGGTATTAGGACAAACTTAAAGATGATGAAGCCATAAAATTGATGTAACATGTAGAATAGGAACCTCTAAATCCATGTCTGAATACTCATAATCATCTTTCGGTGGACGATTATACACTAGGTACAAATGACATGTCTGGCTGCCGTTCAGAAGGGAAATCATCTTTGCAAAATCATCTGGCCCTGAAATCAGGAACATTCCTTCTGGTAGTTTGCACGCATACTCAGGTAAGAAGTGGTACAAATCTGAATCCTTTTTATAACCAAATCCAGCCATTTCTTTCATGATAAAAGCGTAGTCCAATACACTGGGTTTAAACAATCTCATCTCGTAGGGTCTTCCCTCGAAGTATCCTGTCGGGACATGCGAAAGCTCATAATCCCTATGAATAAAAAATTCCATTACCAGCACCTACATACGAGTATCTCACGTCAGATTTAATACATTGCAATGAGCAAAGGGCCAAACATAATTTTGGATGTGCGTAGCAACATCGCGACATAGTTACCTTATTATATCCAAAGGAATCTTCATCTGGAGTGATTGGGGATTGTGCCGTCTCTGGATGCTTAGCCTACGTATGAATCGCCGACACAGGGTTACACACAAATTAAAAATGGTCATACAAAATGTTGGCTGTGAATGTTTACCATGTGTGCGAGGTACTTACAGGGGGAGAATTGAAGACATGTTGTTCGACTGGAGTGCTGTAGCATTCAACGGGTGACACCGACATCGCAAGACCTGGAGTGATTGGGGACTGTGCCGTCTGATGATGCTTAGCCTACATATGAATCGCTCACATAAAGTTACCCAGAAATAACAAATGTCCATACAAAATCTCGGTCGTGAATGTATAGCATCGGTGCAATGTACTTACAGGGGGAGAATTGAAGACATGCTCTTGGGGTGGATTGTTGTGGCATTGAACGTGGGACTGTAACATTGCACAGTCTTCCATAATCTTTCCTTCCATTTGGACCTGCTCCACCATAGCCTTGTAGTCCATGTCCTTGCGCTCCTTTTGCAGCCTAATGTCCATATCCGCACGTGCCTGCAACACATTGGCGTCCATCTTGACACACTATGTCTGTATAAGGCCGTCGACAACCTTCTGGTCCTTTTGCAAAGTCAGCTGCATCTCCTTGTACTCAAGCTGGAACTTCTTTTCCATCTCCTCACGGTCCCGCTGAAACTTTTGTTCCATCTCTTCACACATCTGCTTAATCTTTTGGGACATATCAGCACGCTCATCCTTTAGCATCTTGTCAACGTACGCACGTTCTTGTTTGAGTTTCCTGTCCATCTCATCGCGTTCTTGTTGGACATTCACGTCGATCTGCCAGCGTGCTTCATGCAACAACCTGTCGTACTCCGCACGGTTGTGATGCAGCTGTGAATCCATGGTCCCTACAACAGCAGACACAAGAATGCAATTAATGAGATCCACATTGTCAAAATATATCCATAACCAGATCGTACGATCACCTACCCCTAACAAGCAATCGCAAAGCTCTTGCATATAATTCTTTACTCCAACCTCATCCAAATCATTCCTAGTAATCCTGCATAGCTCAAAGGTCTAGAAAATTTACTACACCGAGAATATATATCCCTAACCAGATCATATTATCAACTACTGTGAACTAGCAATCACATACCTCTTGCATAACAGCCTTTACTCCAATTAACGACAACCACCCACAATCTTACACCCAAACAGTACCTTCCACGAAAAACTAATCTCCCACGAACAACTACCAAAAATCTTGCACACAAGATGGCATCTCTAATCTCATCACAACTGCCTTCTTGGTCCAACCAACGGAAAAATGTATCAACGTTGCAAGAGATGGGAGGAGACGTGGAGGATGAGACCTTTTTACTCCGGCGTCGGCGTGGGCGTCTGCGGAGCGATGGCGCGATCCCGGCGACGGCTACATCAGGAGACAAAAACTTGATGGGGCAGTTAAGATAGGAGGGATATGCGCTACGATGGAATGGTATATATCCTTGATTTTAGGGTCAATTATATATTTCCAAGTAATGCGCATGGATGGAACGGTATCCGTCCGTGATTTTTGGGTCAGTTAGTCATTTGGAAGATTTGTTAGTTAGCCTATTTAGAGGGAGCACGATCCTCTGGTGTTGGTGTAAGGGTTTGTTGGGCCAGTGCACAAACATCCCTAGTTCTGCTCTAACCCAAAGGATTAGGGCGACCGTATGCCATTGTCGCCGTCGCCTAGCACCTAATCAACCATGTCGTCCTCGAGCTCGACTAGGTGTGCGCTCAGGGGCCGATCAGTTGCTGTGCCCCTGATCCCTTGCCGTGACTGTGGCGAGACGATGAGATTTTGTCTCTCCAGTACCGAAGAGCACGATGGCTGGGTGTTCTACAAGTGCAAGCACCACGATGCACAATTCTTTTTACTATTGGGTTGAGATTTGCTACAGGAGTAATTTTTTGTACTGTTTCATTAGTGCTGGTTTGATTTGCGCTCATTTGATTCATAGGATACATGTGATTTCTGGCCCTGGGAACTAGAGTACGTGGATCATCTTGTTGGTACAAGTGTCCTTGTTGGTGCTACTGCCGTTGATGCAATTGGTGCAGTACAGGAAAGAAGGGAAGAGCTACAACGCGGAAAAAAACTGTGGGGAAAGAATTCATGTACCAACAGAGGGAATATTGGAGGCAGGACCAATTACAGTCAGAGCAATGTGGCAACCATTACCAACCACCAAGTGTATACGATGTTAGGATTAGGGAGACAAATTGTTTTTATGCTGAAGCTGCTGACGGCTAGTGTAATGGTGTTGTGTGTGTTGTGTGTGATGTTGATTCTGAAGAACTAATCTATTTGTGATCGTATCGTGGCGATTATCGTGGTCACTTGTAATAACAGCTTAAAAAGAAGAGGTTTTGTAACATGCTCCCTCTTACCCCCCTTTTTCACATGAGAGGTAAGAGTATGAAATAAATCTGAGCCGATGGTTGCATTAAATAGTTGTTTTGATTAATTCTTACCTTCTTAACTCTTATGTGAAAAGAGGGGGTAAGAGGGAGCATGTTAAAATTGCTCATAAAAGAATGAATAAAGCGAGTTCCAATGAAGACAATCGAATGGTAAAACATAAACTACCATTATAAGTCTTGCACACAATCTTGTGCACGAACACAAGAGTTCCATGAAATAGTAATAAAGTACCACATTACAGCAATGACTTAAAAAGCCCTTAATTTATTTTCGCACACTACGTTTTGCCGAAACTACTCGAGAGGCACATCAGGAACATGGGAAACAAACAGATAAATCCCATGATCTCCCAGGTACAGCAACATCAGCACCTTGTGTCCTAACACCAAATTTTTTTCCTTCTTCATGAACTCGTTCCATTTGTTGACGCAGACACGACCGTCAATATCAGAAATGGTGTACGTACTTGACACATTAGTGTGTGGATGACAAACAATGGTTATCGCACCATATTCATCCATGTCTTCGGCGACAACACGATGAGGCAGTTTCTGTTTGAACAACATATTTGTTACGTCAGCACATTCGCAACTTATTGGTATGTAGTAAAGGAAAAACAATTTATTTGTAACAAAGCTAAAAACATACTGAAATGACACAAAGTATAGGAAGAACAAGAAAGATGGTTACCGCGAAGTTCTTGTTGCAATCTGACCATGTCAAGGTATGGAGGAATCCATAAGCTCTTCCTTGATCATAGTTTCCAGCATCATGACGCTCCACTAACTTGTCAAGGTTCATCACTTGGCGTATGACATTCTCCATCATTCTCCAGTTGAAGTTTGTCCCCTCAGTTACAGCGACATTGTCAATAATATCTCTTTTCTCATTGGACAATTGGTAGTATGCTACAATATTATAGCACACACAATTTAATTTACAACCTATGCTATATGATATAGTAAGAGTAATAAAACTTGCAGGAACAAGAAAGTAGTTTACTTGGATGTATGATAGGCAAATTTCCAGTTGTCACAAGGCTACTTGGTAGTTCAGAGTTGTCAATACTGAACGTAACCTCCTAACCCACATAAAGTGTGTAAACTCTAACAAATTCCTTCCAAGAATCCCCAGAAATGTATGTCAACCCATTTTCGTTGGTAATATCACATGGGAATTCAAACCCCTCATTGGTAGTGAAACTTGCATGAAAATTCCCATTTTTTCCCAAGGGCACTCTGAAATTCTGCAAGAAACTGAATCTGCTGTAGCAGGGGATAACCTGAGTAGCATATTTACGATTGTTAATAAATATGAAGTACCTACTAATACAAACAGTTGGTCCAATCAAAGTTTGCCAGAAATAGATGACTAGCAAAGTAGTTCACTAGTTCATAACAGAAATATCATATAACCCCATAGAAGATTTTAATTTACATGCACGTACACAAAACCATTTGATCAACTAACAAATCTACATGCAATTTAACTCTTATTCCAGTCAACATTACAAACAACTGACAAGTACAATATTACTGCCTCCTTCCCAAAATTGTTGACAAAGAAGTGTACATACGGATGTATGTACCACGAAAACATGACTAGATACATCTGTATTTAGACAAATCCAAGACATTAATTTTGGATCGGTCGGAGTACTAAATTTCTCATGATATTTGGTATGAGACATGTCAGACTGGATCTTACTGTCCTGTTTGCAAATCCCGCACGCAGGGTGACGGTAAAAAACTCCCTCATCCGATGCTCACCGGGGCACAAACCCTTGGTGTCCAAACAAATGCCACACTACGATTCGAGAACAATCATATCATCAGTACTATCGTAAAGATTTGTGCTAACTGTTGACTTCAGATCTGACTGATTCTGTAGTGCAAATATGTACCGCGCTCTTCTCCTTAACCATTGTCGCTCGAGGGTGATCGGCACGAAACAATGCCTTGGAGGACGGTCAAGTAGCGCAGGTAAGAGAGAGGGACGCGAGAAGGAGGCGGCGAGAAGATCAGTGACGTCCGACCCCTAAGGTGACGATGGCGGTGGCGGTGGCCGGCGACTTCGATAATGCGCGTGAGCCCGGCGTCTCCGATCTGATCTTGGAGCGGACGTGGCGGTGGTAGGAGGCCCGGATGCCACGGGTGGTTATGAGGGAGGAGGTGCAATCACGGGATTTCGGGAGAGGTGGTGTGCGTGAGTTATGGGATCTTCGAACATATATCAGCAAGATTACAAAAAAACATTATGTTGTGCTAAAAATTACATTTTGTAAGGGCTGAACTAGGTTTCTAGTTTCAAACAAGTATGAACGATATATAATTCAAAATTTGGCATTATCGATTTTCCAACTTTCTTTCAGTACATGCCATGACCAAATCAAGCAAGCATGCAAAATGGTTTTCAGTTTAGCCAAGTTTTCCATTTTCTGGAATTTCTTCGGTCCAAAATGCCCGAATGTGGCCGGACGTGACAACACTTGCAATCATTGCTGAAAATGGTTCAAACTAGGCATGGAGGCCTACAATGGCGATGAATTGTCACTCCAAAAAAGTTGGGTTGATTTAAGATATGTCAAGAAACCATCATGTGCTTTCGGAGGGTGCCAGGCAAGCCCAGAAGGGCGAGTCTGGGAGCACCTCCATATTAACACCATATACAAATGATCCCAACTTTTTTCATGGCCTCCTATGAGCAAATCAAGCAACCATGCAAAAATGGTTCTCAGTTTAGACAATTTTTCCATGTTCTAGAAGTTTTTTTATCGAAAATGCCCGAAAACTGGCCGCACGTGACAATACTTGCAAACTTTAGTGAAAATGGTTCAAACTTGGCATGGAGGCGTAACATGACCAGGAGTTGTTACCCCAAAAAGTTAGGTTGATTTCAGAAAGGTCAAGAAACCAGCATGTGCTCTCAGAGGGTGCCAGGTTAGCCCCCGGAAGGGCGCGTATTGGAGCACCTCCGTGTTTACAATATATACAAGTGATGCCAACTTTATTTCATGACCTCCCATGACAAAATCAAGCATGCATTCACAATGGTTTTCAATTTGGCCAACATTTTAATCCTTTTCCAATTTTCGAGCAAAAAAGACCAATAAACATCTCCTGCATGGTGTACCCCCCCTAGACACCCATCGAAAGGGGGTGGCACATGATGCATTACACTTTGTTTGTCTTAGGGTGGACCTAGTTGACACACCGACCCTAGTTGGATCATTGGGCTACAACAGATTCCATCCCGTAGAATCGATCAGGTACATCAGCTGCCCCCGTCCAGAACCTTCCTGCTACACTCTCCACTTTGTGAAGCAAGTACATCATCAAAGATGTGAAATTCCCCCAAGCTTTTTCAGTGCATTCCATGACCAAATCAAGCAAGCATGCAAAATGCTATTCAGTTTACACAAAATTTACCATTTACTGTAATTTTTGCGGTCGAAAATACCTGAAAAGTGGCCGCACGTGACAAAACTTGCAAACTTTGCAGAAAATGGTTAAAACTTGCCATGGTGGCCTAACATGGCCTTGAATTGTGACCCCAAAAAGTTGGGTTGATTTCAGACAGGTCAGGAAAGCAGCATGTGCTCTCAGAGGGTGCCAGGCTCGGCCGGAAGGGCGCGTCTCGGGGAACCTCCATGTTCACACCATCTTGATATGATGCCAACTTTATTTCATGGCCTCCCATGACCAAATGAAGCATGCATGCACAATGGTTTTCAGTTTGCACTAGTTTTTCCATTTTCTAAACCCTAAACCCTAAACCCTAAACAGAGGCAGTGGATGTACCTCATTGACTCTATGGGATGGAATCCAGTGTGGACCAATGGCCCAACTTGGTTTGGTGTGTCAATTAGGTCCACCCTAAGGCAAAGAAACTTGAAGGCATCATGTGGTACCCCTTTCGATGGATGTTTAGGGGGGGGTACACCGTCTGGGAGCTATTTACTGGTCTATTTCAATCGAAAAATGAAAAAACGTCAAAATGCTATCAAACCTTTAAAGCATTGTGCATGCATGCTTGATTTGGTCATGGGATGCCAAGAAAACAACTTGGAATCCTTTGTAGATGGTGTAGACCCGGAAGGGCCCACAACAATGACATAACGCCCCGAGTAATCGACCCGCGAGACGCGCCCTTTCGGGCTAGCCTGGCACCCTCCGAAAGCACATGCTGGTTTATTGACCTATATGAAATCAACCCAACTTTGTAGGGTTACAATCCATGGCCATGTTAGGGATACATGCCAAGTTTGAACCCTTTTCAACTAAGTTTGCAAGTTTTGTCACGAGCGGCCCGTTTTCAGGCATTTCAGACCGAAAAAATTCAAGAAAATAGAATTCTTGTCTAAACTAAAAAGCATTTTTCTTGCTAGCTTGTTTTGGTCATGGGATTACATGGAAAATAGTAGAGATCATTTGTATTTATTTGTGAACAACATATTCGTTTTTTTTTCTTGGGAACAATAGCTGCTAATGTTGCAACCTCCCATAACTAACGCCGCCCAACTCTCCCGAAATCCCATGATTACAGCTCCTCCCTCGTAACCACCTGCGGCATCCGGGCCTCCTACCACCTCCCACGACCGCTGCAAGATTAGATCGGAGCCGCCGGCCACCGCCCACCGGGAACATGACCTGAGGGGTCGGATGGCACTGCTGTTGTCGCCGCCTCCTACTCGCGTCAACGCGCCGCTGCTCCTGTTGCAGCCGTCGAGCGCGATACAGCCACCTGTATTGTGCGACGCACTATCCCCCGGCAGCAATTAGCCGCCACCGTCTCGGACAGAAGGTATTACCTAATCATAGCCCTTATTAATCTTTCTCAGCCGCACGTCTACTAGTTAAACCCTCATAGGATTTGCACAATTTATTCCAGTCGGCAAGATATTATCGTAATCATTTTCTCCTAATCAATCTTGCCAATCCGAACACTACACGAACGTGGAAAGAGGTAATACCACAACAACAGATGGTTATCTTGTGCATGAAATAACACGTCATATGTTTAAGAAATCCGAAACCCTAGTTAAACAGTGCTAATTTTATGCATGACCAAAATCGGTAGTGTGCTTATACTTACAAGTGGTTCATGTGGTAAAAATAGTCATCCATACCTGATATAAGATTTTAATTTGTTATACATTTGGCAATATTAAGTTCAAATTAATTGACCCGGTTTTGCTTTTGTTCCTTACGTGCCAGGAAAATGGAAACTACAGCTAAAAGTACTGCTAACGGAGAAAAACACTTCTCCGAAATGACCGATGAGGTCCGTAATTGACATTTTGTTTGCAAACTTTTCGTACATTTACTTCTTTCATAGTCGCTAAAATCTAATGCCACTTTGTAGGAACTGTTTGCGAAGCACGCTCATATGAAGTTAGCATGCTCACCGTCAAGGTTCGCCAAAACCATGGGCATGTTATCACCAAAACACATAGAGTCCATCACAACAAATACCGGTCTTGGGGGTCTAACCAAGATGCATGACTTTAATCTCCGGCGCATGATGTTGGTAAGACTAGCCAAGAGCTTCGATAGTGAGACGGTGTCGATTACCATAGGTAAAACGCCCATTCCTATCACCGTAGAGGACGTGCACCATATATTTGGCCTTGCGATAGAAGGGGAGGATATTGATAAAAAGCTGCAAAGCACAGCAGATCCAAAATTGTTTAACACATATCAAAACAATGGGGTAATTTCGGTGTCTAACCTTGAGAATACGATCAGACTTTCCAAAACTCCGAATGAAGATTTCCTGGTGCGGTTCATTCTGTATGCAATCGGTACTGTTTTAGCACCAACAGCAGAATCTTATGTCGACGCGAAATATCTTAAACTTGTTGCGGATATTAAAAGCATTCAGAGATTGAACTGGGGATGTTTCACACTGAATAACTTGTTCACGTCCCTTTACAAATTTAACAATCTTGATCAAGTATCTCTACAAGGAAATCTACCTCTGCTCCAGGTTAGTGCTACATCACTAGTTAACATTCTACAATTGTTGTTCTGTTGTCTATCTCTCTATACTGATGAAGTAATGTATTGTGTAGATTTGGTACTGGGAACACGTGCGTACTGGCAAATTGATGTCCTAGTATACCCCCACCATTGGTCGCACGATGGGATGAAAGCACGTCAAAAATAAGAACAGAAGCTTACAACACAGGAGGTCTTCATAAAGGACTTGTATGTTTCTAGATTTGACCCTTCTATAACCGGTTATTTATTTGCTACTAATGATCCATTCTACCTGATTCAAAGGTTGTGATGGAAATTTGTGCTCGATAACCATAGGCCGACAATAGAAATGATCCACGAAGCAATAATTTTGTACATGTGGATGAACATGATTCGTATCGAGCACAATCACAGGGTCAAAATATGAGTAGCCAACAAGTAAGCCCTTCGAAGACAATTTTTTTTCGAATACCACTAAAAGGTCGCATCGAACCTCATTCATTTAGCTTTGTTCTCAACGGGGTGTTATTTCGTTTGCACAGGTGGAAATGATAGTTGCAGCCATGAATGCACGTTTTTCTGAACAAGAAAAGAAGATAGGCAGACAGCTAATGGAACTTGAGCACAGATTTGACGCGAAATTCCTCACCATCAGCGAAGAGTTAATCGACCTTAAGAGTAAATCTGCCAGTAATCTTAGGCTCTCGATGGCCGAGGACGAAATTCAAGACTTAAGGAGGGAACTGAAGGTATGCCATGTTGTCCATTTTTTATTTTTATGAATATGTTCCTCCATATTCATTATTGTTTATATTGTTACAGGAATTAAAAAACCAAAATAAAGGCAGCCGACAATCCGTGTCACAGAAAGCAGGCGTTGAGGTGATAATTATGGCCCCACATGTTCCTACTATTAACAAACTACTTCTAAGCGACCATTTTTTATTGTAGGAACAAGTCAATGTGCACAGTGAATCCTTCACAGCAACTCCTAAGTTTGACGCATCCACGGCACATACTTTGACTCCAACACCAAGTGCAAGACACGTCCTGCCGAACAAGGAGGATCCTCGAATCACATCATCGAAGCCTCTGTTTCATAATGATTACAAGCTGACAGACAAGGACTTAGAGGCAGCCGTTTTCATACGCGGAACATACGACCCTGTTGAAGTAGCTCTAATCGGAGACATTCCCCTCACAGCGGGAAAACTCAAGCGAAATTTGAAGAACGAATACATCTACGATGATGTAAGCCCCTTGTACTCCATTGTAAATCAAGTATTGGAACTGCTGGCGTATTATTATATGATTACAAATTTGGCAGGTTATTATGGCGTATGCTCACATCAGCGGAGTTGAGAATGATACTACGTCAATCATAACCCCCACTGAAACCAGAAAGCTGTTAGAATCAAATGGGGTTATTCCTAGGGGACGTGGAAGCTCGTGGGTTGCTCGTGTTGCAAATAAATTTGTAGGACGCCAAAAGGTACCCGTTTTTCTCACTTTCATATTTCGTATAGATAGTGTACACGAAACATTTCAGGGGTCCCCCGAACCATAATTGTTTCGCATATGTAAATTATTCCGTGCAATGAGTCCGCTTTTATTTTACGGCAGGTGCACATCCCGTTGAATGTACATAGTAACCGCTGGATGCTAATGCTGTTTAATTTCGACAAAGAAGAGATTCAAATCCTAAACTCCTTGAAAGATCATTTTGACAAGGAGAAGGAAACTGCTCTTGTAAGTGTTCTCTTGCTGCCTCTTTACCGTCGCATGGCACATGAACTCCCAAATCACCGTAACCCTTTGTAAAACTCGTATTATGCTAGGTGGAGTCGATTCATAACTGCATCGACGAAGCGGTGAAGGATGGCTTGGTAACAACAGCTAAGCCCATCAAATTTGGCGAGTGGGAGGTAGTACGCTATGACAACATACCACAACAGAAGGACGGGTACGTACAACCTCCTAAATTATTCCTTGCCGACACGTCCAAGTTTACTAAACTTAAGCTAAACTTTGCAGGCATCCATGTGCGCTGTTCACACTGAAGTACATGTTGACATGGAACGGTGTAGATTTTACCGAGAATTTGGAGCAGGTCAGTCAAACACTATATTTAATTTGAAATATCTTTTGCCTCAATGCTGTGCTGACATATGTGTCACTTATCAAATATAGTCACAGATAGAGATTTTCAGCTGGAAAATAGTTTCAAGCCTGCTGCATTCAAATTGCAACAGTCTTCGCCTCGATTCATACAAGTACCCCATAACGGTTAGCGATACAGCACGGATATTTCATTTTTTTCATAGGTCTCATGATTTCAATGAATGCACCGATGTCTCCTGTACAGAAGGAGGCGTACGAAGCCCACGTTGCATCGCAACCTAAGGGTTCAGAAGACGACGTCCAAGAAATGAACGAACCTATTCTTTGCAACAAAACAGACACGTCGAGCTCCCAAAAGGATCCCGACACCCCCAGCTCCCCAAAAAGGCGGAGACCACGTGGACGCCGGAGGAAGATTGTCGATGAAGTGCAAGCTACAAAAACAAAAACTCTTGAAGAGCTCAAACTTAAATTTGATACGAAGACCATTGCTAAACGCGTGGGTTCGATATCAGCACGATCACGCAGACCATCACAAGGTTTGTTGAGCCCATTCAAGGAATGCAAATGGTAGTTTAGGTATGTACTGTATAGCACTGGAGTTATCACTTATGGTACATATGTCATTTATGCTATGGTGATCTTAGTTACGCAAGCACTGCTATATAGTTGGATTTCATCTTTATGTTGCTATCCATGAAACAGCAACTCCCCTAGTCAAGTAATACATGGTAAGTTATTTTTCCAAAACTCATAGTAGGTGCTTTTGGCAATCATGTGCATGCTCTACTTTTGGCAATAATTAATACATGCTTTACGTTTTTTTTCTTTAACTGGCAATAGGCACTCTTGGCAAACATGTTGCATGCTCTACTTTTGGCAACAACTAGTACATGCTCAGTTATTATCAAAATCTAGCTGTAGTAGCTTTTGGCAATCAAGCGCATGCTCTACTTTTGGCAATAACTAATACATGCTCAGTTCGTCTGCTTAAAATGGCAATAGGTGTTATTGGCAAACAGTTGCATGCTCTACTATTGGCAACAACTAGTACATGATGAATTCTAGTTGCAGCAAACATCCCTACATATGACTAAACATCTTCACTTGAGAACTGAACATATTCAGTTTAGGATATAGCAGGAGCATCTTCAATTAGAGATAGAACATCTCCAGTTCAATATATAACCTGAACTTCTTCAGTTTAGGGCAAACTTGTACCATAGATCACCATCGTTACGTAATTAGGCCTTGTACAATGCAAGGCGATTAGGGGAGGTGCATAGAAAAATAAACCGGTATTTCTTTAAACACCAGCGCTTATTACTACAGGGTAGACGCATAATTATGTGCCTCTCCTGTGGAAATAGTCACTGGTGCTCCAGAGAACTCGGTTTATTTTCCTACGCATCTCCCTAACCACCTACCATTGTACAAGGCCTTAACACACATCATCAAAGTACTGGCAAACACTTAATTAAGACGGCAGATAAAACAGTTCATAACTTAAGCTTTGTGACGCATAAGTACGATTAGAGTACGTTGGGGCATCAGTTCAAAACAACGACAACCAAAAGACATGATTTAAACATAAATGGCTGCGGTGGGACTGGGGCAGCAGCAGGCAGGCACGCAAGCAGGGCATCAGTTCTTCGCCTTCTTGGCCGGGCTTGGAGGGGGCGGGACGTTGAACTCCTCATGCCCTACCACGTACTTTCGGAGGAAGGCGCCAAAGGCCGCGTGCCCAGCCTTGACAATGGGCTTGTGCTTCTTCTCTGATCCCTTGCCAACGCCCGTGGCGTGCTGGATCATGCTATTGAAGTCCCTCGCGATGTCCTTGGTACAGAAGGGGCAGGATATGTATCCGTACCGCTTCTGGGTGCGGTACGGGATTTCCCCGTTCCGCAGCCTCCTCAGGATGTACCGGCTCTTGTTCTCCCTGCTATCTTTGTCATGGTCCACGTCTTCGTCAGCTTCCTGTGAATTAGTACACACAGAATAACTCAGCTGAAATATTTTACTACTTATAATTTGAAGGTTTGAAAGCAATCATATGAACCATGGCAATTACCACTAGTTTTTAACCTTGTAAGAAGATACCAGGTTGAAGGTGGGTGATTATTATTATATAAATCATTTCTTCTCCAGAAACATGGGTCACGTCACACAGTCAAAGTTGGGGTTATCGGAATTGTTTGGAATGTGTGCATAGCACCATAGTACTCAACTATGAATTCCCCTTGTTGGAGAGAATAAAAAGGAAAATTACCTTGCTATTTATATTTACTGATGTGATCCATGTTTTTAAAATAACTAGACAAATGCCATGTACATGGCTGAGCTATAGCATGTAACTTCGACCGTTTACCGCAAGAGCATGTTGAGCAATCTCTAAACTAGAAAGAGCTTCTGGAGCATTTTGTACCAGTAGTAAGTACATTATAATACAATGATTACCAAAAAAGAGCATGCAGATGATTCACACTAATCTACCTCTTATATTATATTATATTTTGTTGTATTCCTTGTTATCTATCTTCAAATTTTCTTTCGATTGCATGTATAGCTCTTTTTCCCTGTTAAGAACTACTCTTATTTGTACTATTTAATTTTAGAAATAATTAAAGGGTTTAGGGTCTAGGGTTAGGCACATTAGTAGGTGTGTTATCTAATTATGATAAACCCGCTACGATTACCCAACTAGGTAACAGACAAAGCCTTTTATTTCATCCAGCTAGCAGATAAGGTCATTCATATTTAACATAGTTCATTCCAGAAACAAGATCCTCTCTTAGCATTTCCTTTGTAAATATTTGTATGATATGGATTTATGATAATGAGATAACAGACCTACAAACTTGCCTTCAACATAATCTAGTTTCATGAATTTCAAACTATATGACTAGTACTAATAACTAAAACTATTGCAGAAAGAAATTAAAGATTGCTGTCAGTAAATGTTTTCAAGACAGTAAGGCACATGAAGCAAGTCATAAAGTTTTGTATTACAAGAGAAATATTGGATTGAAATCAATGGGGTGGCACATATCAAAGATGTATAGCATGACCAATGTCTAGTTGCTCAAAATATACTGTTGCATGGACTTGACTTGCATGATTACTGATGTGGCATAGTTACATGGATAGATTTCTGCAAGAGAAGAACTAAATAGGCTATGAGAAGAACTAATGGATTTTTTTGTCAATGGCAGAAGGTGGTCCTAATTTGTTACTACATGCATCACAAATGACCACATGCATGACTGAATGAAGTGGCATAGTTTCATGAATAGGAAAACCAGATACTGGGTTGCCACAATTGAAGAACAGAGCATAGTTGTAACAGGGGTTCTACTGATTTAAAAGCTTCATCATTGATATTCTTTATGATACTAGTGAGGCACACGTGCATTGCACGTGAGAACTTACATAACAAAAGTACGATTGCATATTGACATATCACATGAAGCAATTATATAAATTTACAGTCACATATGCATCATGTATAAATGTAGATTTAATTCTTCTAGTTCATGGCACTGAAAATAGATATAAATCATTTGCCAACTTTCCACCGTTGGATTGGCTTCATCCAACAGCCTATATTCAAAGTTATTCCCACACTTTATAGTGGTATAGATGTATTTATCATAACCACATACCAGGGATATTAATCATTGATCCTCTGTAATTAAGTAAACTCATCTGTACAAGTTGTTACCTAACAAATCCACCGTTTAGTACATCACAACAAATTCATAATCAGTTTGAGAATCATATTCGTACACATCTTCACAAACAAAATCCAGGCACAGAGGGATTTTAGGCCTCCATGCCTACTTTTGCATGCCAACTTTCAGATTCGTAATGAATTTTTTAAGCAAATCAAGGGGGTTTCCTTCCAAATCTACCAAACAACTTGTAAAAATCCTAACCCTAAGGGAGAGATCGAACATATAACCCTAAACCTATCTGGGCGAAATCAAATCCGTGCTACATGCATTTTAGAAGAAAACCCCATGGGAGAAAACCCCAAAAACAGAGTAAGAGAAAACCCCAAAATAGAGTATTACCTTCGAGAGCTCGTCGGAGACCTCCTCCTCGAACTCGACAGCGTCATTCTTAAATTCAACACTGGCGAGCTTGGCCTCCTCGTAGTACGCGTCCACCAGCTCAAACTGCTCCCGCTTGCGCTTGGCCCGGTGCTCCTCCAGATCGACCGCTACCTCCTCCTCCACCTGCTCGCCGACCGCAGGCTCGACCGCTGCGACGGCGGCCGGAGCAGTCACAGCAGACGGTGCACCGCCACCCGTCGCCGCAACGGCGCCCTCGGCCGCGTCTACCGCGGCCGCAACGACGGCAGCAGGCTTCTCCTCTGCTTGTACGGCTGCGTCCTTCTCCGCCGCCGCGTCTTCACGGCCGACCTTCATCTTCCGACGACGAAGGGACTAGGGTGGTGCAGCAAGAGAGGAGGTTGGTTGCTCGTACGAGGTAGGGTTCGAGGGGAGGGGAGAGGGCTTTTTGCTGATTTGGGGAAGAAAAGGACTAGGCGTGGGGGAGAGAGGGAGACGCGACTGGGGGAGACTGCCAAATAAAGACGTGGGTGGACGTTTGGAGTTCTCGAGACTAGACGCGTGGCGTCGTGCGCTCGTGCACGCTCCCACTACTTTCCTTTTTTTTGTCTTGTTTATTTTTTGAAAAAAAATACATATTGTTTTTTTTACAAGTGCAGAAATTACATCTACGTACTCCCAAACCAATTCTCATTGCATTCCAAAGAAAGTCTTTTTTTGTTGACCACACCAAGTGGGATACTGACATGTGGGTCCCCCATGTCATCCACACACACATAGCACCTACAAAAATACTTCCCGGACGTGCAAATGTTACCAAATTTTTCCTACAGCCTTGTATGAACATGAAAAGCATCCATGACAAGTTTGGTAGCTTTCTGATGTTGTATGGATATTCTAGCTTTTTCGCGACGATAAAACACTCAAATACTTCCCGAACGTAAAGCAACGTGCGTTCGTTGTCGGAATTGCTTCAAATTTTGTGTGGGGTTGTTGTTGTCAAGATGACCAAAAATTTGGTGTTGTTGTCAAGATGACCAAAAATTGACCATGTTCATCGGAGGCCGTTTGGGTAGGAGGGAAGGGTCCGTCTCGAATGACGTATTTTCGGACATCCTTAAAATGGACCCAAATTTTTTCTAGAGCCTTCTATCAACATGAGAAGCATCCATGCCAGGTTTGGTAGCTTTTTGATGTTGTATGGATTTTCTAGCTATTTCCTGACGATAAAACACTGAAATACTTGCCGGAGGTGACGCAACGTGCATTCGTTGTCGAAATTGCTTCAAATTTTGTGTGGGATACCGGGGTGGGCATGCCCACTTGCTGGCAAAATTTGGTGTCGTTCTGAAGATGAACAAAAATTGGCCTTCTTCATCTGGGGCCGTTTGGGTAGGAGGGAAGGGTCCGTCTCGAATGAAGTTTTTTTTGACATGCTTCAAATGTTACCAAATTTTTACTACAGCCTTGTATTAACATGAAAAGCATCCATGCCAAGTTTGGTAGCTTTTAGATGTTGTATAGATTTTCTACCCATTTCCCGACGATAAAACACTATAATACTTCCCGGATGTGACGCAACGTGCGTTCGTTGTCGAAATTACTTCAAATTTTGTGTGCGATACCGGTGTGGGCATGCCCACTTGCTGGCAAAATTTTGTGTCGTTCTGAAGATGACCAAAATTTGGCCTTCTTCATCGGAGGCCGTTTGGGTCGGAGGGAACGGTCCATCTCGAAGGACGGTTTTTTTTACATGCTTCAAATGTTACCAAATTTTTTCTACAGCCTTGTATGAACATGAAAAGCATCCATGCCAAGTTTGGTAGCTTTCTGATGTTGTATGGATTTTCAAGCTTTTTCGAGCTGATATGTTAACTTGCTGTTGGTTCCACATTTTATGAAAATGCATTTCTCATACTACTAAAAGTAGATGTCTCAAATTCACAGAATACTTATATGCTAAGTACTGCAAGGATCTGAGATTCAGAAGACATTGGTTAACAGAATCTCCACTTTAAAAAGACTGCAAACATAAGCTACTCAGAGAAGCATAGATACCGCTGCTGTCAGGAAAGGATCCATCCCTCCCACCCACCCAGCAGCTCACGCAAACAGTATAAACCCAGCACAAGCGCCAGGCAAGAACCAATTTTTAGTGCACTACGTATTACATTACCCAAAAAGACAAGACATAAAAACAAAGCAGAACAGGCTTTTCTCTAGCAAGAGATTGTCTTCAGATGCTTTCAGCATGTCCAGCGTCAAGGATAAACCAGCGTCGGCACCCCTATCCTCCATCCATGCGTACTACATCTGAAGATCTCCCCCGCAACCTGCTCAACTTCTCTTACGCCCGCCGTCATGCGCCTTATTTTTTCTTGGTTTTTCTGCAACACATTACAATCATGCAAATTTTTAATAATCATATTAACAGGAACACAGAGATCAACCACCCTCATATTAGCTTGGGTTAGTAGCTTATCATGTGTTTCATGGCATGGCAATAATTTTAACAAGAAGTAGGCATGAAAATGACCAAAACACACGTACAAACTTAGGCCATATGATGCATGGATTAATTCAAACAAAAATGACAAAATGCCAAGTTATGCAAAATGTCATGCACCAAAACTTATCCGAATGACAAAATGACTAAAAGGGAAACCTAGGACATGCTAGATTACGAATATTCCAAAAATGACTAAAAGACAGAAGGGCTGGAATTGCAAGAGGGACACTGGGGTTGGCTAGGCATCAAGGATGACCAGTGGGCCAGGGCCACGTGGCTTGGAGCGTTTGTGTGTCTGACTACCCGGTTCGAAATTTTACAACAAAAAATTGTGGCCTAAGATGAAAGTTGCCTTATTTGGTGATTTGTTATACTACCATCAATGGCATAAACATTGACAATCATATTGATGCTTCTTTGACATATATCATTACTATAATGTGGATTTAACTTATATGGTATGCATTAGTAGATACGTGCATTAGCCGAAATTGCACTACTGAAATAGTTCAGTGTCTACCTGTGTGTACTGAAACTGCACTACTGAAATATTTCAGTGTCTACCTGTGTACTGAAACTGCACTACTGAAATATTTCTGTGTCTACCAGTGTGTACTGAAATTGAACTACTGAAATATTTCAAAATCTACAACTGTCTACTGAACTTGCAGTACTGAAATATTTCAGTGTCTACCCAGAGTCTACCACTGGAAATCTATTGATGCAATTTTCTTATCTTTTTTTGGAAACTTAATTAGCCAAATTAAGTTTGATTCAGTAGTCAAGGGACAAATTCAGTTAACTAAAAAAAATTCAGTTAAATTTACAAATTCAGTTAACTTAACACACATAATTCTGCCTAGGGTTCATATACATCAAAATCTAGCACTAAAAGACTACAATTTTTTCCTAGGATTCATATAAATCAAATTATAGCACTAGAATACTACAAATTGTGCCTAGGGTTCATAATTCTGCCTAGGGTTCATATACATCATAATCCAGCCCCCAAAGCATGTAGTCAAATCTTCATGCAAATTATTCAGATTAAAATGACATCCTTCCCCATTCAATGACATCTAGCATCCCCTCTCTGAACTATTATCATCACTATCACCATGACTATAACCATGAGCAGAAGGAAGATTAGGAGTGCAGAAGATTACTCATACCCCTACTACTCCTCGGCCGTAGACCGCCGCCCCATGAGACGAGTGGAACGGCGAGGGAACCGTGGAGAATGGCGGGGAAGCGACGTCGGCACATATTTGTTCCTCCTCCTGCGGTTGCTCGACGAAGACTCCTCCGGCACAGGGTCCCATGGCACGACCACAAGCGGCACCATGAGGAGGCTCGGTTCTCGCTCCTCTGGTTTCTCGATCTTGGAGCGATAGTTCCACCACCTCATCCTCACGTCCGGCCTCGGGGAATCCGACTGCTCCATGGCCCAGAGGAGGTACTGGATGTAGAACAGGGACCCATCGACGGCAACTCCTTTGATCGCATCCCTCTCTTTCTGTATCAGATGTGGGCGCATCAACTGCACCGACGCCACTAACTGCCGCGGGTAGTCAAACCAAGAGACGATCTCCCTCAGCCGGCGTAACTTGACCTCATCGCCGCCGGCGATCTGCACGATCTCATCCTCCATGTGCGTGGCAAAGTTGAACTTCTCGCCGCCGGCGATCTACACGATCTCGTCCTCCATCGAGGTTTTGGCTTTGGATGGAATGCAGGAGGAGAGGGAGGAGAGGAGCGGCGGTGGTTTTGGAGTGCAGAAGGAGAGGGCTGCGGTTGTTTAATGGCAATGGAAGAGGAGAGGACCCCTGGGCGGCGGTTCTGCATTGGAGGAGAGGGGCGGCGCGCTGTGGATAATTTCACGGTGACTAAATTGCCCCTCAATTAACAAGCGAGCCCACATTGTCCTTAGTACCGACCCCACACAAATTAGTACTTTCCAGTACTTTTTCGTGAGTACTACCTAGTACTAGCTATTTCTCTACCGTTAGATCAAGAGGAACGAACGGCCTCTAAAAACACCAACCACCCTAAAACTTGTATTAGATTATAATATGAAAAACAAAAGGCATGACAGTTTTAATCAAGGACCCAGTCTTACAGGACAATAAGAATATGAGAAAAGTTGGTTCTAATTATTAGCTTCTTGAACTCCAGTGCTCGCACTTCAGAACAACTCTGAACATATATAAACATGCACAGTGCCAGGTAGCAGAAGCAAGATGCAAAGCGGCACATTGTGGACTAAATTTATACACTGTATATTAAATCCATTACAGCACAGGAATAACTGCCAATTTCACAGAGACAGTACCTAAACCAAAATATTACACAGAGCTGAAATAACTACTACATGGACATCAAGACTATGAGAAAAATTGCTTCTGTTAATAGCTTCTTCAACTCCAATGCTCGTAATCCAGAACATCTCAAAACATATATAAAATACAGTGCCAGGTAGTAGAAACAAGATGCAAATCGACATGTTGTGGACTAAATTTATACCTACAGTGCCTGGAACTCGGGAGTTGAGATGTTTCTGCATGTATAGTACTAACTAATTTTCTGCACAGGATGGAATATAGAAATTGAGATCTTCATGCTTGCACTGGAAACTCGAAACTGTACTTGGACGCAGAGAGAAGTACAAGGCTAGCAGAATGTGCAAAGCAAAGAAGAGCCCTGCACAGCAGATTAAAGCAAGTGGATTATTCAGGTGAAATTGCAAACAAAAATAGAATAATTGCTTTGACTTCAGTGGCTGTTACCTTGGATTAGTCTTTGATTATTGGGATGGTTCCTTTCAACTTGCGGCACCACCTCATTAGCTCCTGGCTGTTTCCAAAGCTGACATCTAACCTTAGCAGGGAATTTGGGAGGCCACCACCGGGCAGTGATTTCAGAGCAGGACAGTGACATATCGTCAAGTCTTGCAGCGAACTTTGGAGGCCACCATCAGGCAGCGATTTCAGGGCATCACAGCGACCAATGCTTAAGAATAGCAGTGAACTTGGGAGGCTATCCTTGGGCAGCGATTCCATGGAAGGGCTGGTAGAGATCGATAATAATCGAAGAGAACTTGGGAGGCTGTCATTGGGCAGCGATTTGAAGGCACCGCAGACATTGATGTATAAATGTCGCAGTGATTGGGAGACCGTCCTTGCGCAGTGATTGCGACAAGCTGCAGTACGATCGGCTTCAGCTCCCGGCTATTAACCTAAGGCACAAGAAAAGCATGAAGATAAGCAACACTGACAAATAACAGTATGATAAGAGCAGCACAACAAAGGTATGAGAATTGTATTTCACAGATCAGAAAGATTATTCAAACTATTGTAAAAATACTAGTGCATTGAAAGAGTCCACTAACTTGTGATGCAAATAGACCAAAATAACAAAGACAAGCATGATTCTAAAACTAATACAATGTGATGCAATAACTACCCGACTTCACAAAGAACAAGAAATACCAAGATTTAGTCGACCTCCACTATAAGTACAACTTAAAAGTTACAAAGATAGTTACATTATACTGCTAAAGAAGTATGAGGCCTTGAAGAAAGATATAAGACGAACCTGTCTACGCCTGGATAGCACTTGTGGCATGAGGAGTATAATATTTTCAAAATGTGACTTCAAAATCATATGATGGTACCACTACTAGGAAATACCTTATAGGTAGAGGCCTAACAGTAGCGTGGGGTAGTGCGACGGCGCTACTGCTAATTTGCAGCAGCGCGGGTACATAAACAGCGCCACAGGTAAGAATATAGCAGTAGCGCGGGCGTGCCAACGCGCGCTGCCGATAAGTGGGCCCCACAGTACCCACCGGGGCTGCCCATAATAGCAGCGCGGCCCATAGAGCCCTCGCTACTGCTAAACAGATAGCAGTAACGCGGGCACCTTGCCCTGCGCTGTAACTATGGTGGCACTCTGCCAGCTGGTGGGCCCCGCTTAGCAGCAGCGCTGGTACATTGCCCGCGCTACTGCTAGGGCCCTTAGCAGTAGCGCTGGTCCTAGATCCGCGCTGCTGCTAGGCGCAACAGTCACCTTTTCCCCATCCCCTCCCCCTCCCCCCTCCTCTCCCTCACTTGCTTCTCCCCCATTATTAGCTTTGTTCTCTCTTCCTTCTCCTTCCTCTCTTCTCTCTCCTTTAATGCCCCCTCCACCATCTCCATTAATGCCCCCCTTTCTCTCTTCCTCACTTTTCTCTCCCTCCACACTCCTAGCTTTGTCTCACTAGCTAGCTAGCTCTCTCACCCTCTCCACTAGTTAGAGCCATCTCCTCCCCAACTAGATCTACCCATTTAATGAAGTGTAACCTATCTACCTCCCCAACTAGATCTACCCATTTAATGAAGTAAGCCATCTTTGTCCACTTTCGATCCCTAAATAGCGACACCACGACCTCATCACCGTGCTCGATCTCTCTCGAGATAGGTGAGTAAAAAGTTATGCTTTGCAAGAATGGAAATATGTGTGTGTGTGCGCGATATGACCGAATCGGGCGATATGATGGAAATTGTGCGTGTGGCATGAGTTGTCGCCTATATGTGTATTTGCTGAAATGTGCGTGTGACAGGAGTTGCCTATGTTTTGCCGAAATGTCGATTTATTTCCGTTTCGGCGAATTTCAAGCAAACTCGATATGTCCTATTTTTAGGGAAGGTCATGCCGAATTTTTGTATGACTGTGATGCATGCATGCATGTGTGGTTATAATTCTTTTGCTTATATATACCGCGTAGGCGATCATGAAGGTCAGTGGAAGGATGGTGGAAAGATACTTGCGATCCGCGGTGCACGACATGTATGAAAATAACCGGAAGGCGATTTTA
Source organism: Elymus sibiricus (assembly GCA_039707655.1). Classification (NCBI taxonomy): domain Eukaryota; kingdom Viridiplantae; phylum Streptophyta; class Magnoliopsida; order Poales; family Poaceae; genus Elymus; species Elymus sibiricus. The sequence goes on along the minus strand of CM077674.1, from coordinate 4,911,048 downwards.
TGTCCGTGTCGAAGATGCAAAGGAGGAGTCTGGCTCGACCCCTTTAAGGATCGCCGTTTGAAGGTGCACCTGCTCATGACTAGTTTCATGGATGGCTATACTTGGTGGATAATTGAAGATGATGATGAGGACGTCGACGGGGCAGCCAATAACGACATGGGGCCAGACGAAGAGATGACCGATAATGGACCCGAAGAAGAGGGCGCCGGACCTGGCGGTGGAGAAGAGGCCGGACATGGCAGAGAAGAGGCCGAACATGGCGGCGGAGAAGAGGCCGGACATGGCGGAGAAGAGGCGGACGCGCCGCATTCTTCGTCGCTACTAAGTTCAGTCATGCAGGATCCTCATGTTGGAGACCTGCTTCGCAAGAATACGACTAGCGACAGAGCTGCTTCTAGAGAGGAGGCCAAGCTGGCGCAACTGGAGGTAGACTCGAAGACTCCATTGTATGATGGTTGCGATCCCGAGGTGACCCGCTTGAGTTTCACGCTCGAACTTCTAAAGACGAAGGCCAAAAACAAATGGACCGACGCAAGCCTCGATGAGCATTTGAAGTATCTACATAGTAAAGTTCTTCCCGCGGGGAACCTGTGTCCTACTAGTGTCGAGGAGGCCAAGAAAATCGTGTGCCCTCTTGATTTGCCGCACATTAGATACCATGCATGCATCAATGATTGCATCATTTATCGGAAGGAGCACGCGGAAAAAACCAGCTGTCTAGTGTGCAATGCTTCTCGATACAAGGAGGCCGGAAAGAAAGGTCCTCAGAAAGTTGTATGGCACTTTTCGATAACTCCCAATCTGCAGCGGTATTTCATAGATCCTAAGGAAGCAAAGCTCATGCGCTGGCATGCGGAGAGGGTGAAGCCCGACGATGGAGATGATCCGAAGCTGAGACACCTTGCAGATACTAGCCAGTGGAGAGCATTTAACGACGAATATCGATATTTCACAAATGAAGCACGGAACATCGTGCTTGGCGCGAGTGCCGATGGCATGAATCCGTTTGGCAACCAGAGCACCAACTATAGCACATGGCCCGTGTTTGTATGGATGTACAACCTCCCCCCATGGAAGTGCATGAAGACAAAGTACATACACATGAGCATGCTGATTCAAGGGCCGAAACAACCGGGAAATGATAATAATCTGTATCCCAGGCTACTGAAAGAGGAGCTACACATGTTATGGACATCACCGGTCAAGACATGGGATGCCAGTGCATGACAGTATTTCGATACGAGAGCCGCGCTGATGACGGCGGTGCATGACTATCTCGGTTACGGATATGTCTCAGGCCAGGTGTGCCATGGATATTGCGGATGCACGAGGTGCATGGATGATACAACGTCTCAGCAGCTAATGAAAGATGGCGGGTCTGGGAAAATCATGTACATGGGGCATCGAAGATGGCTCGAGAAGGATGACCCGTGTAGAAACCGTGGAGATCTATTCAATGGTGAGGCTGAGCATCGAGGACCTCCACGTAAGAGGAGAGGCGCCGAAATCAATGAGCTGTTGAAAAACTGGGAAGAGTGCCCCGTGCCGGGAAAGATGAAAAAGGCGCCGAAGCCGCTGCTGAAGGTATGGAAAACGAGGTCTGTTTTCTGGGACTTGGAGTACTGGCCCAAACTCGACACGCCTCATTGCCTTGATAAAATGCATATCACGAAGAATGTCCTAGAGAGCTTGCTTGGCACACTGATGAACATGCCGGAGAAGACCAAGGATGCGCCGAAGGCAAGAAGAGACTTGGAATCTTTGAATATCAGGGCAGATCTCCACATGCCCCGTAAAAAGTCGTCTGAGGAGATGGAGACGGAGACGGAGGCGGGGGACAGGGGCAAAAAAGTCAACAAGAAGGAAGAGAATTATTGCCCCCCTTCTTGCTTCACCTTAAGTGCGAAGGAGATCGATCAATTCTTCAAGTGCCTTACCGGAATCAAAGTTAGTTCCGGTTACTGTGGGAAGATAAGCAGATTTCTAGACACCAAGAAGAAAAGGATCAGCGGGATGAAGTCTCATGACTGTCACGTGATGATGACGCAAATACTCCCGGTTGCCCTTAGAGGGATAATGGACAAGCACGTCCGTGACACGCTTACTGGTCTCTGCAACGTTTTCGATGTTATCTCTCAAAAGTCGATCAGTGTGAAGCAGCTCCGAAGGCTACAGGAAGAGATCGTTGTCATACTAAATGAGCTTGAGATGTACTTCCCGCCCGCGTTCTTTGACGTCATGGTGCATCTATGTGTCCACATTGTGGATGACATCATCAACCTCGGGCCGACATTCCTGCACAGCATGATGCCGTTCGAGAGGATCAATGGGGTCATCAAAGGATTTGTTCGTAACATGTCCCGTTCGGATGGAAGCATCGTCCAGGTCTATCTGACCCAAGAGTGCATCTCCTTCTGCGAGAATTATCTAGGCGTCGGAAACCCTGTTGTTGGTTTGCCCCTCAACAAGCACCTTGGGAGGCTCGAAGGAGAAGGTCACACCAACGGCCGGAGGGAATTGCATGTGGACCACTCGGAGCGACGCAACGACTTTGACAGAGCTAACTTAGTAGTGCTATAGCACCTAGATGTGGTAGAAGATTTCGTGACACTGCACAAAGAAACCATCGCAAAGAACTACCGTGACCGGGGGCTGCGCAAGACGGACGCCGAAGTTATTAGAGAGCACAACTCCACTTTCTTGCGTTTGTTCAAAGAGCGAGTTCTTGCTAATCCCCCGGAAGAGGGCAGTGCGGACGGATTGCTCATATACGCCTTAGCACATGGCCCCGCGCCCAACCTCGCGACCTATCAGGCATACGATATCATCGGATACACGTTCTACACGGAGGCCAAAGATATAAACAGTGATTACCAGAACTCAGGGGTGACGATGGAATGCATGACCGGCGACAACGACGTAACTGAAAGTTTCTACGGAAGGGTCGAAGAGATCTGGGAGCTTGACTACTCTGGACTGCACAATGCGATGACATTCCGTGTCAGATGGGCTAAGGCCGTCCAAAGAGAAAACCGGTATTTCCCTACCATGTCTATACCCGACGCCAAGAGCGCTACAGTGAACGTCATCGCCAAAAATGAGCCATGGGTACACGCTAAGCACGTGACACAATGCTTCTTCATAACCGACCCGAGCAATCCCAGTCGTGTTGTCGTGAGGAGAGGCAAAAGGAGCATCATCGGAATGGATGGAGTCGCCAACGAGGAAGACTACGACCAGTACGATGACCCGATGAGGGAAGATGACGATGACGATGAAGCATACATCAAAAGAAGAAGCAAGACTACATTACCTAAGAAAGATCGTACTCCATGGAAAAGGAAAAGTCACAACGAGGGGCTCAATTATTCGACAGCGAACAAAAAAGGAAAGAAGATCACTCTGAAACGTCATCGACGCTGAGAAACCATCATTTATGTACCTATTTTCGATAAACCTTTATCGGTCAAATGATGTAATATATATTGTGCATCGATCTGAATTAGTGGGAGGAGACGTTCCCGTCGACTGCGAGGCGTCTTTCGGAGGTGCTCATACGGTTATTCCTAGAAAAACAACCCTAACCCTAACTCGCGCTACAACTTTAAACATAAAAAGAAAAATAAATTTTTAAAAAAGAAAAGAAAATGAAACAGAAAAAGGAAAAGAAAATTTTACTGTGTTAAAAACAAAATAAAAGAAAAGTACATTTTAGAAAAGACAAATAAAAAAGAAAAACTTAGCAGTAGCACGGGTTATCTAGGCCCCCGCTATAGCTAAGTTAGCTGTAGCGCGGGGTTGCGGACCCGCGCTACAGCTAATTTTACTTACAGTAACCGCGCGGGCCTCCCTCCTCCTCCTTCCTCCCATTCCCCCAATCTTTTCCCCACTCCCCTCGCCGTCGCCGCCCGGACCCCGCGCTCGCCGTCGCTGTAGCCGCACTCCACCCTTTCCGTCTCTCCTCCGGCGCCGACGCCGACGCTTCGCCTCCGAGCCCCTCCTCGACGCCGACGCCTCACCTCCGAGCCCCTCCTCGATGCCGACGCCGACGCCTCGCCTCCGAGTCCTCCTCGATGCCGACGCCGACGCCTCGCCTCCGAGCCCCTCCTCGCCGCCGTCTCCCCCGATCCCCCTGTAAGTCCCCCGCCCCTCCTTCTCTCTCCTTTCCTCTCTCTCTACCTCGGTAGGGGTTCTAGGGTTCTAGAGGTTCTAGGGTTCTAGGGGTTGTAGGAGTTAACTGAATTTAGGGTGCAGAAAAAATGTAGTATGAAAATGTAGTATGAAAATATATATGAATGTAGTTATCTAAATTTAACTGATTTTAACTGAATTTTAAATGATTAGTAGTTAACTGAATGACCTAAATGAATGAAATTCAGTAGTATGAATTAGAGCACTGAATTTTGTTTCATTAGAAGATTGTAAGTGCAAAGATTTGTTTAGTGCACTTTCATTAGAAGGAAATAGGGTTGTAGTTCAATGCTTTCATTAGAGGATAGGGTTTCTGAATTTTGTTTCTGTTTTGTTTAAACAAAAAATATATATAGGTAGAGTGACTATTTATAGTTAGAGCAAACACATCACTTTAGAAACTCTGAGCATATGCTACTGGCCACTATTTTTTGTTAATAGAAATACATTGGTTATGTTGTAAAATAGAGTGAGGAAGGAAGTTTTTAATAGAAATGCCTAAGTGATGCAAGAAAATGCTGCCACGGCAGCGAAAGAAAGACCTTGTCTCTGCTGTTGTGTATGTGGTGCTACAGATGGCCACATTTGTTTTCTTTCTACTATATCGTTGCAGGGAAAATGATCTGAGTGGCCTATGTTTTGCCGGAATGTTGATTCATTTCCGTTCCGGCAAATTTCAGGCGCTCCATATGTCCACTTTTTAGCAAAGGTCATGCCGAAAATTTCCGTGAATTTCGGCATGACTTGTGCTAGAAAGTAGGACATATCGAGTGCCCGGGATTTGCCGGAACGGGAATGAATCAACATTCCGGCAAAACATAGGCCATTTTTCTTTATGTCATTATTCATTTTATTTGGTCTATAATTAAACGAGCAGACTGAACCGTAGGAAACATGGCGCACAACGACAAAGCCGGGGGTTCTGATCACGCCGATGCCATGTTAGAGAATGCACACGCTTACTTCGACTATCTAGAAGCACAAGGGTTGCATTACCCCCTTGTCATAACGGAGGGTGGTAGTGCCGCCGACCCCGACACCGACAGCGGCGCCGAGACCGGCAAGGATGGTGGCAACCAGACCGTGGAAGCTGGTACCGGCGAAGCCGCTAAACAAACAAAGAAGAAGAAGAGGGATCGACGCCCAAACCAGCTCGGCACCGGGAGACTGGTGGTCATGGCGGTGCACCCCGGCCAATTCGAGCCAATAGAGCCGGAGGAAGTGCGAAAGTGCTACGACAACCAAATAGGATGCGTCCTACGGGAAACCGCCAACATCAACGACTCGGAATTAAGGAAGAAACCACATTTGGAGCACCTCCTCCTGATGAAGTTGCACCAGAGATTCTAGTTCCCCGACCGGGATGACGCTAAATTCCCGTGGGAAGATGATGCCATGGACAAGATAAACAACAAATCCATGGGCAAGTTCAGCAACGCATTGTCCGCCTGGAAAGTCAGGGTGAAACGAGCGATTGATAAAAAAGAAACCTACTCCGAGATTTTTGCGGACAATCCGACACTTACGGAACCAGTGTTCAAAAAATTCAAGGAGACTTGCGCTACCGAAGATACCAAGGAAAAGTCGGAGAAAATGAAGGGGCTTCAGGAAAGGAACACGGGGAACCACCGCCTCAGAAGCCGTGGTTACACGGGCAAGAGGCCCATGTGGGCTAAGGAGGACGCGGAACGTGAAAGTCAGGGGATCCCAGACCCCTTGGCAGAGTTCACCGACCCGCAGGAGCTTCAGTTCATCAGGGCCCGGTACAAGTGGGACAAGGGAAAAAAGTTTGGTACACAGACGCTATCACGAGGGATTTCATGAGACTACTGGTAATTATTATTTTACCACCTTGTATTAGCTTCTTATCAAGTCGACTACACGTTCTAGTCACATTTGTAAACGGTTCACGTTCCTTTTGCAGAAAGAGCAACACAAGCTTGCGGCCAAAAGTGACTCGTCGTCTCAGTCGTCGACGAGGCCCAAGTGGGACACCCCTTTCAACCGGGCCATGAACATACTGAAGGGACTCCCAATACACCAATGGCCGCAGTATGGACGTGTGCACGCCGCCGGAGACAGCGCCACGTGGAAGTACTACTACCACGAGGACCCGGAGGACAAAAGGCAGAGAAGGAAGTTCAGTCAAGTCAGCATCGACGAGAAGGTGGCGCTTGCGGTCGAGAAGAAAACATATGAGACCAAAGAAGCGACTAAAGCTGAGTTGGTCTGCGAGGCAGTCTAGGCAGTGATAGCGTCTTGCAGAAGTAATTTCGCAGCTACGGTTAGTACCTTGATTCTTGCTGTTGTCGACTGGACGAAGCAAAATCCAGACAAAAGTGCAGAGGACTTTCCCATTCCTAGCTTCATCGGGAGCAACTCGGTGAACATCGCACCAGCACCTGCTCCCGCAACCGCACCTGCTCCCGCACCCGCACCTGCTCCCGCACCCGCTCATAGTAGCCCGTCCTCCGTCTCAGGCGTGCTCGGCGGGGCTTCGACTTTGGCTGAGCTTGACGCCCTCAAGGTAATTACGCGTCGCAACCGCTTCAACATATCTATAATCTTCTGTTTCCGCTGCCTTTCGGATGTCTGACGTCGCAGACATGTCTTCACAAGCCGACAAAACCCCGTGCACTATACTGTACACCATCAACAGCCAGAAGGTGGACGTGGGAAAGGCAACGATAGTGAAGCCCAAGGAACGCTCATTCCACAACCGGGAGATGCCCGTTGGCGTCTTCAACGTTTCCTTGGCGAGTGTCAAAGCAGGCCACAAGGATTTGGCTCCTCTGATACGACTCGGGGGAGAGGACGACGAGACCCCGACGCGGCTTGGCGATTGCAAGAGTTGGATGCTGCTGTGGCCGAAGAGTCTTCTTCGTGTGGAGGCGGCTAGGAGGACACCAATGACAACACCTCACCAAGGTATGAACACCACCCCACCTACGCAATTACCACCGCCTGTCGTGCCGGGTGATAGCGGACGACGCGAGGAAGGGGATCCAATAGTTCCTGATGACGTCGCCCCCATTGAAGCAGCAATGGATGATCACATGGAGGAGGATGACCCTCTCCGGTGGCTCAATACCGGCTATGACGATGGAGGAATGATGGCTCAGCAATATGACTCAGGCTATGAGCGTGGAGATGAGGAGATGCCTGATGTGCCGGAGTAGGAATGTCCTAGGGTTGATTGCAAGAAGTCTCTCTTCATGCAATCCTCGTTGGAAACGCCTTCAGATGCCGCCTCAGCCGAGCATCAACAAGGCGAGGGTCGTGCAATGCTGAGCCCAACAACACTGGGGGCGGTGGTCAGGGAGGGTCTGGTAGGCTCACTACCTGTAGCCAAGAAGAAGCAGAGGAAGAGACCGTCGAGGAAAGTCCCTACTGGCACCAAAGCTGCTTCTAGCAGCCAGCCGCCTCCGCAGACCCGGGTTGCAGACAGTATACCAATCAGAGGTGCGGCGGTACTCCATGTCGCGGGCGAGCCGATCCTACCGGCGAAAGCGCTAGAGGGCATATCAGGGGATCTAAGGAGACTGCATGACGATGTGCTGTCGAGAGAGAAAATCCTTCTTGCCTCGAAGGCTCCAGGATACCAGCTTTACGCGGTTCAGGTGCCGCAAGGCAGGTTGTACGTCGATACCTTCCCCGCAGAGATGTTCTTCCTGCGATTTGATTACATCTTTGACATGTTTCACATGACACGGCTGGATTTTACATTCGTCCGTCTTTATGCGCTGCATATGAACTACATCATCAGGCGCGAGCAAATCTCTTATATCTCGGTCGCGGACCCGTACTACATGCATGAGGGCTTCTTGGCAGTCTGCCCAGAGCACCATGAATATGTGAGGAACTACATCGGCGACTTCATGACCGCCAATAAGGACAAGGAAACGATTCTCTTGCCTTATCATCCATGTAAGTCATCCGCAGATAGCCACTATAACACATACATCCTTTCGTAAATTTCAATCATTCCTTTGCACGCATGGAGGCTAATTTGAGGTGTACTTATTTTACGCAGCAAGGGGCGCGCCGTCCTCTGCTACTTGTGAGCTGCGTTGGTAAATCCCTGAAGAGGAAGAGAGATGCAGTACAGTAGAGATAAGTATTTCCCTCAGTTATGAAACCAAGGTTATCAATCCAGTAGGAGAATCACGGAACACCTCGTTAGCAGCACCTGCACACAAAACAACAAATCCTTGCACCCAACGCAAACAAGGGATTGTCAATCCCTCGGCGGTTAATTGCAAGATTAAATTGTATGTGATAGATAGATAGATTAAACTAAAAATATAAAATAAAATAAATAAAGTAAAAGTGCAGCAAGGTATTTTTAGGATTTTTAATATATGATAGAAGTAGACCCGGGGGCCATAGTTTTCACTAGAGGCTTCTCTCATGAAGAGAGCATACGGTGGGTAAACAAATTACTGTTGGACAATTGATAGAAAAGCAAATAATCATGCCGATATCCAAGGCAATGATCATGTATATAGGCATCACGTCCGAGACAAGTAGACCGACTCCTGCCTGCATCTACTACTATTACTCCACACATCGACCGCTATCCAGCATGCATCTAGTGTATTAAGTCCATAAAGAACGGAGTAACGCCTTAAGCAAGATGACATGATGTAGACAAAGTAAACTCACGCATGAATAAACCCCATCTTTTTACCCTTAATAGCAACGATACATACGTGTCATGTCCCTTTCTGTCACTGGGATTGAGTACCGCAAGATCGAACCAATTACAAAGCACCTCTCCCATTGCAAGATAAATCAATCTAGTTGGCCAAACCAAATCAATAGATCGGAGAGAAATACGAAGCTATAATAATCATGCATAAAAGAGTTCAGAGAAGACTCAAATAATATTCATGGATAATCTGATCATAAACTCACAATTCATCGGATCCCAACAAACACACCGCAAAAAGTGATTACATCAGATAGAACTCCAAGAACATCGGGGAGAACATTGTATTGAAGATCAAAAAGAGAGAATAAGCCATCTAGCTACTAACTATGGACCCGAAGGTCTGTGGTAAAGTACTCACGCATCATCGGAAGGGCAGCAAGGTTGATGGAGAGCCCCTCCGTGATCGATTCCCCCTCCGGCGGAGTACCAGAAAAGGCCTCCAGATGGGATCTCTCAAGAACAGAAGCTTGCGGCGGCGGAAAAAGTATTTCATGGACTCCTCTGTTGGTTTCCTGATTTTAGAGAATTTATAGAGGTGGAATTAGGTCAAACGGAGCTGTGTGGGCCCCACGAGTGATGACCCACAAGTATAGGGGATCAATCGTAGTCTTTTCGATAAGTAAGAGTGTCGAACCCAACGAGGAGCAGAAGGAAATGACAAGCGGTTTTCAGCAAGGTGTTTTCTGCAAGCACTGAAATTATCGGTAATGAGTAGTTTGATAGCAAGATAATTTGTAACAAGTGACAACTGACAATAGTAATAAAGGGTGCAGCAAGTTGGCCCAATCCTTTTTGTAGCAAAGGACAAGCCGGAACAATCTCTTATAGTAAGTAAAGCGTTCTCCAGGACACATGGGAATTTCATCTAGTCACTTTCATCATGTTAGTTTGATTCGCGTTCGCTACTTTGATAATTTGATATGTGGGTGGACCAGTGCTTGGGTGCTGCCCTTACTTGGACAAACCTCCCACTTATGAATACCCCCTCTCGCAAGCATCCGCAACTACGAAAGAAGAATTACGATAACTCTAACCATAGCATTAAACATATGGATCCAAATCAGCCCTTTACGGAATAGCGCATAAACTAGGGTTTAAGCTTCTGTCACTCTAGCAACCCATCATCTAATTATTACTCCACAATGCATTCCCTTAGGCCCAAAAATGGTGAAGTGTCATGTAGTCGACGTTCACATAACACCACTAAGGGAATCAACAACATACATATCATCAAAATATCGAACGAATACCAAGTTCACATGATTACTTATGACAAGACTTCTCCCATGTCCTCAAGAACAAAAGTAACTACTCACAAAACATAATCATGTCCAAGATCAGAGAGGTATTAAATAGCATAATAGATCTGAACATATAATATTCCACCAAATAAACCAACTAGCATCAACTACAAGATGTAATCAACACTACTAGCAACCCACAGGTACCAATCTGAGGTTTTGAGACAAAGATTGAATACAAGAGATGAACTAGGGTTTGAGATGAGATGGTGCTGGTGAAGATGTTGATGAAGATTAGTCCTCCCACGATGAGAGGATCGCTGGTGATGTCGATGGCGATGATTTCCCCCTCTCGGAGGGAAGTATCCCCGGCAGAATCTCTCCGCCGGAGAGCAAAAGTGCTCCTGCCCAAGTTCCGCCTCGAGACGGCGGCGCACCGTCCCAAAAGTCTTCTCCTTATTTTTTTAGGTCAAATGCACTTATATACCAGAAAATGGGGGCCAGAAGTGGGCCAGGGGCTCCACGAGGTACAAGGGCGCGCATGGGGGGGGGGGGGTGGCGAGCCCTGGTGCCTCGTGGGCACCTGGGTGGCCCCCTCTGGTACTTTTTGCTTCCAATATTTTTTATATATTCCAAAATAAATCTCCAGAAAATTTCAGCTCATTTCGAGATGTGCAGAATAGGTATCTCTGACATACCTTTTTCAGGTCTAGAATTCCAGCTGCCGGCAATCTCCCTCTTTGTGTGAATCTTGCATATTAAGAGAGAAAAGGCATTAGAATTGCTCCACAAAGTGTTATATTGATTAAAAACACTATAAATAATAGTAGTAAAACATGATGCAAAATGGACGTATCAACTCCCCCAAGCTTAGACCTCGCTTGTCCTCAAGCGAAAGCCGATATCGATAATCATGTCCACATGTTTAGAGAGAGAGAGGTGTCGATAAAAACAAAATACGGACATAGAAGCATCATGGTCATTATTATAACAGCAATATTTATTATCATAAACTTCTCATGAGCAAGTAACAATTCATCACAAGAATGGAGTATAAGGCATAAACTTTCTTGAAAACTAACAAACTATGTTCTCAGTCAACAATGCAATTGCAATTCATCATATTTTCAGGAAGGGTCTCATGTAGGAGCTATTTAGCAAGTCCACATATTCAACCATCATTTAGTCTTCTATGATTGCTAACACTCCCGACATATATATGGAGCAAAAGTTTCAGCCAGACACATAGAAAGATAGGGGCTTGTGAATTTGCCTCCCAACTCATTCACCTCAAGGGTGATGTCAACAATAATAAATCATGATTACTCATATCCAGCTGGATATATGTGCCTAGATCTTTCCCCACCACATGATGCTTGCAAAAGAGAAAAATGAAAAGGAAGTAGAGGAGAACACTTTTGACTCTTGCATAAAAAGTAAATACATAAAAGTAAAGGATAGGCCCTTCGCAGAGGGAAGCAGAGGTTGTCATGCACTTTTTATTGTTGGATGCACAAGCTCTTAATGCAAAGGAAAGTCACTTTATATTGCCCCTTATGATAGCAACCTTTATTATGCAGTCCGTCGCTTTTATTTCTTTGCCATCACAAGTTCGTACAAAGCTTATTTTCCCTTACAATAAAAGTTTAGACATATTTAGAGGCAATTTTTATTGCTTTTTTGCACGGATGACAACTTACTTGAAGGATCTTGTTCAATCCCTAAGTAGATATAGTGGACTCTCATGACATGAAACTGGGTTTAAGGGTTTTGGATGCACAAGTAGTATCTCTACTTGGTGTGGATTTTTGGCTAGCAAAGATATTGGGCAAGCACCACATGTTGGAGGATCTATAACAATATAACTTCTATGTGAATATGAACAAACATAATTCATTACGTTGTCTTCCTTGTCCAACGTCAACAATTTGACATAAAATATTTAATGGGGGCTTACAATCATAAAAGATGTCCAAGATAGTATATTTGCATGTGAATCTTCTCTTCCCTTATTAATTCTTTCGTGAATTGCATCATTGACTAATACTATGTTTGTTAACTTCCAATAAATTTTACCACTTATACTTTTCTTTATGTAATGTCATTACTTTCCATAAGATTAGCATATGATCTTTTTCATTATTTTCATTGCTAGAATTGGAACATGAAAGTAAAGAAGCAAAAAAAACTCAAACTACTCTTTATATAACTCTCAACTCGATGACATGGATAGATAGATCATGAAACTAACACTCGAAAATAGATCATACTAAACTTTTATTCAACTAGATCACGAAATAGCTAAGGATCGAACTAAAAATAGGTAATGATAATAGAGGTGATGGTGATATGATACCGGGGCACCTCCCCCAAGCTTGGCACAAGCCAAGGGGAGTGCCCATACCAGTGTACTCAAGTCTCCTTTGGTGATGGTGGTAATGGTGGGGCGAGCTTGTCCTTCAGCTCAAGCAGATACATCAGCCTGCGGTTGATGCTCCAAAGGGCGATGTTTTGCTCTTCCAGCAAAATAACTTCACGAGTAAGAGATGTATTCTGAACAGAAACTATTTCAAAGACTCTTAAGGCTTCAATTACGGATGGGGGAAGATGATCATATAAGGGTTGAAGTATATCTCCCTTCTCTGCGGTCTCCTCCATGGGAACCGCTTGCCCCTCTCCCGCAGCCGGAGCTCCTTCAACTTTCTCGACCTAGTACCCCTTGCCATTGTCTTCTTCTCCCGACGACAACTCGTAGTAGACCTCGCTGTAGGGGCATTTGCCCGGCGATGGTTGCACAATGCGGTGCTTGGCATGGAGCTTTTGGGGAGTCATGGCGATCTAAATCTGTCAGAAAAATAGCACGAAAGAAGAACAGAGGAGATTTCTGTGATACGGTGGTCAAAACGTTCTAGTGTATATATAAAGATTTTTTTATCTTGCAAAACAAGTAATCCAGAAGAAAAACGGAGTCGGGAAGCCACACGTGGGGCCCACGAGCCACCAGGGCGCGCCAGGGGAGGTGGTGCGCCCTGGTGCCTCGTGGGCACCAGGTGGGTCCCCTCGGCTATTTCTTATTTTTGTATTTTTGTAAATATTCCAAAACTGACAGAAAATATTTTTATGGAATTTTTGGAGTCGGTTTACTTACCGTATCACATACCTCTTCCTTTTCAGGGTTTTGGAGTGTTCCGGAAGGTCTCTCTTATGTATTCTTCCGGTGTAATTGTTTCAATAATATTAGTTTCAACAATAATAGGGGTACCTGAAATATAATGTTTAATTCTTTGCCCATTCACCACTATTGGATTAGTGCCTTCGGAGTTGTTTATTTTGATGGCTCCGGAGCGATAAACTTCTTCGATGATATATGGTCCTTCCCATTTAGAGAGAAGTTTTCCTGCAAAGAATCTCAAACGAGAATTGTATAATAGAACTTGCTCACCTACTTTAAATTCCCATTTTTGAATTCTTCTATCATGCCATCTTTTAACTTTTTCTTTAAATAATTTGGCATTTTCATAAGCTTGGGTTCTCCATTCATCTAATGAGCTAATATCAAATAACCTCTTTTCACCGGCAAGTTTAAAATCATAATTCAGTTCTTTAATTGCCCAATATGCTTTATGTTCTAACTCAAGAGGTAAATGATATGCTTGTCCATAAACCATTTTGTAAGGAGACATACCCATAGGATTTTTATAAGCAGTTCTATAAGCCCATAATGCATCGTCAAGTTTCTTAGACCAATTCTTTCTAGATCTATTAATAGTAACATCAATGTCTTCTATTTCAACGGGTGCAATATCGTGCATAATTTCTTGATATAAGGTAAATGGAATAGCATTCACACTAGCACCCAAATCACATAAGCCATGATAACAATGATCTCCTATTTTAACTGAGAGAACAGACATGCCCACAACGGGTCTATTTTTATCTTTAGGATCAGGTTTAGCAATTCTAGCTGCTTCATCACAGAGGTAAATAACATGCCCATCAATATTATCAATGAAGAGATCTTTAACCATAGCAACATTAGGTTCAACTTTAATTTGTTCAGAGGGTCTAGGTGCTCTAATATTACTTTTGTTAACCACAGTTGAAACTTTAGCATGTTCCTTAATCCTGACAGGAAAAGGTGGTTTCTCAATATAAGCGGTAGGCACAACTGGATCAACATGGTGAACAATTGTTTCTTCTTTAATACTAACAGGTTCCTCAATCTTTTCTTTAACAGGGGGATGATATTTAAACCACTTCTCCTTAGAGAGATCAACATGAGTAGCAAATGATTCACAAAAGGAAGCTACTATCTCAGAGTCAAGTCCATATTTAGTGCTAAACTTATGAAAAGCATCGGTGGCCATAAATGTTTTAACACAATCGAACTCAAGTATTATACATGACTCATTACCTTTGTCGAGTTCCCAATCTTCAGAGTTGCGTTTAATTCTATCCAGAAGATCCCATCTGAATTCAATAGTTTTCTTCATAAAGGAGCCAGTCGAAGAAGAATCGAGAGTATTTTGATTATCATGAGAAAGCCGAGCATAAACATTCTGTAAGATAATTTCCTTTGAGAGCTCATGATTGGGGCATGTGTACATCATGTACTTAAGCCTCCCCCAAGCTTGAGCGATGCTTTCTCCTTCACGAGGCCAAAAATGATATATATAATTCCGATCACGATGAACCAAATGCATAGGATAAAATTTCTGATGGAATTCTAGTTTCAATCGGTTCCAGTCCCATGTATCAGTATTATCACATAGCCTATACCACATTAATGCCTTTCCCTCCAAAGATAAAGGGAATACTTTCTTCTTAACTCCATCTCCGGATATACCTGCATGCTTAAACAATCCACAAATTTCATCCACATAGATCAAGTGCATATCAGGATGTACCGTTCCATTTCCTGCATAAGGATTAGCTAGCACTTTCTCTAACATACCCGGAGGAATCTCATAATACATATCTTTTTCAATAGGTGCAGTAGATTGAGGAGAAACTATTTGTGTTTCCGGTCGAGGTGAAGATACCCTGAACAAACCCCTTAAAGGATTACTTTCCATAGTGACAAGTGACAGTAAATTTCAGCACGTAATATAAATGATTCCTTAACAAATTCCACTCACCAAAGGCGCTTCACTCCCCGGCAACGGCGCCAGAAAAGAGTCTTGATGACCCACAAGTATAGGGGATCAATCGCAGTCCTTTCGATAAGTAAGAGTGTCGAACCCAACGAGGAGCAGAAGGAAATGACAAGCGGTTTTCAGCAAGGTGTTTTCTACAAGCACTGAAATTATCGGTAATGAGTAGTTTGATAGCAAGATAATTTGTAACAAGTGAAAAGTAACAATAGTAATAAAGGGTGCAGCAAGTTGGCCCAATCCTTTTTGTAGCAAAGGACAAGCCGGAACAATCTCTTATAGTAAGTAAAGCGTTCTCGAGGACACATGGGAATTTCATCTAGTCACTTTCATCATGTTAGTTTGATTCGCGTTCGCTACTTTGATAATTTGATATGTGGGTGGACCGGTGCTTGGGTGCTGCCCTTACTGGGACAAACCTCCCACTTATGATTACCCCCTATCGCAAGCATCCGCAACTACGAAAGAAGAATTAAGATAACTCTAACCATAGCATTAAACATATGGATCCAAATCAGCCCCTTACGGAATAGCGCATAAACTAGGGTTTAAGCTTCTGTCACTCTAGCAACCCATCATCTAATTACTACTCCACAATGCATTCCCTTAGGCCCAAAAATGGTGAAGTGTCATGTAGTCGACGTTCACATAACACCACTAAGGGAATCAACAACATACATATCATCAAAATATCGAACGAATACCAAGTTCACATGATTACTTATGACAAGACTTCTCCCATGTCCTCAAGAACAAAAGTAACTACCCACAAAACATAATCATGTCCAAGATCAGAGAGGTATTGAATAGCATAATAGATCTGAACATATAATCTTCCACCAAATAAACCAACTAGCATCAACTACCATATGTAATCAACACTACTAGCAACCCACAGGTACCAATCTGAGGTTTTGAGACAAAGATTGAATAGAAGAGATGAACTAGGGTTTGAGATGAGATGGTGCTGGTGAAGATGTTGATGAATATTAGTCCTCCCACGATGAGAGGATCGCTGGTGATGTCGATGGCGACGATTTCCCCCTCCCGGAGGGAAGTATACCCGGCAAAATCTCTCCGCCGGAGAGCAAAAGTGCTCCTGCCCAAGTTCCGCCTCGAGACGGCGGCACACCGTCCCAAAAGTCTTCTCCCTATTTTTTTAGGTCAAATGCACTTATATACAAGAAAATGGGGGCCAGAAGTGGGCCAGGGGCTCCACGAGGTACCAGGGCGCGCCTGGGGGGGGGGGGGGAGTGGCGCACCCTGGTGCCTCGTGGGCACCTGGGTGGCCCCCTCTGATACTTTTTGCTTCCAATATTTTTTATATATTCCAAAATAAATCTCCAGAAAATTTCAGCTCATTTGGAGATGTACAGAATAGGTATCTCTTACATAGCTTTTTCAGGTCCAAAATTCCAGCTGCCGGCAATCTCCCTCTTTGTGTGAATCTTGCATATTAAGAGAGAAAAGGCATTAGAATTGCTCCACAAAGTGTTATATTGATTAAAAACACTATAAATAACAGTAGTAAAACATGATGCAAAATGGACGTATCAACGAGCCACCAGGGCGCCCCCCCCTTGGGGCGCGCCGTGGTGCCTCGTGGGCCACTGCTTTATCTTCTGGCCCTCTCCCAAAGCTTCCAGTACTTGTTATGTCCAGAAAAAAATCTCCAAAAAGTTTCGTTGCATTTGGACTTCATTTGGTACTGATATTCTGGAAAACCAAAAACAGGCAAAAAACAGCAACTGGCACTGGGCACTAAGTTAATAGGTTAGTCCCAAAAAATGATATATAATTGCTGTAACTGTATATAAAAACATCCAAGATTGATAATATAATAGCATGGAACAATCAAAAATTATAGATACGTTGGAGATGTATCAGCATCCCCAAGCTTAATTCCTGCCCGTCCTCGAGTAGGTAAATGATAAAAATAGAATTTTTGATGTGGAATGCTACCTAACATATTCATCATATATTCTTTTCTTTTGTAGCATGGACATTTGGACTTGAATGATTCAAAACAATAGTCTATAGTTTGACATGAAGATATAAATACTCAAGCATACTAACAAGCAACCATGTCTTTCAAAATATCAATGCTAAAGAAAGTTATCCCTAGCCCATTGATACGTCTCCAACGTATCTATAATTTATGAAGTATTCATGCCATGTTTATTATAGTTTTTTATGATTTTGGCGCATTTTTATACGGGTTTTATATGATTTTCATGGACTAACATATTGACCTAGTGCCCAGTGCCAGTTGCTGTTTTCTGCTTGTTTTTGGTTTTTCAGAAAATCCATATCAAATGAAGTCCAAATGCAGCAAAAAATTTTGACGATTTTTTCTGGAAGGAAACAGACACAGGAAGCTTCGGAGGAGCAGCAGAAGTGCCACAGGGGCCCCACGAGCCACCTGGGCGCGCCTGCCCCCACCCCCCAGGCGCGCCCTGGTGCGTCGTGGGCCCCCTGTGGCACCTCTTTGCATGATTCCAACGCTGAAAAATCATATATATTCAGAAACCCCCGAAAGTTAACCTAGATGAGTTTTTACGCCGGCGCAAGCCTCTGTACCAAGGAGATCCCATCTAGAGCCCTTTTCCGGCACCCTGCCGGAGGGGGGAAATCATCACCGGAGGCCATCTTCATCATCCCGACGGTCTCCATGACGAGGAGGGAGTAATTCACCATCGGGGCTGAGGGTTTGTACTAGTAGCTATGTGTTTGATCTCTCTCTCTCTCGTGTTCTTGATTTGGCACGATCTTGATGTACCGCGAGCTTTGTTAATGTAGTTGAATCATATGGTGTTTTCCCCTCTCTATCTTGTTGTGATGAATTGAGTTTTTACCTTTGAGGTTTCACTATTATCGGATTTAATACTTTTATGGATTTGAGAACACTTGATGTACGTCTTGCATATGAATACCCGTGGTGACAATGGGGCATTATATTGATTCACTTGATGTATGTTTTGGCACTCAACTCGCGGATTCCCGAGGTGACATTGGGGTAATCTATGCATAGGGGTTGATGCACGTTTTCATCCTACTTTCTCCGGTAGAAATCTTGGGGCACTCTTTGAAGTTCTTTGTGTTGGATTGAATATTATGAATCTGAAGTTGTTTGATGCATATCGAATAATCAACTCACGGATACTTGTGGTGACATTGGAGTATCTAGGTGACATTAGAGTTGGTTGATGCGTATCATATGGTGTTATTTTAGTATGAACTCTAGGGCCATTTGTGACACTTATAGGGATGGCTCAATAGATTGACCGGAAAGGATAACTTTGAGGTGGTTTCGTACCCTACAACAATTTCTATCTTATGTTCTCCGCTAATAAGAACTTTGGAGTGATTCTTTGTAGCACGTTGAGGGACGGTTATATGATCGAAATATATTAGCATTGTTGAGAGATTGCACTAGCGAAAGTATGAACCCTAGGCCTTGTTTCTAAGCATTGCAATACCGTTTGTGCTCACTTTTATCATTTGCTACCTTGCTGTTTTTATATTTTCAGATTACAAAAACCTATTTCTACTATCCATACTACACTTGTATCACCGTCTCTTCGCCGAACTAGTGCACCTATACAATTTACCATTGTATTGGGTGTGTTGGGGACACAAGAAATTTCTTGTACTTGATTGCAGGGTTGTTTGAGAGAGACCAACTTCAACCTATGCCTCCCACGGATTGATAAACCTTAGGTCATCCACTTGAGGGAAAATTGCTACTGTCCTACAAAACTCTGCGCTTGGAGGTCCAACACGAGTCTACAAGAATAAGTTGTGTAGTAGACATCAAGCTCTTTTCTGGCGCCGTTGCCGGGGAGGTGAGTGCTTGAAGGTATATCTTTAGATCTTGCAATCGAATCTTTTAGTTTCTTGTTTTATCACTAGTTTGGTTTATAAAAGAAAACTACAAAAAAAAATGGAATTGAGGTTGCCTCATATTATTCCTCTTTATCATGTCTTTCTTGAAAATGATGGATCGGAAAATCGTGCTCAATTGATAGAAGAAGAATTCAATAAAATGTTTGGCATAACATCTTTGAATGATGAGCATGATTGCAATGTTGTTAGAATGAATTCTATGAGTATCCATGATGCTAATGATATGCAAAGCCACAAGCTTGGGGATGCTATGTTTGATGAAGATGATATTTTTAGTCCCCCAAGTTTTGATGAGAAAATTTATTATGATGATTGCATGCCTCCTATCTATGATGATTATTGTGATGACATGTATGCTATAACGAATAATGATAAATATGAAACTTGTCATCATGATTTTAATTTTCAATTGGATTATGCCAATCAAGTATCTCATGATAGTTATTTTGTTGAGTTTGCTCCCACTATTATGAATGAGAAGAAAATTGCTTATGTGGAGAGTAATAAAATTTCTATGCTTGTAGGTCATGAAAAGAATGCTTTATGTGATAGTTATATTGTTGAATTCATTCATGATGCTACTGAAAATTATTATGAGAGAGGGAGATATGCTTATATATATTTCAACAACATCAAGTTTCCTCTCTATGTGTTGAAAGTTTTGAAGTTATGCTTGTTTTGCCTTCCTATGCTAGTTGATTCTTGCTCCCATAACTTGTTTGATCACAAAATCCCTATGCATAGGAAGTGGGTTAGGCTTAAATTTGTTAGTCATATGCTTCATGATGCTCTCTTTGTGTTTCAATTCTTTACTTTTATGTGAGCATCATTAAAATCATCATGCCTAGCTAAAAGGCATTAAAGAAAAGCGCTTGTTCGGAGACAACCCAATATTTCTACCTACTGTTTTTGTGTGTTCACATGATTAATGTACTGTAGTAATCATGTTTTATATGTTTTCTTTCAATAATGTGCCAAGTAAAGCCATTGGGATAGTGTGGATGCTTGTTGATTTGATTCTGTGCAAAAACAGAAACTTTTGCGTCCAGTGCTGGAATTCCTATTCTGTACTGGAGCGTGAAAAAATTCTGAAATTTTTACACAGTATTGGGTTAAGAATATTTTACATTTTCCTAATTTTTCAGAATTTTTGGAGGTACATAAGTATGGTTTTTAAATCGCTCGCTACATGCTGTTCTGTTTTTGACAGATTCTGTTTTCGGTGCATAGTTTGCTTGTTTTAGTGTTTCCATAGCTTATATTGTGAGATATAAATTATGGAAATGATAGAATACAGTATGCATTATGTGAGAACAATTATGAATCTTGTCTTGACAGTACCTAAGTGGATGATTTATTTTTATCATACTAACCTATCTCACAAGTTCCGCTAAGTTTTGTGTGATTGATGTTTTCAAGTTTTGGATGAGATATCGATATGAGGAGAATAAGGAGTGGCAATACCCTAATCTTGGGGATGCCTAAGGCACCCCAAGGTAATATTCAAGGAAGACCCAAGCAACTAAGCTTGGGGATGCCCCGGAAGGCATCCCCTCTTTCGTCTTCAACATTATCGGTAACCTCACTTGGAGCTATATTTTTATTCGTCACATAATATGATTTTTGCTTGGAGCGTCATTTTATTTTGTTGAGATTTTCTTGCTGCTATCAATAATCATGTTTTGTGTCTTTTAGTTCAATAAAATGCCAATTATAGCCTTTACCATGCTCAGTTTGCAAGTTCATGTGTTGCTGTTTGAAAACAGAAAGTTTTCTGTTATGTCCAGAATATTCCTGAATAGTCAGAACATGATAAAAATCTGAAATTTTTACACAGTAAGCATCCATGAGTTCTCTGTCACGTGGTAATATTTCAGAATTTTTGGAGTTAGGGAAGTATGAATTTTAAATCCCCCTTTACAGACTGTTCTGTTTTGGCAGATTGCTGTTATAGTTGCATTCTTTGCATATGTTTGCTTATTTAATGATTCAATTTGAGGATAGGAGTATTAAATATGCAGAGGCATTTAGTATGCAATGTTTAATTATAATTCTAGTGATTTGCTACAGTAGAGAATGTTAAGGTTTTGAGTTGATTCACTACTGGAATCAGGGACTTTGCCATCTGCCAGCTCTTTGCCGTCTGCTGGCAGATGGCAAAGAGGATATTTGCCGTCTGCTTTTACAAAGCAGACGACAAAGAACATGCTGATGGCAAAGAGGCTCTTTGCCATCTGCACTTCTTTGCCGTCTGCCAGCAGACGGCAAAGACCAAAGTGGGGCCCACGGGGTACTGCGTTGGCTAGGTCACACGGGCCACTTCTTTGCCGTCTGCTGGCAGACGGCAAAGAACTCTTTGCCGTCTGCCAGCAGACGGCAAAGAGGTGAGGGGGGCCCCACAGTGTAACGGCGGGGACGGGCTAACGGTCACCGTCTTTGCCGTCTGCTGGCAGACGGCAAAGAATTCTTTGCCGTCTGCCAGCAGACGGCAAAGACGGGGGCTTAATTTTCGCCCCCCGCGCCCAAACCCCCTCTCTCTCTCTCACATCTCTCTCTCTCTCTGTCTCTGCGCGCCGCCGCCGCCCCCTCCCCGCCGACCCCCTCCTCCCCGCCGACCCCCGCCGCCCCCCTTCTCCCCGCCGCCGCCCCCTCCCCTCCTCCACAGCGCCGCCGCCGCCCCCTCCCCTCCTCCAAAGTGCTGCCGCCGCCCCCTTCCCTCCTCCACAGCGCCGCCGCCGCCCCCTCCCCGCCGACCCCCTCCTCCCCGCCGACCCCCGCCGACCCCCTCCTCCCCGCCGACCGCCGCCGCCACCCTCCTCCCCGCCGACCGCCGTCGCCCCCCTCCTCCCCAGCGCCGCCGCCTCGACCACCCTCCGGTGAGCTCCACCATTCCCCCCCTTTTTTATTTTTTTCCTATTTTTTTTTTGTTTTTATTAGTTCATTTAGTTAGTTTATATTAGTTAGTTATTAGTTCATATTAGTTAGTTTTTATTAGGTAGAAAAAAATTAGATAGAAAAGAAGAAAAGAAAAAACCTAGAAGAAAAAAAAGAAGAAAAGAAGAAGAAAAAAAAGGAAAAATAAAAAAGAAAAAGAACAAAAAATAATAATAAGAAGAAACAGAAGAAGAGGAGGAGGAGAAGAAAAAAGAAGAAGAAGAAGAAGAAAAAAAGAGGAGAGGAGGAGAAGAAGAAGAGGAAAAAAGGAAAGGAAGAAGAAGAAGAGGAGGAGGAGGAGAAGAAAAAAGAAGAAGAGGAAGAAGAAGAAGAAAAAAGAGGAGAGGAGGAGAAGAAGAAGAGGAAAAAGGAAAGGAGGAAGAAGAAGAAGAAGAAGGAAAAAAAAGGAAGAAAAGGAAGAAAAGAAAGAAGAGGAAGAAGAGGAAGAAGAAGAAAAGAAAAAAAGAGGAAAAACCCCGACCCCGACACGGCACCTCGACCCCGACCCCAAACCGACAACGACCCGACACCCCGACCCCGACACCCCGACCTCGATCCCGACCCCGACACGGCACCCCGACCCCGACCCGACACCCCGACATCGACACGGCACCCCGACCCCGACACGACACCCCGACCCCGACACCCCGACACCCCTAACACCCCGACACCACGACACCCCGACACCGACCCGACACCCCGACCCCGACACCCCGACACCCCTGACACCCCGACACCACGACACCCAGACACGACACCCCCCGACACCCCGACCCCGACACGACACCCCGACACCACGCCACCCAGACACGACAGCCCTGACCCCCGACACCTCTTCGGCCTCCTGTTGACCGAAAAGGTGCTCTTCGGCCTTCCAGATTTAGGAAGTATATTTGTGAATTATGAGTTAGGAAGTATATTTCCCGATTTTGTTAAGAAAAACATCATATATATTTGTGTTGATCGGGTGGATTTAAATGTGCAGTTCTTTCGGGGCTGCGAGGGTCTGGTGTTCGACGACCTCCCCGTGCGTTCGACGAGCTCCGCCCCTGCGTTCGTGGGTGAGCACAAATGACATCTCCTCCTCCCCCCTTCATTTGCTCTGTTCCGGTCTTCGTGCCGATGAAACTTGCTAGCTATAGGTGTCAATCATCAGTATGCGTGACCACTATGCGTCTCCCGTTCGAAAGGGTTACATCTATAAATATGCATGCATTTGCATATTTATAACCGTGATTCTTTCGAATTGTCCAACGTTATCCATGGACAGCCCGAGTATGTGTAGATTGGGTTCGTTTTCCCATATGCTCTGCTCCGGATCCGATGCAGAATTTCGTCAGTGCCTCCCTGTTGTTCTCCGGGTACACATCCTCTCTGCTTATTGCCGAGACGTGTATCAGGAGAACAGCGGGGAGGTGCTGCCGAAATTTTGCGTCGGATCCGGAGCAGAGCATGGGAAAACGAACCCAATCTACACATACTCGGGTGGGATTAGGACCTATCTTTACCTACTAGTGTCTAGGTTGCATGGACGTAATAAAACTGACAAACTCTATTAACTAATGAATATGGTTTGCTGAATTATGTATATATTTCTTGTGTGTCCAGTAGCTAGGCAAGATGAGTGATCGTGCGTGGATGTACACCGGTCACACTAGTCAGAAAGACATGACCCATGAATGGCTAAGAAAAACCAAGGGGTTTGTGAGAGCCGCATTTGCAAATGGACAGGAAACAAACTGGTGCCCCTGTGTCGACTGCGACAACTTTCATAAGAAGTCCGAGTTTGAAATGATCAAACACCTGCAGAAGTTGGGTTTTACGCCTGATTATACGGTCTGGACATTTCATGGTGAGTCTGCCCAACGTGCCAGAGCTGAGGAGGGCCGTCGTCGCACCGACGAGCATGGTACCGGGATGGAAGACATGGTGGAAGACTTTGATGATGCTCGGGATTCGGACGATGAGATGGAGGAATCTGCAAAGGCCTTCAATGATATGTTGGAGTCTTCAAAACGTCCTCTCCACGAGCACACTGAGTTTTGTCAGCTGGATGCCATCGCACAAGTAATGGCTCTGAAGGCTCAATTCAACTTGGGCAGAGAATGCTACGACGCGATGATGACACTATTTGGACGCTTTCTACCCAAAGGCCATGTAATGCCTGCAAACCTGTACCAGTCGGACAAAATCTTCCACATGTTAGACCACCTCCCCATGTTAGACCACCTCCCCCCAATGAAGAGGATTATGAACCTCACATTAACCCAGACACATATGAAGGAGAATTCTTCCAAGAAACACGTCTTTCCAAAAAACGTTTCAAGAACCGCTCTACTTCACCTCAGAACATTGAAGTAGACAGCGGCAGTGAATCCGAGCCTGAACCGGAACAAGAAGAGCCGGAACAAGAAGAGGTTACTGCTGCGGATGACCTGTCAATGCTTGACCGATTACGTACAGGAGGCCTTCCACATGTTGATGCATTTATTGATGATGATGATGAGCACGTCATTACTGATAGTGATGATGATGATGCATTTATTGACCCCGAAGCATATATAGACGATGATGATGCATTTATTAATGATGACGATGAAGATTAATATTATAGTTCATGTCAGGTATTCAATTATTATTATGTACATATATATTATTAATTGGTTCATGTTAGGTATTCAAT
This sequence comes from Elymus sibiricus, assembly GCA_039707655.1. Classification (NCBI taxonomy): domain Eukaryota; kingdom Viridiplantae; phylum Streptophyta; class Magnoliopsida; order Poales; family Poaceae; genus Elymus; species Elymus sibiricus. The sequence continues at coordinate 4,886,226 of CM077674.1, read as the reverse complement.
TTTTTATTATGTTCATGATGATGATACACTTAAATTATATTCATGTCAGGTATTCATTTTTTTAATGTTGTACTAACTTCGTTTACTCTTTGTCATTGCAGGTGTTGACAGATGGTGGGCGCGGGTCGAGAGCGCTCCGAGGCTCCTTCCTCGGCGCGTGGTGGGAGGGGTACTTCCATCCCACCCCACCACCTCCGGAGAGCGCTGGATCTCAGTATGCAGACACCGGCGGGCGCTTCTTCTTCGACCGGGAGAGGTCGGGGGGGGGGGAAGAAGGTTGGTAGAGGTGGACGTGGCGGCGGGAGAGGTAGGAAGGCTGCTACTACGCCTTCCTCGCCGCCACCCCCAGCTGATTCACCCGACCACAGGAGTGCTCCGTCTGAGATGGAGCAGCCTGAGGTGCAGCCGTCTCGGACTCCGGTCCACGAGCCTCAGGCCGACGAGCCTACGACAGACGAGGCTACGACAGACGCGCCTACGGCCGACGAGCCTGGGGCCGACGAGCGTCGGGCCGCCGAGCCTTCGTCCCACGAGACTGGGGATCACACTGAGTCGCAGCAGAACCCAGGCGCGGGCTCGTCGAGTGGCCGTGCTGAGGGTGGCTATAGTTCTGATAGCTATAGCGAGAGTGAGTGGGTTGAGGGGCGCAAAGTCTACCAGCGTGGTGGTACAAAGCTCCCGCCCACCCCGGCGACCCCCGACCAGAGGTGGTTGATTGCGCCGCAGGGGGAGAAGTAAGTGCATTTACTCTTTTTTAACCTTTTGTCTTCACGTTTCTTCGAATATCTAATGCGTTGGCCTTGTCATACTGCAGGTCTTGGACACACGGGCCTAGTTGCCGCAAGCCCAACAGTGTCCTTGGCGTGATTTGTCGCCAGAGCTTCCCGGGGTGGGTCACGTTGCCCGGTGAGGGCCGGGTTCCAGAGCTAGGAATGACCTGGGAGCACTACTTGGCTGCCCCGGCCCCGCCGGGGCATAGGATCGGCGATGTCGAGTGCGAAACGGTCGCCGACATTGTGATCCAGACGTTTTGGGTAATTTCTCCTTTGCCATCTACGTTGTGTTTTCTTCTTTGATTGGCAACCCTAGTGACTGTACTAATCCGTGTTTTCTTGTTTGATTGCAGACCTTCTACAGGTGTGCTGAGGGACAGGAGGAGGCCGCGGCTCGGGTTATCGGCAACGAGTGCAGGCGCCTACTTCAAAACTTTCGGCACGAGGCTCGGA